>CM064902.1:10565763-13203263 GCA_030347415.2 Decapterus maruadsi | reverse complement strand
TAATTATTATCTTAATTTGCTGTGATGTACTAGAAGGAAGCTGCGGTAAAATTGAATGTGGCATCCATCACTAGCAAATAATTAAAAACTAAAAACTAAAAGCTAAAAACTATATTTCTTATGGGTGAACAAGATCATTGAAATAACAACTGGACAATTTGATCCAATAAAGGGACAAAGGAATTAATATCACTGTTGTGGAGCTTTGCATTTCTTATAGTTTCTTGTATGTTGTGGTTATTGGATTGCATTACATTAAGTAGATGGCATCTTGCTTCACAGATTAGGCCAACAAAAAGTGGCAGTTTCAGAAACTGCTACATCCATCCTCAACCAAAACTCAGTATTACATTGTACAACAGCAAACACATCACCATCTTTTATTGTACTTAGTCTGCAATGCTGTACAAAATGTTTCATTATGCAGGTGTTGTTAGGACAGATTGAAAATGGTAAGTGGCATTCAGTCTTTATAATTAAAAAAAATGGTTGCACTCATACACAAGATTTCACCCCCACATAATGATAAGGATACAGTTAGTTATAGTCTCATTTTCACCTCAGGCTCTAAAAACTAGGACTTTTGACTTGTATGGATTAGATTCAAGGAAATTCAAATCTAATGCTGAAAAATGTTAATGTAATAAGACATGGTGCAGTGAGTATTGAAAAAACGTACAATTTTAAGATGTTCCACTAGGTACAATTACTTTGTGTATGATACATCGAGTGTTTCTCTCTGTCTTGTGGGTTTCCTTTCATTAGGGAGCGCTGGGAATAGCTCCCAGGAAACTGTTGTGCTAGTTTAATATCCAGCAGTGAACAATCTCCTGGCTGCAGCTGAACCATTATTAGTTCATCCCACAGTTCATCCCACAGTGTCTTTTTCTTCTACGCCACACATTCTGACTCTGATGCTGATCGATTTGGTAGAAATCGAGGATTGAGGCTGAGGCTTTGTAAAAAAAAAAAAAGCATTTCTGCAAGACTTTGCTGCGTGGACTGTTTGGTGAAGATAGTTTCTCTTGATTGACGCCACAACCTCAAAGATTTCCACACCTGTCACACAGACAATGCTCAGTGAGACTTTGGAGATAGCAAGAGCAACAGTCATCTACCCCCAGCACCACCGCTGTCAACAAACTGATAGCCCTCTGTGGGGCTTATGAGCAAGTCCTCTCCAGATATTTGGGGATGTGCTTGGCTGCAACTGTGCGACTCAGACGTTGAGATCAGGGGCAGGGATTTTAACCCTTAGAACTCCGCTAGATCGCCGGCGCCCCCAGGTGGCAGCGTCGGTACTTGTCAGTGTATCTCGGAAACCACACAACAGAATTTATTGGGGAAAATTGTAATCAAAAGCTTACTCTTTGGCCAATCTATCATGGGCTCGGGGCAATTATAACCTTTTGAGATAATTTTCAATCCAGCCGTTAAGTGCAGCGTTTTTTTCGACAACTTTTTAAAGTAAATCCAATGTGATAACTCCGTGATAATGTGATTATTAGATACGTTTTATGATAAAGACGTGTATTACCGGCCCTCCATTTTGAGACCGGAAGTAAACTACGGTGACTTCCGGTCCGCCCCTCAACCAATCAGGTGCTCCGATTTTTTCTTCTTTTGTTTTGATGCGCGCAACATCCAATCAGGAGCAGCCAAAGATCATTGTGAAGTAAGCTAGTTGCCTCCATATTGAAAACAAAGGAATAATAATCCCTCATGGCCAAAATAAAGAAAAATAAACATTTACTCACAACCTTTGCACATGAAAACATAGCCTACACAAGCTTAGCTTCATGCACCGAATGTGCTTAGGGGACATTATTGTGCTAAGTGCACATTCTGAGTGAAAAACGAGTGGAGAAAAAATGTAAAAAATATAAATATTTTTTGTTGTGTGTATGTTAGAAAGTTAGAATTTTTTCTGCTAATAGCTAGGGCCTGAGAGAATCATATTTGAGAATGAAAAAGCTTGGTCATTGTTGATCTCTGTGTTTTTTTACTTAAATTCTGGGATATTCAATTTCCGTTTTTTTTTTTTTTTAGTTTATATACTCATATAACTATTAATTCATTCATGTGAGATCATTTCAGCATACATATTTTGATAGCCCAGGTTGTCCTGAAAAAATAAATGTATATTACTTGACTGTACATGGAAGGGTTGAGATTTCACATGCATTAATAGACAGAAAGACCAGGCGGACAAAAAGTAGCAAAAAATGACTTGGAGTGTTAAGGGTTAATACAAGGAGGGAGGTCAGTCCTCAGAGGTGAGTCAGGTCAGGGGAACAAATTCAAGGGGTGAGGTGCAACTCAAGCCTAAATAGGAAACTGGTCTTACACAACCCTGAGTGCTGGATGGCATGCTTCAGGGAACAAATATGAACTGTCACAGAAGACAAGGAGCATGCAAGATGCAAGAACAAGAGGAATGGTTACAGACAACAAAATAAAACAGAAGCAGATAAGTAAAAGTGAGGAAAATAAAACAAAACCTATGTTTTCTAGACAGTAGACGCTGGCAGTAATATGTCAAAAGCTCTGATCCAGCACATCAAAAAAACAAAACATACTGGTTTTACAGTATCTTGCATTTCTTGCCAAAGGCAGAGACTGTTATCTGTCAGACAAAAAAAAGAAAGAAAAAAAAGGAGGCTTTATCATGTATCTGCAGGCTGGTTATAGAAATTTATATCACCAGAAGTTATAGCGCAGGTAAAAATAGCATCTGCTTATTTTATCCGATGTCTACAGTAAGTGAGCCGTGTCCCACAGTCACAGCATCTGCGGGGTGTTGATTGCAAGCTAAAAGAGGCTTCGGGTCCTGACTGGCTCTCCTGTGATTGGCTGGCAAGCCTAGGACCAGTCGATGAACTTGATAGTGACTAAAAGCTCCAAATAGCAGAAAGGCAGTCACAGTCATCTCCCCTATTTACTCCTATTGCCCCACAGCTCCTCCATTCATCCCTCCCCCTGTTCTTATGTCACATCTGCTTCATTGTGTTGGGAGACATGCTGTATTTAGGCTACCAATGTGGTTTAATACAGTATAATGAAAAATGTGGTTGATCAATGTTAATTACAATTATTTTTCCTCCACTAGATGAAAAAAGTTAGGTCTTTGCAGAAACTACACTGTTGAAGGAGAATCACGGATCTCTCAAAACTTGAAAGCCAATCTGTGAAATGCAAACATTTCCAACGGCAGCATCGCCTGCTCAGGCTGAAACAAGCTGTTGCCAACGTCACGCGGCGTCTGGATTCTACGGCAACAGCAGTAATTGTGGAAGTCAAGCTGTGATAAATCCATGCAGACGGATTCTGAACAATGATTCCATTACTCGCCGTCTCTGATTCCACTTACAGGATGAGTCATGGCTGTGTTGTACTGCTGATTGTTTCACACCCAAACATCACAGGGATTTAACATCTGAACAATCCTGCCACTTACACTTTACTTAATCCATCGTACGTGTGTGTGTGTGTGTGTGTGTGTGTGTGTGTGTGTGTGTGTGTGTGTGTGTGTGTGTGTGTGTGTGTGTGTGTGTGTGTGTGTGTGTGTGTGTGTGTGTGTGTGTGTGTGTGTGTGTGTGTGTGTGTGTGAGTGTGTGTCCACAATGTAAACCATTACATTGCAAAGTTAAGGCTTGGGTTTTGTTGTAGATTAGAGTTGGGATGGGATGTTTGTGGTCAGAAAGAAGTAGTGCTTAGTTAGGGGTGTAAATCACATCAAGTTTCATCACAATATGATATTGTATCAATTCAATGGATGGATGGATGTCTGCCGATATCACAAAGTCTGTCATGATACAATTTTGAATCAATTCAATTAAGGGATCGATCAATCAATCAAGCTTTATTTCTAGAGCACTTTTCATACAAAAAAAAGCAGCCCAAAGTGCTTACAGGACATGTAAGATTAAAACACTGAGGAATCAATAAACATTGAGGAAACGTAACAATTTGCAGTGGGGAAAAAGTGATGTGTCAATTTTGTTACATCACTTGTGAGTAAACCACCGTGAATCATTGCCTAACTTCACTTTATTGTGTTTTAGCATCTTTCAGGTCATGGTATTTTTGTTTCCTTAGAGATTTCCGATCCTGATACTACTTTACCACCTGCCCTGCAAACATTTAAGCTGAATTCAGACCAGCTGAATTATGCAGACGTTTTATTCATTTAAACAGAACAAGTCTATCAGTGTATGCAGGAGCCTTGGGCAAGCTGAACTTGCTTCAGCTTTTTCATCATCATCATCATCATCATCATCATCATCATCATCATCATCATCATCATCATCATCATCATCATCATCATCATCATCACATCACCATAATCATCTGGCAAGGCCTAGCAGTGGCCTATTACACCTTCCTGGTAGTTAGGTTTGTGATCATCACAATGAAAGATAAATATTTCACCACAGTGAAGGGTCGTAAACAATAAAATCCTGTTTTTTGAAAATTTGTTTTTGGCATAAGTCTTACAGTCAACATTACCGGATAATATTCAATTGTCTCACTGCGGCGCCTTAGAAAACACGCCTCATCAGTCCAGCCCCCTATAACGCACACCTGTTTTGGGGGCTGAGTCCCTGCTTATGAGCTGGTGAACAAACTGAAGCATTTGACAACTTTAAGATTTCCAAGCCAGTTCAACCATGCTGTTGTAACATGAGCATTAGAGGATTAAAGATGATTTCATCACTATCCTATGTAGGTATTAGTGCCGACTACATATTTACACCCACTGATCCATTCAGAGTGAAAAGTTAAGAGAGAAATATGGATTTATCATCAGTATGTCTGAGCATGGTGTCACAGTGGTTAGTGCTGTCACCTCACAGTTTGAAACTATAGTATAATGGTATAGGACAGTATTTTCTAAGAACCTGGGGAAGGACTGTATTTACAGACTTGCTGTCCAACCCAGATATTTCCCTCAGATGCTGGTGGAGGCAAAAACAGTGTTAAAAAGAAATGAAAATATTAGACTCATGTTTGTAAACATGCCCCACATTGTGGTTTCTTTCTTGTTATGATGTTTTTGCTCTAAAATTACCAAATAGCCTATAACAAATACAGTTTCAGGTTTAGCTCGATATGTAATGTTACCTGTGCATCTGTTTGTGTCTGTTGTCGGAGGCGGTGTCCCTGTGTGTCAGACAAATAAAAGAGACTAATTTCCTCTTGTGATCAGATGGCATAGAAGATTTTTCCACATCAAATCCATTTCTTTTTATAATATTCCTTTACACAAGTGACACAAGGCAGGATCATTATGGATGACCAGCAGGAACTCATTATTCACCGGAGTCATGCAAATGTGTAATGAGTGTTCATTGCTTTAAAAAAAATAATAGCTGTGATGATGCGTTATTGACCCTGAAATCCATTTTCATTCTTGCGTGAGTGTGTTTCAGACTTTATTGACCTTCTAATCATGTAGCTCTCTGGTGGCTACACCAGCTCCAGCACAGACTTGTCTCTGAAAGAGAACTATTACTCTGCTTTCAGAGGAAGGTTTCTCTTTCCACAAAGGTAATATTCTTTTCAAGACAGCACTCTAAGCACAGATGGAGTTTCAAGGGTTTGTTTCCACAATAGCATAAACTTTAAAGAGAGTTTGCAAAGTCAGTGTTGATGAAAGTGAGGGTTGCTATCTCTTATTGGTGGTATGAATACCACTGTACTGGCAAAGCACACTGTTTCATATGGAGTCAGTATCTCGGTAAAAATCATAATCATCCTAAGTATTCCTCAGGCACCATGTTTTAAAGAGCTTAATCTGACCTGCAGTACATTCTGTACAGTACACTCCATAAGTATACTCACTGACACGTTCCAGCTTAACTCCCCTGAGCCTGAGTAAAGACACCATTAGCTGTCATTTTCCAAAGCCTCTTCGACTTTGTAAATCACTTCTTTTTTTTCCAATGCATAGCAGTCTGTCAGCTTTGGAAATAGCCATCAATAATGCAGGTGTGTGTAGGCAGGTGTGAGTAATCAAACAGCACTGTGTTTAATAGAAATATGCATTATTTAGCCAACTGTTTGTCTTGGCTCACATAAGCTGTGTCTGTCTGCTGTTTATACCCCGGCTCATGCATGCTTGATTACAGATGTTGCAACTTTTTTTTAGCATTTTTACAACAAAGTTCAGCTCATCCAAGTCTCTTGTCGTGGTTATACACAAGATCCTAGAAGGGCTGAACTGCACAAATACTCATGTGCTGAATAGCGATTATATAAACCCTCACACCACCTGATTTCTACGTGTATAGTAGAGTATAACCTTTGGACATTTTCTACTGCTAAAGTATTTTTATCGTAATGATGACTTCAAGAAAACACCACAGACCCACCGGCTGTCTTCTTTTCTACACCACATTTCCCACCCGACCTGTCACTGTGACTCAATTGCATTTGAACATGTATTTTTCATCAAACTGTTGAAAAGGTCTTTCATTTTGAGACGATTGTGCTCAGAGCGCTTTGTGCTCAGCTCTTGACAGGCAGTTTCAAGACCGCAGCCCTGCACCCCAGCATCACAGATATCTGGACTCAACCTCAGGCCTCATGCTATCATCATCCTCACCACCACCATTACTTGCTTCTATGAGACCTGATTGACACAGAGAAGCTGTTAATGACTCACGTGTTTCACTGCAGATAGAGAAACATGGCGCTGTGTCTAAAGCAGAACAGGCAAGAGAAGAGAATATGATCGAGTTTCAGTGGTGATGATGCAAAGAAATCTTTACAATCTTTTACACCACAAAACAAATAAAATATATATTGTGAGGTCATGTATAATGATGTTTACTACATTTCAAAAGCACACAGTCTCTTTGAGTGTTTATGCAAAGAGCGGATGTCTTGGCTGAGCAAAGATACACTGATAAGAAGCGTTCTCTTCAGACCTGACTCTAGAAATCAGCTGTGACAGTTTGGACCTGCCTGCCAAGTAGCAGTGTCCTGTCTGCCTATGTGGCGCACTCCCGTGCCCTAGCTGTCAGCTACACTCAGTCACTGTACCAGTAATGAACCACCTTTGGCTACTGCATCCTTTACAACTACATACACGTACATACATGTACATACTTGTACATACATGCCCTGTTCGACCACTAATGTATGCTACATTGATGCTGCTGGATTTATGTATAAGGATGCTGTTTGCCACAATTTTATCCCAAAATTCAGCGAGATTTTATGGTGGAAATCATCAGTTAGTTTCTCAGCAAACCTGGATGCATAACACAGAGTTCACAACCTATACTGTCTACATACTGTACAGTACGGGTGGTAGATATAATCTGATTTGCCAGCTGAGCAAAGTGTCCCATGTTTCAGATCTGATGCTATACCTTGGGAATTCATGCCTAATGGTGCACCTCCTGGTTCTGTCACAGCACATGAGAGTAACCCCGAGTGCTGTACGATAAAAGCTCTACAGGGTCATGACTTATTGAGCTTCCTGAAATTGTTTCTCACGGTGCTGCAAGCTCTTCCTCCCTGAGGCCTGGCTCCATTATCACCTGGCTCTTTCTGCAGGTGCTTCACAGTCCCATCAGCGACTTCCTCTATTTAGGCTGTGTTGCAGCTTAGCTCCAGAGAAAACAATACCGCATTGGTACTTAACTCTCATCTGGAAAATCATTAGATCCATAGAATTAGAGACAATGATAAATGATAACACTTCTAAATGTACATTACAAACTATAGTTACACTTTCTGCCTTTGAAAAAGAGGATAGTTTCTTATGTTTGACTTTTTGAACAAAAGTATCATATTTTACAAATGACACATTCCTTAAAGGGGAGACTTGGTGAGCAAAGATAAGCTGCTGCACTGACAGAACAGATCTATCATAAAGCAGAGGAGATACAGAGAGACAGGAAGTAAAGATAATAGATTATAGGGAGAATGAAGTTAAAGCAAATGAGTCAGAAAAGGAGATTACTTATAAAATGTTATTTCAGTGCAAATGATGCTATCTGGGTGCAGAAAAAGAGCATCAATCACCCAGTATCGAAATCATCCACTTCACTTCACAAGCCGTGTCTGACTTCACAGCCGCTGAACAGGATGACATTCAAAAATGTCACTAATGCAACACTGCTGGTCCCGTGTACTGTAGAGTAGTACCGGCAGCAGCTGAGGAACCAAACTTCACATTTACAGTTATTTACAGTAGTATATTCTAAATCTGTCGCTGTGTTATCACAGCTCTATGTGCCAAAAATAAAAGTGAAGAATTTTGTGAAATGAGATTGGTTAACAACTGCAGCCACCTGATAATATCTTTCCTTCAGGCTTCTTTTGTTCAGTTTCAGCTGCAATTCGATTCTAGTTTCTCTCCCTCTCTTTTTCACAATGTTATCTACCCTGTGTGTGTCTGTGTGTGCCTGTGTGTGACACTTTTCTCTCCTGTGCTAATACACAATAAGGGTCAGCATCATAGGTGCAGCTGTGACCACTGAGCAGTGTGTGTTTGTGTGTCTGTGAAAATGACAACCCAGCCTAGCAGAGCCACACCTTACAACACAACAGCTGTCACAAAGGATCAGCATCCAGGTCACCACACTCCAGGAGCTGCTTTCTAAAGGACCTCTGCTGTTCTGTTTTCCTCACTGCTTACTCTTACAAATGAAAGGTCAGCTGCATCACGTGACCGATAAACTCCCGCCTGTCTGCATCAGCTCAGGATGGCCCATCGAGCTCATTTTTAAAGGTTTATTCAAGGTTTAATTCTCAGTAAAAATGGTTCTCAACACCCTTGGTTTCACACCTGAAAGCAATTTACTCAGTGCTCCTTGAACATCTCTAACATAACATTTTAATCAGTAATCACAAACATGCAATTAATCCTTTAAGTAGCTCTTACTCAATGGTATAAATAAGCTACAAACCAGAGCACCAGTCAGCCAATCAAACATGTCACTTATGAGTAGTCTATCCCTGAATATCCTATGTAGCTTCTGTCCATTTACTCCAAAACTGAGCTGTGGAGCCACCCATTTGAAAAACAAAAGCCTGCCTATAATGTTGTGAATTACGCAGCTGCTCGAGTCGCCACATAAAAGGTTTCATCTCAGAGCTTTGCACCTGGCTAGTGTCAGAGAGGCTTTGATCTGTTTCTCTACTTTGTAACCATTAAACAGCTCTCTGGTCCCTTTGAGAGGAAATTTATTAGTGATCAAAAAAAAAAAAAGGAAAGAGGGAGGGGGAAGCATCTTTGTGTCAGACTCCTAGTTGTGTGGGTGGCTGTTAGCGGTGCAGGGAGTAGTGGATGTGACAGGGTGGTTAGTCGATGTTAACATCTGAAAATGCTTGTGTGAAAGTTGTTTTTCAGGTTGTCTTAGTATGAACTGAAATGCCTGAACTGATCTCTTCATCTCCTATTTGAGTTTTCAGGACAGTCCTAATACAGCAGATGCAATTTTTTTTATTCCCAATGTTGTAGAGATGTCAATCGAATCTCTGATTTTGGCTAATCACATATGGACTGTTATTTTCTTGGTTGTAGTCAATTGCACTAGATGTAATTTCACAGTCAGGAGGAGCAATATCTCATAACTAATATAGGCTATCGCAACATGTGTTCAGTTAGACAGTGAGGCAACCACAGAGGCAACGCAGATTTTCCCTTGAGCCACACACACACACACACACACGTACATGGTCAATAGATGGTTATTTAGTTTACGGTACAGCTGTTTTGAACAAATAAACACAAACTGCACAAACAGTCCAGCT
This sequence comes from Decapterus maruadsi, assembly GCA_030347415.2. Taxonomy (NCBI): domain Eukaryota; kingdom Metazoa; phylum Chordata; class Actinopteri; order Carangiformes; family Carangidae; genus Decapterus; species Decapterus maruadsi. The sequence goes on along the minus strand of CM064902.1, from coordinate 13,193,492 downwards.
TGTCAAACTTGTGAAAATACAGAAAGTAAAACAGCACACCTTTATTCATACCACAGAAATAGAAAGTTACATACACAGCCTACAATACATTTCCAGAATGTGAACAAAAAGTTCTAAGTTATAACCTGACAGCAACATTACATGGCCCCTGGCTGTATTTGGGCAAGCATATGTCATCTCTCTCTTTTTTCCCCAAAAGCTTTGTTTTCCAGGCAGATGTGAACTGCTTTTGAAAAGCTCTGGCTGTGCAGCTTGGGTGAGAAAAGAGGCAGCACAATGTGGATGGAGGGCCAAAATGTTTTTTTTCCCCAAAAATGTAAATGTTTTAGTTCTGGCATGAAGCAGCAATGCATGAAATCTGCAGTGGAAGTTACTGTACAGTAAAGTGTTGAAATAAAGGTGTTTAGATTTGCATATCGTTTTGTATGATATAAAAGAAAAATCTTGCTTCAGATACTCCCATGCTGGAGCAATGCTGCTGAGAGAGGTGTGATTGATACAAGTCAGTAGTCCTGCTTGTTTCTCTTCTATAATCATTTTAATCTCATGTTTCCACACGACAGAGCTGTCACAGCTGATCACAGTAGCTGCAGCTGGTGTGCACCATTTTAGTCTGACTCTGTGACTCCAACTCTGACCTGCTCCCCTCCAGAACTGATCACATCCCTTGACAACACCTCGGGGCTTCACCTGACTGATGGTGCCTTTCACTGCACCTCTCATCACCCATTCACCTGTCAATGGGACTTACTCTGGTGTCTGACACATAACATCTGTCCTGTCCGTGTCCTTTTCAACCTTGTTAAAGTCATATGACTCCAATCCAGTGTTCACCTGACTGAAGCCTTTTGGATTAGTCAAACTTACTCTGGTGTCTGACACATAACATCTGTCCTGTCCGTGTCCTTTTCAAACTTGTTAAAGTCATATAATGTTAAAATTGGATTAGCAAAAAGAAAGAAAAAATCCATAATTGTTCCATGTTCTTTAATTAAGTTCCTGCTTGAGTCAAGATGTAAGTGAAAAGAGTGATACCTGTAGCTACCTGTAATTATGGTAATTAATGAATATATGGCCAAGATATACAGTTGCCTTATTAGCTTGTAATAGTCAAGGTGAAACAATTCACCCACTCAGCACCTCTAATGGAAGGTACAGAATAAAAGGCAGTATGACTGAATTGCAAAGCCTGTAAAAAAAAAAAAAAAAAAAAACTATTACTAAAACTATTGACTTATGTGGCAATAATGCATTGCCATTACAGTCCACAAGATTATAATTTGGTCTTCAAGCCCACTGCATTTCTTTGTTTAAATCAGGATGTATGCAACAGTGACTCAGTATCAAAAACCACTAACTAAAGGGCAAAAGCATGATAATTTCAGTAGCACAGAAGTGATGCAGATAGAAAACAAAAATTCACATTGGTGTTGTTTCCACAGACAGAAGAATGAAGTTTGATGCTAAATTTAAAACAAATACTTTGCCTTTTGAGTAACATAGCTTTAAATCCTAAAACACATCAGATATGAACATCACTGACCAAATTTACAGTTTTTAAATTTTCATTTTTCTTTTACAAAATTGTGCACTGGATTGAAATTGTTTTTTAATGCATCCAACAAATCACAAAGTTTAAAACTGTCTGTTGTGACTGCTGTTTTCTGGATTCAACCTTCACTTCACACAAACCCATGTCACAAACCCATGTCCCCTTGGCACAGCCATCCCTCACGTTCATTTATGAGACAGAACTAAAATCAATGTGTATGAATCCATGGGATTTTCCACTGCTGTGAATAGCAACCTACGTCCACCCACCCCCAGCCAGTCACGTGTAGTCTCCACAGAGAGCAGAGTGAGACACCACTGCTTCAGGATGGAACGTACAACACAACAACACAAAACAAAAGAGTCCTCCTTTTACATTGGCAATATATATATATATTTATATCAGTACCTGGCACAATAAGCTTGCCAGGTTAGACCAGTTCAACATAGAGTCCTTTTAGTGACAGCCAGTAAAGGCTGCAGGTCCCTGTTGGAGTGACCCCAGGGCAGAGATGCGCTCTGCCGCCCCTCGCTTTCATCACGCAATGCACATCAGAGCGTCCCAAGCCAGGCAGCCTCAGAAGGGGGCCCTCTTTGTAGTCAGACAGGGGCATTATTTTGTCTGGGTATTTAAAAGATTATTGAAGAGGCAAATTGGTTTCCAAAGGTTTTTTCTAATAATAGCTCAGTCAGTGTGGTGCCATGCCACACTGGGTTATTTTTACGCAGCAGATGTGATGCACGGGGAGCACCATAGCACAAAATGGATGGAACTGACATGAAATGGGTGGATATTATCGCCACCTCCTTTAATCTTTCCTAACCCAAGAGAATGCGGGCGCACATCTGTGGCTGAGATGGAAGGACTAGAAAGAAATGCACTTTTCTACTCATGCGTGCATGAAATTGTATAGCCACATTTATTTATTTTATTTTTTTTTGCATTAATGCTCTGTGATAGTTAAGTGACAGCAGTCACCCCAGAAGCCCTGAAGCTCTGGGCATACAGCAGGGGTTAGTGAACTCCAACCACTCTCAATACAAGCAGCACACATACAATATTTAAGTATATGCACATACACACATAAACTGTCTGGGGGAGTGATGGCTCTGACAAGGACTCCAGGGAGTGTATGACAAGCCATCTCCGTAACATAGTCTATTTCTGCTGGTCAGCTACTTATGGCTGAAAGCCCTGAAAATTACAGGTGACATTTAGAAAATTGTTCATTTCATGATGAAAAAGTATTAACAGGACGTCATCAGCTGCTGAATAGAAAGGGGGCACAATTGAACTTGTTCATCTTGTAGAATAGGAGAACTTCATGGTCAAATTCAGATTGTCTTTCTTTTCTTTGTCTATTTGCCCTCAACGGTCTTCAATCCTCTCCTCTCTAACTTTTTCCATCTCCAGGGTCAGCAGTGCACCTCTGCCTGCTTGAGCCTGCATTTTGGTGACAGCTATGTCAAAACATATGAGCTGTATTCAGGGCAGAGCAGGTTTCAGTGCCACCAGGCTCTACCACCTGGCTGCATTCAAATGAAAAATCTCTCACAGGGGCTACAGCATCCTCCCAACCTTTCCCCAAAACCAAGACATCAAAGCTGACCTAATACCTAACAAAATAAATGCATTGTTTTTGTAATCAGTGCCTGACAGACTGCTCTAGGCTGAGAGGAACATAAATTGAACTCTAATAATACCCATAAATGTGATAATGTGTTTACTGAAGAATGATGGGAGTCTAGATAGCAGTTTACATAGCAACAAGACCTGTGGAGACAACAACAGGGAGAGATGGAAAAGGTGGCGGAAGTGCCATCATAAAAAGGTAGAGTGACTAACTTTGCCATTAACAAGCAGCACATATTTAGTGAACTGAGTTATTTATAGTGTCTAAACAGAAAACATTTTTAGTTTTACAAACTTTGGCAGTCAACACTGTCAGAAGGTTGTCATTCTCATTTTGTGTGAAAAGAAATACTCAGCTGAGGGCTCTCATTGGAAATGAGACAAGTGAAAGCTGCTGTTGAGTGTTTCAGTACTGGTTAGGCTGATAATCCCCACTTGATTTTGCAGCATCCAATTTCAAAGGCTGTCTTGAAATATTCCTTCATGAGAACATCCCTGTGTGAAAAAGAAGACAACTGCAGTTTTGAAACACGCAAATAACATCACAAGGGTTAATATAGGAGGAGCAATTGCATGTTGTTCTATAAAAAGCACAGGACTATAACTGCAGTAATCTGTATGTTTATTTTAATAACAGAGTAAATCACAGCGTGGCAAAACAGGGAAGTGATTCCCACAGTTATTTCTCACCTGACTTTGGAATTTCAATCAGGTCCAGTGAGCAACTTTATCACTCTGGTTCAGTCTCACTGCTCTACTTTATGATATCTAGAAATACAGCACTTTGTTTTTTAGCAAAAAATTAATGAAAAATAAAGCCCAAATCCTCCCATTCTAAACAACTACAGCACCAGACAACAAACTTATTGAGGAGCTAGTATTGAGTGGCTGAGGAGCCAAATATGTTTCCTCAGGAGGTGGAGACCAAATCAGTGCTAAAATGTGGGAGAACATTGGATTTGGCAAGACACATCACCTCGAATAAAAAAAGATGCATGGCTCTGTGTGTTCTGGATTGCATCTGTTCATGATGAAACAAGGGGTAGTATTTCATCAGTTGTGTTAATTTGTTGTTCTGCTGCCCCATTGTGGCCAAATAACAATGGCTGTCAGATATGGAGTCTGAAAATGCTGAAATGGAAATAAAAGCTTTTGGAGCTTCAGAGAAAGTTGTCTGTTTTCTGTTGCATTACTATAAAAAACTATAAATCAACTATACTAAATGATATAGTTTCTATGCAGTTCTAGTTTGTTTGGTATTTAACAGAAAACCTACCAATAGAAAATCACAGGAAAAAATAGATCAGTCATGGATTAAAAAAAACAAACTAAACAAATCAGGAATTACTCAGCAAATTCTATATAGCTGTAGCTGTATATCTCTTTTACATTTGATACATCATCATAAAAACAATTTGTGTAGATGGACACGCAGTTTCCAGAGAGATGCCATAAATAGCTGTGCAGTACACTGTAGTTTCCTAGAAGGAAGTGGTTAGTGACATGCTGCATGGGCTTGACAACTGTCATATTCTATTAGCCTTTGAATGGCGGCTCTGATTACAGGCAGGTTGGACAGATTTGACAGAAGACACCAGACACTTTGGGATTCATGATTGAGTAGCCAGGACAGTGGAAGGGAATCTGAGAGCTGGTTGATAAATATTCATCTGTGTCTCTCCAGTGAAGGCCTCACATGTGGAGACAATAAATCGCTGCTCAAGGGAGTTTTCTTTCCTTTTTGGTCCTTTATAACTGAATTACTGTGCCCAGCCCCTGACCTTTACTTCCATGCTCAGGTCTAGTGATAATAAGCACAACATCCTTCAAAGATATTTATAATGGAAATGAGCATGTAAGCAGACTTGTGAGTGGGCTTGCAGATTTAAAAGTGACCCTAGAAACAGCTGCCACTCAAGAATAATGCATCACAATCACAGGTCGCACATGAAATTTTAATCAATACCAGACTCATTTTAAACAACTACCTGTACATCGGACACAATCACATTTCATGTAATGATGAGAAGGTTGATTGCATTGAAAACATCTAGCAAACAAATGTGTAGTGTTAACTTTATGTGATGTGTGCATATAGATTATACGGTTGTTTCTTCACCAGCATTCAAAAACCTACATACAGATGATAGATAAAAATAAAAGAGAAATTTGAAAGATAGTTCATCAAAGATTTTTGCCACAGAGGCCACTCAGCAATTATATTAATTACATTTTTGATTTAGGAAAGACATGGTATGTAAAATAAATAAAAAATAAAGATATCTCATCCTTGGTCCCATCTGGACAATCTTTTGATTGCATTAACTGAATCTGAATTTGAAGTTCAGCAGTCAAGCTTGCTCTCAATGTCCTTTATCCATCTCCAAAATGATGCTTTTCCGATGGTGATGATGATGCTTATATTTTGAGTTACATTCTGTGCAAAGGAATAGGACATAGGGTTTTTTTTTTTTAGTCATACACACATTCAAGGAGAGTGCAATTTTTCCTCAGGTGACTGCACATGCCAATATGATCAGACCGTAGCAACAAGAACACCCAGGTGACATCAACATATAGGGAGGAACGTAAGAGGAACATTACAGTGTATAAACCCCTCATTTCAAAGATGAATGGACATTTAAGAGTTCATTGGTGCACAACGTATAAGCACCAGTTATACAAGTCTGTAAAAGTGAAATATATACTGTACAGTATGGTCAGATGAGTCACCCCACACTATTTTTAGCAAGTGGCCAAATGCATGTATCACATTGGTGTACACTGGAGAGTAACATAAGGCTAATGCTTGACCTTGATACCAATATCTGAAATATACTTTTGACCAGTGTGACTTCCTTCAAATGCATTATTAAATGAGGAAAGGAATACCAAAGGGACGACTCTACTGGGTGCTCTTGAGGGGGGAAAGAAGTAATTTACCTACAGAACTGTTGCAAGTTCAGCATCAAACTTTATTCCTGCATTCACCAAGAGCTGCCTCCAATACAAACTTTGAATTTAAACACTTTTTTTTCCCTACTTCCAGGAGGCATGTGAGCTCTGGGTCAGAAGATATATTTAAGAACATAAAGTACCTGGTGATGCTGAGAATTGAGTTGGTACACAAACAAAAAATACCAGACCCTGATCAAATCCCTCTGTGATGCACTGTTATCTGTAGAAATGTAACATGTCCTCATTTCTGAGAGCAAAACGAGTTAAGCATCACATTAGACACCTTAATTTGCGTGCATCAAAATGAGCTCCCTGTTGTAATTGCTCATCATGTTCACCAAGACACCAATCACAGACATGGAGTCACAGAGGCAGTCTTTATTTTCTGACAAGTTCTCACTCATTATGCAGCTGTTGCTAGTCACACCTACTGTACCTGTTTTACTCATGAGGAGATTTCTCCAGCACCCCATATAATAGTTTGATATAACTACACACACTGAAGGTATCTGCTGTTTTTTTTAATCTGGTTTTATCTCAGGGATGTGTGACAGCTGGGTTTGGCTCCGTAGCACAAGGGAATTAACTGCACAACTGCTTAGATCGACAGGGAAGCACCCAAAGGAGCAGAACCATACCACCCAGTGAAGTCAATAATCATGTATGCTGGGCTTGTTTCATATCCCCTCTGACTGCTGCTGACCCTCGCACAGCTGTATGGCTCTGCAGCTGCACTGAATACAATAAGACAGACATAACGTAAGGGACAATCATGACACAGACAGTTACATAATAAATAATAACCAATTCTTCATAAGGTCTGAAGCCTCTTGAGTTCAGTGCAACAAAGACAGGTCTCTTTTCCTATACACAGAACTATGTGCCACTACAGTATATGCTGTGCCGAAAGCAAATTCTACCTACTTGTTGTGCAGTGATGTCATTTGAAAGATTATATAAGTACTGGGTATAATGCCAGCTATAATGCCAGCTATACTTTTCTATGATTTGATTTGTATTGTATAGGTTACTGTAGAATTTTGCTTGTGTGCATAATCACTGTATTTATGTTTCCTTATCTGTTTCATCTGTTTAAGTCTGTAGTATTATTTGTTACTTTCAAAAGATTGGTTTTGCTTTATTTGGAGTTTTAGGCTTGCTGTGATCACCAAAGTCATCAAGTTCATCGCAAGGCCTGTGTACAGTATTAACAATCCTTTCAATTGTTGTGACTGACATCCAGTGGTTAAAATGATATTAGATCAATGAATACAAATACCTTTTGGCCAAAATGTACTTGGGCATGGTTATCAGCAGTGAAATACCATAGTTATTTTTGAGCCCACCTGTTTCCAGACTGTATATATTTGTGATGGAGCTGAATATCTGGTCTGCTTGTCCCATGGCCATCCCTCCCTCGTGGCAGTTGTACTGATGAAGTCGTGAGACAGTGTTTGTCTGGAAGGAAGCAGTTCGACAGACACAAACAACCAGTGTTGCAGAAAATAGAGAAGGGAGAAAGAGTGAAATACATTTCAAATTTAACTTTTGTAAAATATTTGCTCTTGTCATAGCAGTAGCAGCATTTCAAGCGCAAATATATGTGTATACACAACCATTCATGTTGAATATCATATACATGCAAATCTTCTAACTCTCAAACAGTCTTCATATTTTTTTCCTACAAGGAAAAAAAGCCTCTAACAATTTGGGGAATTTTACAATTCCTCAGGGCTGCATTTCAGTCAGTTCTGAATGTGCTTGCATCTGGCATTTCCTGATTATTAATTAGATACCATGTTAAACTGTCATTCTCTGTTTGCCTGACTTATTTAATTTGCTCCATCCCAAATGCTCTGTTCCCCCTTATCTCCAGGAAACAGTTGGGCTGAAGCCATCTCTCTGCTGGCTCTCACTTAGGCTGGTGCAATCCTGTTGACTTCACACATGGAGCGGTCCTTTTGTGCTGTTTCTCAGAGGCTCCCATATCACAAGTCTGTCCTGTCAGACTTGAGACAGGCATGTAATTAAAAGAGCATTGCTGAATTGTTTTTCAGTGTCTGGCTTTGAGCCGTGTCACTCTTCACTGGGTCGAGAGGTATTTACAGCACTAATGTTTGGCATTTCATCTTTTTAAATAGGATTCCTGTTTGATAGAAAGTGATATCTCTTTGCTCCTTTTGAATGGACTCCAAATCAAATCTTGCTTATGTGATGGCTTTCGTATCGGGCAGCATAGATTTCAATGAATATCAACAGTATTAAATATTGTCCTCCATATTCTGTTGTCTGTTCTACAGTTGTGATGTTTATCAGCATGGAAATGCTTAATTGTTTGGATAACAAATTCCTAATTGCCTCTGTAATGACACTCCTGTAATCACTGAGCACAGATAATAGCTCTCACCTCGCTCTGAAGTCACTTGTAATTACTGATGTGAAACTCTTCTGGAATACACAGCTTCAGGGGAAATTTCAGTGGTTTGCTGCAATAAAGTGAATGAATTGAGGCTGCTAAGAAAAACACTGATGCAGATTTCCATCTTATAGAACTGAATAAATAGCCAGTTTCCCAATAACAATAAAGATGCCTGATGTGGTAGCATTTTCTGCACAGCAGGCAAAATGGATTTCAAAATTGAGTTACTAGGAAATTCTAGTTACTTTCCATCTGCTATTCTTTTGCCACATCTATATTGCATTACAAAAAAACTGTCTTTGGAGCATTGGCCAAGAAATTCAAGAGTTAAACAAGAAAATATATTTAATAATATATATTTATAATTAGTCTATGTCCCAGATTGACAGTTTGCCACAAAAGACATATGTTTTGGGTTTGTAAAATGAAAACGTGAAATCTCTTGTGGGGCAATAACAACCGGCCTAAACTGAGACTCTAAAGAAAACCACCAGTGTTAGACGATTGCTCCATTACTGGGACAATTTTGTGACTGAGATGATACCGACTGCCATCTCAAAGTTCTGAGAAAATGAGGTTACAAGGGACATTATGATCAAAACAGGTGTCCCCTACCTTCATCTGAGACAAATATGCTCTGAGTCATCTGAGAAAGTAGTTTCCAGAGAGTCATGACTCCACAGCACCTCTATTTCATCATGAATATAGTATAACATGCATCATGATGCATGCCAGATTAACCTTCAGATCCTGGGGCAAAGATTTGCTTGTTGGGTCCCTGATGACCAGTTTTATCATTTCCTCTGCCAGTGCTCTAGAGATGAATTGATTATCTGATATTTAACCCATTTTTATGAAATGAAATGAAATGAAATGAAGCAATCTAAATAAGTTAATTGGGTTTCAGGGATTAATGCTGGGCAGAATGTTTGATGTGATGCATTATATGCTGATTAATACATAAAACACCAGGTAATCTTGCATCAACAGGTGAGCTGTTGAATAAAAACAATGCTAAAACCAACATTTTAAATCAAAAATACCTACAGACTTCTTTGATATAGGCCTAACTGTTTATGCATCTGCTTGTGGTTTAACCTCAGGTTTTTTTTTCTGGTACAATTTTAGTAACTAAGCACGCTATAACATCTAGCTACAGTATCTGAGGTAAAGTGCTGTTACAATGTGTGAAATTTTAAATTCTAAATTAACTGTTAAGGCGCATGTTGTATATTCATATATGATTTTTTAATGTATGTATTTAACTATGTATAATACTCAATGTCTTCCTGGCATGAGGGATGTTACTCTTGGCACAAACAACAACATCAAAAGCTTCACACACACATTATGTATCTTCTTTATTAATGTTTAAGTACATTCAATTAATTCATTGTGGCGTTCATTATATATGTGCTGCCAAGACAAGAACAACCTCTTAGTGCAGTCTGTAATGTGCAGCTGGTTTAACTCAACACATCACAGTCTGTTCTGGGATTGTAATGTGATTTTTGAATTATGACAGGTTTGATTATTCACTGATGAATTGTGATTGTAAAACAAAAATGACCTTTCATTGGTGGTGAGAAATTGCGCTGTAGGTTGGAATAATAGTGATAACAAACCTTGGCAGAGGGAGTGCTGCAGAAAACAGCATCAGATTGGTTCATCACATTCCTGTGGCAGCTTAAGGCGTCAATTATATGAAATATCAAATGTGCCAGCAAGTTTGAGTGTGTGTGTATGGGGATGTGTGAGGGGGGGGGGGGGGGGTTATGGAGCCAGCCCACCTGTGCCTCAGACATGAGGCTGTGATTTTTTGCCTGGGCACATGGTTTTCTCAGGTTTTTGCCATTTGGTTTTTGTGCAGCAAACTCTGCATATTCATTACAGATGGGGAGCAGGTGCTTTCAGCAAACTGAATATCATAATGCTGTGTCACTCACCACATCTGGGAGGACAATGGTTCTGTCTGGCTCTTTGAGAGTCTCCTGGGCCCCAGGGAGGCTTTGAAATTGGGAATTCAATGCAAGTCAGAAAATAGAGCAGAAAAAAACTCCCTATAAATACATTTGAAAAGCATAATTGAACAGAAACCACAAATAAAATTTTGATTTCACTATTCACGAGTGAAACGTGATGTGGGAAGTGAATTTTCCCTCCATTATGATGGCAAAAGTCAGCAACAGATAGCCTACAGTAACATTTCAATTTAAATTTCCATTGTTGACTGTCCATTTTAATGATGCAGCCAAAGGTCACTGTATTTGTGGATTTATTAAGTTTAATATACATGTAGTGTAGGGAACTTCTCGCAGTAAAACTTCAAAACAAAATGTTCTGTCCTCTTGTGGCACTAATGTTTAGTCTTGCATGTCTAATTGGTATTGCCAGATGTTTAGAGGCATTCTAGTGTGTCACAGAATTAGTCCTCTTGCATAACAGACGTCAAACGCTGTATGAGACTGTTTTTGGTGTATTTATCTCTGCTTTGTCAAGTACTGTGGGATTAAACAAGGTGTGATGAACCTGCCATGGCTGCCCCATTTTACAGTACACTTTCCACAGTGGCACCCTCTGGGATCCGTATCTCATTCCACACCTGATGTTGGTTCCCCACCTGATCTCAGCAGTCTTTCAAAACAGCCACGCTCAGTTTCACAAACAGATGTCACATTGGTCCTACAAATCGTGAATCTTTTCCTCCTAATTATTTGCACTGTGCTGAGACGACTCACATGCATTTAGATTCACAAAGTTTAGCGAGCATCGTTATCTCTCTTGGAGTCACTGTGCCTGATTGACAAGCAGGGCATTACATACAGACAAATGAGCACTGTAATAGCTAATTGACCGCTCATTCATGTCCTGAACACAATGTTCCGTGAAGAGGGGAGGGACTATATAACAGCAATTACATTCTGTGATAGAAGTCAATGTGTTTATCGATTTCTGGGAATTTGTTTTCCTCTTTTGAGAAAGAAAGTCCTGTACTGTTCCTTGGAGATAGGACTAATATCAGATGAGTTTAAATTGGCTACTCTTTTGAAAGCAGTCTACATTTCAAAGTAATCTTGCCGGAACAGTGTGGTAAGAGTGGTTAAAAGCCAGAGCTGATCCAGAGATTACACCGCAACTCACTTGCTCTTTGCTGAGATAAGCTGGAAAAATCCTGAGGCTGAATTATTCACCCTGTGCTTGAACATATAGGTTCCTAGGACTTAGTGATGTTGCACTAGCTTGGTGGAGAAAACGCGTTTTAATTTTGGTTGTGGTGTTTATGCAAAGCTCGAATATGTGGCTGTCTAATGCTCACATTAAGTAAAGTGCCTCCACAGCTGATAATCTTGAGCAACGAGAGAGATCTTTTTAATGTTGATGATGTGACATCACACCATCAGGAGGCTATTACAGTATATGGCGATAGCTATATCATTTAGCCTATCTCTAATAACATTTCCTGAAGCTAAAGTCTTTGATTGCATAACTGTCTTTACAAGTTTGAAATCTTCATAAGATATAATTGCTTTTTTTCTATAGTTCCAAGAGGTCTAATTTAGATTTGTTTGTCTTTTTCGAAAGCCTCGACATTTTAGGTGCTCAGAACAGGTGGATAGACCTACTTATTTAGAAAAATATTTTTTTTTATGCTTCTTGTTTAATATATAAGCTGATAAACCCTCCACCAGCACAATCATGAAAACACACTACAGCAACAGGATATTCTTTCACAAATTTGAAACCAAGGACCAAGAAGGCATAAAGGCCCATTTCGAGGACTGCTATCACACATAAATCCCCTATCTTCTTTGTGCTCCCACTGTTTCCTCCTTTTTCTCCAGCCATTTGCTCTCATTATAGGCCACAGACACAGCGACCAGTGAGTGCCCACAGCTGGACATCAGTCCTCCTCATATGAAAACCACTCACCACCATTCCTACCAAAGAGGCATCAAACGGGGAACTATATTTTATCCTGTGATGCTAAACGGTACTGGCTAGAAAAATTGCACAAACTGAATGAATGAAGAGAAACTGCAGATGTGCATGAAATGTTCTTTATTAAGACATTACATGATGCCAGTCAAATGGATCGAAACGCTAAGCTGAGATTGTAGAGTAATTAGCCTAGCACACAAGGAGCCATGTTAGTCTCACTGTCGGTCTAGAAAGTAATGTAGTTAACTTAAAACCTCATTTTTTGAGCAAATTAAACAGAAGATATAATATGTTCATAACTGAGCTTTGTGTCTATGGTTTTGGGCTAGCTTCATAGCTACAGACATGAGAGTGATATCATTCTCTTGGACATAAAGGAATTAAAGAAATCTTGCTAGACCTTATATTCAAATTCGTTTAATCTTTAAATTTCAATATTATTCAATATGTATAGCGTCTATTACAGGTACAGGTACAGTAGGCAGACATTTTTGTTTTTTAGGCAGAGCAAAGACAGCGTTATAACTTCTGGCAGTATCTTCATGTTTAGCAAGTCAAGAGAGTGTATTTACAGTGAATGTTAGATCTAAATCATAACGAATTTGCTAATAGGATAACAATTTCTTCAAGACTACTCTGTATGTTTTTGATTAAGTATTCAAATTCCCAAAGCCCCACCATGCCCATGTCAGAGCCATTTCATTTGACTTCATGAAGTCAAATTAAATCAAATCATGAAGTATTTCTTAAAGTGAGGAATAGATTGATTATTTATCAGCACTGCAAAGCAACTTTCAGAGTCACTTAGGCCTATGTCACTTGAGCCATCATTGTGTGTGTGTGACACTGCATTCATCTTTGTACACACACGCACATGCAGCCTCTCTGTCCCGTTCTAACTGACAACCTGTCAGCAGAAGCCTGACCAATTCATTTTCTGACAGTTGACAATGCCTCCTCTCAAATGCCCCCCACACAGTCCTCAATCAGCAAAAGATCACAAGTGTTTAGCATGATCTCTGTGGATTTCTTATCCAAAGCAGGACATCTTCCTAAGTTGTCATGTTGCTGAGGCGACAAATAATTTCAACAGAGATTTTAAAGTGTAAAAGAGAGTAAGAAGGGCAGAAAATAAGCGTCTGACATTTACTGTGACATTCAGGAGCCATATCTTATTCATTCTTTTTTTCTACTGCGCCTTGACATCATGGTCATAGGTGTGCTGTCATCTCCATCAGAAAAAGTTGAAAAGAAAATAGCGTGTGTGTGTGTCTGCGTGCATGTGTGTGCTATCGCATAGGAAGAGTAACCTACAGTAGACCCTTTGACCTACGTGATTGATAACCATGAAATCAGCATCTCTTTCAGAAGAAGGGACTGTGAATAGCTGGTACTCAGCAATCAACAGCTTTGTGTGTTCGTGTGAGATAATTGCAACCCTGAGAGAAATTTTTACCAAAAATAGTTTCTCAACTCCCGTGATAAATTTGCTGTGGAGCCTTAATTTAGGCAAGGTTCACATTTGTGATACCAGGTTTTCATAGAAGCTGTGTGATCTAAACTCACAAACAGCCCTGCATGGTAAATGTCATAACCTTTGATTTTTATTTTTTTTCAGAGGTCATGCTTGCTCTGATCATGTGGCACAGCCAATATCGATAATCACCCAGAGGACAAAAATGCTTTTAGACAAAACATATTGGCCTCAAGCAACAAAAAAGAAATAAAGTTAGAGGCGCAGTCATCCCTGGTCTTTCAAAGGAATGTTACTTACCCAGTATAATGTCTGTAAAAATTATTTTTCGAGGGCAGATTATTGTGCAATGGGAATCATTTTGAAGACATGAGTGCTGTCATTTACATATAATGTGCTAATTTGTCTGTGATCACAGTAATCATCTGAGTCTGGTTTCAAGACTAAATGATCTAAAGTCATGTGAGCCCATAAATCTTCACTACATCAAAGGTATTTTATTGAATGTTGCATATTTGCTTCAGTTTTTCATATGAACGTTTGTTTTGTAAAAGTTTTCTTACCAAAAAAACAAACAAACAGACTGATTTAACCTAATTCAGAGCTTTTGCAGCTCCATTATTTTCATGTAGGAAATTGAAAAGCAGTCTCCAAATGTAATACTGTTCTTTGTTGATAGTTAATGTGAGCATGGTTGACAGGAAGCCAATTATTAGATGAGAGAGGAGTGCCTGTAAGGCAGGTCAGCAGTGTGCTCCAGTCAAAGCTTACTGGGTAAAATGGCTGGAGGCAAACATTGATGACCTCATATATTGTGAATCAATCAGACACCCACACACAGACACAACGATGCACTGGCAAACCAAGTTAGAATATATAAATAGAACACCACAGCATGTTTATGAACGTACTGTAGCTTACTTATATCTGAAGTGTCTGGAATCTGTAGAGAAATGTCCATCATTACTCAGCAAATACGTGTTAAATAAAAGATGATGGTGCAATCAATAAAAAGAGTCAATCCAGAGACTTAAGCCAGAGTGGTATCTGATTTATGTAAGACATCTTTTATTGATGTCTGTCCAGAAAATCTTTTTCACTTGTGTTCTGCAGGAAGGTCTGGACTTGTCAGTTGCAGTTGCAGATGACAACTTTCTCAAGATCTCAGCACCACAGCAAGCTGTTTTACCATATGAATCTGTCCCTAGCCTATTCATGAGATTCTTTATCTGTATTAATTATTTAATTTACCAATTTACCATTTACCATTTACCAAAGATCAAGATTCTGATATTTTTGTAAAAACTGAATTTGACATCAAATTAAAAGATGAAAGGCTAAAACAATTCAATTTTTTTTTTGTCTTAAAAATCATTTAGTCCAACTACAAACATCTGCAGTAGTGTTGATTCATGGCAGGTTTTATGTTTGTTTGTTTGTTTGTTTGTTTGTTTCCCCGAAGACAAATGATGCACTGTGGTTGACTGACTCTCATCATTAGGTTGAACCTCAATCCATCACTGTCCCTCACTGTCACCATGTTGTCTTTTCATCTTGTTAAGAGAATGGATAGGGAATTCTCCTGCACTTGTCAGTAAATGCATCAGAGTTTATTGCAGTCTTCCTTGAGTGTGGGCTCATCTGTTTCCCAACCCTGTGCGGCATGCTTCACACTCCAATAATACTCTAAATCCCAGGGACATCTCCATAGTGAACAGCAACACTGAAAGCAGCGTATGATGAGATGTAATATCTGTTCCATAATCCATCCATACCATGATCATTCAAAAATCTTTAACACAAGTTACATCACATCTCCACAGAATAGAAATAAATTAAAATCAATGTGTTCATTAGGCCGTCAAAAATAATTTTCTACGTGAATAGCCCGTGATCAACTGCTTGACCTTGTTTTGTGTGAAAAATATATGACCAGAATGCCAGAGCGAGAGGAGAAGGAAAAGAGCAAGGGCTGTGCCCACGTGAATGACACTTAAAGAGGTAAAAAGTGTGTAGACTGAGCACTTTCTAATTTCCCATCGTCGCTGGGAGTCATTCCAGCCACATACAGCCAAGAGAGCTGTGTCACAGAAGCCAATAATTGGAAAATCACCGGCAGTTCTCCAAATGATTCCCAATACACCAAGGTAATTTTGCTGTGTCTGAACACCAGCTAATCCAACTTCTGAAATGAGCACCTGTTATACCGTTTAAGATAGCAGGGGAGAAAACCACTTGTGACAATGTAAAGAATAACTTTTTTGGCATAGAATTGCAGGGTGAGGATTGTCAATGAGTGGATCATCTGACATATAATTATCATAATGGCCTTCATCAACCATACTTGTTTTGAAGCAATGCTTGCCTTTCAGTGACATGAAGTAAAACGATTTGATAGGAAGGTAATGCAAATATATAGGTCTACTAGATCTATATTTTATCTATCAATAGATGTAGGCCTATGGACATGCCTGTGCAATATTTGATATAGCATGCCACTATAGGCCGAATTGACCAGATCAGAGTCTTTGATTGTCCAGCTGCTGTTACTGTGGTCAAATCCTGTTTGCAAACCTACTTGTCTGTAAAATGTAGCTGGATAATGTTTGTGTCATACACCCATATTGTCATTGTGAAGATTAATTGTATCTTCTTTCTTCTTTTTGCCTGTGTGTCTATGTTTGTGTTTTTCTGATCTTGGAACTTGGAATATAGGCCTAATTATTTGAATGTAGCCTACCTCAGGGTACATTCATTAAATTATAACAGTTACTTTTTCTACATTTATTTCATGATTTATTTTCACATGCATATAGCCTACACTAATTCCATGCCGGTATTTTTGTGCAACAGTTTGTTATGTCATCTTCCTTTTTTCTTATCCATCACATGTAGTTAGGTCTCTTTTTCGTGAGCTCACTGTTTCATTTTGTATTTTTCTGAAACTCAATCAGCTTTGAAAATGACAATACCACCCCATATGTTGTTAATTGCGCAGTTCTGCGCATTACTGGCGCAAGGCGACGCCACAGAATCTTTACCTTTGACCTCTATGCGTCACCAGGAAGTTGAACCAATCATATCGCTCGTTGTTAAGAGGCTCTCAAGTTTCTTGGAGGCTCTTACCCTCTCGTCAACATGGTGAGTGCAGCCATTCAAAAATAGTTTATTTACAATAAAAATATAAGTTAACCCACCAGAAGTATGCATGTGAATATTCTCTATTTGGTTAATTACCGGCTCTTTGCCTCCACGATGGCACAGTAAAGCTGCTGGTCGCGCAACATCACCGGTTAGCATGTGGTTTTAGCGCTAAGCTAACTTAGCGGTACGTTACCTACATATCGGCATGGTGCCGACTATGTCCTGGAACTCATGCTTGCCATAAAATTAAAGTTGAGCTATAAAGATTACTTAGAAATACACGCAAATGTCTCCTTAAACGTGATATTCATGAATGTTTAACAGCATAATCGGTCAACCCACTACATGAGTAACTAAGCATTCACGTTAGCTTATACCTTTGTTCTTCCAGAGTTTAGACAGAGTCTCCAGTCATTCAGACACAACACTTCTATGATTATGTGTACCTAGCGAGCCAGCGTTGTTCTAATGGAAATGGAAGGTTTTGAATCATGTCTGTGTTTGTTAGTAATAGCATCGGGTAAGATGGACGTGGACAAAGCTACTTCTGTGGTTTTACATTAACACTATGCTAACTCGTGTTTTCCTGATGAAGTTAATGTACTCGCGCCATCGGTGGCGTAAAGTCACAGTAAATTCAGTTCATTTCAATTCAATTAAAAAAAACAACAACTTTATTTATCCCCAGGGGGCAATTTAGGGCACATAGGCAGCACCATCAAATATCAAGGAAAAGTGTATAAAGTAAAAGTCTTGGGTGGCATCAAAGCTCAAAATATGAAATAATTCTGTGGGTTCGTCAATAACTGAATGAGTAAAAAGGCTCGCCAGATTCACACACAAACGACTATTGGGGATAACAACTACAACAAAGAAACGATGAAAATATTTGTACAAATGAGATGAAATGTGGGGATGGATTTTGTTGCATGGTAAAATACGCCTGAATCATGTGAATGATTATTGTGAAAATCTCAACTGTTATGTTAAATTGCATATTTGATTTTGTTTTACTGTAAATATGAAATACCTCATTTAGATTATTGTCTTTAATTTGTAAGACATAATAGTAATGATATTTAGGATCAAAATCTCATCATAACATCTAAAACTTTATTTTATCCTAACAACAGCAATGCTAAATTACATTATGCTGTTTTGAATTATTACACCACTGGCTGTTGTGAGTTCACTAACTCTGTGTTGGTGTCTCTTACTCATGACAGTCTTCATCGGAAGCTAATAATGGCCCGAGTCAAGCGCCACCTTATCCAGGTGTACCACCCTCAGGGATACCTCCCCCGTTTGTAAGTCAGTGACAGAGATGTTTATAGCAATCAGCTCCGCCTCTCACTTGCAGTTGTCACATAGGGCTAAAATAGAGCGTGGAAATCTTATTGAAGGTTGTCTCGCTTAATCTGATGCATTTTTTTCCTTCTCTCACCTATTCCGTCCTCTAGATGGGACCACCAGGAATACCACCTCATTTCCCTCCCATGGGGATGCCCCCTATGGGACAGCGGCCCCCCAGTATGACTCCAATGCCTCCTGGCATAATTCCTCCTGGTATAATGCCACCAATGGGGGCACCACCAATGGGGCAGGTGAGCATTGTGGGAAGCTCATACGTTAGTCTTTATGTTTTGGCAGCTTGTTCGTCCATGTTTCTGCTACTCTTATCATTATTATCATTATCTAATCTCATTCTCAGTCAGAATTGACTGACATCCCAACGTTGATGCATGAAAAAACTTGTTGGTATTATTTTACTAAAGAAAGAGTCTTTGTACTGCTGCAGAGCTTTTCCCAGGGTTTGGAGCTCATGTTTCTGAAACCACGGAAAACAAAGATGAAATAAATTTTTGTATGCACTTGCTTTGCCCGTGGCAGGTAGCTAATCCCCTCTACTACTGATCAGTTTTAGCCTTACAGCAATAAAAGGTGAAAAGTTTGAGTCAACAAGGCTCCACACTAACTTTTTGCATTAGTTGCACTGGTGCGCCTAACTTTTTTTTTTTAGATGCACTCTGGAGCCCTGGTCAAGACATTTTTGATAGTTAAAGAAAAACTCTGTTTCATTACACTTCAAGTTTAATCTGAGTTGCTATAATAACTGAGACACTGGGAAGTGGCAAAATCACAAAACAAGTGGACAGTAGGTTATGACACATTTATGGTCAGCTGAAACAATCTCCATGCTTACAGACAGAAATAATTGCAGCAATCAATGGATTGGATGTTCTCTTTTGGTTTTATCTGGTGCAGCTAATTTAGACAACTACTTACTTTTGTGGCTACAGACAGTGTTTTCATAACTGATAACCCCAATGACCAGACCTATGATAGTATAATCTTAGTTGTAATTAATAGTTTTCGTTCTTTGCCGTTTAATCATACATCTGTGATTCTAAGGAACTGAGACCTGACATTCGACCCAAATCAGACCTGGTGCAAATTAAATGCTCGTTGGGTTGGGTAGGGCCTTGAATTATTGCCACTGATCAATGTGTCTAATACTTATGTGTATCTAAATTTTAGGAAGTGTCAGATGTGTTGTCACATCACACTCACTGCAACTATTTTGATAGGAAAGGTAGACATCACAGTTCTCATTCTCTGAATTTTATTAATTGAATTCATTTTTCACATTTCTGAGTTTTCATTATTGTCTAGTTTTAGCTTATGTGTAACCTCTTTTTTTTTTTTTTTAATTTTCAGACACCTAGCATGTTTAGTTTTTAGGCACTCTACACTCAGACAGACATTACTGAAGTGACAATTTGTGACTGTGTGTAAATTGGTAGAGTTGACTGAAAACAGATGGCTTTTTAACACAACACAACAAACAGTGATCATCGTATAGAACTCATGTCACATGTCATGCAAACAGACTGAAAAATGTAGATATACCATATCTTACATGGATGCAGTGCGTCTTGCAGCACTGCTCTGAAGGAACTAAACTTGTTTTAGGAAAACGAGTCACCCACAAGATTTATGCTGTTAAATGACATTGTGCAAGAATTAGATTTATAGATATTAAATAGGTTGGAAAATGTTTCTTTTGTACATAGCCACTATTTTCTGCCGCAGCTGCTTGCTAATTGATTTAATTAATTGATAGCACATCATGCTGTGCCAGTGTTTGTACTCTCTCTTTGTTAAGGTCTGTGTGGGTCAATCACATTTTGAATTGAGTCACATCATCCCGGGGTGACGTCTATTTTTAGTCAGGTCTGGCTGTACTCGGGTTACCTTCAGATCGGGTGTCTCATTTTTAAAAATGAATTTATACAAGACCTCTTGCACCACAGAGATGCCACTTAACTGCCACTTAACAGGTTGCTTGTTCATTAAACCCCTGCCAGGGACTGACAGAAAACTGCTGAGATTGTAACACTATTAAAACATATATATATATTTTTTATTTAAAGCCAAACTGGGTTACATTTAGCGAGCATGTGTGATCCTGTTACCAGGGGGTGTTTGATCAAAGTTCCAGTAGCATAAGTTTAGAAAGGTGACGTTGGGATGGAGTCTGGAGTTTGTTGTGTTGCTACTTCACAGATCGAAAAGCTGTGGCATCGCACCATAAATAAGCACAGCAGACTCCATTTCACTCTCACCTTCTTCTCCCAGTTGCAAAGCAGCTTTCCACTTAGACACCCACAGCCTTTATCACACTGCGTCTTGACACATGTGGCTGCACTAGGTGGTATGGAAATTCCAGATGAATATTTCATGATGCCTCTTTTATTAGATGCCAGGCATGATGCCACCTATGATGCCAGGGATGATGATGCCCCCTCGCATACCAGCTGCAGCTGTACAACCGACAGGACCGGTAACTCTCCTCACTACTTTTTTTTTCACCAGTGCTCTGTTTCACACGGTTTAAAATACACTGTAATCTGTGAAATGTTAAATGAAGCATTCACACACCAAGTAACACTTCTGTTGGATATGAATTCATGTCAGTCCATTTAAAAAAAAACCCTCTACATTCTTAACAAGAGACTGAAATGAAACAGCTGAGAAACATAATTAAAGTGTGTCTGATTTAAAATGAAAATGAGCACCTGCAGAAAATATGTCCCTTATTGTTGCTTTTCTTGTTTTGACGTGGGTACAGCTGTGAGTAAATATAATTAAGCATATGAGCCCTTCACTGTTGATGTTCTGTTAATTTTTCTTTGTACCAAGCGGCAAACCAGTTATGCAAATGAGCAGTCTGATATATTTATTGTAAGCACACCCGGGCAGCTTCATAGATCAGAAGACAGACACTTAATCAACTCGAGTATGTTTGTGTGAAGTTTTGTACTAATGAGCAAAGCTTTGTCAGTTATTGTGCGTTATTAATGGGTGTGTATTACCAGATATGCTGATGTGTTACTGGGCTGCTGATTTGTACATTTGTTAGTGTGTCTTTTGCAAATAATCATCTAATAAAACTGTCTTTTCCACAGCCTGGTGTGGACTCTACAGGTAAGATGCTCATTTGAGATGTTTTATATGTTTCATCCCATTCTTGCATAGTTTATGCTCATTAAAAGTGCAGGTTCAGACTGATTTGTGTTTTTATTCTCACAGCTGCTGCACCTGGAACAGCTGTAAGTGTAATGTCATTTTTCTTAACATCAGAAATCAAAAGGGTTTTGCGCTCTCTTCATCAGCTCAAATGTTTTTTCTTCTGTCGTCCTAATGACGGCAGTCTGAAAACCTTTCATGTGTGCTCTTGTCTCAGCAGAGTACCACAAATGGCTCTCCACAGGAAGAACAGCCAAAGAAGGTTTGTGCAGACTGTAAATGGAAAGATTGATGTGGAAGACCTGGCAATATTGAGTGGGAACCGTAAAAGCATTTAAAATTGAACCAGAGTGAAATGGTTTCATGGGGCTGTTTCTTTTCTTTAAAAAAAAAAAAAACTTAACAGCTGATTCCAGTGTTTTGTCCTCCTCAGAAGTCCCTGTGGACAGAGCACAAATCACTGGATGGGAAGACCTATTATTACAACACAGAGACCAAGCAATCCACATGGGAGAAACCAGATGATCTCAAATCTCCTGCAGAGGTATAAACTGTTATCACTTATATAACTTGTTTCAAATCTTCTTAAATGCCTGAAACCAGCCATTTACTTATTCACTTACTCTTTTCTTACATGAAATTAACTTATCTTTTGCCTGTCTAATTTTCTTGTCTGTATCAGGGGATAGTGCCCATGAATAAAAGATCATTCAATTATAATTCTACTAGATTCAGGCCAGGTTGTCTCATCTACAGTACTTTTTAAAAAATGTTATGAGACCCTGCCTAGATTTCTTAAAACATCTCAGTGAAATAAATTGCATGCATCCCATCTCAGTGAATTGCATCCCATTGTTTCCCTTCTGTTTTCACCCTTCTAGCAAATGCTGTCTAAATGCCCTTGGAAAGAGTACAAGTCAGACACAGGGAAGCCGTATTATTACAACTCCCAGACAAAGGAGTCCAGATGGACCAAACCCAAAGAGCTGGAGGATCTGGAAGGTGAGGGGGCTGCTCGCTGATGATGTAATACCTGTTGTGACAAAAAAAGTGATGTTTTATCAGAGATCTATTAGGTGAGCCTTTAACAGCATGATGAGTGGCAGGGCGCTGGCTTGTTCAGTGAATGTTGCCTCGCATCACAGGGGTTTGGGTATCACTGATGCACAGGAGGTACAAATACAGGAGCACATGGTGGTTCCTCTAATACATTTATCTCTGTGCCGGTCTCTTATCTGTAGTGAGCTTTGAAATGAAAACAAGTAGCCTAACAGCTATCTCCCTTTGTCTGTTCCAGCCATGATCAAAGCAGAGGAGAATGGGTAAGAGCTTCTTGTTTACCTTTAGTAACTCTTCATGGCGGCATTGTTGTGTTAGGAAAGAACAATAAATACAATAGTAATTAAAAGTGATCAAAATCCTGTTTATTGTATTATTAATGACTCAAGGTATTTTAAATTCAGCAGCCTTCTGTCCTCATGTTCTCATGTGATGTAGCTTCACCAACATGCTCTGATTCCAGCTCGACAGAGGCAGCGGCTCCTGGCACCAACGCAGCTCCTGCCGTGCAAGCAGATATCACGGCCACTATGGTGACCGTGATGGAGGCGGAAACTGCAACAGCTATCCCAGAGGAACATCTGTCCCAGGCGGCCGTGCATCACACACCTGAGGTCAAGACTGCAGATGCACCTGTGACGTCCTCGGAGAGCTCGGCTGCCACAGAGGCCACAGCCAGGTAAACAGTAACATCTCACACAGAGACGGGTACCGTCTTCAAGTTTACACATGCACAGCAAACCACTTGGTCATACTGACCGATGGTCACAGTGACAATGGATTATGTTTCATCTTAGTTTTTGTGAATTATTCTACTCAATGTCTATTGTTGTGTTTCATTTGTCACTGCCTTAAATACACAGCTAAGTTAATCAAATATCATCGTTTACCTTCAGTGTTGAGGTCGTCAAGGAAGAACGGCCTGAACTTCAGAAGAAAACCTACAAGTGGAACACGAAAGAGGAGGCCAAGCAGGCGTTCAAAGAGCTGCTGAAGGAGAAGGTGAGGCAAATGTCAAGTGGGGTCAACCTGCTGATGACCTACACTGGAGGCTGTGCTGCCTCTGTGGAGAAGTAGTAAATGTCTGTGTTCAGTGACATTTACACAAAAACACCTGTCTGTTTATTTCAATGTGCAGCCCTGGTAACGCTTAAGTATGTATACAAATGATTTTATTCATGTTGTTTTGTTGAAAAAAATCCCCACCAAAATTAATTTTCCATTTGCCATAGCGGCTAATAAGACTGAAGGGTAGCCAAATATACAAAGTATTACAAGATTGAATCTCTAAAAAAAATATGATTGATGTGACTGCAGCACAGAATCTAAACTTCAAACTGTTTAGTATGGCATGAATTAGATCTCCTTCATCTGCCTGCTTCTTTAATTAACACTGTGCACTGGGTCAGAGCTAAAGGAGCTGATAAAGGTTCATCACACAAAAAAAGTTTACCCGTGCAAACAAAACTCATAGTTCAGAAATCAGCTTCACAATGTCATCACAGAAACTCTAACAAGTGCTGTGACACTGTTGACAGAACGCCTGTTTTTAAGATTAATTTGCATCTCCCTCTCTTAATGCCTGGTGTATTTACCAGCACATGCTCATCCATTGTGATCTGGGTCTAATCCCAGCCTCGCCTCATGAGCCCCTGGAAGGTTTTAGCATGATTGTAAAGGTTCACCTGCTGTTGCTCCGAATGTGTTGTCTGTTAGCTCGCAAGGTGGCCTAACACCACCCACGTTGAATGCTGCTATATTTAGGCTCTTTTTAATTTTGTGCACAGAGCTCTCCTCTGAGATTGCTTGCCATTTCCTGCAAGATCTTAATGGCTCTGTCTTTATGATTAGCTTTATTGGATCAAAGGCACGGGGCTGGTTAGGATTAAGACAGTGAGAGAAAGTGGCATGCCTCAGTGAGTTAGAATAACTGTGACAGCTGACAAGACAGAGGCACGCCGTGGAATCAGTTCATAATGGATGAGGGAGTCGCTCCCTGGGAGGCGAGTGGCAGAAGGGGCACTTCTTTGAATTATTGCCACTTCACACCTCTTAACCCAGCATCTATTAGTAATTAACAAAATGTGTTGAGTTCTAAAAGCCAAAGCAGCACGGCTCATTGTTCCTCCTTCTGTTTCATGAGCTCATTCTAACAAAGTACAGCGAGACAATCTATTTTAGTGAGTTTGAATATGTTCAAAAATTTGAAGTTTACTGGAGCTCATGGGCCATAATGAATTTGTTTGTGTTTCAGGGTGTGTCCTCAAACTCCTCTTGGGAACAGGCTATGAAAATGATTATTAATGATCCTCGCTACAGGTACACCATTTTACATGTTCAATTTATTATAAATTTGGAGCTGAGAACAGTGTCTAACCTTCAATGTTTTACTTTCATCTTTTCATCAAAGTGCGCTTCCCAAATTGAGTGAGAAGAAGCAGGCGTTTAATGCTTACAAAGTCCAGACAGAGAAGGAAGAAAAGGAGGAGGCCAGAATTAAATATAAGGAATCCAAAGAGACCTTTCAGAGGTTCCTGGAGAACCACGAGAAGATGACATCCACCACCAGATACAAGTGAGTGCTGCAGTGATCCCACAATAAATGTGTTTTTATTTTCCCCCTCATCGATTTGTGGTTCCCCCGAATTGTCAATATGATTATGCCGATGAGATGACTGAAAGGTAATCTATGGTTTATGCACGTCATCATGTCGCTACAGCACTGTTCACTTCCACTTAACCCTCTTGTGACCTCTTAGTGTTTATCACACTGTTGCTGAATCATGTCAGTTGCAAGATTACACTTTAGTGCGAGCACAGACTCTAACGGCGAGGCGAAGGTTCATCTGACATTTTGGGGTTGAATTTAATCAACCACCTTCTGCTTTATCTAATTTCTCACAGTTTTTGATGAGTTTCGCACACAGAGGTACCAGCCACAAAGAGGCCGATGCTCTTTATTCTGTTGGATCAAGGATTTAAAAAAAAAACATAAACGTGTAAGCACATAATGCGTTCAAACATTCAGGTCCATGTCTCTGAAACACAGCTGCAGTTTTGATTATTGATCTTGTGAATGACATCCAGTTCACTGGCACTTTTTGGTTTGGCACTGAGGTGAAAGTCTTTGTGACGGGCAGAGGGGCATGGACGGATTGACTGGTGACCTTGACAACGAGCCAGTTTCAGAGTTGTGCTGGCACCGGGGCTGCAATCTGGGATGGCACACAACAGGCAGTTGGAGAGTGATAGCAGGGCTGTGTGCGTCTGTGTGTGTGTCCTTGCATTGAAAAGCTTATGCCGCTGCGGTCAACCACAGCCACCGTCTCCTGAGCAACATGTCTGGAGCAGCGGTCAAGGAAATTAAATATTCAGTCGGCGCATAACATGAAAGACGGAGGCTTCCTAAAAAATTCAATTCTCACTTTTAGTTTTTATGCAGACTTAGATTTTTGGTTTATCTAATGGCACGTACTAAGTGTTAATAACCTTTGTGTTAAAGGAAGATTTGGCCTGTGAAATGCTGCCCTCATGTGGGTTGTATGAAAACATCCTAAACTTGTGTGTGTGTGTGTGTATTTGTAATTCAGGAAAGCAGAACAGATGTTTAGTGAGCTGGAGGTGTGGAGCTGCGTTCCAGAGAGAGACAGGCTGGAGATCTATGAAGATGTGTTGTTCTACCTCGCCAAGAAAGAGAAGGTATGACGAGTCATTTTTGTCACAGTGATGTAAAATCATCCGTCTCACTGATGATGTAACCCAAGGACGAGAGCTTGGACCAAACTGGTAAACCCGTCACATGGTGGTTTCCTCCTGTCTTCCAGGAACAAGCTAAGCAGCTGAGAAAGAGGAACTGGGAAGCTCTGAAGAACATTCTGGACAACATGGCCAATGTCACCTACCGCACCACCTGGTCTGAGGCCCAGCAGTACCTGCTAGACAACCCCACCTTCGCAGAGGACGAGGAGCTGCAGAGTACGAGCGACTAGTTTATCTATATTATAAAAGAGACAAAGTATTTACCCTTACTGTATCTTACTGGTATCATGTCTGTCTTCTTGATGGTGGTGTTGTCTGCTGACAGATATGGACAAGGAGGATGCCCTGATTTGTTTTGAGGAACACATCCGCGCCCTGGAGAAAGAGGAGGAGGAAGAGAAACAGAAGACTCTTCTCAGGGAGAGGAGGAGACAACGCAAGAACAGAGAAGCTTTCCAGGTGAGAGGGAAAAGACATGAATCTGGAGTAACTATGTCTTAAGAAGAGAAATTGGCCTGATTTTTCATTGTGGAATCAGAAAAAAAAATGCTATTAATTAACGGTGAGAAATCTGCTGTCAGTTTTTGTCCTGACACCTGCTTTGCTGTTTTTTGTTTTCTCAGAAATTTCTCGATGAGCTCCACGACCACGGCCAGCTTCACTCCATGTCCGCCTGGATGGAGATGTACCCAACCCTGAGCTCAGACATCCGCTTTGCCAACATGCTGGGCCAGCCGGGTACGACAGCAGGCCACAGCACACGTGGCTTCACGCGTCCGCATGAGCCGAGCGCTCTGAAGCACGTGGCTGTGACATTCAGACAACAGCACATGACATAAACACAGAAATAAAAGATACACGACTCAGGATGTAAATACTGTATGAAACACAGCAGTGCATTGTTGATCAAGTTTTATTGTTTATCCCACTCACATACATTTCTTTTGTTTATTTATGAAATCCCTCAGTCACATCCTCTTTTTTTTTTCTTTTTTTTTAAATTTTCATTCTGTTAGCTTCATTGATTTTGCATATTTGTTGTGTGACTGGGTTAGATTGTAGTTTTCTGCTGCATAAAACAGTACGTAGTCGAGTGTTTTTTAACTTTCTTATGTCCACTGCTCAGGCTCCACTCCCCTGGATCTGTTTAAATTCTACGTGGAAGACCTGAAGGCTCGATACCATGATGAAAAACGGATTATCAAAGATATCCTTAAAGTGAGATTATTATGCCTTCTTTACCCACTGCCATATTGTCATATTGTGCATCTGAACATATGGAAGCCTCCTGAGAGAGGATTGTTATTTTAATTTCCTCCTTTCTGTCCTTCACCAGGACAAAGGCTTCTTGGTTGAAGTCAACACCAGCTTTGATGACTTTGGATCAGTCATCAGCTCAGACAAGAGAGCTACCACACTGGATGCAGGAAACATAAAGCTGGCCTTCAACAGCGTAAGACTCCTGTTACCTCCCAAGCTTTTCACGTCACATCCTTCAAATACTGTGACCACCTGATTAGATTATTCAAATTTACAGCATCATCAACTTTACATCAAAAATGTGCCATACAACCTCAGTAACGCATTGTTGTCAAAGTGGTGTTATATTGGACTAGAATTATATTTCTTTATATAAAAGGTTGCACATTTTTCTCGTCACGCATCACATAAGTGATGAAAGCAGGAAACATGTGTAAATATAACACACACCTCAGTGGCAGCATCAAAAAACAACAAAAGAAGAATCTGAACATAACAGGTCTTGTTAAAATAGATGATGTCATAACTGATGCTGGGGAGCAATGTCCGGTAAAGGGAAGAGACTCCCAATGGGTTTAAGGTTAAATTTGAGGAGGTGTGAGAAGTTTATTGTGTAATATTGATAGGAAACTGTTACAAACAGACCTTGATGCGATGCTATTGTTTGTGTTCATTAGTTTAACCCACTTTTCGACCTCTTTTGTGTAGCTACTAGAGAAGGCTGAAGCCAGAGAGAGGGAGCGAGAAAAGGAGGAGGCCAGGAAGATGAAAAGGAAAGAAGCAGCGTTCAAGAACATGCTGAAACAGGCCACGCCACCGCTGGAACCAGAGGCTACATGGGAGGGAGTACGTGTTTTTATGTTGCTGTTTACTGTTTATATTCCCTTCTTCAGTATGTAGCTGTAGTAATTTCCAAATTCTGAATGAAACAGTATTGTATTATTGTACCTGATATTGAGTGGTGACTGTTAAACTACCTACATTTCAGGTGAGGGAGAGATTCTTAAAAGAATCTGCATTTGAAGATGTGACTCTGGAGTCTGAGAGGAAGAGGATATTCAAAGACTTTATGCATGTCTTAGAGGTGAGGATGACACCACAGTGGGAAATGTATCATTCATGATGATGATGATGATGATGTTTAATATGGTTTTCATTCTTTGAACAGCATGAATGCCAACATCACCACTCGAAGGCGAAGAAACACTCGAAGAAGTCCAAGAAACACCACAGGAAGCGTTCCCGCTCTCGATCAGTCAGTACCTCACCACTGTGCTCAGACCAGACGATGAACTGTGGCCAAACAATTCAGGAATCAATAATCCAACCCCTTATATAATGTCTTTGACAGGGCTCAGAGTCTGAGGAAGAGGAATATCACAAGAAGAAGAAGAGGTCACAGTCCAAATCCCCCTCTGAACGCTCCTCTAGTGGAGAATCTGGTGAGTGGGTTTCACGGTTTAGTGAGTCTGCTTTGTCATCACCTTGAAGAAACACAGTGTAATAAACATTCACTGACACTTTCCTCCTTAAAACCAGAGCGAAGTTATAAGAAATCCAAGAAGCACAAGAAGAAGGGAAAGAAGAGACGCCACAAGTCTGTAAGTACACAGGAAGACCTCAAGACCAGCTTATTGTGTAAGTAGTCTACATGTCTTTATGTACTCTGACTGTGATTAACAGGCTTCACCAGATTCTGACAACGAGAAGAAAGGAAGAGAGCGTGACGGGAAACGTGAGAAAGACCTGGACAAAGATAAAGAAAACGACAAGTCTCGGGGAAAATCTCGCTCTGACTCTAAACAGAAGTCTCCTAAAAGAAAAGCGGCTAAAGAAGAGGTGAATTTTCTTTAGTTTGATTCTCAGCAAACCTCTGTTGATCCAGCTGTTTTTAAGCTCGAAGCTAAAAACTTTTAAGAATTTCCAAAAACCTCCAAATTGTTAATTTATTTGGATTTCTCATGGTGTGTTGCATTGTCTTTGTGTCTTTCCTGTGTTGCATTCAGGGCGGCTGGGATACATCAGGCAGTGAGCTGAGCGAAGGAGAGTTGGAGAAAAGGAGAAGAACTTTACTGGAACAGCTGGATGCACCTTGATGATCACACCTCTGCTGCCATTAAGTTGTATTTGTACACTTCTACAGACATGCATTCCCCCTTCAAGCTCATCTGACTGGACTGGTCACACCATCCTGGACTGACTCTGAGATAAGAGAGAGAATTTCCTTCCATCCTAAGTGGGAATAGGCTACACTGTACTTAACACACTTACCTGGTAAATATTTTGACATCAGCAACAGCTGATCGATCATTAATGTCAGGCTGTCCTTTGGTTGCTTTTCTTAGCTTCAACATTTGTTTGTTTTAGTTGACTGTAGTTGTACATGTTTTCCATTGCTGATCATTTTTATATTCAATTAAAAGCATATCTTAATGTCCGACTGACTATTTCTCACCTTGAATTGTAGCAGGAAAACAGGCACTTCTCCCACAAGCTCAGAAAATACACAAAACATTTCAGAAATCATTAATCAAACTGAACTGCAGCTGTGTGTACGTACGTCAATGAATGATTCAAAAAGATTTAATTTGGAGCATTTTGTTAAAATCAATATACTGTAGTCAATGAAATAAAATACTGTTTCAATGGATGACGTCTGCAACTGGATACTTATGATCAGTCAAAGCTTATTGTGTAACTTCTTTTTTTTAAGTACATTGTTTGGGCCTTTTTTGCCTTTATTTTACATGATAGTTAATAGGCAGAGAGAGGGGGAATGACACGCAGTAAAACGCTGCCTGATGTGGGATTCAATCTGGGGCTTGTGATGTTTAATTAACCTAATGTGACCTTAACATAAAACCAAATCACCAATCAGATCCTGCTGCTGCAGATGTGTAAATGAAACGTCTGACAGTAACAACATGGAAACTCAATTTGCAACCATTACCAGTTTGAAGACAACGATGAGACAGTTCTATAATCAATGTAAATAGTTTATTTCATCATATTTGTTGAAAATCTCATATCACCTAATTTAAAAAAAAAAAAGTGTTATTTAGTAATAAGCACAAACTGCCTAAAATACATTTCTGGCGAAAGTAAAAAAAAAAAAAAATGAACAAAAGAACATGCCAGTATTATCCAGTTAGAGAAATGACACTATTACAGAGAGTGAAGTTGAGATAAAAGCAGATGTACGGCAGCACATGCTTCAGTGAACTGATTATAGTTAAGTTAGCAGGGGGCATCGCTGAGCCGCAGAACCAGCTCATCACAGGTTAATACACAGACTAGTGTAATCACAATGAAGCCATAAAGTTGTGTATTTTGCTTTTTTTGTTTTTGGGCTCTGCACCTGTGACCCACATACATGAGCATACATGAGCAAACTCAGTGATGCTCCTGCACAACAATGAGTGGTGATTTAACACACTACTGTAGGTTTCTGGCTGCATTTGGTTTAATTAAATATACAAACATGGAGACCAAAATAAAAACTATAAGTTAAAATAACATTCAAGTTGTATAGCACAAGGCAATGAAAAAAAACTTTTGTTTAAACAATATGTACAATATTAACCATCTGGTAATGTGAATAAGTAAAAACAAACAAAACATGGGTTGTAGCAAAATATCTGTACATTTAGGAAACTTTTTGTGTGGTGTACTTTTGTTTCGTCGTGTTCTAATGACTGGAAACACATTAGATGGAAACATGACCTTAAAGGAATTTTCTCAGTGGTTAAATACTATACATCAAAATTACAATAAAAGTAAGTAGACGCAGTAGCCTGGAATATGATTAACCTGTGAAAAAAGAGTCTACAGAGATAAATGCTAAGTTATATCCAGTTTTGACAGTAAGATCATCCAGTAGGCTTTATTTTTTGTGCAGTTTCTATGCTTGGTAGAAAATCTTTTTTTTTTCTTTCTTTTTTTTTTAAATGTTTCTTCTTAATTTGTTCCCAGAAACCATTCAAATTGCTGCAGAAATGGACGGCAGAGTTTCAAATAAGCAGGCAGCCTCTTGTATTGGTTGAGAGCTGCAGAGTCAGCCTCGACTCAGCAACTGTGGTGAAGAGAAGTCAGTATGGAGAGGTCTGATGTGTACAGTTCACATTACATGAAAAGAATGACTCATTTCATTCTTTTTTCTTTTTTTTTTAGTACAAATATATAATTTGTATTATTTTATGTTCACTTTTTACCTGCCTGATCATCAGCCCTTATAGTTAGAAGATTAGATGCATGTTTGTAGCTTACGAGGAATGGAAAAGCACCGAGAAGTACCGAGTGTCAAGATGTGATATCTGTAACGGCTACAAGGGAACACGTCCCATACATTCTACATAACGTTTCCAAGGAAGCATCTGTTCGTGTGTGGCTCTTGAAGCCGACGCAAAGTCCACTTTTTTTTACACATCCTCAAATTAAAGCCAGGTCAAATCGTATTGCTCCAAGTGGGGATATTAAAAAGTCATCAGACCCAGACGAGAGGACGATGTGACATCAGACCACAACAAAAAATAAGTTCAGGCACTTGGCTTGTCTAAGGTTTTCTGAACCAACCTTTCAGACACTTTTCTTTAAAATTCAGTCCCGCACATGTCTCAGTCCTTCATAGTGAAAAGCTGCTACGATACCACAGACATGGAATAACGTGTATTCTTATGTAATATATATATGTATATATATACACATACTCATCTCTATGGTTGCTACATCACTTGTCATCTTTCGCTTATCGTCCTTTGCTCTGTAACTCCCTCTCTTCACATCCTCACCACCACCTCTGACCCCCACCCTCCCACTTCTCTGCACGTGCACCGTTCCCTTGTCACATGACCACTTCGCCGTTGTTCACCGTCCGCAGGTTCTGATCATCAAAGCGCCTCCTGACACTCCTTCGCACAGCGTCGGCTCG
Source organism: Decapterus maruadsi (assembly GCA_030347415.2). Lineage (NCBI taxonomy): Eukaryota > Metazoa > Chordata > Actinopteri > Carangiformes > Carangidae > Decapterus > Decapterus maruadsi. The sequence continues at coordinate 13,160,839 of CM064902.1, read as the reverse complement.
CCTGTAAGGCTGATTCCTCAAATCTGAGAGGGTGAGGGGATGGGGGGATGGGGGGGTGGGGTGGATAAAAGAGCTGTCAGTCATCTTGTCAGGGCGATTTGATGAGCCCACATGCTCATAGTGCTGGTAGCCTGTCTTTCAAAGCAGCATGAGGTCTACACTGGAAAAAAAAGGCCCTTAGGTGAGCTGTCTCTGGGTATTACCACTGAGACCAGCAGCAGGGTTTGACTTGAAAAGCTCTGCCAGAAATATAGAAAATCTGAAATGATTCATAAAAAGGTGAGGCAACTACTGCAGTGTAACCTTTTTTTTCTTTTTTTATAAGGCACCTAAATATACTGTTATTAAGCAGATATAATGAGGAGAAAACAAAGGGCAGGTAGGTGAATGCTGAGTGAATCCTAAGTGAAAAGACAGTAAAAACAGAAAGGGAGGTAATAAAGAGATGCTTGCCAGGTTTGGGACACATCCACCACTACAGAGGAGCTACTGGAGGAGTTCCTTACCCTCGAGTAGACATTGGGAAATTTAGTAATATTATTCTTCTTTAGGGCTAGATAAAGAGAAGACAACATGAAGGTTAAAATGGAGGAGGAGGAGACTGACCAGAGACCAGAGTCAGCCCAACATTTTCACACTGGCTTTGCACAGAGAGAGAGACAGCGCTGCGAGAGCAAAGCAGAGTGGCAGCAGGCTGTACAGGGGGACTGGGCCAGAGTGGGGAGAGGGGGAGAGAGCTGGAGGATGTTAACTGGTTCAACTGGCAGGAAGGAGGATAGACTAGGGTTGGAAAGGATCAAAGCTTATATTGGATTTTTTTTTCTGTTGCTAAACCCAGACTGCTTTGCAGAGTGGCTACCAGCAGGAAAGACAACAAGCCTGTTTCAAACTTCCAGTACAGAGCGAATGTGAACTGAGAAAGAAATAAACACAGTTCCAGGATACAGCAGCATTATGGTCAACAGGCTCTTCACCAAAACAAACAAACAAAAACTAACAAAGCCTGCATGCGGTCACATGCAATCAGCTGAATACAGATGAATTAGCATCAAAACAGGTGGTTAGTAACGCAAAGACTGCAAGTGTAGAGACAGACTGCTGTAATGCGAGGTTATTTCTGTGCAGGCATCATGCAGTGGGTTAGAGAGCCTGCCAGGCAGCGCAGGGTCATGTGATGGGGAGGTGGCCTGTCGGCAGATGGCAGGACCACGCATGTGGGCTAAGTGGGGGAGAGCAGGGGGGGATGCATTGTGAGGGGGGGGTGAAGCGATCACCGTGCAAGAAGCTGGATCAACAGCAGCAATGAGAAGTGATAATGAACACATTCATTTCTGATGAAAACATTGAGTGAAACACACAGAACAGCAACGTATAATGCCACAGGTACTCGAACATCAAAACATCAGCCATAGCTGCCATGGCGACGGTGTGTATATACACTTGTGTACATTTACAAGACGGCACTGCAGAATGTTTGGTGCTACTGATCAAATTGGATCGTTAAATTTGAACCGAACTCCATTCATAAGTTTGTAGATACATTTTCAGCACACCGCCACTAGATGGCAGCACCCAGTTGAACATTTCTGTTCCCGTACATGACAGAAAGCAGCTCCACCACTTTAAGTCTGACGGCGCAGGTAGGTTTTGACCTTGGAGGCAGTTTAACTCTGTGACATTATGGTTTGCCATGGTTGATAAAACAATAACGATGAATGAGGATTGTCACACTTTTCATGCAAGTGTGCAGAGAAAACCGTTACCCCGACACCTTGTCATGCTCAGGGAGGGAGAGGGCATGTGAACACACACGCACACACACACACACACGCACACAACCAAACAACACATGCACTCAGGACATGTGTTCCTGTCTCCAAAACCATGAGAGATCCCGGCTCGGTGCACATGCACAGGTCTGGAGTGTGAGAGTGTCACGGTTAAAAGAGGAGGAGTGTGAAGAGGCATGCATAAGGAGGGAGGAGAGAAAAGACATAAAGAAGAGAACATTTTGTTCCAGCAACCTTTGAGAAGAGAGAGAGTAGTTCTATAAGCTTAGTAATGGTACTCCTCATTGAGGGCGGGCTCGCAGAAGAACCGAGAGCCGCGCTTGGCTGTGCGGGCGGTAAAGGGCACTGTCTTCAGCACTGCATTGAGAACAACAGGGACAACAGCCAGGACAAGACAAGACAAACACAATATAAGAAAAGCAGATTCCTACAGGGGGTTAAGCACTGGTTAGCACTAAGCAAATACCGAACAACAGCATCAGGAGGGGCCGGGTGAACAACGTCTTCAACGGTGTTGGACAGAGGAGTCAAGAGGCCCAACAGGCAGCTGGTGAACTGAAATGACTCTTTGCGTTATTTATGTTGCCATAAATGTCGTCTGGCTTTCTTAGTAAAAAAAAAAAAAAAAAAATCTAACAAAGTTTTACTGCTGCAAAGATTTGGATCAATGTGAATTTCAGCTGCCAGCGGGCGTTAACAAAACTTATTCCCATGGTTAGTGGTGGAAGAAGCACTGAGAGACATCAGTGAAAAGTAGCAGCATCACGCTGAACAAAAATATTCCCGCACAAGTTTAAGTATAATATCAAAAATGTAGAACTACTACATAACACACTAATTATGAATGAAAGACTATTATACAGTATACGGCTAAAGCAACATGCAAATAGCAATTTACTGGAACTTTGGAAACAATTTACAGCAAATTATCTAGAACAATACCTTTTATTAGCACACCATGGGCTTTGAATGTAAAATCGTATTTTAGGAAGTAAAAAGTAAATTGTATGTATTGTATATGAGTCAGTATCACTATCTGTGGTTACACCTGCTGATATGTAACAATAATAGTGTATATCCCTCCTTATAATTACAAACATCTCAATATATATTAGAAAAATACATATTCATTGGTTTTATTTAATAAATAAAAATATCAGCCTATGGATCAGTCAGGTAATATTGAATCTAGATGTCAGATATTTATAAAATTTTCATGAAATTATTGAAATATAATATATAATATTGACGCGTACCTCTTCAATTACAGCACCTCGATAAATGTACTCGGCTACTTCCCACCACTGCCCATGGGTTTTCATTTCTCATTCATTAATGTTCTAGCAGCTAGTCACAACCCGGCCCAGTCTATGTACAGATGGTGTTACAAAGCAATGACAGAGCAGATACAGATCTGGATTAGCGGGACTGTCAGTGCATGTTTGTACTCATTAGGCAATACCTTCAGTTCTCAAACATCTGACAGCTGAATTTTGAAAGAGCCACAGTCATTGTGTTAGTTGCTTTAAAGTCCCTTTGTTAAAGACTGAATGTACAGCGCAGAAGAGAACCTTCATGCAGAGCACCCTGTATGTGTATGTGTATGTGTATGTGTCTGTAAGTGTGTGTTTGTGTGTGTGTGTGTGTGTGTGCGTGGTCACACACAGCAGGCGCAGGCAGGCCCAGGTGACGTTACCTGTGATGATGTCCTCAATTGCTCCGTCTTTGCCCTCGTAAACGTGTCGGCTGTCCTTCACCTGTTTCCTCCTGAGCTCTTGGATCAGCTCCTGCTGCTGCCGTTTGTTCTTATGGGATGGAGACTGAGGAAGACACACATACACACACACACACAGGGGAAGACACCATTCAACATCTGTTAACATCTGTTAGCAAGTCTCTGAGTACATGATTCTCCCACCCATTATATTCTTGTCTTTGGCTCCACTTCATGCCAGCATTTGTGCACGTGCGAGTTAACTGAACCATTTAAGAATTAGAGACACTGATCCTGAGTTAATGTGATGTCACTCGGCAGGTGTCGAGACAGTAGAACCAGATACAGATAATACTCAACGGGCTGTAGGTGCTGAACTAATCCTGTGATCAGAAGTCTGGAGGAAGAGAGGATGAAGCGGGACGGTGAGGAAGTGGAGCCGGCTTACCTTCAGGTTGGTGTGATCCACTGTGGCCTCCTGCCCTAGAAAGGTGTGTAGGGGGGGTGAGGATGTGTGTGTGTGTGTGTGTGTGTGTGTGTGTGTGTGTGTGTGTGTGTGTGTGTGTGTGTGTGGGTGTGGGGGGGGGACTCACCTTCTGGTCTTCCTCCATCATGGCCTCTTGTTCTAGAAGTTTCTCCATCATAATCTGCTCTTGTCTCTTTCTTTGCTCGTTGTCCTCTTCTGCTTGCTGCAGAGATACATATTCATGTCATGCACACAGACACCAATAGCTTAAATATACAACCACTGTGTCGTCCCATATGCATATGTACCATACAGTATGTACATCAAATTCTTTTTATTCAATATAGACAACATGTCAAAGCTATATAGTTTTATATACACCCCCATGTATGTTAGAAACAAATATCATCATCAAGTGACACATGTGGCATCCCTCTTGATATGTGCACATGTATCATCTATTACATTTCTGAGTGGGGTCGTCACTATCGCAGAAACCTCTCTACAGTTTAGACTTTTATGTGCAAACTGAGGCGGTCCTTCAGGACTGAGAGCAGTTTGCAGCGGTTTAGAAGACAAAGTGGTTCACTAAACAGAGCTGACACACAGCTGTCGTGGAAGGACCACAGCTGAAAACAGTCAAACACTTCCAGACAGTGTTGAACTGAATCCAAGGTCATGTAAATGTGTTGATCAAACCGCTGATTTGAGCGAAATGTGAAGTTATTTATTTACAAAAGAGACAAAAATCATCATCCAAACACCAGTGCAACATGATTCGGAAATGTATTGCATTTCATCTGAAAAATTTTGTGAGATAACTTGACAGATGGACAGTGGGCGCCGCTGACAGAGCCGTGTACACGTAAGCATTTCAAAAACTGTTCTGCATCCCCACACTGACGTCAAGTGCTAAAGGGCTGGAAAGGTGTGTGTGTGTGTGTGTATGTGAGGGGGGGGGGTCTTCTACTGGTTTTGTGTGGCTGTGCGAGAGACTGGTATAGAACTCACCCTGTAAGCTTTAACAAACCGCACAAACACAGGGAAGAAGACGGAAGGCGGCGTGGTTTTGGAGTTCTCCCCGAAGAATTTCACGGCTTCGTCAAAGGCGTCCTTTCAAAACCAGACAGAGGATTAACATTCAGAGAAAGAAAACAACTGAAGGCATGGGGTGCCGCGGACAAAGTAGAGGCGCGCTCATGTTACCTGTGCGATCTTGGCGTCGTCCTGCAGCTTCTTCAGTTTGCTCTCGTTGTGTGCGATGAAGTCTTTGAGCATGGTGTTGTGGCCGTGCATGCTGTACTCCCTTCTGGTCAACTCCATGCCCCGCTGCAGCTCCTTAACGTCCAGCAGCACGTTCTCCAGTGACACTGTGAGCACACGGAGACTTATGAGCACAGAGGAAACCCCGCACACTACTGCACTGAATCAAACACTGGTACTGACTAATATCAACATGTGTGAAATTAACAAAAACAGCATGAACTGAATCTCCAAAAGATGCACAAGGATTTATCCCTAATGGGTTGAATCTCACATGTACCAGAATCAGAATCTAGTTTACTTCCAAGTAGGATTTCAACATAAATGTTAGTAAAAAGACAAAATATTTACAGTAAAAATGTGAAGAAATATTACTGAAAAAATATAAATATTGAAAAAAAAGGTATACATGTATGAACCGATACCCCTTCGTTGTATGACTCACCCGCTGCAGCTTTCTCAACATAATGTAGCTCATTGTAGAAAAGAGCAACCTGCGTGTATTTATCCTTCACCACATTGGCGATGTAGTGTAACAATGTTATCTTGCGGTCCGTCGACTTGGTGTCAAGCAGCTGCGAGTAAAGAAAAAGGAGAAATCAGAAGTGCAGAAAGCACGTACAGGGAGGTGGGGGCGGATGATTTTAAAGGCAGCAGGAAACAATTTCAACCTACCAGGTCTAAACTCTGCAGCTTGAATCCGTACACTGCTCCTCTTTTGCTGCTGTTCATGTAGTTTCCAAGCGCTAAAATGATCTGCAGAACAACAACGAGTACGGATGTGAAAAAGGAAACCACACATGGGTTCGACATGACGTTCAGTCCGAATGTGACCGGTTCAAATACCTCCAGAATTTTCTTTAGCTTCTGTGACGACTTGATGGACACCGATGCTGCAATGACGGCGTGAAGTTGCTGTGGGGAAACAGAGAAAGTCCAATTCAGCATTGATAACAACACTAAGAATCTTTAACAGCCTTTCTTGTTAATGCCAATTGTCCAAAACTCACCGGTGTGAGCATCTGAATGCTCTCGCTGAAGTTGCCGATGAAGGCCATGATGGTCATCTTCTGCATGAGCCGCTCGATCTTGCTGAACTGCATCATGAAGCGGTCCTCGTCCGTCAGGCTTTCCAGTGGCTTGCGCTCCTTCTCGAACTGACGCAGGATCTTAATCTCGTTCTCTGTGGGCTGGAAGCGCATCAGACACTCCACAAAGTCCACCGGCAGAGTCCGCAGGTCGAACCTGGACCACAGTCAAACAGAGGAGGGTGGAGGCGCAAGTCAGACTTGATTCAGTCTTGAACAAAAGTATTTAAAATGATGAAAAAAGACTAAAAGAAGCCACTGATCATCTCATTTATTTTAACTGGCCCATTATTCCAAAATATAATGTGTTATTCATGGCTAGTGTATTGTAACAGATGCCAGTGTATAGGACACTCAAAACAAGTGTCTCATCAGGCAAAAAGACTTGATTATGCTTTTATTTTGAAGGGGCTTACATCTGAATGGCCTTGCAGATCTCTTCAGGCGTCTTGCCGACTTTCCTCAGTGTGATGGCCAGGTTCTTTGCCCTGTTGGAGTCCAGCAGCGACACCTTGTTGGGCCCCTTCTGGATGACCTTCTGCTTGCTCACGGTGAGGTCCATGGGCGCGCCCTGGGCTTTCGTCTTGAACATCTCCTCGAACTCGTCCACGTTCAAGTCCTGAAAGGCAGCCGCGACTAAATCAGTTTGTGTCCCGTTTCCATGGGAACGAGGCCGGACGCGTATACTCGGCCGAACTCACCTCGAGGATCCTCTCGTCGTCGATCTCGTTGAAGACGGTGCCGTTGATCTGGTTTGGTTTCAGGGCCACCCAGTTGAAGACGGGCATGCGGAACTTGGTCTTGATGGGTTTCTTGATCTTAACAGCTACACAGGACACGGTCGAGTTAGCACAGCGATTCCCCTCATCATTAGGGAACACACATTTACATTTACGCGTGCAGGTCAGAGGGTGGATGGGTATCTGGGATGTGTGACAAACATGGATATGACTCCCCGTCTCCCTGTCTGACCCCTAAAAACACACAATCACACTTTGCTTTGATATTTTTTTCCCCTAAGCAGAGTGAAGCCTCCATGTGGGACAGGAGTATGACGCCAAATGATATATCCTGACAGTAAATGGTGCTCGAGGTGGAGGATTTCCTGCCTGGCCAAGTAACAAGACTATTTATCAGAGAGATTAAAACTATTTGTGGCCACTTGGCCTGATTTATTGAAGCTGAATACTGAGACGGCGCCCGGCTTCACCACACAGACAAGGTGTCAGCAGGGACAGAGAGATAACGCTGTCTTCAGAAAGATAAAACAGCATTCCAGCTTCACCTATCACTTTCTGTCATCAGCAGCAGGTTAGTGTGTCTCAGCCTGCGACAAACTCTTTGAGATGTGGTGATAACTCACACACACACAGACAACCACACACACAGACAACCACAACACTACAGCAAGAGCAAGGCGTGAAGGTAAAATCATGCAAAAAGTTTGAAATCTGGTATTTTTTTTCTTTTTTGTTGTGTAAAATGTTTTACAGGAGGTCGCTCTAAGAAACTGTTGTTCTGGTGTTTTCAGCTGGGATTCAAAGACTTAAAATACCATTTTCAACACTGGGGGAGAAGGGGAACACTGGGGGGTGGGGTGGGGGCTAGGGAGGGAGGAAACAACAAACATAACAGGCAGAACCTACAGAAAAGTTTGATGGGTCCCTCTGGTTGGCAGAAAAAAAAAAGAATCAAGTAAAAGTCATTAAGAAACCAGCAGTTAGTGAGAAAACACACACGCACATACACAGCACAGTAAAAAAAAGGCTATCCTTTCAAAATAAAAAAATAAAAAACAGTTTTCAAAATAAATAAAAAATAAAATAAAAAGACTGTTTTCAAAATAAAATATAAAATAAAATTTAAAAAAGACTGCTTTCAAAATAAAATAAAATAAATAAATTTTAAAAAACTGCTTTCAAAATAAAATAAAAAATAAAATAAAAAAAGACTGCTTTAAAAAAAATAAAAATAAAAACTGCTTTCAAAATGAAATAAAAAATAAAGTAAAGCATTGAGAGGAGTAACTGATATCTCTGGGTTGGCGTTCCTGTGTTTTCTGATTTAAAGTTTAAAGCTTCTCAGTGAGGATGTTATCTTTTCTACACATTCATTCACGCTTACACACAGGTATGTAGAAATGTACACCCCTTTGTATAGTGGACACTTCAGGTTCATCTGGTTACAGAAGGGTCTAATCTAATTTAGTTACTAACCGGCTGTCATCATCTGAGCAGAAAACATCTGACATTTTTACCATCATTTCAGATGTTAAAAATATAGATACCGGTCTATGTATTATAAGAAGGCTTTTATTGTGAAGCAGCTGCAGAAAGTGCTCATTTGCACTGGAAAGGAGTAGTTACAATACAGCTGCATTTCCTCACAGCTCTAGCAAAGCGGAAAAAAAAAGCTACTGCAGGGGTTACTGTCATTTTGATGTCTGTTGTTCCACTTACAAAGAAGCTGCTACGCCCGTTATAGTTCACATACTCACTACATATTATATTGCACATCCACCTACTCACACGTGATGACCTTACCTGCCAACCCAGAATTCATGATGACGGTGGGTGTTCCACAGCCGGGCAGTGGGGGGGCCATAGGAGGAGGCGGAGGAGGCAGAGGGACGGAGATTTCTGAGGCTGGGCCGGGCGGTGGAGGGGGAGGTGGTGGAGGCGGCGGAGGAGGTGGGGGGGCTGCGGCTGCCGCTGGAACGGCTGATGACGGTCCATTTGGCACTGGGAGAGAGGAGAGGTGGTGCAGTTAGCTCCATATCCTGAGCTGCACGTCATTAATGTTTCAGTTTGACATTTACCATTCAGCTCAGTTCTTACTGTAGCAACAATTTTCATCTTACAGACAAAATCTTCATAATAATATACAGTATATAATTTTATAATCCATTCTCTCTCCTTTTTGTATTTCATGATCAACAGTTTCATATGCTCATAAATTGTACAAATGTTAAGACCTACGTGTACTGTTTGCCGGCAGTGGAGGGGGTGGAGGAGGCGGTGGAGGCGGAGCAGGCACACCCGCTACGATTCCTACATGGTTTGGACTGACAGCTCCACTTCCTGCTGTCACGGCACCCGGCAGACCCTCTATGGCAGCGGGCGGCGAGGCCAGGATGGAGATGTCGCCGTCTTTCTTCTTGTGGATCTTGATGGTGCCCTGCTTCTCCAGCTCGTGGATCTTCTTCTCCAGGTTACTTTGTCGCTGGATGGCCTCATCCTTCTCCTTCAACATCTGCCGCAGTGAGTGGACCTGGGAGCTGGTGTCTTTGTAGACTTCCTGCGTGTGGAAGAGACACACAAGGAAGGTGGAATTGTTGACACATTAGAGGAACCAGGACATCAAACTGTTCTAACATACAGTACACAATAAAGCTCATATTTGTCATTATCATTCAACATGTGTAGACTTGATACTGACCCTGATGGAGTCAAGCTCCTTGTTCCTTTGCATCAGCTGCTTCTCCAGCTCCACGATCTTGGACATGGCCTCGTTCTCCATGTCCTGTAGCTTCTCTGTCATCTATAGGAACAACAGCCGAGAGGAAGAGGTCACACAGTGACATGAACTCATTGTGATGACAGCTTCCAACTCAATATGTGCAAATTATCCAGCACAGCAGAATGCAAGGCATTTATTATGTAGATTTCAAAAACACTTGAAAGTTATGATTGTTAGAAAAGCGTGTTCACATATAATGTGTCCTGTATGTGCTGCCTGACTGTTAAATAATAGTATAGTAACAGACATGATAACAAGCTGGTGTGACAGGAGCCTCACACAGACTGCTGCGCACCCTGTCAATTCACTGTGCCATCAACATCCTGACATGCTGGATTCCTTTTGTGAGAGAAGACGAATGGGACTAAGGGGTCGGTTTTATGGATTTTGGAGCAGAATCAATAGTCGAGGTTCTCTCACATGTGACATGTTCTCCTCCAGCTCCTCCACCCGCTCCAGGGCAGCGTTTTTGGTCTCGGCATCCTCCAGGAGGGCTCCCACATCGAAGACGTTATCCAAGTATGCCTGGATTTGAACCTGCAGCTTATCGCTTTCTGTGTGCTTCAATTTCTGGAAAACACAAACAAAAAAAAGAGAGGTGGTGTGACAATCAGAGCGTGGCAGTCAGGGAGCGAGGAAGATATTAATTTTTTCAGCTGACTGCATGAAGCCGACATCTCAGACTTGAGGCCGCCATCAATCTCACCCTCTGCAGCGACTCAAGACTTGAGGATTTACAGAACTCATTGATTTTTTTTTTCTGAAGTAATGGAAAAGCCGTTATTGACTACTTTTCTGCGGCTGCTGTCTCAGGACTGTCATAATGACGACCTACTGTATACTGATTATTATTGTTCAGTCTGTCTGTCCACTTCTCCCGCTGTGCTCCGTCTCAACTCACGTCTAAGTAGTCGTCCAGACACAGCTTGGTAAAGTCGTACTGTAGATGAACCCTGAAGTTCATGTCCTCCACTGAGTGCACCACGATGTTGATGAACTGCATACAGGCCACCTGTAAGTGAATGGAAAAAGAAATGTTGATGAAAGAGGATACACAGTAGCCTTTTCTTAACATTTTCGGAAAACCTTTTGTGCACATCATCAGGTGTAAATAAAAAAAAAAGAATTAAAAATGTTTTATGGCCCTGAGATCTCGACAAACTGCTGAAAAAAGCAAGGTAAGACTTGTTAATGAACAAATTAAAGCCAGGCTGAGGTTTTTCTGGAACAGCCTGGGACTTGTTTGAAATATTTTTATGTTCATTATCACATCTGTTGGCTTTTAATATCTCATCCCCAGAAACCTGGTGTAAATCCGCATGATTGTGCTTATGTAGCTGGCAGAGTAGCTTATCTGGCAGATTAAAACGATCCAAGAAAACAAATGAACAAAATCAGCCAGTTCAACTGCACTAACCGCAAAAACAGATCAAGGGGGGATTTCTCAGTGTCTAATGTATACACACACACACAAACACACACACACACATGCACACACTTCTCCTGACACTGACAAAGGCTTAATGAACTCCCTGTAAGAAGCTCAGTTGTGTCGTGCGACATGGCGGCTTTGACAAAGTCTGTTTGCTTTCGTGCTGCTGTCAGACGACAACTTGTCACAGAGGTCCCACTCAAAGTCCTATTGAAGATTTATTTGAACACAGCATCTGTTGGTTTAAGCTCGAACAAACACACACACATGCACACAGTGTGTCCCCCCCTATCAATTAGATCACTTAAATGGATGCACACACTGAATAAAAATCATAATGGAAGTTGGCTCTTTTCTCCACAGTGTCAATAAATTCTTATCTGGCTGATTAGCATTACTCAGCCTTGAAGCGGACTTGACTCAGCTTCCTCACTTAAAGACCACTCCAGTTTGATGTACAGCACTAGATCTGTAGCTCTTTGCTGTAATGGGAACAATGTGAGTGACACCCATAATCCTGCAAATGTGCATCATAAAACTGGAAGCAATGTCTGTGTTTCTAACCACCTAGAAACTCCTCGTTCATGTTTTTATTTCCTCAGGGTTGAAGTATTGCAGCTCTCTGTGCAGAAACCTGTAGATTACAGCTGCTGCGACACTACGGGGCTCTCAGCACTTGACAGTGACGAAAAATTAACAGCAAACATCTTCACTATTCTTGAGACCGAAAAGGCTCAAAAGAGATCCGCAGTTTGCCGTGTGATGTCGGCTTTTCGAGGGAGTAAAGCACACAGCGCACAATCAATAGTTGTTCGGAGTGTGTGTGTGTGTGTGAGTGTGTACATACCATGAAGTCAATGTTATTGTCTTCATTCTTGAAATACTCCATCAGCCTCTCGAACCTCTGTTCCTCCACACAAACCTGCAAAACAAACCACACGACACTGCATTAGAAAGAAGTCGAGGTAGAGAGAGGAAGACACTTTATTGATGATTATTCAAGTCAGTTAATTACCGATTTGGCACCCACACCACCAACCTGTTGTTATTTCTCTATTGATTAAATTATAATTGCGAGTTTAAGCTTTATTTCTGTGCTTCCTGTGAACAGCTGAAACAAGCATGAGCAGAAGCAAACACAAGGGTTGTGTGTCGGAGGCATTAAGCGCTGACAAAACACAGAGCAGTTCTGTATCCGTGTGACCCTTTAATCTTCAAACTTTATCGCTCTGTCACAAACACTTCGCATTATCACCAGTAGAGGAAAATAAAAAGTTAGGGACATAAGCCACTAATACGTTACAGTTTTCTGTGTGATAATTACTATGATCTAGTTATTCATTCATGACCTGCTGCTGAATCCTTCTTTTTATTTAATAAACAGCTCGCACAGTGCATCTGTGTCCAATATTAGCCGTGGATGCGACTTTCCCTGCCAGTAAAACCCTACTTGAACTAGAATTCGGGAGACACAGAAGAACAGAGACGGAGTCACGGAGATAAAAGACAGAGAGAGGAGACGTTCTGCTGCTCAGACAGTTCATGCGGAGGGCAATGAGGGATATGGAGCATGATAAAGAATTGAGAAGGAGAAAGTGGAGGGGTGTGCTACCCAAAAAAGAAAAAAAAGAAAAACCTCTGAATGACGCCCAGAGCCTCAGCCTGCAGCCCTCTCATGTAATTTCTGCTACAGGAAATCAAAGTCATTTGGCAAACTCAGTCTAATAACATTACATCTTCAAGTGTCACTTTGCATCCTTGCATTGTTCCAGCAGCCTTCACTACCGCAACCGTTTCTCAGCCCTCGTCTCATTAGATGAGCTACGTTCTCCCTAAGACTTATTCTCCCCCTAATGCCAATGCCGCTGAGAGCAACACTCAATATTTCATTCAGGGGTGTAAATATTGCATTAACTGCAGTCGGCCCCATGTTTGCGGGCCGTATGCTACAAAGTGGGGCTGCTGTTAGCGCCCACTCCATCATAAACCTCCCACTCTTTTCTCCGGCAGCCAGGATACCTCGTCCAGACAGGCGAGGGTCAGGCGAGGCTGTCTGTTACATTTGTCTCTCTGCCGTCCTGAGCTTTGATGTGTCGGCCAAATCCAGTTAACGCGCGCACGCATAACTATTTTCTCTGGAGGTTCTACTGCGTTAGGAGGCTAAAACTGGCCCCTGTGATCTGTTGACAAAGAGCTCATTCCTTGATGCTGTTGCTCTGCAGCAGTGAGCAGCGAGATCTGCTGGTCTCACATCTGCCGGAGGAGCATTCCTCCAGGGCTGAGTCACTGTTTTGAAACTGCACAGTCGAAATGTAATGGTACATCAGACCCCGATTCCTCTCTCTCCGCGTAGCTCCTACCTCCTTAAAGTTGTCGAACGCAGAGAGAATGATTTCGTGGCCTCCTCTCACGAGACAAACTGCCGCCAGGAGCTCCAAGACCAGAGCTTTAGTTCTGTAAAACGGGGAAAATAAGAAGCAGGAGCAGTTGGTAAATGACAAGTGTCAGTGCAGCAGCAAACATGTACTTAAACGAGGAGCAAACAATGTGGAAAACAGTGAAATTTCCGACCAACGCTGAAACATACAATATTTATTACAATCACTGTCCTTTTAATATTTTGAATATTGAATTACACAGACAGACTGATGCTATGCGGTCTGAGAAAAGTTTTGTAAAATGAAAAAATAAGCTCCACGTTTTCATTTCATTTGATCCACTGGATTAAAAAACTGGTATAAAATACTAATACTTCAGGTCTAATCCATTTGTGTGTGTGTGCGTGTGTGTGTGTTGGAGCACAAAGAACAGAGACATCCTGTGCATCCTGGCTCATTCATGCAGGATTTCTCTGTCTGGATGAGACAATATGTGACAGGTGATGTGAAGTGGTTTCACCTCCACTTTTGAAGAAATCTTTAGGCCTTGAGCCATGAAGTACACACACACACACACACACACACAGTGAGCAACTGGAGTGGCCTGACGTATGTCAGGATGAATGTGCCCCTGAGCGACGAGGACACTCAGTCTGGATCAGACTGTGCAGGTTCACTGATACCAATGTCCCACTCTGAATGTACCATTTTGAATTTGGCTCTGTGATGGTGCAACATTTGGATTTGTTAAGCTCTAAATCAAACACATATTTTTACAGATTCTTTTGACATCTGGCTGTGTCAGAGTCATTTCCTGAGGTGATTTTATTCTCACAGTTATTCTTGACTTGAGGTTTGAACTTACCTGGGGTTTTTATTGTTGAGACTTAGTGCAATTTCATTCACAGCATGTGGGTGTGACATGACCATGTTGAAGCCATACTGGAAGATGAAAAACAAATGAGAGGGAGAAAGATGGAGACACGTAAGATAATTACCAGAGAAAAAGAGCCACTGAATGAACAAGAGGTGCATTTCCCCCATAATAAATGATACATGAAGAACAAGCAGTCGAGCAAATTGAACTGAGGTCACAGATGGGTGTGCTTCAGTCCAGAGGGACATGGAGTCTGTGTGGACGCCTCGAGGAGAGTGCAGGGGACTGACCTGGTAGTTCATGATGGCACGCAGGCACATGATGCAGACGTGGACGTCGTCTTTCTTACAGACCAGTCTGGAGTTTTTCAGCGTCCGCCGGCTGGGCAGAGTGTTACAACTGCAACATTACACAAAAACAATCGAGTGAAAAGAGGAAAGAGGCGGCTGTTTCACTGCAGAAAGTGCCAGGGTCTACAAGCATCTGAACACCAACAGGAAAACAAATGCCATTAGTGAATAGCGTCGTCACACACCATCTCCTTTTCATGAGGAGGCTATTAAACCGCCACGCCACCTTACATCAACACGCACAAAGGCCATATAATCTACAGCCTGGCCAGGGGCAGCAGGATGCCCTCTTTTCAATCGTTTTAACTTAACAGCCTTCTCAAAGATATTAAACTTACACCTAGCACAATAGAAGCCGGTCATTTGCATGCAGCACGGTGATTGTGCAGCTTTATGCGAACAAAAAACAAGGCCTTTCTTCCTGCTGCAGCTCCCACAATGAGAGAAATGCTGGAGCAGCACTATTACCGAATAATATGCGGAGCCGGTCAGAGCAAAACAGTTTATTTTCAGACTGTTGTCACGAGGTTCAATTACCAGCCCGAGTTCTGGGGGAAAATGTGTCTTCAGGCTACTGATAGACATGCTGATTCGTGTCAGCTCCCATGCCCGAAGGCGTGACTTCTCTGAGTCACAACACAGTGAGTGTGTCTGTGTGAGAACGGCAAGAGCAAGGAAGAGGCCACAGTTTTAGGACAAAGACGTTAATTAGAAAAGTTCACGCTATATAGTTTAACTTCCTGCCTTGAAAATGTTGTGTTTGTGCTCAAACCAACTGTACGTCTACAATCTATACAAATCTATCTATTTGTGCTTATTTTACATGTGTTCAGCAGGTTGTGGCGTCGACCAGCAAAACAAGCTCCCTGACACAGTCGATTGGCGAGACTCTTTCTGACAGAACTGGAGCGCCTGACAGAACGCAGTAGAGGAAAACAATCTGATGGGATTGTCTGTCGCAGGCTCCATACTTTTCCTCTCCTGATTAATTAACATCCAAACTGAGGTGCGGCATGATCTGGAGGAAATCATTTAGACAAGTTCCTCCTTATCACGCACCAAATCAATGATAAATGATTGTATCACACAGGCTACATGTAATACCCTAACCTGCTTCAACTTGTCTGACATTGCACAATTGAACTTTTAATAGATGCATTGAAAAAAAATCGTACATTAAAAGTATGAGAAAAAGACAATACGGTAGACAGAGTTTAAAGTTGAACCTTGAGAGCCAAAATAGTGCGACTAAGAAGTGATTAATTAGATACATGAAAAAATGGAAAACCTATATTTTTGAGTGGTTAATGAAAAATCCTCATTGAATAGCATTTACTCATTTAAAAAGCTGTGGAGGGAGATGAAATTAATACTAATTGTTTTGTTCCTCATTCAAATGTGGAGATGTACAACTCTGAAGTAGTTGGATGTTGCAGTGAGGAAAGTGGGTAGAAATGACAGTGGGCGTGACTTTCTTAAGGTAAAAGAGACAATTGTCAAACTGTATTATCAAACTGAATGTGTCCATTGCACATGGCAATACATCACATGCACTATGACCTGAGTAAAAACAACAGCTGATTAATTTTCATCAATGGTAACACCACACAACATCAAACACTGAGACTACAGCTACACGCTATGAAATACAGACAAACACAGCTATGGACTTCTATCTAACTCCATGTAACTCCACAGGCGTACCGTCTTATTTGAGAGCACTTTGGACAGGTCACTGTGCTCGGTGTTCTTCAAGAGGGCAGTTCAAAGAAGAAACATACAAGTCTTAATTTGAAATCCATTTGTCAGGGTTCACGTTATTCTAACTCAAGGTAAATCTACGGAGTGATAAAGATTCTGTATGATGGACAACTGGATATTTAAGAGTTATTGAGCCAGAACAGAATAAAATGCCTCATAATTTATGTGACATCTCTTATTAAGTAGGGGAACATGATGTTGCATCCAAAATACAGAAGATTTTTCAAGTATATCTCATCTATCTGCACTGCTTGTAGCCTAGAGTTGAGCTTTTACAGGGCTTTTGCAGAAACTAGGCTAGGCTTCTCCTCCGAATGGCATTTAGGGAGCCACGCAAGCAGCACACAGGCACAGAGGCAAGAACAATGAATGCAGAAAAATCCATTTGCTCCAAGGAAAGGAGAACTCGGTCTCAAGCGAGGGAGGGGAGGCTGACAGTACAAATAATTCACATCCCCGACACAGACAGCGGGACAAATAAACTGGGCAGCACTAGCAGGGAGGTATAAAGTACAATGGAGGGGAGGGGGAGGTGGAGGGGGGGTTGTGTACGTGTGTGCATGTGTGTGTCTTGACTATAGCAGTATGTGTCTGGACGGGGCTGAAGGGGGAGCGGGGGTGGTGGAGGCTGCAGAAAGCTGACTGTGAGCCAGCAGAGCGAAGACCTGCCTGCTGTCGAAGATTGGCAGACAGAAGAGCAGATGACTACGGGCGAACACCAGGGCAGAACAGAAGAAACAGTCAGCCTCAATGAAGACACTCTGACCTGTTACACATGCTGCACATGCTCCAGAGGTGACACGAGGGAAACATCTGGAGGCAGCACACGCTTACATGCAATGTGAATTACCAGTGAACGATCATTTCACAGATTCATATGGGCAAATATAGCTGTTTGACAGGACTAAGTCTATCAGTTAAAGCTCTGCCAACAAACGAGATAAATAGAGTAAAAATAACAGTTAAATAAACATATTGTTCAATTGTCTTGGGTATTACATCATTTAGTGTATAGTTTAAAACTATTATAAACTCTATTGGTGTAATTCAGTAATTTTAACTTTTTTGATGCACTGCACTTAATGGAAAGGCTTGAAATATAAAGGACATCAGTAATGGTCTGATTGTGTCTTGACAATTGAAGTAACTGAAATATGGAGGAACAGTAGAGTGAAAACATGTTTTTCCTGTGGTGCATCTACTCATGTATTATGTATAACATGTATTTTGAGAAAAGAAAACAACTTAAAACAATGAATACAATTATCAGACTATCATAAGCCAAGGATCTCATATTAAGGAGACATGTGCCATATTGAATCAATAGTGCTCTTTGTGTACAATGTCTTCATGTTAACCTCTTCAAACAAACGGATTGGAGGTCACAAAAGTCAGCGCTGAAACATCAATGGAATGACAGGGAGGATTAGACAAATAATACACGACTGAATGGGATTTGTGCTGCAGAGCATATATTAGAGCACATATTAGCATGGGCTTATGAATTAACTGCTGTGAAATACTGTGTGAACAGGATTTAGAGTTCAAATGCTCTGTTTGGTTTTCATAAAAACATCACAGAGAAAAAAAAAGATTTATTCCATAAAAGGAGATCTTTCCTTCTTCCTGCCGTCATCTGTCACAGACAAAATAACTGTCTGTCATGTGTCATAATCATGTGCAAAACTGGCCTGAATCTGACAATCTGAAAACTCCAGACTAATGGTATTTGCATGCTGCTGCAGAAATGTGTCTTAAGCCAGTCTTACAGACCTCATGACTGCACAAAGGGTCTCCTGTGGCATCATATGAAATGTGTGACTTCTCAAAATAATCACAGTACAATCACATTGCTCCTTAAAAATCAAACAAATACATGTGGTTAAGACTGGATCTTTTAAACCCATCACTGGTAGTTGCGTGTGGCTATCGTACCGTAACGTGGAATGTCGTCCGGCACGTGTGATGCCGTTCCCGGTGATGGGAGACGGCAGGGTGCTTCCTCCGTGCAGGTCTTCTATGGAGCGGCTCCAGGGCTTAGACTTATCCATCACAGCCTCAGGATTATTCTCCACAGAGTCTCCATCAAACCTGTCGTAGAAGCAACACATGAACTTCATCTGCTTTGCTGAACACAGAACATAGGGAGGCCATTTTTGTTAGGACCCCCTTGACTCCTACATGTCAGAAAAGAGTTCCCCAATTCCGGTCCTCCGGGGTCACTGTCTTGCATGTTTTAGAAGTTTTCTACTACAACACACCTGATTCAAATGAGTGGCTCGTTATCAGGCTATCAGAGCTTGATGACGAGCTGATCATTTGAATCAGGTGTGTTGTAGCAGGAAACTTCTAAAACATGCAAGGCAGTGGCCCTCGAGGACCGGAACTGGGGAACCCTGTGTCAGAACATACAGGTGAAAATAAACTTTATTTGAAACACAGCAGCAGCAATAAAATAGCTACTCTTAAAGCAATAAAACAGTCTCTGGCACGCATGCTACTTGCCCTAGCTAAACTTTCCTTGCCAGTCATCAAAGCACCTTCACCATCAACCAGTGACCAAGCTAACGAGCCAGGCTAAGCTAATGTGGCTAAACTACGGTAAGCTCACCAGCTGTCATCACTTATTCTACATCCACCAATAAACTAAGCAAGCTAGCAAGCCAAAATAAACTATAGCACAGTGTTAGCTAGATGTTTATTTATGACACCTGAGACCATAAAATATAAAGCGTAAAAAATACATGTCTAGATAGATATTACGAGCTAACTCAATATACCATACTGTATGTTAGAATATTATATACAGCATGAAATTTCAGCTTCTCTATAAATATGATTGGTAAGCAAGAGGGTTCGTGTTTTGTTGTAGTTGGCGGAGAGTTGGGAAAGAGCTGCCAGCTACAGCATACCTGTTATGATCTATTTCAGTTTTTAGACTGGTGGTTTCCATGACTTCTATGCTGGTGCTGCTGCAGTGGTAATGGGTAAACACAGTTACGACTAACCATTCATAATGTGGACAGACCATAATAACATATGGTGAAAAGGGGTGGGGGGTGGAGGATTAAAAATTTAACTGCGTGGCTCTTTGGCCCTGTACGGGGACTTTGTGACTGACTAATAATCACACTGTCAGTCCATGAATAGAAGCCTATGATTGGTATAATGCACAGTGCCAATGTGTCAGCACCGGGCCCTGAGTGACTCAGTGTTCCTGACGACCAGGCAACAGCAGCAGCAGCGGCGGTGGTGGTGGTGGTGGTGGTGCTAGTACTGGTGGTGCTTGCGCTGTGCGGTGATGCATCAGCAGCCATGCAGAATGGCAGCATTGTGTTGCTTGTCAGCTCTGCATATAGACTGAAGTGGTAAAGAGAGAAAAGAGCTGGTAGTGACTTACGTGACGGCATACTGTGCAAAAGAAAGATACTCCACCAGCACGTCCAGGCCTTTGTTCTCTTCATTCAGGAACTCTCTCACCCACCTGAGGAGAGACGAAAACATGGTCAGCTCAATAAAGTTTCAGCAGATAAACTTTTGTTAAAAAATAACTAAAAAAAAAAAACTCCCCCGCTGGCTCTGGAAAAAAACTGAGGTGTTGACAGTGCAGCTTCAAAAAATAATCAGTGAAACAGTCACATTTCACAACAATAACAATATTTAAATACACAAATAAAAAGGAGTCATGAGCCTAAAGATCTGAAAAACTGATGTTATGATAACATAAGGATGTCTTTTGAAATGTTGCTGTGTACAGTATGTAACGTGTCATTTCTTTTGCAGGTTGACCATATCTGACCTTGGTATAAAAATGTTCCCAGATTATTCTCCTTCGAATTTCTCCCTCTTTGCCAAGAAGAATTGTAATGACCCGTTTGTCAGACTTCAAAGGTTCCTGGCTCAGAGCAGCAAACATCACATCACACATGCATGCTCAGGCATCCACACACACATAAACACAATCTCATTACTGAGTCTGCCTCTTTTCTATCTGCCTTTTTCTACCACACACACACACACACATTATAGTTACTAACTCTGATAAAGACAAGCCTCCTGAATGATCAAAAGCCCATTCTCACCTTCCTTATGGGCACTGAAGTGGGCCACCCATTCAGTCCTCCGCGTGCATTCATTTTTTATTCTGCACAGGAAAGCCATGCTTTTCACAGGAAAACTCCTGCTACCTTTGGCATGTTTCTGTTCTCACTCCATATTCATGAGCAGCGTGTGAACTGAGGACATTTTTATTTAATTGCATCCCAGGGAAGGTGCCATGCCTGTTTTACTGAAGCCCCCACTCCCACTCACGACAGGCCTGATCGCTTAATGATTAGAGAAATTTGCAGGCCGTAAACATAATGATGCAGGTAGGTTTTTAAGTGATGAAGATGCAGGTTTTGAACTGCTTTAAAAATGCACTAGCTGCTTCTTTGTTAGCTCCCCTGTGGTGCAACTGCATGGGAGCAAGCAAGACTAACGAGAGCATCCAGTAAGGCGCTGCCTGGTGGGGCCCCCGTGTTTTAAAAAAAAAGGGCTTGGAGGTGTGGCCTTGTCAGACCACATGGTAATCATTACCCCAGGACACTAACTAACAATCCTCCCATTCACCACATGTTGTTGGCCACCAAGTAACATGTGAGGATCAGGCAGGGAGCTGGGGTTAGCATCATCACTGCGCCAACAGGGACAATCTGCCCATTATACACAGTTTACATGACAGATCCATTTCTCTTGTTTCACCACTGAAAGAAGCAGTAATCATTCACTGTCTGAGCGGGTGCCATCTTGCTCCCTCACCTACCCCCCCACCCTCTCCCTATCCCTCTGCCATTATGGTAATGCCTCATTGTCTAATCTAGATTAGGTCGATCATTAATGTAATCTAGTTTACCGAGATAAGGTCACTAAAAAAAGAGTTAATCCTAACTTAACAGTGCCCCCGCCGCTCAGGCAGATGGATGCCGTCTCTGGTTGTGGTTGGAGTTTATTTTGGTTTGAGGAGCAGCAGCATCTGATCAGCGTGTAAACAGTGAGTGGGCGTGTGTGAGACCGAGTTGTCAGGAACATGAGATGATTTAAAGAATTTCTGTGAGAGTGAGGTAAAGCAATATGTAAGTGGGAGGATTGAAAAAGAGAAAACCAGGGGAGTCTGAGAGACACATCAGATAACAAGTGTGTATGGCTGGATTTCAGATCTTGTGATGCTTGACAAGCAACTAGTTACACAACGCGTAACTAGTGTGTGTTTTTGCATCTGCTGTCACAACAGTTTGCTGCCAGTGGATAGATACTCTCATCTCTGCTGCTTCCTGTCCTTGACAGCGTCTACTCAGGGTCTCCTGTGACTGCCCACCTATGACCAGCCACACTCATGAGCACACACACAATCCAATTCAAATCCAATCATTTGAAAATCTATTGCTCACAGACAAACAAACTCCACTTTCAAATGCTTCCTCTGGAGTAAATTATAAAGAAGCACTTTTTTCCACATATGAAGTGGTACGACCCGAAAGACTGTGATGAGTCACTGATTAGTAATTACAAACTTCAGTAAGATTTATTTTCATGCATTTAACTAAGATGAGAATATTTTACCTAACTGTATTCTAAACCAATTAGAAATACTATCTTTTTTGTAAAATGTATATAAATCATAACATTTTTTTACTAATTTAGGAACTGCCTTGATAAACGAGACCACTAAGGCCACATTAATCATCCTAAACCAATCCATTGTAGTCTTTAGCTATCAGGGTCTCTAATCACCCAAACAGGCCTTGTGATCTCGACCGAGACAAAACAAGACGCATCTCTGTATGACTCTCATTGAGATATTGATCTTTCATTGAAGCTGACTAAACAGCACAGGATCGATATCAGCGGCGGCGGGTTCAGGCTTGTTATATGCTAGAATACCTTGCATGACAGGAGAATATAGAAGTGATTTTATCTATGGTGATATCATGATGTCTTTAGTAACATCTACAATGATACCTCTCCAGAGTGGCAGACTGAAACACTCGTGTATCAAGTGGTGCAGCTGAGCCACTACAAGAAAAATGTGTTTTTCTTCTTCCAGGGACCGTTCATGTGTCAGCCGCGCAGAACAATCAATCGATTCAACTTTCCTCCATCGCCACATGGCTTTCTGTGTAATATTAGGCTCAGAGCGTGGAGATGAATGGGGGATGGTGGTGGTTAGTGTCAGCGTCTGCGTCTCCGGGTGTCTGGAATGCCAGACTTTTCCCCCTGAATCTAATATAACCAGGTCCAGGACATTCAACACTACACAAGCTTCACACAACCCTGCAGTGACTCACCCTATATGATTGGTCCGTAACGAAATTTCCAGTTCTCTCAGGACTTGGGTGGACTCCTGAACCCTCCGTCTGAATTTCTGAGGAAGGAAAGAAGGGGCGAGTTAGTATTTCATCGCAACACTGGAACTGTAAATCATCAAGTGGTAGCACAGAGATGTTTTTGGCCGGAGAAAACTTTTTTTTCTGACAAAGAGGTCGGATAAACAGGCAAAGACGCAACCACAGTGACATTTAAATACGAAATTAGGAAAGTCCTGCTCTGATTAAAAACGTAGAAACTCAAAGCTGGGATCGGGTTGTTCTCATATGATTTTTTAATGGACCTTTTACTTGCCAAAAACAATTCAACAGGCTGGGAGTGAAGGCGAGCTGACTCACTGGAAACTGTCAATATGGAGTAGCTTCTGTTATCTTGTTTGCTCATGTTTACTCCTCATGTAGCACAATCCCTCCTGGGCACAGCGCGATAAAATCAAATAACCTAATTGATCACCTCTCAAGCCCTCTCAGGACACCAGGCAAACACACAAGTACACATATACACATTCTTGGTCGTGTTACTGTGGTTACAGTCACAAGAAAAGAGATGCTGGAGCAACGTGCGTGAAGGTGTGACTGACACTGAACATTAGAATAAAGAACATGAGCAGGTTCCTCTTTGATTTTGTCAGACGACAGCAGATGATCAGGAAAATCAAAGACAAAAACAAAAAGGTCCTTCAGACTGGAGACAGAGAAGCAAAATCTAACTTTTGATACGTCGCTACATCTTTTCAAATTCTGTCGTTTAATAGTGACACAAAGGCTGGTTGCTAGCGTTTTAACAATGGTTTCAACAACTTCAAAAGTGCCTGTGGCTAACCAAACAAACTCACCACTAGAATGGCAGACAATTAGCAAAAAGCACTTTGATATTGAACTGATAATTTGTTAAGCAGAAACAACAGAAATTCTCAAGCTCCAGCTTCTCAAACGAGAAAATGTGTTGCTTTCAACAACAATTTAACGTCTGTATGTCTCTGTTTTAGACTGTCAGGAAACATTTTCCCTTCCATTGATTAGGTTGGACAATAATTAATTGTGGAAAATTTAGTTTTCTGTGGGTTTATTAAGAGTTGTTTATTTTCAAGAGAAGAGAAGAGAAGAGAAGAGAAGAGAAGAGAAGAGAAGAGAAGAGAAGAGAAGAGAAGAGAAGAGAAGAGAAGAGAAGAGAAGAGAAGAGAAGAGAAGAGAAGAGAAGAGAAGAGAAGAGAAGAGAAGAGAAGAGAAGAGAAGAGGTCCAAGTATCCACCCAGGGTTGGAGGGCCGGGTCACTTTCCATGATGTGTTTGTATCAGGGAGGAAACAGAGCTCAGCCCTGTGTTAACCTATTATTAACATTCACAGAGAAGAGAACTGTTCCCAGAGCAAGGGTCTCGCTCTCTCTCCCTCTCTCTCTGCAGCCTGTGTCTTTGGGCTTGGGCGGTGTGTGTTTGGCACATGAGAAGATGAGAAACAGAGTGTTTTTATTAGGGAGGAGCCCTTTGTGTGTTTGTGTGGAAAGCAGAGCATATTTAGGGATACTGCGCAGGCTCCCAGAGGCTAACCCCCTCCTCTCCTCCTCCTCCTACTTCTTCTTCCTCTTCTTCTTCTTCTTCTTCTCCCACCAAATGCCCTACACTCTCCACTTTAAGTACTACCAGCTGCATCACCGAGAGCAGTTAGAGAGGAGCCGACAGTGGGGAGAAAGGGTGAGGACGACATGTGGGGAAAGGAGAAAAAGAGGTGGAGACAGGGGACGGAGCAGTGAAAGGGGAAAGTAAGAGCAAGAAGACAGACAGGACTGAGAGTGTGGAGGAGGGAAGAGAAAAGCGAGGTTTTGGGGAGTGTGAGCTCAGGAGGGGTCATCCTGGAAACAAATCAATGGCTGATACATTCTTGGGGACTAGTTGGACTGGAGCTCTTCCTCCTTGGCTGCCTATTGGCTGGGAGCTGCCCAGAGGAATGCACCGGAGCCTGCCTATGGAAAGCAGAGGCAATGACCTCCAGCTCTCACAGTGGCACAATTGTTTGAGTTTGAAGAAAAGGGGGATGGAGCAGGAATGTAGGAAGAAGCCCATAACTCTCTTTTCCTTCGTGCTTCTTTTTTTGTCTCTCCCTCCTGTTCTCTGTCCATATCTGTCTGCCCCTCTACCCACTTTCTGTCATCCAGCCTTTCCCTCCCTTCCCCTTGCCCCTCTCACTCTACTCTCTCAACGCCTGTATCCTTGTCTGCTTCCAGCTTCTGATCAAGGATCGGGCAGCAACTGACTTTAAAAAACAGTCTAAAAGGTCATCATCCAGAATAGGATTTACAGTAAATGACATCTAAAAGACAGAAAACAAACATCAGCGTCTGTCAGATCTAGATGATGACCTTCAGCCATGACTGTGTTGAGGGTTGACACACAGAAAGGTGGCTGGCTTAACACCTTCATGTTAGAAAAAAACTTCTTCAATTTCTTGCCAAGATTTAAGAGAGAAGATCACCACCACTCTCATTTAAATATGAAGCTCTGTTATCTTATCTTAGCACAAAGACCGGAAACAAGGATAAGCTGGGGTTATGTACAAGGGCAAATAGATACCACCTTTTAGCACCTCTAAAGTTCATACAACCTAATATAACACATAGTGGTATCAAACTTCCAAATGTTAAAAAAACAATGTGTATTTCCACATTGCCACACTATATGCAAAACAGCATAACATTATGACCACCTGCATAATAATATGTTGGTCCCTTTTGCTGCTAAATATGCAACAAACTGCAATGCACTGTGTATTTGACACCTTTCTATCAGAACCAGCGTTGACTTCTTCAGCAATTTGAGCATCAATGACCCATGACCCTGTCACCGGTTCACCACTGTTCCTCCTTCCTTGGACCAGTTTTGATAGATACTGACCACTGCAGACCGGGAACACCCCACAACAGCTGCTAACACAGTCGTCTAGCCATCACAATTTGGCCCTCGTCAAACTGGCTCAAATCCTTACACTTGACCTTGACCTGACACATCAACTTTTGAGGACAAAATGTTCACTTGTTGCCTAACATATCCCGCCCACTAACAGGTGCCATGATGAAGTGAACCTTGAGGCTGCCCTGGTACAAACTGTCACACTTCAACCTGTAAATTGTTATGTCGCTCTCCTTTAACCTGCGTCA
Source organism: Decapterus maruadsi (assembly GCA_030347415.2). Lineage (NCBI taxonomy): Eukaryota > Metazoa > Chordata > Actinopteri > Carangiformes > Carangidae > Decapterus > Decapterus maruadsi. The sequence goes on along the minus strand of CM064902.1, from coordinate 13,134,685 downwards.
CTCCCGTGTTTAATCTGTTGTGTGTAATATCAGATGTTTCACTGGGATTCAGAAACCACAGGAGTGTAATAGTATCCCTGACCTGTGGCTTCCAAACACTTTTGCCCAAACAAGCCAATTTAATAATCTCTTGCTGAGCATTTCATAAATACTTCCTACCACACATGATTCATACAAAGTCTTTTTTTTACTTTCCTCTATGATATGTTCACAAAACCTGACAGACAATGTTTATTTATTACTTTTAGCTTCGTAATTCAGTCATTCATCCATTGCTTTAACTATTTCACTCATTAACCGGCTCTCGCAGCTGGCCATTTAAATAATTTATTATTATTTTTAGATACCCATTTCACTCATTTAAACATTACTTACCTTCGTGTTTTAAACCAGGTATTTTACTGTTTGTAACTTTCTTTTTAAACTATTTATCCATTTCTTTACCCGACATGAACATTAACTGTTTAGGTTATATTTGACTTAATATAGGCTAACTTAGCATGTCAAGTCTGCCTCTACTTCAAATCTTTCCACACACCATTTGGAATCACGATAAACATCAATAATTCATAATTTTTTGCACTTTTTTATGAAATCAAGCCAAGCACTGTAATTCAGCAAGTGTGTGAGAGTGCTGTAATTTGTGTCTAGATGCCTCTTTTTGTAGAGTCATCTCTGTTCATGCTGTTCTAGCAAAAGTTTAGCACCAGTCAGTGCAAATTCAATTATTCAGTGATTTGTTATTCTGGCAGAGTCCAATGGTTAATTTGTTTATCACAGAGTCTGGTCTCCCAGCACTCTTCACACAGCTCCCTCACCCAAGCCAAAAAGACTTAATTTTGGCAAACCTTGTGAGCTGGCTGATACTTTGCTTCATGGAGCCCCTCTGCTTGGTCCCTTCTGCAGGCAGCCAGGGAAACAGCCAGAGGAGGCTGCTGACTTGACATAAGACCAATTTCTTGCCATGTGGCTCAGACTAATATATAATGTGGTTCCTACCAGGCTGCAAGGCAACGTCAATGCAGCATTTTACCCCGACGGTCTGCCCCCCTCCCTTCAAGCAACTATCATGCTTTTATTTGTTGATTTTTTGTTCCTCTTCCTGACAGAGATGTCAGAGCACACTGTCAGCCACGGAGCAGCACCACTAGGGATTAGTGTGTGTGCTTCCTAATGACTTTTCAGTTGGGAAAAGGTTTCACAGACCTTGGCGTTCCAGATAAACAACATATCTTGATTCTCACTGAACCGCACTATTGCCTGTTTTGTGGCTAAAGTTCCCAAGCTGTCGCCTCCAGAAACTCTGTGTGCAATCTTTCCTCTGCTGTAGTAGGGATATCCTGGACAAGATATAGAGGGTCAGGGGGGGAAGGAAAAGCTGCAGCTGTGGAACAGCCTGGCTAGTGGAAAAGAACAGCATGTTAGCGAGAGGGCACTCACCTTTCTCGTGACTGCTGGGTCTAGATAACTCCTCAGCTTTTGGAGGTACGTGTGAGGCGGGTTTTTCACTTGGAACCGCTCCTGTCAAAAAAAAAGAGGAAAACAAAAGATTGAAATGAGACGATGGAAAAAGGGATGGGAAAGACTCTGAGAGCAGAATTTATACATTTGAAAACATCTGTTGGAAAAGGATAGATGTTATTAAATCACAGCAGTACAACCTTGAACAGTAATATCATAAATCAATCTTAATTTGAGATGGCTATACATTTTGGCATACGGTAGTAAGAGAAAAAAAATCACACATCAACACATGTTGAGAAAACTGTTGTTGACACTAAGGCCATTACATTAAAACTGAACAGGCCTTGAGTAAATGATATCATCATCCCTCAAGTGATGGGAACCTCAGATTATGCTCTACTTTAAAAGTAACAACAACGATTATGACACTAAGAATCTGCTTTAGTTCAGGCTGACAAGAGGTCACGTGTACTTGGACTCCAGGTGTTAGAAATGACCTTCTGTGGACCAATTTGTCTTGATGATTTCAATGTTACTTCTCAGACCATTCACAATTATAATGTGTTATATTTGAACAACTGACGCCTACTGTACTGCAATTGAATGTTTTGCTTGTTTACGCGATTTTTCAAATTATATTTTCCACTTTCTATCTGCATAATATTCAAATCTTATCTACATCACTAGTTGTGTTTAGCTGGCAAACAGGTGGATTGGTGCCAGACAGTGATGAACTCTGCTGATCCCCGGTCACAGCTTGATAACACTGAGCTAGGAGACTCAAGGACGTCTAGTCCGCAGGAGATCATAAATGATTTTCCTGGTAATTATCGTCATTAGCTTTAATGTGCTAAAAATCATAAACTGCCTCGGGGATAGCCATCAAACCTGTGTGGTTGTGTGTGTGTGTACATGTCCTGAGCTCTGCCAGGAACAGGTTTTAGGTCAAATCCCTCATCATTGTGCTCTAAATATAAATACAACAGATTAGCGCTGGATTTGGATCATTGTGTTGAGCGGAGAAATTGGGTGATTTACCCCACTGCACTACAGGGCAGAAGGGGAGGTGTCATTGAGGAAATTTACTCTTCATACAATATGGGGCGAAAACAGTGAGGGCGTGGTTTTACTTTGTTGTTGCTTTGTTGACTTCCTAGGACAGATGACTGACTTAATAGAAAATACCTTCAAGGAAAAGTCCTCGCTTCGACAGAATCTGATTTTCAGTGCATACCAGAGTGTGCACGGATGTCAGAGAAAGATCTATAAGAATTAGCCTCTGTGTGGTTGTTATTTGATTTTGCTCCTCACGCAAAACATGTGCTCTGAAGCTAGTATGGTATAGGAAGTCACACGTACAACCCTCAATGAGCTGATAAAGGCATGTGTGCATACCATGAAGTAGCACCAGTATTTAATAGTGAAGGTGGGCCAAAAGGTGGGCAAAATTAAAAACCTTTGGTAATTGTTTAACTGAAGTTAAGATAAGCCTACGTGCACCAGGATCCAGGTGACTTACCACCATGGCTGGTTTTTGTTTTGTTTTGTTTTTCCTCATGACCTACCACTTGCTTTCTGATAACTTCAGAAACAACCACCATCCATCCCAGATCCAACCCCACACTGTGGGGCATCAACCAAGTAGTGCAGTGAAAGGAACATAAGTGCTAACCAGCTTCCCATTCTGTATTAACACATCAAATGTCTTCACAGTCACGCAAGTCAGACACACCACCACAACTGGGGTTTGAGGATCTCTGCAGTGATGCATTATGCCTAGTATTTCCCTCTCTTTACTTTGGTGTACTCTAACCATATCTCATAACCCACTCTTGTCATATTCTACATGACATGAGTTTGAGATTTTCCTACACTTCCCACAGTGCCCTGTTGGAATGTGCTTTCCCCCACGATGAGATAAAGTACACTAATCTATAAGGCATTGCTATATTTAGTCTACTGGTTTGCTGCTAAACAGCATGGCCACAGTTACAGATATGCTTTGAATTAGTATTAAAGTCAAAACTAAGAACTTAAGAATGACTGCACAGCTGATTCAACCTCACTTGAACTATTTGAACAAAATTCAATTATCAGCTTCATAAGTGCAACCTTTATTGTAGTGCTGCTAGAAAGAAGGTGTTTGCTCTCTCTGTACAAATACTGGATCTAATGCTCCAGACCTTGCTGTGTTTATCAGCACGGTGTGACCGGCTCATAAAAACAGGAAAGACGACAGTGGCGTCAGGAAAGAGAGCTGGCTGTCATGGACACAGCTGACACCGACAGGCATGTGGGCAGAACGGTCCTGTTTGAGTTTCACTGCAGAGTAATCGAGATAAACATCTGGCTGTCTGCAGCGTGGCAAAATGAGTCGACACATGCTGAATATACCCTGTTGCATGCAAAGAAATGTGAGGTATGGAAATGGGCTGTAAATACACGAAGCAAGACTGTATATTATAGAGGTCACATGTTTTTAGGAGCTCATATAAACTGGTTCCAACCATAGGCTGGTTCCAACATGCTCTCTGTGGGATTGCTTAAACAAGAAAACAGGCAAGCAGTTTGTTACATTCAGACATGTTTTGGGTGCATTCAAGTTCACATAAAGAACGACATATGAAGCATTCAACACTCTGCATGTAATAACATTGTCGTCATCATCAAGGGCGCCCTCCATCTTTTATAAAGTCTTGTAATTGTAAAATGTTTCATATTTTAACCTTTGGCAGCATTTGCACTGTCTGTCTGTTTTGTACCTGTCAGTTCTGCCTCTCTGCCGCCTTCCATCACTGTTGCTATGGTTACATAAAGAGATTCAGTAACTATGACACAGAAAAGACTTTACTCCCAGAGCTGCCTGCGCTGTCATGGGTATAGGCTTGTTGGGAAAACAAGAGAAGGATAAAGATGTTGGAGGACTAGCTTAGTAGTATTATTTTATTACTTCTGTCAGTTGGAAAACACAAACCTTGTGGCGCTTTATGTAGTATTTATGGGTGATAGTTTAGAAACTAAGCATGCAAAGTGAGCTAATTGTAAACATGGATGACACCGACTTGATGACAAAGATGTATCTTTATTTTGTTCTCTCATCAGCCAGAGGGTTTGTCAGTAAATTTACCGGCAATGGTTTTGTCTACTTTACTCAGAATAAAAGTGAAACCAACTCATTTTCACTTCAGGTATGATGGAGGAACACTCTGAACTGAAAGAAGAGGATCTGTGTCTGCTGGACAGGAGCCCCGTGGGTTCCCTCTGGCACAGCTCCCTTCAGGGTCAGTGGATATCAATACGGTTTGAGTGGGTGGTGGTCTTGATCTGGTCTCAGTTTTTCTCTCCTGCTCAGGGATGCAGAAAAACTCCATGGCACGGAGGACGCGGCTTGAGTGGAGCACTCAGACCACAGCTCATTGCACAACGTGCACCCTCTTATTTCACTACGTGCAGGACCGATGCCAATAACGGGTTTTTTTAACTGCCTAACTGATGTGTGCCCCCTGCTGTTCCACTTAACCCACTTGACCGGGGCAGTCGGAGCGGTGTTTAAAGACCAGGAGAGGCTTACAGGATAAAGGCGGGGCAATGGAGCATGGGTGCTGTGGTCACGACACACAGTGGGGCAGACCTTTTCCTGGATTAGATATTCAGTAGAGAATAATTTATGCAGCAGCATCACTTTGTTTTTAGTCTTCTAGAGGCTGAAATGTAAATTTAAGATTAACTGCGCTCAAGACTTTTACTATATATTTTTGAGTCTGGTCATTATGCAGCCACTGTGCATTAAGAGTGACTTGTGCAGCGCCTACATCATATCATGTCATATCATATCATATCATATCATATCTCATCTCAGACAGATAAGTGACTTGATGCCGACCTGATCACAGATGAGTTCCCACTTCTTCTCATTGTCGTACTGCCGCAACAGCCGCGCTTTGTCTGGAGGAAGATTCATCGAGTTCTGAAAGGGAGAAAAAGGTCAGAGTTAATTGGATGCAGATAATGAAATATCAACAGTCACATGAGCCCGGTAAAAACTGAAAACACACACCAAGGCAAATAATGAGGCTCCTTCGCAGGAGGGGAAGCCAAGGAAGCAAGAAAAACGACTGTTTTTACTGGAAGATTGACATTTATTTAAATCTTGTTACAGAGAGAAAAGACGGTTATTATTCACCATATTATCATCCAGTTTTACACACCGAGTTTGCATCTAGGTTGCAGAGCTGCAGTTGGGTTTAATAATCGCTCCACATTCATGCGAGCTTCAACCTCTGAGGCTAAAAACTGAAGCCACCGAGAAGAAATGAAAAAACTGCACCCCTGTGAGTGTCTGGCTTCAAAAGTGAGTCAATCCTGATCGACTCCTGTGATAAATAACCAGCTTTACAGCAGAAATAAACATGTTAACAGCCTGGTATAACAATAGTTTTGGTTTGTACAAGCCAATTTCCTCCACCACGACAAATATAATGGTCTGACTTTTTTTTAATTTCAATTCCCTTGTTTAAATTCTATTAAAGCTTAATATTCTGTATCAGAAAATATTTGAGTGAGAGGTGGGCAAACAGGAAGTCTGGTTGCCAGAAGCCAGCATGTACTGAGGTGACGGCTCCACACAGGCCGCCTCTGGGCAGAGCAGCCCACCCAACGCTTCAAAACCTCTCTCTTCAGTAACCTGAGGACTCACAGAGACTACATCCAACTTTATTTACAGTCGGTGTGTCAGTGGTGTGCTGACGTTTCAAGGAAAAAGAAGCCTCCCTATTGGATCGGCAATCTACATTTTATGCTTAACTGGAAATTGGTTTTCAAGTTTTCATATGTCAGTCATCAATAAATATCCTTATCCTTGACTGAGGTAATAAAGAAACAAGACTAATCTGAGTCTTTCCTTAGTCCTTTTGGGACTAGGAGCTACGAAGAGACACCAATGGCCGTGAAACAAAAGCCTCTGGTCGGCATCAAAGAGACAGCGACAGGCAGTGACTTGGTTTAAGAGAAGCCCCAAAATAAGTCCCTGATTAAAAACTGTGAAACTATAAACAGGCAGTAAGCTTTTATTGTGTTCACTGAGCACTTACAATGTTGTATTACTGCAAAGCCGGTTCTGTGGAAATGCATGTGTGGATATTCAGTGCACAGAAACCTGTTATTACATGATAAAAGACAGACTGTCAACCAATTATTTTAAGGCTATTTCAGCGCTGACCGACACTCTGCCAAGTGAAACTGCAGCCATCTACCACACTCTCTCAGAGGCTCCACTGCGGACACTGGAAACTTATACGTTTCTTGTTCAGAGGTACCGTGGAAACTGTCGTTAAGGAGAGCCCAAAACAAATCCTTGTTCGCTTTCCCTGACAAGGCTGTTTTTCTGTCAATCGAAGGTTTTTACATCTTGCCTAAATCTTATGGCAGGCGAAGGAGTGACTCATGAGAAATATCTCAAAATATCTGCCATGAGAAATGCTACGGCAGAGTCAGCTGGGAAAACATTCATCCTGCACAACAATGGAAATAGAAAAGGAGAAATATCTCGGCTCTCGTCTGAGTTAATATTAGTTATTCTCTGAATAAGGCCTTCATCAAACACATCCAACACCAACTATACATTTAATTATGTCCTTTTTAACCCTTTTGCTCTTGATTGTGTTAAATTAAGGTGATCACCTTTTGAGAAAATGTGTCTTGTTCAGGACAAATCTAAATGTGACCCATGTGTTGGTTAACACTCCATGTCTGAGGCTAAAAGCCCCGATCATCCAAAAACTGTTACACAACTCCTTTTGTTAATGCTGCTTTCCTTTATCAACATCTGCTTCATGTTCAAACACCTCTGCAGTTGTCTAAAGATTTGGTTCTTTCCAATACACATATGATTCACCCCGCCCTCATGGGACTTAAGAAAGCTTGAGACAATTAAGCACAACTTAATCGTATACCACCTACAGTATGGAGAACACATGGGCAAATTAGTCAGCAAAAAAAAAAAAAAGATTAATAAACTACCATGTGTGACCCAGCTGGAGATTGGTTCGACCCCAGAGGCATTTAAAAATGTATGGGGAAAAAAATCACACACATCCTGTGATGGCAAATAAAAAAATCTAAAAATATTAAAAAGTGTTTAATCTGCATCCTTCATCTGCAGCTTTCTGGTAACAACTGGTTTTGTGAGGATGTTTTTCACTGGTGAGGGGAAAAAATGTGGCTATTATGCACCGCTCAGCTTGGGGTTCTTTTTCCCCTCCTCACTGGACGGGCTGGATCATCTATCAGTGTGTGTTCGGCACTCAGCCTCCACTGGATTTTCCACTGAGGTGGGGAGGGGGAGGGGGGGGGGGGGGTGAGAGGAGGATGGATGAGCAATATCCCCGGATGGGGCCGGTTTCCATAAGAGAGTAAAACCAGGATGGGGTCGGACACTGATAGAGTAGTCAGATCCCCAACTTGCTTTAGAGTTTTATTTTGTTGTTGTTGTTCTGGAGTTGCTTTAGCATAATGCTTTATTTTTCATATTCATTCCTTGTATGGCACAGCTATTGATCTAAAGTACACGACCATGAATTTTAATATAGACAGAGTGTATTTCTAAGGGGAAAATCGATGAGAAGACAGAGAGAAGAGCTTCTACATGTCTCTGTATCTTCTTAATAGCTACTGAGGGCAACACAAACAAGAGCAGGCTTAAACAAATGAGGTTAACACTGGTAACGACAGAGCTGCACAATCACGAGGATGAGAAGTTAACCGGTTTGCATCCTCACTGGTTATTTCATTGTGTCCATCACATAAAGTTGTGTCCCTTCCCTGGTAAAAATCTGGCTGCTTTTCGATGACGTTCAACTGATTTCCTTCACAGCGGTGCCACGATGAATTGAAATCCTAATACCAGACTACAGTTTGCTTTCAGGTTGCGTGGAAATCTATTTCAAGCACAACAGTTATGTTTTATTTATTTGCCGTAAACACAGGTCGTCCAGTCTCCTCAACATGAGCGACAGGGAAATTACATTAGTATTCAGCAGACGCTGCGGCCCGGCTGATTGCTGCGATGCTGACTGCAGGGAACTGGGAATCAGAAGGGCTTTATTGACTCAGTTCAGCTTCTAACCTGGTGATCGGAGTTAGTGACCATTTTGCCTTCACTAAAAACACTAAAAACCTTAAAAATAGAATTCAACCGGCGCATTCACAGCATTCAAATGAGCTTCGACATTTTGTGTTGGGTGAAAATCAAATCGTTAAGTGCTTTCTAGACGTCTGACTTTGTTTTGTTTGGGTGATGTATGTTGCTTGATGTAGGTGCTGCAAAGTGGTCTTGGACTGGGTGGTTTGCCGAGTCGCTGCGGGTGCGCTGAGCTGTGGGCTTCCTGCTTGGTGAGGCTCCAACTAAAGCAAAGCGCCACTTCTACCAGCCTTCGTTTCATCCCAATGCTAATGAGCTGTGACAGGCACTCAGCTCGCTGGGGTCAAGTTACCTCATGTCTACAACCACACGGTTTGTTAATGTGTGCATCTGTTTTATTAATGGGGCGCTGTTGAGGAGGGTGGGGCGGCTTTTCACCAACACCTGACGGCAGACCACCCTCATAGATACACACACGCGCCTAAATTCGTCTCATTAGTAAATCCTACAGTAATTAAAGCGTCAGTGTGAAGGAGTGAGGAGGACTGTGACAGGTCTGAGCCATTTAAAAAGACGACATCCAAAAATATCACATGGATCAACGTCAGCAAATCTGATTCCATACATGGGCATTTAATACATTTACGGCCTCATGTAGGGAGTTGTGATTAAAACAAAAAACGTGCAGAGATGTCAAGAATTGAACTAAGCTGTACAAACAACAAACATCAAGGAGACAATTGTGCAAGGGAGAATCAAAGCAAGATAACCCACCCCCCAAGACAACAACAAAATGAAGATGACAAGAAATGTGAAATGTGGGGTTTCTACACTTCCCCATCCCCAGCCTCGCTTCATGCTGTTAAACTCACATTTCATCTCCAAAGCAGCTGTTCCACATCTGTACTGAAAGTGGGTGAGTTCCTGCATCGATGGGGGGAAAAAAAGCTAAAGCTGAGAGTTGGAGCTCAGACATGAGTCGCCCAGTTCACCACTTGAAGGTTGAGCGTTCACTACTTTTGAATAGATCAGTATAGGCTCAATCTTGTTGTGTTGGTTCCATGCTGACATGCTGTTCCTGCTTTTGTGTTAAAGGCCACACATGAAAAAGGTATTCTGACAAAAAAAAAAAAGTACTAAGCCTTTCATCCAGAATGATTTTGGCATACTGTATAATAAGGTCAGACACAATCTATTATCCTAAAAATACCACTGAAAACACCAGGCATTTTTCAGTGCTGTTGTAAACGGTTGTAAACATGTAGTGGGAATGTTTTTCCAGTGACACGACAGCTAGTTGAAGGGTGCCGCTCGTCTTTATGACACGTTGGAGGACTGCAGCGAGCACCGGCCTCCTGCAGGACTTCACCTAACTACTTTACTTTTCTATTAGGCTACATTTTGCCATAATTCTCTCTGGATTAAAAGCAGCAATGTATTGATATTAATATTCAATATCTGTGCAAGTTAATTATACATTTATTTTCAGATTTGAACCTTTTTAAATATCACTAAACCATATGGACACCAAACAATTAGAGTCACATCACTGACCCACTTACAACTGATATCATAAACAAGACTTTTTGAAAAATCTCTAACAAGGTGGTGAAAACAAAATCTTTAATAACTAAGGAGCTGAAAAAGTACAATCACACATGTTGAGACCAATCACACAACTTGGACAAAAGGTGTGATCTGTTCAGCTCTGGTCGACAACACGAAGGGCCAGGGTGGTCGCGTTTCACCAAACCATGGTGCAGCTAAGGTATGCCATATTAGACCAGGCCTTCAGTAGCTATGACAACCAGTAGCTCAACTTAAAGCACTGCTAATAATATCAGTGCATCTCACAGTGTTTAGCTCAAAAGAGCTCTCGAGGTTCATAAAGACAGACAGCAACTATTATGCCGGTGTATCCTCTCATTAGGCAGCTTGAGTCATAAAAGGAGTGAAAATGGACAGCTGGCCCCAAACCCACCAACCACCCACCACCTTCCAGGAGGTCCAGGGAGACACGGCCTTCACATCACAGCTGGACAGAGAAGCAATCACACAGCCCACGTGACGGACCTGTTTTAGTTGCTAGTGCTGTAAAAAGATGTGAGTGTGTTGACAAGAAGATATCCATTTAAGTTAAGGCTGTGGGTGTGAAAACTGACCGGTAGTGGAGTGGAACCAATTAGCAGACTGAAACTCAAATATAACACTACTGCTACTGAATGTGCTTTTACTAGTATTTTATATGATATGTTACAAAGTACATGTACAAAAGGGTGATTTCACATGTTGAAATGATGTGATTTGCCAAACTGTTTTAGCTGTTGCCAAATGTGTACTTGATGTGGACCTACTGTGCTGCTTTCTTGGCCAGGACTTAATCTCAATGGGATTATTCCTGGTTAAATAAAGGTTAAATAAAAGAAAATAAAGAACTTTGCCAGGTCTCTTCTGTAATATGATTGACAGCTCATTGAAATGCATGGCCTATAATCCAAGACATAAGTGGGAGCAGAGCACATGAAGCTGAAGCAGTACCATGGTCATAAACTAGACTGCTTTGTATAATCACCTGTGTGTCACTTAAAAATCCACATCTTGACTAAGAGGGAAAAAAATAGTGGGGCAAAGTGTGATGCACTGTGAAGAAAACATGACGCAAAGTAAAAAAAATTGAGTCATTCGCCAAAGTTTAAAAGCTCACACCCCTGCTAAATCATAACAAGAAAAAACTTGAGAAAAAAGATGAGATCCACCTCCTCTGATGTGCCTATATACGCAACAACAAGAGGCAGAAACTGACTCCCAGCCACACACTGCCTCCGGTCAGATATCTTTCAGAGCAGGGATTGATTTGTCCTTGGAGACTTGGGCTGCAATGAGTTTGAGACACACCCACGTTCTCCTCTTACTTGTGTCTTGTTCGCTGCTAATGCATCCCCATCAGGAAGAGCTCCAGTGTTCCTGGCCGAGCCAGCAGATGCAGTATTACTTGATCCAAATCAACTGTTTTTTGTTGTGTTTTTTTTTTCAGATCTTACAAGCAACATAACATAAGGCAGACATCTAACCAAGGATTTCCATAGATCACATAACGTGTTGCAACCCCTGATTTATTCATTAATGCTCATTATACACGTCTCTCTGCCTCCATGAACCAGCAATACAGACACCGCACTACATGCCACAACAAGATAAAACCCCTGACTGTATCACATATTGACGACTAGTCATAACAAATTTTTGCGAATTGCTCAATACTGCGGAAATGACTAGATGCTGCACTGTTCTCTCTCTCCATCTCCATACTTAACTCATCAGTCACTGTGAGGCTTTATGTTTACAGGGCATTACCACAGATATGAGGTTAGCGCTGCAGGCTAACTCCCTGAACGGTAAACCACCTCCAAAAAGGTGTACAAAATACGTGACAGATTGCACAACTGCATTATAAATGTCACGTTCCATTTACTCCTCTTCTGGTTTACCCAGCAGGGAGGTGGAGGAGCCCTGCAGCTCAGACCGTGAAGAGTCAAAACCTACAGTGGAGGTAGTGACTGATACGGAAGAAAGGAGGGAAGACAGCCCTGAGGTATGTGCAATGCAAACTTGTGCTGTCCTCCCTTCATTAGCGCAGCGTGGATCTGTAATCCTCGGCATTCTCTGGGGGCACAGGTGTCCCCTGTCTGTCCTCAGATTATCTTTGTAATCCCCAGGACCCCCTACCCCTGCTCAGCAGCCTGCTCCATCAAGACAGTAGTGTTTATGTTTGCGGAGCTGTTCGCTGGAATGCCTCTCCACCAAATGCTGTGTTCAGATGTTGGAGCCCCAGCCTTTTTCGTCTCTTACCCACTCGCAGGCGCTTTTTCCTGTGAAATTCTTTTCATTTAACTCTTTGGCGATGACTCGGTAATCTTAGATTCGCCATCTGCATGGCTTTAAGGAGCCGAACATCCACTGCTACAAGCTCATCAGTCCGTACCAGCTATTCGTGTATCCCTACTGTCATCAAGCTACTTTCTGAAACGGCCTGAAAGTAATGCCATACACCACACTGTGTATGTGATTAATGACACCGTTAAAATCGACTGCAATACACAGAATACAGCAGCTGCAAGTGGGAGGAATCACATTCAACTTCCTCTCTGCGCACAAGGCTGAAATGTGAGCGAAGAGCCAAGCTTCTCCATCTCATATCTGTACTTCAATAAACCTCAAGAGAAGACATTTAAAAATCTATAACACTTACTTGGATGTGTTGTGGGTAAAATATACAGCACATTAAAAAAAATAATAATAAAAGTCTAGCGCAGTGTTTTTTCTGAAGTGGGTAAAATCACTTTGGCTTGACACAGAATGCGTCTCATGCTGGACGTTATCCAAATACCGGAAACATTATGGACATAGTTGGAGTAATAGGAAGTTGTCCAAATAAAATAAGTGATACATGGATGCGGAGGAGCTCTTGCCAGGCCAGATGTTGCGAGGTTGTGAAAGTGTCTGGACAGAGGTGGGGTCCCGATCCAGCTCCAGCTCCACGACACAAAGAATATGAGTCAGAAGAGTTGTTTATCCAAAGCACAAACAATGGCTCTGGGAATTGTAAATGCAGCGGGTTATAGGATGAAACTTTTTGGTTTACTTGACCTTTCGTTATATAACGTTTGAGGACAACACCTACAGAAAAAGTTTCGACATGAGTTTCAGTGGGAGGTAGCGGGATGAGCAGGAAATCTTAGAGCTCACAGCGAAGGAGGCAGACTAATTTAATACCGCTGTTAAGTATAATCCTGCTGTGCTTTTAATCCATCTGCTCTGACTACAGACCAACACACTCATCTGCAAAGTTGTTACCCAATAGTTTATATACGCAAGACAAGGTCTCCTTTTAATCATTTTGTCACCTTTTGGAAATGTGACAAATGAATCCTTCTTTGCCCTTTTTTGAGGAGTACAACATTGTGTCCTTGAGAATATAATCAGATCTACTCTAGCCTCATCACACTGGAATTGCTGCTGTGATGCAACATGTCCTCTTCCTGCTCCGACACCACAACCAAACTACTGCCTCTTCAATATGTTAAAAGAAAAGGAAAAACAAACTGAAACCTTTCCGCCCTAAAGTTTCTGAACAGGAGAATGTGGGTGGAAAACTTCAAGAAATTCATACATCTTAAAGCTATAGTGCACACTTTCTCATGCCTGTTTAATGTCTGTTGCACCCAAGCCATTACTAGATGAGATAACACAACGCTGATTAAGCCGATCAGCTCGGCAAATTTCTTGCAGTATTTTTCAGTATTTGTTGTTTTGAGTTTAACGTCGTCAGCGACATTACCGGGACGGGACGGGGAACAGGAGCTGTGAGTCGGCTGGCAAGGTAGAAACAAGCGCCCAAAACAAGGTTCAGAAGTGGAACGTACTACACAGGAAAAGCCTGGTTGTTCAGCAGAATGAATACTATCAAAGAAAGAAAGTGATCGACGCATTAGACATTTACATTGGTGTTGTTTTTCCTGGGTGGAGAGCACTAAAAGCAGAAATCAGACTGAGGGCACACATGGATGAGGCTTTCCTGCTGATATGAGTAGGATGTGTTGCTATTACTTGTGTGTAAAGTAACATTGAACATTTTGGTGCGACCGATGTTTGTGGCGGCTTCTCTCAGTGAAAAGTCAGTATTTGTGAGAGTTTTTGTGAGTTAGTGGAACGACTGGATGGAAAGTGTGCGAATGCGTCCCAGCGTGACTGACAGGCGCTGTTAGATGTCCGTAGTAAAGCTTCCTGTTATGACAAACACTGGTAAAGTGTGCTGGGCGAGCTCGGGTTTCTACGCCATGAAGGATCAGGAAAGTAACTGGAACTGTCGCTGCTGCACCTGGAGCACCACGGCTGAGGCGTTACCGCAGGCGCTGCAACAGATCAAACGATTGTTGTGATTACGTAGAATAGAATTCCTCCAGGCATCAACAGAAGTTACGCACTATAGCTTTAAGGATGCAAATGCTGACAAACAGGCATCCAATAAAAAAAATCCAATGCAGCATGAAATAATGAATGACTTATTAAAGTGATAAAGAGATTTTTCCTGGCTTATTATCAAACGTGTGCACTAGTAACAGGCACACACACTGAAATCTGTATGCTTTCTGTTTGTTTTTGCTGATACGACAAACTGCAAGCTTTATTGCTGTTTGGAGATATCAAGCTCTTGCATGTTGTGGCGAGCAGCTTTTAACACTTTACTGACTCTCAGCTGACATGACAGGCTTCGCTTCTCCTTCACTTTATCTGAGCTCCTGGGAAAGTTTTGGCATCTCCATCACCATCTCTGACACAATGACAATTACCACTGTAACACAGACCCAGAAATCTGATCACCCAGGGAAGAGAGGCTGACTGGGAACTCATTAAACAAGCAAAACTTATGCACGGCTTTCACAAAAAAATGGATAGGTGCGTAGGAGAAGACCAACGGCTGACAAAACTGAAACACTTTTTGGTTTTGGTTCATCAGGTAATCTCACTTGATGAAGCTCCGACCTGTGTCCTTTATAAAACATTGTATAAATTAACTTTTTGCAAGTGTGTAGACAGTGTGCGGGGAGTATTCTCTGTTTTGTGGGAGAAAAATTCAAATGTGTTTTTTTAACAACAGCTGAAACTACAACTGAAGTAAAAATCAATTAATTAATCTAAAAAAAAGAGATATTACAACAATATGGTATGTCCCTCTTAAGACTGTACATAATAAACTAATTGCAGGGTGGTTTGTTGTCAGGTCCATATTTGGAGTACATAAATACTCATCTAAACTCAGACAGTGGACTATGGCTGGTCCACTCATCTGATTCATCTAGAAGGCCCTGGGCGAGAAGCACATCTTCAGTCCAATAAAACCTGATACAACAGCCTGCTGTCCCGTCTGCAGCTGTGATGGGTTTGATATCAAACTCTGAGAGCACATTCAAATGTAACAGGACCTCGCTGTTCTGCTCTGTAGATATCAACTCTGCAAGTCGTTACCCGACAAAACCTGCCTTTTTGACTCTAGCGACTACTGCATGGCATAAAAACTCGGAAAGAAAAGCTGTGAGATTATGTTAAAGTTTTCTGCAGAGTTTCTCAACAGTCAAAGTATTAAAGTTCAAAAACTCCAAACCATCAGACGCCACACTAAGAAACCTCACCTTTAGAGACGTCACACATTGTGCAGTTCCAAGACGTTACATAATTAGCGTTGAGGGTTTATTGTTTTATGACTCTTTGTGTTTTCACTTTTACTTTATGCCTTTATATCCTTTGTACAGCCCTTTCGTCAGCTTGAGCTGTGTTAAAACGCAGTTTAGATATAATCTTTAAAGAACCATGATGATGATGACTCTGCAGTTCGGCCTGAAATCAAACTGTAAACACAGCTCAAAGCTCAAGGCTCCTAAAAAAGGGAATGACAACAACATCAATGTCACGAGATAAAGCTGACCCTGAAGCCACAACAAAACCAATTTGTCAAAATGACACAGACATTTGAAGGATCTTATGAACTTCCATGAACATTCGCTAATTTCTAACGGCTTACAACAAAGAGCACCCACTCCTCGTGCAGCACTTTAGCCAGACTCGCTTTAAAGCGCAGCTGCCACTTTGGAGCCTGGACAGACTGTGACCATAATGTACTTCCCCACAGAGCTGTAACAGCCCCGTTCTCTTGTGCAGACCTTGGACCGGTTCTGTTGGACAACACTGGCAACGGACTGTGTTGACATGAAAGGACCGGGCTGGCCTTTTCCAGACTACACTATCATGCACCTGCTCCCCTACACAGGAAGACCTACAGCAAAGAGATTTGTGGCCAAGAACAAACTTGCCAACATCAGAACAATGTTAAAAACTGGCAAGTTTGTCAATCCTTAAGATCATCAAATGGTTGGCATTCAACACGACTTTTTAGTATTGTTAAGCAAGAAGCGTCTATGCCAAACTCCTGTGACGCTGTAAATCCTGATCAAACATCAGGAACTGTTGTAATCAGGTGTGACTGTGTTCAAAACCCACATTGTACTGTTAAAGTTTGGCCAGGAATCTGAGCAGCCTCTGCCACCCACACAGCGCTGAAAAATCAAACCACCCCAAAGTGTGCGGATGTCAAAACTGAACAGAGAACAACAATAGTGACTGAAGCTCCAGTGGTTTCGACTCAGCAGTGCCTGCAATCACCCCAAAGACCTGCTCCTACATAATCTGCTGACCCTCCCGCCAGCCAGGCAAGATGCCTCCGGGCTCTGCTTCGGGGTTTTGAGCAGCGCGTCATTATGACTTAACACCGCAGCGCCCCTGTGAGAGCCTGCGAAGGCCAGCGGACTGGACGCTCCGCGAGCATTTCATGCTCAGCTCTGTTACGGCTAATTGGTTGGTGACCGTCCTGGGCACAGCAGGAAAACACACGTGCACATATGCAAGCATGTACCCACACACACACACATTGGAGTATGTGTGGTGGTCTTTTGCAGCCTACCGGGTCTGGGTCCAGTGCCAGGCTCCGTCTCGGGCTCTCCACAGAATAAAGAGCGGATCTGTTCCCCAGGCCTGCTGCACGGGATTCAGCCACTGTTCACCCTCTGCTGCCCAGACAATACCTATTGTTCTACTTTTTAATGAAGAAGAGTCAACATGGAAAAAAAAAAACTAGCAGGGCAAGATTAGTCACATCCTGGGTGTAGGAGTGTGAGCGGTGAACAGGTCACTGTATTCACACAAGTAGATGGCATGTACACACAGCATGTGCATGTACCGCCTTTATTTACCCGTTGACATATGTGTGTCTTTGTAAAGTGCTCAAACGTCCATAGACATGAACATAAGCACAGACTCTGAATGAAACCTTTTCTATCGTAAGTAGTGGAATTAAAGCTGCTGGAAACAAGATTGATCAGAGTGGTGGGACTGAAACGAAACAGATAAGTTGCAGGTCATAAAATCAAAACAAGCAGCTTTGATCAAATTCAGAGGACTTTGCTAAGTATTTACTGGGTTCATCACTGTGGGTAATAATTTCCTATTGAGCATATCCCACCAGTGATAAGTGCAGCTTTAAATACAACTTTGATCATGTTAAAAAAAAGTCTGATCAGTTTGTTTAAGTCTTCTGGGAGAGGTTTCAGGTTGAACCAGCATGCAGGTTAAACAACCTGGACCTGTGTGTGACAAATTAGACTTCAGCTGAACCTGAAGGCCGCTCATGTGATTAATCTGGGGAGTAGATTTCAGATCGCAGTGCCTCACAGCACAAATAACTAGCAGCTAGTGGCACTTCGGCAGCCTGTAAACAAAGCAGCTTAGGTGTAATCTGGCCAGACTATGGAGAAGAGCAGCTACAACAACAGCTTAACCTATAGCCTCCATATGGCATTTCAACAAGTAATGGCTGTTAACTTCTCTGCCTCCATGTCAGCAGTGATGACGTCTAATAGCAAATAACTACGGCCCTGAAACTGAAGTGGATGGTATATCCTGGATGGGTGTGCGTTTTAATTTGTTGTCAAGTCTGCGGTTAGCCGAGGAAGAGGAGCAGGCATGAGGTTTGAGCTGCATTCCTGTTGGACACAGTCAATTTCCTGTGGTTCAGTGTGAAGCATATAGACCGACTCATGCTCTACATGTGACTCACAGAGATTGATTGCAGTCATTTCGCATGCTTTCAGCCAGTGTGCCCTTATAGACCAAGAGACGAAAATGGCACATTGAAGCTTTACTTATACCCTCTAATGGTTGGAGAAATGACAAGGTTGGATTGATTAGACAATAAGTGCAGAGTAAATTGATCTAACGGGATGTTGATACCATTAAGTAGACTCACTGGGATATATCAGCACTGAGCTGTGCAGAGTAAACATCAGGAGGGTTGTCCTAATACGAACTCATCTTCATGTGCAACCCATCTTCTGCTTGTGGACTTGTGTCGGTAAAACTATGGCAACCACAGAAGAGAGGTGCAGACTCACAAGAATGCCTCCAAGGGTGACTGCTGAGCCAAAACTACGACCAGCAACATTCACAACAAAACAATCAAAGCAATGAGAAATCCTTTAACACACACGGCAAAGTGCTTATGGAAAAAGAGTGAATGAATTCCTGTTTACGCCCGTTAAGAAATCTACACCACCACCACCCCCCCACCCCACTTCAGTGCTTTAAACAATGAATATTTGGGTTTAATCTCCACCTCGCTTCACAGCCAAGGTCACATGTGAATTAGCCTGTCTTATCATGGCAGAGGCCTTGCATTACAATTAGTCTATTTCCAAGATCAGTCCCTGGCTCCAGGGATTCATGAAACAGAGACTTCAATGGGAGCTTTTCTTTTAGCAGAAAACGCAGACTAAGCCAGCAGTAAACCCTGATATTTTTTTTTTCCAGAGAGTGGTTCTACAGTCATACAGAGCCAGATCCCTGTGTGTGTTGTTGTTACGAGCTTAAAAGCCAAACCAACTGAAACACTGATACGCAAGTAAGCAACTGCTGTTATGACGCCAGACACAGAGTTACAACCTCGGTGAAGGGGTTGAAGCTCTAACTAAAAATTAAGAGAAGAGTCAGGTTATAAAGCAAAATCTTAATATTTTAAAAAGATAAATCAACTAACGCTAATCCTTCACTGAATATCACGTGACTGTTGACAAAACCAGTAAAAGTGATCAAAACCACAAACGGCGATAAGGAAAGGAGAGTATAGAGAATATAGAGAATTTTACCAAAAATATCAGTTTAATATGACTTATTAAAAAGGGGACAGATTAAGATTGGGCACATTAAGTATGTGAAAGCAGCCGTTGATCAAAGGTACATTTCTAATCTTGATCCGTCTTTCCTGATAATGATGACACTGATATGTTGGGATGCAAAGCTGACAGAGAGGTATCACCCTCATTATGTGCCATTCAAACTGAAGTGAGGTAATCAGAGTCAAACAGTGCCACTCACTCAGGCAATCAATGGAGCCAACTGCCATCAGGCACGGCTGAGACACATTAGGGTTTAAATGGCAGTAAATAACACTAAATGCTGTGATTATAGCACTAAATTCTTCTAATGCTGGAGGGCTTCCATCCCACCAAGAGCTGAGGCATCATGCTGGCAACAGGGAGGTTCGAGGGAGGGAGCGGGGGAGTCCCTGACAAGCTACAGGGATCGGCTTTTCTAACAGCCAGCCCACGAAATCCTCCAGTTGGACAGGTAGACTTTTTCAAATTCGGGAAAGCATAATGAGGATTAGTTTTGTAAACCAAACTTATGGTTCCTAATCGCTTTCTGATCCCTGACATTTAGAGCTCCTGGAGAGGGAGAATAGTCTTGTATGCTTTGGAAGTTGCAGGAAGTAGGTGATACGAACAGCAGACGTGATTAAGAAGAGGGCCCAAATCCTTCAGCGGGGTGACGTCAAACCTCCAAACAACGCCAAAGTCTGCTGCCTGCCTGCCTGCCTCCAGCACCAAATGAGATTCATCAGTGTCTGACAAGCAACAATCACATCCCAACACAACTCTGTAACACCCAATGATTTCAATCCCACCTAACCTTAATCCATTTTTCCTAAAAGATCAGAGACACAAACATTAAAGTACATCTTGCTTAATGACTAAAAAAAACATGGCAATATAGAAGATTTAACAACTTTCTTGTGCTGTCAAGACAAGTTAACAATCACGCAGCGGTAAGAACCAGTCAAATTCCTTCTCCTGAGCAGATAACATTTATGAGAGCAGCAGGCCGGGCGACAATCACGTTTGACCCACATTTTGCCAGCTCTCAAATTTCACCCTAACTTCACTGTTCTTCTATGCAGTCCTTTATTCACCAACTGGGGAGCTGTGTCCTGGAAATGTTCCCGATCAGCAAAAAAAGTGGGGTTTTGTCATTCATAACAATGACCTACATAGTAATACTTTATGGGGCAATTGCACATGATGAATAACGCTTTAGGACTCAAAAGTCTTGTACAAACATATCAGCTACCCACATACCAGATGACATGGCTTTGATACAAGTGTCTAACATGTGACAAGTCAAATGAGTTATTCATCATAACATGATCTTAACATGTCGGCCTACTATTAATCAACCTGATAGTACTTTAAAGACTGGAGGATCCCTCATCAGCGCTGGCCATGCTCAGACTGGGTACACTCCCAGGTATCATGCATTGTTGACACTGACTTTACAGGGTGTTAAAAGGACACGGCCACTCTGAGCTTCAGTAGTGAACTAGTAGCTACTAGATACAAGAGTTGAAACAGGCTATAAAAACCAATAAACTGCCCTTTCATGACTGAAGGTGTCTGATTAGACTTGAGAGGACTACTACATCTTTTAAAGGATCACAATGTTTAATGTATTATTTAAACTGGATGGACAGTAAGTAGCCTATAGGTAGTTAGATTTTTAGGATTATCACCATGATGGCAGATGACTGATGCAGATCTCATGTAGCCTACCTCTAAGACAAGGGTACACAAACTTTTTTGTGTTTGGGGGGGTCGAGATAGGCTACTCCTTTTTTTCCCCTGAACAACAAAGAGGGGGGATCAGGCGTGCTGGACAAACAGAGGAGCAACCTACACACAGCTGTCTCGTCCCAGGACACTCAAGCATGGAGGGAACAAAGGGAAGACACGACTCTTTTTTTTTCTTTCCTCTCTCTATCTCTTACCAGTACGATTGCAAATCTTTCCTCCAGTTCCCCTGATTCCGGCATGGGCAGTTTCAGAGGCATGTTGTGTCCTCTCAGATCAGTGTGCTGGTCCATGCTCCCTGCGTTCCCCATGTTTGCTTCTTCTTTGACCACCAACTACAACTTTTTCCTTCTTCTTCTTTTACCTCCACCAACCACGACCACTCGAGGAAATCCCCCGCACGTCCACAAAAATGAAAATAAAAAATAAAAAAAATATCCGCACGTTTTTTTTTTAGTTTAGCTCAGACAGGTTTGATCCCTGGTCACTTCTTTCAAAATAAAGCACATGTGAGGCAGGCAGCGTAATGCGACGGGTCCGAGCAGCAGCGGCAGCGGCAGCAGCGGTGGTGGTGGCGGCAGCGGCAGCAGTGGAGCCCCTGGTGAGGCATTTTCAAGGCAGGGGAGAAAAAAAAGGGGGAGACCTGGAAACTTCTGTGGATCCACACGGACCTCTCCTCGCTGTTATCCGTATCTTGCACAATTTCGGCTCCACTCCCAGTTGGTAGTAATGACGACGAGCATGATTCACGCTTATGTTTCAACTCTTGCCCTCCTCCGCCGCCGCCGCCTGTAAACGGTGAGTGAGCGGAGCTGGCTTTCCTAATCCTTCCACTGCTGACCAGCTAGTTAAGGAGGAGGGGGTCCTCTCTCTCTCTCTCTCTCTCTCTCTCTCTCTCTCCCTCTCTCTCACTCACTCACTCACTCACTCAGTCACACTCACACACACACATGCACGCATGCACACACTCACACCGCACACACCGCGGCTGCACACACTCTCATCCCTGCTGCCTACAATGAGCTCTTTCAGGGACAAGCCTTCCACTTCTTCTCGGGGCGTAGCTCCCAAAGCCGTAACCAGGGGAGAAATTTTCTGTGTTGCATTGTGGTACTTTGAGTCCATTGTAACACACAACAAACTTCAGTCAATGGTGCCCCTCCCTCCCACCTTCCCCACCCCCTTAGGGCCCCCCGAGCGGGAGACCCCTCAGCCTGAGACCCCGGGCTCAGATCCCTCTTAACCAAAGTAGCATCGTGGTGCTTGTTTGCCCAATGGGTTCATTTCTTGCAGTGTTGATTTATTGATTATAGGGCCACTCCAGCATCACCAGATGTTTACTAGGCCTACTACCCAGAAAATGTATTTCTCAGATTTTCCTGAAAAGGGGCAAAACAACAACTCACAGCTAATTAGTCATGATAATTATTATGAGTTACACCTGTGTTTGATTAGTCAGGGTGTCTGCTGACTCAGCATCTTAAACCTCATCAACTTAGAGGATGGTTTGGTGATCCAGTGAACATGACGGAGGACTTACACATTTGAGGTTAGCCAGACTGATCGTCTTATTAAAGAGCTTGTGGATGTGCAAGTTGGAGGTAGTTATTATTAAATTAGCTCACCGTTTCATTGCTAAAAACTAACCCATGCTTTAGGCTATTTTTTTTTTCCTCAGATGACATTTTGACCTTGCATGACAAGACAAGCTCATGTGTAACTAATAATGTGTCCTTTCTGTAAGTAGCCTACCCGGTAAACCATGACATTTAGACACCAAGACCCTGAAAGTAACACAGCTGAATAAAATGGAGGTCATATAAAAGTTATTTGGGTTGAAATTTATTTGAATCCCCATTCGCTACCACAGTGGTTGCTAGTCTTTCTGGGGTCAACATGGAAAACAAGTTATTTGCTGTACTGTTTCTGTCTAGTTTTTGTATCCAACATTTCTCCACATAGCAGACAGATATCCTTCGGCCCAAACTTTAAGCAAGTACAGATTTTTGCCTCCAGGCTGTATCTGAAGGTGTTTGATTTAAAACATTGTGGAGACCTCCAGACTGAGAACTATCTCTTGAAATGACCCCAAAATCCCCCAGAACTCAACAATAAAACAGCAATTTGATGATAAAAACAGTCACAGTCAGACAATATTTATCTTCGACTTGCATTAGTATGAAATCTGATCTGCTGACAGGGTGGAGACCACATTACGCACGAGAGGCTGACGTCAGCATGCAGAGCTCCGGAGACCATCCAGAGGTTCTCCAGATGCACAGTGGTTTCATTCATGATGTTCACGATACTGGACTGATTCAATAGGGGAGGGTGTCACATCTGAGCTGGCAGGACACATTGAGGATGCTAAGCACTGCTGACTGACCTCATACAATCATTACGTGTCCCAAGTTAACTAGATTTGTTCTGTCTGAAGACCCCTCCCCATTTTGTTGTTGACATTACAAGTTTGACCACTTATTGGATTTTATTTGCTGCTTAGTTTCAAGATCAGATTTCAACAAATCACAACAAAAAGACAAATACATTTAGTATCAAAGATGCTTTTCACACAAGTTAAGTAAGAAATATGAATTCTAACCTCAGTGTCACAGTCCCAAAACCCAGCGTCAAAAGGCTATCTTCAAGACAAGGTCTGGTGATAAAAGCAGGATCCAAGGTAGCCTACTTATCTCATCATTTTGAGTTGTGTTGATTTTTATGGTAAAAACAGTCTCATAGTGAAACTGGGGTTTTCTTGGTCTCTGAGAATCTGGGGTCTGTTGAAATGTTAAATTATCATGCAATAATGTTTACTATACACAGGGCAGTGTAGTCAATGTGGGCTACAATAAACACATACAAGTGACTGTGTACTTGGATTCAACCCAGTTGTCACAATAAACAAATTGTACTTAACTGTTCACTGACAACAGAGCAATGTGACACATGACATAAGCTACACAATGACAAACAATAAAACCAAGTGTGTTTCTATTAACTGCAGTGAAAAAACAACGGGCACAGCTGATTGTAACAGCAACAATACAAATGGGAATGAGGGACGTTGCTGATCTGAGTTTGTGTTGTGTAGAAGGAAGAAAGTGTTTTCTCTTCCAGTGGTTTCACTGGTATCTTCTTTTGAGTAAAGGCCTTAAACCCAGTCACTCTTCACATAATTTTAAGAAAAATTCCTCAGTGATATCAAATCCTGTTGACTTTTCCTTCAAACATTTACTTTTCAGTTTCATCCATGTTGCTTTTTCAAAGCTGGCCCCAACGCCACATGAATTCTTCTAAGGGGTCGTGCATTAGGCTAGAAACCAGTTTAAATATACGGGTGGAGACGGCACCTTGCAGCTGCATCTCTAAGAGGTCCGGGGAAATACGAGTGGCTTCAGAGATCTCCATAAGGAAATATAAAATGCAAAGGAGAGACCAAAAATAAAGGCAGCACAATTGGACCACTGTGTGAGGAACCTCACAGGAAGTTCGTTTGGCAGCTCAGTGTAGTAACATCTGTGAAATGAAGTTATTTTAAATGAGGAGGCTCATGAAGTTATAGCCTTCACAGAGCTGGAGTGGAGCAACAAATGTGGCTTTGTATTGTGTCCTAGGGTCTTGAGAATTCTGTGGTTCAATCACAAAGATGTGAAGGGAAACGCTGCCATCTAATGTGTGTGAAGCGCACTGCACACTGAAGATGGCATTTCTATGGTTGAAACAGAAGACTAATTCTTTGTTGTTTACAGTTTAACTCCACTTTTTTTTTTTCTTTCACAGGGAGGCTTCAGAGATCATTTAATTATAGGCTTGGGCAAAATTCACCTCAGAATGCTCCAAGGTTTTACAACTGGAAACAATGATCCTTCATCTCCATAATAATATAAATTAGTGGCCAGAGTATTTATTTGCATTTCTGGTTGCACAAATCAAACCATGACTCTGGTTAGGAAAAACTCAACATGCAGCCTGCAGTTCCCCCTCTGTTCACTATCCTTTAATGACTGTATGTTTATTTACACCAAACATTTAAATATTCTAAAATACTTCCCCTTCATTGTGCAGTGTGGCATAGTAAAAAATATTTTACAGCAGGTCCATGCAAATAGAAGCCAATATATACTTCAAGAGGCTGAGTATCAAACTATATTTATTGTATACAGTATAGGGACAACAAATAATGTACAAATAAAAGTGAAATATCTGCCAAAGTCACCCTGCAAATCTAGCAAATGTTAACTTTTAAAAAGATCGTGGACATTCTCACAAGATTTCTACCAACACACACGTCCAACAAACTACTCTTGATAATATGGATGGATTTTGGACTAATGTACTCAAATTGGCAACACAGCATTGACTCAATGGTTATCATGAAATATATAATTTTAGATCCTGAAAAAGTGGGCCACTGTTACAGAGTCACTAATCGTTTACATCTATATCTTATGTTAACCAAACCATTTTATAAAAGAACAATATGCATTTAGAATTTTTGGTCCAGAGTCATTACTGTACTTTATTTACCATTCAGTTATATCTGCGTTGAGTGTGACAGTATTGAGGTAAACCATCCATACGGATCTTTCCCAGCACAAATACTTTCCTTAGCAACTGTATAAGGTGAAATGGGCATGGATATGTGAAATTATCTTTAATGTTTAAAAAAGTTACTAAAAGTTTGTTACATGAGATTTTTTACAACACCTCTCTGATCTATGGAGCAATTAAACAATGGCTTCCATGCAGCAGTTCTCATCAAGTACATTAAAATGAGCCCATCCTGAATTTGAATGCTTACAACAATGTGGAAAACTTAAAACAGAAAAAAAGAAAAGAAAAAAAAGGACACAATTTTGGCATGTACATTAGCTTACAATTTGAGACATGCAGGCTGCCATCTCAACATCAGGAGAACACAATAGATTTTTTAATGACAAGCCATATCTGATTTGAGATGTGTCCCTTCCTGGGACAAGGTCTAATCACCCGTTTATGTGAATTAAAAAAACAAAAAACAAAAAAAAAACATGTTACCCTGCATCTCAAAGTCACAATATGACTTACAATTTAAAAAACAAAGACAAACAATCCTCATTTTACGTTGTGAACAACCTGATATTTAGCAGAGCACAGTGGAAAAAAGTAAAAACAGAAATAAAACAAATACGACATGGAAAAAAAAGGTGTGGATGTTCTTCCATGACTGCAGTTCGCTTAAGAAGAGATGCCTCCTGTCTGTTGTTGAAATACATCAATAGTGTCTTCATCCTCCATCTCCAGCTGTGAAAACCCAAGTAAGTCACACATTAGGCACTGCAGGACAATATTTATTATATTCATCTTATTGAATTAGTGCTGTGTAAAAATTAGTTCATAACAGAAGCTTTAACAAATGTAGATTAGTCAAATTATCTTTGAAGCTCAGCTATTATTCAGTTTGTTTAATTAGATCATATTTTATTATTTTATTTAAAATGAGCAAATTAATATAGACAAATTTGTAGCAATTCCTTGTGTTTTGACAGCATATAAAACTTTCTGCTAAATTAAAAGAGATTTGTAAAGTATTTTTTTACTTAAAGTTGTAAGTTTAACAAAGTATTACATCTCAAACTTTGTTTATATTAAAAAAAAACATATCAAAAACTGGTTAAAAGATACTGGAATGTTTTTTTTGCCACTAAAATCTATTAAACCCTTTCTAACATAATGGTTAAACAATGAGGTCAGGACCACTGGACACTGGTCAGCAGAAGAAAAAAAAGTTTATAAAAAGATTTCAGGTGGTTAATCATATACAGTGGCCTCATTAAAAAAGTTTAAAACAGTCTCACGTTAAATGAATTTCAGCACTTGTTAATGGGATCAATTATCGTTTTGTCTCTATCATTATTTTGTTATTATTAGTGGTGGCGGAAATGCTGGTGGCCGACCAGCACTTATTGCTTTCGGTTTCGCGGAGCAAATGAGAATAAAATTCGGGCGGCAGACGGAACTTCACGGTAACTTTTTCTTGATAAATTTTGGCCAAAACTTTTGTCCCTTTAAGTAAACAGACTCCTTCACTTTTTCCATAAATTTTGGCCATTTTGCCAGTTAATCTACATTCAATAGTCGTGGTGTTTAGCAAACAAGGCTGTCACGTCTTTTATTTAAATACTTTATTGATGCAATGATATGACCCGATACATGATTGATACCGCTGTCCTTCAGGCAGGTTCTATCACATCTGCAGATGATTTGTGAAGCTCAGTTAGTGACTATTAGGATACAGATATTTCCAAGGAGTTTGTAATTTGCTTTAATCCCGACAGTGAGAATGGAAGGACATTCATTTCACTAATGTGTGTCTTTCTAAACTATGTCTGATTAATTCAATTTGCCACAGGTGGACTAATCTCAAGTTTTAGACACAGAGGATAACTAAGCCAACAAGAAGCACATGGCACCAAGGCATTAAATGAAAAAAACAAACAAAAAAAACAATTTCTGACATTTAATTAACTATCCAACAATATGTTTTCATTGTGTCTTGGATTACTGAGTATAGACTGATGGGCAAAAAATTGTTATACCGGTAGATCACACCCAAGTGTGTAAAAAAGAGTACCGAGTATTTTCTTAAGCCACTGGATATACACACACAAGTACAAAAAACCTAACTTGACTGCACAAGTATTCACTTCCTAAGATCTACTGAATCATCAAGGTGTGACCACTAGTTTTTTTCTAGGTCATCAGTACCTCCAACACCCAAACATCTAGTTGGTCAATCTCCTGCCAAAATTCAACTCAGTGGACAAGTAGTAGTAGTAGTAGTAGTATTCTCACCCCATCTGAGACAAAGGTACTAACAAGAATCACTTAGGGAAGCATACAACGAAGAAGAAAAAAAGACACTAAAGACAAGCGGGAGGCCGACTGACATTCAGTGTCAACAAGGTTCCATGATTTGAGACAAGCTACACTTTAAACATATCTGAGAGAAAGCAGCTTTTAGACCTACAAATTCTGGAGTAATGAAAAAGGTGACAACGTACAAAACTAACACCCTCTTCATTCACTTCTACTACCCTGGTTGACAAAAGGTGACTGTAGCCGAAAGGTGACTAGTTTGCAGGTACCGTGTTTCAGAGTTTGTCTCTTGCCAAGAGACAAACTCTGAAACACGGTAAATATTTTTTGATAAGACGAAATCATCACAACACACACAAGTTTAGTGTGGTTGAAAATGATACACTTCAGTGTCCAGGGGTGAAAAGTTGGTAGTGACTCATCTACATACAGCAGTTCAAGACTTGTTGAAAATCACCACTGTGCTGACACAAACAGTGATATGGTCACATAGCACTGCAAAATACTCAGTAAACATTAGAACTACAATTTTGCAGGTGCAAAACTGAGAACATTGTAAGGAGAACTGGTTTAAAACTTGCAAATGTCTTAAGCAGATGTTATGACGCAGAGGAGGCACATTGGCCTTTTAATTCTACTGGTGTGCTTTATGTATTAGCTATAACGTACTGTGTAATGAGGTTTTAGTAGTGCCAAATTATAAACTAGGGATTCAGGGATTTGGGGGGTACTTTTCTGGGAATAGGTAACTTGGTGTATTCAGGAAAGTTAAGTGGGGAGGATTGCTGAATAATTGAGCTTTCAACCAATAGCCCGATGTTACAATCAGGTTGATACTAATAAATATATTACATTTAAACTGAATGCCAATGCTTTTTTGGCATCTAAAATGTAAATATGACACACATTTACTCTCCATAAATGTACTACTCTACAACACAAATATCTACATGACAAGGCTGCAAATGGTTTTGGTTCACCAACCTGTGCAGGTGTGTCTGTTTCATTGATTGGCTGTCCATCAAACCTAAACCTTATCTGACGAATTGACAATCCCTGCAAAAGACAGAGCACAAGAAGGAACATGTTAATGAGATTAGGAATCCAGTTAACTATTAAGAGTACAATGTCAACAAAGCCAACAAATAGACACGAGGCTGCAGTTAGTGTGTTCTCCCACAGGTAATAAAAGTTCCTGTTGACCAGGATAATATTACCTGTCTTTCGCAGTATGCCTTCATTAGTTTGCTGAGCGGAGTGTGCCTCTTGATTTTGAACTGTACCACCGACCCGTCCTGACCAGCTACCTTCAGGTTGATGTGGTCATTCTCCGTCTTCACTCCTTCCTGTGGCAGAAAAAAGGGGGCGACCGGTAAATCGGCGTTAATCTCAGTACAACAGCATCTAAGCTCTAGTAGTCGGCTAATTTAACCCTGCCATATTTACAAGACTGGCTTTATCCGAGCGGCAGGTTTCACCGCACACGCAGCGATTAAACCCTCCTATCTGTGGTTAGCATGGGAAGCTAGTCCGTCCGTGCTCAAACTGGCGCAGAGAGCCACAATGGCGCAAATGAAAAGGATAACACAAATCATTCATTTCAGTGGCAATCTCTAGCACCGACCTTAGAAAGCACAGCCCGATTAAACGCTAAAATCAATGAGTGATAGCAGCGGGTTGTATTATTGGAGGAAACCTGGCAAAAAACCGAAACCGTGCGCCTAAATCCAAAATATCCGCAAATTGGTGGACCTTTGTTTTCTCTATCTGCCCGCTCAAATGCGCTATCTGTAGCCTGGGAGCAGGTTAGCTTAGCAATGTGCTAACGGTAACTTGCGGCTGGCATCGTAAACACGAAACGGCAGACACAAACACAGTGCTCCTTTCGAGGAAACACGGCACTGACCTTTGGCTTTTCTTCGGACATTCTGCTGTTTCCCAAGGTTTTGTTACCGACGAGGACACAGGCGGTTCGTGGTGAAGCGGGTTATGTGCTCCTCCGGCTCTTTCGTTTGGACATGGGAGCGCGCGCCGAAATTTAAAATGTGATTCGACCAAAGGAGTCACGTGCTTCGCTTTCCAGCGGGGACGCGGACACGTGAACGCGCAAGAAAATTTTGCGCACTCCCGCGAGTGGGCCCTTCTGCAAAGCAGCCCTTTGTGGTCCAGGCCAGGGTCATTCAAAAGGCAGAAACACAACAAACCAACCCACTAGAGATATGATGGCAATATTATGTTGATGATATTTGCTGGTCTACAGTGAACCGAAGGAGACTTTGTATAGGGTTTGTATTCCACTGTTTAAAAAAGAGAAGTGGTGCCATACACTTTCTTTTGGGTTTGAATAACTTCTCTTTCCAGTTCCCTTTGTTTGAGTGTGGAAATCTTTTTCACCATAAGTTTAAAAAAAACTTCCCAGGCATGAAAACATTTTTTTTATTCATTTGTGGTAACCATTTGTTTTTCAACAAAAACAAGAGTCAAATGTTTCCTGTATATTTCAAGAACACATTTCTTTTACCCATTAAAGATCAGAATTCGTCTTATTCTGACTCTGATGTTTATCAACAGTTAAAATTGCAAAACAGAGTAGAATGTATTACATGTTGCAGATGAACTTTTATATAAAAATAAATGGTGAACTTTAGACAGAACAATCAGTAAAGGAGTGTACAAATGCAGAAAGTGAAATTGCTAATTACAAAAAAAGCACTGATGAGCTCTGGAGTTGTGGACCTTTTGTAACACTGCATAAATGCAAATTAATACAATCATGTTTTTCATCATGGTGGACAATATGTTTTCACAGGTTAGCCCTTACATCTAGTTAACTGTGTGGACAGAAAAACAAGTTTAACAGGTTTTTAAAATTCACATCAAAATGAAGGCAGAGGAAATATTAATACAATTTGTATAAAAATCACACATTAGGTAAATGGAGCATGTTTGGAATAGTGCACAAAGTCAAAATGATTTCAGGTCACTTTGGTGACATTTTTGGCCATCATTAAAACACTGAAATCAATCCGTATAATCACAGTTTATCATATGCTACTTGTACATGGCTATCTCAATGTTACTGGCATCAATCAGATCGTTTTCAAGGATATTTTTCTTAATGGTCGTCCATACGGGAGTATGGATTATCCTTTGCGATACCTGAAAAAGAAAAGGAAACAGATTAGTCAATTATACAGCAACAAACAGATGAGTTGCATATTTGATATTATGCAATTGTTTGAATTTCCAATTTTACAAAAATCATTGTCATACATTTGGGAATTTAATTCATGGCTATCAATTACGTACAGCACAGTCTTTCTCCAGTAGATGGCACTACTAGCTAGATTATTATTGTGTATTGTTTGTTTATTATCATTATTATTATCATCATCATCATCATTATCAGCATCATGTTTAGTTCATCTTTTGATTTATAACAGATCCTAGCTTCATGTACTTGTATTTCTTAATATCAATTTTATTGTATTTCCCCTAATCTCTGTTTATTCATTTTACAGCTGTTTTGTCACTGTGCATGACTAACCATTGGGCAAAACAAGTGTCTTTGATGTTCCACATTTACATGTTTCAAACCACACATAAAAGAAATGTGTCTCACCATATTTCTGCCTGATTTCATCATGCCTCAACTGCATTTCTGTTCTCCTGTTAGGAAGAGAAACAAAGACAAATAGTTAGACAATAGAGAACACTGGATGCTCTCACACCTACACTGTCTGAATCCTGGATTAAGTGTCAACAATAGCTACTGTGCTGCTATAACACACTGACAGCATCTAGTAAAACCCAGGTTCGTATTTTAAAATTACTCAAGTAATGTTTCGAACAACCTTAAATTCATAATGTAGGATGAAAGTCCACAGAGATGTATGGTTACAATGAGCCAACCACTTAAAAACACTTTACAACAGAAGAAACAATAGTTTTGTGTCTGCACAATTTTTGACGTAGTGACAAAAATTGTTCATAATGAATAACATTTGTTACTATGCTAATAAGTTTGGATCCACACAGCATAGTGTCAAAGTGACTCACTGTTATTATCATTCATGGTTATTCTTAGGTTAATTAGTTATTGTCAGACAGCTTCATATTTACTTTGCTTTTTGACGGGCCTTCCTTGCACGGGTTTGTCGCTCCACCTTTGCATCTTCTCTCTTGTTCCTGTTGTAAAAGATTATGCATCATCATATCAATGTTTGTGTACAGATGTGTTTAACTGTCAATATGATCAGGAATTTGCTGTAAAGTGGAGATTGATTCTCAGTAAAGCAGTGTAGCAATATAAAATACAATTTTGAGAATTTTACTCTCTGCTTTGATTTTCTTACAGTTCATTTGAGTAATCTAACCAAATATATCGCACAAAACCTGTTTTTGGAAGAGATTAAAGTACATATTAAAGGGTATTTTCAGAGTTAAACTGCTGTCACAAATTCTGGCAGCCTTTTGGAGACAGCGGTATCAGCCTTGCCTTGCAGAGCAGAAGAACAACCCATTGTGTTCCCTATCCTCCTCCTCCTCCTCCTCCTCCTTTCATGGTGAACCAGATTTCACAGCCCAACACTTCATATGACTTAATACTTACCCAATTCTTTCACACTTGCAACAGCAGAAGCAGCAAACGAGAATGGCAATGATGATGATGCCAGCCAGCACTGACATGGTGATGATCAGAACCTGGAAGTTGACTGTATCAAAGGCAGACACACAGGGAGAGGGTTAAAATCTGACCTCATCATGAGCCTGGAAAGCTCAAATCCAACAGATACAAAGAACAAGGTTTCCTCTGTTACACTAGAGTTAACAACTTTGTAGAGCATGAAATTTTAATCAGTTTGAAGACGGTTATGTTTTTTCTGTGAAGAAGAGCAAATGCCATAATAAGTGAATCCTTTAGTTTAGTATTGATTAGTGACTTGGCAGCATCTCATAACAAGATTGGGGGGCAAGAAAATACAATAGTTGGACTGTAACTTAAAAAAAAACTTTTCATGATTGATTCATATGTCTTTTTGTTTTTATTGATCAATTCAGTGTTTGACTTGATTGAAAAGTCTCATCATAAATTCCTCCATCTCTAGTCGATTCATCAACTTGTTTATTGTCCGAACCAGATCTAACGACTTTCACTTTACTATGGAGTAGTAGGCTAGTAGCTAGTCGAGAAAAGTGGAAAATCCTCACAAGCCAGAAGCTGTAACTTTTTGTTTTGAACAATTCATCATTTAACACACACACACAAAATATAAAATAATCTCATACACATTTCTTGGGAAGTATTGGCTTGTAATTTGTTTAACTTGGGTTAAGCACCATTCAATCTGAGGCCTGGTTTGTAAAGTCTTACCCCAACAGACCCCCCATCGAGCATCAGTCAAAGGACAAACACTGTTGGGGGGCAGGATGTTCCTCACTGGGTACTCAATGCATTGTAAGGTTGGTATGCACCATAAACACTGCAAAGAAAAACAGCAACAAGCAGTTTTATAACCGTCTTATCTTTGGTATTATGGCAACAAACCACAGCTAGACAGCTTAGTTTCTGTATCAGGCTGAATTTTGGAGACTTACGGTGACGTTCTTCAGGCATTCATCACAAGTGGTGTTGGATCTCAAGGCACAAGGGACTGAAACAGACACAAATCACAGCATGTTAGGCCTAATACTTTTTAGGGCTAAGCCATGGTCTTATCTCCAGTTGTAAGTTCAGATAGCTTTCTAAATATGCTCACAAGACAGATTAAAACACGAAAATCTTTCTATAGGTTGAATCTTCGACATATCAACACCATTAAAAGCGGTTCACTTCGGACTGCTCGGACGGACTAAGATAAAAGTTTATTTAACTGCATAATTCATCAAATGTTGACAAACAAAAGAGTAATTACAGCGAATCCTACGGATACTTGTGTGTGAATATTTCGCCACGGTCATGTGACAACCTCCTGACCTGAGCCGCTGGCTGAACAAAACAAAGCACATCTGCTTCAGCTCAAGACAAAAAAGAAAAGAAAAGGAAAAAACTTACCCGAGGCTGGAGCTGGAGTCGGTGACTGCGCTTCTGTGCTCACGCTCACACCGAGGAGAATGAAGGCAACGGCGGCGACTGAAGCTCCGAGAGCTCCGGACATCGTGAGACGAGTGGAAACTACTGACGGCGTGGACATAACTCTCCACAGCGAGAGGTTTCTCAACTCGCAGCAGCAGCAGCAGCAGCAGCGGCAGCAACAGCAGGGCTGGGCCGAGAGTTTACAAGAGGGGGAGGGGGAGGGGGAGGAGGGCGTGATGTCATGAGCTCCTGCTCCTGACGCTGGAGCGTCTAACAGCCAACATCTATGCTTTTCTTTTTACAGTCTATGTTAACCTTGTTTCAGTAGCCTAGTAGCCTACCACAAAAATGAATTGTAATTAATTTTATTTCGTGTAATAATTATGCAAATTATTTTGTTTGTTTGTTTGTTTGTTTGTTTGTTTACAAACGGGTTATTATAACCAGTCATAATGCTCATTGTTTTTGGTTTTTGGTTTTTTACAGTAAGTAAAATATTCTAAGTCTTAGTACAGCACCTTTTTTCCCAGGAACTTACAGAACAATGTGGTGAGGAAGTTTCTTATTTAGTTTCTCTATTATCTTTTTTATTATTAGCCTATTATATATTTTTTTAGGTTTCAGAACAGACAATTGAAGAAATTGGGAGGGGATAGTGCAAAACAAACAACAACAAAATACAGCAGATTAAATCGAATCAGTTCATGGTCACAGTTCATCCTTATGTAAGCATGCCAAACCCTATTATGATGTGGTAGCTAGTGTCAGACATTTCATCCTGGTTCAACTTCCTCACCACCAAACATCTAACAAAACACTCCCAAATAATAAACCAGGCCATTAAAATAACTGAAATATCTCAGCACCCTCTGTGTGAATTGTAGGCGCTCAGTGATGAAGAAAGCCACCCTGATCACTGAGGACTGACTCCCACCCTCTGCACCACTCCTTCATACTGCTGCCATTAGGCCAGACACTACAGAACCCCACTTGCCCTGAAAAACATTAAACATGAGAAATCTTTCATCCCCTCTGCAATAACTGCTCTAAATGATATATAATGGACTGCAATGTGTTTTTATCTTTTGTGGTGTGTTTGAAGAGGGTTTGTAAATGCCTGGGTGTGGATTTTAACTTTTCTAAAAAGTTTTTAATGCCTTGTGGAGTTGTTTTAAAAGACCAATTCCTGTCTTTTATTGGGAACAGACAATTAAAGTTTCTATTTTGCTCTATTCTTATACATGTGCAAATTCTGTGGAAAGCCCTGTGTAACTGACCAAACCATTACTGCATTGTAGGTTGTAAAGTATTTCAACTGTCACTATTTACTGCCTAATCATTGTTTGTTGTAATCTGTTCATGTTTGGACTGA
Source organism: Decapterus maruadsi (assembly GCA_030347415.2). Lineage (NCBI taxonomy): Eukaryota > Metazoa > Chordata > Actinopteri > Carangiformes > Carangidae > Decapterus > Decapterus maruadsi. Next base: position 13,099,265 of record CM064902.1, on the reverse strand, counting down.
TGCAGAGTAGATTCAAATCCACAACTGCTCACATTCACATTTAAAGTTTACATTGTCCAACGTAAGACAAGACAAAATATGAGAAAGCTGGGACAAAGACAAGAGCGATTTTGAAATACAATAATTTATTAAAGGATCTTTAAATTCTGATATAAAACATTTTCTGATTTTTTTTCTTCTTCAAAACAATCAGAAATCTCAGAAATACAGTCATCGTCAATGGCAAGATCAGTCTCTGGTGTGGCCGCCGGCAGCTGACCAGAACGCCTAAGTGAGTACGATCAGAAAGCAATGGAAGACAGTGATGCAATGTGAGGTAAATACTAAGCTCATTAGGTTTGGATCATATTATTCTTATCATGAAATATACTGTAGGTTGATTGGCATAAGCGTGAATCCTTGTTCATTTACAGCGGCCTTGGAGAGACAGTCTCCTCTGGGTTAGCAAGACGGTAAAAGGAATTGAGCGTGTCAGGCGCTGAGGGAAACACACTTAGGTTAGGCCATGTTAGCAGAAGGTCAGATAACTTTCAAAAAAAAAAGAAAAGAAAAAGGGGGAAATCAATAGTAAATTATAAACAACTTGTTTGTTTCAGTTTTTTTGTGTCCCCTGAACACACATGTAACAGAAAAACAAAATACTTGCAAAACTGCATCATTACATTTCCAGCACACAGTTCACTTCTCTGAGCTTATTCTCCCAATTCATTGACACATCAATAAATAAATACCCCCCCTCACATGGCCTTTGACATCACTGAGAAGAAAAGAGACACACTCCCTATAGATACAGACACACTAAACAGGCGATACCATGCTTGCTTTTTCAAAACACATCCTTGAACGTCAGTTTCAGCTACAAAACAAACACATAACCGCAGCTCAGTGCACACAGACTCAGCTCAATGCAGAGTACTTTTTGTAGGAGCCAAAATAATTCAATGGATTTTAGCACTGGTGCTTCTTGAGAAAATACTCTTACTGCAGTGGTTACAGACATTGCATCTCCACTGATGCAGTGGTTATTCACACTGAAATTCTTTATTTGCTTAGTTGACATAAAGGAGGCAAATTTACTTTTCTTTTTTTGTTGTTGTTTTGTTTAAGTTAGGGATGTGCTTTTGTTGCACATGCGCCCATGGAAGCATGAACTATCACTCATCCCCAAATTTTTACTCCAAGGCCACGTTTACACTATTAATCCCGATTAAATAGTTACAATAAAAACTTAAATAAGGCAAGATGAGGGAGATATTCTCCCTGGGATGATGTCAGTTATAATACACATTAACCTGAGGGCATCTCCATTCAGGAGAACATTCATTACAATGGGCCGCAATATTCTGTAGAAAAAAAAACACCTACAAAAAAAGGTGAAACTCAATCTGCGTGCAATTACAACTGCACCACATTCTTTTACACAGTTTGGGATGTAGGCTTGAAAGAAATTCACCATTGAAATAAGTCTAAATTAAGATGTGTGAATTTGTGTGTGGAGGTTTTTAAAATGTTTGGTGGAAAAAGAGCCTGTGAGCCCTGTTCAGTTTTCTGTGGATAAAAATAATGATAAAAAAAAGAATAAAATTAAATCCACTGAACGATACCTGAATTCATTTTCAAGTAGCATGAGAAAAATGACCAGTGTAACTAATGAGAGTAACAGGGATGAGACTGCATGGAGGGAAGCAACACTAAGGACTGTAAAGCTTAAAACGGTGCAGATGCGTCAGTGTTCCACACTTGCCACAATCAGTAGAGGCATCACCAAAAAATTTTCTGTGTCAATTTAGAGAAGTGTAGTGTTTCTGCACAAGCCAGTCCAAAGCTCTGAGACGCCATTTCTGTCAAAGTGATTTGTTCCTCTTCTCGTTTCTACATCTTGCTCATTCTAGTTGAGGTGTACGGTGGCTAAGACCACGTTGTGTCTCTGTACAGTCAATCACCTTATCCAGTTGGTTCCATAACTGGAGACGGACTTCACACTGCAGCGCTTCTTCACAATCATGTTTATGTAGGCTTTCATGATCTTTGTGATTTCACCAACCTGGAAATATACAGATGAAACGGGGTGTAAATAATCCCAGTGTTTCCAAAAAACAAATTCTGATCATGAGCTCACTGCTACACATACAATACACATACAAAGACAAATGATGTACCTGTGGTGTTTCAAAGAACATTTCTCGTTCGTCCACAGTGATCTTGTAGGTGCAGGGCTGCGGAGCACCAAAGAAGATGATGTGCTCATATGGGAATGTCTCCAGAGGTTTGGGCTCCCCTCTCTTGTAGACTGACACATTCTCAGCGCTCACACTCAACCAGAGGTCGTGAGGGAAGCCTCCTTCTTTGTACTGTAAAGACATAAAACAAGAACAAGATCAATGTCATTCTAAAATCTAGAGCTTTTGATTTAATCTAAAACCATTTAGTCATCATGAGTGACCAGCTGAGTTTACCTCAACATCAAACAGTGTGGATCCATATCCAGGCCACTCTTTGATGATGGTCATGTATTTGAGCATGGCTTGGTGCTGATCCAGACCCTTGAGGCGAGACCACTTCTCCACGATGCTAGCTCTGGTGGCAGACATCTCCTCCTTTATCCACATCTCCAACATCTGCTCCTCCTCCATGCGTTGCTTCTTCATCGAGCCCGTCTTCAACCCGCGACGCAGGGTCCCGTCCAGGAAGCTGGTCCTCCGACGCTCCAGAGTCTGGCCCGACCCCGAGGCTCCGCCCACCTTGGTGTACTGCAGGATGCGAGTGCGCAGGCGGCCCACGGGGTAGACGTTCTCCAGGCTCCAGGTGACCCGCGGCTTGCCTCCGTGTAGGAACTGCAGACGCAGAGCGGCCAGCTGCTGCAGGGTCTCCTCACGGGCCGGGAAGTGGCCTCTTGTCAGACTCTCATGGGCCTGAAAGAGCAGAGCTCGACATTAGCACCGCCCACAACAAGGGCTTAGGGGAACTCTCAATAACCTTGCAACATGACATGTACTGTAAAACACACCTGCTCAAACATGAACGCAAACTCCACTCCTTCTTTAGGCATACTCTCCACATCCAGGAAGCAGTAGAGTTTGAAATAGAGTTTCCACTGGCCTTCATCCTCAGCTTCCTCACTGCCAGCCAGTCTGGTGGGAAAGTCACAATCATCTATAAAACACACTGCACTCATGATGTCCTGAAAACACATGCATCTCCAACCAAAATCACACGTACATTATGAAACACGGGTGTAACATACCTTTCAAATTTAGCCAAAACATCGGCCACAAGAACTCTGCTTTCCACAGCTCTGTCAATAGTGTTGTTGTGTTCAAATAGAGCAAACATGTTCCTGCTGTCCTCCATCGCCAGACCTCTGATTAGCTTCTCAACCACCTATACAAATTAAGGTGATGATGTCAACAATCACATCCTCATTGTTTGTGTAAATAAGAAATTCATACATGACACCGTATCTTCAAGAGCGTTACTTAAAATGGGCACATGGTACATGTCAGAATGTCTCACTGACCTCTCCAGCGGTGGTGTGGGAGTTAATGGAGATCTTGCAGGAGCCTCCTCCGTGGCAGTAGACTGTGGTTGTCATTTCCTGGCGGGTGAGCAGTGCCATGATTTCCTCCTGGGAGGGAACAAACTCTCTGGTCTTGGTTTTCTTCAGAGACTCACCAATAAAATGGGCAAACCCTTCAATCTCTGTACCAGGGAACAGCTCTTTAATCCTGAAAAGACCCACAGAGAGGAATACAGTGAAGCAAAGGTTTCAGATGCAGCTGGACTGTTCTGAATGAAGACACGTGCGGCTTAAGTGTCCACGCACCTTTTGAGGTGAAACTTGAGGTAGCGTAAGATGCCTCGGCTGGGCAGAAAGGTGCAGCTCATGCAGGTCAGGAGATGCCAGTGGGCGCGATTGGAAGGACTGTTGGGGTGCGGGACGTGATTGGTTTGTTTGATCAGCTGACAATAAACCTCATCTCTTAATGACCTCAAGTCTTGACAGGTCTGCAGGATTCCCTGGATGATTGGAACAGGGTCGGAAACTGCCTCCATCTCCTGCAGAGAGTTGAAAATTTTCACGGCCTCATCCTGCAGGCTGGTGTAACCCTTTTCCTTTTGCACTGGAGGAGAGAGACAGAGAGTGTTGCGTTTATATTACAAACTGTTACTTAGATGTCTTACAGATGTAATAACTAGTTTAACTGCATTTGATCACGTTAAAATGTATTGCTTATTGTAATAGCTAGTAATAGTTTTTTATGCCTTTTAATAAACATTTTGGCAGACACAGCTACCTGATGGATAAAATGTCAGTTATATCAACTGAAAAATGTTATACTGTAAAAGGTACATGTTGTAAGAAAGAGTATTACATTTAGTATCCTCCAACCAAGTAAAAATATCAGAATCAACAGAGAGCAATAGCAAAAGATTGCAGACTGCATCACTTACAGTGGACGCTGACATCTCCATAGGGAAGAGGTAGAAGAGGGGAGTGCAAAGGATGCTGGGTATATCTCAGGATGGGGTTCCTCCAGTACGTCTGCTCCACAGCCTCCACATTCAAACTGCTCTCCTTTAAAGACAAAGAAACAAACTGGATGAACGTGTGATCTCTACAGCAAACTAGTGCTCTTAAAGTGACGAAGTTCTGAATTTCAGTCAGATTTGAAAAAATATCAAGGGTTAATAATAATATTATTATTATTGCAGTTAAGTTGGGAAACAGCTAGGAAGAAAAGAAGTTAAAAATGTTTTGAAGCAGGCCGAGTGAAGATTTAAAGAGGATCACAGCACACATAGTGAGTACAAGTACCTCACTTTACTACAGTGTGTGTCCCTGCCAAAGGTTTGCATGACTGAGGAGAAATTAAGTTACAATTAAGTAACAATAACATTAATTTCCACATGTTCATGCGGTGTTACACAGTTGTTTCTTGTATTATTATTGTTTGTTGTTATTGTTTTATTGAGTATTGTGCAGCAGAAAGGGAGGAACAGTCAAGTGAATGTTTCAATACCTTGATGTCCCTTATGAGTTGCTGTGTTGGTGTTTCAATGGGGACTTTGCTGTCTATTGCTCCTTGAATGGCATTCGCCCACCTCATGGCTTCATTCAGCATTTTGGTGTAAAGACGGTAGGAGTGCTTTCGCCCGTGCACGATTATGTTCCAGTAACCTGGGTGAACACAGGGGCAAGGGAACTTAATGGAAAACCTGAAATGTTGTAAAATGCAAACACATGACACAGATCTCAAGTAGATTGAGCATAACGTAGATCATGAACTGACCAGTGTCCTTGAAGACCTTCTCGTCAGGCTGCACCACAGAGCAGAGACTGTTGAGGACCAGAGTTCCCAGTTTGGACGCACTACGCTCTGATGACTTGTAATAGTCCAGAGAGTTACTGGTTAGAACAAACCAGCGCTTCTTCAGCTTCAGAGACGTGCTTTTGGCCCCTGACTTCATCTCCTTATGCAGCCAGCCTGGGAGGATAAATACATGATTAACTCAGCAAGTCCTAATAAAGAGTGTTCTTCTTTAAAACTTAATTTCCCTTGTCATACTGTTGTGAAAAAACAGCAAAATGTCCCTTTTTGTCATGTGTTGTTTCTCCTATTTCCCTCTTCAACAAATTCAACACATCTGCTATTTATGAACCTGGACAGATGTATCCTAATGCATATATGAGATAGAAGTATGTCTGAGTCTGTGTCTCTGTGTGTGCTTGTGTGTCTGCTGACTGACCTCTGACTAAGAACTCCTGTCCGTCAACCCTGGAGTCTCCCTTAGATTTCTGCAGCAGGCCAATCCAGTGATGCATCTCCTCAGGCGTGTCTGTGTTGCAGTGGATCACCCGGTTAGCGGTGATGATCACAAACGAGTTTGGTCTGCAAACAGAAGACAATGTCAGCCCATACAGCACATACTGTTGTACCACAGATGCTTTGAGAAGGGGGATAGGTCAGGTTTCCTCACCTGTCGGGGTTGTCTGAGGCACACACAGAGTCGATCAAGCCCACATCCAGTGTGCCCTGGAGAAAGAGGGGGAAATAAATATCATTAGTGTTTTGCCTATTTGCAAATACTTGACATTTTGAAAGTTACATTACATTTTCATTAAAAACTAACAAATTTAGCCTAAACAGTTATGAATGTGATTTACTTGATAGTACCATTCAGTATCAAAGCAAGGCAGAGACAGAGTTTTTGTTGTGTTAGATTCTTTGTGGTGTGGGGAATAAGAGGTTAAGTATTTTTACTAGTGTAATACTATAATATTATATATGGTTGTCCTCATATAAAGTGGCTTGAATCTTTGTCAACCCTTCATTTGGGTTTACCAGCTTGTTTAATTTCCACATCTGTAAATGCCATTAACCACGTTGTAATCATTTAATGTCCATAAAGAACAGCAATGACACATCAGTATGTGTGTTCTGCTTCTTCAGCTTAAAACTACTGCATGGACCAAATCTGAATGATCATACTTCCGCTGACTGGGTTTCATGCTTCATTATTACTGGTGAAAAATGGAGCTGAGGCCGGGGTCCGGGAGGCCGAGAGGTAAAACAGCACTAACCACTGCATTCTTTGGGTTGGCCTGTTCGTGGTGCATCTCCATGAGCTGCTCGGGGCTGGCGCTGTGGACCCGACTCAGCACACTGAACCAACCACTGGATGGGGGTCAAAGGGAGTTTGGGAAGTAAAAGTTTAGCAAACATATCATTGAAAATTACAATGTGAACTTCCGCTGGCAACCACAAGGGGGACCTTTGTTTCCACACATCACTTCTACTGAGAGGACAGCAAGGCAAAACACTGCTGATTAAAAAAAAACCTCTGTACAACATGTACGCTGAAACATGACACTCTTTACCTGGCATCTTCCGGGGACTCTGCATAGATGTGGTAGGTTCTCTCCTCAGTCACAATATTCAGTGCATTTTCCTTCTCATGATTGTCCACTATCTCCCTGTAGAGAAACACAGAGTTAACCGAAACTAAAATTACTCTGTGTCTTCAGAAATTAGAGACAAAAGAAGTGGGTATTTAACCCCCAGTGCCTGAGGGCATGGTCTTACTTGGCTGTGCGGACATCGATGGTTCCTTTCAGCTTCTCTTCGCTGTCGTTCTCAAAGTACATGAGCTTCGACTCGCGCAGGACGAACCAGCGCATCTTCCAGTTGCGGCGAGACAAAGTAGACATCCCTCCACCTTTCTTGTAGAGCCAGCCAGATTTGAGGGAGTCCTGCTTGGCCCGAAACCACATAAAGGTTTCGTCCTTGAGCACACACCAGCGCCGCCGCCAGGGAATCATCAGACCACCTTTGAGTGGGAGAGAGAGGCTGGTCACTTATGTTGTTTCATGTGAAGCCTGAGTGATTTATGAGGCACTTTAGCTGTAACACCTTGCATAGACACATACATGCATGAAGGAGCAAAATGTACATAACACAAACAATGGAACAACAGTGAATAAAAGCCTGTGAAGCATTTCTACAACTGACGAAGGAGCGAGCAACCACACAAGCAGTGCTCAGCTGTGGATACATCATGTGCTTGCCTGCTGGCCAGTGATTTGGTAAAAACCACTTACTCTTCATGTAGAGGTAGCCGTGGAAGTACGGAGGCCCGCTGCCATTCAACAGATTCGCTCTCCCATTGGAAACCTCTTCATCTGTGTCCACGTAGCCATCATTGTCCTCATCACTGTCAATGAACTGAAACCCAGACAACAGCACGAGAGGATACCTTTATAAGAGCATTCGTCCACTTTTACAGTAACTATTCTTTAAAAAGTATGTGATTTTATGAGTATTTTAGGAGAAATTACTATAACATATTTTAATATTGACACCTGCTTGTTCATTTATACATTTTCTCAAGGCTAAAGGAAGGGAGAATCTTTGTTTTGCAAATCAAGCGCTTAAATCAGTGTCCAAAGTTTGTCTGGCCTGGTTGTCACTGTTTGTTAATCAACATAGCCACAAACTGGTATATACACAGCCATACACACTTTCACATGCAAACACACAAACACAGACACACACACACACACCCTTCCTCCCTCCTTGTTCCCTTTTGACATTTTGCTGATCCGACAGTGTTGGGTCTGAGCTCTCTGCTTGACTTGCACTATCTGGGAACAGATTCACGTGTTCGTCAGCGGAGCCAAAACAAATAACTTGCAACAGTGTTTCACTGTTATTCTAACGCGAGCTGAGTCTTTTGATATGTTAAGAGAAGATTCAGGCTTGCACACAAGCAGACTGAACATTCAGTTCAGCACCATCTGTGTCGAGGCAACGTGTGGGACGCACAAATGGAGAGAAAGTCTAGGTATGTGTGTGTGGGTGTGTCAGAGCATGTGTGAATATGAGTTACAGCTAAAGTTCGATCTGACTTGGAAATGGGAAATTCAGCGGCTGGCTACAATCTGAGGCCAAAAATGTAAAGTTTACTTTGTGTAAACATAACATCCGGTTTCTCCAGTCGGGATTCTCTGTTCTGGCTGATTTTCTACAAAGCTACCTCCACTGGACCTCTGGTGCTGCTCCCAAATGATTAACCAGTTGAACTTGATCATTAACAGGTGCAACTCTGCACATTTTCCAGCTGTAACGACTCAGCAAAATTCAACATAAAAGGCTCTCAGCATATTGGCTCTCACCGAGTCTGAGCTGCCTCTAAAAGAGTCCAGGCTGTTCTGGGTGCAGGAGGATTTCCGCAGCACCTCCTCGTCTGTGATATGGTCGTCGTTGGTGCTGGCACCCGAGCTCCTGTGAGCCTCCTCAAACTCCTCCTGGTCATAGTCTGACTCTGTGTCTGGCAGGTTCGAGTGGGACGCCTCCTCTGCAGCGTGCTCAAATGCCGACCCCCTGCTGGTGCTCTGGCATGGCTGCCTCTCTCCATTAGTGACCACAGGGGGTGGAGGAGGAGGGGGAGGAGCAGGAGCAGGAGGAAGGCTGGGGGTTTGGGAGTCTGTGAAAACGATGGTATGACTCAGTCCGTTGGGAGTGACTGGGGAGAGTTTTCCCCGTGCATGAGAGGAGGCCGAAGAGGAGGAGGCTGTTAATCCTTCTGCAAAGGCCGGCGGAGGAGGAGGGATGCTCTGGAATACTTCCTTGTCCAGAGGAACTGCAGCTGGAGCAGGGAAGTCAGGCAGAGGAACACACTCATCCTCGGCATGAAAACCCTCATCCACCTCCTCCTCTGCCAGAGGAGCGGTGGATTCAGTCGGGTCGTGGAGGTTCTCCTCGCTCGAGAGGGACGGCTCCAGACCGCCAAAGTCCAACAGCTCCAGGAACTCGGTGGCCACTCGAGAAGCTTCCTTCTCCAGTCTGTAGATCTCGGCGTCCCTCATTTGGCGCAGCTCTTCGTGCGATACGTCTCCGAGGAGGGACACGCCGTCTTCCTGCTGCTTCTGCAGACGCTCAATCTCCCTCTCCAGCCTCAGGATCTCCTCCATCTGACGGCTCTCTTCCTCAGAGGTGTGACTGTAGGACAGAGTCTGGGACAGTTCCTTCTGGATATGGGACGAGACCACAGAGAGAGCAAAATCAATAGTCTGTGCTGCCACATTAACGTCTCATAATGTGTTCTGTACATTTAATGCTACTGTGCAAAAACCTTACCTTCTGACAAGCACCATTAAGCAGTGAGTTCCTAAAGACAAAATAACAATGCATTAGTGATGATGACATAATATACATTAAAAGATGAGGGAAGTCATTCCATCATAACATCTACCTTTTCTTTTCTGCTTTAGCTGCCATGTTCTCCTCTTCCTTCTTCTCCTTCAGCCTCAGCTCCTCCCTCCTCACCGACTCCTCCTCCTCCTCTCTCCTCCTCATCTCCTCGTCCATCAGCCTCTGTCTCTCTTCCTCCTCCTCCCTCTGTCTCCTCTCCTCCTCCATCCTCCTCTTCCTCTCCTCTACTCGCCTTCTCTCCTCTTCTTCTTCTCTCCTCCTCCTCTCCTCCTCCTCCCGCTTCTGCTTCTCCTCCTTGAGCTGGCGATGGAGGGATCGGGCCAACTGGCCTCTGTGATGCTTCTGCAGGATGATGGTGGCCACGCGCAGGCGCAGGAAGACGCGTCTCCAAAAGTGAGCGCGGTAGTTCTTCTGGATGGTGACGACGCTGGACAAAACCTTCCTGTATTGTTTCCTGGTGAGAAAAACAAACAAACACACAGCTTAAAGGCCAGTCACACGTTTATTCCAACGTCATTTGAGGGCATTATGTGTCACCACAAACATATTTGTGACGTTACAAGACGCCACACTTGGACTCCTCCTCACGGCTGTCTCTGTTTAAATAAACACACTGTACATTGTGGACTGTGCAATGTTTAGAGCCTGACGAGCCTGTGCTGTTCCATTGTGGCCATGTGGGCTGTTGTGTTTGGTCCTGTGACTAAACCCCATCACCCACACACTGCACATGCATTGAAAGCACACATATAAACAGACACACACAAACACACGTGCCTTCTAAAGGGACCACACACAATGCTCTGACTCTCTGACCCTTCGAAATACCTAGTCTCCACAATAATGACTCGGTGGCCTCTGACTGGTCTCAGGACAGCCTCACGGCACAGATAATGTTACATATAATAATACAAAGGCTTTACTTGTGTCTTTAGGGAACTTCCCGAGTCTTTGTCTTTAGTATGAGCAGCTCTGAGGGGAAGGGAACCCACAACCTGAACGCTGTCATCAGTCCCATTATACTCTCCCAGCGGACCCTTTCACAGGACTGTATGTGACCTTATATATGGCTGCATGCAGGTGGAGCACAGCTACATTACAATACATACCTTAGGGATGTCTGCATGAGCACATTTTTAAACCACCACAGTGATGGACATCCTGTCCTGAAACTTTCTGCTCCGCCTGAGAGGACGGCATCAACTTTACTTCCAATAACTTCTGATAATTAAGACACAATGGTCCAACTAGCATCATGACCTGATGATACACTAGTTAAGTAAAATGAGATAGTTCTCCTTAAGTATTAAGGCTGTTAAATCATCTTATTTATCACTGTTGGCAATAAAACAAACATAACCCATATCAATGCACAAAACTTCAATGTTTCTCCGTGGCTGCGCTAATGTATCATGACGAGATCTTCTAGAGGTCTCCAAAGTGAAAGAGCAACTGCACACTGTCAATCACTTACACTCACTTCAAAAATGTTTGTACCAGCCCGAGAAATTTCACCTTATGAGGGTCTGTGGGTCTGGAACATTAGGCCTAATAATACAGTAAGGGTGAATTTTTGTTCACATCCAGATTTGACGCCGTCTACAGAGATCTCCACTAGAATAAAAAAACATTGCTGATTTGAACAGTGTAGCTACACAGCACGAGTTTAAAATGATTGACCCACTGACGAGTGGGCAGGATTTAACAGGTCTATCAGTCAGACTTATTTCACCTATGAGATGAACTATACTATGACTATAAAACTTTACACCTGTAATCTCCTGGAGAATTTGCAAAGCAATGTCTGCTCTGGCTCTGTATATAAACCCACATCACACGCAGAGAGTTAAACACGTGTGCAAAGGCACGCACATTCACACATAATCCACCTCCACCCCCTCCGCCGCCCCCTCCCCCCCAAAACATATACACAGGCTGTACACCTCTATTACAAAACAAACACTGACAACTGTCGCTGCCACTCAGCCCTCCACCTCCCCTCCTCCACACTTCCACCACTCACCTTGCCACATAGCTGAGGATGTGGGCGCGGATCACCATGCCAGCCCTGCGCCGCACCTCTTCCCTCTCCTTCTCCAGCCTTTGCTCCAGGGCCTCCTTCAAGAACACCTGCGGGACGAGCAGCGCCACGGCCCGACAAGGAGTGACAGAGACAGAGAGAGATAGAGAGACACACAGAGAGGGGAGGTTGGGAGGGGAGGAGGTGGTGGTGGTGGTGGTGGAAGGAAACAGGATGGGTTAGTTCCTCTTCTTGGTAAAGGTATAAAAGAGGGCCCACAGAGATGTGAAGGCCCCCTGTTGTCTGTTGGCAGCACCCTGTGCCCACTGCAGAGGAAGCTGTGGTGCAGCTGAGGCTAGCAGGCTAACTGTTCTCCTGGACTGCAGAGCAGAGCAGAGCAGAGGGGAGAACTGGCACGGGGACTGCAGTGGTGCTGCTAATGCCGCTGCTGCAAAGCCTCATTGTGTTCGGGCGTCCTTCCTGAGCGTTTCCCTACTGCTGCTGCTGCTGCTGCGTTGGTAGCTGAACTGACGTGCACAGGCAGACAGGCACGGAGAGGGAGAGGAGGGGAGAGGAGGGGAGGGGAGGGGAGAGGTAGGGAGAGGAGGGATGGAGGGATGAGGGGGAGGGATGATGGCTGGTGTCCAGATAGCAAGCCACACCCCTCCTTGCTCTTATGAAGGAAGGAGGAAGAGTTTAGTTAACCCTTCCCTCGCTCCTGGAGACTTTCTCTCAAAGTTGGTACAGTCTCTGTGGAACATTTGGCAGCCTGCGACGCTAACAACCAAAACACTCACAAGAAATGAACACGCAGTAGTAACATGACATTATAAAAACTTAATCAGATTACATCTGTCTGGCCACGCTAGCAGGCTGGGGGAACCAACCAGCTGTGGATCTGGGATTTTTGTGATAATGCAATATCTGCTCCTGGCCTGTAGGACCATCTACTTCTATGAGAGAGGCAGGGGTGGGGATGGGGGGCTATGAGTGACTATGTGTGTGTGTTTGTGTGCACGCGAGATTGTGTGTGTGTTCGTGTCCCAGATGTTCCACTAATCAAAGGATCCCACAGCTGCAGCCCTGCCTGCTTCTGTAAAGTCTGTGAGAGGAGGAAGCTTCCTCTTCGTCCACATCCTTCCCTCGTCTGTGAAACAAATGGCTGACACGTACACACACACACACACACACGTGCACACATGCACGCACGCACACACACACAATCCGTGCAACGTGACCCAAGCCCCTAATTCTGGGCACACACTTCCTCTGCACACAATCAGCACATATATAATTACGCACAGATTGTTTCTCCAAAGGAAATGTAGACCCCTTCTGTCTCTCAGCCCCCTTCACACAACCCACACTACATTTCCCTGAACCCAAAAATACTGCGCTGCCATCAAAAACACAGCCATGTGCACAGAATGAAACCTACAAGGCGTCTCTGTGATTTTTTTTTTGTCTTTCTCTGGAAAACTAGTCTCTTTCTCTTTGCTTGGAAGTAGAGCAGTCACCAGCAGACAGTCAGCCAAAGGTCAAAGCGCTGACCCTGGAAATATAATGAAGTTTAACCCACACAGAGGAAAAAAACGATTTCTACCTCTGAAGTCAGAAGCACAGTGTGACTCGAGAGATTTACACTGAGTCCGTGTGTGACAAATTTAATACACACAGGCATGTTCATGTTCATATGAGCTTTTATGCACCAGTTATAGTGCATATTCATTAAGAAACAACATGTGGTTCACATCAGAGCTTTTCGGCCTTGCCGTATGTTTCTCTGCCATGTGTGCAGCTGACGCTATTCATAGAGCGCCAACCCAGTGAGGTATTACATACAAAAAAACGTCCAAATGGGAAACAACAAATTTGAAATGTCTCTGTGATTTTATGGCCTCACAGGGACCGCAACTTAGAGGAGGAAGCAGCAGTGGGACCAATGTGGATTTAGCTGATTTCGAGAAAGCTGGTATAAAAAAAAAAAACCAAACAACTGTTATTTATATCCTCTCTCTGCCTCTTAGAGACCATTTGAGCTACGTCTGAAATTAAGCAAAGTGGTTTTGCTGTCCAGATCAAACACGTCATTAAAGGTTAATCATTCAGTGAGTGTGCAGAGAGAGAGAAAGAAGGGTGGGCTTTCCATGGAGGAGGTGATAATTGAGAGCTGAGAGCTGCACTGAAACAGATGGAGATCATAACGCTTCAGCTTCACTATGATAACTTTTTATAAAAAGGTGGATGCATGAAACGTGACTTTCCTCTGAACGTTTGAACCTCAGCTGCAGTGTCTCATCACTGCAGGGCCACCTCCACATCGCTCTCTGGGAGTTGAGTTTATTAAATCAACAGCTCGGCGAATGTCAAGAGGCTAATACTCTTCCAGCTACACAAAGGCTGCCTCAGGATTACTGTAAGCCCCCGCACACTGGGTTACAGTTACAGTAACAGTTGTTGGTGTCAGGGTTTTTAGGAGTAGTCCGTGTAACTCTGCGGTCGCCAACAGGAGAGCAATAGATTGACCACAACCGGCCAGAAACATCTCTGGGACATGAGTCACAGTGGGGGCCGTCCAAACTGCGGCGCACATTAACAGCTTGGGAATGACAGCAGCTTGATTCTTGAGAAAGAACCCTCCCAAGCGGCGCAAAATGAAACCACTCTCAAGATTGTATCCTTAGGAGACTGTGTGTATGTTACATGCATTTTAAACAATTTTGAAGATTATATAGGTGAGTAACTAATGCTCTGCAGAGTCCATCTTACAGGAAAACAGAACTTTTCACATACTGTATGTGTTCTTGTCTGCTCAGAGCCTGCAACTCTTTGCTTTTTTTTGAATGTGTGTGTGTCACACTGCGGGGACAAACATCTGCTCACAAAGTTGCATTATGGGGACTTACCTCCCATTCTGGAGACTAAACGCTGACCCGCATAAAGTAAAACATTACATTTTAAGGTTAAGAGTTTACGGGTGGGGCCGTGTTGGGGTGGTGGTTATGGTTACTGTGAGTATCCAAAGCATGAATGTAAGTCAATGCAATGTCATTCTAAGTGACAAAAACATGTTTGGGCATGTGTTTGTGTGTCTGTGTGTGTGTGTTTATGTGCTCCACCTTTGTCTTCCCCAGTTGCCACTCTTTCTTCACTTTGTCGTGGAGTGTGAGAAGTTCTGAGCAGCTCTGCTTCTCATCGTCGAAGCGTTTATTGCTCTTCAGGATCATCTTGTACCTACCAAACCGCATACATGCACCAGCATTAAAACACATGCAGCACACAAAACCTTTTCATGTTATCCATTTAACACTTGTCCGATTATTTTTCTATTTTTGACTGGGATTTTTAATGTGTTTTTCTATGTTTGTCCACATTTTGCTCACCTGCTGTAGAAGTCCTGAAAGGTTCTGCGAACAGGGAACCCGGCCCTGCGGATCTTCACGGTTTCCAGCATCCCAGAGTATCTCAGCTGGTTCAGCACGACGTCTGGATCAAACTGGTTAGCCTTCTGTAGATGAAAGACAACATGACAGCTTGACACTTCAAACACTAAAACATAAAAAAAGGCTTGCTCTTCTAAATGGAGAACAACACCAGAAACCTATGCTCACTAGGTCACTGGTTGTGCTCTGCCATACGCTGAAGGTTAAGGACGTTTTGGTGTTATCTAAATACAATCAACCTTACCCCACTATCTGCAGGTAAATATAATACTACAGTGTTGAGCCCACGCACCTATTCAGATGATCTTACTGCTGAGTCAAGTTAAACTTGAACTAAAAAGGTAAATTACCATGGTGAGCACTATCATTTTACATTAACAATCAGGTTACTACCATGAAAACACACGCCAACACGGAGAAACCCGAACAGTGTTGAGCAAGACCTTGCCAACCAGGAAGGCCTTTCTTTCTGGAATAATCAGCTGCATTGTTCACAGCTTTGTGTTACCAGTGATCCTGGAGCCTGCTTATTATAGAGGATCTGTGATGTCTGCTGCCTTACACCTCTACACGGGCTGCCTGATGGCTCAGGACGGCCGCACCGAGACCATTGTCACCCAGAGGGCACGCGGTGCTGGTTAAGCCCCGCGCAGAACCACAACGTTCCCCGATGTGTCAATCTAATAATGGGTAATACTATGCATGGAAACAGACATACTTGGATACAAAGGCGCTGATGAGCATGTGCTCATGCTCATAATCAAACGCACACATTCACACATACACATGCTGCGCCCCCCCTGAGCTCTGAACTCTGCTCTTCAGCAGAGGATTTAGGCAGCTGAAAGGGGTACGGCATGTCGACTTGTTTGAGTGAAAACAAGCTGACCCTTCCCTTAGTGACATTTATTCCAAGGAGGGCGGGCATGTGTAAATAACACTAATACATGATGTGTGTGTGAGAGAGGGATTGCATGCATGCAATCATGTCAAGAACTGAGCATGCAATCCTGTCATTCTGCAGGATTAACGGAGGCATGGCTTGTTCCATCTTGACCAGACGAAGGCAGGTGAGTGAATGTGAGGCAGAGCCTATCGGAGCAGGGGATGGACACACGGGTGGAAAAAAGGAGGAGAAAAGGAGACGAGTGCAGAGAAAGAAACCGAGTGGACAGCAGCAGAGCAACTTCCATGCTAATAAGTAAGTGAGAAGGTGTGGAATGACGCAGAGGGAGTGGGCGGCGAGGAGCAGAGACAAGAGGACAATCACCGCAGTGTGTACATTAATAAGTAACAGTGAGAGATTTCAGCCGGTTCACCCTCTCGCACAGGAAATAAAGAGACAGAATATAAATATACTGAAAATGATCCAATATCAAGCATTAGTGGTGATTTTGAAAGGATTTGTTGTAATGTGGTTGGGAGTAGCAGAGGAATAGAGGCCTAGTAAATAAATGTCCCACTGTGGTCTTATCTTGGCATTCCACTGATGCAGCCAGATCAGCAGAGCATCAGCCAAGCCGCTGCAGCTGGAGCGGTCAACAGTGACCTCTGACCTTTGGTAAAGGGGCTTAAGTGGTAGGAATGTGCTGCTACCCAGCCCTTTTATTTCAGGAAGTACAATGAGAGTCTTTGCACTAAAGCACGAGAGTAATATCAGTTTATTAGTAAAGAAAATTTGCACTGTGAAAAAAAAAGCTGCTACTGTTCAAGTGGGACATTTTTATGGCATTGTAGTCACACTGTACAATTACTTTCTTTTTAGCAGGAGTCATAAAAGCACGAAAACAGCAAGACCAAATATTAACTCTGAGCAATGGGAGCTATGAATAGCACCAAGGAGGTTTAACTTTGCAGGCACTGACCTTGACAAGACCTGGCAGGGTTTCTGACTTTTTTTAGTGTGTGTGTATGTGTGTGTGTGTGTATGTGTGGGCAATGAAATTTGCATGACCTACCTTGTCCATGTTTGGTTTGATGCAACGTACGAAAAAAGGGTTGGAGGCACTTAGTGTGGCCATCAGGGAATGGAGAGAGTCCTGAAACACATCAGCAAAAAAAGAGGATAAAGTCTCTTCAGTCCAAACATATCCCTTCATGTCTGCTTAATTATGCAAACAGATGGTTTATTTTGAAAAGGAGGGACAGGAAATTCTCATACTGTGAACAACAATAAATAAGTCAAGTGTGGTGCTCATTTCAGAGGAAGCTGCTTAAATAAAAGCACCAATAAAATCATTTTTTTTAAAAACCACCCAGTTGCAGTCCAGTCATTTAAATGTTACAAAAATTAAAGGTGTGCATTATTAGAAAGATATCAATTGCAAAAGTGAATTTAAAATGATGGCACTAAATAAATGTACTTGTAACTGCACATCTCATTTTCTTTGGAATTAGTCGGCCCATATTTAGCTCAGAAGACACACGTGTACAAATACACACTACGAGGACCCTTGAACCTCGCGGGCTATGTCAGCCTCGCTCCTCTCGCTGCCTCAGACAGTCTGTCTCCAGCGAGGCCTGGCCTGGCAGAGCTAAGCGTGATTGGCCCCTGGTTGGCCCCTCTCTGCCCAGCCATCAACCCTAATCCCCCTGGCTTTAGGAACTGTAGGCCAGGGCAGTCTGCCAAATCCTCCCCTTCTCCTCTCCTCTCTGCACTGCACTTAGGACATGCTAGGCTAATTCCCCCCACCACCAGCCCCCCTTGAGCCTGGCTCACAACCACATATTTCATACATCCCATCAGCCCATAACAGACAGTATTCTCCTTCCCGCTCTGCCTCACCATGATTTCTACACTCTTTTTTTTTCTTCCTTGGAGCCCCCACGCTTACATTCATCATGACGAGCCTAGTGTTAAGGGTTACGCGATCGTCATATTCAGCAGCGCATGCAAAGACAATTAACTCATTGTCTGCATGATGACACAATCAGAGTTGAGAGTGAGAGTATTCAGGCCACGATAGCCTCAGTCTCACCCTGAACTGAGAGCTGACGGTGGGCTTGCGTCTGGCCGTGCCCATCTTCAGGGTCTCGTCTCCGTTCCTGCTCCCGACTCGCTCGAAGAGGTCGTAGATGAAGTCGAGCCTGCGGGCATGCACACACACAGCACAGAGCAGGGCGTGTGATTGTACAGACATGAACTGAATCATGCAGGTGCGTGCTCAGAGTGTGAAATACCCACCTGCTGTCCTTGAGAATAAACAAGATGTCATCTCTGAAGGTGTCTCTGTTCTTCTCCAGGATCCCTCGCACGTCGTAAAGCACCTACGCAGGTGGAAACAGTAAAAACAGACCACATTATTATTAACATAAAAAGAGAAGTAAAAAAGTTTTGTTCATAATCTTTATGGCTCTTGTTTTTGAAGGATTAGTGTTTGTTTAATATATTTACCTACAAGTCCACATAGTAGGTGATATATAGAGGAATTAAGGACCAATGTAAGGTGAGTCTGCTCTTGAAGATCTCAATACAGTATTGCAATTGAATTTGATATTTAAGCCTTGACATAATTTATGTGGTGCATGAAATCTGTCAATCTGAGTTTGAATTTGCATCATAACTTTGTTTTACAGATTTAAATCTTTAAAATAAAACATTTGATGACAGATGACTGGTTTGTAAATAAAGCTCATTTACCCACGTGTACATACAATACACATCTCTCATGTGATGGATCGTCATCCAGACTGGGTAATTAACATTTTTTATTTGAGAACACTGACACACGTGTGGTCTGCGACATGAAAGGCGACAGTAAATGTGTGTTTAAGGCTCGAGCAAAGGTGAGAAGGTGGTGGTGGTGGTGGGGGGCTCTTTAAGTGGAGCAGAGCGACTGTGTGTGAATGCAGTCACCTGTTGAGTTCTGTTCAGCCTTCGTCTTAGCAACAGGGCATTCCTCTGCTCGCCTCGACTCACAGTAATGCACTGTGAGTTTGCGGTAAGCGTGTTCCACAGTGTGCGCTCATGCGTGTATATACATCCGTGTCATTAAAGGTAAAGTGGGCATGCTGTGCATTTTTCTATGTAAGAACTGCTGAGCAATAAAGAAAAGGCAAAAAAATAATATTGATAATGAAGCGTACGACGGCAGTCTGTAAGCAAACACGGATCCATTTTTGGACGTGTGCACACATGATCATGTATTCACAGCTGTGTGTGTATACCATAATCCAATAACAACCCCTATCACCAAGCCTCGAGGCGCACGGTGTGCCATGAGAACTTAACATGACGACATATATGTATTTATAAATCACAGACGCACTAATTACACTTTGCATTCCTCTCTCTTTGGAGAAGGGTTGAACAAAAAGCTGTGTGCGGGCGTGGGTGGTAGTTCCAGGTTTGTTAACCAGGATGGCCTCGTGATGCCACGGAGAAAAGAGCTTGTCGAGGACAATTAAACACAGTTGGAAGGCTTCCTCTGTGAAACATACATTTCATAAGTTAGTCATGAGTTAACAAGGTGAGTTTTGTGTGTGTTTTGTTTGCAAACTCATGTCTGACCAACTTAATTCAACCTTAACTGAATTTCTCTGGCACCGCACGGATAATCAAATCTATGGGAGAATGCTACAACTCCCCCACTACACTCACGGCACCGTTTCAGATAACAGTGGGAGCTTTCAGAGAGGCGGCTAAACTCTTCAGAGGGGCACACTGGACACACACACCGAGGGAGAGAGAGAACAACTGGCTGTCCTGCCTGTCCTCTCTGGACCAAGTCATTACCATAGACAGCCATGCCAGGCTTGTGACTGAGCTACCACACTCGCACTGAGGAGACCTTGTCTAAGGCAGGCTTCATAAGGCCATTCTTTATCAAAGCAAATCTTTCTACCCCCCCCCTCCTCCCTGCTGCATCCCTCCCACTCTATCCACTCTCCATGTTTGCGCTTTCTCCTGATCTCTCTCTTGCCTTTCTGTGCGCACTAACCCTCGTCTAAGTAAAGGAAGGAGAGAGACGGGAGAAGCAGTTTCTCCTGACTCAGGAAAAAGACAGTGGAGGAGGGGTGTGGCATCGACATCCTGTGGCAGATTTTGGCAAAGAAGACCCTGCAAGCCATCCAACAACTACCTCACTTCCCCAATTTACTCAGTCAGGGAGCACAAGGAACCAGGTTTTGCTGTGTGTGCGTGCGTGTGTGCGTGCGTGCTGTTGTAATGACCTCTCCAGCATAGTGCTTGATGCCAAACTGATGGTCGGTCACTCGGGGCTTCACGTAGTAAAGGTTTGTCTGAGGAGAGAGAACAAAGACACCACTGACATTACGAAATGCTGTTCATGTCTATTTCATTAGTTATAATCAGTCTGATCGCACAACAATCCCATATAAAAAAATATTATATCTGATCAAATAATGATATAATTTCTCTGTTTGAGAAACGGAATATTAATATAATAACTATAATATTATTACATTACATTAGTAAACATTACAATCCTCATTCTGTTTCTGTTGATTTGACCTAATATCAAAACTTCAGACTAAAAATCACAGATGAGACATGTGAGAGCAGTTTTGGTTGATAAATGACTTCAATCATTTAATCCGTGAGAAACGTTTATCAAATTTGGTTCGTCGATGTTAATTTTTCTCCACTAAAAATACTACTGGCATAAACTGAGACATGTCTCTCCCAGTCGTTGTACTATGTGGATCAGCCAAGACAGAACACCTCAGGAGGAGCACAGGCAGTTTTTTGGGCCTCACTCAAAGTCTGTAATTGTCTCCAACTGATCTTTCCGTCTGACATAAAAATACCTGTTGGGTTTTCTAAGGACACTCCTTTTTCCCTGTACACAATGTCGATCATGGCTGATCGCATTTCAGCATTGTGTTTGCATGTGAGTGCGCTTAGTTTAGGGGGCGGGGGTGGTGGTGGTGGTGGTGGGTGTGTACAAATGCTGTATAGATGTTCACTGCTGCACCAAAGACAACAGAAGATTAATCAAAGAAAGGTTTAACTCTTTGAGACTGTCTGAGCTGGTGGGTGGTGGAGGCATTTCCCCAAGTGGTGTGTATGGGGGGGGTAGGGAACATTTTAATGACTTTGCTAGTGTCTGCCTGGGAGGGAAAGAAAGGGTGTGTGAGCGAGTTCTCAAGTGTGAGGTGTGGACTTACTGCGTGTCGGCTGTGCAGTTTCTCCAGAAGGGTATAGTCTGTGCCTTTGGGGAAGCGACTCTCCTCATTGATAAGAGCCAACATGCCCAGTTTCTAAAGGGGAAATAGACAGAGGAAAAAGCACAGGGTGAAACACACCGTAGTCATGATGGAACTAGTTATAATCCCACTGGGACACATCTGGCAGCTTTTAGAGTAACAATGCATTCAGGAAACAGCATAGTAATCCATTCAGTTTTCTCTTTTATACAAAAAAGACTGGGTTCAAGGAGCAGGCATGTTATTTGGCAGCAACAGTCTACTTTACATTCCTACATGTACGTAGAGTCACAGTAATTAACAGCAATCTCCTAATAGAGGGCCACTGGGCAAAATCACAAGTCTATCAGCAATAAAGTGGTTTCAGCATCGTCTTTCTGCTTGTCTTTAACTTTCCGAGCTCATGGTTTCGATCCAGAAAGCCCACCTCTGCAGAGGCTCAAATTGGCTTCATGCTTCATCTCAGACATACCTCTAACCACCAACTGGTGTGCATTACTTTGCACACAACATGCAAAATGAGACTATGTAATGATAGACTGGGAGATGGGGGTCAATGTGAGAGTCACAGTGTGGCGTCTGGGTCAGCAGCGCTCTGGCTGGCTGGCGGTTGGCGGTCGGGTCTTGGTGGTGACTTTGCTCTGTCAGAATCTGACTGGTCTGTTACCTTCTCTATGAGATCCAGACACTCTGCGTTATCCATCCAGTCTATGGCCTCCCACTGGATCCCCTCCCTGTGAGGGAGGACACACACACACACACACACCGTGTATATATATAAATATAAACAACCAGGAAGACACAATGGCTGCATTGTGCAGATTGAACATGTGATGAAATGAGCCATGTCCAGGCTGTTGGCCCATTATACAAGAAAACAACTGTCTGGGGGAGAATCTGAGCTGAATCCAAACCTCTGGCAGTTTGCCTGTATCGCCCTGAGCAGACCCAGTCCCCACCCCCACCCTTATCTGTCCGTGGGACAGTCACTAAAACAAGCAAATTCCCGTTTGACTTTCTATGTACCCCGCAGCGTACACGCCTCATGTACAGAAGTGGATGTCTCTGACCGTTTGAGACGTATCAGGACATCTGTACCTGTTGTACTCCAGCTGCTCCAGTGAGAAGATGTGTTTGTTGAAATACTCCTGGAGTTTCTCGTTGGCATAGTTGATATTAAACTGTTCAAACCGGTTCACCTACAGGACAAGAAAATAAAATAACCTTTGTAACCATCAGCTCTGTAACCAACAGAAAGCATAGACAAGATAAACACACGTATAACCCTTTAAATATAATTCAATAAAAATGACTTAACCTTAAATGTGAGACTCAGCTGGAAAAAAAAGCATTTTATCACTGAGTTTATCTGTTTGTCCAACTTATATTCACTGTCCATTACAACCTCTACATTTATACAGTGGCTTTTACGTGGTTCCAGTGAACCAAGATCCTCATAAGCAGCACTGCAGGCGCCACTGGATCTAAATACCTGGGTTTAAAAAAATAAAACAAAACCTGAAGGCTATCCAAGCTTTTATGTCCTACATCTTTCTGTTTAAAGGCAAATAAATCTGAATGTCATCTGCATAACAGAGGTGCAAGATGCTTGTTAAAAGCAGACCCTAAAGGGAATAGTACGGAGTGGTAATATTAGAGCCATGAGGATGCTCCAGGGAAGAGATGAGGATACTGTTCTCTACTGTGTTTTATGCAGCTGTTTAGTGAAAGACACAGGAGTGAAATTGGTCTAAAACTACAGATTGTAGACAACTTTATATCAAAAGTTCTGTTACTGAATCCTAAAACATTTTTTTGGTGCAGCACGTGAGACAAGACAGGAGCTGGTCTGAAAAATCTGTTTAAAAAAAAGGCCAATGTGGTTGTTGACAAGTTTTCATATGACCAACAATTTCCTTTAGAACAGAAAAAGACAAAGGCTTTAACTGGTTAAAAACAGCAGAGAGGGTGACAGTGATGGATCCTTTAAAATGTCAAAAGACACCTGTAACTGTCTTTTTGTCTCGTCTTGCATTTGGCTCTCCTGCATTCTCGTCTGATAGCACGAGTAGCGTCATGTACAGACAGTCCGCCTTTCTACACGTAGCCAGAAACACTCCTGATATCATCATCTGAATGGAGCTGAAGTGATTGATAGATTTCTGGAAATGTCTCACACCTTCAGCTGTGTTTTTTTTTATGCAGGTCTCTGAACCGCCTCATTCTCTGCAGCGCCTGACGGTGATCCACCAACTGATCGACCAATAATGACTGGCCTATTTTTCACTGAATACATTTTGCTCTCTATTTCACCTCGAAATTTTCAAAGCCGAAGATGTCCAGGATGCCGATGGACTTGAAGTTGTCTTTCCCTTTAATCTTCTGGTTGATCCTCATTATGATCCAGGAGAAACACTGAGAGTAAAGCGCCATGGCAACCGAGTCCCGTGAGTCCACTGCCTGCAAATCATGACATAGGGAGACGAGGGTTAAGTCTGGCATAAATATTAAGAAAGGGGAAAACTTTGCAGACTCAACCATATACATTTTATAATTTCTTTCAGATGGTGTGTGTCTGTGTGTGCGTGTGTAGGTGAACGCGTGCGTGTGTGACACCACATTGTCTGTTTAAAAAGAGACAAGGGTGTGTTGTGTCAGTGTCTGTCTACAGGTAAGACACTGTGTGTTTTCACAACAGACAGCGTCCTTTATCGCCTACATATCCACAGAGTGACGCACTGCAGGCAGTACTTGTCATATTAGAAAATACAGTGAAAACAAAGTGTGTAAACATATTTTGGTAGGTTATTTTTTCCTAATACCCTGCACAACAAATTGACACCCACTCGGTTAAACCTGAGGTCAAACAACCCACCAGAGGCATAGACAGCAGACAGAGGCAGTGGTTTGAGGGACATTTTAAAAAAAAAATCACTTGATTTACTTTCCATTTTATGCAACTTCTGCATTGCAGCATTACACACATACACCCATCCATCCATTAACATTATAGCTCCTCTGAGGGTCACGGGGGTCTGGAGCCAATCCCAGCTGACACTGGGCAAGAGCAAGGGTGAGGGTGGACAGGTTGCAATGACAGACAAAGAGACAGAACCATTCTGACTCACACCTCTGAAGCAACTTAGCAGCCCAGCAATCTATATTTTTTCAAGTATGGGAAATAAATAAACATCTGTATCTCCAAAAGTCTTCATTCAAGTGCGACCAAAATTGACACAGACATTCTCTAGGTAGGTATCAAGTATTTCTGACAGAGTTAAGATTGAAAAAGCAATACAGTAATATTCAATATCTTGCTCTAATTTGTGCTGTATGGACAACAATACTCCAGTTTTGCACATGTGATATCATTGCCTCAACCTATGTGAAGGAATATGGAGCGCAGGGTTACACAGAGAAGATGACATACTGGTTGTGCCACTAAGGATACCAACCCCAAGTCAGGTTTCAGCAGAAAGTCAATAGCAATGAATACAGTATATACAGTAGGCTATTATAGTATTCAAACAGCTTGTGAGCTGTCTGGACTTATCTGCTATTTATGTGTTATTTATTTCATTGTTACTTGCAGCTACTTTTTATTCTATTATGATACAAATTTTCCCCCCTCTGCATTTTAGCTTGATGCTGAGGTTGGAGTTTTTAAAATCCAGAACTAATTCCCAGACAATGAACTAAGCCAGAATGGATGCAAAGTCCAAAAGGTGCTTAAAGCAAAATTGAAGTTTGAACATTTACAGATGTGTTACAAGTCAACTCAATCCGCTAAGGAATATCATGAGATAAGATCAAGAACAAGAAAATAAGACACCTGAGGGTTGTGATCATTTTGACAGACATCGTAACGTAAGACCTTGCATCTCTGGATGAAGAGGTCGTAAATCCACTTTATCACTCCAAAACAAATAAAGAAAATCTACTTCTAATCACCGTTTGACCCGGCTATGATTTTCTCCAGCTGCCATGGAGTCGGCCTCTCAGCCAGACACCATCTGTGTACGTACATAAAAAGCTCGAGCTTGCCAGCTACACTTCCTCCACAGGCATTGTGCATGAATTGAAAACAAAACAAGAGTGTGGCAGCGTGTACTGTATTTGGGGCAACAATGCTCCTGGGCTTTTGAGTAATCCATCATACCCAGTCACCTCTTGCAACTAGCGGGTGTGAACAGAGTGCTGGTGGCTCCAGGATCTCCGTCACAGGGGTGAGAAGAATGGCTGTTTGTCCAGGATTTAGTGGAAGGGGGGAGGGAAGGGGAGGGGGGGCTACTGCAAGCAGTCGTGGGGTGGGTGACCCCTGGCCACTGTGAGAAGAAGCCATTCTTACTGACTCCAGCACTGGAATAATGAACTCTATTAAGAGACAAGCTGCTTCAAAGGCCAGGCAGAACAAGCAGCAGCAGGGTGACAGCACAAGGTCTTTGTCCGGTGATGAAAAGCTTTCTTGTGACTTTCGTGTCCCTGTGATAATAGTAAAGGTCCATTCTGCATATTCGCTGACATTTCTGCATACGAGTGGGCCGAGAGCTCGGGCTGAGCCAAAAAAAAAAAAAAGGATTGTGTCATGCGTCAGAATGTTCTTGTGGCATATGGCAAAAAGGCTAACACATGCGATGAAGACTTGTGAAATAGTCACATTAATTACAGATGGCAGCCTGAAGGTTTGAAGCAGAGAGAGAGACAGAGACACACAAGTGAGTTATCGGGTCAGCAGCGTCTTTGGGTCGTCTGGCTGCGCTGCCTCCAGAGGAGAAGACTCTCGCTTCAGCCCCAGTCATTGGCTCTATTGTGCTTTTGACTCAGATCACTATCATGATGGCTTTATTGTGCCAGGAATCTGGCAGACAAAAAGCAGGAAATGGCTGGGAGTCACGCAAGGGATCTGGAGAGGCATGTGGGGGAGAGCACTGGAGAAAAGGCTGTGTGTGTCACCAGGACAGGGGAGGGAGAGAGGAGTGAGGACGGGGGGTTGACAAACAGACAACTACTGTATGTTTTCGACCTCTGCTCGATCACTTGCACCTAAGATACTACTGTACAAATCTGAGTAACAAGAGAGTGAAGGCAGGAGTGTTGTGCGTTAGTTGATTCCTTCCTGAGCAGCAGCAGAGGAGGAGGAGGAGGAGGAGGAGGCTCTGGATGTGTTGTTACCTGCTCCACAGTGAGCGGGGAGCAGATCTCCTCTCCTCTCAGGATCATGGAGCGTTGAGTTAAGACCTCTGACAGCTGGAAGGAGTCCAGGCCAAGCAGGTCGCTGACATTACTGACCACTGTAACACACAAAAACAGATATACACTTACACCACGAATGACAAACACAGAGCGCAGACAGTTCAGGTGACTCTATTGATGTCAAACAACAGATGTGACACGCACACTGCGATCCTATACAGTCCATACGAAACTTCATTCTGTCGGCCTCTGCAGTCACTGTAGTTCAGCGGTTCTTTGGAAAAGAGGTCAGACGCAGCGAACAAAGGAGCCTTGAGCTCATGTTACAGCCTGTTCAGTGCTCTGTCTGCTAGTACAATGTCAATCAAACTCGGGGGCGATGAGGAAAACTGCAGAATGGTCCAACATCAGTAGTGAATTTATGATGTGCTTTAAAAAACAGAGATTTCCTATAATAAATTCCAACAGAAACAACTGGTCATTTTAACTGAGTTTAACCTCTTGAAGCTGCATGTTCCAAGTTTTCACCTTTAACAACATCAAGCTTTTTATTTTCCCTCCATGGCGTGATAAACATCACGTAAATCTGGGATCTGCCTGGTCTAGCACTTTATGCCGTCATGTGAAACACACGCTCACATGGACCTTTCCCTAACAAAAAAAAAGTGTTTAAAAATATTTAAGAACATTTGCCTAAAAGGAAAAATCTATAGTAAAGTTGTCTGGATTTTAAGGTAGTCAGGATGGTCTCACTGAAGAGCTTATGGTGTTGAAAGGTTGGCTGCTTCCTCGTCTTCATGCCAAAAGGATAACTTGTTTGGTAAACACTATGCTCTCATCATTATGATGATATTTATTTCCCGTGGTTTTTCTAATTTACCCCAAATGAAAACAGGAACATCTTGTTTCATTTAAACCCAAGTAAATTTTCATTCATTATTCTTTTTTTCCCTTTTTTTTGGAAACATCCAAATATAGATGCATTTTGTTGTCCTATGTTCATCTGACCTGCTGTGTACCAAGATGTGTAAAAACTGAGTGCACTCTCTTTGACCTCTATACTTAGTACCAAATTACATAGGCTAGTTGTTTCTCGAAAATTTTCTTGGAAACAATGACAGCATTACTCAGAACTCTCAGACATGAAACATTCCCAGAAATTCATATATGTGAGTTTAACACTGTGCTTACAGACCGAGGATGTGAGTAACACTTTTGTCAAGGTCATAACAACATACTCTGTGTGGTAAATTTATGCATTGTATGTGTGTGTGTTATACTGTATCTACACATATTATGATTATTATTATGATTATTATTATTATTATCATTATAACAACCTTTATTTAACCAGGTTAGTCCTATTGAGATCCAAGATCTCTTTTGCAAGAGAGACCTGGCCAAGAATGGCAGCACATAAAGTTTCAACACATTAACAATTGAATTTTCAAGATTAGTAAAAAATAAATAAATAAATAATTTGCACTCAAATAAAAACATTTGCACTTCTGAAGCCATATACATATCTCCTACCCCCTTTGGAAGTGATCTGAGCTCCACCAGCAGTCATAAACTCAATGTTGCCCATCTGGAGGACAGCAGACAGTAACTTGAACACATCTCTGATCTCCTCCTCAGTGAATTCCATCACTTTCAAAGCTTCCTGCAACACATCACAGAAACAATCAGATGAGTCTCATGTCATGCAATGATAGTATCAGCACAATGATAGTAGTTTAAGATGTGGGAATAGGTCAACTTTTGCTTTGAACTGTAAAACAACAGCATTTATAAAGAGCCTGTAAAGCAAACACCATCATACAGTATACTGTGTTTCCCCCAGTTCAACTTTGTGGAGGATAAATCTCTGTCTTGCTTGCAGGATACTCTCATGATAAAGAGTTATGGTGCCCCCTGGTGGTCTAACAAACTGAACAAACTGTCTTACCATGACAAAGTCAAAGAGCTGCTTGTCGTCCAGACTGCTGTCCTGCACACAGCCTGCCTGGCTCAGGTAGTGATATGACTCAGGACCTTCAGACAGTAAGTACATGTCTGTAACACAGAGAAATAAAAACAATGACAATGAATGGGGAAGAATTTACAATGTAAAAGTAACAACCACAAAAAGTAATGTTAGCTCCTATTGTATGTGTACAAATTGTGTATTGACAAACTATAGTACTGTACTGCCAAACCTGTCTTTCTACCATTTATCAAACTAGTTTTCTTTTAGCTCTAACGCTGCTGGAAGCACATTTCAATCATTTCTGCACAAAGTTGGTGGAAGCAGTTTCTAAGAGGGAGGGTTGAACCCCTTAATCCCCTGACTCTGGTGACTGTAGTTGGTCAAAAACTTAGAGCATCCCTTTAAACTCTATAAAACCTAACCTCTGTGGTCTTTGTCAGCTCCTGCTAACAGTGCGTAGAAGATGTGGTAGTTTCTCTCTCCGGGATTCTGTCGAACCACACGATTCTAGGAACAAAAGGAAGGTATATTTCAATACTCGATGTACAGTACCTTGCTGATGAATCCGGTACCACATATCACATGTGAATAATTGAGTGTTCAAAATTGGCACAAACTTACTTTTTCTAGCAAATCTGAAAAGTGATAAGTCAAGGAGAACAATGGTGACAGTAACTGTGTCCTCTGGACCAGATGCTACATAGATTTTAGATCTTTACAGAATATTTTGATGAACTTGAAGGATACAGTCGATAATGCAGCCTCCTTGAATGTTCCCATTTTGGGAAAAGTGGAGCTGGATGAACTTCCCAAAGCGACTGGAGTTATTGTTGTAAACAGTCTTAGCATTTCCAAATGCTTCCATGATGGGGCTTTAGGGAGGGGGAGAGAGAGAGAGAGAGAGAATTAAATAACCACCTGTTTTCTCCTCTGCTAAGGAACCTTTGGGATGTGTCCAGTGATTGTTTCTATTTTGTTGTACCGGTAGATGTGGATCCATATCCAGATGCAGATTATATTTCATCAGCACACACACCCTCACACAGTTTTTCGTGTCTAAAACATGTTGCATTATGCAAATGACCGATTTCTCTCTGATCAGTCCGAGCTAATACAGATAGAGACACTTTTTGTGCAGTTCTTAAATTCTATTGTTTTTAAATGGGAATATTTTCAACCAATGATGGTCTAAATTGTGTTTAAGAGGTTTTCCCATCCTGCCAATAATGTGATTTTGGTGTTTCAGACAGTGGAAAACAAATCAATTCCATTTTTACGAGGATGACATCAAAGAGGAACAAGATACAGATTTTGAGTTAATCTTATTGGCTTTACTCAAATGTGGTTAGGAACTTGGTGAGATCATGGTGCAGGACAGATTCAGCATACTGATTAAGTCATATTGACGTAAACTAAATATAGTGAGTCTAAAAGCTAAAGACAAAATATACCTGAGAGGGACAATGATTTATGAGTCCTAGCATATGCAAAATATTAAAAAGAAAAAAATATCTATTGCTCTTTATACCTGCTCTGGACAAGGGCCTGCTCCACCCTGGTGGTCCTCTCCGACGGAGGAGCAGCTGCTGAGTTTTGACTCATCACGGAGAGAAACTTCAGCAGCAGCTTGGTGCTCTCCGTCTTCCCTGCACCACTCTCCCCACTGAGGATGGACAGACAGAGAGAAGTGAATATATAGATGATGTCATGATACATCCCATTGGAGGAAAATGCCAAATTACACTGAACAAAAATATAAATGCAACATGTACATAATCCATCCTCCTCACAGGTGTGGCATATCAAGATGCTGATTAGACATGATTATTGAACAGCTGTGCCACAATCACTATTTGCCTCATGCACTGCTACTCATCTCCTTTGCATAGTTGATCATGTTGTCCACTCCTCTTCAGTGGCAACACAGATTTAGATTTGTGAACAATATTTGAGAGAAATAGACCTTTTGTGTACATAGAAAAAGTTGTAAATCTTTGTGTTCAGCTCATGAAAAATATGAGCAAAAACAAAAGTCTTGCGTTTATATTTTTGTTCAGTTTCAATTCTCTATAGAGGAGAACTATTCTGCAATCAATGCATAAGGTACAGCTTGTTATTTTCACCTGATGAGGACACACTGGCTGTCATGCCTCTTCCACAGGCAGCGGTAACACTCGTTGGCCACGGCGAAGATGTGAGGAGGCAGCTCCCCCATCTGGTGTTTGCTGTACAAGTCGACTGCCTTGCCATCGTACAGCCCTGCTATCTGCTTGTATGGATTTACTGCTGCCAGGATCGAACCTATGTTAGTCTGAAGTAAATGTAAAAAAAAAAATCAGGCACAAGTGCGAGGTGAGGAAATGGGAAAGTAGAATAAAAACAGAAAGGAAAAGTGAGACAAAGAAGATTATCACAAAGAGAAAATGCTTTTAATCCATTTTAGACAAGGATTTGCAAAATCTATCCGCTTACCGAGCACAGAATAAATATTTAACTTTTCACCCAGTTTCCTGTCTCCTTCCTCTGACACGGTACCTGTAGTCAGTAATACTCTTAAACTGGCCTAGTTTGCACTGAGGGTGATAGTATTTTAGGCTCCATTTCTCCTGTGTGGGTAATGCGCTTTGGGGAAAAGTGCCGCACAAAAGTGTGTTTGTGGGTCATCGTACTGTTCTGCGACACAGTGTGGACAGACTGGGTGCAACCTCTGGGATGAGATTAGGAGATAGGATTTCATAAACATAGTTACCGTGCGTCTGTGGCAGTGATTATCTTTAATAAAGCCCAGATCGAGTTGCAAGGGAACCTCGATGGACTTGGGCCGTGAAAATAATCCTGGTTACGAGACCAGGTCAAACTAACATATCTGACATCTTGCATTCTTGAAGTAAAAACAGAGCTCGCCTCTTAATTTGAAATGTTCCTCTTTCATCATTGTCTGAGGTTCCCTATAATCTGGGAGTTGCCTGCATCACGTCTCTTAAAGTCTGGTTCTTGAATGAAACTCAAAACTCCAAACTCGAGTGATGTGAAGTGCTGCTACACTGCACTTGCCTGATATGAAAAAATAAACTTTCCCACTGATGTTTGTTAGATGGTTGGAGAATCTCACTCGAGCCCTGCTACACATCCCACTTCCACAACACACCGCATCTCACCCACAGAAGAGCGGGGGAACATCATGGTGGTGGTGCATGTGCTCGCAGACTGAGACGGTATAGTGCCTTACGTAGATGTTGTCTTTCTCGTAGCGCAGAAAGAGGTTGTGCATGATGGCAGCTTCATGCAGCTCTGCCAGCGTGGACATGTCCTCGACTCCATGGACACTGGTGGGGTGCATCGGGTACACCGTCTCTCTGTTCAGCTCTGCTCTCTGTAGGTAAAACACCTGCAACAACAACAACAACAACAACACACACAAAATGAAATTTCAATTAACTGATAAGTAACATCTCAGAACCACAACGCACTGCTGCCAAGGTTAAGTGCACAGTAATTGCAACAACCTCATGAACACTTCCAGTATCTGCCATCACTGTAATGAACAAGGCCGCCGACAACCACAGGCTCCAGGGTTTGAGCAGCGGCGGTAAAGGAGGGCAAGTTTGCACACATGCGGCTCAGACTGCTGGCACAACATCCGTCGCTCTCTCCCTCTCTGACCATGGCACATGAATGCACGGATAACAGGAAGATTGAAGAGAAGATACACGAATGACCTAGGTTAAAATGACAGACTTAGCGAGTGCCTGCCCGTGCCTGCCGTTGGCATACCTGTACAGCAGCAAGGGAACACCTGTCTGACACATGCCCAGACCTCTACTACTGATAGATTTGCTCTGGCCTCGTTGCAGAAATGTGACAAGTGATTAGATTTATCGTACAATTAGGCGGAGAGGTAGAGCAAATGTGATGACCGGGAATGTCTCGACTTTCAAGGCCCAGTTTTAGATGTGGAGTAGATGAGAGAGAGTGAGAGAGATTTACTGGAATCTCTCCAGTGACGTGAAGCTGAAAAACAGTTTCACAAACTAACGGAGGCAGAGCCTCTGGGAATCAGATCTCTAATGGATGAGGCGTGAGATAAGAGAACAGACCGACTGACCATTGTGGCGGTTGGTCACTTGATGGGAAGTGTGTAGATCAATAGTGATGGACAAGGGGCTGGAGGTTGTGGCGTCCCAGTGCATTAACTAGCTGGTTCTTCTGGCATACTCATACTCATATTGTGTTCCAGTTGGAAGCAGATCTGCCGAGTCAGCACAAAAGGGCTGCTGTGGGAGCCACCGACTGAGAGCAGACGAAGGTTTGAAAGGTTTTAATTAGGGATGCACCGATTGTGAAATTCTGGGCCGATGTCGATGCCGATGTTTAAAATAACAACTTGGCCGATGGCCGATGCCGATGCCGATGTTTTTTCTTTTTGCTATTCCGTCTTTGGTGCCACAGAAACATTACTGAACTACTGTATTTTAAAAGTCTTTCAGCTCTTCATCATATTATTCAATGAGCACAAATTCAGTTAGACAAATTCATAAAACAAAAACAATCTTTAATGTCAATTTTTAGTTGACATGACCTTAAAACACTTACAGTGGCCAAGAGTTAGAGTTGCTACATGGTAAAAGTAATTAGTTACCAAGAAAGGTAACTATGCCATTATTTTTATTAAATAAAATGCTCAAATATGTTAAATTACTTGAACTTCTCTCCCTAACCCCATTTATCTGCAATTAACCAACTTGCTCATTAACACAGAGACAGAATGATAAGAGTTGTTGTTGTAATATGTAGCCTATACTGAAAGAAGAGTTGAGCAGGATTTCTCCAGTGGCTACGCTACATTTTTACCTCAATTAAAAAGCCCCAGAGTCCTAACTGTGATAATCTACATGACTTGTGACTGGTTACAGTGAGAACGGAGGCTCTCTGCCTTTCACCTGGCGTCTCTCTCGTTTAGGAGGCTATCTGGCCACTGCTCCGGTGTTGTGTCCCAGCTCTTGTCTCTGTGGCACCGACACAGACGCGCTGCTTAACGTAATGATAGTTACGTAATCCATCGCTCCATTTATTGATTTCTCGCCGGCTGCGGTGTAAACACATACACGTGGCCAGGCGGAGGTTAGAAAAAAAAGCGACCAGACGAGTTTCTCTAACGGTGTTTTAAGTCCGTACAGGGGATTTAAATGACGAGGGGTGTTCAGGCTCCTCCGTTCCTCCGCTCGCCATGACCGCTCTGCACTTAATCGTGTTTCACAATTTTGTCATAAATTTGATCCATGCTGAACTGAAGATATTAATCCGAACAGATCACGGATGGAAAGTATCTTCCCCCAGAAAAAGGAAAGAAGAAAGGTTAACAGCAGCATTTAAACCAACATAAACATCGGCCACTGCCATCGGTGAATTCGTTTTTTTACCAGAGCCGAACAGCATTGCTCGGCCGATGCATCAGTGCATCCCTAGTTTTAATTGATCCTACGAAGGTGCAATTAATGAATTGGAGGTCCTTTTGTAATGTTTTGGAGTGGAGGCCGTAATGCAGCAGAGGTGACGCAAGGTGAAAGATGCTGTTAACCTCTGTAGAGCTGAGGGGAACTGATCATTCTCCTTGGGTTTCTCACTACGGAGCGATATCTTCACATGCTGTCATTTGACCCATCATTATTATGGAAATATTGATTAATGCAGCTTTAACCAAGTCACTGGCTTCACAGAAAAGCATTAAGAGCTTCCATTACCGCCTTTGTTGCCAAATGAGAGAAGCTGCAGCACCAAAGCTGTTCTGTATTACGCAATCCTCCTCCTCTTCTTGTACATCCATGAAAACAAGCGTTTTATAGGACACACATACACTACACAGAAATAAATAGGATATTGGTCAGCTGCATGAAGATGCAACAGAAAAAAACATAATTTATATTACCGTATACTATATCTGCATGCATCTCATCCTACACATGATGGATGTGGAAAACTGATGAGGGTTGAACTGTTGGAAAGCCAACTCTCAGTTATGCAGCCTCCTACTCACTCTACTGTGAGATGATGAGTCCATTTCAGGTCTAAGATGTCCACTGAAGAGGGTGGGTGTGTCCTGAGCACAAAAACAATGCAGTCATGCAGTGAGTTGGTGCATGTTTTTGTGTTATTGACAGTTTATGAAAGACTGAGGACTTAGGGAGAGACGCAGCAGCAGCAGCACGTGCAGTGATGTCATCCACAGAGCAGAGGCTTGCAGATTTACAGCCAGATGTCCCTAAACATTTGGTTTTAACCCCACCCTCTCCTCTCAGGCTAATTAGCCTGGATTCACAAAGGCATGGACAAACTGACTAATAAATCACAAAGGCTTTCTCACTTGTTTTTCATCCTTAATCAGCATCATCATTCATTGATTCATTGTTCAATTACATCAGTCGCTTAATGCGATTGATGTCATTTTCAACACCTGGGTACAGCACTGCCACTGATTTACATGGGAAAAAATACACCGATTGTCATACATGTGGATAAAAACATGATTACAAGTGCGTTCAATCATTTTACGTAACAAAACTGTGCCGCCAACGAGTTCACTTTCCGATGGAGAGACGCTGTGTCCAACACCCAATCAAATAAAGCCACAGATATCTGGGAGACGTCCTCTGCGCCTCGCAGCATTCCTCACATTCCCAAAGCTCAAGTTCGAAGTTGCACTGAGGTGACTGAAGGCAGAGATAATACGGGATAACAAACAACTGGGAGAGGCTGCGGGAAAAGATTAAATTCTCAGTTTCACCTCAAGTTTCACAGCTGCTTTTAACCAAACATGTGATGAACCGTGCGCATGGAAAGCACCGCCATCACTCCTCCAGAGATATACGTATATACCCCGAATGAGAGGGGGGGGGCTGTTTGTTCATAATGCCGGGTGTATGCGTCTACTGTATGTGTGTGTGTGCAGATTCCCCATGTGCTTGTCTCTCTGTCTGCTGCATATTGTTTGACCTTTGTTTTTGATCTTTTCACAGATAACTTGATGTTCAGATTTCACAGAAGGAGCCTCGGGGGCTTTTTCGGAGATGCTCAGGAGAAAAACATCACTGGAGTTTCCGGCATCAAAAGAGGTCTCACATTCCTCTGTTTTGCCCAACTCTGTTCTTTTATTGCTTTAGTTTCATTGTTGGTTTCATTCCTGTGAGACAACTCGCTGAGCTGGGTCCTTGCAGGCAAAGCATGCAGTTTCCTCATAAACGTGAATCCACTACACAACATCCTGTTTGTGCAACTGAAAGGAATCTAAGATGAAACATGAGAGCAGATTAGTCTGAACGTATACATCTTATTGTTCCCTTTCAACGTCTACTATGAGGTGCAATAATGTTTTAGTGTCCATTATAACTGGCAGACATACTGGAGCATTTTCCCAGTGGGAGCTGTGGAGTAGTCGGTATTACTCCATGTGATGCTACCGAAAACACTCCAACAAAAGCTAAGCTGACTAATAGTCCAGTGATGAAACCCTGCGTATCCACTGTTGTTAGTTTTCAACTTCCTAAAAGACAAATCAGATCAAAGTTAGAATTTTTGAATTCACTCCGGGGGCGAGATCAAAACTCATTGAGAAAATCTAATTTACTTTGAGCACAAATTGGTTTTAATTAAAGTGTTTCCTTCCTGAGGGGGGTTTCACTCGCTGCACGTCGGACAATTATCACGATGGCCGTTTCACATGGGACACCATGTTAATGATATGAGTGATGTAATCGTGGCTGGAGGTGCAGCAGCATGCAACAACATGTGATTTGTAATTGATTGGTGAAAATGTTGACCCTGAAAAGAAAAAAATCAATCCTCTCCAAATGGATCCTGGTGTTGACACTATAGTTACACTATACTGGTCACAAGGCTGGACACAAAAACAAAACAAAAAAACGCCAGCTGCATCAAACATATTGCTGTTTGAATCTTGAGCAAAAAGCCACAAAATTTTGCACAGCTGTCTTATCCACTCCAAAAGATGTTTAATCTAAATAGCAGATGGAGGATGTGCCGTAGATAACCATTATCTTTTTTTATATTTTCTATTCCACAACACATGCATGAGGTATGGAATTTGTAAAAACAATGATACAAATAAGAATAATAAATAAAAATGTCAATGATAGACTAGAAAATATATTTAAATATTAGAAAATATCCCCACTACTCTGAAGAAGAGAGATAATTAGAATAGTTGATTAATGTATGTCAATCAATTGAAAAATCTATCTTCATAATGAATTCCATTTTTCTATTTATGTGTCATTTTGCTGCATCTCTTTTTTGCAGCTCTTTCTTCTTGTGTGACAGTAAATCACTATAATATCTTTACAGACTAAAATAGCGGGATTGTTTTTTGTAATGATGACGTAATGGTATCCATCTGAATTTCAAAACTTTCTTGCAGCTGTAGCGCTCCGTCCTTTTGTTTCCACCTCAGTGAAACCACACCCTGCTGCTGCTTTGTTCCCCCAGCTCTGCTGAATATTCACTATATAGGCGGGGTCAGGCTCGCTGACTCAGTGGTCTTTGCGCTATACTGGGGGGGTTATTTATTCAGGCCTTTAGAAACAGCACATGGGCCGACAAAAAAATCACAGGCTTGTAGATGCACAGACACAGTCTTGTTTGTTACTGTCTGTTTGTGCCTCTGTCTCTTTTTCTTCCATCTGACTCTCTCTCTGTCTTACAGTGTCTCCATCTGCTGAAGGGGAGAACCCACCCAGACCTGGGGGGATATGAGGGGGAGCAGAGGGGAGTTAGGCTTATTAATGTGTAAAAAAAAATAACTGTGAGAATTTTACATGATAACAAGCTTAAAGAAATCAGACAAAGTCTTTCTTATTTATAAGGCATAATTTGGCATGGGGCAAACCAAATGCTACAAATATTTGTCAACCGCACACTCAGACACAGACGCTCATGATAATGTTTGTGTGAGCACTTTACTTGCCATGCTAATGAATGCACATCACTGGTTTTAAGGCTCACATAATGGCTCCATTGACTAATAATCCAGAGAAGTCTGAGGGGCCATCAATGACCTATTTTAAGCCCCACAGACTGTAAAGCTACAGGCTGGACGACTTATGAAGACTGAAGTCTCAGCTCTTTATTTAACTGAATTTGTCCAGAGCAAAGCATAAACCGTACCTGACGAGAGAATAAAAGGCTTATGGTATGAGCTATATGTATGTGAGTGATAAATAAACAAGTCAAGCATAACAATGGTATTTGGGCTTTGTGGATAAACAAAGTCTGAGATTGTTTTTGTTCTGTAGGATGAAGATGACATCACCAGCGGCAGCCATTTAGTTCAGGTGACAGAGGCTTCCTGCTTTTCTTTACATGTGCACCCGTCTGGGGATAACTCACACACTGTTAATCCAGCTGGTGCCATCTGGCGACATAAGAACACACACACACACGGATGCACTCAAATACACACTGACGCAAAGATATTCGCCTCTCGGCCTCAGTTTGTCCACTGCATCTTCAGGCCCACTCAGGTCTGTGTGTGTTATAACAGGGAGGAGACAGTGATGAATGTCGATATGATGGTTAATGTGACGGCAGCCGGGTCGGCCTGTAAAAGCCGACACCGTGTAGGTAAGGACGCCCTATGGAGTCTGCAGGATGAGCACTCAGACAGGGAGCAGCACCTCAGTGTAAGCAATGAAGCAATGAATAATGGTATATCCCACTCCCTGGGGGGTGAGGGGGGATGTTGCCAGGATACATTTACCAAACCACCGCCTGCAGTGGCTTACGGGTGTAAAAACACCAGGACAAAGACAAAGGTAGACTGACAGAGCTCGTATGAATGAATACCATGAGTTTGCTGGAGAATCTGGATTAGGTGAAGGATCGGGACTAGATCAGTAAAATGCCAATAAACCTCAGCGGAGATGTAATCCAGGAACAGGGATCACGTAAGGTCAGCCAGGGACCGTGAAGGTGGAGACGGTCCATTCCTGTCTCACATTCCTGTCATTCTGGCTGCATAGTCTCAGGAGGCAGGATCCATATGTCTGGCCTGACGTCTAACACATATGAGCACACGCAGTCAGGCTTCAGGGTCAGCTGCATCGCCGTCGTGGTCCAAATCAGTGCCGAAAAAATGTGACGCCACGTAAACCTAGTGTTTTTCTTTTCACATCCTGCTGAAGGTGGTGCAATGTTTTCAGACTGAGAGCAACGTTTTGTAGTATCCAGTCATATTTAGACAATAAATAAGAAGTAGGGGCTCTCATTCCTTTAGTCAACCTCTGACCTGGTGCTGTGATAGATGGTGTTTCGCCCCCCCGCCCCACTGACAACACATGTTTGACCTCTCACGCCTCACACTCACGCCCAACACTCATCACAGGAACATCGTACAACTATGTTCAAGTGGGGAGCACATGAATGAGCCCATGTTACCCCTCAAATCTTTTTATAAAGCCTTATTTTACCACAACACTCTTGTTATGATGCAATACGATATGACATGTTTTTCTTTGCTGTATATCTCGTGATAATGCGAAAACCTAGATAGAGAACAATGTATAAAACACATATTCAGACATCCAGCAGCCACAGAGCAACATTATCATCTATTTAAAGTTGCATCTAGATGTATCTATTTGAATGAGTGCAAAAACACGAAAAAGCTCCAAAGCACCAACAAAATGCAGGGTTGCGTCATAATTCCCTGTGTGTTTTCAATGACACCACCACATGTCTCCCTTCTCCAAATCAGGAGTGAAGGAATAACACAGGAAGTCATCATGTGGTTGGGATGACAGATGCGTGGCAGAGGTTGGACATGGAAATGAAGCTATATGTCTTGTTCCTGTAGACAGAAATGTGCAACGGGGTCACACCTTGTTCTTTCCCAAGGCCATGATTGGATCGGCCTGCGGCTGTGTTCAAGTTTGGAGCTAACGGACGACTGTATGCTCTGTTCGACGGGGTCGTCAGTACAAAAGCATTCTGCAAAACCAGAGTGGTTCTGGAAGGACATTTTTGATCAACACTTTCTCATCGAGTTAAAGGCCATTTTCTAAACAGCCATTGCCACCAGTCTCTCTCTCTCTCTCTCTGTCTGTCGGTCTCTCTGACAGGATTTCCTCCAGACACAAAGACCACCATCCACTGCCAAACAGATAAGCTCGGGCCAATGACTTGTCACAAGAAGCCCATTCCTGTCATTCTTACTTTATTACAAAAGGTGTTGATCCCACAGCTGAGTGCTGAGATGAAACATGTGTGCAAACAATTAACTCTGTTATATACACACTGGACTACAGCCTTCACATACTGTAGGTAACCCTTTAAATTTTTAACAGAAACTGCGGGGGAGGTTTTATATGTACACCCTGTTAGTCATGGCCTATGGGATATCTGGTGTTCATTTAAGTGTGCTGAGAAGATTTTTTGCACAGGCTTTGGCTTCAAAAAACCTTTCCTTGCCTCTAGGGTGGCCATTCAAACGTAGTGTGAAATCCTAATGCTTCATGGTACAGACACAGCACATAGATGCAGGTTTAAAGTGAATCCTTGGCAGCATTAACGGTTCAGCGGGGGAGAGAATGGCTTTTCTTACCTTCCCATAGTCAGTGGTGAGGACCAGGGATGCGTCATCACAAGAGCTGACAGTGGAGGGGAGGAGCTGCTCTTTGTGTCTCAGCCAGACACGGGCCCCCTGTAACACAAAAGCCAGCAAAACACCATTAGCATCTGGACACAGGGCTCATATCGGAGTCATTCGTTTCATAAGAGGGTACTGGACATTTGCATTACAAACACATTTTAGAGGTTTAGATGATGCCATTGACACGTAAGCAGCCCATTATTAGAAACCGTCGAGGGCAAAGGTCAAACCAAAAATATATTAAAGAAATATTCCTGGCAATGTTTAGGTTTATTTTGGAAGAGCCAGCTGAGTAATACTCTAACTGTTGGGTTTGAACAGTCAGCAAGAGATTATGCTGCAAAACGCCCTCTGGTTTTCTTCTCCCACTGTCTTTTTCCATTTTCCCTTTTTCTCAGCTTTGCCACATAGCTACTCACTCACCACACCAGACTGGCACAGTTATCCTCTTATTAAACTGTCATTGACTTTTAGCAGCGAAGGTCTGCATGCTGAGGGCGTGCCGGAGACCGAAACTACCGCTCAGAGACAGACTCAGTAAAACTGTCAAAAGGGCTTTCAATGTGAGTTTAATCTACTACATGAGAAGAGAAGAGAAGAATATGGAGCTAAATGAATGTCTAGCCACTTAGGAGAAATCAATCAATCAATTCAAATGTTTCACCTGCCCATACTTTCATCTTTTCTATATTTCACTGAGGGGAAAAAAACACAGCACACACTTGTTCCAGGTGGAGATTAACACCAGCGAGCGCTGCAGCTGATCTGGGTGGCCTGGTCTCCTGTGTTTGTATATCCATGTGAAGTCACTGACCTTCCCAGACATGTTTGTTAGCAGCTCAGTAACCAGGAGCAATAACAGGAATCTGAGGCTGATTGCTCAGACGGACTGTCGTTTCCTTACAGTGGTGGGAGATACATTTATAGATGAGAATCCACGTGCAGTCTTGTAAGTCTCTAATGGTGGTTAAATCAACAATTGTCGGAGTCAAAGATGAAAAATGCAAATGCAAATGTAAGCAAGTAACGTGCTTATATTTCTCTTGATGTGAAGATCATGCAACTTTAATGTCTGTGTTGAATTTAAGGTGTCAGCTGTTTTGGTTAGCTTTGCTAAGCATAGAGAAGACAGGGTGAAACAGATACAGTAGCCAGTAGACTGGGCTCCACTTCCAAAATCTGTCATCTAAACCTGCTTACAGTAAAATTACAATGTGTTGTTTTACAGCAGCACTGCTCATCTCACCTATTAAAAAATGAAGAAACTATTTCCCTGAAATTTAAAGCTTTTCTCTTTGTATCTCCTAGAAGAAGTAAAGTAACATAAATTGTGCATTTCGATTCCAAAAGACAGTAATAATAACTAGCTAATACTAAAGACACTTAAACACGTCACCCTCTCCTGCATGTATTTGACCAAGTAAATCATTAATCATAAAAAGTGCCACCAATAGGCTGCGGGAAAACACAGAGCAAAAGTGAATTGTGTGTCCAACAGAGCATAAAAGTGGAGAAATCAATATGCATGGATTCCTCTAGGAAACCTTATACAAGGTCACCACTTCCAGACATCAATCCTCATTAAGTATTAACAACAGGCTGCCACGTGTGCGCACACACACACACACTCACATTCACCAGGCACAAATGTGTGCTACCAGGGTCAGGACATGGATCAAGATGCTTTCGTTTAACACACAAGATGTTTACATGAAATCCATTCTGCTGAGTCACAGACAAAGAGGCACACAGTCCAATTTAAAAAATTAATCTGAATTCATTTAATGAACTTACTAACCGCTCAGAGACGACTGGCCTCTGCTCTTTTCTTTATTTTGTGATTAAGGCTTCGCTCTTGGACAAAGGGTCACTCAGTCCAAACCAGCCAGTCTGAAAACCTACTTCCATCATCAGGGATTTTTTTTTTCCTCTCTTTCAGTCGGCCAATGGAGCGCAGCTAAATAATGTGGCTCTCTTGAACCACAGGGGACAGCGGTGAGTGGGGTAAAGGGGTCTTGTAAATTAGGAGGAGGCTGAGGGTGGGGTGAGGTGAGGTGGGGGTGGGGTGGTGGTTGGGGAGGGGAAAGAGGAAGTGTGCAGACTTGATAATGTCCTGCCTCCCATTGTCTGGAAAAAGAAGCAGACAAACATCAGGACACAAATATAACAGAGGTGTTCGCCATCCAACACACAGCCGCACATTTTAGATTTAACACGAGACGACCACCGACGACCACACCGGTGACCAACTGTGTCCGCCTGGTACCAGTTTAGCACGTGTGGACCGTTCAGTGAAAAGCTGCTTCACATGAGTTCACTGAAGTCCGCAGTGAGGAGATTAATGGTGCTTACTCTATAGATTTTAAGAAGATCAGTTGTTGTTATGTAACTGGAAATTACAGGGGCTTGAATTCAGCAGAATATTGCTGGTACTGGGGTTTTTTTACTTGAATGTGTTTGTGACTGGAACAGCGGAGCTGACAGGCTGGAGAAACATGCAGGGAGTAGGCTGTAATAACAGCAAATTACGCGATTAGTTTAACAGGAAAATAAAGCAGGCAAGCCATGACATGGAAAGCTGTGGGACGGTCCATAATACAGTGTGTTTGCGCATCATGTCATTGTTGGTGTTAAGAAAAGTCAATGACGCAAAATAGTTAAGGACAATTTTTTCCCAAGAACTGCTGCTGAATCAGAGTGTTGGAGGTTTTCCAATCACATCAACGGGGACTTTCTCAAAAGGATGCCTAGTCACCACCTAAAAGATAAAGAGAGATCAAATTCTCTAGCTTTCCAGTTATTCACATAATAGTTGGTTCAGTGAATGAGTGAACAGTAGGCGTTATGGTCAACTTAAATGTCAGCAACTAACTGACCCATAAGAGCTTTAATGCCGGCTTGGTCTGCTGCACCAGCGTCTGTGCAGTGACTTGCTCTTTGGAGAAGTGCCCACCAAGCACTATAATTAGTATTGGGCAAAAACAGCTACATCAGTACCACATCATTTCATTTCTTACCTCACATTTGTGATGTTTGGCAGTGAGGTTTTTATTCAGCTGAACATTTTAACATTTAAAATACAGACTTGTATTTTTTTTCTCTAGCGGTGTTATTCTAAAAATGAAGACTAACATCTGGGAGCAACTTTATAAACACAAAAACAGTCAACTAAGACAGCTTAATCTTCCAGTACTGCATACACACCCTGTCCAAAAGATGCATCCTTAATGTATGTCTTTTTCTTACGCTCACATTTTAACTCTTCAGAATACACACAGTGTGTCACAATGAGGAAACAACATCTCCCTGGATATAGGGGTGTGCTAAGTGGTGTGGTGTATATTCTGTCAATATTATTTGCATACGGTGGTGTAGAAGATGTTAGGGGGGATGGGATGGTGGGCTTACGTCCTGCAATTGTTGCAACCCTGGCTGTGGGGACTGGTCAAAGATGAGACATATCATTTATTCTGACAGTAAGGCATGAGTAAACATTTTTTTGTTTAGGTAATTATTTGCAGAAACATTGAAGGTGGTAGAAGAGTTGGGGTTGTCCAGCGACTAGACGGCTCAAGAAAGCCAACGCTCGATTTGTTTGTCCATTTGTTTGTGTCTTTGAACGCACATGTGTGCGTCTAAAGACTGAAGCCGGAGGGTATAAAGTCAGGAGGATGAATTGTCTCAGCAACAGATGGCCTCTCTAAAACTCCTCCTCTTTGTCCCCTTCATCTTCGGGAGCTGTGTCGCTAAGTCAGAACAAAGGCAGCCACCGCTGACTGAGAGCTGAGAAGTTAACCAGGCAGAAATAATATCCCAAACAAAGTCCAGCTGGGACGTTAAAGGGACATCAGTGACACACTTGAATCATCTGCTGCACCGCAACTGACAACTCTGACTGAAAACCACAGAAACACTGTTTGTGCTACTTGCATAATAATAATAATCATTGAAAACTGTGCTCACTTGGCAATGAGGCACAGTCTTCATAGGGTTTAATTATCAGGTGTCAGTTGGCTCCTCTCTCGTGCCTCTGGTAACCAGATGTTTTAATAGCCCCATTAAAAACACAGCTAAACTGCTACCATGGCATTTCCAGCTCGGGCTAATTTCTCATTCTTACTGCTGCATGTCACCGAGCACGTGTGGCACTGCTGAGGCTGAACCGACTGACAATGGTGATCTGATCCGCTGACATAGGCCGCACGGCGACGTCCCATCATGCTCTCTGACACAGAAACCACTCCGCTTGAATGATGTGATCTTGGAGCTGCGGGCTAGAGTTTCTGCCACTTGTATAATGACATCCCGCTCAGAGATTTGCTAATGAGCGCGCCTTAAATATTTAAGGGCATACACAGTGCAAGGTGCCAAGGCTCTTTCTCTGCCGTCTGGTGTGGCAGGAGCACAGTCGGTATCAGGTGATCGCATCGAGCCAGAAACAAAAGAAAGCTAATTAACTCAGCCGGACCTGGACATGGTCGAACAGTTATCTATGATAGGCTAATTTCTTGTATCGTCGTGTGGTTTCGGGGCGAGGTGAG
The DNA here is from genome assembly GCA_030347415.2 of Decapterus maruadsi. NCBI lineage: Eukaryota > Metazoa > Chordata > Actinopteri > Carangiformes > Carangidae > Decapterus > Decapterus maruadsi. Next base: position 13,054,559 of record CM064902.1, on the reverse strand, counting down.
TGAATGCCAATCCCCGGCAGTGGACAGAAGCGAGCGGCTGCTGCTGTTGCTGCAGTTGGCCAGGACTGATGCTTGGCTAACGGATGAGTACACCCAGCTGGACACCTGACCAACATCTCATCTCTCGTGAAGGATAAACAAAGTACACAGATGTATCCACCAGGGGTGCCCGCGAATGCCATCCGAAAGAAACTCTATCCGGCTCTGCTTTCACTTTAGTCAAAGTTCCCCAATTTCTACCTGTTCCATTTACTGTATGTTGTTTCTGTAAAATTTGGTTCACATCATGTTTATCAGATTTGAATCCCATTTAGATTTTTTTAAAAACCGCATTCCCACTCCTTCTACACTCTAAATACCAAGACGTAACCACCAGCATTATCACAAGAATAGAGGGGCGTCAGGCCACGTCACTAACCCTTTGCGACCCCACTCAGTGCGGCTGGACAGATGTGCCATCCTGGACAATGAGTGGCCTGGTGACCTGCACTTAAAAAGGTCAAACAACATATTGGCGCTCGCCTTCATGCTTCATAAGAAATGAGTCAGTTGTAGGTACAAATTGGTACATTTAGAAAGTATTCTGCACAATGAAATATGTTAATGTTCCTGTTAAGACAGAGTGAGGGATGGCGTACGTTTGCAAGAAATAATTAAGTCACACAGGAGTTATTTTAACTCCAGGTAACAATGGAGAGAAATGTATTTGCTTTATTCATTAAAAAGCAACCTAAGCCAAATTCAGGAACCGTAACCAAATCTCCTGAATGCTGAGTGAGTGGAATGAGGAGGAATCGGCCAAGTGGCTGGTGAGATTAAACAAGTAGGCCGAGCGCAGCTGGGAGGGGAATCTGGGCAAAGGTCCCTCTGGGTCTTTGGCCACAAGATTTCCAGTGAGGCAAAAGCTGTACATCGCACAAAAAGCAAAAACCTCAGCAGAAAGTTACTGGATATTATTTCACATCACAACCTTGGGACGGGGCGACAGTTCAGCCTATTTATTATCTTATTAGCACAACATTTTTACTTGGTCAGAATTGTTTAAAATATGGAATTGAAATTTAAACGTTTCCATATGTTTGGTGCATGTATGTGTGAAATTAATGACATCTTCTTCCACTGCTCTGTTGTGCAGCTCAGGGGTTAAGTGCTACTCTCCAAGGCTCCTCAAGCAGTGGTTACTGAGGGAAAAGGAAAAGCATCTCCTCCACTCTCTTGCACTGATTTTCCAGGGATTCAGTCCCACAGCTCTCAGCTAACATACTTAGCATGAGGTCACTGTCATCAGGCTCATCACATAGCATATAATTACTGAACATTTTGCAGAAACAATTTTAGATTAATGCGCCTCTGCGTGCTTCTTGCACATGCTGCTTTCTTTGTTTCCTGGCTGCCACTGTGCAGTGAGTACCCATAGCCAGCATGGGGTGAGGGTGGGGATTGGGAGGGGCAGGGTTGGTGACCGAGGGCAGAAATCAGATGATTAAAAGCAACCTCCAGCATCTGTGCTGGAAGACGCATGAATAAATGATGGAGGGAGCAGCTGATCAGAAATTAGCTAATGGAGGAGGAGGAGTCCCATGGGGAGCTGGGTTTCCCCCTGTTGTTATGGAAGGGAGGGGTGACAGGGGTAAAAAAAAAAAAAAAAAAGGGTGGAGGGTGCAGTTCATCAATTGTTCTTGACTCCATGAAGCTCCCCCAGCCCCCTGCAGAGGAAGCTAAAAACAGACTTAGAGCGGGATGGCCTGGAGGCAGCGGCCTCATCAGTTAACACTGTTAGGCGACCAGACATGTGGCGCGGTGATGATGTCATGCACCATTTTCATCATCAAAGGCTGTTTTTGTAAAAAGCAGAACGTCTGCAGATGATTAAGATGAATGCAACTGTGTCAGTAGGTTGATATAAATTTGTAACATCATCACTGTCCTTAAAGTTGTTTTCCTTAACAGGTTAAACAGAACAACATGATCATAAAAGCAAATGTGTGCCAGTGCTAATAGTGTCTGCTTTGTTTTCCAGTGTGTACAGTGCGTCTGCTGTCTGTCTGTCTGGAAAGGTGGGGAGGGGGGGTGTAATCTGTCATTTTGCTAATGAGTATATTGAAATGAATTTGCATAACAAATCATGTCTTCAGGAGCATGAGAAAAACAAGAGGAGCGCTTGACACTCCTGGCGCGGTGTCCTGCTTTACGTCCTTATCCTGCCTGAACATATTTTCATTCCACCACCCTGTGTATTTGAGATCAAAGTATTAGTATGATCCTGTTTTCTGAGAAGGGTTTTGACACTTTTTTGCCAACAGAAATGTTAATTAAGGGGATTACAGCACATCTGATTTGATTTTCAACAAAGTGCTACACATTATAACCTTCACTGTCGTATATATGTGGACTGGGTCACACAACAGGGATCCCAGAGATATTCCAGGAATGCTGCAAAGTCAGGACTGTCAGAGACTTGAGGAGTGTGTGTGTGTCTGTGTGTGTGTGTAGGCTGTTGTTACACTGCCTTTCACCTTCACTCGTATTTCATGTAGTACCCAGAATGACTGCGATGATGTTGTTTGTATTGGAATCTGTTACATAAATTGATTGATCAAGTAAAAATAACATTTGAAAATTGTGATTAAAAATATTTCTGTGCACACATGGTCAAACATCACATTTAAAGCTCACAATTTGTATGGGAAGTAGTATTGTTGATCATGATGATGTAACTGCAGCCAAAAGCATTGCAAACATTACATTTATGCACCAGTTTTGCAGCTTTTAAAAAGTATTTTATCCGAGGATGAGGGAGTGAAGGGAGGCTAACAAGTTGAGTCTTGAAAACATGGTTCGCTCCTCCTCATGTGAGTCTCATTATGTCAGTGTATCATGGCTAAAAAAGCCTCAGGCCTGACCACACACACACACACATACACACTCATGTTTAATAAAACAGACGGGGAATGGATGGGAACACTAACAGGTTATGACTGTGGACTGTGCCATGCTGTGTTATTTGCTTCTGTCGAGCACCAAGGTGCTAGTTAGACTCTTCAGGCCATGGCAGTCAGGGATCACCTAGTGTGAGATGTAGCCCATACACAAACCCAGCAGGATGTTTGTGTCATCACGAGGGAGAGAAACAATGTTACACTTTTAATATATTTTTTTGTCCTAAGGCCATATTCCCTCCCTTCCCTTCCCTTCCTTGTTGTTTGAATGTGTTGAACCTACGCTCACACGATGGTTTAAGTTAGAGAGAGACGCACACTCTGTTCTGTAATAGGCCGCCTCCATACAATAATCATAGGGGACTAAAAAAGGAAAGTCAACATCTGGGCTGGGAGCAGTAATCACAGGTTGGCTGTTATTAAGCTGCCAGACGAGACCTCCGAACTGAGAGGATTTAAGCTACATTCATTACCAGCTCACAGCGTCTATCAGGTATAGGGCAGCCGAGGTGAAGGCCAGCAGATATTATCGTAGGCGGTGATCAACAGGAACTTTAATTTTCTCTGGTTAAGTATCCTGGACAAATTCGGCGCACATAAATCTGGTAGGATTGATTGAAATGTGAACGGGCATCACTGAAAATGTTTTCTGAGATGTGAAGACGAGACATGACGACATACCTGACCTGGTAACATGAGTAGACCACAGAGGCACCTGGTCAGACTTTGGTATTATCATTCAAACGTCTCTGGTGATGCAGAGACAACATGTCACCATGTCGAGATGTTAAAGGGATAGAAACATGGATTTGCTTTTCTAGCCGAGTGGTGATGAGAGTAGGCTATGATGATGTATTGTTATGTTTATGGTAAATATGAAGCTGCAGCCAGTTAGAGATTTAGCTTGGCATATCAACAAATACAAAACACAAACCAAACCACTCTAAGACACTGGTTTACAGTCTTTTTTTATGTCCATTAGTTTATTTTTACTAACCAATGTAGTTTGAGTAGTGGTGATGGTTGCTTGCCAAGAGCGTCTCCAAACACAGCACATGACTGGAGTAATCTGGTTAACATGCCAACTTCAGTAGAAGAAAAGCAGTCATACAAATGTTGGTAACTGCATGGTGACTGTTGTTATTTCTTCTGGCTCCAGCTACATGTATTAACCTTACAGACATTGCTGTTTTTGTCGACTCTCTTGGTCTAATAACTATTATCTCATAACTTTTCTGTGTCTCTGTCGTTCTCACACTGAAGATAGCGACTACATGAGCCGTCGTTCGTACAAGTCCGGACTTGTATGAACAGCTACTGAGATTTCCTCATTTCACTTTAAATTCACAGTGGTTCAGGATGTTCTGTCTCATCACAGCCTTGTTGACATGACAAATTAGTGAGGTGCTTTTTTATATTTCATAGAAGGACACACCCATGACTGCTCTGATAGGGATTCACACACACACTGACAGATGCATGGAGGACAGGAAGGATGGGCGTTCGGAGCAGACTGAGCGTCACGACTTTTATGAGCACTGTCTTGTGAACATGCTGCCTACAACAACCAGGGCGGGTATTAGAAGGAATGGTATGACATTGTAGGATATAGCCTACCTTTATTTGCAATATCAGAGGTTAGCATGAGGGCTGGAAAGAGAGGCCTTCAGCTATTTTGGCTCTATCCAGGGGTCAAATCCCCCTGCCAGCACCACCAGTTGATTGTTTTACAAAATCCAATCAAAAGCATTTAGATTTCTGACCAACTGAAATAGAGAACAACTATAGGTAACCAGTGAGCGTAGCCTATACCCCTGTGACCATTGCTGCTCATTCCGTTCATCATGCTAAACCGCGCTAACCAGCTGATGGATTTAGGTGGGTTTACTGGGCAGATTAGAGTTTGTAATCAGTCTTCTCATCCAAGCCTTGGCAAAAAAATCAAATGAGCAACTTTCCCAAAAATGTCGATCCGCCATGAAAACAAGCACGAGAGACCACCGGAGTTTAACCAACACCAAGGTGTTCCTAATCACTGCAAACATGGACGGCTTTGTCTGAAGACCCCGGTAATGTAGCAGGTTAAAAGCTTAAATCAACAGCAGGGTGTCAGCGGGAGGTTATCACAGCACTGACCTCCCCGTGTGTCAGCTCACTGATAGACGTAGATCAGGTTACTGATAGAGGGACAAGAAATGCAAACACGTGCCAGAAAGATGAGAAGTCGATTCATTTCAAAGCAAAGATGGCCTGACTACAAGTGTAGACGAAACATTCTCATGTCAAAATCCAACAAATACCACATTTGTTACCATGTATGGTGACATCCAAACCCAAATCACCCCCCGACCCTTAACACCGGCACTGTGTCATTATGAGAAATAACCATGTTATTTGGTGTGTGGTGAGACAATGGCTGTTGGCAATTAGTCCCAGTGCTCTTGTGACAGATTAAACCACCTCCAGACTGCACCAAAGCTGCAGGAGCTCAGCTGACGCACACATAAACCACTGCCTTAATAATACCTCGCTCTGTTTGTTCATAAACAACCGGCACTGTTAATTCACCGCCACTGGAGACTTTAAAAATCCCCTAGTTTGGCGCGATAACGCACACAATAACCACTTCAAGACCATTACAAGTTAACACGGCTGCTTAGAAATGATTCACAGGAATGCAGAACCCATTAACCACGTTTTTTCTGTAGCTCTCCTTCCTTCCTTCCTTCCTTACATCCTAACTTCACTTCCTCACTCCTTTGGCCGTCCTCGTGGCCGGAGGTGAAGAGCAACCGTCTCAGATTCTCTGCTCTCTCTAAAAAGGTGGCAGCTGGAGGAAGTGACAACTGGGTCGAAAAGACCCTGACTGTCGCAGCACAAAAAATAGTCCACCATCAGGAGCATCAGGGCTGGCCTTTCTCACGTTACCCGTTTCACTACAGAATGCTTACGGGGCATGCGGAGCCACGGCACCAGGCTTCAAAGAGCCAGACATAAACAGCACATAGAGCCGTGAGGGATGGTGTCAGGGTAGGGAGTGTGTCTGTCAGTGTGGGTGGGAGTGGAGGCGGGTGCTGGTATGAAACCTAAAGCTTTGCCCACCAGGAGTCTACAGTGCACGGATGACATGCGTCGGCCATGACCGAGGGAGGGGGGTTTCAGGGGTCAGGGTTGGGAATTTGGGATTCCCTCTGCGAGAGTGACTTTGAGAGGCTGGAATCTGGTGTGTAATGCAAGGAAGGAGTTAACGGGTGTGTAGAGAGGTCTTCGTGTGGCTTTACAGTGTGAAGCAGCTGCTGCTAAAAAGGAACTGATTACCAAGTTTAGTAACACATGTACGGTAGCTTCGTCAACAGGATGTCTCACAAAGACATGAAAAATCTAATTGACCCTGTTGTGCGTGTGAATGGCTGAATGTGCGTGTTTGATCTCCTGGGTTTTTTCATCTGTGTGGAGATGAAAGAGAGGAAGAGAGATACATGGATCTTTAACACACAGACACGCACACACAAAGCATATCTGTGGGACCTAGGAGCGTAATAATCGTATATCCTTGAATATTTACATAGGTTGACCACATTCAACAACTTGACAAGATGGCTGGTTCACTCCAGTACAACAGAGTCAGAGGATGGACTGAGGGTGGGGTAACAACGTTAAGTGAGCTCCTGAGAGGAAAAGGCGGCGCCGATTGGACAGGATTGGCTTTTAGGATAGACCTCACCCTTGTACCTGCCACTCCTATTCACTCCACCACTATCTCTGACCCGGTCACCTTAATCAGTGCTAACAGTGGCATGCCAGGGGAAAGCTGTCCTAGATTTGCAATAGGCAAACTGAGGCGCTTGATAAATGCGGGTCAGTGTTAATTTCATCAAATCTGATCCGTGAAGAAATCCTTTTAGTGGGGAGATTTTGAACTACGCTTATGCAAATAAAAGAGTTTAAAAGTTCACACATCACATTGTAAATGGACCGTCCATAGCCGTGGAGGAAAGATTGATTAACAGTAATTAATCATGCGATAGGCTATATGCCTGTCTGCGCTTGATTTCAGGAAGTTGAGTTTAATCCTCGTCTTTTACTTCACTTCCAGAGTTCCCATTTAATTAAATCCCCACTGGTAGCGCTGTGGTGTTAAACTCGCTGGCTTCACTCCATGACCCAATAGTCATTGAAAAACCAGGTCAGTTTGCTGATTTATTTTAACACAATCCCACATAGACAAGTGACACACCCAGCACAGATACACCTGTATTGACATTTCTCCCTGCAGTTGCTAAGGCAAGGCAAGGCAATTTTTTTACAAACAGTCTGTCTCAAAGTGCTCAAAGACCTACAAGTGACAACCCAACCCTGTTGAAACCGTTCACAAAGGTAGCATTATTCATTGTTAGACTATAGTAAAATGAACTCATTTTAGTATAAACACGATAAATCAGTATATTCTGACTAAGTTAGATGTAGCAACTTCTTCATAGATAAATTCCGCTGGTCAAGATATTGGAGGGCACAGTTTGCTCAGGATGAAAAGCAAATTCACTCCATGACCACATTAGATAAAAGAAAATAGGGCCTGAATGAAGTCGGGGAAATCACCAGGGAAATCTCAAACAGTTGGTCCAGGACAAAAGATACACACCAAATTACAACAATGATCTCTGCTGAGCCGAGCTAAAATAATAACCTTCCTCTGTACGGAATATCACTCTAATAAAATCAGATTATGACCCAAAATCCAGCTCTCCCCAATCTGTTCCCTACATGGCTGCTTTATACAACACGGGACTGAAACCTAGGCTACAGCTGAGAGATGACATGCCTTACATTTTTGTAAACATTGCTCGATCCTTGCCAAAAGTGTCATCTTTGTATAACCCGCTTAAGCAATCATTCATCATCATGAATTGAACTAATTCAGTGAGTAAATGGAAAATAGTACTTTTTCCACTGTGTTGCACATACAGTAGGATTAAGCAGCCCAATCATAGTCTCACTCCTTGACAACTGTTAAGGATAACACAGAAAAAAACTAGTTACAACTCCTGACAACACTGGAGTGTGGAGCAGCCACCTCCCTGTATCATTAGCATACTGAGTCACAGCACAGCACCGAGGGGGGGCAGACAAGGTTGATGCTGGCGACAGTGGCACAAGAGGTGAATGGAAGGACCATTAGAGGAGGAGACTGACATCACATCAGTGTGTGTGTTTGTGTGTGTGTGTGTGCCCTCGTCTGAGTCAGAGGGGAATGACAAACCAGTTTCTATACCCTCTGTGTGTATGAGTGCATCGGTGTCTAGGCTGATTTGAAGATGACACATCCAAACCTGCACGGGCACACACTTCCAGTCACTGCCACAGTTTGAAACTACACGGTACTTCAGAAAAATATAAATAAATCAGAGGCACAGAATAGACATGATATCATACCAGTGTTTTAAAAAGTCCTGTTTAACAACAATTAAACTATGTGAGCACTGAGCTTATGGGAATATTTCTTAGGTCAAGCACAGAGACAGTACTCTTAAATCTAAAAGGCTTGCTGGGATACCGAAGTTCCTACTACAGCTGCATCCTGTAGACCAGCCCAGTGTACACACACATACACACACCACCACCACATGTCTGAGTTACAGTGGATGAGTAAGCATCTCAAACACCTCAGCCACAGAGGGTTAACAAGGAACAAGTGGAGCTTTTTTTGTAACATAAAGCAGAGATTCAGTGGTTTTAAAGGCTATACCAAAATGATGAACTGATGTGAAACCAGCCATGCTCAGAAACACACAACACAACATGGGAAAACAAAACAAAGAGCGACGGCGCGTGCCAAAATAATTTTGGAAGTCACGTTGAGAGAGAAAGGGGGGAGATGCGAATGGAAAAAGCATGTGATTGTGTGAAGAAAGTAAAATTAAGTCACCTCTGCAAAGAAAGTATCCATTTTAAGGCCGACCTCTCGTCCCTTTGTAGTCTGAGTTCAGGGTACCACAGCTGAGGAGGAGGAGGAGGAGGAGGAGAGGAGGAAGCTGCACTCCGGAATGATTTCCATCCGCTTCGTTAAAATTATTTTCGTAAAAAAAGTTCTTATTTCCGGATATAGTCGTTCATTGACTCTGTTATTCAGAAGCGAGACATTTTTACGGTCCTGTTTCCGGACACTTCAGTGGTGGCTGTTGTTGTGTGCGCGTGTTGAGTGTCCCGGGAAGCCGCTGTGGTGCTGCGCTGTGTTTCTGCTGTCTACTTATTTCAATGAACCCGGCACATTATGCAGAGGGGGAGGAGCCTGCGGGGTCACAGCCCTCCCCTCAGCATACGCCCTCTTTGTGTCCATGTCTAGGCTACAGAAAAAGGGTTCTAATCATTTTAAAGGATGTGCATATTTCCCTTGTTTTTCAACCCAGGTTACTGTTTGTCAAATTCAGGGATGTGTAAGACAGGAATGAGTGTACAAAGGGAGGAATTGTTTTAGGTCAGTGGCTTTAGCATGTAGGATATGCTCCCAGTTATCCAAGGGTATCTATATATGTGACAGACGGAGGATCATTATCTTGACTTCCTCCTTAGGGAGAAATAAACCAAGAAGTGAAGAGGAAGATACTGATTCAGCCGGCTTTATTTTAGTCATAGATTGTTTACCCAGTACTAATGTGGGGCATGGGCAGAGTGATTTTTTTTTCTTTGTTTTTTTTTTCTTGGTCTAACAGATCAAACAGTGGCTGGTGTAGGCTACACTAATTAAACATGTCTCTTGCACCCCAGTAGTGCAGTAATTAAGCACTGAGACGTGCTGAGAAAGGCCTTGTGTCTGATTAAATATCATTATTAGCTATATATCCCCAGATAGCTTAGTTTAGACCAGGCTGACCAACGCATGAGTGTTGATTTATTTAACAACAGGCTACTTATTGATAGACGAGTAGGCCTAGTTTTTGCTAATGATATGCCTACTAGCCTACAAACTGTCCAACTAAGGTTACAGAGAAAGTAACTGCATGTTGATTTCATTATAACCTGACATTAACCTACTACAGCTAACCAACAAGACTCTCACAAAGTTGCAATTTCCAGACCCAGAAAGAAATAAACTAGCTATGTTTCTGTCATTAGCTTCAGCTAGCCTACTCTCTGTTTGTTTGATTTTATTTTTACATATAACTTAGCTACTACATTTATTTTTTTACATACATTGTATTGCTGAGTTTGCTGAATAGTTCACTCCGAAATGATATTTCACTCATTATTTACTTACAGTCACGTCGACTGGGAGCAGTTTCAGAGTTATCCGTGGCTTCTCTACAGGGGGTCTTGGGTAGCAGCGCATGTCCATATTAACGGTTGCAAATTGACACCTGCGGTGTGTCAACCAAAAAAACACACCAAAAAACATCCATGCTGCTCGTAATGTCCGTATTGTATTGAAGCCCCGAAATGCGAAATTGTCCCGAAATCATTTAAATAAGTCCATATTTCAAGCTTGTTTGCAGCGGACGCTCCTCTTCCTGGTCCACCCAAATCTCGCGAGATTTGGACGGACCGAGAGGAGGAGCTTCATGTTTTTCATCAAAAACAAAATAAACTGTGTTATGTAGGCTATGTTACTGTATCTTTGCTTTTGCTATACCGTAATCCCACTTCATATAGGCTATATTCTTCCTGCAACTATGGGAGATGTGTCAATAGATTAGGTATACAGTATTTTCATGTTGTTATTCTTCTAAATTAATATTTCTTTGGAGAAAATAATTACAATCACTAGCCTACTGCTATATTAGAGGACAGAAGCTGCCTTGGGAAGGAGTTGTTTTTCATTTCCAGTGAACAAGAGGAATCACACAGGCTTTTTAATCTGTGACCTTATGCCAGTAAAATCAGCCACCCAGTCATGACCCTGTGGATAGACTAATTCAAGTTAATCTATATGCAGTAGTCATGCAAGTGATCCAGTCTGGAGAATTGTGTTGTGTCTGTTATGCAATCAGTGTTGACTATACACCAGCTAATAGAGCAAAGTTTAAGGTTGACATGCAGACAGCAAATCAGCAGATGCAGTTTGATCATTGTTTTGTTGATATTGCCGCTTTAATGACAATAAAAGACATATGTTTTTTTATTCAACATAATGCTATTATTTGTTTAATTCCCCATGGAAAGCAAAATAGGCAACAAACAACAACCAAAAGTCAAATCCTAAATCTTATAAAATGCTCTTGAATTTATCCTTGAGCTACTGATGTGAAGGTCAACTCACAGGATTGGACGAGCTTGTTGTTGTTGTGAGTTAGTAATTCCTGATTATACTGTAGAGACGGGAGCAGCTTTTTACAGGACCACTCATTGTTTATTGTTCCTGTAAGGACTTATAGAGAGTAATACTCAAAAAATCCTTGTGCCAGTGCCACAGCTTGACTACCGTTCAGAGACCTTTTGACCGGAAACATTGTCCTCTGATTCCTATGTCCAAAACCACTGCTCGGATTCTCTGCAGTGTGTCCTGCAGATTAATCAGTATTGCGCTTAAATGTAATCTTCTGCCACTCACTGCACGTTTACTTGTATTGTATTACAAATTGTGTTTTATTAAAAATCAAGAAACTTTGTCCTCTGGCTGTTTATGTATATTTATTTATTCCAGTAACAGTGTCTATTAATTTGTAAGTTATCTTTATTCAATTTTGTATTCAGACTTTAATAACATAACACAGTTAATAGTGTTTACAGTATTTTACTGTGTGTTTGGAAGAGTCTTTACTTTTATTGAATGGTAGGCTACTGGGAAGCAGACAGGAGTGCGTATTTTATTTCAGAGTAATCTTGAAGGGACCGGTTCACACATGTCTCAGGTGATTGACCTTAATCTCAAAATCAAAGATAAATGCCAGCTGCAGACAAGCTGGTGGGGATATTAAGCATTACACTGACTAAGCATTACCCATTACACATTTGCCAAAAACCAAACAATAGTGAAAGAACTGCTCTTTGAGTGAGCTGAGGCAGAAAGTAAAGTGTGTGTAAGACCTTTCTTTCTCTCTACCTGGGAGGACAATGAGAACAAGAACAAAACATCCATTTGGTCATTTTGGTCAAGATCCCCAGAGGCACCGGGGGAAGGGACGAGGATGGCAAACCTGCTGTTTTTTACTCCCCTCTCAGGTCTACCATGCTGCTTTGGTCCTTTGAGCAAAAAAACAGTTGTACAGGTGAAGTATGAGCAATTCTCTGCAAGTCTTGTAGTGATGTGGGTTTTCAAAAACACCATCATGGCAGGAAAACAGCTCCCGGTCTTAAAGAGGAGGACTTCCTGATGTACTCGTAATTAAAAAGCACAATACAATTATTAGATCTATAATAACTAACTCAATTTCAATCAAGAACTTAAATTCACATTAAAAAAAATTCTCTATACCTTTATTTTCTTCATATCAATAGACTGTTTTCATGTTTACTGTCTGCATGAGGGAGTGCATATATCACATTATGTTTGCATTAAAAGTTTTCAGTGCCAGCTGAAACAAATAACAGACACGTGACCCCTCCACATACCAGTGTGACCACACTGGTAGACACCAGACATACCACATACTGATAGAAAAGATCAGCAGAGTCAGGTCTGCTGGGCTGATAATTTTGCTCAGTGTGAAAGAGAAAACTATTAGCACATGTGTTTTCATGGAGGACAGTTACCATGCCTTCATGCTGCAAGACTGGTTTAGGCAACCAGCAGGCCCTCTTTTTTTAATTTTACCAGTGAACTTACAGTACTAGAAAGAAAAAGAAGAACCAAGGAGAAAGGGAGTGGAATACGAGGTATGACATGTAAACATAAATGTTTAAAAAAGCTTTCTAGTGTCATTGTATACAAGCTGTTGAGGCAGCACATATACTGATCTAACGGACCATCTCTGCCACCACTTCCTGCTCTCACAGCATGCGGTGCATTTGTGGTAATATCTGTGGGTCCGGAAATGGTCTCTAGAGCCACACAGACAGAGCATGTCTTAGTCATGATGTAGCTACAAGGTTTACCTCAAGCAAACCCTCCATACATTCACAAAGGGGAAGAGGCCATGTGACCAAGTTGTATCAATCTTCTGTCTCGATCATATAAATGTCAGATTAAGCGTGAAAACACAACATGGCGTGTGAGGGATTGTGTTTGGGGGACTAATGGAGGCAGACAGACTGTAATGACCCTTTGCCCCTTGGCAATGGCAGACCTCAGGCAAAGTCATTCAGGTCAGTTTAAAGGACCCCTTTGGTTTTGTCTGGAGGTCCCATTGACTGAGTGTGATGGTTTGATTAGTATTTGTGCTGCTATGAGCTGTTAGTCACAGTCAGAGCATGAAAATCACTTAACTGAAGGTGGTTTGATTATGTAAACAGCAGCCATCCATGTGTAACTGCCATCTGACAACAAGCACAAAACATCGACCCCCCCATTGGTGATATCATTACTGCACAATCTGCTTTTTAATGATTTATCCACAAAGTCACAGACGACACTGTCAAACTCATCGAAGTTCAAACCCTGACAGTCCACACACAGTTTATTCATCTGGAAATACTGAAGGCTCGTGCGGATATATAAACTGGTGTTCCCTACAATCTGTAAGGATTCTCATGTTTGTCCATTTCTTATTCGTCTTTCAGGGTGGGGTCTGCAGGGTATTATTGGACATAACCAAGGAACAAAGAGAACAGGGAGGGAGTGAGGCAGGCGTGAAATTGATTGAACGTGATGCAGTTTTGCTAAGATGGATGAGGAAAGGAGAGAAGAAAACACTCAGATAAAAACGGAACATCTAACATTGTAACAAAGGCGATTCAATCTATATTGCATCTATCTCGCTGGCAGCGTGGCTTTAATGTGTAAATATGGTCGATGACAAATCCTGGTGCCAAATTTATTAAATTATGTGGCTGATCCTGAGACAGAGCATAGCCAACAGGTCTCCCACTGAAAGCATTACTGACACCTACGTCAGCACTATTTCTGCTGTTTTTATGGTAGAGGCTGCAAGACAAAAATATTCTTTAAGTGATAACGATTCACTGGATTGAATATTGAATTGTTTTGTTCCAGCTTTTTACTGTGTGTGTGTTGTTTACCTCTAAGAAGATTCTCATGAAATAATCTTTTCCATTTATGTAATCTAAATCTAATACACATTTGATCTAATCTAATCTAATGTGACCTAAAATGTCTTTTTTCATCTATGTTTGAGAAATGTCATACTGCATAGAGAGTAATAATACAAGGTTGCAGACCTGCAATATAATGTATGCATTCAACCCAGTATGGATGGAAAAAAGCAAACAAACATTAACAGGCAAAATTATCACATAACGAAAATATCCACAGCTAAACTCACTGTACATACACCAATGACGATGCTTAAGTTATTTTTTTGCGCATACTGTTTATAATGTTCAATATCTTCAACCTGTTTTAGGCCTTTAGACAGCTAATTCTTATCAATTAAATACAGTTTACAGCTTAGCCTGGTGAGAATGACATTCATTTTTAATGTGAGACTTTTATTCTGATGGCGCTACATTGTAAATTAAGGGATCACTACAAACCAACAGAAAACATCTTCTGGAAAGTATAGATAACTATTTTAAACTGTTTTAAACTGCATTATGTGTGGCAGGTTAACTGATTCATCCTTTGGGGATCATGGATGCATCTATACAGTACAAACTGTCATGGCAACCTTTCCATCGATGCAGACATGATTCAATCCAGACCAAAGCATTGGACTGATAGCCCGACACATCACATTCAGCATTAGTGTGACTAGAAATAAACACTACTTGTGAATTGACAGTCAGCATAATAGTGGAAGAGGAAAGGGGGGAAATGGAAGAAGATTAATCACTGAGATTACTGTCACATATTAGGCCCCTTCATCAGCTATGATGGTTTGAGTCCCAGCAGCAGGATTTCACAATATATCCCACCACAAGCATTCCTCCTCAGACTTACAAGGACCCCAACACATACCATACCTTCCTTAAGGCTGAAGAATGAGAGCCAGCTCACGAACTTCCCATGCTCCCCCGCACTGTCAACTTCCTGTTTGTTTATACAGCTTCATATTTCAATGCTCCCACAGTAAGATAACGTTCAATCTGAGGCCTGCTAGTGAACTGAAAAATTATGCCAAGGATGTGAAAACTGCTGAGTTAAACCAGCCATTCAATGCAAACAGGCCAGTGGACTTTTGTCAGGTTAATGGTATGTTTTTGTTTATTGTTTAGGTTCTCAAAAACAATTTTCCCCCAGACTCCAGAGTATTAGCCTGACTGAGTCCATCAGTGACTCACTGGTCATTCAGAGCCTGAGAAAACACACAGGGTACATTCCTCATTGTACCCTGAGCTCTGGGCTGACATGGAGACCTGTGGGGAACTCTGCAGCTCTGTCTCATATCATATGATTCATGTGCTTGAATCACAGAGAGCTCAGAAGCATTTAGCTTTCCCTGAACTATTACACCACTAATCAATGAGCTTTGCCTTATATGTCCACACTGGGCAAATACATTCACCGCTCTATAACAGGTATAAGGAAAATCATACTGACTCATCCCTGTTGTTAAATATTTTGTGAAGTTGTTTCTTACTTGCAGCAGAAGGGCTGGGCTGCAGTATTTGAGCCTCTGCCACTGTTACCTGAACCTGACCTCCACAAAGTTTTTTATTCACTTTCAAGGCCACATTGTCAGGGGACTCTCTTTAGATCTTGATCTCGGTCTTGGAAATCATTTTTATTCCGTGTCCTTGCCTGCAAAACACCAATTTCTGTTGAAACAGCCAGTGGCACAGAAGGTAGAGTGGGTCATCCAATAACCGGAGGGTTGGTGGTTTGAATCCCGCTCCTTAGTTGCAGTCACTGTGTAATTGGGCAAGACACTTCACCCACCTGGCTTTTCTGACTGTATGAATGTTTGGTGGTAGGAGGGACCGTTTGGTGCACATTGGCAGCCACGCTTCTGTCAGTCTGCAGCCAGGGCAGCTGTGGCTACAGACGTCGCTCATCACCACCGGTGTGAACGTGGTATGAATGAAAAATGGTTTGAATAAAGCACTTTAGGTGCCACGAAAAGCACCATTATTATTATCATCCTTCACTGATTTCCTCAGTATAAATTATGGCGTCAGTTCATAAAAGGACACTTAGTTTGACTCTCAGTAAAATCTCAGACTCTCAGGTTATCAGAACAAAAATTGGAGTAAATGTCAGCAGCAGCTCAGCTGACACTCCTCCAGGTTGATTTAACGTGAAAGTGCTTCATTCAGGATTCTCACTGGTTTCAATCACCTGGTTTTCTATGAACAATCTGGCTCTTTTAAAAAATCCTCCTGAAACACTGAAGAAATCCAAACCCGGAGTAGCAGGCTGCAGGACAACAGCTCCCATGATCTCATGACATCACCACAGGCCATTTTTTGTTATTGCTTGGAATGAGAGACCCTTTTGTGCATTTGAGTAGAAGTAGCAACACCTTAATGTAAAAAGGGGACAACAGTTGTTTCAGCTGGATGAGATGTATTTCTTGTTTTGTATGGTCCTGTAAAATTGATCAATTAATTAATTACAGCCATTGCATATATTCCCCCTGTCCTGTAACAGTTTTTATCCACTGGGTTTAATCAGGCATGAGCAGCTTGATCATCTCTGCACACCTATCTGAGTGTGATTATGTGTGTGTAGGAGAGGTCCACTTCAGTATATAAACACTACACTATACATAAAAACAGCTTAATACCATGCCTCATGACAATTACAGTGGTCTTTTTAATGTAAATATGTGTAAATTAGCGTAGTGTCCCTTTAACATCAGCTGTCCCAAGTGAATTGCACTGTATTTCCGGAAGGTGGGGAGGCGGCATGTGGGGGTAGGGGGTATCTCAATACACCTGCTTCCACCAGAGACGACAAAGAGGGCTTATTTTGGGGGGTGTGGGGGGACAGACGGGTTGGTTCAATCTAATTACAGACTCTGGGGAGATGATTTCACTGAGGTAACGCCTGACCCCAGGGTGAATGTCTTTCTGCGTCTCCTATCACATCATGGGGGAAGCTCTCTCTCCAATTACAGTAGGCAGGACTGGTCTGTACCTTTACTCAGTAATTAAAAAGGTTGACTACAGTGATTTGCAAGTCAAATTAAGAGCTTTAAAACCATGCGGAGTGTAGTGAACACAACCTGAACCCGTCCGGCAGTGTCTGTGACTGCACTTGAGCTGAAAGTTAAGGTGTTTATGTTTGTCGAAGTCACTTCCTTCAGACTTCCACTCTTGCTTTAGTGCCTTAGTAAGTGGTCTTGTACATTAGTCACTGGGATTTTTTGTGGTTTGAACATCAATTTTCCACAAGCTCCAAGGCTCAAAAGACGGGATACTGACACACTCTATTCAGGCACCATCATGCTCATAACCAAATTATAAACCTATGTACGTCGTTCCCCCTCTCGTTCCCAGGACAATTAACTGTCTGACAGTGGGCTAATGACCCACACAACCCAAGCATTTGTCTTATCTGCAGTTGAAATCAGTTGCCATTAGCAATTAAGAGCCCCCCTCACTCCCCAACACTCACATCACTTCCTGTCCTCTTAAAATGGAGACGGATGAAGCAGTTAGGAAATGACATTACTGTATATACAGTCATTACTACACAGGGGTCGAACTGGAAAAAAACAGTATCTGTAAAAGTGTGTGTGTCACAAGATAAACACAATGACAGACCAGCAGGCAGGCAGTATTAACCCAAACTGCCAGGATTAACTGCCTTGTGTTTACCCGACACACTAAAATAAGTATATAAAGCTCATTCTTCAGTCAACAATAAAAAGAATAGAAACGTTAGTAAAGAACTGTATCCTCCCAGACCTGCTTTGAAACAGTTTGCGGATTTAAGGATTATTGTGATTTATTTCGGAATATTATGGAGGTAATTTGCCCTAATTTTTTTTTTAATTGAGCTTCTTTGTTGTATAATTTCAATGTGATTTCCTGAATCTCCAAATGACTGTCTGACAATGAATTCCTTTTACAGTTTGGTTCTCTTAGTATTGAAGTGCCATCTAGTGTCCTTTATAAGCATGTGAACTTACTGTAGTATTCACATCAAATTCATATCTGAGGACTGACTGTGAATATGGTCATTATTTCATAACAATATCTCATAACAACAACAAGGACTTGTATTGTTAAATGTTGACAAGTAATAATCATTCAAGTAACATGAAAAGACACACAGAGACTGGACTGTGCCCTGCAGCTGTAATATAAAGCAAATCATTCCTGAACTGGCTGCTTTGTTATCAGGCCATGCCAAACACAATGGGAATTGTTCTCAGCCTACATAATACATGGTATGACAGCCTAGTGGGAAAGCATCATATGGTTGTCCTTTCTTTTCCCACCTAATATACATACTCCTATACCACTTTGTTTTGAGGCGCTCTCTGCCTGGAAATATAGACACATCTGCTTCAAGCTGTTTGTGCACCCTGGTGGAGATTTGGTATAGAGTTTAGATTGCTCATTTTAGTCATGTTCTTATCAAGATGAAAGATTTAACAGTGACATCTTGTGGTCGAACGATAGACACATTGAAAAGTGTCACTCATTTGTTTTGTTTGTTTGTTTTTTTAATGAAATTACATTACAGCAGGTGGACCCTGTTTCTTTATTCAAGCTCTTCTAAGTTTAAATGTTCCGATTTTTTAAAAATTGCCCACTTAATCTGTATTTTTTTTAAAGAAAGACAGATAGGGGGGAAAAAAGGTAAAATCAGAAACAGCATAGGGCTGAATTTGCTTTTGAACACAAATTCAGCACCCAAAAACACCACCCAAACATGCAGGGATGAGTGGAATTGAATGCGGCGAGCTTTGGGACCCTGCAGACCATCAATGAGAATCACATGATGGCGCTTTAGAGCCCAGCAGTGTTTCCTTGCTTCAGCAGTCAGCAGACATGCACGGAGGGAGATATCAGAAACGGTAGCAACAGGCATGAAGTTGTGTAGAGTAATAGCCTAGTTAGTGTAAAAGTGATGAATTAGTTGGAGGTGGAGTCGTTACAAGGCGGCGGACATGGCTGCTGCTGCTGCTGTCTTCCTCTTCGTTACAGTTGCCTGTTTGTCTGTCAGTGGAAATCTGGTAAGACAGAAACCAAAAGTTGACTCATTTAATATTATAGCCTAAAAGTCGATCTGGGGGGGTTCTACCAATTTATAGAGTGGGGAATCTATTTTATCTGGATTTTAGGCTATAGTATTAAAATAATTCTGCAATAACTGAAGAAGGTAGCAAACTATATTTAGATCTAGGCTACTGACAGATATGACAAGATGCCAAATTGATGCCAGTAGGCATGTCTACACAAGAAAGCCCATGTAGACTTCCCATTTGGAAATCTGTTTCTCTTAACAGGTCTCTGGAAAAAGATCTTTCTCCATAGACTACAAAAACAACTGTTTCCTTAAAGATGAGAAGCACTTTCAGTACATCTCAGGCAGCATCCACTACTCCAGGATCCCACGGTTCTACTGGAAGGACCGCCTGGCCAAGATGTACATGAGTGGTCTCAATGCCATCCAAGTGTAAGCTGAACATATATACAGTATCTTTTTTTTTCTTTACCTTTCTGTGATGGTTTGACTACATTCACTCTGCCTCCACACAGATATGTACCCTGGAACTTCCACGAGACGGTCCAGGGGGTCCACGACTTCACAGGAGACAGAGACCTGGAGCATTTCTTAGGTCTGGCCAATCAGACAGGTCTCCTGGTCATCCTGCGTCCAGGACCATACATCTGTGCAGAATGGGAAATGGTGCTAAAATTGAACTTTGCTTTGTTTATGTTAATATCTGATGATTTTGATAACTAAGACAAATTCCAATTAAAACATTCTCCATACATTTTTTAAATGGAGATTTACACTCAAATTAAGACATGAATCCTGGCTGAACTGACTAAATAATCCTCTTAAAAATAAAGAAAACGGATGTTATAGCTATACTTAAAGCAGTTTAAGTGTAAAGGGGAAATTACTGATGAAATAATAATGTCACCTCACGACCAAATCACAAGCCTGATCTCTACATGCTTCCTCTCAGTGTTTTTCCACTGTGTGTTTGTTAATATGAACCACTCCCAGTAAATGTATTTTTGTTTCCTTCTAAAACACATCATTTGTTCACTCTTCCCAGGGTGGATTACCAGCATGGCTCCTTCAGAAGCCAAACATCATACTCCGATCTGCAGACCCAGGTACATACGCTTGTGTGTCTTTGTATTTTCTTTTTTCTTTCTTTTTTTAAAATGTAATATGCCACATTGATTTGTTTTGTGTTGTTCCAGATTACCTGGAGGCAGTCAGTAACTGGCTGGCTGTTCTCCTCCCTAAAGTGAGGCCTTGGCTCTTTGTCAATGGGGGTAACATCATTAGTGTCCAGGTAGGGCACTGAGTGTCTTCCTAGAAAGTCTTTTTAATAGTTTGTATGTAAATCTTGGTTTGAGGTAACAGTCAACCTTTACTGCAGGTGGAGAATGAATATGGAAGCTACTTTGCTTGTGACTTCAACTATATGCGTCACTTGCGGACTCTCTTCCGCTACTTCCTTGGTGAAGACACGGTCCTGTTCACCACCGACGGGAACACGGACAAGGAAATGACATGTGGGAGTCTGGAGGGTTTATATGCCACAGTGGACTTCGGCACAGGTGTGTTAAGTAGATAGCAGCACCTGCTTCTCTGAAGTTATTCATACAGAAATTAGCAGTTTCTTCCATTTCTTCCCTCTTTCAGACACCAACATAACTGAAGCCTTCAATCGGCAGAGACGGTTTGAACCTCAAGGCCCCCTGGTTAGTTTAATGTGAATTCTCATAATCATTAACGTACAATAACTATACGACCCATACAACTAAATGATGTTTTTCTTTTTTTTTTGGATGCCCTTACAGGTGAATTCAGAGTTCTACCCCGGCTGGTTGGACCACTGGGGAGATAAGCATGCCATGGTCGATGCTCAGAAGGTCAGCAGAGTGCTAGGAGAAATGCTAACCATGGGGGCCAACGTCAACATGTATGTCTCCCCAAACATAATAATACCAAGGTTTCCTCTGCTCTGTACTGATGTGGATAAACATGACAGCTGCCATTGTCCTGCATTTTTCTCATTGTCAGCAGATCCTATGAAAGAACCAGAAGTGCATTGCTCCTCTGAAGACATGAACCTGAAACTTTTAACAAACTTAACTTAAAGGAGGACATTGTGGAGTGAAATCAATGTAATGCTGGTTGTGGTCTCTTAGAGGAGTTTGTTGACAATTAGAAAAATATCACCAGCCTCATCTTGAGCTCCCAAGCCGAGTGTCACCTACTTGATGAACAACAGGTTTCCCTGAGGTAATCCCGTTCTCTCCCTCTCTGTCTTCGCAGATACATGTTTGAAGGAGGCACCAACTTTGCTTACTGGAATGGTAAAACCCTTTTTGTTTTTATAATCATTATCTCTGCGGTGGAGATGAGCACTCAGCATGTGGCGCAGTCCTGTCTTTGTAATTCTCCTCACCTCTCTCAAAGGCGCCGATCATGACACCAGGTTCCGCTCAGTGGTGACTAGTTATGATTACGACGCACCGCTGTCTGAGGCAGGAGACCCCACAGAGAAGCTGTTGGCCATCAGAGACGTCATTAAGCAGGTACCACTGATTGAGCTACCCCCCGGCCAGGCTGTTGTCTTTATAGTTACTGCATGTCTGGGATATGATTAATTGCTGTTTCTCAACAGTTTAGAGATATTCCCTCTGGACCAATGCCACCAGCAACTCCCAAGTTTGCCTATGGCTTTGTGACCCTACGAAAGGTACTGTCTTATTTCAGGAAATGTTTATTTTAAACATAAAAGTACACAAGTGGTTGTGTTTGATGATAGTAATGTAAAATATCTCTCACAGGTTGGCAACATCAGCGGTCTGTTGAACACCCTTTCACCCACGGGGCCGGTGAAATCTCAGTATCCGCTGACATTTGAAGAGATGAAACAGGTATGGTGTCTCTGAAGTCAACAACAGGGGAGGGACTGGTGTTGTAGTGGCAGTTAACCTCTTGAAACATGGAGAACTTCTAGACCGTTGTGTCTGCAACCTGTCATGTCTATTGTGTTCAGTACTATGGATACATGCTGTATCGGACCACACTGCCCCGGGACCTCTCAGGGCCCACGCCACTTATCTCTCCACTGAATGGGGTTCATGACCGTGCATATGTGTCCGTCAATGGGGTAAGCCTTCACAATGAACTTTTGTTGTCTGTCCAATCAGATTTTTAGGTTATAAGGGAAAACATCACAGGTTATATACCATGTTGTGATTTCTTCTAATTCTTACTAAAGTTATTTTGTTTTGTATTTTTGTGATCTGCATACTCCTGATAAAGCATGTGTCTATATGAACAGGTTTTCCAGGGCCTGTTAGAGAGGGACACAAAACTGGTGATGAACGTCACTGGACAGCAGGGGGACACCCTGGACATCCTCATTGAAAACATGGGCAGAGTTAACTTTGGCAGCAAGATTAATGACTACAAGGCAAGTCAAACCCCTGCAGGGTCATGGGGACACACAATTACTTCTATTCATGTTCATGATCTGTACGAGAATTTCTCCAATAGGCTCTCCATATCAAGGTAAACAGAAAATAAGGACTGATAAAGCCATATATTGACTCATTATTTATGTTATGCAAAGCCCTTTGAGAGACACTGTTTGTAAAATGAGCTATACAAATAGAACTGCCTTGCCTTGCCTATTCAATATTTGTTGGCTGCTGTGGGTGAAAGCATAACCATAATGGTATGTTTACTGCAGGGCCTCCTGAGCAATCTGATCCTGGGTAAAGACGTCCTGACTGACTGGCAGATCTACTCCTTGGACATTGATGGAGCCATCACTCGAGGATGGCCTCACTCAGACAATCATAAGTCGTTCCCTGCCCCTAAAAAGGAGCCTACAGCTGGACCGACCTTCTACATGGGGACACTGCAGCCCAATGGCTTGGCATGGGACTCTTTTCTCAAACTCAGTGATTGGACAAAGGTAATGTGGATTTCTTTTTTCACCTCAATATTCCTGGGATATAATAACTGTATCCTTTCTGATGTTAAATTCCTCCTATTTTTTTTTTTTACATATCAGGGTCAGGTTTGGATTAATGGTGTGAATCTGGGGAGATATTGGCCAGCTAGGGGCCCTCAACAGACCCTTTATATCCCAGGACCCTTGCTCAGCACCACCCTGCCCAACAACATCACAGTGCTGGAGCTGGAGGGGGCACCGGCACACCTGCGAGTTCTCTTTATGGACCGGCCTCAGCTCAATGCCACTGCTGAGAACTCTTAACCGAGTCTTGTAGAACATTTTCTCAACATTGAGCTGGAGAACTGCTATGATACCGATCGCTGTTTAAGCCATGCTGTACATGAAATCATTAGAAGTTAGAGTATTCATCTTACCTGACATGTGAAGAAAGCACTCAGGAGAACCATGCGCTCTTTTGCATTATTTTTTATGGGTTATTCATCTCTTTAACTGCTTTAGATTTCAGTGTTTCACGTGTAGCAAATCAGTCGCTTCAACCATTGACAGAAGAGCTTCATAGTCAAACAGTGATTCAATGATGACTTTTTTTATTCATATAGCCTGTGGAAAAATGTTGGTGATCCATGAAAAGTAATGCTTTTTTTAAAAACTTTTTTTAAAAACTACAGATGCTGTATATACATGATAAATTATTTTAATTATGTTTTGATACAATGTATGCTTCCAGTTCAAGGATCAACTGCCATAATAAAGTCATATATGAAGTGTGAGTTGAAGACGAAACCTCTTGGCAAGACAAAAGGCTTCACAAATTTACTTTACATGAGGTAGTGTCCTTTAAATGTCCACACAAGTGTTATGTCTTTCCAGGAAGAGCATTTGCTTTTCGATGTGCTTGGACACAGCGAGGGCTGCAGAACGAATAGTCCAGGTACTGAAATGGGATCTTCCCAAGCAGTGACTCACCGCACAACCAGCACCTCCTGGTGACAAAGACACAGTTTTGAGTGACAAACTATTATCGGTATATTACACTGCGATAAGGCTCAGAGAGAGGATGGCTCTTACTTGACGTTAGTGAGGCTGATTCCCGTTGCAGCTGCCTGCTCTGCTAACCTTTTCTCTGCTGCCAGAGCTCTCTAAAACCAACAAGCAAACAATGAACATTTCCAAATTGAAAAAACAAAACAAAAAATTGCATATCAATGATAAAATGCACATTAACTCACCTTCTCACGATCAGTCAAAGAAGTAAACCTCTTCTTTTCCTCGGCTTCCAACTCTTGCTTCCTTTTCTCCTCCCTCTGCTCTTTTTCTCGTTGTTTCTTTAAAGCCTTTTGAGCCTTTTTCTTCTCTGTCTTTTTGGATTCAATCTCTGCCGTCAATGGCCCAGGCACCTTAAGTTGGACAAGTGTAAACCATGAATTCTCTGCTTGATTTTAATGAGGCCCAGGTGAGAGGTTAGACCATCAGCTCTTACCTGTGCCTTGAGGTAGTCGTATTTGTCAGGATTCTCCCCCATGTATTTACGAAAGACATTCCTTGTGTCTTTGTCAGGGGCGACAATGTATGGAGTCTGCCCTTTGTTGTCCCTAGAAAGAAAACTATTACATGTGAATTATTCTTATAACACTGAGGTTATACTTTCATTTAAGTTATTTATAGTATTTTTTCATACCTGCAGGCTGGATCTGCTCCAACATCAAGGAGCAGCTTGACCACTGCCTTTTGTGCAGCTGCTGATGCAACATGCAGCAAAGTGAACGCTGTTGAGTCAATGGGCTTATTAAGGAGAGTCAGGGGACTTGTTGCATCAGAGGGGTTGCTCTCCGACTGCTCTGGACTCTCTGCCGTCTCTCCAGGCAACTCCAGGAGCCTTTGCAGAGTTTCCACATCTCCAACCTTACAGGCAGTAAAGAGCGCATCCCTCAGGCCGTAGTCCCATGACTCACCAGCAGTTTCTGTGACGACACAAGAAGGTTAACGTGGAGCTTTGAGAGTGAGAACCAGGTGCGATATGATGGGCAATAACACAGAAAAAGCTTGTACTCACCTTCCAGTTGCTTCTTCGTCTGTGCTTTCTTCTTTTTCTTATTCTTTGACTGTGTCACTTGAGGAGCATCTTCTGTTGTCGCAGCCTCTTGTACGTCCTCGTCTTGATCATCAGCCTCTGCGTTACTCAGTTCTACCACAGATGGATATAAAATGTCATAAACCTTTCAGAACTTTTATGCACAAAACTCCTATAATGTAGCTTTAGCTATAGCCACCTGTATAGTGGCACACTGAACTGGACCTACCCTCATTTTGCATTCTGGGCTCATCCTTCTTTCTCCTCCTCCTTCTCCTCTGCCTGGATGGGTATATTTCAGACTCCCTGAGGTCCAAGGTTCCTAATGTCATCTCCACCATCTCCAGTTGGATCTCTCCACCATCTTCTTTATCTGAGCTATCATGGCTTTCTTCTGCTGACACTAAAAGTAAAGGAAGCATATTGTAATACTAAATTTCACAGAACATTTACTTTGTGTTCAAACAGGATTTTTATTCTACCTTCATTTAGTTCAATTTAAAGCAATACTTACCGATCTGGCATTTTTACACTTTTTTTTTGTAATCCTAAAATGCTCCTAATAAGCATATGGCACACTAAAATGTAAAATAAATCCATCTGGTGTTTAAACTCATCGATATTTAATTCTCATATATTTCTGATAAAAGTCTGACCAATAATTTTATTCGGTCCGATTAAAATTATTTGCAGAACTTCCTGCCTGTCACCCCTCGCCGCGTCCCTTCGCCGCGTCCCTTCCAGTTGCCTGTCACTGCTTCGCACGCGACAGAGCGGCAGAGTCAGAGTGGTCTGTGAGCAAGGAACAGAGAAGAACTTGCCACACACATAAAGATTTTCTAAATCTTATCCGATGTTTTATCTGTGAGAGACCCCACACATGAAGATAAAAAATCTGTCATTGAACAGTTTTAATCGTATTGTGTGTGGTGTGCTGCGATATTCCAAACACAACACCACATGACGATTTTTCAGAATCTTGACCGTCCGGTCAGAAAAGTCAGAAACAGATCCGTATTGCTGTAGCTACTCTTTCAGGTCTATTTCTGGACAATGAGAGCGATGTATTTTTTTAATGAAAGCGGGACACTTCAGCCTTTACAACGATCCCATCTGTGTGTGTCTGTGGCTCCGGACGCCGAGCAGTCAAGCGGCGCTGTCGCATGACGCGCTGTGGAGGCGGTCACGTTTAAACATGGTGTTGTTAGCCGCTGTAGCAGCTGTAGCCGGCTACGAGCGCTACCGTCTTTGCTCTCGGCTATCAGGAAACCTCCCGTGTGCGTGAATGTCTGTGTGAACCTCATGGAAGGCTGCCGGTGCATCTGAATCAGACTCCATCGCCCGTTTCACCTACGCTGCTACTTTCTTGCCGCACGCGTCAGTGGAGGAGGAGTGGAGCGTTAGACGTCGGGCAGGAGGAAGAGGGTGGGACTTTGGAGGGAGGAGGGAGTTGTTCATGTTCAAATTTAACTAAGTGCTGAGCGAAATGCAAGATCGGTAAGTATTGCTTTAATTAATGCATCTACAGTTTCCATATAAACTTACCTTGAACTTGATCAGTGCTTTTTGATGCTACTGGTTTTACAGTTTTTTTCCACGCCTTCTTAGACAGACTGAAGACTGCAGACAACTCTGTGTCTCTCCCTGTATTAAGACATTTTTGATTACACCCTGGCTGTATTAGCAGACAATATGTTATTAGTTCAAGTATGTTATTAAGCTTACCATAAACATGAATGGTTGAAAGCATCTCGTGCACCCTCTGTACCTCTCTAAACGTTGCCCTGCGTGTGGCGAAGGGAAGTGTACGGATCCTGGGATCTTTTTTGTCGAGGGGGGCTGCCCGACCACCGTAAAAGATGGTCTTGTTATAGCTAGGGGCTCGTACAAATATTGCAGAGGCCTCCTTCAAGTGCTCAGCCCAGATTACTAAAAGATCCTGAATGTCCTGCAAAAGGTTAAAGAACTGTTTTGTGTTTTGAAGAAACTGCACATGAAAAACTTATTGCATAATCCTGTCACTGAGGTGCATCATCAAGAAAAGACTGCAAGTATTTACTTGTGCTTCAAGGACCAAATACATTAAAACATTTTCAATGAATTGCTAGGTGTACTTCCCTACCTACGTTTAATGAACATCAGCCTTCAACAGATTCAGATTTCAGCACTCACGGCTGTCCCTGAGTGGATAGTGCAGTGAAATGGTCTGTATTCTTGCCTTGACCAGCGCCGCCTCGTTGTATCGCCTCAGAGCAGCTCCTGCAGACTTGGGCGCATGACTGCGGTTCTGAGAGTCTCTGAGTCCTTGAGCAGTGCCGCGCTTCGCCCGCACTGTGTATCGGTGGAAAGTCTTGTGCTGAAGGACTTCTTTCCTGTCACACAACACAAATATAGTGCGTTGGCCAGTTGCTTACAAACTACCAAACTGGCTGACCTACTCTTCTCACATTTTTAGCCATAACATGTTATTGTAAGTGCTGATAACACGTAAATAAAAGGCAAACATGAAAACTATCCACTGACCCTTGGAACACGGCACCAGCGAAGTGGCCTCCGCCTGTCATGAGAACGACCCACACCGTCTTCTTGTTTAACGCCATTAGTGACGCTGCTGAATCCAGCTTCTCATCTGACTGAAATATTACAGAAACATGAAATTAGCAACAAACAAACAAACAAAAAAGGTATGTTAACACACACATTACACACTGTACATGTTCTGTACCTGTTGAGCCTCACCTTTCCCTGAAGAATACAGCGGTAGACAGACAGATACTGTCCTGCTGAGTTCTGCAACACCACCTTGCTGGAGAGTCGGCCGCTTATAAAACTTGTTTCAGTGGAGCTCTCATTATCTGTGCCGGTGATGTTGCTGCTTGTTCCCCCTCTGTCGCTATCTGAGCTGTCTTCCTCCGAGTCAGACTCTGAGCCTGAGATACTTGACATTTCCCCTGTAAAAAAATGATAACTGAAAATCAGTTAGCTGTTATGCTTTTTTTTTTTTTTTTTTTGCCCATTAAGAAGCTGGTGTCCTCACCAGCTCCGGTTTTCCTTTCAAACTCCTCCATTGTGACTGGGGGCAATCCTGACAGTTTTTGTCTCAAGTTGAAGCGATGCCAGTCAAGTTTGTAGTGCTCCATCTGTAAAAATGAAAAATCGTGAGGCAGCCTTCATTATATCAACAGATCTTTTCTAAAGGAGAAACACAACAGAGTGTGATGATCACCTGGTCCTCACGGTTAATGAAGGAACATCTGCAGGCTGAGCACACCATTTTGTCCGACACCTCTCTGGCGAGGCTGGACTCCCACAGCTTGTCATCCTCTGGACATTCATCCCCCAGCCCGGTGTCAGGAGCTGTATATCATACATACAGACAGAATGAAATGAGGGGCACTGCCTCAAGTACAGACATAAGCCCACACCTGCACTTCATACACACCGTGTGGGGCAGGCTCGGTGCTGCCAGGCTGATTCAGGACATGGCTCACTTCTCTCAGTCCCACCAGAGCTTCATCATTTTGGGACAGGTCATAGATGCAGCGCTTGTCGCCACAGGTCGTCATTGACACAGTGTTTTTCTTCCACCTAATGAGCCGTTAGGTCACGTGACAGAGAATCATGCTGTAACTTTGACGTAATCCAAAATAACAGGCTACATTTCGCTCGGAAATATCCACAATAATTAACACCACTAGTCTGTTGTTAACAATTCAAACTCAACATGACATTACAACACGCAGATCAATCTAAAGGCTGTTATAAAAGCTAATGTTATGTTCGCTGATATAAATCTGCCCGTCCGTGAGTGACACGTGGAGTAATGATTACCAGTGACTGTATGCTTTAGTTAGAGGTTCGTCTGTTTCTCTCTTCTCTAACAGGTCGTGAAGTATATTATAGATAACATGTGGTACTATTAACTCACTTAAAAAAGGTAACTTACCATAAAAAGTGTCCCAGACCCGACGTATACGTTGTTGCCTTCTGCTTCCGCCTGACGTACTACGGAAGCCTCGAACAGTCAAGAATGACTCAACGTGGAGTTCACAGACCAAAGGTTGCAAGCATAGACTGTAAATTGTTAATAAATAAACTGTTCGCATTTTCTCTCACATCAATCAGCTGATCCTAACATAGATACTATTTCTACTATCTCACACTGCATCTGTCTCACATAATATTGCATTTGATGTTTATTTGTCAATTTTATATTGCAATGGAAGGGCAGGTCCTACAGTTATATTGGTGTAGGCCTATGTCAACATATCAAATGGTAAAACTATATTGAAATTGATGGGACATTTGCAAATACATCACTCATTAGGCTATTATCCTACCTGAAATATAAACAAGGCTACTTCTGGGACAGTATCAAGGCAAAACTTTATTAGGTTCAACAAAAATCCATTAAAAGTATGAAATACAATAAATATATTTATAATCAGTTATAATTTCAATTCAACACAGCATTTAAACAAATGTACATGTTATTTACAAATATTATTATATATCTGTTTCATTTGACTTTGGTTTTATTTCGCCTTGACCTCTTTATTTGTGCATGGGTTGTAGCCGTCGCTGTGGGCAAAAAAGGCAAACATGTTACAAACTTGATCAAAAACAGGTTTATTAGGATGTAGCCGTCCTCCATACTCCCTTACCAGCCATATTACGAGCCTTGGCTTCTAGACATCTCCTCGCCTCCACAATTTCAGCAGCCAGGCCTCTCCTCCTGCCTTTGAAACACTCCAGTCTGTCCTGCTCACTCTTATTCCTGAAACATAACGGACTTTCACTGCAAGTCGACATTTGGACACCCTCTCTGTGCACCGCTACAGTGCCATACATACATGTCTTCAGAAGCTTGACCAGTGAGTTTTTCAGTGAGACACTTTTCCTCTTGCAGCATTTGACCCAGGTCCTGTAAATCATCAACGACTCTGCTGTTTTCCAACATCAGCTCCATCCTGCGGTCAGTTTCCCGAGTACTGCAGGTAGAAGAGCTCAACTTTACTGTCATGTGTACGAAACTGATACATTGGAGCTAAACATATGACAACATCATGCAAAACACTAGCGTGCTTCAATGTCACACCGCTATGCGCATATCCTTCCTAGTGCGAGATGCCATTTGCAGGCACATTATCGGCCTGGGTTCGAGCCCAACTCATGACTGCTTGTACATTTAGCCTATGTCACATCTGTCTAAATAAGGGCAAAAGTAACTTTTAAGCTTTCATGAGAGCTCTCTCTGCTTCTGACTGGTTGAACTGGCAAAAAAAAAAAAAAAAACGGACAAAGGCGAAGTAGGAATGAAACCGTATTTAAACCTGAAATTAGGCTACTTCACAATGACCACCGGCGGTTTGCAGAAACACAACAAACACAACTTGAGACAACGTAACTCAAGTTGTCAAAACTAAGTTAAATTGTTACCACTTGATTGTTTCCTTCTCAACACACAGCCTTTGTTGTTTGACTTGCTCCAGTTTGAGTCTTTTTTGGTGGACAGCATGCTGCAGCTCCTCCATCTGCACCTGCAAGGTAAGGGGAGGGGATTTAGCAAACAGTTTCTTACGTTACTTTCAGTGGCAGCTCAGTTTAGCTAGTTGTAGTCATACAACTTTAACGTCAAACTACCTTGCTCTAACCTTGTTTTTCACTTTTAGCACTCCCCTCCCCTTTCCTCTCCAGGCTGCACTTTAAAATGAGAAATTTTGTTCTTAATTCGCTCGCCTGGTTAAATAGGCCTAAATGTTAAATACAAAAATAAAATAAAATAAACTACCGTAAACTCATCATCTCGCGAAAGAAATGAAGGGGTAGGAAAACCGTTCGTCATGTTGTGGTATTTTTTTATACGACTTTTGCAGTATTAGCTCAGCTTCCTGAACAAAAGCCAGTTTTAAACTGAAATTTGGCTCCGGTTTCCGGCTTTATAAAGGACACTTCCGGCGTGTAGTGTCAGAGCCCGGATAGCTCAGTCGGTAGAGCATCAGACTTTTAATCTGAGGGTCCAGGGTTCAAGTCCCTGTTCGGGCGAAGAATTTTTTCCCCTTTATTTTCACACCGACAGTAAAAGTAACATGAACACAACGTCTGAAATGCGTAGTTTAATTACGGTTCGTTAACAGTTTGTAAGAATAAATCGTAGCTGTTCCAAAGCAGCTCTCCTGGTGGCGTATACGTATCCAAAGCCTAAAATAACCAGAAAGATGTGCCAAAACATTTAATTTAAAGCTAGGCATGTGGCGCTGTTATTACACACAGTGAGACCTCACATTATCTTACTGTCATAGTTCTTGTTTATGAAAGAATCAAACTAATTTGGGCATTAAACTCACTAACAAACAAATAACAGAGACCCAGTAATTTACCTGGGATAATCATGGGTATTATCCCAGGACAGTGACTGGGAACACCTATAAAGGTAGGTGTTAGTGCAGGTAAAATGTCAACACTGAAGACCGTTCCGAACAGCAGAGATGGACCGGATTACCCTCTTGTGCGTGGTTTTCACCTGTCTCCCAGCTGTACATTCACAGGTAAATATACATAGGACTGGAGGGGGACATGCTTTAACAATTTGAACAACATTATGAAAAGGAATCACAAACACCTTTGTCTTTCTATTCTTGCAGAAATTTTTCTTCAGCCCAAAATGGGGTCCCATTGGCTATAAAGGTAAAAGTGGATGGTCCAATGGTAATCTAAGTGTGATTCCGTCAAGAAGCACACACTAACTAATAACTCTCCTTTTTTAAGAGCGTGAAGAGCATGGTGATAGGACAGCAATGGATGAAATCATTAAAGCTAATGAGGTCCAAGGTAAGTTGCAAACAATGTACAATTGATACTGTAACTAATGAGCTGCTGCTGTTCAGTTAGTTGTTGATGTTGTTGTTGTTGTTGTTCAGTTGCTCAGAATGATTTAATTACAGATGTTTTCTAACTCAGCTGCCCGAATCATCGATGGCATTACTAGTCTCAGAGAGGGGGACATTGCTGTTTCAGCTGGAAGACGCTCCAAAGTCTGCTTTGCACGGAGCTGCACCTGGTCTAAGTCAGTGGATGGACATGTCTACATTGCATACAGGCTCTCACCTGAATACTGTATGTTTTTAACTGTATACATTTAAGTAATTGCAACAAGTCTAATGATTTCCAAGATTCAATAACATAATTTTCAGTGATTCATAAATAGTTTCTGTCGTTTGCATTATGTCTAAACCAATGAACAGCTGATGTGGAGACAAAGCTGATAAAGAAAGGGATGGAGAACATAGAGAAAGGCACCTGTGTGAGGTTTGTTCCCCGGACTCACCAGCGAGACTACATCGACATTCAGCAAAAGTCTGGGTGAGAACCATTACCTGAAAAGTTTGATTCCATAATTTTTTTTAAAGATTATGACGTTATGAGTGTAGCAGTTAGTTACCCAAGCAAGTGTTTATCTTTGAGTTTTTCTAGTTGCACTATGTCTGGGTGTCTTTGTCTTTGTCCAGATGTTGGTCCTACCTTGGTTCGCGTGGAGGAAGGCAGACCGTATCTCTCCAGAGCCCCGACTGCCTCCAAGTTGGAGTGATTTCCCATGAATTCATGCATGCCCTGGGCTTTGTGCACGAGCAGTCTCGCTTTGACCGGGACAACTATGTCACCATCATGTGGCCAAACATTTGGAGGGGTAATTTCATAGGGACAGGAAAGGGAGGGGGGCATTGGGTAAAAATGGTAAATTAAAGAATGATCAACAATTCACTGTATTTCTATAACAGAACAATCTGTATGAATGCCCACTCATTAAGTATAAATACACATTTCTATTAACAAACTATTTCAGATCGTTTGAGGAATTTTGAGAAATTCAAGACAGACAGTCTGGATCTTCCATATGACTATAGCTCAATCATGCACTTTGGGATGTAAGTAATGTAATGTAACCTAAGTTTAATAATGATGAGTTATAGTTACTGTACTGTTTCGTAATATACATTTATATATATATATGTTTAGGTATGCCTACTCTCAGGACGGAGAGCCAACCATCATTCCTAAGAGCAGCAGTAACATAAAGCTGGGCCAGACATCAACTCTCAGCCACATTGACAGGGTGAAAATCAACAAACTCTATCAATGCGGTTGGTACCAAACATCCTGAATGGACTGTTAGTAACTGCAACACAGAATGGGCAAATAATACCAATGATATCCACCACTGGTAAATGTGACATTTTCCTTTCTGTCTCTCTCCATAGGTGACATAGATGATAACTAACCAAGCTGAGCTGAGCTGAGCTGAAACAGTCCTGCACTGGAGGCTGATGTAATGAACTGATATTAAATCATGGAAATAAAGATTGATTCAAGCTTTCTATCAGCAATTCCACTGTGTGCATGCACTTGTGTGAGTTTAAAGATGATGTGTGGTGTATGTTTAGAAGGCTGACAAAGTTAAAAGCTGCATAATTAAAATGGAGTGGGAGAACAAAAGAAGAAAATGTATTTAACAGTACAGTAAAATAAAGCATTTGAAAAATTAAAACGTGTCTTGTGATTGCATTTAACAAGAAAATAAAAGGAGATGCAAAGGAACACTAAATAAACCCCTTATCTAGATTAATAAATAACATGTTTGTGGGGTGAAAGCACATGTAAGGATCCATAATTAAAACTACACACGCTTTACTTATTTATTTTCCTGCATTAACTGCAAGGGCAAGATGTAATAATATGCCACCACATTAAATTCTTCCCTTAATCAGTGCCTCCAAATTGCCCCTTCATAAAAATAGAAACGGCACTGGGAGAAAGAGGTTTTGTTTGTATATATTTACCTTTATGACAAAATGATTGCTGTCAAGACAGTTGTCAACTGAGTTTATCGCCAAATCACTGGTTACCAGTTTAGTCACACAAATTGCTGGTCTGTTGGACTGGGTGGACAATTATTCTTTGCTGAGTTGTAGCAGCAAAACACATCGCGGTGTTTAATTTCTGAAAGTGCTGAATCTTCACATGTGGTTAAGTGCAGGGCACAAGTGAAGGTCAGCAAAGGGACCACCTGTTACGGCTCAGCAGTGGACTTGAGTAAATTACATAGACCTGGATGATGAGGGGTCTTAATCATGCTTCATCACAGATCATGTGCCCAATCAGTACGGAGCACAGGAGGGAGAAGTGGGTATATAGATTCACTGGAGGAGAGGAGTTCATTTAGCTCTTGCACTGGAAGACCACAGACTGTCCAGTCTGAAACACAATGATGCATTCGATGACCATCCTCCTCGGTATCTTTCTGGGCTTGTTGACTCAAGCATACACTCTACCTGTTAAGGTCAGTAAGTCAAAAATATTTTGGATGAGAGTGACCTCCTATGTGTGTTGCAGCCAATATTAACATGCACCTTTTGTTATAGAATTCTACAGGAGTACATGAAGGGAAGGTGAGGTTAAAAAGGAAATACTCAGGTGGGGCATAGCATAAAAGAAATGATCATGAACATCGTGCTTAACATTTATGATCCTTCTGAAAGCAGAGGAAGACTATTAATACTTTATACTTTTTGTGTGTAGACGAACTGCCAGACCGTAATGAAATGAACGTAATGGATCAAATCCTGGAGGTCAATACCAGTAAGTAGGCTGTAAGTTATATGTAACAGTACTGATTCAAGTTTTTCAGTATATCATTGACTCACCAAATAGTTTTTTCTTTTCCATAAGAATTGCGAGCCCCCCGAGGAGTGACCTTGAGAGATGGGGATATTGCCAGTTCATATGTGCGGAGTGCGATCTCCTGCCCTGGCAACGCCTGTCTGTGGCCTAAAGCAGTCGACGGATTTGTTTATGTCCCATACATCGTCTCCCCACTATATGGTATAGCACTGTATATTTAAAGAGGTTTGACGCTTTGTGCAAATTTTATTGTAATTTTTCATTACAATGGCAGATGACATGGACAGAATCACCATAGAAACTGGGATGCAAGACATTGCCTCCGGAACCTGCGTTAAATTTGTGCCACGCACTCATGAAGCCAGTTTCATTGATATTCAACCAAGATATGGGTGAGTACAACTACAAGCAATGACTTTAACATGTGATACCAGGCTTTAGCCTATAATGATTGTGTGGTGGTTTTGCCTTGTACTCACTTGTGATCTTCTTCTGTACCCAAAGCTGCTGGTCATATCTGGGGCAGGTCGGGGGAAGCCAAACCTTGTCGTTGCAGAGTCCTGGGTGCATGTGGTCAGGAGTGGCTGCCCACGAGTTCATGCACGCTCTTGGATTTGTGCACGAGCAATCACGCTCAGACCGAGATCACTATGTTACAATTGTATGGAAAAACATCATGCCAGGTAGAGAAGACTTATCCCCCCCAAAAAAACATCATGTTACTGCATTTATGAAGTCTTTTTTGTTAACCCTGTTTCCCCTATTTTCACAGACCGCATTCATAACTTCAGGAAACAGGCAACAAACAATCTCAACAGCCCATACGACTACACTTCTGTCATGCATTATGGAAGGTGAGGCAAAAATGGTATGTTCTGCCATGTTTTGCTGGGGCATTATTACCATATAAATTATCTATCTTTAATGCAGATACGCCTTCTCTGAGGATGGTGGACCAACAATAATCCCCAAACCAGACCCTTACATTCCCATTGGCCAGCGGGATGGACCCAGTGCTCTAGATCTCCATAAGATAAATGTCCTTTATAACTGTGGTAGGTGAACTTGTACATTTACTGGTTTGCTGAAAATATAGTTTCCATTAAAAATAACTGATTGCTTTTCTTTTTCTCTGCAACCCTTTTATAGGTGGCAGTGAATAACTGGATCAAGAGCTTTTCATTCTGTTATTCTGTCATATTCAGTTAAATCTACTCTTGGGTCATGTCAGATGGTTAATTATTAGTGCTGGTCTTCTGCAGATTATGTGGGGGGCGGGGGATAATTATTAGTTATTTCATTTTGCCATATTAATACTTTTAATTATTACCACAGATTCCACTCCAGGGACATTTACTTATCTGCAATAAAACTGTCATAAGATAAAATAAAGGGACCAGTGAAAGCTGCTTTTCTCTAATAAATTGAAAATCAGCACTGGGATAATGCCAGACTACAAGTGACCTGTTTTTTCGTGCCTGCTAAATCAATGTATCCAACCTCTGAGTGAGATTGTTCCATTGCTTACTTCTCTGCTTCTGCTCACTTTGAATAAAGAAAATGCACCAGTAAAAATCAGGGTCTGTTTTGTGTTGCAGAGACGGGTTAAAAGTGAGGTCCTGAATTGTGGCCCATATGAAACATCAAGATCATTTCTCTGAGCAGATTTTTCTTTCACTCCTGAAAAAGACAGCTCCTTTCACTGTAGACTTTTTTTTTTTTTTTTTAACAAATATATATGTTGTAATTATAAGTCTATATTTCTTCCTCTAGGCTACATAAACCTCCTTTTTCATTGCATAGATAAAAGTGATAGTGAATGAAGCATGAAAGGCAGAGAGTAGTGAATAGGTAAGGAATAAACAGTAGGCCTAGGCTAGGCCCAGAGATCTGTGATGTGGTGTTTACAGTATGCATTTCTACAGTTGACATGTTCAAAAAAATCTTATCCTATCTGTTAAGAAACCAGAAAAAATATTAAACAATGATTAATAAAAGGCAAGCATTTGAAGAAAAAAAATTGTTGTTATTATGTCATTATGTATTATTGTGTTTATTATGTTGTTTGTATTTAATTGATAAATGACTAAATAAGTAGGTGTTTTTTTGGTTGCTTCATAGACTATGCAGTTAATTTTTGCATGTAGGCTAGTCTAAAATAAACCTGAATTAAACTGTAGCTGGATTGTGATGTAGCCTACCTTTAACTTGGTTAATGTCCAGTAGCTACATTGCAATAATTAGGTCAAATTTCTAACCACACCACCAACATCTTCTTTCGCAAAATAGGCTAGCCATTAAAAATATCAACAAAAATGCTGGACGATATTGCAACACATATTTTCAAGTTTTCCCACTGTAACAGTGTTTTGTTGTCTTCTATATAACCAACAGTCACTTATCATACAATGTATCTATTATCAGGTTGTTGTCTAGGCTACAGACTATGGTTTTGTTACAAGCTTCCTGAAGGAAACTAGAGGCAACAGGAATCGTGGTCACCTGCCTCCAGCGCGGGGGAGGAGCTCAGAGCTCGACTCGTCCTGTTCACGGCTGTTGTTGCCGCTGCAGCTCGGACACACACACACAACACACTCTCCCTCACACTCTTACACACACACCGAGGATTGTAGTTATCTGTCTCTTTGCATAATTTCTGTGTAACCAAAATGGGCGATAACGACAACGGACGGGTACGTATGGGCTTCGTTAAACCTTCTTTTGAAATATTTTTACTTGAGTGAAAACGGAAACGCGACGTCCGACTCCTCACGTTGTTTAGGCTAAAGCTGTTAGCTAACGGTAGCTAGCTAGCTCGAGCCTAATTTACGACCCAAAACATTTACGTTTGATAACCCTTATTTATCTTTATGTTTTTATTGGTTTGCCTTTTGCACTCATCTGTCCGTACAAAACGTTTTGAAACGCATTGGTATGCGCAGTAAACATTGGCCTGTTCTAATAATTGCTAGCTGGCTAGCTAATGGTAGCCCGTTAGTGCTAGCTAGACCTGAAGGCCTGACTGGCGATCGGTCCGTAAAAAACAGCCTGTAGATAGTTTGAATGAATAGTTAGCGATGTGTTTATCGTTGATCTTGATTATTAGTAAATTCAATTTAACTGTTGAATGTTTTTTAAACAGTCAAGTCACCTTTAACACAATGAAAATGGGTTAGCTAACGAAAATTGTCTGCAGAAATCGTGGGGGAGGTCGTTTCCATGTCGCCATTTATTCGCTAATCCATGGTAGTAAACTGTATTTTTACATTATACATAGACGCCCCCCCAAACTCAGTACTGTGTATTTTTGTTTATGCCACTATTAATCTTAATACTAATATTTGTATGTGTTTTTTTTTTATCATTGTGGGTGCGGCAACTTGTGTGAATCAAGCGATCAGATGTGGCGCTAAACGTATTAACAATGTCAGACAAAACCAAACGGCCTCAAGATTTAGTCTCATCCATTTGCATTAACTCGCACGCACTGTTATTGCAGTAGATCGTTTCGATAGCGATATAATAGAGCAGTTAACAGGTCAGAGTCAGATTTTGAATTCTGCCCTTATTACCATTTATTTCTGTAAAATTTATTTAACTGCTATTTCTATATCTGGGGCCATTGGCTCAAGTTAGTAATATGTAGATGGGCCAAGAGGAGTGGTATGTATTTAGATATCTGACGACGGTGGTAATTGTGATGTGACATCAAAACATTTCTTTAAACAGACTAGTTCTTAATTCACAGTAGCAGCTGTAGTAAAGTGTTGTGTTGTGGTTATTTAGAAAAATCATTTGACCCAATCAATTTCCCAAATGGACAGTTGACACACATTTTGTGATTGCTCGCTGGCATAACAAACCATTTTTTCAGCAAGTGTGCTGACAATTTGCTCAAACGGTTTCAGGCTGTTTTTAACATAAGTCAATACAAATGAGTGGCGGCAACATCTTGAGGTCGTTTGGACTGACTTGAGGTTAGATTTATTTGAGAGAAGCACTGTTGAGCAAACATTCACATTCAGTGGTTTGAAATGCACAATAATGCCTTAAATGCCACTTGAATGAAATTGTGTCATCAGGATCAATTTCAACAGTGTAGTTGTAGAACAAATTGATTAAAAACTTAAAAAGATAATAATGTAATTATAGTTCATACAGTTTTGTAATCTGGTGAAAGACAACTTTGTAATTTCTGTTTTCTTGATGTGTAGACAAAGTACCAAATTGTCAAGATGCCACCAGAATGGAGAAATTAGATGAACACATGCTACTTGCAACTTGTTTTGGCAGCAGTGTACAATAATAATACTTTACTTTTGATGTTTGTATCTATAATGCTTTAGCTTAAAGCTATAAGAGCTTTTAACCTATAAGTGGCTGAATGTAGAACCACTGAAAGTGAAATATCTATATCACTAACGTTTATGTTAACATTTGTATCATG
The DNA here is from genome assembly GCA_030347415.2 of Decapterus maruadsi. Lineage (NCBI taxonomy): Eukaryota > Metazoa > Chordata > Actinopteri > Carangiformes > Carangidae > Decapterus > Decapterus maruadsi. Next base: position 13,015,292 of record CM064902.1, on the reverse strand, counting down.
TGGCCTGAAATATTCCCATGCATGTCATAAGGTCATAATAACACATTAAACATTGAATGAGGGTGCAGTTTTAATTGTAGTCATATATTCTTCATCCTTTTCTTTTCCATAAAGGTTAAGGTTGGACCAAGAAAATGCGGAAGAAGTCCACTTTATTTTCAATAAAATGAAGCTCAGATGTGTGAAGCTGAATTATTGAATGCATGCTAAAACATGAGGAGGGAAGAAGTATGGGCAGTGTGTGAGATGGGGGAAGTATGAAGAAATAAGACAATTGAAGAAAGAAGAATAATGTGAAGTAATGAAGTTACAGAAATGAAGTTCAGGAAGTAATCTGGATAAGGTCACTGCGCTAAGTAATTTTCTGGTCTGTTTGTCAATTGCGTGCATGTTCTTTTTTCATTGAATTCAACACACATTAATTGAAATAATAGCAATTTTTTACACAAATGATACATTTGTTTTTTCAACATGTTGATAATTTAAGTTACTGATAATGTAATCATATTGATATCAAACTATCCATGTCTACACAAAATAGCATTAACCTGCATTCCTAATTCACAATCCTAAATTCTTTTCTGTACTCTTCACAGGATAGTGTTAATTCTTAAGTACATAGAAATATTGAGGTTAAAAACAATTAACTCTGTCCTCTCATCGGTGCTGACGAGACATGTGTTGGTGTGTGTGGTTCATTCAGGAGTCTAGCTCTGCATCCAGGAGTGCAAGTCCACGGGGTTCAGGGAAGTCTGCAAGCCGCTCCCCGGCTCATTCACCAGCCGGTTCGAAAGAAGGCTCCCACCACTCCCGCTCCAAATCTAGGTCCCGCTCCAGGTCAAAATCTCGGTGAGTGGAATATGTCTCGTGGGATAACTGCAGTGTGAAACTCCTACTTGGAAGTTGTCAGACAGGATATGATGATGCCGGCATCTCTTTTGAAAAAAACGGTAGAAGAATTTGCCATAGGACCAACGTATCCCCTCTTGTCTCAGGTCCCATTCTCATCGTGGGTCACGCAGGCACTACAGCCGTTCTCGCTCTCGCTCAAGGTCCTACCACCGCCAATCGCGTAGCAGGTCCTACAGTGGAGAACGTCGACGCAGGAGCCATAGCCGCTCACCCATGTCCAATCGCCGCCGGCACATTGGCAATCGTGTAAGTGCTCTAATGGCTGAATTAGCGTCGACTGTGTTCTTATTGCATGTCTGAAAGTGTCTGTTGTAGTTCCCAGACATTCCTGTGTACTTCGTTAGGATTTTGTGTGATTGTTTTTGTCTAAATAGTGATTGACTCTTTCAATGGATGATTGCATGAAAAAATATGAACCATATAAATCTTGTCTTTGAAATTGCAGACAAACCCAGACCCGAACGCCTGCCTGGGAGTGTTTGGCTTGAGTCTGTACACTACAGAAAGGGATCTGAGGGCGGTCTTCTCCAAGTATGGCCCCCTGGCCGATGTCTGCATTGTGTATGACCAGCAGTCGAGGCGTTCAAGGGGTTTTGCCTTTGTTTACTTTGAGAACACAGCTGATTCTAAAGAGGTAAGGAATTACGGTTTGGCAAAGGTCTCTGCCAAACCTGTTTGTGAAATATTTTGTCGGTCTTAAGTGGCAGTTTACATTTGTTTTCCTCCAGGCAAAGGAACGAGCCAATGGCATGGAGCTGGACGGTCGTAGGATCAGGGTAGACTTCTCCATCACAAAAAGACCTCACACCCCGACCCCTGGAATCTACATGGGCCGACCCACATAGTAAGACATCTGGACCATGAACACTGACTGGTTCATTCGTGGCACCACCTTTCATGTGGTGTTGTTTCATTTTAGTTCCTCTGTTTAACAGATATGCTCTGATGTGGTGTACTATTTTTGTCTATCTATTGTAGATCTAATCCATCAAAGAGAATAATTAGTGCTTATAATTTCAGCGGTGAGAAATAGGCACACTGAGGTTTTGACAAAGTTATGGACATTAACATCAAAATCATCCATTTGTCCAAGGGAGATGGGTTAACTTAAGTTCATGAACACTAAATGCACTATATACAGAATTATAAACACTGAAGTACGGTGTAGTGTTGGCTAGCTGAGTGCTTTGGTGATATCAACCAGAGGCAACTTTTCTGGTTACTTAAGTTTCATTAGAGGTATAAATATATTGGTTGTGTAATTGTAGAGGTGTCATCTGTTTTGGGTAATAATTTCCTGAAGATTTGTATGTTTGCAATTATAAAGGGAAATAAACACAGAGCAGATCCCTTACAACTTCCAGATGTATTCTTAGTTGTTGAATGTCTACTTGTACAAAATTATTACCGGGTTGAATGTAAAACGAGTTGTTGCTTCCTGTTAAAACTATAGCATCGTCTCAGACCATTAAGGCTTGTTTTCATAAAAATGGAAAAAGTCACAAATTGGTTTATAGACATTTAAAATTTATCTTTTCCAAGATAAGTACATAAGTCGCCTGACTTTATGTATGATCATGCCATATTCATGCTTGAACAGTCCGCCACATGTAGAGTATCATGTCTTCCTATTTATATTCAGCTGCTGAGTAAGAGTGTTAACAGCAGACCTGAAAGAGAAAGACCAACGTACAAGTGAAGTCTTCCTTCTCAATCTGAGAAACCTGAGATAAAAACATAAAATAAAACATACAACTAATTATTTTGTTTGTCCTCCTAGTGGCGGTGGTGGTGGCGGCGGCGGAGGCGGTGGAGGTGGCTCCAGTGGTCCTCGACGCTATTCTCGTGACTACGACCGTGGGTATGACCGCGGGTATGACAGAGGTGGCTATGATCGCTATGACGACAGGGAATACTACAGATCGTACAGGTGACAATCTCAATTTTATCAAGTAAACCCGTAAATTACGATGAGAGATTGACTCTCTGCAGTGGTTTTTTAACATGCGCTCCGGAGTTCACAGAAATATTAATTTTGTCTCTTCTCAGAAGGCGATCTCCGTCACCATACTACAGAGGAGCATACAGGTCCAGGTCCAGGTCACGGTCCTACTCTCCCCGTGAGTCTTTCCCACACACCTGATCAACTTTTTTAATGGATTATTATTCAGCAGGTTGCGTGGGAATTTGTCTGATACCTGTTTTGTTTCACAGGTCGCTATGAACGTTGCTGACAGGGAAAACCTCTGCTCTACCCAAGCACAGTCAGGAAATGTTTGAGTGGTATTAAGGTGATCCTCACACCTCTGTTTGCTGATGTACATGACCGGTAAATGTAACGTTACCCACATGGTTTTTAATTTTGAATGTGTAGGAGGCCCCTGCCATACCTGTTATATTAATGTTTTGATTTTTTTTTTTTTTTTGGATACAGTTTGAGTGGAAAATTCATCTTTGAACAGATTAAAACCAGATTGCATTTTTTCACTTTGACTTTTGCCCCTCTTTGCTGCACTCCTACATTGTCTTAAAGCATTTCTCGTTCCCCGAAAACTGTCATAATAAAGACAAGAATATATCGAGGCTTTGATCTGACCACATCACTTTGTACAAATTTCAGCAGAATCTTACCCACTTAGCCTCAACAACAGCAACTGCTGTCCATGTGGATGCCATGTTTTTTTTTTGTGTCATTTAACTGGTTTTTCTGGGGAGCCACTATTAAACTGTCAAATCAACAAATGAATGATGGCAATGGGCACAACATGAGCTCACATAACAAACCCCAAGTGTTTTCCTCTTTGAGATGATAAAAACAGACAATATATCACTTACGCTTGTGTAAATTCATAGTTGGGATGTATTTTGTAAATATTCATAAGCGACAATTTGATTATGTCAAACAATTGTATTCTCTTAAGTCAAAACACAGGTGTTTTACCATTCATCCGTCCGCTGGGATAGAGGCAAACTGGACAAGATGAGTTTTCTTGATATTTTCTTGAGACTGTTGAGACCTTGCATAACGGTATAAGTGTTTCTTTGAAAAGATTAACTAGAAATAGCCCATTACTTAAAGTGTACTAGAGTTTTAACATGATTTATCAAACTGATATAACAAAAAATGGTGAGGCAGCAGTGGAATAGATTTGGCTAAGTGCTTTAGTAAAATGTCAGCTTATCTAATAACCCCAAGGGAAAATATTACAGATACATATTCCCCGAGCCTTGTTCCAGACCCATGAATAACTGCCCACATCTATGACTTTCTTTAAGCAGTTCAAATAATAATGATGTGAAACGAAATGGCAGTAGAGTCTGATTGTCAGGCTAATATTCCTTGACTAGAAGCTATAAATGTGTGATTTAAATGCCACTGCTCATCAGACTCAGAAATAAGTGAAAAAAAACCTAATGCGAACGGTGAAAGTGGTCTCAGAGTTTTCGGCCCAACTGTATATATTTTATGATGATTTGTCGGCACTTTTTATAGTCTTTTAAAAAAACCTATAAGGTTTATGTATCCATGAGTAAACTCGGCTGAACAAATCAAGTTATTTTCACCAAAGCCAATGTTCAGTGTTTCACTGCTCTCTCCACATGTGGTGTAGCAGGACCTATCAGGCAGCATCTGGCTGTGAGGAGCTGAAGTCCAACATCTACCCCTACTGGCACAGAGGAATCCAAACTTGTTCCATCATCCATGACGTACAGTACTGTACAGTACAGTATATGACAAGGTGCATGACTTAGCTGTTTGTAGTTTTCCATTTTAGTTTACTTTGTAGTGGGAGGCATAACTCACATCCTGGAGTTCTAAAGCAGTAAAAAAAAAAAATAAAGAAAAAGAGGCTGCTTCTTTATTTAAAGGATTGGTTCACCCAAATTATTAAAGAAAGAAAAAAAAACTCACTTATCTCTAGTGGGATCAAGCCATGCAGATTATTTTTGTTTTATTTGTCCATGGTTTGCAATATCCGTTCTGAGATTCCTCCATTCACCCCAGCACAAAGGAGGTGACTGGATTTCTTTTGCTTCGTTCATTTGTTAAACCATTTATGTACTAGTACTATGGTATTAACAGTAAGACGTTTTCGCCTGTAAGAATGACAACTTTTCTATTTCTCTTTTGCGTTGAGGTCAATTACACCAATTGAGTCAATATTGGTGTTTATTGACGGAACTCAGATTTTCTAGAGGCAGTAACAAAATGATTTAGATAGTAAGTTCCACTAAATCATTGGCATAAATAGTTAATTTACTTGTTTACATTTTATTGGACAACATGACAGAAGAATGATCCTTTAAGAGTCAAGACATTTAAAAGAACGTGTTAATTTTACACCTCAGGGGAGTATTTACATCATTTTTTCCCCCTCAAGTTTATCTTAATGCTCTTTGAATGATTCTTTTACCTGATCTCCCCACAGCCCCCCTTTGACAGTTTCTAACAGCTGTCCCCACCTTGGAAACTCCATCAACCAATTATTTCCCTCTTCCACCACAAGTCCACATGTTCGTATGTGTGTGTTGTTTGTTCTGGTCAGCAGTTCTCCCTGTGTTCCGCAAATGTCACATCCCTCCCAGTCCCAGTGCATTTTCCTTTCTGAGTGGAATTTTTTTTTTTTTTTGCATGATTTGACAGCACACTGACCTAAATGGGACAACATGTAACAGGAAAGCATGTAAAATGTTGGAATTTAATTGCTATTTAAATGGAATCTCAAGCAAAATTGTTAAAAGTTAAAAGCAGTAATTGGATATACAGTGTTATTAGATTTATACTGTAAAATGAGTATGGTAATGATTTAGTGCAGTAAATGAATGGGTAATCCATGTGACCTCAGGTCTGAGTGAGTCTGAGCTGGCAGCGGCAGAAAATCCTGCAATAACTGTGTTAACGTGTCATCAGGAAAGTAACTAAAGAGCTGTTTTGTAAATAGAACGCAGCTTTGACATTCCTCTGTTCACACACTGACGTAAACAAGGAGAGGAACGGTCACTCCTGCTGCTGGCACTCTCTCCACTACAGTGGGGTGGCAGTAATGTTCCAAGGCACAGGCCAGTCACATGTAGAAACACTCAAGTACTGCAAGGCAGAGGCTCCTCCCCTTGGTAACTAGTGTAGGTACAAGACTACACATCCATGCATGAGCACTGCAGCCTGTGCCCCCCACCCCCCCCTCCACCTCCACCCTTCGTCATGCAGCCACAGCCTTTGCCTTACATTTCAGCTTTTGTTTAGAAATCCACTTAATGCACCTAGGCTGCTTTATTTCACTTCCCTCCCCAAACACACCCACATGCACACACCTACACTGACACACACATACAAAAAAGAAAGAGAAAAAAAAAAGACAGATGTAATACCATGCCTGTAGCCTGGAGTATGAGCTCAGACTGGCTGAGTGACACCGCATAGAGGGCACCTCCTCCCCTGTTCAGGGCCAGGAATCCCCTCTCTTCTCCTTATCAGCCTCTAAAAATAAATGTTTGCTCAGTTTTACATTTTAGAGTTGGATCAACCCGCTCTTTCCACAGGTTGATATGTAAACTTGTGTTTTCATCAAGTTTGTATATTATCTAAAGTGGATGGGGCGTAAGTTCTATATGCTGCCTGCAGGTGTGGGCCCCTGGTCGAGGGTGTGTGCATGTGTGTGGGGCGGGGGCCCAGCAGCAATGTGCAGGATGGGTGTAGACTGTGTAGTTTCTGCAAAGGGATAGGATTTACAAGAACGGCTGTTTCACGGTTTCACTTTCTGTATTGGTGAAACCCCCCCTCCACCCCCCCTTACTCTTTAATAACTGTCACCAAACACTGCATGATCATGAATATTACCTCTCGTGTTTTTATTATAGTATTTAAATACCTCACACAGGCGTCCATAGCGAGGTGTGGAGCCCCCTGCATTCACCTCTCCATATTTCTATGATGCCCATAAATAAGTAAAAAGGCAAAGTGTAGGTGGGGGGGTGAGGGGGGGGATCAGTGACACCGTTTGGGTCGACAAGTCCAGTGACAGCGACTTGATTTTCCACACAGTAGCCTCTCTCTTTTTTTTTTTTTTTTTTACTCCCCCAGCCTGGAGGGACCCACGGCACGGCCCTTATTATGATTTGATGAAATAACCCCACAGCCTCCTTTAAGCCCATCCCTTTGCTGAATGTACCCAGTGATCATCATGCCACTTCCATACCCTAATGCACTTTCTACGCTGGGAACGCAGGAGTGATCCCTCCATGCACCTCCAAACATTTTTTCTTGTGATTTTAAGGGAGATTTTATTTAGAGGCGGTGCTTGTTGGCTCCGAGTAGCGTCGTAACGACACTTTTTTCCCCAGTCCTTGTTAAAAGAGTTTGACCAGGGCCAGAGTTGGTGCTGGGGGGTCGCCTATAGCGTAGTAATTTCCTGGGGGGTGATTGCTGCATTTTTTTTTATTAGAAAAAAAACAAAACAAGGACAAAACAAGATCCCAGCAGATTTTTTTCTATTTTATTTTTATTTTCTCTTTATTTTTTCTTTATTTTTTCTACTTCTCTGAATATCGCCACTCTCTCACTCTAAGATCTGATACCCCTTCGAGATTTTTTTCCTTTCAGATCATGAACAAACTATATGTTGGGAATTTAAGTCCTTCGGTCACTGTCGAGGACTTGAAGCAGCTCTTTGGGGAGAGGAAGCTGCCAGTGGCCGACCAGGTCCTACTGAAATCCGGCTATGCTTTTGTGGACTTCCCCGATCAGAACTCGGCCATAAAGGCTATAGAGACTCTTTCTGGTAAGTGTGGATTTGATAAGTGATGCTGCTGGTGACAGAGGGAGAAAAAATCCACAGCGAGTCGAAATGCAAGATCAGATTAAAAAAACACACACACATACACACACACATACACGCACACAACAACAACACAATAGCTCAGCTTGTCCGAAATGTGCAATATTAATCATTGCTTGTGTTATTTTCTTTTTTCTTTTTTGCTCGGGACAGTGTGCGAGAGTGTGTATGTGTGTGTTTTCTCTTTTTTTTGCGATCACATCCGTGTGCCATCAGAGTTTAGATGAACGCTCAGTCATGCACGCTCCAGCAAAAATTGGATAAATTATCGATCGCAGGACACAGTCAGGGCTTCGGTGCCCGTTTGCCTAAAGAAAACACGAGCCGTCGTAACGCAATTAACGCGCACAATAACCTATATTTTGGAGATTCCGATAGTGCGGGGCGCTACTTTGCAATCACCCGCTGGAATGTATTGGATGGTCTGATGGTTCGGGTAGGCATAATTATTTTTCACTTATTTTTTATCTTGATTTTATTAAAGAGAGCACGGCGAAGCGACAGCGGAAAACTTGTCAGATCCGTGTTCCTCTGATGTCTGGGTATGTTTTTACGAGGTGTCTTGGAGGTGGGTCACGGGGGTCCGGAGGAAAGAGCTAATAAACAGGTAGCTGAGTGGGGGACGAGGTGAGACGCTAATTCCGTGCTGCGCCAGGCAGGCCACTCATAATAGTAACGAAAACCCGTGTTCAGGGCTTCGCCGAGGAGCGCTTCGGTCTTCAATAAAAACCTTCCCCCTTCGGCTTTGGGTCAACACGGAGAATTAAGAAAACACCTACCTACAATAGAAAGAGTACAAGACATTGTCCTTTTCAAAACCATCTCCTCTTTGATGTTGCATTCTTTACAGAGAGCAGGAAAAAAAAACACCCCTCATTGCACTGTGAGGGTTGTGGGAGTGGAAAGCATGGCTGCCCATTTCCCCCAATACTATATAAGCTTATCATGCTTCATTTTGGCGCCGATTTGCCCTCTCAGTGAGCCGCTAAATGTCACATTTGTGTTTGTTTTAATGTAAACATAGGAGTTTTATCCGCCGCCGCCGCCCGCGCGCACGACGCGCCCGCGTACAGTACTTTCTTTTAGGGGTTGGCTGTTTGAATGGGGACGCACCTACTTGGTGAAGTGATTCAAAGTGTTGCTGTGTAGGCCTACCAAGCTTGCATTGTTACTTTCCTGACACGCAGCAATATGTCACACTATCAATTTTCGTCCCTACAGGTAAAGTTGAATTACACGGAAAGGTGATAGAGGTAGACTACTCTGTTCCCAAAAAACTAAGGTAGGCCTACAATCTGACACACACACACACACACACACACACACACACACACACACACACACACACACACACACACACACACACACACACACACACACACACACACACTCACACACACGCTCACATTGTGTCATACGCCTATACTGTGCCCCATGCCAGACTTGTGTGTGTGACCTGTAGGCTTCCGCTGTGAAATATAGCACGCTAGATTTACCCCTCCTTAAAAAAAAAAAAAAAAAACTCGGCTCCTTGTGTGTGATTCATACCAGGTTGTTGTTTGTTTGTTTGTTGTTGTTTTATTTGCTGGCGATGGGAATGGTAATTGCATGGCGATTAAAACAAAAGAAAGAAAGCAACAAAGAAGCAGTTTAGTCCCAAACATGCGCAGAACACACAGTGACTGCTGCCATATCGCGTGATCTGCTGCAAGGCCTAGGCTATATCCCCACTGTGAAACATGGACACACGTACACGCACACACACACATACACACTGTGCATACATGCAATAAATTCATCATAACTGAAGCTCACACACAATCATTGCACTCTGCTGTGGTCAATTCTTTCCCCACGTGGCTTATTTTTCCCTATGTAGGCGTTAAAGTTTCCTTATTGACTGGAACACTGCATTGTACGATGAGATGCATACCAATCAGCTGAGCCTCTCCTCTGGTGACTATATGTAGGCTACGTGTGTGTGTGTATGTGTATGTATATGAGAGACACGGGTTGTGTGTCTGTGTGTGTGCGCGCGCGAGGAAAGCGAGAGTTAGTGTGTGAGATAATGTATATAACTCTAACCACAGCACGATTTGGTTTTGTGCTCCTCTATCAGCTTGTCTTTTTTTTTTTTTTTTAAATAAAGTGTGAATAAAATAAAAAATATATCTACTAGGTTTTCCCCCTTCTTCTAATGGCTCGGAATTAGTGATTTAAAGAAGCTGTGTTGTTCCGTGCGTAATGCGTAGGAAGAATTGTGGAGTCGTATAGACGCTGCACATTTCTCAACAATGCCTTTGGCTGTAGGGGAAGCCTACATTGCGTGACAAAAAGGTAAATATTCAAGCCCCTTGCGGAGGAACACGTGACCCACACTTTATGCGTTTCCAGCCTAGTCCTCCCCCTCCAGTGCAGGCTACTTGCCTGCATTACAGCTCTCGCTTTTATAGCAGTACAACGCTGTGGAGGGGGTTATATATATGTATGTGTAGTGTAAAAAAAAAAAAATCGAGCGAGCTGCTGCTGCTGTGTTTGCCCGACTCCTTGTTCAGTGGCTCGATTTGCAAGCGTTTTTGTAAAGCGTGCAAAGCGCAACATGGTGTTAAAAAACCCTGCGCCACTCCCCACAGTTAATGTGCACGTAGGCCATGGCAATGTTGGGAGAGCCTCATAATGGCTGCCATGATGGCCCTGCTCCCTGCACGGCTATAGGCGGACTGAGATGGAGCAAGTGTCCATACATGTGCCTGCATGTGTCCAGGAGGCATGTGTGCAGCCGCTGCATGTTTCTCTCCGGGCCTACAGAGCCGATTCTCCGCCAAATCACTGAGGTCGACACGAGTGCAGCGTATATGACACGTCCAGGTGTTCATTTATCCCCCTTAAAGCACTGTCATTGTAAAGTGGGCGAAATGGCACGTGGAGGTGTAACTTCACGTTATTTGATCATATCGTTTAAAAACAAAAATGGTAATTCTTTTACACGGTGATTTAACCCCACCCCCTCCCTGTTGTGGGCTTTTGTCAATTATTGCAGAAATATTTACATTGTTTTAAAATTTATAGTTAAAGATGCGTAATTTCGACCAGCTGTGATTACTGTAATTATCCCTTTTTTATTTGACAGATTTGCAGTAATGCAAATGTTTGAATAGGCATATAGATTTAAAAAAACATTCTTATGCAGTCTCTTACGTATTAATACATATAGTTCATATTTAATAATTATTATAAAAGTTTAGAATAAGCAAAGTATATTCACTTTATGCTATTTATGAATGTAGTATTTAAATAATACTACATATAGCATTCCCTGATTTTAAACACTATGGTTGCTGTGGTGAGGCCATAGTAAAACAGGGCACAGGCAGTGAACCAATGATCAGTTTTTGTTCTGTCATTTAGGAAGTTGTGTGTGAACCTTCAGGCCTACTGGCTTTTTTGAGGCTGCCGTAGTTTCAGCTGCAGTTTGCTGTGTCTGTTTATATATATTTCAGTTGTGTTTTGTTGTCTAATGTCTAAAAGGCACAGTGGGATTAACCGTCAAATTAGGTCTATTTTTAATGATAAGAAATTATGACTGATCACAATTGGTTGCAATAACATTTTGCTTGCTAATGAGCTTTTTCCCTAAAGGACTGGGCCTTGTTAAATGTAATCTTGAATAGTCCAGAATAGACAAAAGTATGAATTGTTGTGGTTTTGATGTTCTATTTATTATTCAAATGTTATTTCACCCACATATATTTTATTTTTTGATATTTCAAATGGGTTTGACGCACAAGTTTGTGTATAATTTTACTCAGAGCTATTTTAAAGCAAGAGAAGTAGATTTATGATTTTATGTGTAACAGTTTAAGAGCTACTTGTCATCAAAAATACAGAATAATTAGATGCACATTATGAGTCATATTTCAAACAGAGTTTTTAGAAATTAAGTGTTATTTCTATTAAAACTGATTGATTTAATCACTTTAACTCTGCTCTAATAATGTAGGTTACTTTATATGGATTTCAGTATTAAGACAGCTGATTGAAAATATAATAAATATTTTTTGGTTGCTGAGTAAAAACCTAAAATCATATTTCTGGGATGTGCATTTGGATTGTCATGAACACATACACTTGATATATAAGTTGAAAATATACACTGGAGATGACATTATCAATACAATAATACACATTAAACATCATAGAAAATAAATATATTCATGTGGAATTATTGTAATAATTTGTTTATTATTCTTGATTACCTTTACTTAGATAATAAATATTGCCCCTGATTTGATTGAAAGAAGGGAAGAGAGTTTGAAAATAAAATTATTTTTGTTTCCTGAAACCTCAATATCATTTGTGCTCAGGTGTTTGTTTGGGGGTTTTTTCTTTTTGGTGGCTTATGTCAAGTCCTCCTTATTAAGTTTCCTTGTTAAGCAAATCATGCGGCTGAGTGTCTGCTCACACGACACACAAGGAGTGTGGCTTGGTGTTAATTGATATTGGTGTGTCATGAACGATATGCAGTGTTGCTTGACTGTGAAATAGGTGATGAGGGTGTGAACACGGCGCCTAACGTGAGCTCTCCCTTCGAACATGATCAATATTCAGTTATCAGCGCTAAGCATGTGAAGACAGTGTTGTTGTTGTGTTGTTGTGGGATAAACACTATTAAAGCTGCCTGCCTGCATTGTATAAGCCAGACATTTGTTTACTTTTTATATTTAACAGTTGAGACTGATAGAACCAGATTCCCGTCCTCCTAATTATCCCTCCACACCTTTGCCTGAACCTGGAGTGATAAGAGGCTCAAACAGACAGCGATGCACGTGCTGTATCCCGCTCATTTAGCCTGTAACACAATAAACACGAGTTGAACTGTTTGCATTTTGCAGCTTAATGTTGTTTGATGAACCTACATTGATTACAAGACTTTTTTTTTTCTTACAAAAAGGATACAAACCAAGACATGGGTGTAAACATCTGCATTGCACCACAGTGGTGCACTTGCAGATGTGTGTGTTGGGTTGTCAGTGCACACTGAGTCAAAACAGCGAAATATGATAGCCATCAGTTGATCCACTCCGAATCCATTAATACTCCCCAGTTGATCCTGGGTGAAGGGGAAGCTCTCCAATTCAGGCTCTGGTTTTGTCCAGAGTGATAGCAGGAGTCACTGCACTGCTGCCCTCTGAAGCCACATCCGCTGCACCTTCCTCCTGACTCCTCACGTCGCCCCTTCACCTGCCTGTGAGCAGCCTCTGAGGCATCTGGTCTGTGGAGGAGAGCTTCGAGTGTCTCACAGCCACGTTCGTTATCAGACTTAAAGAACATCATTATTGTCTTTTTAACTTTGGCTCGTCTTATGTTTTGATTCAAAAGAGTCAACGCCTCACGTTTGAGATCTATTTATCTCTGGCTCAGCCTTAGGTGTTAAATGAGATTAGCAAGATATGAAAAACAATGGCAAACGAGACAGGTCTTTATTAGCACTTCAAAATATAATGACTATTTACCTGTCACATATTAACTAATGGCTTTTATTTCGAGTGCGTTGATGCAGCTGCGTTTGAAATCTACAGTGCTGCTGAATTTGTATGGCATTTATTCACTTTTGCATGAAAGCGGAGTAGTGTATTTCCATCCTTAAGTGATAACTGACTTGCTGGTGCAACAGAGTACATAGCTTAGGGGGAGCAGGGAGATTAGATGTGAGAGAATTGTAGATTCACTGTGTGTCTTATCAGACCTGTGGGATCGCTGTTAAAGCTCACCGAGAGCTGGAAACACCTTTTTTTCTTTACAGACACCAGTGTGTACGTCTTAGCAGAAAGTTCTTGGTAAGCTGTCATTCACATTCCACTCCAACCTGTTGCATGACTAATACGGCAGAGCAGCATTGCACTCATTACAACCAGGAGTTGGGTAAACAGCCAGATGACTCGTGAGAGCGGCAGCGAGGAGGTGTGGCGAGGTGTGGTCGGGATGAGGAGGATAGCTCTGACTGGACGTCCCAAGTCTGACATTTTTCTCCTAATACTAAGTTCCTGAAGCACAAAAGGATAAACACTGAGCGTTGACTACAGGGAGACAGTCTCCGGTGTTCGATCAGTGACACGTATAGCTCCCTCAATCTGATAGAAGATGAAGAAGACTATCTTCTCTGTGTGTTTTTATTTGCGACCTCAACATTGTGCATTATCAAGTTCTTTCCTACTGAACGGTGAGAGTAATGGAAAGCCAGCCTGCGGTAGAAGTAAATTGAACCTTCATTGATTAGAGACAATAGCCATAAAGCCTCCTTGAACTGAGCCATTAGAGTCACTTGTCTCCATTCACGGGAGAATTTGTCATTGACGATACATGCCATCTGCTTCTGTTTGTTGAAAACAAAAGAAAATAAGTTTTAGTCCCGCACTCCTGTCAGCGCTTGGATTTAATGCCTTTCACTCAATGCTGCATGAAGTATTTTTTGATAAAGTCCCTGCAAACAGTGTGGGGGAATTTAACTTTTCCTCCTGCATCACTTGATCCTCTGTGCACCTGTCGAGCAGGTGTGCATTCAGTCGACTGCTAACTTGCTATTTGTGCAGGAGAAACGTGTGACCACCACTGTGGCTGCCTTTTAGAGGAAGACTCAGCATTGTTTTGAGCCGATGTTTCCCTAAGTAGGGTTTGATGGATTGCTGGAGTCCTAAACGTGGTGCATATGAATATTGAATGAATTGTAAATCATTATTGTGTGTGGCGTTGTGTGTACCCAGGTTCTTTTTTTTTTTTTTTTTTGGAGGGGGGGGTGTGGTGATTTCAACATGTAACAGCTGTTTTGTCTCTCCTTCCATTTCTCTGTCTGCTGTGTCTGCTCCTCTGATGCGAGCGTGCAGTATGTGGGTGTGGGGTTTTACGCACATGCAGATATGTTCACACAGCTTGAGGATGACGCTAGAGAGAGAGATAGAGAGAAGCCACGGCGGTGACTCCCGGCTGAAAGATCCGCGCCGGATGTGAAGTTTAATGTTCCCTGGCCCTCGGTGCGCTGGTGCTCCCGGTGGGGCATCCGAGGGTGTGGTCGGGGAGGAAGGGGAAGGGTGGGCAGCTGAGGCGCACAGCAGGTGGCATTGCTCACACAAGCAGACCCCCGTCCTTGTCCCATATCAACACCATATATCCCTACCACCCTTGTGCAACTTTAGAGCTCTGATGGGTCTTGAACAGGTGAAATGAATACGGCGGAAACTCCCGAGGAGCCAATCGGAGCCCGACACGGACAGAGCTGGGTGCCGTAATACTTAGACACAGCCAATCCCACTGGAGCGGGTTGAGTGTTAGGGATCGAGGCTCTTGAAGAGTCTCGGTGACATTGGCATAGAGCCTCGAGCTGGGAATGCTGTTGGCCTGAAGCTGTACCCAGGTCAGATGGTCTCCTTAATCTCTTCGGCCAGACCTTTTTCCTCTCCGAGCGTTTCCCAGTGTCCTACCTTAATTTAAAAAAAAGGGGCAGGGGTGCAGTCAGAGGAGCAGGGACCCCTGCTCCAGTCCTATTGGCTCCCTTGGTGAACCGACCACCAGAGTCGGTGGTACTTGACTTTTTAGCTCAATGGATGGATTATTGGATGAGCACGCTGAGTGCGGGTCCATTACATCCTGGACCTGAACCTCTGTATGAAATGACCATTAATATTCCCTGTTGGGAGGTCATCAAATTATTACAAAGAGTGACCACAAAGAGATGGAAAATAACTAAGAGAAACAAAATTAGGGCTTAAAAAAGAGAACTGTACGCCTCGCTCTAATGTAGGAGGAGTAAGCGCACTTTAACATGTCCGTGTTTCCTAATCTGTTAGGAAATTTGTGAGGATTTTGCTCGTATTTTTCACATTTGAATAATATAGTTTTTTCCCCCATTAATTTAATACACAAAATAAACAGAATGGCCAGTGCTTTACATACTAGGACTTTACACTTCTAGTCTAACCAATTCATTCTGATTTTACAAATGTTCACCCCTTATTTAAAACTGTCCTCAGTCTGGCCCCAGCTCAGAGGTTTTTAAACCCACCCTTGTTTTCTGGATCATCAGTTATGGCCCGGTAAAGAAAATGTCTTACACAGACTATTTTCATTCACCATTTCTCACACGCAGGGGCAGGAATGTTTTTTTGACATATATGTGTAATGTCATCTCTCTGTGAAGTAGCAAATGTCAAAAGATATAGTGTTGTGACATTTACAGCATCCTGTTGCGGGAGCAGGACTATGCTATTGTGCTGGCGAACACACGTGCGTGCGTGCGTGCGTGTGTGTCCGTGTGTCCATGTGTGTTTACAGGTCACTCTGTATTCAATTCCAACTGTTCCAGGTTAGGTTCTCCGGGTTGCCATGGGAACCATTTTTGAGTGTTTTGCTTAGTTATAGGAATAGAGCTGAGACGATAAATGCTTTCAGTGAATGAACCCAAAGTCCTCCAGTGTACAGAACACCGTGTGAGCAGCAAACAAGTGAAAAACAAAAGTTGAGTTCTGCCGCATGCGTCACCCAGAGATTCACCCCACAAGTGATCGTTATGATATCTTTTGATATCAATGTCAGAATCCTATGATTACAGCTTAAGTTTGTAATGAACTGCTGTCAGCTAAGGGGGGGGGGGATCTGTAATTTCCACCCATTCCTAGGAGAGTTGGAGACTGCCTACCGGTTACAGCTGCACGCCCCATGCTGCAGCTCGGCCGTGTGCTGGTGGCTCACGCTATGGGCGGTGCAGTGGTCAGAGTGCTGATTTTATATGACAGTGAGTACATAACCCAGTAAGGTGCCTCAGTAAAAAAAAAAAAAAAGCCTGTGTAAAGATATCGCTTCATTGACGTTTTCAAGTGCTCATTTTCTTTCCACAAGTGCAGCAGGGAAAAAAAAAACTGCTGAGTGGGCTGTCCATCTATGTCACAGTCGCAGCCCCTTATGTGACCTTTTCCTATTCATAAACCTACTCGGGAGCCATCATTTCCATCCTTTTCCATATGTATGCAACGGAAGCTGGAAACCCCCTCCACCTCCCCAACAGAACAAGTCATCTACAGTAAGGTCCTCGCACAGCTGAGCCTCCGACACAAACCTGAAGCACAGTCCCGCCATTGTGTTTCCTCTGTTTCACACTGTCTCTGATGGAGGGTGTGGGGTGCGTAGTGGGGAGAGGGGGGGTTGGAGAAGGAGAGAGGACTTCCGAGTCAAACGCACGTGCATGTCCCGTGCGTGCTCATGGTTTCCTCTGTGTGTACGCGCGTGCCCCGAGTGTCGTCTCTGCTGCTGCTGTGTGTGTGTTGGGAGGAATGAGCACCGCTGATAGAGGGCAGCATTTCCTCCCCCTCTCATCGAGACTGGCTCAGCAGGATGAGAGAAGCTGCTGGTGGCTTCAAGTGCTTGAGCCCCTCTCTCGGCAGGCTATGGCGGCTTTACTCGCACACGGGATTTCTGGTCGCAGGTGTAAGACCAGCAGGAACAGAAATCATATCAACCCTTTGTGTTATCTTCTTTCGACACATCTGCTTTTAGTTCCTTGCCAAGTGTGTTAAATCACAATTTTCACCATTGATAAAACTTTGTAAAGAAGTAAGCCTGCCCCTTGTGTGGTGGGATAATGCCATGTAACCTGGTCAGCGTTACCATACAGCGGCCCAGAGAGTTCAGAAAACGTCATGCAACTACACATAATGTGTTGCACATTCAGAAAACATCAATCAACGTGACAACACCTGCAGTGAAAACAATACAGCACATGCAAATATTCAAACAAATATGGTGCTTTAGAGCAACATGGAGCATGAGTGTGGAGGCATAAACAGTGGCGCAGGTTCAAGTCCAACCTGTGTCCCTTTCAACATATCATCCTCTCTCTTTTCAAAAAAAAAAGAAAAAGAAGAATCTGCAGGGACACACCTGTCACTCACTGCCTTTTACCTTTAAACATCACATTTGGGAACCGAACAACAAGTCCCAGCCAAGGTTCAGCATTTTTTAGCGTCCCACCTGGAAACATTTCCATTATTGTGCGACTGAATTACACCCAAATTTGTTTATTTGTGGGCTTCGTGATTCTTTTCTTTTTTTTTGTTAAGCACATGTGTTGTCAAATTGATAAAGATGTTTTCTGAATTTGCGGCATCTATGTGATTTGCATGTGTTTTTTTATTTTGCCGCAGTGTATCGAGCTCTCAGGGCCAACATCATTTCCTACAGTTCTGAAAAAAAGACTAAACCATTGCTCAAGTCTTCATGTGAGTGTTTTGCGTTTTATCAGTTTCTGAAAAGTTAAGTAATATATGAAAGACTGAGAACAAATTTTTAAAAAGAAAAGAAATAAAAAGATATCTTTTAAGAATGTAACAATAAATTGTATCTATGCGGGGCTCTCATTAAAGGGATATTATCATTTTTTTTAAAGTGAGGTTGTATGATCTACAAATAGCCCTTATATTATATAACCAACTGCACTCCTCCCTCCAACCCAGGGTTAGCCCTGCCCAGAGATTTACAACAGCATTGTTGTGAATGGCTCCAAATAAAAACTGCATTTTTCCTGCATTTTTGTGGGCTAAAAAGGTTTTATAAAAAACAATGGAACTGTTCCATTGTTTTTTCAGGTATAAACCTTTTTTAGGCCTCAAAGTGCAGGGAAAATAGGCAGTTTTTCTTTGGAGTCCATTCACAACAATGTATGTTCCCTAAATCTCTGGGCAGGGCTATGGGCAGTTGGTTAGCTCCAAATAAAAACATTTTTCCTGCACTTTGAGAGAGAGTCTTCTACTGCAATTAAAGTACTTAGGGGCTATTTGTAGATCATACAACCTCACTTTAAAAAAAATGCTACTATCCCTTTAAATGGTCTTGTGGACCTAATCTGGCCCCGATCTAAAGCAGGTGCATGATAAGTTACTTAAAGAAATATTTATTTGCTATCTTGCCAAAAGTTAGACGAAAAGATCAATACAACTGTCATATCTCTGTTAATATGAATATATGCTGTAAATATATTATTTACTAATTGGACGCTTATCTATTAGTCTACAAGATTATTTTATACTCTCCACCACTGGCAGCTCCTCTTGTGCTTTACATAGCTGAGCTGTGGCAGTGTTTGCAGGCTTCCAGCAGAAATAGCGTTTAGTATTTGGCCACAGTGATACGCCATAAAGCCTGTTTTACACAGCTGTGCCTGATCCTGACTATGATTTGCTGAGCCCAGAGATGAGTCGGGTAATGTGGGCCAGGCAGGTGCTAGAGAGTAGGACGGCTCCATCTGCCTCTCTGCCAAGTGACCAAGCACATGCCAATACCCAGTCAGTCGCAGTGTGAGAGATGGGCAGAGCATGTATGTGAACGAGAGAGAGAGTGTGTGTGTGTGTGTGTGTGTGAAAGAGCAGAGGAAAGAAAGAGAAAGACCAGAAAGGAAAGAAAGTTGCAGTGTCTGTGTGTGTGTGTGTGCACCCCATGGGAGTTCCTTTTGATTGTATCACACCCAGCGTCAGGTTGTGTGCGGAAGCTTCAGAGTGTGTTCCTAGAGCTGCACACATAGCCACCAGCAAGAATGTGAAAACAACTGTAAATAGCTGTTGTCTCACTGACCCTTGGTTAATATTTCCCCAGAGGAGCAGAATATTTTATAGTGAAGTGTTCAATCTGTGCACGTTCCGCTAAACAGTCTATACTTTGGGTTTACCCATGGGCGCAGTGTAGCCGCTGCGGAAGCGCTGTGCATCAGGATGCTACGTCAGTCCTGAGGTTTTTAAACTGTTGGTCTCCTTTTTGTAAAAAATTATTCAATTTATGAATGAACTAGTGCAAATATATGTAGCAATTGATTGATTGATTGATTGATTGATTGATTGATTGACTGGGCTGTTTAATATGGACAGCTTTGCATTTGCATTCACTGTCTCCATCTAACATCAGCAGTTGCTAACGGGCCGCTTGCTCAGGCCAGCTATGCAGCAACCTCTGTCTCACGCATGCAAACGACGCTGTGACACTGACTGATGAACTGCCTGCTCCTGTCAGGTTAAATGAAGAACATGCTGACACGGCCACTCAAATTAAAATCGAGGCGTGCGTCCATAGCGGATAGAAAGAAAGAAAGAAAGAAAGAAAGAAAGAAAGGCCGACACAGGGAACACAGTCATCTTTAGCTCACACGGTTGGTAAATATTTGATGCTGAGGCAGCCATGCATGCGCTCTTATTGGAGGGTTGCAAAAGTTAATGGGGCCGTAGCCCGTTGCACAAAGTAAGAACAAAACTTTTTTCTTTTTTTTTCCTTCACCATTTATAGACTTTACTCTGTATACGTTCAGGTGATTTTTGTTCTTAGTAAAGGTGGATTCCACAAGATGCAGCTGCAGTTCACCTCCTCACTGTCTTTCCACTGCAGCATTTGCTGCTCATCTCCCTCCCTCCCCACCCCCCACGCCCCAGCCTCCTCCACCTCCTCCTCCTCCTCCTCCTCCTCTCACGTGCATGCCTTGTGTCATATGTACCACCTAGATTGCGTGCATTGTCTCTCGCCGCCTCCCCGCCGCTCATAATGTCACCGCTCCCCTGGCACAGCGTGGCAGTGCAGAATGAAGCCGGGGCTATGTGTTAGCGTGAGCGGGGTGTAAATGGCGTGCAGCTGTATGTTGTGTACTGTAAGCTGAATGTGAGCCACCCTATCAGATAGTGTAACAGAGACAGGCGTTTTATTCTTAGTAGAGTTGTGGTTACTGCTATTGGAATTCTTCAACAACAGTGGACCTTCTGTGTGCACATGTGTCCATGTCATTACGTGTGTGTGTATGTGTGTGTGTGTGTGTGTGTGTGTACAGTGCTTCTGTGTTCCTACCATTCCCCAAGCGGGAGGCAACAGTTCATTTCAGAGATGGTTGCTAAGATGGTTTTGTTTTAAGTGGTGTGAGGAGTGACTCCAGCGCAGCCCCGGTTTCCGGTGGCTTGACGTTTGCGGGAAGAATAAATTACAGAGATATAGAATGACAGGCTTCAAAGGCCGGTCTGATGACAAAGAGACAGCGGTGGAGATGTGGAGCCTCCATAGGATGAAACACTGAGTATGTTGCAGCTTGAAACGGATGTGTAGCTCTAACAAGAACGTGTGTTGGTCCAGTGTAATTGTCGCGTCCCTTTTAATGGATGCAAGTTGCCCCTCAGGGGTTTGTAGAGCATTTTCAGTATCACTGGCTCTTCCTCCACCACCACATATCATCAGAGCTGGCAAATCACAGCACATGATTCACTACCACACACACACACACACACACAGATGGGCTCTGACTTGATCAAACGTCAGCGCAAATAACAGAAATGCCACCAGACAAAACACAGCTCTGATTTGCTTTTCCTAACACTGGCATTTTTTTTTTTTTTTAGCTCTGCCTTCACTAAACACTGCCCACCGCTACAGATGTTTAACCTTCTCCGCCAACAGGTCTGATTGCGACGAGTTGAACATCGTTGCTAGTTTTTTGTGCGTGCCACATGTTCAAGTCTGCCATTATCACACTGACTCGGTGCTTCTCGGAGCAGTTGTTGTGGCTGTCTTAAAGAATGAGGCTTAGGTTTCTAGATCAGCCCTCATTCCTAATAACCCCTTCAACTTAGACAGGGTGTTTGTTAAAGAGGGGAACCAACCTCGTATGTTTTCTGCCAGGAGTAATGAAAGCAGTCGGCCTGTAAATGCTTGCAGATTTGTTTTGGTGTTTCTGCGTGGAGGGGAGTCGCACGGCTGAAATAGTTGTTACTGCACCCTTGAATATCCCAAGTCTCCCAAAACAGAGACTTTGATTGATATTCATGTTTTGATATCGAGCCTCAGGTGGTTTTGAGGAAAAGTGTGCATTTTATCTTTAAAGGTAAAATAGATGTGGGAGAAGTTTGGTACCTAGGTTTTTTAGGTGGTGATAAGGATCTGAAACTTCCACACCGACATGTATTTTTTATTTTCTTTGTGTACTGTTACATTCTCATGCTGTAGCATTTTGTCAGAAAACCAAATGTGGAGGACAAACAATAAACAAACACAAACTGTTACAGGAGAATTCAGCTTTTTTTTTGCGAGTTGAGGGATCGCTGCAGCTTGGCAGACGTCGGGGCTCCGCTCGGTGCCTTCTAGTCACATATATAAGAGGCACCAACAACAAACCTTTCCCTCAGGCTTTTCCACAATCACCAATAATTCTCTCTCGCCTTCTCTGTCTCACTTTAAATGCTGCCCACACAACAGGCTTTTCCACCCGCTCGCCTTGGCTGTGCAGCTCCGGCTCCCTAACTTGAGATATCGACGTCAACTCTGAATATTTACTTGAGTATTTATCGCCTATTGATCAGGCCTGACACTCCTGTGACCATCCCCGATAATTGAATTAGTCTGCATGTTATGTTGCATTCTCACATGCTCAAAACTCCAGCTACCTCCCTGCTAACCCTCGACAACGGCTTTCCCATTCCCGGCGCCCTCCTGCTATTGAACTGAATCACACACTCACACATACACACGCACACACACACATGCAGCACTGAACTCCTAACCATCTCCAGTCCACTTCCTCTCTAGCCCCCTGCCTCATTTCACAGAGTAGGTCAGGATGTGGAGCCATTTTAGCCACAGGATTAAAGTCTGACAGGGATAATGCCACTTCAGCCACTTGTCGGTCATGTGACACGAGATGATCTAAGGTTTTGGGAGGAGCACTATAATGTAATTAATGTATTGGAGGCTCTTATCCATTTGACTCCACCCATTGTAGAGCTGTACCATTAAACCATTAAAAACTGCTTTTTACAGGCGACAAGAATGGAAACGGTGGTGGCGATGAGTTGTTTACCACCCACTATTTAATTGTTTGCATTTTATTTAGCTTGATCCTCTGCAGGGACGGTGTAGAGAAACCCGGCGTCCCTCTCAGAACTGCCTATTGATGTAAATTTAACCTTAAACCCGTTGGTGCTGTCCCCCCCAACCCGCACATGGGTGTCCTATATAGATAATCCCACCGCCTTGTTAATCTCTTGATGGCTTATCAGGGTTACCGCACTTTATTTAATTTACTACACTTCGCTCACTTGTGCAAAATTGCTGTTCGTCTGCAATTCATTTAAGCTCTTTATCTGTTCTTATCTCGCACTGACTCTTTGTTTTTCCTTCACTTGTTCAATCTTTGTTTTGAAAAGACCTTGGTTCATTTGTTGCAAATGTAAAGTGCCAAATGCAAACAGAATGATATAAATAAATAGATCATTGATAGAAAATTTGCTTTGTGTGTTTTACATTCATTATTGTTAAATGTCAGGACTTTATATTATTTAAAAGTGCTGAGGCACTTAGATTAATATTTGCTGCTTACAGTTGTTTTCATCATCAATTTATCTGCTGATTTAAAAAACAAGCTGTATAAAATGTTAGAAAACAGCATCAGAAAAATACAGATTTTAAGTTCCACACTCCAGAGCAAAGTCTCACCGTAAAATCCACAAAACAAAAGAAATGTTTTTATATGAAAAATTAATTTATGATCAGACAAAGTGTTGCAAATTTCATATAATTTATTTAATCTCTACAATAGTTAATAATCATAATAATGATTCAGTGATAATTAATTATACCTGTGTCCTTTAAATAAATATGATTCTGTGCTTATTCAAAAAGAGAAGAACTTATTTCAAAACTAAATGTACTCAATCAGGCCAAGACAACTATCACACAACAACAAATGAAACACAGACAAAATCCCAGTGAAGGTTTATGAACAGGCAGCGTTTCTCAAAAGCCTCCAAAGTTAAAGTCAAAACAATTAATTTAAAGGCAGACACATTAACCTGAACTGCATTTTTTCCCCCGACCCTTTAAAACTCTCCAGCAGCCATTTTAAGAGGCAGCATAATTAAAGTCAAACACACACAACTTTAATTAAACTTATTGGAAAGCACTTGCATGTGTCAGGCGGACTCTCCCCCCCTCCCACCCTCCCCGGCCTGGCACCGGCTCTCGACCCTGTGTTTGAGAACCGTGGTGCACGTTTCACCGTTTCAAAGCTTTTGTTCCGCCGCTGTTTGCGGAGCGACGGCTCCTCGGTGACAGCAGCTGTGAGTGGCAGCGGGGCTGTTTTGAAATATGCTGCTTATTGGCCGTGGACCCCCCCTACCACCCTCCTCCCCTCCTCCCCCTTCCTATCTCTCTCTGTCGTTCTCTGAGGATGAATCTTCACTCACCTCCTGCTAGTTTCTGTGCGTGTTTTCACTAGCTGGTAGGAACTTCCCTGCAGACAGGGGGAGGGGAAAGAGAAAGAGTGGTGGTGGAGGTGGGGGGAGTGTTCATTTGTGTGTGAACAAGTAACGCTCGCTCTCCAGAGGGAGCTGGAGGGAGAAGTGAGACGGGCAGAGAGAGAGAAAGAGAGGGGACGATGAGAGACAGACAGTAAGAGGAGCGGGAGACAGAGCAGAGCAGGCAAACAGTCGGAGGGGCTTGCGTAATGTTGAGTGATGTGCGTGCGGTATTGATCCAGGTTAACCCTGCCGGGACCTCCACCTATGGCAGGTGGGCTCAGCCTTGCAGCCGCAGTTGTAATACCTTATGGTTGGCAGATTAAGGGATGAGACCTAAGGAACAAGCTGCACAACTCAACATAAAGCAAGAGAAGCAGCCATGAGGAGCAGCTGACAGCGTCGACCCGCACTGCACCGCCGCAGCAGGAGCCGGTATCCACCTGTCAGTAGCTTTTAGCGCTGAGGTGTGTGAGAGTGAGGAAGACACAGAAAGTACATCAGTGTGATCGCGTGGAGGAGGAGGCAGACCAGTGGGCTATACATTAGCATAGCCGTGGATCTGTGTGTGTGTGCGTGTGTGTGTGTGTCCCTTGTGTGGGTTCGCTGTGTGCCTGTCAGTGACAGTGCTGACGATGTGCTTTGTGGTGGGGACTCGGAGGAGTCCTCACTTGGTGAAGTAGCAGCAGCAGCAGGCGTTTGATGTGTGCAGGACAGGACAGAAGAGTCCAACACATGACTCCGCAAGTCCTCCTCAATCCTTCCTCTGTTTAGTATTATCTTTTCTTTTTTTTCTTTTGTTGTGCACCTGGCTTAATGTTTGCAGCACATTGTCATGATGGTCAGAAATGACTTTGCTCAGGATTGTACGTAATGTTTTATTCTCAGCATATCCAGTCTATCTAAGGTTATTTATTTAGTTGGAGCTGTTGTGCTAAACACCACTTCTGTTTGAGGCTGATTTGGTGTGTATGTATATATTTTTAATCCAAATCCACTCAAAATTGTGTTTTGTTTATTTTCACTTTGCTGCATGCCCGTGCAGAATGATGTACTGAACCTTCTCCCATTCATCTGGTGAAGGGGAAGGTAAAGTCTCTCCGGGTTCTTCCTGAGTTTCAGTCGAACACCTGTAGCTCTGAGCGTGATTTGTGATGATGGACCTGGTTCAGGAGCCGCTTTCGGATCTTGAAATGTGACAAAGTGGATTGAAATGTTGTCTATGTGTGGTTCGGTGCCAGTGTTGCTCTTATCTTCAATAGGTCTTCATCTCAGATGTTTCGCTGACGTTCTAGTGACATTTAATCTTGAAAAGATTTTCTTCAGTCATGCGTCATTGTTGTGGTAGTATGCTATCACATTATCATACTTTCTCCTTCCTTTTACAGTTGTGACTTAATAGAGCTCCTCCACTGCAGTGTAATCCACTGCTTCCTGCCTCTGTGGTCACCTAGGATACCGGGCCGGAAGGAGGTTTTTCACGAATGCGTTGTTTAGATAGACGTGGGACAACGAGTGCATTTCTTGCACCAAATGTAAATATGCTGTAAGTGGATTAGTTTGGAAATGTGTGATTTGGCGTTCTGCTGAGTTGCCATGTTATCCCTGCGTTAGAAATGCATTATGCCACAGTGAGATGGGGAAAAATGGAACATTTATAAATGCTCATTTCATTGGTTTAGTGGGCATGACGGGAGAAAATGTGTTTTGTGTCGGCTGGGCACCCTGTGGCATTTTAGCTCTGGCAGAAAATTTGCGATGATTACACCCGAGAACTGAAAATCATTTTGTATCCACAACAGCATGCAAATAGCTCTGGACGTTCCAGGGGTGCCGTTTGTGTGTATCTTACCTAATTGTTTATAGTGAGCGTAATTTTGTTATTTCTTGGTGGTGTTAATATCCTTATCAACACCCTTTATCAATGTCTCTGTAGATGCAGTTGATTATGATGAATAATGTGAGCTGTGCCTCAAAAAATAATGACTAGTTTGGCCTGAATCACTGAAATCTATTGAATCATCTGTATTTAGGCCTATTATGTAATAATGAATCATTCCATGATACAAGATATTAATCTGCGGTAAATTTCCCTGTGTACCAATAGACCTCCTCTGTGAACTTTGCAGTACATGTAATGGATGAAGAAACAACGCAGCGTTTCCTTATTTACATCTTTCTATTAACCAGCTGAGCGAGCGTTGACAGCGAGGAGCAGACAAACGTCAACAGGAAGGTTGTGGCTTCCATTAGAGCTGCGTGTGTCTACCTGCCTGCCTCTCTCGGCCTGTGTCTCCCCCCGCTCTGCTGAAAATGAATGTGTGAAGAGAAACAGGCAGACAGGTAAAGCCTGCTGCATTCTGATGAGCTTCTCGCCCCGCCGAGGGCTGGGAGGGAAAACTGAAGCAGGCACCTGAGCCCTACACACTGAGATGAGATGGTTAGCAGCTCCAGCAGGAGCTTTGTTCACTCTGCAGTGTCAGGGTGTGAGAAATATGTGGTGGTGGTGGTGAGGCAGGGAAACACAGCAGATACAACACCTGTTTCCAGGAGATAGATTTATGATCATATGAGGAATAAGATTTAATGACACTGAAATAAACCGTCAACAGTTTTATATGTTTAAAATGTAGGAGAAGAAATTTTGATTTCAAATTGTCTGTGAAGGATCTCAATTATGTTTAGATTGTGATGTCCAACAGTGCAGATTAATTCATTAAATTAAATCTGCTTTAATTATTTTGTTTACATTGACAGTTGAGCACAGGGGTCTGAAACAAAACCTCAGAGAATTATCAGCCCTCTTCCCTCAGCTATTTTAACTCTGCTCACCTCATTGGTTTGGCTTTATAGCTCACAGCTTCTCTGTTTTGGAGCATTTAGCAGCTTAAGAGCCTGGTGTTTCCTTCAGGAGTGGGTACAGACAAGAACAAAACAACAAAAAAAACACTCACCACATGGCAAAAAACACCATCATAATAATCATGTTGCTCCATTTCTGCTGGGTGTGTAAATTATAATAGGTGTTGTGATCATCACAGCTGTTCTCTGTAGTCCACAAATGGCCAAAAGATCTGTCAGTGTAGGTTTAATTTAATTGTATAAACTGATTAATTGGGAGGATAGAATCATTAGTTGGATTTTCTGCTGCAGGATCCATTAATCAACTTTAAAGTCTTTTGTCCAGAATCAGAACTTTTCATCTCGAAACAGCAGCTTTGATGTATTTCTATTTTCATTAAATTTAAAACAAAATTGTAACTAAATATCTCAGTCAAAACTTTTACAGGCTGTGAACTGCTTAAGTACTGCGTGTTGCTAATGTTAAAAAGGATAGACGATGAGAAAATGATGAGATTGTTTCATCTCCCAGGTCCAGGTTTATATGAGAACGTATTTGAAACATATAATTAACCCCCCCTATGTCCATCCAGTGGGCTTTGGCAACATTTGAAATTTCATATCTTGATATGGTCCTGCAAAATATTTTAATATATTGTATGGCATTAGAAATGTGAAATATTTTTTTTTAGATATTGTGAAAAATATTGCATATTGAAAGAAATACTGTATTATCTGTAACTATTCAAACACTTTATTTTAGGGGTCTTTAACATTGAAATAATTTCCTAATAAGTTCCAAAGTAAATTGTTATTAGTAAGAAGTAAGAAAAAGCTCCATTTAGACCAAACTAAATTATTATTTAAATGATTTGAGATTTTATCCCACATGCTAAATTGTTAGTTTGCCTGGAGACACATTTCACATTCTGAATGCAGACCTGCTGTGACTGAAGTGGCTTAAAAACAATATAAATTAGACTAGCAATTAATCTGAATTAATTAATCAGTAGTGTATAAATTGAACACAGTCTCTTTCCCGCTCTAATTAGTTCAAATTTACATACGACATTGCAGGAAACTTTGTGTGGAAATTATTAGGAAATGAGTTATTAGGAAAATAAATAATTATTACATAACCAGCATTATCATAATATGATACTAAATGGATAAATGATCAATTCTTCTGAGCTCTTAGATGTGTTCTCAAAGCGCTTACAGACCGGTGTGTAATCGCACATGTCATGGAAAAATGTCATTTCAAGGCTAAGGCAACGTTGCGGGTTGTAAGTGTGCGCACCTTTGCGCACAGGCTGTGGTAGCACGTGAGCTGAGGAGCTACTCCAGGGTTTGTTTGTCCTTCTGCAGCACAAACAGTGACAAACCTTTGCTACCGAAGGACAATAACTTAGTGCACAGGCACATGTGTCATACAAATCCTGTTATCTCTGCTCCACAACACTTAGATGAGACGTTTCTCGGAGCGCTACACAGAAACGGTCTGAGCTCCGTCCTAATCCAGCAACAGAGAGCGGGACGCAGTGGGAGCGTCGCCGCGGTGTGAATAGAGGAACGGGGGGGACACCTTCCACACACTGGGGTCTGCTGAATATTGTTGACTTGTTGCTTCCTCGCTGAGATTCCAGGGCGTTTAGGCGCTTAAGAGCTTAAGGGTCCAAGCTAGAAAATGGGTTAATTCAGATTAGACAAGTCTGTCGTTGATGTAAAAGGACCACCAGACGATTTGACCAACCCGCCCAAACTGACCCATATAATGAAGTGGTGTTTCACTTTTACACTGAGTAGAGTTTGTCTTTGTCGGTTTCAGCTGGTGCACAGAAATAAAAACCAGTGTGCTGTTCCAGAGCCGTGCAGTCCACACTGATGATGCAAGAACTAAAGGACTTCACATACATGTAGCCGTAAATGTGGCTGATTGTCAGATGATCGCATTACAGTGCACTCAGCACTGCAGCGTCAGACTACTACAGAAAAGAATCAGAGGCATTAGTGTTGCCCAGACAGTCCATATCACTGGATTTGTAACATGATCACGTAATAGACACGTAATCACACACCTCCAGTGTGATTTATGGCCGCAGCGGTTTTCATTTCCTATTTTATCTGCATGGTATGGCCGGGTCGAAGGTCCGATCATCCCTCATTCTGAAAAATCATCAGTTATCTCCTGTGTGATGAAGTCCTCGGTTGCTCCGGACCGATGCGGACTGTACTCCTACTGTGTCTGTTGTGTCATAAGAGCGCGGCCTTCAGCGGGAACAAAGCGCTTTGTCAGGCAGATATGGAGACGAGGAAAAGGGAGGAGGGCGGAGAAATAAAGATTTCAGTTCTTCTGACATTAGACACAGCTCACACCATAGCACAAGGAGCGAATCAGTTCTGTATACATGCGTGTGGGGCACAAAAGCGAGACAATAATCAAAAAGTAATGCATAATAGTGAGGATGAGTGTTGACGTCCACATCCACACAGACGAGCGGAAAATGATGGTTAAAAGCAGAGAAAAGAAACTTAATCAGTCTTCTGAATTTTGCAAACAATTACATGTGAGATTTCTAGTAGTGAGATGTTTGTGTGTGTGGTTTGGGAGGAGTGTTTGGGAGTGGGGCAAGTTTGTGAGGCAGCGGGCCACGGACAGGCCCAGTGGACTGAAGGCCTATTTGGGATGTCTTTTTATTTGTCCAGAGAGAGCCTCCCCGCTGGGCGCTGCTCACAGCCTGGTGAGCCATTTCTGACAGGACGGGCATCCGCACAGAGCAGGGAGAGAGAGAGAGAGAGAGAGGGGTAAACAAGGCTTTAAAGGCCTCATTAGACAGAATCCTTGAGTGGAGAAGGAAACGTTTAATCATTCACTCCTGTGAGCTTCTGTTAAAAAAAAAAAAAGTAAGTGTTTTAACTCCAGTCAGAGAAGTCGAGAAGGTGCCTGAATAAAAAAAAAGACTTTTCACCGTTACTGTGTGTGCCTTTGATTTTTGCGTGGGCGTGTTAAGGACAAAGTACAAGAGAGTTTATGGTAAATTGAATAACACTGTGCTCTGTCTATAGAATACATGGTGTGACCTGCCTTTAAAGGTTGAATCATTAATCTGCATTGCACATAGTGGCCAATAATTCACTGTTGATCAATTCAAAGATTAAACTGCTCCACTTATATAACTAGAAAGACACAAATGTCCTAAAATGTAGATCAAAAAATGAAATGGAAAGGAAAGGAAAGGAAAGGAAAGGTCATGAGGGATGAAAACACATCAGAAACAAAGGGGTTTTTTTGTAAAAAAAAAAAGAAGGTTTCATAGGTTCTTCTTTAGAAACACTACAAACCTCTGGCGAGGGGTGAATACCCTCTTTCTCACCCCTCTGCCCTCTCAGAGGTTGAAATTCCTTCGACTGCCCGGCGTGCATGTGCGTATTAGTATGCACGCGTGTGCACAGTCACGGTTTCTTACCTCGTGCAGGTGGGTGCAGTAAATATTAGCTTTTCAAATTAACATGGCCACCCTCAGATATTTAAAGGCCGAAATTGAGAGGCTTTCTTTTTTCTCTTGGCCGGCCGCTCCAAACCAACAGCAGACAGCATGGTTACATTCAACAAACATTAAGTAACCATTTACTTCAGTCTGTATCTTCTACTGTAATCCAGTTTGGACTTTGGGAAAGGAGGAGCCGAGAAAGGGCGCTGGGTTCACCTTGAATGCAAACAAACAGGAGATATTAGCAGATGCCTGCCTGTCGCCGTGTATAATCCCACCCGGTTATTCCCTGATTGTAGTGCAACACCTAGAACCATGAGCATGTGCGACTGATGCAGCTACAGATCTGAGCCCTGCAGACGGGCTGTAGTAACATGTTGCAGGGTGGCATGTGTTGTGGGCCTCTCCCTGCCCTGGAGACAGACAGACAGACAGAGAGCAGTGATCTTCTGGTCAGCCGGCGGCCACAGGCATGCTGAAAATGAGACCTTGAGAACCGTCGAGAGGCAGTGTCATTTTTTCCGGGAGATGTCCACTCGGGAAGCTTCCTCCACGTGTTTCAGAGTGACAGACAAGCAAGTGTCCGTTGGAAAAAACAAGGAAGCATAGCTGAGGCCTGTATGACTGAATGCACGAGCCGTGTTATTGAGGCGGCGATTCCCTCGCTTGACAGTGGATCTGCTGATTTACTTATTAACCGCTGCACTACACTGTCTAACATTACACCAAGGTTGCAGGCTCATAACAGAAACACAATGTAACCAAACTGTCAGAATTCACAGGCTTTAGACGACGATGATTGAAATGAGCTTTTAGTTTCTGCAGTATTCAGATGCCAGGGTTTGGATCTGCTCTGAGGTTTTGTGTCTCAGCTATTGGCTGCTATTGAGTTGCGGGAGGTTTGTGTATACTGTGTTGAAAAAGCCGGAGCGTTTTAGTAGCACAGATGCATTTTTTTGATGGGTTTTCCCTTGTTTGGATAGCAGCTGCCAAGAGATGTCTTTCATTGAGCCACTCGCTTTTAACCACCATCAGTGACAGAAATCTTGCAGGTGTGGTCGTACACGCCGGGAATTGTCAGTTTGTTATTTTCGCCAGGACTCGCTTGGTCGTAGAAAAAACAAAAATTTCCTGTTATTTTTTTTAAATGAAAGCAGCATTTGAACTGATATACTAATATACAGAATAAGAGACAGAATAAATTGTTTGTTCCTTGCTAGAGTTTTATAAATGTTTACCTGATATCAATATTAGCCGTCGGTTCATTTATTCCTTTTATACTAACACTGATGACTGTACGGATGGAGAGGAGGAGGAGAGAGCTGTCCTAAACCCATGTCATGCTGTGTTTCCTCTTCTTTTTTATTTTATTTTATTTCCTTGAGCGGCACAATCAGGAGGCATTCATTCATGTCCGGCTGCCAGCTCACTCCTGTCGTTCTCCTCTTGCCACTGACAGGAAATTCTGACCCGTGTTTTTTTAACCAGACGTGTTCGGAGAGAAGTGGATGTAGAAATGTGTGTCACTGTGTGAACACGTCACGGAAAACTTACAAAATAACTACATTGCACGTGTGTTTGTGTTTCCTGTGGAGAGTCACCTCTCACTATTGCTGATTACCCTTCCTCCTCCTCCTCTTCATCCCTCCATCTACCTCTTTGCATCAGTCTCTCTTGCTCTCGCTCCTCAGATGCCTCCTAATTGTGCACTGAAATGATTTTTTTTTTTTTTTGGTGAGGGGGGATACGGTGGCTCAGCGATGTGGCTTTTTCCCCTGCCAACCTCTGCTTTTTAAATCAGCAGCTCTCGTTGCGGAACTGGACTATCTCACGTTAATGTAGTTGTTAACAGCTTGTGGTCAGCGGGCGGTTTGTGTGGCTTTGCTGTTTGAGCTGACACGCTCAGTGGAGGCAGAGAGAAGCCGTGTGGAAGCTCTGGATCCCAAAGCGTCCGGGCACAGAGGGACACTGTCTGTCTCTGTGTGACCGACATGTTTTGATCAAAAACTTACAAAGCTTGTTCAAATCTTTATGATCCTGACAAGTTTGGGGACGTTTTTCTGTCCTTTAAACCAAATTTAAAGTGCACAGAAACTGAAAAAAAAGAGAGACAATATTAAAAGGCATATGAATTGCAAACAAGACTGATAAATTATCAAGGAATAAATGAATACATTTTCTGGGAATAAAAAAAAAAAGCTTTGTTCTGTTATCTAAGATTTAGTCAAAAACAAAAACACAAAAAAGGCACCGTCACGCTTGGATTAACTCCACCCAGGATGAAGGAAGCCCATCTTAGCGGTCAGAGAGACGTCTCTGCTTCTCTCACTTTGTTTCATCTCTCCGCTACAGTCGTCATTTTTTTTTTCTAAATCAAACCTGCGTCGTCGTATCGTTTGTGTCACTTTCCCTCCTCTCGTAGTGAGAGTGATAGTGAGAGTAAGAATAACAGGCGTAGGAGGGTGTTACTGAGAGTCACCAGCTGCTGTCTAATACGCGTCCTCACCTACACACCTAGATCCACTTCCACACTTCTCTTCTCTTACGCTCCTTTGATTGCTTGATGCTGTTTAATGAAATGTGGGGGTTTAAAATAGACGACACTATTAGACTTTTAAATTACACACAGTAGGACGCATTTCTATTATTCTTCCCTTGTGGTAGAAACAGATCCGCTGATTGCTGCTGATATGGCAGATGTCTGTGTGTATGAGTGAAGGTTGGCTTTGCTGTGAACACAACAGATGACTTCTACAAGTGTTAAATGCTTGCTTGAGGGTAAAGACATGGTTTTAGAGAGAGGGTCAGAGTTAGGGTAAGGGGCAAAGGAAGGCGTCGTGTTAATGACGGGTCCCTATGATTATAGTAACACAAGGATGTGTGTCTGTGTGTGTTGAGTTTATGGTTCAGGTCTGTTAAATCCACTCCGTCTGTGTGTCTCGTCTCTGCAGGAGTCGGAAGATCCAGATCCGGAACATTCCCCCTCATCTACAGTGGGAGGTCAGTTGTTTTTGTCTGTGTGTGTGTGTGTGTGTGTGTGTGTGTGTATGTGTATGTGTGTGACAGTGATGCCCAGTTGAACACCACCAGGTAGCACATAAACCAGTTTCCTGACAATGAGTCACCAGCCTTTATACTGTATTTCCCTCTGGACCACTGTGTGCGTGTGTGTGCGTGTGCGTGTGTGCTTCTATCCCCGTGTTGTCATCATGTTTACTTGTGTGCTGCTGCGGTCCAAGCTGTGTTTCTCTCTCACGTCCTTCTGGTTTGCAACTGTTTCTACAGATCACCTCTAAACTGTTCTTGCTACTTGTTTCCCTCATAAAACTCACAAACTTCAGAGACGAATGAGATGAATTAGAAACATCAACAGGATTAATTCAATAAATTCCTTAGAGGTTCATATCATTTCATAAAAAACTTGCTGTGCTCATGGTAGTGACTTTCCAGTTGTCACCTGACCATTTTTGCCACCTTTTTTCACGATTATTTGCGAAAGATATTCGTTAACCTCTATGGAATCATTGTACATTGTACTAAAATGCTGTTTAGAGTTGAAAAGTTGAAAAGACTTGCATACTCATACGCATATGCATATGTACACAGGTCTTATTTCATTTATTCTTAATGGAGAATAGATACATCCTTTCAGTCTCAAAATGTTTCAGGCTACATGTTCCTAAATGTATTGTAAATGAAAAAAATGTGTTTTTCAAATAAGAAGAGAAACTGTGCTCAGTAACATTACTGGTGTAAACAGCCCTTTAGCACCATTAGAAAACAATCATACTTTTAGTATGGATTGAATTCAATTACTCACAATTCTGGGGGTTAGATTCAGTGTTTTGCTTTGGATTCGGCCTTTTAAAATCCTTTTAAAGGTTCTTGCTCCTGATATTCTGAGAGCATGTGAACTCCTTTACAAGATTTACAAGAGTCTTTCAATCTTTAAACCATTGATTTGCGGCATCAGGTTGCACCTTTCGCTTGCTGAACATTGCAGTTGGTAGAATTCTAAATGTGGGTTGCTAGGAAACGTCAGTAATCAACAGTGTAAACAGGAAGTGACTGCAACATGAAACAAGCCATACATGACATAACATTTGGAGGCTGACCGGTATCTTGCCTAAGAGTTGTTTGCTGATAGAGGTAATATTTTATTTTATTTCATGTATCTATGGAGGAAATGTTTATGTTTTAGAATCAGTAGTTTATAAGTGAGAGGGCTGTGTTATCAGAAGAGGTTTAGGGTCACTGGTAGGTGTAGCCTAGGTCTATTTTTTTCCTTACTTTAGTCAGACTAATCCAGCTTTTTCCACCTGCATCCTGTCTTTAAGATAAACTACGGTAAACATTTCCCCAATCTAGTCTCACCTTTAACATGTGTAACTTGAGAAACAAGTAGGCTAAATACAGTGAAATGTTAGACCACCCCCTGAAAGTGTGAAGAATCATAAAGACAGCAACCAGATAGTTGTCCAAATGATATTGATAATAATATTAAAATACATAAATAAGTAGGCTAACTTCAGATTGGATGATGATGCAGCACTCTGTCTAAACTGTTAATATCAGAATGTGGTGTGTCGTCACCATGGTAACTCATTGTTTGATTCATTTGCATTTGTATAAATGACAATTTGCACATTTTCTTTCATATGCCAATTTCTTCCAAGTGTAAAACATTATCTGTCTTTTTGTTTTTGTTTTAATTTTCCATTTTCACTGTCTTTTTAATGCTCATTTTGTTGAGCTGGTGATGTGTTACCTGGGAGGTCTTGGACCTATTAGAAACGCTCTTTTGTAAATGAAACGGACAGAGATAATAAAATGGGCAAATCATATATTTAAAAATAAATAAACAAAAAACAACAACAACACCCTAGGTCTCTAATTTGTTTTAAAGGTCAATGGGATTTTGAATGAGGTTCTGAGATTCTGGTTTCATTCTACATTTTGAATTGAATCACTGGCCCATATAAAAACACTAGAAGTATCAGACCTATTGTGTGTGTGTGTGTTTGTGTGTTTGTGGGTATGCCATTGTGCTTGTGTGTTTTTGCATCAGGGCTTGCGTCTCTAACTCACCGTCTTGTCTCTCCCTCAGGTTTTGGACGGCCTTCTAGCTCAGTATGGTACTGTAGAAAACGTGGAACAAGGTACAGAACTGTTCTCCTCTGTGTGTTTCTTGCTCATCTCATCATCACCACCCTCATCATCATCATCAACTGGCTCCAACTGTTCAATGCACACGTGCCTAGTTAGCAACACACACACACACACATGCACACACACAGACCTCCCAGTGAGTCAAGTCTCCCTGTGTGACTTGACTTCCTTGTTACCATCATCCCACACACCCATTATCTAAACATAACCCATCTCTGCATAAATCTGCCTTTATCATCTTGTCTGTGTATGTGTGTGTGTGTCTGTGTGTGTACACATGTGTGTCTTATAAGTCTGACCCAGGGAGAGGAGCTTTTGAATTACACCCAGCCTCTATAATAAGCACTGTGTACTGCCACAGGGCCTCAGTGTATGGATTGAAGTGGGCAGACATGGCAGACGTCCATTAGTAATGTGTCTGTGTGTGTGTTTATGCCTGCACGTGTATGTGTGTGTGCGTATGTTTTGGGGAGATGCATCGTGGTAATGGCTGAGGACACTGCAGGCGCCTGTGGTCAAACTTTTGCACTGTCTGAAGTTTATGTGTGTGCGTGTGTGGAGCAGTCAGCACTAGTGCTATCCCTAAGAAGTTTTGGCTGTTTACACACACATGCACGAATAGTACTCGTGCAAGGGGAGAAACAAACACCCATATATACACAAATACACACGCACAGACACACACACACACACACAGAGTTTCTCTCCCTCTGCGTCAAATCAGCCAAGACCAACTACCACCCAGTGCAGTCATGACAGGTGCTAAAAGAAAAACCCAGCAGAGGAATTACTCCACTCAGAGTTTCCCAGACGCTGCTGTTAAACAGGATACTTCTCGTGCACGGTCCCACACACACACACACACACACCGGAGCAGCCTCCACTCCTCTTCTTCCTCCTTTATCTCCCGGCGCGCAGTCGACGCCGTACAATCAAAACCTTCAGAAAGCCGTCGTACTGTACGGTTATCTGTCCCCGTCTCAGTCCGGCGTCGCTCCACGCTCCCCGCGCTGTCACTTTTTCACTCGCCTGTGTCCGTTGCTCGCTGGCGAGGTTTTGTTGGAGGAGTCCCATGTTCTTGTGTGGCATTGGTGAAGGCTGCCGGCGGTGGGGCAGGGGGAAGGCGGGGCCCGGGTCCGGGGCTGGGGCAGAGCTGGCTGCGAGCGTCCGGGGGCCGGGCGCCTTGCCAGGCTCTGCCCACTCGCCCTCTCTAGGCCAGCTGGGTGCTCTCACTAGTTTTAACCCTTCCAAACCTGCTGACCGCCGCGCACCAGCAGGTTTGGAAGTTTTTTTGTCCCTCTGTGACAGAAAAGAGAAATGCTCCGATGCATCCTAGAAAAAAAAGAAGAAGAAGAAACAAACAATTTCTCATTTTTTATACACTAGTAATGTAGCTTATCCTTGTGGGTAACATGCCAAAAATTGCACTGGAGTTTATTAGCACATTCTTTAAGCCGTCTTAAGCATTTAGAAAAATGTTATTTTTTTCTGCAGCCTTTGGCATCGGCCCCAACAATCAAACAGTGGCTTCTGTGTCGACATTTTGACATTAAGCAGTTACACAAACTTTCAAGCAGGTATTCCATTATCTGTTCTGACGGAGGCTGTGGTTGGCCAGAAGGTGCATCATCAGTGAGACATGCTGTGTTTTTTTTTTCTTCTTCCTACTATCGCTGTTACTGTTGCACCGTTGTGCTGCAGGTACCCCGAGCTACATTTGACACAAAACGGGAAAAAAAAGTGCAAGCTGAAGTACTGTAGGACACGGGGGGAAAAATATTTACTGCACAAATAAATTATGAAGAAAATACAAAACTAGAAGGGCATTCACCTCCGCCAAGGCCAGTAGCAAGTAACACACACCAGACATCAGAGTAAAAAATCTTCAAACCCATTGTAAATGATCTGGATCGGGAAACTTAATGGATTCTTACCTGACCTGTGCCCCGTCTCTACGCCGAGTTCTGCTGAAATTGGTTCAGTACTGCTCCTCCTGACAAGCGCACAGAGACGAGTGAAAACATAACCTCCATGGTGGAAGGTAACAGTATTTGAAAACCTGTTAGATGTGACAGACAGGTGATATCATTTTTCCTCTTTCTCAGTGTCAAGAGGAGGGAAGAAAAGTTTTTACTGCTCAGCTTCAGTAGTCGAAGTTTTGTATTTAATCTCAGTCAGTCAGGGAGAAACTCTGTGAATTTTAGGGACAGATCCAATGAAACTTTTTGTTGAATCACTTTCCCACCAGACGATAATGTATGGATCTTGATGTAAAAGATCAAACATATTATTAGCATTTATATCTACAGTATATCTACATCCATATCGATATGTTTGTGCAGTTAGGTGCAGATTCAGAGATTAATCTGGATCTGGCTGACGTGTATTGTTTGTCTAAGGCGGAGGTATGTATGTGCTCTATTGAGCTTTATTCCTCTGCCAGGGCCAAACAAACTCCTTCATCTGAACACCTTGAATATGTTTGAATTTTCAGTTCATCAAGGTCCAATGCATGATTTGCTGAAAATATGAAAAACACAACATCAAGAATTTGACTTTAAAAAACAAAACTCTTGACGGGATCCACACCAAAATGTAACAGGGCCTTCCCTGTCCCATGTCACCACATTTGGAGGAAATCGGTTCAGCACTTTTTGTGACCCTGCTGGCTGCTTGCTGGTTTTGTCCAAAGACATTTAACACATTCAATTTACATTATTACTGGAGATAAAAGCAGCAGATTCTCATAAAAGAGCAGCTAAAACTAGAACATTTTGTAAACGACATTAAAAAAAATAGTTTCCACGCTTTAATCAAAGTCGCCTCACAGTTCAGTGGCAAAAACTATGCGTGGAATCAAAGCGGCGCGTTTTTTTCTTTCCCTCCCCGCGATTTGGAGAGGAGCACAAATCTTCGCAAGGTGTGTCTCTGTTGTGCATTTCATTTCACTCTTGCACAGATTGCTCGCTTTGTTTAGGCTGTCATGTGAAACTTAAGTCCGTTATTGTGCAAGAGGCAGCGAGTCTGTCGTGTTAAGCAGCTCCTGTCTGTAGAGGCAGCAGCGAGGTCTGGAGGGCAGCCAGTGTGGTGATGGCTGTAATGGATTCACACAGACAAGTGGCTCTCAGGATCACCACGGGAACCTGGGCGCGTGTCCGACTCACCTACGGCAACAACAAAGACCTGCTACGTACATGTATGAAAGTGGCCCCTGTCTCACGTTTTTGCTTTTTTTTCCCTCCCTCCCTCCCTCCCCCTCTCCCTTTCTCTTGTTTCACAGTGATCACTGATACAGAAACAGCAGTGGTGAATGTTACGTACGCAACCAAGGAGGAAGCTAAAGTGTAAGCAGCAGAAACACTGACTGATGCAGCCAGGTTGCAGAGAGCAACGCTGGAGTTACACTTGCTCTTTCTTTACAAGTGTGTGTATGCACAGACACGCAGCTGCCACACGAGGGGCTTGGTCACATCCAGCACCTGTCTGTGGAAGACCACGGCAGAAAAAAAGCAGCAGTATTAGTTGAAATACCTATATCCGTTATGAAGGTCACTAAATTTGAAAATATGTCATTTTCTTTCTTTGGCAGCCCATCTTTACACACTTCGCCAGAGCTTCTTTTAAAGTATCTTCTTTTATCTGGACCTTGGGCTTTTTATAAATGGTTCCAAATGGGCCATTTTTCAGGGAGAACTGAGCTTTTAGAGAGTGATATTGTGCATGTGCTCGGTCCCTTTGGGCAGATGTGCAGCTGTAGAGTTGGAAATAGAATGAAATATAATTTAATTTGGATGCACACAACTGATGCTAGGAAGAAAGACTGCCTGTCTTTACACATTTAAATCACTACATCTTGCAGACTCTCATTCAGAGCCTTACATAAATCCTCTGTACTTACATGCCACTGTCCTCCCCTCCTCCTCCAGAGCTATTGAGAAGTTGATAGGTCACCAGTTCGACGACTGCTCCTTTAAGGTGTCGTACATCATGGACATGGATGCTGCTCCGCCCGTCCAGGCTCCCCGCACGCGTCGCGGGGGCCGATCGTCCCGGGACCAGGGTGCCCCTCAGCCCGGGCCCTCAGGAGGCTTCGGCGCTCCTCGCCCCAGACAGCACGACTTCCCCCTGCGCATGCTCGTGCCTACTCAGTTTGTCGGAGCCATCATCGGCAAGGAGGGCCTCACCATCAAGAACGTCACCAAGCAGACGCAGTCAAAGTAAGACGAAGATGATGCGTTCAGTGCAGTAAAGTCAGATTATTGGAAGAGATTAGCCCTAATAACAGAGGAGGCATGTTTACGTTTCCTTTTTTTGATTAATTTAATCCTTATTTTTTTATTGTTTTACATTCCTTTCAGTATTTCTTTTGTTTATTCTATTTCTTTTCTCTTGTAGGGCACTGGAGCGACTTCATTTGCGAATAATGGATTTTATTTTCTCCCTCTGTCTCTCTCTCCCTCAGGGTGGACATCCATCGGAAAGAAAATGCAGGTGCAGCAGAAAAGCCCATCACCATCCACTCAACACCCGAGGGCTGCTCCTCCGCCTGTCGTATGATCCTAGACATCATGCAGAAGGAGGCCAACGAGACCAAGACGTGAGTCTGCACTTGAAACAAACACAAACATTCCTAAACGCGCGGAAAACACACTCGGATGTGCTTATACATGTATACGCTCCCGCTGGGAGATTAGCCATAATGTCTGCAGGGCTGTAATCCTATCCTTTAACCTGCCTGCGCACCTTTTAATCTCACTGTGCATTCTCTCGCTTGGACCATTAACACAGTAAACACAGTGCGCACGACACGCTGGCGTACACTAACACGTGATCGCAGATTAGCGTTTAGGAAACGAGGCCAAGGCGTCTAATAAGGTTTGACACTTTTAACAAGACACTGCACCTTTTAAACTCCTGGAACTTCTGCTCGATCGGAGGATCAACACTCACACTGAGCACGTCGCACAAGTGTTTGTCTCTTTTCATTGTACAAAGTGTCTTAATTGGTTCAGGAAAACTGAAAGATCTCGAAGAAAACAGCTGCATTTGAACATAAAAACGTCCCCACGACACAAGATGATACGTCCTAGTAAACACCAGCCTCACATTGTGTTGCTCACAACATAACGTCACACTGCTATGTATTCTGTCTGTGATGCAACGCTCAAGATGGGTGTCACACTGTTAAAGGTGCTGAAAACCAGACAGTAGGAAATGAGCAGTAGCTTCAAATCTCACCAATAACCAGAAAATGGCTTAACAAAGACAAACCAACAATAAACAAGTGGATTGATATAGTTAATAATTTATACACGATGGAGAGAATTACATAAGGAACCAAACTGATATTTTTAAAGAAAACTGGTGAAAATGGCCCACCTGTGTCAACTGTAACACCCGATTAATGACAATAGTAAGGTCAAACCCTTTAATAGAAAATTATTTTCCCTATTTCCAACAGCAGAATCTTTATGTTTTTATGTTGTACTCACGTTGACTCATCTGTCTTACCTAATGTCCAACTCCTCCCCATGTCATGTTTATGTTATGTAATAATGTGTGTCTTGTGCCCAGTTGGTGCATGTGTTACTAAAAGAAAATGAACAAAGAGTAAATAAAAATAGGTAAATGAAAACTCTTACCAAGCACAAATGAAACTGCTCTGAGAGCAGCTCTTGATGACATCTATATAGACTG
This sequence comes from Decapterus maruadsi, assembly GCA_030347415.2. Taxonomy (NCBI): domain Eukaryota; kingdom Metazoa; phylum Chordata; class Actinopteri; order Carangiformes; family Carangidae; genus Decapterus; species Decapterus maruadsi. Next base: position 12,974,051 of record CM064902.1, on the reverse strand, counting down.
AGATTAAATGTAATTGCTTCAGATGTAAGCAATGTTTTTAACAACAAAAAAATCATTCAACTGGTCTAATCCACTTCAGTCTGTTCAGTCATTATTCCCTCTCTCAAGACTCACAATAATAACTTCCACACCTCTGATTCAGCCTGAGTATCACACCTGCAGGAACGAAGCCGTCGCCTCAGACGACCTCCAGCCTGTTGACGGAGTTTGAGCACCGAGCCAAAACATGAACCACTAAACTCCACACTTGCCCCACAGCTCACCCCAAACTAATTTTACCCTGTGTAGAGCAGCCGTGCTCTAGTATGCAGATCACAGCGTGCCCCGACCTGCTTCCCCATCCCCTGCACACACCCACCCACCGTCAAGTCTGTGACCCAGCCCAAAGGAAACCCCCCAGCATCTGGTTTCTCCTCCACCACACCCCGTCACAAACACTCATACCCCACAATTGTCTCGCAGCACAGAAATACAGATTATACAGAAATTACACTGCTCCTCCTATTTAACAACCTACCATCCCATCTACACATGTTCACACCTGGACCTTGTTGTTTTTGGTTTATATTTTATTTTTGTATTTTACTTTTTTTTTATATTTTAGTTACAGTTTTTTTTTTATTGAGTTTTTCCATTAATTTCATAGAAATTACCTGAAAAAAACAAACTGTATTTTTATTTTTAGATAGAACCATTAGGTCTATTTATAATCTGCAACAAATTCCATAAACGACTGTAGACTGTAGTAGATATTGGTTGTTGGTAGTTTCCAGGAAATTGGGACAAAGCTGGAGAAGTAAAAACATGAAATCAAACAAGCTTTCCATCTCTGCGCCAGAATTCATCAGGGTTTTGTGAAGCCATTTCATGGGGAAAAAAAATTAATTCACCTAAATCATTGTAATTTGTACCACACTGCAAACAAATGAGCTTCAGCTTTTAGCAATCTGCTTTCGTCAACGGCCAGAGAAGAGAAACAGTTCTCAGCTAAAGGTCTGCGGCCTCCAGATAGAAATGGTGCAATTTACATATGTCTTTAATTTAGACATTAGTATTAGAAACATTATCCTCTATTTATGTCATTAATGCTAATTAAGCAATATAATTTGTAAGAATACCCAGATACATTTTAGGAAAGCACCAAAAAATTATAAGGAATTAGATTTTTTTAAAACTTGAAAAAACATATGAAAAGCAAAAATCCAGGAGAAGCTATAGTTTGGCACTTTTTGCTTTTAGAGGCACTGACCCAAAATAAAACAAAAACAAAGGGTTAACTGTATGTTGTGGTTGGGCTCGTGTCTTAACACGGTCGCCCTGTGCTTACAGCAGCACTTCCAGCTGGGCAGCTGTCCACATTCCTGCTCATCCCCACCACAGCATCACATTCCTCACACCACATCAGTGACACTCAGCAGAACTTATCCTCTATCATCTCGCCTAATCGCCAAACCTGTGTGTCTATGTGTGTGTGTGTGTGTGTGTGTGTGTGTGTGTCTGTGTGCGTGTATGTTTAGGACGGAGGACATCCCTCTGAAAATCCTCGCCCACAACAGCCTGGTTGGTCGGCTGATTGGGAAAGAGGGCCGCAACCTGAAGAAAATCGAAGAGGAGACAGGGACCAAGATAACCATCTCCTCGTAAGTCGCCTTCCTCTGTCGCACGCGCCCAGTGAGTGCTCCGCCGCCGTGCTGCTAGCACCTCCGGGAAAACAAACAAACACACACACACACACACACGCTCTGGAGTGTTTGAACGCTTTGATGCGAGTGCTTGTTGTTCAGCAGCGACTGATGCTCCGAGTGATTCCATCTCCTCGGTGCCACGCCTCCCTCTCTCCCTGCTCATTAGCCTTTTAGCACGTGGTTTCGCTTAACTGAGCTGTTACGGGACAAACGTGAAGAGTTGATTACGGCTCCCTCGGTCCAGAACACGATATTAAAGAAGTGGCGATTACACCTCATTTAACGGACTGTGCTCATCAACCTTCATGTTCGTTTATGGCTAATGAATTGCTGCGTCTCCATGAGCTCTGAAGACGTAATGAGCCCTGAGACGGAGATGGAGATGAGGACAGAGAGGAGCTGAGGAGAGGCTCCTTTTGAGGAGCAGAGTATTCAGTATTGATGGGTCTCTGAGATCCTTTCAGCACGTCCTCCATGTCTTCAAACACAGAGGACAGAATTGATTGTTTTTTTGTTTCAAAGGCCAAGAGCAGCTATCATTTGAGTATTGTCCAAGATAACTGCTTTGTGGAGCCGTCGCTTATTTGATTAATGTAATAGGCTTTTTCTCTGTTTCAGAGCTTTTAAAAAAGAAGTTTTAGTTTCACTAACACCTCTGCGCTATTTCCTCAGTAAAGCTATTGTTAAGATTTTGTCACCAGATCCACATTCAGATTTTTTTGGGAGGGTGAAAGATTTGGAGATTTTCACCCAAACGCTGAGCTGTGACTTCGCTTCTGCACAACATGAGAATATCAGACCAAATGCCCTGCTGCTGTGTTCTCAGACATTTATTCTTGTGTTCAGTTTTCTATTAGCAAGGACTGACGAGTCAATTGAAACTGTCCCTGTGTTAATATTAATGTTCCAAACCTTGTGGGAGACAAAGTTGTTGCTTTTTAAAGGGACACTCCAGTTGTACAAATAGTCTTTTTGAGGAGCACTCAGGCTGCGAAAAGAGCTCCGTGACATCTGTTGTGTCTCTGGTGCTGCTTTGAGAAGAAAATGTCCCTGAACATATTGTCTTGCTTATCTTAGTTAGCGCTGCAAATTTATAATTCAAATTAGTTTAAAAACTACAGCTTCTACAACTACTACAGCATAACGGACATGGAGCTTAATAACGAGCAGGTGCCTCAAAAAACAACCAAATATGGAAGCTGTGTGTCAGCCACAGTCTGTTGTTCAGTGTTGTCTAATTAAACCAACTTCTGGGGATGATCGGTGGTTTAGTGGGTTTAGAGAGCACATCTATGTTGGCATGTACTGTATGCCTACTTATCGCTGGTTTGACTCCTGACAATCCTCAGTGCAAGTCATTCCTTCCGTCTCTTTACATTGTCCTATAAAATAAAAGACCCCCCCTCCTCCACCACCACCACAAAAAAACAACTAGGCTACAACAAAAAACCTTTAGTCACGGTACCGTAATGCGCCCCTCGGCCCTGCAGTCATCTTGAGTTTATAAAACGCAAAGGTCATTATCATGATTATCGTTTCACAATTCAACCATCCTCCCCGTATGACATGAATGCATTGAGGTGCATTGAGGTGCATGATGGGAATTGTAGTATGTATCTAGTGTTTTGGGAGATTCGCCCAAACTGGGACGCTAGGGAATCTAAAATTGAAGTTCCTGCTCCGTCCATTATGTACATACAGTATAATGATCGTTGCTTTTTTGTTGTTGTTGTTTCTCCTGAAATCTTCCTCTCACGAGTCCTCTGACAATTAAACGGCTTTTTTTGCTAAGCAAAAAATTTTGATGCCAGTTGTGATGTTGATGATGCAGCCTTGAGTTAACGCTTACGTTAGGTAAACACAAGAGACAGGAAATCCAATTAAAAACAGCTCAGTCGCCTCCACCTTCTGAGAAAACATGTGAGCAGAATATGAGTGCACCCAGTCTCTTTATTTTCCAATTTACATTATGCATGCGCTCATTTATGTGTGCATGTGTGTGTGTGATCTCCTTTTGCAGGTTACAAGACTTAACCATTTACAACCCTGAGAGGACTATCACAGTGAAGGGCAGCTTGGACGCGTGTTGTAAAGCGGAGGCGGAGATCATGAAGAAGCTGAGGGAAGCCTACGAGAATGACATTGCTGCTATAAACGTGAGCGATCTCCAGTGTGTGAGTGCGTGTTTGTCTCTTTGTCCGTCCTGTGATCTCAGGTTGACTCACACAGACCTGACAGGTGAACAACAACAGAGAGGAGTGGTGACAAACAAAGGATAATAATACTTCCCCATTCAGCACATGTTACCAGCAGGATTAGCAATACCTGTTGTTGTACGGCTTGGTGAGTGGGTGACAGTAAATGATCGCTGAATAGCTCAGCGTTGACTGAGTGTGTGTGTGTGTGTATACATGTTCCGCGGAGCCTCTGACTCACTCCCTCTTCCCCGCTGCGCGTGTCTGTGTTCCCTGCCGTAACACACTGCGTTTCCCAGCATCCATCTGATATCTGTAGGCCCGCTCTCTCACCCAGCTCTCCTTTCACGCCGCCCCGATGACATCACTAGCGCTGCAGCCAGGGAGGTCAACCACAGAGGAAAAGAGATAGTGATGCTATTACACACTGAACACACAAGCGCAGAGATGAATGTGGACAGTGTGCGAGCGTGTGAGCAGAGAGGAGGAGGAGGAGGAGGAGGAGCAGCAGCAGGAACTTGTTGGAGAGAGAATCAGCATCAGAGTGTCTCCTGTTTCTTTTGCTGCTTTTACACCAGTTGCCAGTTTCCTCCTTCATTTTCATTGTCCAAATATTGGCTCGGGAATAATCATCAAGAAGTAACACGCAGCATGCGGTTAAATTGTTCTGGCCGGCGCGAGCACTCTCTGGCACCTGTCGGGGCTCAGCGTCTACAGTAAGCGGTGAGGGCCATCTAGCGTGACAGTGCAGATATTACACAAAGCTCTCTGGGAACAAGGAAGTGAAAGGAGACCGCGTGTCTTGTCACGGGCATGAAACCAGAATAGCTGACTTGACTTTTAAAGTGAAATATTTTTGCAAACTGTGAGAAACATGTGTCTCCAAAGTGCCGACTGTTCCCCAGGGAGGGCAAACACTTCAGATGGTTTCAGATAGTCCAGGTTTTTATTTAGCCTATCAGAACAAGCTGGAAAAAATTCCCTGAGCCCATATAAAACTGCTTTATCTGAAACACTGAAATTCTGCAAATTTGGCTTCACAAAATAAAGTTGCAGATTTATGTGTGAGTAAAGGAACAGTTCACACAACAATGGCTGCAACTGGAATCTGCTGAGTTATCTCTCACTAAATTGACTATACCTTGGCAAATAATAGAGCAAGAAATGCACAATAACATTTTCCAGCACACAACATTTAACATCAGATTATTGTTCCAAAGCCAAAATATATTCAGATTAGTCTAACAAAAAAAACCATTGGAAACAGCAAATACTGTAGGATCATTCCTCCACTTGTCAGGTCATGTTTAACTCTGCTACCTTGAGGGCTTAAAAACAATTTTCAGAAATGATTGTTTTCTATTAAAAAGCATGTTGTAAAAATACTTACTTAGAAGTAATCAGTCAAATGTGTTTTTTTCCTCATGCCTCTTCCCTTATAAGCTGCTGGTTTTCAAAGTTGTGTTTTTTTCACTGTAATCTGCAGTGGTCTGTATCCTCTTGCAGCAGGAAGCGTAACAACGTTTGATATTAGGGGACATAAAATCCATGTTAAATTGATCTCCTCCTCTATAGAAATTTGTTTAAAAAAAAAACAAAAAACAGCAAAAGCAAAAAAAAAGTCTTGGTTAAATCCTAGTGCATCGTTGTCTTCTAAAATGTGTCTGTGCCTCTCTTCTTATTCTGCACAGCAACAGGCCAACCTGATCCCAGGCTTGAACCTTAACGCTCTGGGCATCTTCTCCTCTGGTCTCCCGGTGCTGCCCCCTGCTGCTGGACCACGCGGTGCAGTGCCCCCTGTGGCACCAGCAGGATACAACCCTTTCTTAGTGAGTGTGCTCTTCTTTTCTGCCCTCAACCATAAAAGGTGAAGGAAAAGAGAAATGAAAAATCCATCTTTTTTAGAATGACTTTGCCACCTTTGGGGTTTTTTTTTCCCCCGCACCCAGCAAAACGGTGCGCTGCTCCTGTGGGGATACGTTTTGACTTGTTGTAGCAATTTGTTTCCAACTCATGTTAAAAACCAGGTTCTCCTTGAAGTGCTTTTATAAAAAACAATACCGTGTTGACTCAGGTCTTCCTGCCTGATGTTGTACACAGTCTGAAACAACCAGAATTCCCCCATCTCCTCCAGAGATGAGTCAGTTTGTCTGTAAAACAAAGTCTCCACTCACTGCCGGGCGAGGACGAGCCAAAGTGGTGTGAGACAGAGTGTGAGAATGTATGTGCGTGCTTCGTAGTCAAGAAAGTCAGTGTGTGATTCACTGTGAGTTTATGCCCTGAAAATTTCCCCCCCGGTGAGAACCCGACTTGTGTGTCTCTCAGAGTGTGTGCCTGTGAGTGTTTATGCGCCATCTGATCGTCCTGCTTGTCACTTCACTTTCAGAGTCACTCTTCACATCTCAGTGGCCTGTACGGGGTTCCTCCAGCAAGTGCCATCACCCACCAGCACTCAGTATGTTGCCTAAAATCTGCACTACAGTCAGTGTTGCCTTGGTGATCTGAGTCTTTCCGGCTCATTTCTTGTCTTTTTGTGCTACTAGATAATTATTGTACTAGTCGATGGCATTGTAAAAACCACCACACATGCAGTAGAAAAATCCACCCACTTCCTTGAAAGCTGCCACAAGAGACGATAAATAAGGGAAGACGTAGGACCAATCGAGACGTACTGTAAATGACAGACTGTTGCAACCTCTCAGTCAGCGTCTGTGTCGGACAGCGGGTCTGGCATTCCTGCATCCCATCGCCCAGTCACCAGAACACCACAAATATTTCTGGAAGGGGACTTTTCAGCCCCAGAGTTGTGGCTCGTAAAAATTCACTTTATAAACCTCGACTACATGAGTGTTACCATGCTAAGAAAAACAAAAACATAGAGCAACCATCTGCCCTAATAGGAAATATTCCATTCAGACTCGGCCAGAGCGGGATGTTTACCCAGAGAGAGAAAACCCTCACAGAGAGCTCAGTTTAGCTTTCCCTTGCATGTGGTGTCATCGTTTTTTCGGCTGCTCTTCAAGTATCTGACAAGTCAAATCGAAATGTCTGTAGCTATTTAGAGTACTTTTAAATGTTTTTCTCTGCCGCCATCAGCAGGAGGGTTTAGTTGAAGTGTAGTAAAATGTTGTTTTTCCTGCGGTCTCTCTTTCATTCTCTAGCAACAGGCTCCAGAACAGGAGGTCGTCTACCTCTTTATTCCAACTCAGGCAGTCGGGGCCCTGATCGGCAAGAAGGGCCAGCACATCAAACAACTCGCCCACTTCGCTGGAGCTTCCATCAAGGTGGGTGAGGAAGGAGGAGGAAGAGGAGGAAGAGGAGGAAGAGGAGGAGGAGGAGGAGGAGGAGGAGGAGGAGGGAGTGGGTGGGCGGTTTCAGCCGTCGAGAGGCGAGACCACAAACACAAGTTGCACGTGCTTCGCATTCTTCAGAGTTTCGCATCGAGCCTTGAGGTCATTAACTTGGTGAGCGCCGGCTGAGTCAGCAGCGCCACAGCTGAGGATGTTGGTTATTTATGGTCAAAAACAAAGGGAAAAAAGGAGATGACTAGTGAAGTTAGCAATTCAGAAAGCCCCCGAAGCTCCGTCTGGAGAGGCGGAACAGCTGGTCAATGCATCCTCCTAACGTAATCACAGGCGATACGTGCTTTTCTTGGGAACTTTTTAGGCTTCTCAGATGATTCACTGGTTTGCATCGAAGTGCCACGGAATGAGAGCAACAACTTTTATGGAGATTTACTCCTCTATTGTCTCCGTAACCCATCTCTATGTCGTGTATGTCAGATCGCCCCAGCCGAGAACCCAGAGGTCACTGAGAGGATGGTTATCATTACTGGAACTCCAGAGGCTCAGTTTAAGGTAACAACACTATGAATGTGTGCAGGACGATGGCATGGTCTCATTCTGACATTTTGGAAAGACAATGCTGTTTTAAAAATTCACAAATATGAATCTAAAATCATTTATTTGCCCTGTACAGTATTCTAGTAAACAGCAGTGGATCACTGTGTGTCCCCATTTTCCCCAGTCTCTCCTTGCCTCATACCCTCCTCTGTATTCCAGGCCCAAGGTCGGATATTTGGCAAGCTGAAAGAGGAGAACTTCTTCTCAGCGAAGGAGGAGGTCAAACTGGAGACGCACATCAAGGTTCCCTCAACTGCAGCTGGCAGGGTCATCGGTAAAGGAGGCAAGACGGTTAGTAGAAGTTCTAATTGAACTAAATGATGGTCAGGGTTTTATTTTATTTATCTTTTCATGGCTGTTCTAGTTCTGTGAGTTGTTTGGGTATGCAACAATACTTCAATGATCACTGCTGTTTGTGTTTTGTTTTTCTTCTCTACAAGAAAAAAAGAGACTACCTTACTCTTTGTAAATATTTGAATACAACTGTACCCACCTGCAAAACCCAATAAAAAAAATGATGGTCAGGGTTTGAAATAACAGTTCCGACATTATTTTACCAGTGGAAATTAATTAAATTGCACTTGGTTATGTCCATTATTATTTACTCGAAGGGTGCTTCTTTTTTTTTTTACACGTACAGTCTTCACAGTCTTTGGCTTAGTGCGCTGTTAGTCAGCAGAGAGGAGCAGTTGTTCTTTGTTCAGCTTTTTATTTTTTCATGGTCATTGAGGATACTGTAGTTTGAACTGTGGTCATGAAGAAGAGTAACTCAGCAACCTTATTTGTATTCAGAAAAGACTGAATGTATTAAATAAATGAACAGTAATGGTGCTCCTACTTCACATGACGAAGCAACTCCTTTGTCTGGTTTCATCAGATACCGTCGACAATCATTTGATACCTTGTCTCCCAGTCAGTGATGTCACGGTGTTTTGAAATTGAGGCTGCAGGTGACATTCAGGGAAGACGACGACAACCTCTGATGTCCGCGTCTGTGTTTCAGGTAAACGAGCTTCAGAACCTTACGAGTGCAGAGGTCATCGTACCGCGGGACCAAACTCCAGATGAGAACGACGAGGTCTTTGTGAAAATCAGTGGGCATTTCTTTGCCAGCCAGGTACGAACGAAAAAACGAGCAGCCGTGCTCGTTACTGTGTGGGCAAACAAAATGCACATCATGCATCTGTTAATAAAACATGGGGAAAGGTCTGTGCAGCAAGAATCAACTGAAATAGGAATAAAGATGTAGTAGGCTACATACAGGAATGTTATAAACGTGCGATATTGTTTTATAACATGTGACCACCTGTGTTTTCAGTGAATCAATCTAGTAAAGGCACACACACAATTGTTATTTTCACAACTCAAGAACTCACTCACTCACTTATTCTGCTCTTACACACATCACATGGTCTTAATCAGCAGGTGCAGTTTGCTCTGTTGTCATGGAGAGGGATCTGTGCAGGGAAATCACAATAGCTCTTTAGTTTTCAGACCTGTCTCCATGGCAACTGGACATCTTTTACCTGCCTGACGAAGACTGTATATTATATAGCTTAAAGTTACACAATGTGGCCTTGTTTTGTCTGGTGACTGTTGATGCCTAATAATTATTATGTTTGTCATATTATTTGTTAGGCAGAGCCCTCTCCTCAAATTATTAGATTTGATCTTTTTTATGTCCAGTTTCATATAAACTGGACAGTTATCTATGCATCAGTGGTTATAGTCTGTTTTCAGATGTAGAAAATAGATGTTCGCATAGAATTTAATTGAAATATTATTTCAATTATTCTTTTGATTTCAGTTTTCTAGCATTGTGGGTGTACTTTACTGTCTCCTCTTTTCCTGTGACACCTTGTGTGTCTTGTGTCACCACTCGGCTCATCCCCCATCCTGCATGTGTGTGTGTCTTTGCGACAGACTGCACAGAGGAAGATCCGGGAGATCATACAGCAGGTCAAACAGCAGGAACAGAAACACCAGCAGGGCGCCGCCGTGTCACCGCACCACTCCAAGTGACCAGCAAGGGCGGCTTCAGTGGGCGCCAGCCAATGAATGTAGCCCTCCCAAAACGGACAGAGACCTACCCAGACAAAGGTGAAGGCCAAGGGGGACATGCAGGGCAGACCAGCAGCACCGGGATCAAAACCAAAGAACTTTACTAGGGGGGGAAGACAAGTGAGAGCCAAAGGCTGAAGGCATTGTGTGCACTGCCAGCCATGTGAGAGCAGATAGAGTGGGAGAAACCATACTGATATAATACGACAAAAAGAAAAGACCAAAACGAAAAAAAAATCAACAAGACAGATGGAAATGGCAGAGAATTGGGAACTGTTGACTTGACAGTCAAACAAAGGTTAACAGGAAATAGTATGTCGCCCTGCATAACGTTATCTCTTTAGTTGGACTAACATAGGCCTAACAAATGGATAAAGCAACTGTATTAACATGAGCATATAAAGACATTGTGATTGATATTTTGGTTAGAATGAGAGCGAGTGACAATGGACCTTCTCTTAAAAGAGTTTGAGATATTCAGATTGCAAGATTAAATATCCTTAGCAGTATTAATACAGAGTAGAAAAGTATATAGATAAACACTGAGAGTATGCACTGTTATTTTCTATCAAAATGGCAGTACGACTTGGTGCATTTTTTTTTTAATATTTTGCTTGTTCCTGACATTGATTGGGCTGTGGCAGCCACACAACGGAGTTTCCCCTGTTTGTTCACACTTTAGGTCACTGAAATCAAAAAAAAGAAAGAAAAGAAAAACCCCTATAAGTAAATATGGTGAATGGTTCTGAGTCTTTGTAACAAGCCTGTGTGTGTGCCAACGCAAAAGATAACGTCCCTTTGAAATGTCTCTCACCATTCATACCTGATGCTACACTTATTTCTTTCTTTTCTGCTAATCTCTTCTTCACTTTCTCATCACTCTCTCTCATCTGGCATCGTGTTTTCTTTTTTTTTTTTTAATAGGGTTAAAATATTTGTTGTCAAGAAACACTTTTGTTTCTGTAGCCTTTTGATAACATTGAACTGACTGCCACTTTCGCTCAACAGAGGTTAAAAGCCACCAAGGGATTTTTTTTTTTTTTTTTTTGGACCAGTAAGCTGGTATCACTCTCCCATGCTGTACAGTAGTCGACTAAATATCTACATTCATCCTTGTCCTGATGTATTAAAAATAAATCAAAAAGATGCCTCTAAAGGCATTCAACTTGACGATCAGAGCTAAAATTGACGTCTTTTAAAAAAAAAAAAATTAAGAAAAGGTGCACCTTTGCTTGTTAACAGGCAACCAGTTGTTTTTGAATGTGCACTGCCACGCATTCGGCCTTATGAGGACGTCACAAGGGCCAGCACAAAATGTGAGCTGAGGGCCCAGAAAAGGGTTGGTGGGTGGGGTGGGAGGGGTGGGTGGGTCGGTGGTAGTTAAAGGAAGAAAATGGTGGGTGATGAGGGGGCGGGCGGGGGGTGGGGAGGTTAGGGGTGCAGACCTGTGGTGTGTGGAGTGGCAGTGAGGAAAAATTTTAGGGGTGGGTGAGTGGGTGGGAATGGGTGGGAGGGGGGGCGTATAGGGAGGCACTGTATGACCTGTGGTACACACACAACCGCAAACGTGACCGCAGCCGCGTTTGGCTTTAACCCTCTCTTGTCAGGGAGCTTTCTAAAAAACGGCATGACAGCTGTGAATGTACAATATGCAGCCTTTTTTAGAAAATATCGCCCCTGCCGTGTCCAGCAGGGCCAGGCCAGAGGCACAGACACACAGATTGTCATTCTCACTCGCGCTCTTTTCTTTTCATCCTCACTTGAGTTTATTTTTTTTTATTTTGGCTCTTTTATTTTGGCGAGCTGGCCTACCTGCTCTATGCGAGCATGCTGGACACGCAGGTCCCGGTGTCCCCTTTGTGCTTTACTTTGGAGACCATTGAAGCTTGTTGCCTTATTTTGTCACCTTTCAGACATCACCCATCGGCTTCATCTTCCAGACGCAAGGTTATTGCCAATACGCACAGCTTCCTCCGTGTGTGTGTATGTGTGTGTGCGTGTGCGCATGTGTGTGTGTCTGTATATATATATAAAAAGAGAGAGTAATATTTATGAATCTATTTTTTTCCTATTTTGTGATGAGAGCTATTGATAAGAAACAAAAAGAAAACAAAGTCCTTTTCTTTTTTTCCTCAGTGGGACACTGCCATATTATTTTGAAGGGAAGTGTTTATTTTCTTGAAAAACTAGACTATGAATAATAATATAAATAAAAACCTGAAAAAATAGGAGAACAGTAAAGTGAACGACCTTGCTAACATTGGTCATGATGTGAACAGTGCGCATGTCAGTATTGTGATCTACCTCAGGCTTCAGGGTACCTCAGTCCAATCTTTCATTTCCCCTTTTTCCACATTTTGTATGCCTTGTTAACCTTGTTGATCATTTTGAGCGTTTTTAATTTTTTTTTTATGAAAAAAAAAAAAAAACTAGATCAAGAGAAAAAGATCTACAGTAATCTCTAAGCTCTTCAGGTCCAGCTGACTAGTGAAACTTTGTAAACCGTAGTCAACTCTGTTGGACTGTCTTTGCCTGGACGCCAAACAACCTCTTAATGATACATGTCAAAGGATTTCCAAGTCGATTTTTTTTTTTCTGCTAGAAAGGAATGAAGAGCAGGATCTAAGGGGTACATACCTGTCCGAAGTGGTTCTGAATGTGGATGTTGTGTACTGATTTCACCATCAACGAAAGACATTAAAAAAAAGGAAAAAGAAATTATTACAAATCGGTTGATAGAAACAGAAACTAACCAACTGTACCTCCTGTTTTTCCCAACTGTACCTCCAGGTTTTTTGAGACTTAAAAAAAAGAAAAATAACAAAAAAACAAACAAAACAAAACAAACACACAAAAAAACAATGAAGTTTATTCACTTGTGAAAAAAAAGAAGCATTTTATAACAACCCAACTCAATCTTACCAGCTCTATTTGATAACAGCATACTCTGGGGTTGATTTGAAGAAAACACAAAGCTGCAAAAATACACTGACAGGACTTTTTGAACATGGTGTAAAACCCTAGTCTTCTGTGTAGAGAATGTAGAACAACTCTAGTCGTTGAAATGTCACTGTGTACGACAAGATAACTGTATATCTGTAAAACATGTACAATAGAGTCACACTTAAATGCATCGTCTCTCTATAACACTTACCAGTCTGCACCTGCATTGTGCGAGATGGTGGGAGAAGCTTAGAGCGTCACAGCTTCCCTCAAAACTGACCTCTAAATGCTTTTCTCATCAGTCTACCAATATTATTATTATTATTTTTATTTTTTTTTGTGCTGTACATTTCAGAATTACCTCTCAGAATCCAAGGCTGACTTTTAGTTACTAAAACCAATGTAGGGCAAAAGTATTAAATAAATGAATGACATAGTGAAAGTTAGTGTTTTTGTCTTTGGGGTTCTTTTGACTGTTGAGAGCTGATTTTTACTTTTGGAAACGCAGACTCTTGTCATCAGATAAGATGGATCATTTTTGTCCCAGTGAACACAAACTAGCAGTGCTTAAAAAATAATAATAAAATAAAACAAAGATAATAATAAATCATAAAGGTCTATGAAACTCACACAATGCCTGAGGCTGATTCAGCAGAGCCTCTCCACAGCCGGTACAGTACCTCATACTAATTACAATAGCTCACCAGACCTGATTAAAATACCCTGACCTTACCCACATGAATGCAGTACGGTGCTTCTACTTCTACCCCGAAGGCGTGACTCCTGTGGTGGTCTGCTTCACTGTAGTAGCAGGGCATGTCAAGGAGGAGGAAGAGGAGGAGGAGGAGGAGGAAACGGCTTTTCACAGTAGCACTGGAAAATTGTAGTTTGTCTGTCATGGTTTGTTTGATTGTCAGGAGTAGTAGTTTGTTTGTTTTTTAAGAGCAGTTTTGAAGTTGGGGCTCTTTTCTTTGCAATACGGAGGAACTCTCCAGACCTCTGTCTCTCTTGTGTTTTTGGCTCTTTATCACAGCGCAGGTTTCCCTCTGGCTGGTTCGAATTTGGCTGTGGTGTTAAATGGTTGTCGAGGCACCCGTGAGAGGCGACCGCAATCTGAGGTGAACTCGTCGAGAGGGTAGTAACCTTTTTTTTTTTTTTTTTTTTTTTTAACTTCCAAGGATAGTTGTTTCTAGGTTTTGTGGGGTGTTGCTAGACATTAATATTCATTACCAGAAAACCACAGCTACACACATCACTGAGGACAGTGTACAGTGTTGTTAGTCATATCACACGGTGGTTGGATAGTTTAGGCTTTTACCTTGTTTTCTGTTGATCTGGTTTTCTCGTCAGTTACACTGATTTTAATAATGCAGTATGTCTGGAGCAGTATTTGGGATTCTTTGCTTTAATATTCATTCCTGTTAGATCACTACCAATAATACTAGCTGTTAAAATGTGGTTACAAATATTCTAGATAGGGTTTTCAACATATTTGGATATCAGAAGGGCAAAAGAAAAAAAAAAGGAAAAAAAATGCAAGTAGATGTGACTGTTTGATAAGCAGGAGGGACAGAGTATCCAGGTCTGATGATTACAAAAAAAATTGATTACAATTATTCTGACTTTGGGAATGAACAGCAAAGTGGGCATTTAACAACCATCCAAAAAACAGATTAGCTGAGGAAGGATTTAGTTAAGTCTGGTCAGATGTATGCAGAACCACAGCAGTGTTTTTTTTTTTTTTTTTTGTCCCATCTTCTTGTTCAATGAGAAAACACAAAGCATCGCATGAGACTGTTGTAGGTGATCCAGTATGTATTACACTTTATATAGCACTAGACTTTCAGTAGTGGTTTTACATGGATCCATTTCTTAACTGCATTTCACCATTTGGGAAATTCCTTTTGTTTCCTCAGTAGGTCAAAATCCTCAAGTCCTACATTACCCACGGGCCAAAAGGTCCCAAACACCTCAAGGTAATTAGTGACTGTGCGCTGGACAAGACATATGATCCATTTTAACACATCTTGTGGATCCATGCCTTTCTGGTAACAGCCATGCTGTTGTTTTGAGTTGTGAGTGAACTGTATTGCTGAGCAACCTGGATCTGAGCAATAAAGAATATTTGAAAGAAAATGTTGGCTTTCACATGTTTTCTGTTTTATTGATTCAAAGTTGTTGTTTTTCTCCACGTCTGAAATAAAGCGTTTGTGATTTGACACATTGTAAAGGTCACAAACTGAATTATATTTTTAAAGAATTAACATATCAAGTGAAACAGATTTTCAAAGACAACATTTTACATCTTCATCTGAGGAAATACTAAGGCTTGGGTTAACAGAGGCCTCACATTGTCTGATTTAACTGCACGTTCACGTTCACATAAGAAACCAGCTCATTATCAAGTCAGACTTTTTGTTTAAAAAAAAAAAAAACTCAACTGGTTCTTAATAATGACTTGTGAACATGATGATCTGGTCCTTCAAATACTGGTCTCTAAATTACACCGTACAAATTGGAAAAACTTGGTTCAGAGTTAAAAAATAGTTGGAAAAAAATCCCGACATGCTTACTTAAAATGAACGCTGACATTGTAAAATGTGATTGTCAAATACAACCTCAAGTTGTACAATATATGCTGCAAATGGCATTTCAGTTACGAATAAAATTGTTTACACAAAGTCGACAAAAATAATCACCTGAACCACCCAGCCAGCACAAACATAGGTAGGCTTTTCATAGCTTTAAATATTTACACCTGTCCACATGTCCACACTGGAGGTAGAAGTTCGAGTCGATATCTGCGTGACAGGCACTTTGGACACTCGTACTGTGTAAAAGTGTAAAAGTAAATTTTCCTTAAAATCCCTCTCTGTACATTCATATATACAGATGTTGTGTGTGCTGCTGTTGTGATACAGAAACACCAACATCTGGCATCACAGGACTTTTTGTTTCAAATGTTGCTGTGACAGTCTCATGTTTTTTTTAAAAGTCCCCTTTCCATGTCCAGGTGGCTCCAGAGAAATAAAGCACTACAGATAAAAGACACCCACACACGCACGCACGCACACAGATTCTTCTGCATCTCCATGTCTTCATGTACATTCACTCATGAAGGCAGTGCGCATCGAAACACGGGAGGAACAACGTCACGTCCAGAACAAATCAAAGGCTCTTCTTATCTGCGATCATTCCGTTCTGTGACGGGGCGTCCAGTTTGAGCCGCCTCTGACTGTAGCGGCGGATGAGGGCGCTGGGCAACAGAGCCATGCAGGCGATGGCCAGCAGCTGCAGTAGCCGCTCCCACGAGAACAAGTCATCCAGTGACGACACTTCGGACAGCATGACGCCCGTCTGGACGCAGATGAAGTTGTACGGCAGGAGACCTGTGAAAGCAAACCAAAAAACAAACGGCAGTGAGTCTTTGTGAAAGCACGGAGACAAACACTTTGATGCACTGTGATTAATTGATTTAATGTGACAAAAAGCTAGAATATTTGTTTAATATGTCACACAAGGACAGCACAGCAGACTAGCAGGTCCATGTCAAATATTAAGTAATCACTAATTGGTATGAAACCTGTTATAAAATCTACTGTATAATAAAATAGTGGCATTTTAAGTTATTTTGATTCTTCAGATCTGAGGTGCCAAGTATAAAGCGTGAATGGCAGTCAGTCTTCTTTTATTCCGTCAGTGCATATGTACAGTATGAGGAGTGCGGAGAGGGAGTCTCACCACATCATCTGCTGACAGCTCTGACAGGCCGTCAGCTAGGTGATCCACGCATGCTTACCAATGAACACTGAGCAGAAGAAGAAGGTGATGGGGATGTTTACAATCGGGGCTGACATGTTCAGAAACCAGTTGGGTGTCATGGGAAAGAATCTCAGGAAAAGCAGAAAGAAGAACAGACAGTCCTGGTTCTCCTCGACCTGAGAGAGACAAGAGATGTTAAACAAGAATTCATGAAGGGGAGTTTATGTGTCTCTTTTGATATTTCTCTCCTGGCTGTCAATTTGATGTCACACCGTTTCACAAACAAAATCCAACGTGCGATGACAGTAAAGCAGGTTTATTAACAGGACTGTGAAAAGAAACATGATTTTGTTTTGTCATAGTGAGAAAAACCGTACAACACCTACGGTTTAACTTTGAGGATAACTAATATTACCTCCATTCACAGTCAGTACAAAACAAAGTCTCTCGTTGACATGGGTGTTATTATTACTACAAAATCATGAGGTTTTTATAATTACGGCCTTAGGGAGGTGATAAACCTGTGAAGGCTCAAACCAATATTCTAATGTAATGGGAGGTTTTAAAAACACTCACTACTGTTTTCATTGGGAACCTCAGAATTAAAAATCTATAAACAAGAACAATAACTGTGTGTGTGTAACGGAGGATTTTGTTTAGATTGATTGTCTCTAGGTCATGTTGTAATAAGATGTATTTAACATGAATAGTGTGTTTTGTTGCTAGTGAGGCAGAGCTGAGATCAGAATGGTTTACATCTCACCGTGCTGATCTCAGGTCACATTGTCTTTTTACTCTTTTACCAGAGCAAATCAGCATTAACATGCAGGTCTGTATTGCAGTGTATTAATATGCACCATCAGCAATATGCAGATCTTTTCTCTCTCTCTGCAGAACACCTCCACACCTGGCAGAACAGTTTCATGTTGAGATTTAAACTCATGTGTGTCAGTGCCTCATGAGTTTGGAAATACAATTCTGCACTACTGGCTTTAATATTTGGTGTCTTGAATTGGTTGTTCACATCATAGTGTCATGAACGCACCTTCTTCTGTAGCATGGAGACTTTATCGGGGAAGAGATTCACAATGTAGCGTTTTCCGAAGGCCTGGGACAGGAGGTAGCACATGGTGGAGCCCACAGTGGTGAGCACGCAGGCGAGCAGCAGCCCTTCATATGGTCCAAATATAGCTCCTGCAAGAATGTTCTGGACAAAGAACAAAGATCTGTGTCAATACACATCGTCAATATGTGTGTAATGATCAGCTCTGGCACACATCCTGTTCAGACATTTGCACTTCTCATAGTGTTTCCCATATGTATATATTTGCAGTGTCAGTATCAACACTGTCACATAATGATCTTCCTTTTTGTTAACTGACTATTTCAAAAGGCTTAAACCTTATTAAACTGTCCGTGGCAGAGCCATGTGCCACTCAATGATTTGCCCAGTGACAACACACCCATCTGGCGTCTGTCATAATCAGACTGGCTAAAAACAACACATTTAGTCTTCGCAAACAGAAGTGAGGCACGCGTTTATTTGCATCTAGAGCAGGAAAGTAAGATCTGATGATCACAAGCCGGCTCTACAGACACATGTGGAGACATGCCAGGTGTGAACTCATGCACTTAGAAAGCATTACACCGAGTAGTGAACAGTCCATCATGGTCGGCTGTCACACAAAAGCAAATCTGACGTTCCTTTGTTGTTTGCAGAAGAAGAATATTTTTATCCTCTGCAGTGTGTTGTCTTTAAAGAAGAAAACCTCCCACCAGATGCAAACCAAACCAATTCATTTTCAAAAGTTTCTATTCAACGTCATTGTCATCCACCATAAACAGAAAAACATCTGAGATTTTTTTTTCTTACCAGGAACGAGGATCCAGGAATGGCAAAGGACTGCTTGTACAGATAGGCGCTGCAGAAGAGAAGCAGGACGTATGCAGTGTGCTCCGTCTTGTAAAACTGCAGCAGCTCAGCCAGTTCCCTCAGCTCCTCCAAGTCTGACGGGAATTTCAACCTGTAGGATTCACCAAGTAACAAGCACTTAAAGCATGTCATTTCATTTAGGTAATAGTAATTATTTATTGGAGATGAGAATGTTTAGTTGAATTAAAAAGACGATCAACATTTGCTTGACAATTAATTATTTAACTATCACATATAAACACAAACAATTTTCTATTTCCTTGTCACTATAAACTGGGCTAAATGATTTTTTCCCACATTTTTCGTTGTTTATTGACTCAAAGATTATTTAATCATTTAAGTGAGGGATTTATGTAAGCTCAAACCACAATGTAATTAGATTTTGCTGAGCAGTGATTGATGCAATGCAATGCAATCTAGTCAGAGAAACATATCCATTAGCAATAAGAGATTGATGGTAGCATAGTTAGAGTATGTTTGCTTTCTCCATTTCATCATCTGACCATCAATGACATGATCATTGTTGTTGTATTTTTGCAGATCACTAAGAAAACTGAAGATATCACAAAGATCTCCGTCTGTGATGTGTTAACAAGTCACTCTTTGGTGTGTTCCTGGTACACAGCAGCAGCAGTATCACTGTAACTGGTGTTTCTGGTTTTTGTAGTGTTGTGTTGTATAAAGACAAGGTGGGGACACACTACTACGGTGATCATCTTAACAGACTAACGTTACAGAGCAGCGTCCAACATTAACACTGTAGCTAGAGACACTGTATGCGTATCATAGAGCATTTGTATCTTCTTCTGCTGCTAACACCTGCCGCTAACACCACCAGTCACCTGCTGGTTTCCTCTGGACTGTCCTCGTGCCCTCCTTCTTCTCCGACAGCAGCGACTCGCGGACGTGGTCGCGGGGCGGCGGGCAGGTAAAGGGACAGAGAGTACAGGTACAAGGTGGCGACCACAATCACGACGGCCAGGCCGACGAGCGAGCGCATGTTTCCTCTTAGCTCGCACACCTCCGCCTACCTCGGCTCGGCTCCCGGTTGTTGTTGTCAGCCAGAGCAACGGAAAGAAACAACGGGCCGGTCCACCGCTGCAGCGACGTCACTTCCGCCTAAAGACAGACTTTACGCTTTACGTCTGTTTTTATTTTATGTTTTAGAAATATTGCTGTAATGCTTCAGTTTTCTACTCGTTTCCAGCATTTTTATGTATTTTTCATTTGTTTGTCTTTGCATTGAATTTTATTATAATTTATTATTTACATTTACATATTTCACGAAGCCAGGAGGGGGCGATGGTGATCTGAGAGGTGGCATCCACAACTCGTTTTTTCTTCAGAGCAGAAGAAGAAGTGAGAGTGAAAAAGTGTGGTAAAGGTGATGTGGTGATCCTGCCAGTAGGCGTGAAGTTACAAAGTTCAGGTTCAGCCATAGAGTATCCTTGGTTCAGCCTGCACACCAAAGACAAGTGCGACAACTTTACAATTTTGCATCGACACCATGGCTCAATATACTCGTGTTTCAGGGTCCGTGGGATTGATTACTCTGCAAAACCCGCCGGTCAACGCGCTCAGGTGAGCTGAAGTCACAAGACAAGGCTACAGAGCTATCACAGATCACACTCTGTCTTGGGGGCGAGGGGATACAGTAGGCTACATCACTGACTCAATATGTCGGGAGGAAGAGATTTTGTATAACAGCTACATTTGTGCATAAAAAAGTGCACGCGAGATAAATGTGTCCAAGAAAGTGTAAACTTGAATTGAAGCCAAGACAGTTTGCCATTAGATGACGTCAGTTTGTTTTTTACATGATGAACTGGATTGACAGCTGGCAGCTACTGTAACAGACAGTGCTGTCTTATTGAAATGTGGTGCATTGAAAAGGAAATCTGCCACTTGCTTACAAAGAAATATAATAAGTGTTGTAGTACTGAGGGGACTGTTCAGTTGAACTGTTCTGACAGTAGGCCTACTTGTTTTCTTTCTATCACTGCAGGACTAGGTTTGTCTCTGGGTGACCAACCTGGTCATTAAGTAACTGCTCTAGCCTACTTTTTTTCTCATCTTTTACTGTATAACCAACACTGTTATTTTATCTGATTTTAATCCATTGTAGCCTCCTGTTGTTATGTTTTTTCAGATTCTGCTAATTAATGCTGTTTGTTTTGTTTGGTGCGCTGGAAGAAATTTTGCAACCCAGGTGGACAATAAAGATTTATTCTATTCTATTCTTTCACTTGAGTAAATAATCTGAATCATCCTTCTCTGACCTAAAATCAGCTTTATCCTATGAACAGTGAGGCTTTTGAGGACATCTCAGACTCAGCTCCTCAGGCTCAGCATTACTTGTCAGCACAAACCTTTAAAATCTTGCTCAAGGGCTCCTCAGCTGTGGTAATAAAAGACGGGCACTTTTCTGTCTCACTTTTATCCTGTCCACTTTTATTTTTAGGCCACTGCTGATCCATTTTATAGAAACATAGTACATAATGTATGTAATGTCTCTAAATAATGCATATCTAAGGGATTTAACAGATTTCATGATACCTGGCTATGTCATGGCTTTTATTTGCCCTTAGATGCATTTATCAAAACTGTTCATGGTGACATTCATTTGTGGCACCTTAGAAAATATAAGCAAAGGGAAAGAAAAATCACTGCAGCACAAAGGGCTGTCCCTTCACAATTTAAACAGCAACAAATTAAAAGGGCAAAATTCAATATAAAGAAGATTGCCGAGAAGATTGAGTGTAAAACTAAACCTATGAATATTGTGAACCCACCATCATGTAAAAATGTGTTATATTTTATACAGTGCCGCAGTGAGGCAAGGCATCGTTGACACAGTGAAGAGGGCACTTGGTGATCCAAAGGTGTTGTCAGTGGTCATCTGTGGACAGAATGGGGTATTTTGTGGAGGTAAGGATGCTTTTCTCTTAGTTCCTGTGACATTACAATGCAGACACAAGTCAAAATCCTCACTTTTTTTGTTGATCAACACACTCTCTGCCATATTATTTTATGACAATCTTTTGATATAGTGATAGTCTGTTACATTCAGGCTGCATATGATGAGTTTCACAACGGACAAAAGTCCCTCTGGTCTTCAACAAGATTTAACCAAATAGCCTTCATAAGCAATAAAATAATTTCAGCGCTATAACAGGTACAAAACCTGAAGTCTGAACCTGATTGTATACCCTTTTTTTTTTTTTCTTTTTTTTTTTTTAAAGTATATTTTTTTGGCGTTTTATGCCTTTATTTGATAGATCAGTAGAGATAGACAGGAAAGGGGGAGGCAGAGAGAGGGGAATGACATGCAGGAAAGGTCTGCCCGATGCGGGACGCGAACCGGGGACGCCTGCGTCTGCATATACATGGGGCGGCTGCCTTAACCACTGCGCCACACACCGCCCCATTGTATACACTTTTTTAGTGTCAAACATTGTGTTTTATTGCACTACTTTCAACAAACTGTAATCACCAAACTGTAATTGAAATGTTTAAATGCTTTAGACATTTTCTTATGTCTCCAACTGGCCCACGGTGACACATTGAGAATAAAAGCAGTTTTCATGGATTTAAATAATATTTAAATCCATGAAATTATTATACTCTGTATCATGTTAGGATTTGTTGTATGCTAAAATGCAGAAAACTGTCATAGAGAGAGGAAGCAGAAATGAACAAGAAGGGATGTTAAAACGACTGTTAAAACAGAAAAGAGCTGGAGTTAAAAACATGTCAGATTCAAAGTGCAAAGTAAATAATGGCACAAAAACGCTCAGATTAAAGCAGAAGTAAGTGATATATTTGTGTTAATATAAGTCTTAAATAGTTATATCTTCCGACAGCAATCACTTACATAGAGTGTTTGGACCAAAACACGGGTCTGTCAGTCACTCTGCTCTGCTCTGAGCCGAGGAGAAAACATTTATCGTATCCTACAGTTTTTATCCAATGAGGAGAGAGAACGGCATGCAGGGCTGTGTGTGCAGCCAAGGAACGCCGTGAATGTGGCGACGTAGGGACGAGGACTGTTATGGTGCGTTCAAGGAAACTCGTATTTTTCCGACCGTGAAGTGGTACCAGTTCGATCTGGTACGAGTTCACCGGTCGGAAGTTACGAGTGGCTGTTATAGTGACTTTCACCGGTAAAACAGGTCGGAGAAACACGAGTGGGTTGCCTGGAACGCTACAAAGTCGTAAGTTGTGACTTGAAGCTGTAATTTACGATTTCAAAAGCCTGCCTGGAACGCAGCATTAGCGAAAACGACCGGACCACTTACTTCTGCTTTAATATTCCTCAGTTGGTCATGTTTATTAATAATTACAAGTTAAATTCTGTGTTATTAAATAAACATGAAGTGTTGAAAATTATAAAACTGAATCTGCACCAGAGCTGGAACTGCTTAAAAAAAAAAAAAAATCCTATACAGTATTCAGCTCCTGATTATTTTCATATTTTCCCCCAAAAATGCAACACTTTTGTTTTTACTCACATTCATTCATGGAAAAGATTCATGCACATCGTACGTATGCACACATATAGATCTGCTGTGACAAGATCCTGAGGCCCATTGTCGTGTCACTCATCTCGTCATGTTGCAACACACAACTCCTTAAAACATCCCAGTTCTTTGGTGGTTTGTGAAGTCACCAGGCATTTCATCCACATGAACATGTTTGGGATCCTCTGGATCTGTGTATGACAGCATGCTCCAAATCCTACTCGTATCCACCAAATGCACAGCCACTGAAGAGGAGTGCTCCAAAATCTCATGAGCCACAATCAACAACCTGAACAACTGTGTGCAGGAGATATGTTGCAGTGAGTGACACAAATGTTGGTCTCACCAGATACTGGCCCGTTTTTTTGTTTTTTTGTTTGTTTCATGTCCCTCTAACCCCCCAAAATACACGCCAGTTGTTACTGTAAAGTCACATAGTTCCCAATTCACATTTTAGTTTTTCAAAATAAAACTGCAAATTTTAAAGTGGCCTTTAATTGTGGCATGTGTAAAGCACTCCTGGGAAATAATGATGTAATGTAATCAGCATCTTGATATGTTACACCTGGGGGATGCATTATGGACAAATGCCAGCAGACATTTGTGAGGAAAATACAGGTGCATCTCAATAAATTGAGATGCACCTGTTTTGCACAGATAATTGAATTTTGGGTTTTCATTAAAGCCATCATTACAATTAAACAAATTACAGCTCATGAAAAATGGGAGCAAAAACAAAATTGTTGCATTTATATTTTTGCTGAGTGTGTTTATGAAGTGTCTGCTACAGTTGCCTGAAGCGCAAAGTGACATCTTCAAATGTCAAATTAAACTAAACTGTGTTATCATATGAGACAAGGGAAGATTAATTGATTTAGTTAATTTTTTATCAAAATATTCAGCTCTAAAAGCAGCATCTAAAAGCATTTCTTATACTAAAACTGTGTAATCTCCCATTCAGAGGGATGTGGAAGCAGATGCACCTCGCAGCACCACTGATTACATCACCAGTTTAATTTGTATAACAGGGGCCGACATCAGAGAGTTTGGGACGAGCATGTCCGGGCCTCCACTGGTACCGATGATCCACGCCATCGAGGCTGCAAACAAACCGGTGGTGGCAGCCATAGAGGGAAGTGCTTTAGGCGGAGGCCTCGAGCTGGCGCTTGGCTGTCATTATCGAGTCGCACACTCCAAAGTAAGTTCACACTTCAGACCGCTGCGTCTCTCCCTGTCAGTGTCTCTCTACTGTCAGTGTCAAGCTGCATCAGTGTCTGCTCAATGTTACAGAGTCACTGGAAACGTGAATTTCCGTATTTCATTATTCATTAATTCATTCTATCTATATTAAGGACATGGCTCATGATGGGTCCATAGCAGGGGAAACAAAATCCACAATAATTAGACATTGATATAATTCAGTTCTTAAAGTGAGACCGGCACATTTTTGTTTTAACAATGAAGAAAAAAAGACATTAACCAACATCTTTCCAGAGGTAGAAAAGACAGTGGTGGCTAATTCTGTCAGGTGCAAGAATATATTTTTCCACCCTTTTCAGCCATGAAATAATAGGTGTAATGTACTTAAACGCACTGCGCTCCATTCATCCCACTTTCTACCTTCCAGGCCAGACTGGGGCTTCCAGAGGTGAGTCTGGGTCTGCTGCCAGCTGCAGGGGGAAGCCAACGTCTGCCAAGGCTCATCGGGGTCCCAGCTGCTTTAGACCTCATCACCACAGGTAGCAAAGACAGGTTAACCTTGTCTAACTTTTAGAGACTGATTGTTGCCAGTTTAGGCTGTTTTTAGAGCAAAACAGCAGGAACAGGTCGAGAGTAAATATGAAAGACTCATGAAAAACAATAGTTTGCTTTCTCTTCATTTTATAGACAAAACAAAGAGTTTGGGGACGAATGTGATTTACACTGTATGTACACAAGGGTGCAGCCACTGGTAGTTTAGTGTGATGACCAGCAGGTGTCAGCATGTGTTCATGTTTCCTATCATCAATGCCAGTGAAACCTCTTGAGTAGGTATATGAAACGTTCTTCAGTCACTTTAAGAAAAGTGATTTCCTTAAATCACTCTTAATCACCATATTTCAACATTTTCCCTTATTTGATAAAGTTAACGAGGGAAATGTTTGTGTCAAGGTCATGAGACCATTCTTCCATTAATGCTTATCTAGTAATTTGAAATGTCACATGTCACTCACATGGACCCTCATTATCTCTCCTCATCTGCCACAGGCCGCCATGTCACTGCTGCTGAGGCACTGCAGCTCGGAGTAGTGGATCAAGTTACTGAGCGCAGCACTGTGGATGCAGCTGTAAAACTCGCCCTGAGTGTTGCAGGTGAGGCACGAAAAAGAAAGAAAACACATAAGAGCCCAATGCACCCTCTGGTATAAAACTCAGTTGCTCTTCACTGCTGTAAAAAAACAGAAGAAAAAGAAAACCCTCACTCAGTAGAAAGAACAGAAATCCCTCCTCGAGCAGTTATTTTAGGCAAGTCCGACCTCAAGAAGTGTCGACATGTAGGTTGTGGAAGTCAAAGGAAGCTGAAAACACGGCAGGCAGATCCTCCACCACAGAAATCATAAATGTTTCATGGCTCTGTCAGATGTGCTCTGATGTCTTCACTGCTTTTGCTGTATTATTCAGGAGGGCGAAAAGGGACAAACTTTCCTAGAATATTAATAATGGGCCCTCGCCACTCATTGAGGGGGATGAGGATTGCCCCGCGCTCGTAAATCAAACTCATTTACCCACTGAATGGATCGCTAAAGTGTGCCACGTCCCTGCAGTTTACGACAAATGATTTCTCAGTCTGTGAAAAGCAGCACTTCATTCAGATTCGCTACACTGTGATAACACTACGGACCACACTAGTGGGCTCAGCCTGAAATATAAATAGGAAATCAAACCCATTTGAAGCCTGATTTTATTGTTAAACCCTCTTTTTGATATGCGTGTGGTTTTCCCACTGGTTCATCCTATTTTTTTCTTCAAAATAAGCAGCTATTTAGATGCATTTTCTGCAGGTTGGACATTTGTTCCCCACTGCGTCTTTTGGAAATATGCATATTTGCTCGCCTTGAGTTAAAGATAAATAGGATGACGCCATTTTCATATCTGCTTTCCTGTGCTTCCTGTCTTCGTGCTAAGCTAAGCTAATCCTGGTGCCCCGGCGCTAGGTTCATATTTAATGTACAGATGTGAGAGTGATTTGCTCAGCAAGAAAGAGAATAAGTGCATTTCCCAAAATGTCAAACTAATCCTTTAAGCATTTAAGAATGTTGTTGTGAACCGGTGCACAAACCACCCACTCTGATGTGGTTTTGTGTTAACATTGTCCATGAGGTGCATGAGGGGAGGGTGTGTTTTGTTCAGCAGAGCCTCAGCAGAGCCTTTGATTCTCCTGCATGAAATGAAGATGATATGTTTTTGTGACTTCAGGTAGCGAGAGCTCCTGGCTCTGGAGATGTTTGTGGTCGGTTTTACTCTGCAATGAAGGTTCCTTTCAAGGACAGTAAAATTAATATGACACCAGTTATTTTGTGCCTAATAATATCGTGCCTTTCACAACAAGTGCAAAAATGTCAACACAAGTCTCATAGATTGCATGTAAAAAAACAACAACAACAAAAAAATTGGCAATCAAAAAGATGATTACAGTCTTTCGCTTTTCAGAAATGCTTTTTTTTTTTTTTTTTTACACTCTCACAACACTGCCAAAATGACTTTGAGTGGGTGAGAAAGTGAGTGTTGTTAGTAAGGCTAAGGCTTAGTGTGCGTCAGACAGAAAAGCCAGCAGCACACAAGATGGAAGATTTGAGGAGATCAAATCAAAATCTGTGAAGATTTTTTTACAGATACGCCAATCTCCAGTTGATTAGTGGAGGGGGCAGTTAGCAATGGGGACAGAAAATGTTTCTGAATTTATAAATGAAATGTATATGTGGAGATGCACGGCTGATGAGTCAGTTAGCGAGAAAAGTCACTTCGATGGATGCAAACATGAAACACCACAGTGCTCTACAGTAACACCTGGTAAATGGAAATATTTTTTAAATAAAAAAAGGCTGTGCACTGAAACTGATGCACGTGTGGGTTCAAACACACACACATTCCACACAAGCATAGATTCAAGTGTCTCGCTGGTGACAAGATTAACTTTTTTTTTACCCCAGTAGTTGCAACATCTGCCCGCTACATCTGTCAGGACAACCAGGCTTCCCACTCGCCGCACAACAAATCCACAGCTCAACCATTTACAGATTAACTGCTGCAATAATGCCCTCCTAAAGTACATGGGATTCACATTGCACTGCCACACAGCATCTGACTGACATTTCACTCTGGACAGTGTCCATTTAACCGGCCTAAGGTGACCGTCACCTTTCGCTCCTCCTCTCTCGTATATCGATCGGGACAATTGTCTTCGAGCGAGTAGTTTATTATTGGATGAAGTGGGTGTCATAAATCAGACGTGGCTGTTGTCTCTTTAAGCTTCACCATGGTGACCCACTTTCTGGCCCAGACCCATGGCTGAGTGTAACTCGGTGGAGCTGTGAAGGATTCTGACTACTGTCTCACGTAATCATTTCAGAGGCCACAGGAATGGGAATTAAGATGCTTTTAACAGGGTTTTAGTGGAGTGGCCTTCCTCTTTCCTCATTGTTCCTGAGCTGAACTGGTCACAGATGACAGAAAGTCTTTTGCTGTAAAGTTTTTTGGTGTCCCTAATATTAAATCTTCTCATGTAGTTTCACCTGGAAAATTGCTCCAGCATTGTACCACTGCTCACGGGCTCACAGAGAATCACAAGAAATTCAATTTCCCTCGCTTTTCGCTCTCTAGAGTTGGAAATTCCCCGTTCCCCCAGAACCAAATAGTTGTTTTTCATTTTGTTTGAGATTGGTCTTATTTAAGGTGAACAGTAATGGTGCGCTGTCAGGGTCCTAGCGATTAGTTTGGAAATTGTCTGTCAAATCACCCTGCTCTAAGGAGCTACCGGGGTATCTAGCGATTGAGTGTGCGAAAGTCCCTGAATTGGTAATTATACAGAGACCGAACAGGCTGACCAGAGAGTGGAAAGAAGTGGTGTCACTGAAAACCCAGGAGGTATTTCACCGTTTAAAAAAGTGAAATTATGTAGGTATACAGTCTGATTTGCTGTATAATTTTAACCCAGGACCAAAAGTGACAGGAGCTTCAACTTTTTAAAGAAGTAATTCCCCTGCAGTATCTTTACTTCCATGTTTCTATTTCAGGAAAACCCCTGGATACCCGTCGTATAAGCACCTTCCCATGTCCGCGCACCCCTGATATGGATGCTCTGTTTGAGGGGGCGATGCAGAAGGTGCAGCAAAGTGCCCGTGGAGCCATAGCACCGGTGGCTTGTGTCCAGGCGGTCCGAGCAGCCGCCACCCTGCCCTACGACGAGGGCATGGAGCGGGAGAAAGCGCTGATGGCCACTCTCTTCACCTCAGGCCAAGCCCGTGCCCTGCAGTACTGCTTCTTTGCTCAGAGAGCCGTCAGCAAGTGGAGCATGCCCAATGGAGCCCGCTGGGACTCGAGCAAGCCCAGGCCCGTGCATAAAGCAGCTGTCATCGGTAAGAGCTTTGGGCTTTTAATTTCTAGTTGTCTGAGCTTTCAATAAGCACAAGCACGTTGACTCATCAAGCTATCTGTACGGCATCTTCCCATTCACGTTGCCTATGGAAACTAAGCCCTCATGTACAGTTCAGCTGAGTTTAAATGGATGAACTCTCTCTTTCCTGCAGGGAGGATTGGATGTATGACAATCTGGATATGTGAAGCTCAGCAGCTTGTGTATTAAAATTGCAAGCTTTGGAAAAACTTTATGCTGCCAGGCCAAGACTGCTTATAGCGTAGCATTGTTCATTTTGTCTGTAGTCACCATGCAATTTTTATTTTTTTTTGCCATCTAAGGTCTCGGCACCATGGGGAGAGGCATAACGGTGTCCCTGGCTCAGTCGGGGTTGTCCGTGGTTGCCGTGGAGACCCAGGAGAAGCAGCTCGCGGAGGCACAGCGGGCCGTGTCGGGGATGTTGGAGCGAGGGGCTAAGAGACGTGGCACGGCCGCCACCGCACTCGGTAATATCACCTACAGCAGCAACATTCAGGCTGCCGCAGATGTCGACCTGGTCATCGAGGCCGTGTTCGAGGACATGGCGCTGAAGGAGAAGGTCTTCCAGCAGCTTTCCGCCATTTGCAAACCGGGCACCTTCCTGTGCACCAACACCTCGGCGCTGGACATCGACCACGTGGCTTCTCAAACACGCAACCCAGAGCTAGTGGTGGGGATGCACTTCTTCGCCCCGGCCCACGTGATGAAGCTGTTGGAGGTGGTGCACGGACCACGGTCCTCCCCTCAGGCCGTGGCCACCGCCATGCAACTGGGAAAGAAGATGGGCAAAGTCAGTGTAGCTGTAGGAAACTGCCAGGGCTTTGTGGGGAATCGCATGCTGAAGCCGTACGTGGAGCAGGCCTTCTTCCTGTTAGAGGAGGGAGCCACGCCTGAGCTGGTGGACCGAGCGCTGGAGGAGTTTGGCTTTCCCATGGGCGTGTTCCGGATGTCAGACCTCTCTGGGCTTGATGTGGGATGGAGGGTCAGGAAGGGCTACGGGCTAGTGGAGTCTGGTGCAGCGTTGGAGCAGCAGTCTAGAGTCCGACAAGGCCGCCGTTACAGCCCGCTGGGTGACTTGCTCTGTGAGCGAGGTCGGTTTGGTCAGAAAACGGGCCGGGGCTGGTACCAGTACGACAAACCCGGCGGTCGAGTAGCCAGGTCCGATCCTTGGCTCCACAGCTTCCTGGAGGAGTACCGAGCCCGGCACGGCCTGGCAGCACGCCGCATCGACAACCAGGAGGTGCTCGAGCGCTGCCTCTATGTTCTGATCAACGAGGGTTTCCGCATCCTGGAGGATGGAATAGCTGCAGGACCCGAAGACATCGACATCATCTACGTGTTTGGCTACGGCTGGCCCAGACACCGCGGGGGTCCCATGTTCCACGCCGGCATGGTGGGGCTGCCGAGGGTCCTGGAGAGGCTGGAGCACTACCACCAGGCCCACCCTGACGTGCCCCACCTGCAGCCCTGCAGCCTGCTCAGGAGGCTGGTGGCCAGCGGCAGCCCACCTGTCCACAGGTGGAGGGAAGTCATTAAGAAGCTCCACAGCCAGCTTTAAATGCTACACATTTCAGCTTTGATATCCTAAAGGGATAGTTCAACATTTTGGCAAATTGGCCCGTTGCCATAATCCCCATAGTTTTTTTTAGGGGGAGGCAGAGAGAGGGGGAATGACATGCAGGAAAGGTCTGCCCGATGCGGGATTCGAACCGGGGACACCTGTGCTGAGGACTGCAGCCTCTACATGGGGCTGCCGCTTTAACCACCGTGCCACACACCGCCCATCCCAATAGTTTTAGGAGTAGGTTTGTTACCTTTAATTGTCGGTGCAAGCTATTTATAGAACGGCGGAGCAGAGCCGTGAGCTGCTCAGAGCTACGCTACGGAGGCTAATGGCATTTCTTGGTTTCCCTCATCAAACTCATCAAATACACGATCCAACAACTCGCAAATTCAGAGACTGCTTGGCGAAAAACTGCCTCTGACAGGGACAAGCATCAGCGGTTTTGCATGAATTTGCCTAGAAAACAACTCCGTCTCGTAGCATTCCGTAGCGTAGCTCCAAGCAGCTCACGGCTCTGCTCCGCCGTTCTAAAGATAGCTCACACCGACAATTAAAGGTAACGAACCTACTCCTAAAACTATAGGGAATATAGCAATGGGCTAATTTGCCAAAATGTTGAGCTATCCCTTTAACACACTGTGACGAACACAATGAAGTACACCTGCACTGTGTTTTTAACTCAAATCCTGGTGGTGTTATAGGAGGTGCTTTTGCTTCCTGTGATTAATAATCTTAATATCTATGAGCTCGCACTGACTCAACTGTCTCAGGTTAATTGAGTTTTTGTTGACATGGTAACAAAATTATGTTGTTTCAACTTACAATGCCGTACACTGATTGTATCCTTGTCTCTGATAGAGTATTTTGGCTGCCTCATGTTGAACTAGGGTGGACAAGACACTAGAAACGTTGTATTTCTTTAAACTTCAACTACTGCCAAAGTTATAACAACCCTTGAATGACCTGTAAAAGAAATGGCCAAACGTCTAATGATTTGCTGTATGACATGGGAGTGGGATATTGGAGATAACAGTGATGTGAATGTCTCGCTGAAGTCTGATCTGTAACAGATTTCTCTTAAAATCTCAGTCAGCCGTTCATCATGTTGTTTTTCTTCCTAACTTTAAAGTTTAATTCCAGATGTTGCTTATATACAGGGTGATTTTTTTTTTTAACTGATTTTCCTACATTAGGATTGTTTTCTTAATGATTAATTTATGATTTCTTTTTTTTTTCCATTTTCTTTACTGCATGTACAACATTGATACATCTGTCTAATTCAGTCATCACTGCTTTAACAAATAAATGTCACACTTGAGTGTAAAGCAACTGCACTGATGAAAGAATGGTAGCTGCTGATTGCTGTGTTATTCTTTTTTTTAATTATTTCAAAGTCCAGTCCACCGCTGCGTTGCACTTGATTGGTTTGATGAGTGAGGGATTGATTTCTGGAAGAGCAAAGGGGAAATGTTGTTCCTCTGTGTGTGTGTGTGTGCGTGTGTGTGTGTGTGTGAGGGAGAGAGAGGTTTCTGTTTTCTGCTGACTCAGATGCAGCAGTGACAGAGAGGAGCCGCTGACACACACAGGATCCAACCGCTTTTTATATAAATCAATGGCTCATTCCCGAGGAAATCTCTGGCCCTGCAACGAGCAGATGTTGGAGTCGCCCCCTGGCGGCTGAAGGCTCCACACCGAGCAGCTGGATTACACTATGTACTGAAACACCAATGAGCGCTTCTGTTTTCTGTTTTCTTTCTTATTTGTGAAATGTTTCGTCACTTCAATGAAATTTCAGTGCCTGATTATTATGTAGAGGTCTATGTATGTATGTAATATAATATAGATAGTTACATAGATGATACATTTGGATATAATGAGAAAATAAAGCTGATAATTAAATATGCTCATGTTGGTGGGTTGGATGTGTTAATTTTCCGAACCGGGCCGCTGTGTTTTGAAGTTTTTCCAGGCTCTGATGAAAGCCTGGGTGTGTGTTTGAAGTGCACAAGGCAGCTGTCTTTGTGTTTGTGGACTCCTCCCGTTGTGTGATGAAGTTCAGATGCGCGCCGTTGTTCCGTACGCGCGTCACCAGCGCGCAGAGGAGCTTTTTGCCGACGCGAGGGGAGGATGGATGTGTGGATCACGACCATGGGAGGCTGTGAATCTGACACTACACCTCGCCTCCTCGTATGAGCACTAACCAACACAGCTGCTGCTGCTGCTGCTGCTGCTTCCGTGGACGGGCACACTCTTCCAGCACCGCCCGTCTTCCAGCGGCTGAAAAACGCTTCCTGTGGGTTTACGTGGACCGTAACGAACCTCGGCTCAGTCCTCAGTCCTCCACGGTTATGCTGTAGTTTTACACCTACGGGGCTGTGTGCGTTTTGTGCGTTTTTCTTTGTTTTAAAGAATCCAGGAAATGTTGGCATGGCCGCCTCGGGAGCACAGAAGTGTCCGAAGAGTGAGAAGTTGGACGAGGCGCAGGCTTTGGCCAAAAGCTGCGCGGGGAGACCAGACTTCCTGCCTTGTGATGGACTCTCCATCTGCGCTACGCACAGCCACGGGAAGTGCTTCAAGCTGCACTGGTGCTGCCACTTGGGCTGGTGTCACTGTAAGTTTGTTTTACGTGTTTTTTAATGGCTCCCTGCTGTACCAGTAATTTGTCTCACTGTCACTATAAAGGCAAAAATACTCTGAACATTTGGAGATCAGGGGCACGGTGTGAATGCCGTAACATCAGCTCACTGTGAGACCACATATCGACTGGAGGGAGAGGAGAATAGTACATTTGGACAAGCCATTATAGAAGATATAAAATGAGTCGTTATGAGAGGTTATGTAAAGGTTGGCTGACTCCTCAGACACGAACAGAGGAATCATTTTTATTTAATTTTCCCATAAACTTCAAACACACATTTCAACAGCCTTTCTTGTAGATCACTGCAACAATATCTGTTAAACTTCATCAGTTATATTTAGCCCAGCCTATTCTTAACCGCAGGCAAAACCTTCAAAGACCCCCCTCATATGAATAGATTGTATGGTCTAAACAATGGAGGCTGAAATGCTGAACAGGGTTATTGGACGTTCCAGCTCATGGTTCCTGTCTGCTTTTGTTTAAATGTGGGGCTATATATAAAGGCCTATATATATATATATTAATATTTAAATCAATACCTTCACTGTGTATATTGTACATCTTAATATGTCTTAATGAAATGTCAAGGGTGAAAAACACAACTTATTGTAGCCTATTTAATTCCATTTATTTAATGAAGATTTGAATATTAACAAGACTACTACTATTAACTATATGTTGATTTTTGAAAGCTATTCTTTAACCTTTTACTTTGCTTTATTTTGAACTCCAATCCCTCATGCACTGCTGGTTGCTGTCTTGTCTGTTTCATATCTTTTTAAGACCACGTCCTTCAAAAGAGTCTGCACACGTCGTGCCTGACTGTGAGAGCACAGGTGTTTATTTTCCAGAACATCAAAAAAGTGCACATCCACACGCACGCTACCGAGAATAGAAAAAAAAAACCTGTCAGCCTTCCTTTACTTCACCATTACTCAGAATACTTCATGACGTGCATGTTGACCAAACACACTTGAATCATCACTTTCATTTCTGCTTTTGAAGTCTCATGATGCTGGGTATTTTTCTAATTGTCCACTAACAAGTAAAGTACCGTCCAAGGCCTCGAGACCATTGGTCTCTTGTCCCTTCTGCCACAGACCTTCACTGTTGTAACGAAACCATAAAGATTGTAATGATTAGGACAACTCTAGTTCATTCAAGCCCACAGGCCTCCTCTGTAAACACTGCTACAAAACCAAATGTGTATTAGCCCACAGCTGAAAATAGATCCCATTTTTAATTCATTTATTGGCAACATTTATTGATGAAAATAAAAGATCCCAAGATGAATGGGCCCTGGAGGAAAGAGATTAACTTATGCTATACATATAGTATTTTTTTGTTTTGGTCTTTTCGTGGCAGAAAGGAAAATGTGACATAATGCCAGTGTAGACCTTTTAAAGTACTTTTGGCCACAATCGCTTCACATACTTAGACAATGTCAAGTAGTCAGACAAAATCAGTTGCTATTGTTTGGTCACAGGTTGAATTTAAAGTGATTTTTAACTGGACTCCAGAGTATCAGAGTAATAGCATTTAGATTGACTATTGAATTGCCTTTTCTGGTAAAGCACAGGGCTACAGCTCCACTTGCACTATTTCCATTGCTCTTTGAGAAGTGTCAGTGGCAATTTCAACACCCCTGTACCTCGGACATTTTCTCTCCACTTGAACCTCTCACGACCTGACACTTTGACACCACGGCGGAATCCCAATAGCTGAGCTTGAACCTGACAGGATGTCCGTTTCTTCCTGCTGCCCCTACGTCACCCTCATCACTGCCTCTGGCCCTGAAAATCCTCAGATCAGTGTAAAAACACAATCACTATCCACTCGGCATCAGTCAGTTGGGGCTTATAGTGTGCAACCGCGAGAGTCACATTGTAATCTTTGCCATGTAATCATTGGATTTAGATGCCCGCCTCCGTTCAGAACGAGCCAAGTGATTTGAAACATCTAATGTGGCAGAAAAATGATGAATTCTGTCCAGTGTTTATTACGAGCCACATCCGAGATTTGTGAATCTCGGCAGAGTCTGCTCAGTGTTACATCATTTGTAAACATTTAGCCTTGCTCCTCCTCTCTCCTTTGAATAATTCATGGCTCTGACAGAAAAGGTGCTGTGCAATGAACATGGAGACCTTTGTACACATTATATAATTCAAGCTCATTTTGTTATAGAAGAAAGAGCCAGCCACGTCATAACGGAGCTGCTCGCCCTCATACAGTATCTCTTTCCACTGTAATTCATAGATCTCTCTTGCATGCACCACAGTGGGAGTAAACCAGCTCAGACTGCTGAATCAGGCCCAACCAGGAAACCCACTGAGAAAAGTATACCGGTGTGCTCCTGCATGCGATGCCGACCTGCTCCACTGCTCGGCTCACCCTCTTCTTTCCTGACAGATGCATAATAATGCTGGACTCAAAACAGTGACATGTTGTTTTGCCCTTATCTCGTCCCGGTTTTTCATTTCTGAATATTCCTATGACTGTCGCCTGGAGAATGAACTTGTTCTGAAGCTGATCATTGTGCATTCACCGCAGGAAGCCTTGCTAGACTGCCTTTTTTAATTACATTTTTTAATAGGTTTCCAGGGAGACGAATGCAAAAGGTCATTGGGCTCAGCATTTAAATAGTCCAAAACAATTTATTTCTATTTTTCTACCTGTATGGGATAATTACCTTGACTTAAATGCCTGGCTCCTCCAGTTTCCCACATGCTGTTGCAAACTGTACAGTGTCATAATGTCACTTTCTGTGCTCTAGAGTACACTAAATCATCTTTAGAGACAAAAATCCGAAAAACAAACAAAACAAAAAAACATGATGTTGTTGCTTTTCCTTCCAGCAATTACTACTTAGTTGTAGCTTTGTTGGGAAGTTTGGCAGAGAAAATGGGAAAAACTGGTATTGAGTGTAGGAGGAGGCAATGTTCCCAGCTGGTGACAACATCAGTCCAAGCCTCTCATTAGTGGTAATTAGCTGTGTTTAGTGTCACTGCCAATATGTCATGTCTGATGAGAGTTTTTGCTCACAGCAGCACTGGAACCACCTGGTCTGAGTGTTTTTTTTCTCTCTCCTTCTTTATCCCCCACTAACTGATTACAATTACCAGACAGCAGTGAATTACTCATTAAGAAAATCTAACAAAGTCTAATGGCTCCTGTGAGCGGTCTTGTCAGTCTGTTCGTATTCTGTCAGCTCTCATTTTGCACGTTACAACTTGTACTTGTGTTGTAGATACAAGAAAGTGGGATCTGTCTGTCTTGTCTGTCTGTCAGACTTTCTCTGCAGTCTCATCTGTCACACCATGCAGCTGGAGCTTGCAAATCTTCCCAAAAGGGGAAATATCAGAGGTTTATTAGATTTAAAGCTCTGACCTTTATTGATCGATTTGGGGACCAGCTGAAAATTTACTGCAGCGGTGAATCATGAAAAGATTCACCTATTATTACAGGATCAATATATTGTCAGCACAGGCCTGAGGGAATGTTTTTTGATCGATTGTTCGTGTTTGTGAACCACAGTGTTTCGACCAATTTAACTGCTGGGTGTCAGTGATGGAAGCAGAGCAGAGCAGCGCCAAAACAAACGTTCAACAAGTTTGCTGCTATGTTTTACAGGATAAGTTTGGATTTTATAATTTCAAGTCTCTACAGTGCAGGAGCATATTTCCTGTGTGCTCGCAGCTGAGCAAGGAAGTACAGTCCCAGAAACAGAGAATGAGGAATTAGGTTGTAAAAAAAAAAGAGAGAGATGACTTTAACTTAATAAATTCATTTGATTCAGGTGCTGTGGATGAGAACTATCATGCAATTAGTTCAAATGGAACCGACATTGCCTAATTTCTGTTGTATTTGCTCATGAGAAACTGGCTGTGGACTTTGTTGCCAAGGTAATTCACTTTGAAAAGGTAGTGAACAGAGTCGCCTTTTATCCACTGTTCCTACACAGATGCTACATCTGTGATGGTTTGCTGTCTTAATTATACATTTGGAGCAGCTCGCTAGCTTCCTCCGTTATTCATTAACAAAAAGACCGACAATTTTCTCGGAAGACATTTTGACATGTCACAGGAGGAAAAGCACACGTGTTAAAGATAAAATTCTTTTCAGCTTCTTCCATGTCAGAGTGTTACTTGTAACGTGTTTTCCCTATGACAAACCAAAAATTGGCATTATCTGTTTATTATAATGAACAATGACATTTGAATTTGGTAAGATATTACAGAATTAACTTAACAGGTTCTTGGATGTGTCCTTACATCCAGTATTGGCAGAAGAATGGTTACAGTGACCACCAAGTCTTGAAAAAAATAGATATAGTCATGTTAGTAGTGTGTAAAGATAGATTTTCT
The DNA here is from genome assembly GCA_030347415.2 of Decapterus maruadsi. Taxonomy (NCBI): domain Eukaryota; kingdom Metazoa; phylum Chordata; class Actinopteri; order Carangiformes; family Carangidae; genus Decapterus; species Decapterus maruadsi. The sequence continues at coordinate 12,936,831 of CM064902.1, read as the reverse complement.
TTCCTTGATGGTGGCATACCGTATGTTCTTAGCTATTGCTAACTAGCCACCTTCAGCATTTAACCTTAAAAGCAAAAAGAAAAAGAAAAAGAAAAAGAAATAATAATCTGACATTTAGCACAGTTGAGGCCTTTACGGGGGTTGAAGTTAAATGTTAACAATGGAGAAACAGGCCAGAGCGCTGCATTTTTTCATTATGGTGACAGACTAAACGCTGGATTTCACACGGGCTGTGCTGTAGGTCGGGAACAGCCTCTGCCTCTGGAGGCATCAAACAGGAAGCAGGAAAAGGAGTTTCTCCTGATGCTGGGTCAGACCATCCCCTCTGCTGAAACCTGAAACTTATGTTGTTGCCTCAGCTCCAGCCCCTTTGTTGGACAGATTTAAACACAAAGAGCAGCGGATGTGTGAGCAGACAGTTTCCACCGGCCAAATGGGTAGAGCAGCTGCTATGAAGAATGATAACAATCTGCTAAGATCATTTATTTTGTTCACTCAGCTTTGCCAACATGCTGCTTTGAGCTGATTTACTGCGTTTAGACTATCAGCCTGCACATAAAGACTGCTGGTTCTGGCTTAAACATACAAAAAAAAATCAAACTGAGGGGGCTGTTAATGACTCAGTCCCCACTGAGGCTTTGATATAAGCCGATATTAAAATGCCATAATCTGTGAGAGACAGTCATGCTCATTCATCTTGACTACGTGTTGAGTTTGTCAACAAGAAACCTCAGTTTCTCAGTATTGTAGTATAGTCTGAAGGATGAGGGCAGAGCTGAGATTCGGACAGAGTGATGTTGAAGAGAGTGAGAGACGGTAGATGGGCTACATGCTGCATTATTCAGATCTATCCGACTATCTCCAGTATAAAACCAGAGTGTGCAGTTGTCGGCCAGCCACGGGCCCAGGAGAGAGCAGAGGAGGCTGTGGGAGATGGAGGGGGTTGGTTGCAGAGGAGTTGGAGCTCCTCACTCCTCCTCCACTGTACTCGTCCTCTAGAGAGCAATCTGTAACTTCATAGGAACGAGCTGCCTGTTTTCTTTCCTTCTCATTAACCTCCTGCACTGTTGTTTTTCACCATAAATGTGTTAAAAACATATTGGCTGTCCTCTATCTCCCTTCAAACTGTTTAATTATTCTTACACTATTCCCCAGTTTCCGTAATATCTCTATCTCTGACATATGTTTTTATTAAATCTTCCCCTCTCACGATACACGACACCTCTTCATACACATTCAAAGTTTGTTCCCTAACTCTAAAGTATGGCGGAGGGTCACCTCCATGGCTTTTAGCTGTAGAAGTCATGCATTCACAATGAAGTTCTTGCCGTGAAGAGCTGTTATTTCCTTTTTGATGTGTCCAGTGGATTAATTTACATTGCCTGTAGTTAGTGATCTCTCACATCCCCTCAGTGAACCCATGGCTTTTAGTGGCATTTCATGTTAACGCAGCTAAAGGAGGGAAGTAAGGAAAAAGGTGGGAGTCTTTCGCCTGACTCAAAGTGCAACATGTCCTGTGGCTTCGTATTATTCTGCTCTATCGAGGCTGCAGTCAGAGGAAAACATGTTGTATATGATCCCTCTTGATTCGTCTCAGTACGTTGGTGGATGTAATGTGGTGGGTCTGCAGAAGAGCTCCTGATGTTTAATTCTGTGGCACTGACTCAAAAGTCTGACATTTGCTGTGGATGCTTCAGGTGGCTGATTTTGTTTTTTCGTTAATGCTGTCAATCATCAACGTAGCATGGCTTGAAATCTCTTGTGACATCATGTTTTCTTTGATTATCTCAAGGAAAAAGAAATGCATTGCAGATGAACAAAAAGACGTTTGGCACATCACCAGTAGCTGTCTTTTACCATTTTAAGGTGGATGTGTTTGTTTGTTTTTTAGTCCTCACAATTAGGGGGTATTCTAGTGATTTTCTTTCTGTCTTTTTTTTCTTATTGGCATCAAATCCCATCAAAAAATGTTTTGTCTGTGTTGACAAAACCAGATATGGATTAATATTCCCATGGTCTGAGTGGAAGGTGTGTGTGCGTATGTAATAATCACCAGAGTAACAATCCACAGCTGGAAACACTCCCCACTAAAACACAGTACTACTTATCCTGTGTGAGTAGCATTGCGTGCAAGTGCAAGTGCTCAGCTGTTTTAGTTACTTGCGTAGCCTTTTATTTTCCTCCGGGAGTGGGAGGAGTAATGGGCTTGGGGCTTCATTGCAACCAGACATTACTGAGACATGGACTATAGTCTAGGGATATATCCATAAGAAGGAAATACATATACTCTAATACCCAAAACTAGCAATGTGGGAAATGCTTTTTTTTTTGCTTATTTAAAAAAAAATCTTTTTGGACATCTTGTCAGTACGGAAACAGATACACGCACTCAAACACAGGGCAAAGTCAGAGGCCGCCTTACAACTGACATTGTCATGCGACAGCTTCAGCACTGGGCAACACAGGGCCAGAGTACAACTGAATATCAATAAAGCTGCACAGACAGTGTCCACTGGCTGTCAGTTACTGTTAGTGAACAGTCAGGACAGTGTATCGCTACATGATAATCACACTTCTGCATTAGCTTGTTTGTCCTGCTTCTTCTGAGATTTTCGTTTCAGGCCTTTCATGTCGTACGTTGCTGTTCTTGTTGATACATGAGCAGGATTGGACATTTGCAGCAACTAAAGTTTTGCCACAGGAATTTCAAATTAAAGGTCCCATTGAAGAGCTTCTTGTAAAAAAATAAAATAGTCATGAGTTCAGTGATATTCACCCTGGAGGTCTGATGTCTAAACACATCTGATGTATTTACTGTGTTACAGAACATCTGCAAGGACAGTTTTAATGTATTTTAAATCCTGCATCATTTACATCCATGTTTCCCCGTCTTCCTGTCTTCTTCTTTGCCTTTGTCGGCACGCTGCTGCAGTTCTTTGTGTGTTATAGCCCCCAGCTGTTGATCAGAGGAGTAGTGTAAAACTGCTGGCAAGTATGTAAATCATATCACCCACATGCTTGTGCATCAGCAGAATACAAAACAAAACAGGGGCGTGGTTGTAAAAGATATAAAAATGCAATAATGATAGTATTTCTCCAGGAGAATTTGAAGACTCAGAGGATCTTAGCACATGCAGACTAAGTCATGAAAAAACAGAAAGTTGTGTTCAGCTTTATATTCTGCTCTCTTGGTATTTGAATAGACTAAGTGAGATTAATCTCCCACATAACACTGTGACCTCTGGGGGCCCAGAGATACAGTGATATTTCTAAATAAGATTAATTCTGAATTCTGCAGACGCCTTAAAAAAAAATCCACAGACAGCCTGCGCTCCTTCTGCAGGAGCTGTTGAGGACACCCAGCGTTAGCTCCATATGCCTGTCTGTTTTGTTGTTTGCCTATGCGTCCGTCTCTCCCTTAGAACTGCTCTTGGTATTTCAAACTCCAGATGGATGAATGCAATTAGATATAATATGGTAAAAACGAAAATGTCAACACATTGCCCTCTACAGCTTTAGCACTCATTTGTTGCCACTATCTTGTCCGCCTGAATGGGCTCGTCGCTGTCTGAGCATGGACCATTGAGTTTCTCTCATTAAACAGAGGACGGCTCCTCGTCCCTCTTTTGTCTGTATCAAGGTTTATGCCTATTTTGTGTTGTTTAGAAAGTAGACGGACGTCGAGCTTCCGTCACAGCCCCCTTTAATCTCCTCGTGTTGTTGGATAGTACATTTTGCAGCTTCAGTGACGATATGGACGCATGAATTTTTCTGTCACTTATTTAGTTCAAATAAACGTTTATTTTATGCTGGAGAGAAAAAAAAAATGTTTCATCAGCATTACAAACTCCCTTTGTCCTTTCAGCATCGCAAAACAGAGCCACTTCTCTGTGAAGTAGTTTGATGTTTTCACTGTAACCTGGGAAAAAGGGTTTGATTGAATGGGTCCCCCAGCTGCTGAAACAAAAGACAAGGACACAGAGTGAGAGGAAGTGATGCGTAGGCCTGTCATCTTCTGTAGTTTCTCTCTCTCCGGGGAGCCAGCTAAACACACATCTGAGCTGCACTTTTGAGGAGCAGCACGGCTCAAAGTCGGAGGCAGTGGGCTGCAAACAATGAGTAACATTTGGGAGCAGTAGTTTTTTGCACACCGGTACATGAGTCTCACAATACAATCACAAATTTTTATGTGAATATGGGCTTTCTATTCATGTGACACTATACAGTACAGTACTAATCCATTATGTGACTAATCCAGATGTAAATCGGCCCCTCGTCCTGATTTCTGAGCAGTAAATGTGGTTGCATGGCCTTAATTCTAGGTGCAGTTTCATCATTTCTCATTTGGGTCTTGCATCAGGTTTGAAGGGTTAGAAGTGACTGCTGTCCTCAAATTTAAACTAGGCTTCACTCTGGCAGCAGCAGCTCTTCCTCAGATGGTGAGAAAGGGTTTTTTTTGCCTTTGGCTGCATAAAACACTGTGATGTGGAAAATGGAGAAATAATTTATTATAGACACACTATATGCTCACAGTCAGCTGCTTGGCCTCTTCCAAAATGTCTCTTTGGTTGAGAGTGGCTTGAATATTGTCATGATAATTATTATTATCATTACAGCTCTTGTATGCTGTGTTGCTCTGCAAGTTACTGCTACTAAGTGTGGCTTTATGATGGGTTCACATTTGAAATATACTGTGAATGTTTACGCAGGAGGAGAAGAAATATAATACTGATATTTGTATTTTCTTCTATTATTTCTTATATAGAAAATGTAGGATACAATTCATTTATGTACATACAGTTAATCCATTAAAATGTAAAATTTGTTGCCATATTTACTATTCTTATAAAAATACAAGTAATATTAGTGTATATATAATATTTAGTATTTACCCCTAACCTAACATACAACCTTAATTATGGGAAACATGCTAGAAAGCAGTTGCATAATAAACACCTCAGTAGACAAGAATCAGCATTAGCCTTCATTGCAAATTCAGCCAATATTCTCCTTAACCCTGTGTTGGTCTCCTCCGGCTATTAGCTGCTAAATGCTGCACTATGTTCACAAGCTGGTCTCTATCTTTGTCTGTCAGCTGTCCGCTGTTCGCTGCTGAGCAGGTGGTGTACAGTGGATTTTAATGGATCAATAGTGGATCAATACGCTGAGAGATGCTCAAATGCTCTTTAGTGCTGCCACTGCAGCTATGTGTCTTTTTGTGCTTTAGTCACTATAAGCAACAACTCCCGCCGTTTAATCCACCCTCAGTATAACAGTACTGATATAGCAGCTTTAATATAAAGAATCTGTGATTGATTTTCTGCAGCCTGGACCTTAAAGTAACATCTAAACATGATTCCCTGTGCTTTTTTCTCCCTTCCTCCTTTAGGTAAATACGTTTACCAACCCATGACCAATGTGTGCCAGCTGCCGAGCACAACCGTGCCGCCTGTAGGCTCAGAGTACAGCAACACCATCGACCTGTCCGTCTCTCTGGCTGAGCGCTTCCTGAAGCTGGCCCCCTGCTTCCGCTCCCCGCCTCACCTGGAGTCGCCCAAATACTGCGTCATCGCGGACCTGTTTGTGGACGACTACATTGTCAAGCGCATCAGCGGGAAGATGTGCTACGTGCAGCGCCCCCTGCCGCCCTTGCCGGAACCGCCTCAGCCTTCCACCCCTACCCCGCCACCCACTCCAGCTACACCACAGTTGCCCCAGAATCCTGCTCAGCCCCGGCAAGCGGTCAAGCCCTCGTTGCAGGCCCAGCACAAACCCTCACCTGCTCCTGCACAGCCGGCCCAGCAGGCGTACAGTGAACACAAACACCCTTCCCCGGTGGATAAGGTAAAAGGCCCCAAAATGGACCACTGCTCCTCTCCGTCGAGCTCCGAGGACTCCGGCATCAACGCGCTGGGTCTGCACTACCTGGAGTCCTGCGAGGAAGAGAGCGAGGAAGAGGAGGATGACGAGTTAAGCACAGATGGAAACTCCAGCCCCGGCAGCCTCTGGGATCAAGACGAGTGCTCTGTGCTTTCTCCCTCCAAGTCCATGATAGAGATCATAGAAAAGATCGAAACAACTGTGTAACTGTCACGACGTGGACGTGGACACGAGCTGAGAGGGAGAGTCACATTAATTAAAGTCCACAGTCAAGGATTTATTACACTTGGACCAGTAGAAGACAAACCCTCCTCCTTAACGCCTCAGCAGAGCTTTACCGGGTTTGTCTGGAGTTGAATTGTGTTTTCCTGCAGGCAGGCAGAGGACTGTACATCTGCACCTGCACACAGCCTCTCCTCTGTCCACATCCCCTGCATGGAGTGAATTTCTAGAACTTACTTACTACAATAAAGGATAAAAAGGAAGCACAAGAATACCAAGCACATGCACAGTGGACCAAATAGACCCCTTGTACATGGCGATTACCGTTAGAAATCTGAAAATACAAAAGAACATAAAGTGGGTGCACTTCCCCGTGAGGGAAAAGTAGAGAAAAGTGAGGCATTTTTCTGAAAAATCTCTGGAAATGACTGAAGTTAAAGGTGGTATATGTAGTTTTCATGATAATAATAAGCAGTTAGGTAATTGTTAGTGTTCTGGCAGTCAGACTTTATTCTGATTCAACATTCAAGTGGCAGATAAGTGTGCCATTTCTTCTTCTCTGGTCAGTGGTGCCACCCACACACGTTAGTGATTCTGACACTTCAGTATAATAACCACGAGGCCAGCTACCTCTTAAGGGCCTAAATCACATCAGCCTTTTAACCCATTAATTACAAAGCTCCGAGCTGCTGGGACAACCCTGCTTTTATCAAGTTGTGGATAAAATTCAAAAAAAGGAAAAAAAAAAAAATCATCAGCTCACAGTTTGTCTGCACTTTAGTGGCACCGACACAAGCAGTAGTTAGGTAGGTGAGTATTTGACAATCAAAGATCACACAGTAGAAGCACATCCCCTGCCAGTGAGGACCGCAGATCCTCGTGTACCTTCTGAAACCATTTAGCAGACATCAACACGTCACTCTGACCAGCTTTTTCTGAGCTGCAGTTCTGTTCAAGGTTAAATGGGGCGTTAAGCAAAACATGACTTATATTGACCTCTCCAGCGGCCAAGAAATTAAATAGCATTGACGCATCTCTGGCACAGCTACAGTGACATCAGCAGGAGTCACGCTGTTACAGCAGAGAGACGCCAGTAGTGACGAGGGAATATATCTACTACATTTAAACTTATGAATTAATAAAAACTGCATCGTTATTTGCTTTCCGGGTTTGAGAGTGAAGTGTGCTGTGATGCCGACTAAAAAAAAAAGAAGGAGGAGTCTGGGTTTGACTTCATGCCACAGCTGCTTTGTGCTACAGGGCAGGAAAACTCACTTGATGCACCTTTAAAAGAAGATAACAGTAGGTATGGAGTAGGATGGTGAATAGGTGTTTTGATGTTGTGATGGACATAATATTATAGGAAATACACTCAGATATGAAATTAGTGCGACAGCCCATCATTAGTCAGTTAGTAAAATGAAACTGGGCTGTTTTTTTTTGTTAATGTTTAAAGAATTATATATTTTCTGGAGAGTCAGCAAGACATCACTCAAGTGTTCACAGATATGTATTGCTGCAATGCTACAAGCACTAGAATTAAAAAAACAAACCATTTTTGCATGATTGCATTGATTTGAGTCCTCCCCCTGTCAAAAATCATTTTAACAAATTTATGTTGCAGAGTGTTCAAAGAGCACAAATCCTGTATCTGTTCTAATTTGAATAGTGTTTTTTTTAATTCAAGGACAGCCCTTAGCATTACACTGAACACAGACCCTGTTAATGCAGTTTAAAACCTGTTTTAAGTTCTTATTATTGTTATATTATTTTCATATGAATAAATCTCAATGAAACTCACTCTTGTTGTCACTGGGTTTGAAATGCGTGGACATTTTCCTGCACTGAGAGAGAGCTGAAATCTTGCATTCAGACTTGCTCCACCTGACACAGATGACTAATACTCTCCTGAGTTTGAGTGGAAAGGTATAAGGCAGAGTGAGAAATACACCAAAAATTGAGTCATTACTTTAGCTGTGGTTGTTTGTCTCCCCTGAAACATCTCAAAGTGTGCTTTGTTTTTCATTTTTCCCGTCCCTCGCTCCCTCCTTTGTAACCTCTACTCACTTGTGCTGCACCGGCATAGAGAAATTATGTCAAAGTGTAAAACAAAACCAAAGTGAGCAGCTAGGGCTGTAAAATATTACCCGTGTCTCAATACTCAAGAAAGAAATTACATAAGAAAATATACAGTAAGTCAGAGCCAGACCTCTCCACCTTCGACCCTTGTGTTTCCTCTTATTGATCCACACCATCAGCTGAGGCAGAGTCCTCATGTCCTCTGGGTCTCTGTCCCAGACAGTCTTCTCCACAGATTGTCTCGCAGCTGACTTTATAAGAGACCATGCAAGTGCCTTTCTCACCTTGACTTCAAACCTAAATTGATTTCTCCACGCTTCCCTTTTTCCCCGCATTGTGTATATCGATTCTTTGTACTCAGCTAGTGCGAAGAGAAAACCAAGGCCGGGATAAAATGCTAATCAGTTTATATAAATGTACATCACCTATTCTGCTTGGTGATGAGGAGGAGGAGGAGTGAGCAGCTGAGTGCTCGAAGAGAAGAGAAGAGAAGAGAAGAGAAGAGAAGAGAAGAGAAGAGAAGAGAAGAGAAGAGAAGAGAAGAGAAGAGAAGAGAAGAGAAGAGAAGAGAAGAGAAGAGAAGAGAAGAGAAGAGAAGAGAAGAGAAGAGAAAATGTGAGTGCTACGACAGGCGCAGGAGAGGAAGTGCAATTAAAAGGATGATGATGCAAGCACATGTAAAGTCCTTAGATGGACGGTGTGTGAGTAGAAGTGTGGTCAGACACACACATGGTTGCATTTGCTCCAATAATTTTTTTTCTTTTTTTAAACCAGCGACAGATTTCACAGAGATAGATCACCATTACTCCTAATCCCTGGCAGCAAAGTCATTCAAGTGGCAGGCACACTGGGTTCAGAGCTCACAAACACACATTCACACAAGAAAGGTACACACCAAATCAAAAAGCGCCCTTGCTCAAGGACTGCTTCACAAGCCCGGCTGGCACTGTGCGAGTCACACAGACTGCAGAGGGATGTTGTCAGAGCCACTTTTTTGATGCGTGCCGTGTACACACATGTTGCCCCTCTGCGGTGGTTTCCTTTTAATTCCATACAAGTGTGTGGGTTTTTTTTTCTCTCCAGGGGCCGCTTGTAAGATGTACAACAACCAAACACTCAGAGGAGACTTTAGGAGACAAAATGAAAACATTTGAAGCAGACTCTCACCTGAGTGAGGGGGAAAGGCACTCACAGGAGCGGGGTTTAGTGTCATTCATAAAACTGTTCCCAAAATACTCACACTTCACTGGGTCTTTTCAGACCATATTGCAACTTTTCTTCTCTTTGTCTATTTAAATAAACAAGCAATCCTACTAGAAATAATTGAATTTAACTTTTTTATTCAGTCATGTTGATTATTTATTTTTATTTTTAGGTTTTGGCCCTGCAAAGACACACACACACAATAAATTTGGAAAATTAACTTCATTAATTTGACAATGTGTGCGCTGCCAAAACTTCACAACACAGCTGAAATTTTTGCAGAAAAAAGTGACGGACTGTGAGGCTCATTCGATGCTTTTAGTTATGAAGATATCAGGTGAATTTATTTATTTATCATCATCACATGACTCGGATATCATTGCAAATAATGTACTGTTAGCTTAGCCTCAGTCTTTAGCTGGGTCCTTCACTTTTTTGTGTCCCTGGAAATACCCTGTTGTGAGTTTTTGTAGAGCATGTAATTGCAGATGATGTCAGTTTTTGCAGTGTATGCGTTTTTGGAATTTCAGGCCAATTTGTCTCTGCATTTCTTTCTTTGGCTGCAGTGTGTTGCGCTCTCAAGGCCACCATAGTTTTCTCATAAAAAGCATTAGGGTTTGGTATGGTATGATACATTTTTGCATACAGCGTAATATATTAGCCCAAAGTTATTTCTAAGTTGTAACATAAACATGTGCATCTGTAAGTGCCAAAAAAAATCAATGGAAAAGGTATTGTAGAAATGACTGCAGTCTGGTCTGTGCAGATTCCAGCTGTGTAACAATGTGTGCACTTGAGCCATGAAAAATATGGAGTTTGAGCAATATGTGATACTTTTAGGGAGATTGAAATACAGTATATATGTATGTATATATTGAAGCTACTTGGAGGAACATCTATGGAGAAAACCTGAGGTTTGAGAATTTAATATAATTTCTAACTTAACATTAAGCAGAAATCCATATCAGCTCCCTCCAGAGATCTACTACCACATTACAGGCGTACAGCTTCCTCATGTGGCCTGTCTCTAATCTGAAACATTCAGAGCCAAACCTCAACAGTAGCACTCCATTTCAAAAGAGGCATTTAAATGTCCAATTGACAGAATAATGTGCCTGTGATTGGCCTGATGCAGGCGGTGCTACGGTAACAGGGGAACCCACCGGCAGGCTGCTAATAAACAATCAGACACATGGCTTTCCCTCGGCCGTCCTCGATCTCGATGGTTTCTGATAAGCTCTATAAATGAGAGAGTGTCACCTGGAGTGCAGCCCTGCACTCCCTGCCTGTAAAATATTCATTACTTTTTTCCATCACTGTCTGCTGTCGTCTTTGAAATGGATTTAGAACACATTTTCCTTTTAGACACAGTGCGTGACTTTCCCCCTGCACTCTCCAGACAACAGCTTCAAGCTTCAGTGTCGACTGTCTGGGCTGTGTTTGAAAGTATTCCCCTTTTGTTGCTTAAAGCTACTTGGTGATTCATCCTTTGACTACTTCTGGTGAAAAGCCTGGGAGGGCTTCTTTTCTGCAATAACAGAATGACTCACAGTGGTATATCTTAATGTGATTAGTTGGCCTTGTTGCTTTGGATTAGTCTGTATTAACTGATCATTTGTAGTTGAGGAAAGTATCCTCTGATGATAATCTGGGGGTTTTCTAATATGATGCAAGACGTAAGAGTAAAGGAAGACAGCAGTAACATGATTGAGTGCGACCTTGTAAAGAAAACACAGTCTGACAGGTTAATAAAAAATGTGAGAGCTTGTCGGTAAAGTAAGCAGAAGTTTGCATCAGACACTCAGTTACAACATGACGACTAACCCTAAATCTAACCTCAACCCTAATCTCAAACCTAACCTTGACCTTTAAATGAAGCAAAGACGTTGGATCCATGTGTATGCAGATTTTTCTTGAAACAATGCTGTGTTTATGGATGTGTTATGTGCTGTGTTTATTATCGTTTTTCAAAACGAAAAAGAAAAAGATCATTTTGGGGCAAACCCTGTTTCCATGTGGACAAAATCTTAGCCTGGGTCTGACTGAGGCTCAAACCTCCTCGTCATGTCTCTTAAGGTTCCCTCCAACATTAGCCATCGTGACACCCTCTGTTCTTTTATCTTGCTCAGGAAGTAAACATCACTTTACCTCATACCGTCTTGCCAGTCTTCAGAGTCTGGAGAGAAACTTTAAAATATTGGATTTTCCATTCCTCACTCACGGAGGGTTTCAATGTCAAAGAAGGTGCTCATTGTGATCCTGGATTTAATCAGGTATAGGCTAACACTTTCACAAGGCTTCTCAGTTGAAACAATCCTTGTGTCTTTTTTTACTCGTCTGCCATTTCCAAGGTTTTGATGGATGCCATTAGCAGAACAACTGTGTGTACTCGGTGCACTGAGTGAAAGTCTGAATCCATCTTAATCACATCAAAGAGCCAGAGGATGACGGCGATGCCCATGCCTTTCAACTTTGAAAGCCAGTGAAAGTCATTATGGCCGCCTTCTCCAGTGTCTGCTTTTCTGTTTGTTAAATCTCCTCTCCTTTGAATGAACAGATTCAATTTTCTCTTTTGAGTTTAGAAACAGGACAAATGGACTATTAACTACTGTCATTAGGAGTGGGTGGATTCATCTACAGTACTTTTTAAGGTTTGTGTGAAAGTCAAGATAACCGTTGTTGTTCTCTCTCATCTCTAAATCTTATTTTGGAAGATGTGATTAGTTTTGAAAGGAGCGAGCTGCGTAAATTAAGTTTGATATGAAAGCTCTTTTGTTGTGTTGCCTGTTTAGATACTGAACATTTTATTGTTGATATTACTGTAACCATGATAAAAACAGGAGTCATTTTCATTCTCTTCATCCATATGTTCTTGAAAAAAAATCACAAAGCATCAGTCGAGAGGCCACGTCCTCAATTCAAAGGTCTGTACAGATAAAACTCTTGGAATTAATAAAAATCTGGCAACCGGAGCGTCCAGAGGGGGGTTTACAATCACTTGAACACTGATGACATAGACTGCAGCTTTAAATCATGCCAGTTCAAGTACCCAAACCCTCATTATGGACAATAAGGAAATTACAGAGAAATTAAAGCTGTGACATTGAGAGACTGCAACATCGTTCCTGCCTGAAACAGTTGGGGGCTGATTAGTATCACAATCTACATTCACATGATTTATGTCGCTTCGGTCCTCTCTCACTACACTTTGGACAGATGTGTCTGTCATCTGCAAGAGCATTTCATAACGCTGCCATTCAAAAAATTGCATTGTTCTCCACTGTTTAATACTTTCTAAAGGGCTGCTTAAAATAGAGGGACAGAACTAGGCCAGCACTGGACCCAGATTGCTTCTAGCAGATATGACTGAAAAAATATGGGACGTAAGCTCTTTCAATCTAAATGCCTGCTGCCTGTCAGACATAAAAAAAAAACATAAAAAAACATTGGCTTTGGGGGAATTATTGCATTATGAGATCTTAGCCATTATGGCGCCCCAGGACGAGCTTTGTGAGTCCACTAATAGCTGTGGAGATCTTGAAGGAAAATATTGTCCTCAAAAAAACTTCATAAAAAAAGTATACAGACTCTTTGCACTTTCTTATACAAAGTTTCTGAAATGTCACAGTGTTTAGCGTTCCACCTAACTGCACACAGTAATTGGTTGTTACACAGGTGATTGGAGTTGTTATTTCAATCATGGCTCGATGAGGCTATTCTTGGACGTTTCCTTTTCTCTCTCTCTCTCTCTCTCTGGATGGCTAAAGCAACACCCACACCAACCTTTGAATTGCATCTAAACAGAGGACATTACACCTACACCACACAATAATGTGAGTGTGGAAGAGGAATTAAATGTCGCTCTCCAGTCTTTTCTCCGTAACACATCATGTTAACAACAAGTACATTATGATCTGCCTGCAAAATACAATAATACATATGGTACTGTATAAATTAAAGCCACAACTCAACCACTAATGCTAACAATGAAAACAGGTAACCCAAACCTACAGACAACAAGGTAATGGTGACCAAAATAGAGTGCACGACAACACTAGCTGAGCTGCTGGAAATCAGAAAGTATAATTTGTGTTTTAAAAGAGACCGGGCAATATGTGTCTGTGCATTTGTGTGTGTGTGCGTGCATGCGCTAGGCATGGAGGAGTAGGAGGAGCATCCAGCACATCTAATTAAACTGTGTGTAAATGGATGTGCTGGCTGGACCAGATGAGGACCAGCAGATGGTTTGGTGGTTTTTCCACACCACAGGGTTGTATGTGCTGTGCGCTGTGTTGTGCCATGCCCCCCCTCCCTGAAAAAAAAAAAAAACCCTCCTCAACTAACAAATCAGCATGGCCCCTGGCCCCCCATTCTCACCACTCGCCTCCACTAACACTATTAGCATGTAAATGACAGCTGAGCCCCTTTGCCTGTGGGTGCCGATAGGCTGCAGCAGACCTCCAGCTCCTCGGTGCGTTGATAGAATTTTCTTCATTGTTGTGGGATTATGTGGGGGGGTGGTTGGTTGTGGAGGGGTCAGGTTGGCTTGAGTCACAGTATGAATATCAGCGGTCCTTATGTTGTGGAGTTTCACACCACTTGTGATGGATAGAGGGGGCACTGGTGAAGGAGGAGCTGCTGCCTCCATAAACACACATTCATGTGGAAATATAACACTTTGCTCGATTGTTTCATTTTTTCACACTTAGTCAACGTCAACTGGGAGCTTGTACAATTATGTGCTGGATCTAAATAAACAAAACGGTGAACCGAGGGGGCACGTTAATCAAGATGCATGACTGTGTTGCAGCTGGGTCCATTTGCTTTTTGATACAATCAGCAAAGGGAGCTCTGATTTTAACAAATTGCATTTTGTTCAGGTAAACAGCCTTATACAGGACGCATGTAGAAGCAGCTTTCTGCTGTGAGCACATCACACATGACATCAGTCTCCAGTTCTGCATCCTCACCTGCAAACGACAGCATCACATTGTTCTGCAGGCAGCTATACTTTATTTCCCTCTTGATTAATGCTGTTCAGATGGCATTTTTACCCTAAATCTCAGGGTGACTGAGGCCTCAGCAAATGCATTAGCAGTCTGAGTAAAAACTGGACTGGAGAGTAGCTAAAATGATGCATCAACCTCTCTTTTTAAAAAAAACCCAAATGTGTTATTACTTTGTTGTTATTCTTCTCATCTGCTCACATCTTGCTGCAGCGTCTTTGATCAACCTCCTCTTTTCACTCTCATCCTGACAACTGCAGAAGTCGATGCACCCTGACTGCGTCCACTCGGCTGCCTTCACTCAGATCGTCTGCATGCGTAACACTCACAGTGTTTATCATCAGGGTTGTACATGTCAGACGATAAACACATCTTGAATTCTGACAGTTTACATTGAGCAAAATGTTAAAAATAGAGGAGCCCTGAATGATTGGATTTGTTGTGTACACCAAGTAAATGTCAGTCAGTGTATATTTCACGTGTCGGCTTTGAGATCATAATGTTTTTACAGTCGTGACACGAAGCACAGATATGAAAGACACTCACACTCGCCTGAGAGAAGCCTCACCGTACTTCCACTTGTTATGAGGCCTTCAAATTTCAAAGCCCCAATACCTTGACGTGATGGGGGGTTTGTGTTTCCCTGTGACCCTGGGGGGCTGTGTGGTTAGTGCAATAACCCCTGCTAGGGTCTTCCAAGGTAAATTGGTCCCTGGGGAGGGGGCCAGCCAGAGAGCAATTCATAAAACCCTAACTGAAGAGGCCATTTGAGCGCTTCACACTGACGGCCTTGACCCATGGGGTCCTGCTGGGTGCAGCAGCCTGAACAATCAGTATGGAGCCACTGCTGCGTAGACCCCCATAGATGAATCAAGGACCCGCATTGGAGTTCAGGGAAGTTGAGGGTTGTCTCGAGTTCCTGGTAAAGGGAGGGGGGCAGGAACTTTACCAATAGCCCCGGCCCCGTAAAATTATCCTGAAGTTCCTGCAGTGGCTTACAGTCACAGAGGCGAAGGCTCTGAATGGGTCCTTCCTGGTGACTCTATAGTTCTTCTGGGGGAACTCAACCCATTGGCAACAGCTGAGAAACCTTGGGGGGAGGGCGTGATTGGGAGGAAGAGCCTCCCCGATCTCAACCAGAGTGGTGCTTCATTATTTGATAGTGTTAGTCCTAGTTTGGCCATGATGAACACTATGTCCAAACCCAAACACCGCCTGGCGGTCACTTAGACCAGATGTTCAAGAACGCTACTGGACAGACCTGGTAAAAAAAAAAAAAAAGATGAATTGGGAACATCTGAAGGCAGCGGCGTCCATGGGGTCCTGAACTCGCGCCTCCAGAGGACATTTTCAGACATTCGTGGTCCTCCTGGGATCCTTCAGGAGAGGGAAGTCTTAAGGGATGTATAGGCTCATCCTGTGGCATCGTGACCCCAAACCCACAAAGGAAGATGGATGCATGGAAGTTTCAAAGTTCAAAGTAGTTTCTTCAGTACTACACATGCACACTCTATATTAAACTTCTCTTCATTGCAATATCTTCAGAGAACACTGGGGAGAGACAGAAGGTCAGTGGGTTTACATAGCTGCTAGATACTGTACCATAATTTTTGCTCTGTAAGTGCCTCTGGCCTTCACTCCTCCAAGCTCTCTGTGGCTGAACTAAATTATTTAAGAGACGGCAGTTATCTCAGAGGAAACCCGGCAGTCTCTCCTCTGTGTCCCATGAGTCCAAGAAGAAGCAGAAAGGGAGCTGGGGCACCGCTGCCGGAAATAACATGGCAGAGAAATTTGGCTGTATAGCGGCTGTGGGTATCTGGTTCAAAGAGCTCTGCAGCAAATGGAGCTGGTCAGAGCAGAAGACGACAGTCAAGTTTTCCAAGCAGATGTGTCAATGCCAAGCAGGAACAAAGGCCTCCTCTCTCAGATGGTGCAGGATCAGGGCGAAGAGGACGGCTGTGTCTAAAGAGCATTTCAGAGCGGTGGACATGGCTGGGTCCAAACAAAAGAGCCTCAGTCCTCGTCTCAACCTCTGCTGCCTTTTGGGTTTCTGCCAGAGCCCCTTCTTCCCTACACATGCCTCTCTTCTGTGGCAAGTGACAGTTCATCTTTTTTTTTTCTTCCTCCTCCTCAGGCATGACCAATCAACCCTGAGAGGAGTGATGGATGATCACTGAGCCCCCTCACTCCCGCTCCCGGAAGCTCACCACTTCAGTCTTTTTGCTTTCCACCTCTCACCCCTGTGAATCCATGTGAACTGAACTTTAGAGTCTGATTTTTTTCTGAGCCACTGCAGCTACCCGAGGAAAATACCACAACCCATATATTTGCACTTAAACGCACACTCACATTCACAAAGAGGCAAATATCAGAAATGTTGCTTCTGAATGGCGATCAATAGATTCAGAGTAACACTCAACGCTTGGTTTCTGTTTGCACTCTACTGTAGCTCTTATTCTAAAAAGGTCTAGACAAGAAGCTCTTATCTTTGCTTCCCTTTAGCCTCCAGACAAAACCCATACCATGTGCAAAGACTCCTTGGTGCTGTGTCAGGCTTACAAAACTTCTGCTTTCAGAGGTGTGTAGGTCCTTGCGCACTCATCTGCATCAGACATGGCAGTGAAATGCACAAGAAATCTGCTGCAATTTGACTTTAATGCAAAAGGATGATTACTCACCACCTCAATCCCACCTATATGCAAAGTCATCATCCAATAGAGTGTGTTCTTTAAACTAAATGTCAAGTCTGGTGATCGTCTGAGGCCTGCTGTCACTCCTCTCACTCCAGATAACATCACCAAATATCTTCCTCCAGGTCCATTTCTGTCTTGTCGCACCTTCCTCCTGGCTGTGAATGTGAATGAGCGTCGCGGGGGTCGCCGCACAGCACTAATGCAGCAGATTGACTGAATTGCCTCTCGCTAAAAAAAATAAAATAAAAATGACACACTTAATGAAGACTAAACTGTTTCAGTCTATGTTTCTCAGATGTCAGAGGCAGAGAGTGTTTCCTCATCCCCCTCTGCTTCCTCGCTTTGCCCACGAGACAGCTGCACTGGGAAGGAAACCCGTCAGACAAGAAAAGACACCTTCCTCCTGTTTCCCTGTCTCTTTAATTTGTCTCCGTTAATTAAAACCACAGCAAATTATTCTGAACATGCTGGTGTATTATGTAATTTTCTTGAACAGGGCCTAGAGATCTGCTCCAAGTGATGTATTTTTACTCTTACGAACAGGGACAGCAGTGAGGCTATTTTTTTTCTACTGAGATGTCAGGCTCATTGTGTTGTATGGATGACATCATGCATTGCCCGTGTTCCCATTGTGGAGAACAGACACACGAGACCATTGTTAGTGGCTGGCTCAATTTGTCTCTGAAATCAGTAAAGGCAGGCCAGAGCTGCAAATGTAAAACTAAATAAAATCAGCGTAGAGAAGTGTTAAATGTATGAATCCCTCACGTACAGTCGAAACAGGCGCTGAATGCCTCCTATTGCTGGTGTGAAATATTGTATTTTAAAAAGAGAGAAAACACAACTTTAACTTTTTTTTTTGACAATTTATTTCCAATGCTGTGAGCAAAAGAAAAGAACTGAAATATCTGCAAGTTGAAACCAGACAAATTAAATCCTTAACCCGACTCTGTTCCTTTGTAATCGAGAGACAAGGCAGGAGACAGAGAGGAACATTTCAGCCTCACAGCGGGACCCCTGTTGTTGCTGTTCGTGTTTCCGCCTGCATGGTGAAATTTGATGCAAGCTTTTCCCTGGTTTATTCCCACAATCCATTACATGATTTAATTTCCCATTTTTGTAAGTCGCATGTCGCTTTGACTTTTTACATCCATTGTCCATAATTGCAGATATTGTAATACTACTCCAAGCACATCTCTGGTTTTCACTTACTTTCTCAAGGAAAGAATGTGTTTTTATGTCGATGCTGATAGTTTGGGCAACATCAGGCATGTTACTTTAAAAAAACTGATTAGTCTCCAGCTGTTTTCCTTCCTTTCTTACTTTGCCTTAGAAAAACTGTCAGAAAAATCTGTAAATGAGTCACAATTTTCAAAGAAATGAGTGTCTGGGCCACCGTACATTACAGTCAAGCTTGTCTAATCTTGTTCTCCTCACATGTGTGGGTGTGTCTTCATCAGTTTTATAGGTTTATCTGTGTGATGCACTGTCATGACCATGATCCTATAATGCTTTATTTTATGACGAGATTAAAGGGCAGTTCCTTAAGTTGCTTTCGCGAGTGACAACAGTGTACTGACTGTGCAAATGTTACCACATGAATACAGCAAGATTGAATGGGGGTGGGTGGGTTATGACCAGTCACAATCAGACAACCTCTAAACAAGTCAACACTTTAGTCAGATTATCAGATTATCAGATTATCTAACCCACTGTATTTGGAAGTAAAACCGAAAGTGACCAGACCCGTAACGTAATAATCCCTCATTGCACGGGGAAACTGTGTCATTGCATAGCTACGGTAAGTACAGTAGGTCAAGATGAGCCAGGAGGTCAATCTTCATAACATGTGATGGATGTTTAATAGACAATTTGGCTTTGTTTACTCTTTAAGCATCTCTGTCTCCTCAAAATGATGTTCATATAAAACTCATACCTGTTTGAAGACACGCAAAATGAATTAACTTGGAGTGAGGAAAACATCTGCAAAATGTTCACCAATTGCATACTGATCTTATTTTTTCCAATGATATCCTAATAAAGCAAAACTTCATCCACCTGTCCTACAGTATAACATCAGCATGGTGTTTAGCATTATGTTCAATCAATAAAAGCACTAAACTAAATAAATAAATAAAAAGCTCTTGATTAATACCAGGACAGGGTCTTCTCTGTCAGTCTTGACTTACAAAAACACAACACTTCTCTAGAAAACTAGTGCATAAAATGTAGATGTCAATTACAATTTATCCTCTAAAACTTGGCAAGACAAATGTATAGTATATGAATGTGAGTGAAGGGCAGAGTCCAGAGTCGACATGTTTCCAATTCAACATAATAGCTGATTTTGACAAACAGTATGTTATCATTACTGTACCTTCAGAAACAATCCCTGTTATTATCTTTCGATACCTGACTCCCAATTAAGAACCTCAGACACACGTCCTCACCCATTCATTAATTGCCATCACAACATCCTTAACAAGATACACACTTAACACCCAGGTTCAGGCAAGTTCACCATCTTTTCTTGGTCTTAGGGAGTTTCTGTTGTGAACAACCACCAGTTAATCATGGTCTAGGATCTGAAAGATGTAACAGTAAATTACTTTATCAGTGCTGCTTGAACTCCATGTAGATAACGTCAGCATGTATAACCTGTAAAGACGCTGAATGAGTCGCTGAATCCGGAGGGCAAATACTAAAGTTTTGGTATCAGTAACTTTTAAAAAAGTGCTAAAAAAAAGTCTGATCCACACATATTCCTGGTTTAAAGATGCTGAGCCCTTTCACAGCTACAGTTTTCATGTTGTAACCTTCCTAATTCCTCTCTTGGGGAGTTGTAAATTGGCATGTCATTACAGCTTAGGTGTCAGGACAGTAGTTCTTCAATCTTGCTATAGGGGATTCAGGTATAAAGAAGCCACATACAAAGGCAAACTTAGCTGTCCTTGGGCAGAGGAATGACACATTTTTTATTGCCGAAGCTCTGCACCCCGTTTCCTTCAAAGTTGCAGGTGACTAATCTTCACATGTCAAACAGACAGCCTATCTTCTTCTTCTTCTTTTTTTCTTCAAAAGTGACACTTTGAAGGTCTTGCCTCATTCCTATGACTTTTATTCCTGCAGAGCTCAGATGATGCTGATTTATCCTGTCCCCTGTAGAGAAAATAACTATAGTATGACACTTGTACTTGCAAAGCAGGGCTCTGCATTAAGAAGCCAGAGTCTCTGAGTCATGACTTAGTAGAAGTCTTGGAGGGATATCATTACCTGCTGTTATAAATGCAGTGCCAATGAAAATGAAAACTGACATTATAAGAAAAGACGGGGAGGAAACAGTTGCACTTGTATCATGTCTGCGCTGGAAACGGAGTAAACACGAATTAGTGTACGTTGATGCAAACTAATGATGCTTTATCTGTGACTCATGTACTTAGGGTACAAAGGTCGTGCACTTGGAGTTTCCCCCACTAACCTCCTTACCATCACACCTTTTATTTCATTAAATTACCAAGCAGTGCAAACACGAGGCTGACACTTAAGGGTGAAAGAGGAAGGAGTGCAGAGAAGAACTGAAGAATGCAGATGAATTGGCAACAGAACTAAAGGCGCAGAGGAACAGCAGGTCCCACACGCCCCAGCCCCCTCAGCTGGCTTTGTTCCTGCATCTTCTTTGCAACAATTCAAAAGCAGCTTGCACAAATTAGACCCATGGGGAGAGAGAACAGACCAACGTGCAGCAAACTACTGTCACTCACAGCGCCTTCTGCTGTAGAGAGGGAGGACGGGGACACTGGATACGCAAGGTGCTCAAGTAGACGAATTGGCCTCGAGGGACCAGATGTTCCTCTACTGTGCAGCCTCTCCCCGCTAATAAATGCTCTTGGCATTGCACTGCAACAGAAACCTACATCATCTTGTCTTTTCCTGCATCTGGATACAGCGGATATGATATAGTCGGATTGTTATTCTGTTATTTGTGCACACGAGGCAGAATAAAGTTGCTCTCGGTGTCACACCTTGGTGCAGACGGTGATGACGAGAAGTGACAAACCAAACAAAAAAAACGAAGAAAGAGAAGACAGAGAGAGAAACGCGTCTCACCAGGGGAGGAACTTGGCAGCCTTCTCAACTTTGTAGATCGCAGGTGTTGTGTTCACGATTGTGATCGAGTTAGGGATGCCACACATCAGTGCAGGCTGGCAGGATGTTGTTGGCAGGTGTTGTCTACGGGGAGATGCACTGGCAAGCATGAGGTGTCATGTGTGGAGTGGATTGGAGAAACAGAACAAACCCTGATTCTGTCAAAGCCTGGCTTGTAATATTCATCGTGGTTAGATCTACAGCACTGAACTGAAAATCTAAAGAAAAAGCAGCACAGAGCACCAGAGCACTGTGTGTTTGTGCGTGTACTTTATGTATCTGTGCAGCGTAGCATGCCACTGCTTAAACTGGATTCTCCACACTTATTAGTTACACATTGTATTTATCCAATAGAGGGAATTAAACGCACTTAATACTCAAAGAGTAATGCTCAACATTATGAAGAAAAAGTACATGAATCATCTACATAAAAAAAGAGCCCATGAAGGTTTTTGAACCATTCAGTCAGCAACATCATTTTACTGAACAATTAAGCGCAAATGAAAAACCCGCTCCAGCAGACAGGCGTAATTAGACACTGACAGACACGTTTCATTTGAACAACGCACTGAAGGCTCGACCAAAATAGAAACAAACATAGTTCTCATTTAAACAACAATGGACTTGATTTCAAAAGATGCTAGTGGGAACATGTTTTTCTTTCCTTCCATCACCATTGTCACGGATGGGGTACGGTTTGTAATGGCAGCCAATTACGGAGGCTTTTCATCCGGGAGGCAGCATCAAACGGTTGGACTGTCAGCTTTGGTTGCTGGAGGCAGACAGGCAGACCGGCCTGGGGAGAGACTGATGCACACAGCAGCATTTCCTTCTCTCGGCGCCCCGACTCTCTGTGATAAACGGCCATCAGGATAATAGCAGCCTCTTTCAGGTGAAAGAGGTGAGGGCGCTCTGTGCTGAATGGGAGTCCAAGTCTTTCACCGCGGCAAGCCAGCTTCATCATCACAAGAGGAAGTATATATAAAACACATGCAGCAATGAATCTAGTTAGGTGCTGCATGTGTGTTTGCTGATTCCAGAGATCCTTACTTAACCTTAGCTTTTCTTTTTTTTTGTCCGTCTGTTCATCCTGTTGCTACCTGAGGGACTTTCCTGAGCACCGTAGCTGACCTTCCCCTGGGATTTGACAGATATAACAGATGCAGCTTCTAAGCAACACAAAGGCCCTGAGTGCACACACACACATAGGCTACACACACACACATACACACACATACAATGTATGCATAGACACACAAAGACAGAGAGCAGACATAAAGGCAGTGAGGGACAAACGGTTCCTGCCTGGGAGGGGGTATATTTAGAGTCTTGCGTAATGTGCTTTTAACACAACACAGAGTGGATGAATTTTTAATGCCAGAAGAGAGAGGGCTGGAGAGAGAGAGAGAGACAGAGAGAGGGAGGGAGAAAAAAATGAACAAAGTTAAGTATTTAATCTGTGCTGTTGCTCAGGGGAGAGACAGAGATCTGAAAACAGCCTATGAGCATCAGGCATGGCGCACAGGATAGCCACCGATGTGCCAACCATGGATGAGCGGGTCTGCGAGAGAAGGGATGGAAAGATGGAGAGAGAGAGACAGTGATGGAGGCAGGAACGAGGAATATTGGGAGATAGGAAAGGCAGGAGAGTGAGGAGGAGTTTGCATGAATGAGTGAGCAGGAATAACTACGAGCCATGTCAACACTGTGCTGAGGAGCCCAGGGGAAACAAAGAGGAGCACACTCTCTCTGGCAAAAGCCCTCGCACTCCGAGGTGAATGTTCACAATGCAAAGACACGTACAGACACGTCTACTACTACCGCGTAGCCGGCTGGGGGTTATTGTGAGTCAGCACGTACAAATACGAGGAAAAACAGCAGATAAAACTAGACCTACCTCCTCGTCTCCTTCCTTTAATGACATATTCATAAGGCCATTTTGATTGTAGGCAAAGATTTTTGGGAGAATGAGGAGAAATCTGCATGAGACATTTGTGCATCAGAAATGGCGACAGATAGCGGCGGCAATCGCTTTTTCCATTATTACAAAAAGGCATCAGCTCAAGATACTGGAGGTGACATTTTTGTGACTGTCACGGTAAAGGGCAGCGATAAGGTGGTGCGCGGCGCGGCTCACACCTCCTCCAGCAGTTCTCACATACTGTGCTCAAAATAATGAAAAGTTTATTGATTTATTGCTTTTCTTGGTACTGTTTTCACTCCTCGGAGAGCTCATAAGCTATGGCTAGATATAGTCAAAGCACACAGGCATACATCAAGGGCATACAACTACTGTATTATTATCTGCAAAGGCTTTGCTGAATATGTTTGTTTGTTGTGATGTCGGCAAGAGAGTGAATTTTCTCCACCAAGCGTTTCTTTCATAAGGATTTCTAAAAGTAAAGGCTGGATTTATTCTGTGTTCTTCTTATTGTCAACAAATCCCATGAGAGCACCAAAACCAGCAATGTATTTTAATTATTCAGTGTTGCTCTCTGACTCTGTTTCTGGCCCATTCATTCCTGCTGAGAGTATGAAATTTTAAACATGGCTCATTAAACAAACAGAAAAAGGGCTCGGTATTTTCCCCAAACAGCTGGGTACTATAGTTTATCGTAAAATAAATTATAGATTAATACACATTTGGCGCAATGAATGTTTTCCAACAGCAGGACGTGGCCACTGTTTTGTTGAACACTTAATTGTTGATTTTTTTGGTGCTTTCATGGGATTTGTTTAATAGATTAATCTTTTTAAAGCTGAATTATGTCAGAGTTTTCTCTGATTATTCAAAATGAGTTGGTGCTGAATGGAGACAAAATAATTTTGTTAAAATGTAATTGTTGGTTTTTTATGAAAATTCCAATAAATATGTTCACCCTAAATGAGATAAACTGATTTTTTTTCTTTCTTCGTCTGTGTTAAATGATGAAAACAGAGATGAAACAACTTCAGCCAGTTGTTGTTTTGCCATCATCAGTGCTACATCACTGAATTCGATTTTAATACCTTCATCCTGCCTCACCTCCTTAACTGCTCTTCACTTGCAATTTTAAGGCTTTACAATAAAGCTTTTCCAAATTACTTCACCAGGCACAGAGTGTGCAATCACCTGATTTATGTGCCGATAAAAGCGTAGGCAACAAGGCTTCATCAGGGTGCTGCGTGATTGACATACTGACTCACTGACATACAATACAGTATTTCATACGCTGGAACTTGTGCCAAGACCAAAAATAGACCCATGTGTGAATTAGCAACACATTTCCCCGCTCTTGGCTTCAAAACAAAAATGAAAAAGAATATAAAGCACACATAAAACATCTTGAGCTGTCTTAGAAACACCTGCCTGTAAAATCCAGCTGGCTGGGTGAATTCCTCTGGGAGCTTCATCGCCTACTGTATGACTCACTACATGGTTTTCCTCTCAGCCACACTGCTTTCTTCAACAGAGTGATACTCGTGAGGGAACAAGATGACAGAAAACACGGGCTGTACCGCAAAGACCGTTTAGCCTTTTCCAGTGTTTGCCCCAAAACATTATGACACACTGAACTTCATTGAAGTTCCTGTGGTATATATCTATATATTATAACTTAGCCTGCACGGAAATGACAGATGGGCAGTCAGGCGCTGGCTATCTATCTTCTGACATGGCTTTACTGTACGAGGATATCTTTAAGGGCAGAGGATTTGAAAATGATCGGGATCGTTGATCAGCAGATGTTGTAGGCTGACTGGCGCTAATCCTTCCCGTATGCTCAAATCTCCCAAAAGGGGGATAACAGTGACGATGACAGTGAGTGATAGGCAGTGGGTGAGAAGGAAATGACCTCAGCACAGGCAGCAGCAAGGAAAACGGAGAGGTCAGATGAGGTGCTGCATTCAATAGTAGCCGCTAATGACTCTGAGAGCATTTTATTAACCCTTATTTCACCTCTTTTTCACAGCCTATTTGTAAGATGCAGGTATTTGAGAGTGCAATTCATTTTCTCTCAGTGTTTACCTGCAATTCTGCAGCTAAAAAACCTCCTTTTAAAGGTGCAATATAGGTTTTTGCTATTGCTAACATTAGCATGATCAGCCGTCTTGTATTATGTAATAATAATGGAAATGCATTATGCAGCATTATGCGTTGCACGTGGCTTCAAATATTTGTACCCTATTTTCCTGCATTGTTTTTATTTATTTCATTTTTTAAAATTCATCCTTTTTTTTGTCATCTTTTTCTGTTCAGCTGAAGAGTGGCAGCAGTATCACAGAGAATCAAACATGTTTGTATACACACACACACACTCAGGGAGCATCTCTTCGTGCTGACTTTGCTGGTAGCAGAAATACATTCAGAGGCCCATCAGTCAGAGAGGTAGGAGTGATCTTTCTTCCTCCGCAGTTTCACACTGAGACTATAAACTGATCTCTGCCACATGAGGAACAAAGCAGACAGTACACATGCAGCTGCAGCTTACAGGAGCAGAATTATTGCCACACTGGGGGCTTTCTTTTTTGGATATTAATACTGTCTGTACTTCAAGTTGAAGCACCCAGTGTGCTGGTGTGACTTCCTGTTGGGTTTCTGAATATGATGCTCCGTGTGGTGGAGAAAGAGAAAAGGAAAGGACTCGCTACATTCATGTGAGAAGCATCATCATCACCACATACATGCTTAGATTGGCAAAGTCATCCGAACACCGGCAGCTCCTCAACTTTCTCTTTTCTTATAGATAAGTTGTGACTGATGGAGCCCAGAGGTGTGCGAGCTGCCATACAGGGCTCATCTGGCCCATAACGGCCCCGAGGCGGTGGCTGTCACCAGCGGAGCAGACCTCCTGCTCCCGGCTGTGGTTTCCGTTGGGCCGAGACCAGCTAATGAGGACATTATCAGATCAGTGTCTTCAGCCTGACACAAACCTAGCCGCCAGCGCATCTGATTTGACCTTTTTCCACCTGCTCTCAAGATGAACGACCAGGAGCTTCGCACAATATAGTCACAGGAGAAAAAGCCATGGATATTGTATATTATTTCCAAGAAGTGAATAACATCAGAGCTGAATAAGGGAGAAGGGATTGTGATTTATGAGACAAGATTCAATTTCTAAAGTATGTGGGTTATACTCTCAACTTTAGTTGGCTTATTGTTGAATTCTGTATGACCAAGATCGCTTATTCATTGTTATATCATTATTTTCACATTTAGCTATTTTCTACAGTAATTCACAGTTGGATATTTTGTGATATTCACTTTCTGATCTGATAATTTGACCTGATAATGGCACTAGAGCAGGGTTCTGCTACAACACACCTGATTCAAATGAGTGGCTCGTTATCAGGCCACTGCAGAGCTTGATGACGAGTTGATCATTTGATTCAGGTGTGTTGTAGCAGGAAACTTCTAAAACATGCAAGGCAGTGGCCCTCGAGGACCAGAATTGGGGAACCCTGCACTAGAGGAAGAGTTGGTTTCATCAGAGTGGTTGCAATTCATCTTGAGAGACATACTGTATGAATGTATGAAGACTGTGTTTCTTTACACACAACGGCGTGGCCCATCACACCGCTGTCATAGGCAAAGACATGCCCCAGCTACAGACAAAATGGCATCTAGCTATCACGCTGTCATACACTTATCTTCACGCAACACCGAAAAAGTGCGGCGATGCCTTTAGACGTCTACAACGGAGTACAAACCGAGTGTGAAAACTAAGTGTGACTTGCCGCGCATGCACCGCTGAACATTCGCTTGACAGGGCAACGTAACACCAGATGAGGACGGTGCAACAGCAGAAAGCCATCTGTTTCAGCTTCGGTCCCGAGACAACAGTAAACATCTCAATGCCATTCATCCTGATTCACACTGCGAGGGACGGAGTGGCGGTGTTTTTTCAGCTGTTTCTAAAATGTAAACATCCATCGCCGGCTCTGCGGTGAAAAGAAGCATCATTATCCCACACTGGAGGCCCATGAGCAAATTAGCTTTGTTTAATGTTTTGTACTGATATATCAACATTATTATCACCACTATGATGGAGGAGAGGTGTCTATAAGCTGAAACCAATTTCATCTTTCAATTGTCATCTCTAAAACAGAACCATTCTATCAGCATGAAAGCTTTATGTGAGTCATTAGTATGCACAATGAGGTGCACTTCATCTTTGCACACGGGGAGCAAATTAACTTCAAGCACCGCCACTGTAGTGGTGTTGTGTAATGGTGGACGCTGAGGGTAGGTGCTGTTTTTCCAGAGTTGGTTGCACACTCGGCTGGGGACAGTAGGGCTGTAAACATCACATGACATTTGTGTATTTATCCCTCTTAGCCGTTGGTTGTTTGGGTTGAGAGGTACAACATCCATGCCTTATACAGCCAGTTCTAAAATGCCAGCTCGAGCATCCACATCCACAGAGCGTCTATATGCTGGGAACACATTTGAGAGGAACCTCAGAAGATGACAGCTTAATGTCCTTGGTGACAGTTAATTTGGCTGTGTGGGAGTGAGAGGGAGCTGCCAGAGTGTTTATTTCCCTCAGAAAAAAATCAACATATCTGATCTCGGGTGGGAGGGAGAGTCATTTTCCAGAGTGATTTTTCTTCCTCCCTGCGAATAACGGCTGTTACAGGCAGCACAAGATCACTGCCTCGTCTTCTCACAGGATGAATCTCTAAATTGAGATTAGTCACAGAGGTTGTGCTGTTACCTAATGTATGCATTTGACAGCTTTTTGCATGAACCTTAATGAACCTTGCAGACTAAAATCAATATTTGTGCAAAAACAGACAAAAGAAATAAACAGAAGAAAAAACAATAGGTCCAACAACTTGGGAAGCTCAACGATTACATTTTTGCTCAAATACTACTTCCATTTGTATACCAAGTAGCCTACACAAGATATTTTACTTTTCAGAGAAGTTGTTTGAAACGTGAAATTTATTAGCAATCCAGCCTCAGTCGCGCTGGTTCTGTGGCTAACACAAGTTTTGTTCGGCGAGATAATCTTCACATAATAGCACCTTTTCTACCGTATTTGAAGCTTAAATGTGATTGCCAGAAGTAAAAAGCTAACGTTTGGCTTTAATGGACTGACTTCACCAGCACTAAGCTTTCGACTGATTTCAGTCGCTATATTACAAAAACCTTGTATAATGGGAAAATCTGACTGTTTTTACTTGTTGAAGACCCATAAATAACAAACATAAGAACACTCTCGCCTGTTTAGGAGTGATGGCGTTTAATGTCCCTGACAGGGTTTGTAGGGTTTCATATTGAGGAACTTTTTTACAACACATAAAAGCATTTGTAGTAGTATTTACTGATGTGATTTATGTCGTAGAACAAAACCTGAAACTCACTTAAGCTTTTGTTAACCACAGGTCCAATTTGCGGTATTTTAACAAAATCCCATTCAAAAAACGTATTGACTTTTAGACGAGGGAACCGGAAATGCTAAAAGCACCAAGGATGGTTGAACTCGCTACGGAGCAATAGCAAAATTTGTTGTAAAATTACTTAAATATGCTTTAGTAGCACATACCAAAAGCCATATATCATCTTAGTTTTGCTTCTTTATGTTTAACATTTTCACAAGACAAGCTTCTCTTTTATTGAGGGCAGTTATTCAGTGTGTATGCTTGCTGTACAATTTTTTCTATTTCTGAATCCTTTTGTGCTACTTAATGTAAGGCTGTGATATTGGTTCCAGTCAGGGCTGTGACTTCTTTCATTTCAAGTGCAGTATTGGCAATAAGAGAAATGAAAAGTTTATTATGTACAAACAGTACATAAAGCACAACACTTTCAATGGGACTGACGCCCGATAGCTGAAGACGCACAAAACTCACCTTGAATTACGCACATTAAATCTCTTCTGCGAATGAGACAATCAAAGATACTTAACGGATGTCAAATTCATTATGATCGAATATTATAGATGTAATAATGCCGCTGTAGCCTTCATCACGAACCCATCCCTGTACCCAACGGTAATAAATAGGTGAACTGCCACATTATTGTACTTGTTTGAGTCACGCCGTGTCCCCTGGCAGTTTGAGTGGCTGTAACATTTATCAACACTTCACACAAAGCCCAGAGTCGCTGTTGCCTCAGGTGGGAGTAACCGGCCATATGAAAAACAGGGACCATCTCAGGGATGAAAGATGAAAGAAGAAACATGACGATGGCCAACAGAGCTGAGAAAATACATTTTTCCCCTGTGTGTTCTGTGAAATATGTCCTGTATCAGTGAAGTGACTAAAGCCAAGACTAAGATTAATCCATTCTTTCCGTAGGTGCAGGATGGCATGGATTTGACACTGAATACATTTGAATCTGTACATTTTTTCTTAATTGAGTGAGAGGATATGAAATATATTTCAATGTCTTTCTGTTTTCACCTAGTTATACAGTGGAGATTTTATCAGCTGCAGGAAGATATTTCCTCCAGGAATTTGTGCAGAGAACTGAAAGTTGAGTCAATATGGGACCCCAAATGAATGCTAATGCACCATGCCAGCTGAATGTGTAAATAGGCCACTAGTTGCTAACATGTTTGCCACATCAACCTTTTATGGCAGCACTGTGTCAGTGTTGTGTTTGCAGTTTGTTGTGTCATTCCAAAGTCACCAAGAAAAACCCATTAAAACAGATTTAAGAAAGAGAGGCTCTAATGAAAATAGTGTTTTCAGACATCATTGCACTTGAAAAGAAACGGTTCGGGTCAACCTGTCTCTCACAGCGCCTTCAATTTAACAATCATTGAACAAAAATGATGAAAGGCAATGGTAATCATGTCTGCAGCAGCTCTGACTGTCATGGTTGTCACGCCACAGGTTCAAACCTCGTCACCTCCAGACTGGAAGAGGCTAAGGACAGTGTGAAGGTGAGGAGTGGAGAGCGTGTGATTCACACTGCAGCCTTTCCCTCTGTCTCTGTGAGCAGATGGCGGTGGTTGGATCAGTGCCTCTAGATTGGCTGCTATCTCCTCATCTGCAGCCTGTCTCAGGCAGTGAACGTATTGATTACAGGTGGCACTGAGCTCTAAACAGGTAACCTCAGGCATCTGGGGCTCAGTGGGAAGGTGGAAAAAAACAAAAACAAGGTGAAACCCATTGTTAGTCTTTCGAGTCGAGCAGTAGAACAACAGTGATTTATCACATGTAAGTGGATGTTTACTGCTCTGGGGACGTTAATGACATTAAAACCTTCTGCTTCTGCCTTTACTATCACTGTAGGCGTGAAGTTGATGTCAGTCAGTACGTTCGTATGACAATGGAAAAAACAAATTATGGCCTTAATCCGTAATTGAACAACAGCGCATGTAAATTCGGTAGTCCGACTAATACCAGACTTCTCCAGATCCGACTAAAACACCCAAACAATGTGCCCATGAAGTGCCTGTCCTGATGCATCAGTGCAGATTCAGTGCATTTCACAATAAACAACACACAAAACAACCAACAAGGTGTCTTATTAAAAAAAAGGAAGCCCGAAGCCCGGCCCCGACCCGAGTCAGCCATGACCATAGCTCAACTTAGTTGTACATGTACAGTAAACGCACCGAGTGTTACAAGGCTTGCCATATACTGACCGGAAGTTTAATGTCATGAAACACACAAACACACGGCCCCTCACTCAAACACACACACACACACACAATTAGTGTCAGTTTTGCTCCCTGATGGATAAATAAATAATGTAGAGTCACAGTGGTTCTCTCCACAGTGACTGAGTCCACTGGTGCCTAGTTTCTAGTTGTCCTGAGGTGTATAGGTCACAATCTTTTGTTAACCTTCATTATAATGCTCGGGTGGCCTCATTATGACCAATCTTTAATATTCTGATGAATTATTAATATTGGTGTAGATCAGACTTTTTTCCCCTCTGGATCAACTGCAGAAATAAGACATGGCTGCCGAAAAGATTTATAGAACATTTACATATTAAGCATGTGTGACTTAAAACAAAAAAAAAAACACATATACAGACATAAAAGCGATATAAAATATCCTTTCAAAAATATTCATGATACTGTCAGATTTTTTCATTTCAGATTTCAGTAATTCATATCAGGCGAGGGGACATGCAAGGGGTGCTGTTCAAAATTTTAAATAAATGACTCATAAATAGTGGCTATTAAGTCGCTAAATGAGTGCAACTTTTGGCAGATATAGGAAATGTAAAAAAAAAAAAAAAAGCAAGAAAATGTTGTGCTCACAGTGGCGGGTCTTCAGCACAAATGGGAAAATTGTTTTAATTTGTTTTCTTGCCCAGAGTTTGATAACAACTGTAATACTTTAATGTGGGCTAATACTACGGTATAGCTGCTAAATATAATCAGCTAGAATACAGTTACTCTAGCTGATCATTTAAAAGTCCAAAATCTGCCCATTAGCACTTCTCACTAATTATCAAATCTTCATATCTATTTAAGGTTAGAAGCTGCATGTTGGGCTATTTCTTGTCTGGGTACAGTGACTTTTCTTGGGGTCTACACTGGTTGCATGGCAACAAGGCACTCACCAATACAGCCAAAATTCAGTAACCCCTATAAAATGGGCTTTGTAACTTAAAATTACTGCAGGCTTTGGTTAAAGAAGAAGTAAGTGGTCCGGTCGTTTTCGTTAATGCTGCGTTCCAGGCAGGCTTTTGAAATCGTAAATTACAGCTTCAAGTCACAACTTACGACTTTGTAGCGTTCCAGGTAACCCAACCTGTTTTACCGGTGAAAGTCACTATAACCTTCCGACCGGTGAACTCGTACCAGATCGAACTGGTACCACTTCACGGTCGGAAAAATACGAGTTTAACAACACCTAACACTTGAGGCGTTCCTTGGCTGCAACACAGCCCTGCATTTCTCTGATTCCTCATTGGATAAAAACTGTAGGATACGATAAATGTTTTCTCCTCGGCTCAGAGCAGAGCAGAGTGACTGACAGACCCGTGTTTTGGTCCAAACACTCTATGTAAGTGATTGCTGTCGGAAGATATAACTATTTAAGACTTATATTAACACAAATATATCACTTACTTCTGCTTTAATATTCCTGAATAACAACACCTACACTTGAGGTATGTGGGCTCAAAATGTTTAATTTCTGTGATTATACTTGTATGTTAATGATGAAAACAGGATCAGAGTGCGTGGACAACACAGTGAGTACATTATGTATAGTTACTAGCTAGCTATGTCAATGCAATGTGAGGTTCACTGAGTGCAAAACAGCATTGAAACATGCTGAACCCTGGAGCTAAAGAGAACAAAGCCCATAAAGACTGGATGCAAAACTCAGCTGCTCCTAATAAGAATGACTTTTAGGTTTCAAAATGTCACAGCGTACACCAAGGTAACATTTATCCAGACCCCCCTCTAAAATAGGCTTTCCTGCACCCGGGCCCATGGAGGAGTGCTTAAGAACATCTGACGGTATTTCTCCAAGGCTGCAATAATAAGGTTAGGGACTTGTGGAGCACTTTTTAATTACTTAGTCATGGCCAGAGTCCTGCGAGAAGCGTTTTACCTCGCTCTAAAACTTCCCAGCAGAGGCAGCAAGGTCAAATACAGACTTAAAACACCAAAAATCAAATAGTCCCTACAGGTATTTCTCTTAATTAGCTAACTTTTAGCTTCCACTTTGAAACAGTTACTGAGGATGCAGAGCCAAAGTAAATATGAATCTAAATAATAATGGCACGGTAATCCTCTGCAGCACCTTAAACTCATTTAAACAGCGTGTAACAGCATCCTCATGAGCCTGATATTGTTGCTAAATGTCATGGTAACAACCTTGCTGAGCAGGGAGCAGTCTCCCTCTGACACAGCCTCCTTCCTGACTTTCATCATTAAACTGCACACATGGGCAAGAGGCTTTGAAAAGGCTGCCACTATTGAGCGCTCTTGAAAGGAAGGCTCTTTTCATTTAGTGATCTACTGAACATGATTTGCATTCAGGGGTTTTACTTGTGCTGTGTGATGTTCAACAGGCTAAGCTGCTCCAGAGAGCTCGCCCTCCTCATCTGCATTGGTGATTGATGGCGGCTGATTTTCCCTTGAACTTTCAGGGCTGTAGAGTTCAGAGTGCTGGGGGTGATGTGATGGTAAGGTGGTGTAGGGGATCCAGGAGAAGAGGGGGGGTGGGGGGGTGGCAGGGTGTCCAGGAAACATGGTGAACTCAAGGAGGACAAGCTCTTTGGTCAGTCCATATTCATAGATGATCAGACAATCAGCCAGAGATACCCTTTGGAAAACACTTGATTGTCGCCCTCTTTGATAGTGGTCATCCAGCAGCATTACAAAAACCACACAGTACAGTCACCACCACATATGAGTATGAGTAGAAGCCCATGGGTGATCAGGGCTCGACAGTGCGACTGTTTTGCTCGCATTTGCGAGTTGATAATGTCCGGTGCGAATAAAAAAATGCATTCAGTCGCATCAGTGCGACTCCACAGAAACTGTGTCCACATGTGACATGTCAGCTGTTTTCACCGCGACGGTCGCCTGTTTAACTACCGCGTTTAACGTGAGCAACCTGTTTGGTGATTTTGGCCGCGGCATTGATTAAAGCTTGTGTACATCGGGGCCGTTCAGATGTAACGTCTTTTCCGCACATTAGTTTCAAGGTAGACGCGCGTCCTGCACGCCAAGGCGGCACCAGCAGCGCGCATTCGGTGCGAAGCGCTTTTTTTGTCGTGCTCGTTCAACTTGCTTCCTCTCTCTCCGGTACACGGTCTCGGGCTGTGTCTCTCCTACTGTTTCACACGGAGCTCTGCTGCGTTTGAAAGGTGAAGGAAGCCAATAGGTGGAAAGACGTGGCCTCTGAGCCTACCGTGAAGCTATAAAAAAACAACAACAAAAAAACACTCGTTGCAGTGAGAACAGCTGATGTGGTCACAGTCTCACAGTGCAACATTCATATAAACTTCAGCCTCAAAGCCCTGTCTGACCTGTCCCTGAACATCACACGGGCAACATGGAACTGCTTGTGTGACAGGTTGTTGAGAAAAATGTTTGGTGTTTTTACTTTTCTCAAATGTAAAAATGGGTCATGTTGGACCTTCAGCCTTATTTAAGGCTTAAACAGCTACTTAAACATTTTTCATTGTGCTCCTAAAAAATCTTAGTGCAGAGCCCTGTATGTAATGTTAAGCTTTTTATCACTGCTCATCAATCACATGCACACACATACAGCACAAAACTAAAAACTAATATTGGTTGTAAATATTCTATTTTCTCACACATATTTGCATTGTTTGTCTTTCCTGATTTTTGCTAAGGCAAGGAGCCAGTTATAACATAAAAAAATAATCTACAGCGTTAGGACTACTTTATTTGTTTGAAAATGATATTTTCACCAAAACGGCGAAATTTTTATGGTGCTACTAAAAAAATTTGTGTGCTACTAAATTTTTCAGCTTGGTAGCACAGTGCTACTTGGAAAAAAGCTTAGCGTCAAGCCCTGGTGATGATGATTGAACAGGATTTCTTTTGTCTATATTTTGTTTTTTAGAGAGATCCTACAAACATCACTGTCACTGCATAAACACAAAACAGATGGACTATCATTACATTCAGAGTCAAGTACAGCACTTTGAGAGCACCATGTACAATTTGATACGTCTCATGTTAAAATTACGTGCCATAAGACAAAGTGTTCTTTGCAGAAAAATTGTACAGGGAACAATTTTACAAGTGTGGCAAACCTAATGCCATCCAGATTATGTTTTCTACAAACATAATAAGGAATCATGGAAAGTGCAAGTGGAAAGCAAAGTGCACATCAAGACAAACAACTAAACTGCACTGCAATACTTATTTTCAGCAATGTTCTCATTTAAACAGCAGTTGTTGCTGGCACTGTCTTACCAAATGAAGCACCAACCTGGCAAATACAAGGGAGAATGAAAGTGCTGCACAAATATTATGAATTCAAATATACACTGAATGAAAACTTGTTTACAAGAAAGCTCAACATGACATTTTTGGTATTTGAACTGAATATATCTAGAAAATATTCCATGATTGACTATAAAATTTGTTTTCTTACATTATCCTCTCTTGGAATATAATATTAACTCATGGCAATTAAAACATATGGTTGCTTGCTTGGTTTAAGCTAGGGAAGGGAGGGTAAAGTGCACTTTTAATACACAAAAGGTAGAAAATTTGGCCCATGTTAGAGATTTGCGCTCTACCGTCCTATCGCCAATGACATCATTGCACCTGCCTCAGAGACAGCAGAGCAGGAGAGCTTGTTTACGTCTGTGATTTGAACTCGGTTCGACTGTAAAGCTACAGTTAGTAAGTTGACGAAAGTGAAAGTAAATTCCACAACTTTATGAACCGAACAGAAAGAACATGCATAGGTGACGATTCCGTGGGTGCTGCGGTGCTCGAGCACCAAATGACCAGGTTGAACACCCACTGGGGGGCACGCCACCATGCACATTGCAACAAAAGTAAAGTAAAACTCTGCCTTGATCATGGAGGAAGAAGAGTTAACTCATTGTTGATTGCCTACAGTACATCAGGGAAGAAGGAGCAGTTGCTGTTTTACAAAAAATACATCAGCTCAAGGAAGCTCTCAAAGACTGAAGTCAAAGTCAAAACCGCACTGGCCCAGGCTGAAAATCTGTCAGGATCTGTCAGTCACTCTGCTCTGCTGTGAGCCGAGGAGAAAACTCTCCTTGTATCCTACAACCTTTATCCAATGAGGAGAGAGAGCGGCATAAAGGGCAGTCGTCTCTGTGTGTGCAGCCAAGGGATGCACGTGCATGTGGTGACGTAGGGACGACGGCAGTGACCGCTAACTCCATCTGCTGACAGGAAGTTAGCCAAAACAACCGTTGCAAATCTGATGGGCCTTTTCAATTGGTTGAAACTTCTGCTTTAAGAAGTCAAACTGCATGTTTTCAGACATAAAAGACCCAACTCCAAATAAGTACGATGTCTACTGAACATGTCAATTGAAATCACTTTGCATATATAGAAACACACACACGCTAGTAGGCATTACATTGAAATAATTACATGTAAATAAGGCCCAAACTTTCCAGCCAAATGTATCCGAGTCAAAACTTTAACAACTTGACATCTTTTTAATATGTAACTTGCATATATCAGTGGTTACTGGCAAAGATTATTCACTGTCTGGCTGTTGTGTTTTTATCTCTTTATGAGCACAATGTGAAACAACATGCAGAGGGATCCTGGCAGGCACTCATTTTGTATTGAAGATTAGCAGCACCTGTCAGGTAGCTTGTTTACCTAAAGCATGAATGGCTTCGAGCAGCATCTAGCTGTATGACTGGCCTCAGACAGAATGTGCAGTAGATATTGTCAGATATAGGGAATCCCTAAAAAAAACCCTGAATTTAAGTTGTTGTCTGTGTAAATTTGGAAGTGAACCATTATTGGCTGATTACATTCCACAAATATCTTAAACAAAATAACAACCTCAAGCCCCAAAGTCAGACGGCTCATTACTACCCATTCTACAGCGTTAAGGTTAGGTTTAGGGTAAGGTTAAGGGTTAGTGCCACTTAAGTCGGAGAAATGGGAGGTCGGACTAATGGATGCAAAAATAAAGAAATGTATGGCCGGAGAAATGGGTAGTCGCCGGACAGACGTCATGCGCCCCTTTGCCTCTATAATTTCAATGTACAGGGAATCATTTTGTTGTCTCCAACAATCACGCACTTGAGGGAAACTAATTCACTGTAATTCTATGGATCAACAATGTTGTAAAACCTCACACTGAAAGCTTCTCACTCAGTTACAGCATGCTTTAAAAACAGGGCTGAGCAATTTGAGATTTCAAATATGTGCTTTGTGCTTTGAACATCTTTTTCTGATGTCTCTAAAACTACTTCAGATGGATGTGTTACAACCGGCCTGATGATGGTTGTGTTCATAAAGGTGGGGGCCTAACCCCACTGAGGATGAGTATTTATAGAGCCCCGTGTTTTTAATGTTACGTCACTGACGAGGAGCTATTTGTTTGCAGCCAGGTAGCAGCAGGAATCATAGAGCAATGGGGGATCTTAAATGCATTCAGCCATATTTTATCCACCAAGCCAGCTCTTCCACTTAAAGGTGTCAACATTTAAAATGATCATGCATTGTGGGAGCACCACGGTGAAGAGGAGGATACCTTTCAGTGCTAAAGCAAAGAAGATTAGTTCAGCCTACAAATGCTCGGTGTGCTCCAAACACTATTTGAAGATAAATGAACACTCGGCAGGATGAAAGTGAATGTGACAATCACTTCTGATCCACTCTATAGACAAGGCTGATTCAATTAACCTTCATCTTCTGCATATACAGTACGTTATAAATAGTATCTGACATCTACTGCTAAGACAGAGAATAGATAGTCTCTTTTGTAAACTGAAAACAAAGCAGACTACATTGCTATTCTTATACGATATGAAAACATTTCCTTTCAAAGAAACTTTTAAAGCATTTTGATTCTTGTTGATATCCTTTTGTAGGTGAGTTGGAATTTAGTTGGACCAAAAGGGAGTGACATATCTTTTTTTTTTTTTTTTTTTTTTAAAGGTCATTTTGGTTTTTCCATTGACATCTGGATTATTGCAGAACATAAGTTCTGACAAAAGTTTATCGTAACAAATGAAGCCTTAACACAATTGATACAGTAGGAGTAAAAAAGTAAAGTTAGGGCTACTAACCAATCAACAACATGGTCACATGGCTTTGTCAGCCCCATGCCCCTCCAACAGCCTCTGTAATCTCATTTATGTCCCGCTCAGGAACCACTTTAAGGCTTAAGCAAACATAACAGAAGTATGTATTGACTTGTTGAGTAAACATTTGAAAATGTCTTGACCTTATTTCATTAGTATGGCCAAGAACCAATTGAAAAGGCCCATCAGATTTGCAACTTTGCCACAAAAATGCAAAAACCACCCAGTTCTGGGACTCACTCATGCAGCCCTCTATTACCAACGTCTTAAAAAAAGAAGAACCTTGCCTTTGCTGATTAGGGAGGGCATCTTAGCAATACTGAAGGAAACATCTGACAACGAGAGCTTGTCGTGCGAGTCCACCCTCCAGTGTGAGCCGGGCACATCATCTTTACTGCATTGGGTCCTTGAATAATGCATGTCAGCTAGCATCAGCAGTGGATGCATAAGCCTCTGTGGCATCTCCTCTCCTCACAGCCAGACTGCGGGCACCCCATCTGCACCCACCGACAGTAAGACAAAAGAAAAGAAAAGAGAAAAAAAAAGTCAGCCATGAGAACAGTATCCCAAAAAAAAAAAAAGTTGAGCCTCAATAGTCCACTTGAGGTGAAGTGAAAGCGAAGACTACCTTCAACACCGTTCTTTTTTTTGGAGGATTTTGTCATGACAATATAAACTAGCCACTATACACTACTCCCTCACTGTTATGGCGTGAGCAGCCAGCAGAGATCTACAGAGATATGAGAGATGAAAGACCGAGGCAGAGCTGGTCGTCAGGCACCTTAACTTTCTCCCTGCATTCAGATGCAGAGACAAAGATCACAGCTTCACACTTTTATTTTCACAGCTAATTTTGTGCCATCCGCACATGAGATGTTGTTCACCATGAGATTACATGACCTCAGAGAAATCCTTGTCTTGCGTGCTGGCAGTCATTATCAAAAGGATCGGGGAGCTATGATTTGACAAGATGTAAGATGCAGGCGCACAACCTCTCAATGTCTCATCAGATGTCTGTTTATTAGTTTGTTCTCCGACTACGCATTGTTGCAGGAGTATGACTTTTAAACTTCAGATAGAAGCATTTCTCATATTTTCGTTTATTTGCACAGTAAACTGACTGCTGCCAGGCAAAGTCTGCATGTCAAAACCAGAGGACTTGGCAGCCACAATACAATAAGAACACTCTGTTTCTGAGTGAACGCTCACAGTTCCCTGTCAAACTCTACAGCTGCATGAAGACATGGCTTTTTTTTTAAAAACAGACAGAACAACAAAGAGGAATAAAGGAAACATGCTTTCAACAATGCTTTGTCATCGACCTTCACTAAAAAAAAAAAACCCACAAAATAAATTGGAAGTATCACAGTGTTGACTCAGACAGATTGCTTTTTTCATGTGTATGTACACTGCTATGGGACAACCCTCCTGTGTAATAAGAAATGCTGAGGCATATGATACTACTAATGAAATCTTAACATCACAATAAAACATATTATTACCACTACACTGAGTTCTATTCTCACTAGACTTGTGGGCAAAGGCAAATGAAAGCAGTAGAAAACAGACAGGGGAATTGCATCCAAGAAAACTGAAAGCTTCAGTTGAAGCAGTCTATTATCTATAATCATTTGGGAGGCTCTATGAAACAAGACCTTTTAAACCACAACCAACCCTCTGAAGACTGTCTACCCACTAATAAAATGTCTTTTCAATTAGCACCTATCTGACGTTACAACGATAACACAAAACCAATTACACGCTGTGCTGCAGATAACTCGTAATCCACTTAATAGGTCTGATTTGACTTCTTCTTCTTTTTTTCCTTCTCCTCTTCCACCACTCGTACCCGGGGGCATTTCTTTCTCCAACCAGTACAAGGTATCACTTTGAATTATCAGTATCGAAGGTGCATCTGCGATAGCAGGGCAGCCAATCTCCTGGAGGTCCTGATAGTGTGTTTTTTATGTCTGTGTAGTTAATGACAGCTTTGGAGGTGTGATGAGCAAAGCAATGGTTTGATCTGTGGCTTTAGGTTCTAACACGGGAATTCACAACATCACACCTTCAATGTCATGTCTGTGCTCTGGGTTTTGCTTAGATAATGCTGTTAATTAGCTTTAACTTTAACTACAAGTCTCCACAAACGACAGTCAACCTTTAACTTACTGCGGGGGAAATGCCAATCAAAAGTTTTAAAATATCAAGACGAGAAGTAGTACTTGTTTGCACCTTTGACTTAGACTTGTCTTGTCGGAGGTTATGTAACCAGCGTTCCAACTGTGATGAGTTTACAAAAATTTGTCAACCATACATCAAATATAATTTAGTCATTGTGATACAACTTAGTTACAAAACTGCCAAGGATGATTATTTCCTCATTGTCTCAATACCTGATTATCAGTCAGTGGACTACTACTGTATGACTATAAGCCAAAAGTATTTGAATCTGGCTTTGATCAAAGTACAAAAGACTGGGGCATACAGTATGATCCTGAGACTTAACACATTCAAAGTTGTTACTGAAAATTTGACAATAAATTATTGTAGAACTTGTATTAATCAGTGATAGCAGCACTTCCAGGAAGTGTATTACAATTTAATATGAATGTTAAAGTTTGACAAGATGTATAATCTTTAAATCCAATTTAAACTTGGGAAGAGACCTATAATACACTGTCAGTCATGGAGTTCACCAGGTGACTTATTTCTGCTGGTAACTCACAGTAATTTTGGTTTTATAATATGACGTCTGGCTGATAAAAGCAACTTTAATTTCTACAAGTAAGTCTATACAGTACTTCCAGAGTAGGTTTTTATAGAAGAGATACAAAATATGTCTTTGCATTTCTATGACCTGTATTCACAGTTCAGATATAATCTGGCCCACTTTTTAATAAAGAATAGCCAAAAATGTCCAAAACATAAAAATGACACACAATGAAAGTGTATGGACTTGTCATTGCAAAGAAACTTATTCTGTTGATTTGGGAAGAGAAAGAAGTCTCAACATTGAAACTGTGGCTCATGGGAATAGTGGAAACTATGAAAAACTTCAGGAAAAAGTTGCAGATTTTGAGAAAATCTGGCAAAACTTGATTTAAACTTTTGGTTAAGGGTTTGGATGAGAAGAGGGTTTGTGATTTGTTTATGGTTCTTATAGATCAAGCCTCTTACTGGCAACACTTGTCTGTTGTCTTTACAACTGTTGCTCACTTGTGTTGTCATTTTTTCCTATACATTATATTGCACCTTTGCACCTTTAATTATGTGCCTCTGATTTATTTAACCTTTTTCTCTTTTTTTAAACATCCTGTTGATTTAAATCATGTTTTTTCAAATCTAGGTGTGTTTTGTCTCCTGTGTGTTTGGGGTTATTGACCTGTTAAGAAGCGATGAATCACTGTAATCTGTACAAGCTGACACTTTATAATAAGCTTCATAGGCTTTTATGCTGTATTACTTCATGATGTGGACTTAATAGCTCATAGAATATCTATTGAACGTGCCAGACATATAAAAAAAAAATGTTTGGTAGACAGAGAGTGTTTTTATTTTTGCTCTTCAGTGTGTGCTAGTGAAGGAAGTGAGCTGCTGATCGGCAAAATGAGGCTTTCTGGAAGCAGCAGAGCTGAATAAGTAGACTGAGCGAGTGCAGCTATTAACCTGGAGCTGTTTCAGCTTTGACAGATGACAGAAACCTCCTCTAATGATGCCACAGAGTCACACCAAGAATCTAGCACCTCGACTGAAAGAAGAAAAGAAAAGAACATTGCCTACCTTGCTTAAATGAGACCAATATTCAAACTACAATGAGGGGCAATCAGCTACAACTTTACATCACAAATTTGAGTAATCACACTTTTTTAAAAAAAAAATTCAATCATAACAGATCTATACGACCCCTTAGTGTTTTCTTTCACTGTACACCTGATGTAAGGCAGGTCATCTCATGAATCATACGCTGTCCAAATCAATCATACTTTGCATCAAAATGCATTTCAATGGAATCTCTTCTCTCACATCTCACTGCATGTTCTCCCTGTTTAAAAAAGCAAACAAAAGCCAACCCATTTTTTTTCCCTTCAGGCTGATTTGTACAAATGGGTTGAAAAAAAGAGAGATGGTAGATGCATTTATCAAATATGGCAATTTGCTTAATGGACTCTGACAAAGCCATTGGCGGTCTTTATTTAGATGCAGATGACTTCCTCCGTACTGGCTTCCTCCGTCACTCTTACCGCCGCCTGTCAGGGAAGAGAGAAGCTCCCTCCTGTTTCTACAGACTGACAATCATTACCACTATCTGTTTGTACATTAGACTGACTGACTCGCTGCCTGTCTATCTACACGCCATCTCAACCCCCCCCCCCCTCCGACTCTCACCATCTCCTCTTCACTCAATATAAATTCTCTATT
Source organism: Decapterus maruadsi (assembly GCA_030347415.2). Lineage (NCBI taxonomy): Eukaryota > Metazoa > Chordata > Actinopteri > Carangiformes > Carangidae > Decapterus > Decapterus maruadsi. The sequence continues at coordinate 12,894,484 of CM064902.1, read as the reverse complement.
AATGCAACAAAAAGAGAACAAACTGTCTCTCAGCTGGAGTGCTCCATGCGTATGAAGGCACATGGTCATGGTTGTCATGATGTCAAAGAATAATAGAGAAAGTTGGCTGAGGGAAATACTGACAGGTCTAAAAATGTCTCTTTGTTACATTTTTGTCTCACGGCATATCACGCGAAAGCATAGCTGCCACTCCTCTACACAGCCTGGTGAAACAGTCAGATGAAATAGTGTTTGTACTCGGCATTATACACTATGAATTTTAACAAATATACCAGCAAAAAATTAAGCTATTCTGTATTCAATTGTGGTATTGCTTACGGGGTGGGTTTTAGGCCTGGAAGAGCTGATAAGCATTCAACCGGCATACTGAGAGCACAGGGCTTTCCTGCCATTAAAAAAACTCACAGAGCAGTTTGTGTGTGTGTGTATGTGTGTATGTGTGTGCGTGAGTGGATGATTTAATGTTGAGGCAACAGTGCCCTCTCGAAAAAAAGGCATCAACTTCTGCTTTTGGAAATGATCTGGTCTCATCATGGGTTTTTTTCGTGGTTGTTTATTCTCCCCATATCTGTTTTATACACTTTATGCATTTGAAAATGTTTAATAAATAAACTATTAAATTTCCCCATGTTTCACCAATGAAAATTTCCTCTTTTTTTTTTTTTAACCGTATTTTCTTTAGCTATTACACATGTAGTCTGCATGTTGAAATTATGTCTTTACACTGCAGCAAACTGGAGAGGCAATCATTCATCTATCAATCACAATTTACTACTTCTCTCACCAATCCCTTCAGCTAACGAGAAAAAAGAAAAAGATATTTTCTAGGTGACGAACAACTCCTTAAAGGTACAACGCTACAAACCAACTGGTATATTTGTACCATTTGTTTTGCAATAATTAGACTTCAGTCTTTTGGGCTTTGCCGTTGAGAATGATAAAGCCTTTCGCAAAGATAAACAACAAATAGAGTTCTACTTTAATGAGGCTTTAATATGACTTCTGTGCTTAAGATGTGCTAATGGAGATTAATCTGCACCACTGTCATGGCTTCAAATCCTTCCGACTCTCACTGCAGAGAAGAGATTAGCAACAATCCACCAGGGAAGATGATAAGTGGTCCTTCAAGTCCACCAAGGGACTGAGAGTCAGCTGAAAGACCAGAATGTACCATAGAAACCTCTTACATTAACCATCTTTAGACCTTCAAACTTTGCCAACCAAATGGACAGTGGCACAGGCTCTGATATCCTGAGCTTCTCTGAATTCAGTCGAGGGTTAGCGGTAAAGTACTGTACCACTGGATTTATCATTTTATTTGAAGTATTTTTGGTTTGATGCTTATGTAACACAATGTTTTCAGGCCAATACATTTTTATAACACAGCACTGAAACATATAAGTTTGTCAGTGGCTGCATGAGAACCATAAATAAGAATTTATTTATTTATTATTTTAAAAACAATTTACTTTTCCCTTTTGCTGACGTCCAGATTTTAAAGAATATTCAACACATAAACATCAACTTTAACACAACAGCCTACAACAGATTTCTCTCGGCGTATTCTCCTGAGACTGAACCATCACATTTCAGTTTACACAAGTATATCAGTTCGGCGTACAATCAGCTTCAGTCAGGCAGCAGCAGCCATTACTGATGACATTTGATGACACAAAAGGCCAATATCTGAATTGGGCGCATGGGACAAAAGCATCAAATCAATGTTTTTCATTGACTCAATAGAGCAAAAGCAATCACCTCGATGCATCCCACTGATGAGAGGTAGCAGAAAAACACGCAGCACAAGACTGTATGAATCTTATTTCTGCGGGCAAAGGTTGTGTCAGGACCTTGTCATGACAGCCATGACAGAGGAGAGGTGATTGTTGTTCCCATCTGGCCGCATAATGAGCTTGGAGCAAGACACATGGTTACTAATAGAAACATGTCATACGCTACATACAGCACAGTGGGAGCAAAACAAATTGTGCAGCTGTTGTGGATAGCATAAAAAACCGTGCCATGTCTTTTTGAGTGTCTCATTTTATGATTCTCTTTCCCCCTCACTGTCACCGCACACTGTGAATTGTCCTTTTACAAAATTACTCTAATTGTATGACTTGCGCTTTTTTGGGCCCACTTTGTGAGGGAGGGGGCTGTGAAGCTGAACCACTTAAGTGCAGCAGCTCATTGATATTCATGTGGGAAGAGCATGCAAAAGTGGTCTGATCTCTTCAGAGGGCCTATTTCACTATTAATTTAAATGTTACAGTTGGAGGGAAGCCTCATTGAGGTGTCAGCGTAGCACAGTAAGATCAAGAAAGTATGAGTATCAACACCAGGAGAAAATATAGGCTACTACTGATTCTATATACCACATCTGCTGTTGTTGCAAAATAAACTCATCATACGGCTTTCTTTGTGTGGAGGTACAAGATTATAATGGTAGACTAGGTTGTGGCCTTGGGCAAGGCAACTGAGTCTCCTCTTTTATTCTTGTTGGTGTCACAAAAACACAATAAGAGGCTCTTATACCCTACATTGAGACCGGAGGCCAACCATGAGCCCAGACTCTGTGCTTTCACTAGGACCATCAAGCCACACGTGGCAATTAGCCTGACAATCAAACAAAGCCAAGTAGTCAGAGCCCTACATGTCCTGTGGAAGCTCAACACATTAATGAAATGTATATACATTTCATACTGAACATTGCAACATCCAACATACATTCAAATAGGAAAATTGAGACACAAAATGTAACAAACTTCAACCTAAAAACAATCAGAATGCACACAACAACCAGCAACTTGTGCCCATGAATCAGTCAACAAAGACATCCTGCTTCCTTATGACAAGTGAAGCAAAGATGTAGAGTTTCAGTTCATCTCTTTTCAGAAACATCTTCAACCAAACAATACTGCAGTGATCTAAACAAATGTTGCTATGATAAATGATTGGTAGGCCTTCCCCCTCTGCCAGAGACAGATGTAAACAAACCAAACAATCCCAGAAAGAGTATTCATTCAGCTGTGAACAGTCACTGGATTGTTGCAACGTTTCTGTCAAACAGAGAAAACCTTACCTACAGTCGGTCAGGATGTCCTGGAGGAGAGGAGCCTGTCTCGTAAGGGAGCGGATGTTGAATAGTCCGAAGGTGAAGATGTTGAGGTTTAGTGTTTGATGCTGACCATGCTGTTAGCCGTTAGCCTGACGTTAGCTAGGCTGGCTAACTAGGTCCATGTTAAAGATCTGCTGGGTTGGACAGGCGGAAACAAGTTGTAGAAGTTCAGCAGCCAATAAATAGAAATGGGAGGACAGCGCAGTCCATGCCGGGATAGTCCATACAAACATCTAATTAACCCACACTGTTGCTGGTGAAAGACCATAGGACAGGTGTCGTGCCAAGGTGCTTATCCCCGATAGGAAGTGTTCCCCCAGGCCGCGGGAGCGCGCGTGGATCCAGCGAAGGTACAGTAGATACGGTAACTTACTGCGCTTGATTTCATAAAGGAAACTACGAACATTTGCATTGTTTGATTCATTGTTTTAGTAATCTAGTTTTATCAGAGAAGTTTTGCAAAGTGGCTCGTCTGTCAAAATAAATCTGTAGTCTAGCTACGTGTTATTCAAGGCACTATTTACATAGGCCTACTGAGGCAAGCACATAATGCGCTATGACACTATTGAATAAAATAAACTCCCCTTTTCAAAATCAAGATCGCTGTAATTATTTGCTGGCCTCAATTGGATCAACATGATTTATTTCCACGTTTCCATTCAAAGTAGGGTTTCTGGCCATCAAATCTTGTACATAGGCCCTAACCTTGGTGAATATGAGCAAGTTTCCTCTTCCAGTCAGATGTCTCCTCTTTCACAGCCAAAGTTACAAGGGGAAACAAAGTATATCAGACTGTCTTTTCTTTTCTGCCTGCCATATGAAACGTACTGTACCACCCCCATGCTAGGCTACAAGTAAAGCTCTTTTTTACTGGAGGAAGAGAGCTCCTGTAATGATTTCAGTTGTCATGTACAAAAATATGTAAATACCTACTCCCATGGTTTTAGGAGTTAGTGATAGCACAAACAAGAAATAAAGCATTAATTAAAGTAAAAAAAAAAAAAAAGTCTTCATTTGTCACAGAAAACACAAAATTCAGGTGCCACATGATTTATTTTTATGTTCTTGCACTGTATGACATTTTCCATTTATACCATCCCCAGGCAAGGGAAACACTCTCTGAAATGTCAAGCTGTTTCCTTGACCATGGGAATCCTCACTATAGTGTATGAATTATTAACTGTTTGTCTGCTGCCACCTCTCTCGCTCCATATACCTCTATTTTTCCCAGCCTCAATAGCTGGAGCATCCAGGGCAAATAATAGCAAGATAAAGTTATTCATATGAATGTTTTATCCTGAAGTTTAATAACCTGTGAGCAAATTACATGTGAGAGAAATAATTGTTGCACCTGCCTATTGAAGGAATAATCATTAGGCTATCCAACAAATAACTACAATTGAGTGACTGTTTTTTTCATTGCTGGTTATAATGACAATGAATTGAGTGGATTTCTTCCACAATTTTCAGACTTTCAGACACTAGTCTTCCATAATAATTAATAAAAATGTTTTCTAATTTCAGACTGCACCAAAATGCCTCATGTTCATGTTGAAAACATCTATTATTTAACACTGGTATGAGGCTAGAAATGAACTCCAATTGATGAAATTAAAATTCAAATGTCCCCAGCTGTCAGCAAATTACATGCTGCAGTTCTTTTGAATGTCTTTAGACAGCTGCTGTGCAGCAATGTAGGATTAGTCTGTCTGCTGCTTTTTTAGCAAGCTAGCAAGATTTTATGTGTGATTAGTTAGAAAGTAGCAAGTTAGGGTGTGAGAATTGGGTGCAGGGATAATTATGTTTGCCACATACAGTAAGATTCAGTTGTATGAGCTCATAATTCATATTCATATTCAGGGAGTTAAAGAAGCCCCAGTGCTGAAGTAAGAGGTGAGGTGATAAATATACAAAATTCAACTCCTATGACAATAACTGCATGTGCAGACCCCCTTAGTCCCTACAAGACTTAGCATAGGCTAGTCCAGAGCAGGAATTGGGAAATAATACAAATTGTGTTTCTTGTACAAGTTGTAAGGAGTGTGTAGTAAAATAGAAAAGTAGAAAAATTAGTCAGTTATGATATATAGCAAAAACCGAATACGGGCTTCCTTGGCATGTGAGCATTGCCACACACAAGCATTACCATGGAGAAATATAAACATAGCAGCATGTAGCATAATACATCCATGCTGATGCTCAGGACGCAGGACTCAGGATGTCATTGTGCCTGAAAGCGGAAGGCGCCGTCGCTTAGCAACCAGGGGGCCAAACAAGCCTTAGCAGCAACTGAGGAGTTTCTCTATCGTGTGACGGTATTAGCGGATATTAACTTCTTCAGCTAATTAAATATCTGTTTAGTGAATCGCTCTCCGCTTGATTTTAAACATATTCACTTCGACGATCTTAATGAAATGGCAGGCAAGAAGAAAGAGGCAAGTCTGCAGGTTGGAAAGCAAACACTAACGTTAACGTTACACGTTTTATGTAGCACTGTTACCAAACTGTCCTCTCGGTTTTTAAACTGTCTTTAGGAGACTTTAAACCTTAAATTAATACCTATTTGCGCGTTTTCTTGTCCAGACCTGTATCACAAATCAAGAACAGTGGGAGGAGATGCTTGCAACCAAAGGTTTAACAGGTAGGCCTGAAGTCTTACAAAGTAAAACACAAGTTGTTTTGTACTGTTAGCATCACAACAACACAGTACGTAGCCCATACGGTATCTGTCCAGTGCTGTTGTAACACTCTTTGCTGAAGCCTTGACTTTGTGACTGTAATTTATTGTATGCTGCTGCCCCTCTGTGTTCACTGTGATAACTGCAGGTTGGATGTTTGGACCAGATTCCTATTCTCATTCTCTCTTATGTAACATAGCACATAGACCTCTCCTATTCTCTTTAGTTGTAGATGTGTACCAGCAGTGGTGTGGTCCCTGTCGAGCCGTGGTTGGTCTCCTGCGAAAAATAAAGAATGAACTGGGTGATGAACTATTACATTTTGCCACAGTAAGCCACTATAGTGAATTTAAATGTGAAGAATCTAAATCAATAAGGAATAAGGATAACTCCCTTAAGTGGTATGTGTGTGTGTGTGTGTGTGTGCGTGCGTGTGTGTGGTGTGGTGCAGGCTGAGGCAGACAGCATCAATGCTTTGGAGAAGTATCGAGGGAAATGTGAGCCCACCTTCCTCTTCTATGGGGTGAGTGTGTGCATACTTGCTGAATGGATGTGTTTGTACAGTAAATCTCTATTCAACTTTATGTGTGTCTGTTCTCTTTGTGCTTTGTACACAAAGTCTGCTGCATTATTTCATTTTAGGAAACAACAGTGTAGGTTTCTTGTATGAATCACTTGCCAATAAAATACTTATTGGCTCCTGTGGGAATGAAGAGCAAGAGAGTAAAATATTAAATCTGAGAGGACCAGTGGAAGTAAATTTTATGTTAACTACAAGATACGTGGGTATCTTTAGGGGATCATTTCCTACTGTGAATTAAGAGGTGAGAACAGTCACACATTAATTTACAGCCCACATACCTCATTGTTACAGTGGAGTATTTTCACTCATTAATAAACATTATTACTGTATGTTGTAGAAAGTTATGGCATTAAAGAGGGACAAGTTGCGGAGGCCAGTTGGTAACTGATTACAGCACCAGGCACTATGCAGTGCTCTCCCTTTTTCTCCCTTTTCTCCTGTCTTCTTTTTTTATCTTGACTTGAATTCTTAGAGGTGCGAATGATGTAGCCAGAAAAACAGGGTGGCCTAGTGTTGTGACCTCTCTGGGGGTGTTGGCATTTTCATTTTTATTATTAACTCTATTATCAGAGTTATCTTTCTCTTCATAGTCAAAGCATCTCTGTATCTTATTACAATTATGTTTAATTAAAAATCGTTGCAAAAGAATGAGAAGGTGTTGGATGAACAGGGTGGGGAGCTGGTGGCTGTGCTGCGAGGGGCCAACGCTCCTTTGCTTCAGAAGATGATTGTCGAGGAACTGGCCAAGGAGAATTTGGTCCTGCAGCAAGGCGGTGAACGAAGAGTGGTGAGCATTTACAGTAGAAACACAAACGTTCAGATGGAGTTATCCAAACACTCGCTTTGCACTTTGCAAAAACGGGCCCTTTTTCACAGAGGAAATTTTGATTTGTTATAGTATTGAAGGAAATGCACAGGTGTTACAATAATATACTGAATAGTTGGCCCTGCATTGCAAAGATATGCTGTATCTCAAGCTCAGGTGGAAATTGTACAATGGACATGATTTGAAAGGTTTAAACAAGCTGTTAGACAGCTACACTCAGACAGAAACATAAATGCTGTGTACACTGCTAAGTTTTAGCCAAATCCTCTGAGTTGAGCCATTTTTCAAACAAAGTGCCAAATATTCTCTGGTTCCTGTCGCTTACATGTATAAGCACTTGCAACTTTTCTTAATGGTGCATGGTATTTACTTTTTTGATTGCTGAGATGGACAAAACATTCAATTTTTAATGTCTCAATGTGTCATTGTGTCCCTGTGAGCCAATTGGATGGCCATTTTCACAGTTTCCTCTCTGTTTTTACACAAGTGAGAAATTAAACTGTATTAAAATTATCAGTGGCTGCAGCTGTAGTTAATTCATACGAAAGATTTTATAGACAGCCGTGTTTAGATATTGAGGTTTTTTTTTAATTAATTTTGTTGTGTCCCTCAGGTTAAAGACGAGGGTCTGGTAAATGATGAGAAGACGGATGAAGAGGAGGCACCTCAGCAGTATGAAGAAAGTGTAATTGGTATCATGGAAACAATATTTTCATATTACTTGCCATTTTTTTCATTGTTATTGCTGTTGTTATTGTAATTACTATGATTACCATTGTCTGCTGGCAATTCTGTGTGCCATGTTGAATTTTATCAGCATTGCTTATCATCACTCAAGCTGCTCTCTTCTCCTGCAGTTCCAGCTGGTAAATCCTACACAGTTGCCATCGTGAAACCAGATGCCGTTGCTCATGGCAAGGCAAATGAGATCATTATGAAGGTACACAGAGACTAACACTGCTCACTCTCTCTGAGAGGACATGATTGTCTCAAGCCTTCCTGCTGACTTTATTTCATTATGTCGACATGACTCTCCTGACTAGATTCAAGATGCTGGGTTTGAGATCCTGGCCCATGAGGAACGCACGCTGACCGAGGTTGAGGCTCGGGATTTTTACCAGCACAAAGCAGCAGAGGTGTGATGTAGTGAACTGAATGAATAGAATTACAGGATGATCACGATACAGTATATCTGCATCATATGGCTGGATTACATCAACAGGATTTAATTCAATCTATCTATGGTTATTTCTCATCATAATTTAGTAAAACTTTTCTTAAAAATGAGTAAATCCAGTTTTATAGTGAAGTCAAACTATTTTGCACCATTTGAAATTGGATTTGGCTGCGTAAAGTTTATTGATCTAAACTGAAAATAATTTAATCACTGGTAACGTGTGCATATTTTCACTATTAGAGACTACACCAGTCAGATTGCTGATGGGTTCAATATACGTTTATACAGAGTGGGCAATTTGAATTCTGAGTCAACGTCCTAATGGGGAAGCAGTCATGACCAGTTCGAAAATTGTTCCAATGAGTTTGCAATACATCACACATCCATCTGCATCACTGCACAGGGCTCAAAATAGAGCTGCCGTGTAAGCAGCTTTTTTATTTTATGTTTTGCTTATGGTGCTGTTTGCGCAGGAGGCTATATGATTAGCCATTCAGAAACACAGAATATGTGTGGCTAGGTAAGACATTTACGTTCATGGAACTGTAAAAATGTACATTGTTTGTATTGCACAATCTGTGTTCTATCTGATTTTTTTTTTTTAACACAAGTATCTATGTTAATTTTCATCTCTCCTATCTTGTCTGTGAATGCGCAAGATAAAACCTGTGTCCTTAACATACTGTGTCTGCCTGCTCTGATGCTGGTTCACAGGATTGCTTTGAGGACTTGGTGCAGTTTATGTCTAGTGGTCCATCCCATATTCTCGTACTGTCTGAGGCAGAGGGCTCCGCCAATGTTATACCAGCATGGCGTGGGTTCATCGGCCCAGCAGACATAGAGGAAGCCAGGAGAGAAAAGCCAGAAAGGTTAGTAACTGGAAATTAAACATATGCTCCATTTATAAAAAGAGATTAGAAGAAAAAAAATATTTAAAACTGTTATGCAGCATGATGAAATAATAATTCCATGTCTCTCTGTAAAACCAACATTTGTTTGTAGGGATATTTATTTATGCACTGTTGAGCGCAACAGTGTGAAACTATCTCAGACTTAAGTCTGGAAAAGAGAATAAACAGCACATTCTCGCCTGCTCCATCAGACACACCCAAACATTATGCTTCTCTCTGGTTGAGTACCAGCCGAGCAACCATCTGCTCTCCTCTCCTTTCCCCCCCTGGCTTCCTGCAGCTTGCGGGCACAATACGGCACACAGACACTGTTCAACGCAGTGCACGGTAGCGAGGACAGCGACCAGGCCAGCAGGGAACTCGCCTTCTTCTTCCCCAACTTTAGGACAGCCTTAGTAACGGAGCAGGATGGGGAGGAAGAGCATGTGGAGAGGACACTGGCTCTTATCCGGCCTGACATTGCCAGAGAGAACAGAGGTGGGGCCCGTGCCAAACACACAAACACAAGTGCACACGTATGCAAGTAGAGAAACACACAAGGGTGGTTCATATTACTTAATGGGACTTGTCTAAAATTCCTCTGCAAAGGTGTTGAATAATACAAAGTGTAGCTTGATATTTGTTAATGAGGCACTGCAGGAAAATTTGATCACACTTTCATAACAGAAGTAGCTATCTGTATTATAAATGACGTATTTCTCGTCTATGGTTCTGCAGATGAAATCCTGGCCCAAATCCACAAGTCTGGTTTCACGGTGGCTCTCCAAAGAGAGGTGATGATGACAGAGGAACAGGTCAGACAGTTTTACTTCCAACATGTTGATGAGGACTATTTCCCTGCACTGCTAAGAAGCATGACCAGGTAATTTACACATGCTCTAAAAAAATAATCTAATGAGGAGTATGCTACTGCAAACTTGTATTGAAAATGTCTGTATAATTACAGTGGCCCAGTGTTCGCTTTGGCTCTGGCCAGAACAGAGGCTGTCCAACACTGGCAGAGCATCCTTGGTCCTTCTGATGTTGATAAAGCCAAAGAGGAGAGTCCTGATTGGTGGGTGATGTGTGATTATATTCATTCACACGCTGAAAAGATTGAATGATTTTATTCTTCTTTTAAATGTGTCAGATTTTCCCAGTTTTTAAAGAGAGAAAGGTATTACCTTTTTGTTCCGACAACGATCACACTTTTATTGTCATCTCTCTCCTCCCCCTCTCTGATACACCATGCTCTTCACTTCACTTTTTTAAAAAGTATGAAAAATCAATAGCTAAATTGTATCTCTGGCTTCTGTAACTGTCCTCACTCAGTCTAAGGGCCAAGTTTTCTGCAGAGAATGAGGCCATCAACCAGCTACACGGCAGCACAAGCCAAGAAGAGGCAGAGCGAGAGATCAACTTCTTCTTCCATAAACAGCAGACACTGGCTGTAATCAAACCTGATGCCATGGAGGAGCACAAAGGTCCTTCCTGGTCATTTAATGCAACACTGAAACGTTCAAATTCAATTTTGCTCATATACAGTAGATGCACACATACTGTAATCATATCGTCTTTCTAATATTTCTATTCCCTCTATTAGAGAGGATTTTGGAGGAGATCCACACCAGCGGATTTTCGGTGACACAGCTGAAGGAGACAGTGCTGTCGAGGGAAATGGCTGCAGAGTTTTACAGAGAACACAGGGAGAAGCCTTTCTTCAGCCAGCTGGTGGAATTCATGTGTCGGTTAGTTTGTCATCCCTGTTGCTGCTCTAAGTTTTATCAGCACTTTTAGCCGTAATCTTAGCAGCTTAGAATCAAGGCAGCCTCAGGCAAGTGGCTAAGAAGTCCATCTCAATTTCATTCTTTGTTCCACCGCACATCTAGATTTTAGAGTTATCTTCCGCTCCGATTAGCCCCTTCACTTGGTTGTTACACAACTGCTCGGACACAATGGGCAGAGAGATGGGTGCAGCTAGGCACTTTGGCCACAGAAACTACAGTACCTTTACTGTCAGTACTGTTTACTGACAGTAAAGGTAGCTCAGGGTTAGCCTGCATTTACTTTTCAGCTAGTGTTTTTTTGTAGTATTTTCTGCCTTTATTAGAGATAACACAAATTAGGAGGAGAGAGAGACGCGGAGCTACATCTTGCAAAGGTCACCAGCCCAAACGCAGACCAGTGACGTTATAGGTTACAGCCTAATCTGTTTGGCTCCCAGGGAATCCCTGTTGAAGCTGTACTGTATATTCTGACCAAGGGAACATCTCTTACAATGTATTAAAAGCATCTTCCAGAAAGTAATGGTTTTGTACAGATTTGCAGATCAGCTCAGTTGTCATCTAGAGGTAGCTGTTGCTACATATTAAAATATAGTGATGCTGTGTGCTGCTCACCAAATACGTGCCCAGTGGGAGGGTGTAGTCAAACGCTACCTGTTGTAATAATAGAAGGTGTCCCATTGTGGCTCTTGACAATTTAATTACAATTCATTTTGTGAATTAAAATGGTCTTTTGTTATGTTTGGCATCATGCTGCTGGACATATTATATCCAAAGCAACAAAGGAGCTTTGCTTAACGTTGTATTGGTCAAAACTACCAGTCAACTACTAAGAATAAGAAGGTTGGCAGGTACATCACTCTTTCACTCTAGATTTGAGAATACTGAATGTATTGAGTGAAAGGGTGAACGTGCATCAGCCAGTTTGCAGCACTGATTATTCTGACAATAGCTATTTTTATGTCATGTTACAGTATATTCCAACAATATCTTTACAGTACCTGTAATTGGTTTAAGTGGCATTTACGTAAGTTCTGTCTGCTATATATTTATCCCATCATTGTTTGCTTCAGGGGTCCTTGTATGATGCTTGTCCTGAGTAAAGAAAATGCAGTGGAGGAGTGGAGGGCCATGATGGGCCCCACAGACCCTGTCCAAGCTAAGACCACATCCCCAAATTCCCTGAGGGCCCGGTTTGCCTCCGACATCCTCCACAACTCAGTTCATGGTGCCTCAAATGAGCAGCATGCGGAGGAGAAGATCCGTTTTATCTTCGGTGACATCTGTTCAGATGCAGAGCCTGCTGGTGATGGAGAGTCAGACAGAACCATTTCAGGTAATCATATGATGTGTATGACAGTCATTTCCATCTGTCACACCATCTGGTTTCATATAAATAACAATTTTGCTCAGATGTTTTTTTTATGTTTGTGTTGGCTTTTATCCTGCTGGAAATTATATTTCATCTATCCATATTTCTTTGGTTGAAATGACACATTCTGTACCTCAGACTTCAATTTGGAGTAAAGATCAATTCCTTTCAGCTAAAGAGCAAGACAACTCTGCAGATGGAAACGCAGAAATGTCACCATCTCCAACTGAAGGAATGACTGATAACCATCAACAACATGAAGGTATGCACAGAAGGGTTTTAGCTTGCGTAATTAAAGTCCTTTAAATTCTGAATGTCCAAGTTGAAGTCACGATCAAAGATGCATGAAGACGTATACAGCCAAATATCCCACACTCCATTTTGCACCAGTCAATCTGAGAACAGACAGGCCTAATCAGTTCTGTAAGGTTCTGGTCATCTGTCAGCAATAAACATATCACATTAAAACCTCAGCCTCAGCACTCTGTCAGTAATGGAAAACCAGGTATAAATTTCCACCACTGGATATTTTGTCTATCACAAGTCAGGAGTTGGTCTAATCATCCTTCCTTTTTTTTGCAGGTGACGTGTAGTCCGAATCCTGTCCAATCCAGAGCACTCAAACTGAATCAGTGCACATCATATTTTCACTTTTCTTACAGGATTTTAATCATGACATGCATATGACAAACACATCTGACATTTCTACCTTTTACCTGTCATATTTTGAGACCAATACTCCTGATCTGGTGACTAGGAGTACCTGATGGTAGTTAACGGTATATCACCATGACTAAGAACAGGATCATGTTACCATATGATTTGTTCATCATATGACAATTTTAGTGTAAAACACCAGTGTCTGTTCAATCCATGTTGAAATAAATTGTTGATATCAGTGTTAACCTCTACAGTGCTGTGAGAATGATTACACTCAAGTATTCTTGGATATTTTTCCTGTTCGTGTGATAATAACAGGGTAGTTTTACTGTATTTTAAGTTAATGTTGATGTTTATCAGCTTATACAGTGGAAAGAAAAACTAAGGAAATACATAAATCTGTCTAAATAAAAAAAACATGGTCAGTTCTTCAACTATGAGCACAATCTATTTAAACTGGTGACACTCAAAACATTGTATTTTTTTTGTCAAAAACAAAATTTAAAAATTCACTATGGTAAGTTTAAAAAAAAAGTATGTATGTAAACTTCTCAGTTAATGGCATTAACAGAAGCTAAATGGAGTCCACCTTTTCAAACCAGTCCAATTCATGAAATCCAGTTGTAAGGTGTGGGTTAGAGCTACTTCGACTCAAATGCGCAAACATTTTAAGATGTGCTATTAACAAGAAACAACTGATGTGAGTCAAAAAGAATGTGATCTCAAAAGATTTATGACCAGGAATTGTTGATTTGCATAAAGCTGAAGGGGTCTCCTGAGAGTTTACATATTCATCAGTCCACAGTCAAGCCTTTTATAAATGGAGATGATTTAGTTCTGTAGCTACTCTACTTACTGTAGAAGCAGGCGCTCAGCGGAGATTACTGCAAAGACATGATGCAGAATGATCAGCAACATGAAAAAAGAAACTCAGCGCTAAAGCATTAAAGGAATCACTGAAGTAAAAAATCTGTGCTGTGGATACATCCAGTCACAACAATAAGGTCAGGTAGATTACAGGATTCTCACAACAGCCTTGACACATTTATTAATTTTCTTTAATCAGCAAACAAAACAAAACATACAGAGGTATATAGACAGTAGATTAACACGACTTCTGTTATACATTTTTTAAAACAACATTATTTAAATACAAAACAGTTAGCATGATATGCTGAGAACCTAGGAGTAAACGAAAAAAAATGAAACTACACTGATATGAGTCATCTGCTGAAAAAGTCTTTGATGCTCCTTCGCATGGGGCTTTGTCCGACACCGGTGTGTTGTTGAGCAGAACTGTCTCCGTGCGGATTGTCCTCCCAGTCATTTGCAGCCTCCAGTAGCATGGCTTCGTCTATGTCGTCATCCGCCGTGAAAGATCTCTGGAACATCTCCATGATGCTCTTCTGGTTAGGGTCCTGAACAAATCCAAATAATCAGGTTTAAGACGACAGACATACGGTTGGTTTAGCAATATAGGCTGCGTTCTTCCTGGCTGGTCCCAAGTGATTGTGCTTAATCCACATAAAATTAAAATACATGCTATCTATTTACATTACATGCATCTTATTTCTGTACAAATGCAGAACGTTACCTTTGAGTGGAAGCTGGCGTTCAGTGCGTTGTCTGAGAGGTTTGACTCCGACAGACCCACTTGCTCCAAGACATTCATTTTTTCCTGGATCATTGGCCTGGATCAATACATAAATAAATAATTATAATAGAAGCAGACACAATTTAATTTCACTGTTTCTTACAATGTGCTTGTCAGACGGCTCATTAACTCGACCCCCTGCTGTTGAGGGTTTGGTTATAACAGTAGCGAAAGACTGATGACTGTGGCAGAAAACACTTTGAATGCCCATGATAACCCATGTAGTTGGACCATGTTGGGATTGACACATACCACAGGTGATCGTCAGCAGTTCCCTTGGCAACCAGGTAGTGAATGTTCACATTGCTGGTTTGTCCAATACGGTGCACCCTGTCCTCTGCCTGAATGAGGACCTGCAGATAAAAGACATTCTTTAAAGCAATGCAAAATAAAAGAAAAGCATTTTGGACTTTTTCTAAATGTTTCCTGCTTTCTCTCAGCTCCAGTCAGCACTGACAGACGGAGGTGGACTTCTGTGAAATGGTCGGATGTGTCTGTATGATGTTGCACAGCATCAACAACAACAACAGAAACATCAAATCAAATGGACAGATATAATAATACATTAGTTGGCAGATAGATAACTCTGATGTGATGGCAAACCATAAAATAATTATGTCACCCACAGGCATTGATCTGGAATCACATTCATGTCCACCTGAAGAGTGCAAATTGTCTTTTTTTTTTTTTAATTTATGTTCCTCAATTCCAGGGAGGAAAAAAATCAGTGTTTGAAGCTGCTAAATGTTTTACTTTCCTAACCAGTCGCTCTTTAATGTTCTCCGTCTGCCATTTGACATTTGCAGGTACTGTAGCATAAAATGTTTTTTTTTTTTTTTACCAAGCTCCCTTGGCGGGGGACAGGTGCCTACACGGTTCAAATAGAGTGTCTGACTCAACCTTATAATAAAAACCATACACAGGCCTAAAAGGCTAAGAAAGATAGAGGTTGGGCTGGGACCAGAACTGAGTCTTAAATAGTAATGAGCCTAAATAACCCAATACAACAGTGACTGAATGAATGTGCAGTATTTTACCCCAGGGTTCCAGAAAAGCTCAGCAAAGACCACCAGGTCTGCAGCGTGCAGGGTCAGACCCATGTTCGCTGCAGTGATGGACAGCACTGCCACACAGGTCTGTGCCGAGAACTGAAACCTCTCACACAGCTGCTGTCGCTCAGCTGATGGAGTGGCCCCATCGATACGGATGAAACTGACGTTCTGTAGAGGAAATGAAAGGCCATTTTAATCTCTAACCAACAATTATCCCGTAAAAAAAACACCCACCCAAGCCAAATGGTCGTAAGTGGTGAGCCAGCATAAATCAACAAACCGATTTAACAAATCTATCCTTATATAACTTGCAAAATGAGGAGGGATAGAGGTAATATTAAGCTCAAATGTGCTGCTCAGACCTGCCCACACTCTCATCTCCATCCACCCACATCCTCTCATCTCAGTTACAGGTAAAAGTTAAATGCAGACTTTTATGTCACCGTTGTATTTCTTGCCATCTGCAGCCACATTAAGATCTCTGCGTCTCACTCACCTTTTTCCCTAGCTCACAGGTGACATGATCCAGAACCAACTTATGATGGGCGAACACTAGAAACTTGTCCCTCCCGCACTCCAGCATGTCAGTGATGTACTCCCTGTCAGTGACACAAACAGCACACGTCTCTGTCTCATGCTGACTCTTCACTTCATTTTGAATACATTGCACAATCACAATTTTCTGACAATAGACTGATTCACCTTATACCATATTCAAATTTAATGTGAATATCACTGTTCACCACATCTAAGATGATTTGACTAAACTGCTCCCCACCATTAAAGGATTTGTACTTACATAATAGCTTGTAGCTTGGCTTCAGCTGTATGGTTATAAAAGACGAGGAGGGCTTCCTTCTCTTCTATTTTCTGAAAAGGAAAAGATAAGGAACGACACGAGATAAGAACTGACAGGAGATTCTGTTTGATGATTTGATAAGACTGCCATTACTCTGAGGAGCAGTGTGATTATGCACAATCAAGCTCAGCAGCTCATTCCCATCGGAGTGTATGAACGCTCTTAAAAGACAGCTCGCTGGAGTATTCTGGGTTGGTTTAAAAGGAGGCGTTCAAGTGAAGAGGACAGAAGCAATACATCTGACCTCCCTGGGCACATCAAGGGTTCTTCAACCTTTCCTACCCGTCATGCCTTTTCAATCACAAAGACTATATCGGAAGAAGAAAAACTATTGCATTTCATTTTGAGGCAACAGGATAACCTGTCTAATGTTTATTTTATTTAAAATACTGTATGTCAAAGACATTTGTTCAGTTGCCAGAGCTACAACAGCTGTTTACTTACCAGTCTAGAAACACGCCTGCAGATACTCTTTTTAGCCTTTTGTGATTATACAAAAAAAATTCAAAACATTTAATGGATTCATATTCCAGGAAACATTCATAACTTACATTGCGATGTCCCTTGGCTAACTGCTTGGCAGCAGCTGACAAAGCAGCTTTGGTGCGAGTGTTGATCCCATCTATGGTCACCGTGACAACCTTGCGCTGTTTACCGGGAAGTTGGGACAGGACCTCAGATTTGAGACGGCGCAACATCAGACACTCCTCCAGTAACAGTTTCAACTCCCCAAGGTTGGAGGAACCTGTGTAGTCCCAGCCCCAATTCATCTGGGAAGGGAATACAGATAAAAGGAATATACATTAAGGTTCACCTTACTTTATACCTGGAATTTGTTTCAGTGAACTAGGGACCAGGAGAAAGGAAACATGTTCTCTCATGCAATTTTTCCGCAGTTTTCAAAATTAGTCATCACAGCCAAATTAGGGGGTAATTGACCTTTAAATCATGCAGCACATTCCCTGTTGAGCTCACTAAAATTAATTAAGGAGATGTAAGTGCCAAATGTGGGGCAAAAATGGGGAAAAAATAAAACTGATTTTGTACTCTAAATAACCTACAAGTTCAGTTTTCCGTTGTAGTGTACAGTTAGTGGACGTAAACTGCCTTTACAGTGCACTCATTTCCCATTAAAATCGTATTGTTCTATTTTTCTATGGCGGTCCTGAGAGCTCAACACACTGCAACTGCAAGAAAATAGATGCAAATATACAAAACGCTTTTACCACATTTGTATGTTTGCATGTGTTTTCTTAACTTGTATTGACCTCTCAGGGCCAGTGTCAGCACATTTGTCAAATTTTAACACCTGAATGCACGTATTCAACACTGCCTTCAAGGAGCTGTGAACTTACAATGTAAGCACTGCACATAAATACATTCTTGCTAATCCCTCATCTGCAGTCTTCTCTGCGCTCTGAGGTGTCCTGGAATTACAGCTCAGCAGCATTAAGCGTCACACTGGAACAAATTGGACTTAGGTTACCTGTTTGGCATTGCAGTAGCGAATCCCAAAATCATGAAAGCGAGGGAAGAGCGTAGGTCTGACAGCTAGAATCTGGGTGTAGAGCTCAGAGGGTCTGGACATGGCAGGGGTCCCAGACAGAAGAATAACTCTCTTTGCCGCCTGCGGATGGAAAAAAAACAGTTCTGATCAGACCACTACCGAGAGAGTCTAGGTGACAGAGCAAGAAATTAAACCTAACCAAGAGAAATTAAACCAAACAAGAAGCCAAATGCTGCAGTGTTTTAGCTTCTGTGTTTGTTTTTGGAGCCGTTCCCAGCCAATATTCATATATACATTACATAAACAAAACAGTGTTTCTCTTAATACAGTGACACAATGATAATTGAGTACAGTATAATGCTTCAATCAAAAATGTGAAACACATCAGTATGCGCCCTTCTATCAGCACTGATCTGTCCTATCTGTTACACAATGATATAAAGCATCAAAAAGAGGTTAATAATATAACATACAACTGCTAAAAAAAACTGAAGTGAAACTAACCATTGTATGGGAAATATATGGAAAGCTTCCCTAGTCTCATGTTAGTACAAATAATCCATTTTCATCTCAGTGCTGACGTAACCCCTTTATTTATATTTGAATGGCCTGTTCATTTTCTTTTCTCAAATTTTGGTTTTACTTCACACACAAACACAAGAATAAGTCCAGATTAGTTTGTTAGAGTTAAAAATAAAAATCTAGCTGTCTATGGCAGAATTCCTAAGTCTGGTTTGCCATGAAAATCAAACCAACTGGTCAGCTGCCCAAGCTATGAGTGTCTGCCTATTTTATGTAAATCTTTAGGTTTTAATGAATTGTCAGAATAATATTGCTTGCAAAAACTGAAACACCCCCAAATCTGATTTGGAAACCTTCCTGGGCAACTTTTACTCAGAAGTTCAACCAAAGTGAATCATCTGTGAACCAAACTGTGAACAGATTCACTCGGGTATTCCAATAAGCAACACCACTAACAAATAAAGTGTTACTTCTTTGTCTTAGGCAGCAAATAATGAATTCAGTAACAAATCTAGATGAGAAATAAGAAAAAGAAAAGCACCTTCAGCAGAGGCAATGCTGCTTTACAACGAGCAGTCTTTATGTTCTTCAGAAAATGGGACTCATCCTGTGGAAAATGATAAAAACACATTCTTTTTATAGCAGAGCCGCATTACCAGGCAAAATTGTATCTAAAATCAATCTATCTAGTGAACCGACTACACAGTCCAACCACACTCTGCTGACCATGATGAGAACACCGAAGTGGTTTCCCGGCTGTTGCTTGTCCATCCTGCTCAGCAGGTCGTAGCTGATGATGTTCACCAAACCAGACCGCAGGTTGTCTTTAGCCTTCACTACCACGTTGATGCTGTCACGGCTCAGGGAGGGGAGCCAGCGTGTGAAGGCCTAGAAACATGGATAATGCTCATGTCAGAGATACAGAGTGAAACAGAACTCCCCTGATTAACACTGCTGATTTTCAAGCTGTGCTCATGCCGATCTCTGAAATTAATGAAATCTATGACGTAATGAGCGAGAATAATCTCCATCACTGACCACTGGTATGAATGTCACATCATACTATAATAATTCATCCTAACTACTATCATGGTGTTTCCATTTACGAGCAACCAATCGTGTGGTTTGGAGAAATGTTCACTGTGGCCCAAATGACTTTGACAATTCACTTACATGTTCGCCATTCGCCTGTCAGCCCAGTTTAACCTCACGAAGTTATAGCTCCCATGCTTTGCAATAGATTTGGCCAAATGCTCAAGACTAACAGTGCAGATAAGAGCCAGGCCAGACAGACTAAGTGTCCTTTAATGGGACAACATCCTGTGACTAAACTCTACTGTGATTCCAACTCCTGATTGGGGGACTGTATTTTATCCAAGATATCTATTTAGAGAACAGACTGCCTTGTCTGGTCAATAGACAGACGGCTGAGCAAAGCTCTTCAGAAAATGTTCTGTTAGTGCAGCCTGTTAATGCTGCTGCGAGTTAAGCACAGAAGAAAATAAAAAGGAAACCTGAGATAAACTCTGAAATTAGCAAGTATTGAAATTGTAGAAGGAAAATGAGGACAAAGGTACACTGACATTATAATGATCACAAGTGTGGGGGCACAACAATGCCTTTATGTTATAACTACTGTACCTGTAGGCGTATCTACTGTCTGCTATCAACTGTCTTTTAAATAAAAGCCCCAAAAGGGTCAAACGGTGTCAACAAAAGCCAAAAAGATCAGACAAAAAAAAAATCAGCAGCTCTTTTTGGTGATCAATAAGCCATTTCAATTTTGTCAAGTAAACATATTGATGAGTCCCCTTTTTCAAAACTTTTTTCAAATAATTTTCTGCTTTTCTTTGACATACATAACAGCTTTGTGTCTTTAACTGTTGGTACCATAGAATGAGCACTTTAAATATACCACCTTCCTCATATAATCGGGAAATTCATCATAATGAAAACAGTGTCAGCTGCAATGCTAGTAAACAATATATTTCAGCTTTAATGTCAGGAAAAGCAGATATCAGTGAGAGAGCATTCAACAAATAAACAGGTTGTATTAGCATCTCCATCATATACCAATGCTTCACAATTCAAGTTACACATCTGCACCCATGGGATAGAGAAATGGAAGCATGGAATTCAATACTGCCAACTTCCCTACTGATGATGAAGTACCTAACAGTGCAAGTAGTCCTGGGGGAACAGTATTAACATTCCTCAAATGTGGGGAGCTTTAAGCCGAAACTAGTATTATAATGTGTAGGGCAGAGCTTTTGTGAGAGGAGACTGGAAGGGTATGCTTTAGTTGGTGCCTGCTGACTTAATGCAGCCTGATAATGACACCATTAAGTGGAAACTCTGTGATAAACTCCAACACCTACTAAGTAATGAGCTATTTTTCATCTTGGCACAAAATTTGGGTTACATCCACGCCAATACTTTCACAAGTTTGAAATGCCATTTAAAAGTGAAAACAGATTTTTACGTCTATATCGCAATAATTTCTACACTGACTAACGCACCTGAAAAAGCATATTATGCGCTTATTATGCATGCTGTGGCATCCATAATACTCATGTGACACGTGTTGAAACTGAAAGTTAGTGTGGATGTAGCCATGGAATAATGGAAAAGTGTTGCCCGTTATTACCTCTGCCCAGGTAAATCTCACAGAGGAGGGAGCCACAACCAGTAAAGGCCACTCACTCCTGTAGTAGGCTGCTATACAGATGGCCTGCACCGTCTTTCCCAGGCCCATGTCATCAGCCAAGAGGAGGCGGCCCTGTTTAGAGACTGCAAAACTACAGGGACACAAACAAGTGCCAAAATTAAAAGCTACAACAGCACAGTGGCACAAGTGGAAGTCACATTGATCAAACCCTTTTAATCGACATATTTGATATCACTAAAGAAAGGCACTAAAATATTGACTTAAATGATAAACACCTCTTCATTTGCACAAGATGGAGGAAATGACAGATGAATAGATATCTCCTGGTATTGAGTTATTGGCTACATCGTGCAGAAAGACACTTCATGGCTGCTCAAAGACACCTACTTGACTCCCTCCCTCTGGAAGGGCATAAGGCTGCGGGTGAGTGAGGGGTCGATGCTGGAGAGGTCTGCATCAGGGACGTCTAAAGACCTGGCTTCAGTCCCATCAAACCTGGCAGAGAAAGCCTGGATTACTGCCCTGGGCAGAGGCTCCACCTCCACTGCTGCTATCCCACTGAGGAGATCCACTGTGTATAGAACACCGAATGGTCAGACAAGATGGCAAATGCAACAGAGACAAGCTCCGAGCTAAACCGGCTAAATAAAGCAAACGTTACTCACTGAGTCTCTTGTAATCCTCAAGTGAAAAGCTCCACTTTCGTGTCTTCATGTCTGCCGATCCAACAAGAAATAAAAAGATATTCAACACCAGCAGATGTAAAATGTGAACACAACAGGAAAAGGACACAAAGTCATTGGTACCATAGTTCTTTGTTGGCATTTGCTTGAAGGCTGCGATGACATCAACATGGTAACCGATGTCAACTTCAAACTTTGTCTTAGAGATGAGGATGCACTGGCCCTGCAGAGTGGCTCCAGGTTTCTGCCAGCCATTACACAGCTTCAGCAGCGCTCCCAGTGCAGCACCGTTACAAGCTCGGCTAGTAGCTGCCGCAACATCTAGCGCTTCCATCCCCTCCAGAGGCCTCAGAGACACAGAGGCAATAGAAGCTGCCTCCTCCACTGCAAGTCAGACAAGATTCATAAATACTCATGCATTTAAATTTAGGCTTCTTCTGAGAAAAAATGTGAAGTGAAGTTTCTGTGAATATTTCCCATATGTACATACTTAGCTGTTGATAGTCCTCAAGGCTGAAATTCCACATCTTTGTGGTTGGTTCTGAAAGAGTACAAAACTTTATCAAATCTACTATCACAGGAGATGACACAGAGATTCAGATGATCATAATGATTGAAGCTATTTGACAAGCAGTGTGGTAGAACCTAATGTTTTGACTCATTTTAATATTGTTGCTCCAATGTTCCAATATTTCTATCAGCGTTTCCGAGGGGTTGGAAATGTAAAGCGATCTCAGATGCAAAACCACCAAGTCACATTGGTAGACACTTACCATAGGTCTTGGACGGGATGGATTTGAAAGCAGCAATAAGTTCAGCATGGTAGCTCACTTCTACTCTGAAGCGGCCCTCTGAGTGAGGTACGCATTTTCCTCTCACAGAGATAGCAGGCTTCTTTGCAGGTACAGCATTCAAAGTCGATGAGCTTGAGGGAAGCTGTGCCACAGAGCTTTGAGCTGGTCTACTCACTCCTTGCTTGTAGAATGAGCCTGTCACACCACCAGAGCTGCTGGAGGCGAGGTTAGGTTTGGATTGCACTGGTTTCACTCCAATGCTTCCTCCACTAGACAATACAGCACTGCTTCCATGTTGATTCCTCACATAAGGCAAAGGGTCTACAACTTGTATCTGTGAAGAAAGACATTAAAAAATAATAATTATCCCCATTTTACCCAAATTAGAAATTATAAATTCAAATCTCACCTGTCTAGAGGAGGCAGAGTTTGTGTTGTTGATCTGGGTGCCACTGCCAGACAAGTGCTGGTGCTGTGAACCTTGCCTTTGGTTGCTGAAGTTCTGCGACTGTTTTTGGGGAGGGGGGATAAAGCGTTTTGGTGCAGTGACTGAGCTCGATGCGTCTCTGTGAGGGGCTGGGGCAGCAGGATGCGGAGCAACAGTCTGTTTCTGGGGTTGTATATGTGATGCAGTAATGCTAAATCCAGCCGAGGTCTGCTTATCGGTGCTGACAGCCTGTCCAAGTCTTTGGGCTCGTCTCTCTAAAGCCTTCCGCCTGTTCTCCTCAATCTTTCGCTGCTGCTCTGCAGTCAGCTGATTAGACATGCTGCCTTCTAACAGCTACAAGTAAATTGGTCAAAAACCCCGATGGCTGTCAGTCACAACTAGCCAATACGTCGAGTTACCTGCACACACGTGGATCACGGAGATCCATATGTCCCGTCAGAATAACTACGATGCTGAAAGTCAGT
Organism: Decapterus maruadsi; assembly: GCA_030347415.2. NCBI lineage: Eukaryota > Metazoa > Chordata > Actinopteri > Carangiformes > Carangidae > Decapterus > Decapterus maruadsi. The sequence goes on along the minus strand of CM064902.1, from coordinate 12,870,745 downwards.
AAACGCAACAACTAACTGCATTGCTAATGACAACAGCTAACTAAGCTAGTCAGGTCGTCAACAGTCAAACTATGAACTAAATACACCAGCAGCGTCTCGGTGGTGGTGGGGACGTGGGCGTTCATACACGGTCCGACTGGTGACCCGACCGTGATCTGCAGACGGCGAAATGTAAAGCTTGTAATAAAGTTAAAAGTCTAGTTTGACGCTAGTTGTCAACCTCCTCACAGTTTCAGTTTCTACCGCGCAGGAAGTGACGTCGGAAAACAAGCCGACAAATGATGGAGGAAGGCGGTTGCTAGGCGATGTAAATAGAGTAGTTGGTGATGTCGACACAGTCAAAGTCCGTTAAAAACTTTAAATTGTACTGGTGCGTTCACACCGGACCTTTTATTTTTTGACGAGTTTACATATTATAAACTTTAGGTGGATATCTCTGGTGAGCTAGCTTGAGGGGGAAAAGAGGTAAAAACACAAATAAGGTAAGGTAACGTTTGGAATTTCAACCCTTTTTAATAAAGGTTTATGAAACACTCATACCTCCATGGATACACCAATGGAGGGATCATGTGTCTCTCCCGACTGTATAAAAAGGTCTCAGACCATTCTCAGGTAGCCTGCTTTATACAGTCTATGGTGGTAGCCTGGCTAGGTGATTTCATCTTTCAGTGTGTTTCATGGGTAAATTACTCTACTATATTATCAGACAATCTGAACAGCAGTTTTTTTTTTATAACTTAGGCTAAATTAAAAAAAAAAAGTCAATACACCCTGAAGAGACATTTAAACTAACATTTTCGTATTTGGGCACCATCTACCAAGTTGGTACCATAGAGAGTCTCTTACAAATTTTAAAAAATGTCGATTAGTTTTTTTTTTGTTTTTTTTTTAATGATACCATTTTTTAATATAAAACAATGTTGGGAGGCTTTTTTTCTCTGGATCACGCACCTTCACTTTAACAAACAAATATTCTACAATGGCCTCTCCATCTTTTCTGTATTGTGCATCAAGGGATCAAATCAGGCTATACAGGACAAAAAATAGTTTAGGTTCATAGAGACACGTTTCATTACCCTGTGCCTCATAAGTCGGCCATTGAGTCAAAGCATTTGCTTACTTGTTTTTCTTTATAGAGGAAACTGTCCTAAACGGCGTCAGTTAGCCCCCCAATCTATTTAAGATTTAGGTTAATATTTACTCAATTTTCTGCATGAATTGTAATGGTTAGCTAAATATGTGATTGGTTTCTCTCCTTTTTTCAGACAGTTAAACTACCTGAAGTGACTTTCCTCAAGTTTGTCAAGCCTGAAACCCGCTTATTGCTGCTTCCAGCTCTAATTTCAGCAATTGAGCTGCCTTGTACTGTTGAGTGCTAAAAGATTGATCCTGCAAATTGCCGCTTGAGGCTACTTTACACGTGAGATGGCATAAGCAATCACTGGTAATTGCCTGCCAGAACAGAAACCCAGCAGGAGTGAGAGATACAAGTTTAATCTGTCAGTTCACTGTTGGCAATCCATTAACTGCACATCCCATGGCCACAAGACTGACCACAGTCTTATATAAATTCAGACGAAAAAAGAAACACGTCTCTGCCGGCTGAGTGAGTCCAGCCACAGGTGTGTTCATTTCAATTATTCAATCAAGCTACACAGAGCTGCCCCGACTAACCAGTAAATTGTTCTCCCCTGCATCTGTCTTTTCTGTCCAGACTTGCCTCATTGATCATTCTTACCTTGTTATATTTATGAAATGTCTCCAAAGACAGCACTATATGTCAGTGATGAAAATTAACTAAGCAAATTTACTCATTTATTTGATTTTAGTACTTTAGTGGAGGCCACTTCACTACATTTCTGGGGTACTTTTTGCTTAACTGCATTTATGTGACAGCCATTACCACTGTTTTCCCAGATTCAAATGTGAAATATGTATTGAAGGCACTGCTAAAGTTACAATTGTGTCTACCTTAACCACCTACAATACTAAAACACTTCTCACATAATGTAATAACAATAATACAACAAAATTATAAAACACTTTTCATACACATAACACAATTTTTACTTGTGTGCTTTTACTGAGGAACTGTTTGAATGCAAAGCTTTTACCGTGCGTACGTAGACCTAGTTATTTTTACATTTTGCTATGGCTCATTTTTAGTGCTGAAGTGTTTGTCATGTATTATGCAAAACTGTCAGAAAATCTCTGCATGCTTTTATGTTGCTCAAATGTGTAGATTTCTTCCTAGTCTTTTCTGTTAGTAAACACAAACAGGCAATCTGAAGTTGTGACTTTTTAATTGACAGTAACCATTTGTAGAAGCTCTCCTACTTTTACTGCAGGTGTGAGCATGTTTAAATTTGGTCTTTTTATTGTTGCTGTTGACAAAAATATGGTGACTTGTTGGTGTTGTTGGTGGATTTCTAAATTGAATCTAGCCTGCATTTTACACCTGCACAGCACACGTGATAATTATCATGCCTTCAGCCATTTGACCGATGTTATGAATAATTTGTGTTTTCCTTGTGCTGCCTAATAATTGAATTGTTTAATAATTGATAACAAGGGCTACCTTTTTATTTTCTTCTCTCTGTCCATTCTTATGAAGAAGGGATAACATCTCATCCTTTGGAGAAACAGGGGGTGGGTGGAGGGGCTTAATGTCATCTTAAACTTAACTTGCTCTTCTTTAATGATGAATGTCTGACCTACAACAGGCAATTAACCATTTCCGTGTGTATTTGTCTCATTCCACAGTTGTAGTAATGAGTTGGCTGCTTGCATCACTGTGCGGTGGTGACGTGTGGCGTCTGGGAGCTGTCCCAGGAATCATGGTGCTGAAGCTGCAGCACCGATTCAGCAGCCAATGATCGCAGGAGAATCCGGGGCTACGGATGCTTTCACCCAGAGCAGGACAGTCCGACAATCGTGTTGGATTTTAACCGAGGGATGTAAACCCGTCGCCTTTGTTCCTCGGACACAGGAATACCATCATTTGTGGGGATGTAAGCTTCGCTCCGGCTTTGCCAGGGACCTGCAGTCTGTCTGGAGATCTGCGAAGAAAAAAAAATACCCCTGAAACTGTGAGTCGTTAGAAAACGGTGTAGCTCGCCAGGTAAGACAGATTTTGCTTCCTAACATGGCACGCCATCGACTGACTTGATTTGCTTTGAAAGCCTCACAAGACGTCGACTGTAATCTAAGCTCTGTTGATTAAAAACGTGGTTTTGCTCGTTGTTGTTCTTGTTGTTGCGATATTTGAATTGTAAGATTGAACACTGTCATTTTTTTTATAGTCTGTTTCAGTCGATGGCAGATTTGATGTTTGGTTATTTGCACTCGTCGTGAATCTGGAGGGAGAACCTTGTCTAAATAGTTTATGTTGTACAGAGCAGGCAGACTATTGAGGCCATGAAATAAGAGTGGACAGTGAGTGAACCGGCTATAGTCTTATTACTTGAATGCATATTCCCATCAATCTAACATTTGACTTTCCTCTTTTAGCTGTTCCATTTATTGAACTTAATGGCTTCAGACACTTGTTTGCATCGATGGGATTTATTTGCCTTTTGGATTTACGTGCCCGTGGGAAGACAATAAGACATTCAGTTAGAACATAAGAAAACTATAGAAAAAGGTGCTGTCAACCCCAACGCACACACTGCACCCACTTATCCCACCCCACCACATATGAAGTGTTCGCTTATGACGGGGACACATACAGAACAAGCTGTTATCTTCCAGCACCTTTGCACGGTGCTGTGAGTTCCTTGGCCGGAGACAGCCTGATGCTGCGCAGCCAGGGCATGCTGAAGAGCCGCTGTTGCGTCCTGCTCGGTGACCTGAGGGTGCTCCTTCTCGGGCCACCGGCGCCGCCGACACCGCTGCCTCCGCTGACCCCCATGAGCGGCCAAACAACGGAAAGCCATGAAACAGGCGTCACCGTCCCCGACAACAACAACACGTTAACGCGGAGCCACCAGCACGCAGGGGACCGAACTGCCTTACCTGCGGCAGGAGGAGCCACCACCGGGCCACCACCGGGCGGAGAGAGACCGGTGGCGGGCTGGGTTGATGCTGCAGAGCTGTCGGCGGCCCTGCGCGGCTGCAGCAGCTCTTCCGATGACTGCTCAAAGGGAAAACTGGAGGAGAGGTTCTCCCTCACCAGCTACACGGAAAGTGGCTTCAGGACGCCTGTGTGCAGGATCTGCTTCCAGGGACCAGAGCATGTAAGTCAAGGGGGGGAAAATCCTCAAGATGTTTGCTGTGGAGGAAGTGTCCAACCAATCCACCCATCAGCAATTAGGCTACTCTCAATGTTTTTCTCTAAAGGTGAATCTGGAAAACTATAGGTGTGTAGTTGGAATGAACTCTCCAACTATTGGAGACAAAAAAAGAAAAAGAGAAAAAAAAACACAGAGTCTCTAATTATCAGTTTAATGGTAATGTCTGTGAATCATCCCTCCTTTGTAAAGCCTCTGCTACATGTAGGCTTTACTGGTCAAGCTCTTGCACTGAGAACATTCGCTCGCTGTGTCTCGTTAAGGCAGTCTCACAGCTACAAGCCCTCTAAGCAGGGATCCCACTGCATCCTGCTCTCATCCCTTCGCATGGCTTGAAAAGACTCGCAGTGGGAGGATAATGAAAGACCTTGTCTCCTTGGTTGACAAGTGTGTAGGATACACAGCAATGTAGTAACAACTCATTATATCCAAACACTGCGAATTCTTATTGAATCATTACATGCATGAAAAAAATCAAATAATACCCCTCTCTCTGCTGCACCACCTGGAAACAGCCAAAAAAATAATAATTATGTGCCTGGAATAGAAGGGAAGCGCCTTCAAGTTAATCACACTGCATGCCTTCGTGTTTTTGGGCCATATTGATGATAATGTCACACTACATCAATCAGGAGAGGAGAAATGTGAGCAAAGATGACTAGTGTGTGCTGCAATAAATAATATTAAATTATAACAGAGAGGCAGGTACTTAACAATTTGCAGACATTAGTTACAGTGTTTGACAGAGCCTTTGAAATCGCATTGACAAATATGTCACACCTCACCAATTGCAATGGTGGAAGGGAAGGTTATAACTGCACTCACATTTGCCTTCCTTTTACCCAAGCAGAAGATTCAGTGTATCATTTCATGGCCATTGCACTGTGTATGGCCTATAACCTCTCCATGTTTCATCAACTAATTACTTCTAGTAGCAGTTCTGTGCATCCCTCCACCTCTGTTCTTAGACTTGGTAATTGTTGCTGACACAGGGTCTAGTTATGAGATTGGAAGACAAGGCCTCATTGGCCCCTCTTGTTGTCTTTTTTTTTAACTCCACACTAAGTCAGCACACTCTGCAGTGCATACAAAGTACTGTGCTCTGAATTCTGAGTATTTCCCATGGTCTCCTCCGGCTCATCTCATCAATGCTTTCTGGAGACATTGCAGCTACTCAATACCATTTGATTTCATGCCATCCCATCATTATGCAAGTTCTTATCTATCACCGCCCTTCCTTTTCCTGTCGTCCCTTGCTGTTGGTTTGGGTGAAGTCCAGATATGGATCTGTTGAGGTGTAAATGGGTACAAGGAGAATGAGGCTTCATTTGAAAAGAGAGATGAGTGGACTGTGCGTGTGTGTCACTGTGTGATACAGGCAGTGGAGACATTAGTTATCCTCTTCTCTCCCTTAGCCCCCGGGATGTCACATAGACCAAGGTAGCCAATATCTGATCTGACAATCCACCTTCAAAACACTTCCATCCCCAAGGCTGCGATACTCATGACAGAGTAAAGAAGGGAGAGAGAGATATAGTTCTTCTAAAGCATATACCACTAGAAAAGGACTTTGAGTGTCTGATAAAGTTGACAATAAAATATTGTGTTTCGATTTAATATCACACACAACAATGGATAAAGTCTGTGTGATAAAATTCATGCCAGTGCTTTTGGCGCCATTTTCTTTGAGATTAGAGATTCATAGCAAAGTCCCACTCCTTTTTTATAAACGGTTCACATCTTTATTTCCAAACCTGTCAGAGTATTGTCAGTCTCAGTGCTCATAATCCAAAATGTAGCTAAAGAAGTATTGGTCGAAGTAAGTATCTGTCTTCTCCCTGCTAACCATGATACAAACCCTTCAGCAAAATCATATATCTTCCAGAGTTTCAGTATGTCATTCGCTCTTTCAAATATCCCTCACCCAACTGTGGATTTTGCTTTCCATCTTTTATATTAGATACAAATAGATCTTCCACGTCCAGTATGGACAGGATAATGATAACAGCAACGAGCATATTATGTTTATTTTATTGAAAAATAAAGCAGCACCACTACCAGACTGCTGTTGGAGTTAATCTATATCTGCACACAGGCACACAATGTGCAGTGAGATGAACAGCTGTGTCAAAAGAAATAACACAAAATCACATCTTTCATATCAGTACCTTGGGTTATTAATCTGTGATTTTTATATACAGCTAACTTGAAATGTATTTCATGTATCAGGTTATTGGTTCTGTTTAGAAGGTCAGGGAGGAGTTTTACAGAAGAGCGTGACTTGCTTGCATCGAGTATTTTCCTCATTCAAGCTTGTTCTTTTAGATTTGATTTTGGCCTCAGCGCTCAAAGAGTAATCTGTTTCTCTGCCATGTTGTATCCATAGATCACACTCTGCTGCTCACAGACATATAAAGGAGATATTTAGAAAGTAATATACACAGAGAAGTCATAGAATATTTGTTTGAGTGAGTGAATGATCTTTTCCTGAAGGTGTCATGCACTATTACATTGAAGTGGCCTTTGGGGCTAATGCTGCTGCTGCCCTGTCCTCACTTATGCTGCATGTTGAGAATATGGGAGTCCCTGCTGCTTAGAAAACATGCCAGCTTTGCCTCCTAAAACAGATAAAGCACTTGGAGAGTGTGTTTGTCTGCGGCACAATGAGAAGCCTTGAGGGGTCAAGTTAGCATCATTCTTTCTATATGGTCCCACAGTGGCGGGGCATTATGCTTTTTGTATTCCATCACATGTAGGATGGCTCCTCTGCCATTTGTTCAAAATGGGATATAAACTAGTTATATAAACCCATGAAATTTTGGGGGGCTTTTGCTGAAGTCTATAGGCAGGAGCTGTGAATGCAAAAACTTAAATGATAAACCCTGGTTGTTTTTTATTCAGCTGCTTTATAAGGTCCATTAACTGTCTCTGAAAGCCTAATGGTTCCTGTAAAATAAGCAATAAGTGAAACGTCTCCGTGCATATGTTTTATGACCGGTCATTATAGGTAAATAAATTTGAAATTATATGTCATTAAATTTAATTTTTCAGTGATTCTTTTTTCCCCACTCTCTAACTTGTTAAATGAAGTTAAAAAGTGTATCTGAAGCTGTTTTTCAGATGAATGCATTATTGCGGGTTCTTATTAAAAAAACGCTTGTGGCCTGAATGGCATCGGCTATTGTAAAATCACTTTCATTCAGGGAGCTATAGTTTATTATACCACAATTTCCCTTCGCCTCAAGTTAATGGAGTTCACTTGCATTGATTCCAGACCCTCAAGAAATGTGAATAGCCATCTCTAATTTAGCTTCATGTCGTTATATACGTTGGGAGTGGATCCAATTTCATAGGGAGAAAATTGGGTGCACTGAGGTGGTTTTAGGATAATTTAACACAGAAACTGGATGAATGTGACCAAAGCTATCACTTTTATCATCTTATTAATGCATTTGTGCTGTATTGTTTTTAATAACTGTAGCCATTTTATCAACAAAATGGCACTTAATGTATCGCTTTCTGTATGTGTGGGCTGTAATGCCACATTTGTAATCAGTTTCTTATGCTCCCTCTCCAGCCCCAGTTGTACCGGAGTGATCTAGGTTTCAGCTCTTGGCTGCGATCAGGCCACTCACAGTGAGCAGCCTGAATCCCACTGGACACGACAGAAGTGTTCTGGTGCTCCTGCCAATACACTCCCACCCTGGCCATCTGTAGATGGGCCTTTTCTCCTCTATCTCCGCTTTTCCCTCCCTTTTCCTCAACCAGGGTACCGCTCCGTCTGTCAGAGATGTCAGCACAGTGACACCGTAGAGAAGTAATTTGGAAACTCGCAGCATTTTGCATTTCTTGCTACGATCTGTAGTCCGTGTTCATGGTACTGTAGGCAGGGAATACTAAATAGTAAAAGCTTAAGCTGAGAGCTTTTTTGCAGCAGAGGCGGATGGCTAATTTATTTTATTGTTCACAACATGTTTTGTTCAGTCCCATTGAGATTAAAACATCTATACAAGAAGGTCCCGTTTTGAGTTTTATAGATTCAAGTTTCTTAAACTGCAGGTCAGGATCTAAAAAGAGCTTAAAGCCTACACCTTTTGGGTCATCATCTATATTCAATATGACAAGACTAGTAATGTATTTTAATGAGCCTGGTGCCCAGGGTGAGGGATTATGAATCTATCATTTGTTCTTCAAGATGAATGCAGTTTAAGAAAAATACGAAAATGGCTGAGCACATATCACTGCTACCTTAAAATACCTCATATGGCCCAGTTAGTGTGTTTTTTTATTTACACTGTATCATTAATTAATTTGAAATACTGTCAAACCCTACTGTATGAATTGAAAGCAGTCGGTCAGTTACATACAGTAGGATAACCATGCTAAATGTGAGCACTTTCACCTAGCAGCAGTTTTTATGCTTGGCTAAATATTGGCATGTCAAAGAGTCCACAGGTTCACTGCTGTTGTTGACCGCTGAGCTCCCTCTCAAGAACAAAGTGATGTTGTTATTGTCCTGTTCAAATGCTTTCCGATAACAGACTCTTACTGCAACAACCTTGAGGTGCTGAAGTGAAGGTATACTTCAACTACCAATTCAAGATCTGGCCTGCAGTTAAAGTCTTTTTTCTCCTAACTGAGTGAATGACCCGGAAGTATCCAAGTGTCAGCCACGATGAAAGCTGGTTGAAATCTCTAAAGTATAAGGAAAGTAGCCTCAAAGCTTCCTGTCTTATCTCCTATAGCATGAAATACAAAGGACTTTCCTTCCCAAGGAGAATTGAGATAATAGTGTCCTGCATTTCCTTGTGGCAGCAACATTTAAAGCACTGCACCAAAATTTGTAGTCTCATGACAGCAGATCCACATAAATATACAGACAACAAAGCGGCTATTTTTTGCTTGTGACACAATCCAAAACATATGGAAATCCTTGTTTATGTTTGGCTCAGCTCCAAATAATTTTCTCTCTTTCAAATCCTCTTCGGAGCCATGTGGAAGAACAGGTATTTCGAATTTTTAGTCAACGATATCATGATCATGAGAAAATATCAGTTTCATAAAGATCTATTTTATTGTTACCACCTTTGAGTAATTGGATTGATAAATGAGTCCTTCATATAAGACAAATGCATTATTGTTAAAACATGTGATTGTGTTTTGGGTAGGAAACCTTACTGTAAGCCTATAGCTCTGATTTTCTTTTTTAACACTGGATGAAGTGTTCAAAATGTGGTTAGATACTGTCAGTGTTACAGTTTTCTTTTTCTTAGTCCTTACACATTCAACTTTACATCTTTCCCTCACGTTTTCTATTGAGGTCAAGGAAAAGTGATTAGGAAAGGAGATTTTTTTTACTCTTCAACCAGAGCCCCAGGCTACAGCTTCCCAGAGATTAAACACAATAAAGCCATCGCTATTTTTTTGAGTCAGATCAACCATTTATAGCTCTTCACCTGGGAGAAAGAGGGGTTTCGAAATGCCCTCAGCTATTCTAACACCCTGACTGACTGACAGGGAGTGTCTTTATAAGATGGATGTCAACCAACTATCGTCTAAAATAACTGTTGGATCTTATTTGAAATTAGGACACCCAGACACAAGATTTTGGTTTTTATATTTTCTCTTTTATAAAGATCAGATGAAAGGTTTTCCTTTGACACTTGGATTTGGTGTGAAGCCGACACATTTGCAGCTTTAAAAGAATGTATATTCATGACATTCAGTATAAGGGCTGCAGTGACAGTGTACATATAGTGCAGTACTTTGTAGCTTTGTTGGGATTTTCCCTTTGACAGAGGTTACAGCGACTAACCCTTGACTTTTCAATAGCACTAGTAATCAAATATTTTGTCTGTTAACAAGGTGTAAGGCAAAGCTTTCATTTCACAGTTCAAGTGTGACTATGACTGTTGTGCTGTAGTGCTCCGAATGCTGTATGAGCAAGAGTGTGGGTGTGTGTGTATGACCAAGCATACAAAGCTCTGAAAAAAAAAATCAAAAATCAATAATCCACCAAAGACCTACAAATAAATGCACATGTGTGTATGTAGTATACTGCACGTGAAAAGGTTATCTGCAGGGGGGTACATTAAATGAGAAAGCCAAGGACTGTCAGATGGTCAATGATTGCTGTAGGCAGATATTTCCTCTGAATAACAAATCACTACTCACAGTTTCTTGCTCGGCTAGTTCAGTATTATGAAGCATAGCATTGTTATTGTTATGTTTTCTTTTTCTTCATTTTTCTTTTTTCCCATTTTGTAGTCTGTAGTATTTCATTGATTGTGAGCTTCAACAGTGTAGGACTTTATTTTTCTTTATATTTACATCAAAGCTCAGCTCAGGTAGTGAGGCACATTCAAGGTCTCAGCAGCAGCACTCTATCCAAGCAACATCGACTCAGTAAAAATTCGTAACATAACTGTATGTTTCAAACAAAAGAAAATGGTCCTGGTGTGGTCGTTTGATTGACTGTGTGTGTTTCCTGTAGGGGGAGCTCCTGAGCCCATGCCGGTGCAGTGGGTCAGTTCGCTGCACCCACCAGCCTTGCCTCATCAAGTGGATCAGTGAGAGAGGGTCCTGGGCCTGTGAGCTCTGCTACTACAAATATCAGGTCATTGCCATCAGCACCAAGAACCCACTGCAGGTGAGTTACATTAGGGATGTACAAAACAGCACTGTAGAAGTTCAATGGGAAAACAGACAGAGGAGAAGCCAAGATTTTATTTAATTCACTTCAGTTTTATTTGTGTCATGCTGAATTACAACATATATTATCTCAAGGCACTTGGAAGGTTATAAATTCATAGTATGCATTTGTACAATGAAGAAGTCATTAGGTCTTAGACTATGGAAGACAGCAGCAAGTAAACGCTCAGATGAAAAACTCAAAACACTGAGTGCTGACATGTGTGTTTTGCCTTCTCATGAGCAGGATTATTGATATATATGGGGCAAGAGGGAGACATCCCCTTTCTCCTACATTCATACATTAATGCATTTTTGATTTACATATCAACATCTGGCCAGAAGGAAATGCAAGAACAACATTTTAGGAATCTCAGTCTTTGCTGCGGCTCCAAGTCTAAACAGGGCTTCATAGAACAGAACCACTACGGCAGCAACTCTCTGTTTTGGACTTTGGTGATTATTTTGGGCGTTCTCTTTATGTGATGTGTAAAAGTTGTTTTTTTTTTGGTTACTACCGTGGCTGAGAGGGGTAAACACACTGCAGTTTAAGAAAACACATGTAAACTGACAAAGTACGAGAACATTAAGAATTAAAATTTAACATCTTCGTCAATTTGACAACACATCTGCTGCACATTGGCACAACACAACCAAATACGTAAATACATTGCACGCAGCACAGATGGCAACATAATGTGTTTCCAGGAGATAGTAGAAGTATAGAGATGCTATAAAGTGATTAATCTGGCTTGTCCAAACTTGTAGTTCAGTGCTTTGCTTTGACTTTTTAGATTGGCAGTGGCATTGTTTTTTTGTGTTTTTTTTTTTAAAGTTGTTTGGTGTTGATCTCTTGCCTATATTCAGCTGTAACATCCCATGAAGATTTGTACTGTTTTAGTGGACGAATTTGGAGATGCAAATACCAGCCTGATTAACTTATAATGTGTATATTTTATCTATTCAGTTTAATTGATGTTCGGGTTCGATAATGCTATCTGTGTCTTGTTGATGTGTATCGTTATCTGGACATGTTCCTCTTGCCTTTGTCACAGAAGATGTTTCCTACTCAGTGAAGTTAAAAGTTGAATGAGAGTGAGATACAGTACAAAGAACTAAGGGTCACTGATGTCTGTGTCTTCTTGCAGTGGCAGGCCATCTCCTTGACAGTGATAGAGAAAGTGCAGATAGCAGCAGCCATCTTGGGATCCCTCTTCCTGATGGCCAGTATCTCCTGGCTGGTGTGGTCGTCTTTCAGCCCGTCGGCTCGCTGGCAGCGACAAGATCTGCTTTTCCAGATCTGCTACGGCATGTACGGCTTCATGGACGTCGTCTGCATCGGTGAGATGTTACATTTTTACCCTGTGCTCCATGTACTTTATTGTTTAAGTTCTTTTTCCTCTTTTTGAGAACAAGTTTGTGCATTTTACCGCTGAGAATAATAACAACGAGTGAGTCGAGCCTGGTCACATTTGTACGTTATGCATTCCACTGGGAAAAACATAATGTCATAGCTCTTCAGCAGAGTCAATAATCATACCTGCTGGCTCTGCACAAATTATTGTGAATGCCATGAGCAGGTTACACTATTGGCATTTAATACAATTAATCTATACCACTCTCAGCAAGTTCAAATCAATATTGAGTGTTTGGACACTTGTGTCGCAGTTCATTATTAATCTTCACTGAATGGATGATTGTTTGGCCAATCTTTATTAATAGCTTTGTAATTTTGCAGTCACTTTATTAAAGGTGATGAAATGCTGTGTGAAAGCGTATTTACATACAAAAATAAAAGTAATGCATGTCATTCTGTTGTAAAAGCTGCAACATCAAACTCAAGCAAACGTCCACAACCTTTGTGAATTGATAACAGAGAAGAAAAAAAGGTACATTTGAGGGTTCTCAACCATCTGAATTTGTGTGGGTGTCCAAATTGAAAGTTGTAGCATCTGCTTCAAGCCTGCTGTCTTCTGGAGCCCGAGGGCCCTGGTGGACAACTGTGTGATGGCATCTCACATTAAGAAAACTCTTAACTGTCTCTGCAGCAGACAGGAGGCTGAGGGGAAGAGAAGATCGATTGTCTCCGGTTTGGTGGCGAAGATTGACTGTGGAGTCATTAACTCTGCACTTTACACAGATTAACTTGTCACCTGGCAGAGTTTAAGAGCTGACTTTCATAAAGTTGGAGTAGAAGAGAAACAGGATTTTATCAAAATGCTCTGTGTAAATAACAGTGGTTAGAATTTACAGTGCATGTCCATGTTTGGCAGATGGTCTCACTGTAGCTGCTGCAATATGTAAGCCTTATGGAGGCAGCAGTACCATTTATTTTAACCACACCTCTTTAGCATTCATTGCAGTATATTTATTACTGTATTAAAAGATACAATAAATTATGCATATAATTATTAGCAGATACAAGGACATTAAGTGTGTTTTAATGCATAATTTTAAATGTGTATAACTACTATGAAGATATTATACCAATTATATACAGTAATACAATATAAACAAACCACACATTCTGTATCTCCCTCTACATCACTTTAATATGAAAAAAAACAATATAAATAAAAGCATCTGTTGTTACAGATTGATTTCAATTTTTCCATATACGCAGTTCAATGAACAAAAATCAATAAGTAATTTAAAACTGTGATATGTTGTTATTGAACAACGACAGAGAACAGATGCATTGCTTTTGCTAACCTAGATCCCAAAAAAATGAGTATAAAATCTTGAGTATGGCCACAGCACACGTTGTGGCGTATCTACAGTTTTTCTAAGAAATAAAGATTTTATCTATGGGTTATGGTGCAGTGTTTGAAAGATGAGTTGTCTTGTTCTGTTACTCCCCCAGCTAATTCTCTCTGCAGGCTTTACAGTGAATCTACTGCAGAGATATATCACTTTGTGATGTCATTAAGACTCCTGCCAGACACTGACATTGTCTGTTTGATGCTCTGATCTCCACAGCACTAATTGTCCACGAGGGACCGTCTGTGTTTCGTATCTTCCATCGTTGGCAGGCCGTGAACCAGCAGTGGAAGGTCCTGAACTATGATAAGTCTATGGACAGTGATGACCTGAAGGACACCACTGTGGACAGGACTCAGTCTCAGCCCAGTCAGGGCTATCAGACCGGGGTAGGAGTGTCCACCTCCACCTCCTCACTGATGGTGGTAGCCTCCACGGCCGCCGGCTCCACTTCTACGACTGTGGTGACGGCCACAGGTGGACTGGGGATGCAGGTGGACCCCAACAGCGGCAACGCAGTGCCAGACCAACACTGTCCATACAACATCCTCCACCTCCTCAGCAACCTGAGGCAGCCGGAGCCTCGCAGCCAACCCAGCAATAGCACACGAGAGCTGGTCATGCGGGTCACTACAGTCTGAGGAGCCAAGTTGAGGCCTTATCTCACACGGAGGTGAAAGATTTATGAACCAGCTGACAGTTGAAAAAAAAAAGTCTTACCATAACTGCACTGGATTAAGACTATGTTCTTGTTTGTTTCAAAATGCATCTCTGATGTCCTTACATGGATTGAATAAAAGTCAAGTTGTTTGATTTTCAGAATTGGTTGGGAAATAGTTCTTTGAATGTAATTTCTGTGGTATGTGCATCCATTTTATTATTGATCTTTTGGAGCAGAATGGTGAAGGGCTGCAGAATAATCCTCCTCATTTTTTTATAGAAAATATTTATAATCTGCATCCAACCTGGATCCCACTCAAAGTTAAAGATGAACAAATATGGGATGTCAAGTTTTTACATTTAAGGAAAAGCTGTACAACAGAAAACTGAGAAATGCTTCAAGATGAAGGTACTGCATGTTTCACATCTTTGTTTTGGTGCATTCTTGTACTGTATTAAAACTTACTTTTTTTTTAAACTTTTTGCCCAAATATCACACTGAAGTCTCAGTTTACAAATGAAGAGAATCTCACTTCTGTGTGAAAACATGCAAATATACTACATTTTTGACTCAAGGAGTTTACAGTCAAGTGTTAAGTGTCACACCAGGTTGGAGGCAGAGCTTGTAGGAAATGCAGATGTTGAATGTAAAGTAGTGGGGCACTTGTTGATCAACTCATCACTCATCATATTAGATGTGAAGCTCCAACACACATAAGACAGTAGTTTAGGTGATACTCTTATGCAATAATTCAAATGCAGTTTTTTTTAAGTGCTTGTTTTTCTGTGCACTGTGATGAGATGATGAAATTTTCTTTCTCGCAGCATTTTCAGGCCACATTACATGATTTTATTGATTGTTTGAAGAGTTTTGGGCAATTATGACAATGCATTTGCTCTTTCTGGAACACCTTTTTTCACTAAATGAGGTATTTCACAGTGCATCTGCACAATGGAGAAAAACTGTCATTAGGACAGTTGTCAGCCAGTTTGCTTAATTGCTTATGCCAGTGTCTCCACGCATGAAAACACGCCTCTGCTCCAAAGCGTTTGGATGTCACTTGCAGTCCATTAGGCATATATTCATGTTCACATTTGGCTCACAAAGCCAGTGATTTTCCCATCTCTTGGCTCTCAGATTCAGATATGCTCTTTGATATTTCTTCCCAGCTCTTGTTTCATGTCCATGAAAGATCAGTTTTTATCCCAGGGGACACCAGATCTCAAAAGCATGTTGTGGGAGGGAAGAAACACTGGTAAAAACATGCTCATAGCTGGTTGGGGATATGTATGTGAGGGGGATAAGGGGTACATTTCTTTCCATAAACTCAAGAGACTAACACTATGATGCTGCGTAAAAAAGACACTGTGCATTATTCTGCAGTTTATGACTTGGTTGCAGTCTCCTATAAAGCATATTCATGTCAATATTAACTTTTTGCTAAAAATTACTATACAGTACGAGCTACAGCTGATCATAGTGTGAAATATTTAAATAAGCTATGCCTTGATTGCCTTTGGGCCTTTTCCAACATGCATGGCATTAAAACCCATCATTAGCTTGCAAATACATCTGATACGACTGATTTGCAATAATATATGTGGTGCAAGAGTGATGTCTTGTTCATCACTGCAGCCAGTCTTATCAACATCATACAGACAGAGAATTGGTTGCAGTGTTGAGAGATGTACACACAGATCCCACATGTGGTAATTCAGCTGTCAGAATGAATAA
This sequence comes from Decapterus maruadsi, assembly GCA_030347415.2. NCBI lineage: Eukaryota > Metazoa > Chordata > Actinopteri > Carangiformes > Carangidae > Decapterus > Decapterus maruadsi. The sequence goes on along the minus strand of CM064902.1, from coordinate 12,854,611 downwards.
TCGTGATCTGTTTAGGCTTTAATGTTTGTTCTAATTAATCACCACTTTAAAGTGGTAGGATGCTCTGCTTTGGAGCGCTGCTATTCCTCATCATAATCAAATGCCAGGAGTACAGTATCTACAGAGAATCAGGTAGCTCCGTGATTTTCTGCTGAATTATTTAAGCGGTGGAGTGCTGATATCAATGGGCGGGAGCTGCTGTATGGAACCAACTTGTAAAGAGCTGGGAGGTTGTGGAGAGTTCACCACGAATCTACTCTCAGCAGTTCTCTTCACACCTTGTCTCTTTCATTATGCAGGCACACACACTTAGCTTTGATACAACTCAGAAAAGAAAAAGAAAAACACCAAACATAAGAATTTATTACCTGACTGTCCTCTTTCAAGATTGATATGGGTCACATGTCTCCAGCAGTTTAAATATATATTTTTGCTCTATTGCACATGTTCAACTCACATGTATTTGTGCTTAGGAAACATACTGCACACACTCAACCTCTCTCTGTGTATGATCCTTATACAATATATAGGAGGCATGAGGTCTGACAGTGCTATTGATGCAGAGCTATACCTCAGAACAATACGTCAACTCCTACAGGGTTGCTTTTGGTGCTATTTCCATTCATTTTTCAAATTTCCCAGGTTTAATTTAGTCGTTGGATAACCTCAACACTATACTCCAATCAGAAATATTTGTATTTTTAGTATAATGTGAGTCATCGTTTAACCCAAAAGCAGCAACTGCTGCAGATTTAGCAATTTTTAGCTTAAAGGAATCATGACAAAAAACAAAGCCTTTCATAAAACTCATGAATATGATTTTCTATCCAATTTTAAAGCTTTTAATATTTCTAATATTTCTGCTAAAGCAAATAATTGAGGCACTTTGCAAAGCATTAATGTGTGAAATTCATATAAACCGGTGATTTCAGAAGGGTTGTCTCTCTCCTGCTTGGTGCTCGGTGTAATATAACCATTGTGCACGTTGCTTTCATCTGCAGAAAATTGACCCAAAAAGCATTTTTTTGCAGACTATATAGAACGCTAGAACCTTTGAAACTGAGTGAATTGCATACTGTTAATATGCTTTTCAAGCAGGTCATCAAAAGTCTGAATAACATGGGCAGAACATGCTGCATTCACTCCATGCAACTTCTGCTACCCCGGAAAACGCAAAGGTGCTTTTTGAAGAGCTGCTTTTTTTGAAGTGGGATGAAATGAGATATAGGTAATGGTATTATGGAAAATAGCAGCATCAACCATTGGTCACAATGCTACAGACATTGCAGGAGCGGCGGCCTTAACACTGATGGTCAAAATCATCTTCCCTTTGAATACAGAGACATTCATCCATCCATTCTCTCCCTCCTGTTCAGGGTCAGAGTTTGCTTTCATTGGGTAAATCAACAGAATAAAACAGACAAGCTATTTAGGCGTTCTAGTTGAACTAATCCACATGTTTCTTACTGTGGGAGGAACCTTACACACAAACAGGAAGATAATGCAAATTGCTGTGAGGTGAGAGGACTAGATAATACAGTATCTGAGAATTGTATGTGGTGTTTAAATAGAAATCCTTTGCAAAAGCAGACAGCCTGCACCACACTTATCAAAAATAACCATTAGTTACACAAATGAATCTCTGACATGTTATAGCAGCTTGTGTTCTCCCCCTGGTGGCTCATTCATGTACTGCTCTGAACGACTCAACACTGCTTAAAAGACAGAAAACAGGCGGCTCACTGTGTGCGAAATGATCAAAATAAGTTTGACAGTTATAATGGTTCAGTAATGTAGCTGACAATAATATCATAGACATTTGAGGATTTAGCCAAGATTTTACTAACACTGAAGTCTCCCTCCCAACAACACAGGCTGAAAACTGAATATTTGAGACCAGAAATAAAAAAAAATAAAAAAAATGAATATGTGTGTGTTTTTTCCAGTTTGCCCAACAGTTCATCGGGTAGGGCTTCCACCACCAGCTGCAACATGTTGCTGCCTGTAACATGACATGAAAAAAGCTTAATTCTAAAATCCAGACACAGGCTGGGCCCAGGATATTTCTGTTGTTGTGCCTGTTGTTGTTCTTACTTTGGTTAAAAAGTCTTGAGTAAGTAAAATCCTTTTGCAACTCACTAAATATGAGCTCCCTTGGTATTTAACTAAGGGCTGTATAGATGATATCTGTCGTCAAACATATCCAAACAAAACAAAAGTGTCAAACATGTTAATTTGTTGCACATAACCTGGTGAACCTGTTCTTTCGTCTGTTGATGCACAGCTCCTCTACCTGTAAATGTTCATCTGGATGCAGAAAACATTTACAAAGATGTTGCCCAGGGGAGAGACTCTCAGATTGCCTGCCTCTCTCTTAATAGCTCACTTGCTCACTCAGAATATTTTCAGAAATGCACCCCCACCCATCACACACACACACACACACACACACACACACACACACACACACACACACTTGGGTGCTCTATAAACAGCAGCAGTGCTCTGTGAGAAGGCCAATGGATGTATCGCGGCATTTCTTTAATTGAGCCCCTGATGAGGGACTTCCTGGGCTTGCTGCCTTTGAACATCAATAAACACTGAGCTGCGTTCACTAATGCATTCCTGCTGTAGCTACACAGTGTCACACTAAAAGGCACTTCTGGCGAATATCTCTAAATGTCCAGTCCCAAAATATTCCCACGTTCCCCTTTTGCTGAAAATGACTACCTCGTTATATTTGCATTGGGAGCAGTTCAAAACACAGTACAGTAGCTTTACAGCATCTGGACAGTTTCACTGAGTGAAATCTGGCCCAGGTATCTCATTATATGCTTCCCAGGTGGGGATGCAGCCAGTAATAACATCCTTCTTTGCTGAAAATATCTGTTTTCACAGTTTCAGAGTTGTTTATCCTTGTCAGCATGTCTTAAAAGTAGCCTATCTTTTGGGCTTTTTGCATTTAATTGACAGGACAGTAGAGACCGACAGGAAACAGTGGGCAGAGAGAGGGGAAATGACATGCAGCAAAGGGCATGGGATTCGAAATTTTGAGAGTGCCACGGGGTGGGGTGCGCCCCGGGGGTGCCATCTCAGAGACAGACGGAACTAATCAGACAGACACATGATCATCCTTCTTCGAGGTTGTGTGAATGCTGAAGGCAGCTGAACACCTTTGCTGAAGATATGCTGAAAAGGCTGATGCTATAGCTGAATATGGATCATCCCGAGTATAATTTTTAAGCTGAATCAATGGCGTTAAAAGGACTAAAAGCCGTAGAAAAGGGCAGAACTTAATGTTGAAAATGCTGCATGTTCATGTGTAACAGTTGCAGAGTTTGAAGAGTTAAAGTCACCTGCTATAACAACTAAAGAAAACTGATGAAGTAATGTTAATGTAGCTGAAGCGATAGTTTATTATTATTATCATTATTAGTTTATTATGTTGAGGACAATCCCAATTCATCAACAGTATCAATAACAGTAAAAACAACTAACCCTAACCCAAAGGGAAGCTTTAACCAATATGGCTAATATCCTGCTGTATTCCCCGGCCAGATGACATTAGGCACCCTAAAAAAATAAAAAATAAAAAATAAAACCCAATATATTACAGCACTTTGATTAAAAAGAGTTAAAAAGAGAGCGTTAGGATAGGAGACAAGATAAATCAATGAAAATAAAAGAGAACAGTGAAACATCAGTACAATCATGCAGAGACAACACATATTTAATCAACATCCAAAAGTAACAAAAATGAAGCCTGCCGCTGATCGCTCTCTTGAATATCTATATTGTAGGCTACAGTTACACACTGTTTACAGTATGTCTTCATCTTACTTTTTTTGGCTGATTAAATCTTTCACCTTGAAAGGAATATGCCTATGAACTTTTAATTTTCCATTAGTCAACATTAAAATTCTAGTCAATCTATAATAAAGTCTAATCTTGTAATAAGAAGTCTTGGCAGAATAAGCAACATAATAAATTCTCACAGCGATCATCAATATAGTTAGAGCTCAGCTCTGTACAATAAACATCTTAGTGTTTTGTGTAACAGTCAACATAATAACCAGAACAAGCATTGCTCAAATGCTGAAATTGAGCAACAACATTTGTACACAATTTTCTTTATTAACTACACAGAACACTCTGATGTTTGATGTGATGTTTGATTAGGGGCCTTTTTCAGAAGTGCTCATAGCTCTGTACAGTGAACACAGCAGTGGAGCTTTACACAATGGACATTACCACAAGTCAATGACCATTACGGGGCAGGGTGGCCAATCAGATTGCAGGCGCCACCATGGAGGACCCGCCCCTGTATCTCAGCACAACAACACAACAATTAAGTAGGCTCTCATACTGCCAATAGTTAGGTGCTACAAGTTCAGTAACAACTAATATAGTGATAGTTGTAAACAAGCAATGTTAGAGAGAAGAAATGTATCTAAACTCCCCGTATGATTTGCTCATAAAGTTCAGGATTCAAATAATTAATCCTCAAAAATAAAATAAAAATCCATGTCCAGGGCCTCTGTGCAGTTCAAATATCACTCTTAGAATGCAATGCTGTTCACCGTCACAGTATATTACAGTATTTTATGGGAAACAGTAAACATTGCCCACAATGCTTTGTTTTCTATAGTAGTTACTGTCAGAATGTCGCTGTTTTTCTTTTCTTTTTTACGGCAATGTGTCATAGTGCCACACTTGGGGATGAAAGGATTATATTTCAGTGGTGATGGAGAGCTGGTGTTTCCAACTGTGGGTATAGCTGCATCCCCAAAGTAATGTGCACGATCAAAACACTAGATAAAGAACAAATGGTTTATGTAAGCTTCTCATCCATTCTCTTCTGTCCTTACATGCCCTTGTCTGCAGTCTTGCAGCTACCCCTCTCCTAAATTTCTTTTGTATAGATCTGTAGGGATGTATATATAATTGCATACTGAGAATAAACCTAAAACATGATTTTCTTAACCAGCTTTGGCACCATGAGTACAACAATCTGACTATAAATGGTGATTACACAAGTTCTGATAAATGATGATGAATTCTGGAAAGCTGCAGTGCAGTGAGAAAACATAGACTTGTAATAGTGAGAGACCTTTTTTAGTGTAGCTGCATACTCCATAGTCAGTAAGTCACTCTCATAATGTCCTCACCAAAGCGTATCTGCACATGCTTATAAATGCTAAAAGGTAACGAAGCATAAATCCCAGTCATCGGGTCCACTGAGTGACCTCAGTCCAGTATTGCAGAGACGACACATCTCTGCCCTTGATTCAATAGATAGATAAATAAAGCCATAGTGGCATGAAAAGACAGACAGGTCATCTGTAATAATCTACAGAGTCTGAGAGCAAAGACGTCCTTCAAGAGACAATGAAAAATTGATTGGCTATGTAAAGATAATGCTGCAGCAATGCAGCATCCATAGTGCCATCCAGTACAAAGGGACCCTATGCACTTTTTTTCATGCAAATATTCAGATGAATATTTACTTCAACCTGGGTTACATTAGAAAATTAAATCAGAGTGGTGTCTACAGCTAACAGGACATTCTGCATGAAGTTAAAGGTTGGAAATATGTAAAAAAATATATATATATATAAAAAAAATAAAATAAAATAAAAAACTATTCCACTTACTGTAGAGCTCTCGAACAGTAGCAGTGTCTTTGAGACTGTGCCCTGCTCTGTTAGTTCTCATGCATTAGCACAAAGGTGACGTAGTTTCACATTATTCCATTACTCCAACCGAAGTCAGCACGAGTGTAAACATGGATATGAACAATGGTTGCAAAGCTTTATGAAAATAACAGCTAGTTTAGATGGATTACATATAGCCTGGACGTAGACGTGGGGAGAGTGTGTGACCCATGGAGAGAGCCGGTTCCACAGTAGATGACCCTAGTACCTCAAGGATCTACCTCCCAGTCCGTTTTTAGAGACACTGGGAACTACTAGGAAACCAGCTACAGTAAGCTCTTCCAAAGGTGGGATATCACTGCTCAAGTATGTTCTATTTGACTCTCAGTTCAAAACCTACATCTTTACCTTAATATTAAACTACGAAAATTAACACATCAAGGATTGATAACTACTAGCCTATATAAAAAAAATAGTAACAGACTAATATTCTGTCATTTAACTGATGAACTGATTGGACATTGGCCTCATGGTATAACTTTTGCAGAGTTAAAGCAGCTGAATTCCAACATGACATGTCTCTTGCTGTATAGTCTTGAAACATAAACAAAGAGTGAGGGCTTGCAGCTCTCTCCATGTAAGGATGTGAAGCTGTGCCGTTGATGTGTTTGTAAAGCTGCTGTTGGACAGAATCAGCCCGTGACACTGTGACATTTATTCTGTCAGATCCGGCAGATAAATAGACTGTTGTATTTATTTAAAGCCGCTTTATTATTCTCTCTCTCTCTCTCTCTCTCTCTCTCTCTCTCTCTCTCTCTCTCTCTCTCTCTCTCTCTCTCTCTCTCTCTCTCATCTCATCTCATCTCATCTCATCTAAACATCAAGCGCTGGAACTCCGCGCGGACGCCCCCCTGCGTCATCTGAGGATAAAAACGGGCTCGCGCCGAGCTGACCCTGCCTGAGCCCGGAAGTTCTGATTGAGATGATTATCTGAAGTTTACAGTCTTTGGAAATTGCTTGAATTTCCTGAAAAGTCCCAAGTCGGAGTTTGGATTTTTACCTTCTCAGCCCTGTTGTCGCGGTGAGTACAGCTACATTTGTTTCTGAACCTTTACTAAAGTTTAGTTGGATGTATCTGTTCGTCTTCTTTGGCTTTAAAGTTGATGTGTGTGTGTGTAGGCTATTTTTGGAAGCATCTACCTCGTAAAAAAAAAAAAATAATAAATGAAAAGATAAAAAGCCCAGACAAGTGGGTGTTAATGTAGATTTCTAATAGAAGACAGGCTTCACTCATTGTATTTAAAAGTATAAGTAGGATGCTCATCTTACAAGGCACTGTGTTTAGAATGTTATAGCCTACAATTACACATCATAACCCTGGACTATAATTACTGATGCATTGTCCATAACAAGCTTGAGTTTGATTAAAATAAATAAATAAATAAATAAATTTAAAAAAAAATTAAAAATGGTATGAGCTGTTTCAGTGCATGAAACTGCTTGTAGAACTGTTATTTGCAAAATTAACAGAGTAGGCTAAGTGTAAAAAGTGAAAGTAAAATAAAGGTATGCATATTATGATGTTAATACTTGTAAGTCGCTGCAGTACTTCAATAAAGTAGTTACTCAATTACACAACTAAAGTAAACAGTCTAGCATGGTTTGTTGTGTTTTGATGCTTTTGACAGGAAATGGGTTGGGAAATTCCCGCTGTGGATCACGGTCTCACTAGACATTCAGTTTAAGATGTATTTTTTTATTTGTAGATGTTGGTTTAAGGGAATTGTTTGCGATTCCAGCTGGTGTCTTCTACAGAACACACCACCACTGTCTCATCAGCTCACATCAAACAGCTGATGAGGTGGGTTTCCTGACACAAAACCTCACCCAGGTCCTCTTTGGTCTTAACCTATGTTTTGGGGTTCTTGTTTGGATAACCTCCTGCTCCTGCATTTTCAGCTTTACTTCTAACAGGTGGGATGCAACAACCAAAACTTTCATTTCAGCCACAATTTAAATATTTTTTTTCCAGACAGTGTTGTTATTCACTGACATTGTTTAAAACGAAGATAAACACTGCAGCCCTGCGGAGACGCCTTCTGTGAAGACTCACTCGTCTGACAGCTATTTCCTGCATTTTAAAGGGAACTTTGGTGTTAAAACTAATCCTGCATCAACCGTCTGGTCCTCTTATTCTTCAGGGGTTGCAGCAAGCATGGGGATGATTTCAGGGTTCATTTTTCTGTGCATGCTCCAAACTGTAATCCCACAACGTGTTACCCCTCGTGGACCCAGGCCCATTCCTGGAAGGGGTGACAGTCCAGGACCAACTCCACCCCCAATCACACCAAGACCTAAAGGTTGTGAGAGTGAGTTTCACTGATTTCTTTCCAGCTAAACAAGATGACAATGTTATTGTTTAGATTTGCATTGTTAGTTTTGTTTTGTGTATTGAGCAGTGCAATCTCATAATGTTAGTGTGTACGAGGTCATTTTTTGTTCTTGCAGACTGAGAGGGGATTTTTAATTAGCATACTTAATATATATGATATGTGACATCTTCACAATAAGTGTCTTTAAAAGTAAAATTGTGTTTCATTTTCTAATATTCATTAAAACTATCAATATAATTACAAGAATAAGCTGTAAATCTTTATAACTGAACAAAGAACAACGTTTCCCTCTGAAAGGCAGCAGAGTGTAAGTAAAACATTTGTAATTTGTATGAAAGTCAACAAACTGTGCAGTTAAGGTACTCACTTGAGTCACTCTTCTCCCCCGCAGCCAGGATAATCCAATGTCCCATCAAGCTGTATTTCACCCTTGACACGTCAGAGTCAATCGCCTTACAGGAGTCCCCGCCGGGTGTTCTGGTGGACAACATCAGAGAGTTCACCAAGATCTTTGCTAACAGACTGACTGATGAAGTGTACAACGGCCAGGTGGAGATCACCTGGGCCATAGGAGGCCTGCATTTCTCACAGAGGCAGGTTGTTTTCAGCCAGTTCACAACCAAGGAGAACTTCATCAGGAACCTCAGCAAGATCAAATACCTGGGTAAAGGCACCTATACCGACTGCGCCCTGAGGAACATGACCAACGAAATGACCGAGCACTACACCGGAACGAAAGCTGTGCACTTCTCCGTGGTCATCACAGACGGCCATGTCACAGGAAGTCCATGTGGAGGGATCAAGGTCATGGCGGAGAGAGCCCGGGAGAGAGGGATAAATATTTTCTCAGTGGCAGCGTCCAGACGCATTGATGAAGTAGGAATGGCAGAGATAGCCAGCTCCCCCACGGAGCTTTACCGTGATAACTACACAGTTTGGGAAATTGTTGATGGACGGCCAAAGATAAAGACTGAATTCATTGATCGTATCATAAAAGCCATGGTGAGATGAAATGTTTTCCCTTTCTGTCTTGATCCAAATTATCGTCTGGCACTTTTAACTAACTGCTGTCATTTGTTTGTAGAAATATCAAGCATATTTACAGGTAAGAGAAATTATGTCTATTGTATTGACAAGACAAGTAGTTAAAAATAGGTTTTGGGATATATCGTTTCTTTTACTGTGTGTATTAGTAGCCAAAGTAATATTTCTTTCTTGATCTTGTAGTGTTATGATCATAATAAATGCATCGAGACCCCTGGGCTCCCTGGACCAAAAGGGTTTCCAGGTCATAAAGTGAGTAATAAATGATGAGTTTATTTTTGCTTGTATACCAAAAATTATTTTCTTAAAATGTTAATATTTCTTCTTGTTTATAGGGCGCAAAAGGAGACAGAGGTTATGTTGGGCCAAAAGGGCAAAGGGGAAGACCGGTAGGTAGAAATGTTGAAATTATTTTGAATTATGGATATAAGAAACATTTCAAAAAATCTATTTTCATGATTTTAATTATGACTATATTTTTGCTGTATTTCAGGGAGATCCTGGTATTGAAGGCCCAATCGGACGTCCTGGTCCAAAGGTTTTGTTTAAGCTCATCATTCATCATCACATGTAGGCTAGTTGTCTAAGGTGCCATTTTGTTCTTATTAACATGTTCTACTATGTCCCTTTAACAGGGAGCGATTGGTTTCAAAGGTGACAAGGTGAGAGCTATATAGGCTATACTCCTGTTTTTCTCTTTTTGTCATTTTGTTAACATTTTATCTGGATTAATGCATCTGTTTTACGTCATCAGGGTGAATTCGGAGCGACTGGAGCAAAGGTAAATGGTTTTGTTGTTGTTGTTGTTTTTCCGTCATACTTCCATTCACATTTGTTTATACTGTACATCCTACAACATATAAGTTCATTTTCTGTCTTCACTAATGTTTGAACTCTTAGGGTGTGGTAGGGGTACCTGGCAGAAATGGAACTGATGGCCAAAAGGTGAGTCTTGATTAAACAAAGCAACACCTACAGTTAAACATTGTTCTTATACTGTATGTTGTATATTGATATGATATAACTGTTTCTCTGACATCTTCAGGGAAAAATTGGGCGAATTGGAGCCCCTGGTTGCAAAGGTGATCCAGGTGACAAGGTGAATTTACTACCGACATAAATGTATTTTTCATTATGAGAATGAAAAGGTCCTTTTGATTGAGGGGAGAAAGTTTGTTTTCATTAAGTGGCCCAATTCTATTGTACTCATCTAAACTATATTAACTAAAATATGTATATAGACAATTAATTTTCATTACACGCATTTGCTAAATTATAATATCATTTTGTGTTTGCCTCTGAAAGGGACCAAATGGTTACCATGGAGAATTTGGTGACACTGGGCTACCTGGTGACCAAGGAGAAAAGGTCTGTATCACATCAAAACTGTAATCCATTAAATGAAGCAACTGAGAATAAAACTTGTTTCAACCATGCTGGGGCTTGAGACACTGCTGATGGTGTTGGCAATTTGTCACTCCGTCCAACATTTTGGTCCAAATTTAAATATTTATAGTAACTGGATGGATTTCCATAAAATTCAGCAGAGACAGTCATAAGGCTTCGACAATGAATCCAAACCATGACAACACTGCAACTAGAAAAGACAAAATATTTGGAGCAAAACTGAAGTGTGTTCATTTTAAATTAAATAATAGGCAGATCACAAAACCATGTAGCTTGGGTGTCAGTGCAGCTGTTGAAGCAGCTGAGCAACAAGCTACTGTATGCCACAGAAACTGTTTTCCTGAAAATGGACAGTCTTGTTCAAGACCTCTGATTTGCCACCTGTATCTCTAGTGTATTATGTGGCAAAAAACGTTGTGCTCTTGGTTGGAAAAGAACCAACCAATCAAGTGTTTTTAAGGTAAACAGAGAAATCATCTCCATCAGTCAGAGCCACAAAGATATGACCACAAGTGTATGCAGCTGTTAGTCGACTTACCCAAGCCGAATGTCATTGTTAAATGTAACCATTAATGTGGCTTGAGCACAAACTGAAAATGATATTGACGACGCAGAAACATTTCTTACTGATGATTGGTACGGCCAAAATAAAACTACTCCCAAACAGAAATCACATAGGCTAACTGACTTGAAACCATGGCAGAGTGAATACTAACATTACTAATAATATTGATTAAGTCTGATTATGAGGCTAAATCAATCATGTGATCTTTTTCGTTGTGACAGTTCAAATTATTGACCCTCAACGCGCAGTGATCTGCAAAAGCACACACCTACATGTTCCTTCATCCCTGACTTGGAATGACAAATGACAGGTTGAACGTTGTTTCCCACTCAGCTGCACAATTACAACATGAAATGTGTGACACGGTCGTGGTCAAAGCAGTGGGGGCTTAGAAATACAGCTTAGCTGAACATTGAGGCAAGTCTGACAAGCTGAGGCTGAGATGTTTTAAAATGCCCACTGCATTGAGGATAAACCATGAATGTATTATAGATACACACAATAGTGCCCTCTTCACGTCAATCAACGTTTTTCATCCTAGGTTTTCCAGGTTTTCAAATGTGTGGCCTACACCCACTTGTGCATTAAAGCCTGGCTGACTGCCCACTTAGAATAACACAAAGAGTATATTTAGACATGACACATCCTGACTTTTAAGTGTACACTCATTCTTATGGTTCAGATTCAGTTTCAAAACAGACTCTTTTGAAGAGAGGGTTTGTTGTTTTTACCACTAATGACAAAGATATGAGAAAATCTATACAGTAAGTTGTCCCTCCATTCAATGTGGCTGTACTAGCAAGTAATCAATATTGTACTTTTATTTGTTGCTTTTATTAGGGTGACCATGGCCTCCCTGGGAAGTCAGGGCCCCCTGGACCTCGGGGGAATCCAGGACCAAAGGTAACGTTCAAATTAAAACATCTGACAACCTCAAGTTTTTTCTGTTAAGACCAAATTACTGACCTGATTTATTTTTGCAGGGTGAAATAGGAAATCCTGGGAACCCAGGGCCACCTGGAAACAAGGGCAACCCGGTACAAAGGAGACTTTTTTCGTTCTATACAATTTTTTATGTTGTTGCTACAAAACATACACTGACCTATTAACTTTCACAGGGTACTCCAGGATTACCTGGACCAAGGGGAGAAGAAGTAAGTTAAAGTCTTTGTTTTATGTATTTCAGCTTTTTGTGAAAATGCATCATATTTGAGCAATTAATTCTTAATAATTCAACCAATGTCAACAGGGACGGAGAGGAGATCCCGGGAACAAGGGAGGACCAGGAAATGATGGGATAAAAGGAGAGAAGGTATGTTTAGTGCTCAGAATGAGCTACACTGTTTTAGTTTTGTTTTGGGCACATCTATAACTCAACTTACAGTTGTGCTTTTTGGAAAACAATGTGGCGATCATGAGGGACATGAGGAACAGCTGATCTGAAACCCAAGTAACAACATATTTTGAAACTAACTGGATTTTATTGTACGGCATGAGTCCCAGTCTTTCTGAAGAATTTTATTCTTTCAGAGTAACATCAACATGCACATAGCCAGAATAATTTGTCTCTGTGTAGCTATTGGATGTTTCCAAATCAGATTCTCAGGAAAACTGGCTGAAAATAAAATTAACACCTCTCAGTTCCTGTTGTGTTTTATATACACTGGTTGATGATGAATAGTATGGTGCAAATCTTGACACATTCATTTATTTTTTAGGGGGAACGAGGGCCACTGGGAATCAGAGGTCGACCAGGAGAAGACGGACTCAAGGGCTCAAAGGTGAGGGGGATTGTGCTGTGGGCGGATTCTGGCAGTGTGATGACTCAGCAGCTTCTGAAGAACTCAGCAAGTGTTCAGAAACCTCCAGTACTGAGTTAAGGCTTGGTGTACTTGGTATGCTGCCAAAATTGCCTCTGTCCGTGTCTGTTATCGTAAACACTTTTTCCAGAGAAATTCTTCTGCAAAAAATGAATCCAGTTAGACTATTATGTGCTCACTAAACTCACATCAGCATGAATACTATGTGTGGGCTGCGGCGAGGGTGATGTCCAATAATGTTCTCTGTTACCCTCTCTCTTCAAGGGAGATCAAGGACTACCAGGTCCAAGGGGTCCGCCAGGAGAACCAGGGGCACTTGGAGCAAATGTGTGTTGTTTATCATACATAATAATCATCAACAATGTTTCTTGTTAGAGTCTCTCTTCTGAGTTTTTTTTTTAAAAACAAATTATCTATGGGAAATGAACTGTAGACAGTAACTCACTCACTGACTTTATCTTCTCTGGTTCCAGGGTACCCGGGGAAATCCAGGAGATGCTGGACCAAGGGGAGACTCTGGACCTCCTGGACCTAAGGTTGGCAAATGCCTCAACCTTTCTGATCCTAACATTCAATAAAGAAATTGCAGAATTCAAGCATCAGCTCTATTCTTCCTCTAGGGAGACAAGGGAAGACAAGGATTCAGCTACCCTGGACCGAGAGGACCGACTGTATGGTTCTGTTTGCCTCATCAAATTTTTACACGTGCTAAAATGTTTGTATTTGAGTCTTAACTAATTCTGCTCCAGGGAGACAGAGGTGATCCAGGCAGAAGAGGATCAAGGGGGGGAAGAGGTGACTGTGGTGCCAAAGGAGACCCTGGAGACAAAGGACCAATAGGAGAACCTGTAAGATTTATAAAGCAACCAAACCATTACTATTTGGGTCCGGTTCTGATTTCACAGATTCACAACCACTTCTGCCACCTCTCCAATACTACTTTAGTGAAAGGAATTATGCTCGCAACACAGAGTGGGAAAGTTCGACTGCGATTATAGCTTCTGCACAGCAATGGGTCGCGTCCTAATGTAATATTCTTATCACGAATACTGGGGATCGAATGCACATCCCCTCGCACCACAAACCAGCACTTAACTCAGTGAGCTCATTATCTGGTAGTGAGACAAGGTGTGTGTCTTCTCAAATAGATTCAGGTAGTCAGCGCCTAGGCAGCTGTTGTGGAGGCAGGTTGAAAAAGGGTCAAAATGTCAGAAATTCTAATATCTAAACAAAAATCTGTTAATACATAAATTGCATCTAGACAGCATGGAAATGTTGGCGTTTTGCTTCTCAAGAGAAAATGTGATGTTTAAAAACATCACCTTTACATTGGCTGCAGTTGATCCCATGAGAGCAGAATTCAAAATGTTCTAGAAAATTCAGTTTTTGAGATAAAATTCTGATATTTTCCAAACTTCATCAACCATAACTCTATAATATTCTCTTTTTTTCCAGAAAGATAGAAAATGTATTTAGCAGGAATTGGATGGTATATGTTTACAGTCAAACGTTTTCATGCACTGTAGGCTCAATTTTTGCTTACGGTAATCAAAAATTTGAGAAACAGTGGAGGACAGTCTGGAGATGCTCTGTAGCAAGTTTGGTGACAATTGAGCCAAAAATGTAGGAGGAGATACATTTTAAAAGTTTTACACTTATTGAAAAAAACAGAGTGATGGACTTCATAATTTGTAATAAGTTTAAGTTGACAAAAGTTTCAGCAGTATCTAGGCTACATTGTGGTGAAGTTTCAAAGCTGTAGCATCTACCGTTGGCTTGGTAGGAATTTTTTAAAGTTTTTAAATTTACAGTAAATGCTTATTGTGCCCCCCCCCTCCTTGGAGTTGAGTGAATCGGGCATGGGGCTGGATCTTTGTGCAAAGTTTGGTGAGTTTTTGCCCAGTATGACTTCCTTGGAAGAAGAGTCCTTGCCAGCTGCAGTTGTCCAGACCCTAAAAACATAACTTCATTGAAACTCTTTCTTCAGAAAAGCAATTCTGAAGAAAATTCCTCACAGGCAGTTCTGTGTAATCCCTCAGTGTTGTTTCTGGATGAAGAAATTACCATTCATTTTTTAGGCACTCCCACGATTACCCATCATGTTTTGACAGTGGTGAAAATTGTAGGAGGACAGCACATCAAAACCTCATCTGTTATTATGACAATATCCTGTTATAATATAATATCTTGGATGATTTCATGAGGATGTCACCTGTGAAATTTACTAGATGTAGTGCCTGGTGCAGTTTCTAGTTTGGATAACAAACAATGCTGCTACTACTACAAGAGTCCCTACTTGCGCAGAGGAAGAAATCAATCACTAAAAGCCAATATTAACAGAAAAACAAGTCACTTATGTTGAGGAATGTTTTTCTTTTTAGGGGGAACCAGGTCAGTCAGGTGAGCCAGGAGAAAGAGGACCCAGGGGAGACCCTGGAACTGATGTAAGCAACAGAAGTATCACTTGAATGCTTTGACCATGCATGCAAACCTGAGATCCAATTGCATTGTATTGCATCTCTCCCTCTCTCTCTCTCTCTGCACGTGTGTGTATGTGTAGGGTGGTCCTGGACCAGAAGGCGATCCTGGGCTTACTGTGAGTAAATATTTCAGTTTTGTTTAGGCTACATTAGGTAAATTTATTTGGCCATTACATTCTAACCTCTATACGTGTTACTGCAGGACTGTGATGTTATGACTTACATCAGGGAGACCTGTGGTTGTTGTGGTAAGAAAACATCGTTGTAATCATACAGACACGCAGGGAGTGCCAGAGTTAATACTTTACTGTCAATGTCTTGCAATGTAAGTGAATAATGTTTGTCTTTTGTCTCAGACTGTGAGAAGCGCTGTGGGGCTCTGGACATTGTATTTGTAATTGATAGCTCCGAGAGTGTTGGGCAGACTAACTTCACCCTGGAAAAGAACTTTGTTATCAACACCGTCAACAGGTTGGGCTCGATGGCCAGCGACCCTGCTTCAACAACTGGTACGGTTGAGCTCAAACACAGCACAGACATCCCTGTAATCCTTTTTCAGACATAGTTTCAAGTGACAAGATGTAGAGGCTGCCTTGAAAGATTAACCTCTTCCAAAAGCTGAATCCCTTAATCCATAACCGAATATAAAGTTACAGCCAAAAATATTTGGACGGCCCCAGTAGTCTTTGAAACACTGACTGTATAATAACAAAGTACTGGTTTTCTTTGCTGCAGAACTGCAGCCGTCCAAAGTGTTTTAACAGTTAATAATTCAACTTTGTACTGTAAACACTAAATTCACATTCAAAGTGATGTGAACACGAAGCCAAGATACATAAAAAAAATATTCACTGAAAATTTGTCTGTAACCAACTGTTTTCTTTCACCTCCCTGACATCCCGTCTCTTTTAGGCACAAGAGTCGGAGTTGTGCAGTTCAGTCACCTCGGAACCTTTGAGGCCATTCACCTCGATGACCCCACCATCAACTCCATATCTGCCTTTAAAACGGCAGTGAAGAACCTCAAGTGGATTGCTGGGGGCACCTTCACACCATCAGCCCTCCGGTTTGCTTATGAGAACCTGATCAAGCACGGCAAGAGAGCCCGAGCCAAAGTATCCGTAGTGGTAATCACCGATGGCCGTTATGACCCGAAAGATGATGAGGATGGACTTAATGTCCTATGTAAAGACAGCTCTGTGGTGGTGAACGCGATCGGGGTTGGTGATATGTTTAACAAAAAACAGGATAATGAGACCTTGGGGTCCATAGCATGCCACAGGATTGGACGTGTTAAAGAGCTGAAGCATTACACTGACTTGGTGGCTGAGAGCTTTATAGAAACAATGGAGACGGTGCTCTGTCCAGGTAAGCCTGTACGCCTACCAATACTCTCAGCAAGATGACAAAACTTTGTCTAATTTAAGTCCTTGTGATTCCTTTCCAGAGCCGGAGATTGTGTGTCCTGATCTCCCATGTAAAAGTGGTAAGTCCTGTTACCCATGGATTTAACTAACGGTCAGCGTTGAATCGAGTGCAGCACAGTGACTGATTTTCTTTTCCTTGCAGAACCTGATGTAGCACCATGTGTTGGGCGGCCGGTGGATTTGGTATTTCTACTAGATGGCTCGGAGCGCCTTGGGATGAAGAACTTTCAGCACATCCGTGAATTTGTGCTGAATGTGGTGGACAGACTGGGACTGGCCCACTCCAAGAACGATCGCATGCGAGCCCGTTTGGCCCTGATAGAGTTCGGCAGAGAGAACGAGAACCACGTCGCCTTCCCTCTCACACATGACAGCGCCGTCATCGCCGATGGCTTGGCACGCCTGCCGTACCTGGATTCTTCCTCGAGCGTGGGGCCCGCCATCTTCCACACCATCAACAACATCTTGGGCAAAGGAAACGCTCGCCTCACGAGACGCAACGCAGAGATTTCGTTCGTTTTCATCACAGACGGCGTCACTGACCTCAGCAATCTGGACGAGGCAGTTAGTGCGATGCGTGGGGCACAGGTCGTCTCCACGGTGATAGCCACTGGAAGTGACGTTGACCAAGGGGTCCTAACTAAGCTGGCTATGGGTGATCAGGATGCCATCTTTAAAGGAAAAGACCTCGCTGATCTGTCCCACTCCCGTTTATTTGAGCGTTTCATCAAGTGGGTATGTTAGAGAGACAGTGTGTTCATGTGAACGCTGGTGCTACTGCTGTTTATCTAGCATTTTGACCATGAGATACTGGTTCTACTCTGCACCGTTCGATCTCTAAATTATGTCACTGCAACTATATTCAACCTCAGTACTTCGTTATACAGATACATAGTACAAATTCTTCAACTTTTACGCTTTACTGATCAAAGATAATAAACATGCAGTTTGTTGGACGCTTAAATGCTCTCTAAATCTTGATATATAAATCACTCGATGCATTCAATGTTACCATGGAATCAGAGCAAGATATTTGTAAATATTTACCTTGATTTGGACATAAGACATGGCAGACAAAACACATCTACAGTAGAGCCCTAAACAGTTTTGGTCAATGTTAAACAGTAGTGTAGTTTTCTGAAACAGTATATAAACAGTGCTATTAAAAGCCTTTTCTGTGCAGCATTTACACAACTCCATATCACCAGCGACACAGTCTCGGGGGTCTCCACATTGGCATTAGAACAAATGGACGGCTTGGTTTGTGTGGTCTCATCGGGTGAATTATGGCATTCTTTTCATTTCTCTGCATGTTCACTGCTGACACTCCCATGGCCTCCCTTCTTACATCATGTCCAGCTGCACAGGAAGAGGAGAAAAAGTTAAGACTAGAGGGTTTATATCCGAGGTCTCAATAGCCCAGGCTCATTATCGGACGCACAGAGGCATATCCTGCAAATATACATGAACTGCTTGGAACATGGCTTTGGGGCATTATCTGTTAAATATTTAAAACCTGAAGCACCAACACTTACCAAGTCATCAACGTCTCCTGTATCTTCCGCTGGTGGTGCAGCCTCCTCTTCTTTCTTCTCCTCAGTGACCAGAAACTGAGGATAAAGCAGGATTCAGTCAGTCAGACGTGTGGATGATCTAAAGATCACCTTCATTTCAAAAGTTCAGTCGCTCCTTTCACAACAAAACTGGGAAGCGTTATTTAAGTTACCTGGTTAGCTTCGCTTTTGGACACCTTGCTTCCTTCAACTTCGTCTTTGTTGATCAAAGTTACAGCATCTGTCGAACAGCAATAATTCAGGCCACTTGCGATTTAGGCTGCGCAGCATTTTTTTTTAAGCATCAGTCAGCTCTTAGTTTGCGCTATTTACTTATTATAGACTCACAAAACTATGGAAAAAATAGTTGTCTTATCCCAAGAGAGGAATAATTTGAGAGAGCTTGAAATAAAGAGGCTTATCATACCTTGAACCAGCAGGTCCCAGAAGACCTCCAGGCCTCTGTTGGGGATGCTACTTTTCAGAGACTGGAGGTAGCTATTGTACAGTTCAGCATTTCCCACCTGAATTGCAAAACACACAAAACACTCAAAATCAATTTGAAACTCTCTAAAAGCTCACATCTATATGCAGACACGTAAGCACACTCTCACAAAAACTGGCCTCGGTTCAAACCACAAGAAATGAACCAGGCTCACTGTAATCTCTTGAAGTTGACTCAATCTCCATGCAGCCTGATACTTTACGATTATTTCTCACAGACTCTCATAAACAGAAACCCCCACAGTCATGATGCATTTCCCAAATGGAAGACGATGAATGTTTATTTACCTTAACGGACTGCTCTCTAAAAGCCTGGATACAGGTGATGCTTTTCATGTAGTACTGTGTGTCCTTGTTGCTAAGCAACTGCTCTATCCTGAAACTCAGCTGCTGACAGGCTGGGAAGGACACAGGGGTCATCACATCCAAACAAAGAGATAAACACAATTACAAGGGCGGAACATAAGCCAAGGCGATGTATAACTGAACTAGAAAAAATATGTTTATCAGTTCAGCTCAGTGGGGGGAAAAGAAAGAAAAACTGGACCTCACCCTCTCCGAACGGCAGACTCTTCTGCTTGATCAGAGTGCGGAAGTCTCGGGCAGGATCAACGCTTCCCACCTGGTTAAAATGTTTAATATTATTCAGGGATGAAGACAAATTGAAGTTTGATGAAGTATGCCTGCTCAAACAACAAGTACTTTATTCGAAATGGCCAATTTTGGGTTGTTAATCTCTGATTCTCACCGACGTAACAGAGCCTTCAGAAATGTCCGCCAGGTTGTACTCTTCCTCCTCTTCATCTCCTTTTGCCTTCTTGGCATCCGGCTCCTCCAATCTACAAGTCACAGAAGGGTCAGTTACAACACTGATGGTTTTAGAAGGTAATATTTTTGCAATGAGTTAAACCTCGACCACAAAGTCAACACAATAACAGTGACGGCTTCAGACCACCTGGTGATGGGGTCACAGCAGCTGTAACCGACATGTTGACATGAGGAGTTGGAATAACAGCACTACTACATGAGCACTCGTGGGTCAGAATATTCCCAACTTTATCAAATTCAAATCAATAATCTTTATTGACTGTGTCTTGCACAGCTGTGATGTAATCACACTGACAAAATCTGTCCAGGGACAGACAAACATAAAAACCTGCCAAAGTAGGCTACTCAAGCCTCCCCTGGTGTCCTGGATTCATAACACAGTAACTTCCTAACTTGAAGATCACATCTTATCTGCCTAGTTACCATGGTAATAAGGGTTGGGACATGAATAAACAAACAAAACGTTACAGTCGAAAGTTTCCTGGATTAATATTCCTATCCCATTTGTGTACAAGTGTATTATACACCTTCCCGAACCCCAAATAAACTCTTCTAACTTTAACATAACTGTTGAACTGTCGTTACTTTCATTTTCCACCTCTTAGCTTCCTTGTTTATTCTGCTCTTTCACTGGGTTTACACAACAAAATGTCAAGAGGAACATATCCAATGAGAGACTCACAGCAGACCTGAATGATGTGTCAGGATTGATGGCCTTACCCAGGTCACAGTCCTGCAGTGAGCTGAGCAACATGGGACTCATTTGGTGGCTTAGCCTTAGCTAATGCTTCTGTTTGTTTTTACCAATTGATTTACTCAGAAGATCAAGGTTTAAGTGGATTAGAAAAACACTGTACCTCAGCAAGATTAGAAAAGTAGCATTAGTTTCTTGGTAACAGCCATTTGAAGCCAAACTGACATCAGATTGAGTTTTTTATAGATTATAGATTCAGATTGAGAAATTTATACTGCCATTAAGGGACTGATCCAGTAAGATCCCAGATGAGGGGCGCTGGATGGATTAATAGAGAGCTCAGGTGGGACACTCGGGCCACACTGACCAGAGGGATCAAAGACAGGGTGAAGACAGAGGTGACGTCTCTCAGTCCCAGTCCCGGTCCCGCAGCTGGGCAGCCACATACTCAAGAGGGATGAGAGGAGAGACGTGCGGCGTGTGTAACAGCGCTTAAATGACTTAACACACCTGAAAAACTGCTACAGTTCGCTAGAATGACCCCGATGTGAGGAAATTCAGAGATATAAGAGCCTTTGCCCTGGCAGGTATGAAATCAATAAAAGAAAAAAAAAGCTGTGCCAGATAATACTTGCCTTTCAAACGTACTAAATAAAGACGCAAAAACTTCCAACGCAATCTGTTTCAGGTTTGATAAATCATGTTGCGTGTGCTAAATAAATATATTTGCATCTACTCCTCCCAATACGTTCTGGCCAAAACGCCCATATTTACATATTCATCAAGGCAAATGCACTAAATGCATCACGCATGCTTTTTTTTACCCGTTTGAGAGACGCAGTCCTCAGTGCACCCGGTTAGTAGATCAGCATGCACAATTTTTTGCAGGTGACATCAAGTTTGCACAGGCTTTTATACAAGCAAACCTTTAGTAGATCAGGCCCTTAGTGTACAGGAAAGGACACGTACACCTTGTATGCCTCTGTCAAGCTGTCAGGTTGCAGGAAACATCACAACCATCCCACTGAGTTACAGTGTTGAATAATGTCCTAAGGTGTTTTTGCTGAACTTAATGTCACAGTGAAGTTGACCTTTGATCTGTCCCACCAGATGTTTTATATCCAACCACTTTGTCCTTTATCATTGTCATTTTTACCATATTAGATATTCATGTCATTATTACCATATGAATTCTTGACTCGTAGTCAAAAATGTGCTTTGTGAGGTCAATAAACAACCCATAAACAAACAAATCAAACTTACTCTTTGCCAAAAATCTGAGCACTTGTCTTGAGCTTCTTTTTCTTCTCCACTTCTGTGAGAGGAAACTTCCTCTTCATCTCTTCTAGTGCGGTTTGGCAACGTTCGTTAATGACCTCGGGGCGCTCGAGAGCAGCCTTCAGCCACGGCTCCATGGGGGGAAGAGGGGTACCGGGGTTTACTGCTCGGTGATGCAGACACTGAGAGAAAGGTTGGGTAAGGAAGGTGAGACAGATGGAGAGTGAGAGAGGAGCAGTTCTGGTTTGGGTGGCTGATGAAGCTCTATTCAGGCAGATGAAAGCTTGTTCCATCTGTCTGACTTCTACCATCTGCCCCGACTCAGAATGGGAGGGCTGTGTATCTGAAATACTAACTGTAGCACTGCAGTACCTGGAAGTGTCTCTGGAAGGCAGGGTTGGGGATGTGGTGGACCTTGAACATGTCCTTCTGTTCCCCACTCTCATCCTTCTCCACCAGCATCATGGAGTCGATGAGAGAGTCCACAGCAGACAACTGGGAGTCTGAAGAAATCACATGTTACTCAACAGCCCATCCACGTCCATTCAAGTCTCCTGGCTTAAGTATCTCTCAACATACAAACACAGTGGCAGACATTTTTAAATACCATTAAAAAAGCAATTTAATACATGATTTAATATATTATTATTTTCTTTTATATTTTTTTTTAATTTAAGCTATCCAACAGCACATGCACAAATAAATACTATTCCAATATCATGAAGTAAAACTTCTAGCAGCAAATATTACACTTTGAATTAAGACATTTTACATATCTAATCATACATTTACATACTCACAAATCAGACATTTGATACTTAAGAGTACATTTTCCTGTCAATACTTGTACTTTTATGGTGGTACTGTAAGATTGGAATACAGAGTTTTTATTTATAATGCAGTAAGTCAGTTTCAGTCCTAGAGAATCTGGGCCAAACAAACATAGAACAGCACATATAACATGCAGGCATGCCGACGAGTGCCATCTAGGGGCAGAAAGAGTGTCAGTGCAGCGTTAAAGTCGCAACAGCTTTTAAGTTCTGTGCCTGCACTGTAGGAGGCAACGTGGACGACGTGTTTGCATCAGCTGGGCCATAGCAGGGGATTTGGTTTGACAATGAAAAGATCCCTGGTGCCAGAGAATCTGCTGCTTGTTAAACATGAATGTGTGAGTTTGCGAGTGAATCACAGGCCTCCTCCATGAGGTGCTTCATATTTAGAAAAGAAATTACATAACATCAGCTGTGAAGAGGAACCAGAGCTTGTACCATACATGAGTGGATTCTTTAAAGCATCATCAAATGCACTGTGATCAGTACGTTGAAGCAACAAGAGTGTGTTTGTTGACATGCATGACATGCAGAGACAGTACCTGATGGAGTAAACTTTTTGTTGTTCTCAAGAGAGGGAAACGTGAACTGTCTGAGGTCTTCTGTGAAGGGCAGCTGGACGTACATCAGACACTATGGACAACAAAAGATGGGCCGTTATCTTTGTCGCTTTCATTCAGATTGAATGAAGAAATGACAGCAGCGTGTTCTGGACTCTGTGATCTCACCTCATAGTTCTGCTTGATACAAGGGAAAGCTGCTCCGACTTGAGGGTTGCTGCGTCGGTCATATGCGTAACGCACAATGGCCACCATTTGGAGCTCATCCAGTGCCCGGATGAAGGCTGACAATGCTACGCCTGCATGCTGCTCAGACACAGCACAGACACAGACACAGCATGTCAAAATCAATGCATGTATTTGTAGTCACACGCAGTGTAGCTGTTTTCCTCTATTCTCACCTCATCATCTTTGGGAGCGAACATCTTGATGATCTGATTTCCCATGAACTGATGACGACGTATCTGTCAGCAGACAGCAACCAGAAAGACAAGGTTGTTTGATTTGAACGCCTTTTACATGTCACATATGATCGCATAGACATAACAACTACAATACCGAGCTCTGTTTGGTAAAGCCCAGGACAGCGAAGCACTTCCCGTCGTGCTTGTATTTCATCTGGTCCTGATCCACTTTGGAGAATGGAACAATGTCACTTCCATAACGAAAACCTGTGAAGGGAAAGAGAAGTGAAGTTAAAAGATAAATGAATTCAGTGCATTATTTCTCTGGTTTTCAAACAACTTCCTCACCTTGAATGGTATCATCCTTCTGCACCTCTGTCTCATTGTCGTCGTCCAAACAGTAGACCGTCTCTCTCTTCACGTCTTCTTTCAGGGTGGTTTGAGCATCCACTGTAATCCACATCTTCTTCAGCTTTTCTTCCGTCACCTGTTGGACATGATGGGTAGAACTAATGGAAGAGAACATCTGGTTTCCCTAGCAATGTATGTGTTTCTTATTGATGATCAGTCCTTTCCTAAATCTGTCCAACAACTAGTGATGGAGCAGCCTACAAAACCTACAGAATCATGATTAGATGCACAAATTGCCATAAATGATGCATGTGTCAAATACTCATCCGACACATTATATAGTCAACTTACAGATTTGTACCCGACAATACGTATGGACAGCGCGCTGCCGACCGTCAGCTGACAGGGCCAGGCCATCGGCCTCCTCTCAATGCGCTTGAACATGCACAGCTGCTCAATGGCATTCCTACAGCAGGAGTGCAGCACACGGAGAGCCAAGTCACATCATGACATCATCCAATTAACTACTTTTAAAGGTAGAGCCAAACATGAATTAAGTAACACATGACAATAATCATAATCCAGTGTTCAATAAGAGTCCTCCAACCTGAATGAGTAAATTTCATCCAGACCGTCCTCCTCGTCCAGACTCAACAAGAGGTGTTTCATCAGGTCCACTCCTTTCTTCTGTTCCACAGACAGACCTTTGCCCATCCCCGGCTGCCTGGGGCCTCTTCTGTCTGCACCATCCCCTCCACCTTCCTGGTCCTCATCATCCTCCTCCTCCACAGGGAATGGTAAACTGGCAGAGTGAATGTCCATAGACAAAACAGAGTAAGAAATACAAATAAAAGATTGATGTCAGGAAATTAGCCTTGATTCATTTTATAAGAGATAATTTTAACATTTTGTGCTTGGTGTAAACAAGATATCAGGACAAAGTTACTATGCTACAATAGAGTCCAATAAAATAATTTGCAAAAAAAATTAATCAAATACCGGTATTGTTTAATATTATTCAGGATAATAAAATATCATCCTATATTAGTTATCAGTTGTTAATATGTTTGAAACTTACAAGAACTGTAAGGTGATGCCAGACTGTTTAAGGTTGTTGGTAATAACATCCATTTGGTCTGAACTGGCCTCAGTGTTGAGGTCAGTTAGGAGTGCGATGTTGAGCCGATCACACTTCTTCCCACTGGAAAACAAATTAATTAATCAAAATCACAGATTCATTCATCACAGAGAAGCTATATGTGAGATGCAGGTGGCCCCTTACTTGGTTTCTGTCTGAAGGAGATCCATGCAGACAACAAGCGCATCCATCCCTGAGGGGCAGTAGTTAGGGAAGGGAGTAACAGATTATCTGATAACATGAGGCCTAGTGCCTGTGTTTTTAAAAACTCTGGGTTTGGCATCAGACTGTGAAGGTTTATTGGGGTTCATTCAAAAACACATAGGAATTGATCATGTGTATGAAAATTAAGAGTCAAAATGGGTTTGAAAAAAAGCCGATGTCAAGACAAATGTTTACATGTCCTGTTTTAAATGCAAAGCCCACTTTATCTGAGAGCTTTGGCCTGATGTAACCCAGGAGCTGTACGTGTATTGACACTTGAGTAAGTTTTACTTGCTGAGTAAGGCTCACAAAAAGTGGACTTTGCATTTTAATTGTTTATTACAAATAAGAATAAATCATGTTTCTCTTGTTTTGTTTATAATAAATATTAAGTGGACATATGGGTATTTGTAATCACTGCGCCCATGTAAACATTTAGTCAGGCCTATGTGCAGCTCACTGCCGCATTTAAATAAAGCAGAGCAATCAGCAAAGTTATTAATTACACCTGTGCTTCTTGCACATGAAACATGCAAATACCAGCAGTGAACATGTTCACTGTGGGCCGCCCTGTTGTCCTGTAACTCTGTAATAACAACAGATGAGAAAGAAAAAAAAAAATCTCTGAAAGTTATGTTGCATAGCATGAAGCGAATGTTATCTATAAAAGCAGCTATCATCATTTTCCCATCACAATGATATCTATTAAGATTTAATAGCCTATATTTCCTGGAAAAAACAATTGGGAAATTGCTAATGGATAATATAACATGGGGGTCTGATCCAGGAGATTAAATAACTCAAATGACAGGATCACACCAGAGTGGAAAAAAAGTAATAAAAATCCAACAAAACAATTAACACTTGAAGGTGAGTCTGAAAAAAAAAATCTCTTAATAAAAACAAATCAAAATATAATGTAAACTGAAAATTTGTTTTAATATTTTGTTTCATATTACCTTTTACTCAATCCTCCACTGCAACATGAAAAGTTCAATGTAAATTTCTAAATTATCTCCCCATAATAAACTGAACAGATTAAAGCATCAAAAGGATACAATCCACCTGCTGATTCTCTGGATGGATCTGATTCTCAATTTCCTCCAGCAGCTCAAAATCAGCCATCATGAGGTGTCGGTGGATGGTGATGTGCTCGTACTGTCCGTCCTGGGCCAGAGGGTTTTTGGTGGAATCGGTGCCAAACAGGACCAAAGCCAGTTCATCCTTAGTCTCAGAAAACACCTGTTAGAGGACAAAAGATGGGTAGAGTGTGCACAAAAGATGACAGAAACCTCTTTAAGATGGTAGTTTTGATTTTGTCAAACTGATGTGTTCGTGTTACCTGGCGCTGGACAAACTTCTGGATGACTTTTTTGGCGAGGTCAAAGGGAGGCTCTTCCCCCGGGGCAGAGTTGGACATGGATAAACCCACATCCATGCACAGCACCAGCGCTGACTGCAGAAAACATATACCACATTAATACAGCCTCGGGTTGACTTGTTTAGTTCAGCATATACGAGGTGATGCGAAATCATTTTTCATAGACATAAGATAGTATTTAAAGCTCATTAGTTTCCGTTTTGTCGCAGCTATTGTGTAGTAGCATATTTCATTGAACGAGGTGCTCGACATGCCTCAACATGTCTCACTCGTCTTTCAATGAACTACATCTGAAGTCTGCAAAACACCTACTCAACAAATAATCGTAGCTGCACTCTGATTCTGTGCACTGGGATACATTTAACAATTTAATTTAGATTATTAACAAACAATAACTTACTTTAGACCCTGCCATCTTTTCCTTTTCCCTCCCTCCAAACCACACGTTGTGTCACAATGTTATGGCTCCGGTGGGAACCTGTGGTGAGAAATGTTCCGCACTTGTCTCGTCGAGCTTCACACGAATGGTCAGTACAGTCTATGGTCAGTACGCACCAATATATTATCCCCTCACCACCAAAACACGACTCCGTGGGCAATGTTGTAATAAGAAATGTGAGACAGAGATAGGTCAAACGCCCCCAGCGTTTCATATGCCACTGTGCAACACAGGCGCATCGACTGGCAGCTCATTTCCGGGCTGTTGCCAGGATTTAGAAAAATTGAGGCAGAGACTTTGATTTAGGTCAGATAGAAATTCTGGCGTATAAATGAATGAAACGAACTTCATCATAGCATGATTTTTCATTTCTATTTTATTTCACATTATAGTTCACATTTTCATCATAGGAAAATAGGGCCAGACCTCAGTGTTTTCATTAGCCATGGTTGTGCGGTTTGCTTTGTAATTTAGGTGGGATTGACGGTGGAAATGGGACAGTAGTATTGCCCTCACAATTTTAGCACCATGCTGAGCCAGTTTCCACTGGGACATATAGATTTTCTTCAGCATGCATCCCAATGTGCCAATAATCAGATCTCTATAGGAGTAGGCTACTGTAACTGTGCATTGTGCACAGTCCTGTTAATTATGAATGAGTGGAACCACAGGAAACAGTGACCTGCTGTGCATTGCTATGTGACATGAAACAAAATGTTGTTTTCCACAATATAAAATATTAAAATTAGCACATTGCAATGTTATGATATGACACTTTATTTGTCTTTACTTTGCATCCCGTGGATTCACAACATGTAATGTGGAATACAGACCCCGTCAGACCCAACCCAACCCAACCCAAAACATAAACATGTCAATCAACAAATATCAAACCACCCCCATATGTATTTCAATCACAGCAGAAGCTGTTTTGCAATACATTTATTTCAAAGTGCCAGAGTATAAAACACTGCTACAATAATTTCAGAGTGTACTGGACTTAAATATTTCAAATAAATTAAAGCAACATTTAAAATAAGATGGTACTGAAATGTAACAGCAATCCTGGAGTATAAAATTACTTCTTTTACCTTGTGTGGACCAAAAATTAGATTTTAAAATCACAAACTTCTTTTTCTTCTTTTGATTGTGTCTAAAATAAAACATGACATTGAAAAATCATAAACTCACCAAGGAAATGTTTGAATCATCAATTTGTCCTGACTATGGCTTCAAGTCATGGTTAACTGAACATCCTAGAGTGTCCTGTGAAAAAAAGGGCTGTGGTGCTATCTCCATTTTTCCCCAGAGAAACTGAGATTAAAAACAACAACAACCTGGGTTTGTTTTGCAGGAGCAGTTTCCAAGTTTCCTCAGTTATTCCATGTTCGATTCAACATTATGATACTGTAACTTCATATACAAGACGGTGTTGAAATGCATGCTGTTTCTGATGTCTGTGCACAGCACAGTGATCATATACATTTAATTACACATATTTACAGATGAAGTGAAACTTGATTTAACTTGCAGGATCAATTATGTGTCCACAGCCACTTTATGAAAACTGTAGGAATCAATGTCTGTATGTGTATAAAAAAGTCTTTGCATTGCAATGCTGTTGAGTAATTAGATTTGATGATGATGATGACCATAACAATCTGCAAGTAAACATAGAAACAATGCTTTACAACTTTGTAATATGAGTTCAGCCCCTTGGGGACAGTTCAGGCAGTGTTCCACATGATATAATTTACAGAAAAGCATAAAAAATACTTTCCTGTTATTTTTGACAAGAAAAAAAAATCCTATCAAAAGTTTCTTGGAATTTATTTCTTGGAGCTTTCAGCAAAAATATCAAACAGATAAGGTTTGCTGAGTAAGCCAACCCTTACACTCTTGTATCCAGTCTCAGTGAAAACCCATTGACCTCATTATCAGTATGTGCTTGGATCTACGCACGCATCGCCCTGCTTCAAACTGCTGATGTTTGTGCATGTTCACTAGGGGCCTTACTCTGTAGAGTGCCAGAAACGGTGTCGGAGTCCAGCAGCTCCACTATGCTGTAGGGGGAACAGTCCTCCAGTCCCAGCTTCCCACAGGCCCAACCACAGAAACCTTTCTCCAGATCCCGCACCACCTGCCACCATTCACTTAAAGCCCAGGACACCTGCACCACAGCGGAGTACAGGGCCAAAGACAGCGCCATGGGCATAATGAGCATCGGGTAGAAGATGATGAGGAAGGGACATATTGTGATTTTGTGCCAGAACGTCCGCTCCTCGTTGTACACCAGGAAGACGTTGTACCAGGTGAGCGTGCCGTAGTAGAAGGAGGTGATGAAAGAGAGAAGGAAAACCACAGGAGCACAGGAGATGCTCCACAGGACAACATGGGGTCCCTGGCACACACCTAAGCTGCAGTTGCGTTTAGAGCCGTCCAGCCCCTCGCACTCAGCGTCCAGACGTTCCTTTGACTTGGCCAGATCCCTGAGTTCCTTCTCTGTCAAAGTGACATGTATGTCCACGACCTGACCCTTCTTCTTGCCCCGGGTGATGGTGCCCGTCAGGGTCACATACCGGCTATCTGGAGGAAGGCTCCAGTTTCCATCTAGTAAGAGATAATGTGGTGTGACATAAAAGAATAAAAGTAAGGTTCTCTTCATTCATGTGCCTTAAGGCTATTAATTCCTATACCTTTTTTAATTGAAATGTATTGAGGCCTGAAGTCTCTGGATTTGAACAGTTTTATGTCAGCCCCACTCACCTTCACCTGTAGGTGTGCAGAGGAATTTAGCTCCCTCCTCAGCGTTCCTCTCTGCTCCCTCCTCGCTGCCTTGGTCCTCTCCGGGCGCCCTCTCCATGTCCGAGCGGTAGATAATAATGGACTCCGGACGCCCGTCTTTCTTCTTCCTCCTCTTTCTCCTGATGGAGGACCCCACTTCTTCCACATGATTCCCTGACATGTCTGATCGTAAGGAGATCATCTGGGGGCTTCCCTCTCCTTCCGTTTGAGACTCCTCCACCTGTGCCATCTTCCGTAAACTCTTTGACTCCGAAGGGACGTCTAGTGAGGATTTCCAGCTGAATGCACAGAGATAAAAGCACAAACAGGAAGAGAGGGAGAGAGAGAGGAAGAGAAAGAGCCATTAAAAGCAGTCACAATAATCCTGTATCCTGGCCTAGATTCTGCATAGTCACCTACAGTATAGTCTGTGATGATGACTAACATCATCTACACATGACACAGAATTATTGATGTTGACTTCAAGTAGGCTACCTGAAAATACCAATTCACACTAGATACAAACAAGGCAGAGGGGGAAGGGGGGGTCTCTCTCTTGCATGACAGCGCACCGATACTCTCGGTGGAAATCCCTCGACCTCAGTCTGTGCACATCATCCTCCTCTTTTACAGAAATAAGACCATCACTTCCATTCATAGTAGGGTTGTGGCGTTTTTCCCAAAAAAATAATTCATGAATGCATTTTATGATGATCAGAGAAGAGGAGGGGGTGAAATCAACAAAGCAGCCCATTCTTCTCCTCCTCACACAGCTGATCTCCTCCCATTTAAATCCCACCCATGTCCGCTCTTTGTCTGCAGACGCCAGCCGGCGAACAGCATGTATCCTACTGTAACTAGAGCCGCTAATAAAATGTAATCTTACCTTCAACAGACTGCACCGGCAGCGGGTAGATACACAACACCGTGCGAGGACAAATCACTGAATTTCTATGACACATTGCAGCAGTCCGGGCATCGCAGCGCTGTTTTCGCCGATACAGATGCGCTACGCAAAACGATTTCCAGAATAGCACTAAACCCGCCTCTCTAACCTCTGTCACACCGATCTCATGACCAATCCGTGGTCCCACCGCTGCTGTCATGTGAACATGGAAATATGAAGGAGGGGGGGGAGCGGAAACCCACCATGTCCTGTCCCTATGCCTGCACCATGCACTAATCCCATAGAATGGAGTTCCTGTTTAGCAATGAGGAAACAACATAGCTGAGATGATTCATGTTCATAGCATCCTTTAATCTTATAATCTGTGTCAGAGGTAATCTTAAAATACCATGAAACTGTTTAGTGAATTGATAAATATCACAAAATAAACCCTAGGAGCCGATTCATAAATGTTGAATGTCTGTAGGCCAATTTGTGCAATAAAAAATTAGCTCAGATACATTTTTTTTTCTGTAAAATATTATGGCTTCTTTTTTCTTTTCTTTTTCTTTTATCTTACAGTAGTAGGAGAGGATGCAGGGCAGGCTTTCATATCAGAACGATAGCCTAAACTAGAAAAAGGTAGCATTTCCTGCAGGAAATGAGTTGAATGAATTTTTTCCCCCACAATCAACATGCCAACGTCAACATGCCCTGTTATGTAGCCTAATGGTGGACAAGTAAACTGAAATGGCATTGAAAATATCATATCTATTCATTGTCATAAGTTAAAATGATGATACTGTGAATTAAAACCTTTTACAGTCTACAGAGCTCTCAAGTGAGAAACTGTTGCTAAGATAC
Organism: Decapterus maruadsi; assembly: GCA_030347415.2. Taxonomy (NCBI): domain Eukaryota; kingdom Metazoa; phylum Chordata; class Actinopteri; order Carangiformes; family Carangidae; genus Decapterus; species Decapterus maruadsi. The sequence continues at coordinate 12,823,123 of CM064902.1, read as the reverse complement.
TCACGTCGTTCCCGGCGGTTGAGCAGGAAGAAGCTGATGTGGCTAAAGTTGGTGTCAAAATGAACGACGAATATTCACTTACTAGCATCGACAGCCTCCTCTTTCAGATTGGTTAGTCAGTTTGTTTTCTTTCTAGCTTCTTGCACATTATTGGCTGTATATTTGTTGAAAAGTCTTGTTTTAGCTATGGTTGGTTAGCTGCTAACTGTTATGTCATTAACAAGCTAATGTAGCCACTGTGTAGTCGGCAACTTCATTTCTCTCTCTTTCTCTCTTTTTTTGTAATTTACAGCTCTTCAAAGCAGGGAGCTTTCAAATAAGAAGAATGAAATCAACCAAGAAATTAAAGGTATTTGAAAATAAAAGTAGTAGTCTTCTGTGTAAACAACAACCAACATAACGTAATAGCCCATAGCCACACATGATTAGCTAACGTTACATGTCTTTACTATGTAATTGCTGCATTTGTTTGTCAACAGTTTGCAGAGCTGACATTGCTGAGAGGAGGTCTTATATTGAAACACTCCATGGAAATATCAAGAAACTCGAGGATGACATCAGGGTGAAGCAGAGCACTGTGATGCATAATAAAGCAAATGCGAAAAGGTACATGGTGACTCTAGGCAAAGCCTAAATTTACCAAGGTAACACATGAGCTAATTAGTTCTGTATAGTGTGCATGTTCAAATGTTGCTCCTTGTCATCCATGTAACTTTAGCATGAAGGCAACTAACAGCCTGCTCCTTCAGTATGAGCAGACACTGAAAACCGAACTGGACAGCAGAATAAACAGCTACAACCATGATAAGTAGGTTGGGTTACCTATGGTGTATAACTATGTTTAATGCGATATTTATGCTCCAATACACACAGCTCAATTGTTTTTCATTTGTACCCCAACAAGGGAAGTCTATGACGAAAGGATTGCAAGTTACAAAGCGATATTTCAATCTCACAAAGAATGTTATTGCCAAAATCCTCTGGCTCAAAAGCTCCTCGGGCTGTGGGATGATGCAGCGGAGATTGAGTGTAGGATCAAGACCTGTGATGATCAAATTATAAGGAAACAGAAGGAGCTGGACTATCTCACTGGTAATAAACATTTCAAACATAACAAGTTGCTCTGAAATATTTACAACTCCTTATGCAACCAATTTCTTTTCTGTCCAAACAGGTCCAGCAGTCTGTTCCTCTACTGAGAAACTGCTAGATAGGTATATTTCTGTGAAAAATTGATAACAAAGAATGATGAGACATAACCTCCAGCAAAACTTACTTTTTCTCTGATTCACTGTGTTTTCCTTTCTAGTGTTGCTGGACAGCAGCTCATAAATGAATCAAAGAAACAACTAGATCCTGATTCGGATGCCATCAGAGATCCTGCTGTCGACATTTCCTCTCTACATCTCAAAGACACAGAGGTGGGTGTCCGAATTCTAGGAAATACTTAATAAATTCAGTCATATCACTGGAAAACCCTGCAGAATGGTCAAAGCATGTGTGTCATGGTCATAACTGCAGAATGGCCAAATATCAGATGAGACAAATGCTGGAAATGTTAATGAGGAACACAAGGCCGATGATGCTATCGCCTGCAGTCCTGTCCCAGAGGAATCAAGCAGTGAGTTGTGGTTATATGAACAGTTTGATACCAATGAATGACAATGCCTTCACACACAATTTTCATTATGTTTTGGGTGTTTATGTTATAAAAAACTCATGAGTATTAATTTCTTCAGGTCAAAGCTGGCCAGGTGGGGTGCATGTGCATGAACAGAGACAGGAAACAGAGCCACAGGACCAAGCCATGGTAATGTTTGTTTACTATACTGAGACCAACTTTAAGATGGCCACTTTTTCATTTCTCCAGAATCAATTTCCCTCTTACTGCTCGTATCTTGCCTGGACTATCTTTCCGTTACTTTATCCCAAAGGTACCCATCCCAAAATAGTGGAAAAAGTACTTTTAAGTCCCACTTCTAAGATCATTTACTTTTGCAAGTTTGATCCATACTCACAACTAAGCCAAACTGTCCCAATGTTTTACAGTCATTGGGACATTAGCAATTCACTCACAATCCGCATTTTAACAATGTCCACAGACTTCTATTTCTTCCAAAGTATGGCAGGCCATTGAATCCCAAGTGACATACTGTAATAGGTTGTTTAAAAATGGATACATTTTTCATGTTACTATTCATTAAATTATGTAACTCGAATAGCAGATAGTAATGCTGGCACTGCATTATCTAACCTTGGTGCAATGCCATTTTTAGATATTCACTACAGTGCTTTCACACATATTTTTCATAGGAACAGCAATATTCTGTGTCAGAGGTAGAGCAGGAGCAGCATAACTTGGAGGCAGAAGTAGGCATAAATGAAGACCAGCCACCAGGTGCAGAGTGCAATGAGGGACTCATCGGCTTCTCTCAGTCATCTCAAGAATCATCGTCTCGTCAGTCGTCCCCAGCAAAAATGAAAGTTGTCCCTTCAACTCCAACATTCCAATTTAAGTATGGTTTTGTCTAAGTAGCCTAACACCTGAAATCACATCACTGTTAAGACATCTACTGACAGTTATGTTTGATGTGTTCAATCCAGCTTCAGTCCCAACTGCTCCCCACATCAACAGACCTCTGATACCAAATCCCCAGCTTTCCTGTTTTCGCTGAACTCCAATTCTGGCACCCCAAGCTTCTCTGGATTTGGATTTGATGAGGGCACGTCACAGGATGAGGTGAGTGGCGAACAAAAAGGAATGAGCTGTTTGACAGAGATCGATGTTTCTTAGTTCTTTTGAATTTACCTTCAGGTTTCTTTGCAGGACACATCTTTTGCTTTCACCAGCCCTTTTTTCAGCCAGAAGGTACTTTTTCTTTTTAAGAGAAACCAGTTTTGTTTCATAGAGTGCTCCTAGAACAAAAACACCAAACTCTGTTCATGTCTTTTCAGAAAACCACAGAAACCAAGTCTTCAGGCTGTAAGTAACAGACTTATTTTTTGTGACGCATGTTACCTGCTTTGAACTTAAGCTGTGTAAATGTTTTGCAGGTCCTGAGTTTCTGTTTGATCAATCAGAGGGAAGTGAGGACTTTAAGTTTGCCTTCTCCTCCAAGAGCCTTCAGGCAACTGACAAAGATAAGGCCGGGAATGAATTTCCATTTTCATTCAACTTCTGAGAGTTTTAGGAAAAACCTCTAGTTCAAAGACCAGTTCTAGGCTTATCTACAGTAATTTCTCATTTAGTGGGCAATGAAAGTACTCAGGGGGGTGAGTTCATGATTTAAAAACATTATAACATTTTTAATTCAACCAGTTATTTATTAATCTATTTAACCTTCATTAATTACAGTGCATATATTTGTAATAGGATCGTAGTTGGATGTATTTTATTGTTGATATAGCAACATTATCAAAATAATTCACAAGACCATATTTCATTCTAATAAAATGCTTTATAATATTTTGTGATCTGCTGTTCAGTTGGTATTAATGAATGACAGCCAGTGTTTCAGTCCTAAATAATACATTTATAAAATTTAATTAAATACTTTATTGGTCCCATGAGTCATTCAAAAGTTCTCCCTGTGTGGTTTTCTTTTGTGGTATTTTAATAGTAAACCACAACACATATAATTTGTTTTTATATTATATATATTTAGTAGTAAATGAACAAAACAAGCTTTGTGGCACACCAGTTACTGATTTGACAATTCAAATACTTGCTCTGAACAAGGAATAGCAATGAATTTTGAAGCCTCGATAACAATTTTACATTATTTACAATACTGTAGCTGCTATGATATTAACAACCGATTGACAACAATGCTGGTTTTTTATAGGTGTTCAGTCCTGTAAACATAAACAATAGCTGATTGAAAATCATTCTTAAAGTCTGTAGAAACAAAGGATGGACAGATAAGGGGTTTAAAAAAGTGCAGAAAGTTTTGTGTTGCTCCAGAGATTTCTAAAACCCAGAATCAATGCTGATGGAGCGTCTAGTCACGTGTTCGATCTCTCCCGGGACATATTCACAGAAGCTGGTTTGATACTTGGCCAACATCCTGAGCATCGGCCGCAGATTAAACCACCACTGGACCTTCGGCATCCGGTGCCTGAAAATCAGCAAAATAGAAATTTACGCAATATCAAGGCTAATTAACAATGCATATACGTTTCACAAAACACAACTGGCTTACTCAAAATCAGTCTCCGCCTTCAGGTCGGTGACAGGGTTGAATGAGATGACCTTCCTGCTGAGACCAAGCACACAAGCTGTATCTGGGGAGTTGGCAAACACACGGCCTGGTGGGGAAATGGTGGGATTGTCACTCACAATGCTGTGGTTTAACTCTCAACAAGCAACTATTTCATACAGTTGTGACTATACAGTCATGGATTACATTTATAGCAAGTCTTGTCCCAACATCCAAAGCGCTTTACAGGAACCATTATTCATTCATACACATTCACACCGGTGGTGGTAAGCTACGTTGTGTACAGTTGCCCTGCACCTTGTCTGAAGTTTTCTTTCAGTTTCTCTGAAATCCACTGGATAGCTCTCACACCCAACTTTGTGCCGAAATTTCTGTCAAATGGAGATGGTGCTCCTCCCTGAAACACAACACATACAAAGAGAGAATTAACATGGTACAAAACTTAACAAAATATGAATGTCACGTCACATAAACAGTGTTGCCAGACTAATTAAATAATTTGTAAGTTGATGAATCTCATATGGAGGCTCCACACCTGCTGAAGGTGTCCCAACACATTGACTCTGCAGTCAAATATGCCCTTCCCCTCTGATGAGTACAGCCTGTGGATGAAATCTGTAGTGTAGTTCTCATGGCATTTTTCATTCCTGTGGATAGAGGATAGGATCAGCAAAGGAAAAACTACATTTCACCTACATGCACCATAAACATTGTGGTATTTTTTGTTTAATTATTTCTGACTCAGTTGGTCTGCCATAACCTACTATACATTCTACTAACTAAATAAAAAACAAAAAAACGTCATGGAAAAACTTCATCAGCAAACTCCTAAACCGTTGAATTCTTGCAAAGGATAATTATTTTCTGCTTGGTTGGAAGGAACTGAGCTGAGTATTGAAAACATGTTTTACTCAGAATTCATTGAGTCATCTTAAAATAGTCAAAAACACACTGTTTTGCTAAATTGGAGGAAATCAGACGTTTGTCTGAAGTTAAAGGATTGTTTGTTATGGCTCAACAGAGCCAGTCAAAGACCATCTTTGTGGTGTGTACCTCAGTACTAGACCCCGCTGGATGTCCTTCTTCATCTTCTCAGCTAAATGCTCCACATTGGTCTGTCAAAAGACCAGAATACATAATTAAGAAACAGAACAATTTAATCATTATTGATAAAAGAACAAAAGAGGCTTTTCTCTTGGTCTTTACCTTTAAGTCATGGATGTTGAAGGGGTCCTCAAAGATATAAGCTGCGTCAGCACCCACTGCTATGCCAGTGGAGGTTGCCAAGTAGCCACAGAATCCACCCATCGTCTCCACCACGAATACTCTTCTCTTGGTGCCAGACGCAGACTGCTTGATCTTATCGCAGCCCTAATGAGGAAATGGAGGGTACAGTCCAAGCAAAGGTGTGGAAATCAATGGGTTGATTTGAATTTACTCTTAATCATCCCTCACCTATTGTACAGTACATCAGTTCTGGAGCCTAGTATGCAGCTTGTAGAAAAAGCAAAAGACAGACCAGAAAGGAAAAGCTGCTCTTTGAGGTGCTGGTGTCTTATATACAAGCTTTTACCTGCCATGGTGCTTACAGGGGTTAACCAGTCTCCTTCCTCTCAAACTTTTATCTTTTGAAAATGTGCTATATAAAAAAAAGTGAATTGGATTGGATTGAAAGTTGAGATTTGAAAACAAAATCCCATAATGCTCGTCATCTTCTCTGTTTACGAAGTACGAGGAGTTCAAAGTCGAGCTAAGTAACACAGCAGCTTTTTGATGTGATATTTTCTGGTGCAGTACAGTCCCCATTCATCTTAATCCTGAAACATCAAAGTCACACGGCTAATGTGCCATCTGCCCAGTGTTACCTCCATGGCAGCATTGACAGCAGTGTCTGCTCCCAGGCTGAAGTCAGTTCCAGGGACGTTGTTGCTGATGGTGGCAGGGATTACACACATGGGGATGCAGAGCTCGTCGTATTGATTCCTGGCTTCAAACAGCTGCAGCACACCGTGGTACGCCTTTGGATATCACAGAGGTACATTAAAACTGCTCTGATCTCACTCTGACACTGAAAATGAATACATGACGACTGCTTCACCTCAAACCCGCCAATTACAAGCAGAGCTGAGATGTTTAACTTGGCAATGGTTTGCACAATCTTCTCCATGTATTTGCTTGGAAGAGTCCTGAGGAAGGAAATTAAACAAACAATAATAATCAGATAAAGGGATATTCCACTCTTTTCACATGTCCAATGCAGTTTATTAGTCACAGTGACAGTAATCAAAAAACCTGAAAACTGGTGTATAATTTCTCCTGTAGATCTGGAGGGTGCTTTTTGGCTCCGAGAGCAAATATGTTTACTACAAAATGTACAATACAATCTGGGATGGTTGATTTTGAAATATGTGATTGGTTAGGTCAGAGAAAATATGATATTGAGCTACTTTATAGAAATTGTGGGATATCTCAGGCTCTGTCAGGTCTGGACAATGCAGAAACAATCTCTCATTACAGAATATATAATTATATACATTAAACATTACATTAAAATACCAGCATATATTGTGAGTGAATTCTCTCACCGCTTTGTCCCCAGCAGAGAGCCCCCTTGGCCTGTCCACCCGGCCACAGTGTGCCACTCCATCTCAAATACCTGCCCACAGACATCTGTCAGTATGGAGCTGTTATAATATATATATAAAATAGACAGTACAAGACAGACAAACCTACCGCTTCATTGGCAAGTCCTTGGAATCCATCATTGACAGCGTAAACCTTGTGCCCATGAGCGAGCGCTGTTCTCACAGCTGACCTCACTGCTGAGTTCATTCCCGGAGCTGGAGCTCCCACATTGAGAATAGCCAAGGAGAAATTGCTCTGCAGGAACATGAGTCAGATGTTACTGATTTGAGTTGAAGGTGTGTGATTCTCATGTGCTAAAGTTAATACCCTCCAGTGTAGTGAGCGTTGGTAAGAGGCTTACCTCAGACTGGGCCGGCCTCTGGAAGGCAAGAAGTTTGTAGATGTTCCAGTTGTTTTCAAAACTCCTATAGGAAGATCACAAGTTTTAGTTTTGTCTTGTTTTTATTTGCACAAAAAATATATATTGCTTGCATCATAAAACAAATCTGAATGGAGTTGGTTGAAATACACTGAGGTGTTTGTTGCGTAATAAACCTCACCCTCCACGCAGTTTGACTGCCTCATCAAACTTCTTCTCATTCATGGCCTTCTGCACCAACTTAGTCTGCAAACAGCGGTAAACAAAAAAAACTTCCACTGTTAGTGTTTCAATGTCATCAAAAATGAATAATAGAAGAGAGGAGAGAGACTCACCAGCTCCACACACTCCATTAGAGGAAGACGAACAGCCTGGTTACCAGACAGGCCGATGACACAGGCTGGAGTGTCAGGAGAGGCCTCCAACAGGGCAACCACCGCCTCCACACCCAACTTACTGCTCTGAAAACAGCACAGTGTGCATTGGAATACGCAAGCATTAAATGTTGGCGTTTAGATGTTAACATGGATAATATATTTAAATATTTAAGAAGATTGACCATGTTTATGTTGCCATTTCCAAGACTGGGGTTGATGTTATGTTTCTAAAACTACAAAGACAGATTAATCCCTGATCTACATTAACTGAGTTTGTAATGTTCTATAATCAGGACGTCTCACTGCGTATTACAGCACCAATGCACTGGCTGCTTACAAAAAGCAAAAAGGAGAAATTGCATAAAACACTGTTGTAGTGTGGCTGTTTCATCAGTCAGAGTCTTAATTCAGTCTCAAGCAGAAGTATTGGTGCAATGATGAACCTTACACACGTTTGTGATTTAGACCAGTGGTTAAACTGTTAACCAGATAAACAGTAATAAGACTCATGGTCTGAATTCTTGCCAGTACATCTGGTGTGTGTGTGTAAAAGCAATTAATTGTAAACCACTGCTGATGCCTCAAGATGATGTTCAGGTGTCATAAATAATAAAATAATCACAGTTATCATTGATGTTCAACTCACCAGTATTCTGTCGAACGCTGAGGGAGTTCCTCCTCGCTGAACATGGCCGAGTACTGTCACTCTGGTATCGTAACCCAGCCGCTTCACCACCAGCTTCAAAAAAAGACATGGAAGCATTTCAGCCTTCTGTTAATTTACTAATTCATGGTACAAAGAGGCTGTGGGAGAAAAGTCCTTCACAAAAGAGGAGACTCTTCTAAAGCGTTTTGAAAATCAAAATTTCAGAGTTATTATCCAACAAACAACCTGCCCTTAGTATTTGCCCTGCTAATATGGCACAAATATCACATTACAGTTGAGTGGAGAGGTGTATCCTTCATTTACCACATACATTTGAACACTGTACTGATTTCTTTTGGTTTAACATTTACCCGTTTAAGATAAGACTGAATTATTAGACTGCTTCCTGTCAAGAGAGTAGCTTTTCCATGCTATTTCATATCATAACATCCTTAATTCTTTATACTTACATCTTTTATATAAGTTGAGGAGATGGCCTTGCCATTTCTGTCGATGGCTCCTTCTGCAACAATTATAATGTTGAGTCTCGACCCCTTTATGCGGCTCTGAAGGTAAATAAACAAATCAAAGCATTAGCCAGTGAATCTGCTTGTATAGTAGATCTAACTTGCAGTGTCCTGTCACTTACTGCCTCCAGACGAGCACACATACGGTCCTCCCAGCCCTCAAAAGGAGGATCCTCTGGAATAAAGAGCCAGTCTGCTCCAGAGGCCAGAGCTGACACCAAGGCCAGATACCTGGAGTAATAGCACAATGTAAGTTTCATTCAGCATATACAATGGCACGCAAGTTTGGGCACCCCTGACAATTTCCATTATTTTTAATTATATATCATTGGGAGTTTGGATCAGCAATTTCATTTTGATATATGAAATAAGTGTATAATTGATAACAAAAAAGGGAGCGTTACTCACCCACAGTGTCGCCCCATGACTTCCAAAACAAAGGTGCGCTGGTGGCTGGAAGAGGTAAGCAATTGTTAAACCACAACAAGCAAATAAACTTTTGCAGCAACTATGCACACAAACGGGGAAAATTTCAGATAGCAGCAGCATACCACCATGCAGGGGAGCAAGTCTGGGCGAGTTTATACAGCTCACTCCCAACAGGTATGAATGGAGGAGTCTGGTTTTCACAAAACTTGGCTTGAATTATTGCATTCCATTGGCTATCAATTATAACGTTATACTGCCTGACACACAGAGCTGCAGCGCACATTTTATCTGTAGATTATTTTTGAATCTGAAACTGAACAATGAATCCTTCTCTAATTGTAAAATCTGCCATGATTTGCTACTCAATATACTATTTACTGTCATATCGTATATGACAGAGAATCCTACATTTAAGCAGCTGGTACCAAACAGGGTTTAGCATCGTTTTCATTTTCTATTGATTAATTAATCATTTCAGCTGTATGTCTGTAGATATCTATTTATATTTTCCACATTAAAGGGCCACTGTGTCCTTGTTAGATGTCCATCTTCTGGAAGTGATTTAAAAAGAGTTACTCTGTGACATGAGGATAATCACTTTGATGAAGCAGCTGGTCATTGTTCATCATCGCACAGTGACTCACCTCTGCGCGGTGGTCATGATGGCATCAATTATCTCCATGATGCGGTGCAGAGCAGAGTCGGCTCCGATGGTCATGTCAGTGCCACAGAAGTCGTTGTCTATGGAGCCGACGAGCCCCACGATATTCAGGTGATCATGCTGTTTGGCCAGAGTGTCAGTGATACGTCCTGAAGCAGCACACCCACGTCAAAGAATTAATACAGAACAAATTAGAAACAATTTCATCAAAGAATTAAACTTTATTTATGTTGTGTTTCCTTTATTGAGAACACCTTACCTTTCTCTACGAGCTCCCCCAACAAGCTGCTCCACTCACTGCGGAAGATGTTTGCCCCGGTGAGGCTGCCGTCTCCACCACATACACACAGGTTGGTGATGCCTTTTTTCACCAGGTTGAAGGCGGCGGAAAGTCTACCCTCACGAGTTGTGAAGGTCTTGCATCGGGCGCTGCCGATCACTGTCCCACCCTGTAGATAGAGATGTCAACGTAAATCAAACAGCTCAAGTGTAATTCCTTAAACTGCCCTATAGTCTGAGATGTAGAAGGAATAGTGTGATGTAAACAAGTCACAACAAGTTACAAAGCAGTTCGGTTAAGCCAAACAGACCATTGTAATCGTAATCTGTCATTGACAAAGCTCATGCTACAGGGGTGACGCATTCATGCTCTGCTCCTGGATGTTGGATGCCATGTTTGAACACGACCACAGTCGCATTATGATGATGCGTGTGTCAAAGATGCACGTGGCGTAGTGGTTAGAGCGGGCACCCCATGTATAGAGGCACAGTCCTCGCTGCAGTCGGCCCTGGTTCGAGTTCCACGCCATTTACTATATGTCATTCCCCCTCTCTCTGCCTCCCCATTTCCTGTCTGTCTCAACTGTACTATCCATAAAGGCATAAATGCCCAAAAAAATATACTTAAAAAAAAGATGCACATGCATGTGCCCTTGAACACACTAGCCACACCAATCCAAGGCAACTCATACTCATTAGGCAATGCAAAGAGGACAATGGGATTCTCACCAGCTATCCCCTTACCAGGTTATTACCATATTAGACAGGCAGGGAGAGAAGAGATGAGATGAAGTGGATGAAATAATAAAATACCTATTAAAACCATAAAAGGAGAAATAAAGAGCAATATTCAAGATATAAACAGAACTAGAACATAATGCCATACAATTGGACGAGGTCTTGACATGTACATAAACATCATTTTGCTACAGTGTTCATAGCCTTGGTTGTTTCTGTGTCATCATTACCAGTGTGTTTCCCACTATGGCAAATCAAAACTGTCCTATAATAGTTACATTTACCATTGTTGTCAACAGATAACACGTGTAACCTACTAGTTGGATGATGTTGGTTACACTGTGCCAGTGCGCCAGTGTGATGTTGTCTCCTCCATCCACCAGGCCCTGGTATCCCTGAAAAGTAAATGACATGTAAGGCTGATCCCAGTCAAGCAAGAACAAAGATCTAACTGTGTGTGTGTGTGTGTGTTTAATAGTGTCACCAACAAGGATGAAGCAGCCTGTTTACCTCATGAATCAGATAGACCTTGGCCCCGACATAGATGCCCATTCGGGTGACAGCTCGGACAGCGGCGTTCATCCCTGGGTCAAGGACAACGGCAGGAAAAATATTCATATTAAAGATTCAACTGTGCCTCTTATCATTGCACACACAAGTGGTTGCATCATGGCTCAGTATGAGCAAATCAAACACTGTGGTTTATGACTTCATTATCAGTTATTAGGCAAAAGGTGCCATCTGCTCAGTGGCTCAGACAGGTACTGCTAAAACTATTCCTGAGATTCAGGCCGAACTGTGCCGCACAGAGTTAGTGTTTTAGATAGAGTAGGATGTCTTCTCATTGTTCTGCTGTTTCATTAGAAAGTCGTGCATTTAAAATTTGATCCCAAAAAAAGCATTAAGCTTCAGCATACTATAATACTCTCAGTGAAGACTGCTTATTTCAGAATGATTATATAGCTGGACTACAATTACTGGTGTACTGATGTTGGCATAACTCTATTAGTGCATAGTGATATATCATTTTAAAAATGTTGACCATATTTCGCTTTGTTAACCTCAATAGTAGTCACAGTGACTTTAGTTATTAGAAGGAGCAAAACAGTATGCATGCTCAAGTTATACCTCAATTTTCAAAAAGTACATTAATTAGATGTGATTATTTTCACCTTTGTGAGTTACAGTACAGTTGTTACAGTAGTACAGTAGTAGTACATAGTTGTACAGTGTAGGTACTGTGTTTGCGGCCCATACATGACCTTTGACCCCAGAGCAGCAGTCTAAAGGCTACAACGCTACACTGTACAGCTGTTGTTTCGTCACAACGTTAGTTAGTATCCACTCCGCTCAGGCAGGTTCCCTGTGCTAGCACATGTGGCATTAACTGCACTTCATATCTGTAGCCTACTTTAACACTACAAACTGTATTGAATAGCCAGTTTGACACGTTCAGGGTCACCTTGTGCATCTCCACCGCTGGTCAACACAGCTATGGCCCGACCAGCTCCCGTCATCTTCAACTTCTCCAAGTCCATCGAGCACATTTTGACTTCTTCGGCTGGAAAAACAAAAAACTAAACTAAATATCCGTTAAAATGTGAGGAGTGGAGTTGAGTTGAGTTGGGTGGGTCCGAAGTTGGTCCAGATGTCGCTTCCTCGTTGGCAGCAGATTAACCCCCTTCACAGTTATCGCACTGCCTGTCTGACACTTCTGCACCGTTTGACTCCGCCCTGTCCAAAGAGGAGCTTCCCTCTCCAAGCACACAATGCGTTTGTTTTATAACCCCGCACAGTCCGGTGACACACTCGCCCCTCTATCAACTCGTCTTGTCTCATAGACCCCGCCCACTGGGTGAGGACTAAGGTGTGTAACAGGAAGTTAAAACTCATCACGTATTACACGAACTTCCCAGATTTCAACAGGTAGCATTGGGAGAAGACCCCGCCCACTTCTTCAAGGAAACGTCTGTTTCAACAGGACAGTATTGATGATTATAAGTTTTATGTCTGTTTCAACAGGACAGTATTGATGATTATACACTTATATCTTCAGTTGCTACTGTCTATGGTTGCTACACACATCTCACACACATGGATCAGTGATTCTGAAATAACCCATTTATTTGTAGTCTTCAATTTGGTGATGGTAATCATCATTATTATTAAACTATTATATAATTTGTTATCTGTTCCTGTTCTTTACTGTTGTTTGTTTCGTTTTACTATTGGAATTTTATTTTGATGGTTAATATGGTTAATTATTCTAAAATTAACCAGTATTCATAATGGGCGCTTTGTTATATATTGGATATTTTATTGCTAATGCCTCCATACTTGACAATTCAAATGTTATCTGTAATAGTTTTGCTATTTCCACCTTGTAGAATGAGTAGTCTACTCTGTGAAAACACACACATTAATTAAATTAAATGTTTTGTGATTTGTTTTTTAAATCATTTGTCTTAAGATTTATATATAGATCAGTGAAGTAATGAAAAACGATGTGCAAATTCGACTAAGACCAGCAATAGTCTTGGCCAGAGAAGACAGAGACCAGTGTTTTGGGTACAGTACATCAGCATTTATTCCATGCAGTTGTTTGCTCTGATTTTATTCTCCCAGATACCCATTGCACTGTACACTGGATAATACAGGAAACTGACAGGATTGGTTGATCGTAATGCCATTTAACAGGAAAGGGAGTTGGAAACGAGAGTAACAAAGAAACAGATGTTTGATACATGGGATGAGGTGACATGATGTCCACAGTTAGAGACAATTTAACTGAAATTCAGATGTAAGTAACTGGTATTTTGATTAAAAACAAGAGGAAGGGATCACGGCAGAAATCTGCATCATACATGCCTCCAGGCTTAAATTACCCTGCTGTGACAGTCACTTGACCGGCTTTTGGTTGGAAACAGAAGTGATTCCTTAAAGCCCATGTTGAAATAATAATAAAAAAAGATTTAGGAACACTTGCAATGTTGCAAATTACTGACGCAAAGTCTGCAAAATTAATACTCCATTTGCAACGATGATGATCTAAATGATAAATGGTCCACTGCAGAGTAGATGATATGACGATTCTTTTGTTCTCGCATACAAATACTGTCCCCTTCCCATACCAATTCATTGTGCTTCCTTTAAATAATGCTTTTTAGGAGAAATCATAGGTCAAAACATTTCTAAAGCTGCCTGAAATAAAAAAAAAACAAAACACTGCACCTTACGAGTTATTCATAATAAATTAATTCAATAATCATGTAGGCCAGCTACAAAGAAAAAAAACAATCAAAATTAAATTAAACCTTTACAACAATCATACTTCACAGGATATATGCGAGAAAGACGATGTTATTGACAGCTTGATCAGATTACCCAGTCATTACAATACATTAGGTTATTTCACACAAACGTAAACAGAGTGAAGGAAACTCAAGGAAAGGCAGCAGCTGTTTGGTTCAGTACCAGGTGTAAGCCTTTTCAAAGCCCTCGAGCAAAAAAAAAAAGCTAATTTATCCATCGGTACAGGTTAAGATTCACCTTGTGCTACTCCGTTTGTGTGACCTGCGCCCTCCTGCAGAGTTCAATACTGATGTGATAGGGATTAAAAGAAGTTCCTGCTCGTTTTCAACCAGTCGTCTGGTTGTCAGCGACAGAAGCCCGAGGCCCCGTCAGAGCTATGTGATACGTTAAAGAAAGAGGACAAAAACAAGTCACGTTACATTTACAGATGTTTATATACAGGTAACTAACACTGAGATGAGGTTGTTGAAAACCAAGAGCATCTTAGTTGCTCTGTGGCCTTGTCACTGGCTTATATTCCTTATGTAGAACCTCAGCCGTCTGCATACACTTGAGCTGACATCTTGACATCATTTTCTTTAAATTCAACCCTAGCTGGCTACTTTTCAACCGCAAAAATTATTAGGGCGAATGACAAACACTCAAACGGGGGTATAAATAAAGCTTCCACAGATGCAGTATCCCTTTTCAGAGTCAACCAGACAAAAAAAAAGTAATATTGCTGGCATTTGGGGATTTTTATAGTAATGGGAAACTTGGGATAAATTATCCTGGGTAAGGGGGAAAAAACAGGGAATCAAGCCAGGACAGTTACATAACACAAGGCAAAGCAAGTCAATACAAGTGTCGCCATCTAGTGGCTATTGATGCATCACTCTTCATTTCAATCACCAACATTAAACCTGAGCACCGAACCCCTCCCCCTCCCCCTGGAAAAGGCTATTTCACAAAAATGGGACAATTTAAAAAATATAGAATCTATAACAAGGTGTTTGACACTTGCTGCTTTCCTCTAGCCACCAGTCACTGTGTTGTGTCTAGCCAGCTAGACGCCCCGCATCCTGAGCAAGCAACTTCTTTATCACCTGAGTGCCACCCTGTGTTATTGCTGTTTTCATCCATGACAGCACAGAAAACTAAATTTGAACATCACACAACAGACAGTATGAAATTACCCTGCTAGAAAATTTGTTCATGGGAGACGCTGCACCGAGTGATTTCCAGAAATGGGATACTGCACCTGGAATGCAACTAAAACACTCTACATATCTATATAATATTAATGTCCAGCAATAAAGGGTTGAACATCAAAGCTATCCATAAGACCTTTTTTTTAATTATTATTCCTGCATGGTCCATAATATGTGCCACTCAAAGAACATTCCTACACGCAACAATTGGTCCAGTCCAGTTTCTCACAGTCCTCGAACAATCCTGAGATGAGACTTGAAACTGTGATGTCTAATGGAGAGGAAAGGGCTTTGTGTTTACACTCGTACACACACACATTGACATACACGCACTCTTGTTGACAGCTCCCTCCATAACTCTGGTTATGACATCTGATTGATGATGACGAGGACGTCGGCGTGTGTCTTTGAGAGAAGGTTGAGCAAGGTCAGAGAAGAAGAGTCTCTACTTTTTTTTTTTTTTTTCCATCAGCTGTCGGGTGAGTCTTCATCTCTGTTGCTCTGCTAACTCGTCCACTTCATGCAGTCCTCTGGCAGCTTTTGCCTTTTTTTTCTTTCTTTTTTTTTTTTTTTAATTCGAGCTGCACTGACATGCTCAGACAGTTGTGGTGGATTTAAGGAATGGGAAGAAAGTCCGGTTGCGAGGCAGGTTGTTTCATGCTGGTGTTCACGCTGTTCCCATGAGCTCCCTCTTCCCTGCTGGGGGTGGGATTGAAGTGGAAGAGGTGTGGGTTACTGGGGCTCTGCACTGTAAACTCATGATAAAAGCAAGTTGATCGAACTGTAGTTAAGAGAGAGAGTGCTTGGTGGTTTGGGGTTTGGGGACTATTACAGGAAGGTGTTGAGAGCTGCTGCAGCCTCATCAAAAGGCTTGTAGTGACACTCCCTGTCTGTGTCGGTCACCTGAGACACCAACAATCGCAATGATGGAACTTCACTCAGCTGTCAGCCTCGGATAGATCGGCGCAGTAATCCTTGCAGTCATCATCATCATCATCATCATCATTATCATCATCCAGTCTCAGTCTCTCCCCAGCACACAGTTAGCCCATGCTCAGTTTCAAAATGTCAGTTTTTTTTCTCCTTTTGGATCAGAGAACATACAGGTCCTGAATTTTCCTTCAAAACTCAGACAAAAATAAATTATGAATGTTACACTATCTACTGTACATTAAATTCATCATTCAAAAGGGAATCCCTGCCATGGGTTTGCCTGGATGCTGTGCTAGAGAGATGAGGGGGAGCGGGGCTCATTAAGGGTGTTAGGGTCTGGGAGAGATTGCATGGGGGCTTTGCTATAGGGAACTATCTTTACAATGTTGTCCTCTTATTGCTGTGTTTTCTGCAGGGCAGAGTGGGACACGGTGGCCTCCAGGCAAAAACAGAACGAAGCCTTGGGGCTGCTTTCACCACGAGGATGGAGCCCCGACTTTGTTATTCCTAATGGTGGCATCGGAGCACTCTGCTTCTGACGAATCGCAGTCCGAATCTCCGAACTGTAGTGGATTCTGAGAAGAAAGACAGAAAAAAAAACGTCACCACACATCGGCTTTTAACAGTTTCCTTTTATTCTTAGATGACCTCCCTCACATCCGCATCACTGACCTCATAGCTGTGTTCATCGGAGCACAGTTTTCCCAAGGAGATCTGGGTCTTGACCCTGCGGACGGCGCACTCCTTGTCGGAGAGGCCGTCTGACTGGGTGGAGATGTCGATGGGGATGTCCGGTGTGTGTGACAGCAGCTCGTCCAGGTGCTCCTCCTGGCTGGCGCTCAGCCTCTCCAGGGGTCCGCTGTGAGAGTGGTCGCTGGTGTTCCCCTCCTCTCCGTCGGACACCGACAAGTTCTCTGAGCTGAACGTGGAGTAAGACTGGAAGCTGCTCATACAGCGATGAGGTCTGGGAGGAGAGCAGGAGAGGACATTTTTGATTCATTCAGCAGTCTGGTTCATAACCTCACACTCAATTTGTTAATATTACAAACTACAGTGTTCAATTTTGTAATTATGCTGTAAATGGTATGTCATTCTCCATTGATGGACCAAATGATGTAACAGTGTTACAACACAGTAGGTGAAGTTTGCAAACTAAACTTTACCTCTGTCTCCTTGGAAACTCCACTTCACTATCCACCTCTCCCTCTTCCTCTTCAGATGACTCAACTTCGCCCTGTAAGAGAAAGCAACCAACCATCATTTTTCACACTCTCCTCGACATAAACACACCTCAGTTTCGCTGATGTGAGGCTTCAATCTGTGCCTACCTTCCTGAGTGGTCTAATAGTGTGGGGCAGTGCAGTGGGCAGGGTGTGAGTGTGTTGAGCCGCCTCCTGTTCCTGTGGCTCTCCCTTTGGTTTGGCCTCCGCATCTGCGGCCGGATCTTTGCCGGGCGCCCCTGAAGAAGACTGAGTCCCTTC
Organism: Decapterus maruadsi; assembly: GCA_030347415.2. NCBI lineage: Eukaryota > Metazoa > Chordata > Actinopteri > Carangiformes > Carangidae > Decapterus > Decapterus maruadsi. The sequence goes on along the minus strand of CM064902.1, from coordinate 12,805,326 downwards.
TTGGGTGTTGAGCAGCGAGTAGTGGGGCAGCTCCGGGTGGTTGGACTGAGGCAGGGTCTCCTGGCAGTGTAGGCAGCCAGGAAAGGGGTGAGCCTGACAACATGGGCACAAAGAACCAGCCGTGGCACCCGGGACAGGATTGGAGCTGGTGGATGAAGTCCGCTGCCGCGTGTCTGCATCCACGGCGGTGGAGATGAGGTCGGGGCTGGAGCCTGAAACGAGGCGCTGCAGGTGGTCCGTCTGAGGGCTGCGGAGGGCGGCGGCAGGGCCAAAGTAGCGCAGGTTGTTGGCACAGTTGACGACGGCCTCTTCGCGGCCCTTCAAGGGGAGCAAGGGCCCCTCGTTTGGTAGGTGATGGTGATGGTGGTGGTGATGGTGGTGGAGAGGCTGCTCCTGGAGAGACTGGGTTTCTTCCGGAGCCCCGACAACAGGCTTCAGCACACCAGGGAACTCGCTGTGGCTTCCTTTGCTGTTGGCGCGGCGGTGGCGAGGCTTGCTGCGGTAGCGGGCTTTACCCGGAGGTGTGGAGACCTTCGGGCTGGCAGAGAGTGGTGAGGGGGAGGAGAGAGGGTCAACACCGGGAATGCCGTCAGAACGAAGCAAGTCGGGCCTGTAAGCGACACATTCAGCAGCATTAACATAACGTATGTATAAAACTCATCTGTCTTTACTGAGAAGTGCCGTTAAACGTTTGAAAATGCAAATGTTAATGTGAGTGCAGCAGCTGAAACAGAGATTTATTATCTTTTCTTTTACAATTAGGGATTCAGTTAACTAGTGGAGGTCCATACCTTTTTGCAGTAGGCATCCCAGGTTTGTGGGAAATGCTTCCTTTCTTCTTGATGAGTTTCTCTACGGCGTTGGACCTGACGATGGGTCGGACCAGGTGTCGCTTGTAGGTCCCGGGATATTTCTTCTCCACAGCCTGTTCTCTCCTGCGGGGAAGAGAGTGAACTTGAAGTTATTTGACTGAACAGAATCAGTATTCATTATTTTCATTACTCTAACCAGGTAGATAGGTAGGTGTACAAATCGACTGTACATACATGTCTGTAAAAAACAAAGCAGTTTATCTCTATGTAGAGGAAAGAAATCAGCTGCTAATGTGGTTGGAAACAAGACAAGGCAATTAAGAAACTCCTTGTGGCTTTAGTTTATATGGGAGCAATAAAGGCTGGAATGTGGAAAAAGAAAATGATTTTGATGTGACTCAAAAATGGCCTGTGGTCCTGGTAAATAACATACCACTGCCAGGCCATTGTAATGATTTCAAAACATTAGTTACAGGAAATGCCTTTGGGAAGGAGGAAGTGGTCGTATACTAACAACCAGCGAAGTCTGATAATGTGGAAAAGGGCAGGACAGTGGCGCAGCATTATGAGGTTTATTTACATACTTCATTAGTTCCTTCTCCCGGACCTCCAGCTGCAGCATGATGGCACTGAGCTCCATGTAGAGATTATTGGCCCTCTCCAGTTTCCTCTCATAGTGCTCCCGAATGTCCAGTGCATGCCTGAGGGAGCACAGGGAAGACAGAGATATATTTATTTCCAACTTCTGCTTCAACTGCAAAGCCAAGGAACAAATGCCCTTAAAGGTCATCAAATTACCATTAAAAAAGACAAGTATTCAGGATTGTCTGTAGTCTGCACGTAGGTCTCAAATTGAGGAACTTGAGAATTTATATACTTGTTACCAACAGGTTGAAAGAATCAATGCTCTCAATAGCTGTTATGTCTTCTTCATCCCTGATTATGATCATGTCATACATACCTGAGTTCGTCCCTCCTGCGTCGGATCAGCTCCTCATCCAGCCTGTGGATGCAGGTGCCTTCACTTTTGATCTTCTCAAAATGTTTCTTCACCTCCTCCCTCCACTCTGACTGTAACATGAATACAACCAGTCAAAATGCTGCTGATGCACTATCAGTGCTCAATGCTGACACAATCATGTTATCTTGAGCAAATGGATCTCTGGCTTTTTTTTTTTTAAGTGCTCTCTCTGTGAACAACACAAAGTGAAGGTAATTTAATCCTTTTGTGGTGCAGACCTGAGACTTGAAATACGTCTCCTGAGGAGCTCCAAGGACGTCGGCGGAGGCAATGTCGAGGTGTAGGAGAATCTGACGAAAAGACGGCCTGTTCCTGGGCTTGCCTTGCCTGAAACAAAAAATAATTGGACAGGAGATGATTAAATCAGACTGAGTATTTTTTTAGGTGGATTTCTATAGTATATTATTTAAGTGTAAACGCAGTTCTCAGGTATTTATATATAATCCATACTCACCATGTTTGTTTCATAAGGATTTTGAAGCCATCTGGGCAGGTGGAGGGCACAGGAAGGTGAAGACTGTTGCTGCCAACTCCCCAAATAATGGCTGAGGAGTCTACGTCTTTGTAGGGAATCTCTCCAGTCAGCAGTTCCCACAGCACAACTCCAAATGACCTGCACCACACAAGTAAGGACGGACAGGCCTCAGCTTACATGTCTCTTTTAGTATATTTCTAAAAAATAATGAATCATTGTAGGCTTTCGGTATTTCAGTACTTACCAGATGTCTACCTTCTCAGAAACAGGCTCATTTCTTATCACTTCTGGAGCCATCCAGGCCACCGTACCCGCAAATGACATCTTTGTACTTTTGTCACTGAGCTCTTTGGATGTCCCAAAGTCGGATATTTTCACAGTGTCGTTGTGGGTGACCAAAACACTATAACACAAACACAACATAAACACATCTTTTAAACTGTTTGTTTACCAAGGTTTAATAGAGAAGCTAACATGAATCCAAATCAGATGCCCTGGGTTAAACCATTGGGACTGGAGTTTCTCTTGTGACATTTCACTGGTTTTTAAAGAGGTGTGAGTTTTTATTCATGACATTTAAAATCCTCCATCCAGAAAGACCTCACAGTTAGAGAAGCACATTTCTGCATCTGAATCATCTCATTTAGCCAAATGAGAGTGACCTTTTCAGCACATTCAGCCTGCGATCGTTCTGCTGACTAATACAGTGTTTGGCTCTGCTGCAGCATGCTGATATTGATTAGACGAACAGGGATAACAGTGCGCAGAGGATGAGACTGGAGGAGCAGGACGAGGCAGGATGTCTTACTCTCACGTTGAGCCGACTAGCTTTTATTAATTCTGAGAATGGCATTTGAGCTAATGTCAGACTATTTGGAGCTGAAAGGCTGAATTGCTGTTGTTGCTTTGGGCTAAGAAATATTTAACAAGGTTTTCCTGAGCATTACAAATCAGTTTTGAGAACACACGACCGCAGCGCAGACGGGCTGCTGCATAACGGTACAAAAACAAGAAATATAGTGCACTTCCCCTGTAGACCGGGAACAAACAACAACTTTTTTTGCTTCACATACAGAAACATTTTCATCTATATTTCATCTCCATTTATTGTAACTCAACACAAATGCAAGCCAAGGTCCTGCTTCAGTGGTGCTTCAGGGTGAAGTAACTGCTGTGATGGAGGATTGACTTTACCAGCAAAACAAGGAACTCACTTGGGAGACTTAAGATCTCTGTGGATGATCTTGTGCAGGTGTAGGTAGTTCATGCCACTAGCGATGCCCGAGGCCCAGTCCACCAGCAGCCTGGGGGTCACTTTCCTCCCCGCCCTCAGCACCTCGTACAGCTGGCCCTGGGCGCAATACTCCATGATGATGCAGTAGCACGGCGCCTGAGTGCACACGCCCCTAAGTAGCACAGAACACAGGAAAGACATCTAGATCATCGAGAAAAAAAACAAACTAAACAGTGTCTAGGACTCGATCAGAGCTATACAAAAAAACCCCAACAGGATAGCAAAACGAAACAAGCATGGTTAAAGTGGCTGTAGACTCACTTGAAGCTGATGATGTTGGGATGCTTGAGTTTTCGCAGGTGTTTGATATCGGTCTCCTTCTGCTCGCGCACCTTCTTGATGGCCACCTCCTCAGAGCGGAATTTGCCCAAGAAGACGGCGCCCTGTGCTCCGCTGCCGAGCCACTGCAGCTCCGATATCTCCTCGAATGGGACCTCCCACATGTCTGGAAACAACAGAATTACATTTTGTCAGTATGACAGCTACATGATGTTACTTTCCGAGCAGCATGTTATTGCCCGATCTTGAATTTGAGCATTGTGTTTGCCTGTCCATAATCACATTGGAAAAACAGATCAAACTACTCCTTCAAGTGAAATTCTAACTCAGTAAATTAAACTGTTACAAACCATATTTTGTTCAAACTTTCTAAATACATGTTGTGTCTCCTATCACCTTTCTCACTGTAATACAGTAAGTCAGTTTATCTCAGTACAGTATGTGGCACAACCACAAAAGCACAAACATAGTAAGCACTAGTTATTGTACTACTCTGTCATACTGAGCAAAAATAAACTTAAAGCCCTGTGCAGAACGCTATAAACGTCTTCGATCGTGAGTCATGTTCCCTCCTCGTTATGTGGTTGTGGAGAGGAGCTGCTGCTAACATCTCTCATACCACTCTATTTGAATGTTAGCTGAGGCCCAGCCCAGGTTTGTCTGACAGTGATGTCTTGTGTCCTGTGTGTCCAGACTGTTCATGTAGTCCTGCAGCAACAAGTTTACCTTCACTATGACCTCAGTTGAGACTGACAGCGTTACAGTTTCACCACAACAGCGTTTTAAGTGAAGCTACTGAATTGCCTTTACTATATGAGGAGAAGCAGGAGGGAATCTGAAGTGAATTTCTCAAGAGTTGTAAAAAGGATGAGGGCATTTGAAATAAACAAACTGCATTTAGTTTCTTTAACAGATGCCAAAAGACAACGCCCGAGAGCTAACCTTGCTGCTGTAGCTTGTACTCGGTCGAGTATGTTTTCCCTATGATGTTCCAGACGGGACGTAAGCAGCCAAACAGCCCTTCTAGGAAGCCCCCTGACCCAGGCCCTGCTCTCTGGAAGTGCAGCTTGATGTCATCAGGGTGATGAGGGTGGGTCTGTCTCCCCTCTCCGCTATGGTCCATGGGACACTCCCCTTCCCCCGTCTGCTCCTCCATCCCGCTGCCACAACCTCCGTGCTCGCAGGACGCCGGCGACCCGGCTTCTTCGTGGTCCTGCTCCTGCAGCTGCAGAACGCTGTTGTCGAAGTGCCCGCCCTCGCTCCGTGTGGAGTCCACGCTCAAAGCTACGTTCGGAGGGGTTATGCCCCCCAGCACCGTGTCCTCGTCCTGGCCAGGTGTCTGCAGCATCTGGAGCGGAACGGGCAAATGCGTCGGCGGTGCCAGGTCTGTGATAATCTGAGGAGGTAAATTAGAGGGGGGGGCCTGAGGAGGCTGGGGCTGAGAGTTCGGCGAGTTTGATTTCTTCATGGCGTCCCCGACCACGGTGAGTTTAAGCTCCTCTTTCAGCTTGCCCACCAACAGACTGGGGCAGGAAGTCCATGACAGCACCTCGGGGGAGCTACCCATGGTGTCGTGCATGTGCATGGGCCGCCCAGTGACGATGAGTGGGGCGCGTCCTAACACAGAGGTTTGTCTGAATGCTGAGAATCACCTGCAGGGGAGAGATAAACAAGGAGAAAAGGAAACAGGTTAATCACATTGTAAAATACATAGAATTTGGAGCAAAAAGCTTGAATTGAATCCACTTTGATGATTGCATGAACACGATTACAACCATCATCACGGGACCCCGTTACTTCCAAAACGCAATCCTCTCAATTCTCCACATTTATCAGGGTTTGAGTGAGACTTACAGTAAAGATTATTATTTCAACTATGGGATACAAACAACACAGAGTGGAGCAGGCAGATACTGCAGAGTAGACACATCTAATGCATTTCTGGCCAAGTTCTGGGAAACAGTTGGACTGAACAGATCACACTATGATACTGTGATCTCTGTGAAGCACTGACAGTATAGCGGGGATTAAAGGCCTTGTTGTGTATTAGATCTAGTGAGAGCAAAACATCTGGCACACACAGCCCATCCTCACCGCTTAACCAGCAAGCTTCTGTAAACCCAATAAACAGCCGCACAGGACACACACTCGTTTTCTTCAGTCGTTCAGGCACCAGGAGAGAATCTATAGCATCTTAATCTGTCTGTTGGTGTTACACAAGACGCCGCTGCAACAAGGTCAAGGACGGGATACGTTTCCAAAAGGCATGGGTCTAAACATAGAGGACAAGGGAAAACATGTCATTGGTGATATACTGTAGATAAAAACCACTTGTGTAACACTATGATAATGACATTTTTATGTTTTTGCTTTGTTTTTTTGTTGGGATACAGTACATTTTCTGGAAAATCAACTGAGAACCTGTTTCTTTGTTTGGATAATCAAGCAAATTAAACAAAATACCAGGACAGTCACAAGAAAAAAACCCACTGATGATTGTATATCAGCAAAAAGAAAAAAATCCAATAAATTTGTTATGTGAAATAGTTAAAACATGTAAATAAACTCAGAGCAAATACAGTATGTATCCAATATCTATCTAAACCAGTGTGACAGAGGCCCTCCCTGAGCTGTCAATCACATCTGAGTGTCTTCACCAGTGAGTGAGACAGGATCAGGTGTCATCACATGACCCAAGTGTAGACGATTGGTGATTATGTGATAAAAAACAAAACAGATACTGATGAAGACCATGGGGTGTGGGTGATAGCTCAGCACAAGTAGATCCAGTAAATGGACCTTGAGCTGAGATCATGCATATGCATTGTCATGCATCATGCATACAGGTCCAAAGGTCAAGCATGAATTTCCATCATTTCGCACCACACTGTCACTAATGTGGTGACCAGTTATTTCTCCGTTGCAACAATCGCCTTCACTTTACAGTGTATGAACAGCAATGAAAAAGAAAGATGTAGAAGTCCACAACCGAAAAACATTACACAAAAAAAATGGACACTTAAAAGTGTAGAGTGGTGTTGTCCTGTATGTCCTGTGCAAATTGAATTAAAAGGCCAAAACTGACAACTCATGAGTGACAGATGTCAACCAGGAATAAATGGTGCATGTTGGAGACTATTTTCAGTCATGGATTAATACACATTTGGTGCTGCGGTGGTGAGTATTTACAGCAGCAGGATGGCGCATGTGGGAACGAGCCAAAATAAACTACACACAGACAGTGTTTGTCATATCAAAGAAACATGTTGATTTCCATTTGTTCTGCTACTCTATTTCCATATGATTCCTAATTCTCAGTTTCTCAAATATGAATATTTGTAGGAACAAAATAACTAATTTGAATATCTTTACTTGGACTACAGAGTCTTTTTTTTAATTCACTGCACAACCCATTGATTATTATTATGGAAAATACTTGTCAAATGTATTGATACTAAATATAGTTGTTGAGGGAATAACACTATCTTACCCGAGGCTTTCTGTGTTAATTACTTGATACAGAAAAAAAAATCAAGCTATTTAACAAAACACTTAAAAGCACATGAACAAACACTTGAGGCCTTTAAAACTGATTATGACACAAAGTCCCTCTACGAGACTGGGACTGGGAGATGGAGGACCTGTTTCAGTTGATTCGTCAGTGTTGCAAATCTCTGTCGTATCTGTGACTGATGGAAAGATGTAGAGTAAATCTGGCTTTGGGGCAGTCCCTGTGTAATCTTATCTTGACAACCATTTGCACTCTGTGATGCAAAGCCCTGCACTTCAACACCAACCAAAAACACCATTCTTCATATCAAAGATGTAATTTAGAAAACTGCTGAAATGTGCAACCTCTGTCCTATCAATCACTCTAATAACAGTTTACAGACACGGTGTGCAGTATTTCACATGATTATAACGTCTTACATCAAGTCTCTGTGGCGGCACAAGTTTTTGTTTGTAGGAGAATGAAACAATCCTGAAGTAAATGAACAGAGGCTGCAGCGTACCACACACTGTGTTTTCAGACAAACAGATGGCCATTTATCCACAGTCTGATGGTGCTCCTTTACCAATCTTGGCAAAAAGCAGCACAAAGTAGTGGAATAATCACTGCGCAAATGACACTAAGAGTTTCTTTTTTTTTCTTTATCCCCGTTGAACCCCATGAGGATGAGGACGTGGCCTCAGAAATCCAATCAAGTTTGAAGGGGGTAGTAGAAAATAAAGAGTAGAGGTCACAGACTAGAGGGGAGGGAGATAGCGAGAGGCCGTACAGTGTGTACAGTCGGGAACAGGAGATCAAAGTCCAGGAGGGAGGAGACGGAGAGGCAAGAGCAGTGAGTTGGCTCTGTGTTACGTGGAAGTTTCCCAACAGGGCGAGGACGGCGCTGGAGTCCAATTGAAACACACTTCTTTTACGCTGCCCACTGCGGGGAGCGCTGGCACGGACGTACAGCTCTTCCACTTGGCACAGGTCAAAGTACAATCAGGCCCATGTCCCTCTGAGGCAGATCGCTTTGCTGCTCAGCCATGACACTTCACCCGGACATCAGAGGGCAATATGCGGTTTTAATTAAGCATTTGTTATTGTTGCTTTTTGTGCAGACTTGATAAAAAAAACAGCGATGAACAGAAAAAGGGGAGAAAGAGGTAGAATAAAGGTTTCTAACTGGAGCCAACACATATGCTGCTTCCATGTTTGTGCTGTATCTGTGTGCATCTACTGGGGGGTAACCTGAGCGCTGTGAGAGTGTAGCGGCTGCCAGGAGCTCATCTATAATGCAGGCCTGTCTCTAAGCAGGTTGCTGAGAGTGCAGGGGAAGGAGAGAACGATCTCTCAGGTATCCAATAAATCCGTCCCTTCCACAGCGGAGACAATCGAGCCGCGCGAGCAGAGGCCCCACACTGTAATTCCACCCCACGGACAATTCTCAGGGCTGGGCTTCTGACGTGGGTCGCGGTGGGTGGATGTGGTCGGCTGGATGGAAACACGCACATTAAGACGCCGGCCTGCAAGCGCTGTAAACTTCTACAAACTAACAAACTACTGTAAAACAACATAATTAACTTCCCCGGAACAACAACCACAGAGCACAGCTGGACAGGAAATCTGATGTCTTTTCTACCTTTGATCATTTTCTCCCGTCCTGTCCTCTCTCTGCTCAGTGCCGTTCGTCCTTCAGGTTGAATCTGGTCTGAGTCTATGCGTCTACATCTGACACCAAGAATAGGAAACAGACCTCTCGCCCTCTCCTGTTAATCTCTAATGGAAGATCTCTATGAGCATAGAATCCCATGAATAATGTCTGCAACCTAATCACAAAGGACCCGAGGTTTCATTTACACAGTCATTTATTTACAGGACTTTCCGAAAGTGGCCATGACTGGGCAAAATGGCAGGCCGAAAAAACACGGCGCGACATGTCTGTTTCAGGTCGATATCTCTTCAGAGGAGGCCACAATGCAGATATTTAGCAGAATAGATAAAATGAAGACAGAGGGAGGGAGAGAGGGAGCGAGCTGAAGGGGGGAGAGAGAAATTATCAGGGGCTGATCCTTTAATCCCTCTACAGGGCTCTAAAGACAAGCTTGTACAAACACAGACCCTATTCAGCCCTCCCCCTCCATATATCCGCTACACACTTCCTTTCATTTCTCGCCTCTCTGAAGGCGATCTCGTGTCAATGGCCAATAGTGCGACACGTTATCAAAAGTACATTTCTGGTAAATGATCACACTTTCCAGGTTCTGGTCAGGATCGGCAGAGTGGAACTGTTACTGTATCACTCTATGTGGGTGTGGGTGTGGGGTGTCTGTGCATGTGTGCGTACATGGCAGCTGGTGGTGCAGGGGGATCAGGTTTAGAGGACACACGTGTTCGGATATGCACACACACACACATCCACACACACATGCCAAGGGCGTGTCTGGCCGGATCCAATAATCCCAATACTCCCAGCAATTCTTTGGGGGCGGCAGTATTTTCATGGCACTCAGCAAACACCAGTTCGCATTGTGTTACTGTACCTCCACACGGGCAGCTGGACCCTCCACAACATGTTAATGTAGCAGACAGACCTTTAATCTATACAGACGCGCACGTTGAGTTCATCCTCGCAGCAGCAGCAGCAGCAGCAGCAGCACCGGCGGCATCTGCGTCTCCATCACTCTGCTCCTCATTAAGGGAAACCCTGCTGGGCCCCACAGGGGGAAACCTCCCTTTAGGTGACAGCTGCGCCACCAACAAAGAACCAATTTAGCCCCGGTCCCACCTCATCATTCACACGTTACCATGTCAACACAGCATCCATCCTGACCTTCTGCTACCAGTCACAGTCGCTCTCATACAACACTGCGGTTTTTGAAGGAGCCAAAAGCCTGGAGGTCACTGTTGGACCCACTCAGCCTGTCACATAGGGACATGGAGTTTTAAATAACAGCAACAAAGTGGGATTCACTATTTTTTTTTTTTTTTAATGAGTGAAGGGTAAGCCAGCCGACATATCATTTTGCATTCATCACAGTAGGTCATTTTTGACAACAAAGGACATGTTATGCAGGGCTCCAGACTGCCCTTAAATGGGGGCATTTTGTCCCTAAAAAAGTACATTTTCCATCTACTTGCACATGTGCAACCAGTACATTTGCTGTTTTTGTTTTGTTTTGTTTTTTACACACAGAATCTGGAATCTGTCACTACAGGAGGCAGGCCAAGGTGTATGAGCATCATGAATGAAAAGGAAATGTGAATATTTGCTTTGCAAGTCGATTTGAGCCCCTAAATTATCTCTTTGGGCTCCTAAAATTAAATATAGATCAGAGCCACTTTGCCCCGAGTAAAAAAAAAAGTTAGTCTGTTATGGCTCTTGATGGGTACAGATTCCAGCCTCATGAGCTGCCAGATGCTCAACACCTGTCCAGCACGTCTGACTTTCACATCAACAGACAGCCGAGGCGTGCGGAGACACATGACTGCAGCACAGCGGGTGCTAGTCAGACCTTTTCACAATTACTGTCAAGATTCACTTCCTTAAGTCTCACTCCGTCGCTTCGTCTTACGGAGCTCAATTCCGCTGGGTTGTGAGGATAAATACCTGTTCCAGACTGTTTCCATCCCTCCTGACCTCTTTCCTCAAAAACAAACAGAGCAGAAAGTGAACGATGAGAGCGCCACTTGTCTCCACCGAGGACTTCAAAGAAGCAATAAAAGGAAGTTTACAGTAGAAAATAGCCAAGATGCACACAAGAGCCTCTCATGATCAGCAGCTCTCTGGAGTCTCTCTGGCCTGAACTACACATGTGACTGTCTGTTATTCTGGGTCACAGCTGAACAGTTGCACTCTGATATCTGTACTTGTTTCCCCCCAGTCAACGCAGACTATGGACTTTCATGGCTGGTGTTCGCTGTGTGAGTAAACACTGTTATGAAATAGCAATCTGCAATATCTCATACTTCTCGTCACTGAAGCAGACAAAATTATGACGTATTTAGCAATGTGAACATGAAATACACAGACTTCCTGGATATGACTCTGCCAACAGAGCTGCTTGATTGTCGGGATGTGGGCTGATGTCTAAATCAGCTTTCCCCTTGCAACCATGGCCGTGAGTCCTGCCAGAGGGGATTGGACAGCCTGCTGTAGGTGGGTGAAAGTAATAATCTGCTGCTGAGGGCACAGCGGTGGAGGGAAAATAAACAAATTCTAGCACGTTGTTTAGGCCTCTGTGGTCGCACGGCTGACATTTTGTTATAATCCTTCGTTCTTCATATTCTGACACCCACTGGTGACTCACCTGGTTCTCTGGGCTGACTTAAATACCTGGTGGTGGCCGGAGGGGGGGAAAGCTGGCCACTGAACAATAATCCCTGCCCTCCTACCTGCCTACCTGCCTGTCTGCTCGGGGGTTTGACCGGCGTGGCTGCGCAAATAGGTACAAGGTCAAAGCTGCTGCTGAACCTGAAGGGAAAGTGCCAGGTGGGATCATGTGGGATATGAAAGGTTTGTTGTGAAGGTTGGATTGCACAAGGGGAGGAGGGTCAGGAGGATGAATGAAACCAGCAGAGAGAGCTGACTAATGAGAGGATGAAAGAGTATGTAAAAAGAAGAAGAAAAAAAAAACAGACGAGCCTTGATTGTTTTCTTTTGAGGTCCAAACGTCTGGTTGTGAGGTTCCCTAATTTGTTACTGAGTTTAAAACCAAATCAAAATCATACACATTTGAAATTCAGATACTGGGTTAACATGGCTGACAATCATTAGCACCCCGACCACACACATAACTTGTGCCTCAAATAGCCTCAGCCGGTACCAGCCAGAATTGGAGAAAATAAATAACTGGGAAGAAAAAAAAAAAAAAAAAAGAGTGTGCGCCATCGACACGTCACACACTCTCCCTCCAGCTTCGGTCTCTCAGTGAGGCTGCAGCCAGCACTGCAACCAGGACACACAGCCTCATAAAACCTGCAACTATAAGACGCACTCTGCTCTGAAAAGCTCGAAAAAGCTTAAATATCGGCCTTTTCAGTCAAGCAGACTCTTTGTTCCCTGGCGATGCTGAACGATAAAGCTTTACAGAGCTCCGTTTATGAATACCAACCAGATCCGTCCGGATAGATGATGAATGCAAACAGACAGAAAGGGACGGTAGGGCCAAGGAGACGGTGAAGGGAGAGGATGGCTCTGAGAAAAGCAGAGGAAGGACGGCAGATTAAGGAGACACAGAGGAGACACAGAGGGCTGTGAATAAGGGAGATATGGAGGGAAATTGTAGCAGAGAGAAAATGAATGAGAAATAGACAAAAAAGAGAAAGAGAAGCTGATATTCTGCTGCTGCTGTGGCTGCTTGCGGCACGATACTGTACCAACCACGCTCCAATGGGAAAGACTCCCAGAGCGACAACAAAGGACACAAGAGGAGCCGGCTCCATGTGAACTGGGCCTGTCTGCCCTGCACGGCCAGGAGACAGCAGTACACACACACACACACACACACACAGACAACAAACACACACTCAACGCTGCTGCACACCAGAGCAGCTGCTGCCACAACAATCCCCCTTGTGCTCTTTTAATAGGGACGGCCTGCTTGGTCTGCCAATAACAAGGGCCGAGGAGAGAGCCAGACACACAAGAAGTGACACAACAGACAAACACGCATATTGCGGGAGACTGGCTGTGACTGACACCGCTTTAATGGCTGCAATATGAAATCTACAGAGCAAAAGAAAACGTTACATGAGCAAGTGAGAGGAAGTGGGTGTCGTGCTACATGAGTCTTCCACAGCAGAAAGCCGGGGAAATCAATACACATTAGTTGCTTCTAGTAGCTCCATGGGTTCATGCTACCTCGCCTCACTCTTGGAGTAACCGCAACATGCACCTCATTAACTCTGGAGCTGAGGCAGCAGCTGAAGTCTGATGCTCTCTGGAGGAAACCCAAACTCTTTCTTAGACATGAATATGCAGCCATTATTCTAAACACTGGAAAAAGGATGGATGGATGGATGGATGGAGCTCTCTCCTCCTCCTCCTCCTCCTCCTCCTCCCCCTCCTCTCAAGCCCGGCTGCCAGCTACTCATCCTGTGCAGTTACATAAACATGCTTAGTAGCAGAGGACAGAGGTGGGCACACACAGAGCTTCCCTGCTGCCAAGCCGAGTAAATAAAGAGACGGATGAGGACGCAAAGTGGGGGAGAGGAGTCGAAGATGGAGAGGCAAGGAGAACGAGAGGAAGAGTGAAGTCGGACCAAAATAGAAAGAACGTGAATGTGATTCGTGTATGTGCACTGGAGAGAACGGCCCGTGGCTGCGCACAATGCATAAGTGTCCTAGAAAGTCTGTCATGTCTGACCACTAGTGTTGTGACGTGTGAGGTGTTTGTTTTGTGTTTTTTTTTCCTCCCCTTAAATAAAGAAGTGAGAGGCAGCTAGGCTCTGCTGGATAATACCTTCTCCTCCATCTCAACCTGTCCTTCAGGGGGCACAGAGAAGTGCTGCATCAAAAAGCAGCAGCAGCATCAGCAGCAGCATCACCACTGAGCCCAAAATAGCTCCTGCACGCACCGACGCACGACTGCTCAACACACTCCTGCAGCACTGCTGCTGAGCAAACGCTGACACCTGATCCACATGCGAGGAGCACGCACATACAGACACGAGAATGTCTCCTCTCAGATGTACACGCATGTACAATGAAAAGAAACATACAAACGCAAACAACAGAAGAAGCACCTCCACATCACACTGCCTCCACTCAAATCTAAGGCAAAGACACAGCATCAGCAGATTACTCACAGCAGACAGAGCTTGGATTCATGGTCCTCTCTCGGCTCTGAGGCAGAGATGGAGAAAAAAAAAAACACTGGGGGAGAAAGACTGAACTGATGTTGAGGATCCGGGAAAAAAAACAAATACAGCATTAGAGAAAGAGGAGACGGAGGCTGACAGACATTCCTCTAACTCCCGCAGCACCTGTGATGTGAGTGGGTGGGCGGCAGCGTCACTGGGTCGCTGAAAACCTGCTCACGTCACACTTTTCATGAATGGAGCTGTCTGACGCAGAGAGGACACGGCTCAAAGAGCAGAGGAGGGGAGGGAGACGGAGCGGCGGGGGTTGGATGGAGCTTTCTGCACAGACTCGGAGAGGCGGAGCGAATAGAGATGAAGAGCCGGAGCAAGAGGGGTGGAGGGAGGGAGGGGGGGGGTTGAGGAAAAGGAGGAGGAGGGGAGCAGTATTTCAAAGCAAAACCAGCTGGGAACAGCAGGTTAGGCTGCGGTGGCGTCTCTCTGTAAGTAGGACAGACTGTTTCTGCAGAAGAGAAAATCCCTTTGTTCCAAATCAGTGATCGGTTCTCTCCACGCCAGTCGTATCCCACATATAACCGCACACTGCTCATCCCGCTGAAGCGCTGCACGGGCTCCTCGTTTGTCACAGAGGTGCACGTTGACTTTAACATACCATCAGCCTCTGCTTTCTTTAAGACATTGCAACAACACAGATCTTCTTGTATAGTTTAGTGGCAACACAACTAAAATGCATGTGATGCTCAAGAATGACAGAATTACACAACAAGGCACTGAGGACTCTTTCTGAGTTGGAGCTTCAGGAAAATAAATTATTTAGGAATATAGAAATCTATAATTGTTTTCTTCATCATCCCTCTCTGACATGATATTTGGACAACCAAAAAAATGGTTCTTATTAATGACTGATAAGAATAAATAAATAATCTATTAAATAAATCAAATTACGATACCGTATGCACCATATTAATCCTTCACTAATGGTGTCTTATTAGAGAGTGGTCCCAGAATGAATAACTTTTTACATGGTGAAATCTTCTTAAAATTTGGATTAATTTGATGTTTCCACTTTGTACTCGAAAACAAGTGTTTTATGATGCATGTTAACTGTGTACTGTAGCTTAACAGTGTAACTTGTTTTGAATTCATTCAAAATCCCAAACGGATTAAATCAAAAGAGGTGACTTTAAGAAAACAATGCAACTCAACACAGTCTCTCTATATTATTTAATATTAAGTTAACTCAGGTCATATCCAGCTCCTCATACACAAACACAGAGCCAGAGCACAGCCACTCTACACAAACCCTACGTCGATAGATAAATATGATATACTGTTATGTGTCTGAGTCTGGTCATCAAATTAATATGCAGTGTGTAACTTTTTTGTAAAAACAGAATAACAGAAGATTAGCAGACTTCAGTCACCTCTGTTTCTGCAGAACATGAGACCTTTATCTAAGCATAAGTGTTTTTCTATTTTTATATGTCAACTTCAACCAGCTGGATTTGGCCAATTTTCCGATTTTCCAGACTCGGGAGGAATAAGAGAGCTCAAGCTTCAGGGTGAGGAGCTGTGACAGTCAGAGAAAACTTGAAAGGTCAGAGCCAGAATATCAAAGAAAACTGTTCTTTTCTTTACCCCAAAAGGTCATTTAAATGAGTTTTATATTTTAGTTTAAAACATCAGAAAATGTCAAAAACTTAAATGAAAGAATAACAGTTTTCACTTTATGCCAAAGACATCTATGTGTTTTGTTGCAGATATCTACGGAAGTGAGCATGCTAGCCAGCTAGCCCCAGCCTGTCCTGTCTTGTAATACCACTTCATACCTCAAGAAATGATACTGAGCGATTTTAGCCTCCAGTCTACTGTAGCCTAAATCCAACATCAGAGAGGATGAAGAAGTCGAACTGAAAACAGTTTAGTGCCAAAGAAAAAGAGTGATAGAAGCAGAATTAGAGTTAACAATAGCGTTGTGAGTTTCCATTGCTGGACTTGACTCTTGTTGAGCAAAAGAAAGTCACAACATTGCTGCTGCACTGGCCAGTAGCAGCTAACAATGTTGACATTGGCTATTTAGGAACAGCCAAAACTTTTTTAACGTTTGGTTTTTGCTGCATTTGTGTGCATGTACTGACCTGTGAGGTGGTTTCTGAGCATCTCAGAGGTCTGCCGAGTGTGACGAGGGCTCAGTTTCGGCTTTGTTTCGCTTTTCACCTGCGTACACACAAAACAGATCGGGGACAGGAGTTCATGGGTGAGTACATGGTACACATTGAAGACAAATGAAGATGATGCATCTTAACCAAATAAACAGTTGGAGCTTTAAAGATATTGTCGTGTGCAACCTTTTCAGGGGGGATATCAAAGAACTGACAGAAGGGTCATAATGCAATCAAAGGAACTGAGAGGAAATGCGAGGCCACACAGATGGAGGGAGGTCAGAGCAGTGTATCCGTCTGTCTGTCTGTCTGTAGCCTGTGTGTGTGTGTGATGGGTAATGGCAGAGATTGAGACTGACTACGTCCAGAGGGGCAATCAACAGAGAGTGATTGAGAGGGAGGGCCTGCGGGTGAGTGGAAATGCTTGGGGACCAGATGCTCCACCCCTTCCTCTTGTCTCAGGCCCAAACCTCTGGGGGTAGATGATCGGTGGGGGGCAGGGGGAGAAAGAAGGAATGTAATGATGCACGGAGAGTGAGGGGGTTGGAGTATTGGAGAAGCTTTGTGCAGCCTCCATCCTCAGGCCAGAAGAGCAGATCTGGTATCCCGGGGCGAGGCTGAGGCGGAGGTGTCCAGACACTGCCTATAAATGGCGTGAAATGACAGTCAAATGAGTCACGGTGCAGATGGCTGCGGATGCTGGTTCTAATGGGACTGACAGTGGGGAAGGGTGAGTGTGTGCTGCATCTGTTAAAACTACACTTTTGTGATGCAAAGTTCCAAATTAACACAATATGAAACACTCTTCTGGCCCACGAAGAGAACAAGAGTGGGTGAAAACTAAAGCTGTTAGTGCTGCCATGTTGTTGCAGACAGACTGCTGTAAACAAGCGCACTGCTGCATACACACACACAGAAACACACAAAAAAGAACACAGAGGGGGGAATTCCCAAAAATAGAGCTCCAGTTAAATATTGACAAAAAGGCAGAGAGACATCAGATATCCAAAGGAGCAGGGAATTCAAATTCCTGACACGTTTGCTTAGCGAGAACCTGAAGCTCTGCTCTATGGCCCAGATTCCAAAGGTCAGCAGATCACAAGTCTGTGCGCTCATGTGAACACATGCAAGGCCACGTTGTTTAACAAAAACAAAAACCAGAAACTACAACAACACAAAAACTCTTCAATAAAACAGAGAAACTCTACGACAGTCAATAGTTTCAATAGTCAGCTTTCAGCTAAATAACATCTCTCCAGCAGGGCGAGAAAAAACACTTCAGATGTTGGGAGCCCAATCAAACATGACCTTTACATTTAAACTAGGATGTGATTTTCTGTATGTATCTTCTCCAAGATTTTCAGTCTCAAATAACTCTGGAGGGTGACGAGCACCCCAGCTGGTGCTGTGATTGCATTGATCAAAGTTTCCTCAGGTAGAAAAGAGCGCCCAGTGCTGTACATTTTAAGTGTCTCCAATTAATATAAGGGGGAAAAAAGAAAAATTTTTCTTCTTTCCTTTTTCTTTGTGTCATGTACAACAACAAAGAAAACAGAGTTCATTATGGCAAAATCACGAAAGAGTTATGATCATAAGAAAACAGGCCACAAACACTCAAGTCTCCCCAAAAAGCACTGTACACCTGTACTGCAACCACATCCATCTGTCCAATTAAAGAAGCAAAAAACCTGAGTGTTTGCCTTTTTTTTCTTGAAATATGATGAAACCGACAACATCCCTTTAAGCCCCTGGGATGAAAGTTGAGCTATTAACAAGTATAATAATTTACTCTTTCACTACCTCAACATCTTAGTTTTTCAGAGGGTTCAGATGACGTATGCGGTCAAATGAATCCCAGACCGCTTCTTTAAATGTTTCCCAAACCCAAAGATATAATAAGAGTCTGACTTCAGTACCTCAATTAGGTTTGCTCCAGCTCTGGTCGAAGCCTCCTGCTCCGTCTCCATCTCCAGCACAGACCAGATGTACAGCCAGTCAGTGCTCCACGTGCCCTGGCCTCACCTCCGAGTGCACCACAGCCGTAAACCACACTGGCTCAGCTCCGTTATGCACACTCATTACTATTTCACCAGCAGCGGAACAGCAGCACTGACAGCTCCTGTGTCCCCCGCATTAATAAGAGAAAAAGCACCATCGCACACATAAGCTTACCGTGGTTTACCTTTCCAATCTGCCATCGCATGCACATGCAGCAGCCGCGCACAGATACCCCGGCTCACTGTGGCTGCCTACAACATCCTACAAAATGACCATGGAGGATTGTGGAGGAAGCAATGTCACTGAATAAATACAAGTGAAAGATAAAAGGCACATTTCAATTTTCACTTCCCAATACCTGATCAATATCAGCTGATACCAAGCACTGATCTGATACCACTACTCTGAGAAGAATTAACAGCTGTATACTCCTTTGGGTGTCCAAACAGCCTAGAAAATGTGCTCACAGCTTAAGTTACTCTGCTGACTTCAAATCAATTCTTCTTTGCTTCTCTACAAGTGTAGTTGCCTCTGATGCAACTTCTTATGTAGAAGAACAAGACGAATAAAATGACATGGTGTAGGTAGGATCTGTGTACCCTCACCAGATACAGTACTTCAGACAACGTTTTGTGTTCTTAACTGAACAACTAAAGGTTTAGCTTATTGTATGTTAACTTTCCTTCAAGAATGAAAAATCTACCAAACACTGGCACTGCCCGCCTGTGGAGTTACATTTGTTTCTTTATTATTCAATCAAACAAAAAAAACAAAAAAAAAAGGATTTTGAGAGTAAAAGTATCAATATTGCAATCCCAAATGTTTAATGGCAAGTAAAATAAATGATCAATTAAAATGTTTGGCATCATTTTTCCCTGTTTGCCATTAAAATGTTTTGCAAATCATCATCAAAAGTTGAACCTCGTAGACGGGACCTACACTGAAAGCTATAAGACACGTCTCTATTGGTCAGCCTCGAACCCCCGGCTTGGAAACCAACATGGGAGTTCTTTTTGCAAACAAAACTTGAGATGCTCTGACTCAGTCGTCTAATCATCACAATTTGGCCATTGTCAAACTCAAGTCCTTACACTTGCCTACTTTTCCTGCTTCTAACACAATAACTTTGAGGACAAAATGTTCACCTGTTAACTAATATGTATATCCCACCCACTAACAGGTGCCGTGATGAAGTGCTATTCTGTCATTGGTCATAATGTTATGCCTGATCGGTGTAATTACAAAGAAATGGGTGAAACCAGATAACATTTTTACTTGTTTCCTCAACACAGGTGTTATGGTATTTCATGTAATGGGAATTAAGAAATAAAGACTGTGATCAATTTAGAAAGTAATAAAGTTTTAAAAAACAACTCTTCAGTCTCCTTTACTTGCTATTTTTTCCTGACAATTTTGTGTACACATTTAATGTATATTCCACAGAAATTACTTGTGATTGGATGATGTGAATGTATGTCCTCCTATAATCCTATAAACAACAGCTGAGTGTCAGTGAGCCTGCACTGAGAGATAAAATGAAGTAAATTGGAGGGAGGAGGTCAACGGAGGCAGGGAAACACCTAGACTAATGAGAGTAGACGCGTCCTGACTGTGTTGACTTCATGCACAAGGACAAACCTCTTTAGCCAAGATGGACGACAGAAAACAGACCGGCCCCCGGACGATTGGTTGGTTTTACAAAGGCAGGCATGGATGAGCGAGTCCTGCACACAACAACCACTGATTCTGAGAGACAGATAATGCTTGTGAGATTACCATGCTGAGCCCACCAACAACCCACAGCCTGACCAATCCGCGCTGAGAGGAAATTACATAACAATGACTGTTCAACACTCCTGGAGGATTCTGCCCACACCACGACAACAACCCATCCATCCTGATTCCCTCTTTATCATGGGTTCAGAGTCAATTGCAGGAGCAAACAGATGATGAGCAGCAGACAGAAAGCCAGGCGGTGCTGTCCTCCCTCCTGACTGTATGCACCTGATAATCCCGAGCGTGATTTATGGGATTGCGTGCAAAGCTATAATGCAGAACACAGCAGCCAGTCTTAGATAACATAAAGCGTTATGAAGGCTCTCCAGCCTTTTTTGCTTCTAATTATTTCACTAAAAAGAATTACAGAAGTGGGAGCAAATGAACACATGCTGGGATGTCATGTTCCCATACACTTCACCTCCTTCTTCCACGTCCTTAGAAGAAGGATGTGACAAAGGGAGTGCAGGGGCTGTAGTGGGTGGCAGGCAGCGGTGGTCTGCCTGATATTACAGCTGTGCAGCTGGGGGTATGTGCTGCTGATGCCGCCTGCTGCTCGCTGGGGTCACAGGTCAGACGAATATGTGAGGACAAAGCTTTACAAAGACAAAGACAAGAGGAGATTGATGCTGGTCCTTGATTGAGGTGTTTATGCACTTTTATGCAATAAAAGTTGCTGGAATTTGCTTTAATTGCAGGAACTTGCAAAACTGCGGAAGCTGGAAAAGCAATGTGATTGGATGGAGAAAAAACAAAACAAAGTGATTCCCCTATAGCACCCTGTCCTTATTTTAGTATGTTTTGGGCCGTCTTATGTCTTAACACACATGCACACACAGCTCACTAACATTACATCTCTTCGTCCCATTCCGACATTTTTTGTAAGTAGCCTATTTTTAATCATCGGGCAATTTTTTATTCTCTCTCTCTTGCAGTTGTTGTTTATCTTCTTGCATTATGCGATAACATTTCACGTTGCCGCGAAAATGGCTGCTCCTGTGTGGAGTAAACATGCATCGTTTTTCAACTTTCAACGAAAATATAGGCTATGTGACTTTTTTTTGCAGAAACAGAAATGCAGGGATTATGAAATCATGTACCGCCCAGCATATTTCGCACATTTTGCACGGAAATCTGCAATTTATGCGTTGAAAGTGCAGCGTCTTTGAAAAGATGTGACCCAGACGTGTACGATTATGGATTGAATTATGTGATTACATTATCGTTTTTCTGGAGGGACTGATAAATGAGAAATGATGATTATTTCCACTGAGTGTCATTATAATCTCTTTTTTTTTTTTTACGACTTTAACACACCCATCGTTTAATCAGATCAGTTTTCACTCTTTGTCCAGTGCTTGGAAATAAAACAAAATCCACATCTGCCATCATCATAGGTTAAAATCAAAATACTGCCATCTATTACCATATATCTTATATAAGCATACTATCTTTTAGTCATGTGGTGCATGCTGCAGTGCACACTCTTTATGGTAATTATTCGCAGCAAGAATTGTTAAATTTACTGTGAAATAGAAGAAATAAAATAAATATACATCATCAGATCATTGATCTATGATCAACAGTGCATCAATGTTAATCTATAAAATCGAATCGGGGTGAGAGATAAAGATAATGCAAACACGCTCAAGCAGCCGTAACCACACAAACACAAACTCTGTCTGTATGACTTGCATGTGCTCTGGTTCTTGCTCCTCCACTCGTGTGTGTTAATATGCTCCCCATGAGGCGCTGCAGGCTGTGGTAATTATAGAAGCTCGGCTGGCAGACACATCACACGAGAGAAGTACATTAAAAGACATGTGCAGTGGCATACAGTCCATGCATACACACACATAAACTAAAGCACAGGGCCACGACATGGTTGTCTTCAAAATAAGCAGCAGCCACTAAAACTTTCTCATGTAAATGGATCTCTTCCTCATAAAAGGTTTTTTTCCTGATGCCTGGCTGCATTTCAAACATAAATAGTGCAGATAAATTTATCATTTGTTTAAATATGACTGTAGATTTTAAATAACCAGCAGACGCAGATGGCTCCGCCAGTTCACCCACTGTTGCTTGAGGAAGCGAAGCCTCCGGAAGTGAAGCATAATATCGGCAGCAAAGCCCAGGCACACTTGTGGTTCAACAATGACGGCTTAATCTAACCCCCTCACAGCCACAACTGTAATACCCCTGCCCAAATATAAAGAGATGTGGGGCTTAACCCACTTCTCAACAGAATCCCAATCCTCAAACAGGCTGACCGTCGGAGCGTCTGCGAGTGTCCAGTAAAAACCCTTCAGCAGACGACAAACCCTATGTGCAGGAGAGCCAAAAGAACACAGGAGCCCGGAAGATGGAGGACGCTTACTTTCCTAATCAAGCTGAGTTGTCATTATTGGCATTTAGCGGTCTGATGTAGATGTGAGGCGTGCCAGGCGGGCTCTCAGTGTGACAAGCTGGCCCTGCGTGCTGAGCACAGTAAGCTAAGGATGAGATGGAGGCAGGGCCTGTGGAGCTCAGACAGCGTCATTACAGAAATGTCAGAGGGAAGGAAAGGAGGAGAAGTCCCCAGGGGAGGAGAGGGGAGGAGAGGAAGAGGACACAGACAGAGAGGGAGAGGGACGGGGGCAACGCTTTGATGTTCACATCCCTCATTTAGCCCCAGTGGTTGTTGTTTGGCTTTTTCCACTTAACCGTCCTTCACTGTGAACAACATCAGCTCATGAACCTACATGATCTCTATTTGTAGATGTTATGTGTTCAATTCATCATTGTGGCAAATACATATTTTATTGAGAGGTCCCATTAATTATCATTAAGGCCATTTTATTTTTTTTATTGTTTTGTTAGACAGCACCAGTAAATGAAGTGAAGAACCATCCATGAGATGTTGTTAAATATGCATCTGGAGTGCTGAAACTAAACACTGCAAATTAAATAAAGGAGTGAAACTACAATGACTTCCTTGTGCCAGTCAGACTAGTTTCAGGTTACATCCCTGTTCATCATGGTTGACATGGTGACACTTTCTGTGTGAAGTCCTGAGTCACTGAGACCAAGGTCTGATCAGTTTGTTGAACAGCTTTGACAAAAACTGAAGTTTTTCTCTTGCGGAGTTTCAGAGGTGTCTTGTGTCCAGATCGTGTTTTGCTAAGGTCAACTTGACCTTTGACCTTTGCTCACCAAAGACCAATCAGTTCATCCTTCACTGCAAGTGGTGCAGCCTACTGTCAAGTTAATTCAAGGTGTTACTAACTGTGCGTTCACACCGAAAGCGTCCAAAGCTTCAAAAATGCCAGAAGTTAATTCATTTTCACTGACAGCCCGGCGAGTCGGCGACCTGAGCGACCAAAGCATCAACTGCCGTCAGCTGCGCTTCCAAAGCGTCCAGCGATCAGCACGATTGAACTTTGACGTCAGTCACATGAAGAGCGACCAATGCGGCTAAAAATATTTTGCCTCAAAAACAGTTCAATGAGGACGTCAAGCCCTTGAACTTTGACCCCTTAAATCAAAATAGTACATCAATGAGTCCAAGGACAGGACCAGTTTGACCATCTTGTACCATATTTGAAAAAGTTCAATTAATCTGTTCATGAGAATGAGAATGAAAATGATGTACTGTACATGATCGGTCCCATCCTAAAAAATATATAAATAAATGGATTGGGAGATCACTTCTTTAAACATGTCACACCACACTGTTCTGGTTTTTATTATTACAGCTAATGACAAACATACAAAGAGCATATGAAATCTTCTGTTATTATTTTATGAAACACAACAACAAGCTTATTCAATAAGCCTGACGGGACACAACACTGACTAAAGCCACCGCCACAAATGTGACCTGAAACAGACAAGCCAAGTCTCCAGGGCCGGGATTAGAGAGATCGGACCAGTTGTGAGGCTGCACTGCTGCTGATACACATGTCAATTACATAAATACGGCTTCCTGCTCAACGTAAGCATCAGGACCATCATCACGTACTGCGTCTGTGCTGACGCTCAGATGAACAGGAGACTCTTGACACCTGGAGAAACATGTTGCAACTTGCTGTGCAATAGTATCACCAGGGTGACCCACTTTTTTTTTAAGAAGGTGGGATTTGAGGGTTCAACTCGGAGGATAAGAGCTCTGTTACTCTATTGTTTTCTTACAGTCCATAAATCCTGAATGCTGTTGCACTCAGCCTCACACTAACTCATTTTTTAAATCTTTGGCTCAAAAATGCTTTATTCTTTTTAAACCAACATGGTTAAAAACTCCCTTCAAGTGCTCAAAAACTGATATTTGCATATCATAAGTTGAGAAAACGACATCTGCTTAATAAAGTAGATGATGTGACTAAAAAGCTCTAGGATAGTCACTGAGTGTACTTAGTGCTACGGCAGTTTGTCTACTACTGTTTCCAGGCTAAAGAATGAAATTTCAGTGTCAACAAGAGGATTTTTTATTATTATTACAAGAAGCTCTGAAGAAGCTTTTCTAAAACAGCAAGCATTATGAAGTAGGAGAAAAAAAGTACATTGTTTGTTAGAGACTGTGCTCTGTGGAAGAATACACAGTCATCTTGCAGTTTAGTGAGTTTTTCCAGCAGTAGGACTGTAGTAATGAAGGATTGTGTCACCCAGTGTAACAGCGTGATCACTGCTGTGTGTTTAATAGTCTCTAAACATCAGTACAGCTCCATATGATATCATTATAACAGTATTGTTCCAGTTTCATCCAGCGAAGAGTCAATAACCCAAAGATAATTTAAATAAAACTGTTTTTGCTTGAGCAATTCCCAATTAAAATAGTCTCTAATTAATTTTCTGTTAATTAACTAATCAAATAATTGTTTCTGCTCCACCAGCCTTATTGGTTAAGTAACCATCATATTATATTAGCTGCTGAAGGAATGCAGCAGGGGAGGAAATTCCAGTGCTTCAACTCTATTTGTCATGTTTCTGGAAATGAAACAGATGTTGAAGTCTCTGCTTAAATGAAGAGTCGCAGTTTAACAAATGCATCTTGTTGTCAAAAAAAAAAACAGCCTGCTCATTCTCTGTTGGCATCAGTGCTTGGGTTTCAATGCCAAGGTTCTCACTGTGTAAATATTGTGTTGAGGAGCCGCATAGAAGTTAAAGCGGCCCACATGTGTAGCTGTTCACGTTTGCCGTAGACCCGGTGTTGGGTGTCTTTGTGCCGTAGTTAAGGACACGGCGAACACCTGAGAGGTGCAGCCTTCAGCGCGGTGTTAGTGGTGGTGGGGGGGCTGCATTTGGCTGATTGGTGCCGAGCGTGACCTGTAAGTGCACCGCCACCGACATGCAAAGGGGTTTACAAGAGAGGGCCGAGCCATTTGTGACACTTAACTGGAAATGTCCCACTCAGCACAATGAGGGTGGAACATGATGCTGCAGCCCTGACAGCGCACAGCATCCACCAATCACACCCGTGTTAACACTCCCCAACAGTGGCTGACTGTCAGATGAGTATGTGAGACAGGGATGAAAAGCAGCGCAGCCATAAAGCTGTTGTGACATCAAGGCTTCGTGAAAGACAGATGAATGATCGTCTCTGATTTGTGTCAGATGGCCACTGCTGCACTGCTCACGGATGAAATGTTAGCGGGCCCACACATCTGACAGAGGACGCCGAGGCCGCTCGCCTCTGAACCTGAACACAAACTCATACAACAAAAGTTTATTTATGATGAGGCTAGCTACAAAAAATAATGTGGATTCAGCTTTACTGTGACTCTGGAGGCTGGAGAATCACTTTTGGTACCAGATCAGCCTTCTCAACTGCAGAGGTAGCCTAAATGCAGCGCTGTTACTACACTATTGATGCACAACGGTGGTGCGATTGACGTCACGTGACAGGATATTGAAGGCATACAGAGCAGATATAATAACTAACATCAGTGTAACAAGTCACAGGGAGTGGTGTGCAGTAGCTTGCCCGTTGGTGGTCAGAATGATGATTCTCTCTCACCACTCACTCTGCAATTTCACATTACATTTTAGTATCAAGTACAAGGTACCGTCTATCCACAACTATCTATGGAAACAAAGTAAAATGTAATAGGGTTGAGCTGGGTCCATGCAGCGGATCAGGGCTGTCGAGTCAAGACACTAGTCATGAACCTGCCAAATTTAGACTCAACTGAAGAAACGTACAATTCAAAAATTAACTTCAACACCGATGACTTATCAATTAGCTTTTGTTTATAAGAAAATAATGACATTATATTACAAAGCAGTTACTATGGTAAAATTGTAGAATGCATTACATTTGCAACTATCATTAGCATTATTGATTCATCTCTCAGTTTCATTCTTTGGTAATCACTTTGTTGTTTTGTCACAAACTATCGGGCAACAGCAAAAATATATCCCACAGCCCCGGGTGAAGTCTCTAAATTCTGACTAATGACTAAAACATTTATTCAATCCAGATCAGTCCACTGACTAATCACAGATTTCATAAAGCCACACTTGAGACAGTCTTGTGATTTGCAAGACCGTGACTTTCTCCAGACTTTAGGGTGTAAATCTGTTGATGCACTGAGAGGAGTGTTTAGTACTGTATGCAGGGTACACTAACTGAGATAAATGGAGTAGAGAAAACATCAGAGACACCTCCTGTGAATCTAGTGGAATCTAATCCAACTAACTCCAATCACAGCCTGAAAAGCAACCATACTGTAGTAATGTTAAATCAACACATCTCTGCAAATAAACTGAAGATGATCACCTTCATTAATGCAGGATTTAGCCTTGACTGTTGATTTGCACTGCATTAATCTGGTAAACAGAACTTGAACACCACAAAACATCCTCAGTAAACAGAAGTAAACCTAGCTTTCTCAACGCAATAAAGAATATTAAATCAGTGCCAGCCTATATAATGAGCCACATATATATTTTATTTTATTTTTTTCTAAGCCACGTCGTCAAAAATAACTGAAAAGAAGTACATTCTCAGTATCTAACACAAAAACAAACAATTCCTCACCACCCACTGTAATTTCGCCTCCCTGCTGCTGCACACTATAATTTTCTCCTGCTCCTGCTTGAAGAGACAAGACAAAAGTCTATTCTCTGACTCCTGACAGTCCACTGTTCAACAAGATTGTCCACTTGGTTACATAATAACACACACATAACCTTTTAATACTTGTGTGTGCTGTGCGCGAGGCCCACTGTGCACCTGGTCACCTGAGCTCGCGGCACCGGCACCGGGCTCGGTCCTTGGTACCAGGTGGAAGTTAGATTTAGCAGCAGCCCGGTCACTAACAGTGTCAACAGTCGGTGTGACATCGTAACACCGTCGGGCTAAAGCTCACAGACAGTGGCTCACTGACAGCTGCCTCACTCAGCACATTTAGCTTCGCATCCCTCCGCCGCCGCCGCTTAGAAAACCCCCACGTCGCTTCTCGTCAAACTGTGCGCGTGGAGCAGCTTTAAATTTCGCTGCGTCTATCGCTAAAATTTGTCGCGTACAAGTGGGAAATGTTACCGTTCAGTTCGTCTCGGCTCCTCCAGAGGTGTCCGGCTGCTGCTCCCTCTGTCTCCCCCGTCTGTCTCCACATCTATTAGTATTTCTGTCCAATGTGATGGTTCAGTCTTGTGAGCGTCACACGTCACTTCCGGACACTCTGGCCCCTCGTTCACCTGTAAACAGCAGCGTCCTCAGAGATCGTCTGTGGAGAAGATGAGTCCTCCTCCTCCTCCGTAGAGGCGGATGTCGATCTGAAATGCTGCTCGTTTACTACGGAGTTAGGATATTTCTATCTGTTTATGACTATTACAGTGTGTAACACGAGTATTTTCATTTTCCTCTTTCTTCTCTATTACTGCTATAAAACCCCGTTCACATGAAAGGAAAGTAGATATTGAACATTAATCATATTAGATTAGCAAATATTATGCAAAAGTAATCCAAATGGAAAATTAAGTCAAGTAACATTATAAATAAATAAAATTACTGTAAGAAATCTCACACCAAAAATGTGTTAATATGATAGCCTACTACAAAAGTAATACAGTATGGTAATAGTGTGGTGGTGCTGGTGCTGGTGCTGGTGCTGGTGCTGGTGCTGGTGGTGTTATGATGAGACTGTGTGTAGTTATTCATATGATAGTAACATAGCATTCTTCAAGCACTCATAACCTTACTTGTCTAGCCAGAAACATGTGTACAACACAGGAAATAACATTGGTGTGAAACACACACCTGCAGCAAGTGTTAACCTTTGTTAAATTTGGCCTAGTCAGATTCCTTTCCTGCTGAGTGGATCAGGGTTGGAGAGCAGGCAGTTAGTTGTTTTGCGCTACTTACAAAATTAGCTGTTCAACATCTGCTGTGGCTCTTGTTGCTTGGAAAGCATAAACTGGGAGAATTTGTGGTGTGGTTGATGGCCCTGAAGGAAACGTGTCAATGCTTATTGAGGAGAAAAGGAATGCTGCAGTGTAGGGGTGGGACTCACATAGGCCTAATTACTTTTCAATCCAGTAATGAAGTGCCGTGATCATCTATATCGATACAGACACTTCCTAGTATTAAGAGCATGTATTTTCCTGCAGGGAAGAGCAGCATCAGGCAGGCCACTGGTCGCACAGTCAATTCCACAATTTAGAGAAACTGAAATCCCACTGGCACTAGATAGGTCTTCAAAAACAAAATAGCACAAATATTCAGGATCAACTTACAAATTATATTTCCAAACTAATGTTTATTTTCTAGTCACTGTACATGTATATGAGCTACAGTTCATTCTGCATTTGCGCTCAAACTGAGAAAATAATACAGTAATCTAGTAAACAAAAGCACCCATAGCCTACTGAAGTGGATTATAGTAGGCAACAGCCATCCACTGTACAACATAAATAGGGAGGGTGCTGAAGTGGAAAAATAAAATTAAGCATGAATAGGGGTTGTGACAATTAACTAACAGCCAACAAACAATTCAGTTCTTTGTTTGACTGCTCTGTTGCGGTATCAGTGAAATAGATCGGAGTGGGAGCTCTTCGTTTATCTCCTCTTTGACGCTGTGGTTAAAAATAGCTTCGGTATCTTTTCAATGGCGCTGAGCCGCAGGGGATTTACGGGACAAATAATAACAATCAAGACGGAGACGTCAGAGCTGCCTGTTAAATAAGTGTACGCACAGAGAAACAATAAAAGTTCGACAAAAATGATTTTAAAACAACAACAACAACAACGTTTGCCTTAATATGAACCTAGAAACTTTTTGCAGTCAGTTCACGGTCTACACACAAAACTCACCGCATGTTTCTGCAGTCGCGTGCATAATCGATTTATCTGAAGCAGCAAAAACAGGGTGTGAAACCGATACTGTCCTATGTGGCCACCTCTGGTTGAACCAATGAGCACTGTCTGTGGCTGCCCGAAACTAAAGGCGTTCAGCAGCCGCGCGCAAGACAGGTGGAGAAAACCTCTGACAATACACCACAAAGGCCTAAATGAAAATGAATGTGTTTTATTCACTACACTGATATAAGTCCCATAGCCTACAGTAAGTGTCTGAGTTGTTTTGAAGTTCTATGCAGAACAAGCGGAGAAGACAGAGACAATGATGACTAAATTTGTAGTAAATAACATTTTAATCATTAAAAAGGCACAGTTCTTGATTGTGGTAAGTTAGTGAGTATGACACAAACACACACCAGTGCCGACATGGAGCAGGTACATGTAAAGCATTTCAGTGGTTAATAAAGTGCTGTACCTTTTACTTTTTTGTATTTTTATATAAATACAAGCACAAATTAAAAAATATATATAAACTGCATTTTAAGTGAAAGTCCTGTATTCACAGAGTATTAGCAGCAATATATATGAAAAAACAAAACAAAATGAGCAACTATTGTAGCGTAAGTACTCACAGGTCAGTATGGTCCCTTTTAGACCTAAATGTAAGTGATGTTAGTGAATTATTATCAATCATATATCTGCTTTTAAATAGCCTTTTACTTAGTTGGGTATTTCCATCTGCATATGCAACATTTTTGTGAAGATAGTGGTTTGCATTATGTATTAATACATGTAGTGAACACATAATGGCAAATTTCAGTGTGTATATTGCTATATTGGTATTTATATTGTATGATATGCAGTCAGATAAACACAGTGAAGTGAAAAGTAAAATATTACCATTGAAATGCAGAAGTAGATGTGTCGGTTGCATAAAGTAGAAATGCAAGTGAAACTATTCAATTGTACTGTAATACAATTTGAAGTATTCATCGTAATTGTACACGTTTGTTTAAATTATATTATAATACACAGTGTTTAAAACTAGACATACATTTCACTGGCCAATGTTGTCTGTGCAAAATGTTAAGAAATCATCCACAGCAGCCAACTGTACATTATGGCTTCACAGCATCTTGGCTTCATTTTTTCCATAAGTGCTTTACGTGCAACAGCATTAATCAGTATTTAAGGCCACACAACAGGCAAGAAATAAACCTGCAGATGAGACACATTTGCAGCTACAGTGGAATGTAAATCAGAACTTCCTGTTGTGCAGCTCCGCAACCTGCCGCAGAAAGTCTCTTTGGTTTGAGCTAAGACTTGCTTTGCTGCTGACCTCCTGCCACATGAGAGAGCCGTGGCTGCTCACCATCTAAAGAAAAGTTAGAGGTGATTATTTATATATTCACTACAGGGAAAATCTTGACCTCAAGTTTGTCCAAAAGTATAACCACAGAGAAACCCATATTCAATTAAATTAATTGTATAATTGTAAAATAATGGACTCTTTACATGATCTAAAACAGTAATGTTCTTCTCACCATGTTATTGATATCAACCATCACCAGGTTCGTTCTGTTCAGGTGAATGTTTAGCACAGTGGTTTCGACCCAGGCATTATCTGTGTTCCTGCAGTCGTCCACATAACCCTCAAACACCTGAAACACAGTGACAGGTTCATCAGTATCAGCATATTATTATTCATTTAAATCATCTTCAACAGGCATCAAACAAACAAGAGTGGATTACAGGTTTAATAGTGATAATTGATGATAAACTGATAACAGCCTCAACTAAATGTGAAAATCTTCACGGTGAAATGCCTTTGTAACTGAACATTACCACCTGCATGAAGGGAGGGTTTGCTCCAGGGCTGCCGTAGTAGACCGTATTAGTTTTAGTCTAGTTTTGTTCTTGTTTCTGAAAAATTATTTCTTTGATTTAAGCAACATGTTGAAAAGACCCACCTTTGTTCCATCTGATAGTTTTGTATTCATCTTTTCATACAGCGTCTTCCCCATGGTTCTCTTTAGCGTCACTGGCAGTTGATCAGCAGATTGGACAGCTCCCTGAGGGATTCATATAGGAGCTTTTTTTTATCCAACTTTTTAAACTTATGTATCAAACTATTACACTAACAATCACAACTATTGGTGTCACAGCTTAACAAAATGAACTAAGCCAAACACACTTTTAAAAAAAAACAAGCAACAGAAAATAAAATAAAATGTCCAATGGGGGATGTCAGAAAGTTTGTGGTGTGCAAAGCATAAATGTTTAAGGCACTTTAAATGAAGCCTGCTCCATCTCCGCCCATACAGTACTTCATTTTTGTGATAACATCATTATAACCAATACACTACCCTGCAATGAATATACTGTAATGAAGTTTTGGAAACACCAACCCCCATCTGCCTTCTGCACGAAATCTTAATCCCTGGGAGGGATTTGTTTAAGACACAATGGAGTACTGTTAGTTTCAGATTTTGTGCTAAAAACAGATGCTGTTTGAAAGAAACGCCAGAACCTTCAATTGAGACCGATGACACTGGACTCACCCCAGGTAAAGACAGGGATCCTTGACTCTCGTCCCAAACTGCCAAGTATTCTAAAACAGACCTCTCATTGTCTTGCCAGCTGAAAAACAACAACTTCACGACCTAAGATCATTGAAACACAGTGATAATGACAAACACCTTCTTTCTAAAGACATGAGATGACCTACCGTGTAACAACAAGGTCTATATTCAAGTTTGGACCCAGTTTGCTGAGTGCGCCTCGTCCCCTAATGCCGGTCCGTCCTCCTGGGTTTCTGATGACAGAGAAGATACATATCATATATCAAGACGTACTTGTACGGTTGCCTGTGAAGTGCCATTTGATTCTTTGTGCATCTTATCTTTCGTCATACCTGTATTTATCTATGTCGTCTGATTCTGGTCTGTGGCAAGAAAGAAGATAAGACATTTAAGGGATAAGGAGAATTTTTCAAAATACAACCTTAGGCAAGTTCATCAGTCATTACCTGCTATTACCTGATATGTGACTGGATTTATGAATCATTCTTTCTATACTAAAATAGTTTGTTTTCTTGATAAAAGTACTCATTTTATTTCATCAGCTGCAAATATATACCCAAACCAAGCCACACAGGAACAAAACATTAAACATACCCATCCACATTGTCTCCGGTGTCTTCATAAAAAACTGGCATGTATGAGCTGAAGCTCACCTGAATAGAAAGGGGACATGAGTTCAAACAACCACAAACGATCTTGTTAGGCAGCCAGTGATTTTTTTTTTGGTGGCAATATACAGTATAAGAAATACCTCCCACGGCACTTTCTCCTCAGGCACAGGGAAGCGTATGAGCTTGCTGTTGGGATAGTAAAACTGACGAGCGTTCACATGGAAGCCGACCTCATTCTCCGGCAGATTTCTCAGAGGGTCAGTAGTTTCATCTGTTGAAGCTGATGCTGCAGGGAAGTGGTGCAAACAAAAAGGAGATTTAACATGTAACGTAGTTGTAAAACAAAGACAATAACAGTGAATGAGGAACTGGGCTCCTGACGTGGTGCTGATTGCGCTTCAACACCCTGAGATTTTAGATTCTCCATAATCCACTGCAGGGCTCTGGTTGACTGGACGACCTGGAAGCAAAATAAAAGTAGGTCAAAATACTGTTGCCGACTGCTTATACAACATTGAAGATGACTGATTTCTCACAGGGGATGACTAACTGGTGGTAAAATTTAACAAACACATATGGGTGCATCAGGAAGTGTGCCATCACTTTTCTACATCTTGCCTTAATGCATAATGTGAAATGTTACAGACACAGGTGCAACATCAGTGATAGCAAGAAAAAAACAGGTTACCACCTGCTCCTCTAGTCGAGCCAGTCTCGCAACCATACTATCAAAGCTCCCCTCCTCTTCCCTCTCCAGCCGTTCACTTATAGTGGTGACCCTCAGGAGACAAACAAACACAGAATGCACAGAGTTATATATACTCACTCACTATATATAAACACAGTATAGTGTGGACCTTATTAAACCTTAAAAATAGACCATATCTCTGCATTAAAGGCATAGTTCAGATAAGAATGTTGACTCTCAGTTCTGTGCATTAAATCTGGAGATATACTCAGCAGCTGCTCCTTATCTTACTTGAGCTTATTTATAGTTGAGCTAGCTTTAGTTGGTTTATCTTGGCTTCGATTATTTTAGCTTAGTTTAGTTTAGATTAGTTTAGCAGAAGTGTGGCAACAGGAAGAAAGTTGTCTGCAAGCTTAAAGAAGGTTGCAAGATCTGTGCTGTCGCAAGATGATTAATTAGACATCATTACTTTCTTCTTTTTGTTACAAAACACTGGGTAATATTATCCCTGCCAGACTTTGACAGGCTAAATAAAGCAAATGGAGTAGTTATAGCTCCTGTATATAAAAGGTGTGATGAGGTCTCAAATATGTAGCACTCTAAATAGGGATTGTTGTGCTCCTATATCTGGCTACATTCCTATGGGATATTACTTTTGAGCTGTGTCCAGGATACGTCGCTCCGTGCTCTGACTCTGCTCCTGCTGTGTGGACAGCAGGTATTTGTCTTTCATCAGGGCCTCCCAGGACAACAGCTCCTCTTCCTCCGACTGCTCAAGTTTATTTTCTGAAACAAAAAGCGGTGTCAAATGCTCAGTGTCACTATCTCACCTAATATAATACACATTTATTACACAAATCACGAACTACGCAAAGCTAAAGAGGCATAACGAGCACAATTTGTTACTTCTACAGATGGAGTTGCTCTGTTGTCATGGTGATGGTTAAGTTGTTATAATGACAGGCAATTGTATATGGAGTGAGAATATAAAACGTACTGTAAAAACATTCACATAAAACCTCTCAAATTTGATGTTTCCTATAATTTTGCTTGTCAGAAAAGAAAAGAAAAGTGCTTGACAGAGTGACACAAGACCACATCAACATTAAACCTTGGGGAAAAAAACAGAAATGAGTGACTATTCTTACTGAAGTCGGTGCAAACAGCGACAGGCCTGCACAGCACCACGTTCCTGATGAAGAGGTAGAGATGGCTGAAGATAATGAAAGGCGGAGGAGCAGCGGGGCGGCTGTGGTACTCTTTAATGAGCTCATATCTTTGAAACTTCCATATTCTGTCCGTGTTGTCCTGCACTTCCTGGAATGTAAAGCTGTGGATGAGAGCAAAGAGACACAGAGGATAAAAAAGGCAAAAACCAGATGTTATCGTCATCAGCTCTGGCTAAAAACAAAAAAGATTAAATAAAAAACAGGACGATGGTGATGAGGAAGGGGCTCACTTGAAGATTGCTATGAGCAAGTTGAGCAGCAGTATGTTGGCAAAGAGCAAGTAAACACAGAGCATGATGATGGTGAGCCACTCGGGGAAGGCTGGTGTCTGGTTTTCATTCAGCACGGGACACTTGGGCTTCAGGGGGTCGGTGCCATTCATAGTGCAGGAGTCTATGTCAAATGCAGCTTCTGCAGAGGGAGAAAAGATTGTTTTAATATCATCAATAAATACATATGTATCCCAAATGTCAAAAAGGAGAGGAATGGACCATTTAATCCATGAACAACAACTACTGTGTTGTTCTCTCACTCACTGTCAATGTTCGTGGGGAAATCCCCAAATATGATGAGGTATGGCTCATAAATGGCCCCGCGGACAATCCAGTCCAGCCGGTTGTCGTTGTGGATGAGAATGCCTTGCTTGGCCACGCCGTACGCCACGACCCAGATACTCAGCAGGAACATGAAGAAGAACATATCCATCATCTTGAGAAGAAACAAACAATCAGTCACAAGTTAGAAACTGTAACTGTGACCAGTCACGTGTTTAGTATGAGGGGATCGGGACCAAAAACACAAGACAGTCAAGGTAAAACCTCTGCTCACATAATATTTTCAAAAAAATGAATGATTTGACTCAAAGTATAATTGTATTTGAATGTAATATTCTCACCATCCTCCGGACTATGATGATTTTGGGTCCCAGAGTTCGACTGATAGTGAAGATGGCCATGAGCCGGAGGCAGAAGACCACAAAATCGATGCAGAGGAGGATTTTACCCGCATAGAACAACTGGGATGTCAGCCTGGAAAAGGGAAACTTAACTGATGATTCACAGATGACCCAGGTGATACAGAGCACTCCCATGGGCCGGCCTTAAGTGTTTGTCAGGGATGACAGGAACTTACCTAAAGGCCAGGCCGATAATAAACAGGACGATGGACAGAACATCTAAAATATTCCACAGGTCGCTGATGTACATCCTGGCCTTTTTACGAAAGCCAAAGCCATCCGGATCATAAAACAGCTGAGAAGAGAAGAAAAATTAACATGAGCACCTGCTGCTGATTGATCTTCTAGTGTACGTGTGTGTGTGTCTGTTGCTGTTTCTCACCTGTCTGACCTCCTCACACACCAGAGAGATCAGCCAGATGTAGAGCAGCGTCTCCCCTGCGGAGGGCGCCGGCTGGAAGTCGATCATCAGCACCACGGCAAACAGGAAGAGGAAGGCGAAGTACGACACGATGTTCCAGTAAAACTTGACCTGTGGGGAGCCGTGCAGGCACAGGAGTCTGGACCAGTTGCTCAGAGGCTTCAGGCGTCGCAGCCTGGTGGGGTCACTTTGGACGAAAATGTCACAGGGGGGTTAGAAACAAATAACATTTCTTACTCTACCCTGCACGACCTGCTGGCGACCTCTGGATTGAAACCACAACTTTGAGGATAACAGAAACATAAAATGTGAAGGCGTCCAACTACATAAACTCACGTCGTCAGGAAGTGATCACACGGAACAAAGAATCTGTTTTTCCATCCGTGTCTTGTGCGTTTACTCACAGGCTGTTTGACTTTGTTCGAAGTGTACTTCCTGTCACAGACTCTACTGTCTTGATCTCCTCATTCCTCTCCATTTCTCTGTGGATGATTTCATCACGTCTAAGGAGAACACACCGCTGACCGTCAGTACAGAAGTGACACAAACAATGACACAAATACAGTATATTAACCAATTAACTGAAGAAACACTAAACGCTAAATTCATGTTTGACCTTAGACTGAAATAACATTCGAATTAAATCACTATAAGTTTTTAGAGTTCTTTAGGTTCTATGCAGAACAATGTGACTGTACACTGATGTTGTGTTTCTTCCTTTTCTAAACCAACTGCAGCTAATTATATGTTACTAACACCACATTTTTATGTGTGTGTTTTAGCTTTAGAGATGAGTGGTGTCCAAATGCAAATACACTTTAAGACGGTGCCAAATTGAGTGTTGATTTCAGACTTCTGTTCCACAAAGTTTGCCTGTGTTTGGTAAATTATAAAGACTGCAGGAATTCACCAGTTTATTGTGCCTTTAGGCAAATAGGTATTTGACTTTTATGTGGTTCAACTGTCCTGAGAAAGTGCTTGTTTGCCTCCATCCGTCCAAACAGAGAAATCTACTGTTTCTAAATTAGATTGCTTTACACGGAGACCTTTTATGCAAAGAAAGTAGAAAGTAGTTTTATATTTACGTATTTTAGTAGAACAGACTGACCTGAAAAGTAGAAATCCAGTGTAGATAAGAGGGAAGAAGACCATGCAGACCATCACCCTCCACACAGGGTTCTCCACGGAAAGCTCACCACACCAGATCTGAGTCAGAAGAGCCTGGAGACGAAACATGTGAGTGTTTACCAAGCAGTAAAATAAAAAAAAACACCATCACTTTTATCATCAAGAGAAGATTTCTCAACCTGGACACCTGACTGAGCAACAAAGTTTTTATCATCGGCCTCCAGCGCCAGCCTCAGGCACGTCGTCCTTCCCCAAGATGGTGACGCGCGGACCAGCAGTTTCTGAGCCCGCTCTTCATCACTGTTGTGGCACTTGCTGAACACTCCTAACACCACACATGCAAACACACGGTGAAGATAAATGACATCCTGGTAAAATGACTGGAATTCACATAAGTAAAGCCGCTCATCATGGTTGTGGGTTTTCTACCAATGGCGTGGTTCTCATAGTGATCGGCGAGCTCTCGCATGTCCTGCGCCGCGTCTGCATCCTTTCCCTCCGCCGCCATTTTCTTCAGGATCTTAGTGGCAGCCAGAGCAGCAGACATGCAGTCTCTGCACTATACGGACACAGATTACACAGACATAGATTCAGTGAGAAAAAACTTCTTTTTTTTCAAATTTTGTTTGAAAAAGTGTTTTCATCACCTGCTCCCAGGCGATTTCAGCCAGCTCCCTGTTATTCTGGACGACAGCCCAAAGGAAAAGGTCCCGGCCTGGGTCTCTCTGTGCCTCTTCGCTGTGGCCCCTGAGGTGAGCATGGGGATCCGCCTCACTTTTAGACTGTTGAAAGAGAAGAGGAAGAATGTATTGGATTGATTGAATATTATTTAATATTAATTGTCCATTAATTGAATGGTCAGGAAAACTGGTGGATGCCAATCCAAGTCATTCCCATGCATGACCCAACCAATCTGCATTTTTCATATCTTTCATTTGTTGTGGAAATATTTATCTATTGATTGGTCAAAAAGGTGTGAAAGTATGAGCATCAGTCAAATATCTGAGTGGTTACAGGATGCACAGTATGAAAGGTTATTTAGTTTGTGTATTCATGTTTCCTACAGAGACTACTGGTAATGATAATGATAATACTATCATAACTTTATAAGTAATAAATAGGCTAAATAAATAAAATAATAATATTAAACATTTTTAGCACTTTTGAGTGTTACAGGCTGCTTTCCACAAGATAAATCATAAAAATTGCAGCAGTTGTAACTGTAAAACAACAAACTCAGAACGATAACGTGACAAAGACAAAAGTATTACATATTACAAATATAATAAATTATTGGAATACCTTTTTATAATAGAGAGTCACTTAAAAGTTGAAATAGATGTTATTTGCCTGCGATAAACATACTTACGGCTAAAGATGAATCTTCTATACTCATGTTGAAGTGGCATGTGATGGTTGAGGGAGGGTAGAGGGGCTGGGTAAAGCTGCCCAGCAGGTGACGCACCTCGTCGCATACATGAGTCAAGGAGATCATTTCACCTTGCCCCGAGTGAGCCCGAGGCCTGATGCCGAACGTCTGCCTCCTGCCGCGAGAGCTGTGCACCCTCTTGGCCAGCTTGTGCAGAAAGAAGCCCCTGGGAAGCTGTTTGTAGAGCTCGCACAGAGTTTCCTCGTCGTGCAGGAAGTCCCTCAGATTCACGCCGTTCTCCAGCAGCAGGCTCACAAACTGAGGCCTGTTGCCCACCAGGGCTGAGAACATGGCCCAGTGGAGGTCGCTGGACTGGAGCATGATGACACGGCAGAAGTAAGCAGAAATATTAATGTTTTGAGGGAATCTGAATAAAAAAAAGGTTCTATGTGTCTGCTGAATTACTAAATAATACAATAATATTTCACCCTTACATCCTAACCCTATGAGGTATTGCATTAAAAGAGGTAAAAGCCTGCAGTGGTTTTATGCTGCTCAATCTTTTGTTAACACTTGACCATTTAACCAGTAGTTTAACAGTATGAATATTAGTAGCATCCCAATGTTTTATTATACATAAACACTCATTCTTCCTGACCGTAGATTACTAAGTAGTCAGGCATGATAGCTTTGTGCTTAAATTGATTTATTGTTGGATTTAAGTAAGAAGATGATCCAACTACTATGTATCTAAATACCTTAAATGCAGAATTATGAATAATGCATTGATAAGTGCTTTAAAATGATTCATAATGTGCGTGCTATTAATCCCATAAAAACCACTGACCTGTGGCACCAATTGCTTCTGGAAGATTACAATCAACCCATTTACACAAACACATATACAGTAATCTATCATTGTTTTGATTGATTTGTCCTCACTTTTTCACGCTGCCACATGTTTAAAATCAAACAGAGCACTCATTAGATCTGCTGTGAACCCTCTCAGGTGACTGCTGCTGCTTTACTCCATTACTGTATACCTGTTAATCTGATTTTAATAATGATGAGCAGGATTGTAACACAGGGTCAAGGTGAGAGGATGGCCCTGTCCAGGACAGATTAAACCCGGTGTTGTTATTACAATGTATTAAGGACAGACCCACCTTCCACTGGCTCTCTTCAGTAAAAATCTCAGTCTCAGCTATATCCACGCGGTTCCAGGCAATAGCCAGCTCCAGCTGCCTCTTCCAGCTCTCGATGCCCAGAGACTCATTGATCCTCGAGGCTGAATGGAAAATTATTATTTACACCATTTTAGCTGTAGAATGACAAATGTTTATTCACATGGTACAAGATAATTCCTCCACATAAGAGGTCATCTCTTCTTATCAGTCATTTTTAGTTCATAATGATGCAACTGGCTGCTGCCCTTTCGGCTACTGAACATCTACACAACAGCATGTCACACAGTGAGTAAAGACAGCGGATCCACCCTACAATGGGATCACAGCCAGGAAATGCATTTCAGTTATCAAATGGAGCCCAGTGATGGAAACACTGGACACAGCAGTTTAATGAAACGCTGACTCATAACGATGTTAAAGCTGAGTATCTTAGTGTTTTAGTGCACTTTGGCTCTGTCACAATGTGCATTCATCTTGGTCTGTGTTCAGTGAGCTTTTTTCCAAGACCATCAGGAGGTGGAACATGTTTTAATAAGAACCACTGCATATTGCTAAATGTATCAAGTGTGGCTATCGATGTCTCCATGTAAAAGAGAAGCATCCGTGAAGCTGAAAATGACTGCAAGATTATCCGTGTTGGTTTTTGATCTCAGCACATTTGACACCACAATCCGGTCATTTACTTTTTCCTCAGAAGCAACGTTATACTCGCTGAGGGCTGGTTTGCTACTAAGTGCTTCTGTGTTCATGCCTAATTCTGTTCTGTGCACCTACGCCTACCTTTGAGTAACGCTTGAAGAATGGCCACATCCACATCCCCATGACTGTCCTCACTCACTCTGAATACTGTCAGCAAGTGAGACATCCTGATGATGTCTTGAATCTGTAAGAGAGAACAAACAGGGTGTGGGCAACGTGTCACATCAAACTCTGTCCAGAACCAGCTGGGAGCAGTAATAACTTATTGTATGTGGCACTTTTAAATTCAAAGAAATGTCTGAAGATGGTCAAGTTTAAATGAGCAAGTTTCTAACAACAAAGCAGACGCTGTCACCTCTCTTCAACAACTTTGACAGGAAACCTTTAAGTTTGTGAATTGATACATATTCAGGAGTTCTCAGGAATACATTATTTGATTGAACCTGTTCACATACCATCTTGGTCCATTTTATGATTTGGAGGTCAGGAAAGGTTTCATATTCAGCCCCAAAGAACTTCTTCATTAGCAGGTGGATCAGGGTGATAGTGACCCGGGTCACTGGTAGTCCTGCGACCTGGGCGATCACATCTGCTATTCTCCCAGAGCCCTCCAAGACCACACATGGTGTCCCATTCAGCATGGCATTGTATATAGTCTGGGAGGGAGAGACACACAAGAGTCAGACCAGACAGACAAAGACAGAAAGGAGAGGCTCAAAACTGACGACTCACATTCAGAGTGCCAGGACCGCCGTCCAGAACCACACACACCACAGGGATGGTCACGCCGCTATCTGGAGGTTTGATTAAAAAAAAAAAAAGATCAATACTCAAAACAGAGCAGATAAATTGAGACAGATTTGAGATGTTATCTGTGACGTCTTGCTGCATTTGCACACAACTGCAGCAGCTATTTTTAACCTTTGTTTCCAAGAAGCTTTCTGGAGATGCACTTTTCCAGACTGCTACGAAGTTCTATCTCGGCGCCGTATCGTCCGTGCGTGCCGTCATCCACCAGGAGGAAGTGGGTGTGGTTGTTATCGAGGCAGGACAGCCGGCCCTGGCCCTTGACGTCCATTGGGTAATGCGCTGGGAAACAACCCTGCGGAGCGGGAAGTCACAATTAGATTTTACTCTGTCCATAATGATGAATCTAACCACAAGTAAATGTGTTTACTTCACCTCTGTATTCACCAGAGCCTCCCTGTTGTGAATTACTCCCCACGTTGCCACTCCGATAGCTACAATCTGACCCTGCGTGGAGCTGCTGCTGAGGGCGTAGTCCCTCACAGCCTGCCCTACATGCTTCATGACACCTGCGTGAGTGCCACCGGTGATAATCCACGCACCTGTGTGAAAAACAAGTGCACAAACGACCAAAAATAGGAGGCATCTCATTCCAAAACCCAACACCAAAGGTATAGTTTGACATTTTGGTAAATACACATATCTGCTTTCTTGCTAGAGTAGAGGATCAATAGTGCTTTCATTTCTCTCTACTAATTCTTGAGCAGCTGTTTACAGTAGCTTACTGTAGCTTTATTTAACTTTGTTAAAAGCCGTCCTTGCAACTGGACCTTATACTGTATGCATGAGAAAATTTAATGTTGTTTAGTCAGTGGACGCCTCGACCACAAAAAACACCCTAAAGCAGCATGCTTATCTTTATGCTGTTATTAGCATGCAATACATCTATTTTACTGCACAGCATAACAGAAGGAAATGATTTGAATGTGTGAAAACAAGCAAAAATACCACCATTTCTTGCTGATTCCTAGCTATGAGAGTTTTTAACAGTCAGTGAGATCAGTAAAACAGTTAAACAGTCAACATATAGGTGGAAGAATATAGGTGGAGCACAAAGGGAGGACACCCACACATACATGCTCATAAAAACATCCTTGACTAATCATTGGTAAATCTCTTCAGCTGACACACGCTCTCTCTGACCTGTCGTTTGGGCCACTTTGATAAGCCCTCTGTGGAACATGCTCTTCAGACGAGCCTTCAGATAGAAGTTCTTGGCTCCTCCGGTCACTGAGATCAGCAGGTTGGGACTGGAAAGTTTCCACTGTTCTGTCAGTAGACGATACAGGACTTCAGGCCTGGTGTCTGTGGACACTCGCACATACTGAAGATGGACACATACATAAAACCAGAAGTGAGATGAAGACACACAGGCAGATATTCACAAGCACTTATTTTACGTTGTGGCAGCAGAGAACAAAGGATTGGATCTAACCTTCCCTGTCTTTTGTCCCAAACAAAAGTTGATGTCTCCAAAAGCATCAGTAGGCACTTCACGAACATGTCTATGTT
The DNA here is from genome assembly GCA_030347415.2 of Decapterus maruadsi. Taxonomy (NCBI): domain Eukaryota; kingdom Metazoa; phylum Chordata; class Actinopteri; order Carangiformes; family Carangidae; genus Decapterus; species Decapterus maruadsi. Next base: position 12,762,735 of record CM064902.1, on the reverse strand, counting down.
TGTCCCATGTCTCCCCCATGAAGTCCTCTGGCTTGATGGCATCGTCCACATGATCAGTTTTGGAGTAACCACACTTACATACATCATTTCTAAAGGGGAAATAGAGAATAATATGTACTCATGTTGCAACAACTGGTTCATTCAGTTTTAATGTAACCGTACTCACTGCAGTTTAGGACAGTTTACATCACTGTCACTTTGCTGCAGCAGCAATTACAAGGTCGCTCCGCAGACTTTCATCATCATACCAACATAGCACAGAGCAGCTCAGCTTACCTGCTGTTTTTCTCAAAGAAGCAACATTCCTTCTTGTCGATGTTGTCCCTGACCCAGGCGCCGAACGCACACCGCTGGAAAGAGGGGGAGAAAGAGAGATGCTCAGAGGGACTCGCTGCGCTGATGGCCAAATTGTGAATCAGCTGGGGCTCCGCCTCAGCTTCCTCCATCCCCGCAGCAACATAGAAGTGTTAACGCTGCACAGATCTGGCCCAGGCTGAGAGCAGACAGCCCAGCAGGAAGGAGAGGGAGAGGGAGACTCTGCAGTCGGCTTCAACTCAGCACTGCATCAGTGATGTCAGAGCAAAGCTACAGCAGCGTGGAAACCTGACCAAACCAAACCTCAGGCTAATGGGGCAGACAGTCGTCACCGATTCATCATCGGATCAATACGATTGTTGCAGGAAGTGGATTTATTACAAGCCACAGCATCATGGAATTGTGATAGGCTACATTGCACAGTAGTTTGCAGTTCATGAATGATCACATAAAACACAGAAATGCTGTTTTAAGTAGCCTGCTTCAATTGAGGATTTCATGCTACTATCCTCCTCCTCCACTTCACTTTTGACTCAGCAGTTTAATATTTTACAAATGAAAAAGGCAAGTAGCTTCTTGATTCATTCACGTGTAATTGTTTAATTATAACCACTGTGTCAGCACAAGTAATACATTTAAGTTTTACAGAAAAGACTCACCTTTGTAACACTTGAAGCCACTTGTTTTAGTGTGAGTTTGTTCTGCTGCCTCTGCGTGACTATTTCCTCTGAGTGAACCTTGACAGGTTTGGGTAGCATTTCTGAGAAGGTAAGAAAAATAAAAGGTCTAATGTGAGTTGCAAGCCTCCGCCCCGAACAAGCACTCTGTGTTTATGTCTTGTGACAGTGCAGAGTGTCCTATCCATAAAACCTCCTGAGCCGGGAACTAAAGTATTCTATCTTGTAGACATGTGACCTGTTGTACACTATCTCTTCTTCCTCCACCGGCATCCAGATTAGAACAAACATCTTCAACATTAGCTGTTGGACTTTCAATTAAAGAGCTTCAACTAAAAGTCCACACTGACCTTCTGATTCAGACTTCATGTTGTGCACTGACAACAAATCTCTTATGATCACTGAGCTGGACAGAGAGGCTATAAAAGTCTCATAGCCTGTTAAATGGCTCCACCCTCTATCATAATCAAAGTCCACCTTTACACTACTAACAGATCCTTCTTATACAAATTAAGATGTTCACTGACAACCTTAAGGCAACTTTGCAATACATTTTAGGGTAGCCTACATCTTGCCATTACATTGCCAGTGTTTGTAAGTGGAAACTCACTCCTACTGTAAACACTTAAAGACTATTTAGATTAGATTATACGTTGTTATAGATAACTTTACCCTTTTACTGCCTTCAGATCCTCAACAGCAACAACAGTTGTCTTGAGAAGTTGTGTCTGGGCTGTGTCGGGCTGGAACGACACACACTTTCAGGTGTGTGGAAGTGCAGTGTTTCATGTCGTTTTCCTGGCGTTATAACACCTGTTGCCAGGTGACACCTCCAGAGTATTCAGCTACAGGGATCTGGTTGCACTGGCTGATTCTTCAAGAGCTGATTTTAATTACTGTATTCATTCACTCAAACTGTCAGAATGTCTTTGTTTTCTGTTTGAGACAGTTGAAATATGTAGGCTACTGATCACTAGTGGACTTACTGTAACTGGATGTAACGTTAGTCTGCAAAGAAATCTGTGTTATTCAACAATATACATAGGTGTCTCTTATAATGAAAATGTCACAACTATTTGTTATCAGTAGTTTATAAGAATATCTACCATGCTATTGGAGCGTTAGACTACTTGAAGTCCATATCTAAATGCAATCAATAACCAATCACTTAGTGTTGCAAAATAACTGACATATCAGGCTGATTTTGTGATTGCATCAAAATGTTATAATGTAAAGTGTTTTAGCATTTAAAGCAACATTATTAAAGATACTGGGGTTAGCTTGCCTAGCTCTAGCCATAGCCAGCTATGATAGCCATGAACGAAGAGCTAAATATATTTCTGCAATTGTAATGTCCAGTTTGGCAGATTATTAGAAGCATAAACAGTGTAAACAACTGGCCTATGACAGAACAAAGTTCGTGCACACAGTTTTGGTATTAGCATGTGGTATTGTCATAATATAATACATCCATGATTGTTACTGTTACCTTGTGGTAAAATCAATAGCTACGTTTTTTTTTTTTGTCACTGCCTCGCCCTGAGCACTTTGGTTGTCAGCGCTCACCATGAGTTCAAATAGAGGCCAAACTTTCTCCAGTGTCATCAATGGTGTGCAAGGGAAATGAATGAGTGGCTTGTCGTGACCCACCCATTTGCAATTTGAAGGTTTAAACTTTTAGGTAAGCTACATATAACCTCAAACCAGAGACACTGTTGGCAGAACAGCACAGATACACACACTGTAACAAAATGCAAAGGTGACCTGTAAACACTCACACTCCTTATGTTTTTTCAATAATCTGACAATTCACTGTGCACAGATTTTTCATCATTTAGCCGATTTAAAACTAGCCTGATGCATCAGCCGCTAATTTCATTACATTTCATTTAGCGTCTGAACACGAGCCATAGGGATTCGTTTGCTTCGGAGAGGCGGTTGCTTACATTTGCTTCAACTAATCGCTGCTGCTTGGGGGTCAGTTCGGTGAAGCTCATTGGTTAGCTTGAGCGCTTGAGTTCAACGTCATCGATTTCTGGACGGACGGAGCAAACGGAAGAGTGTTGCTAGTTACCTGACCTTCAGCCTGGCTAATTTAAAACATCTTTGCGGAGCAAAATATGTGGAGTTCAGGATCAAAGTAGGATTTCTCAAGATACCTTCTGTAAGTTACTGTAGCTCTATTTAGTTTTTGACCTCCTAGTGTAAAAGCTGTAGTTACTGTGGCCAGGTTCGAGGGCCCTCAGAGAAAGAGAAAGAGTTTATTCATCAGAAACCTGAGGCAAAGTAGGGCAACAGACACATTGACTGACACAATGGAGACAAAAATCCACATGTCTGTTCCTGAGACTCTCAGTTAATGGATTTGGAAATTGTTCAGATTGAGTCCTAAAGGAACTAAGTGGTATGCAGCTTTTTTAATGGTGAAAAACATGTAACGTTGTTCTGAATCACCACCACCAGGTGTCAGCACAGCACCACTGATCACAATGAGCCACAACCTTGGAATCATGTGCATTGGTATTTGAGCAATGAAGCATTCACTATAATAATACCCCCCTGATTTCACATGTAGTTGCAATAAAAATGTGATTTTGACTTTTTTGTTGTCTTTTTTTTTCTTAACTCAAAAACAAATAAATAACTTTGAGTTATAGTGTAGTTTAACATGGTGCACAAATCTTACTGTACATGTTGGTGTTACATTTAACTGATCAATATCATATGAAGTCACTATAAAATGCCAACAAAAACTGGTAAATATCTGTCATAGACTGCTATTTGGTCAGTGAGATGACACAAATATACTAAATCTGCACTTTTTATGTTGAACCTGACTCAGGATCTGTTCCCAGCACCATGTGTTAGACAAACCACTCAACTCCCAATGCTTTTGTTTTGTTTTTTAACTTGTTGATGTTACAATAAGGAGCAAAACTAACAAGATTGGATATGAAGATTTGCGTGCTCTATAAAATGAACTAAAGAGGTATCCAAGGTTTTTAGTATATATATTTTTGCCTTTATTTGATAGGACATAGTGAGATAGACAGGAAAGGGGGAGGCAGAGAGAGGGGGAATGACATGCAGCAGGAAAGGTCCACCCGATGCGGGATTCGAACTGGGGACCACTGCACCATGCAGTATAACATACTAGTATTATATGATATCATTATGTATACTAGGGTCATTTATACATTGAAAGCAGTATTGTGGTGATGAGTTGGAAAAAGTAGTTATGAAACAACTTCCACACAGAGCAGACAGACACTCAGATCCTTTACGGCACAATATTTATTCAACAATATACAGATTAATTTCTCTACATATCAGACTGATTTTCAGTTTTTTATATTTATCTTGCTCTCACCTTTGTACATTGGGTATTTACAAGATTTAAAATAAGTCTTTCTCTCCATTTATACAACATCAATAGTACAGTGTTATCACATCTTACAGCAGCTTCCCTTGAAGCATCTATTAGATTCATCACTGATAATCTTTGTTTACATTTCATACACCAGCTGACGTCTTTGAGCCACAGAGCAGCAAACTGACAGAAGGGCTCGACATGCACCAAAAGTCCAGTTGTGGCTTTCTCTCTCTGTGAGGGCAGTCAGATGACAAATGGATGGTCCTCTCATTTCACCCGCATGAGAGGCCCCTCGCTCTGTAGCACCACCACAGGGTGTATAAACAGAATTGTTGAATTGGGATACTGTTGAGGACTTGCACCTTAAAAACCAGCTTAAATGCATCTGCCCCATCCCACCCAACAAGGATCAATGAAAGCCTGTTTATCAAAAATTAAAAAAAAAGGAAAAATAAAAGGGGAAAAATGTTGCATAGAATCAATTCTGACCTCAAGAACAGAAATTTTGGTGGTGCCATTTATTTTTCATGTGGCATCTTGATAAACTCCTGAGACCTTCCAGACCCCGTAACTTTTTTTTTTTTTTGGTTTTGAAAGGAAAAAAAATAAATAGCTGTACCCTTAGACTAACAAAAATAGCATTGTGTTGGATGTGACATCACATAGAAGTACTACTTTAAAGAGACTAAAACCCTGCATTGAGTGTATACACATTTGCACATCTATATATATCATTTCAATAACTATCTTGAGGAGAGAAGTGGATGGATTAAAGTGCATTATACTGTATGAAAACAAAGCCCACAGTTATCACATGCAGGACAGGAAATGAACTTTGTCCACCAGCAGCAGTGGCTGACTGAGCACAAAAGGAGACATTTTCACCTCCAGATATATTTTTTGTTTTGTTTTTTTTAAATGTAAGAGGACCATGTGAGGATTTCTGATCTTATAATTCAGCCAAAATGAACAGAAGATAAAAAAACAACAACAAAAAAAACAAAAAACAACTAAAAAATCAGCCACAGCCAATGTTTCACTGACATTTGCTGCCTGGCGTTCATTTCCCGCCCTGAATACATGCAAATAACACCAGACACTGAGGGGTTAACTCTAAGTCAACATACAGTACCAACATGGCTGCTGGTAATCTCGGTCAGGGGCACTCATATTAAATGACATGAACACATCACCAGTTTTTAAAAACAGCAAAAAGGTGCCACTCAACTCACAGCAAAATACAGCAAAGTGGGAACACGGCTCGCTGAGAGCCACACAGCACAAGGATGACAGCAGACAAACCAGGTGAGAGTGCGAACTGTAGCTACACTCCTCTCTTGTTCGTCTTCCTCCTCCACAGTCCAGTCCAGCAAGAGGAGGAAGAGGAGGAACGGTGCATGAGGCCAAAGAGCCGTCGATCGGGGCTTTTTGGCCTGTACTGTTTTAAGGCTAAAGCGCACACAAGGACTCACTCGGGACCAGGAGCAGCAGCTGTGTAGGTTTCTAGACCAGCAGGAGCATGAGCGTGTGAGATTTTCACTGCAGACTGAACTGACTTTTATATACATCAAATCATTCAATCCTCATTTTTCGACGAGCACATAAGCAAGACGTGGTAAATGCAATACAACAGCAGACATCTACAGTACACAGACGCATAATATACTGCTTTTACAGGTGAACAGCAAAGCTCAGTAATGATTGTGAAAGTACAGTGTGGCGCGGCGCACACTGAGATGAGTGAAAAGAAAATTCATGGCAAAAAAAAAAAAAAAAAGGTGAAGCTGCATCTAAGGGCACGTTGAGCCATACGTCCAAACATCCCTTTTATTGTGCCTTAACTTTAAAATAAGACAAGTAAACTGAAAAAAAGAGGCATTGTAACATAAGACACCCAAGCAAAAAGAAAAAAAAAAATCCTTAAGGAGAGGATGTGTGTTGGCACATCTGGCAAAGACGAGACTTGGGTTTGGCTTGTTTGCTGTTTCACGCAATCTGAAAACAGCAGTGCTTTGCAGGGGCACTAAACATGCGGACAAGCGCCTGCACTGTTGACGCCATGAGTCAGTCTGGGCAGGGAGCAACTACAGAAGGCTAGCTAGCACTGTGCGCAGATGTAGGCATTTAACAACAGAGAAGATCCCACTCCATGCACATGAGGATAAAAGAAAAAATTGCACTTCCATAATCATTGCATAAAAAAAAGAAGAGATAAGCAGGACATTTCTAAGGGAACTAAAATAATCAGGTTAATCCCAGTGTGGTTGTTTGATATATGACAGAAACCTGAAGACAGTCGTGTTCTTGTTTTGCAGCTAGATTTTTGTGCATGATGTGATTGAACTGAAATGCAGGACCAGATATTCAGTCACAACTCTTAACACAAACAGACAAAGATTTTACAGTGTCATTACAGTTGCAGTGTGAAACCATATTGGTTCCCCACTATATTATCCCCCAACCGGCGAAGCGCTCCAGTTTCAAACCTTATTGGGGTCTTTAAATCCTGCATGGGATTGGGAGACAAGTGTCTGAGTGGCAGGTTGAACACACAATGAGGTAGAACAAAATGTTTCATGAGCATCCAATCAGAGCACAAAACACGAGGTGGTAGTGGTGGCGGTTTCCACTGACTACGACAGTGACTAGAATGAGCCTCCGGGGGGCAGTAATTCACCAGCTCAGAAGTGACACCACACAGACGCCTCCAAAAACAGACCAACCAACCAAAATGATTTCAGGTGGAAAGACACACTCAATAGTTTAAACCGGATTAACAAACCATTATATAAAATACAGTCATCGCTTTCAGCTTCACACACAAACCTACAATGTTTAGATACAGTTCTCCTGCCAGATTCAGCTTCAGATTTCAAATCAAGTCACAAGATGAACTGTTTTCCTTTTGTGGTTCCAGTTAAAACTCTGGGGCAAGACGAGCCCTAACCACATTCTGGTTTGGTTTTATAACAATCTTAAAAGTTTTGATTTTACTGATCAAATACGTTAAGTTATTATTAGAATTTCAGAATAAAACGAAGGTTGTGGGCTGAATCAGTTTGACTGATTTTGACAAAATCATTGTCAAAGTAAGTTTAGAAAATACCCCAAAACGAAACAAATGCTACCTTCTTTGGATTGTAATAAAAAACTAAACATTTAAAGATTTTTTTTCTTTTCATAAAATCATTTTTGCCTGATTAAAAAAAAAGCAATTAACGAGGAAGATGATCAGCAAGAACGATTGCACGTGAGCCCGGGAATGAAAGGGGAGGGAATGGAGAGAAAGAGCAATCACCCTCGCTCTTCTCTGCATGGGGAAGTGTTATTGCTGATTCATGTTGACTGATTCAGTCAGGAACTCAAAAAATCTGAAATGTCATGTACCCCCTACAGCTAGCGTGGCATCCTTACGGCTTTTCTCTCTACGTTTCCTCCCTTTCTATGTGGAATACTCGGCTTGTTTCAGACGGGAGGATGCTGGACTCTTTTTACACTCCACTGTAGACACAGCAGTGGACAGTCATGGCTCACTGCTTTTCTCCTGTTGCCTTCTCAGTAACTGCATGATTGTAAGTGTAATGGATGTTGAAAGGGAGGAGACACAACTCACACACGTGCACACCCGCACACACCAACACAGATAGGTAGACAGAAGTTGTCGGAGGAGGGCTGTAAAGAGTTGCAGTGAAAATCTGCATGAGGGTGTGTGTTTTGAGTAGGTATTGTGTGTGTATGTGTGTGTGTGCGTCTGTGTGTGTGATTGTGTGCCTTCTGTGTCCTGCACTGCATGTTAGACCTGTGATATGATCTGCATGTTGAAGCTGGGGGAGCGGGACTGCTTGGTGAGGGGCGCTCCAGGAGACAGCAGGTCCTGGGCGTCCTCTGGCCTGATGAGATGCTCCTCTTGCAGGCTGATGGTGGAGTGGCGGTGGGAGCCTCCTGCTGGGAGCCCTCCTTCCTTGTCGGAGCCTCCCAGCACTTCCTCCCGCTCGTCCTCGCCTCCGTTCAGGTTGAAATTCATGCAGTCAAAGGACTTGCTGGAGGATGTGCTGCCAGTCCGCACCAGCGCCGGCCCCGCGGGGAAGCTCAGGTGCTTCTTTATGGGGCTCAGCTGGATGGCGTCCAGGGTGATGCTGGCTGGAGGCGACTGCTGCCTCTGGTGATGCCTCCTCGCGGCGGCCTGGTGATCCGCAGACAGCTCTGCCTGTTTTTCGGCCGCCCTTTCCTTCTCCCGCTCCCGCTCTTTCTCCCTGTCCCGAGACAGTCGGGCTGTGATGGCTTTTTTGATGCTGCTGCTGCTACTGTTCAGGCTGCCGCCCCTCTGGCCCATGCTGCTGCCCGCCTTGGTGCCGCTGGGCTGGCTGCTGTTGGACGCCCCGGAGGAGAAACCCTCGTCTGGGTCGTTGACATTGAAGGAATCTTCCCCGCCGCTCATACCGTCAGCATCTGAACATGAACATGCATGAACACAAAGAAAGAGAGAGCATGGCAGACAAAGAGAATAGTGAGTGAGGCAGACAATGATAAAGGTTATGCTGACAAAGTTGAATAAAATTTGACTGTGATGAAAATTTAACATTAAGTCCTGTGGAGAATATATTACGGAAGCTCTTTATTTTTAATTAAACTTTTTGCCACTATTATTTTCCATCTGTATGAACATCTCTCAGTGGTCGTTTTCTTCTGGAGGGAAATAAAAACAAAAGATGGAATTATATTCATAATGTATTAAGTTATGTAACCCGTTAAATCTCTTGGCTATAAATATATTTTTTAATTATTGAGAGTATTCCGAGTAAATGTTTTTTGTGGAAGAAAAAAAAAGTTAAGACAAAAAACTGCATCTTGGGAATGCTTATACTGATGAAAAAAATGTAGGATTGATCCTGGCAAAGAAACATGAAAAAATAAATATCCACTTGCCTTTCAGGGCTTAATTAAGAATTAAAAAAATAAGAATCAAATGAATATGAATATTTAAGTGCTAACACTCAGAATCATGACACCATTTCACTATTAATCCAGGGAAAGGCAAAACCATTGCTGCTGATACTTAACTGGAAACAAACTAATTAATCTGAGCAATAACAATAATAACATTTAGGGTTCTGATAAATAATTTAACAATGAGTAAGCCAGATCATTTGGCAGCACAGTGACACTCAACAGAGCACAGTGCTTCATTATCCCACTCATTATTCACCAGACATGGGGACAATTCAATATAGTGTAGTGACCTTGAGCTCTGGTGACCTGGTGCAATCCAGATTGACTAAAATCTGACTAGCTGTTTGTTCAGGGGTGTGAGTTCAATCATTTTCCCAATATAAGTGCCTAATTCCATAAATATTTAACACATTGATTAACATCTGGTGACAACTTAGTAGAACTCTCCAGACACACCAATGACACATAATTGTTCATTTAAAACTTCATCGTTCGGTCATTGGCTATTTGAGAGCTGGAAGAAAAATGGAAAAAAAGAAAAGATAAATTAAGTTAGGGGGAAAAAAGCATGTTACTGACAAACAATATGCAGGGTAAAGCCTGTTAAAAGAAGAGACAGAACTGTGCGTCTCCGTCATGCATCGCTGGGACAAGCAGAACTGGACGACAGGGAATCACAAGGCAGCACCAGAGAAAGAAATGGAGAAATCGAGAAGAAAAGGTCTGGACTGACATGCACATAACACGAGGAGAAGACGCATGCTCTCCTGCCCCGTCCCTCGTTTCTCCTGTAACACCGGCCCAGCGGTCACATGGTTGACCGGGCCGAGACAAGCCTGCCAATCTGTGTGGACCGCTGAGGCGAGTCCGTTCACCTCATCAGATCAGTAGCACTCCAGTTAGAGCTGACAGCCCACCAGGCTAAATGGGCCAGGCTGCCAGCCGTCACAAGCTCAACCCAGTTCTAGATGAAGAGTGAAAAGCTCAGAAGTCAAAATGCTGCACATACAGCTGAGGCTGAAGGACTTCTTGCGAGGTCCATCTTTCTGATTTTCCTTACATAATGCCTTCATACGCTTGCCATTGGTTTGCACTTATTTCAGTATTCCACAAACAACAGCGTGCAGGAGGTTAATCCACTGCAGTAAACAGTGAGTTGGCGTAATTTTGTAGCAATTAAGCAGGGACCATTTAAAAAACTCATAACCCTCTTTTCCGATAATTGAATATTTCCAGAATATAAAATGAAATGAAGGGGGAAAAAAACAATAAAACAATATCTAGTTAAAAGGTTTTGACAACTAAAGGCCATGCGTTAAAAAAATATAGAAATTGTACATAAACACTGAGCGATCACTCTTCTAAAATAGTTACTGTTCTCTCTTAACTGGGCGGCAGATTCAATCACCTCTGCTGCACCGAGTTCAATGAAAGATCGTAGGAAGAGGACAGGATGGCAAACACTGACCGTAAAGCCAAGGAAGGAGCCGATCTTCGGTCATTTCAAAGGATCTGAATGATGTTTCAAGACCACGCATGGAAATGGACAAACATTCAACAAGACAAAATGGGCCATGTCATACGTCCTGGCAGTGGCGTAGCTTTTCCTGTACCAAGTATTGTTTTGTTTTGTTGTTTTTTTTTCTACTTCGACAACATTCGGTCGATTCATTGGGTCTTGCCATTTGAAGTGTTAGTGTCAGAAGGTTTCGTGTTATTGCGGAAATCTTTCGAAGCTTGCTGTAGCGTGCACATGCATGATGGAGGGCTCGTTCCCACTCACTGAGCTGAGGAAAAAAGTCACGTAGTGTGGTGTGCGACACAAACTTAGTATATGGTAGATAAGGCTGCTGGACTAAAATGGAAAGCCTCTTCCTGCAGAATGATGGCAGCAGATGGGTGCTGCTGGCCTGAGTGACCAAAACCTTATGGTGCTGTCAAACCCTGTGAGGGGGCAGTACGAGAACAAGATGTCGGGTACTCTCTGCCAGTTTTGTAAAAAAAAAAAAAAAAAAAAAAAAAAGGATGTATTTTTCCTCTTAACGCTACGGAAAAAATAAATCCATGACACCAATTATAAGAGATGGAGGGTTGAGAAAGCCCAGAGTAAAAGGGTCAAGCTGCAGGTTGGGCACTGAACATGCTCAGTGAGTGACAAGGGCGGCAGTCTAAAGTACATTGGAGTAGGCATGATGAGGATAAAGAGGACATGGCATGATGACAGGCCCCATGCAAAATGGCCACTAGCTGCACTTCCTTCAAACCCAGAATAGGCGACTCTTCCACTCTTCGCTGAGATGCAAAATAGCAGTAGTCTGGTAGCAGAGGGGTATTTGGCTGAGGGTCTCAGACTGGATGAGTTAGTATACTCTGGGGAAGTGAAGAGGAGGCCAGAAGGGGAACAGCAGAATTAACCCCCCTCAACTTGAAGAGGGGCAGAAGGAGGAGGAGGAGGAGGTGTAGGAGGAGGATTGGGAGGATGCAGATCGAAGGTACACCTCCTCCTGGGATCCCCTCTGCTCTGGGCGTCTGCCCCTTTCCCCTACCCTCAAGTGTGATGGGGGGAATGATGCTGCTGCTGCTGCTGCTGTGGTGGCTGTGAGCCCGCCCTCCTCTTTCCTCTTGGGCTGCTGCGTCCCAGGGAGAGTGGTGGTGGTGGTGGTGGTAGTGGTGCTGGGCGAGGCTAGGAGTATTGACGGTGAGGCTCAACTCGGCTTCGGTTGAGTAGTCAAAACAATCTGGGAGTCAACAACAAAGATGGGGAGATGGGTTTCTTTAGTGGCAGCAAGCCTCAACCGATTCCGGTCTCATCATGGGCACAGCAGGCCAAACACTGGTCTGTAAATTCATGTGCAGATAAGGAAATAGAGAAAAAAAAAAGGCTGCAATAATGTTTTAAAAACCAATTGCCCCATTAAAAGTCCATCTACTGGATAGAATGGAGTCGGTAAACATCTACAGGCACCATTTTGTTGTGAGTTTCTCTTCAAACACAAACCTTCGTTTTAACTGGTGATACGAAGCACAGCACACACTTAATAGACAAAACAAGCAAAAAAAATAAAAATTAAGAGCAATAAGGAACAGTGAGTGGCACAAGCACTGCAACACAGAGACTATATGACCACATTACATACAGTAACTGCCTTGAAACACCATTTGGATGCTACTAATGGTGCATTTAGGTTACACAGGAAAGAGGTTTTTCTTCTCGTTGATAGGGACAAACACCAGAAAAGTCATTTTCTCACCAATTAGATGCCTCTTGTGGCCTTTCACAGATCAAAAGAACAAAAAGTAACAGCTCGTCAGGTTAACTGGACACTGGTTTCTTTGTTTCCTTGAACAACTTTCTTGTCCACCTACCCCAGGGTGCTAAATTACTAATGAGGATGACAAAAAGGGGTATCGCAGTGAATCTACCGTGCCGTCACATCTACTGAGATCTCTCTTGTTCGCTTCGCTGTGCGCTGCAGCCATGATGACAAGTTTTCCTCCCGCTGCTCCCGGGCATCTAGCCTTACCCTCTCGTTTCCAGCGGTGGCGCCGTATGGACGCGGTGGTGATGGCTGAGATGGAGATGCGGCTGATGGTGGGCGTCACCTCCACCTGGAGCACCTTGCGCCCCCGTGGTTCGTCGGGAGCGCTTTCTGGCAGCGAGTTCTTCATGGCGTTCCCGAGCTGGAGGTGACACACACACAGGCACACAGGCACACAGAAGCAGAGCAATATACTGTTAAATGACTGAAGCAGGAAGCCATGGCAATATTTATGGCAGATCAAAAGCATTGATTTTTTCTTAAGTATTTTTATTTGACTTGGGCTCTACAGTTACTGTGCTGTGTATAATAAACTCGACGCAGAATACATTGTTGGTCTTACCAGGAGCGGCTGGGAGTAAAGCTCCAGCTGAGCTCGGTACAGAATGTCCTCCAGTGCTTCCCGGCCCATCTCCCACTCTCCATTGTATCTATGAAAAACACAAATGCACAAACATGAGCATTTAAAACAAAGTCATGTTGTGAACTCATTTTGAGAAAACAGTGTCTGACACAATGCCTTCATATCTGATTCCCATCCCATGAAATATTTTTAGTTATTAAGTAATGCCTGTGGCCACAGCGATTACACCTCACTGCTTTGAAAACACAGGTTTGACAAACATTGGTGTGTCAAATTTTAGAAATAATGATGACACACCATGTGTGTGGGATGAGAGAAACAGCACCAATGAATAAATGACATGAGCCAAAACACCTTTAGGGGTTCTCAAGATGTCACAACTTTTTTGAAGTCACCGTCACTGTGACCTTTAACTGCCAAACCTAGTCACTTTGAGTCCAAGTAAACATTTGCAACTAATTTGAAGAAACTGCCCTGAGATGTTATGGAGAAATTTATTTTGCAAAGACAAAATCGTGTTGTTGTTGTTTTGTGAGGTCACTGTGAGGTCACCTTTTTTTTTTCTTTACCTTTAACGACCAAATCTAATTAGGTCATCCATGAGAGCTAGTGAATGTTGGTGCCAGATTGGATAGTGCCACTAGAATGGGACGCATGTACATACAAACAAACAAACCAGAAACAATAGTCTCCAGGTCTGGCCCTTGCTGATGCGGAAACATAAAAAGCACGGCCGCACGGCTGAACTCCCTTTGATCCGTCCCTGCACATGCAACAATCACACAGCCAAGGACAAATGCCTGGGGTTCCTTTTAGACTCAAGATGAAAAGAGAGGGATGAATGGGCAGGTAAAAACAGACTCTCTGATGTTGCGAAGGATGGAAAAAAAGAAAAAGAAGAAGCTCTAGACGGTATACAAAAAAACTAAACACCCTCCACCCTCCCCCTCCCAACAACAAAAAAACATATTTGGCCTCTGTGTCTCTACAGTATTTGTCTCTCCCTCTCTCTCTTAATTTGGCACTACACCGCAGTAGCATTAGCGAACATATTAACCTAAATCTCAGAGTGTCCTCCACAAATGCCAAGCTGTGGATTCATGTTTATCTGCCCTTCACGTGCGCCTGCTTGGGCCAAGGGTGAATATGAGAGCTCCAGCTGGCACTGAGGTGACCTATGGCAGGGATTACTAAAAAGGCTATTATTCTCACACTCTTTCTCCCTCTCACTCTCACAGAGTCAGGATTTTTTAAGGCTTTTTTTTTTTTGACTGGTCCAATCTCCTGATTGCTGCTGTGTACTCTCATGGGGGTGATGAGGCAGAATGCAGACTCAGTCTCTCCCACTCCCCTTGCTACACCATCCTTAACAGTGGTGATTCCAGTCGCTACTATATCAGGGGATCCATCTCCGAGGATGAGCTGTCATCGAGGAGCAGTAATCAGCTTTGCAACGACTGTCCTCATAAGGGATGAAATCACCTGCTCCCACAATGCACTGCCGATGTAATCGGTCTGTACAGTGGGGAGCTGCCGTCCTTCGTCGAGAGCTTGCATACGCTGTTAGGAAATTTTCTACAACAGAATCAAGACTGTCCTCATTAGAGATGTCCCACAGAGGCAAATAACAACTATGAGAAATATTGTGTTAGCTAGTTCATAAGGGAACAGATAATAATCAGCTTTAATTATGCAGCACCCCTCAAAACAAAGTCACAAAGTGCTTTACAAAAGATACACTTTCCAGACAAACAATAAAAAAACAATTTGAAGTTTTTACAACATTGAACAATTACGTAAAAATATGTCTGAAGAGCTATTTGTCAATCTAGTCTCTTAAGGGAGGTTGTTACACAGAGTGGGCACCTTATCAAAAGAGGCGCAGTCACACCAAGTGCAGAGTCAAAACTGTGGAATCGCTAACAGAGGTTTGGCTGAGGACCTTGAACAACTTGCCATCGGAGCCGTTGGTGACCCAAAGCGACCGGTGTCGAATACACCTGGCTGACTGAACATGGCAGGGGAGGGTCAGACTATGGGAGTGTCAGAAACAATGTGTACTTTGTGTTAACATTGGTTGACCTATTCCATTGGCATGTTTCTATCTGAGATTATCTAAATCTGCAACTGCACTCTTCTTTACAGATATCTTACACAAGTTCAGCTCTGTCTGGTTAATACCAGCAGCAGGCAGCTGTTAACAGTGGTAAAACTCACTGTACACTACTAAGCACAAAGCTCAGGACGTAAAATTAGCTGGAGAAGATAGTTGAGTATTTAGCTCCTTTAAAGAGACCAACCCCTGTGGGAATTAGGTCCTTTGGGAGTTGGTAGGAGCTAAAAACAGAGCAGAGGAGGAGAGTGTGAGTTCTTCCACCACGTGGCCGGAAACACAAAATCTAAGAAAATGATGATGTTGCTTTGTAAATGCTGGATGAATAAATACAGAACTGTTTGCTAAGAGTGAACTAAAAGGGTGGTGATACTGTATGTTGATGTGTTCAAAACTTGTCCCATCAGATACATACATGGCGTGATAAACAGCAGTCAGCATCTGCACCATGAACTCAGGGTCTAGCAGCACGCGGTTGCACGGTTCCCTCCAAAGCTTCTGTTGTTGCCGGGGGAAACCGCAAACACACAACCTGAGGAGGTAAAATAAACAAGCAATAAGTATGAGTAAAGTCATCCTGAATCAGGGTCGAACACAGGGAGGGGGAATGGGAGGAGTTTGTTCTTAAGACTTAAGTTCAGAATTGTTTTAGTGTTTCAAATATCAGTGCCCCTAAACCGCCTTAGGAAGAAGAGTAAACTAAACAAAAAGGAAACGCATCAAACACTGACCAGGGGGAGTCAATTTTTAACTACTTTACACCTTTAAAGGTCGGGCAAAGTTAGACCATTGTTCTCAAGCTCTAAAATCTTCACAGCCACAGTTTGCCCTCTGTCTAGACTAAGCTTGCTTCAGGCGTTGTCTGACTGCTGGCTCGCAGTAGGGAAGTCTTCATATCCTGAGCCGTCTGCGGATCCTGTTCACCGTCTCATAGTGTGGATTCCACATCGATTCTCTCTTCTAACCCCGGGGTTTCCAAGGCAGACAGACTCAGACAGGTATCCAGCTGTGATGCTTTCATTTGGCCAATCACACACACACAACTGAGATCTAATGAAATCACTATAATAAAATCCTCCTGCAAAGAGGACAGTCGGTATCGAGGTTAGCGTATAGCTACAGGGTAGGGGAGGGGATTTAATCCTCGTTTCAGGAGAGCATGTAATGAAGGTAAATGAAGAGAGAGGGAGGTCACTAACTGGGCACTAAAAGGACAAAACTGTGGGCAAAAGGGGAAAATAAAAAGAGAAAGAAAATAAAAAATAGACTTTTTTTTCTCACCTGGAGCTCATTCTGCAGACTGACTGATAGGAAGATAGGGGCATGTAGACCACAGCAGAGTTGTAGCACAGCATGAGGAAACACAGCACTTCAAACCTGAGAACGATTAAACACAACAATACAGACTCTTGTTATGGTCCAATTAAATATTTTAAGAAAGCAATTTAAAAAGTTAAGATTTCATTAACCCAATATCAGTTGAACCTCAGCTCATTTACTTTTGTTTACAACATTTTCTAACATTTTGTTTTTGACACCTTTACTGGAGACAGTTACACAGACTTCATCAGGCAATTTATCAGCTCTGTGAACTGTTAAATAGCCTGATAAGCACACTGCTTACATCGCAAGCTTTGTCCATTGTAAGCGATTTGACTCTATGTTAGAGGCATAAGCTAATATACTGCAGTAATCATCTCAACACACACCATGTCAATACTGCAGGTCCACCTCAATGCAGAGGGTCAACCTGCACGTGTAAAGGCCATATTGACCATGTGTGTAGAAGGAAGTAAAAAAAAAAAAAGGTCCTGGTTGCTGCATATTATCAGCAGCTTTGGGCTTTCTCCTAAGGCCTAGCCACAGAAATAGATTTCCTGATAAACTACGAGGCCTGGCTCCGATGAAATCCATTCAGGATATTTATGATGCTCTATGTTCATTGTAGCCGAGGGGCCTTGATGCTCACACAGGATGACCAGCGATATCCGTGCTGCCCTTTTGTTATCAGCTCTGGTATTATAGATGTACACCTGCCTCTGCATGTGTCGCTACAAACAAACTAATGTACAAGAGTGCAACGCTGCTCATTTCAGTGCCACTGAAAAAGATAAATCTGGCAGGATTCCTGCATGCTTCACTGCTATGCTAATATTATCATTCATCCACAGCAACAGAGAATATGCGAGAGCCAAAAAAGCTTTCAGGCTTGCCGAGTCTGGCCAGAGGGGGCTAAATGAGAGTGCAAGGTTATTGCTTTGATCATCTTAAAAGGTGTTTTTCATCTCACAGGAAAGGACTGGTTGTAAGGTGAGATAATATTATTTTTTCTTAAATGAGAAATCCCATCTTGTGGTTGTATATCTCCACCAAAACACCTTTTCTGTTCTTGAGATATTGCCTTCTTATGTAACTTTGGATAGATATTGGTCTTCAAAAGTCAGAGTCCTGGTGAAGGTTTTATGCCAAATTTGAAGAAGTTCCCTCAAAGTATTACGGACATGTTGTCCAGAGATGGGACAGACGGACGTACAGACAACATGAAAGCAGAACATCCCCGACTCTGGCAGTCATTACTGTAGAGGCATAAAAAAAAATACTGGATTGTATTTAAAAGTTGGATTCAGTCTGCTGACGCCACGTACTGTAGATGATTAGCTACCAGCGCCTCCTCTTCTTTGTCCAAAAACCAAGCCGGGTGTCATCCTCCGTTAACTCCCTCTAGACTTTGCAAATGCCTCCAACCTGCTGTGATTTAATCTCTGCTGTGTGTGTGTGTGTGTCTAATTACACCCTCTCTGATAGCAGCTGGTTGAGTCCGAGCCATACCTGTTCTGAGCTGTGAAGGTCTCTCTCTGAGGGTGGAGGCCGCTGTACACCACTCGAATCAGGTCATGTTGACAGAGAGCTCCCTCTGTCAGTGCTATGGACCCCAGACTAGAGGGCTACACACACAGACACACACAAAAGATAAAACAAAGATGATTAAACAGTCGCTCACAACGCTGGCTTTTACACGTCAGTGGACGAGATGACGTGCCCTTCAGACTAGTTAATTGAGAAACTGGGGCCTGGGCTGTGCTCGCATGGAGAGCTACTGTGATTAGTGTTTGTTTATTACAGTGAAATTAGATTACAGCTGGACCTCTGCCAAACCCACACGTTTTGACAGGATCACTGTACCTGGCAGCACTTGACTTCTTTCTGTCAGGCTCATTCATCCGCTTCCAAACTTGGGCACAGAGAGATTTTAGTCGATAAATTGCTGACTGTACAACAACTACACTGAAATCCATGTGTTAAAAATTCTCTCCGTCTCTCCTGCAAATTCCTTCATGCAACATTAAACCCAGGATTTAGTGCTCCCTTTCAACTGCTTAATCTGTGTTTCTATTCGAGTCTCTCCGCTGTCTTAAAAATACTGACACCTCAGAGTTTCGTGCAGTGTTTTATGACTCTAAGATCACCTCCACTAACATTATAAAAAGCAATTCACCTTTATGAACCAAAACATTCATCTTATGGCAAAGGGTCAAGGTGTTAATTATGGATGTTTCAAACTAATTTCTCTCAAAAATTAACACATCTAAATATAGAAAACTCAACTGGTGGAAATGTAGTTCGAAACTGTCTACATACAGTCTTATTTTCATGTAGATCAAAACCTTGCCCATTTACAACATCTTGACATTAGCATGGGGATAAAAGGCTGCTGTCTCTGTAAAAGACCTTAAATGCAACTGTAAACTACTGTTGTACATTCATATTATACGAATAAGTAGTTCAACCAACTATCTCTGGTGAAGTGACTAGTGAGGATATTTTGTATTGTGTTTGTATTTATTTATCTGCACCATAATAAAAGACAATTACAAAAAACATGAATGAAACAAGAATAGTGAGTGCAGGAGAGGTTAAAAAAACCCTATATGGGCTTATAAAAAGCACCTCCCCAAGAAGAGGATAGCAGTGTTATGTGACTAGTCACACGCATCCCGTCAAATTACACTTTTTATTTCATCATCAATGACCTAAACTGATCATGAGATGCACCAACACTTCTGCTTAAAATACCCTAACCTATACTGAATCATAAGAACACTGTCTGTCACCTGATCTTCATCATTGTAATATATATATTTTTATGCATCAGTAGCTCAGTCCCTTCTGTTTTTTCTTTTTTATCATTTTAAAATATGATGTGGCAAAAATGAATCTCTGCTGAGTAAACCAGAAAGAGGAAGAGAGACAGGTAATGGCTGATCTAAATTTATGTCCAAGTGAGAATCTGTCACAAGGCCACTTCATTCTCATGGTGTTCAGAGCAAAAACCTCCCCTAAATTGAATTGATATTCTGTCCTAAGTATCTTGGGCAGAGGAGGGGAGGATGGATTAATTCAAAAAGAGACTGGAGTGTATGCTAATGCTGCAGGCCTGGGGATAAGGCCATGTGACGTGCAAAGCTGTACTACAGCCTAGGAAGCTTGTTGTGATTCATGCACACACACTCACACACACACACACGCACTCACACACACGCACACTTCTCCTGTCTCCCTGCTTTCTTTATTCTCTCAGCATGGAGGAAAGAGCCTCTCAAGCTTGTAATTACAGCGATAAATCGCCTGCAGCACACACTGTCGTCTCATCAACACACACACACAGAGGACCCGACTGAAGGCCGTCGTAGTGTATGAAAATATCCAGCACACTCTTTGCTCTGTTTCAGGTAGCGGGATTTAGAAAAAAAAAAAGAAAAAAAAAAGAGACACAGTGTCGTTGTGACCTGACTAAATGGTCCTAGGTCAGCATGTCCTGTTGGGCACCTTGCTAATGAATTCCAGCTCAACACAACAGTCAATACTGTGCCCTGTTTTAGCAGTCAGGTCAGAGGATTGAGAATGACTAAAACTAAATGAGTGAAACTGAATCGAGCACCAAGTGTTCTCTCCTTTTTAAAACAGAAAAGCATCACAGAGAACAGATGTGTATGAGTTAAAGTTAAGTTGCTAAATGCAAGGATTGTTCTCAGTTGAGTTTTTCCTGCTCTGGACGAATTTTATGCTAAATATTTTCAGAATTAGATGAAAGAAAAACAGAAGAGGAAAAGTGTCCCTGGCAGAGTGGGAGGTAAGGTGTTAATATGCTCAAAACTAGAGTCGGTGTGGGGATGTATGCACCTCCACTAACCAGTCAGTACAGTTTACACCCACGTCTGTCCAGCCTCAAATGATACATGCAAATAAAGCCAGAGGAATTTATTAAGAGTTAATCTGTACTGTGGTATTATCAGGATGTCAGTTCTTTAGTTGTGGCCAAAAACATGTCTTGTGAGGTCGCATTGATTGTGATGAAAAGATGTCTGTCATAGAGAGTGGTGAAATCTTTACTCATAGACATCTATAGTACAGCTTTTGGTTTTACAAACAATTAGAAAGTAAGGGAACGGTATGAAAAGCTACCCCCAGCTGGAAGCATATGGACAGTTGGACACCCACTAATGGATGAGCCCTGGAGGTGAGGTTAATGAAAATGGACATCCAAGTGTTGGACTCTGAAGTGTCATCTTCCAAACAGACACTTCAATAAGTCCCTGGGCACCTCCCATAGTCAGATGAAGGGAGGCAAAGAAGGAGACAAGGAGGCATTAAAGACTGAAAAAAAAAGGCAGGAAGAGTATGAAGAAGAGTGCACTGGGGAGGGAGGTGCGGTGACAACATCGATTGCTAGGACGGCCGGGCATCCTACCTCATGATATATCGACGGTTTGGACAGAGATGGGATTGTGAAGGACAGGAGCTTGCTGTTGCCATCTTTGTCCACAATCTCCTGCAAAATCCAAAGATAAGGAGAGACAGAAAGCTGTGTCATAAAGGGAAGGGTATAAAACAGCATAAAGACATAAAGACTCCTAACCCCGTGGAGCTCTGTGTGGTGAAAACATTTAGCAGCACATTTAGCAGATAACAACTGCTGTACTGTCCACTGCCCCTCTCACTGCTGCTGCATGTTATTGACTCTGACAGATTGAAAGTCACTGCCAGCGCCATCACCACTCAATTCCAATTTCACGCTGTGATACGTAACGCGACGATGAATGTGTCCCTGAAAATGATGCCATTTCTAAAAGTAATGCCTGATTATCTCCACCGGTCTAAATGATAATCAAGTGCATTCAAAGAGACAATGCAGCCGAGCGTTTTTCATTTGGCACAAAGCACTTGTTCCTGCTCTTTGCTCTGTAAAGCAGTGACGTGCTGAGGAGGATTCAAGTGGTGTGTAAAAGTCATCAAAGCAATTGTTTCGACTGCCATGTGAGGCAGACACTTAACTGATTGAGAGACAGCGTTATTTGTGTTTTCTCTGAGCACCACATTCTTCAGCTCTATCTCTGTAATTTATGGCACACGTTGAGGGTGGGGGAGCTTTTGTTATATCATCAAATATGGATAAATGTGCTTTAACTGAAATTGTTTTTGTTTTTAGATTTTTTTTTAGTATGAGCTGCTCACTGTGACCACAGTTTGTTCTCTGGCTGTTCAGGGCCAATGCAACTAAATTAATGCTATGTGGAAAATAATACATACAGTATATACATACAGTATCAGTTTATCTATTACTCCCTCCGAGCATCCATGATGTGGGTTTTGAAATGTGCTACCAAAAAGGGGTTTTTATCCCTTTTTATCTCCTATTCTCTCTGACATTCACTGTTCTGTTGGTTGAAGTCGTGTCCTGCCCTTCAGTGGGAAACCACATGCCTCTGAATATCTGATGGGACTGTTGAGAGCAAAGCTGTTTATCAGAGTTCAGTTGCCAGTGACCAAAGGCAAGAGAGGGCAATGACAACCCACCGTATAGTATATGTGTGTCTGGGGGAGTAGTATGGATGCAGAGGGATAAATTATGCATGGATATACCTTCAGCCGTGCCAGCTGACATGGAGCTCTTTCTATTGATATCTTTAGCTCTTAGCCCATTTCCCCAAGGGTGTTTCCTGGTGATGTAATCTATCCTGGGTCTATCCATTAACTGGGCTTTTCCCCTGCAGATTGACTTTCTTGTCAACAGGCAAGCAGTCTCACTAATGCTCCACCTGTGTTACGTCTAAAGATATAACCAATGATTTGCATATTAACTCTCCTCACGACCTTCCTCATAGTTGTATAAACACCAAACACCACTTTCTGTATTCATAACGCCCGGTAACAACTTACACCATGTAAACTATTAAGCAAATCTTAAATTATGATATGAATGCACCTGATGAGTAGGAGAACAAGTTGCAACAGTTTGGACAAAAAACAAGGTCCTCTTTGTCAGCTGAGAGCAACAAAGCCAAAGCCACGCCATCCCAGTTAGCCAATAGTCGGGTCATGTGCTATAAGAGTTAAGTGCAACGAAAGGAATTTGAACATTGCTGCTGCTCATTTCTGCTCAATATGATAGTGCTATCAACAGGAGCTGAATGATTCTCCTAATCTTTGTTTCTCTGCAGGACAATACTCCATTAGAACAGGGGGGGAAATACTCATTTGCTTTTTGTTTACAGATGATTTATTACAGCTTCTTTTCTGCAGTCCCCTTACAGATTTCCTACAGATCTCTTGATAACTGCACAGATACTTTAAAATAAAGATGTAAACTGGCAAACAAAAAAATAGCTCATTGGTCGCACATTTAAAATTCAAAAGGCAAAACCCTCTAAAAAGGTCATGCCTTTTGCCTCTCTCACCACCACCACCACCACACCCACAAGGGCCGACACCCACCAGGTTATAGATGCCCAAGAGGAGGGCCTCGATGCAGCCATTGCTCTGGCGATCTCTGCTGGCTGTGACACGCAGATATACCCACACCAGCTCGGGCAGGAACTGCAGGGTGAAGCGTCGGAGGCGGTCTTCAGAGCTCCGGTACAGCTCGAACAGCTGGTGGCACACGGGCTCCAACAGCTGCAGCAGGAAATATGTAAATGCAAAGCAGCACAGGTAAGACACACTCATGGAAAATGAACCACGGTTATTAGGTTGTTCTAATGAGATTATGATCAAAACTGGATATGAAAATGAAATAAAAACGTCACTTTTATCGTCATTCTACAAGCATAAGTTTGACCTACATAACCAAGACCTTGTATCTTTATGTTGGAACATGAACATACGCTTTTAGGGACAAAAACAAAACAAAAGTGCTGGATGATGCCATGATGAGAACAGTGAAAATCCCGTTTTCTCTCATAATGCTGGACGTTTTTCAGGAGGACATTAAAATAGGGTTTGTGCTTTACAGCTCTTATTTCAAAACATGATCTCAGCCTGATCGTAACAGGAAGAGACAGGCGGTTGGAAGGAAAGTTTTGCCGTTCAGTAGTGGGAGACGCACAAGAGCAGAGGGGATAAATCACCACAATGAGAGTCTGGTCAGATGTTGTCTCAGGGGAGCCGGCTGAGCCAATGTGTTTACACTGTCCAGGGGTCAGTGAAGTGAGTGCCCACACAGCACTGCTCTTGTGTGCGTGTTGTACTGTGGCTCCGCCTGGAATATGCAGCAACTCATTGATGAATTTTTGGCAGAGGTTTGCCGTAAGAACATGCATCAGTGAAGTACGACTTACTGCCCCCCCCTTTTCCTCCCTCTCTGTCACACAAACACACGCAAGCCCTCTCCTGGATCGCTTGTCCAGTCATTAATAAGGTTGTGCAGTCAGGTTGACGACGCTAATGGAATTTAGATCCCCGGTTGCTTGACACCAAAATTCAACCATGAAAGAGCAAGGAAAAGAGTGGGGAAAGAGAATTGGAGGCACCAACTGTATCATTAGAGTGAAATTAAAGTCCCGTCTCACTGAGTGCCTCAGGCCTTTGCTCGAAAATTGTGTCATTAGGTCCTTTAAAAGAGAATATACTGGCTTAACCCTGCTGGTATTGTGCCGCTTGTGCGCTGCAGTTGTGCCCAATAACAACCCGAGTTTGTGCGTGAGTACAGTATAGTATCTGTTTGCATCTATGCACATAGTTCATAGATGTTCCAGTTTTTTTTTTTTTTTTTTTTTTTTTTACAGGGTTGTGTGTGTGTTTGTATAGGGAACACTGTGTGCACTCTCACAGGTGATGTGGCCAGTACTGGCACTGTGCCGGTTCATCGCATTCTCCCAGAGAGGTGTGTGCTTGTTTTTCAATGTGTACACGACACAGCTGTGTGTCAGTTTCTTTTTCACTGCAAACTGAAGCTACTGTAGTATATCGTGCGGGTCTCACCAGCAACACATTACTTTGAGCTAAGAACAGCCTGGGACTGGGATGTAAGTGTGTGCGCCCTGTGTATCACCTCATTGTTGGGGTCCTGAATGACTCTGTAGAGCGCCGGCACCAGGGACTTCTTTAGATGAAGGCTGCCGGCGTAGCTGGGGATATGGGTTTCCGGTAAGGACTGAAGCAAAGAGAAAGAACAGTTTGGTGAGATGTATGTATTTTTGCAACTCGTCAACAGCAGAGTAAATAATCTGCTTCCTGTTTACACTGGCTCGCACATGCCCAGTGTATGTGGCTGCTCAGGTCTTTATCGGGTGTGTCCTGGTGTGGAGCACATACAGAGATTGACTCTGATAAGAAGCAAAGATGGTTTTCTGGACTTAAATGTTTTATGTTCACCTGCATAAATTTCACTTCAATAAAGTTTTATATTGAAGTACAGTAGTAGTGTGAATGTGGCCTGAAAACACCTGCGAATGAGTCAGATGCCCATTCCTCCACCAACAGCATCTTTCTGTCTATTGGTAGTAGTCAGGAGTCAGTCAGCCCACAAATAACCCACACGCAAATGACACAAGTGCACACACCCATCGGTGTTGTTCACAACAGACATTCTGACGTGCCATAACACGAAAATCAGAGGTGTTTCTCAAAACAGTAATAACTCATAACAATACCATGTTTCTGGAGCTACAGCAAGTACAGTAAATTGAATTTACTTTATAAATCTATTTATCACTGATACCTGTGCTTTTCCCGCTGTAACATGCCAAAACCTTGCTATTAAAACCCCCTCCTCTCTTAGGCACAGCCAAATGCATTCTGGAAAATGTGGGCAAATGCCTAACTGGGAAAATCAATATGGCAGGTTCAGTGAAAGTGGACACAATGGAATCGCACAATAACTTTTTGAAGGCACACTAAAGTGATGATATCTGACCGGTTCTTTAAATGGTCAAGATTGTGTGTTTGTCTGGAGATGACATGGGGGCTGAAATACCCTCTCAGCTCAGCCTCAGGGTGGTCACTTTGAGGACAGAACACAATGTCCCTGGTCTGCACCACTCACACCATGAGTCATACCAATCTATTTCCCTCCCTATTCATCATACTCCCTCCTATCTCTTTAACAATTTTGTGCTATCATCTGCCACCACTCCCTTCATCTCTCTCTCTCTCACACACACACACACACACACAGACCAGACACACACACACACACACACAAACAAACATAATTTTTAAATACTTCATGTGCAGTGGCCATTTCAGTCAGACTGGACTGAAGTCAGCTTTCATTGGCCTGACCTGTGTGCTGTGATGTTTACCCCTGATGTCCACAGGGTGCAGCTGCAGGAAGTTCAGCAGTCATAACGCTGCCAATCTTTATGTTTACACCTGATGTATACACTTTTGCACCTGCCTTACGATTGGTAAGGTAACAGATACTTTGTATGTCTGCGTCTCTTCTTTAGCTCACTAGCTGAAACAGAAATACCAGTATTCTTATTCCTGTCCTGCTTCACACTCCAAGAGAGTAAAAAAAGTGACATAACATTAGATATTACATTCATCTACAGTCATTTCTAGCATTTATTTACATTCACAAGTTAATTTCATATTTTAGACATGCAAGCTTAACCAGACCCGGTGTGTGAAGGAAGCACAGAGAGAAAAGAGCCGGTCATGTATCCAGCTGACATTAGAGGTGAGGCCCGTCAGAGTCCTGTACTTCCTCATATCTAAATCAACATTGTCTTGTTTGCCTGCACTGTATCATGTTGTGGGATATGTGGTGATGGTGAACATCGAGTGAGATGTGTGCTTGATTTACAACTGGGGAGTGCCTTTAACAAGTGTGCCAGAATTAGGAACAGTCAAGTGTTGTTACAATCAAGTTTCAACCTACATGATGGTGCATTTCACATATCATTGATTTTCAGTCACGAGAAAGTGAAATGGACTCAGCATAAGCATGTCTGTCAGTTTCATTCGAGTTAGACAAGCAATGATTTACACGGTGTACAGGAATAAAGGGATTAGTGAAATTGGCCTGTGTGATGTCTGTTCACACTTTACATGCCTCCAAGCAAAAGCAAGTTCCCATTATAGCTGCTGCGCAGCAATGGGTCGAGTCCAGGCTAATTTTGGGAATATTCTGAACAACAAACAGGAAGACATGGTAATTTTTATTCAAAAATCTGAGAAACAAGTTTTGTGGAGGACAGTCTGGAGATGCTCTGCAGCAAGTTTGGTGACAATTGAGCAAAACATGTCCTTGGAGTTGAGTGAATCTGGCATGGGACTGGACCTTTGTGCAAAGTTTGGTGAGTTTTAGCCCATGGGAAGTATGACTTCCTCGGAAGAGGAGGAAGAAGAAGAAGAATTCCTAGGAATACAATAGCAGCATGACGGTTAAGTGTGTCTACTTTTTAAATTGCAGCCCTAAAAATGCTTTAGGTACAGTTCATGTGTAGCCTGAGCCTGAAAAGGACAAAGTACAAACAGATTACAGCGATGAGAGCCGAGCTGACCCTGAGTGTTAACTGTCCTGAAACGATTTTACATGGTATTTAAATGTACAAAGGACTGAAATATTGAAGAGGTGACATGCACGCACTTGCACACTCCACACTCTTCTTGATTGTTCTTGTCAAACCTCACAGTGTGTGGTTTCTGCAGGGGCAAAAAAAAGAAGCCTCCAACAATGTCTCCCAGGGACACATTTCCCCGACATGAGTCACCATGAACAACAGAGCGGAGACTTTACCTTGAATTCTGAGAGCCATTCTTCGACAACACCGCGTTCTGAACCCAGCATCTTCCTCACAGACCCCCCCTCAGCTGCCTGGTGAACAAAGACAGACAGAGGACAAAGAGGGGAGATGAAGATATGGTGAAATAAAAGGCGAGCAGAGGCTTAGAGAGAAGAGGAGGACACATGGCAGCCATTCACAGCAAGCACATCAGCTTACAACCTGTCCTTGCAATGACATGAAGGACCGCACAAGTGTTTTTCCATGTTTGAGCCTATTTACGTCACAGCACATATACTTCACTTTAACATTAACCATTTACCAAAGAAACCCAAGTTGTTTCTATGTCAGAAAGGGTCTAGTGAATAATATGCAGCCTTTTTTTCTCTCCAGTTTATATTGGAATGCAAATAACATGCAGGTACTTGAAACTTGCTTGGTATTCATAGTGAACAGTCGGTTAACGATTGAATTTATGCAGGTCAAAGCACAGTCTGAGTTCCTGTGCAGCAAGACAACAGGCAATAAGGTCTGATAATAAGGATGGATGAGACGGCTCTAGACAACAGCTGCATTTCATGTCACACATCTGTCAGGCTTGATTTTTTTTTCTCACATTTTTGGATGTTGACCTTTGGCCCTGTTTGATACAACTTTACTATGAATCTCCCACCCTCCTCCCCATGTAATGGTGCATCAAATATGGCAAATACAAATTTTGATTCTCAACATCAAGTAGAACCCCATGCCTGCCCGGAAAGAAGTAAATGGATAGATGAGAAAAACAAACACTCCACAAACAGCACATGTATGGTTCTTTACTGCCTCTTAATGTGGAGGCTATGACGCTGGCCACACTATTGCATAACAGTTGACTTCAGTGACCCTACCTGTCACCACAGATGTGAAGACATGAAAATCAACAGCCACAGACAAGTCAGCAAAAGACCAATCCTACAGTGTCACCAACAGTTTTCGTCTGTCACAATGGCGATGGCAATGCTTCGATCTGAATTCATTCAATGTTCATATACAATTTTCATAATCGTAATATACTAAGGGCACAATTATAAAATAAGAAAACACAATTCTACTCTGATCTGGATCTGCAGGCTCCCAGTTAGCCCAGATCCTGTAACAAGTCAATTTTCAATATTAATCATCCCATAGAGGGTTTGCTAAGAATGGGAAAAGGTTCGTGAATAAGGTTTAAAGGAAGAACCAGGTCTATGTAGACCACATGCTGTGATCATCCCTTCTGGCTTGATGAAAAACGTTTATTCAGTTGGAGAATTTACACCCTGGAAGCTGCTATTGAAGTCTTTCACAGCACATAACTGGCCTCCTTTCAGATGAATACAAACCCTGACTCAGACCTTGACAAGTGGTGAATGAGTCATGGTCACATTATGAAGTCTATCTCAGAGCATGAGACAACAATTAACACAACGTCCATCCTCCCCATGTTCCACACCTTGTCTGAGAAAATACTTCTGTGTGGTTGTCAAAGAAAAAAAAACCCTCTTAAAGTGTGTTCGTCAGACATGAGTGTGGTTTCTTACGTCAGTCACCTGTGATGAAATACAACAGCATTTGAGCCTTTCGTCTGAGGGGGTGCAGGGACTGTGTGGCCCATAAGCTTATTGTGGTTTTGACTTGATGGGATTATGGATTAGGACTAACTCAATAAATTCAAAGTGGGAAGATCCCACTTAACATTCCAGGCTGCAGCCTGTGCTGGTTGGCTGTAAGGTTTCCTCCTGCAGCCAGCACTCTGATACTGTTACAGTATCTGCACACACAAACACTCAAACTTGCATCTTGTCGCACTATACACTACTCACAAAAAGTTAGGGATACAGTATTTGACAAGAATATCCCCACAAAAAGTTCATGCTACAGTGATATTCTCTCATGAAAGCAGGCCAATGCCCTTTAAGTAGAGGGATGGTGGCTATAGCACAACAAAAATCTCAATGTCTCAAAAACTTCAATTTGATCAAAGAAGTGTTGTCTTGGTCTCATGATGTCAAAATTTGAACATGCTGGGGGCGGTGCGTGGCACAGTGGTTAAGATGGCTGCCCCATGTAGAGGCTATACTGTAGTCCTCACCGCAGGTCGGGCAGCCCTTTCCTTCATGTCATTCTCCTTCTCTCTGCCTCCCTCTTTCTTTCCTTTTTTTCTCTACTGATCTATCAAATAAAAGAGAAAAAACGCAAAAATATACTAAAAAAACTTGAACATGGAGGAGAGGAGAGGGAGAGAGAAGAGGACTGCATACAAATTATCATTGAACCAGAACATTTAGTGGTTCTGTGACAGTTGAACCACTAAATCAGACGGTGCTTGTGATTGTTAGTGAACAGCATGTTATTCAATAAATACTGAAAGACTGAACAATTGGACATGTAATCCAAAAGCCAAACATCATAATGATGTCACAATCTAAGATCTGACTAATTTAATCTTCATCCTATCTCACGTGTGCTGAAACAGGAGTCTCAACTTTCTTATATGTGCAAGTGAACAGCACTGAACTCTGACCAGGCAGAATACACAGACAGCTATTTTGGGAGTGAAAAAGTAGAGGCGTTTGGAACTGTTGAGACTCAAAAGAAAAAGTCTGTGTGTGTGTGTGCAAAATTGGGAATATGCACACACACAGTCAGATTTAGCATGCACTGCTTAAGATGTTCACACACTGTTCCTTTTTATAAGCCCTGAACAGTGTCAAACTGTGTGCATGTACGCAGTCCTAATGCTCTCTGCCACAGTAAACCATAATGTCGACACACCCCTATTTAATCTTCTCTGGTGCACCCGAATCATTACAGGCCAGGATATTAACACGAGCTGAACGCCCTCTCTGGATTTACACTTCTGTTTTCTAATATTTTGCAGTTTACAAAATACAACACTGAAATGTAAAACAATACATGATACAAATCTCACAGAGAATCCAAAATCACTGTATTTCAGACCTAAGCAGAAGCAGAAAGAATGAAAAGGTCCATAACAATATTCAGTATTCCATTATTATCCTTGTATAGGCCAGGCCTACTATACAGCACTGACTGGACTTTCCTAAACTTACTTTCAATACAAATCTAAATCTCTAGTTGATAAGCTTTGGGTTTTACCACATGAAACATGTCAACTACTTGTTGGGCTGTCATTCTCATCTTCAGCTTTTCCAATTAAGTCGAAACTAAACACAAACAATTCAGTCTATACTACCTTTATACACATTTATTCCAAATGACTGTCCTCTGCATCATTTTAGAGGCCCTCCAGTGTTTTCACACCAGCATTTGGAGGTTACAATGCTACAGAAATCCAAACTAAAACGATGCATGACTCCTTGAATGGTGCAGATAAGCCTGCAAATGTTATAAAACAGGCTTAGGGGAGCAAGATATCAGATTTGATGTTGGGTAGGAGGAGACAGTGATCGTGTTCGCTGCTCAGAGCCGATGATGATCTGAAAGAGTGGAATCTTTTTGTGTGAGCACACACTCTCCATCTGCGTGAAGGGAAAAGCTCCATTAAGTAAGCTTGTTCAGCTCTTCATGACGGGCTGACTCATTCATTTCCTCTGGCTTGTCAAACTGTCAAAAACTCACTGAAGTAAAATTCACCATCGGCAGGGCAGGCTTATCTGTTGCCATGGGAACAGAAGTCAAGTGACTTTCAGCGCAATGACAAATATTTACCAACAAGCAATGCTAATTTTGTAAGAACAATTTAGATTATATTGCTCTCAGAAAACTTCTAATAGCCCTCTATGAATCAGGAGGAAACATCTCATGTTTGGTTGCTTTTTTTTGTTTGTTTGACTCCGTATAAAGTAGAAATAAGAGTGAACAAAAACATAAAACCACAGGAAATCAACCCAACAAATGTGAGCTGCTGAATAAAAGACATCTTCAAAGTGCTTAAGCTTAATTAAAACATCTGTCACTGCATCCTTAAGGAAACTCAATCTGTTTTACAGTTGTATGTCCCTGCCAGTCCAGCAGCAGGAAATATGATCACAAATCACAAATATGATCTTCTGCCAATTAATTACAGCACTGAATTATGACAAGTGGCGGTTTAAAAAAAATCAAAATCAGAGTATCACAAATCAAACAAATATTATAACAACTAAATAATGCATTATGTAAAACTTCCACATTAAGAAAACTTGGTCCATATAAGTATTCCAAAAAGTGGTACTTTTACACCATGCTATTTGAATCAGAGTGTAAAATGTTATAAAAAGAAGTGTCTGACAATGGTCAGTGTCCACCTGTGAGATGCCATTCTGGACAACAAAGTTAAAACAGAAAGAACAACAAAGAAATGGATGACAGAAGTTTTATCACCTCATAAAATCAGGCAAAATCAACAAAAAAACTGGGTAAAAAGAAGAGTTGAAAATATCTGTCTATATAATGTCTATGATCTTAAGGGGGAACTGTGCAAGTCTGGTCGCTTTTCCACTGTTTTCCTAACCGTCCTCCTGGCCATGTGCATTTGTTTTCAATGTAGACAGCAAGAAAGCAATCCATGGAGCAGTGTGTTATACGTTACCATGTGTATATTTGTGTAGTCTTATCTGTCATAAACAAGAGAGTCTCGTTTAAGTTGCAGTGCCGCCCAGACAAGAGCTGGGACAGGGTGGCACCAATGATCTTTACTCTACAGGTCCATTATTCAACCATCACAATGATGATCTCATCTGATCCTGTTTAATTAAGGTAAAAATGTAGCATAGTTACAGTAAGGTAACAATCTTGCATAGTTCCTATTTAGTTTTCCACAGTAGAGGGCTGCTTGAAAAACAAAAAGTGTATGACTTTACTGTTTGCTGAGTTTCATTTATTACATAACAACATTTAGCAAATAGAAAAACCTGCTAAGCCATTATTCTTACCTCAGTATCCCAGAACTCAGATCTCCACTGGGAGAGGCAAATGGTTCTCCGCAGTGTCACACATCTGTCACTCACTGGAGGGTCACCTGCAACAACAGGGAAAGTTGATCAATCGATCAGATCAGCATAGGAAGAACTGTGCTGAAGAAAATCAGGTCTACTGTATGTAGACTACATGTTGTGATCATCACTTCTAGCTTGATGAAAAACCTTTGGTGAATTTACACCCTGGAAGCTGCTATTGAAGTCTTTCACAGCATCTTCACCTAAGTGGCCTTTATTGTAAATTCTCTCAGATGAATAGAAACCCTGACTCAAACCTTGACAAGTGGTGAATGAGTCATGGTCACATTACAAAGTCTTTCTGAGAGCATGAGCCAACAATTAACACAACGTCCATCCTCCCCATGTTCCACACCTTGTCTGAGAAAATACTTGCAGTTTTTGCGGTTGCAAAAAACACAACTTCACTGAAGAAAAATAAATATTTACTTTTTCTTCCAGTTGTTAATGCTAATGTTGGCTGTGCAGTACTTTCCAAAATGTACAAACTGCTCCTTTAAATGATTGATCAAACATAAATAGCTCTTTTTTTTTTTTTGATAAATAATAGTTTAATTGTGTTCTAATGATGGATAACTTTGAAAGGAATCACAAATACATTTTCGAGTGTTTCAAGGAAAGGCCCTGAATCAATCTTACATTATTGAAGAGAGGAAACTGCACTGGTAAGCAAACAGCATAACACGTCACATAATCAGTCAAGACAATGAACAAAGCAGCTGACCACATGGAGATTTAGTGACCAACAGATGGTTGTGACAACAGCATGACCCTCCAGTGCATTTGTAGTTGAAACATTACAAACATGGTGTAGAGAGGCCTTACAAACAAGCACAAAACACAAACATATAACATGACCTTCATGTTACAAACTGTGCATTCTTCTAGGTTTTTATAAACACTCAATTTAAAAGGTTATTTTGAGTCATGGCGCAAGAATTACATTTTCAAGTTCCCTATTGTTGCATAGCAACAGTCAGATGGCCGACTTGTTGTCATTGGCTGCTAAAAATGCATCTTGAGGATCCACACCCATAGAATTTACTGTATTTGGCAGAATGAATGAAGGTTTCGGTGACATACTAGCAGACGGTGTAGAGAGGCCGCTCTGCGCTGCTGCGTGTCCCTGAGAGGCAGACAGCGCCACATCACAGTGCTGCATTTCATGTTCGGCATTTCCAACAAACCCTTGTGTTTACCTGAAGGACGCTCACATTAGCAATTCATCCATCACGGTGTCACGACAACTACCATGCAGAAGTCTTATCTGTCTAGGAGATTATGTGTTTACCCTCCCAATTGAAACCTGCAAAGACACCATTTATTTTCATTTGCCAGATAAAGCCTAGCGTACTCCTTGTGTGACTCATAAAAAGCGAGGGTAACAATGGCCTGGGTTTAGTTTAGTGAAGACAGCAAAGGGAG
This sequence comes from Decapterus maruadsi, assembly GCA_030347415.2. Lineage (NCBI taxonomy): Eukaryota > Metazoa > Chordata > Actinopteri > Carangiformes > Carangidae > Decapterus > Decapterus maruadsi. Next base: position 12,728,989 of record CM064902.1, on the reverse strand, counting down.
GGACCATGAATAAATAATACAGCACCAACAAAATCTGCATTTTGAATAGATTGCATCCTGCCAGATGACAGAATGGTGTCACAAAAAAAAGGTTGGAAAGGGAAATTTTTTTAATTGTGTATTGTGTAAAACAAACTACCGCAATATGTGATTAACTTCATTACTGAATCTAATTCACTCCATATGATAGAAATGATAGTATATTCCTACCCGATGGTGGGCCTGTGATATACTGTGGAGAAGTATAAACATGGATATGTTTCCATGCAGTTTAAATCACAGTAGACCTGCCTTGAATGTCACTGTGACCAACATTGTGACTAAATGAAGTGGACTGCCTTATAGCAATACTAGATTTTTATATGATAATGAAGTCCAATGGGTTAGCTGAGGACAGACATACAGTGCTATTCTTTTGTTATCAACACTTCATTTACAATAATCATCAGCTGATTTATCAGAAAATCTACTGTATGAACAGGATTAACTCTGCGCTAAAATAACACTAGCACATGAATCTAAAGTTTCTTCTTGTCTTGTCCAAACCGCATGTCAATCTACACTAAACTGACAGTCAACAGACAATGGAGGATCCCTAACCCTAACCCTTTCTTCATTTATCTTATAAGCTTTGTTGCACATGGACTGATAAGAAATACATTCTGAAATAAGAATTTTGCTTTACTGGGCATGTAAATGTATTTTTGTTTTGACTTTGCTATTGCTTTCACTAGTATACAGATTCCCTAAAACCACAGAACTGCCATAAGGCTATTGTAAGACAAAGACATGTAGCATAACAATGAGAGGAATGAAAATCTGTTCTGGTTACAACAATGCATCATCAGCTGGAGCTGTACTGAGCAACTTCAGTGTAATTCCTCTCCACTCTGCACTCATGTGATTCCAATTTTCGCATGTGTAGCGACAACAGTGCTGTCCAGGCCAGCCAGCCGTCACTGTTGGCTAAATATGTTACACACCTAATGAGGCCTGGCGGACGACAATAAGCAAACATTCCTTTAAGGGCCGCTCTTCCTCTATGCAGGACCTCCTCATTGTCCTGTGGCGGGGCTCATGAGGGAATAGGAGAGTGCCACCCCTTCCTGTTTACGGCACTTCAAACCCCAAATCACAATGACATTGCTAGCATGGCTGCTAAAAGATGCACAAAGTTGTAACAAAGCCGACGAGTGTAGCTTGTGCAATCAGTTTCAAGACAGAGCGGTTAGCACATAATACACCATGTCCCTTTGAATTTGAAGTCAGGCAATTGGCGTGATCACATATCATTAACACTTTATGCACAACTACAACCTTTATGGAAGAAAGATCAGCAGGACAGCAGGACTACTGCCACATTAAGGCTAGTTTTAGCTTAGCTGGTAGACATAAGATTATTCTGCATCATAGAGCTAAATGTTAATGTCAGCATGCTGACATGCTAATGTTCAGCAGATTAAATGTTCACCATGTTCAATGTCTCAGGTTCATCAACAGTTGGCTGCTAACCAAAGTATTACCAATGCTAAATAAAATGCTTTTGGTTCATGGAGTCAATCATTGGAAATATTTAACCAAAACATGTGAACTTCGTCAGAGACGTTCTATGACTTCATTGTGGTGCTAGAGTAGATGTCAGGGAAAATTCATCATGAGTGACAGACAGCGCAACATTCAAGGTTATTGTCAACAGTTGTAAGCTGTAAACTTAAGTTTCTTCTATTCAATATGTGTTCAATTTGAATTATCAGGTTGTAATTATTTTTTCCTTTCTCAGTTGTTGCACACTATGCATTTCTTTGCTGATGATGTTGTGATGATGCTGATGCTGAAATAGTGCTGCCTTTCACAAGACCATCGACTAATACATGGCTGAGAATAGGGTCAGTGCGCTGCAGTGTCGTGTTAACACCGTCTACTCCGCACACTGGCTAACTGTTACCTGCCAGGAGCCTCGGCAGTCTCATGACTCATTAAGTAGCTACTGTATTTGCTAGCTAAGTTGGTCATTGAGAAATTCCTTAATACAATCAGCCCAGTCAGAGCTCAAATCCAAAACAAAAACAAAAGCTTAACATGTTCAATGCTGGGGCAAGAGTGCTGTGTGTGTGGGTGTATGTGTGCGCGGTGTGCCATTTATCCACTCTCGCTCCTGGAAGGCTTTAACCACTCCTGTCCTCTGCAAACAGCTGCCAAGACATCCAGGGCCAGCAACAGCTGCAGCATGCTGATCAACATGCGGTGCAACTCCTTAAACAAGCACTACAAGCATGCTAATCAAGTCAGCTCTAAGACAGTCACGCCTATGGAAATCCCACACCGCTGTGTACTGTAAGTGTCTTTACCTTACAATGGAGATTAGTTGTAGGTCACATTAGGTGGCAAACGACATGACCATGCTAAGCGATACACTACAACTGACCATTAAAAACAATGTGTACATTTAATTGCTGAAGTATTGTCTCTATTGAGTACTGAATGCAGGGATCCCTCAAGCACTGAACAATACTCATCTTCTGTACAGACAGATGACTCATACGAGTATCTGTGACTAAGTGACTCATTAAACTAGTGTAAACAAACACAAGGTTAAAACCCTGCAAAGTACAGAGACCCTCTCTTATCCGCGGCTGCACCCACAGCCACAGCAGGGGAGAGGTGATGGATCTGAAGATTTAACTTGTGAACTGCTTCCGACTGGCATTAAACTTGTATAACTTCATTTTTTGGGACACAATTTCATATTTTCCCTGCCGTGTTGGCAGTTTGGTTGTTTTGCTTTCTGAATGAATCACTGAGTAACAGCTGTCAGGAACTGACTTTAACGCCATGGAAACAATTAGCGCCCCATTGAGCATTGCTGTAGTTGCTATGTGGTGGAAAGGAAACAAACCATCAATTTATTTCCCTCTAAAAGGGTATCGGACATTTAACAACCTTGGCTTCATGTGTCAGTTGCACAACGTTATTCTATGGGTGAGGGTTCACGCACCCATCCAGGCAAAGCTAAATGTAGCACCATTTGCAAAAACAGAACAGGAGGACAGTGGGGCATTGTTATAATAAATGTAAGCGTTGCAGCAGCATTATTTATAACTCTGATGACTCGGTGGAACATTTTTAGTTGAAAAAATGTCCTTAACACTTAACACACAGCAAGAGACTGTTATTGTGTGCTGCTGTAGATCTGTAAACAAGTGGGACGATCACACCACCGGATCATCTCATCTGCACCAACACTGAAATAAACAAAAGTTCAAATCAGCTTGCAACTCCACATGAACTGGTAGCTGTAATCAAAACTTTTTTGTGAGTCAAGTTATCACTTTCGCACATTGTTGTGCCATAAACTTAGTGAGAGGATTTGGCAGCAGGAGTGCAGGGAGTCAAAACTAAACGGATTTCATTCCCAGTTGCTTCAGCAAAGCAGGGGGCAGATTGTTTGTGGGGCAGACAAAAGTGAGTACTGTAACATGGACAGTAAAGCTGAGAAAAACAGCTTTAAAGATTGAAGGCCACTTAACTTTTATTATCAGATTTTTCTTCCACATGTAAACCCAACAGGGTAAAGTTGGTGAAAAAGCGCAAGTGAGATCACTTTGTTGCCTTGCATCAAGGAAAGAAAGAAAATAAATAGCACAGAGCACATGCGTGTGTGTGTTTGTCTGTCTCAACTTCTCCTCTCTGCCCTAAATGAGCAGTGCCAGGTTTCAACAGTCCAACACTGGGGATTTTTCAAGGTCAGCTTAGCTCAATCAGCCATGAATTATTGAGCTTGAGTAAGTTCTGTCACTGTTCTGTTTGCGCCACTTCTGACGCTGTCCTTCTATCTTCATGTTTGGTCCCGGTGACAATAACAAAATGAATATCCAACGACGATGGCAATGACATTTAGTGGTCCCTGTTGGGAGATGTTCCTCCTTGCTTTCAACTTCAACAGGAAGTTCAAAGCACAGGGTCAAATACAGACCAAGAGGAATACAGTGTTGCTCAAAGCCACAATGTACATTTATTTCACTATATACAGAAGAGTCCAGAGGGTTTTAATAGTCAGGATTCAAAGGTTAATGCAGCGTCAAAACCACTGTGAGATTTGTTTCAGTCAGCTGTCAGAATTTTGTTTCCTTAGTGCCCAAACTTCCCTCTTTTACTTATCCTTTCTGGGTATGTGTGTTTGCAAGTGGTCACTCTTCATGGAGTACACACACACACACACACACACAACCACACACACACACACACTTTATCCAGACACTTTCCCTATGTAGGGGGATTAACTCTAATACCTGACCACAGTGAACCAGTCTGCTGTAATCTCCATCCCCGTGCCTCTCAATCGTAACAAGAACCAGCCACTCACCAGTAGCGGAGGATGTCTGCACAGGAATAGACTGGGGGTTTATCATTATAAACGGCAGCTTTTTAATACAGAATGATGATGATGACCATATACAGGTAAAGAGATAGATAGATACACACCTCTGAGACATCCACTGATGAGTAAAGGTCAGAAACAGGTGAGTGAAGTCAAAATGTTTCTGTGTGAATCAATACTGACCATAGGACATGAGAAGAGATACAGAGACAACACAAAATACATACAGGACCAGGTGTGTGCTTCATACTACAGGAAGAGAAAGGGGGCAGGGAAGGAAGGAAGGAAGGAAAGAAAGAAAGAAAGAAAATTATTCCACCAAACAGAGAAGAGAAAGAAGCGGTGAAATATTGGCTACTCTATCTCCCTCATCCTCTCCTCATCTCTCATAGGCCAGGCTTGGGGAACTGAGGCGTACACACATCCTGGGCTAAAATTAGCTCTGCTGCAGCTGCAGGACCAGACGTGTTGGGATGGGCCCGAGTTGCAACTAAGCATAGAGACACACACACACGCGCACAAGCACACACACACTTCCTCAAATTAGACTGAGTAGGCTACAACACACAACAGCACAGGTGAGTAAACGTAGCATCCTGCCCCCCTTTCTCTCTGCTCCTCAAGCTGAGGCATACAAATGCTTTCAATGCAAATGTTGCGTGTATACAAATTCACATTGCATGAGCATGGCACCCTGTCTGTATAGACGCCCTCCAGAAAGCCCCACGGTAACCTCATCTAGACACATTAGCTTTGTGAACAGAAAGGAACAACTCCACTTGTGATTGCTAATGGCATTTGAAACATTTAGTTTATCCTTTACCCACAATGACTGAGAGTGAATTCTTGTGCAAAATGACTTATAATTTCCAAACAATTATCGTATCAAGTAGGTGCTTGTAGAAGGCAACTGTCTCAGCCAGTCAGGGCTTTCCTTAGCTAAGGAGAAATAAGAGGATCTTTTAAAGTGCAGTGTTTCTGTGAACACAAACCCATTGTGATAGTGAGATAAACTGGGGAAGAGAGGACAGACTTACTATATTATTAATTTAATGTAATCAAGGCAAGATGTGCTGTGATAAATCCCATCCCCATGAAGGCTGTACATTCAGTTGTCAAACACTGTGCATTATATTGAAACAATAATATTACTGTAATAAGGTCCACTGTAACACTAAAACCTGGGTGTCTACTCAAACTGCTAAAGCACTACAAGTGTACTGTGTTGCATTAAACTGAACACGTGTGCCAGATAAATGGTGTAAAACATGAGGCACAAGGTGCTGGGGGTTGTTTTTATGAGAACTTCAGCAGTTACAAGTTCAATGACAGTTCAAACTACAGACACATGACCACTAATTCCAATGCATTTAGTGCTGCTGCTGACAATGTGTGCATGGTGTGTGTGTGTGTGTGTGTGTGTGTGTGTGTGTGTGTGTGTGTGTGTGTGTGTGTGTGTGTGTGTGTGGAGGGGGGGGTCAGGCAGCTAAGCATTTAACTTTACTCTAGAGAACTGGAGGAAAATACTGCACTGCCAAAGTGCCAAATAAGCCGATCCGCAGTCCTCTAACAATGGGCCACCTTGGGCTTTCGTGACATGCCAAGACCACTGGACTGCCCACGGGTCTGAGACCACAGGATCAGCGAAGGGGGAAAAAACAGAGGAGGTGGGCGGGGAGGGGGTTATTACATTATTACATGGTCAATGTAGTTACTGAGGGCCATACAAAACCGCTGAATACCCAGAAATATCAAGCCAAAGAGTCTGGCCTCTCAACTTCCTCTGCACACGGAGAAACATGATAATCATTATTATAAATATTTTCCTACAATACAGAAAAAACAAACAATATTCTGGCCAGTATTTTGGCTGCATTCATTGCACTGCAGCAGATGCAAAGACATTACATAAGCTTGACAATGACTGAGTTCTGATAGCAGTGGAAGCCAAGTTAATAAGCATTAGCCACTCAGCCTTGGCCAGACTTTCTCCTGCCAATGAAACAGTCAGGCCAAGTATTTCTACACCTTGACATCTGAAAAAAAAATTCAAATATGCAACACAAACTGTTCCTTTTAGATGAAAACTGTCTATTTTTGACTGGCGTGGTTGTAATCTTGTGGTTCACTGACAGTGCTCTGAAAGCTGGAAGCATTAGCAACTAAAATAAAATGTGAGGGAACCATGTTTGTTAACAGGTGCCTCAGTGTCCAGTGGACATCTCTCACAGCTTGCTAAAGCAAAAGCCTCCACTTTCCTTGGCCGTCTTTACAACCACATCACAACAACAAATAACTGGCAGTAATTCAAAGGCTCCTGGAATCAGCCAGGCTTTGGCATCTGTTCAACTTCAGACAGGCGCTGAGTCGTGACCGGCAAGCTGAGCACAGGAGCAGGGAGCTGACCATCAGGAACAACTGTCAAACTATAAACACAAAGTGTGACTTATGAATTTGATAATTAACTGAAAACCTAACCCTAACCTCCTCCGATAGGTTACTTATACTGGCTCCAAGCAGTTCATAGTTAATCTACCAGTTCTGCCTTGAGTGATTTTTTTAAGATGTGCTACATTTAAATGTGACACGTCACACATGATACTGTATTTTATGCGTACACTTTAAAGGCTAAAGCTATGCAGTTTGTTACACAGCCATTTGGGATGTCCAATTGATTGGCCACTGATTTTCATTTAAAAAATGTGATTATAGAGTGGTTGAAGTCGCCCATGTTGGTAATGCCTGAGGCAGTGATCCCTGGTTCAACTCCCAACTAAGACAATCTTTACTGCATGTCATTCCCCCAGTCTCTCTCCATGCTTCCCTGTCTCTTTTCACTGTCCTTTCAAATAATCTGATATTATTTGTCTAATCAAATAAATGTATAAAAATGCCCCCAAAGCTTTAAACTTTAAAAATATATCTGCATTAATGCTTCTAGTCAAAGACTGCCTTCCAACCAATCACCTGTAGCTGAGAATCAGCAACAAGCCACCAAAACAAAACAAGATGTTGGGCACATGGAACTTTTACAAATTATGCGACACTGATAAAACATAATGCCATCAACAATACCAAAAACAATCAGTATCTGTCACAGAACAGCTGATCACACTCATAGATGATGGTGCGATTACGGCATCCCAAAAACACTATAAGACTGAATTATAATACATTGTCCATACTGTATGCGGAATGCGGTACATCTACCTGCTATTCTTCCAAACAAGTAGCCCTATGTGAACTACTACTACGTTGAACTAAACTACATTTTCAGCTGTTTTTCCCAGACAATAATCTTTTTCAATTGAGACTGATTTTTTTACTGTCCATATATGATGTAAAATTATTATAGGCCTATTTTACATTTTAGACACGTGGTCATAATAAATTATGTGAGATAATAATCTGCAGATTAAACAATCATGATTATATCGGCAGTCAGTCGTTGCCCAAAACAGGCCTATTGTTTGGAAACATCAGTCATCCTCCTGCCTCAAATTACCTCAAATTGCAGTTTATAGAATTGCCCATATGGTAATAATACCATCATTAGCTTGGGTAATATATCCTGCCATTCCCAGACCTATTTGCAATCAGTTCTGAAAGCATTGATTCATTTATAAACAAGAGAGTACACACATCACGTTGCTCCACCTCTTTGGAGCCCCCGGAGGAACAGTATGAACTCTTGTTTGGCTGACACAAGGCACTCAGCGTGTGTGTGTGTGTGTGTGTGTGTGTAGGGGGTGGGGGCGTAGGAATACTGTACATCATGGAGACAGCAAACACACAGACAGACCTCATACCTGGCAGTGCAGTGAGTCAGCAGCACCACAGCTCTCTCTACATGCCAGCCACACATCCAGCTGATTCTCAAGACTGTCTGAGGACTAGAATGACTCCACTGGTGACTTTGAAGAACATCAAGAAATCAATTTAGTTGCGGAATTATAACAAACAAACAAAAATAACATAATCCGTTTCGGAGATGCACATCCAAGCTGCCTAGGGCAGAATTATGAAGCCTCTCATTTGGTGGGCCTCTTGTGGACAACAACAACAAAAAAAAACATGGCAATTGAGTTGTGTTTCTATTGGAAGAAGAGGAAGAGCAGGGGGGCTGGCTGCTTGTGCGATCCTCTGGCTCTGTGGGAGCAAGTACAGTGGAAAATAGTCCCCACTGCTAATCCATGGCAGGCTAATTACAGCTTTGATCCCCTAGGCGTGTGCATCACCATAGGTGGGAGGGAGGCTACACACTGTGGGGCTCAGTACAGTTACTGTTGGATTTGTTTTGGTTTACAGCTGTCTTAATAAGCTCACAGCTGCTGCAGATGTGTGACAGACTAATGACAAAGTTGTACATTAGTACAAAGTTGACCTCTGCTCCCGTTGAAACCGTTTTGACGCCATCAGGCAAGGTGAAGCATTTAAAAAATAAAAAAAACCCGCATCTACTACACTGCTCAATAAGTGATTTGACCAATTCACAAAACAATCCAATACATGTTAGGGACTTCTGCTTGTCAAATAACTCGGGCTGGATAAGATAACAAATGTTACACTAAGCAGTAGAAACTCAACTCCTGGAGTCAGAGACACAGATTAAGTGGGTAAATGGAGTTTCTGTCTAAAATAGACCACAGCTCTGATGATAGCTTAGTCCCAAAACACACAGTGGCAGAGAAAGAGCAAGGGAGGAGGAGAGAGGAGGAATGACGATTGAGGATGAGCAGCAGATGGCATGGAATTATCTGGATCTTCAGCCCTACATCTTTGCTTATGACGCCATTATTTGAGGGGTGGTTTACTTCGTCACCAGCACCAAGCAGTGTTTCTTTTAATTCAATGATATGGTGTTATAAACAGCAGCATGTCAACATCTGAAGATCAACTAGAAAGCAAACTTGGCAGAAGCAAAGAGGCTTGGCAGAGCAGGGAGGAATGAATAAGAAGAGTTGGTTGCTGGCTACCAGGAGCAGTGAACAACTGGACTACAGAGGAGCTGCCACAATTTATCAATTAATTGAAAGTCAACAGATAGAAATGATCAAATATTTTTTCTAATATTGAATTTAGAAGTTGTTTGTTGTGAATGTGTTTAGACTGCTGGTCAGACAAATCATGATATTTGAATTTGGCATGTTAGGCTTCAGGGAAATTGGCCAGTCTGAGATTTTTCACTACTGCTAATACTGTACATGTAGCTCTAGTCTAGACTATACCTGTCCTGCCATAGCACAAAATGAGACCTTGCCTTCAGCCAAACGGTGCAGGTAGCTATCAGACACAATGCTTGGAAGCAGCTGACAACCCAGATGAAGGTTTTTGAGGGATGTATAGTAGAAGAAGTAAATAATAAATTGACAATAAACCTAGATAATGTTAGTGCTACAGGTTTACACATGGATGACAGCTAGAAAGCTAGATAAATAGCCTATGTCAACTGTGTATGTCAAATATTGCAGCTCTTTCCACAAAGATAGGGTTAGAACCAGAAACAAACATTACTTCACTTCTAGAGGAACATTTACCTTTGGTTCAGAAAGTTACGTATTAAGCCTGCAGACGATGCAGAATTTAAACTTCCGCTCTTAACTTTCAAAATAAAACTATTTTTGCTCAAACATGCAGCTGAGGGGATATTTGTGGAGTTCAAACTATCCAGGCTCACAGTGGACATTTCTGTGCATGTTTTCAGCACGACATGAACAGCGGGGAACACTGGGGGACATGAAAACTGCTATTTTACCTCAAACGCGGAAACTAGCTCGCGTGTTATTATCTGGGTGTTTCTACGCAGCTGTGTTAGCTCAGTTTAGTTACCCGGCGGCCGCTAGCTCACTAACGACTGTGTGACTGAAGTGCCACGAAAGCTGAACCTGGACGTCACCGTCACGTCGGCCACCTTCGGCTCGGCTCTCAGCGTGCCTGCTGTAGTCAGCAGCTGGTGCACATACATCCTCCTCTCCGTTTACACCAGTCGTGACTAGGCCGAAACGACTGACTGCTTGGCCGCCGGGATTCACCGGAGCGGGAGCATCTGCGAGGTGGTTCATGAGCACTTAACACTTGTGTCTTGCACTGGCCGAGGCGATCCTGGCCGTGGCTTTACATCCACACCAACACACCACCACTGATGATGATGATGATGATGTTCCCACTCAACCAACAGCAGCCCCTTCACCACGACTACCTGGAAAAGCCTCAATGTTTTCCCGGCTACCAGGTAACGAAAATACTCACCCGGGCTGAAGCTGGAGACGGCAATGTCACCCGGTGAGTGTGTCGGGGAAACAGGGGTGGTATTTTTCCAGAGCGGTCACCCAGGTCGAGTATCTTTCCTCCAAACGCTCCCTCTCTCTTGGCGAGCAGCACCTCCGTATGATCTCCCCACACTGCAATGGTGCTGCTGTACCACAGCGCAACGCGATTGGCCGCGCTGAGCGGAACTCAGCGCGTTTTGTCAAACAGTGAGCTGAGAGGGCAGCGGTGATGCCTTCAGGACTGTCGGAAAACTCAGCATCGTAGTGTCGTAGCGCCTTACATTTATCTAACAACAAATCCCATGTCACCGACTTCACTTTGAGCTCACGGCAGTAGGACATGAATAGTAAATGGAGTGAAAGATTATGTGAATCAAGAGTGCAGTTAATTCACATTTTCTTATAGGCCTGTTGTTAAGATGTTTTATTAGAAAATAGGCTATATAAAACACTTAGAATGGATCCCTTATGTTCGGTTGCATAATGAAAAGCTCATATTTCACTTATCCATCATCACCCATGTTATGTTAAGAATTCAATGTATTTTATAGGCGATAGTAGGCTTCAGCACCTTCCATTTACGTTTTCTTTTTCACTGCAACACATGGTAAAGAAAAGCAACAATACTCACATTTGAGAAAGCAAAAGTTGAAAAGTTTTTGTTTTCTTTGTCAGTAAATTACTGGAGTAGTCGACTAACTTACCCTTTGTGCAATTATTAATTTTATTGACTGTTCTAAAAGCATAAAGTAGGCTATTGGTGGCGAGTAGCCTACGCCCCCGCGGATATGATCTTCAGCCAATTGTGCCCTGTGATCTTCGTCATAAACGAGTGCTTTCGCTTTCATTTCTGGACGAAGCACCCTAATGACGGTTTGAAAACTTTTTTTTATATATATATAATAGTCTGCAATGCATATCCTGCAACCAAAACTCTTGCCCCGAGCATGCATGATCCAGCGGTGTGGTGGTTAACTCTACAAGAAAGAGAGGTAGTTATATTTTGTCTGAAGGAGGTAGGCTACTATTTCCGCAGGGGAATTTTTTGTGGTGCGTCATCGTTGTTGAATAGGCTTTTCCACTTTGAGTTTTCTCTTTTTGACTTCACACACTCTGAGGTAAGGCTGTTTCTTAAATTTTCTGACTAATTACTGTTATATTCTTTGTCACAGTTTCATGATACCCCGATCTACGGTTCTAACTAGCAAAATGCCTGCTTTGTTTATGATTCAGGGATCGCTGTTACTTGCAGTAGAATACCAGCTTCACTCTCACTTTTCCTCTATCGAAGTCCATGGCTCCCATAAATCAACAGCAGCTGCTGTGGATCAATCATATAGTAGAGGATCTCAGCAGCAGTGAACGCAGCAGAGTCTTCTACCTGTGTGGAAGCCAGGAGACAGACAACAGCGTGGCTTGTATGAAGGAGATGCTGAAATCCGAAGTGACGGTGCATGAAAGAGGTGGATGGTTCCTGGCAGAACTCTTATTCCATCTGAGACGCTTTGATATCCTGCGGAAGGTGTGTGGAGCCAGCAAGCAGGAGGTGGAGAGGACTCTTCAATACCAACAGGTTTTGCCAAGATTCAGGTAAGATATGCTTTTGGGATGAGTCATAATTCATAAAAAATCCACACCTTGTGGTCCTCTTAAGTAATCACACAATATCTCTTTCTGCAGAGTATTGATGGCTCATTTAAGTGAGGATATGGCTTCTGAAGATCTAAACAATGTGAAATTCTTGTTAAATGGCACATTACCGCGTGAAACAATGGAAAATGCAAAGGTCAGAAAATGAATTACGTCTGACTCTGTTTTCTACACTGAATTCCTGTTTATGTGGGAGGGGAGTTTTGATGGTATGACGTGATGAGACATTTTTTAAACTTTCTTTATGGGCTGAAACATCAATTTCCCCTTTCTCTTCTCGGACAGAATCTCCTAGATGTGATAACTGAACTTGAGAAGCAGGACTTAGTTTCACCTGACAGAGTGGACTTTGTTGAGAAATGTTTCGACGAAATTGGCCGACGTGACCTTGCCAGAAAAGTGGCTAATTACAAGATGTCAGGTGGGATTGTATTTTACCTACACTTTTTAATACTGACTGTCCCAAATGTCTGGGCAGAAAATAAGCAAAGACTCATTGTTAAAATATAAAAAGGAAGTTTGCATATTTTACGGTTGAGCTGGTTTGTAGTACTGATTATAGAAAATGGGAACTGAAAATTATTCCTCACTGAATGGACATGTGACGTGTGAGAATACCACATGCTTAATAGCCTTCTGGTTTCAAGTTCCAAAGAAACACATCATCACTGCATACTACATACTGTACATAGTTCACAAACCAAAGAACAGCACATTACATTGAAGCAGAGTAAAAGCCATGAAGTTACCAAGACACACATTTTATCTATGACCATCTGTTATCAAAATAAACAAATGCATTTAAATTTCTGTTTTATTTAACTCAATTTAAATTCACATTTAACTGACAAATCCATGTCCAAGAACCACACAAAGGAGTTCTTATACAGTCTGCTATTGTTAACACCTGTCTGCTTATACAAACCACCAAGTTCATGTTTCTTATCACAGCTGTTTTTATGGAGCAAATTTATTTAATCCCAAACTTTACTCCATGGCATTATTTTGAAACTGTTCATGTTCTGTGCCTTCTAAGTTCCTCATACACCAACAGTTGTAGAGCAGTGCGGACACACCCCCTTGACATAGTTTCATTTATGATAAGAAAACCAACATCTACAGTACATGTATATTTAGTTAGAAACTAGAAAAAAGATTAGATTACAAATAAATAGAGAAGTAATGCAAACTGCCTTTAAATAATTTTCAACATTTGTATTTACTTGAATTTCCATCTGTGTGGTATCTTTTACAGCTACGACACCTGAGCAGCATTCATCACAACAGCAAAGGTGCAGAGCTGCTGTGAGTATTACAAATGCACAAAAGTTCACATTTATTGTAATTTTCCCTTGTCATAAAGCTAAAATGTCCAATTTCCTCTGGTGGGATTAATAAAGTTGTCTGTATCTGTATCTGCAAAAAATATCTTTAGTGTCCATCCTCCACTCCAAATGGTTCCCAATCTCATCTGCAAACAAGATTCGGACAGTCCCCTCATATGGGTAAGACAAACAACATGTTTGAAATCATAGCAACTTCAAAGACATGTATCCGTTCAAGATAGTTGATCAAAATGCCCCTTTAAACCAATGGCACAGATATTACTTTACACGGAACTTACCTGACCTACCCAGCACCATCAGTGGGGATTCCCTGGGTCACTCATTGTGTTTCACTTTCTCATCAGCAGCAGAAAACAGATCAGGGCCTGTACACGTGCAGCACAGCTGTCAGGTATGTTTTGCAGTCATTATTGGAGCTTGTGTTTAATTTAAAAAGTGCATCTATGAACCTGTTTCGCTTGCCTCTTTGCATTTCAGAGTCAACCTGAAAGGTACATATTTAGCAGTACTCCCAGAGGACTTTGCGTTATCATAGACTGCGTGGGTCATGATGGAGGTGAGTTTCCACCAACGGTCTAGTGGTTGAAAATGCTTTCAGATTATTAAAAAGTAAAGTAAAAGCACCAATACCAAAATGTAAAAACACATTTAAAATCCTATTTAAGTAAAAATATGAGATATTAATCAGTTTGGGGAATGAAACTAGCTAGGCTACTTTAGCTGAGCTCATATCTGAAAAAGGGCAAGGGGCCCAACTAGACAATGACTTTTTGCAAGCATTTTATTTTCTAATTTTAAATACATGTTTTTGTATTAGTTCCTAATGTGTATAATAACCATAGCTGTCAAATAAATGTAGTGCAACTGCAAACATATACTGTAATATGTAATGTAGACGTACAAAGAAAATAGTCAAGTAACATACATATTGTAAATGTATTTATCTTACATATCCTGCTGTAAAATTTCAACTACATCTGAAATAATCAAATAGACTCGTTCATCAATAGAAAAATAATCTGAAACTGCTTTTAAAGTTGATTAATTTTTTTTAGTGGTCAAACTTAAAATCTGATTTTATCTTTCCTTACCCCCTCAGACATGTTGGAGCAAACATTTCAGGCCCTTCACTTCACTGTGGTCATCTACAAGTGGCTTAGTGTGGATGATGCTCTCTCCACTCTCAGAGGTATATCCAAACAGAGAGATAACTTCAGGGGCGATGGCTTTGTCTGTTGCATCATCAGCCGTGGAACAGAGAACCATCTCCTGGCTACAGACTCGTACAGCGCGCGTCTGCACCTGGACAGTGTCAGAAGCCTTTTCACGGCTGAATCATGCCCCATGTTGGCTGGCAAGCCCAAACTGTTCTTCATACAGAGGTACCATGTCCCTGAGTTCCAGCCCTGTCCCAGGATGCCCCATTGTGATGAAGATCTGGAGACAGATGGGTGTGATGGGCTGTCCAGATACGATTACGTCCCTACAGATGCAGACGTGTTCTGGAGTCACTGCTGGACCGATGAATATCAACTGGAGCAAGGACATCATCGCTCTGTTTACCTGAAGGCTCTGACAGACGCTCTACTCAAAGGCCAAAAGAGGTACAGGCAAACATTCAATGGCAAATTCAGTTTTGTTTAGCATAATGCAGCTCCCATGTAAGCTATAAATTAGAGATGCTGCCATCTAATTATTGTCTTGTTTGTGTTCTGACAGGAAAACTAAGCTTGTTGATGTTCATACTGAGGTGAATGGAGCTATCTTTGAACACAACAGAACGACTCCCGGAGCAAACTACCACATTGATCTGAAACACACCCTAAGGAAGGATCTGTACTTGTAGAAGTTTGTACAGCCACAGTAACTGAATCCCTGGTCATGATCATGTCAGATATACAGTATACAACATAGCATACAGCCTGTAGGAGATACCTTTTCCTGGACAGACAGAGACACCTACTGGTTGTATTTATTCAGGACAATTGTTTTTGGGGAATGACATTGAAAAAATGTATTTAACTGATTGCTGTGTTGTATAGTTATTTATTATTTGAAATTTATCTCCCAATGTTCTTTGTTCACATATTGACGAATGATTCCATAGGGAAAAATGTTCTCACAAGACAAAATGACAATATGATTACAACAAGAAATCTCCCATCAACATGTGTAACTCACCATATTGAATTGAAATAGAGATTCTGAATGCTTTAGAGTAATACAAATGAATAATATGAAAACAGACGCTCTATGTACTGATATGTTATTATCACAGCAATATGTGTTGTTTCTTATGGAGCATTAATGTGAAGAGCCTTGTTCTTGCCACTCAGAGTGCAGCTATAGGACTTATGAAGTAAACACTAATTCTGTCTGTACCCTCTATCTACAGTACCACTCTCATATGTAGGCCTACTATATATAATTTTTGTGATGACCTTTTCAATTCACGTTCAGACCTTGTCCAATTATGGAAATTGGATAGTTTATATTTTATTTATTTTTCTGCCATTTGAATCTCACATTTTCACATTTAGTTTTATTTATTTGAAAAGACAACAATGTAAATTTGAATAATGTAACCATACTTTAATTATTAATTGCAACAACAATTATTTCAAAAGCACCTGAGTCACTATATTTATTAACTTCAATGTCTTTAGAACGCAGACTGGCTTGTGTGCACGGTATGTGTGCTTTTTTTAAAAATCAAGATTGTTCTCTTTCTCATTGTTTCTTTCCCATATCAATATTTATGTTTTTACTACATCACCACATCATCAGTAGAATTAAAGAAAGATTGAAATGTAGTAACTAAATGAGAATCTGGGTCAGATGAAGTTCATTATCCCATTATCTGCAGCATTCAGGAAGAAGGATCATATTTGTGGTATTTACCACTCCCAGCCTTGAGTTATTCCAGGTTTGCTTTTGTTGCTAACTCGACTCCACCCCACTTTCACTCTCTTGTCTGTTCGTTTTGCTAATAATAATCCATGTAAATTTTAGGTGCGGTGTAAACCCAGAACCCAGACAACCTATTGCTGAACTGCTGACCCACCATTTATTTTTCTTTGCAGTTAAATTTCTAACTATTGTAGGCTACTATTGTATAACTATTGTAAGTGAATATTTTCTTTAAAAAAATGCCTCCACATAGCCCCACATATAATTCCAGTCATGTATTTTGTCAGGCTGTTGGATACTGTCTCTTTAAAACTTCCTTTATGTAAATAATTTGTTTACCTCTACTTTGAATTTATTTTCATGTAGAATTGTATGTAAAGCACTTTGCCTCAGTGTGACTTGTAATGCAATCTTCTTGACTTACACTGACCTTATGCAGTATACATTGTATATGCATATTTACTTTAGTGACACTGTTTCACTTTATGCACTCCAAAAGGCACTGTCACTGCTCAATACATCACCTGCACTTTTTTGTCATTTCAACTTCTTGAAGCATTTTCATTCCAATTGATAGGCTAGGCTACTTAAACTTTCCTCTGGGTCTCCTTA
Source organism: Decapterus maruadsi (assembly GCA_030347415.2). Taxonomy (NCBI): domain Eukaryota; kingdom Metazoa; phylum Chordata; class Actinopteri; order Carangiformes; family Carangidae; genus Decapterus; species Decapterus maruadsi. Next base: position 12,711,824 of record CM064902.1, on the reverse strand, counting down.
CACTTAAATTAACATTTCATTTTTAATTTAGTGCCCATACTTATATTGATAAATCTATAAGACTGAAACAATTAGCTGATTAAGTTAATTGATTGGTATAAAAATAATCTGCAGGTAGGCTATTTTGATAATGCATTGGCAACATGAATTATATCCAATTTTAATCTCTCAAACGTGAGAATTTTGTATTGTTGAATTTATTTTGGATCAGACTTCTTCACAGTCATACATGTTTTATAGGAGTCCTTAAGATATTTTCATCTATTCAAGTAACTATATCTAGGCTACTTATATTTACCATTATTTCAAATGTTCCCATTTGATAATTTCATTGTATTTCATTTTAAAACTCTAGCTGTGAAGTCAGGATCTTTCTAGGAAGATTGGGACTTACAGTTTAATGCAGTTTTCCTTATTTGATGTCAAAATGACTGACAGTGAAGCACGAATCTGTTTTTTTTTGTTTTTTTTAAACTGGCAGCCACAAAATAACACAGTGCAATCGTACAGTTTTGTCTCCCAGATCCACTGCATGTGCTCCTCCAGTGCCACGCAGCAGCAGCAGCAGCAGCAGCAGCAGCGTGGTTATGACGGTAGGAGGCAGGCACGTTGTTTGTGAAGCAGCAGGAGGCAGCGCGCACCGCTCAGGCATGCACACAAACACACGAGGAGGCCCCGTGAACGCGCGCGACCGGGGGCTGCTGTTGCTATGATGCAATAGCGACTGCGCCGTGGGAAGCGAGCGAGGAGTTGAATGAGTTCTCCCCACAGTTGAAGAGGAGCCGCCGCAGACAAGAGAGGACGCCACCGACAGCGTCGAGGGACAAGACAAGCAGAGCACAGGAGACACAGGCAGGGGCCCTGTCTTGGCTCACTACATGGAAACACGTAGTCAGGTGTGTCTGCTAGCCTCGCAGCTAGCCGTGTCATGAAGCTCGGAGAGATTTCTCACACATCTGTACGACGTTGTTGCAGCGAGACGGGAGAAGCACCAACACCCTATCTGCCCTCTTCAGCCGAAACCAAGTGAAGAGGGCTTGTCATACATCATTTTTTGTTTTATTTTATTTTTTTACCTTTACTGGCGGCATTGTCCTCCTTACTGGCGACTAAGTGGACCTATTTGTGCTTGGTACTGGACCACCATGGCAGAGAGAACCTCCACCGGGTTGCTAACGATGATGTTGGAGCCCACGCCGACTGTCGCTATGACGCTACCGGCGGAGGTCCGGGAGAAGCTGGCGGAGCTGGAGCTGGAGCTGTCTGAGGGTGAGTTGACAACACAGCAATGGGTAACACACAAACTGTCACAGCATGACACCCAAGTGTAGCTACTGTTTCCTCTCTGTGTGTATGGGGGGGCTTCATGTGTACGACTGTACCCGAACCACCGCCCTTTATCTCGGTATGTTTGAGGACATGTCAGCAGCATCACCGGAGCCCCCCTCCTCCTCTCCTGCTACCACCACCAGACTGCTTCTTCCCCCTGCAACGAACTTCTGCTGTAGTTTTGTCCTCATGTCTCCACAGTACCGCACCACGGGGACTGACTAAACTAAGCTAAACCAGACTGGTTAATGAGCCGAAGTGTGTTGTTCCAGGTCTAATGACGACAAATTGTTCCCATTGGCCTGAAGTTTTACATTTAGTAGGCTTACACGTCCTGTCTCACTTGATCAGATGGCGAACAGCAACCCTGTCCCAACACTAACAGCTGAGCTGACACACCCATACAACTGCTATGTGGCGATGTTTTTCCACATAACCCCTTTCAAGTTGATTGAAAATAAGGAAACTTTAGAACTTGTATTTTTACATAGACTGTAATTTTTGTGGGAAGCCTGTGAAACTGATAGAAGCCCTATCATTCTTATCGTGCTAGGAGGTTTTTAACTTTTAACTATAAAGGCTGTAACTGATGGCCACTCCAGAGGTCATCAGTTATGATTTACAGGCTGTTACATGGATTAAAAAACCAAAAACCAAAACTAAAAAACTAAAATTAGAGGATCATCATTAACAGTTGAAGATTGTCTGAGATTGCCTAATAAAGGTGAAAAAGTTGACCAATACCATATTTGATGTTGATTTAGATATTTTTCTAATCATACAGGCCGTTGTAAATGGAGTTGTAGCTACATGTCTGGATACATGTGCCTGAGAGTTCATGTACTCATAATGTGCTTTTATGCTCTGTTTGACCTTGTGCTTTGAGGAAGTTTAGGGGAAAAAATGTGCAAAGAAAGGAGCATGGAGATCTTACACCTGCAGGTCTTTTAAACCCTTAAAAAATACTAGGCAATTAATTACCGATAAGTGACTTTTCAGATATTTCAAGTGTCAGGTAGTTTTCCCTTTTTTAGGCACACAGGTGCTATAGCTGTCTAAAGGAGTAGCAAGTGTGTGTATGCTTGCTACACATACTTATGAGAGAGACTTAATTAAAATAATCATTTAACAACCAACCAACCAACCAACCAACAATATTATAGTGATAACAACAATGATATTATAGCATGTACCTGTACAAAGTCCTGTACAATGTGAAACTACTATAGTTTTTATTGATGATTTATAGTACTACCTAGTCACTTCCCTTATATGCTCTGAAAGACAAACGTCACAGATATTGGGAGGTAACGTTCATGAAGTCATGAAGTTCACAAAGTGGCCCTTCTGTGCCTGTTAACACCACACCAGTAAAGCTTGGTTTATCCTCAACAGGAGGATGAATCAAGTGTCAGTTCTCTGTAAACAACAGAGCCTATGCTTATAAAGGAGCTTTTCATTTGGTTTTGTTGGTTCACTGAGACCCATTGTTCACATGTGCTCCTTTATCTGAACGGTTCTCATGCGGTAAAATTATAGTGATCATAATTAATGACCCACATTTGGTCTTATTAGATCTGGGATTTGACCCCAGGGTGTGACCCTATTTCTTACCAACTCTGGAGAAAATGTCAACTCTACAATCCAGTAAAAGTGTTGGATCTTGAAAAAATCAGATGCCCAAAGTCCTTTCTTTCTCTATGTTTGCTGGCTGCAAGCCTGCAACAGCATCTTACCAGTGTTGGGAATAGACCAAAGGTGCACGCTTTGATAAGCACATTAACTGCCACTGAGGCCCCTAATGGGATAGACATGTTTTCAAGAGCAGCAACCAAATCAATCTATATCTGTCCAGTTTCCTCTTCCTGCTCTCCACATGTCACATCCTGCCATGTTGGAGCTCTGATAGCTGTATCTTACTGACTCTGCTGCCTTCTGCTTCTCTTTCTGGCTTTTCCTCCTCTTATATACTCTGCTGACTGTTTCCCATGTCTCACTCCAGGCCTCCCCACCTCCGTACTTTCTTCTATTTTTTTCTCTGATCAAAGAGGAATGTCATTCTCTTTAGGGTGAAAAGAAATCAACATATTTTTTTTCACTTTTCAAATCCTATTCCAGCATGCAGCCGTGAACTCTTCACCTCACGCTGATGCCCTTTGGTTGCCTCCCCCCATTGCATCCTGTCTGAGGATAGAATAGACGGCTCGTTTTATTGCGAGGAGTTGAGAGGCTGGGGATCTTGCAGGTTTTGTACCCTTCTCAATGAGCTCGTCTCTCAGGGATTTAACGTCAGGCACATCTGTGACACATCTCGGTTTTTAGTGTGCGCAAGTGTGCCAGTGCTCGTGTGTGAGTATGCTGGAATGCTGTATTATTCATGAAGCTGAATAGATGTGTCATGTATGTTTTCTTAAGCAGTTAAGACACAGCAGCCACTGGAATAACATGAGTTTGAGACAGGGCAGCAGCTCAGATAGATAATAGTCCAGCAGCAGCAGCTCAGGCCTGCTGAAGTATGAAATAAACAATCTATGCACTCTTATTTTGGTCATAATAAACAGTGTTTCCTCAAGAGATGCATTTATTTCTAGTTTTTCTTGCTCTGGGTTTATTTCTGGGGGAGCATGTATCCTAACGTGTTTTATTAACTTCATTTACTTCAGCCTACTGCCCCCAGATGACTTCATGACTTTAATAAGATCTTGCAACCCAACCACCCAGTTGTTTTTCATAACCTGAACATGTTGGGCCAAGTTATTCTGTCCATGTCACTTCGATTGAGGGATTGTTCTCTTTGCCTACAGCTTGGCTGTTAAGTTATTCAATGGGTCTATGGACTTAAATCATTCAAGCTTTACTTGTGTAGACTTGGGGCCTGTTTTACTAAATAATCTCAGCACCTTTACTGAGTAAAACCTGAAAAAAACGTATTGAAAATAATGTTTAAAACCTTTAGCTGTTATTATGTTACACTTCAAAGTGAAATACATAGGTTTTAACCCCCCCACCCTACAAAACCTCTTTATATCTTTAATGTTCCCTCATAACTTTGAATACTCATATTCAAATAAGCAGAAATCAAATTTGAAACATATCTTCAGGCATTGTTTATTATAGGAATGGTTTATTAGTATGGCAAAATACTCATTCACTTTCTTCTGTTTGGGATTTGTGTATGGATTAAACAAGTGTAATCTAATCTTGTGAGCTTTAAAAGTGCTGGCGGTTCAATTTTGGTGCCTTTGGCTAAAGCCTGGCTAACTGTTCAGTTTTCAGTGTTTTTGCTAAGCTAATTTATCAGTTACTGACTCCAACATATTTCCCACACGGTAAAAAAAACAAATCACATTACCCCAAAATGTTAAACCAATCCAACCCATTACTTATAAACTGATAATATATGTTTTTTAAGATGTGCATCAGTGCAATTGTCCAGCTCACTTCGTAATTTTCTCTTGTGAGATACAGTATATATTGCTATGACTTCTTTTCAACAAATCCTGTAGACTGAAATTTTCTCCTACCAAATTCTACACATCATACAGTAGTTACTGGAAAGGACCTGTTATTTCTCAACTGACCTGGATGCATATGATGGTCATAAGATGGGGCGCAAAGGAGGGCAAGAAGACGGATGATCCCCATTATCTCTTGCAAGGAGGACAGAGGGAGAGACGCGTCTGCTGAGTAATTCATAAGCTCACTCTATCATTCCCTGGTTTTCCTCCCCCCTCTTCTGTTTTCTCTTCCAACCTTCTGATTACAAAGTCATTTTTAGTCCTGTGCTGGTGCTTTCTGGGAAACTGCCAAACCCCTGGTTAGTCATTGTGCTTGTTTTGCCTGCTACCATGCAGCAAACATTTATTTTTGGATTCTTGAAGTGCTGTCTGGTGTTTTTCTAGTTATTTGGATTCATTGAGAAATCGATAAGAGAAGGTTTCAGGTGTCTAAAAGAGGAACCAGTGTTCTGTATGATAATGAAGAACGTCTATCAGTTGGTTTAATGAGACTGTTTTTATTTGTTCGTTTTCTTATCTATGCTGCAGTGACCCAATTTCCCCATGGAGATCATTAAACCTCCTACCTGTGTGATTAGATAAAGTGAAACTAAACTCAGTGTAAAGCTGTAGGTGTAGTGGCCACTGGGCAGCCCACTGGAAAGTGGTAACTCTAATTATGAGATGGCGATGATTAAACTTGCTTTTCAGCCCCTAACACTGATTTAATGGCGGCATGATCAGCAGTATGTATTTTATTGCTGTTAATTTCTGTAACCCCACTGTAACCAAATGTTTTTAAACTAGTGATGCACAATAAAAAGCAGAATTATTATTTTCAATGCTTGAATTTACAGTCTCATTCTGACCTGATGAATCTGTCACATCTGAACTCCTAATATCTCTATCTACAGTACCTTTTCCCGTAAAGCACCCCCCCAGCTTTTAACAATGGATATCACATGAATGGATATCATGTTAAAAGCCAGCGTTAATAGATCCATGTATTTACCGCAACTATGACAACGACTGGAACCATGAAAACGTGAACATAAAATTCCGCCAGAAGTTCGGAAACTCATGGATAGATTCATATAGCCTATGTTGCAACTATGAAAACTACTGAGACAATTAAACATAAACATACAATTCCACCAGAAGAGCAAAACCGGCTTCCATTTTTAACGTTTGGAAACTTGTGGATAAACTGTAATGTGGAGATGACAGTATGCCACATGAAACAGTGTGATCTGCAGCTTCATTGTCTCAGACATTTCTCACAAGATGTGACTTTTCATCCAACAGTAGCACCACTCAATCTGTGCTTTATAGACCTGTAAACGTGAATCACGGTGATGGGGCCGCATACTAGGTGTGGTTATTGGATAGATTTGGTGGCCAGCACTTTCATAAAACGTCCTTCTGGAAAGTCTGAGTGTACAGGAAACCCCGGTCCTGGTCCTGACTCATTCCTCTCTGTGGTCACTCACTCCCACCACAAACTCATGAAGAAAGAACTTCCAGTGGGTTCACACTGTGGGTCCAAGCCTATTGTTTAACAAAACCAAACATTTGACGAATGTAGAATAACACTGTGAATTAAGAGCTTTGAGAACATGTCGGATTTAGTGCGATTACTGGAGGGGGACTTTGTACGTGGCTGCTAGTTAGTTCTGTAATAGGATCCAAAGGAGAAGAATGTTGAGCCTCGAAGCGAGCTAGTTGGACGCCGTAGCACTTCAGTCCAGTTTGGGAGATAAAGAGACAGATATACTGTGCCCCCGCTCTACTGGAGGATAGAACGTGGAGGGTCATAAATATTTCAAGGGTGTGCCTCAGAGCAGAGGAGAGCCTCAGATTCTTGTGCTGCTCTCATACGCTTCTGCCTTGCCATATGTGTGTGCATGATAGGCTCTCAGTCCATTTACCCTTTGGTTGTGTCTCTGGTTGCTTTGTTGAGGTACTTCTTTCCATTTCTCAAGTACAAATCACAGGCCTGTTGTTCATTTTAGTGATGCAAATATCCAAATGTCATTGTCCTGGCGCTTCACTTTGTTGGTCTGTCTTGGATATTTATTGTCTTTACAGGACTCTTCAACATCCTGTCTGTGTTTTTATAGGACTCATGGATGTTTGATGGATTGCAGTGTGGGAACGTAATATGTAGAAATGTGTCTCGCTCTCCTCCTTTGTTTATCCAAGTATGAATTAGTCTGTAGAGTAACATTTCCACAAGCTCAGTACCTCTGGTTTCCCATCCTGCATCAGAATTGCCCATTTATGTTTTCAGCGCCTGTGATGATCAGCATGACTGCAAGTAATGATTATATCAATGCAGCTATTATTTCAACGAATGAACCAATTAACAGGCCCAATTTAGTGTTTGAAATCGAACAACCATAGACACTATCTTGTAAACCTGAAAGCATTTACAGTATGTAACAATTGTATCTCAGTGTTTTTATTTGCAAGTGACATCAATATCTGTGTATATTGATAATTGATTCATTTGTTTTCAACCCTTAGTGGATTGATGCTTAATCAGCAAGACATTCCACTGTTGTTTTACTGATTAACACCAAGTGACAATGGCTGACTGGTGTCATGTCAGCAGCAGTGACTGCAGTTATTGCTTGCGATGCAATAGATGGCAGAATTTGTTGCTCATTTAGATTACACACACACACACAGTCCCATTGATAGTCCACAGCTTGTGACAAATGTCAATATTTTCCAGTGTACTGCGCAAGAAAGAACAAAAGCTTAAACTGCCAGTAATTCCAGTGAATGAATAAACATCTCACACGGTGAATCTTGGTTCTACATTGCATTACTTTGGACTGATGTGGGTATAGCTGGCTATGAAACTGATTTATTGAAAAAACATGCAGTGAAAGTAAGGAAGAATCTGGTTCATTAATGCGTTAAACAAAACAAAGAAATGGATACTTTCCAAATTTATTTTGAGTTGTGTCAGTGAAATAACACTGATGCATTGTATCAAAAACATCTGTGAGTAACAAATGCATTGAAAAGCCCATATTGTGGATGAGGCCTTTACATGAGCCAAGAATCTGTTTCCCTTATAACATATTGTGCTATGACTTAAGCTGAACTGCAAAACAATTAAACAGCTGTTCATGTTGTGTCCTTACATTGAGAGTAGTTGGAAGCTAATCTTAATATACTTTAGTGTCTTATTATAGTTTTTAAATGAAAAGACTGTATGCATTTCAAGCATCTGTGTATTTCCACCAGTGATTTAGGTAACAGTGGAAAGATGGTGCCAGCTTCCAGCCAGGCCACCATCTTGTCCATCCTAACACTCCAGTCCTGTCGCTGTCGCGTTTAGCAGCACTAAGCGAGGAATATGTCTTTGTGGTTTCTTCACTTTAACATGTGCTGTGATCTCTGTGCCAGTTAGTTGTGCGGCGTGTGTGTCCTTGTTGCAAGAGAGATGTCATGTGCAGGAGAGCAGGGCAGCGCAGTGGGCACCGGTGCCAGTGAGATCTGCTGACCAAACAAGCCGCATGCCCCCGTTCAAGGACACATCGCAGAGTCCAGTCTGCTCTGTGCATCACATTCTTGTGCCGAGCGGGGCTTTTGTCCGGCCTCCATCAGCTCTCTAGTGTAAATTCTCTTCTGCCCATTCACCTATCTGTGTGTGTTTATCTTTGATCACTCACCCTTTCTGTGCCCATCTGGCTGAGTCAGGGGCTTAGCATGAGAGTTGGATGGCAGCTATACAGCCCCCTCCCCTCCAAAACTCCCTCTTTAGCCAACACCACAGCTCAATCTGGACTCTCTCTGTTCTCGCAGGAGGAGTGGAAAATCACACGCAGAGGCCTCTTTAGATAGCAGATTTCACTCTTTATTCTGCAAATTGTGATTTCTCAGAACGTGTTTTCTGTGATGTGATTTTTTTCTGCGTTAGTAGTACTGCACACAGCATTTGCACTGCAGTGTTTTCAGAGTGAATTGCTTACAGAGGATGGGAGGGGGTTGCAGGGCTGAGGTCACTCAGCTGTGTAGGGATCCACTGGGCAAAGTCTTTCAGAGCCCAAGGTAAAAATGAATCAGTAGTCCTTTCTTGAATTTTTGTTTTTCTGTTTGTTTCACTGCTGTTTTTAAACTTCATCTTCCTTGCATTCTTCTTACTAAAGTGTTAGCTTGGTACATATATTCACATAATCATCAGAAATAAATGTATTACAGCATCTTTAACCATCAAGCCGGTCTAACAACTTTATTTGTTGTTTTGTCTCCCTGCTCACAAATCAGCCCTTTATTGTTAAAAAACTGTCAGGTTGATGATAAAAGCCTGATAATGTGAAAACATATCAAGAGGCATCATGGAAGCTCCCGGTCGCCTGAATCATCTGCTGGATCTGATCAGAGTGTTGATTACAGTGCTGTTTGGAGTGCCAGGGAAGCAGCTAATGACAAGTGTTGGCAGAGTTTAATTAAAATGTGTGATGATAATTAATTCCAGAGAGGTGGTGTAGTGATGTACCGGTCAGTGCCATTAACACCTATACCACTCTCTCTTGACCCTCTCTAGCCAGGAGCTTGCAGAGGTCGGCCTAGGCAGCGTGACAGGACTGTGTAGTTCACTAGAGTTAACCTCAAAAAGCAGCTGGCCAACAAGCGGCTCTGTGAAGGGTAACTTCTTTTGAAGAAATCCATATCCCTAACAGTGCTGAAAAAGCTGAAATTACAGTGCCGATTTACTTGAAGTAGATCAAGCAGGCCAGAAAGTGTATAGTTTTGATTTGCTTTGTTGCCAAGAGTGATGCCCAATTACTGCGTTATGTCTAGAGAATAACATTACAAGAAAAAGTTAAGAATATTTTTCAACTCAGAAGTTGAGGGGGGGAAAAAGCAGAAATGAAACAAAAGGAACGCGTGAGCAGACCTAAACAAGCTTTGAATTTCTTTTTTTTCTTTTTTTTTCCCCAATCAATGTCTAGGTCTACTCAGGTGTGATGTGCAGATCAAAGACAAACAGGGCGCTTTGTAGCGGAGCAGGCAGCATTGTGAGCCTTCCTGGTGGAAAACAAACAGACAGAAAATGTCTGGAATGTGCCATGACCTATCAACTTAACCGTGAGGAGAGGGGTTTCTAAATCCCCCCCGCTGCTGGAGGGCACGACTACACACAACAAACGCGCAGAAAGCATAGCAGGTTGTCCCAACCTTTTAAGAGAACGAGGCCAAGTTTCTCCCCTCCCCTTTACCTCGTTCCCCTAGGTGTCCCAGTGGGATATGGGAGGGAAGGAACAGAGCAGAAGTGAGTTTTTTTTTTATTTGAGACTAAAACCAGACTTTTTTTTTAGATATAAAACTTAACTTGCCAGACTCAGATCTCCCAACAGAAAATGTGCTTCCAGCCTATGTGCTCTGAGCAAGCAGACAGTTTTAGGTGAGCTCAGTTGCTATCGTTCTCCAGAGACTTCTCCCAATGTGTTATTCAGCAGCTACTGTACCTGTGCAGCCAGAAAGAAAGGAGCGACGCGAAGCAGGGGCAAGTTAGGACTCCAATCAAAGCTCCTAAGGCATAACCGACAAATTGTGGAGGCTCTTTTTAGCGTTTAACAACTACGAGCAAACATCTGTAGGAGTAGCTGCAATAAATCATCACAATAAACATCCATGCTGTTTTTAATGAGACAGGTCTTTGCTAAGTCAGTACTGGATGCTGTTTTTATTGAAACACATGGGTTTAGACATTAACATCCAAGGCAGAGTTAACGTCATACAATCAGGAGATGAAGGAATCTTTTTTTTTTTTTTTTTAACAAACTCAGTGTCATTGTCACAGTTGTGTTGTCTGTTGGTAAAAATTATTTTGCTATTACAATTTAATTTCTGACATGAAAAACACTATGGACTCACAAAGAGTATACGTGGCTGGTGCAAGAATAAAAGCAACTAACCACAAAATAATCCACAAACTGGCTTAACCGTTTGCTTGCGTGTCTGACCGCCTGACTGCTCATGCGTTATCATTACAAATAGGAAATATTCCTCCAGGTACTAATGCACCCATGTTTAAATGAATTGAAATCATCCTTGAAAGCCGAAGAGATAGTACTGATAGATCAAGGGAAATTCTTAAGAGGGAGTCTAAGAGAGGGAGAGTTAAGCTGCGTGAGTGTCAGATAAATTGTGGCACGGCTCCTCAGCCATAAAATTAAGAATACAATATAAGATGAATAGTTTTTATTGTTTAGTTTATTTCCCCTCTCAAGATTGTAAAACAGCATATGATGAGATTCTTGATCAAGCCACAAGGTTAGAAGCATTTACTGCGCAGATGAAGGTTATTCCACCTGGCCTCTGTGCAGCCTTACTTCTTTATAGTCTTTGTATTCCTTTGTTGTACTGAAACGATAACTAAAACCATGTTTACTTTGCTGTTAATTTGCCATGCTTTCAATGTCTTTTTATAGCGAGATAGGAATTACTATCTAAGGAGATTGCATCCAATCTCCATTCTTGAGTAATGACGTATGAATGTGGTTCCTTATACTATGTGAGTTCAAAGTCTAAAATAATTACCGTGATGTTTTCTCTGGCACGGCCGCCAACACAGATGTTTTTGCTGATAAGGAGTTCAGAGCGTGAGTGACAGTGTGTGCTGTTGGAGTGTGTTTAGTATGGACTGGAATAAGTTTTTTTTAGCTTTAAATTGCATTTAACACCACACACACGTATCAATGATCTGCGTACGATGTGTAGCTTCTAAATGTATTTGCTTTTTCTATTTGTACTGATCTTTTCTGCATGTCATGCATATATACAGACATTTAGAAAAACTTTTTTTTACACAATGTTACTTGTGGAATCCAAGGCACTTGGAGGAACAATGACACAGTTACGACTTTAGGCTGACCTGTAATCTAATATAACACACACACACGCACACGTCATGTCTCCGTGCTCCTACTCACAAAATTCTTGACATAGAGGTCACAGCCCTCTCCAGCCTGCGGTTGATGGTGGACTCACCCTCATGACGACAGTTGTAGCACAGTTGTTGAATCACAGCGCCCCGCTCCATAATTATAAGTCCCTTATCCTCCAGAAGTAACTTTTTTCTACTTTACATAAATAATCTACATCACATTTTCAATAAACATTTGTGTCAGTGTGTGGGTAGTATCCACACATTTTTACAAAAGTCTTGGTGTTAAAGGCTTCGCTCAGGGGCTCGTCTTGTTCAGCTGCTGTATATCTCGTCTATAATCAACACAGCTATGGGGGATATTTGAATTCACCACATTGCCAATAATTGTGGTGAACTGGAATATGCTGTACATGCTGACTCCACCCTGTCTGTCATTAGAGGAGAGAAACAGTATGAAATGCCAACAAGTGGCAGATAGCTGCTGGCAGGGCTCCCATAGTGTGTCATGCCCCTGATGACACACACACACACACACTCTCTCTCTCTCTCTTGAGTGCAGACTTTCTCCTGAGGCTTACTACTGCAGGCTCCAATTCTTAGCTTAATTGCCAATTGTGTGGTGTGTGTGTGTGTGTGAGCGTGAGCAAGCCATATGACCTAAAAATCAAAAAGCTAACGCATGACAGAGTTGCTGCTTCCTTGCCCCCTCCTTGTTATCTAATCTGATAAGTCAAACTGAATTTAATTTTACCGTGGTAAGGCCAGACCTATATTTAGTCGGGACATTAAATCATAGTACTCTGATGACCAGGTGACTTAATGCAGAGAGAGGAGGGCAGTAAGAGGAGATGATTTCCTGCACAACTGCCATCCTTAGTGGACATCAATAGAGCTGAAATAGGAAGGATCAACACAACAAAGCACTGCTTCTCTCATGCAGAGACACAACACAACACAACTACTCAGAGGGGTCGGCGAGGAATTTGAGTCTTCTGTTTTTTTAATGACATGGCTTTCACATGAACTCTAGACTTGCAATTTAGTCTGGTTTTCTGAGGTTAACGCTAGTCCTTCCAAGTCAGATCTATAAAGAGTGTTATTTACATATCTCTGTGTCCAAAGGGTCAGCTGAAGTAGAACGAAAAAGGGAGGAGGAAGAAAGGAGGAGTGGGAAGCCTGGATTAAAATTTTGCCTTCCAAAGAAACAGCTGGAGTGTGTCAGACCTTGGGGAAATCAGCATTTACCAATTATTCGCAGTGCTCGCTTTTGACCCGCTGGTATCAGATTTATATGCTTTATATGATTTGTATTCTTTGCCACGCAGATGCAGGGAACAATCACAGGAGCCTATTTCAAGACATTCTTTTTTCGGGGGGAAGACTTGCCCCTGATTATAGTTATCCCGTTGCAGTAATTACTTCAATGTTGAGCTCAAACAAATGTTGAAACAAATGCTGAGAATGAAAGCTGTGCATTCACAAACATAGTCTCCATAAATGGTGCATTCACCTGCTCTACATCAGGAAATTTGCATATCCTATGCAGCAGATTTTGAAATACAGTTAGCAATCAAAGCTGAGTGGAGCTATGCTCAGCTCAGCTACACATCGTGTTGGGAGTTTGTGTTTGTGTTACATATTGATCTAGCTTTGCTGAGTAGTAAAAATACATTATTTCTGGGTCATCACGGTGACTGCGAAGCTGACAGAACATATCTGCTTAGTTAGACTATTCTAGTGTTATGCACTTTCCATGTCATGCCTTCTTGTGGCTGTGTATGCTAGTGTTATATTTATATACTTTATATTTAGCATGTATTTAGGGTTGATTTGATCTGTTTTTGTTTTTAATCACTCCTAGAGGATTTTGCAAATGTCAGTTCAAATCAGTAATAAACCGGGCATTAAAAATCATTAATAGTAAGTAATTCATGAATCTGCATTTGTTCCTTTCATTGTCCCTCTTGAAGAGTTGTGAAGATGAACTGTCGACAGGCCTCAGCAGAGTCGTCCTCAAGGCCTTGACCTCTGACCCGCTGTTACTGATGCCGCATCAGGATGAGTGCTCTATCCCCTGCAGGTCACACAAGACAAATGATAGGCTAATGTAGAGCTTCAGCTGGGCTGCCATCAATCTACACTTTCTCTTTGGGGCAAAAAGGAATTGGCTGCTGGTTGGAGACCAAGTGCTACTGCCTCCATCTGCCTGCAGACAATCAGCTGGGACCCATGACGCTTTGTATTTTTTTGCCATCGGTAGGCTTTTACACATGTATGCATATGCACAGAGATACACACACAGATCTTCATTCCCCACTTCCCTTGTGTCACAGCCTGTTTGTTGAGTTAGTCTGTGGTTTTGGCCCCTGGCTTACATGTGTGTGAGGATAAGTGCAAAAGCAGACCCTGTCTGTGTCTCTCTCTGGAACTGACCATTTGTTCGTGTAGAGCGCCGAATGCCTTGCTCAGTGAAAAATGCTATTACAAGACTTAGCCTGGAAAAGAGTTTGTTTTTGTCTTGGAATCAGCTCCACTTGTTTTTGAAGTATCAGCTCCCAAGTTAAACCCCACCCTTAGCAATCCAACACTGGTTCCACAAATAAGGGATATTTTGTCTGGTTTAAATGGGCTGGTATTTATTAATTGCATTTCTCCAGATGTTTATTTTAAGACAATACATTACAGAAGTTCATGCATTCCTGCAGTTAGTTCAAGACAAACCTTTGGCTGGATCCTCAAGAAGGTATGATAATTTGGGTTTGACTTCAATCTACTAAGTTCAGTATTTGCATTTTGTTTACCGCATGAGAACAGGTCAGGGTGCCCATACCAATATGCTGTTATTTAATTGACTTTGAAATTGCCTATTTTCTGGCACTCATTAAGTTGCTTACAGAATAAGCTTCACTCATCTCTTGCTCCAAGCAGGTTAAAGCTAATACTCAGAACTCAAATATTTGACTCAGGTCTGTTTATATGCAACTCAGAATAATGAAATCCTAAGGGACCTGCTTGAAAGTCTTTAATTTCCCTAGCGAGGCCGAGGCTTCACCACATTAGCTAAGAGAGACCGATTAGCCTACAGTGTTGTTGGCAGACAGTATCAGCTGGCTGGTGTTACTGAGCAAAAGCCTTGTGAACAACATCACCACTGCCGACTCTCCTTCTTATCTTCCACATGTCCTGGATGAACATGAACGCTGCCTGGTCCGAGGGCTGCCTGACTTTGAATTGTGGGCTTATGTGGAATGTGTTTCTGGAAAAAGGCTGAGGGGGTTGGTGGGTGCAGAGAAATTTTTAGAACAACCATATTATTCAGTTGTTTTCCCCATGTATGGGGAAGCAGTGAGAGCTGCCAGATGACCCTAGCTAGGAAAGTTGGTGGAACGGACCCCAGGCTGTTGTTGTCGCTCTGGCGGACACGTGCAGACGAGCCCCTGTGGTTGCTGTTAGTAGTGTGTTTGTTTGTTTGTTTATTTGTTTGCATGATGCAGCATGCACCATCAATCATACATCTGTGTGCTTGTGAACCTGAAAAATGTAAACGCAGAGTTATGTTTCTCAAGAGACAACCCAGGGTTGTTTGTTGGAATGACAGTTTACATACAGTTGAGCTTCAGGACGTGTTAGGTTTCTCTGAGGCACATTAATGCATGTTTTTGCGGCACAGATGTTCCAATGGTGTCTGCTGTCAATCTCCTGCTTTCTCTCCGTCTCTCACACTCGCACTTGAAAGGAGTGTGAAGCTCACCTCACATCACCCTAGGCTTGAATCGGCTGTATCTTTTCTGGGTTTTGTTTCTTTTTGTCAGGCTGTCAAATTCCTCACTGCGAGGGTTCACTCAGGGGTTTGACCACTGACAATAATGCTTGAGGTTTCAACAGGGAGGATATTGATTGAGGAGCTGGAGGATGGAGGAGCAAAACAAGAAAACCAAATGAGGGAAACTGGAATAAAGGAGTAACAGCAGGAAGGAAGATAACAGGAGCAGCCAAACGACAGAGTGATAAAGCAAATATAGAACAACGGATGAGAGTGTGAAGGTTGGAATAATAAGAAAAAAAACATGCTGCAATAGGTTTACCACAAAAATATACAGAGCACTTCTGTTTCTCTGGTGCTTATAGGGTAACATAAAGATAGTAACGCAAGTGGGCATCCCCTTTATATTTATGATTGCATTGGAAAACTATGATGGAAACCGTAATTGGAACTAAAATCCCCCGATTCGAACAAACTAATATGCTTGCTAAAGCCGGGGTTTGGTTGATTTGAAAGAGATGGAAACAGTTATGTTCGAATCAAGTGTGACGTAGCGCACTTTCACCCCAACTGCTTCCAATGTTTGCAGTTCACTCACAAGACAAAAACATGGCGGACAACATGAGATTTGTGTAGACGGACGGCAAAATACTGTTTTTTTTAAAAACATCAATAAAGGAGAAAAACATCACTGCTGTCCACTTGCCCGCTTGTCACTAAAGCTTTAAGTCCTCTTTCTCCATGGTGATATCCACACTCCGGGTCGGGAAAGGAGTAAAGTGTTTACAGGCTGGTTGCCATGCCAACCTGCGGAAAACTTGCATGAGTTAGCAGTTTTCCCCGAAGTCCATACTTTTAATGGAAACACAGGATTCAAATTTCTTTTAATGCGCATTTCGCAGTGATTCAAATCACTTTGGATGGAAACATCAACATTGCTTCGGTGTCCTTTCAGAAGTTGTGGTGTCTTATTAAAACAATACCAAAATATCCATATATAAAATCTGTATAGACATGAATATTGGGAAAACATTGCATGCTGATCTTTGGCCACTACACTGGAGTTAGCAAGAGAGGTTTTTGTTGAATAATCAGTCAATATTGTAAGACAATGACGTCTTTGGCTTGCTGGTTTTTCTGTTGGCAGATGAAAACTAAACCATCGACAACTTATGTTTGAATCACTCACTGTGTGTTTTCAGCAAATGAATATGATTCATGGGTTCACATGCCTTCAACCAGCTGACAAAGGAGCCATTTGATTTTTTTATCTGAAGTCATGGTTAGGGTTAGTAGCTAATTGAACTGAGGATTTCGGCAGCCGGCAGCAGTTTGCTACGGTTCCTCGTAAGAAGACTCGTGAGAAAGAGCAGTGAAATCATTGTGTGAATTCCTTTGCAGATCATCAATTACTGTACATTGTGGATCAACCTACAGTCGCTGGAGAAGTGCATGTTTTACAGACCAGGCCCTCAGGCGATGTCAGCTATGGGATAGGCCTGTTAATGTCTCACTTTCACACCCACAGTGTGTTTCAGGGAGTGAAGAAGAGAAAGAACGTGTCAAAGCAATCCCTGAGAAGCTAAAAAATCATCTCACTGTAAAATGATCCGGCTGTAAAAAAGAAAAAGAAATCTCTCAGCTGGATCTCAGCATTTTATCACATGGTAACAGGTCCCAAAGTTTTTTTTGTCTTCTCTTGAGGTTGCCACATCATCAAAAAAACTCACATGTAAATTTGATACTGTGGTCTTAAAGCATGAATAGAGTTAGACAGTGATAAACTGTGACATGGTTTTTACTTTGGAGACGCCCCATCCTGCTTGAAATAAATTGTGTCTACACCAATGTCAAAAGAAACTTACACTTTTAGCAAACGCAGGGTATAATTAACATGTGGGTAGGAATAGGATGGGAGCATTTTGTGTTACATCACACAGAACAAGCCACAGTGAGCACTGAGCAAATAGACTGTTTAAATCATCATCTGGTGGTGATAACAAGAACTGGGCCAGGATCTGTCTGATTCAGCTCAGCAGGTGAGTGATTTCATCAATCACATCACACGCTTGTTTCTCAGTAATTAATCAGAGCAGCACATTGCAAGTTCAGGAAAAATGAAAGTTTTCTGAAAGAAGAAACAAGGAGCCCAGTCAGCCATAAGTCAGCTACATGAAATAACTACTTTGTGTCTGACTGCAGGTCAGTTGTAGGTTTAGTTTGACCTCTAGAGTCCAGGGGCCGTATTCACAAAGCATCTTAGGGTTAAAAGTAGCTCCTAAGGGCCGAATTTAGGAGCTACTCCTAAAAAAAGTGGGTGTGTCAGTCTTAAATTTAGGACTCCTAGTTTTTTAAAATAAGAGTAATTCACAAAGTATTTTAAGCCTAAAAGTAGCTCCTAAGTCAGGGAGAGCTTAAAACTCCTGGTGAGGACTCCTAACTCAGTAAGACCTATTCACAAAGAATCGGAAACGGCTGCAGCCAGGTAAATGTTTTGGAGACAATGGAGGACTGCGAATTGCTGCAGAGGGGGGGTGTTGCAGCACCTGCCCCTTTGCCCTTTGATGCCCAAAGTGCCTTTTTGTCTTTTTTTTTTTTACAGCAACAATATCTACAACATTTTCGCTATAAAACGGGAGTAGTGACGGTAACAGACTGTCCAATAACAACAATAATAACTGCGACCGCTGCGATGCAATCATGCCGATGTGAGCCCAAAATATTTTTTTTAAGTTGGTGCGCACTAGATGTAATAGTAATGACTAATATAGCTCATGTCATAGAGTACCTCCCCATTAAACCAAAATTATTGTCAGCCTGGGTTCGAGTCCAGCTTAAGGATACATGCATTTTCTTTTCTCATCATTATTATGATCACCATAGCCTATAATATTAGTGTGTGTGTGTGTGTGTGTGTTCCGAGTGGGTGCACTGACCATCATAGGAGTGTCATTTGCACAGTGTCACTCACTGCTGGAGTAAAAGTGAGACGTGACAAAAACTGCAGCAGGAAGATGCAGAGGGCAGAGAGAAACACCAATGGACAGAAAGTTCAGAGCCCAACTCCAACTTGGCAGCAGAGAGAGTGGTTTGGACTCGCAGCAATCTAAACGTCCCGTCGGACCTGACGCAAAAAAAAAGTGCAGCGGAGCGGCGGCGAGGAGGAGGGGAGGGGGTGTTGCGCCGCCGGCACTCAACAACCAATCACCGTGTTAAGCGCCTCTAATTCGTGCACGAGAATTGACGTAATCCATAGCAACGGGGCGTCACCCGGGCGTCACTCTTAGTTTGCTCTTAGTGATTTATCCTTAGTAAGAGTAGGTCTCAGCAGCTTTGTGAATAGCTTTTAAGAAAAAACTCCTACGTAAAAACTTTTAGCAAAAGTTAGGAGCACTCCTAGCGGTAAGATAAAAGGCTTTGTGAATACGGCATGGAAGTTGTGGTACAGCATCACACGAGATTTGACATGAACGCATCATCATAGAAAACTGTCACCAAAGTTACACATAATGGGTCCCCTTACACTGCACCATTATTTCTTCAGCACTTGTTGACCACCAAATGTAGTAAGCCTCCGGGTCACAGGGGACCACTGAAGCTCTCCACTTTCACTGTTATTCTCTGGCCAATCGGGTAATTTGTGCACTTCCTGTCTGCAGATAAGGCAGAAATGGTTTTGTCCCAGAGCTCGGCCGTGTGACTAAGCAGCCAAGCATCTGTATTCTGAAAGAAGCAAAAAGCTCCCGCCTAGCTGTTTGAAGTTTGTGTGTGTGTGTGAAAATATACAGACACGCGACAAAGTATAGGAAAAACCCTGATTAAATTTGGAGGAACACAACCAATGCAGATGCACTGCATGGTGCAGTTAAGCAATTAACATCCAGTCATGCTCCGTGGCAGGCATAAAAATGCTGAGCAGGTCCTGTTGATTCTGTTTGTCAAGGAGCTAAGTGACTTTGTAAGAGTTTCCTTGATGGGGAATGGATGACAGGAGCGGGAGCAGAAGAGGTATTTAATTAAAAATGAGAGGGTCCAGTGAAATATTCTCTTGCAAGGTGTGTCGAATTAAGTCAGTAGCTCACTGACAGACTGCAACTGAAGTCAGTAGCAACATGTGACCAGTGCCATAAAGGCTAGTGGGGTCAAATAAAAACTCTCAAAATGTAATTAATTAGTTGTCGGGTTAGAGATCTGGGTCCAAATAAGACAACGTCTGGGTGTGAACAGGGCTGGACTCCCATCTATTAGTGACCTCTGATCCATGGGAGAGACATCATCATTAAATAATGTTAGACATTTTGGCTGATTGTGCACATGTGATGCTTGTGCATCAGAGTGATATTTAAAGAGGAGTGGGACAACACTTTCCCAAGTGACTAAGAGTGTTGGTGCAGCACCTGACCAGGCTGAGTCAACAAAAGCAGTCCATTAACAATTACATAGAGAGTGATATTATAGGAGGGTTGCAGTGCATAAACCTGTCATTACAGAGATGAATGCACATTTGATAATTCAGTCTACAACAACAGACTGCAGAGATGTGGAAAACAGTGACATTCACATGAGTCATCCTTCACCACATTTTTCACCTATGGGAGATTTTGGACGAACGTGTCAGCGCTCCCCACCACCACCACCACCACCATCACCACGGGACATAGCTAATGAGGGAACATCTTTTGGAGGAGCTGCTCAAGCCCGGCGCTATTAAGATGCTTTATGTTGGGTTTTTTTTCTTTAATTTGTTGCTCTTTCATAGTTTCCTGTTGAGGCAAACGTAATAAGTGAATGATCTATGTCCTGTGATTTTGGATTGGAATGCTTGCTTTGTTTACGTCTGCAAGTAAAGCGTAGTCATGGGTAAGCATGTGCCTCAGTCAGTCACACACTTCCTCCATCTCTCTCCGTCTCTCCCTCTCTCCAGAAACTGGGCAGCTTGCCTAAATAGGGGAATGGTGAGCTTAACACCGTTCTCCAAAGAAACAGTACACTATCGTCCTCATTGTCCTTCAATTAGTAGAGAGGCTCCTCTGATTAGCTAATGAATCAGCATGTGGATGTCTCGTTTGTAATGATAATTATGAATGGTGAAAATAAAAGAACTGCATCTCTCTGGCTCCCCCAAGACTTCTGCTGGGGAAGTTAAAATGTGAGAATCCATGTTAGGCTGGGTCATGTATTAGTCATTATTCAAAGACAGCTGAGACACAAAGCAGCAGTCATAAGGTTTTGTGTTAAAAGTTAGAATGTGATAATAGCTGCAAGTATCCAGACAGCTGCTTCTTCACAGTGGCCAATCATAACGACTGTATCAGAGTGACTCACTCAGTCATATATATGACAGATGATGTACAGTAGCTGACTTGTTGAAGTTCATACAGTAGATGTAGTCCAGACATTCTGGCTATGACTAAGGTTCATTCCCAAGAACATCATCATTTCTACATGCTTTAATAACAAAATGTGGCTTTGTCGACTTTGTGGTATGAACTTTTATATAGAAAAGTTAGTTTTGTGGTGATGCAAGTGGTTCACAGTCATGTGTAGGAGTAATCATCAGCATGAGACACTGGTTGTCATATACTGTTTAGTCAACCAAAGCAGCAGTCCTGAGGCCTAAACAAAACGCATAAGTTTTATTTCCAAGTGAAATCCACCACATAAAATGCTTGTTTTCTAGGGATACGTGAGTGAAGCACAAAATTAAACCCCTTTGAACTCTGAAATTCCACTCTCATTGCGGTGAAGATGTACCCAGGCTGAAACTGAATCTCTCCTAGGCCGTATTCGACTTTTTGCCTGTTGGAATGGTTTTGACAGCAGGGGAGTCTCTTTGGATGAGGGGTTTTGCTGTGAGGTAACCAGTGTAAACAGTGTTATCAGGCAGACTGCAGGAGGAAGTGTCCGTCATCAGCTGAGCGATCCAGCCTCAGCTCTCTCCGTCACGCTGGTATTTCCGACGGCTGGATGCTGGACCCGGTTCCCTTTTGTAAAATCCGGATATTAAAGAGGTCACGCACTGATGAACGTGTATTTGTACACACACATTTAAATAATTTCATTTTGTCTGTTCTACCGCTGTTTATTTTTACTTATTTTATAGCCAATTGTGTATCACTGTGTAGTTAAAAGCTAGTAGCAATTCAAGGTGCTTTTCTCCTTAAATCAAACACAAACTAATTCTGTGAATCATTCAACTCCCAGCCACCTCAGCCAGCCACTTGTTACTTAACATTCGACCTTTTGAGTCATTCGGCCAGGCTGGATTCAGATGTTCACTTTGTAGCCAGCTCTGTCCACATGCTAAGGTCATACTTGACACACACAAAGCCGCGGGGCTTTTAAGACTCAGTCAGGGGCCATCAGCTTCAAAAGAGCCAGCGGTCTCATGAGATGGTGGACCTTTTGTGCCCCACGTACACAATTATACCACCAAGCAGGAGGCTGCATCAGTTGGAGTTTCTTCATCGTTGGAAAGGTAAAGACCATCATGGTCACAGATGGCTTTGCAGTGCCACCAAAGTACCCAAAGGTCAACGAGGTCGCACCTGGCTGGCAGCCTGGCCTCATGACATCATCGGTGTGGAGTATCAGTCTGCGCAAGCTGCTCAGGATTAATGTTATTGAATTCTGGTGGGAAGGATTAATGTTCAGTAGTTTCATTAGGATGAAGAGCCAAAAATTGTATTGCTGTATCCTACACTTGAGAGAGCAAGAGAGAACTACAGTGGCTGGATTATAGCCAGCCTGCCCCAAACAAAAGACAGTTTCCATTTTCTCTCCTTCTAGCTCGAGGAGGTAGAGATGGAGGTTGGTTTTCTGAAAGATAAGACAAAGCGAAGAGAATTCCCTTCAGGACACCATGAACACAGACCCTCATTTTCTAGAGCTCATTTGAGAAGGAGGGGAATAATAGACGCGATGACACATGGAAAGAAGAAGACATGCAGAGGGAAAGAAAAGGACACAGTACTGTAGGAAACAGGGAAAAAGACATGTAATATAGCGTGCTGTTTCTTCTCTATTGTTTGAAGTTGCACGTGGGTCGTCAGCCTGCTTTCGCCCTGATGTCATCTAACATATCTGTGACCTCAACCGGCATCGTGCTTATAAGCAGCATAGCACCAAATGGTATGGCAACCAGATGACTGATTTGCAAAACTATCCAGTGATGTAGTAGTTTTTTTTTTTTGCGTGTGTGTGTGTGTGGAACCTTTCTCACCATACATGGTCACAGTAAATTATTTATGGCCTTCAGATAATGAAGGAAAGAAGTAACTGAAAATCTTTGTGTGTAGTTTGCACCAGACCCACTGAGGTCAGAATATGTTGTTCAACTTTTCATCCTGGGGGAAATAGTTTTCACAAGGACAGTTTAAAACAGCTGCACACCTCATGTTTGAATGTGGGCAAAGTTATCGACTTGCGCTGGTTCACAACTTTCCACTTAATAGCACTTTCATAGAGGAATATGGCCTTGAAGAACACAGGAGTTGGCAGCAGGAGCACCTGGATCAAACAAAAGTGTTTGATCTTCAAACAGATGATTTAGTGACTCGAACCTGTCAGACAAACCTCAATGCATATTTGAGAGCACAATTCATCACCAGTCATGTGTAAGAGTTGTATAATAGCTGTGTATGTTTGAGATGACATAGTCTGGCGTACTGTGAGTGGACTGAACACGGAATGGACTGAGGTGTCATAGTCAAGCGTACCACCACCACCACGTACATTTCTTGTGCCAATTTCCAACAATCCTTGCGCTTTCTGTCATATAGTCCTAAAGGAGTACGCATATGCTTGGTCATAAAATGTGTCCGGCAGACGTCCGTCTTGAGCACGCTTTGAGTCCAACTTTGTGGTGTCTCTTGTCCAGTATCAATCAAATTATATATGTGCAGTAGGAAATCGCTCTCCAATTACATCATCTGGGCGTTTTAGTCAGATCTGGAGAAGGCCAGCCATAGTCGGACTAACTAATGTGTTAGCATGCACAAAATTCTCCAGTTACAGATAGATTAATGCCATAATTTGTTTCTTTTTTATGTGAACAAACAGTTTGTAAGCTCATACAGTATGTCATAATATTTGCTACCTTGGAAACGACAATGAACTCAAAAGCTCCAGAACATTCCCCACTCAGGTTTCTGATCTTCAGGTGCTTTTACTGTGAAATCCTACAGCACAACACTGTGTCTGTGTGTTGTGTTGTAAACAAGTGTTGTCAGTGGCGGTTACTTTGTTTGGTGTCTGTTACCCATGTGCAGTCAAGTGTCTATTGTCTTTGTGTCTGTGTGTTTTGAGTGGGGGAGGGCAGACTGCGTGGGAGTGTAGTCTTAGCTGAGAGGGGGGAGACTGGCCATGACTTGTGTCACTTGTTTCCTGTTAGAAGCCAAGACACGTTTATATTCACTCACTTATACTTTGCTGTGTCTCCCATCAGTTTATCTAGTGTTGTTATGCTTCATGTCTCAGCTCACACATCTATCTCCTAACCCTGTTTTTTTTGTGTGCGTTTCCAGACTTACTTCTGTGTCTCTTCCTTCCGCCCTCTTACACAGCCCGCAGTCTTCCTGCCTCTTGTCCGCCTCGCTGGGCGTCCAGTCCTATTCAAGTCAAACTTCCCATTGTACTCCATGTGAAACTACAGTGTTTCTGCACTTAACAGCAGAATGACTGTATCGCTACATCACCAGTCCATTGGCCCTTATAAGGACATCAGCCACAGAGCTTTGGCTACCTCTGAGAGATGAGGGATGATGATATATTGTAATGCCTCCCCCTCTGTCTTATCTCCTGGGTTCCATTTGGCCGGCACATAGCACGCCTTCATGACCTGAGTCAGCATCTGTGTTTAGAAACTGCTATAGGGTTGAGCAATCTGGGTACAAGC
This sequence comes from Decapterus maruadsi, assembly GCA_030347415.2. Taxonomy (NCBI): domain Eukaryota; kingdom Metazoa; phylum Chordata; class Actinopteri; order Carangiformes; family Carangidae; genus Decapterus; species Decapterus maruadsi. The sequence goes on along the minus strand of CM064902.1, from coordinate 12,687,429 downwards.
TCACCATTATGTACATATCACATACTGGGGATTTTTATGGAAAACTCTGAACTGTAGTCCCTCTTTTAAAAAAACAAACAAAACTACATAACACACATTAACAACAACAACCTGGACTGCCAGGGAGAGACAGATGAAATAATCAGGTCTGTCAGGAAAGCTGCTAGACCGTGTCCTGAGTCAGAGAGCACATGTTTACATTAGTAATCCTTCCAGCACAATGCATCTGTGTTATCCAAGTCACTCATTAGACCTGGACAGTGTGCTGGGGATGAGATAAAACCCACGGAGTGGCAACAAGTCAGCTTTTAATAGGGATCTCCGCGAGGTAAGCCGCTCACTATTTAGGTTATGTCTGCATATCATGAGAATCTGGGTGGCTTAGGAATCAGGATTTGACTGTTCTATGTCAAACTTGTCTTTACAGTGTGGGTATGTGCGCTCATCTGCACGCTGGTATTCATTGAGCACATGTGGTGTACAGTAAGAGCATGAGAATGAATCTGTGCGTGCATGTGTCTACATTGTATGGATCTGTTGCTGTCCATGTGCAGCAGGACACGTTTGCATGTGAGCTTTTTGTTTATTTATCTTTTTTGCCTGGAAGCGCTACATTCTTTTCATTGATTAAACAGTGATGGCGTGACGTCTGTCGGAGGCCTTGTAGAAGAGCGAGCACCGAGCACCAATTCAATTACTGTAAACTCACTTTGTTGGTTTCACTCTCTGCAGTGAGTAGAGAGATGAGGACCTTCAGGACAAACACGCGGCCCGGGTTCACTGGTTCATAAAAACAAACAACACACACTCACATTGATATCTGGAGTTAGATTGGCGTCCATACAGATTCATGTGTTTCCACAAAAACACAAGACACATAAATGCACCGTATGCACTAAAAGGGGGAAATGTTTTGTGAGTCATCAGTCTACATTAGGATCAGTCCAGCGTGTGTCTGGGAGGGGATTTCAGATGTGAAACAAAGGATTAGGACCTTGTCACCAGCTGCAGTGGTTTTTATAGTCTCTCGTCCACGGGACAAGGGATCTGCCTGCACACAGGAAAACACAAAGTGGTACAAATCGAGGCTAGGGGGTTAGCAACGACTGAACTTTCTAATGAAGATATAAATAGCAGCTTATAAATAAATAATACTGTCCAAACAAATACTCCAGTTACCGGTTTTGAAATCATTTGTAAGCAGGGAGGACAGTGCAGGGGCCACAGTTTCACACCTTCTGGTCAGGACCTTCATGATGAAATCAGAGCAAGAGGAGACTTATGAGAAGGGCCTTCGGCCTTGATTTGAAGTGACAGGCAACTATATACACAACTGATGTCGTGTCGAGTTCATGAGTCTGTGGGGAATCTGTGGTGATGCTTGCGACTCAGATAGCAGATATTATTCTACCCAAAAGATTGTCATGTGATCTGTTTTGATCACTCACCCCTAATTATAAGTGATTACACCACGTTTCCTGTATGTTTGTGTCTGTTGTGCATTAGCTTCTATCTGCACGAAGCCTTTGTAGTATGTCTCCGTCTATCAGACTGTGTTGTGGAGTCACAGTTATGAAGTTATGTGTTTATTGTCGGCCTGTGTAATTACTGTTGCATGTCTGTGTGTGTGTGGTCCTGCTGTCTCTGAACCGTGAGTTAGAGTGTTTCCTCTGTAGTGCTCACCTCACGTTCTAACGCTTTGTCTTCCTGTTAGATTAAGGTGTCGCCTGGTAAACACACAGGCAGGTGGATTTACCTGTGTGTGCACGTTTATTAACTGGTTTGTTTGCATTTTCCACCATGTGCGTCGTGTGCAGTTGGAAAAGTTAAACGGAGGTATTCTCTGCAGTGAGTGTGAGACATAGGCAGTGTGGCAGGTGTCAGGTGGTGTGACAGGTGCCAGCTGGGAAAACTTTGAAAGATCCTTCTTTTAGCAACGGTTGATTAAGTCCCACTCCTTGCACTGTTCATTCACACGAACCACAGATTCCAAACCTGTGATTTCCATTTTGTACAGCTTACAATTACAGAGCAACTGGATCTCATCACATTTAGAAAATTTACTTTTAGAGTGAAAATACTGGTAGTAGAAATGTGAACAATAATGCCATGGTGTACAAGAAAATGTATGTTTGTTTTCCAGTAGAAACATGTTTAGTGATGTTTATATCTCTTAGTGCTGCATCTATTAATTATTTCGGTTATGTTTTCAGGCAATAGAACTATTAATGATAATTGGTAATTTGTCCCAGCACTAATTTTCATATAGACCAGAAAGAAGGTGATAAAAATGAGTCTCCAACAACAGACAGTAAATAGAAACTTTGTCAGGATGCAGAATATCCTTTCTGTTCCTCAGCGTTTAGACACAGGCCGCATGACGAGGAGAGGAAGTGACAGAGGCGGACAATGAAAGAGATGAGGAAAAGAGGTAATGGAGGGTTAAAAATAAGCTTACAGGGAGAAGGAGGGAGGGGAGGCAACGGGGTTGTTTGTTTTCCACCTCAATCCTGTCAGAGGTGATTGCCCCCATGGGAAAAGGCCCCCGTATCATCAAAGAGCAGACAGATACTGTACAACTACCACTCTGTCTCTGTCGTGTCATATCTCTGCCTCACTTATCTCCTTCTTTTTCTTGTTTCTTCTGACTGTTGTCTGTCATTGTGTTCTTGTGTGTTGCTGCTGGAGCTATTAATTCAGCTACTGATCATCTTTTCTCTCTTAAGAGAAAGCTTTACTCTCTCCATCTGTGCTGTATGACTGTTTTTTTCACACATACACACACACACGCACGCTATCTCCCTTTCCTCTCCTGTTGTGTTGACCTCGAGTCAATCAGGGTCACTTGACCTCCCTTCACCCCCTCAGATTAGTCCCATTATTATTACACTCCATTAAACTTCCATGAACGCTTGAGATGGCCAAGGAGTCAGGACCCCAGCTGTCTCTCCTGTCATCTATTCTACAGATCCCCATCATCCTCTCTGAGCCTCAGGTCACGATACACCAACACACACGCTCACATGCACACACATCGAAAGACAAACATTCGCAGGGTCATCTCGCTCCCAGCCGAATGTTTGCTCTTGAAAGCAATACACATGTAGACACAATCTAGACCTATGTGTGGGCGCAACACTGCACACGTGCGCAGCTTCACCACTGAAGTGGACATAAGTGTGTTTGAAGTGATAGTGATAGTATTGAGCTGAGTTCTGTTGGCCGATGGTTCATTGTGTTTGTTTGACACTACTACTGTACATCTGCACTGAGGTGGATGTGGTCTGGTTTAACGTGTGTCACACCATCAGGTTTTATGGTGGGAAATATCAGATGGGTTGTGGTTTTTAGTTTTAGGTAATTCACTGGACTGAGTCACTGGCATGGTTAAAATATATAAAGTTTAAACAATAACCTTAAATCATTTTCAAGCCCAGACACACAAAAAGGGAGATTCTTGTAAAATTACAAAAAAAAAATGATTATGGGAAAAACTGAGTCATAGCTTCCAACTCCTGATTGCCTTTATGGTATTTTATTACAGAGCTCATAAAATGCTTGGGATTCAGGGAACAAACAGGGAAGTGTTGGACGTTGACAGAGAAGCACCTCTGGTCTAACTCTCCTATCAAACTTTGTGCTCACCTCCATTATTCCTAGTTTTCCAAAGATGTGGCAGATCCTCAAACTCGCAGTGACACCTGACAGCACAACACAACACCGCAGGTTTCCTCTCACTGCGTCTCACTTCCTCCCATCTCCTTTTTTCTCCCTTTTTTATTTCTTCCCTCAGAGAATTTGCCATGCAGACACACACACCCTCTCGCCCCGGTCTGCCAGCCTTGTGAAACAAGTGTCTGATTGGACGATGCTGGGCTGTCGTTACTTTGCTCTCCTTAAATCAATCTTTCCAAAAGCTGCTCTCGCGCCGGCATCGTTGCTCCTTTCCCCCTCACCATCCTCCTCTCTCTCCATGCCATTAAAAAAAAAAAAAAAGTATTTTTTTCCTCTGACCTGTCTGTCTCGTGGAACTAGTTTCTCTGGGTTTTTTGCCAGCAGCATGTTGACCTTCTGTTCTCTCTCTGTCTCGCTTTCGTTCTCTCTCTCCCTATGTAGAAAAAGGACCTGACGAAATTATGTCATAAAAATTCAATGCAAATTTGAATGTGACTCGCTGTGCAAAACTGAAACTGCAACAAACGTCAGAGGTCGAGTCCTCTCAGATGACTATAAAACATGAGAGAATAAGAATAAAGATAAAAGTGGGTCAGGCTGTAGAAGAATACAATAGTTTCACAACTAGAATAAACCTAACAGATGATAATAAGATTAAAAAAATAATGTCAACTTAAGACCATCTTGTAAAGGACTAACTTCAGGCCTGTCAACATTCCCATGAGTAGGTTTACCCATAGTCATTAAACTCAACTAATCTCAACTCCGCAGTAGTTTCGTAAATAAACATAGGAGATGTTTTCCCTTCAGCTTGCTGGTTTGAGCCAGTTCTCACTTTGCTGATTGTTGACAGATTTATAGACAGACAAATTTACAATTCAGCACAAATGTACAGTGTGAAATTACACTGAAACTGAACACATTCTCTGAAAACCACACTGTGGATTCCAGACTTTGGACTGAGTTGAGTGTTTTCCATTTAAAACATCATTTACATGCGATTTTGCAAGGAAATGTAGAAAATCTCTAACTGATGAGGTGCGCATGTAACAGACAGTTGAGTGATATCTTGAATATTAACACTGTCGAAGGTGAAGGCTTCTGCAGAGTGCGAAGCTTCATAGTGTGTTGTTGATACAACACAATGAAAGATTCGGGGGCCATATACATAGCGTTTAATCTTTGTGATGGAGCGTTGTGATAAATTCCCTTTCTTCTCGGCTATCAGACGTGCAGGGTAGATTAAGTGGAGGGTGGATGGGATACTTTGAGCCAAAAAGAGCTCCACATTTCCAGAGGCCATTGTGTGGGCGTGAATCAATAGAGAGTGGTAAATAGAGTTGGCTGACGTGACATATGTTGTAGCTGAGAGCCTGCCATTGATGATTTATCCTGCTCCCTCATGAGTAATGAAACTGATCAATTAATCAGAAAGGATCAGGTGTCTGACCAGATGAGATTTAACATTTTGCATTTGTCGGCCTGCATTTGTCGGTCTATGTTAATTGTCTGTATATTAGCATCTGACATGGTCCCATCTGTGTAACCTCCTCCTATTTGTTGGCCACACGCTCACTTTCCGTTAGAAGTACAACCCTAGACTGTGTGTGTGCATCTGTGTGTGTGTGTGTGTTTCCAAGTCCAAAGGTCTGCCGCAGGAGCTCCTTCCTGGTTTCTTGCAAACACGCCGTGTGTGTGTCCCAGTATCTACACACATTCCTCCCTTCACTGCGCTCCACACCAACAGGAAGGAGAAAGGAAACAAAGAGCCCACTTCCTGTTCGTACAGCCAGTATTCTACACAATGGAACAGGAAAGGCCTGGCAACTATAAGAGAGGCCATGGAGTGTGAAGGAAAGATAAAGTGGTTTCTCCATCCTATAAACTGCTCTTTACCCCCCCCCCCCCACATGTCTTTGATTTTCCAGCACCCTATCTGTCAGGGCTTGACCTGCGTTCCCTTTTTTTTCTAGATAAACCCCCTACTTCTCCTCTAGTTCCCAGGAATGAGTTAGTTTGCTTTCTTTCCTTCCTTTTTTTTAAATTTTCTTTTAGGACTAATAGGTTTGTGTTTGAGTTTCAGTGATGCAGATCAGAGTTAATTTACAGTGTGCAAAGCAGAAACTGTGCTTGTTTGGTCTAGCTTCTCTTAATTTGAATCTAGTCTGTCAGTGAAAGTTGAACAATCAATCTTTTTCAGCACACTCACTCCCCGTGTTAGATGACACCCCCTCACCCCACCCCACCCCCTGCTGCTGTCACCATGGTGACCTTTGCTTGGGATAGACAATGTTGGACACCATGGGACTGTGGGCTGTTGCTGCAGATGCTGGAAGCCTTACTTTAAATCACCAGTGCTGGCTGCGCTGAATCAGACTCAGACTCGGAGACTCACATATTGCCAAAGGCTCGACTGGGAAAGAAAGAAAGAAAAAAAAAACCAACCCAGCAAAGAGAGAGCAGCCTTAATGCAGACAATCAAGCAACTGAATGGCTGTAACAACATCAAAGAATAAGTGTTTTCAGGTTTTTCATGCCCCTGCTGCCCCTGTGTCGTGTCATTTGATAGATAAAACATGCAGCGCAGAGACAAACAACAAGATGGAGGTCCACTGTAGCTGTTATCCAGCCCATCATGATTCATCACCTTTCCCTTTCCTCCAACCATCCACTCTTTACGATTGCCGGCTCCAAACCTTCCCCTGGCGATGCTCCCTATGGAGGCAGGTCTTTGCTTGGCTCATAACTTCAAAGTAAAGGCCCCCCTCCTCTTTTTCCAGTCTACCTATTCAACCCCCCCCCTCTTCCTTTATTTGTATTCTTTCTCTCTCCCTTCTTTACACTGTTCAATCAATATCTTTACCCCTTTCTGCTCTTTTCCCCCCTCTCTTTGTCTTCTTCTATCTCTCAGCACCTCTTCCCTTTTTTTTTTCTCACCCTCATCTCTCATCGAGTGAATCCCACCAGTCCAGAGACATCAAAGGCACGTCTCCCCCTCTCTTGTAACAGTCATTTACTAAGGCAGGCGGGCAGGCAGGTTTTCATGCCAAGGCCAGGTACCCTCTGGGGAAAGCAGCAGCATGGAAACACACTATACCTTATCTGGCGAACAGAGTGTGGAAAAGGAAAAAAAAGAAGAAAGTAGAGGCTGATGTAAGGAATTATGTCATTCTTGCTGGAATGTATAGAGACAGACAGACAAATGCTGATGAAATATGAGGCATTGTTGGGCTGCCCTCTGAGAGAGAAATGTAGAAGTAAAGAAAAGCTCTGCCTGGGAACCAACAACTAGGCTATAATCTAGAATGACTAACCTTACTCTTTTCTTTTTCTTGGTTTCCATCTTTGCAACTATTTTTAGAGGAGCTTCCTATTTTCCACGAAACGGCATAAAGCCTGTTGTCAAAGCACAAAATGTAGTATGGCATCTATTTCAATAGCAACTGAATTTGCACCACATAATATCTCCCTTTAGTTGGGATTGTATAGCAGGCTTAACCATGGCTCTTTACAATGACATGCCTCTATTATCAAATTTCCTGTTCTGCTACTCTCTCCGCTATGGTTTACTTCACATGTGCAAGGGACAAGTTTTGAAGTTAAAATAGCATCTTTTTGCAACTGTATGCTTCATTTATTTCTTTTGCGGAAGAGCTTGAAATGGTGAGCAGCCTACAAAAATGAATGATATGTTTGACCTATAGTTGCTCTCTGTTTTGTTGGAGTTGAAGCTTTGTCCGGTTAACTTATCTGTAGTGATGACTCACCAGTGACAGGGCCCTTCGCGCCTGTCAGGTGAGCGCTTGCTCCCTGTTTTACAAAGAAGATACGGTCTGCGTAGATAATGCTACACACGGCCAAAAAACAGGCTGGCCTACTACTCACGCGTCCCCACGCTTTTGTCCCTGATCAGCCATCGATGACCTTCAGAGGGTGGAAGGTAAGTGTCCAGTGTGCTGCACAGATTAGTTCAGCGTGACGAGAGCAGCGCGTGCAGTTGCGTTGATATTGTAAATGACTTTTAGGAGAGGTCACAGGCAAGCATCGCTCCCATGTATGTACAGTAAAGAGCAGACATCTGCCACGCACCCCCGGACCCCCCTCCCCGTGCCCCCCCCCCCACACACACACTCTGCATTGGCCCACATCTGCATTCGCAGCACTCTAGTTGCACATAAAGAGCTTCACTGCTTTTGAGATCAGTAGCTGTTCTGTGTTCAGAGGTGTGTGATGTTAATGTCGAGATCAATGCTGGGCTCATACTGTCAATTTCAGAATACAGATGTGTGGAGGGCTATATTTAGACGGTGATGTAACTGAACAATGTACAATTGCAACAGCAGGATATTGGCGTACTTCCTCTATTTTAACATTTATTACTTCAGTTTATTAGTTCTATTTAGTCTGGTACTTAGTTCCCAGGATATTAAAACAAAACAGAAAAAATAGAACTGCTTCATGGAAAGGTAGATCTTGTCCGAAGTTTTTGCTGTTTTTTTGGTTTTTTTTTTAGCAATTTGATCATATTCCTTATAAACCAATTTGGTAACAGATAGAAAAAAATTCTATTATTCACCATTTTCTGTTAAAATAGTAAAAGTAGCAGCTTGTGCAGCTTTAACAGAGGTATTGCTCTCTGCCTACAGCAGATTACACACAGATTAATAGATTATATCTCTTAGAATAATAGAGATTACCATTTCAGCGCTCGTAGTGCATCCCCGGCTATAAACACACTAACAATAACATAATCCCATATGGAAGGATAATGGCTACTGCTTGCCAGGCCGGGTCAAGAGTCTGTTATTTTGTACAAGGGTGACTCCTTGCTTGTGATACTAAAGTAAAGTGATTGCTTTTTTATAGCTTGGCCTTTGCTGAAGAGTGCTGACTACACAGAGCTCAGCCTCATTAGGAGCACACTCATTAGAAAGCGTGCACAACTACTGTGATAGATGAGCTCAGGCTAAGTGCTGCCACTTCCAGTGCATACCACACACACGTGGGGTGAAGCTGGGGTTTACATACACACTGTAAACACAACTCTGCCCGTATATGAAAGGGTCTTTCTGCAAACTGCTGGTCCTCAGATGAAGTATATATAATCTCACGCACTTGTAACAGAGCCCAGAGCTGCCCTAAGCCACAGTGAAATTATCCTGTTAATAGTCTATAATGGGTTGTTATCCAGAGAGTTTTCATAGCTCCACTGCACTAATTGAAAAAGGATTCTAATTTTTTTTAATACAAATGACTGGACTTTATTGTGGAAAAACAGGATGAGGAGGTGAGAGGGAGAGGAGGACAAGCAAACCACTCCAAATGAAATGAAGGATCTGAGGAGACGGTGATGGTTTGGGAGCGTGGAGGCTGCACATCTCTCTAGCACCCTCTTTTGGACAGATCATACAAAAGCCCACCACTGCTAAACTGAGTGCGTGCACTCTGATGGGTGAGATGGTATCATGAAACACGATAAGCCTGTTTGACAGGAGCATGATTCCCACTGTTCTCCATATGGAGTATCAGTTCATTCCAGTAAAATGAATCTGTCACGTTGATGAGGGGTCTGTCTGTAGCTGGAGGGGCAGAGGACACCGTGTTTCGTTAATATGTAAAATATATTTAAAAGCATGTGCGTTTGCATAATGTGTGTTTGTATGGCAGCCTGTGTGTGTAGCAGGATAGCAGTTGCAGTTGCTCTGCCACTGACTAATGGACTCATTAGAACAGGAGCCGTGCACATGTTCTGCAGCTGGACCTTCTCCTCATGCTGCCTCTGCTCTCATTATTGTGGCGTTCACTGCGTGTGTGTGTGTGTGTGTGTAGGTGAGTGGGTATCTGTCTATATAAATGATTCTTTTTCATTGATGTATGCGTGTGGCACATGTATTTGTGTGTGTGTGTGCGCCTTTGTGCTATTAGTGGCTTTATGGCAGCAGGGAAACCAGTCTAGTAATGTGTGTGGTGAGGAGGTGGATCTCAGATGAGACTGATTTTAATGAGCTTTCTCTATCACACACAAACAAGTGCACATGTACACACACACACACGCAATACACTCTTCTCTCTTTCAGAGATCGTCCAAGTTATATTGTAAAAACAAATTAGTAATCCATTTCTGCACAGGGATGTACATACACACGGCAGTTCAACATCAATTTGTTAGAAAAACAACGACAAGAGCCAAAAAGATCTGTAAAGAACTCTGTTGGCTGTCGGTGCATTTTCCACTCCTCCTATAATAAATATCTTGTCTGAGGGCAACCAGATGTTCCAGTCAGCCCTGGACTTGTTAACAGGAGCCGGGGCGGTGTTGAGCTGTGGTGTTAAACTTTAAAAGGCTTAAGTCTGGCCTTGAGAGCACTCATCACTGCTCCACTGAATTGATTGGGCGCAGCCAGAGGAGCACAGTTGTGGCCGAGGTTGTGCAAGTCCCATCGGTAGTAATTCATACAAATTAACATTGTGCGATGATCATTAATAAAAAATGAGCAGCCTGTTGTTTACTGTACATGAGCTGAATGTGGTTATAAATGTTTGAATGCATGTCCACATACAGTACATACTGGGTTGGTGTTTTTAAGGTGGTGGCTACTGCATTGATATGAAACATAAATGGAGCCACAGGTGAAGCAGTGGGGAGGAGGGGAAAGAGTGGGGTGTGTGAGAAGAAATAGACATGAAAAACTAACTGAAAAGTGAGGAAAAACTTGAAAGATTTGTTAAGGTGTGTAGAGATGGTAGTTTGCAACAATATATAAAATAAAGTTTGGAGCGAGGCGGATGATTTTGGTTAAGCTACATATGATACAAGTTTCCATGTAGTTTGAGAGCCTCGTTGCTATTTCATTCTTGTTGCATTTGTATAATCTCAATGAATCACTGATCTCTCTTTTCTCTGATTTTTTTTTTATTGCAAAACCTCAGAAATGTCTCCAGAAATAGCAGCAGTAAAAACAAACATATGAGCGGGTGAAATGTGAAGCATAGACGGTGCCTGCAGAGCGAAAGGAGGGCTGTTCGCGTTATGGTTGTGTTTGTGACACCATCTATATATTTTTGGATGTTGGAACAGAGGATTTATGATGAAGAGAGGACGGGAAATGGAAAGAGAGGAACAGATGGTGTTTGAGAGGAGGTGAGGCTCGTGGTCATCCTGTCCAATGCCTGGTGAGATCAGCCTGTTGTTCTGTTGGAAAGAGAGGTGTGGTGGTGGTGGAGGACTAGCAACTGACTTGTGTAGTTGCATTTGGGCATGTTATTTGTTCCACATTGTGTGTCTGTCTGCTCGCTCCGTTGACCTGAGCTGATGCTGTATTGATCTTCTCTATGAGGAGCTGTGTACATTTGAAAAAACATGTAATTTCGCATCAGCAGTGATGACAAGAATAAATGTGTGTGGCTTTTTTTTTGTGTGCTGGAAAGTGTAAACATGGACACACACAAGCTTTCATGTAAACCTCACACAACTGATGCTGCTGGGCTCCTCTCCAAGACCCGGTCATGAATCACAGGAGGAGAACAAAAGGCTTGGTCGTACAGCTTGTTAGACTTGGAGCAGCACTAGTTAGCCCTGGCCCCCTGACATATAGATATGGATGCACAAACACACACACACACACACTCATGCAAGAACACACAGTCGGGGGCGATAGCCTGAATCTTTAATACTAGAGTGTATCTGTGTGTGCACCCTTTAATTGGATTGCCACGGTGGCCATGCATGGATGTTTAGCTGTTTTTGTGTGTCCAATGCAAAAAAAAGGGCCGGCTCTCTCCTGCCCTGCCATCCCTCGCCACCACAGCAAAGGTGTTTATGTGTATGTATATGCAAGGAGCTTAATGGCTAAGCCCGTGTCAGGCCCAGTGAAAACACGGTCATTCATATGGTAATAACCTGGTGAAGAAGAAGACAATAAATCTGTCCACAACGTCTGAGAAGCGCACAGAGAAGTGAACAGGAGCCACAGAGCTGCGGGAGCTTCAGATGGGACACCATCCCACTCGTCTCAAACACCAGGGGCGTGGAAAGGTGGACGCTGGAAGAGAGGCGAGTTCCTTCTGCCAAGTAGGTGGAGCCGTTAGTCGGTAGCATTTGTGCCTCATAGGGCAGGAGTTGGTTATGTTTGTGAGAATAATATTCATAAGGTATTTTTGACTTTGTAACTGTGCCGGTGTGGCTCTTTAGAGGGTAAAAAGAAACTAACGACGTGGCAGGTTTTTGGCTCGTATTTTATTCAAATCACAGTTTATTTTCTAATAAACACAATTTTGCAAACAAGGCTAATTTGCACCCTTATATTAATCACAGTATTTGTAAGAGAGTACGTTTCTTGCTTGGGTTATTTAACAGGTCCCCTGAGGAATGTAAAACAGTTGGACTGCATGCATGTGTGGCTGAGCACGCTGAATAGCATCTGGACAATGGTAGCAGATTCCCCATCAGGGTACAGGCCATTCTGTGTTTTAGACTTCTTTTCAATGGAGACAAGTCAGTCTGCTAATAGAGCTGAGTTTGTCCTGAATAGAGGGCAGCATTAATACCGGCTTTGACTTTGATTGAATTGATTTGTGCCTTCTAAAAGTGCTCATGATAAGGAAGATAATAGCCTAGTACATGGTATTGTTTCAGTCACCTAATCTTCCCATTGTGGAAGGAGTGGATCAGTGTGTGAAGGGCACTTCCAGCTTGAAGAGGAAGTTTTTCAATGAGGACAAGTTGGATGAAGCTTCACTTTCATTTGCAACTAGTTAAGCACTGCACCGCTCACTTTGTGAATGCGTTGCCCAAGCGACATTAGCTGCATGCACGGTTTTCTACAGCTCAAGTGATGTTGACGCTGTCACCGCCAGCAGAGGTGATTTATAAGAAAGGAGGCATCAAATAACTGAGCCAACGGTAAGGTCAGCGCTCCGCTCCTGAGCCCAACATGTCAGCTACAGTAGGTAGTCCCTCAAATGTGACCACAGGCAAAGTACGGCTCGTCGGCCGCGAACAGATCCCCCCGGTGCGTTGGCCGAGTCTTTACTCCACGGCTCCCACGCTGGTCACGCCTGTCACGCAGATGTCTCGCTCCACAAATCTCACACATTGAAACCCGCGCTCTGGCAACATGAAAGCACTTAATGAGAGATTCCAGTTTGACAATATCATTAATTTTTACAACACAGTTCTCACATTTCTCAATTTTGCTCCAGCAGATCTAAATAGTAAAATAAATGTGCAATGTACAAAAGATATTAAACTACACTACTGTGCTCACTAAGAACAGCCTGTTTATCTGATGAGGTCAACAGGATTACAGATTAGGTCTCTTTTTTTTCCCACACTTGGGCTCTTTGTGGTAAATTGTCATTGAGTGATTTCATTGAGCCACATGTAGAGCCGTGTGAGGTTTGATAGGAGCGTTTCTGCTGCTGCCTGGATAGGTGAGCATAGGTGAGATGTATGTCTACACATCATGACACTCTGGCAGGGAGCCAGAGAATAGCAGCACATCGCTCAGTAACCACCAGTATCATGTGTCTGAATGAACAGCAATGAATATGTTTGGACTGGAGCCAGGTCTGTCTCCCTCTTGCTCCCACTCTTACACTCTTCTCACACACAGACACAGACACATACGTTTGTAATACTTGTGAGGACACTGACAAACGCATTCCCCGGCCCATTATTCCAACCTTAACCATCATAATTAACATGTCAAACCCCAAACACTACATTTACCTGAGTCCAACCCATCTGAAAACCAAGTCCTCATCCTCCAAACGCTTTGATGAAGAGACGACTGCCCAGCACGTCCACGCTTTACACAGTTTTCCTTCATCCTCGGTCTACACCTCAAACTGAAACAGAATAATAAAATACTTTATTATCATCGAATGGGACCATACAACCAGTTTGTTTCTTGCAACACAAGCATAAGCAGAACAGAGCAGAACAAAACAAAAGTCCATAAATATATAAAATAAAATAAAGTGCCAGTGGACCTCACAAAGATAGCCATCCATGTTTATGCACACAGCACACGCAGGTGGCAGGGCCTCATCCTTTCAGATTTTGCACAAACAATGCCAACAGTGTGTGAGGCTTGTATGTTTGTGCGTGTGTGTCTATGTGCCTGATGTACTCTGCATATGCACTTGAGTTGATCTGCATCTGTCTCTTTGTGAGACCCGGCGAAACCATCACACGCATCGTGTATGTGTGTGTGTGCATTCCTTTTGATGTGTGCGTGCGTGTACAGTGTCAGTGTTTATTTGTGACTGTTAATTAAGACCCCCCCTCTTGTCTGCTCCCCAAATCAGCGCACAGCTGCAGGGCCCCCTGTGTAAGGCAGCGCTGCATCTAATGTCTTATTATTCACACTGTCTGTCTGCTCACCAGCCATACACAGCCTGGGGGATGGAGGGGGATTTTGGGCTCTGCGTGTGTGTGTGTATGTGTGTGCACATATGATGAGGGGGTTATGTATTAGCAAAGTGGTAATGGAGGGTTCGTTCGGTTCCCTAATTCGTTGGCACTACTTAATTAAAAGTGATACGGCAGCGTGATTGGAGCCGTTGATAGATGGAGACGGAGAGACGCCCAGGCGCTTTAGGATCAGGGAAATCGGTGGGTGTGTGCATGTCTATGTGTGTATGTGTGTGTGTCAGCATGTATCTGACTGTGTGTCTAGTGAAAGGAAGAGGAAGTCATTACCTTTTAATCATATCCTCCTTTATTCCTTCTCCCTTTTTCCTCCTCTCTCTTTTCTCTCCTCATCCCCCCCTTCTGTCTCTAAATTCTCCCTGAAGCCTCCTCCAGTCGGCCCCGACCCCCTCCGTTTCACCAGCTGGCTCTCAGTGTCAAGCTCCTTGTCATCTTCAATCAACCCCTCTTTTCTGCAACACTTACCGTCCCTGACTGTCGTTAACCTGCTCCGTGCGCGTCATTCAGCGTGATTCGAGCTGTATAATTCTTTAGGCACATATTTGTTATAGCCTTGAGGTTACTCAACGTCTCCTGGCATTGTTGAAAAGTACCGTGTTCAGCTCACAGCTACATTCAGTTTGTGAATTGAAATGATTTGGCCTGGAATCAAAACATAAGGGGAAAATTCTGTCACAAAACTGCTTACAATGGTAAATGTGTGAATGCACATAATAGAAAACTTTGCCGGCAATATAACAGAGTTCAAAACAATTCTAGTCTTCACCTCCATTACAGTAGCTAAACACCGATAAACAACTTAGAATTCAGTTTCTGTGACTGACTTAATTGGTGGTGTCAAGATATAAACACACAACCATAATGCAGCCCCTAACATTAGACAAGGCAGACTGTTTATAGCTCATTTCACACACAGCTGCAGTTCAGAATGCTTTATAAACTCCACTTTAAAAAGACAGGAATATTAATACTGTATATATAAAACAGAGTAAAGAGACGATGAGGAAATGGCAAAAAGACTGCATTAGAGAATCAACCAATGATTACTTTGTTGATCATTTTGTCTGAAAAAATATTGTAAAAACCCAAATAGTCCAATATATTCAAACATATTAAGTTTCACAAAGGTAATACTGAATACAGTGGATCACATTAGGTTTAAATAAATACTCATGTGAGCTCAAACCAACATGAAAATATCTGATCCAATAGTCCAAGGTCACAATATAGTTCATGATCTATTTGTGTGTGTGTGTGTGTGTGTTCTGCCAGAGTGTCTGTGCTTTTCCATTAATGTGTGTGTTAGCAAGGAATAATGGAGCCTAATTATATACAGCTATTCATTGAAACTTACTGCCATAGGGTGAATAGGTCTCTAATTTCTAAAAATGAAATACTAATGTGCACACGCACGCACAAACCACTCACACACACACACACACACACACGCACACACACGCATACACACACACACACAGTTAGCCTGCTGGGACCTCTGTAGTGCTCCATCATCTCCAACCAGTATAAACACAGGGCAGTGTTTTCTTCCACATCAAAGAGCTCCCCATCACAATAAGCCTAGTTTTACCCCTTTATAGCTTCCGCCTCATTCCAAACTATGACCTTAATTTCTAACAAAGCAAATTTAAGGTGGAAATTGCAGTAGAATTACGAACATCAGAGGTTAGAAGCAGGAAACGGGTCTATTATTGGCTTTAATCTGGCTGCCCAGGTGGTTTTGAGGTTACCATCCAGTAGTGTTACAGAACTGACTGTACTGTATTACCTCTAATGATGTGGGTTACCTGCATCAGTGTAGAGAGGCTTCCTCATGATAGTGAAACAAAGTTTGCATGTGCGGTAACTTGACCTGGAAAGACGTGTTTTAACAGGCTTTGACGCAGCCTCCTCTATAGTTCTTGTACAGTGTGCGTGCGTGTGTGTGTGTGCGGTGTGTGAGATTGGTACTGTATGTAGGAAGGTGGGGGGCAGGGGTCCGCTTTGACACCCTAATCCCGCAGCCTAGCTCGGCTTTGTGTTAGAGACCTTAGAGAAGAGGGGAAAAGGGAGGGATGGAAAGAGTGAGAGAGAGAGAACGAATGGGAGAAGGAGGGGGTTGTCGGGGGCAGTCAATGGAAGAAGGGGGAGTCGGGAGCGCTGTGCGTTTGAGAGAGGGCGAGAGGGAGGGGAATGATGGGAAGACAGAATGAGGGAGATGGGATTCGTTCATTCTCTTGCTCTCACTATGGAAGGAAACAAAGGATGCTGGAGTGAAGAGGCTGACTTATGACAGCAGGACATCTGAGAGTTAGCCTCTTAGCCTGTTAGCTGCTTAGCCTCTGCTGACCTGACTGCCTGTTTTCTGCTGCTGGCCTCTTCTTCTTCTTCTTCTTCTGCTGTCCTCCCCTCCGTCTGTGTGCGTCCCTCCTTCCCTCTCTGTCTGTGCTGAAGACGTCTCATCGCTGCTCCGCTGGCTCCTCTAGTCTCTGCATGTGAGTGACTCTGCCTGCATCTGTGCGTGTTGAAAACAGTTTAACAGTAATAATACTTCTTTCTGCAGCCTGGTCAGTGTTTTTTGTCATGTGGACAGACTAATAAGCAAGACGTGCGGTTACATCTGTGGTTGTGAATCTGCTCTTTCTCCATCTGACCCTCTCCTTGCCCCATGATTCATGTCTTTGCTCTTTTTCTTTCTCTTTTTTTTGCATCAGTCAGACACAAGTGAGGGGAAGCTGTGAGAAACTGCGGCACATGCCCATTTCCTCTGGGTTAGACTTTGAATGAGAGGAATGAGAGGGGTAGTGCTCAGAGCCCCCCCTGTGTGCACACCTGGAATAGTTCACCCCTTCCTCAAATAAACCGTTCACTGCAGATATGCACTGGAAAAATTACAAGAATCCAGGGTCTGTTTAGAGCAAAGTTTAATCCAAATGTGTAAAACCAATATTTGTATGCTGCAGATTCCTAATGCTAAATGACAGCTGGCCACATCTGCTTTTGTTTGAATAAATTACACAAGCCTAGAGAGCAAATGCAGCCCAGCCTAAATATTTAGCTGCAGGGTTTTTTGTTTTTTTTTGTAGCTGAAGGGCAGACGCAGACGGCTTGGTTGCTGGCTTGGCAGCAGTGTTGGCACATTGTGGGTCAGCCTGGCACAGGAACTGACATTAAGGGTGGGTGGGGCCACCTCGCTGGCTGTCTGTCACTTTAGGAGGAGAGGCTGGCAGTGTGGCACAGACTGAAGAGATTTTATTTCAGGTCGAGAAGAATCTAGGGCTATAATTCTTTTTTATGATTAATATTTTATTGGGATTTTTGAATCATACACAAGTACACCAAATGTTCGAATGTTACGAAACAATATTGAGACTTGTATACAGAAAGTAAACAAATAACAAGGGTATTATACAATGCTTGCACTCCAGGAAAAGAAAGAAAACAGCAACAACAAAAATAGAGACAAGAACAATCTAACAAAGGAAAGCAATACAATAAAATTAATGAATTAAGCTGGCAATTAATGAGCGTTAGACAATGTGGACAAAATTTACACTGCAATGATCAACATAGCATGGCCGATATGCTGATGTGTTGTGAAATGTCTCAACAACCACTCAAAGTCTGTGAGAGATTTTGGGAAAAAGCATGAAATCATAACTGATTTTTAATTTTGAAGCCTATATGCCCCAAACTTTGTTCCACCCTCTCAAATGTTAGCTGGGTTTCTCAAAATAATTTTAAAATGAATAAAGCAATTAATTGATGTGAAATAATTGCATTGTTTTAGTCCTCTGGCAGAGAATTTGAAACTGTAAAATCATGCAAAGAGGCTGTTTGCTAAATTATCACAAGCTTTACTTTTTATTGTAAAAAAAAACCCATAGGTAGGGTACATACTGACTGCTGCCATAGCGCCACACACATATTTTAGTGTATGAATGTGTGTGTCTGTTTTGTTGTTGTTGTTTTTTTCCTGTTAAATAAACCAACGGGGGAGGAAAACACACAGGGATCCAGTGCTGGAGCACTTGTCAGGCACTTGCCACTGTTTCTGTATATTGTTGGGGTGTGTGGGTGTGCATGGTGGTATTAGGGTAGATAGTTGAGAGCAGGAGTTGACATCCCTGTCTGGCTCTCTGCATCTAAAGAGAGAATATGCATGACCATGTGATACAGTAGATGTTACAGATCTTGTACTGATCACCAAGCTCACCAAACTCATTCAGAGCTTCACTATCTGTCCATATTGTGTTTGTGCCGCCTTGTAGAGGAATGCGGTGTGTTTTAGAAATTCCCTCCTGATTGAAGAGCTCCGTCTGGGCAGATGCGAGTTAATTCTCTAATGGCGTCTCATTGGAGGAACAGCTCCAGTCGATAGCCATCAGTCAATTATACTCAATAGCCATCAGTCAGTTATAGTCAATAAGACAAATCAGGGGACAGCAGCCTCTCTTGCTGTCACAGTTCAGAGTGTTACAAGATTGACTACCCCATTTTCAAAGCTGAACTCAGGACTATGTGAGAGGAATATTTATGGTCATAACATTGGCTGATGTGCCAGAACAAATATATATTATGTTCTACGGTGAATTATATTTTGCCACTTCACACTGATGGAGACAACCAACAGTTTTATTCCAAAGGATATGGATGGACAGTGGTCATTTTATGTCTTTCCTCTAAAAAGAAGTGGTGCAGGTAATTAAAAATGGAGGTCAAAAGATGAGAGGAATGCTGAGTATGTGTGGAGAGTCATCCCTAAGGGTCGGGATGAAGGTGAAGAGGTTAGTCTGGTGGGATGGTGGGAACAAAGGATCAGGGTTTTGTTGAACGTGGATACCGGCTGAGGCAAGAAGAAAAAAAACAAAACAGCCTTACCAGCTGAGCCCCCCGATGCTCTCTAACCATCATGACATGAGAAACGCTTCCCCTCTCTCTCTCCCCCACCCCTCCCTCTTGTGCTTTGCTTTGCTCTTTGACACATTCATTCTCAGTTTTATTCACCCCAGCCTCTACACCTTCTCCTCCCAGGTGCTTGTTTGGTGACGTACCTTTTTTCTTTACAGCTCAATTACATGGCAAAGCCCATAGTCAGCACAGAAGGGTGGAGGGAGTCAAATGAAGTGTTTCCCATTCTTGCTGTAAACTATAAACTGCCGTCTGTCCCTTGTGACTGTAATTTGGTATAGGCATCAGCCTTCCTCCAATCATCCCTCTCTCTCCTCCTCCTACCCTGCATCCCACCACTTCCCCCCCTCTGTTATTCCCCAGGTGATAGGCCACACATTGACCTTTGAATCCTTCCCATTTTCTCTTCGGGAGCCACTCAAAGCTCAGACACATAAGGGAAATTGAGTGTTTGTCTAAGAATACATAAAAATGCAGACGCTCAAACTCTTGGACGCACAAATATGCACAGGCATGCGAGCACACGCCCATAAATACACACTTACACAGGAAATATTGTGATCCCTCTGTGCCATACACCTTTTTGTTTTGCTGTTTAAGATTCAGGGTGAGAGTCATTGTTTACCAATGAATGCTTGAGTCCATTCCTCCATATTTAATGACTAAGCTGTTTGTTCTCAGATCAAAAGATTAGCTTCACTGAAACATTACTTGATGGATTAGTGTGTGAGTGTGAGAGGGGCAGCTCGGCCACCGAGGCTGCTAGTCAGAATTTGGACCCGCTGCAGAGAATAACCCTCCATTGTGTTGTTGTCAGGCTGATTGGCTGCTGTGGTGCACACACTCAGACGCGTTGGCATGCACACAGATACTGATGTACACACACACACACACACACAAACAGAGACACTTATCACCAGAAAGAGTCAGTGTCAGGTCAGCCGGCTCGGCCTGTGGACAGCGCTGTATTGTTGCTGGCCTCCAGCTCTCCTGGACATTTAACAGTGCGGGCATTCAGCTGTTACTGGTGACTCAGGGACCAGCATGCCGCACGGCAACCAGTGTGACCACCAACACCTGCCTTCACACTAACATACTGTTGTGTTGAAGAGGCTCGAAGAACAGAGAGCGAGGAAAAAAAAAGATTACTGTTAACATTTTTGGAAAAAATGTCGCACTGTTACCAGAAATGAACAGATCTGTCGATATGTGGTCCAGAGCGTGTTCTCAGTGAGTGTGTGCAATGTATTTCATGAGGTTAAACAGTTCAGTAACACTTTATAATAAATACACGCTATTAAGCATTAGTTAAGCTTTAAATACTGAATTAATCATTAATAACACATTTATAAACACAGTTAAAAATGTTTTACTCATCATTGATAAGCACTAACTGTATTTATAAACTACATACTAATGAGTATTCATGCATTATGAAGAATTCAGTATTTATTAATGCTTAACTAATTCTTAATACTGTGCACTTATAGTGTTACCATGTGCAGGTAAAGCAAAGCATTCCCAAGGTAGGATGAAGGAACGGGATCACATGGGTAGTCATTTAATCAGGTTGTTCTGGTCAGAGCGCCCTGTTGAACTGCTGCTTTCTCACTTGACCTCCACCTTATTGACCCCCACTGAGAGCCCACATAAAGGACACAGTGTGATTCCTATTCATTGGACCCAAGTGTTGGAACCACATGGGAAATTTGACCACTCTCACTTTTCTGTGAACATTTCTTGCTTCCTGCCAAAACAATGTACATGTCACAGTGACACGTTCACACTCACAACAGCCCCAGTGATTTGATTGGCATATTTTCCACAAGGCCCCTCGTCTTCCTACAGCTTTTGTTGCTCTTGAACGGGATTGTACTTGTTGTTAGAGAGAGGTCATATCTAGGAGCATAGTTGTGTACATACTCATGGTTGGTGCTGTCACTCAGACACTGTGCGACTGAATCGATTTGTATGTTGTTGACAAATGAGCGAGTCTCCACCCAGTCACTGTGTGACATCTTACAATCCCCACCCATCACCCAGCATTAATCCAAATTTTGGGATCTGCTGATGTGTTTTTTTGAACAGGTCCCATGTGTTACAATGTTTTTTTGTTTTGTTTTTTTGCGTTTCTGTTGACAGTTTCATTTAGTGAAAAGCTCAGTTTAATGAAGTTTTTATATCACACTGCAAAGAAGCTGTGTTTTGTTGGTTTCTTTCTTCTTGGGACAAAGGCATTATTAAATAGTCTGTGTGGTCAAGCATTACACTCTGTGACAGCTGAAAATAAACTGCACTGTACTGTGTTTTTCCGCGCTGTTCAGAATGATAAACTGCACCTAACGAGGGTCAGATGGGAGTGGGAACGCATTGCCAGAAATGTGATGTACATATTATTAAATTGCTATGATTTTGGTGATGACATGCATTTTCAATGTGTCACATACTGTATGCTCAGTCCACACAGTGATGTAAACCAGATGACATGCTGCTGTTTCTTTATTGTCCTATTGTTCAACATAACAATACAAGTTGATCCTATCAAATCACCAACAACTGAAGCAGCTATCAGCTATCAGATACAACAAAGGGGCTCATGCTTTGTTTTTGTGTCATCTTGTTACATTTGAGACTTGGAAATGCTTGTACATTGATGTCCCCTTCAAATAGGACCATTAAAATAACATGTGAGCAGATCTTATTTAACTTCAGTATAAGGAGACGACTGAGGCAGAATCAGTTCATGCCAGCATCAGCAGTATTTTCACTTGTGGTAAAAAATACTGAGAGGGGAAAATGTTCCAGGAACACCAGACAAACGGCCTTTTAAATGTCCCTTGTCTAGCTGATGTTATAGCTCAAGTATTCGGTGGAAATTCTCTAGAATATCACATCAAGTGTGATTTTCATGCTAGTGCTGATGGACACATGCAACACATGCAATATCACTTCCTGTGTGAGGCTTTTGAGGGAGACGTCCATTTGGTAAGTGCTGGTCATCTGGTGCCCTAGCCGCTCGCTGGTGCCCTGCGGTGCCAGTGTGACCAGGCTGCCAGTGTGATCCTGAAGCAGTTGTGCGTGTGTGCACACACACACACACACACACACACACACACACACACAGACAGACACACACGCGCTCCACCAGGGCACGGCTGAGCTAATGACTCATCTCTCTGCCCCCCCCTCTCTCTCTTCTCTCTCTCTGTCTGTCTGTTCCTCTGTATTTCTCTGTCTCTGTCTGTACAGGGGACATCACTCAGAAGGGCTATGAGAAGAAAAGAGGAAAGCTGTTGGCACCGTACATCCCACAAATACAAGGTAAGGTAATACACGGGCCTGCAGGAAATTTACTGTCCAGAACAGTAAGGTTTTATCGTTTTCTGGCTGCCTGTTAGCATCACAGTTAGCATCCTTTGCAAGAGAAAACTGAATAAGAAAAAACATCTCGTAACCTTAGCAATGGTGATTTTATGAGTCATTTTATTTGCATATAGCACATTTGCTTATAAAATAAAACAAAATTTAATACAGCTGGCAGAAACAAGTAATAAAAAAGAGAGGAGAGAGAGATCAAAGATGAAATCACTACAAACAAAAAAGCAGCAAAACTGTAGAAAAATATACTAGTAGAAAAACAAGTTCAAAGTTGTCTGGAGAAGCTGCATTAAAAAAAAACAAAAAAAACAATTGAGTATTCGGACAGAAATACTGGTTGAACATCAAATGGTCATTAAGTTGTCAAGAGCGGCACTGCAGGGGATTTTTCACACATCTGTCTTCACCTGGATGAAGACTGTTCTTCTGGTCCTTGATTCTTTGGGTCAGGACTAAGGTCTTGTCACCTTTGGATTTGTTACTCAAGTCTTAGCCTTGCATCAGCCATTGGCCAACCAGCCACAGACTGGAAGGCATTGTGGTCTCTGCTGAAATGATAACTCGTCTAGACTTGGATGGAAAGTTCTACAGTCCCTGTCTGAGGATGCTAACTTTTTTGAGGAATGTGGCATTTTGTTTTTTTTTGTGCGTATATATTTGTGCTTGTCATCCTGTATTAGGTTGTGGGTGTTTGAGAAGTATTAACTTTGAAGTACAATGTAGGTGTGAAGACTCCCGGCTGTATGTTACTACTTATGATCTGTCTGGGGTTGTTGACTGCGTAGGCAGCTTTAAACATTTCTGTATGAATTCAATTTATTTTTACCCCCAGTCGGTGCAGATAGTTGGCCTTACTCAACTCGAGCAGTTGAGGTGGTTTGTGATGAATCCCAAAGAGAAGTTTCTGTCTGTCTTCTTTGTGTCTGTCCATCCTTTATTCGGGGTCCGTGGCAGTCTTTGGTTTGGCCTGCTGTCAGAGCATCAAGCCTCGGTGGAAACAGGAGTCTGGTGCAAGCGGCTCTACTCTGGAGTTAGTAGGCCTGTTATTTAGCTTGGGCGGATCAGCTCCTTCATTCTCTGTTTTTTTGCTTTTGCTCCCCCTCTCTCGTTTTTTTTTAAATGGATTCTGTGTTCTCTTCCTATCATTTATTGTTTGATTCATTTAGTCTCGATCCAAACACATAAAAGAACGGAAGTGACAGATATAGCGCAGAAATGGACAGGCTCCGGAGTGGGTGAGATTCTTTCGTACACAACGCACGCTACCTGTAGGATGAATGAGAGAAGTGTGTTGGCGTTGAATGACACATCCATCCAGCATGATGAATCAGTGGGTTAGGGTTTAACAGCTTCACAGCTGAAATAGGAGTCCAATAGACTGTTGGCTTCTGAGCTCCATAGAAAATTTCATAAGCTGTTTTACTGCTTTATATTTCACTGTTGTCATAGGACTGCACATGGGCCAAGTGCAATAAAGTCGGGGAACAAAGCCAGACTGTTAACATCTCTGAAAGAGTAGATTCATCTCTTTTGTTTATTATATGACCTTTAAGAATAAATAATTGTATGAGGTGGCATACTGGGAAGTAGGAAAATATGGTTCATGAATTCATCAAATTAAGCTATATGGAAGAATGTTTATGACTCTTTGATGAGGGAACAGGTATGTGATGTGCCAAATGTTTCAATATCCATAAAGAATTGTGGTTTTAAGAACCAAAATCCTTTCAGTGTAATTTTGCATCGCCTCTCAGCTTTCTCTCTTGAACTCTAGTTAACAGGGCTGAGAGGAGAAGAGGCTCCGAACCACCTTTTCCTATTGCCTCAGTGTTTTCCCAGCAATCGAATGAAGATAAAGCAGATTTCTGTTAAACACTTATAGAGAAATCAAATCCTGCAGGGTTGGAGTGGGCTGGATTTCGGGCATGTCTGAGAGAGGTGACTGCTTTGTTGCTACATCACAGAGTTGTCCGAAAAATCTCACAGTTTGTTTTGAGACACACTTTATGAATACAGGCAGTGTACATTTTTTCCTCGGTGCTTCACAGTTTTATCCAACACCGAGACCTGTTTTATTATGAAAAACAGGCATAGAAGCCTCACTTTATGAGACCTCTACAGGATTTTATCTTAACTGATGGTTCTGACTGATATCATTTGTCATTTCTGTCAAAACAAGAGTATTTATCTTAGTGATTCAAATCTACAACTGACAACTTACAGCAAGTCATTAGCAACACACACTTACTCTCTAAGAGTGAGACAGAGGACACGTGTTGTTGTCAGCCACCACACCGGTAAGCGCTGGCATCAGACAGGTACTAAAAATTCATCAGGGTTCGCTATGAGCCAATGACAACATCTGCTGTAACGGAGCATGCCTCCTATTGGCTTAGTGCGGTGTGTCTCTGAAGTGTGGTCTGCCCAGCAACTGGGTCTGGTGTCCTGGCTTGTTTTATAGACCTGTTTCCTCTGGGAGGTGGGAAGGGGCCGTCGTGTGACTGGGCTGTCAGAGCGATATAAGGGACCAGCATATATTAATGTATCCAGGCAAGCGTAGTGGATGGGATGTGCGTGTGGATGCGTGTCAGACTCTATGTGTTATGGGGTCCTTAAATGTCCACAGGCCATATTGACCATATTGTGTAATATTTGAAAGCCATATTGCGATGTATTTAATTGTGTGTGTAAATGATGCTCAGCATAGCCGCGTGCTGTGCACTGATGCTGTCTGAGAGTTGCTGACAGTGTGGAGCTCACTGATCCCCACTAAGCTGCCGCTGAAAAGCCGGGTGGGCTGATGGCTGGCTGGCTGGCTGGCTGGCTGGCCGCTTGTCTGCTGGCCATCCAACGAGGTGTTGTTGGATGTAACTGGCTGAATGTGACCTTGGGAGAACTCTGTCCTCCCAAGGCTGTTTTCTAATGGTCATACCAGCGAGGGCAGTCACTCTCTGTGGTTCACTTGGTCACAGGTCAGCAAAGGTTGAAATAGCCAAACAAAACCTCAAAACTGTCCAAGCTCATTTTTAGTTGCACCGTTAATTTCGACCGCCATGTTTTTTATTATTAAGTTAGTTTCCTCAAGCAAAAAATATGACTGGCAGTTTCAGTTATATTAAGCTTTCACAGTCTTGAATATGGTTTGGGTGTCATGAGTGGTTGAACCAAGCAGGGCTGGAGTCATTTTTGTGGTTTTTCTGCAGATAACATCATATGGTGGTGTGTGATATTCAAAGATTGAAATTTTGATGTCTTTAGATTGTGTTTGATGTTTGTGTTCCAGTTTCTCTACTCTAAAGCCCCCGTTCATCTCAGGGACAGTTGTTTTAATAAATTACTCATCTCTCTGAATTGTTTTTCTGTGGAAATGGTTACTCCCAACTTTACCCATGGTTCCAGTGAACACACATTTTTGTGGATGGGAAGTCACTGAGGCTGATCATTGGTTAGAAAAAAAATGCAAGTTATGATAAGTGGCTGCCAATGTTTTTGCTGTTAGAGTTGTTTTGACCACATTAATACTGCAGTGTTAGTATATTTCAGGTGATTTGTTGGCATATGAATTAAAATACTTAAATTCTGTTTAGTTTTCTGATACAATCTGAGGTGTTTGGTATAATTTCTTTCAAGGTCAAATGATTCTAAGTTGTAACTCACACACAAAGGTATCTTACTCATGCATGAATATAATGTACTGTATTTAGTTTAGTCTTTGTGCAGTTTCTTTGATAGATGCTAGGACGTTCAGATGTTGTGTGTTGTTTCATTGTGTCTGATCTGTGTCCTTCAAGTCTACCCAAAATAACTACTGCTACAGTGCCTGTTTCTGTACTGAATCAACGGTACGGCATAGGTACACTACAGTATTCTCTTCTAATGGTCGTACTAGCCCTTTTCTGTCCTATTAACTTTACTGGCCCAACCTGGTCCTGACCCAAATAAGAGGATCTCACTTCTAATGTAGGGAGTACAGTAGGTTGGTATCCCTTATCCATATTAATTGGATTGTTCATATTACATTACTTATGAATTAGATCTTCAGTGATCTTGAGTAAAATTATATTCATCTCATTTGATCACATTTTACATCCACTGGGATGGGAACTCATCAGAATTCTTTTTTGAGTTTCTCCTCTTAATCCATTTATCCACACTGCATACTTCAAATGCATCTCCATGAAAGCATTATGGGGAGAAGCAAGACCAATAGAAGACTGCTAATAGAGCTCATACCATAACCTTCCTTCGGGCGATAGTCATGGGTTTCCCCTCTGATGCTAACCACTAGTTCCTTAATGAAGCTCAAACGAGAATTGCATAAGCAGAAGGATGAATCACGGCCTGCGTCATACAGAGCACAGCGAGGTTGATGAGTTAGAGAGTTTGATAATTTTAGAACACCCCAGTTTGACGATGTTGTCTTTTTGACATTCATGGTGCTTAATCACCTCCTTTCTGCTACGTCTGTGTAATTTGCATTTGCTTCCCTTGGAAGGCTCGTAGGCAGCTGGAAGGCTGCGAGACGAGCTGGATTAATTAAAGGGAATACTTTCCCAACTCTAAACTACTGTATTAGAAGAAAGCAGCCTAAGTAGGGATTACCATTAAGCTTGTGGATACTTGATCTGGTCAGGCAATATTCAACAGCGTTGCTCTATGTCCATAACATATTATGCACCTGCTCATGCTTCCTATATTAATGTTTCTGGGAAGGTACAGCTTTTGTCTCTGTCCTGTTATGATCTGTCCTTTACCTGTCTGTGTTGTCTTGTTTCTCTGCAGGTGTAGATCCATCTTTGCAAATTGACAACAGGATCCAAGCCTCCTCCCAAGCTGTTCTTCCAGGTTCTAAACACAACAAGTCTCGGGTGGCCAACACCCGGGATGAACGCTTCAGATCTGGTAATCATGTGGAAATACTGGCAAAAGGTTTCACATGTCTGGTGCTCTTGTTTTCCACGTTGCTGTAGCTAAACTGCATGATTTCTTTTTCCCCCTCCCTAGATTTGCACACAGAAGCCGTCCAAGCAGCTTTGGCAAAGTACAAAGAGAGGAAGATGCCCATGCCCTCTAAGAGGCGATCTGTGCTAGTTCAATCATCTGTTGAGGCATGCACCCCGCCAGGTGAGACCTCCGCTGCTGAGGGCCCGCTGTCTGCCCTGAGCAGAAAATATCAAGTTCTCACACAGCCTAGGTTTATGTTTACACTGCTTTTCATGTGCTCCCATGAGCACTGTAGTGCAGGATGCTGACACTCTGCTGTGTCCAATGAATGGAAGTCATATTGCCAAGCATTTGTTACTGGAAAGAGATGTGCAGTTTGATGAATGTGTCTATTCTTTGTGACTATAAAGGAGTCAGTTCTCACTGCTGTATTCCCAGTCTGACCTTCCCACATGAGTTACATAATAGATGAATATTCAGATTTTTAACATTGTCTCAAAATGTAGACCTTTCACCCGCTTTTATATTGGTTTGTATTGTGTATGTGGTCAGATCACCATTTAACTGAATTCTTGTGAAATGTATAAGGCTAAAAAAAAAACCATTGTGTTGTCAGTTTGGATCAAATATTTCCCAGTGTAAGATTTGTTGATAGACACAACTTTCCAGTTTCTCAAATACAGAGTGGCTTTATCTTTAGTGTATAAGAGGTAAATGTTGGGTGGCCTTGGAGCCTCATGTCTTGGGTAAAGAGAGGACACAGCGGTGGAGCGGGTAACCGGATTAAGAGCTCAGACACTGGGGCTTGAACAGGAGAAGGAGGGGGCCTTTTCATGGTTGTTTTGAGTCATTCTGAGTGATCTACTGTAATCTAATGGGATAAGGTACACAGGTTTGGCTTCACAGACCCACAAAATCATAAACTGTACACAGAAGACGCTTTTTCACTGCTAATGCTGCAACAAGCGATGGCGTTCACACAGTGGCATCAGTTTTGTTAGTTATGTCAACATGATGTCTGACGGTAGTCTATAGATACTAATTTTGATGAGCAGAGCAAGTCCAAGCATTGCTGCATATTGTTTACATTGAACATACATCCATCGATTAAGTTTCTTCTTTTACATCTATTTACTATTTTCAGAGACCAAGCACACTATGTGTCTGTCCAACCCATGTGTGACTGAGAAGAATCGGTAGCAACGAGAGCAAACTCTGACTTGTTTACTTACAGACGTGTCAATCAAAACAGGGTGATAGGATTGGATAAAAGGCTCCTTAATAACTGCCAACAGACCCCACAACATAATACACAAACAGATCATCTACAGTACAAACATTACTGTACATAAACACAAAAAATGTGCAAAAAGGATACTGATCTATCCAATCCATCAGTTTCTCTCCAGTGTATTTTTAGCAGCAAGGCTCTTGGGATAACAGTGTTGGTCTGTCAGTAGGTCAGTTTGTCAGCTCACCACTTTCATCCAGACTGAAATATCTCAGCAAATATTGGATTGATTTCATTCACATCTGGTCCACATATTTATCTCCCTCTTGAGATGAATTCCCTGAATATTCCTTTAGTTTCCTCAGTGCTTTGGTTTCTTGCCTAATACATGCCAGACTAAAGACATTCATCAGCCTCGGGCAAATGAGACTGTGACCATGGTAAAACTGTACCTGCTGAATCAGTAAACATGATTTACCACCTTTAGTACATAAATGAGAGATAGGTTGGACCAGGTGCTTCCAATATGTAGGATGCCATTTGCACATATTCATCATCACTTTCTGGAACCAGCCATTATCACGTTAGTTTCCCCTAATAGAATTCAATCAGTGTTAGACCACTGGACTGAAGATTTATTTGCTTGAACACAGTGTTCCATTGATGTGCAAGAATAAATTAAAGCTCAGCATATTTGCCTCTGTCTCTTTTTAGGTTGGCTCTAGTATCCCTTTCTACTTCTAAATCCTCCATCTTTTCCTGTCGTTTTTTGACTCACTCTTAATTATCTATTCTTGATTTTTTCCTCTATAACTGTGACAAATAACCTCCTTTTCCCTCTTGATTTCTCTCTTAATCTTTCCATAGCTCTATTTCTACTTTGCCTCTGTTCTCCGACCCTTCCTTTCCGTCTCTCCCATTGTGTTACTGTGTCAAGGTTACCGGGAGAGATTGGAGAAGCAGAGGAATAACAAACAGATTCATAAATGCATGATAATCCCACGAGTCAGCTGGATGTAGAGACATTAAATTTTAGCTTGTTATAATCCACCTCCTCTGGCCTTCCTCTGACAGCTTCTACAAGGCCATGAAGAAGCATGAGGAAAGTAACAGGGATTTTAATAGTGTCTCAATTGAGGGACTTTACTTGTAACTACCTACTGTGAATGATTAGTCGGCAGATTAGTAGGCACAGAAAGGCTCATTAATTTAGAGAACATCCACGGGCATGTGCTGATCTCACACACAAGCTCTCTGTTTTCTAAACGTTTCACTCTCATCCCCTCAGTGGACTCGGGATAGGTTTTCCACCTTACTAAGACTTTGGTGCAGTATTTTGAGACGTGTGGATGAGTTTTGTACGTTTTCCGGTGGCTGCAGAGCAAACGCTGCTGTTTCCTCTGTTAACGATGAATAATGGGGGAAGTGTGACCTTTCTTGGTGATTTTGAAAACAGCTGTTGTTTATCACTTAGGCATTTCATGTTGTGAAATGAGTGATGCCTAAACTTTTTTTTAGCCCTTTCATTGCTCTCAGTTGTCTGCAGAATACAAATCTCAGACTGCTCTGGTGAAAATTCAGTGATCCTGTCGATAAAACAGACATCGCTGGGAGCTTGGCAGATAAAGTGGAATGTGTTCCTTTTGAAAGATCCTTACTTTGCTTTGAAGTCTTTCGTTCTTTGGGCTATTTTTACTGAGACCAACTGCTCACAGTCGCCTCAAGGGAAAGTAAGTTAAATTGTCAGTGACTGGGGTTTTGTCCAAGTCATAATAACTTAAGCACACTACTCCTAGCTAAGTTTATTTCTACATTGGATGTTTCAGTTTCTGTTTGTATTGTGTTGGAAGCATTATCTATGTGTTTTGGTTGTATATTTGGTTATATGTTACAAATACAGATATTTTGGTCTGTCTGTATGGAGGCCTTTAGTTCAACATGGTGAAGACTTCTACGTTCTTACAGCTGCAAGGTTTAGCAGGAACTACAGTAGCCTTGCAACAAGGTATGCTTTGTACCATAAATAAAACATTTGCCTTGAAAAGCTGACTGATTGACTGTTAGTCGTATTCCCCAGATCAAATTGCTTGGCTGCTTTCAGTGTATTAAAACACAACCTCCAAACCTCTTGCTTTCCCACAGCGCCTAATTTGTTCTGACTTCCCCTGCACTCCACAGATATCCCATTGCAAAAATCTATTGCATTATGTCGTTAACATATTATTGCAGTGTGCCTTTTGTGTTATTGTGGCAGTTTTAAGAGGCAATCAAGTATCAAACACATTCTCTACCTGTAGAGCCATTACACCTTTAAAAGCAAGCATCCCTCAGCCAATAAATTCCATCTCCATCGAAACCATCTGTCCATTCCACTAAATTATATATACAGTGTATATACTGTGTATATATATATTCGTTATGTATAAGTAAAATAGTGTGTCATCAGCGTACCATTTGAATCCTGCTTAAGAGTTCCACCACCAGGTTTTGCCATCTTGTTTTTTTAAATTATTATTCTTCTAGAGACAGCCCCATTTTCTTGTCCACTGTTGTGACGCTGCCCTGTCTTGACCTGTTAAACACAGACACCTCCTCAGCGTCGGAAGACGAGGGCTCGCTGCGCCGGCAGGGACGTCTGGCCACCTCCACGCCCTACCAGGGCCACGGCCACCCAGCCGTTGAGCACTGGTTTAACCGTGTCATCCAGGGTTCGTCCACCTCATCCTCCGCGTCATCCACCTCATCCCATCCGGGAGGGAGATCCGTCACCACCACTGCCCACGCAGCCCTCAACGCCAACGCCGCAGCTACCGCACTGGCCGACCTTATGGCACACACCCAGCTAGGTCAGTGACTCACGCAGTCTCACACTCCATCACATATTCGCTTTCCCATCTGTACGTTATTTTCCCCCATTTTTTAAAATAATGCAACGCTCTTATTCAGATGGGAGTCGTATATTTTTCTTAACATAAACTTGATGCTTGGAGCATTGTAAACATGTGTCTGCTCTGGTTCTGAGCTGAACCACGGAGGATGATAAGATAAAAGAAATAGAGTGAGATCGTAATGATGATATTCTCACTATCCAAGTGCACTGGTGGAACAGTTATTTCAGTCACTGGGGTGACTGTCTGCACAACCTCCTGCTTAGCTGTATAGTTTTACCTTATTTTGTCTATGTACATGGATCATAATCATCATTTATACTTTCCCATTGTCTCAGATTTGCTGATTTTAGCACTTGAACCTGCACCACGTTGCTTGAGCTTTTTTTTTTTCTCAGCCTCATCTCAGACAGACAGCGGTGTCCTAGACATTTACAACAGGCATCACCTTATCTCCCTCCAGATACAGAAGCACTTGATCAGACAAGGAAAAGGGAACAGACAGCAGAGTTTTAATTCATGTCTTTCTAATTAGTCATCTCCATCTGCCTTCTCGCTGTCGCTCAGTCATGTGAAAGGGCTCTCGGCCTCTTCCCCGTTAAAACTACTTGTTTCACGTTGCCATGCGAGTGTCACAAGCTAGTGAATGAGATTCAGTAGATTTATCTCCATCCGTCTCTTAGCAGCAGTGAAGTGGGATGGTGTGTGTGTGTGTGTGTGTGTGTCACTTGTTGCTGGCAGAACGATATCCTATTAGGATGGAGCTGTCTGATTTCTGTCCAGCTCATCTCCCCTCAAGGTTGCTGTCATAAAGTAGCAGCAGAGACTGCCACTGAAAGGAGCTGTAAATAAATCTCCCATATATCGCCCTGTTGGTCGCCCCTTCAGACTTTTGAATGTAGCGGTTGCATCTGGCAGACCATTATACGTGGGAAACATTTGAGGCTAATATGGATGGTAATAATCAATACAGTACATGCAGTCCTCTGGTTGCAGTTATCCACGATTTACACCAGTTGTATTTGACACTAAAATCTAATTCAGTCCAGTGCAGCGACTCATAAATTCTTCGGTTACAAGGATAACAACGCTTTCAATTTACACTTTTTAGAGGAGTCAGTTTCTCTGTTTATTATTGATATTATATTTGGCAGTGACACTGAATCTACCACACATCCTAGTTGGAAACATTTTTCAAAATAATGCTATTCAGTATCCACTAAAAGAATAGACATATGGTTTAGGTAACACCTTTCTGACAAATACAAAAACTAATGATGATCATGAATGATCATAATCTTTTAAAATGTTATATTTGTATTGCACTCAGTTGATTTCAGTTGTAGCGTATGTTGTGCTAACTCATGTGTGTAATGCAAATATGTTTGATTTAGCCTCATAATATCAGTGACCTCGAAATATTATAATCCACCTGCATTGACAGGTTTGTTGATCTGGATTGAAGAAGCTTTCACATCATGTTATTGATTTTTCTGTGTAACTTTATTGTGTGGCGTCCCTTTTAGAGCTTAGCACACGAAGGGAGTACAAATGGATAACTTCACAATGCCATTATCTTGATTCACAAATAGTGAATCTGTGCGAATATTGCACTCGCGGATGTTCTGTAACAGAAAAACTCATTCATTATCCTGACACGTAGTAAAAATGCAGGTAAAAGGTGAACTCCTTGTTAAAACACATTCTTCTGCAGTGAAAGATTTTTCACGTACAGATGACAAAAAGGCTCTTAGCCTCTGAATCACCTTCCTAAGCTGTTGAATAAGTTTGTTCAGTAACTCATGAAGTACATTTTCATATAGCTGCAATAAGCCGAAGTAGGTCTGGCGTTTGACCTTTTAACCCCCAACACCCCACTCATCACAGATAACCACTCCGCACCACCCGATGTGACAGGGCTGTCTGAGCGCTCCTCGCTTCACGCGGAGCGCCCCCAGGTGGCCTCGGTACGAGGCGTTTCCCGCAGCTACAACCACCACACCAGTGTCATGGAGACTGCAGATGGTGAGTTTCTTACTTACGTACACACTCAGAAACACAGTCACCTCCCTTTCACCCTCTCTCATGCTGTCTGTCCCCCCTGTCTTAGTCAGACTGGCACCAGCTGACCCCTCGTGTTGCCATGGTAACAGTGCACCTCTAAATCCACCCCCCCTAAAATCCACAATATTTTATCTTCTTTACTGATCTGGTATTCATTAATATCTTATCTAAACAAAACACAACACACTGATAATGATTTAGAGGAAAACTGTGTCATTCAATGCTGCACCAAACTGTCAGAGGTTCAGTTTATGTAATGTTGCGCGTGAGTCTCTGATTGAAATCGTTACCATTCATCATTCAGATAGCGTGTAGTGTACTGTTCACCCAACGCTGCCAGCAGTTCTCAGATGGGACATTGCAGATATTGACAATGGATGATGTTAGTGTACAGATGAGTAACCAGTGAGCTCAGAGAGGATGATGTTGTTACGATGCATACAATGTCAGTTTCACTAGTATTTTTTTTCCTTAGATTGATTCAAGTGGTTTCAGGAGTTCTTTTGAATATCACTAAATAGTAAAAAATATGGGTACTTTTCCTGGGCTTTTGCTACTAATACATGGTTGACACCTAAAAGGGATGGACGTTGTTAAATCAATGGATTTTTTTTTAATCTTATATTTTGCTTTGTGATATTCAAGATGTTTCAAACCCACACCTCTTTTCCCAGATGGGTTGTTAAGAATTACAAAAATAGTCCTGTTGTTGTGTGCCACAAGTGTCTGAGTCTTTCAGCCCACTCTCACCAATCTCTGGCTGCTGGGGGATTTGTCTCTCTCACACACGCACAAACTTCCTTGGGACTGTTTCATTGACATCCTGATCTGTCTCTCCTCCAGGCTGTGAGTGGAGAGGTGAAGGATCCCTCAGTTTAATGGATGGTATTTATCACTGTTCCTTCAACTCTATGGCAGTCTGCTACATGTGCACTCTGCTGCGTGTGCATTTGTGTGTGTTCGTGTTTCTGCCTTCGCCTCTAACGTCAGGTGTAGCACTTGTCCAAACCGTGTGTGTTTTTGGATAGTTCAATGCAAAGCTACAGTGAATTCAGTCACTGGATTCCTGCGCGTGCCGTGTTGCGTGTGTGTGCGAGTATGTATGTGTTTGCATAGCTGAGAGTGTTGCAAATGCTTAAGCATTTATGGCATCTTCAAGCTATGTCTAACCTAAATGCTGTTTATGTTGGTCACATTAAAGCTAGTGTGAAACGGTGGCAGATGCAACTATTCATTTGCACTTGTGAATAATAAGCATGATGTTTTCTCCCTCACGGAGACACTAAGACGTTTTATCTGTTAGCTTGTAGCCACACAGTGGGCTCTTTGATGGCAGTCAGTCTAGCACTGCTGCTGATTTAACATCCACACATAGCTAATTATAGAAAACATGCCACATGGTGACTTTGGTTCTGTCTACATGAATAGTGATATGTGTTACTTCCTGATGGCGTGTGCCCCCTGCGCTGCCTGGTGATACTCTATAATATTATCACATCTAACAAATCCCATTCAAAGACCAACACCATCAAAAACCAAGAATTAATCCTACTAACATGTACTGAGCCCGAGAGAGATGTCTGGTTACTAACAATAGAGGATGTGTGCACAATATTGAGGTAAAACATGTTTCCACATCATAATAGCTTCTTTTTTAAAATACATTTTCACCTGCCAAACATTTTCTCTTAAAAATATATTTATACAGTATGAACATTTTCCAACTGGAGCTTCCTCTGTCAACTGTCAACAATTTCTAAACTGAAACTCTAAAACAGAGGTTTAGGATTATTTAACAGGTAAAACATACAGTAATACACAGTAACAGTGTGTGGCTTGTCTTATCCTAAAAATGAGACTCATCCTAAAATGACACAGCTCCAGTGTAAAAGTATCTACAGCTTGCATAAAGACGGAGCTCTGAGCAGATGGCCGGAGCTAACAGCTAATTCTGCATCCTGTAAAATAACAGACAGGTTTCTGTCTTGAGAAAATTACAGTAACATTTTCTCATTACTTTTCTGATTCGTAAAGTTTTTGGCACAGCACTGTTTCTGACAACACCGAGGAAGGCTTCAATCACCTCATTGTTGTCTAAAAATTATACGAAAGAAAAAATAAAGAGCCACACTGTTAGACTGGGTGACCTCATTATAATGAAGATGGGCACTGTGGTTTATTTAGAGTCAATCCCACAATCAGAACCTACTGCTGTGAATAATAATAGTAACACACCAAATGTGTACAAATCCACAGCTAAAACTAGTCCCTGACAAAACAAATGGACTCTTTACTCCAGTCTGAGTAAAGTTTGCTAAAAACTACAACAACAACAACAAAAAGTGTTCATTAGGAAAACGACAGAGAGTGGTTAGGAAGTCAGAAAAACTACTAACACTTTGTGATATCTGTTGCAGCTAACTCGTTTAATGTCTCGTTGTTGCAGTCTAAACAAAATGTAGAACAACAGCAGTTTCATCTCCCCCCTCATGCTTGTTATGGCCTCAGATTGTCACTTCATGCATTCATGTATGCATAGAGTGGTAATGTGTAGATCAGGTGTGCCATTGTATGCACAGATTAAACCAGACCAGCATTTGCTATTGCTGTGGGTGGATAAATTATGAAATCATGAAAACATTAATTATAGTCATCATCAGATGCAGACCATGGTTGGTTGTGATATTAATGATCAAGGCGCCTTGAGTGGGTGGGGTTCAGGGCCCTCAGATGTTGTTCTATGTGTCTGGGGCTTTCTAATTGGCCCACCAGGTGCTGCGCTGACCCTCACTAGACTGCTCTCCCAGTACATCTGTCCCTACACGAGGAGGCAGAGTCTGTCTGAGCCAGGCTTATTATAGTAAGATAGATCAGGCAAGCCTCATGCAGCTGTGGCCTTCATCTCCTGTGGCTGTCTGGAATGTCTCACACAGATCACCCCCCCTCGCCAACTAAGTATGAAATCAGATGGAGGAAATGATGTCCGATGATGATTGTAGTCTGCACGTGTCCATTTCCAAAATGTAAAGGAGTGGGGGGTGGGGGTCCAACTGCACACTCCCCCTCTTCTCTCATTTCAAGTCTGAGGTTTCTCTGGGTTTCTCTCCTTTCCTGTCACTCAAGTTCTTGTGTCTTTACAAATGTGTCTGCAGTTATGCTTTTGGAGTATGCTCTTGGTTCAGCTTTCTTTTGTGCTGTAGTGTAAAAAAAACAAAACAAGAAAAAAAATCCCATTTAACATGTGTGTCAAATGATAGACATATACTTTGACTTGACTGGGCTGATTTTATCCTCCCACAAAGACTTTATGTAAAACAGACTCCTTTTGAGACACCCCATGAATCACTAAGTTCAGAGAGGACATCTTTTGTTGCTAGGCAGCAGGCGAGGCTGCTCTTCGTTTTTCTTTCGTATTATGCCTGTGAGGTGTGTCGGTGATTCTAGTGTATCACAGCTGAAAGACTGTAACCTTTGACCTTCAGGTGACTGTTGAGGACCCTGTGGTCCACCTTTTTTGTTGTCTTGCCACAGTGTGAGTGACAGCTGGTTCTCCTCTATGTCTCATTAAAGCGCCACACTGACCTTTTCTCTCCTCTCTTCTTATCTGTCATTCCCTCATCCATTTCTTGTCCATGCCTCATCAATCTGTCGATCTGTGTCCACATGTATTTCTTGACCGTATCCCTTCCCGTCTGCTCCGTATATTATTTCCACCTCAATATTCTTTCCTCCCATGTCTGTATTTATCCCCATACCTTTTGTCTTGCCATGTTTATTTCCCCCATACCGTTGTCTTCATTCCCTCCAATATCATTGTGTAGGTGTTCCCGTCAACAGTCGCGTCTCCTCCAAAATCCAGCAGCTGCTCAACACACTGAAGAGACCAAAACGACCGCCGCTACGAGAGTTCTTTGTGGACGATTTTGAAGAGCTTTTGGATGGTAAGCTGGCCTGGGCATTATTGCTTTTATTAAATCAACAAAATCAAGAAAAATGTATTTCTCCCTCTCTGTGTAGTGTTATGATCTGAACCTTCAGCAGATTTTTTACACAAACAGCCTTGCTCAGTTTAACGTGACGAGCACATCAGCTGACCAAGTTTTTTGGGGGGTATTGCTGCGTTTTTGCAGTTTCAGGATTGGTTATAAAAATGTAACATTAACCTCACCACTCCTCCCAAATCAACAGTCAAGGTACGCTTATGGATCAGTGGTTGTTATTTTGCTGAGGTCACCAGGTGTGCATAGGAGTGGTTAGGAAACGGTGTGTACATAAACACACACATAGGAGCAGCCTTGTCGAACCACTTCCTCTTTTCCAACCAGCCCATCTTGGGTTTTGGGTGGTACTCTGCCAGGCTGAATAAACAGTGAAAATGAAAAAGCAGCAGGAATAGTAATACATCAGCAGGTAATTGTGAGGCCTCCCTGTCTCTGGCACCGAGGCTGTGGCACGGCAAGCCACGATGGTCTGCCCGGTGTGAACAGAAGAAACCACACACAAAGCTAAAATGGGACCTGTTCCTGATAGAGGTGTTTTATTTGGCAGGGATCTATCTTACCAGCTCAGTTCAACAATTCTGAATCCTACTTATCGGAAAGTTCAGCTGAATGTGAGGGGCAAATAGCAATGAGAGAAGACAGTCAAGTAGGTAGAGCTTAAAGGAAGGGAGAGACCGGTGCCTTTTAATGCGCTGGAGCTCCAAGGTTCTTAAGCAACTGAGACTGATAAGGACAGTTCACCTTTAATCCCCAAGTTTCGTCTCTTCAATCACTCCCATCTCATTGCCCTTGGCGTCCCACACTTAATTTATAGTACTGCTCTCCTCTGAAAGACTGGTATAGCCTACCGATCTGCTATTTCTATGTGAATCTCTCAACCAAAATCAGTCACTTTATTATTTTCTAAACAGGCTGGGTGGTACTGAGCTTATCCTGCTTTGTTGCACAAATTATCCACTGAATTCACCCCCAGGCCCCAGTCCCATACTCTTCTCTCTGGTATTTAGTCCAGCAGCCGGATCCTAACCAGCCAAAGCCAGAGGGCCAGCAGATGAGTCCCCTGGAAGGAGAGCCTCTCGGGGTTGTCACCAACTGGCCTCCATCCTTGCCAGCAGCCTTACAGCGGTGGGGTACAACTCAGCCCAAGAGTCCCTGTCTGACAGCACTTGACAATGCTGGCAAGCCAGTCTACACACTCACCTATGGTAGGTGTCAACCTGCGGATGAGCAGTCCGTGGTTAACAGTGGAGAGAGATGGAAAACGGTATCACTTTTTGTCATATGTTAATGGTGGTTTTCGGAGAGAGAATGATGCACAAGGAAGTGTCTATCTCTCTATACTATAGTATATTTCATTTGTTATCTTCTGTCAGAAGAAGATATTTTGTGTTTGAATGTGTATTTGACTGTCAGGGGTTGTTGAATCCAAAGAGGTATTTGACAGTCTGTGTTCCCCTCTGTAGGTAAACTGTGGACCCGCAGTCAGAAACTGGCCTACACTCTCCTTAATAAGCTGAGCACCAGAAATGAGCCTTTGCTTATGCCTGGAGACAGAGTAAGTTATGAGATAGTGGCAGGCAAGAACTTGTTACATTCTCTGTTTTTGTTGTTTAAGTGTTTGACTGACACTCCTTATACAATATGCAGTAGGTGCTACATTAGAATAATCTCAGTTTCCTCTGTCACCTGTTGTGAGCAAAAGTAAAAGAAAATGAAACAAAAGCAAAGAAGAAAAACTGCTTCACAAAAATGTTGTCTGGTTTCTTTTGAAATTGATACAATAGTCCCTGCACACCAGGCTCTTTTCTTTCCACATCTTTACTTTAATCAGGAATATAACATTTCATACAGTATAACATGTCGTGTCTGTGATACCCTATAGGTTGCACTTGTTTTCCCCAACAACGATCCAGTGATGTTCATGGTGGCCTTCTACGGCTGTCTCCTGGCAGAGCTGGTACCTGTGCCTATCGAAGTGCCACTGACCAGAAAGGTAAAGGCAAAAAACAAAATACTGCCTCCTGGGACTTTGACATTTTAATGCTAATCAGCACAGCCAGTGAAGAGCAGTAGTGACCCCTGCTGGACATACTGTATGACCCTTAAATAATTGAAGAAGAGACATGACATGCACAGTCTGAGAGTTATGGTGTTCCAGTTTGGATATTTTAGATTTAGTCTTACATTCTTGAACATCTGTTTGTTCCAAAGAACATCTAGTTTCTGGTTATCTATAACCGTGCCAGCGTTGTCTTTTTAATGTTGTAATTGCAGAGCGTTGTTATGGACTGCAGCATCAAGCACGTCCTTACATATTCATCCATATTGGTTACACAGGCTGAATATAAATGCCTGTTCATGATTGCCCTTTATGAGCATGCTGTTGGCAGAAGCTCTGCTGTAATTAATGAGATTTGAATGAGGTGAAATGATGTGTAATTCAAGTCAAAATATTAGATCACAGGCCAACTATTCTCAGGAGTCAGAAATGCATTCACTAGCTCTGCCAGCTCACATTTCTCTTTTCTTTCTTTCTTTCTTTCTTTCTTTCTTTCTTTCTTTCTTTCTTTCTTTCTTTCTTTCTTTCTTTCTTTCTTTCTTTCTTTCTTTCTTTCTTTCTTTCTTTCTTTCTCTTGTATCTCTCTGTCTCTCTTCTACATCTTCCCACCCAGCATTTCCCACAATTCCCTGCCTTTCTGCTCCGTACGGTTGGCTCAGCAGGAGTCTATCTGGAAGCTAATTTGCACAGCCAATCAAATATGATTGAACGCATGTCAGACCGTGGGTTTTATCCCTACTATATTTGGGCTTTGATGCTCAGCAGTGGAGTTTTTAATAATTGGCCATCACTCTGTTTTCTCACCTGCTGCTGCTTTGAGATGCAGCCATCGTGCACATTCTCTTTGAGCATCTTTTTTTTATTGCTTTAATGTTCTAAATTGTGTTGTTCTTAAGATTCGATAATTGTGTGACAGACACGATTTGCATTAGTTTGTCAGTATAAACTTCAATTTTATTTTGTTTGCCCCCACCCCCCCAGGATGCAGGAAGTCAGCAGATTGGCTTTCTGTTGGGCAGCTGCGGCGTCACGTTGGCACTGACCACTGACGCCTGTCAGAAAGGCCTGCCCAAAGCACAGACTGGGGAGGTAGCCACTTTCAAAGGTACAGCCTGTTTTATTTTTTCATTTTGATGCTGTGTCTGTATACTTTGAGTTGGTCTGAACTGGTTTCATGTCTTTGTCTCCGCAGGATGGCCACGGTTGCTGTGGTTTGTGACAGATGGAAAACATGTTGTGAAGCCTCCGAAAGATTGGCATCCTCCAATACGTGAAGCCAGCAATGACATAGCCTACATAGAGGTAAGAGTGGTTTGATTGATCCTACAAGTAAAGCAGAGAATATATTTATTCATTTTTGAATGCATGAAACTTTTCAAATGTTTTTTTTCTGTTTCTTACCTTCAGTATAAAACCAGCAAGGAAGGAAGCACAATGGGCATCACAGTGTCCCATTCAGCCATGTTGGCTCACTGTCACGCCCTCACACAGGCCTGCGGCTACACTGAAGGTGAGAAGGACGCTCTATATTTACTTTTCATGGGCCATGTGTCTTCTCCATCATTTATTCATTCCTCTGACATGGAGAAAGCATCCAGCCGGTGATGTTAACATATGCTAAAGAGAGAAGGAGAGACCATCTTAGGTAGGATTATGCAATTAGTTAGATAACACAGAGCACACTCATTGAAGAAACCTATTTTTAATCCTGATATTATAGAATTTCCCCTTTGCGTTGCTCACAGATCATATCACAGTGTAATTACAGTCTAGTTTGATAAACGCAGCTGCCTAGAGTGTTCTGTGTGTTGGCAGCAGACCTGGGTCAGGTCTCCTTAAAAAGACGAAGAACATAAGGCACCTCCTCCCCGCCAGTGTCCCAGTTTTGCTCTAAATAACTTCTAACTGCACCAGAAGTCTCTAGAGACACCCCAGGTCTGCTTCTGAAACTAGTTCGGTGCTTCACTCAAGCCAGTGCTGCTACAGTTGGGGTTTATTAAAAAAAATTAGGGCATGTTAAAAGTATTAATAGGATGATGTATAATGGTAATGGATTAAATGTCTCAAACCCTTTTACCCCCTCTAACCTTGGTCTTGGCAAAATCCCCTTTTTGATTCGCAGGTGAAACCATAACAAACGTCCTGGATTTCAAAAGGGAAGCAGGATTATGGCATGGCGTTCTAACTGTGAGTGGTCCCTGGTAAAGCTAATACGATGGTTATATAACTGGAAATAGAGAAGATCTGATTCATCTGACTTTTTTTTTTCCAATGAGAGCTTTATCAGTATGTAAATGGATTCAATATGAAGTCTGATGGACATTTTTTTAAAGTCACACTTTTATAAACTGGCTCCAAACATGCTGTGGAATTTATTTTGAGTCCATACATGACCTGTAGTTTTACTTATATGCTTATTTTACACTCATAGCACCTAGAGATAAAATCTTGCCATGGCTCATTAGCAGTGACATTCTTTACTTGGATTGCACTTGTGATATATCTTGGTGCTTATCTGATCTTGTCTGTTTTCATGGCAGAGTGTCATGAACAGGATGCACGTTATCAGCATTCCCTACTCACTGATGAAAGTCAACCCTCTCTCCTGGATACAGAAGGTTCACACATACAAAGGTGAGGTTCAGTTCAGCATTTGTCACTTACCCTGCTCGCAGCATCTCAGCCCTTTGAAGAGGGATTTAACACAGGATTAACCGACCCAGCTTTATCTAAATTGTGGAGTAAACTCATTTGTTATTGTGGTTTATTATGAAAAATCAGTGCTTTGTTGAATATAGCATACAAGAAATTACCTTGAGAAAACCCTAACCCTTCTTAATGTTTTAAGAGTCTGCAAACCTGTGGAATTTTAATTTCCAGAGCCTTTATCTCATTACGTTTTTGATTCTCATTGTACAGTCAACAGAGATGGGGGGGTTAAAGCACTAGTTTGTGGGACTCATTGATTTCTAGCTCAGTTGCATTAAGCCCAGTGGAGGTCAAGGGCAAGAGTCCTGCAGAGCTGAATAAATTCAACCCCTTTTCAGCTCTGCTGAGTCACCTGTTGGAAACTGAGTCAGACCATGCTGCTATTTGCTGTCAGATTCTGTGAACTGTGATTGGCCGTCATGCTCGGTGACAGAGGTGTTGATTGGATGGTTCATTGTCAGCCTGTGTCCTTGCCTTCATGTCCTCTGTATAGCGCGGGTAGCGGTGGTGAAATCGAGGGACATGCACTGGTCTCTGCTGGCTCAGAGAGACCAGAGGGACATCAGCCTGAGCTCATTGCGCATGCTGATTGTAGCCGACGGAGCCAACCCCTGTGAGTGCACCTGCAGACCGTCATTTATCTAATAACATTATTAAACACCCTGAAGCCATAAGGGATTATACTTGATTTACTTTATTTGTGTCTGAATATCTATCTGTCTATCTGTTTGTGTGCATGTGTGTGCGTTTGTGTGTGTGTGTGTTACGACA
The DNA here is from genome assembly GCA_030347415.2 of Decapterus maruadsi. Classification (NCBI taxonomy): domain Eukaryota; kingdom Metazoa; phylum Chordata; class Actinopteri; order Carangiformes; family Carangidae; genus Decapterus; species Decapterus maruadsi. The sequence continues at coordinate 12,644,366 of CM064902.1, read as the reverse complement.
GGGTCGATATCCTCCTGCGATGCCTTCCTCAATGTGTTCCAGGCACGTGGGCTGCGACCTGAGGTGATCTGTCCATGTGCCAGCTCTTCAGAGGCCATGACTGTCGCCATCCGCAGGTGAGCTGCCGTTACTGCATCGTATGAGAACAAAGCAAACCGCCACTACTTTGCACTGCTGTGCTGTTATATCACACTGCATTTGCTACATCAGCTGAATCCTGCAAGAAGAGCAGGGTGTCACAGAGATGAACTGTAGAAAAGACAGACATACTGAAGTACAGGAGCATATCCTACAAATTCACATGATCATCAACCCGTCCAGAATAATAACAATAGGTTCAAGTTCTGCTGTGAAGAAAGCATGTGCACCAAAGCAGTAAAAGGCTCAGTCTTCTGTTTTTATAAAGAACAACTAATGAAGTGTGTAAATTCTGTGTGTGTCCTGCAGACCTCCAGAAATGGGTGTTCCTCCCCCAGGGAAGGCGGTGCTGTCTATGGGTGGGCTGAGCCACAGTGTGATCCGTGTGGACACAGAGGAGAAACTTTCTGTCCTCACAGTGCAGGATGTGGGACAGGTCATGCCTGGAGGTACACTGCACTGTACTGCTCATTAACAATTCACTGTCATTAACGAGTAAAACGCTACTGAGAAAGAAAGCATGGACAAAATGGATGATCTGATCAGATTCTGAGGGATCTGCCTGAAAAGAAAAGCTAGATTTCAGTTCCCCAGTCCTCTGTCCTCCCCAGTCCGACTATGTGTTGTGTGAAGATGGGAACTGTACTCTGTTCTCGTACAGCATCATTATGTTTAAGGCACTCTAGGAAAACACACAGCACTTTTAATGATGAGGAAAAACAATAAATTATTAGAAGGAAAGAGTTGAATGGTATACAGCACTCCAGGAATAGGAATCAGTAAACTGATTTATGTACAGTGATATGTCATTGCTGATGTCATATTCTCCTGTTGTGTGTCTCTAGCTGTGGTTTGTGTGGTGCGGGTGGAGGGGATGCCTTATCTCTGTCAGACGGACGAGGTTGGAGAGATCTGTATAAGCTCAGGTAGCACTGGTGTAGCTTACTATGGCCTCCCAGGCATGACAAAGAACATCTTTGAGGTGAGTGTTCCTAATTCCTGGAGCTGTTCGCATGTGACAAAGTGAGCAGAAATCTGTTGAAATATGAATCTTTTCTGTACTTTATGCATTTGTGTAATTGCTTTTGCAGACCATTCCAGTAACACCGTCTGGGGTTCCCATCAGTGACAGACCCTTCACCAGGACCTCGCTTCTAGGCTTTGTGGGACCCGTAAGTTCCACCTCATTAATGTGCAATCTTTTAACCTTCCGTTACTCAGGCGTCTGCTTCAAACACACGACTCTCTCTCATATATTGTACTTTTGGGCAGAACAAGCTGAGCAGAACAGGCAGATATTGATATAAATCATCAATCTTTCCTCGTAAAACTTGTAAAACACGTCTCACTCACTAACCTTTTGGGGCGTGTAGTCACGCAGATGGTTTCAGTTTTATGTTCCCAGCATGTGAGGCATCTGTTAGACTTATATACAGTCATCCTGACATCAGATTTGTCACAGGCTAATTTATACAGGTCCATAATCAGTGAATAAAGAACTGGGGGCTTGCTTTGGCTAGTTATCAATTGTTAATGGTGAAAGTTTATTTTTCTATATGAACATTGCTGCTGAAAAAGATAAAGATGTTGATGAAAACCAAATGTACTCCATGTTTTCTAACAGGACAGCCTTGTGTTTGTTGTGGGGAAGATGGATGGGCTGATGGTGGTCAGTGGGCGGAGACACAACGCTGATGACGTAGTTGCCACAGCATTGGCAGTGGAGCCTATGAAGTTTGTGTACAGGGGGAGGTAAAGGAGTCTCACGCTCTTGACAATTTAGAGCACATCACTAAGTGTGCAGCTTGATTGAATGAGTGTTGTTTTTATCTTGTGCGTTCCAGGATCGCAGTGTTTTCTGTGTCTGTGCTGCACGATGAGAGGATTGTTGTTGTGGCAGAACAGAGGCCGGATGCATCGGAGGAAGACAGCTTCCAATGGATGAGCCGCGTCCTTCAGGTGCTCTGTGCTCTTCACGTTATTGCCTTGTTACATCTTATTCAAAGCACTTTATCTTCAGTTTGGGGTGTTTTCTGTTGGTTAGTGCAGATCAGGTATGTTAAGTTGTTTCTACCGAACGTCGTTGTCATTGATTTCAGTACGAGTCAGATCAATATAAAAACCACAACCTTCCAACTTCCTTGAGATAATATACCAGTGTGCTGCTTTTATTTCTCTTTCCTCTTTCTTTTTTTTTACATTATTATGAGACATTATTCAAGACAGCTAAGGACAATTTTGAAGTGTCGTCTTGGTGACATGTTCAAGGACATTATAACACAATCACCTGCTCTAAGGACATTATATCAGTGTTTTCCATCCAGCGTGCTGGAGCAGAGCTAAAACAACTAAAGTGTGTCTACTCAGCTGTCATCATGGTGCCAAATCATGAAAGCCACAATGTAAATAATAAGCAAATATGGGCATCGTGCCAGTTGTTTGGCAACTTAATTCTCAAATCTAATGAAGTGTGTATTATTAAACTGGGTGGACCCTAACCCTCACTCAAGGCTTATTTCATGCAAAGTAAATAGATGAGTAAATTGTGTCCTCAAAGCTAAAAAACAAAAAACAAAAAGAAGATATTGGTTACATTCATTTTATAATCTGTGTACATATAAATGATCTAAATATCCACACATATATTTATTGAGTTGTCCCCATTAGCCACTGTTTTACAGCAGAACTTACTCTTCCTGTGGTTGCCTTAAATTCATAGACAATACTTGAACAGATGCTTCTGTAAACATTGATTTCAATCATATTCACAATGAGATTGAAAAAACACAACACAACCCCTGATGCACAACAACCAGCAAAAAAAAGATTGCAACACATCACACATCATCTCTTGAAAAGAAGAAATTAACATTTTTTACAATGCAGTGATAGTGGTGAAACAAGGAAAAAAACAAGAGTAATTGCAAGTGAAAGCGTCCCCTGTGTGCTTACTAAAACTGCAGTGCAACAAAGCACAAAGCTGCTTTTTTTCCAGATAGTAGATAATAGCTTTGTTGAGCTCCAGTTTTCCTCTATTTATGTGTATATAATCTGTGTGTTTCCAGGCCATAGACAGCATCCACCAGGTTGGGGTGTACTGTCTGGCTCTAGTGCCTGCTAACACGCTTCCAAAGGCTCCTCTGGGTGGCATCCATATATCTGAGACAAAACAGCGCTTCCTGGAGGGTGCTTTGCATCCCTGCAACGTCCTCATGTGCCCACACACTTGTGTCACCAACCTGCCCAAGCCAAGACAAAAACAGCCAGGTAGGCCGTCAGATGTCACAGCATGGGTCTGGTTTACAAATGAATGTGACTTAATTTACTCTGTCATCTTTTTGTCGTTGTTGTTGTTGCTGCATTTATTTTTATGTCGATATGATTGTTGCTCTTGACTTCACTGACATGTGTGATGACATGATGATCTGGTTGTGCTGGACAGAGGTGGGTCCTGCTTCTATGATAGTGGGCAACCTGGTGGCAGGCAAGAGGATAGCACAAGCCTGTGGGAGAGACGTGGCACAACTAGAGGACAATGACCAGGCACGTAAGGTAGATAGTCGTCCTCATTTCACCCCCTCATCACCTCCACACATTCACTGCAGACACAGGTAAGCATCTGAAACCTGAAATACACAAGGCTGATGGAAAAGACGCTGCTTTGACTTCCTGATGCCTGAATGAAAGCAGGTTTTGTGTAAATCATATTCCTCGTCTATCATGCATTACAACCATGTTTGTTCACTTCACATACACTGTGACCAATCATATCTGTCATTTCCAAAAAAAACTGCATGTTGCACCAAACACCATCAGTTCTACATTGTTATCATTGCAGTAGTGTGTTTTGACTTTTCTGTGTGAGATGTTAATTCCTCTGTAATTAAACCTGTGTCTCTCTCTGTGTCCTGTAGTTTCTCTACATACAGGATGTGCTACAATGGAGAGCTCAGGCTACTCCAGACCATCCTCTCTTCATTGTTCTCAATGCTAAGGTATGCCTTTTGTTCACCACCTCTTTACCTGAATTCAATTAAAAAGGTTGATGCACAAAATTAAAATACAAAATTACCTAAAGCTACCACCATCCCTTATGAATAGCTGTCATGCAATGGCAGTGTGTTATCACAGTTAATGTCCTGGGAATTCAGGTGAGAAACAGATTGTAGATAAAACTACTTTTTACTCATACAGTTTATTAAAAACCTGACTAATCTAGAAACTAATTCCAAATTTCTAAAAAGCTGTCCTACCTGCGTGTTTGCAACATTTCATGTACATTTAAAAAGTTAAATGTACATTGATGGACACCTAGAGATCCCACAGATGATAAAGACTATTTAGTATAAGCATGTAGATAAATGTGTCCTCATCTGTTGCTCTTCAGGGCACGGTGGCTAGTACAGCTTCCTGTCTGCAGCTGCACAAGCGGGCAGAGCGGGTGGCCGCCGCTTTGATGGGACGCCTCAACACTGGAGACCATGTAGCACTTGTATACCCACCAGGTGAGACCTGCTACTGCCTTTGTACTACTTTCTATCCTTCCAGTTCTGTCCAGTAGAGCACAGCCCTACAGATCTTTCTTTGCAAACCTTTCCTTCAGTTAAAAGTACGTCTGTTAATTATAATTACACATAATCGCTCTTCATATAAACATTTCTTTGCAGGAATCGACCTGATTGCCACCTTCTACGGCTGCCTGTATGCTGGCTGTGTGCCAGTCACTGTCAGACCCCCACACCCACAGAACCTGGCTACCACCCTGCCCACTGTCAAGATGATTGTCGAGGTAACACAAAGACGTCAGAGCTGCAGCAGAAAGCTTGTTTAATTCTTCTCACTACAGTGATAACAAGCATTTAACCTGTGGAATATATACAATGAAATATAATAAGCTGAACTGCATACAAAGTCAGCTCTGCTCTCAGAAGGCTGCTTTTCCCTCAACAGCAATTTGTGCAAATAATGAAACTGATATCATGTACTGCATGTGTAGTAATACTCTGGTATCTGTGTGTTAAAGGTTAGTAAGTCGGTGTGTATCCTGACCACTCAAGCAATAATGAAGCTGCTGAAATCCAAAGAGGCTGCTGCTGCTGTGGACATCAAGAGCTGGCCCATGGTGCTGGACACAGGTGAGCTGCGCACACACATGAACACGCTAAGGTGTTCGGTTTCTGTTCTTGTGTCATCTCTAAAGAGCAGACTTTTAAAGAATAGAAAGCTGCATTTAAAGTTGTCCTCCTCTCCCTCTGTTTGTTCTCCAGATGACCTCCCCAGGAAGAAGAGTCCCCAGATGTACAAGCCCCCAACCCCAGAGATGTTAGCATACCTGGACTTCAGCGTATCCACAACAGGAATCCTAGCAGGGGTCAAAGTATGTTGAAGGAGAGATGCTACCTGGGTATCTGACACGGTGCAGCCCCAGTGTTACCGACCTATCGTCAATGGGCTTATTATTTTACCTCCTGCTCTTTTAGGAAACAGAAATCATGAATAATTAACTGCACACTGCTGTGCTGAGGTGTCCGTGCGTGAAATAGTGGATAATTGAATCCATAAAAGCTGCTGTTTCAAAGTTGAATTGTACTTTGTGTCCTGATTTTTGATATATAATTCATGTGCCTGTGTCATATCGTCTCCTCCAGATGTCTCACGCCGCCACCAGTGCCTTGTGTCGCTCCATCAAACTGCAGTGTGAGCTCTACCCTTCCCGACAGATCGCCATCTGTCTAGACCCTTACTGCGGCCTCGGCTTTGCTCTCTGGTGCCTGTGCAGGTAGAGTCGGAGACCCTGTCTTAGTAGTTGGTGCAAACCTTTTTTTCCCATCTGTGTGTTTTCACCCAGACTCTCCATTGTTATATCTGTATCTGTTTCAGCGTGTACTCAGGCCACCAGTCGATCCTGGTCCCCCCTCTGGAGCTGGAGAGCAATGCGTCCCTGTGGCTGGCTGCAGTCAGTCAGTACAAAGTGCGGGTCACCTTCTGCTCGTACTCGGTCATGGAGATGTGCACCAAGGGCCTGGGTTCGCAGACAGAAGCACTGCGGGTCAGTTTGTTGCTCGAGTTGTTTTCAATTATTTTTCTCAACTGATTCATTTAGTTGTTGTTGTTTTTTTGCCAATACAACTCTTCTTTTTTTCTACCTCCAGCTACGAAATGTGAACCTGTCTTGTGTGCGTACATGCATGGTGGTAGCAGAGGAGAGGCCCCGCATTGCACTTACTCAGTCCTTCTCAAAGATCTTCAAAGACTTGGGGCTTTCACCACGCGCTGTCAGCACCACGTTTGGCTGCAGGGTGAATGTAGCAATCTGTTTGCAGGTGAGTAGCTGTCGAAGGATGAAGAGGAGGAGGAGGAGGAGGAGGAGGAGGAGAGGATGGTTGGGTGGATGCAGAGGTCAAGAGTCTATGTATGATGATCAATATATTGCAGGCAAAACAAACTGGTTATAAATCCAGTTAACGATTCAGATGTACATCCAAGAACGACATGAAAAACAGGACTGTGCACATGGTCACACATGTCAGAACTTAACAGGAAAATTGTTTTTTTAAGTGATCTGAAGAATAAACTAAAACAGCAATATTGCTTTTACCAGGTGATTTGAGATTAATGGGACAAATTATTTAATTTATTCCTTCTATTTAAATTATTTTAATACCTGTTATTTAATCAGCTATTAACTTTAACTAAACCTTTTTTGGACCTTTACTTTTATGGAGATTTTTTAAGATGCTCAGAGTTCCTCCACAGTAGACCAGCTCATCCAATTTTCTGTCCTTCTTTGGCCCTTCAGTTTTTAGTTTAATTTCTTTCTCCGATTTCTGGTGATTTTTTTTTACGTGTGAGTGTTTCTTGTGTGTGCATGTATGTCCATTTATATAAATATATCTATATATATATCTTTATTTATCTGTCCTGCCCTGTCCCGTCAGCCCAACAGGTTAGGCAAACTGGCTGAGCAGGTACTGTGGGATAAGAGTGGCTGTTTGCTCATTGGGCTGCTACTGGTTCTGTTTATCTGTGTGTGTCTGTGTGAGTCTGTGTGTCCATGAGTGTGTTTGTTGTTTCTCTTGCATGATATTTGAACATGCTTAACCTTAATTCAGTGATTTTTTTTTCTCTGACAAGCTTCAGCTTCATGCTGTTTGATTACATTATACCATGAGCTAGCAGCATGAACGGTGCTGTGATGCATTTATTTGGGAAGATTTCTAAAGTGCCATTATATTATTATATAATGTGATTGTTTTAATCTTAATATCCAGCAATTTTCCAAACCTTATATTTGTGCTAGTTATATATTAATGATTATTTCGATTCATGACTGCCCTGTCTTCTACAATAGATGTCATTTTATTTATTTTATTTTCTATCAGTTTACCTCTTCAGATTATTCATTTGTCACTTTGGAAGCAGAACCCTTTTACAAATACTACACACAGTTTAGTTAATGTGTTAACAGTGGTAATTATAATTAGGCCAATCAGGCGGCTGGCTTTGGTTTTATGGCAAAGACTAATCCCTGGACTAAGTCTCGTTGATGTTTTCCAAAAAATGCTGTGTTGCTGAAACCTCTGCTTGGCTTGAACCCCCTCCCCCCTCTCCCCTTCCCATGCCCTCAGCTCATTAAACTGAAATCAGCCCGCTCTGTGTTTGGCTGACGACCACACAGCAGCTCATTGCTAGCTTGTTCTCTGGCTATACACTGGCAAAGGAGCGATGGGAAACATAATGTGTCGTGACTGTGCTCACAGCAGTAATGCTGACAGATCCCAAAGAAGAAGGAATCAGTATCTGACAACCAGAATCAGACCTTGAGATGAAATGGTTCAATTAGCTGCATGGTAGACTTCTGGACATTTCATCCAAACAAATGATTTTTGTGTGCCTTTTTTTGTTGTTGTTGCTACAATTAGTTATTTTATAATTTGTTGTAGGCTCATAATAACTGGCTCTGTGGCACCTTTCCTACACAAAAACTGGCAGCAGGTGAATTTTATGCTGCAGGTACAACAGTGTCTGTGGCTACATGGTTGAGTTTTGCCAAAGCCCTAACTACTGTAGCCTGGCTGGTTGGCTTCTGGCTGCCCCCCTGCTTTGTCAGCAGTTGTATCATGAGCAGCTTCCACCTCCCCTCCACTCAGGCAACATACAGCATTAATTAATGTCAGGCCAGTGCACATTACATAACTGATTCATGTCACATTTGTTTTTCTCCAGGGAACAGCTGGACCAGACCCCACCACTGTCTACGTGGACATGAGAGCTCTACGACATGACAGGTGAGGAGGGCCGCCACTGCAGCACAATCACCACAAGAGTTGTTTCTGAGATGCTTCATTTTGATCTGTTTTCCTTTTAATTTCCCTTTCAGGTGTTTATTTGAGTATAATTCACAACCTTTGAGAGGAGTTTTGTACATACTTTTTTTTTAAATTTGTGTTGAAAATGGGGATAAACAAACTGCTAATTTTGATCTTTTATTTACATCTTCTTCAGGGTTCGCCTGGTTGAGAGAGGATCCCCACACAGCTTGCCACTGATGGAGTCTGGAAAGGTACAGCATCATGAAAAAATGAATTAAAATGCTGATTGCTTTCTCATGTGGGAGTCGCACAAGACGTCATGCTGTAAAGACGTTTTTCTGTTGTGTAAATTTGTCATATTGTGTGTTGTTGTGCTGCAGATCCTTCCAGGAGTGAAGGTGATAATTGCAAACACAGAGACTAAAGGACCCTTAGGAGACTCCCATCTCGGTGAGGTAAGTCGAGACATTATCTGATGAGCTTCTCACAGAAGACGCGTTCAACCGGGCTGTGATCCAAAATACAAAATATGTTCACATGGGCTTAATCTGCCATGTTACAGTGAGAACTTAGCTATGACCAGGAGAATTTACATGGACATGTATGATCACCTGTATATTAATAATGTTGTTGTGTGTGTAACAGGTCTGGGTCAGCAGCCCCCACAATGCCACAGGCTACTACACAGTTTATGGAGAGGAGGCGCTGCACGCCGACCACTTCAACACCAAGCTCAGCTTTGGCGACACCCAGACTGTGTGGGCGAGGACAGGCTACCTGGGCTTCCTGCGGCGCACTGAGCTGACCGACGCCAGTGGAGGTGAGAACTACCAGTGTTTTTTCCAGCTGTAAAGTCACTTTTATAGAAAGGCCTTCCAACAATTGTACATATCTACAATCTGTCTATACAAAATTTAATTTGGTTTATTGTTTTAGATGCTATTACTCTATTTTGTTAAGCTGTTATTGTTTTAGGTTGTTATTTTATGGTTATAACTTCCATTTATAAATGTTATTTACTGGAAAGCACATTTTTGCAGTTTTGAAAAGTGCTATTCAATTGAAGGTATTATCATTTTTTCTCACATCACAGTAAATAGGAAATATTTTTTTTCACCTCAAAACTTGATCTTTACTGGATATAAATTGACTAATCTGTGTCTCTGTGTCATTGTCCCAGAGCGCCATGACGCCCTCTATGTGGTGGGTTCTCTCGATGAGACTCTAGAGCTGAGGGGAATGAGGTATCACCCAATTGACATTGAGACCTCTGTTATCCGCTCTCATAAGAGTATAGCTGAATGGTGAGAAACTTGCATCGATAATAAAACACTACTTTCTTACTTTCCAGTTTGAATGACTCATTATGTTGTCAGATTTTTATCCATTTGATGTTTAAAATGAATCCTGACTCCACCTTCTCCTCCCCTCCAGTGCGGTCTTCACTTGGACCAACCTCCTCGTGGTGGTTGTGGAGTTGGAGGGATCGGAGCAGGAGGCCCTGGACCTGGTGGCCCTGGTCACCAACGTAGTCCTGGAGGAGCACTACCTCATCGTTGGGGTGGTGGTGGTGGTCGACCCAGGCGTCATCCCCATTAACTCCAGAGGAGAGAAGCAACGCATGCACCTCAGAGATGGATTCCTGGCCGACCAGCTGGACCCCATATACGTGGCCTACAACATGTGAGGGCCCTGCTGCAGGAGGGGCAACCCCACCTTGTGGCTCATCACCGCAGGAGACGGCAGGACAATTAATGTGGCGCCAGTGACAGCCGTGTCAGTGTGGAAGTGTGGAAAGTGAGCAAGCGGCCCTCTTCTGTCAGCTGAAAGAAATCTGGATACAGAACTTTAACAGCAAGATGGAGAGAAAATCTGAGAGTTAAAAAAACTGACACAAACCTCATGTCTGTTTCTCCCTGTGATTTTTGCCTCAACAAATAATGTTTTAAAGGGCATTTTGGTTTTGTCAAAGTGAGTTTTCTATGTATGTAAGAACTTTTGACTCTTTAAACCCAGGATGCCCATTAGCAGTGCAGCAGGAGGTTAAGGTTTAATACTACACTGTGCCATTAACATAATTTACTTTGCCAGTTTCCAAAATATTGAATGTTCGGTCTGTTTGCCATGCGCTCGTAGATAGAGCGCATGCCATAGAACAAGACTGACACCATTACCCAAACCTCTGGTGCCACTAGAGGTCTTGTCCTTTCACAGAATATTTCTACCCCACACAACCACTGTCATCACATCTGTGGAGGGCAGCTCTCTGGATCACAGTTGCACCCTGATTTTTTTCTTTTCTTTTACTTTGCGTTCCAGCTCAGTTCACATCAGTTTAATGCAAGAACAAAGAAGCACACAGCAGTGGTGTTGGAGAAAGGGGCAGTTAGTGTTATTTGTTGCTCATTCCAGCAATAGTGCTTTAGTTTGTAGTGTCAGTAACCAAAACGCTTAGAAATAATGTTGTGGGTTGACTAAACCTTGTTTTCTAAATCTAAAATGTGTAATATAGTTATTGTTTTATCTCAACAAAATGCAATATGAGTGATGTGAAAGACACTGCTTTGAATGACTGCAGACAGCAAAGTACCAATCATTCAAAGTCATGATATAGCAGGAATATAATGGCTGCTTACTATTAGCGGCACGCCAAATGATATGAATTAAGCCTTAAATGTTTTTGAGACGCCTCTTCCTGTCCCAGCTACTGTTTAGTTTAATTTTGTGAAGTTTATGATCTGTTGGAGAGGAAAGGAATATGCAGAAGAAGGAGGACAGGTTTGGTAAATCCTGCTCTTATTGCACCCAAAGTCTTTCATCTTTTTGGCTAAAATGAATATACTTGATCCTAACATCAGCCATTATAAACACACACTTTTTCTGTAAGTCATTTTAATGTCTGCTCCTATCATTGACTGTGTTGAATGAGTGTTTTATAGAGAAAGATTGGAAGAAAGTATAGTTGGTGAGATGCAGAATGTCGACCTCATTTCACAAAGATACACAAGGTTGAATGAGAATGAATAAAAAAAGATGAGTGCTGCTTGTAATGTATGAAGCAAGATCATCATAACATCGCATCTCAATACTTTGTAAAGACTTTGTAAAGATACACTTGTATGTTGCTTCTTTTTTTCTATGTGCACATCCCTTCATAAACAGGCTCCAGCCTGATGTAAGTATGTACAGGTTTTGTGTAAATTATTAATAGATGGAGGAGTCACTAAGAAGTGTAACACAATGACTGAATCTCATATGTGTGTATGTATGTATGAATGAATGTATGTGAACTTCTCCCTCAAAAAAAAGAAAAAAAGAATTGAAATGGATTCTCATTTGTGGAAACTGGGAAGAGACATGAAAAGCCTTGGAGACATTTTTATAGAGAGAAAGAACTGTGGGAACTGGCCACTTCCAGGATAAGACAAAGCACACTGAGCACAAGGAGAACACAGTTCTGCTCTGGTGACTGCTGAGATGTCACATCCTCCGGAGCAAACTTTTGTTGTTAACGTATGGAAAGATGCATTTGTCTGATATATGGTTAGTTGTCATTATTTTCATAACATGATTTCTTAATGAATAAAAAAGTGCTTTTAACTTGAAATGTTTATTTTATTTGGAAAGACATCCCAAGAGCTGTGCTCAATAACAATATTTTGACTTTCAAGTAACTAAAGTATTTTTTTAAAAATATTGTACGAGCCTCGGCTTCAGCGAATGGACCAGTTCAGTGTCACTTCGAGCTTCATGTTAATCAATACACACCTACAGTAAAAATGTGTGTTTACCTAACAACAGTCACTGAAAAGTCTCGATTGTGATTGGCTAGTGTCAATAGACAGCCACATATGATGTTGGGATTTGTGAGTCTAAATTAATCTAATGCGACACAAAAGCAACTTTTACAAAATTGTTGTATGACTGAAAATTTCTTACAAATTCACTGTAATCTTTTATTATCAGAATTGGTTAATATTGCAGAAATATCTCTCAAACAGGTTGTTGGCAAACCAGTGCATTAATAACAAAAAGAGTTTATGGTTCTAAACACAATTGTTTCAGATTTTATTATTGTTCGGTCAATTTACCTTTTAGCTTCATCAATAGAGACTGGCGAGGATCTCGTGGATGATGGACTTGTGGTTGATGATTGAGAAGAATGTGGCACAGCTCCTGCCAGTGGCACCAAGTCCATGGAAGAAACTTCAGCAGATGTAAAAGTCGTCCCTTGAGGTTTTGGCTTCTTTTCACGCTTGAACTGATATATGTCAAGGTAACTGACATCAATAGGCTCATCTTTTCCATTATCTATTTTGTATCTCTGTGAATAATGTCTAAAGTTCCCTGGCAGTTCTTTTATTATTGTTTTTAAAAACATGATGCAAGAGTTGCTGTTTCATCATTTATTGAACAGAATAATATCTTTTTATTTCTAAAAGGTAAATGGTAGTACAACGGAAACAAAAAACAATAATAATAGTCTTTCCCATTTTCATTTTCATAAACATACAGTAATTATATGCATCTTGCTTCAGTAGTCATAAATGTGTCCAGCATTGAACAAACTAATAGATGCACTTTCATAATAGTTATTATAGTACTTGTCCTCAGTGACGAGTTTTAAATGTTAACAAAACAGGAAAAATTAAAGGAAAAAAACATTTTCATAGCAAAGAGTTATAAATGTTTGACATTCAAAAAAATAAAAAATAAACTATATCTGCAGTTGATACACAAAAATATTGGTCTTTAGTAAGGAGCAAGGATGGACCATGATTATTTTTATCCTGAGTAGTTATAACTGTTGACATTTTGAGAAAGAAAAAAAACTGTATTTGCACTTCCATGGATATAATCATACTTAACCACAGTGAGTTGTTATAATTTCAAATAAAATGTCAAGTTGTTCAATTATTACAAGGTTCCTCCACCACTTGTCATAAATTTTTAGAATTAAAAAAAGTCAGTCCAGGCAGTCAAAAATGTAAAGTTGTCCCATATCACATGGCCTTTTGATGAGTAGACTCAAAAAATCGACATGTAATATTCAAATAACAATTTTCTTAACAAAGTCATACACTAAACATGTTGATTCTGAGAGAGTAGTTGTGAACCAAAACTAAAGGTTATACAAGTTATACAGTTGTTTTGAGTAGGAAGTTTCAGTATTACCATATGGCTAATGTTTTTAAACCATAAAAAATAAAACCTTAAATAGACTTTTCCAGCATGACAGGTCTGTCTGTCTTGAATCTCTAATTGACATATGCCTCTACTCTAGTGAGAAGCTCTTCTGCTTGGTTCAGTGCTTGGATTTCGTTCTCTGGTTTGAACTGAGTGTTTGGGATGTGGGGATATGGGTGGGAGCTGGGATACTGAGTCTTTTTGGAGTCCATTCCCAATTTCTTCCCCTGAGTTCAGGGCTGTAGTGGGAAACATTTACAGCAAGGGCTGAAATTGAGCTGTTACCAGAAGGTTGACTGTGTCTTTTATACTCTGCAGCCATGAGGGACTTTTCCACTGCTTGATGGACTTTAAACAGACACCACTCTGTGCTTCCCCCACCAATGTCTTTGTAGGCGGCTTCAAGATCACAGCGAGCCTGCTTGCACCAGCGCTGGGCCTCCTCTTTGTTTGGCATTGGAACATTTCCATTTTCTTAGTCTTTGAAGTTTGAGTATCCCCTTGGAGATGATGAACCCCCAGTTTTGGCTTTTCCTTTGCTGAGCTCATCAATACAATTCTGCAAGTATTTGAATACCTCTTGAGCAAGAAGCCGGCAGTCAAGATTCTTGTCAGGATGCCATCTAACGTACAGCCGTCTGATAGCCTTATTTCTCTCCTCTGGAGGTAGAGTCCAGATCTCTTGCAAACATCTGTCAATTTCCCTTTTAGCTTCATCAATAGAGCCTGGGGAGGATCTCGTGGATGATGGACCATGTGCACTGTCACGGATCCCATGCTTAGCCAGAACTTTCTGAACGTCTTGCACGTTTTCACAAGCGATAAGTAGTCCAAGGAGTGGGAGGTAATATGATCCAATTGTGTTACCTAAAAGAGCATTGATCTCCTTTGTCAATGTCATACTGACTTCAAGCAGAACATTATAAGTCATGTCATCATTGTGTTTTAAGTAAAACACACAATCTTGTTGACCTCGTTTGACAAAAACATCAGTTTCACTGGCAGTTTGATGTAGTGGCTGCTGCTCCAGCCAAAGCTTTGTTTCCAGGTTTTTGCAGCAGACAATGTGAATTCTACCAAAAATCTTCTTACACATGTCAGAAGCATCTTCTTGTGTTATTTTCCCCTCAGACTGCCCTCTGATGAGACAAATCAGCCCATGTCTGAATGCCGGTGAGGAGAGATGTTTATCAAACCACCCACTGAATTTGCAGTCAGTCCCAAGCTCACACAACTCAATGCGTGAGTCCACTACTCTCTCTTCTGTGACCTGAGACAGCATTTTAGGCTGCAGGGTCAGAGGCAGCAATTTGACCAGTTTATGATGTTCATAGATGTCACTTCCCAAATGACATTCATTCAGTTTCTCGAGCAACAGGAACTTATTCTGCAGTGCTCCTTCAAGTCTTTTGGTCTCAAACACTGTGTCATTGTAGTACAGTTCACATGATGGGTGCAATTTACCATCCACTGCAGGAAGGTGCAAAGTTTTTACATCATCCAGAGGGGACTGCTTTTCTGAAGCTTTCATTAAGCGAAACAACTGATAAACGGCCCGTTTCACGGTTTTCATTTGGTTTGGGTTAAGTTGTTGTTTATCACATGAATCAACATAAACTGCTGACAGCACATTACAGTACTGCAGAGCAGTAGGCTTCTCTGTTACCCCAATTTTCTTGAAGAACGGGGTGTAAATTACATCATCCTCAGGAAATTGGTACAAATATGGTCTGAACTCGTGGTCATAGGGAAGTTTAAGAGATGCATCATCAGTCCTCACAAGTACTTTGTCCTTCTCAACCAACACAATAGGAAGACCAGCCAGTGGCTTGTTGTCAAATGCATTCTTTTGCAGAAAGTCATAGGAAGATCGAAACACTTTTGCACGGGTTTCAATCAATTTTGCATTATTACAGGGCGACTGACAGATGTTCCTCATGTTGCTGGTTACATACTCTGTAGGTGGTTGTTCATAAGCACCTACGACTTTCATCATTTGCCGGAGCTTTGGTGACAGATAAACTGGTAGTTCTATGATTGGCATTGAAGACCAAATCAGATCTTGGTGCTCATGATTCATTTTCAACAAAGAGCCTCTGATTTTCACAGCTGTTCTCTCAGTGGCAAACGGTTGGTGGTAGTTACACAGTCCTTTTCGAATTGGCGCAGGAAGAATGAACTCGATGTTGGCTATGCTCTTCAGAAAGGTTTGGTCATTCTCTGCTTCAGTCAAGGCTTTACTGAAAAGTAACCTTGATTTTTCTTTCAGCTCTTTAAGATCATAGCTTCCCTTTGCCTCTGATTCTAACTGGTATGCAAAATGTATCATTTCATCTTTTGAGACAACATGTTTCATTCCAAGTTCCTTGAGCAGCTCTTTTGGAGTTTTTGTCATGAATAGATTGAGATCCTTGCAGAAATGATTGCACTCAACCCAAAATCTTTCAGGCACAAATTTCTCTTTGGGCAACATTTTCTTGTAGAGTTCAACACTCTCATCAAAGTAGTATGATGCCGCCTCCAATCTGCCTTGAGAGCTGCAAATGAATTTCACTGTCTTCATTGAGGGGATGATTTGGTCGTTATACTTAGAATAACTGATCTGTTGTTGCAGTGTCAGTAGGAGCTTGAAGCAGTTAACCATCTGACTTTCTGTGAGACTGTGTACAACAGGCAGGATGAACTTCATGAAAAACTCCAAATCAGTCAGTGTTGTGATGTTCAGTGTCTGAGACAGCTCTGAGTTCCTGTAAGTGTTTTTCAGAAAAGTGCAGTTGCAGTTTTGCAGGGTGAACAAATCTGGAAATGCACTTGAATGAGTGGTATCAAGGATGAAAACCTCTTTAGGCCCATCAATCCTCACTCTTTGACCATGTATTGTTTCAAACAATGGCAAGGACTTCAACTTTCTCTGGTAGTCTTGCTTGTCTTTGGCCTTGAATACTCCAGACTGAAGGAACGTCTGAAGCTCATTTTTCTCATCATTGGAAAGATGAGAAAACTCTGAGTGGTTTATGGTATAAACCTGGTTCAACACACAACTTTTATCATTCACATTCATTAGTTCACCAGATAGAAGTGAACTTGTTTGTTGACCATGTATTCTAGATAAGAATAGAATATCAAGTTTCATGAAACCAAGCTTGAAGAGGATGCCTGTTGTGTCAATTTCGGAGGCGAACTGAATCACACTTTCCATGTCTTCCATTTTTTGCAGGAACTGCTTGTTCTTTAACCTTGGACACACAACAGGTAAAATGCAGCAGTCACTGAAGAGCTGCTTCACATCACTGAATGTCAGATTGTGTTTATCATCTCCAGATGTTGTGAGTTTTATTTGACTTGATACAAATCTCCAAAGTAATTCCAGCCACTTCGACACTCTTTCATTTGGGACATGAAGATGACTGTGTGGATCAACTTCACAGGTCTCCAGATGAGACTGAATTAACGGCTTCAGATATTTCACCGCACAGGGAAGTGTCAGATACTTGACAAGGTTAAAAGATTGTAGAACATCCACTTGTTCTTTATTGGTCTCATGATCTGCAAATTGGTGATCGTAGCCAGAGAACAGTCTCTCATACACTGATATCCACTTGGGAGATTTAGAGTTGAACTTTCTAAGAACTTTATCTCTTGTGAGAAGAAGTGGAAGCCCGTCCAGTGCTGTGGGGTTGTCTTTGGTGACTTTTTTCACAAGTAAATCTATTAAGCAGAAACTTAAGAGTTTTGAACACCTTTCTTCATCTTTGAGCAGAGTGGCCTTTATGGGCAGAGGTAACCCCTCATCTGTTTGGGTTGGGTCATTTAGGGGGTTTCCTCTCAGAAAGGTTCGCAGAGTTGAAGGACTCACTTCTTTCACTTCAATGCCAGCTGATGTGAAGCTTTTCCAAACCTTTTGCATTTCACTAGAAAATGGAACCAATTTCATCCCAAGATCTTCCAAAATGGGATCAATATGATAAGATTCTGAATGTGTCAGGTGAGGTGCCTGTGCTGATTCTGTTTCTCTGATGTCACACCAGTCAAAAGAGCACTCTGTAAATTCATGGCCAGCTGTTTTACGTGTTGAGCGCTTCATTACTGGAATCACTTTAAGGCCTCTGTCTTTGATTGATCTGTACACTTCATGTATCATTTCATGCCAACACTGATCAACATCTTTGGACACATTTGGCCAAAAACACAAGTAGCAGTTCCTGAAGCATGTCTCAACATCTGACAGATAGATTTTCTTCTTTGCAATGCTACGACTGATGTAATGAAGGAGATCTGCATACAGTGGAGCAATTATACTTTGTTTTAATATTTCATTCCACATAGTTTTCAGACTTTGTCCATCCTCTTTCCAAAGACTTCTCCTGGAAGAATCTACTTCAAAGTTTGCATTGATATGCACTGGTAGTCCTGTTTCTCCTGGCAAAGGAAGTGAGCAGAAAGCTTCTCCTTTAAACGCTGTCCATTTTTTTGAGTCCACACGTGCTGCTATCGCTGCTTGGGGAAGTTTGTCTAATGTTGTCTTTTCTCTTATGTTACTGTTGAATGAGCCAAACTGTTCTGCAATGATCCATTTACTTTGTCTTTTATCTGAAGTTGAAATCACTGTTCCGTAAATTGCTTGTTGTGGTGTTACTGGTTTGTTAGATTTTAATGCTTGTTGTTGAAGTTTTACAAAGGTATCTTTTCTTTCTCTGCTTGTCTCTGGTAGACTTTTTTCAACCTCAAAGATAGTTTTGAGTTCTCCTGAATGTTTGTTGATTTCATGGACTTTAATTTTGCGGATGTTTTTCAGAAACAGAATAAGTCCTTCAGGATCCTCAGAGAGAGCGGAGCACAGTTCTTGCATGTCTTGATCAGTTACTCCTTGTTGAGATATTTTAGAGCCATTTGCCATGGTACCAATCCTCAGAGGTAATCTGAACATGGTGCCATCGTTTAGGGGAAATTTATCTGGAAGAAAGGTTTCATAGACATCTATGTACATTTCCTTCAAACTGTCCTCTAGTTTGTAGCCAATGCCCAGTGGTGGTTTGTCTGAGTGACATTCAAGGTATTCTTGATTTGGATCAGAAATGCACAGTGTTTTATCTCCAGTGAGAATAGAGGGGCAGTCAGTTACATGGTAAACAGAGTTGAATCCAACTCCGTATTTTCCCGTCTTCCCTGGTGTGTTGTGCTTCTCACCTTCTCCCAATTGTTGAATGCCAGCCAGGTCAGCGTCAGAAAACACTTTGTTGTTGAACACACACAGTGCTGGACCCTGAAGAGGATTCCATCTCTCCCCAAATGTTTTCACTGTGCCATGCTGACGTTTGTCCCAAACAAAGTGAATTTCTGTTGCCTCTGCATCATCAGCATTTTGGATCAACTCTTTAAGGATATCTTTCTTTGCTGGATAGGCCGAAATTATGTTTTTAATCAGAACCGTGAGTTGCTCTCGCTGTTCAAACTGAAAAGAAAATGGTAAAATGTTCTCAGCAATGCGCTTCTCCAGAGTATGATGCTTTCTTGTTTTGATTCCAAAATGGAGAGCCATAGGACGTGCAATATTCTTGTGGCATAATGTGACATCTGGAGTCACTGGTATCCATGGGCTGTCATTGTAAAACAGCTCATGCGCAGGTTGTAAAACTCCATGTTCATTAGGTATCAAACAATCACCAGTTGTTTTCTCTTCCGCCTCAAATATCCCTTTGTTTAAAATCATGAGGCACATTGACAGATCATGTTTTGGCAGGGGCTTGTTTCCATGTTGACGGCCCAAATGCTTGAGTACAGTTAGAAACTGCTTGGCTGTAAAATCTTTCGGAATACCTACACTTTCCCAGAGCTTTCTGAAATTTGCAAAGGCAGGTGGAAGTACATGAAGGTAGGGTTTTGCTTCAAATTGTCCATTTTCAGCCACACAGTCCACATTTATAAATCTACTACCAGCAAGGATGAAAGGGAATGATTTGACCCTCTGGGACATGAAAGTGGAATCCCCAAAATCAGTGAGCCACTGATCTAGAAACCTATAGCATTCATGTGCTATTTTGTGCAACACAAGTCCATCCATTGATTGAGATTTCTTAGATGCTTCTTGCAGCTGCTGAAGCACTGTCTCGTGGCTTGGACTGTCCTGAACTCCCAACATTTTTAGTACTGGGTCATCATGATGTATTTTCAGATTCCTATCCAGCACAGGTTGTGTCATGTTAACAAGAAGGGAGCATGTGTCACTGAAAACATCGATGGGCTTTCTAAGTGTTACATTTCCATCCATTTTTGTATCACCAGGAGAATTTGCTGGCAGAAATTCAGTCATCCTCAGTGTTTGCCAGTGGAGAGAGTCTTCATCATGCATGGGATCTTTCATAAGTTCAAGGAGGCATTTCAACTGTCCATATGCTTTCTCTCTGTCAGTCTTCCATGTTTTGGTGATTGTGCCTGCTTTCTCTGTAATGTCTTCCAATGAGAAATGATCACTTGCCATTCCAAGTTCCAACAGACGTTTAATCCTTTTGGGGGAGCAAAAGTCTTCATTGGTTCCACCAAGCAAGCGTCTCTCTTCTGGTTCAAAAAGACAAGCTACTTTTCCTGATGGATTCACAAGTTTGTTGATACACTGGAGTTGTCCACTTGTTGTGGGGATACATGGGTAGTGGACCAGCAGGTTGTCAATTTCTTTGATATGAAGGTCAATTGCATGTAACACAAGAGTATCTCTACTCTGAGGGTCCATGGTGCCAATGTTGGTAAACACCACTTCCTGGTAAAACTTCTTCCAGCTCCATGTTCTGTTCTGTAGAACCTTTTCTAGGCCTGCATGTTTGAAGCCACTTCTCAGCCACTGTGGAAGAGGAACAACATAGTTGGGTGGTTTGATGTATTTCTTGCACATCTCCATTGCAAGGACACTCATGTCTTTATCCTTTTCAATGCTCTCATGCAGAAATATAGCACTGTTTATTGAGCACCAATGTTCTCCATCACTGAACAGCTCTGGGCCAATGGGATGCTGGGCCACAGTGGAGTAGAATGCATCCACCAAAGGCTTGAACGTTTCAGTCGCTGTCTCTCGGTCAGGCCAAAAGGTGTGATAACAGTAGGTCTCCATTTGTTTGTTTTCACACATTTTCTTTAGTGCCAAGAGTGTGGTAACATATGCTGTCACTACAGGATCCTGAAGAAGAGCTTTGTTCCAGTCATGTTTCACTCCACTTTCCCACAGGCCTTTGCGGTTGCTTGTCACAGCAAATGTTCCATTTACATTGACTGGTAGACCTGTGTGAATGGACAGAGGTAGGAAGCAAAATGCCTGTCCCACAAGATCAGTTTGTGATGGAGCCAGTTTACCAGTTTCTGGATCATTTTGCAGAGGTACAGCAATCCCCCCAATAGGCAAAGAGAACTGGGCTTGCTTGTTTTCTTGAAGGGCCATCTCCAGTGATTTATGTGTTCCAAAGCAGTTGTACAATAGCCAGGACTGGACTTCAGTTACACCTGATAACTGGCTGGTGATCTGCACAATACTGACTGTGCAGCAGTCAATTACTTCTTTGCATTTTACATTAAGTTTCATCAGTGATTTCTCAGCCTGGTGCTGCTTTGATACACTAGTTTGATCTGGGATCATTATCGTACTCTGAGTGGTTTTTGAGATAGTGAAGACAGTTTCTTTTTCATCATCTCTTGGTGGAGTGGAAGCACTGCTTGGGATACTTTGAAGAGATAATGCATTGACATTCTTAAGAAAAAGCAGGTGAGTTTGTGACCTATTTGTAAAGTTCTGCTGAAAAACTTCAATATTGTGTTTGTAATACACCTTTCTACTTAGTTCTGACATGGCAGCCTCTTTTTCTGTTCGGAAAGGTAGTTTGATCAGTGTACCCAGATATGGTTCAGGAGCACTTTGCCTGGTGAAATCAAAAATACGCTCATAAGGTCCAAACTGTCCAGGAAACCAATGGAAAAGTCGCTGCTGAGAAAGATCAAGCTTGATTCCAGGGTTTGTTTTGTGCTTGATGTGGTTTTTGAGGTGAGTTACATTTGGATCAAGTATGAGAAGACTGTTGCCACTGAGGATGGAGGGAACATCTGTCACATGATACACAGTATTGAAGCCAAGGCCAAACTTTCCAATTTTTTCCACTTTGTTTTCTTTTGAGGCAGATCCAACTCTGACAATATTTTGCCAGTCAGCAGCTGTGAACTGTTCATCATTAAAAGCCCAAAGACAAGGTCCTTGACAAAGGGCCATCTCAGGGTCAATAAGACTTTCAGGGGCATCCTTGTGGACTCTGAAATCCATCAAGAATTTGCAGGTCTTTGCCCCAGCATCTTCTGCGTTTTGAATGAGTTCCTTGAAGATGTCACTTTCCTCATCATATTCTTTCAGAATGTTTTTAATCCTAGTTGTTATTGGCTCAGATTGTCTGCACTGTTCTATCTCTTGACTGAGGATGTAGGTACTTAGAAATCGAATGTTCAACCATTCTGCTGCTGCTTTTGGGATTTCCTCATGTAGGACATTGATTTCCTCCTGGCTGTACCTAAGTTCTGTCAATCCATTTTTGCTTAAGTCACAGAAGACTGCTGTGGACCGTGGTTTCAGCGCATATTGCTCACCTTCTATGACCACTGGCACTGGGATGTCATCCTGAACTCTCTTTTTTTTCCTCCAGAGCCAATTGAGGATTTCTATTGATACTTTTACCTCAGGGGGACTTGCAAGTGGCTGCTGCCTGCCTTCAATAGTGCTTTGGATAGAATGAAGTATGTCAACTATTTCCTCATCTGAGAGCACTGTTCTCACACCAAAATTCATGAGCAGCTTCTTGTATGACCGAAACTCATTTGGCACCTTCCCAATGTAAGAGCTCAAGTCTAGATCATGTGGATAGTCAAGAACTAGATCCTGTGGTGAAACAAATTTGTTGTGGCACCAAAGCCAGTGTGTGTCCCTATTTATCAGTTCTGTAAATTCCGAGATGTGATCTTGCATGTGTTTGTAAATGCTATTCAACTCTGTTTTGAACTCCACATCAGTGTCAGGATCAGCCATTTTCTGTACTTTCGACGTCAAGATTAATAAATTCTCAACCACTTTTTCAGGTGGAGGTCTGCATTTGAGGCCAAGTATGCTGCTGTCTCTGACACTTAGCTTTCCCACCAGAGGCATTACATGCCCAACAATGTCTCTGAACACAGAATCTCTTGTTTCATTTGGACAGAAGAAGCCACTCTCTTGAGAAATGTCATTGTGTTGTTTTTTGTGATTTCCAGTTTTATCACAAGGGATCCACTTCAGCATTTTGAGCTGTTCAAGCTGCTCGTAGGAAAACTTAGAAAGTAGATTATTGGCATCCAACATTTTCAAGA
This sequence comes from Decapterus maruadsi, assembly GCA_030347415.2. NCBI lineage: Eukaryota > Metazoa > Chordata > Actinopteri > Carangiformes > Carangidae > Decapterus > Decapterus maruadsi. Next base: position 12,621,363 of record CM064902.1, on the reverse strand, counting down.
GCACCTGAGCTCTTTTGAGAGCCTCTGTGTGAGAGCCAGCATGCAGTTTGTCAATCTGTGCAGCGGCATGCAAAAAATGTTGAGGTGTCACATCTACTTCTTTATTTAGCAGTCCAAGTTCTGTCAGGCTTTCAAGCATCTGTGATGGATGAGTGTATGGATGTGGTGGGAAGAAGTCAGACTCAAAAATGACTTTAAAATCTTGAATTCTTGGATCAAAAAAACACGAGGCTCTTTTCAGCTCTCCATTCACTTCAATGAAACTCAAGCGTTTGCATCTATTTTTCAAAGTCTGATTCTGAGTGAGAAGTATATTACCATGCTGCAAAATCCAAGTCATGATTTTCTCAGTGTCTTCTCTGCCACAAGAATTCTTCTCAATGCAGTCAATGAGGAGATTTGACGCTTCAGCCGCATGCAAGACATTAACTTTGAGGAGCTTCAACAGTTTGTGATCAACCATGGTGGCACACTGCACAACTGAATCAGGCATACGGAGCTCTGTTGGGATTGTTAGGCCAGAGATTAAGTTGACAGCCTGCTTTGATTGAGCTGCAACACTTGATCCTTTCATGGTTTGAAACAGAGGTAATTTTGAAAGTAAATCTCTCTCACACTCTGAGAGAGAATCCAGATGAGAAAGATAATCTTTCAATTCTTCTCGCACTTTGTGAGAAGCCATCTTGAGTTCTTCAATGAGCTGCTGCAAATCTAAATTCACCAAGATTTTCATGACACTGCTTGGAGACGTGCACAGCACATACCGATGTAGGTCAACATGTTGGAGCCACTCATTTCCCCTCACCACTGTGCCACCAGCTTTGGTCACCAACTGAGCTATTTCATCTGGCAAGCTATTCTGATTGCTTGTCTGGAAAATGAGGGTTATGTTCAGATGCAGTTGTGCTAGTGCTACAGACTGACTGACAGACAATGGACCGACTGGTATTAATGGTATACCTGTGAAACGACTTAACTCTGTGAAGTGAGTGTTGATAAATTTCCAGAATTCTTGGAGCCAGTCTAAAGGTGGATGCTGACTGCTGGTGATGTCCCAGGTGACAGGCCTTGCTGTTGTCTGCTTCCAGTCCTGTGGCAAATACTTCCTTGTATATTCAACCACCTTGTCTGGATCAATGTTGATGACCTTAAATACCTCTGAAACACAGAATTTAAAAAAAATATATGAAAAATGTATAGTAAATATAGTAAAAACAAGCATATTACAAATACAAATTGTGCCATTAAAATGCCATTCATACTTTTTCTGGATAGTTCTCTCAGGTGGTCAATGCAGGCTTTGCTAAGATCATCTGGGACGAAGAGGTGTTTGCAGCATGGCAGCAATGTCCTGCACAGAGAATACTTACTTATTATTTATTCTGCATGCAACATAATTTTAGAGAAGAATTGCAGGGGGTTTTAAAAGTAGATCTGCGACAGACAGATGAAAAATGAAAGGTACCATGAATGTATCATCTCACATTTGATAATAGGTGTGGTTCCTACCTTGGAAATTCATTGCTGTCGATCAAAGCAATGTCCTCCTCCCTGTCAGTGAAAGATCTGAAAGAGCCATCGCTGAGTGGAAGCAGCTGAAGACCCTTGAGTTCTCTGTATTTTCCATCACTCAAAATGTATTCTAAAAGACAGAGCCTGTCATGTTCAGAGATGTTGTGCACACCGATCCTACGAAGAGTGTCCCTTAGGAAAGTTGGAGTGACGTGTTTTATGGTACTCAAGTGTGGGTAGGCCTCATTAATAGCTCTTGTGACACTCTCTGGTAGCATCACAAGATTTTCTCCACAGGAAACCAAAGTCCTTTTAATGGCAGCCAGTATGTCATGGCTCGTTGGACCATTACATGGGAACAGAGCTTCTGATAGAGTGATGAACTTCCTTTCGTCTTTGGCAAGAGAGAGGACAGCCACGTTCTGCCTGAATAAGTGTTTAAGAACATCCAGAGCAACGGCATGCCACTTGTCCCTATGCTGTAGCCGGGCAAGATCAGGCCACAGATTGTACACGGAGGCGACAGGGAGCATAGACCGCTGTGCAAGTTTGATGGCATCTTGAATGATCATGAGATATGCCTGTGGGAGAACCTCCTTCATCAGCAGTTCATTCCACATAGCATGTTCATCATGTTTCTGGTCTTCCTCTTCCCACTTGATGTGTCGTCTGTTGTCTGTGAGACCAAAGCACGCGTTGACATAAACTGGGAGTCCAGTCTTGTTTGATTCATTGTTTGGGAGGGGGAGAAAGCAGCTTAGTCTACTCTCACTGCAGTCTCTCCTCTCACCACAAGGGAATGCCAAGTCAACTCGAGGGAAAAAGCTCAACTTTTCTGCAAGTGAATCAAGATTTTCTATGTTGCCTGCTTTCATGGTGCATGTTGTCACAAGCCACTTTGTTTCTTTCGGTTTGTCTGAGTTGAGGGAAATCATTTTGAACTTAGTCGAACCTGTGGTGATTGTCTCGTCTTCTGGCCCCAAAATAACTTCTGTGGGGACTGATGATTTCACCTGAAGCCTGGGGTTAACAGTGCCATCTATGCCAATATGTATCAATGACACAGAGGTCACGTTTTTGAGGAACAGGAGGCTCAACTCTGCATCTGTGATGAAGCTAACGAACAGCTCCACCACCTTGTCTGAGTCATAGAGATTATCTGAAATCTCTGATGCTTCATTGCGCAAAGGGAATCTGAAAATTGTCCCGTTAAATTTCTGATCCTCCATGACAACTTTTGACCACTCTTGTCCGCTTACAAGCAAAACTATGTCTCGAAAGGGTTGGAACTGATCGTGCATGGTCATCAGAGCTTCTTGGTGTTCTGTATCAGCCAAAGACCACAGAAAACCGGGATTCCTCTCTCCAAATATGTTTTCTCGGGGGTCCAATACACCAAGGTATCCTGAACTGAATATGGTTGGCACATCTGTGTATGAAGTGAAAAAATATATTATGTTGTCTAAAGATTATTACATAACATAGACAACAGACTAAGGTGACTATAAGGTGAATGCGTGGTAATTGTAGCTACATATTCTCACCTGTTGTGTGGTATACAGAGTTGAAGCCGATTCCAAACCTCCCGACTCTGTTTGGGTCATTACGCTTGGCACTCCTCCCTGCATTCTGAATTCCTTCCCAGTCTTCTTCAGTGAATGCAGCATTGTTGTAGGCATAGAGGGAAGGACCTTTATAGGAAAAAAAAGTTCCAACCAAACATATTTATGATGAGATTAGATTCATACATGTGTTTACATACATTTTGTCACAACTGAATCAGGAAGAGGCAGGTTGTAAAAGCATATGAAATGGGTGCACTAAAACATGTTGGTATCTAATATTGCTCCCAATGTCTCCTATAAATACTTCCATAAACATATGGTTTAGCCTGTTATGGAAACTTAAAGGCTAGGTAGGCAGTTTTTTTTTTGGACAATATTAGGCAAAAACTTACACACTAACCTTGGGGATAATGTAAATGAAGTGATGTGAAAAAAGATCAGATGTCTGCGTCTCCCCTAGGTTCTGTTTTCAGCCTGCAAAGAATCTACCCGTGACAGTAGATTTTGACCAATCACAGAGCTGCAGCTCTTCTTCGTATTATTTGGACGTTTTAAAACGTAAGAAAGTGATGTTATTTCTCTACTCGCTGCTCATAGACGGACTGGCTGAGGGGATGAGAACCGTGTGGACTCAATTCAAAGCTTTTTTCTAGGTTTCTGCCTACCTAGCCTTTAAGCATGGTAATGCCACTTTAAAGTGGTCATGTTAACCAAGTTTGTGTCTATTCACCAGTAAATAGGCCGTCAAGATCACAAATGAGAAAAAAGATTGTGTCAACTTCTTGGATTATGGGTGGAAATTGACATGGAAACATGCACAACATAGAAAGCCCCTTGATCATCATACCAGGGAATAGTAGATCATTTTGCTGGAAGTTTGGCAGCCTGTGCAATCAGGCTACTTCCTATGTACTACTGTTGTTGTTGTTGTTGTTGTTGTTGTTGCTGTCTTTCTATTTATATACAGTATATTCATACAGTATTTATATGGAATAATACATTATGACTGATGTTGATAACCACTCATAACACTGCTCTTTCCCAGCTACTGCTCTTTCCCAGCTACCCTACACACCTTGGTATTTTCCCAGTTCATCAGTCCAAAGGTTATCAGTGCCATAGCTCCTCTCATCATGAATGAAAACCACCTCTGTGGCTCCAGCATCATCTGCATTTTGAATCAACTCCTGTTGACAAATAAAAACATAAACAGAGCTTAGCAGACCAAAGCTAACAGTCGAGTATGTCCACATTCCTCTGGACTACCATCTCTGTGACAAGCTCCAAATATCCAGGACACATTGATCAGTCCCTGCATACTATTTGTCTGCCACTCTGCCATTGTTATTTGCACATAGCACATAGTGACATCATGTCATCTTCAGCATATCTCCATCCGATGTGCACTTTCCTCAGGGTCTAATCAGCCAGCCAGAGTAATTAAAAACACCTTTATGTGAACTATGGATATTTTGTATAAATGGAATTATCTTGGATGGCTAGGGTTAGGTTAGGGATAGGATTTAGAAATAGGTATTGTTTTTTCGTACATATTATTGTTGCATGAATTTGGGCCCCGTTTATAAGCTACAGAAGCTTCTGGGGGTACCCATTTTTTTACAAGATTATTGTTGTTGAGAACTGTATTTTGCTAAGTGTTTTTTAAATGATTTGTAAAAAATAAACGAACCTTGAACCTTGAACCTTGAATCAGCAATTCATTATCATTGACATGTCTTACTCACTGAACTCTTGACCATCTAAAATCCGCTTGACTCTCTTGTCAAAGACACACCTAAACCAAAGTCTTATGTTTATCTGGGTTATCACACTCAGTTTTAGTGTATGGAGTTGACTATGGTGATTGTGGAGGCTGTAGTCCTACAGTAACTGTGCTTGAACTGTATAACATTATTTCTAATGCTTGTCTATCCTTATTGACAAGTACAGATATATAGTGATGTATTGTGTGCAGATAGTGTCATTGAAGGCTGAATTAGACCCAGCTGGTTCAGTGTCACCGTCTGCCTGGTATTGATCATGCATTGTCTAATTATCTATTTACCCAGAATGTTTGCAAATACATATGCAAATACATTTATCTGTTTTCTGTATTAAAATTATTTTTTTTGCAGAATTAAAATAAAAACCCATCCTGCTTCTCAAACCAAAAGACTAAGTGTGTATGCGCAAGATCAACAGACTAATGCTATTAGAGGCTTTGTAATCAATTAGAAAATATCATATGTGTGTATTATGATCAGTATTTGACAAATGAGCACTGTACCAACCTTCAGAATTTGTCCACCATCTGGATATCGACGCAGAATATCTTTCAGGTAGTCAATGAAGGGTGGTGCTGTTTGCCCGAAGGACTTTCTAAACAAAGCAGGAGTGAAAGAGTTAAAATTGAAATCAGACACTCAGGGTCAGTTGGTTGCCAGTTCCCATTTTGAAGTCTGATAATTTGAGGCTCTTGTGGTGATCAGTAGTAGGCCTATGCAAAGGCATGTTTGTAAAGCATCAAATATTTCATACATTTAATATTCTACAAATTTAATATGGAATCTGCACTTGTTACTGTGACATACAATATCTCCATGCTCTACAAAGATTTTCAAAAAAATATGTAATGTACATCTAGGCTGCCCTCTAGCTGGGGATAGCAGGTATGCTTTTTCTGAAGAAATCAGTGCTGTTACTCAAGACACTACTGCACTGCAAAACTCAGCCAAATGCCAACATCCTGTGAAGAGTCAGTACACGGATGTGAAAAGATGCAGGTTAAACTCACCGAGCGTTTTTCTTCTTCTTTGAACTCATTCTTCCTGATTTGAGCACTGTAACAGAGTCAGAGCTTTGTGACAAATGCACCACCACATCCATCCCAAAAACTGGAAATAATTCAACACTGTAGCCTAAGACCTGGCACTTCTAACAAGACAAACAAGAATAACAAATGAGATATGAGATATAGATTATCTTAAATTAAATATGTCACTCTGAAACTTTTAATCCAACTGAATATAAAACATGGCCCCAGTTTCGCTGCTTTCCAGAAACTTGAAAAACGGGTCCGTCAGGTTTCATGGATCATTTTAATGAGTCACATAAAGTACTGTAGAAGAAACTGTCACTGTTTCTCCCGTGTGAAGCCACTGCTTTTGTGTTTTCAAAGGGGTATTTGGAGTCTTCATGGAACGAAGTGTTTGGGCATCTCGAGTCTGAACAACTCAAATCTCTGATGCTTAGTTGCTTAGTTTCAAGCTGCTTAATGAAGGCTTTTTTTTCTCCCCAATCCCCAGGGATGCAAGCAGGTGGAGAGGAGTCACAGTCAGTAGGCTACTTTGTAAGAGGTCACTGATAGGTAGTATGGATTTTCACTCCTGAATTATCTGATTTTGACTTAGCTGCCTCACGTACCTAAAGCTTAAATCTGTGTAAATATAACAGTATATTGAGCACACACACACACACGCGCACACACACACACACACACACACACACACACACACACACACACACACTATACTACACACACACACACACACACACACACACACACACACACACACACACAAGATCTCTGTAACCCCTCCCTGCTGAATTAAGACAACATTGAGCAGTGTACATTTTTATATAGGCCTATTTTGAGGAAGAAATTCATTCAAATGTCCCACTGATTAAATTAATTAGGAAATTTACTTTTTTTCCTCCATAACACTAAATACACTCCATGACACCACATTACATTAATACACAGCAGATTGATTCTGTAAAGGGAACGCCTACCTCAATCATGTCAGTCCGTAGGGCCGCATCAGCTGTGCTCTTGTCAAGTTCAAGGAAACGAATGATGCTGTGTATCAGTTGAGCTGCCAATAAAAGGCAGGTGATGTCCAACCCCAACAACACACCCACTCACATTTTCTTTTGTTTCTTTTGCAGACAAACAGCGAAACGAAACTTAAACTGGCACCCAGACATGATAGGACCTGTCCGGATGGTTTCCTCTCAACTCCCCAATAAAACGAAACTATTCTTAACGACAGGACGCGGACTTTGAGCTTTTCACAACGACAGTCTCAAAAATATGAACCGTGACAACGGACTATACTTCCTCGTTTATGTTCCACATTCACTTTATTTGCTGTATTTCCTGTATTCTTATCCCCACATATTCCCTGCCGTGTCTGACAGTTACTCCGCCGCTCACTAGATGATGCTGCAGCCTCTTTGTGTTGAAGCCGAGCGGCCGCTGCTCGCAGGAGAGCGCAGGACGTGAACGTCTCCCGTCTCCTTCTGCCTCTGTTATTGTGACGTTTGCCTGCGCTCGTGCCATAATAATTTCAATACCCAGCCATATTTCCTCGATAAGAATGAACACGGTATGTATGTGTGTGATTTATTTTGTCTGGCCGTGACTCGCGTCACAGAACAGGCTCATCGTTTAATTTGCATCTTTTTCAGGGTTCGCCTGGTTGAGAGAGGATCCCTACACAGCTTGCCACTGATGGAGTCTGGAAAGGTAGCCTACAGCATCATGTAAAAATTAATTAAAATGCTGATTGCTTTCTCATGTGCCAGTCGTACAAGATGCTGTAAAGACGTTTCTCTGTTGTGTGAATTTGTCATATTTTGTGTTGTTGTGCTGCAGCAGATAATTGCAAACACAGAGACTAAAGGACCCTTAGGAGACTCCCATCTCGGCGAGGTAAGTCAAGACATTATCTGATGAGCTTCTCACAGAAGACGAGTTCAACCGGGCTGTGATCCAAAATACAAAATGTGTTCACATGGGCTTAAAGCAGATATCAGCAGAATGTTTTGGTTAAGTCGTAAATGGTCCTATTTTCCGTCAGCAATCACTTACATGGAATGTTTCAGCCGTCTCCCCGTCACTCTGCTCTGCTAACCCGAGGAGAAAATTTCCTTCTGGGATACAAGTCTTATCCAATGAGGAGAGAGAACAGCATGAAGGGCTGTGTGTGCAGCCAAGGGATGCGCGTGAATTTGGTGACGTAGGAACGAGGACCAATAGATGCATGACGAGGGCGGGGGCTGCTAACTCATGGTGCGTTCAAGGCAACCCGTAACTTGTGTTTTTCCGACCGGTTAGGTCATACCAGCTCGATCTGGTACGAGTTCACGGGTCGGAAGTTACGAGAGGCCGTTATAGTGCACTTTCACAGGCAACAGGACGGTAAAAACACGAGGCCCCCACATAGCCTACTCAAGCGTACTGAGCGCGTACTGTGAGCAGCGCGGACATCGATAATAAAACACTACTTTCTTACTTTCTTACATTCTTACTTACCAGTTTGAATGACTCATTATGTTGTCAGATTTTTATCCATTTGATGTTTAAAATGTAGTTAATGAATCCTGACTCCACCTCCTCCTCCCCTCCAGTGCGGTCTTCACTTGGACCAACCTCCTCGTGGTTGTGGAGTTGGAGGGATCGGAGCAGGAGGCCCTGGACCTGGTGGCCCTGGTCACCAACGTAGTCCTGGAGGAGCACTACCTCATCGTCGGGGTGGTGGTGGTGGTCGACCCAGGCGTCATCCCCATTAACTCCAGAGGAGAGAAGCAACGCATGCACCTCAGAGATGGATTCCTGGCCGACCAGCTGGACCCCATGTGGCCTACAACATGTGAGGGCCCTGCTGCAGGAGGGGCAACCCCACCTTGTGGCTCATCACCGCAGGAGACGGCAGGACAATTAATGTGGCGCCAGTGACAGCCGTGTCAGTGTGGAAGTGTGGAAAGTGAGCAAGTGGCCCTCTTCTGTCAGCTGAAAGAAATCTGGATACAGAACTTTAACAGCAAGATGGAGAGAAAATCCTAGAGTTAAAAAAAACCTGACAAAAACCTCATGTCTGTTTCTCCCTGTGATTTTTGCCTCAACAAATAATGTTTTAAAGGGCATTTTGGTTTTGTCAAAGTGAGTTTTCTATGTATGTAAGAACTTTTGACTCTTTATACCCAGGATGCCCATTAGCAGTGCAGCAGGAGGTTAAGGTTTAATACTACACTGTGCCATTAACATAATTTACTTTGCCAGTTTCCAAAATATTGAATGTTCGGTCTGTTTGCCATGCGCTCGTGCCATAGAACAAGACTGACACCATTACCCAAACCTCCTGTGCCACTAGAGGTCTTGTCCTTTCACAGAATATTTCTACCCCACACAACCACTGTCATCACATCTGTGGAGGGCAGCTCTCTGGATCACAGTACCCTGATTTTTTTCTTTTTTTTAAAACTTTGCGTTCCAGCTCAGTTCACATCAGTTTAATGCAAGAACAAAGAAGCACACAGCAGTGTTGTTGCTCATTCCAGCAGTAGTGCTTTAATTTGTAGTGTCAGTAACCAAAACGCTTAGAAATAATGTTGTGGGTTGACTAAACCTTGTTTTCTAAATCTAAAATGTGTAATATAGTTATTGTTTTATGTCAACAAAATGCAATATGAGTGATGTGAAAGACACTGCTTTGAATGACTGCAGACAGCAAAGTACCAATCATTCAAAGTCATGATATAGCAGGAATATAATGGCTGCTTACTATTAGCAGCGCGCCAAATGATATGAATTAAGCCTTAAATGTTTTTGAGACGCCTCTTCCTGTCCCAGCGACTGTTTAGTTTAATTTTGTGAAGTTTATGATCTGTTGGAGAGGAAAGGAATATGCAGAAGAAGGAGGACAGGTTTGGTAAATCCTGCTCTTATTGCACCCAAAGTCTTTCATCTTTTTGGCTAAAATGAATATACTTGACCTTAACATCAGCCATTATAAACACACACTTTTTCTGTAAGTCATTTTAATGTCTGCTCCTATCATTGACTGTGTTGAATGAGTGTTTTATAGAGAAAGATTGGAAGAAAGTATAGTTGGTGAGATGCAGAATGTTGGCCTCATTTCACAAAGATACACAAGGTTAAATGAGAATGAATGAAAAAAGGTGAGTGCTGCTTGTAATGTATGAAGCAAGTATCATCATAACATCGCATCTCAATACTTTGTAAAGATACAATATGTTGCTTCTTTTTTTCTATGTGCACATCCCTTCATAAACAGGCTCCAGCCTGATGTAAGTATGTACAGGTTTTGTGTAAATTATTAATAGATGGAGGAGTCACTAAGAAGTGTAACACAATGACTGAATCTGGTATGTATGTACAGTATGTATGTATGAATGAATGTATGTGAACTTCTCCCTCAAAAAAAAAAGAAAAAAAAGAATTGAAATGGATTCTCATTTGTGGAAACTGGGAAGAGACATGAAAAGCCTTGGAAACATTTTTATAGAGAGAAAGAACTGTGGGAACTGGCCACTTCCAGGATAAGACAAAGCACACTTTGAGCACATGGAGAACAGTTCTGCTCTGGTGACTGCTGAGATGTCACATCCTCCGGAGCAAACTTTTGTTGTTAACGTATGGAAAGATGCATTTGTCTGATATATGGTTAGTTGTCATTATTTTCATAACATGATTTCTTAATGAATAAAAAAGTGCTTTTAACTTGACATGTTTATTTTATTTGGAAAGACATCCCAAGTGCTGTGCTCAATAACAGTATTTTGACTTGCAAGTAACTAAAGTATTTTTTTTTAATATATGCGAGCCAACTGTAGACTTCAGCGAATGGACCAGTTCAGTGTCACTTTGAGTTTCATGTTAATTGATACACACCTACAGTAAAAATGTGTATTTATCTACTCATGACAACAGTCACTGAAAAGTCTTGATTGTGATTGGCTAGTGTCAATAGACAGCCACATGATGCTGGGATTTGTGGGTCTAAATTAATCTAATATAACACAAAAGCAACTTTTACAAAATTGTCGCATGAAAATTTCTCTTACTCTATAATTACAAATTCACTGTAATCTTGTATTATCAGAACTGGTTAATATTGCAGAAATATCACTCAAACAGGTGGTTGGCAACCTAGTGCATAAATAGGACAGACAAGGTTATGGTTCTAAACACAATTGTTTCAGATTTTATTGTTGTTTTTAAAAACATGACGTAAGAGTTGCTGTTTCATCACTTATGGAACAGAATAATAAACATGTTTTTAATTTCAAAAAGGCAAATGGTAATAAAACTTAAACAAAAAACAATAATAATGACAAATTTACTCTGAAGTCCTTCACATTTTAATTTTCATAAACATACAGTAATTATCTTGCTTCGGTAGTCATAATAAATGTGTTCAGTATTGAACAAACTAATAGACCCACTTTATTAATAGTTATGCAGTTATAGTATTGGTCCCCAGTGACTAGTTTTAAATGTTAACAAAACAGGAAAAAAATAAGAGAAAAAAAAGATTTCATAGCAAAGAGTTAGAAATATTTGACATAAAAAAAAACCCCAAAACAATATCTGCAGTTGATACACAATAATATTGTTATTTAGTAAAAATCAAAGATGGACCCTGATTATTTTTTATCCTGAGTAGTTATGACATTGACATTGCACTTCCATGGATATAATCGTGTTTAACCTCAGTGAGTTGTTATGATTGCAAATAAAATATTAAAATATTAAGTTTTCCCATCAGTTGTCATAAATGTTTATAATGAAAAAAGAATGGAGGGGAAAAAACTTGCTGTTCCATACACACAAGTGGAACTGAGTGATCAAACGCAAATAAGGTAAAGTTGCCCCATGATCAATGGGGTATTGATGAGTAGTCTCAAAAAATCTATATAATATTCACATAACAATTTTCTTAACAAAGTCATACACTAAACATATTGATTCTCAGAGAGTAGTTATAACTCAAAAATTAAAGTTATATATATATATATTTTAAAAAAAATACAACAAATCCTTTTCATTGATCCTTGAAATGGATCTCATCAAATTACATTTGTGCTTAAGTTACAGTATATGGTTGTTTGGAGTAGTAAGTTTCAGTATCACCATATGGCTAACCATGTTTTTAAACCATAAAAAAATAAAACCTTAAATGGACTTTTCCAGCGTGACAGGTTTGTCTGTCTTGAATCTCTAATTGACATATGCCTCTACTCTAGTGAGAAGCTCATCTGCTTGGTTCAGTGCTTGCATTTCGTTCTCTGGTTTGAACTGAGTGTTTGGGATGTGGGGATATGGGTGGGAGCTGGGATACTGAGTCTTTTTGGAGTCCACTCCCAGCTTCTTCAGATTTTGCACAATTTGAGGCAGACCTCTCAGTTGAGGGTTGTAGCAAGAAACTTTTGCAGCGAGGGCTGAAATTGAGCTGTTACCAGAAGGTTGACTGTGTCTTTTATACTCTGCAGCCATGAGGGATTTTTCCACTGCTTGGTGGACTTTAAACAGACACCACTCTGTGCTTCCTCCACCAATGTCTTTGTAGGCGGCTTCAAGATCACAACGAGCCTGCTTGCACCAGCGCTGGGCCTCTTCTTTGTTTGGCCTTGGAACATTTTCATTATGGCTCCAAAAGTTGTAGTTGAAGTTATTAGACCTCCTGGAGAATCTCTCCCGACTAGTTCTGTGCTGTCTGGCCTCCTGATTCCACTGCGGGTAGAAGTCTCTGAAGTTTGAGTATCCCCTTGGAGGTGATGAGCCTCCAGTTTTGATTTTGCCTTTTCCTCTCTTGTGCTCATCAATGCAATTCATCAAGTATTTGAATGCCTCTTCGGCGAGAGGGCAGTCAAGATTCTTATCAGGATGCCATCTGAGGTACAGTCGTTTGATAGCCTTTTCCCTCTCCTCTGGAGGTAAGGTCCAGATCTCTTGCAAACGTCTGTCAATCTCCCTTTTAGCTTCATCAATAGAGACTGGTGAGGATCTTGTGGATGATGGGCTTGTGGTTGATGACTGAAAAGAATGCAGCGCAGTTCCTGCCAGTGGCACCAAGTCCATGGAAGAAGCTTCAGCAGATGTAAAAGTCGTCCTTTGAGGTTTTGGCTTCTTTTCACGCTTGAACTGATATATGTCAAGGCAACTGACTTCAATAGACTCATCTTTTCCAATATCTATTTTGTATCTCTGTGAATAATGTCTAAAGTTCCCTGGCAGTTCTTCAACAATTATTGCATAAACATACTTGTCAGAGTCAGGGTTGGTGCTGTAGCCAACATATTCACCCTCCTCAAAGTTATTGAGGACATTCATATCTAAGGCATCATGCCATTCCTCTGGTATATCTGTCCCAGGCTTTGGTGGTTTGAGATGGTTTTCAATCTGTGCACTGTCATGGATCTGATTCTTAGCCAGTGCTGTCTGAACGTCTTGCAGATCGTCACACATAATAAGTTGTCCAAGGAGCGGGAGGTATTCTGATGCAATTGTGTTATCTAAAAGGGCATTAATCTCCTTTGTCAATGTCATATTGATTTCATTTATGACCTTAGGGCTCATGTCTTCATTGTGTCTTAGGTAAAACACACAACCTTGTTGACCTCGTTTGACAAAAACATCAGTTTCACTGGCAGTTTGATGTAGTGGCTGCTGCTCCAGCCAAAGCTTTGTTTCCAAGTTTTTGCAGCAGGCAATTCGAATTCGACCAAAAATCTCCTCACATACGCCAGAAGCAACTTCTTGTGTTATTTTCCCCTCAGACTGCCCTCTAATGAGACAAATCAGCCCATGTCTGAATGCTGGTGAGGAGAGATGTTTATCAAACCATCCACTGAATTCACAGTCAGTCCCAAGCTCACACAACTCAATGTGTGACTCCACAACTCTCTCTTCTGTGACCTGAGACAGCATTTTAGGCTGCAGAGTCAGAGGCAGCAATTTGACCAACTGATGATGTTTATAGATGTCACTTCCCAAATGACATTCATTCAGTTTCTCGAGCAACAGGAACTTATTCTGCAGTGCTCCTTCAAGTCTTTTGGTCTCAAACACTGTGTCATTGTAGTACAGTTCATATGATGGGTGCAATTTACCATCCACTGCAGGAAGGGGCAAAGTTTTTACATCATCCAGAAGGGACTGGTTTTTTGAAGCTTTGATTAACCGAAACAACTGATAAACGGCCCGTTTCACAGTTTTCACTTGGTTTGGGTTAAGTTGTTGTTTATCACAAGAATCAACATAAACTGCTGACAGGACATTACAGTACTGCAGAGCAGTAGGCTCCTCTGTTACGCCAATTTTCTTGAAGAACGGGGTGAAAATGACATCATCCTCAGGAATTTGGTACAAATATGGTCTGAACTCATGGTCATAGGACAGTTTAAGAGATGCATCATCAGTCCTCACAAGTTCTTTGTCCTTCTCGACCAACACAATAGGGAGACCAGCCAATGGCTGTTTTATGAATGCGTTTTTTTGCAGGTAGTCATAGGAACATCGAAACACATTTGCACGGGTTTCAATCAATTTTGCATTATAACAGGGCGACTGACAGATGTTCTTCATGTTTCTGGTTACATACTCTGTAGGTGGTTGTTCATAAGCACCTACAACTTTCATCATTTGCCGGAGCTTTGGTGACAGATAAACTGGTAGTTCTATGATTGGCATTGAAGACCAAATCAAAGCTTGGTGCTCATGATACATTTTCATCAAAGAGCCTCTGATTTTCACAGCAGTTCTCTCAGTGGCAAACGGTTGGTGGTAGTTGCACAGTTCGTTTCGAATTGGCACAGGAAGAATGAACTCGATGTTGGCTATGCTCTTCAGCAAGGTTTGGTCTTTCTCTGCTTCAGTCAAGGCTTTACTGAAAAGTAACCTTGATTTTTCTCTCAGCTCTTGAAGATCATAGCGTCCCTTTGCCTCTGATTCTAACTGGTATGCAAAATGTATTATTTCATCTCTTGACACAACATGTTTCATTCCAAGTTCCTTGAGCAGCTCTTTTGGAGTTTTTGTCATGGATAGATTGAGATCCTTGCAGAAATGATTACACTCAACCCAAAATCTTTCAGGCACAAATCTCTCTTTTGGCAACATTTTCTTGTAGAGCTCAACACTCTCATCAAAGTAGTATGACGCCGCCTCCAATCCGCCTTGAGAACTGCGAATGAATTTCACTGTCTTCATTGAGGAGATGATTTGGTCCTTATACTTAGAATAATTGACCTGATGTTGCAGTGCCAGCAGGAGCTTGAAGCAGTTAACCATTTGACTTTCTGTGAGTCTGTGTACAACTGGCAGGATGAACTTCATGAAAAACTCCAAATCAGTCAGTGTTGTGATGTTCAGTGTCCGAGACAGCTCTGAGTTCCTGAGAGTGTTTTTCAGAAAAGTGCAGTTGGGCAGGGTGAACAAATCTGGAAAGGCACTTGAATATGTGCTGCTGAGAATAAAAACCTCTTTAGGTCCATCAATCCTCACTCTTTGACCATGTATTGTTTCAAATAATGGTAAGGACTTCAGCTTTCTCTGGTAGTCTTGCTTGTCTCTGACCCTGAATACTCCAGACTGCAGGAAGGCCTGAAGCTCATTCTTCTCATCAATGGAAAGCTGAGAAAAGTTAGTGTGGTTTACGGTATAAACCTGATCCAACACAGAGCTTTTATCATTCACATCCATAAGTTCAGTGGATAGAAGAGGATTCATTTGTTCAACATGTATCTCAGATAAGAATACAGTGTCAAGCCTCATAAAACCAAGCTTGAAGAGGATGCCTGTTATGTCACCTTCTGAGGCAAAATGAATGACACTTTCCATGTCTTTCATTTTTTGCAGGAACTGCTTGTTCCTTAACCTTGGACACACAACAGGTAAAATGCAGCAGTCACTGAAGAGCTGCTTCACATCACTGAATGTCAGACTTTGTTTATCATCCCAAGATATTGTAGGTTTAAGTTGACTTGATAAAAATCTCCAAAGTAATTCCAGCCATTTCAACATTGTTTCATTTGGGACATGAAGATGACTGTGTGGATCAACTTCACAGGTCTCCAGATGAGACTGAAATAACAGCTTAAGATATTTCACTGCAGAGCGAACTGTCACATAGTTGACAAGGTTAAAAGATTGCAGAACGTCCATGTGGTCTTTATTGGTTGTATAATTTGCAAATTGGTCATCGTAGCCAGAGAACAGTCTCTCATGCACTGAAATCCACTTTGGAGATTCAGAGTTGAACTCTCTCAGAACTTTATCTCTTGTGAGAAGAAGTGGAAGCCCATCCAGTGCTGTGGGATTGTCCTTGGCGACCTTTTTTGTGAGAACATCTTTTAAGCAAAAACTCAAGAGTTTTGAACATCTTTCTTCATCTCTGATCAGAGTGGCCTTTATGGGCAGTGGTAACTCCTCATCTGTTTGGGTTGGGTCATTGAGGGGTTTTTCTCTCAGTAAAGTCCGCACAGTTGAAGGACTCACATCTTTCACCTTAATGCCAGCTGATTTGAAACTTTTCCACACTTTTTGCAGTTCAATGAAAAATGGAACCAGTTTCATCCCAAGATCTTCCAAAATGGGATCAATATGATACGATCCCGAATGTGTCAGGTGAGGTTCCTCTGTTGATCCTGTTTCTCTGATGTCACACCAGTCAAAAGAGCACTCTGTAAATTTATGGCCAGCTGTTTTACGTGTTGAGCGCTTCATTACTGGAATTACTTTAAGGCCTCTGTCTTTGATTGATCTGTACACTTTATGTATCATATCATGCCAACCATGATCAACATCTTCAGACACACTTGGCCAAAAACACAAGTAGCAGTTAGTGAGCCACGTCTCAACACCTGACAGAGAGACTTTTTTGTCAGCAATGCTACGACTGATGTAATGAAGGAGATCTGCATACAGTGGAGCAATTATACTTTGTTTTAATATTTCATTCCACATAGTTTTCAGACTTTGTCCATCCTCTTTCCAAAGACTTCTCCTGGAAGAATCTACTTCAAAGTTTGCATTGATATGCACCGGTAGTCCAGTTACTCCTGGCAAAGGAAGTGAGCAGAAAGCTTCTCCATAAAACCGCATCCAGTTTTTTGAGGCCACACGTGCTGCTATTGCTGCTTGGGGAAGTTTGTCGAATGTTATTTTTTCTCTGATGTAATTCCTTTTGAATAAGCCAAACTGTTCTGCAATGATCCATTTACTTTGTCTTTTATCTGAAGTTGAAATCACTGTTTCGTAGATGGCCTGTTGTGGTGTTACTGGTTTGTCAGATCGTAATGCTTGTTGTTGAAGTTTTACAAAGGCATCTTTTCTTTCTCTGCTTGTCTCTGGTAGAATTTTTTCAACCTCAAAGATAGTTTTGAGTTCTCCTGAATGTTTGTTGATTTCGTGGACTTTAATTTTGCAGATGTTTTTTAGGAAGAGAGTAAGTCCTTCAGGATCCACAGAGAGAGCAGAGCACAGTTCTTGCATGTCTTGATCAGTTACTCCGTGTTGAGATATTTTAGAGCCAATTGCCATGGTACCCACTCTCAGAGGCAATCTGAACATGGTGCCATCTTTTAGAGGAAATTTATCTGGAAGAAAGGTTTCATAGACATCCATGTACATGTTCCTGAAACTGTCCTCTAGTTTGTAGCCAATGCCCAGTGGTGGTTTGTCTGAATGACATTCAAGGTATTCTTGATTTGGATCAGAAATGCACAGTGCTTTATCTCCAGTGAGAATAGAGGGGCAGTCGGTTAAATGGTAAACAGAGTTAAATCCAACTCCGTATTTTCCTGTTTTCCCAGGTGTGTTGTGCTTCCCACCTTCTCCCAATTGTTGAATGCCAGCCAGGTCAGTGTCAGAAAACACCTTGTTGTTGAACACACACAGTGCTGGACCCTGAAGAGGATTCCATCTCTCCCCAAATGTTTTCACTGTGCCATGCTGACGTTTGTCCCAAACAAAGTGAATTTCTGTTGCCTCTGCATCATCAGCATTTTGAATCAACTCTTTAAGGATATCTTTCTTAGCTGGATAGGCCGAAATTATGTTTCTAATCCGAACCGTTAGTTGCTCTCGCTGTTCAAACTGAAAAGAAAATGGTAAAATGTTCTCAGCAACGTGCTTCTGCAGAGTATGATGCCTTGTTGTTTTGATTCCAAAGTGGAGAGCCATAGGACGTGCAATATTCTTGTGGCATAATGTGACATCTGGAGTCACTGGTATCCATGGGCTGTCATTGTAAAACAGCTTATGCGCAGGTTGTAAAACTCCATGTTTATTAGGTATCAAACAATCACCAGTTGTTTCCTCTTCTGCCTCAAATATCCCTCTGTTTAAAATCATGATGCACGTTGACAGATCATGTCTTGGAAGGGGCTTGTTTCCATGTTGACGGTGCAAATCCTTGAGGACAGTTAGAAACTGACCGACTGTAAAATATGTTGGAATACCTATACTTTCCCAGAGCTTGCTGAAACTTGCAAAGGCCAGTGGAAGTACATATAGGTAGGGCTTTGCTTCAAATTGGCCATTTTTAGCCACACAGTCCACATTTATAAATCTTCTGCCAGCTAGGATGAAAGGGAATGACTTGGCCCGTTGTGATATAAAAGTGGAATTCCCAAAACGAGTCAGCCAGTGATCTAGAAACCTATAGCATTCATGTGCTATTTTGTGCAACATGGGTCCGTCGATTGATTGAGATTTCTTAGATGCTTCTTGCAGCTGCTGAAGCACTGTCTCGTGGCTTGGACTGTCCTGAACTCCCAACATTTTTAGTACTGGATCATTATGATGTATTTTCAGATTCTCATCCAGCACAGGTTGTGTCATGTTAACAAGAAGGGAGCATGTGTCACTGAAAACATCGGTGGGCCTTCTAAGTGTTATATTTCCATCCATTTTTGTATCACCAGGAGAATTTGCTGGCAGAAATTCTGTGTTCTTCAGTGTTTGCCAGTGGACAGAGTCTTCATCATGCATGTGATCTCTCATAAGTTCAAGGAGGCATTTCAACTGCCCATATGCTTTCCCTCTGTCAGTCCTCCATGTTTTGGTGATTGTGCCTGCTTTCTCTGTAATGTCTTCCAATGAGAGATGATCACTTGCCATTCCAAGTTCCAACAGACGCTTAATCCTTTTCGGGGAGCAAAAGTCTTTTTTGGTCCCACCAAGCAAACGTCCCTCTTCTGGTTCAAAAAGACAAGCTACTTTTCCTGATGGATTCACAAGTTTGTTGATACACTGGAGTTGTCCACTTGTTGTGGGCATACATGGGTAGTGGACCAGCAGGTTGTCAATTTCTTTGATATGAAGGTCAATCGCATGTAACACAAGAGTATCTCTACTGTGAGGGTCCATGGTACTAATGTTATTAAAAACCACCTTCTGGTAAAACTTCTTCCAGCTCCATGTTCGGTTCTGTAGAACCTTTTCTAGGCCTGCATGTTTGAAGCCATTTCTCAGCCACCATGGAAGTGGAACAACATAGTTGGGTGGTTTGACATATTTCTTGCACACCTCCATTGCAAGGGCACTCATGTCTTTATCCTTTTCAATGCTCTCATGCAGAAATATGGCACTGTTTATTGAGCACCAATGTTCTCCATCACTGAACAGCTCTGGGCCAATGGGATGCTGGGCCACAGTGGAGTAGAATGCATCCACCAAAGGCTTGAAGGTTTCAGTCACTTTCTCTCGGTCAGGCCAAAAGGTGTGATAACGGTAGGTTTCCATTTGTTTGTTTTCAGACATTTTCTTTAGTGCCAAGAGTGTGGTAACATATGCTGTCGCTACAGGATCCTGAAGTAGAGCTTTGTTCCAGTCATGTTTCACTCCACTTTCCCACAGGCCTTTGCGGTTGCTTGTCACAGCAAATGTTCCATTAACATTGACTGGTAGACCTGTGTGAATGGACAGAGGAAGGAAACAAAATGCCTGTCCCACAAGATCAGTTTGTGATGGGGCCAGTTTACCAGTTTCTGGATCATTTTGTAGAGGTACAGCAATCCCCCCAATAGGCAAAGAGAACTGGGCTTGCTTGTTTTCTTTAAGGGCCATCTCCAGTGATTTATGTGTTCCAAAGCAGTTGTACAGTAGCCAAGACTGGACTTCAGTTACACCTGATATCTGGCTGGTGATCTGGACGATACTGACTGTGCAGCAGTCAATTACCTCTTTGCATTTTACATCAAGTTTCATCAGTGATTTCTCAGCTTGGTGCTGCTTAGATGCACTAGTCTGATCTGGGATCACTATCGTACTCTGAGTGGTTTTTGAGACAGTAAAGACAGTTTCTTTTTCATCATCTCTTGGTGGAGTGGAAGCATTATCTGGGATAATTTGAAGAGATAATGCATTGACATTCTTCAGAAAAAGCAGGTGAGTTTGTGAACTGTCTGTAAGATGCTGCTGAAAAGCAACAATATTGTGTTTGTAATACACCTTTGTGTTTACTTCTGACATGGCAGCCTCTTTTTCAGTTCGGAAAGGTAGTTTGATCAGTGTACCCAGATATGGTTCAGGAGCACTTTGTCTGGTGAAATCAAAAATACACTCATAAGGTCCAAACTGTCCAGGAAACCAATGGAAAAGATGCTGCTGAGAAAGATCAAGCTTTATTCCAGGATTTGTTTTGTGTTTGATGTGGTTTTTGAGGTGAGTTACATTTGGATCAAGTATGAGAAGACTGTTGCCACTGAGGATGGAGGGAACATCTGTCACATGATACACAGTATTGAAGCCAAGGCCAAACTTTCCAATTTTTTCCACATTGTTTTCTTTTGAGGCAGATCCAACTCTGACAATATTTTTCCAGTCAGCAGCTGTGAACTGTTCATCATTAAAAGCCCAGAGACAAGGCCCTTGACAAAGGGCCATCTCAGGGTCAATAAGACTTTCAGGGGCATCTTTGTGGACTCTGAAATCCATCAAGAATTTGCAGGTCTTTGCCCCAGCATCTTCTGCGTTTTGAATCAGTTCCTTGAAGATGTCACTGTCCTCATCATATTCTTTCAGAATGTTTTTAATCCTAGTTGTTATTGGCTCAGATTGTCCACACTGTTCTATTCCCACTATCTCTGGTCTGAGGATGTAGGTACTTAGAAATCGAATGTTCAACCATTCTGCTGCTGCTTTTGGGATTTCCTCATGTAGGACATGGATTTCCTCCTGGCTGTATTTAAGCTCTGTCAACCCATTTTTGCTTAAGTCACAGAAGACTGCTGTGGACCGTGGTTTCAGCGCATATTGCTCACCTTCTATGACGACTGGCACTGGGATGTCATCCTGAACTCTCTTTTTTTTCCTCCAGAGCCAATTGAGGATTTCTATTGATACTTTTACCTCAGGGGGACTTGCAAGTGGCTGCTGCCTGCCTTCAATAGTTCCTTTGATAGAATGAAGTATGTCAACTATTTCCTCATCTGAGAGCACTGTTCTCACACCAAAATTCATGAGCAGCTTCTTGTATGACCGAAACTCATTTGGCACCTTCCCAATGTAAGAGCTCAGGTCCAGATCATGTGGATAGTCAAGAACTAGATCCTGTGGTGAAACAAATTTGTTGTGGCACCAAAGCCAGTGTTGTGTGTCCCTATTTATCAGTTTTGTAAATTCTGAAATGTGGTCTTGCATGTGTTTATAAATGCTATTCAGCTCTGTTTTGAACTCCACATCAGTGTCAGGATCAGCCATTTTCTGCACTTTCGACATCAAGACTGATAAATTCTCAACCACTTTTTCAGGTGGAGGCCTGCATTGGAGGCCAAGTCTCCTGCTATCTCTGCCACTTAGCTTTCCCACCAGAGGCATTACATGCCCAACAATGTCTTTGAAAACAGAATCTCTTGTTTCATTCGGGCAGAAGAAGCCACTCTCTTGAGAAATGTCATTGTGTTGTTTTTTGTGATTTCCAGGTTTATCACATGGGATCCACTTCAGCATTTTGAGCTGTTCAAGCTGCTCATAGGAAAACTTAGAAAGTAGATTATTAGCATCCAAGATTTTCAAGAGCACCTGAGCTCTTTTGAGAGCCTCTGTGTGAGAGCCAACATGCAGTTTGTCAATCTGTGCAGCGGCATGCAAAAAATGTTGGGGTGTCACATCTACTTCTTTATTTAGCAGTCCAAGTTCTGTCAGGCTTTCAAGCATCTGTGATGGATGAGTGTATGGATGTGGCGGGAAGAAGCGAGACTCAAAAATGATCTTAAAATCTTGAATTCTTGGATCAAAAAAACATGAGGCTCTTTTCAGCTCTCCATTCACTTCAATGAAACTCAATCGTTTGCATCTATTTTTCAAAGTCTGATTCTGAGAGAAAAGGCTATTACCATGCTGTAAAATCCAAGTCATGATTCTTTCAGTGTCTTCTCTGCCACAAGAATTCTTCTCAATGCAGTCAATGAGGAGATTTGACGCTTCAGCCGCATGCAAGACATTAACTTTGAGGAGCTTCAACAATTTGTGATCAACCATGGTGGCACACTGCACAACTGAATCAGGCATAGGGAGCTCTGTTGGAATTGTTAGGCCAGAGATTAAGTAGACAGCCTGTTTTGATTGAGCTGCAACACTTGATCCTTTCATGGTTTGAAACAGAGGTAATTTTGAAAGTAAATCTCTCTCACACTCTGAGAGAGAATCCAGATGAGAAAGATAATCTTTCAGTTCTTCTCGCACTTTGTGAGAGGCCATCTTGAGTTCTTCAATGAGGTGCTGCGAATCTAAATTCACCAAGATTTTCATGACACTGCTTGGAGACGTGCACAGCACATACCGATGTAGGTCAACATGTTGGAGCCACTCATTTCCCCTCACCACTGTGCCACCAGCTTTGGTCACCAACTGAGCTATTTCATCTGGCAAGCTATTCTGATTGCTTGTCTGGAAAATGAGGGTTGTGTTCAGATGCAGTTGTGCTAGTGCTACAGACTGACTGACAGACAATGGACTGACTGGTATTAATGGTATACCTGTGAAACGACTTAACTCTGTGAAGTGAGTGTTGAGAAATTTCCAGAATTCTTGGAGCCAGTCTAAAGGTGGATGCTGACTGCTGGTGATGTCCCAGGTGATAGGCCTCGCTGTTGTCTGCTTCCAGTCCTGTGGCAAATACTTCCTTGTGTATTCGACCACCTTGTCTGGATCAATGTTGATGACCTTGAAAACCTCTGAAACACAAAATTAAAAAATGTATGAAAAGATGTAGGAGATATAGTAAAAACATACAAACTGTGCCATTAAAATGCCATTCATACTTTTTCTGGATAGTTCTCTCAGGTGGTCAATGCAGGCTTTGCTAAGATCATCTGGGACGAAGAGGTGTTTGCAGCATGGCAGCAATGTCCTGCACAGAGGATACTTTTTTATTCATCATGCAACACAATCAACATAATTTGCTTATAATTTTAGAGATCATAGCACGGGATTTTTAAAAAGTAGATATGTGACACTGCCTAACATCTAAAGAAAATGAAAGGCACCATGAATGTATCATCACACATTTGATAATAGATGTGATTCCTACCTTGGAAATTGATTGCTGTCGATCAAAGCAATGTCCTCCTCTCTGTTAGTGAAAGATCTGAAAGAGCCATCGCTGAGTGGAAGCAGCTGAAGACCCTTGAGTTCTCTGTATTTTCCATCACTCAAAATGTACTCTAAAAGACAGAGCCTGTCATGTTTAGAGATATGGTGCACACCGATCCTACGAAGAGTGTCCCTTAGGAAAGTTGGAGTCACATGTTTTAGGGTACTCAAGTGTGGGTAGGCCTCATTAATGGCTCTTGTGACATTTTCTGGTAGCGTCACAAGATTTTCTCCACAGGCAACCAAAGTCCTTTTAATGGCAGCCAGTATGTCATGGCTCGTTGGACCATTACATGGGAACAGAGCTTCTGATGGAGTGATGAACTTCCTTTCGTCTTTGGCAAGAGAGAGGACAGCCACGTTCTGCCTGAATAAGTGTTTAAGAACATCCAGAGCAACGGCATGCCACTTGTCTCTATGCTTCAGCCGGGCAAGATCAGGCCACAGATTGTACACGGAGGCGACAGGGAGCATAGACCGCTGTGCAAGTTTGATGGCATCTTGAATGATCATGAGATATGCCTGTGGGAGCACCTCCTTCATCAGCAGTTCATTCCACATAGCATGTTCATCATGTTTCTGGTCTTCCTCTTGCCACTTGATGTGTCGTCTGTTGTCTGTGAGACCAAAGCACGCGTTGACATAAACTGGGAGTCCAGTCTTGTTTGATTCATTGTTTGGGAGGGGGAGAAAGCAGCTTAGTCTACTCTCACTGCAGTCTCTCCTCTCACCACAAGGGAATGCCAAGTCAACTCGAGGGAAAAAGCTCAACTTTTCTGCGAGTGAATCAAGATTTTCTATGTTGCCTGCTTTCATGGTGCATGTTGTCACAAGCCACTTTGTTTCTGTCGGTGTGTCTGAGTTGAGAGAAATCACTTTGAACTTGGTCGAACCTGTAGTGATTGTCTCGTCTTCTGGCCCCAAAATAACATCTGTGGGGACTGATGATTTCACCTGAAGCCTGGAGTTAACAGTGCCATCTATGCCAATATGTATCAATGACACAGAGGTCACGTTTTTGAGGAACAAGAGGCTCAACTCTGCATCTGTGATGAAGCTATCAAACAGCTCCACCACCTTGTCTGAGTCATAGAGATTATCTGAAATCTCTGATGCTTCATGGCGCAAAGGGAATCTGAATATTGTCCCGTTAAATTTCTGATCCTCCATGACAACTTTTGACCACTGTTGTCCGCTTACAAGCGAAACTATGTCTCGAAAAGGTTGGAACTGATTGTGCATGGTCATCAGAGCTTCTTGGTGTTGTGTATCAGCCAAAGACCACAGAAAACCGGGATTCCTTTCTCCAAATATGTTTTCTTGGGGGTCCAATACACCGAGGTAACCTGAACTGAATATGGTTGGCACATCTGTGAATGAAGTGAAAAATATATTATTAATTACCTACATATTATGTTGTCTAAAGATTATTACATAACATTGACAATAGACTATAAGGTGACTATATGGTGAATGCATTGCAATTGTAGCTACATATTCTCACCTGTTGTGTGGTATACAGAGTTGAAGCCGATTCCAAACCTCCCGACTCTGTTTGGGTCATTACGCTTGACACTCCTCCCTGCATTCTGAATTCCTTCCCAGTCTTCTTCAGTGAATGCAGCATTGTTGTAGGCATAGAGGGAAGGACCTTTACAGGGAAAAAAAGTTCCAACCAAACATATTTATGATGAGATTAGATTCATACATGTGTAATGCTCTCTGGACTCTATAACTGTTTATTTTGTCACAGCATAAACTAAATCAGGAAGAAACACTTTAGAGGCAGGTTGTAAAAGCATGGGTCCACTAAAACGTATTGCAACATGTTGGTATCTAATATTGCTCCCATTGTCTCCTATAAATTCAATCAATCAATCAATCAATCAATCAATCAATCAATCAATCAATCAATCAATCAATCAATCAATCAATCCCCGAGGGGCAATTAAAAACCAGCATGTAGAGCACCGAAAAAAACAGAGAATAAATATAAAATAATAAGTTAATAAATAGTCTCTAGAGAGTATGCATCAGTTGAAATGGAAAGGGGTGAGGGATGTGGGTATGTGTGTGTGCTAATGTATTCATGAGTTCAGAGTTCAGAGTTGAAGAGGCTGCCAAACGAACGCTGGGTGGGGTACATGTAGCCTCGTAAACCAGCTTCCCCCGGAAATGCATTTCATTTCATTTCACAGGGGGAGTCTGGCCTCATCTCCGTTGTAACCGTTTCGCCGAAACACTCCGCCTACCGAGCCAATCTGTTCTTCATCAAGAAGAACAGCGATAACGTCTTTTCCTCCAAGAAACTCGAGCGCCGACTCTTGCTCTTGTTTAAGTTCTGTAATTGATGGTATTTCATTTAGAACTTCCCTTATTGCTGTTATTGCTATTTATATGGAATAAGACATTATGACTGATATTTGATAACCACTTATAACAATGCTCTTTCCCAGCTACCCTACACACCTTGGTATTTTCCCAGTTCATCAGTCCAAAGGTTATCAGTGCCATAGCTTCTCTCATCATGGATGAAAACCACCTCTGTGGCTCCAGCATCATCTGCATTTTGAATCAGCTCCTGTTGACAAATGAAAACATAAACAGAGCTTAGCAGACCAAATGTTTATCTGGGTTATCACGCTCAGTTTTAGTCTATGGAGTCGACTATGGTGATTGTGGAGGCTGTAGTTAACTGTGCTTGAACTGTATAACATTATTTCTAACACTTGTCTACCCTTATTGACATAAATCCTGACACCTTACACTGGGGAAAGTACAGATATATAGTGATGTATTGTGTGTACAGATAGTGTCACTGAAGGCTGAAATAGACCCAGCTGGTTCAGTGTCACCGTCTGCCTGGTGTTGATCATGCATTGTCACATTGTACTGGGGCACATCTAAATGTAGCTATTTACCCAGAATGTTTGCAAATACATATGCAAATACATTTACCTGTTTTCTGTATTAAAAATTATTTTTTTTAGCAGAATTAAAATAAGAGGCCATCCTGCTTCTCAAACCAAAAGACCAAGGGTGTATGCACAAGATCAAAAGACTAATACTATTAGAGGCTTTGTAATCAATTAGAAAATATGATATGTATGTATTATGATCAGTATTTGACAAATGAGCACTGTACCAACCTTCAGAATTTGTCCACCATCTGGATATCGACGCAGAATATCTTTCAGGTAGTCAATGAAGGGTGGTGCTGTTTGCCCGAAGGACGTTCTAAACAAAGCAGGAGTGAAAGAGTTAAAATTGAAATCAGACGCTCAGGGTCAGATAAACTGTGCATATTTTACATTTGAATTCTTGAAGTTCTTTACTTGAAATCTGATCCTAGATACAAAGTGTTTCCTGGTTGACCACAGAAGAATGGGTTGGTTGAGTACAACAGACTCACAACATAACATTCAAGTTCCCATAACATGCCACTTCCCATTTTGAAGTCTGATAATTTGAGGCTCTTGTGGTGATCAGTAGTAGGCCTATGCAAAGGCATGTTTGTAAAGCATTAAATATTTCATACATTTCATATTCTACAGATTTAATATGGAATCTGCACTTGTTACTGTGACATATCTTCATATGCTCTACAGAGATTTTCAAAAAAATATGTACATGTAATGTACATCTAGGCTGCCCTCTAGCTGGGGGATAGCAGGTTATGCTTTTTCTGAAGAAATCAGTGCTGTTACTCAAGACACTACTGCACTGCAAAACTCAGCCAAATGCCAACATCCTGTGAAGAGTCAGTACACGGATGTGAAAAGGATGCAGGTTAAACTCACCGAGCATTTTTCTTCTTCTTTGAACTCATTCTTCCTGATTTGAGCACTGTAACAGAGTCAGAGCATTGTGACAATGCACCACATCCATCCCAAAAACTGGCAATAACTCAACACTGTAAGACCTGGCACTTCTAACAAGACAAACAAGAATAACAAATGAGATATGAGATATAGATTATCTAAAGTTAAATATGTCACTGAAACTTTTAACCCAACTGAATATTCAACATGCCCCCAGGTTCGCTGCTTTCCAGAAACTTAAAAAACGGGTCCTTCAGGTTTCATTGATAATTTTAATGAGTCACATAAAGTAGGCTACTGTAGAAGAAACTGTCACTGTTTCTCCCCTGTGTGAAGCCACTACTTTTGCGTTTGCAAAGGGGTGCTTGGAGTCTTCAGGAACTAATATTAGCAGTGTTTAGGCCTCTCGAGTCTGAACGACTCGAATCTCTGATGCTTAGTTTCAAGCTGCTGGTTAATGAAGGCTTTTTTTCCCCTCCCCAATACACCAGCCTGGGATGCAAGCAGGTGGAGAGGAGTCACAGTCAGTAGCCTACTTTGCAAGAGGTCACTGATAGGTAGTATGGATTTTCACTCCTGAATGATCTGATTTTGATTTAGCTGCCTCACTTACCTAAAGCTGTAAATATAACAGTAGGCTATATTGAGCACGCACACACACACACACACACACACACACACACACACACACACACACACACACACACACACACACACACACACACACACACACACACACACACACACACACACACACACACACACACACACACACACACACATATAGGCTACAGAAATGAGGAAGAGGTTATACAAATTCATTCAAATGTCCCACTGATTCAAGGAAACTTTTTTTTCCTCCATAACACTAAATACACTCCATGACATCACATTACATTAATATACAGCAGATTGATTCTGTAAAGGGAACGCCTACCTCAATCATGTCAGTCCGTTGGGCCGCATCAGCTGTGCTCTTGTCAAGTTCAAGGAAGCGAATGATGCTGTGTATCAGTTGCGCTGCCAATAAAAGGCAGGTGATGTCCAACCCCAACAACACACCCACTCACATTTTCTTTCGTTTCCTTTGCAGACAAACAGAGAAACGAAACTTAAACTGGCACCCAAACATGATATCTGTCCGGATGATTTCCTCTCAACTCCCCAATGAAACGAAACTATTCTTAACGGCAGGAAGCGGACTTTGAGCTTTTCACGACAGTCAAACCTCAAAAATATGAACCGTGACAACGGACTAACTTCCTCAGTTATGCTCCACATTCACTTTATTTGCTGTATTTCCTGTATTCTTATCCCCACATATTCCCTGCCGTGTCTGACAGTTACTCTACGCTAGATGATGCTGCAGCCTCTTTGTTGCGACGCCGAGCTGCTCGCAGGAGAGCGCAGGACGTGAACGTCTCCCGTCTCCTTCTGCCTCTGTGACGTTTACCTGCGCTCGTGCCATAATAATTTCAATACACAGCCATATATTCTCGATAAGAATGAACACGGTATGTATGTGTGTGATTTATTTTGTCTGCCGTGACTCGCGTCACAGAACAGGCTCATCGTTTATTTGCATCTTCTTCAGGGTTCGCCTGGTTGAGAGAGGATCCCCACACAGCTTTCCACTGGTGGAGTCTAGAAAGGTAGGCTACAGCATCATGTAAAAATGAATTAAAATGCTGATTGCTTTATCATGTGGGAGTTACAAGACGTCATGCTGTAAAGACGTTTCTCTGTTGTGTACATTTGTCATGGCTATTTTGTGTTGTTGTGCTGCAGATCACATTGAGTGAAGGTGATAATTGCAAACACAGAGACTAAAGGACCCTTAGGAGACTCCCACCTGATGAGCTTCTCACAGAAGACGAGTTCAACCGGGCTGTGATCCAAAATAAAAAATGTGTTCACATGGACTTAATCTGCCAGGTTACAGTGAGAACTTTTAACAGTAGGCTAGCTATAGGAGAATGGTATGATCATCTGTACATTAATAATGTTGTTGTTGTGTGTATAACAGGTCTGGGTCAGCAGCCCCCACAATGCCACAGGCTACTACACAGTTTATGGAGAGGACGCGCTGCACGTCGACCACTTCAACACCATGCTCAGCTTTGGCGACACCCAGCCCAATCCCCATGCTCCCCCTCCCATCAGTGTCTCCACGCCCCCGCAAACCGGCACACACACACAACAACAAGCTCAGGGAGGGAGGGGGAGAGCGAACGGCAGGGACAGAGGGGGGTGTGCGTGAAGAAGGATTTGGATTGGTTGCTCCCTCTTGGGTCTGGTGACAGTGATTGTTTGAAGTTTTCTCAGCACTGTAGTTGCCAGACAGCACGGATTTTTTTCGTTCTTTTTCATAACGTCATAACGTATTATTCCTCTGGCAACAGAGGGACCGTTTCGCCCAGTGTAACAGAAAGTGCTTTTGAACAGGATCGTAGACCCTACCTTTAACTGGAAAGCACATTGTTTTGAAAAGTGCTATTCAATTGAAGGTATTATCATTTTTTAAATAGGAAATATTTTTTTCACCTCAAAACTTTATCTTTACTGGATATAAATTGACTAATCTGTGTCTCTGTGTGTCTGTGTCATTG
Source organism: Decapterus maruadsi (assembly GCA_030347415.2). Taxonomy (NCBI): domain Eukaryota; kingdom Metazoa; phylum Chordata; class Actinopteri; order Carangiformes; family Carangidae; genus Decapterus; species Decapterus maruadsi. Next base: position 12,591,452 of record CM064902.1, on the reverse strand, counting down.
TCCCAGAGCGCCATGACGCTCTCTATGTGGTGGGTTCTCTCGAAGAGACTCTAGAGCTGAGGGGAATGAGGTATCACCCAATTGACATTGAGACCTCTGTTATCCGCTCTCATAAGAGTATAGCTGAATGGTGAGAAACTTGCATTGATAATAAAACACTACCTTCTTACTTTCCAGTTTGAATGACTCATTATGTTGTCAGATTTTTATCCAATTGATGTTTAAAATGTAGTTAAGCGACATGAATCCTGACTCCACCTCCTCCTCCCCTCCAGTGCGGTCTTCACTTGGACCAACCTCCTTGTGGTGGTTGTGGAGTTGGAGGGATCGGAGCAGGAGGCCCTGGACCTGGTGGCCCTGGTCACCAACGTAGTCCTGGAGGAGCACTACCTCATCGTTGGGGTGGTGGTGGTGGTCGACCCAGGCGTCATCCCCATTAACTCCAGAGGAGAGAAGCAACGCATGCACCTCAGAGATGGATTCCTGGCCGACCAGCTGGACCCCATATACATGGCCTACAACATGTGAGGGCTGCTGCAGGAGGGGCAACCCCACCTTGTGGCTCATCACACTGCAGGAGACGGCAGGACAATTAATGTGGCGCCAGTGACAGCCGTGTCAGTGTGGAAGTGTGGAAAGTGAGCAAGCGGCCCTCTTCTGTCAGCTGAAAGAAATCTGGATACAGAACTTTAACAGCAAGATGGAGAGAAAATCTGAGAGTTAAAAAAAAACTGACACAAACCTCATGTCTGTTTCTCCCTGTGATTTTTGCCTCAACAAATAATGTTTTAAAGGGCATTTTGGTTTTGTCAAAGTGAGTTTTCTATGTATGTGTGACAGTGGTGGTCCTGTCACTATGCCTCCAGTTGATCATGGGCCCTGGCTACTTGGCCAAGGGGATGTCCCTTTGGCCGACTGGTTAGCGCGCATGACTCCGACCCGGGAGTCATGCGGGGAGTCACCTTGCCACTTATGTAAGAACTTTTGACTCTTTAAACCCAGGATGCCCATTAGCAGTGCAGCAGGAGGTTAAGGTTTAATACTACACTGTGCCATTAACATAATTTACTTTGCCAGTTTCTAAAATATTGAATGTTCGGTCTGCCATGCGCTCGTGCCATAGAACAAGACTGACACCATTACCCAAACCTCCTGTGCCACTAGAGGTCACGTCCTTTCACAGAATATTTCTACCCCACACAACCACTGTCATCACATCTGCACAGGCGCCGGAAGTGGGGGTGCGGCAGGGGCAGCAGCACCCCCTGGGGCCTGGTGGCGAAAGTTGAAAAATTGTTGCAATGACAATAAAATGATAGATTATAAATTGCGGTTGCTGTTCCCTGCTGCTGAACATCGGATTTTAACATACGTAAAACTTCAAATAAGCACCGAGTCCCAAATTGCCGCCTGTCCCAATTAACCACCGGGGGTAGCAAAATATTTTTATATGAAACGCCCATCCCAAATAATCGCCGGGTCAAATATTCTTTTTCTGGTTGCCAAAATATATTAGAGCGGGTGTCTGGAGACATTAAAGACGGCGGAGGACTGACGAGACGCCTCTCAGCTGGTTGCTCCTCTGTGGAGGGCAGCTCTCTGGATCACAGTTGCACCCTGATTTTTTTCTTTTCTTTTACTTTGCGTTCCTGCAATGCAAGAACAAAGAAGCACACAGCAGTGGTGTTGGAGAAAGGGGCAGTTAGTGTTATTTGTTGCTCATTCCAGCAGTAGTGCTTTAGTTTGTAGTGTCAGTAACCAAAACGCTTAGAAATAATGTTGTGGGTTGACTAAACCTTGTTTTCTAAATCTAAAATGTGTAATATAGTTATTGTTTTATCTCAACAAAATGCAATATGAGTGATGTGAAAGACACTCCTTTGAATGACAGCACACAGCAAAGTACCAATCATTCAAAGTCATGATATAGCAGGAATATAATGGCTGCTTACTATTAGCAGCGCGCCAAATGATATGAATTAAACCTTAAATGTTTTTGAGATGCCTCTTCCTGTCCCAGCTACTGTTTAGTTTAATTTTGTGAAGTTTATGATGTATTGGAGAGGAAAGGAATATGCAGAAGAAGGAGGACAGGTTTGTTAAATCCTGCTCTTATTGCACCCAAAGTCTTTCATCCTTTTGGCTAAAATGAATATACTTGATCCTAACATCAGCCATTATAAACACACACTTTTTTCTTCATAACATCGCACCTCAATACTTTGTAAAGTTGCTTCTTTTTTTCTATGTTTTCTATGTGCACATCCCTTCATAAACAGGCTCCAGCCTGATGTAAGTATGTACAGGATTTGTATAGATGGAGGAGTCACTAAGAAGTGTAACACAATGACTGAATCTGGTATGTATGTACAGTATGTATGAATGAATGAATGAATGAATGAATGTGAACTTCTCTCTCAAAAGAAAGAAAGAACTGAAATGGATTCTCATTTGTGGAAACTGGGAAGAGACATGAAAAGCCTTGGAGACATTTTTATAGAGAGAAAGAACTGTGGGAACTGGCCACTTCCAGGATAAGACAAAGCACACTGAGCACAAGGAGAACACAGTTCTGCTCTGGTGACTGCTGAGATGTCACATCCTCCGGAGCAAACCTTTGTTGTTAACGTATGGAAAGATGCATTTGTCTGATATATGGTTAGTTGTCATTATTTTCATAACATGATTTCTTAATGAATAAAAAAGTGCTTTTAACTTGAAATGTTTATTTTATTGGAAAGACATCAAAGACTGAACTGAAGTATTTTTTTTTTTTTTACATAGCCTATATTCTACGAGCCTAGGCTTCAGTGAACGGACTCAGTTCAGTGTCACTTCGAGCTTCATTTAATTGATACATGCCTACAGTAAAAATGTGTTTACCTAACAACAGTCACTAAAAAGTCTCAATTGTGATTGGCTAGTGTCAATAGACAGCCACATGATGTTGGGATTTGTGGGACTAAATTAATCTAATCCAACACTCAAGCAACTTTTACAAATGTCATATGACTAAACATTACTGTTACTCTATAATTACAAATTCACTTTCTTTCTTTTATTATCAGAATTTGTTAATATTGCAGAAATATCAAGGTGTTTGGCAACCCAGTGCACAAATAGGGCAGACGAGGTTATGGTTCTAAACATATTGTTTCAGATTTTATTATTGTTTTTAAAAACATGAAGCAAGAGTTAGGGTTATGCTATTTCATAATTTATTGAACAGAATAATAAACATGTTTTTATTTTAAAAGTTAAATGGTTATACAACTGAAACAAAAAACAACAATAATGACAAATTTACTCTGAAATCCTTCACGTTTTCATTTTCATAAACATACAGTAATTATATGCATCTTGCTTCAGTAGTCATAAATGTGTCCAGGATTGAACAAAGTAATAGATGCACTTTCATAATAGTTATGCAATTATAGTATTGGTCCTCAGTTTTAAATGTTAACAAAACAAGAAAAATGAAGGGAAAAAAGATTTACATAGCAAAGAGTTATAGATGTTTGACATTACAAAAAAACAAAAAACAATATCTGCGGTTGACACATAATAATATTGGTCTTTAGTAAGGAGCAAAGATGGACCCTGATTATTGTTATCCTGAGTAGTTATAACAGTTGACATTTTGAGAAAGAAAAAAACCCCATTTGCACTTCCATGGATATAATCATGCTTAACTTCAGTGAGTTGTTATAATAGCAAATAAAATTAAGTTCAATAATTACATAGTTCTCCTATCAGTTGTCATAAATGTTTATGATGAAAAAAGAAAGGAAGAAAAAAAAAACTTGCTCTTCCATAAACACAATAGTGGAACTCAGTAGTAGTCATAAATGCAAATAAATGTAAAGTTGTCCCATGACCAATGGGGTATTATATTGATGAGTAGTCTAAAAAAAAAAAAAAAAAATTCACATAACAATTTTCTTAACGTCATACACTAAACATTGATTCTCAAAATAAATAAAAAAATACAACAAATCCTTTTCATTGATCCTCAGTAATGGGTCTCATAAAACAAACTACATTTGTGCTTAAGTTATGGTTGTTTGGAGTTGGTGTTGTGCCGATTGGCGATCCAATCGTCTATTGGCGATTGGAAGGACGATCGGCGATCTGTTGTTTTCTTGGCGATTGTACACACACATACTCGCTACTTTTTTATTGATCCAATGCGCCGTCAAATCTGTTTTGTTTTGAAGCCGCGTCTCTGGCTGCTTCCTACAGCTACTCTGTCAAATGACGGTGTTTCACCAATCAAATGCAGCCACTGGCGACGTCCAATCAGACGGAGAGAGGTCGTCATATGACCGCACACAAACTCTTTGTGGTAAACAGAGTGGCCGCTCCGCCTCAAATTTGAGGAAACACGTTTAGCTGGTGTTGTGGCTGTGACCAGGCTGCCGACACCAGCCCTGTTATGTCACAGCCCGACGAGGTGTCGGCTTTCGGCAACACAGTATCGTTCCGGTTATTGATCATAGCGCTCTCTCTCTCTCTCCCTGTTATTAGCTCTCACACACAGAGAGAGAGAGAAAGAGAAGCGCGCATGCATGACAGCAGCGCACGGTAAAAGCGAAAGCCGCCGCCGCCGCCCGTCGACCGAACACGTGGAACGTTCCGGTCCCCCCCCCCTCTCCGCGGCGATCGATTGGTCAATCGGCGATCTCCAGGGGTGGTGATTGGGACGATCTGAGAATGTCAAGATCGCCCAACACTATTTGGAGTAGTAAGTTTCAGTATTACCTCATGGCTAACTATGTTTTTAAACGATAAAAAATAAAATCTTAAAAGGACTTTTCCAGCATGACAGGTTTGTCTGTCTTGAATCTCTAATTGACATATGCCTCTACTCTAGTGAGAAGCTCATCTGCTTGGTTCAGTGCTTGCATTTCGTTCTCTGGTTTGAACTGAGTGTTTGGGATGTGGGGATATGGGTGGGAGCTGGGATACTGAGTCTTTTTGGAGTCCACTCCCAATTTCTTCAGATTTAGCACAACTTGAGGCAGACCTCTGAGTTCAGGGCTGTAGTGGGAAACATTTACAGCAAGGGCTGAAATGGAGCTGTTACCAGAAGGCTGACCGTGTCTTTTATACTCTGCAGCCGTGAGGGACTTTTCCACTGCTTGATGGACTTTAAACAGACACCACTCTGTGCTTCCCCCACCAATGTCTTTGTAGGCGGCTTCAAGATCACAGCGAGCCTGCTTGCACCAGCGCTGGGCCTCTTCTTTGTTTGGCCTTGGAACGTTTTCATTATGGCTCCAAAAGTTGTAGTTGAAGGTATTAGACCTCCTGGAGAATCTCTCACGACTATCTCTGTGATGCCTGGCCTCCTGATTCCACTGCTGGTAGAAGTCTCTGAAGTCTGAGTATCCCCTTGGAGATGATGAGCCCCCAGTTTTGATTTTTCCTTTGCTCAGCTCATCAATACGATTCTGCAAGTATTTGAATGCCTCTTCAGCGAGAAGCCGGCAGTCAAGATTCTTGTCAGGATGCCATCTAAGGTACAGTCGTTTGATGGCCTTATTTCTCTCCTCTGGAGGTAGAGTCCAGATCTCTTGCAAACATCGGTCAATTTCTCTTTTAGCTTCATCAATAGAGACTGGAGAGGATCTCGTGGATGATGGGCTTGTGGTTGATGATTGAGAAGAATGTGGCACAGCTCCTGCCAGTGGCACCAAGTCCATAGAAGAAGCTTCAGTAGATGTGAAAGTTGTCCCTTGAGGTTTTGGCTTCCTTTCACGCTTGAATTGATAAAGGTCAAGGCAACTGACTTCAATAGGCTCATCTTTTCCAATATTTATTTTGTATCTCTGTGAATAATGTCCAAATTTCCCTGGCAGTTCTTCAACAATTATTGCATGAACATACTTGTTGTTAGTGCTGTAGCCAACATATTCACCCTCCTCAAAGTTATTGAGGACATTCATATCTAGGGCATCATGCCATTCTTCTGGTATATCTGTCCCAGGTTTTGGTAGTTTGAAATGGTTCTCAATCTGTGCACTGTCACGGATCCCATGCTTAGCCAGAGCTTTCTGGACTTCTTGCATGTTTTCACAAGCGATAAGTTGTCCAAGGAGTGGGAGGTAATTTGATCCAATTATGTTTCCTAAAAGAGCATTGATCTCCTTTGTCAATGTCATATTGACTTCAAGCAGAACATTGTAAGTCATGTCATCATTGTGTTTTAAGTAAAACATGCAACCTTGTTGACCTTGGTTGACAAAAACATCAGTTTCAGTGGTAGTTTGATGTAGTGGCTGCTGCTCCAGCCAAAGCTTTGTTTCCAGGTTTTTGCAGCAGGCAATGTGAATTTTACCAAAAATCTTCTTACACATGTCAGAAGCATCTTCTTGTGTTATTTTCCCCTTAGACTGCCCTCTGATGAGACAAATCAGCCCATGTCTGAATGCCGGTGAGGAGAGATGTTTATCAAACCACCCACTGAATTTGCAGTCAGTCCCAAGCTCACACAACTCAATGCGTAACTCCACAACTCTCTCTTCCGTGACCTGAGACAGCATTTTAGGCTGCAGAGTCAGTGGCAGCAATTTGACCAGTTGATGATGTTCATAGATGTCACTTCCCAAATGACATTCATTCAGTTTCTCGAGCAACAGGAACTTATTCTGCAGTGCTCCTTCAAGTCTTTTGGTCTCAAACACTGTGTCATTGTAGTACAGTTCACATGATGGGTACAATTTACCATCCACTGCAGGAAGGTGCAAAGTTTTTACATCATCCAGAGGGGACTGCTTTTCTGAAGCTTTCATTAAGTGAAACAACTGATAAACGGCCCGTTTCACAGTTTTCATTTGGTTTGGGTTAAGTTGTTGTTTATCACATGAATCAACATAAACTGCTGACAGGACATTACAGTACTGCAGAGCAGTAGGCTTCTCTGTTACCCCAATTTTCTTGAAGAACGGAGTGTAAATGACATCATCCTTAGGAATTTGGTACATATATGGTCTGAACTCGTGGTCATAGGAAAGTTTAAGAGATGCATTATCAGACCTCACAAGTTCTTTGTCCTTCTCAACCAACACAATAGGGAGACCAGCCAGTGGCGTGTTGTCAAATGCATTCTTTTGCAGGAAGTCATAGGAAGATCGAAACACTTTTGCACGGGTTTCAATCAATTTTGCATTATTACAGGGAGACTGACAGATGTTCCTCATGTTGCTGGTTACATACTCTGTAGGTGGTTGTTCATAAGCACCTATGACTTTCATATTTTGCCACAGATTTGTTGACAGATAAAATGGTAGATCTATAATTGGCATTGAAGACCAAATCAAATCTTGCTCGTGCTCATGATGATGATTCATTTTCAACAAAGAGCCTCTGATTTTCACAGCAGTTCTCTCAGTGGCAAACGGTTGGTGGTAGTTGCACAGTTCTTTCCGAATTGGCACAGGAAGAATGAACTCGATGTTGGCTATGCTCTTCAGCAAAGTTTGGTCTTTCTCTGCTTCAGTCAAGGCTTCAATGAAAAGTAACCTTGATTTTTCTTTCACCTCTTTAAGATCATAGCTTCTCTTTGTCTCTGATTCTAACTGGTATGCAAAATGTATTATTTCATCTTTTGAGACAACATGCTTCATTCCAAGTTCCTTGAGTAGTTCTTTTGGTGTTTTTGTCATGAGTAGATTGAGATCCTTGCAGAAATAATTGCACTCAACCCAAAATCTTTCAGGCACAAATTTCTCTTTGGGCAACATTTTCTTGTAGAGTTCAACACTCTCATCAAAGTAGTATGATGCCGCCTCCAATCTGCCTTGAGAGCTGCAAATGAATTTCACTGTCTTTATTGAGGAGATGATTTGGTCCTTATACTTAGAAGAATTGACCTGATGTTGCAGTGCCAGCAGGAGCTTGAAGCAGTTAACCATTTGACTTTCTGTGAGACTGTGTACAACAGGTAGGATGAACTTCATGAAAAACTCCAAATCAGTCAGTGTTGTGATGTTCAGTGTCTGAGACAGCTCTGAGTTCCTGGGAGTGTCTTTCAGAAAAGTGCAGTTGCAGTTGGGCAGGGTGAACAAATCTGGAAATGCACTTGAATATGTGCTGCTGAGGATGAACACCTCTTTAGGTCCATCAATCCTCACTCTCTGGCCATGTATTGTTTCAAATAATGGTAAGGACTTCAGCTTTCTCTGGTAGTCTTGCTTGTCTTGGGCCTTTGATACTCCAGACTGCAGGAAAGTCTGAAGCTCATTCTTCTCGACATTGGAAAGTTGAGAAAACTCTGAGTGGTTTATGGTATAAACTTGGTCCAACACAGGGGTTTTATCATTCACATTCAGTAGTTCAGCGAATAAAAGTGGATTTGTTTGTTGAACAAAGAATACAGTGTTGAGCCTCATAAAACCAAGCTTGAAGAGGATGCCTGTTATGTCATTTTCAAGCTGAATGACACTTTTCATGTCTTCCATTTTTTGCAGGAAGTGCTTGTTCTTTAACCTTGGACACACAACGGGTAAAATGCAGCAGTCATTGAAGAGCTGCTTCACATCACTGAATGTCAGACCTTGTTTATCGTCCTTAGATGTTGCAGGTTTGATTTGACTTGATAAGAATCTCCAAAGTGATTCCAGCCACTTCAGCATTGTTTCGTCTGGGACATGAAGATGACTGTCTGGATCAACTATACAGGTCTCCAGATGGGTCTGTATTAATGGCTTCAGATATTTCACTGCACAGGGAAGTGTCAGATACTTGACAAGGTTAAAAGATTGTAGAGTGCTCATGTGTTCTTTATTGGTCGTATAATTTGCAAATTCCTCATCGTAGCCAAAGAACAGTCTCTCATGCACTGAAATCCACTTCGGAGATTCAGAGTTGAACACTCGAAGAACTTTGTCTCTTGTGAGAAGAAGTGGAAGCCCATCCAGTGCTGTGTAATTGTCTTTGGTGATTTTTTTCATGAGGAAATCTTTTAAGCAGAAACTCAAGAGTTTTGAACACCTTTCTTCATCTCTGATCAGAGTGGCCTTTATGGGCAGAGGCAACTTCTCATCTGTTTGGGTTGGGTCATTTAGGGTGTTTTCTCTCAGAAAAGTCCGCACAGTTGAAGGACTCACATCTTTCACTTTAATGCCGGCTGATGTGAAGCTTTTCCAAACTTTTTGCATTTCACTAGAAAAGGGAACCAATTTCATCCCAAGATCTTCCAAAATGGGATCAATATGATAAGATTCTGAATGTGACAGGTGAGGTTCCTCTGTTAATTCTGTTTCTCTGATGGCACACCAGTCAAAAGAGCACTCTTTAAATTCACGGCCAGCTGTTTTACGTGTTGAATGCTTCATTACTGGAATCACTTTAAGGCCTCTGTCTTTGATTGATCTGTACACTTCATGTATCATTTCATGCCAACCCTGATCAACATCTTTGGACACATGTGGCCAAAAACACAAGTAGCAGTCCCTGAAGCATGTGTTAATACCTGACAGAAAGACTTTCTTCTCTGCAATGCAACGACTGATGTGATCAAGGAGATCTGCGTACAATGGAGCAATGACGCTTTGTTTTAATATTTCATTCCACATAGTTTTCAGACTTTGTCCATCTTCTTTCCAAAGGTTTCTCCTGGAAGAATCTAGTTCAAAGTTTGCATTGATATGCACCGGTAGTCCCGTTTTTCCTGGCAAAGGAAGTGAACAAAATGCTTCTCCACAAAACAGTGTATGGTTTTTTGAGTCCTTACGTGCTGCTATCGCTGCTTGGGGAAGTTTGTCTGATGTTGTTTTTTCTCTTATGTTACTGCTGAATGAGCCAAACTGTTCTGCAATGATCCATGTGCTTTGTCTTTTATCTGAAGTTGAAATCACTGTTTCATAGATGGCCTGTTGTGGTGTTACTGGCTTGTCAGATTGTAATGCTTGTTGATGAAGTTTTACAAAGGGATCTTTTATTTCTCTACTTGTCTCCGGTAGACTTTTTTCAACCTCAAAGATAGTTTTGAGTTCTCCTGAATGTTTGCTGATTTCATGGACTTTAATTTTGCGGATGTTTTTCAGAAACAGAGTTAATCCTTCAGGATCTTCACGGAGAGCAGAGCACAGTTCTTGCATATTTTGATCAGTTACTCCTTGTTGAGATATTTTAGAGCCATTTGCCATGCTACCAATCCTCAGAGGTAATCTGAACATGGTGCCATCTTTAAGAGGAAATGTATCTGGAAGAAAGGTTTTATAGACATCCATGTACATTTTCTTCAAACTGTCCTTTAGTTTGTAGCCAATGCCCAGTCGTGGTTTGTCTGAATGACGTTCAATGTATTCTTGATTTGGATCAGAAATGCACAGTGTTTTATCTCCAGTAAGAATAGAGGGGCAGTCGGTTAAATGGTAAACAGAGTTGAATCCAACTCCATATTTTCCCGTCTTCCCTGGTGTGTTGTGCTTCCCACCTTCTCCCAATTGTTGAATGCCATTCAGGTCAGCGTCCGAAAACACCTTATCGTTGAACACACACAGTGCTGGACCCTGAAGAGGATTCCATCTCTCCCCAAATGTTTTCACTGTGCCATGCTGACGTTTGTCCCAAACAAAGTGAATTTCTGTTGCCTCTGCATCATCAGCATTTTGGATCAACTCTTTAAGGATATCTTTCTTTGCTGGATAGTCCGAAATTATGTTTTTAATCCGAACCGTGAGTTGCTCTCGCTGTTCAAACTGAAAAGAAAATGGTAAAATGTTCTCATCAACGTGCTCCTCCAGAGTATGATGCTTTCTTGTTTTGATTCCAAAGTGGAGAGCCATAGGACGTGCAATATTATCATGGCATAATGTGACATCTGGAGTCACTGGTATCCATGGACTGTCATTGTAAAACAGCTCATGTGCAGGTTGTAAAACTCCATGTTTATTAGGTATCAAACAATCACCAGTTGTTTTCTCTTCGGCCTCAAATATCCCTTTGTTTAAAATCATGAGGCATATTGACAGATCATGTTTTGGCAGGGGCTTGTTTCCATGATGACGGTCCAAATCCTTGAGTACAGTTAGAAACTGACTGACTGTAAAAAATTTTGGAATACCTACACTTTTCCAGAGCATTCTGAAATTTGCAAAGGCCGGTGGAAGTACATGAAGGTAGGGTTTTGCTTCAAATTGCCCACTTTCAGCCACACAGTCCACATTTATAAATCTATGGCCAGCAAGGATGAAAGGGAATGATTTGGCCCTCTGGGACATGAAAGTGGAATCCCCCAAATCAGTGAGCCACTGATCTAGAAACCTATAGCATTCATGTGCTATTTTGTGCAACACGAGTCCATCAATTGATTGACTTTTCTTAGATGCTTCTTGCAGCTGCTGAAGCACTGTCTCGTGGCTTGGACTGTCCTGAACTCCCAACATTTTTAGTACTGGATCATTATGATGTATTTTCAGATTCCTATCCAGCACAGGTTGTGTCATGTTAACAAGAAGGGAGCATGTGTCACTGAAAACATCGGTGGGCTTTCTAAGTGTTACATTTCCATCCATTTTTGTATCACCAGGAGAATTTGCTGGCAGAAATTCAGTCATCCTCAGTGTTTGCCAGTGGAGAGAGTCTTTATCATGCATGTGATCTCTCATAAGTTCAAGGAGGCATTTCAACTGCCCATATGCTTTCCCTCTGTCACTCCATGTTTTGGTGATTGTGCCTGCTTTCTCTGTTATGTCTTCCAATGAGAGATGATCACTTGCCATTCCAAGTTCCAACAGACGTTTAATCCTTTTGGGGGAGCAAAAGTCTTCATCGGTTCCACCAAGCAAGCGTCTCTCTTCTGGTTCAAAAAGACAAGCTACTTTTCCTGATGGATTCACAAGTTTGTTAATACACTGGAGTTGTCCACTTGTTGTGGGGATACATGGGTAGTGGACCAGCAGATTGTCAATTTCTTTGGCATCAAGGTCAATTGCATGTAACACAAGAGTATCTCTACTCTGAGGGTCCATGGTGCCAATGTTGTTAAACACCACTTCCTGGTAAAACTTCTTCCAGCTCCATGTTCTGTTCTGTAGAACATTTTCTAGGCCTGCATGTTTGAAACCATTTCTCAGCCACTGTGGAAGAGGAACAACATAGTTGGGTGGTTTGATGTATTTCTTGCACATCTCCATTGCAAGGGCACTCATGTCTTTATCCTTTTCAATGCTCTCATGGAGAAATATAGCACTGTTTATTGAGCACCAATGTTCTCCATCACTGAACAGCTCTGGGCCAATGGGATGCTGGGCCACAGTGGAGTAGAATGCATCCACCAAAGGCTTGAAGGTTTCAGTTGCTTTCTCTCGGTCAGGCCAAAAGGTGTGATAACAGTAGGTCTCCATTTGTTTGTTTTCAGACATTTTCTTTAGTGCCAAGAGTGTGGTAACATATGCTGTCACTACAGGATCCTGAAGAAGAGCTTTGTTCCAGTCATGTTTCACTCCACTTTCCCACAGGCCTTTGCGGTTGCTTGTCACAGCAAATGTTCCATTAACATTGACTGGTAGACCTGTGTGAATGGACAGAGGAAGGAAGCAAAATGCCTGTCCCACAAGATCAGTTTGTGATGGGGCCAGTTTACCAGTTTCTGGATCATTATGCAAAGGCACTGCAATCCCCCCAATAGGCAAAGAGAACTGGGCTTGCTTGTTTTCTTGAAGGGCCATCTCCAGTGATTTATGTGTTCCAAAGCAGTTGTACAATAGCCAGGACTGGACTTCAGTTACACCTGATAACTGACTGGTGATCTGGACAATAATGACATTGCAGCTGTCAATTACCTCTTTGCATTTTACATTAAGTTTCATTAGTGATTGCTCAGCTTGGTGCTGCTTAGATGCACTAGTCTGATCTGGGATCACTATCGTACTCTGAGTTGTTTTTGAGATAGTGAAGACAGTTTCTTTTTCATCATCTCTTGGTGGAGTGGAAGCATTTTCTGGGATACTTTGAAGAGATAATGCATTGACATTCTTCAGAAAAAGCAGGTGAGTTTGTGACCTATTTGTAAGATGCTGCTGAAAAACGTCAATATTGTGTTTGTAATACACCTTTGTGCTTAGTTCTGACATGGCAGCCTCTTTTTCCGTTCGGAAAGGTAGTTTGATCAGTGTACCCAGATATGGTTCAGGAGCACTTTCTCTGGTGAAATCAAAAATACGCTCATAAGGTCCAAACTGTCCAGGAAACCAATGGAAAAGTCGCTGCTGAGAAAGATCAAGCTTGATTCCAGGGTTTGTTTTGTGCTTGATGTGGTTTTTGAGGTGAGTTACATTTGGATCAAGTATGAGAAGACTGTTGCCACTGAGGATGGATGGAACATCTGTCACATGATACACAGTATTGAATCCAAGGCCAAACTTTCCAATTTTTTCAACTTTGTTTTCTTTTGAGGCGGATCCAACTCTGACAATATTTTGCCAGTCCGCAGCTGTGAACTGTTCATCATTAAAAGCCCAAAGACAAGGTCCTTGACAAAGGGCCATCTCAGGGTCAATAAGACTTTCAGGGGCATCCTTGTGGACTCTGAAATCCATCAAGAATTTGCAGGTCTTTGCCCCAGCATCTTCTGCGTTTTGAACGAGTTCCTTGAAGATGTCACTTTCCTCATCATATTCTTTCAGAATGTTTTTAATCCTAGTTGTTATTGGCTCAGATTGTCCACACTGTTCTATTCCCACTATCTCTGGACTGAGGATGTAGGTACTTAGAAATCGAATGTTCAACCATTCTGCTGCTGCTTTTGGGATTTCCTCATGTAGGACATTGATTTCCTCCTGGCTGTATTTAAGCTCTGTCAACCCATTTTTGCTTAAGTCACAGAAGACTGCTGTTGATCGTGGTTTCAGCGCATATTGCTCACCTTCCATGACGACTGGCACTGGGATGTCATCCTGAACTCTCTTTTTTTTCCTCCAGAGCCAATTGAGGATTTCTATTGATACTTTTACCTCAGAGGGACTTGCAAGTGGCTGTTGCCTGCCTTCAATAGTTCTTTGGATAGAATGAAGTATGTCAACTATATCCTCATCTGAGAGAATTGTTCTCACACCAAAATTCATGAGCAGCTCCTTGTATGACCGAAACTCATTTGGCACCTTCCCAATGTAAGAGCTCAGGTCCAGATCATGTGGATATTCAAGAACTAGATCCTGTGGTGAAACAAATTTGTTGTGGCACCAAAGCCAGTGTGTGTCCCTATTTATCAGTTCTGTAAATTCCGAGATGTGGTCTTGCATGTGTTTGTAAATGCTATACAGCTCCGTTTTGAACTCCACATCAGTGTCAGGATCAGCCATTTTCTGTACTTTCGACGTCAAGATTAATAAATTCTCAACCACTTTTTCAGGTGGAGGTCTGCATTTGAGGCCAAGTATGCTGCTGTCTCTGCCACTTAGCTTTCGCACCAGAGGCATTACATGCCCAACAATGTCTTTAAAAACAGAATCTCTTGTTTCATTTGGACAGAAGAAGCCACTCTCTTGAGAAATGTCATTGTGTTGTTTTTTGTCATTTCCAGGTTTATCACATGGGATCCACTTCAGCATTTTGAGCTGTTCAAGTTGCTCACTGGAAAACTTTGAAAGTAGATTATTAGCATCCAACATTTTCAAGAGCACCTGCGCTCTTTTGAGAGCCTCTGTGTGAGAGCCAGCATGCAGTTTGTCAATCTGTGTGGCAGCATGCAAAAAATGTTGAGGTGTCACATCCACTTCTTTATTTAGCAGTCCAAGTTCTGTCAGGCTTTCAAGCATCTGCGATGGATGAGTGTATGGATGTGGCGGGAAGAAGTCAGACTCAAAAATGATCTTAAAATCTTGAATTCTTGGATCAAAAAAACATGAGGCTCTTTTCAGCTCTCCATTCACTTCAATGAAACTCAAGCGTTTGCATCTAATTTTCAAAGTCTGATTCTGAGAGAAAAGGCTATTACCATGCTGTAAAATCCAAGTCATGATTCTTTCAGTGTCTTCTCTGCCACAAGAATTCTTCTCAATGCAGTCAATGAGGAGATTTGACGCTTCAGCCGCATGCAAGACATTAACTTTGAGGAGCTTCAACAATTTGTGATCAACCATGGTGGCACACTGCACAACTGAATCAGGCATAGGGAGCTCTGTTGGAATTGTTAGGCCAGAGATTAAATAGACAGCCTGTTTTGATTGAGCTGCAACAGTCGATCCTTTCATGGTTTGAAACAGAGGTAATTTTGAAAGTAAATCTCTCTCACACTTTGAGAGACAATCCAGACGAGAAAGATAATCTTTCAGTTCTTCTCGCACTTTGTGAGAGGCCATCTTGAGTTCTTCAATGAGCTGCTGCGAATCTAAATTCACCAAGATTTTCACAACACTGTTTGGAGACGTGCACAGCACATACCGATGTAGGTCAACATGTTGGAGCCACTCATTTCCCCTCACCACTGTGCCACCAGCTTTGGTCACCAACTGAGCTATTTCATCTGGCAAGCTATTCTGATTGCTTGTCTGGAAAATGAGGGTTGTGTTCAGATGCAGTTGTGCTAGTGCTACAGACTGACTGACAGACAATGGACTGACTGGTATTAATGGTATACCTGTGAAACGACTTAACTCTGTGAAGTGAGTGTTGATAAATTTCCAGAATTCTTGGAGCCAGTCTAAAGGTGGATGCTGACTGCTGGTGATGTCCCAGGTGATAGGCCTCGCTGTTGTCTGCTTCCAGTCCTGTGGCAAATACTTCCTTGTATATTCGACCACCTTGTCTGGATCAATGTTGATGACCTTGAAAACCTCTGAAACACAGAATTAAAAAATGTATGAAAAGATGTAGGAGATATAGTAAAAACATACAAATTGTGCCATTAAAATGCTATTCATACTTTTTCTGGATAGTTCTCTCAGGTGGTCAATGCAGGCTTTGCTAAGATCATCTGGGACGAAGAGGTGTTTGCAGCATGGCAGCAATGTCCTGCACAGAGGATACTTTTTTTATTCATCATGCAACACAATCAACATAATTTGCTTATAATTTTAGACAACATAGCAGGGGATTTTAGCAGTAGATATGTGACACTTCCTAACATCTAAAGAAAATGAAAGGCACCAATGTATCATCACACATTTGATAATAGATGTGATTCCTACCTTGGAAATTGATTGCTGTCGATCAAAGCAATGTCCTCCTCTCTGTTAGTGAAAGATCTGAAAGAGCCATCGCTGAGTGGAAGCAGCTGAAGACCCTTGAGTTCTCCGTATTTTCCATCACTCAAAATGTATTCTAAAAGAGAGAGCCTGTCATGTTTAGAGATGTTGTGCACACCGATCCTACGAAGAGTGTCCCTTAGGAAGGTTGGAGTCACGTGTTTTATGGTACTCAAGTGTGGGTAGGCCTCATTAATGGCTCTTGTGACACTCTCTGGTAGCGTCACAAGATTTTCTCCACAGGCAACCAAAGTCCTTTTAATGGCAGCCAGTATGTCATGGCTCGTTGGACCATTACATGGGAACAGAGCTTCTGATGGAGTGATGAACTTCCTTTCGTCTTTGGCAAGAGAGAGGACAGCCACGTTCTGCCTGAATAAGTGTTTAAGAACATCCAGAGCAACGGCATGCCACTTGTCCCTATGCTTCAGCCGGGCAAGATCAGGCCACAGATTGTACACGGAGGCGACAGGGAGCATAGACCGATGTGCAAGTTTGATGGCATCTTGAATGATCATGAGATATGCCTGTGGGAGCACCTCCTTCATCAGCAGTTCATTCCACATAGCATGTTCATCATGTTTCTGGTCTTCCTCTTGCCACTTGATGTGTCGTCTGTTGTCTGTGAGACCAAAGCACGCGTTGACATAAACTGGGAGTCCAGTCTTGTTTGATTCATTGTTTGGGAGGGGGAGAAAGCAGCTTAGTCTACTCTCACTGCAGTCTCTCCTCTCACCACAAGGGAATGCCAAGTCAACTCGAGGGAAAAAGCTCAACTTTTCTGCGAGTGAATCAAGATTTTCTATGTTGCCTGCTTTCATGGTGCATGTTGTCACAAGCCACTTTGTTTCTTTTGGTGTGTCTGAGTTGAGGGAAATCACTTTGAACTTGGTCGAACCTGTAGTGATTGTCTCGTCTTCTGGCCCCAAAATAACATCTGTGGGGACTGATGATTTCACCTGAAGCCTGGGGTTAACAGTGCCATCTATGCCAATATGTATCAATGACACAGAGGTCACGTTTTTGAGGAACAGGAGGCTCAACTCTGCATCTGTGATGAAGCTATCAAACAGCTCCACCACCTTGTCTGAGTTATAGAGATTATCTGAAATCTCCGATGCTTCATTGCGCAAAGGGAATCTGAATATTGTCCCGTTAAATTTCTGATCCTCCATGACAACTTTTGACCACTCTTGTCTGCTTACAAGAAAAACTATGTCTCGAAAGGGTTGGAACTGATCGTGCATGGTCATCAGAGCTTCTTGGTGTTCTGTATCAGCCAAAGACCACAGAAAACCGGGATTCCTCTCTCCAAATATGTTTTCTTGGGGGTCCAATACACCGAGGTAACCTGAACTGAATATGGTTGGCACATCTGTGAATGAAGTGAAAAATATATTATTAATTACCTACATATTATGTTGTCTAAAGATTATTACATAACATAGACAACAGACTATAAGGTGACTGTAAGGTGAATGCGTGGCAATTGTAGCTACATATTCTCACCTGTTGTGTGGTATACAGAGTTGAAGCCGATTCCAAACCTCCCAACTCTGTTTGGGTCATTACGCTTGACACTCCTCCCTGTATTCTGAATTCCTTCCCAGTCTTCTTCAGTGAATGCAGCATTGTTGTAGGCATAGAGGGAAGGACCTTTACAGGAAAAAAAAGTTCCAACCAAACATATGATGAGATTAGATTCATATATCCATGTGTAATGCTCTCTGGTCTCTACAACTGTTTATTTTGTCACAACTGAATCAGGAAGACACACTTTAGAGGCTGAGGTTGTAAAAACACATGAAGTAGGTACACTAAAACGTACTACAACACTATATTAATGTTGGTATATAATCTTGTTACAATTGCCTCCTTTAAAGCAACATTGCGGAGTTTCAGCTCAGTGCTTCCACCATCTGGTTGAAAAGCGCTATCTTCTGGGGGAGAAAACGAAACTTAACGAAAACGAAACTAATCAGCCAGCGCATCTAGCGTTGATTGCCATTAATAAACAACAGTATTTACCACATGTTTGCATGGAGACTGTGTGGTAGGTGGTGGGGGGGTGGGGGGAGGTCGGCGCCGGTGGCGACGACCGGAGGGGAACCGTAAGTTTCGCTTTTACCCACCTCGTCTCTCCTCGACGCAGAGGGGAGGGGGGAGGAGGGGGGCAGTGTTTCGCACCCGTGCAGGGAAGTTACATAGTGCGGTTTCAGCCGACGCGACCCCGCTCAGACCGTGGCAGCAGCACCATTCATCCTATTAACCATTTTTCTACCAGTGCACTGAGTCTGGAAACATTATTTTAAGGCCGAAAAAACTCTGCAAAACTCCGCAATGTTACTTTAAATGCATCCACTGTATAGTTTAGCCTATTATGGAAACTTTATCATGGTCATGGCCACTTTTTCAAGTGATCATGTTAACCAAGTTTGTGTCTATTCACCAGTAAATAGACTGTCAAGGTCACAAATGAGAAAAAAAGGTCTTGCCAACTTCACTGGTTTATGGGTGGAAATTGATATGGAAACATGCACAACATAGAAAGCCCCTTGAGCCCCATACTAGGGAATAGTAGAGCATTTTGCTGGAAGATTGGCAACCTGTGCAATCAGGCTACTTCCTATTCGCTGCTGCTGTTGCTGTCTTTCTATATTCATACAGTATTTATATGGAATAATACATTATGACTGATGTTGATAGCCACTCATAACATTGCTCTTGCAGCTACCCTACACACCTTGGTATTTTCCCAGTTCATCGTTCCAAAGGTTATCGGTCCCATAGCTTCTCTCATCATGGATGAAAACCACCTCTGTGGCTCCAGCATCATCTGCATTTTGAATCAGCTCCTGTTGACAAATAAAAAATATAAACAGAGCTTAGCAGACCAAAGCTAACAGTCGAGTATGTCCACATTCCTCTGGACTACCATCTCTGTGACAAGCTCCAAATATCCAGGACACAATCAGTCCCTGCATACTATTTGTTTGAAACTCTGCCATTTTTATTTGCACATAGCGCATAGTGACATCATGTAATTTTCAGCATATCTCCATCCAATGTGCACTTTCCTCAGGGTCTAATCAGCCAGATTAATTAAAAACACCTTCAGCAATTCATTATCATTGACATGTCTTACTCACTGAGCTCTTGACCATCTAAAATCAGCTTGACTCTCTTGTCAAAGACACACCTAAACCAAAGTCTTATGTTTATCTGGGTTATCACGCTCAGTTTTAGTGTATGGAATCGACTATGGTGATTGTGGAGGCTGTAGTTACAGTAACTGTGCTTGAACTGTATAACATTATTTCTAATACTTGTCTATCCTTATTGACATAAATCCTGATTCCTGACACCTTACACTGGGAAAAGTACAGATAGAGATGTATTGTGTGTACAGATAGTGTCACTGAAGGCTGAAATAGACCCAGCTGGTTCAGTGTCACCGTCTGCCTGGTGTTGATCATGCATTGTCACATTGTACTGGGGCACATCTAAATGTATCTATTTACCCAGAATGTTTGCAAATACATGCAAATACATTTACCTGTTTTCTGTATTAAAAATAATTTTTTTTAGCAGAATTAAAATAAAAGGCCATCCTGCTTCTCCAACCAAAAGGTATGCGCAAGATCAAAAGACTAATGCTATTAGAGGCGTTGTAATCAATTAGAAAATATGATATGTATTATGATCAGTATTTGACAAACGAGCACTGTACCAACCTTCAGAATTTGTCCACCATCTGGATATCGACGCAGAATATCTTTCAGGTAGTCGATGAAGGGTGGTGCTGTTTGCCCGAAGGACGTTCTAAACAAAGCAGGAGTGAAAGAGTTAAAATTGAAATCAGACACTCAGGGTCAGATAAACTGTGCATATTTTACATTTGAATTCTTGAGGTTCTTTACTTGAAATCTGATCCTAGATACAAAGTGTTTCCTGGTTGACCACAGAAGAATGGGTTGGTTGAGTACAACAGACTCACAACATAACATTCAAGTTCCCATAACATGCCACTTCCCATTTTGAAGTCTAATAATTTGAGGCTCTTGTGGTGATCAGTAGTAGGCCTATGCAAGGGCATGTTTGTAAAGCATTTAATATGGAATCTGCACTTGTTACTGTGACATACAATATCTCCATATGCTCTACAGAGATTTTCAAAAAAATATGTACTGTACATCTAGGCTGCCCTCTAGCTGGGGATAGCAGGTATGCTTTTTCTGAAGAAATCAGTGCTGTTACTCAGATACTACTGCACTGCAAAACTCAGCGTGTTACCCCAATGCCCTAAAATGAGGAACAGGAAACGCCAACATCCTGTGAAGAGGAAGTACACGGATGTGAAAAGGATGCAGGTTAAACTCACCGAGCATTTTTCTTCTTCTTTGAACTCATTCTTCCTGATTTGAGCACTGTAACAGATTCAGAGTATTGTGACAAATGCACCACCACATCCATCCCAAAAACTGGCAATAACTCAACACTGTAAGACCTGACACTTCTAACAAGACAAATAAGAATAACAATGAGATATGAGATATAGATTATCTAAAGTTAAATAGCCTACGTCACGCTAAAACTTTTAACCCAACTGAATATTCAACATGCCACCAGGTTCGCTGCTTTCCAGACTCTTAAAAAACGGGTCCTTCAGGTTTCATTGATAATTTTAATGAGTCACATAAAGTATTGTAGAAGAAACTGACACTGTTTCTCCCCTGTGTGAAGCCACTGCTTTTGCATTTGCAAAGGGGTCCTTAAGTCTTCAGGAACTAATATTAATAGGCTACTTCAGGAACTAAAGAACTAATATTAGCAGTGTTTAGGCCCCTCTCGAATCTCTGATGCTTAGTTTCAAGCTGCTGGTTAATGAAGGCTTTTTTCCCTCCCCAATACACCAGCCTGGGATGCAAGCAGGTGGAGAGGAGTCACAGTCAGTAGGCTACTTTGCAAGAGGTCACTGATAGGTAGTATGGATTTTCACTCCTGAATGATCAGATTTTGACTTAGCTGCCTCACCAACCTAAAGCTTAAATCTGTGTAAATATAACAGTATATTGAGCACACACACAAAATCTCTGTAACCCCTCCTTGCTGAATTAAGACAACAGTAAGCAGTGTACATTTTTAGGCCTACAGAAATAAGGAAGAGGTTATGAGAATTCCTTCAAACTGATTAAATTAATTAGGAAATTTACTTTCTCCATAACACTAAATATACTCCATGACATCACATAACATTAATACACAGCAGATTGATTCTGTAAAGGGACCAACGCCTACCTCAGTCATGTCAGTCCGTTGGGCCGCATCAGCTGTGCTCTTGTCAAGTTCAAGGAAACGAATGATGCTGTGTATCAGTTGCGCTGCCAATAAAAGGCAGGTGATGTCCAACCCAACACCCACTCACATTTTCTTTCGTTTCTTTTGCAGACAAACAGCGAAACGAAACTTAAACTGGTACCCAAACATGATATCTGTCCGGATGGTTTCCTCTCAACTCCCCAATGAAACGAAACTATCTTAACGACAGGAAGCTGACTTTGAGCTTTTCACAACGACAGTCTTAACCTCAAAAATATGAACCGTGTTAACGGACTATACTTCCTCAGTTATGTTCCACATTCACTTTATTTGCTGTATTTCCTGTATAATATCCCCACATATTCCCTGCCGTGTCTGACAGTTACTCCGCCGCTCGCTAGATGATGCTGCAGCCTCTTTGTGTTGCGACGCCGAGCGGCCGCTGCTCGCAGGAGAGCGCAGGACGTGAACGTCTCCCGTCTCCTTCAGCCTCTGTTATTGTGACGTTTACCTGCGCTCGTGCCATAATAATTTCAATACACAGCCATATTTTCTCGATAAGAATGAACACGGTATGTATGTGTGTGATTTATTTTGTCTGCCGTGACTCGCGTCACAGAACAGGCTCATCGTTCAGGGTGACGCAGGGCCTGTAATACAGCTGAGTACTGCCTGTGTGTTTATGTAAATTTCCACATTTGCATGCCGATGATGAGGAAGGTAAATGTTAGTTCAACAGCCGACGCGGTCAGATTGGTTTTCAAACAGTGCTGCTGTGCGCTGTGCTGCGATGTCAGCAACGAGGAAGTCAGTGATTTAGCTTTATACTGTACCACAGTGATAGAGCTGATGGGCTAATGGGCGTGGAGGCAGACGTGGGTGTGCCGTGTGCTGTTCATGACCTCCCTCACTTTCATCACCGTTAACAACAAACACTGTGTCACTTTCAGGTGTCTCTATGATGTGCCAGAGAATGACCCCCCCTGCTCCTCCACTATGGTTGTAGACAGCACTATGCTGGATAAAACCAGTGATAAAGGCCAACAGACTGGGAACTGCTCAGACTGTGGGTGTGGTTTCAACCTACCACCTCCTGATCCTGACTCCAATCCAACCAGCGCTTCATCGCCTCCTAAACAGCAACCATCCAAATGTCCCTCCTGTCAGGCTGGCAGCAGCCTCCCTAACGGTCGACGGCCACACCGGCGCATCAGATTGGACCCTCACAGCTGCAGCGTGTGCAATAAAACCTTCATCTCCTCCGCCCACCTGGCCCTTCACCTGACCACACACAGCAAAGAGAGGAAGTTCAAATGCAGCACCTGCGGCAAGTACTTTCATCAGTCAGCCCACCTGATGGCACACAAGGCGATCCACAGTGGGGACAGGCCGTTTAAATGCCCCGAGTGCGGCAAGACTTTCGGCCGGGCCTCCCATCTGAAGACCCATCGCCGGCTCCACACAGGGGAGAAACCCTTCAAGTGCACCCACTGTGACAAGTCGTTCACCCAGAAGGCCGGGCTCCTGGCGCACGTTCGTCTCCACACATGGGAACGGCCGTACAAGTGTGAGAAATGTGGTGAGGGTTTTCGCTCTTTGTCTCTCCTACTGTCTCACAAGGCTACAGAGTCTTCTGGTCAGGTCAAACCAGTGCCTGCACCTCCACCTCCACCTCCACCTCCACCTCCACCTGCACCAAACCAGCCCCAGAAAACACAGGACAGCCCAGGCGATCTGAAGTGTGGCGTCTGCTGCAGGACCTTTGTTCGATCATCATACATCAGGCTGCAGATTCGCCTCAAGAAAGGACTGCGACCGTATCACTGCAAAGTGTGCAACAAGACTTTTGTCAAACTGAACACGTTTGTGAACCATTGTGATAAACACTTGAGGCAGAAAAAGGACAAAAGCAAGCAGGTAAAAGTCAAAGTTGTTAAACCTCCCTTATTTGTTCCACTCTCCAGGCCTCCTTCTCCTGAATCCATAGCTGCCCAGCCTGTATCGTCAGAGGTCAACACGCGCTCCAGATCAAAAGCAAAGAGTAAAACAGAGCAATGACCAAGAGGAGTGCATCCACTGACACACAAAAATGACTTTAATTAAGAAATGTGTTTTAACAGTTCTGCCACTGCACAGGGTAACAAAAAGGAGAGTAGTGTCAAGTCTTCATAACAATCCCAAAATGCTTTGTAATTTAAGTCCAACACGAGTTTACTAATTGTACAGTTATTTTATTGATTCTTAATTTTATTGTGGACAATTCATTATCATTAAGTTAATTTAGTATACTTAAGCACTTAAGCCTGATTGACATTCCAGTGACATCAAAACTCACTCTAATCTTTAAATCTAGAAAATCCCTGTGCGTTGTACGTCATGGTTAACATTTTTTTTAAAACCACACTTTTGGCATGTATAGCACTTTACAGATAATGCAAAATAAATGTCTGATGTGGAAGAGTATGCACATAGAATAAAAATAAACACTAAAACATAGTGTGGTCTACTTGTTGCACCTGAGAGTTCAAATACTTCTTAATTTGTTATGTTTCAGTTGTCAAGCACTGACATAGGACTGTCTTCTGTAAAAACCCATTTTCCCCACTGAGCCAAACAAGCATTTCAGTTTAAAAGAATAGTTCACTCAAAATTCCAATTGCACTCATGCAGCACTGCATGTTCATATAACGGTTGCAAATGGACACCAACTGTCTTTGTAAAGAAGAGGAGCTTCCGCTGCAAACAAGCTTGAAATATAGAGTAATTAAATTTTTTACAATTTAGCATTTCAGGGCTTCAATACAAGACGGACATTACATACGAGCACTATGGAGGTATTTAGATGTTTTTTGGTGTCTTTTTATTACTAAGACAGTTGGTATCCATTTGTAACCGTTATATGGACATGCAGAGCTGCATGGAGCCCCACTGTAACTCAGAGAGGCCACGGATAACTCTGAAACTTCTCCCAGCCCTTAGTCGACATGAGGATGAGTAGGTAATGAGTGAAATTTCAATTTTGAGTGAACTATCCCTTTAAGTTACAGTGGTGCTCCACAGTTCATTCTAGTCACGATATTAATCACAGTGTGATGAATCACCTGGGCCTGTAGTTAGTTATCCGGCGAACAACAGTGCAACTACTCGTCCTTCTAGATGAGGTTTCTTTGACCGCCATGTTCATGAATGACACGCTTCATTACAGGTCAGCTGCAGCTCGCAGCCAATCCCTCCCTGATCCTTAACTTAACAGAGGTTGTGTTAGAGTTGTTTACTGTGAATCTCCACCGCTGATAGGTCTGTCACCTCCACATGGGGAAACTCTTTGTCCCGACCTATGGACACAGACATAAAGAAGGACAATGAAGGCAGACAGAGTTTGTGATGACAATGCCAGATCACTCATATGAGGTAAGCATAGTGAAGATTTGGTATTTGCCTGGCAGCTGTCTGTTTCCTCTGTGCTATTGTTAATGTTCCAGTTCAAGGTAACAGTCATGTGGCGTCTCCAGACGGGGTTCCTGCGCAGGACAATAGTTCCACTGATCAAGTCTCCTGCACACACGCTGACCGGGCTGTCTAGCATGAACAGAGTCTGCTTCCAGTGTGT
Source organism: Decapterus maruadsi (assembly GCA_030347415.2). NCBI lineage: Eukaryota > Metazoa > Chordata > Actinopteri > Carangiformes > Carangidae > Decapterus > Decapterus maruadsi. Next base: position 12,566,330 of record CM064902.1, on the reverse strand, counting down.
TGGCCTGAGGAAAAAAAAAACTGTAATTAATAATGTTGTAAAATACAGTTTTGCAGAACAGCATCTGCACAACAGACTTTCTTATATTTTGTACTCAGAGTTGGGTCCTGTGTTGAGCTCCACTGTTGCGCCCCCTGTCTCTAGGCTCTGGAACTGAACGGTGAACCAGGCAGTGAATCCATGGAAAATACCAGACTTTTCCACACAGAATTGAAACTGACCCTTTATTTCCTGGGAAATGAAACCACACAACCTTAGTCATAATATCCTAGGGGAGAGGTGGGGTAGAGCAATTTGTAATGATGAATCACACAGCACCTCTAGGTCTTTGACTTGCAGAGTGTACATATCCAGGCTGATCACGTCACAGGGAGAGCTGAGGCAGTCACTGGGATCAATGAGGTGACTGAACTTGGGTTTGGCGAAGAACTCCTGCTGTGCCAAAGACCTACAGAGAAAATGACAAACAGTATTAAATCTCTTATGAGAAAACAAAGTTAAAGAATAGGTATTTAACAGTGATATAATAATATTCTATGGATTTATTCCCAAGTAAATTTGAACACAACTAACTTGGTCTGTGCTGAATTGGTGAGGAGCATACATTATGAACCTGAATGAATTTAGGGAGAGATGACATGAGCCAATGATATTCAGTAGATTATCCTGCCAATGTACAACTGCAATGCTACTAAAATCTGCTGATTAGTAGCTCTTACTGCAGAGGGGTGAAGTCCAGGCCATAGGGACGCTCCCAGAAGGCCATTTTCTCTGCATAATAGCTGTTAGCCTGACATGGCACCAGGGCAAGGGCCCCGGATGAGGGCCACATCACACCACCTTCTCTCAGCCAACGGTCCCGGGCCACCAGCACTGACTCCACCATGAACTCAAACTAGACCAGAGGGAGGCGACAAAGAAACACAGCACAGAGCACACAAAGCGCTGAGAGTAGAAGTGCATGATTGGATGCAATAAAAACTAATGACACTGACCTAAAGCCTTCAGAGTACAAATATCTAAATATCTTGACATTGTTATTAATCAGTGGAAGTACAAGTATCAGCAGTGTCATGATTACCACCAGGCAGTTGCCCATCCACTCAGACACCAGGACGTCCACCTGCTCGGGCAGCTCGATCTCCTCAGCTCTGCCCTGCAGGACCGTGACGACCTCGTCATATTCATTCTGCTTCACCAGCTGTCTGGTATACTCCGCCATGGAGCTCGCCTCCACAGCATACACCTAGAACACCACAGGTTAACTTGCACACATTATACACCATGATGTTTTGTAGCAACACTCCTTGTCCAGCAGATGGAAGCATAGGTTCACTAAAGTTAAAAATATGAATTATACTTAAGAATTCTGAGTCATTTCCTATCTCATATCTTAATCTTTGTTGTGACATTGAGTACATGGAAACTTAGAACTAGTCCAAGCTTGCAGTATAACACACTGAAAGACCTTATTATATATGACCATGTATAAACTTGATGCACATGTAGACAGTTCAAGTTGATTACCGCTGAGGGCTGTGCCAGCTGAGCACAGAACAGGCTGATGATGCCGGTTCCACAGCCGAGGTCCATCACCACCTTACTCGTCAGAGAAGCACTGTTGCTGAGAATAACCTGTCGATACGCTTCAGTGCGACTCTTGTCTGACAACATCTCCAAATGAAGCCTCTGCAACATGAGACAAAATGAATTAAATACAATAAGTGATGTCATTTGTTGAAAGTATGTAATGATTTCAACATGCAACAACTCGAGACACTGTCATCATGATTCATGACTGTATTGGCGTTTTTGCAGTTCTTTTATGTTGGAATCAAAAGGGTTATCAAATAAAATATAAATGTTCATTGGAAGAAATACAGTAGCTATGTTGTGATAGCAAAACAGAAATATAAAACAATTTCTTGTAATTGAATGACTGAAAGACACACAAAAAATGAGAAATAGATTTTCATTTTTATAATATCCATGGTTGAGGCAGACGGCTGCCCACCCCAAGCCTAGTTCTGCCTTCACTGAAGTCACTTTCTCATGGTGAGAATTATTGGGTCGCTGTAATCAACTTTGTAATGAGCTGCTCTATTGAAAAAATGCATTTGGATAACTTCTGTTGTGATTTGGTGTCATTTCAAAGAATGGCTTGATTTGACGTGGTTATCTATTTATAATGGCTTATTGGTTTATACTTATTAGGTTAATTTCGGTAGAGGATGGCAATTTCATATTGTGATGATAGGAAACTTGGCTGAAAGGCAATCTACCACAGCAAACCACTAAGGATCCACATTAACAATAAACAGTTTCCTCATAAGGCTTCCAGCTGTTGTTTCGATGTGGTACATTCAAGGAAACACTGATATAAAAAGATTTCAGAGTCCATAGATGCACATGTGTTGTGAATCTAGATGTCCTTAAACACAGCAAGGCTGTAACTTCTGTGTTTACTGTTTACTGGACTCTGGTAAGATCCAGGTGTCTGCATGTTATATACAGCCTATACAGCTACCAGGGTGACATGCATGGCTGGCTGCACTAAGAGATGCAAATGAGTGAAGGCTACACATCACTTGTTGCTCTGAGACATGCAGAGTAATATTTGTATAGTACTTGAAAGTTCCTCACCAGTGTCCCATAACTGCCAAAGTATTCCTCATCCTGCCATGGGTCGTCCAGGGAGGCGTCTCCTTCTTCTTCCTCCTCCTCTTCCTCAGCAGCAGCAGCAGCACCTGTGCGCAGGTAGCTGGCAGGGACATAACCCATGACCCCCCGCAGCTCTGCCCACCACCAGTCAGACGAGGGCTTGGCGTGCACGAGCAGTTTATCCCCTCTGCTGAAACAAAGCTGCGGGACAAAAGCCAAACATACATTGCTAAATGCACCAACTTGGACCTCTCTAAGAGTGCATACTGCAGGAGGTCTGTGTGGGACGCTGTTACCTGGTCGCTACCAACTCCAGAGAAATCGGAGCGAGCAAAGCACTCTGTGGGAGATGCGTCGTCCTCGTCCTTTTTCTCTGCCTGCACGTCGGACATTTCAAGTAACGTTTCAAATCTTTACCACGAGATCACACGCAAACACTGTAAGTTAAAATCAGGTTAAAATGTGAAATGAGTGCTGGAAACATTTCACAACATTTCATATGGCGCGAGTGCACCAACGCTTCCTGTCCTGACGTCAGAATAAGTTACTGTGCCTTCACTTGCCGTCGGATTTTCAACCGTCACTGGGTAGTTATTGTACAACGCCAGTAACGTATGGCAGTTATTATGCCTACTGTTAATCCTATCTATGTATATTTCTTGTGACATCGAATCGACGTTTTGTATTATAGCACAGAACCACACAAAATTTGTCAAATTGGCATTGGTCAAAGGAATTTTCCGAGGAGCCCCTGAAGGCAACATCACGTTGTGCATTTGAGTGCAGAAACAACTTGTTCCACTTCTTAAAGAGTATGTGAAAGGTTATTATCAGTATTACTCACGTTTCAGAAACCTTACTGCTCTGCTCTTATTAGTATTGAAATAGCTTTGTCTTTTTAAAAAAAAATACAACTTGCAACTTTACTTGAGTTTAGCTTTATTCATCACTTCACCGTTATCCCAAGTTAAGTTATCCAGCTCCCATCCTCTCTGGATCATCAAAATAGTTTACTCATTTGCTGCGTTTACATTTTTGTACATGAACAAGGTATTTTGACATTGGTTGTTTTGTGTTGAGTAAATTCAATGAAGGCACGTTACACATCATATAAAACGTTAAAAAAAGTATTTTTATTACAAAGTAATACAACAATGAATAGACAATATAACTCTATAAAATAATATCAGCTGACTCTCAGTCTGACAGCCATCACATTGTACACATTTCTTTTTGACTGCAGGATTCAGTGCAGTCCTTGTTTGTTTTTTTCAGAAGCAGGTCACACATCACTGGTCAGAAGTATCAGTTGTCTGTTTTTGACTTGAGGAAGGGCTTGTGCAGCACATCATAGAGTCGTCTCGCCTGTGTGCACAAAATCAAGGCAGTAATTCAACAAATGTTCCATCTACCATCCATATATTCATATCCTGCTGAGTATATTTATTTACCTTTTGTGGTCCAAGGCCTGGACAGAGAACCAAGTCCTCCTTAGACGCACTGATGATTCCTTCTACAGACTGTAAGAAAAATAAATGAATAAAAAAAATCATCATCTGAGAGCAGTGACCACAGAACATCTAGAAATGAAATCAAATGGAATGACACTACTCACTGTGAAAGTAGACAGCAAGGTAATGGCATCAGTTTTGTTTATAGATTTAACAGTGGTGAGGCAGTCTGAAACCTTTAAAAAAAAAGAAGTTTTAAAATAATTAATCATCAACAATTAACCTACTTGAGCACACAGCAAAACTTTAACAGATTATTTTCTTCCAACTGCATTATTACTTAAATCTGTCATATATTAAAATCATAACTCACATTTCTGATTTGGCATTGAAAAGAGAAAATAATAAATCCACCAACCTTTGATAGATAATTCTTTTCAACTTGCTCCTTCAGTAGGTCTGCAGGTTTCTTTTCATACGACTTATAAGTTTCTAGGTAACGTCCTGCCTCCTCTGGGCTGTCAAATCAACATACAGACATTTAAAACAATCTCCCACTACAGTCCCTTCTATGTCTGTGTCCTTCTTGGCAATGGTTGTTTGACTGTGTTCTCTAATATTTTCTGTTAGGTAAACTCTTGTTCTTCTTTGCTGTATTTGTTGCTCTCTCGACACCATTGTAAATGAGGCCCTTCCTCAATGGTCTTCGAGAATAAATAAAGTTATAAATAAATCTGTTGTCCTACCTCCAAGCCAAGATGAGTGTGCAGTCAGCCATGATGCAGATGCGAGCCAGCTCCTTCAGTGCATGATGGGGATCCTTCTGTGATGAAAAACCATAAATAATAATGATTTTTTTTTTTTACATAAGAAATTTAACAATTCATTAATATGACTCATCAATGTGAAGGTCAGTGTGGCACAGCACTTTTAAAACTTACCACGTCTACCTGAACCAGTAACACTCGCAGAGTGAAAGTCTGTCCAAGCTGCTTCAAACGGTCATGGATGTAGTTGGGGTTGAGATTGTGATACCTCAAACTTAGCAACAGAGCACACAAAAGGAAGATAACATATGAAAATCAGTGTAAAATACAAACTGTTTACTGCTTTGTGTGCACATGCAAACACCTCTTCTTGATCTCACACACATTTATACACTATATTGGAGAGACAAAAACCCACCTAAGGAAGAGAGCACACGTTGTCTGTCCCAGCACATAGTCTGGTACAACATCTCCAAACTCCCATGGGACGCTCCTTACAAACTTCAGTATAGGATTTCCCCTCTGAATCAATGCAAACAAGTGTAGGCTAATGTTACAGTAGATTTACCACAGAGGAAACCAAATTACAAACATGAAAACAATTTTGTTTCTTTGCAACATTAAGTGTCTGACCCTCCATGGGAAGCAACTAAAAATCTTATTTCCTGGTAATTTGCCCCTGTCTAGAAATAAACAATAATTCTGAGACCTGTCGGGGACTGACAACGATGCTGCTCCCGGACCCCGCCGGTTTAGGACCTGGGCAGAGTTTTGCATCTGAGTGAGCCTCTTTCAGGTCCGTGGCAGCCCCCTGTGTCTGCCCACTCTTCTGAACCCCCTCAGATCCATGTTCAGCCCCTTTAGTGGAGCCCTGAACCGTTTCACATCTCGCTGTAGCAGAAGATCCTGAACCAGCCTCGGGTTGTTTCAGACTGGCAGATCCGTCGCCTTCAGGCCTGGGCAGGTTGGGGGTCTCCTTTCTTTGAGGAGATTGAGCCACATTGCTTTTACTCTGGACGATGTATTCTGCATAAGACAGGGGCTGGTCCACTGACCCAGGAGCGGGATTGGCCAATGATGCATGTGAGGCTGACGTAGACTGTCCCGCTCTCGTTGAGGACACAAACTGCGGCTTTGGCTGGAAAACAACAATGAATGAAATCATGTGAAACAACCACTCAGGTCAACCTGCTCATGGCTAAGCTAGATACCAGCCGTGAGAAGTTGGCGTTAAATTCTGCAAAAATACGGACCGGTGTTCTTTCTTTCGTGAAAGCAGAATCGTCCAGGTCGATGTTAAACCTCTTCTTCATGTCACTCAGCTAATAAACGCTTCCTAACTAAACACATGCTACTCACTACTAGTGACACTTTTCGTTACCGTCTCACAACAACTCAGACAGGGCAACAACGACACTTCCGGTTCTTATCCTTCAGAATAAAAGCATCTTCTCCACACAAACGTTAGGCCTATTTTAAAATTGTCTCGAGCTACAGAAACAAGTACAAACTTATGTCATGATAGCGTTTTAACCAGAATTTACTGGTCTTGAAAAACAGCAGAGGTGGTCTACATTTATATTCTAAAAACTATTGCACAAACACTAGGCCTTTATGTTATAACATAACAGCTTTTTCAACAGCGTCCATAGCATGAAAAAGAGAAAATAAATGAACAAGATAAAGGATAAGGCGCATTACGTAGACGACGACAACAACAACAACAGCAGCAGCAGCAACAACAACAAGCAAAGTTGATCACACAGTGATGAAGTTTGCCCATGGATGTATTACATTTGTATTGCTTTTTCCTTAATTTGCTACTTTTACAGTCTGCTACCATAGAGTGGGGTTGCCGGGGAGACCGTGACGCCGCCATTCAAACTGCGCAGCATGGCATGTTGGGAAATCTTTGCTCATCATGGCGGACCAGTCAGTTGGCTAACAGTGACGGTTAGCAGGCTCAGCGATTGTTTAGTCCCGCACACTCCAGGACCGCAGCCATTGGTGTTTTTTGAACAGACACTGCAGCCACCGAACATAACCTGGGTAATTATATGCTACACAACGGACTCCACTGAAGAGCGAACAAACTTGTTTTGCTAAGAGAAGTAGCAGCTAAAACTAGCTATTTAAATAGCTACGAGCGTGCTAACTTAGCCTAGGGACAGTGTTGAGGCCGCGTTGTGCAGGCGGCATGTTTGGCTCCTTCAGCTTATAAATTGTCTAACGGGTAAACTTTGCACAGCAGTTCGCCTTTAATTGAGCAGCGATCTAAAAAAAGACTAAATGGCGGTTAATGAAACCTTTCGTTGGCTTAGCTGATGTTCATGGTGGTGCTCTTTGAATGGACGGTAGCGCTAGCTGCTGCAGCGCAGTGCAGGCCCAATGCTGTTTGGCGTTACCTAACGTTTTAATGAACTATTTGTTGTTGCCTAAAACTTTTGTACTCGGTTTGCCTCCGTACCGCATCTGGTCAGTATGTAAAATATTCATCTTGTGTGTAATTAACCACGGTGATATTAGTATCAGAAGACAGAAGAACCAAATTCATTAACGTTTTATGACATCTAAAATAACATGTTGGCAGCCATACGCTTGATGGTTAGCTTTAGCATAAATGGAGGCGACAACGTATCAGTAACGCTCTATGTGTCGACAAACGCTGCATAACCATGAATGTTGGTATGTAGCATCTATACCAATCTTGCATTGTTGTTTACGGGTCGTTTATTGTTGCTTACAGTAGGGCTGTAGTTTCGTGAAATGAAGGCTGTGGATGTTTTGAATCCAATGTGCGGGAGACTGTGGCTCCATGACCCATGTTTGAAAACAGCCGTAGTCCGTCACATGTTGGTGTGTAAGGTGGCATCGCTAATGTTTGTGATAAAGCTTCGTGATTCTAAGACGACTAGTTGCTTCAGACAAGCTGGGTTTTTTGTTTTTTTAAAAGAAGAAATATTGTAATAATAAAACAAACCAGATCTGCATATACGTAATGGGTTCCGTGCCAACAGCAAACCCAAATTCTGATGAACTGGATGTCTTTGAGATTAGATCAATTCTACGTTTAGAGTATAATCTACATTTATAACTTTATCTGCACTTGTAATACTTACTTTAGTCAATACAGGGACAGTAAGCTTTGTTATAGTACAACGGGGTTTGATTGTTGTTTAGCTAGTCATTTTCCCACGCGCCTCGTGTTTACTCAGTGTAATCTTTCGAGATCGTCTAAATGCGAAAAGTATACGGCCACCCTGTTATCTCCTCTGCTAGGCATTCTGTAGGTTTTTCTAAGATCATGAATTATTGTGTGTTTGGGGTCCAGGTGTCTTGGTTACCCTGCACAACAGCTGAGTAGCTGTAGACTAGAAATAAAAATGCTCTTGTGAGACTGGAGTATGTACAGCAACTGGGGCAATTCAATATCACATCAGCCAAAAGATGCTCATCTGATATCAGTATTGGTCACCTGTTTTTTTTAATTTTGGGGTGAATGAGATAAGGTCAGAGACACAGAATGAAGAAGTAGTTCACTGGAGTTCACTGATAGTTCAACCCTTTTAGTTACAAAGCACTTTTTCAATTCCTGTACACAGCAAACATTGGAAATGAATCATGAAACAGAACATGTCCAAAACTGGTGTGTCTTCTCAAATGCACTGTTGTTTTTTTTAGAGAGGAGTTTCATTCAGCAGCACTCTTGAAAGCAGACTTTCAGTAATTCTTGCATTCATGAAGACAAAATGTTTAATTCAAACTGTTTTAGAAAGGCGTTGATTCAGTTTGGCATTCATTTTGGATGTTGTAGCTTTTGGTACTGTTGGCCATTAGGTGTTTAAAATATGTTATCCACTGCATGTATGACTTAAACAAATAGGCCTATGACACGTTGATGCACCAGACAAAAGGGATACCAATTTTATGAAATTCCTTAGTACCCTTCCTTTCCTTTATGTATATAACATAAGAAATGCTTCTTGATGTAATCAAGATGGTGTTACTTACATTTTGCCATGGCATGGCGTTGAAATGTTGAGTTACAGTACCTCTGTTTCCCTCCTTAGTGTTGAGTGAGGGAGCAGCACACCAGTGACTTTACAAGGAAGACATCAGCTGTACCGGCACAATGGAATGTGCAGTGGACATCCCATCAGGTGAGTGCTGGGTGGTACTCGGGTATCTACTGTATGTCATTAATGTTTCTTTAGCTGCATTTTTGATCTTTTAGAAACTCAATGTTGGACAAATGTCACTGTGCATGCATAAATAGCATATAATGTATATAGTTTGTGTTATATGAATACAAATTAAGAATACTACTTACTTTATTATTCCCCAAAAGGGAATGTGTTATACACATGATGTATGGCTGGTAAGCAAATCACCTTATGTGTATATCTTAAACAGACTATGCTAATCAACAAAAGCCTAAAGGTCAAACAAAATTAAATTCAGTAAATTAAAGTGCAATTAATAATTGGTTTAAAAAATACCTTGCTCTAGGCTATATGTTCTGCCATATACTTGTGAAATCTGAAACTGGGTGCCCTCTGCAGGTGAGGATGAGGCACCAGAGAAAGATGACTTGAATGCCAAGGAAGTGAATGAGCCACCTCATAAGAAAAACAAGAAGCACAAAAAACACAAGAGCAAGAAGAAGAAGAGAAAGAGAAAGGGGGAAAAAGAGAGCAGTTCAGAGTCTGGCGCCGAGTCTGATGTTGAACCACCACCTCCACCAAGACCTGTCCGAACCACCAGAGCCAGGTCAGAAAAGTTCCAAAAGATATAATTACGAGTACCACAAGTAAACCAAATGGAGTATTGTCTGTGATTGATAACTCAAAATGATCTTCCTTACATCTTATACATCTTAAATTCAACTTGTGCAGCAAAGCAAGATATGAAAAAGTAATCACATTTTGTATCACAGTGTTTCTGATGCTTGTTTCTAGTCTATTTCTAGTCATATCTATTGCTGTTCAGACTTACCTAGTTACTCTTTAACAGATTGGGGTAGAAACATGGGGTGCAGGAGACAAAAGGCGGAAAGCTACATGTTGACAGAGATATAATTGTCCAGAATTTCTGTATTCTGTAATTCTGTACATTACCGAAACTCGAAAAGTGTAAATTAACTTTTCCTTGTGTCTATAGTGCCCGTCTGGCAGCAGCTGCTGGAACTGGAGAACATGCTGGGCTAAAAGAGGAAGGTAAAAAGGATGTTATTACAGGTAAGAGATCCGTACATATTACAGTTCATTTTGCTCAGAAAGTAGGAGGTGATTTTTTCTGTTATTATGGAGTTGTCTTTGTTTTTTGTTTTTTAAAATATTTTCTTCTAATCTTAGATCGTGGGGACACAGAAGGTGATTCAAAATCCAAAAAACACAAAAGACATGCTGCCAAGAAGAAGAAAAAGAAGAGGAAGAAAGATGAAAAGCAGGAAAAGAAATCTCCATCACGCTCCCCATCTGAAAGCAGTTCAGCTTCAGGTTCTGAGTCTGAAGGTGAAGGAGGTAAAGGAGCTGCAGATGGCAAATACTCTCCGGCTGGAGCATCTGACTTGCAAGAAGCTGTTTCCAAACTGGGTTCAAAAAGCAAACGTGGGGAGGAGAAGGGGGTTCCCACTGCTGTGCAGAAACCTGCACCGCTTGGAGTAAAGAAAGATATTTCAAATACAGATGTACCCCCAGTGGAAGGGAAGGGCAGTAACACCAATGGATCTGAAAACATAATGAGGTCGCCCTCTGCAGCTCTGGATGAGATGACACAGACGGCGGCAGTTAGGGTTAAGGTAGAGGGTAGTCATGGAGATGGTGCGTTCAGCCATGCCCAGGAACTGCCTGACATCATCCCTAAACAGGAAGGTGCTACCCCAAGAGATGACTCGGGCCTAAAAGATCAGGCCAATTCAGTTCAGAGAGCCAAGGCTAAGGAATGTGATACATCCAGGTCTAGGTCTCCTTCCCCTGCCAGGGGCTTGGACATTAAGAGGTCTGGTTCAAGTCATAGTCGGTCCCCGACATCTAGTCCCAGTAGACAGCAGTCTGGTGATCAAACAGACACAACAATGAGAGAACAGCCCAGAACCCATTCCAAATCACCTTCAAAGGGAAAACGCTCTACAACCCCTCCAAAGAGTCAGCAGCTTTCCCGCTCTCGGTCCCGCTCTCAGTCTCCTAAACCTAGAAGGAAGTTGCACTCTCCATCACCCAAATCTCCTAAGAGGGGTAGCTGCCAGTCTCGGTCCACATCTCGCTCACCCACCCCCAAGAAGAAGGCAAAGTCACCTAAGAAGTCCAAGTCACCTAAACGTCGGAGAAGTTCTTTGTCGGTCTCTCCTAAACGTCGCAAGGGTTCCCCCTCTCCGAAAAGAAAGGTGTCTCGATCACCTAAACGTAGTGGCCGCAGGTCCCCCTCTCTGTCTCGCTCCCCAAGGAGAAGTCGGAGGTCAAAGTCACGTTCCCGTGGTCCTGCGAGGCGCTCAAGGACCCGCTCACCCAGACGAGGTGGTGCAGTTGGCAGGCGATCACGCTCACGCTCTGTCACAAGGACTCGTCGTTCCACCTCCAGATCTAGACGTGCCGTTCGTCGTTCCAGGTCGCGGACACCGGTGAGACGTGCAGGAGGCAGACGGTCCAGGAGTCGATCCTTGTCTCGGCGTAGGAGGTCACCACCCCCCAGATCCCGCCGTTCACGCTCCCGATCAGTTCGCAGGAGCAGACGGACTCGATCACGTTCCATTGTGGTCCTGAAGCGCAGCCGTCGCTCCAGGTCCAGAACACCTCCCTCCCGACGACGGTCTAAATCCAGGTCGCCAGTCAGAAAGCGCTCTCGTTCACCTGCCAGGAGAAGTCGTTCTCCACCAAGGGTATCCAAGCGCTCCAAATCCCGCTCACTGTCACGAAGGCACCGGTCGAAGTCACACTCACCACTACCTGCAAAAAGGAGGTCCAAATCTCCAAAGAAGAGTGGAAGACGGTCCAAATCTAAATCTGTCTCTGCAGGCTTGAACAGATCAAAGTCCAGGTCCAGGTCTGAGTCAAGCGATGGGCGGTCTGGCAGCTCCTCTCCAGCTCGATCCGCATCTGCCTCTCCTGTTAAAGCAACGACACTGCCTTCTCCAAAGGCAGAGCACACACCTGTAGAAACTGGAGGACCTCCAACTACAACAGGTCTGACTTCACATTTCTAGGTTTTTCTGTAATAATCCAAATGTATTTTTGTTTAATTGCTCTATCTGCTCTGCTATTAGGAGTGCTTACCTGTCACTGCAAAACAAAATCTTGAATCCAGACATATCACCCACACACATAATTATTATTGTCCTCCGACAAGTTACTCTCATGCCTGCATTCCTCCAAGCTGATCAGATATGCTAGTTAGTTGCTACCTAGTGGTTTCAGATGGGAGAATATTAATGAATTAATGTCACATTATCATGCATCAATGCAGGTGGCTGGAAACCCGTGCCCTCGGCAGCTGCCTCCAGTCCCCAAGTTGGGAGCTCCTCAGACAAATTGCAGGAGCAGCCTGCAACCAACCATGACGAGGAACAGAAGGAGCTTACCAGCGCATCCAATGAACGAGATGATTTCAGATCCAGGTCTGCTTCCAAAGAGCCTAACCCAAACAGATCAGATTGTTCAGAAGGCTCAGATGAAGAGCAGGAGTCTTCCTCTCCAGTTAAAATGATGCCTAAACGTCAGAAAAGCCCCTCAGTTTCAGCGTCTCCTGTACAGAAGAAGCAGTTGTCAAAGTCACGCTCAACTTCATCGCCTCGACGATCAACATCCAAGTCTGCATCACGAAGGAAGCAGTCCAGGTTTGTGATTATTTTTTTCCCAGTGCAGAAAGAGTATCAAGTTCTTTTAAGGTATTGGATTTTAAAGACTTAATTAAGGAACTGTATTTGATAGGCATCACCAGAACTAATGCTCACATCACGCTGGACTGCACTGTGTGCAAGTATTCATCAGTTATATCATTGACTTTTTCCTCAGGTCCAAGTCTCCAGTGAGGAAAAGAGAATCTGTCTCTCCATCAGAAAGGAAGAAGCGACGGTCTAAATCACCTGCACGCAGGCGGCGGTCACGGTCGCGTTCCGCCACACGCCGTAAACGTTCATCCTCCAAGCCTCGAACCAGAATCCGCCGTTCAAAATCTCGCTCTCCAACCCGCAAGAGGCGATCTCGAACCCGTTCACCCAGTGGCCGAGGGAGGAGGAGGTCCAAGTCCACACAGGGGAACAAGCGATCCAGGAGCCGCTCCGCAGGCCGAAGGAAAAGGTCTAGATCTGGAGACAGAAGCAGGCGATCAAGGTCTCGCTCCTCTGATCGTAGACGCAGGTCTAGATCAAGGGGCCGAGGGAGGCGCCCAGTGTTTCGCAGTCGTTCGTTTGATAGACGAGACAGGTGGAAGAGGGAACCTAGCCACTCTCCAGTTCTCATCCTGCGCAAACAGCGCCGCTCAGGGTCGCGGACAAGACGCAGCACCAGCAAGACTCCACCACGGCTGACTGAACTGGGTAAAACAACCAGATATTATCCAATGACATGTTCAATCCTAACATTTTTGATTCAATATTTAAGAACACTCATGCAACATATTAAGTGATTTTGAGTAAAGAGTTGACTAATTTCTTCTGTTTAATGTTATCCTATTTCCCTCTCTGTCCACCCTCTGCATGTCCCATGTATTACCCCTCCCCTGTGTCTCTTTTTCACCTTCATTTGCACCTTAGACAAGGACCAGTTGCTGGAGATAGCTAAGGCTAATGCGGCTGCTATGTGCGCTAAGGCCGGGGTTCCCATTCCTGAGAGTCTTCGGCCAAAAGCCATCCTCCAGCTCCCTCTACCCACCCCATCCCCTGCGCCACTCTCCTTACCTCTACCTTTACCTCTCCCAATGGGCATGGGGATGCCCAACATGCCGAATATGCCCAATATGGGTCCAATGGGGATACCCACTATTCCCGGAATGCCCAGCATGTCCAACATCACCATGAGTGCTGCTATGGCAAGTATGACAGCGGCTACCATGACAGCTGCCTTGACCAACATGGGTGCCCTTGCGGCCATGCCTCCCCTTGCCCCACTTCCCACCATAACCAACAAGCCCCCCCCATGCCTGGCGCCCCCAACACCAACCCTTAACCTGGACCACATCGAGGAAGCAAAGCGGAAGGTCACGCAGCAGGCTAACATACACACCATCAAGGAGCTTACAGAGGTAAATATTGGGTTTATTCGTCTTAAAGTGTGACAGTGGTTGTATTTTATGCACATGTTCAAATGAAGAAATGCTGAGGAGTGTTTTATTTTTTTATGTATTACCTGTGTCTGTACAAAGTAATGGTGGATGCATCTTTCTTTCTTTTTTTGTAGAAATGTAAGATGATTGCAAATAGCAAGGAAGAGATGGCCATCGCTAAACCCCATGTCTCAGACGATGAAAGCTAAAACCGCCAATTCCTCACGGTAATATTTCCACTCTTTATTTTTTCCATTTGTTTGTCACTTAGTGTTTTTAAATTTCACCTCATTCCATTTGGACATTGGGTGTTTTAATCACTCAATTAAAAACACTGTTGGGATTCCCCTTTCCAAACATCATATACCAATAGTCAGAAATGGAATCCTACAAGCGTTTAATTTAGATATTACCTTGGGTACTTTCCACAGTTTCACAACATTTAAAGTTTAACATCACTAGATGGCGGAGCATCAGATATAAACAATCAGTTGTCACAGAAAGTGTTGGACGTGAGGAGAAAAAAATGCAGCCCCCCCCCTCCTCCTCCTCTGTGCGATTGGGGAAAGGATAGAAAAAAACTCCCCAAGCACAACCAGTTAATTTGAGATGTCTCAGACCGGATTCAATCCAGCTACAGAAATGGGTAACTTTACCATGAGAAGCAGCCTCTCTGTTTTCAAAACAACGTTAATTTAAAATCAGCGAGAGGACAACTGAAGAAAGACACAGGGGCGTGGAGAGAAGTGTTTAATTCAGTGACTGTTACATTACAATTTACTATTGCATTTTCCCGATTGAGGTCGGTTTTCCCTTTCCAAGTGAGCCTTTGTGATTGTTGATCAAAACAACAACAGATTCAGCATTTGCCCCACGGAAACTACACTGGTGGCTAATTTTTGGATAAATTTAATTATGGCTCCCCCCGACCCATCTTTTGCATATTTCAGCTTATTTTACGCTATTACTGCTGTATTTGCGATAATGCACCTTTAATTAATTACTTGAATCAACAACATGAGCCTTTGTGATTGTTGTATGTGTAGCATTGACGCAAGATCTCTCTTTGCACACAGCCACTCTCATCGAAGGACTGAAGGAAAATGTGTAAAAAAAAAAAAAAAAAAAAGCTTAAAAGGAGGACCTACCTTTCCACAGTTCTCTCTGGCAGCCAGATAGCCTGACTGAGCCTCATAAACCACCCAGAAGAAGAGCACCCTAGTTGTCACAGTTATGATGTAGGAGCACCGGCACCAGCCACTGCCCTCCTCAGCTCCCCAGTTTGTTTCTGTGTGTGTGTGTGAGAGAAGGGCCAGCCTGTCACCACTGATACCACTGAGAAAACTGGACATGCTGACCTGTGTGCACAGTTGTATGACTGTAAACTGAATCCTGTGTGTGAAAAGTATGTGTGTATATAGTGACTTTGACCCCTCAGTGTTTCTGCTTGTTCGAGCAGTCACTGTTGTAAAGACTGAAGAGAAAACAAACCAAACTAACTAGTGGCGCAAGTGTTTTTGTAAAAGATTAGTTTCTCTAAATTTGTTTTACCTTTATGCTTTCTTAAATGATTGTGTTGAGTGGAGGTTGCTTCCTTGTTCTGCTGTATTCCCCTGGTTACCTCTAGTCCCATGGTTTTATAAGCAAATAATGCAAACGAAGTCTTGGTAGATCCTCACTTGATTTGTTTTCGTAAGCCTAGGTCTCCAGGGCATGTGTGTCATCATGTATGAATCCTGGACCAAGGTGCCAGGTTTGGTTATTTTGAAGAGAGGGAATAAATGAATACATTGGCTGCTAAAAGAAGACAATTTGAAATTTGGCTGTGACAAAAATGAAAATCTCCACTCACAAAATATAACTAATTCAGTTAGTACTGCCCTGGGTGTAAATTTTTTACTCAAACCTGGTATTTCATTTGGGCTTTGCTTGGATTTAACCAGGAAACAGATCTGCTCTACATTTGAATTGGCATTTCATTTGCCACAGTTTGGACACCACTATCCTAACACTCATTGTTTCTGTCTTGCAGAAGACCATAAGATGTGACGTAAAGGTCCAGTGTGTAGGATTTAGTGGGAGCTACCGGGA
Source organism: Decapterus maruadsi (assembly GCA_030347415.2). Classification (NCBI taxonomy): domain Eukaryota; kingdom Metazoa; phylum Chordata; class Actinopteri; order Carangiformes; family Carangidae; genus Decapterus; species Decapterus maruadsi. Next base: position 12,550,102 of record CM064902.1, on the reverse strand, counting down.
AGGTCGCAGATTGTAACTTGCTGAATAATCCCCCTTCAACCTCCCTTTCCAAGCTCGTAGGAAGCCTACGGTGGCATTCAGGTAACATAGAATGATAAAGGCCAAAAAGATGAATAATTCTTAGTTTCAGGTGATAATACACTCATGAATGAATGTTAAGGAATATAATGTCTTCCAGTAGACCTCTCTCAATCCTACACACTGGTTCTTTAAGATGCATAGAAGGCATACATATTTTAATTTGCTCAATATTAATTAGTACAATGTTATTTTTAAATTAGGAGAGACATTGAAAGGTCTGTGTTTCTATCATTCATCATCTGGGTTTGATTTTTGGAGCAGCAAACAGCATAGTACCTGCCAAGAATTAAGACTTGTGATAAAAAACATTCAACTGGTCCCTGAACCACCAAGTATAAATTAGATCAGCGTAACAAATTTTAGTTCTGAAGAGGAGCAGGAAGGAGGGAAATAGAAGTTCTCTGAACTTGATACTGTAAATGGAAGTAATTCTTACTTGTTTCATTGTGTGACAGATACACAATTAAAACAGTTTTGAATTCACTTTAGAGATACTTTGGTCTTTCTCTTAGGCTGTTTACATTATTAATACATAAATGCCATTGGTGTCATTTTTTTTTAGAGGCACTCGAGATAATAATTCATGTTATTCCACTGAGGGTGACATGTGGTAATAGGGTTGAAGATGTTAGACTGCGTGTTAGACTGTCAGGTTCTTTTATTTTCAAGTTTTTCTTTAAAAACAAGTTTTAACCACATGGAATTTGATCATATTGCAGCATTGCATTCAAGAGGCAAATAGAGTATTGTCATAAAGAATAGAACATGTAGTAATTTGCAAACGATGAGACCCAATGAGCCCTTTTCATTTAATCTACTCATACAGTTAATACCTTCTTTACATGTAGTTACTGTAGCCTGTATTAGGTCCTTTGTGTGAGCTAAGTTAACAGGGTCCATATGAACTTGGTGCTTTTGGGGAAACTGGCAGGGATGAGGTTTTTTCTGGTTTTTAGGGAATCTTGCACTCATAAGTCTCATTTATTCAAAATCTGGATCCATCCACCCATCATTTTTTCTATGCCCAGGGCTGTTTAACTGTTGAAGATAATCTGTGACAATTTCGTCAGACTATAACTATACTGACTGTACCAAAAGTGTTGGACTATGGAATTGATTCCGTGAGGAAATCTTTAACTGTTTTATTGACAAAAAAAAGCATTTTAGGATTCTTTTCTTCTTCTTTTTTTGGTCATTTGAAAATGACATCGCTTGCTTTGTACATAAATGTGTTGATGATTATTAAAAACCTCAGTGATCTGTATTTATTCTTGCCTTTGTTTACTATGTTCACTAATGTCAGATTCATGTCTCACTTCACATTTAAACATTGAATGCCTGCTAGAAATGGAAAAGAGAAAACAGTGGAGTTAAGGATGGTTGACCTAAGATGATTTGATTTGACCATGTAAGCATTTGTAGGTAGCTTGTATATTAACTCACATTTCAGGACTTTCCAATTCATACCAAGTCCATAACTACACATTAAATATGTGACAATAATCTGAACATACTAGTTATAATATGGACAAATTGTATGATGCAGATTACAATGTGTTGGAGTGACCTGATTGAGCTTTTCTATATTGAAACAAAAGCATCAATTAATTGAAGTAAGAAATAAGCACATTGCTCAATGCCAGTCCTCTGGCTCCACCTAGTGGTCTTCATGATTAATTGCCTAAGTTGTAAATTTGAAGATGGGGAAACCCATGCGTAAGGTGAAAAGTTTCACCTTATGCACCTTACCTAGTTTCAAACTAGGTGGTATCTTATTTATAAGTTTAAGAAATGTCAAAACTTGATTTTAAAAGTATATTTCCACAGTCACTCTAACATCAGATGAGATATTGAACAAATGGTAGAATCAAGCCATACTTAAAAGCCAAAAATTATAGCAAAGTCTATTTCCTGACGATTCCTCGCTCTCTCAATGTGAATTAATTTGCAGGAGGAATGGACTCGTAGTTGCCATTTATGCAGTGTCCTAAATGTGAATGGTGCGAAACTGTACAGTGTTTGATGCTTCCTGGAAGTTTCCTCTGTTTGAAATTAACATTGGCACTGCCAGGTGCTAATGGAGTCGTAGGATAAATGTGACAATGACCTAGTGGTGCACTGCTCAGGAGTGAGTGCTTAGCTTTAAGACCTATAATAAACCCAGCACAACCTGACTGTTTATATTATTGATTTTCACTTGTGTGAGAGCAGATGATTTGTATGCTTGTTTTCGTAAGACAAACATAAAGATAAAGTAAATATGTACCTAGTTCTATTGAAATGTTGTTTGGAAAATGCACTCCGGGAGGCTGGTGTTTTTTCTTGGGTGCCTTTGCTCCTTAAATGCAGATTCAGAATCACCTGCAATTATGAAACCCACCTTCAAGTGGTGCACTTTCTCTTTGCACTGTTTTTTGTTTTGTATTGCGACTCTGGGGAACAGCAAATGAATACATTTCCAAAGACTTTCATCAAGACACATTACAAATCACATTGAGGCAGTTTTAGAGCTTCTCTATCGACGAATAGGCATGAACACAGCTGAGTGTAAAGCTCTTTTAGAACAGTGGGACGTTAGTAAAGTAGGTTAGAGGCTCTGACATATTAAACACTTATTCAGTTTGCAAGTTCTCTGATTTACTCAGACGTCAAGTAAAGAGGAGCGACTGAGGGCAAAATTCATGAAGAAAGCTTAAAAGGCTTTAATCTGTGGATTTGCTCAGTGGATTAGATAAAAAGGTTAGAAACTCCACAGCGTGAGTTTCTGCCTTAGTCTGCATGGTGTTTAAAATACATATCACCATGGGATATATTGAGATATCAAAAAAATGCAATCATTACCATAGTCATAGACTGAGGGCTGTGGACTGAACAGTGCCATGGATAGTTTTCCGCCTCAAATGAGACGAACCCCAAAGAAAAGGAAAGAAAAGCCTTCAACTGAAACTACTTCCTATTTTATTTCCTTGTTGTAATGTTGATTGTCAATCATTTGTCAGTTTAAGCTTATTGTTTTATTTTTGTCTTCAGATGTGTGTTTGTACTCAAGTCTCAGCGTTTCCTCTCAACCTGTTGTTGAAAAGGAGGACCAGGTATGTTCAACATATTCACATTGTTTAAGATTAGTGAGTGATCGCACATTTTAATGTATGACTTGTACTACACATTCAATTTATAGTTGGTTTACCCCCAAAGTAGTCCTAAATAACACTTGTATTATAAAGAAAAGCACAAGTATAAAAATATTGGCTACATGACAATATCCATCTTACAACAACAATGAATCAACAACAAAAACACAACAAAATGTTGGAAATGCAGTCAAACAAAGTGCTGCTTAAAAATTGTTAGTCATCAAATGAGTCAGTCTGAAAATGAAGCCTCAATGCATAATGCTGAGAGCGTCTATTGCTCATAGTGGACACAAAAAGTATTTTTCTTTATTTTTTTTTCTGGGGTGGGGTGGGGGGGCTGATTTATTTTTATATGATTAATCTCACAGGGGAGGGGTGGAAAAAAATAAATCCAGAATGAGCTTAAGTCAGAAGACGAAGACCTTCCACTGCACTGCTGAAAAAACAAAAACAAACCCTCAGTGAAAACAAACTCTCCCCTTTCTGTGACCCCTCCTCACCCATAATACATTTCATATAGTCACTACGGAAAAAAAAAAGACCAACTGTGACAAATGTTTTAATTAGAAATTCAGAGCCAGTATTTTAATTCCACCTTTAGTTTCCAGCGTTGTTTTTGTAATTACTATTCGTGGGATAGTGATCTGCAATCTCTAGGAGCGTAAGTCAGTTTAATAGTCTTGGCCAATTATACTCATCTAATATGTGGACTGTAATTACATTGATCAGTAATTACACTTGCAGGCTGTCCTGTCAGTATCTGCATGTGCGCTTGTTTACACACAGCAGTCGTGTTTGCATGCATATGAAGTCTATGTGGGTTGCATACTGAGCAGCTAGTGAGTCATTGAGTTTTGCAGATCAATGGCTGTTGGTCGATGGATGGCTGAGTGCTTTGCAACGACCACCTAATCCAAGCACTCTACCCATTCTGTCAAGCATCCAGAAAAGGAGGTCACGTACACAAATTTCCTCTCACTCCCCCCTTGCTTTCCATTTTCAGAGCACACTTTTCTCTCACAGTGTCGCTTCACACTCCACTTTCTCTCTCCCTTGCACGCACGCACACATAGATGAACATGCACGCGCACACACATGAGATAAGCCGATGAATTCAGCCCGTGGTGGAGTTCTGGATCAGGGTGGAACTTGTTTCACCACAATGTGAGACCGACTAACGAAGACAACTGAGACAGCAAAGAGAAAGGGAGAAAAGAGGATTTGATAGGAATGAGAGGCTCGGTGAGATAAAAGCTGAGGAGAGGGAAGAGAAAAGAGGGTGGAAAACTGAGAACAAAAGACAAAATAAGATGCCTGTTTTTTTTGTTTTTTTTACAGAAGAGGATTTGAAGCCCTGCCAACAGAATCAAGTGAGATGTGTCTGTAAAGGGTGTGTGTACTGGTCGGAGGAGTAAAAGTAAAGGTTGTGACTTTGCCTGTACTTGTCGTTTCATTGTACTGTCAAAATTGTGTGTGCGCATTTCAGTTCAAGTGTGTGTGCCAGTGCCCTCGACAGGACAGAAACCAAAACTGAACAAAAGTGGGAGATTCTGCAGCAATTCCAACAGCCTATGTAAATGCCTATACATGAGCAAAAACACACGTGTTGCATGTGTGAATATTTCATGAGGGCACGCGGAGGGAGCAACTACAGACCTTAATTAATGGATGAGGCAAGTTAACCCAATTCAAATATTCATGTGGATTGAAAAGTAAAATCTTAAAATGTATCTTATCTTATTTAGCATTTTATCAGGCAATATCTGGGTCAAACTGAACATTTAAATGTGCATAAGTTTGGACATTTGCTAAGAATACTAAAATGTTTGCAGGAAATTCTTCAAAGACGCCTCTTGCTTTATGGTTAATTTTCATATAACAAGTGAGCGCAACATCTAAAAACATGCTCATTTACTGTGAAACTGATTTTGTGAACCACGTATAGCATTATCAGCCAGATTACACGTTTCCATCACACCAGGCTGCCTGTCAACCTGCGTATGTCTATAATAAGGACACCAGAAAACAATTAGTCAGCCCAAGAAAGCCTCGCCGTCTGACCTTTACTTGAAATAAGACTGGTCAATAATGAGCCATTAGCAGCAGATCTAAATATATAGGTTGGTTTATTAACCTCCACAGACCTGCAAATATACTCACAAAGACAGAAAACAGCCTGTACAGATGACGTATTTGAAATGTGGGCTTTAGTCATCCTAAGTGGACTTGGGTCATCAAACTCTAGCCACGAGGGCAGAGGAGATGCTGGCCACTGTCACAGAGTTGACCTATGAAGTCAGACGCAGAGACGGATGCTCCCTGACTGTAGCACGTGTTGGTGTGAATGATGAGAAAGTCAAGGTAGTGCTGGATAGTTTTGTGTGTAGGAGTGTGCATGTGTCTGGCTGCATGGACGTGGGACATTTCTATAGGGGGAGTGCGTGGCTGTGTGAGTCAGAGCTGTGTGTGTAAAGTTGTAACGTGGTGTTCAGAGCAGCAGGGTTGTGTGCTTGTTAGTGTGTGTGCATGTGTCCTCTTTGTCTTTCTCTCCCCGTGTGTGCGTTTGTGTGCGTATGAGAGAGAGACAGCCGCAGGAATGTGTATGTTTGTTCCAGTCCATTGCTTGAGAATGAGAGCAGAGGTAGTGCTCTGCATGTGTGTTTGTGTGTGTGTAGTTTGTCACAGGAATAGAGGCTGAACCCATGTTGATGGCCACAAAGATCAAGGTAGATCAAGGTTAATGTGAGTGTGTGTGTGTGTGTGCACGTGTGTGTGCGTGACTGTTAGCTGCAGGGTAGGAGAGTTCCTCTTGTGTCTACACTGATTAGCATAGCGTACATCTGAACATCAGAGGTGCGACTCTGTTAAATCCTCAATGTGAACATGTTCAAATTTAAATGACAGTTGGCAGAAAAAAATGTTGATTTACATGATATCCCGAAATATTTTTTGAATTATTTAGATTTTTTAACGGGAAATACTTTGAAATAAGAGACTTGGATCACTGTGGATGTTCATCCTACACCTGCAGCTTCACACAACTCAGACTCAGTCACATTTGTGTGGACGCTCCAGTCCATCACCCGTCTAACAGCTCACACTAAGAATATGCCGTGTGTCACGGTTAAAGTAAAAAAAGTACGGTCTTGATACATGAAGGTAGAGTGGGGAACCTCCCTCCCTCTCCCTCTCTGTGTTTGCTTGTCACTTGCACAGAAGGAAGATCTAGTTCATCGCTCTTGCTGACGTGCACAATTAAAGCGTCAAGGTAGAGTAGTGTTGGCATTCGCGTGCATTCATGTGTGTGTGTGCATGCGCGCATCCACGTGCTTCGGTGGAGATGACCCACGCAGCAGCAAATGCAAAAAACATATGAGCAGCTGTCATTTCATGTTGGAGCTTCTGACAGTTCACCTGCATGTGCTTTTCTCCCATCGCTGAAATATTCAGTGTTACACTATGCGTATTAAACAGGATTGTAATCTATTCACATCAGCTGCTGACTCATGAAATACTCATAGTGATCAATAAATTGGCTGCTGTGAGAAAAAAGGAGCTCTGTAAGTGTTTATGAAACATTTAAGTCCCCAGTTTACGGTTTAAACCTACAGGCTGCTGGAAATATATGACAGTGAAAGTATAAATGACACATAGGCACTTCTCCTGTTATGATAAATATATAAAGGTTTCACACCTTACCCACCTGCAACAATTAAATATTGAATTCTCCAACTGGCTGATCAAATATTCATTCTTGCCACAGGGCTGTAAAGTATGAACCATTAGTTAGTTGTCTCCTTGGCTTTCTGAGAGATCCCAAGTTCTGTTCTTTCTTTTAATTTAAACTGGATCTTCTCAGTCTAGTCATTCATTAGTCATCCTTTACACTATCCTCCTTACCCCCCATTTTATCGATTCTTTATCATTTCATGAACAGAAATGAAAAGCAGACATGAAGACATTAACAGAGATTAAGTTTAGTGGAACAAAATGGTTGTCAACTGGTAAGCATTATTTTCTAAACTTTTTTAAAAAGTGTGTTAATGTAATTATGCAAAGTAACAGGAAAAATAGGCGCAGGGAGGGCTGATGGTTATTTCTTTGTACCTCTGCATTAGTGGATAATTATACATCGGGGAGAAATAAGGAAGGCAAGAAAGACAGAGGCGATGACACGACTAAGATAATGAGCCAGACTTGGATCCACCAAATGAGTTCAAAGTGGCTGGCTTCACATGCTGACTAACAGCACGGCCCTATTATTGGAGCTCCACATTATATAATGGAAATTCAACTTACCTATCTTATGCTATCAAATGTAGCTGGTCCATATTATATGAAATCATTCATGCATCTTATCTTGACCCGATCCTTCAAACCATATCACACTGTGTCATTTCATTCCAGTATTTTAGACTAATGTACCATTTTGTACAACATCATTTTATATTATTCTGTCATATTCTGCCCTTTATGATCGTATCTTGTCTTCTTTACACCATACTTATAATAGCATGGCATAGCATAGTATAGTATGGTATAGTTTTGAATTGTATCACACAGTCGTATCATATCATAATCATATCATATGGAAAGGGACAGCATTGTATGATATCTTATCGTTTTGTAGTGAATAATAATGTAAGAATACAGAAGTATATTTATTATAGGTGTTAGTCATAATGACATGCTGACTCTTTGACAGTGACAGTATCTCAGAAAATTTTATTTAGAGAGCTCACTTAAATACTACATTGCTGTTAGAGTGCAGGACCATACAATTGATGTCACTCAACCAAAGTAGATGAGAGAACATGTATTTTTCCTTAGATAACTCAAATCTTCATATAAACACTCTACTTGCTGCACTTATATATCCAGATATTTTAACCTGTATTTCTTTAGGAACTCTTTGATTTGTTGTATTATACAGGCACACACCATAAAGCACCTGAGAGGTTTATTTCTGAGTGTCCTGTTTGTTGCAGGCTGCCTTTAAAGCTGAGCTGACAAACATCGATTCCATACATATTTTTCCTGTAAAATATGTAAAAATAATACACTTGGCGGCGAAGGTACTAAGATGTTTTTCATGTGTAGCAAAAAAAAAAGACAAATGTCTCTTCAGTTTCCTGCTGCTTTCCTCAGTGGACTGCATTTTTGCACATTTTATTCATGCGAGGTGTTAAACGCTGACTTGCTTTCACCAACACCAACAAACATTTTCACTCTGCTGCTGTCCCAAGACTTTTTCTTGTGACTGTACTTATACACATTTTTATACATGGCAGCTCTTTTAAAGTTGACTCACTGTTCCATTACATGGAAGGACAGCCCAAGAAATGTATGTTTTTGCCTGCTGCTGCATGCATTAGTGATGGCTTTCATGCAAAATAGATTAGACCTGCAACTTCATAGAGTGGCCAAGGCAGTTGTGAGTTCATGGCTCACATGGCTGTACTTCACACTCCATCTTAATTAAGCCACTGCCAATATAAGGAATACAAAATCAATTTATAATATTATTAGTCTTAGTTTAGTTGTTTTGGTGAGCTGATGTCAGATCCCTCATCATAGTGACACAGTGTTGCTGAGACGGCCGACTGTCACTTAAATTCAGATGAATGAAGCACAATATGCAGGTTTTGTCATTTTTACATGGTATGAGCCATTAGTTCCAGCAGCTTGCATTGTGAGCATGTATTTAAGTGTATGGTGTGTAATCTTACCCAAATACATTTTATGCGCCATGCTTCATTGCTTGTAAGAATTTAACAACAACTCTGTAGGTTTATTTTCACAATACTACTAATCCAGGTCCTGTGTGTTGCTGTCTCCAACAACATTGTGCTGTATTACAAAGAGGACAGGAAGTGTGATGTGTCATTGTTTGGGTTATTCCTCTATTTTTCTCCTGGACATGTTTGACTTTGAGAATATAAGGGGCTGTCTGTTAGCTTGTCTCCCAGTGTTTACCACTTTTGGATGTTTGTATGACAACACTGACTTGTATTTATTTCCTTTTTTTTGAAACCCACAGACAGTCCCATCTCTGTGTTGCCTTTCCAGTTGCCTGCCAAAAAAAAGATGCATTAGTTACGCACCATTAATGATATATCTAAAGAAGGCACCTCACTGCTCACAGCAAAATATCTTCATATCTGATCACATTCACATGTTAATGTATCCCCAAACATACTGCAGTAAACACAAGGGAGCTTGTAGCCGATGCCTTTCAAATGCTTTATAAAAGACATTAGAATAGATTAAATGTGAAAACACAAACATACCAACAACAATGATAAATAACCATGGATGAGTTCAGAATTATTGACATTACAATGTACAAAAAGATTAATGGCCCATAAAACCCAGACTCAGATATGGTGCTATATTTTTTTTTGCCACTCATAGTTTTCTCCAAGTATTGATGTTTAGTCCCAGGCTTTTAATTTGAGAGCTCTTATATGTATCTGTAGAAATACTGTTTTACTTTAGAGGCCTCTATTGACCTTCTTTGCCCCTAAAGTGTAGTGCTTATTACCTAACTGACGAACAATCCATGGCAAATGGTCAATGGAGTTGGTAGACAGCAAATTGGTGCAGACAGCACATATCAGCCACCATGCTTGTCTCTGATTTTAGACATTTTTTCCTTTTTGATTTTTCTTTTCATATCCTTCTCTGCCTCCCCTTGTTGTTGTTCCCTCTCCAGTGAGCGCTCTTGTGTGCCTCTGTGTACATGCACGCTTCAGTTTTTGCATGCAAACACTCACAGCTCATCTCGCGTCCTATCTCTTTCTCTCCATCTCTTGCTCTTGGCTCGGTTCAAATAAGCTTCAGTGGCGTGAGTGTGGACGATACACTATCTCTGATGCTGTATCACATTATTGAATGATTTTTATGAGACAAAGATAAATAATGCGAAGAAGATATTCTCTGTCGCTCCTCAAGTGGTGACTTCAGCTATGTAGCTTATTACAGTTCCACTTAAGGGTTGCTAGGTTATCACAAGCATGTAATGCGTCTGGGGTAGTGCTTGTAGTTTTAATTTGAGGTTGTTTGTCACATCATGTTGCTCTGCTGTGTCATCAGTCTGTGACATTTAGAGAAAGCATCTTACTACGAACGTTATGCACTCTGTTCTGCATTTTCCTTCAGTTTGAATCCCTCATTTAGTAATTTGGTTCTTCCTCTTATTCACAGTCCATGTGTCCATTATTGGCCTGTTCTGGTGAATGTTTCTGTCTGGTTCGCCTCTGCTCTCTCTCTATGTGTCCGTATTTTCTTTTTCCCCCAGGGCTGGGCGGGTGGGGCCGTCTGGTACCTACTGCATCCACCCTCCTCTGCACACCTGCTTCTCATCAACCTGGTTTCCTGCAATTCACACCTACAGCAGTTATAAGACGCTCTTTTCCTCCACTCTTTGCCAATTCGTTGTTCATCCCTCGTGCCCTGCCATCTGCCTGGCCTAGCCCTGTCATCACCTGCTACCTGTTCCACTTACCTGTGTCCTCGTCGGTCGGTCTAAATGAACTGTCTTTTGCTCCAGATCTGCATTGTGGGTCCAGTCTCTGTTTTGTTCAGTTTAGTGAACTCCTGGCAGTTTCTGGAAGTTTGCCATCGAGTGCTGCAGCCTCACAGGTTCATAATAGTTCACTCAAGCCTGTGACTCAATTTATAAGGGAAAGAAGGGACTGGCCAGACTTGCAGCCCAATCAGGCAGCTATGTTGGTGCAGACCCATTCAGCTCTATGTGATGCATGTGATGTATAGCTTGTGTATAAAATATAAAACCAGCATTTTACAGTACATTGCAGAAAATCTTTATATCCATATTTTATAATCATGTTTCATTATTTAAATTTATTTTGCTGCTGCTTCCGGTGATTAATGTATTCTTCTGCCATAAACGGTCTTTCTGACTGGACAATAAAAGAAATGAAGTAGATGGTAAAGTAGTGGAATTACTATTTTTTAAGACAGTACACTCCCATTACAACACAAAATGTTTGCAGCATTCATTATCTCACATATATGCGACACCAGATACCACTTAGTTAATCTCCATGGCTAGAATAGATTTATCTGTAAGTATCCTGTGACTAAAAATATCTGTACTTCTGTTTGTGTCCATAGGCAGGAGCCCCCCCCCATACATAACCACAGAACAGAACATGCAACATGCAAAGAGCCATTTAGCACATTACATGCCCATCCATATTGCATATTTCAAATCTCGTTTCTGTGTCCTCATGCTCATTTGTGTTTTTATGCGTGTGTGTGTACTTGTGTGTTGTTTCCCAATTGTGTGTTGGAATGAAAGACAGGCTGATGAGAGTGAAGGCTGCTGTTGAAACATACGAGGCAGAGCTCCCAGCCACATTGGAGATGATCAACTAGACAAAAAAAAAACAGGCCGCCAGCTTTGTCTACTTCTCTGCTAGTTATGCTCAGTGTGCTTACAGCTTCAAGGCTAGTCAACAACCACACGCACAAACGAATATATTAAACCAAGGTCAACTGCCAGCAGCATTGATCACTTGGCTTCTTCTCTTCAGAAAGGCCCCCAACACAAACCTGGTGTTCGGTATCACTGACTAACCAGTGAATTAAGTGTTTGTGCTGCAAAACCGTATTGATTCATTTTACATTTCGTTTCAAATATTTTTATTGTGAAGCAGACAGTATATTAAATATACATCCATCTTTGGTTTATGCAATGCTTCAATAAGTAACAAAGGTATCCTACGAATAAGTAAATAATGAAAAACAATAGATGGGAGAAAATTTTGAAAAATATACAAAAATAAGTAAATAAATACATTTATCGAAATCAAGTAAATAATAATAATAATATCCCTCCCTGACCCACCCCGTCCCGCCGGGCTGCCCACCCAATACTACTCAGGTTGTCCTACATCCTGTTTCAAGAAAGAAATAATTCGAATATGAAAAATGCTTGAGGACATGACAGATAGATAATGATCACTTATTAATAAGATCTTGAGCATGTGAATTATGTATAAACGTGATGCTTAGTGTATGAATGATTAATTGTGTAACCTCTCAGACATTATCACAAGACCTCAACAAGGTCCCGTCCTCCTGGTTTAGACACACTTAACGAACTGCCACACTAATGAAAAGTCTTTCTCTCAACAAGAATCAAAAATTATGACGGTAATTCTGTTGGAGCACTGCTTAAGTAAACACAGCGGGAGGTGTGTAGCGTCTGCATAAATTCATACTAATGTGACAAATTGGAGTTGATGCAGTGTTTTCTTCACAGGGAATTCGAACAGAAACTCATGCATAGTCACAACACAAAGCCGACGGAGAGACGGCAGGGACATACACAGCTGGAAATGGAGGGATCTTTGAATTAGGCAATAGGAATCCTGTGACACTCTAGGATGCTTTGTCGCCTGAGCTGTGACTATAGGTCTCCTGATTGAACAGCTGCTGTATCAATTCAGAGGCCAGTGCCGTGGCTATTTGTGGCTCAGCGGTACCTTCAGCAATAAATCTCCTGGCACGGATAGAGAGGTGGACACATGAACACAACCCTCTCACATTGCATGCACTGTTTCAACGGTGTTCTTGTTGGATGAACTGGAACTTTGCCTCATACACTCGTGTGATCCACACATAATTTGAAATAGAGAAGCTCCAGTCCCTGAGCGATGAGAGCTTATTTTTCTATTCGATGTGAGATGACAGCAGGAAGTCCCTAAAGGGCTGCAGTAACGTGGACATCAATTTTAGGCATTTTGAGATTAGGCAGTTCTTCCTGCATCATGCTGAGACAAAAACAAAAAAACAGGTACTAGAATTATTCATAATGTTTTTAACATAGTATTTCAACCAGCAACATGCACACTTAGGACACAAGGACACACACGACACAACATAATGGATGTGTGTCATGTTAAAGCTTAATGTGGTACAAAAGACAAACGGGAAAAAAAAATCCTACCTCATCTGACAAATGCAGTTTATTTGTTATTTTGTCCCTTCTACCTGCCTCATAATTTCTGACCACTAAGCAATACACCAATACACCAGCCCAATCACTGAGTCAATGAATTAATCAATAAACTGATCATGGAGTGAGGATTTTGGAACCATGATTAATGACAGCCTGGTTTCAGGCCTCTGACTCACAGCTCACATTTGTTCAGCGATTTAATAAATGAAGTGAAACCAAGTGGAAATTCACTCAGATTATAAGGATAGACTGTTGATTTTCTGAAGAAAATTTTTGAATTTTTCTCCTTGAGAGGTATCCTTGTCTCTGCTGGTGCCATGAACAATTAATTTCCTCACGGTAGTCTGCTGCTTTTTATTGACTCTGACCTCTGCTCTGGCCGTTCCACAGAGAATGACCAATTATAGAGCTTTTATTTTCACACCTCACACGGCCCAGACGTATCACTTTACCCAACAGCCTTTGGATGCACACCATAGTGCTGTGAGTCAATCAATACTCAACCTCACCTGTGTAGTATTCATGTCTCTTGAACTATAATCAGAGTAGAGGTGGATACTTCTTTTCCCCTCTCTCCCATTCTTTCTTATCTCTCACTTGCACCAGTTTTCCTTTTTCCCCTTGCTGCCTAATATTCTCTTCCCTGGCCCTTTTTGTTCCCAACTCACTACTCTCTTTCAATCCTCATTTTCATTTCACTCACCCGGCCATTACTTGCTACTTTTCCTCTCCATCTCCATCTCACATCTGTCTTTTACCTCCCAATCTCCAATCCTCCCCTCCCCCCTCTAACGTTGTAAGAAATACCAATAAGGGATGCTGCTGCGTCTGCATGCAGGAGTGTGCACTCCTGAAACGCTGTAAGTGTGTGTGAGCCTGCCCCTACTACATGCACGCGCTTCTGCAACCTGCAAGAGTGCAGCAACAAAGCTGAGCTTGACTGCACTGCACAGAGGAAATCAGTGACCTCATATGTGACCCTGGCCCACATATACAGCAGAAAAATGTGGGTGTGTGAGTAGCTGACTTTTTGAAAAAGAAGTAATACACTCAAAATACAAAATAAATGAATTTTTGGCAGTGGAAGGCAGAGAAACAAATGCTTTTTCCGCTGACCCTTTGCAAGATAGTAAATAATATGTGAGTAATAGTAGTATATATTTAGTGTCTATTGTAAATGCAAATGAAATGAAAATAAGAAAGCATACTTTGTGCCCACTACCAATCAATATAAGCCTGTATTGTCCAGTGACAATCCAATATGGCTGACAAATTACAGCCGATGAGGCAGAATCTTCGACCAGTCCACACAAATGCTTTGTAGCCAAATCTGTTTTAACTTTTAATAATAGACTTTTCAATGACAATTACTGTTTGATTGAATGTAATTATCATTTTTGATCTGATATCAAGACAATATTAATGACATTTCAGAGTTAATATGGTTTAAATACATAATGTTTGTCTGCTTATTTGCAGTATAACAAGTGTGAAGTGGTTGAGTAGCAGATATTCCTTCCTAATGTTATATTATTCTGCAACTTGTCTTTTCTTTTTTCCCCTCTATTGCTAAAGCTTTGAGATGTTTTATAATGCAACCCTGCAGTAATTTCCACTCCCAGTATGAAGGTCTCCATTCCAGTCCACCCATCTCATAATTTCAGACAATGTGTCAGACTTTGCTCCAGACTGCACGGCCATTAAGCATTAGAAGCTTCCTGCGTGAAGTCTAGCCTTCGTCTCTCTGTAGCTGCTTTCTCAGTCTGTGTTCAAGTCTGGCACGTCTCCTGAGAACTCTGTTCACTCAAATATGTTCTCATACACATGCTGATATCTGCACCTCACATGCGAATTATGATTCTGCCTTTAATTGGCCCTTGTTTTGATATCTTTTTTGCGTGTCCTTTTGTTTTCTTTGAAGCACTTTGTGACAAAGCACTTTGTGACAAGGGCTTTATAAATAAATCTGACTTGATTTGACTGCCCAGCCATATAATATGATGGCGGGGTGGGGGGGCGGGTGGGGATAAAAATACTTAAAGCATAGCCACACCAGTGAACCATGCTCTGGGAGATGGGCAGGAGGAGAGAGGCTCCGAGACAGCATTATGCAGGTTGACGGAAATTTAATTGGAACACTCACGACTTAAATGAGATCTCATGTCAAGAGGGTACGCAGGAAAAATGCAGAGACCAGTGGTGGATCACTTCTTTTTATTTAACAATGTTGTCTGAATAGGAAAAAACAACTGTGTTGAAGATGGCTCCATGTGTAAATTGCATGTGCGTGTCTATTTGCATTACTGTGCACAGTACACAGCAATTAGAGAAGGTTTTCTCACTGGCCGTAAGCTTTAATGAGCCTGATATGCTGAAAACAGGATTAAAATGTGGTTTGAAAGCAACAATTTTATGAGATAAGCAACAGGTTGTAGAAAAATGCATTTGGTGACTGTGAATTCTTGTGCCCAGCAGTCTTTTTTTTCTTCGTCCATATTTTTCATAGGCAGTGTAGCACTGTTGCCAGCATTTTCTACTTTTCCGAGCTGCATGGTTTTGATAAGGTTCTATTGGGATTGAAGCACTACATGCATCCACTTGTATTTATGATTTTTCCATATAGATTTTAAAGTAACTTGAATAAAATGTCAGTCATGGTGCAAGTATTAATGTCTCAGTAGAACATTTTCACATTGCAGCAAAAACCACAGAATATGATTGCTCTAGTCAGGGCTCTCAGTATATGACAGTATATTACATAATGTGAGCATCAAAGTGGAAAGCATTTTCAGAATGGTAATCTCAAATCAAATGAAGAATTATGTGTATATATGTACATATTGAATGAATGAATGTAAATAAATGTATGGTTGTCCAGGATTACATGGGGCAATGAAAGAGTTAAGGATAGGTGCTGTGTGTCAAAGAGACAGAAAAAGTGTTTAAGACATCAATGAATATTTTAAGAGAGAACGGGAGCTGTGGGAGGGATGGGTGAACCGAGAGAGAGTTGGGCTGCTGAGAGACGGAGAGATAATTTAATAGACGGGCAGAGCAAATGTGTTGGAGGAGAGACAGAAAAGCTGGAGGGATGGGAAATGAATGAATGGTGGACTAATCTGCACTAAGCGATGGAAAGAAGAAACGACATTAATTTAATAAGATGGATGAATGGACAAATAGATGCATTGTGCAATGTTCAAAAAAATCCCAAAACCTGGACTGCCTTGTGACATAAAGTGTATGTGTGTGTGTGTGTGTGTGAGGTTGCACAGATGAAATGTTGTAGGAATAACCCGCTCGTAGGGAATCTGGTATGACAACAGGGGCAGGTCTGTCTCTCTGATGACCCACTGCTTATGGAGTAATAAGTAAGAGGGTAGTTGGTTGTTCAATCTGAGTACAAATGTTGACACGAAAAAGGCGAGAAGTACTTAGAAAAATGTTTGGCCTTTCAGCCACTCTGCTTAACATATTTCAAGCAGAACACACTTCCTCAGGAAGCATGAAGATGTTACATTCAGGCAAAAATGAAGCATGACAGGCTCCTATTAAGGCACAAATACAGCAGAAATGGCCCTGTGCACGCCAGTGGCTTTGCTGACACTGTGAACTGATATCGCTGGAGTGATTAGTCTTGCTGGTTAAATGGAAAATGCTCCTCTTTCAGTTAGTGCCTGTATTTACCTGTCTACTTTAGATAGCACTGCACTGCAGGAATCAGTCTTGGCAGGCTTGGCAGGCTTGGTTTTACTACCTCCACATGCCACCTGCTTAGCTGCCTCATGTGTCAGGCATTACTGGGCTCCACTGCTATGCTGATGACCATCCGCTGTATCTGCTCTAGTCTCTTCTGGTTATAATGGACATCGTCAGTACACAATGACTCAAACAGGACTCTAACTCAGTGCAGGAGTGTGAGGTTCATGTACTATTAAACATGGTATTTAAACATTTCCTGTATTGTTGAATACCCTCTCTCTGGTACTTTTGCCTGTTTGTGGCATTTTTATCTGCTGGGCAACTCTGACTCATTGAATCATTCACAACATCTGGCTTTTTTTTTGTCAACAAGTAGTTTCACCCAGGGGTGAAAACCTGGGCTGTGTAAGCGTAGTAGCATAACATTACCAGCAGTGATATCTTTTTGATGCCTCTAATGTAACATTTTAAAATTTCAGACAAAAACAGACTATAATTTCAGGTTTTTCAAGGGCCATGTATGATGATGAGCACACTCTTGGGTGCAGCTTTCGCCTCCCACACTGCTGCCAGTGGGTTTTTCTCTCACATTTCATTTGCTTTTCACTACCTCCCTTACCTATAAGGGGTCTAAATAAAGCACTTATAAAATGAGCATTGTTGAGCAATTGTACAATTCAACATTTAAACATTTCTAATGTTGGTTAGGGGACAGTTAAATACAAAATACAGCCCATGATATTACAACTTTATTTCCTTTCATAATCAATCCACTGAGCTCCACAGAGCATATGTAAGACAACGTAACTTTTTCATCCGTCCCCTGCCTGCATATTTATCTGGGCTTTATTCATTACAGTACATCATTGCACTACTTTAATGGGTGCTTTGCAACACTTTGAAGCATATTGGTGTATTCTGTGGTGCAAAAACTACAGACCCTGGGTCAGGGATATGGAAAGGGAATGGTCACTGCAAAATGACTGTAAAGTACAGTCTTCATTCAACTCAGCACCAGTGGAATATTTTGAGGGCGATGTGTAGGACAGCGCTGTCCATCACAGCACTGAGAGAGGGAAGAGCTTTCAGGAAAACCCTCCATTAGAGTTCAAGTTGCTCTGGAGCCTGGACACTGTGGTCTTATTGAGCTCTGAAATAGAGAAATAAAGTATCTAACTGGAAGGTTTATTTTGACCTGATCCTGTGGGCCTTCTTCTTTTAATTTTCATATGCATTTATGGACAGTCCTGCTTGTAATGCATTATTGATAATAACTTATTAATAGTAAGTCACCTGTCCTCTGCTCGTGCTTTTGCCAGCAGGATGTTTTAGGGAGATAGAGTGTGCTGGCAAGAAAAGACAGTGAAAACAGTAGTGAGTAACACAGTGGACACTATAGACAGATCAGGCATAACATTATGACCACCTGCCTAATAATATGTTGGTCCCTTTTGCTGCTAAATATGCAACAAACTGCAATGCACTGTGTATTCTGACACCTTTCTATCAGAACCAGCGTTGACTTCTTCAGCAATTTGAACATCAATGACCCATGACCCTATCACTGGTTCACCACTGTTCCTTCCTTGCACCACTTTTGATAGATACTGACCACTGCAGACTGGGAACACCCCACAACAGCTGCTAACACAGTTGTCTAGCCAATACACTTTGACCCCTGTCAAACAGGCTCAAATCCTTACACTTGACCTTGACCTGACACATCAACTTTGAGGACAAAATGTTCACTTGCTGCCTAACATATCTTGCCCACTAACAAGTGTTATTCATTATTCACTCCTTACCTGTCAGTGATCATATGCCTGATTGGTGTATGTCCCATAAAGACTTACATATCCACATGCAATGTCTATTTAAAACATGACAACTTGATTGGGTCCAGGTTCATATCCCATCAGTTCATATTCACATTAACAAACACTGCAATAGGAAATAAACTCTCCATACTCTGACAGAACAAGTGTTTGTTTTGTTGCTTCTACTTTCTTATTGCTCCTGGATCCATTTCAAATCAAACTCAGAGGTCGGTTCTCATTCTTTATCCAGATAATAGACTTTTGATATCATCTTTCATCCGAGCTCGACCTTTGAACAACTCTCCTAAATCACCATGTTAACTTCAGTTGGGTGATATTTCCAGCACAATTCATTACACACAATCACACATGCTTCCAGAGCTGTTTGTCTCAAATCTTGTCACACTTTATTTATCTCTCTCAGCTGAGAAGACGTGACTTGTCTCCAGATAGTACAAATTGCTGTAGCTTATTTTTTTTTACTCCTCTGTGTTCATGGCTCGGCAGTTTTCGTTGTTCCACGGATTCTATTGATAACGTCTTTGAGTTGTACGGGCCTTACCTCTAGCTACTTCTCTGACCTTTCAGTCCAATGTGAGCCACAGCTTTAGAAACTCATACAAACCTCTGGGTTAAAAAGAATTAATGACAAGGCTTTTGCTGTTTGAGGCCCTTCTGCTTTGTAAAGCTTGGACTCTTAGTCACTACCATCCTTCTAAATAACCCCTCAGAACCCATCTGCACAAATAAAACCTTTCTACAAATTGACTCGCATGACTTCTTTTCTTTTGCCTTATTAAAAGAAAAAAAAGATACTTAGACAACCTGTTTCAAAAGAGGGGGTGGGCTCATGGGACATGGGCAGAGAGCAACACAGAGGAATAAGCAAACAAGTGCACGGGCAGACGGAGAGACAGACAGGCAGACAAAGAGATGGATGGGTGGATGGAGGATTGTTGAGGAGAGGAATAGAAAGTCCTGAATGCTGCTGCGGCAGGCTGTGCTGACGTGAGGAGTGTTCCCAAACACAGTTAGTAGCGACTGCAGACCCACTGCATTACCATACTCTCCCTCACACACACACACTTGCGCGCGCACTCTCAGACACATGCACGCACAGACACACAGTGCCTAGGGAGAAAGCTGCTTGCCGGCAGAGCTGAATAGAATGGGGACAGAATCTCCTGTTCTGGTCTCCTGAAGAGGTCACTGTGTACTCCAGCCCCATTTGTAAATGTGTTAAGGTGTGTGTTTACAGGTTAGTGTGAGCATGTAGCGTTTCCTTCAAGTGTGTCATTTGTCTAGGCATGTGTTTTGTGTTTATTTTTTTGTTTTGAGACCTTCTACAGGTGTGTTTAAACGTGTGTCCTCCTACCACACCATAGGTAGGCTACATGTTTAGGCAGCTACCTATGGTGTGGATATCTGTGTTTGTATGTGCGGTGTGTGTCTATGTGTGTGTGTGTGTGTGTGTGTGTGTGTGTGTGTGTGTGTGTGTGTGTGTGTGTGTGTGTCTTGCACAGGTCAGTCCTCTCTTCTCCTCCAGTCTCCCCTCTTCTCTCCGGTCTGCGCTTCCTCACGGAGCTAGGTGCGTATCATTGGATCAGTAGCTGCTGCCTGCCACACTGTCCAATCGCATCTAGGGGGGAGAGACAGAGAGAGAGAGACATAGAGAGAGAGAGAGAGAGAGAGAGAGAGAGAGAGAGAGAGAGAGAGAGAGAGAGAGAGAGAGAGAGAGAGAGAATGGGGGTGGGTAGGGGGGGGGGGGGGGGGCAGCGAGAGAGAGAGATGGGGGGAGGGAGGAGAAAGAAAGGAAGAGAGGGACATTGATCATTTGAACGTCCTGGGCCTTGGATTCCTGGGAGAAACGCGTAAAATTTCCACTTTATCCAGAGCGTCATCCCCCCCTCCTCATATTTCCACCTGAAGGCTTGAGGCTTGTTTTATTTATTTTATTTTATTTTTTTTGGTCTTGTTTCTTTTCTTGGGTTTTTCCACCCAGGAGACGTGCCACCACCACCACCACCACCACCACCACCACTACCATCACCAGCAGCAGCAGCAGCAGCAGCAGCAGCGGTGGCAGAGGAATATCTCTCAATATCCCATCCCGGGCACGTCAGATAAGCTGCAGCGGCGAAAAACACGAGGCGAACATTGCGGTGGACGGGAACATGGTCCGCGGGATTTCACACCTCCTCGATTCAGACTGGGTAGCCTACGGTATATCCTACTTTGTCTTTTGAGGATTTTTTTTTTGGTACTGCAGCGGGGATGCAGGTTGAGTTTTTTTTTTTTTTTTTTGCATTTGAGAATGTGTGTGTGTGTGCATGCGTGAGTGTGTGTTTTGCCGTAGTCAGCTCGAGTGCCTATTTAGATTTAGACCTTTACAAGCGAGCGTTTTCCTTCTCACTTAGTCCCATGTATTCTTTTGCTCTTTTTTTCTCCCCTCTTTCTCGATCATTATCACTGTTATAACGCAGCGCGGGTTTTTAAAACGAAATCTGTTCTGTGTGTGTGTGTGTTTGATAAA
This sequence comes from Decapterus maruadsi, assembly GCA_030347415.2. Taxonomy (NCBI): domain Eukaryota; kingdom Metazoa; phylum Chordata; class Actinopteri; order Carangiformes; family Carangidae; genus Decapterus; species Decapterus maruadsi. The sequence goes on along the minus strand of CM064902.1, from coordinate 12,528,844 downwards.
AACACAAGAGGAGGGTGGCAGGCGGCTTTGCCTTGATAAATGGAGCGTTATTCATCAGAGTGTGTGTGATCACCACTGGAATGTTAACTAGCACCTTGGACAGCAGACACCGATACAATACCAATGCAAACATGGGAGGAGCGATAGTACTGATCATTTCACACTCTCAAGTCTTTGCTGCTCATAGTGGACGTGTGTGCGTGTGTATGTGTGCGCGTGTGTGTGTGATTACACGTAGATTGATGTTGCTCTCTTGGTGCGCGCGCGTGTGCACGTGTGTATGTGTTAATATTCTGCCCTAAGGCCGCCAGAGAGAGAGATAGCACTGTTGGCTGGGGGGAGCAGCTGTGGGTGTGTGTGTGAGTGTGATTGTGATGAAGAAAGAGAGAAAGAAAGAGTGTGTGAGTGTGTAGACATCCAGAAAGTGTGTGTGTTTGAGGTAGAGAGAGAGATGGGGGGGGGGGGGGGTCGACCATGTAGACAGGGAAATGTATTTTGAAAAGAGACAAAACCTGTGCCAGTGTTTCTGTTATTGAGAGACATGAAGGTGTGTGTGCATGTGTGTGAGAGACATAGAGAACAAAGTGTGTGTGTGTGTGTGTCACAGGCTTCCTACCTTATGCTACATGCAGGTCAGGAGCCCCGCAGTGTATTCAGGGTTTAATTAAGCATGTGACGTGACTCTCCATCCCCCCCCAACCGGGTCCTGTGATCTGTGAAACAGTGTGTGTGTGTAGTGAGGATTTGTACATATGTCTGCAGCTCATATGACACACACACACACACACATACACACACTCTTGTGTGACACAGCAGCCCTGACAGTCTAACACCAAGTTAAGCTGAGCGGACAACATCTCGTTTGCCCTATCTATCGCTTCCATATCTATTTTTAACGTGAGCAGCAGTGAGGTAGCGCAGTCTATCCTTCTGATGTCATGCTAATGTCTCCTCTGTGTGTGTGTGTGCGTGCGTGTGTGACATTTTATTTCATTTTACACTATGTTTATCCAAATGAACACTAATTAAAATCCGCCTTTCTTTCCATCTCTCTGCCTCTCTTTCTTTTTCTTTTTTTCCAGGAGGCAGTTTGGGCTTGTTATGGGGGTGACCGGAAGGAGAGAGTGACAGAGGAACAGTGATGCTACTGTTTACATAACGAGAGACTCTCACACACACACGCACATACACACACACATACACTACACTCACACACATCCATGCACACATGCTCAAATCGCCAGTCCAGGCCATACACACTCATTTAAGCACTTCCACACATACAGACACGTATTCAAGGGACTCGCTGACTGAGTCACCACACACTCAGAGGCACTGAATCACTGACTCACACAGGAACACACACACACACACCCCCATAGACAGACACATTCACAAGGGGAAAAGGTTGTTTGGGAGAGCCGGGACTGTGTGTTGTGTGTGCAATGGGCCAAACTGAGCGACAGCTGTGTGTGGGTGTTGGATACCTCTGAAGGGTCAACACAGCCGCAACCCTCGTCCTCCCCCCAGTGCCTCCGTCTTCTCCCGACATCCCCGATCTCCCAGCTACCCCCTAAACACGCTGTCATGTCCGAGATGAGGACCAGGAGAACCCCCTTTCCCCCTCTTCTCCCATCCCTTTCCTCACACTTTGGGTCCCTATCCCTGCTCCTCTCCCTCTGCCTCTCCATGTCGTTCTACTCGGCTCTGGCGCAGCAGACCGTGCCTGTCATCTCCACGGTGCAGGGCCGCATCCGTGGCATCCTGACCCCGCTGCCCTCGGACCTCCTGGGCCCCGTCATCCAATACTTGGGAGTGCCGTACGCGAGGCCCCCGACGGGAGACCGACGATTCCAGCCGCCAGAGCCACCCCTGCCCTGGCCGGGAATACGGAACGTGACGCAGTTCGCTCCCGTTTGCCCGCAGTCGCTGGATGAGAGGAGCATGCTGGGAGATATGATGCCGTCCTGGCTCACGGCGAACCTGGATATAGCCGCGACGTACCTCACCCACCAGAGTGAGGATTGTCTCTACCTCAATATCTACGTGCCCACTGAGGATGGTGAGTAAAACTAGGGATGTGCACTCAACACTCAGTAGTAGGAGTGAATAAATATGCATATATGTTTAGGTTTAGGGTTTAATGTTTAGTTCATGGCCCAAATCAAAGCGGCACCGGCTCACCAGAGACACTTTCAGGGGCATTTGGGCTGTGACAAATGAATGAAACATGAAAGTGTCCTGTCACGGCAAAGACAAAAACCCTGTTAAATAAATATTTCACCATACATTTTTCATTGTTTTTTATTGTTTTGAATGTAGGATTTTCAATTCCGACTCACCTATCCCCTCCACCTCCTTTGCACACTGCTGGTTTTAACCAACACTTAAAATGCAGACACCTGCGTCAATCGCCAAGGGGTTTGCGCCTTTACTTGTGGAGGAAAGTGGGAAGGACACAGACTCACTCATGCATACATATTGGCTCATACACATGCATGTGACCCTGCACACACACTAACACACATACATACACACACAATAGTAATGGCATGAACGCTTCCACTCCTTAATTTATATCCACCTGCTCAGAATTGAAGATGGAGGTTGATATGAAGGGGAGGCATAGGGGAGGCAAGGAGGCAGAGTTTTTCTGCTATTGCTATGTATAAGCCCATATGGTGTTCAAAGGCCAAGATACATACAAATGGACACGTGGGCAGTCAGACACACACGCACTCACACTATGCAGCTGACAGGAACATTTATTCAAACAACAGGCACAATGGAAAGCATAAGGAGGGTGGGTGGATCTGTTTATACTCCCATGCACAAAACATGATTATGTACAGCACTGGCATCAGGTGCTTCGGTGGCGTCACCGCGATGGCCTGAGCATGTTGCCAGGACGTATTAAATTTCATTCCTGTGTGTCATTCTTCTGTTGTCCTCCCTCTTTCCTCAGACATCCATGAGGAGGGGGGTCAGCGGCCAGTGATGGTCTACGTCCATGGGGGCTCGTACACAGAAGGCACCGGTAACATGATGGATGGCAGCGTGCTGGCAAGCTACGGCAACGTCATTGTCATAACCCTCAACTACCGCCTAGGAGTACTGGGTAAAATTATATATCTTCTATATATCTGCAATCCACAAGACTTGTATATATGGTTAAAATGGAGCCATACCTCAAATTAAATAATCCTCATCCTGTTAGCTTCACTGTTTCCATCACTGCAAAGCACACTCCTGTATTCTACAATCCTGACTGTGAATTTATATGTTTCCTATATAGGTACATGCATATAGCTTAAAAACATGTTTTGTGTAGTCTGCCTTTAGGGTTGATTTTTTCTAGACTTTATAGGATTGCGGGCTACTTGGCAGCAATCTATAGTTTAACAATCCAGTTTAAAGATGGCAGTAGTTGTGCTTCCACACTGTGCTCCACCTCATGAGCAAGAACAATAGAAGTGCAATTATTGCGAAGGTGCTCTGGGTACGCCGATAATATCTCTGTGTTCTCATACACCTTCTGTATAGTCATTTACTTAATGAAAGAGGCTAGAAGGGCAATGAATGGATAATAACCTGAAATGCAATGTAAGCATTTCACATGGATTTAAGTTGGGAATTGAGCTGTTTAAAATGCAAAGGACAGACAGAATATTTTAGAGGAAGTGGTTTTGGATGTGAGATTAGTCTGCAATGGGGTCAGTCCTCAAGTCTGAGCAAAACTTCAGCAATAGATAAATGCCACAATGTTGATTAACATAAAACCACATTAAATGCTGTTATTTTATTTCAATTTTATTTCCTTTTGTTATAGGTTGTCAGATTCTTATTGGATTATATGTATTTATTTGTGAAGATCAATGTGTATCATACATTTATTGTGACTCAGGTGTCCTTTTCCTCATAACCTGATTTCTTTGGAGGCACACAGAGACATTGTTTTTATGTATCAACACAACGTTTTTCCTTTTTGATAAAATTTACATTGTATCCACCATCTGGATTGTTTAATCCTTCAACGAACTATAAAATGTGAAAACCATTAGTGAGTTATCGTAATGCAGAACGGCTTTTTTTTTTTTTTTTTTTGAGTGAAAACATGTTCAGAAAGGGTTTCCCTAGTGGAAATAAACCCCCTGAAGCCATTTTTTTCCCACTACTAGCATCAACTCAAATCTGATCCTTTTCACCTCCATGACTCTCTGACTCAGTGCTCTCTGAACGGAAAAAATCTGATTCCCTATGGTTTTTCTAATTTTAGATGGCTATGCAAAGCTCACAGGCTGAATTAATACAATACAGACTCCTGGTATTTTAGCTTTTATTTGTAGCTGTGATTACGAGAAAATGGCTAAGCCTGGACAGATTCGACACATTCGTAAAGGCATCATTTACGAAACCACACCGAGGGAGTATTGAGTTGCATGTGTGTGCACAGTGTGCCTCCTTATTGATTACTGTTAAGTCAAGGGTAGGAGATGTGTATCATACCATTTGCTTGGTTAAATTATTCCCTCACTTTAATAAATTCGTAGTCGGTGTGCCCAGTATTTAATATTTCATATGAGAAAATTAATTAATATGAGCCAGCAGGTTAACAAAATGTGTGCATACAGTATGTTTCATAATTACTTATTTGACTTAATTTATGCAGTTGTGTTAAGAGTGATTTAACCCATACACCATAATCACTTAAGTTGACTTAGTGGTGAGAGATATTTCGTAAAAAGACAAAATATTTCATGATGTACAGTATATACAATACAGTATATAGAGATCCATGTATTTTACTGCTACATAAATTGCTACATTGGCTAATCTGTCATCTGTCACAATTTACTTTAAGAGGGCAAAAGGTGGAGAAAATCTTTGGAATGGTGTTTCTATTTAAATAATTTAGTGCTGTAATTTTGTTTTCTAGCTTTTTACCACATTTTGTAGTTGATTTGTACACACACAACACATTAATACTGTTCTCCTCGTTCTGGTTATCTAATTTAATGGAGAATGTTTTTGCACTGGAGCAGAGCTGAATGCATGGCAAAAGGCTAAAAGATACAACAACAAAAATATTGATTAGTTTATGAGCTCCATGTTGGCTTTTCTATTTTTTAGATGCTTTCAAGGCTTTCATTAAATATTGATTTTGTAAGATGGAATAAATCTGCATCTGCTTGGTGAGTGAAACAAAACTCTGTTTAATTCTGACCTTGGGGGGAAAATAGTTGCAAAGCTGTAATCACCACACTGAGCCAAACAAATCCTACATGCTTCATTTTGTCTTCATCTTCATCCTCTGTTTTTATGCCTTCTACAATGTGATCATCATCATCGTCATCCACATCATCATCATCATCCACCATCACAAATAGCAGCATCTTCCTCTTCTTCCTTGTCACCCTAAGTTGGATGCATGAGGTGAGCCAATACATGCAACATGCAAATACACAATTATGCACAGTGCTATTTTCTGCTCATTCTTACTTAATCAGTTAGGATTGGTTTCTATAGAAATGTAAAGGACGTAATTAAATTAAATTGCTGACCCAAATCTTACGACAGTATGCAAACACATCACACAATATGTAGAAGGTGTTCTTTTTTTGTATGAGAGAAATTTCTGACAAAATGAGTGATGGAATGTCTTCTTTTAAACAACACTGCTTTTCTTGCTCATTATACTCTTATGTGTTCAGGGCCAGCTGGAGGTTCAGAGAAATGAGCCTCTGCAGTAATGAGATATACTGTAGTGGAGTGAGCCATTAGGATCCTTTGTGTTTGCTTAATAAAGTCAGCAGTAAAGGGAATAGGGGATAGCTGTGTTTGTAAATGCATATGTGTGTAGGTTTATGGCTGTGTATGCGTAAGCTGATATTCACATATATGAATATGGATGTAGCCTGTCGGGTATTTCCAAGGGACGTGTTTTTTTCGTAAAGTTTCTCTTTAAATTTATGATGAACGAGATTCATGCATAATTGATCTTAACCGTGGTGTTATCATGATCTCATGTCCAACATATCAGCTCCTCTGTGTGCTCCTCCGAGCATCAGTGCAAGATCTCGCTGCTCTACCCTTAAAAAGTCTGCAGAAATATCTCCCTGTGATCGACTCATTATTTTTACATGGTTTTCCCTGTTGTCTGCAGAGCTTTTCAGCTTCAATTTCATCCAAGTCTTTTCAACCTAAGTGCTACATGCTCCACCGTATGTAATAACAGTACCACTCTGTCTGTTTGCCTGCAGGGTTTCTTAGTACCGGTGACCAAGCAGCAAAAGGGAACTACGGCTTGCTGGATCAGATCCAGGCTCTGCGCTGGGTGAAGGAGAACATTGCAGCTTTCGGTGGAGACCCAAACAGGGTCACTGTGTTTGGATCTGGGGCCGGAGCCTCCTGTGTCAGCCTCCTCACCTTGTCTCATTACTCCGAGGGTAAGGGACACAAAACGCAGCGTACCTAGTTGATTTCAGTCCACTGACTGAATATAGGAAAGGTTTGGACACTTTTTACACCTGTAGCTGGTTGATAGACACTTTGACACCACATAGTGTATGCTGTGTGTTTTGACATCCAGGGATATGAAACTTTTGAAGGTCTCCAATGGACTGATACATTATTCGCTGTAAATGCCTGAATATACTTTTGAATTCCACTGAATAATACAGCTGTGCCTGTGAATCACATAGCTAAGAGCTGTATTAGGTTAAACTTTTAACCTGGTGCTCCAAGCATGACCTGTCAGCCCTTTGAATAATGCATGCGTGTGATTTCTGTGTTTTCTTGCTGTGAGATTGCATGTTGTGCGTCTGTTTGTAAATGCATTGTGTAGCCCTTCAAGTGTGCAATCATATGGCTATGCATTCATGCATGTGTGTGTGCATCCATATATGCATATGTGCGTGCGCCTTAGTGTGTAATATGCTTCACACATCTGTTTGTATTCATGTTTGTGTGCTCATGTGTGTCCCAGACCTGTTCCACAGAGCCATCATCCAGAGTGGGAGTGCTCTCGCAAGTTGGGCTGTCAACTACCAGCCCAGCAAGTATGCCAGGCAGCTCGGTGAGAGGGTTGGCTGCGGCATTGATGACAGCACCCAACTGGTCACCTGCCTCCAGGGCCGGAGTTACCGGGAACTTGTGGAGCAGAACATAACACCGGCCAAATATCACACGGCTTTTGCCCCGGTGATTGATGGTGATGTTATACCAGATGACCCCCAGATTCTGATGGAGCAAGGAGAATTTCTGAACTACGACGTGATGCTGGGGGTTAATCAGGGTGAGGGCGTGAAGTTTGTGGAGGGCATCGTGGACTCAGAGGACGGTGTCACTGCTGAGGACTTTGACTTTGCTGTGTCAGACTTTGTGGACAGTTTATATGGATACCCAGAGGGCAGAGACACACTGAGAGAGAGCATAAGGTGAGTGAGTTTGTATATGTCTGAAGATATTTAAGGAGGAGTGTGACATTTTGAGAAATACATTCACTTGATGTGTTGCTGAGAGTTAGATAAGAACAACTATAATGTTTGTTAGTTTAGCAGAGTGACTGGAAACATATTGAAAGATAGTTTCAGATCTGGACAGAGCTATGGGAGCTGATTTCTCATGCTTCTAACCTTCATGCTAAGCTAAGCTAATTGTCTCCCAGAGAGAGTCCAACACTTACCATAATACATAAATTACATTTTAATATGAACACACTGTATCTCTAAATTAGTACTTTTATATAGCGTAACTTAAAATAATGATTGGTAGAATATTGAACTTGATCATATTTGATAAATTGGGTGACATATTACCTCATTGGCTGATATTAAATGTATTCATTAAAGGTTCATGTACACGGACTGGGCAGACCGCGACAATGCAGAAACCCGACGAAAGACTCTGGTGGCGCTATTTACGGACCACCAATGGGTGGCGCCGGCAATCGCCACAGCCGACCTCCACGCTCAGTATGGGTCTCCCACCTACTTCTACTCCTTTTACCACCACTGTCAGAGCGATGCCACTCCGCCCTGGGCTGACTCCGCCCATGGTGATGAGGTGAGATGATATCAGAGCGCTGTCTTGCTTTACAGAGAAAAACACAAGCGACAGTAATTGTTGGCACAAGGAATGATGTTAGATATCAATGAGGGAGGTTACGACGTGACATTTCACAAAAGATAGAGTGACAGGATTGGCTAAGGTTGAGGCCCATAGGTGTCTTAATGTCTTAACGATTTCTGACATATTGAGAAGCATCCAGAGCCCCCGCCTTAGATATTCGTGAAGGTTTGCTTCTCACTGATCTGTTCAAAGCGCTGAACACATCGAATCAAGCTGTTCTCTGCAGCATGAAAAATTTGAAATGACTCATAGAATTTATGATTCTGAAACCGTCTTATCTACCTTATAGGTGCTGCTACGCTGATTAGATTAGAGCTCAGAGCTTATACAGAAATAATTATCCTTAATATTTATGAAAAAGTGAAACGTTACTTTACATTATAGCTTTTTCTATATTTCTACACTTGAATATTTATGTGCATGAATGTGTGGTTTGGAGTGTTTGAGGATGACTTTCAGTCCACATCAGGGATGAGTTGTCAAACTAAAGATGACTGGTGACCTGAGTGTAAGTTCACTGCAGTTACATATGAAGCTGTGTCTGACTCCGCTTTGAGAGTTTTACATGATTCAGCTATGATTAAAGACACTGTCACAGGAATGAATATCAACGGCTGGCTCTAACAGTGAGCTACTCTAACATGTGTGTGTTTGTGCTTGTGTGCAGGTGCCCTATGTGTTCGGCGTGCCCATGGTGGGACCCACTGATCTGTTCAACTGTAACTTTTCCAAGAACGATGTGATGCTCAGCGCTGTGGTCATGACTTACTGGACCAACTTCGCCAAGACTGGGTGAGCTGCTGAACGTACACTGCTGTGAGACGTTGATTCTTCGCCTGACTACACAATTTAGAGCAAAATCAAGAAAACAAAGGCAAAACAAAACAAAGAGCAGCTTCAGCATGATTCACCTCCATTTATTTCTACCCTTTTAAACAGAAGGGTCTGTTTGTAACTCCTGCTATTAATATCTAATCCCCACCCACATGTAGAAAATGTCTCATGATAGTGAATGAAAACAAGGCCGTTGAATCACATTTTAGTATGTGAAAGAAAATGCACAGTGGAAAAATCTGTTGTTTTACCTTTTATCTTTGACTCTCCGAAGAGACGTGCGTTTGGCAACGGGAAGCGCTGTCGCTCTGAGTGTGGACAGGTCTTGATTTTACATGAACAAATCTCTTCCAAGCTCGAAATTAGACAGTCGAGATTCAAGTCCGTGGTGTCATCAAGAAAAATGGCACAGTGCCTGTCTGCTTAGTTAGTACAAAAACAGGAATATTGGGCACGGAGTTTAGTCATCTGGCCGGATTTTCACAGAGAGGACAATCAAAGATGCGGGAAAAAAACATTTAGAGATAATAACAGATTTTGAACACTGACGCATTAAGCAAATTTATGTCCTTCAAATTATGTTCATATGCTGCTATTTTGCATTTAGTTGAATGCAATTTGGGAAAAACAAATGTAGATGTGTGTAGGAGTCTTTCATCAAATCAATCTGTGTCTGTTTTTCTGTCACAATAAATAACCAAAAAAAAAAAAGATAGGACCACATAATGAAGGCTTAAACTCAAAGAAGCGGACTCTCACTGCAGCTTTAGAGGAAAGTAGTGAAGTTTCAGAGCAACAAAAACAAGGAAAAGGATATATTTTCGTGTTTTTTCCGTCAGAAAGGCCTCTGACAAGAAGACAATGCCTTAGATACAATCATGAAAGCAGCATTGCAGAATATTTTTTGGCAGAGGAGGGTGTGCACAGGTTTTCCGTCATGTCAAAATCTTGACAAGGCTTTTCTTGTCTGCACCTTGCCTGAGAACATTAAAGGACCTCTGCTCTTGAAAATGCCCTTGAAGAAAGCAAAGGTAAAATCCTAAAAGACGAAGAATGAGAGGTTGGCCACAGTCTGATAAATCTTTTCTTCTCGACTTCTTTCCTCCTCATTCATTCATTCATTTACAGTCCAAACCAATAGAGAGCTTATTCAGTATGTTGAATAAAAGTGAAAATGATTTGGCAGTGTCTAAAAAAGCCTCTAGACATCTAATTTATTAAAAAGTGAAATAATTTGCCAGCAGCTAAGAAAAATACAGATGTTATAGAAAAAAAAATCCACATTGAAACTCTTACAACCTGACAATCCACTCTGATAAGAGTAGCTTTTATCTCTCCTCTCTGACATGATATACAAGATAAAAGTAATTGTTGAGGATGGACCCTCTTTCTGCAGTGCTCCAAGTGAGTAATTACCAGTAATTAATCCAATTGAGGCTCACTCCGCTGAGACCTCTTCAGATTTACAGAGACATCTACAGTCTAGACCTTGATCTAAATCACCACAGAGCCTCGCTGTCTCAACAACATACACGGTCAGGACAGTGCTCACACATATTTTGACTATGGTGTGAAAAAAGAATTGTATTTGATGTGGGTACATTAAGGCAATCACTTCAAACCAAGTTAGCCGCCTCTAGCCCATAGCCTGTATTGTCATTGCCATGGCAGCAGGCTGCGGAGCAAAACCACCAAGGAGGGATGTTACAATTTCAGTGTGCACTTCAATTATCAATGGGGAACTTTATCTGAGGAGGGATTTCAGTTGGCTGAGAGTGCCTCAGATGGTGATGGAGCTCTGCGACAGCTCAATTTAACGGGGAGGATGTGATACTCCCTGATGTATATTTTGTAAGCCTCTGTGTGGGCGTATGAATCCTCAGCTTGTGTGCGTTTGTGTGCCGGTAGGTCTTCACGCTTGCTGCCTTTCTTTCTTTCTTTCCTTCCTTCTTTTTTTTTTGCCTCTCATAAGGTGTTGATTGACAAGTGAGCACATAGTGTGTAACTGGCAGGTCTGTGAAGACGTGCTGCTGTTTCATTTACAACATCTCAGCTGCTGACACAAATAAGTCGGCAAATCGAAGAATAAATGCCTGTCCGTATGTGTCAGAGAAGTGATTTTTCAGGATGTGTTTCCTGTACTAAGCACACAGACACATTCATCTCCAATGTAGATGTCTTTGCTACACAGGCAAATATCTGCACACTGTACAAACTGCACAAGCCTGAAATGTGCAACTAAAAATGTGAGGCATGTAAAGCAGACTAAAAAGATCAGAACTAAACCACATTCGAGCTTTGTTTACAGCAAAATAAAAACTCGTTTTGCTTAGCACAACTATTTTTTCCCACTGGTTTGTGTTATGTCACTTGGATATTGATTAGAAAGATGTGTGCCAGCACTGCTGAAACTGGCCAGCAAGAGAGAAACTCAGCATCCTGCAGAAAAAGGTCCTCAGCAGCTCTATTAGTCAAGTCTGTGACACATGCAAAGCTTGAAAACCTTGAAATATTGGCATTTTTCTTTCAAGTAATAAAAGTAACACGTAGAATCCAAATGGTAGATGTGCGAACATGTGTATTCTCTGTTTTATTTGTGACTCATTAAAACCTTTGTTGATCATGAACTTGTGAAGAGGCTGTAGTTAATAGCAGCTATGTAAATAACTGTGTTAAATCAAGTTATTTAATTGATCTACTGTTTGAATAATGTCTCTATATCCTTCTGTATATTGCAGGTGTTTGTCTAATAACACTTGGCTCAGGGACAATAAAAGAAATGTCATGCCAAAATAAAAATAAAAAAGAACAAAAAACTACATAACCAACCAGCCCATCTAGATGTGAATAAATAACTCATTGCGCTTTGTTCTTTCAGTGATCCCAATCAGCCGGTTCCTCAAGATACCAAGTTTATCCACACGAAACCTAACCGTTTTGAAGAGGTGGCCTGGTCTAAGTACACTCCTAAAGAGCAGCTGTACCTCCACATCGGCCTCAAGCCCCGTGTCAGAGACCACTACCGCGCCACCAAGATCTCCTTCTGGCTCCAGCTGGTGCCTCACTTGCATCATGTCAACGAGCTCCTCCAGTCCGTGTCCTCCTTCACACACAGTCCCTCTCCGCAGGACGACACCCCTTATTCTTACACCAAGCGCCTGTCCAAAGGTTGGCCTCCAAGCAGTACGCGTCACCCGGGCTCACAAGGAGGAACCCCGCAGCCCCCGGAGTCTGTTTTAGGCCAAGGAGGAGAGGAAAATGGGGTGCGCGTACCTAACGAGGACTACTCCACTGAACTGTCCGTGACGATCGCTGTGGGAGCGTCGCTGTTGTTTCTTAACATCCTCGCGTTTGCCGCTCTGCTGTACAAGAAAGACAAGAGGCGTTTGGAGCATCGTAGGCCTCGTCCGCTTCCTCCCCCGAGACGAGACATCACACCTGCAGATGTTGCTGCCCACCTACAGGGGGAAGGATTGATGTCATTACAGGTGAGCCTGTTGTTGTCGTCATTTTACTTGCATAATATTCACACACTGGGATGGAAGAGTTAAATTATTTAGGTTCTATTAAAAGCAGTCAGGCTTGTTGTGTATGATAATTGTGCATATTTTTTCATGTTTAAGTAACATTTAGCCAGATGAGGTCGTGTGTGATGATCTGAACGAACTCCTTTCTTGCCAGTGGAGCAGCTGCCAGTAGAGCGCTGCAAAACAGGGCCTGTCAACAGCAGACATTATCAGTTGTGTGAATGTGTGTGTTTGAGTGTGTCTCTGCGAGTGTGTTTTGATGCATGTGGGAGCTGCGTCCAGTTGCCTGAATTGCTTCCAGTTGCCTCCAATTCAGACGCCGACTATACGGCCTCATTTGGGCTCATAGATGCTTTGAAACCTCAAATTACTGCTAATTGGCAATTCAAGTACATTAATGTAGCGCAGCATTGCAGCTGTTGGTTTAATTGTCTTTTATTTACTTTAAATGCCATCCTTTTTCATGTGGTGTTTTGTAACCCACTGGACACTGGACTGGTGTGACAAGGAAAAATCAAGCATGGTCTTTATGTCAGGGCAAATTATTCGGGTTTATGTTGGTGTTATTCATGTCTCTGACAAAGAAAGAAACAGATACGAGCCCAATAGATGACCAGCTAGAGTCAGTCACACTCAGTCAGGACTCGTGCTTCAAATGATGATGACGACAAAGAGCAGGAAAAGCCTGAGTATAAGCTGAAGTGAACTTTTAAGCCCTGACTTGCCTCAGTCTTGAACAAATGTGGGGCTTTTACAAAAGGCTGAGCAGAAAAATAAAAATAATTTATCATTCAAAACATGCATGATAAATGTTCGTTCAGTTTTGTTTCACTGAGTATTTAGTTTTTTCCCTACTTAATATTGAATACATTTGCCACCATAACATACATTAATATAGGAAACAAGTTGACCAAAGTTGAAATTATTAGACTATTTGATTAATGGACTACTCATTTGTCAGAAAACGAACTACTTTCAAGATAAATTACATGTTATGTCATTTTTTAAGCATACACTATAGTATTTTCTGGCTCCAGGCTCTCAATTGTTAGGATTTTATATTTTCTGTTTTACTGTATATGTTAACTAATTGGTTCGACATCTGAGGACACTTTGTGCTTCAGGAAATTTTGATTATTTTTTTCAAAGGTTGGAAATGGATAGGATATACTTGATGATTCAATTAATTAGAGAATAGTTTTGGATTCACTGATAATGAAAATAATCCTTAGTTGCAGCACTAAACTATGACGATATGGTTCTGTCTTTCCGTCCTTGTTACCTTGACTCCTTATCCTTATCGTCTCTCAAACCGTTCATATCTCCAGGTGAAGCAGCTTGAGTGTGACGCAGCCTCAGCGGACGAGAGGAACAACACCCACCACCATCACACTCTGGACACGTTGGACGCTCTGGATGGCATGGACACCCAGGACATCTACAGCACACTGGACACCGTGCGCCTCACCTGCCCGCCCGATTACACCCTCACCTTGCGCCGCTCCCCGGACGACGTTCCCCTCATGACGTCTCTGACCCCAGGATCACTGCCCGTGACCCCTGGGTCGCACCCCGTTACCCCAGCGACACCCATGACGCCTATGACGCCCGGATCGGTAGTGGGCATGAGGATGGGGCACCCTCACCAGGGGTACACACACCACAGCCCATATAGTAATACACACTTGCCACATACACACATCTCCACACACACACACTCCACCACACGCGTATAACCGCAGCAAGATACTCAAACATACAGGGACGTAATTATAACACACACTCATACCGACATACACACGCATATACATGCACATACACGCGCACGCACACACACAAACACACAAAACAAAACAAAAAGACTTAAATACCTCTACTAATTGCCCTGCAGGATTGTTACAGATGGAGTGACAGACAGACATTATCAGTAACAGGATGAAAAGACAGACAGCTGTGTGTTGCATGTCGGGGGAGCTGAAGACAGACTGGATCCCAGGAGATGCAGTTCTATGCATCATTCGCGCATAACCTGAAACTTGTTGAACCAAGACCAGTCCATCAAATGTCTCAAAACCCGCTTTGGATATTAAATCGTCTGCTTTTTCTACACCTGAGGTGGAAGAGGAGCGATGTGGCAAAAGGGTCAGTCATGGATCAGTCTACATCTCCTACTGTACCTGTGCTGCACGGTGAAGCAGGGCTGGGAACTGAGCAGAGCAGAGCAGAGCAGAGCAGAGCAGAGCGCAGATGCAGAACTGAGCTAAGAAATATCACACACAGACTGCTGATGTCAACTTGAACAACCTGTGAAATGTGAATGTAGCATTTTTTTCCATTAAAAGATCAAAGGCCCTATCTGCCAAGGATCAAACTAAGCTGAGGAGAAAAATAACAAATTTCAACGAGAGATGGATGTAAAAAAAAAAAAAACAGACAGGGAGGAAGAGGGGATTTAAAAAAAAACAACACTAGTTGAAGGAAAAGTTAGCGAGATGGTGGGAAAGAGATTAAGATTTCATTGAGTGGGATTTAGCAGCTGTGAGAGCGAGAACGACTAAGTGAGTTATGGAGTGATATGGAAAACACAGGAAAGGAAAGCGTGCCAAGAGATGGGAATTATCTTCAGAAGAACAAGAGGCCTGTGAAGAGTTGCCAGACTTACTGAAGAATCACTCTAACCAGCTATGTGTTAAACTCTTGTAAATAGAATGGAAAGATACAGATGATATATTATGATTTATAGCATTTACCTGCTCTTGCATTAAAACATGACTTATTTAACCACATTATTGCTTTCATTTCAGATATTACTATATTATTGTATAGATGTCCTGAAGCAAGGCTGGTTGTCTTTCTATCTCACCCACTGTAGTATGTACACAGTACCTTTATTTAAAGGCTATATTTGCTATGCACAGCCATTTCAATAATTCTTAACTATGTAAGCATCTAGAGACTTGTTTGGTAGTTGAAGTATAAGACATTTTTCGCACCATCCTGTCTATTTGTTTGACCATCGGATGAGGAGCTAGTACTGTGTAGATAATGCAATATTGGTTTGATGATTGAGCACCAGCCAAAAACCATGACCTTTAACCCTTTGTATGTAATCCCTCCCTGTTGTCCTGTTGTCCTGCCCTCCTCTGTCCCTACAATTCCTCTTAAGGCCTTATCCTTAATTTTAAATAAATCCGACCTTCACTCTTGTCGTTGCAGACAGACAGGTGGTGATAATTCAGGGGGTCCCAAATCACGTTGTGGCCCCAAAAAATAAGAACATGTCCTTGTTTTGTCTGACACCTCACCAGAGGCGTCAGTAGATATATAGGAGCCTCTGCTTGAACTACCTAATGGTGACTGAAACCTTGCCCCACTCAAAGCCACCCACTTAAAGAAATTGCCCAAGTTGTATTTAATCGATGTCACTTTCTCTAAAACAAAGAATTGTTGCAGCTCAGCCTGTCTACTTGGTGTTAGCCATGGTTTATAGAAAAATGTGGCACTTTTGGCCGCAAAATTTAAAGCCCACAGTTTGCTTTACTATCTGTCACCATGTTGCCAATTGTTTGGAGCCAAATTTGATGAATGAGGTGAAGCCTGGCCGTAGCAGGACTCTTTGTGTGATAGTTATAGAGACTTGACATTGAAGGCAAACATGCCTCTAAACATACCGCTTTTTAAGCCTTAATATCCTATTAATGGAGATTTTCTTTTCCAAATTTCCACTAAGAGACACTTCAAAAGATGTGAAATGAATTATTAAAACACCAAACCCACATCTTGTGGAAATAATGTTTTTTTATTTCAAGCTGGAGATTTTCCTGCTGACTTCAGTGCAGTGAGTGCTGGAGGGCTACAGTGGTTACTGCTTTGTGTGACTATAAAGACGTAGCCAGCACTCATTAAATCTGTTTCAAACTTCTCATATTAATAAGTCATGTAGAAGAGGGTGACATGTCAGCCGCTAAAAATGATACATAGTCAAACTATCTGCCTGGTTAATTGTAAAATAAAAACTTTGTCTTTGTATCAACCAATTGACCAATCAAATCTCAAACTGATACCTTGATACTAAATAGTAATTCCACCAAAAGCCCAAACCCTGATTTCTTAACTCTCCTGTTTTGTCCTCTTCCTCTTGTTCCTTTCCTTACCTCAACCTGTGTCCCATTTAATCCCGTCCCTGTCCCCAGCCTCATCTGTGCGACTACATGCAGCTTTGTCACAGTGAGGCCTATTTAACCTCCTCTCATCCTAAGTAACTTCTTCATGAGAGATTTTAGTTAAATGTCAACAGAATACATGAAAAATGAAAGCTGAAAAATGTGTGGATGGCAAGCAAAGAACTTTTACAAAATGACATAAAAGTAACATTTAATGGATGTTTGATTGACCTAATATTTTTTTTTTCATATGGGTTTATTGACTCAGCGGATGGCTGGATTGTGTCAAGCATAAAACATTTCTGCTGCATTTTTGAAAAATAAAATTATCAGTATTTTACAATTTATGAGCATTTTAAATGTCTTGTATGTCTTGATTTTGAAAAGTGTTGCGGACATTTTTTTTTATCAGGCAGAAAGTAATGCTGTGTAATTACACATGAAGTTGGCAGTGTTTTTTTTCATTGTTTGAAGCCATTGGTAATTAGGTTTGGTTGCTCATCATCACATTATTTTCCAAAAGTAGTAGAATTTTACTAAAACTGAACGGGGTGGTTTGACATTTTGGAAATAGACATTTATTATGAGCTTAGTACCACTGAAATGTCTAAATATGAAATATCTAAATATCTCCATTGTCATTTTTAAACATTGGATTTTATATGGATTCAACACATAAATGTTAGTTATGCTGAACGACAGAGGTGGTTGTTGATTTTTTTTTTTTAAGACCTTTGAACAGAGCCAGGTTAGCTGTTTAACCTTCCAGTCTTTGTGCTAAAATGAGATAGCTGGTTGAAGTCTGCTGCCTTCATTTAAGAAACAGCATGATATTAATCTTCTCATCCAGCTCCCTGCAAAAAGACTATTAAACTAAAATGTGTAACTAATCCTTTAAATTTTACAGAGCCCATGTAAAAAAATTATATGGATTATCTTTTAGCTTTGCTCTATACTGCATATGTTGTACAATTACTGAAGTCACTGCTGCAGCAAAATAGGGAGACATTACTGTAAATCATGAACCAGCAGCCCCTGCCAGCTGGCCAAGGAGACCCTGTGAGATGTGAAGGAACCAAACCCATGGCTGACTTCCAGACCAGATTGATGTCTCCTACATTGTGTCCCTGCTCTAATCCCATTAACTAGATATAACTGCAGTTAATTTGATTTATGGAAGGCAACACATTAGAAAGCATGAGTTCAAGTCATGACCAGGTGTTTTTCGTTTTTTTTTTCTTTGACATCAACATGTGCATAGAAGGAGCATGGAAAATCACTTCAAACTGAGGAACGGTACCTTTATAATTTAAGAGATTACTGCATCACAAACACACTCTTATTTCCTCAACAGGCTAAACTGAACATCTTGTATTTTGTATTTCTGCTTTTCCTCAAATGGGTTGAATGTGATTGAGTTTATTATTGGATTTTTTTTTTAAACATAGCCCTGACTTAAATGTGCACAGATGGTAGGAGAGATTGGAACACTTTTGCAGATACCTGACTGATATTTACAAATGCAATCTGAAGCACCTGGACACAACTTCAAGGCAATATCTGGCTGATGGCAGCTGACTTCACCTTCTGCTAAATCTCAAGTGTTTATTGAGTGTTAGCTAATTAAGTACCTGTCAGAGATATAAATTACTCACTGAGGTGTTTTTTTATCCTCAATGTTTTAATTCCAAGGCAATGCCATCCAATGGTTGCTGATATAAACTGGGATCAAAGCTGTAGTGTAGAACCTTGTTGATCCCTAGAGGAATTCTACGTAATTCCAAGAACCCTACTGGCGCTTCCACGTTGTCATGTCTGGCAGTATAGGCTGCAGTCACATTTATATACACGAATAACATTGGTGCAAAATCTGCATCTTGGCTTCGAGTGGTCAGCTGAAGGTTTGGCACTACATCCTGTGTAGTACGAGCCACTTCTGAACCTTGTCTTGAGTGCTTGTTCTTGCCAGCAAACTCACAGCTCCTGCTCTCCATCCCGTCCTGTTGTCATTTCCTGTGCACCAGTGCAGGAATGTCACCGGTTAACACGAAATTCAAAACCACAAATACTGAAAAATATCGTGAGAGATTTGCAGACCTGATCGGCTTAATCAGTGTTGTGTTATCACATCAAGTAATGGCTTCGGTGCAATGGACAGGAAAAAGTTATGCACTATAGCTTTAAAGTCATCTGTTGCTACCATGGATTTCCATCATTTTGAGTCCATGGAGACCACAATATGAGATCAGTGCAGATCTGAGGAGGGGGGTTATGAGCCAGGAGATCCAGCACTGTGTATTCTATGTTTCAATTCAGTTTTCAATTGTGTGGTCCTAATTACTTTACCAGAGGCAGTATGGAAAAAAATGTTGCCCGCCACTCCCTGGTCTATAGAGTGATATACTTGATGGTTGCAGTAGAGAACAGCAGCAATAGTTTTGTGTGGAGTGGTAGTGATTCTCACATTTTTGTATTTGTGTTATTTGTTTAGCAGGCGTCAAGTTATGTAACCTGTAACATGTTTTACACATTGCAGATGGGGAATATGAGTTGGCTGCGACTTGAAATAAATTTCAGTCAGAATATATATTTTTATTTTGCTTTAATCCCTGTATAAAAAATATTGAGGAAAAGCCTGTCCCACGGCCCACTAAATAAATTCATATATTAATATTATATATTATACTGATAACTGCCTTGCATAATGTAATCAAATGCTGCAAAGATATTTTTGCAAATCAGGCGCCTGACTTGAGAAAATGAACTCTGCTTGTGTCACAACTCACTTTTTTTTCCTTCTATGGGGAATTGAGGGAATAAGAAGGAACGAAGGGGTTGGGGGATTGGGGTAGAGGATTAGGCTAAAAAGTAGTTGAGCAAGGAAATATTGGATGGAAGTGGAGGATGCAAGATGAATGATAATGGGGCCACAGCGAGTGAGAGCGAATGAGATAATGTAAAGGAGAGTGAATAAAGGATGCATGGAAGGAGGAGAGTAGAGGAGAGGAGTGAAGGGTAAGAGATAAGAGGGAACTCATTAAGGAATGAACCACAGCCTGCTTGCTTGTTTATTGGCTGGCAGGCTCATTGTAGTTAATCACTCCTGCCAAGATGCCTCACACACACTCACACATGCAAACATGCCCACATTCACACGCGCTCGCCTGCATGCACCTTTCTGCATGTCTGCCAATACATAAAGCATTGTGCGCACAATCATGCATTCTCGCCTCATACCCCCGATACTACCCTACTACACGCACACTACTGCATTCCTCATAGCAAGTTGAGTCACTGAATCATTTTCTCTGCAGCCTTCATCACTCTCTTTCTCTCTCACCATTACACTATCCTCCTCTTATCTCTTCACGCTTCCTTTCACCTCCCTCTCTTCCTCCTCTCTTGAGTTTATTTTTGCCTTATATATCTTGTCTTTCTTTCCCAGACTCCTCCTGTTGGTCTTCTCCCCTTCACAATTTTACCTCCGTTCCTTTTCACCCATCCCCTCCTGTTATCTAACAACCTTGAGATGATCTTCAAAGCGTCATTGCAGCCAAGCATGTGAGGTCACAGTGTCTTCAGTCTCTCCTCTCCTCTTCTCTCCTCTCCTCTCTTCTCCTCTCCTCTCCTCTGCACTGCACTTCACTGCTCTTATTTTTTGGCTCTCCTCCTCCTCCTCCTCCTCCTCTTTCTCCTTCACCACCACTCTCTCTGTCTCCGCATCCTTCTCTTTTTTGTCTCACACTCCATTTCTCTCTTCCTCTGCTACCATCTATCTTAACCTCATCTGGTCTCATCTCCTCTCGTCTGATCTACACTCCATCTCTGCTTTGCCCCCCCCCCGTCTTCCTCCTTCACCCTCACATTTCTCCTTTCCTCTCCTCCTCCTCACAATTTTCCTCTCTATTTCTCTTTTCCCCATCCCCCCTCCACCTATCCTCAATGCCCCCTTCCCTCTTCTAGTCCAACTCATTTACTTCCCTCCTCCTTGCTGTTTCCATCACTGTTTTCTCCACTCTCTCCTCATCTAAAAAGCTCTGAAAAGAGGTGATACAAGGTTCTTTCATCATGTGTGCGCATGCATGCTTGTTTTTGCACATGTCTGGGCTTTTGAGTGTGGGTGTGTTTTTGTGGGGATGTTACATGCCTAACTGTTTTTCAAGCAGACCAGAGCCCTGCGGTGTTTTTGCTCTCTAATTAATTAAGCGTGGGATGCTACAGTCTGTCTATTGCTTGTCTGTCTTACTTGCTTTTTTGTCTGTTGACCATCTGTCTCTCTCTCACTTCTCTATTGCCATTATGGAGCAGTCTACCCACCTGTTTATGCGTCTCCTCCGTCTGCCTGTCTCTCTGTCTGTTATCCTGCCTGTCTTCTGCTCCCTTTGTCTTTCTGTCTGTCTGCCTCTCTCTCATTGTATGCTCCGGCAGACTTCGCTCTGTGGGAGAATTGCTACATAATTCAGTCTTCTCTGTTGCCTGCTGCTTTTCATAAAGAAGCGTAAACAATAGCAGTAACTCATTTGGTCCAGCTGAGGTCAGCATTGTTCCTGTCTTCCATAAGCAAGAGAGAATGCCTTGAAGAGAGATTTGGGGGCGAAAGTTTCACCCCCCCCCCCTCCAAAAAAACCTCATAAATATCCTGTTTACTTTAGAGAATAATGTTTCTGACTTGTAGAGGAGGACTCCCCTGCTTTGTTTCACCTCCAGTGAAGGAACAATTTTTGCAGAGATAAATATTTTGTCAAGCGGTCACATCTGCTGGTAAATAAGAGGACTGCAGGAATGAATACTAATAGAAATCAGACATTTATGCAACATCTACAAGCAATTAAACAGGGGAAAGAAACGTATGTAGATGTATTTGCACATATTAACTCATAAACCTATGCTTATTCTTTCTTTTCCCAAGGAGTGAGAGCAACGTTTCCAAGCTGCCCTGCTGCTGGACAGGACAGTGTGGGTGTGTACCACTCACTTGGACCATCCCCGTCTGATATGTGAGCACTGCCCTCTGATATGTGAGGGAGATAGAGAATGTGTGTGTTATTGTTGGCCTATGGTATCTCTTAGACAGGAAGGAAGTTAGGCTTTTCAGCACTGACTTTCCTTACAGCAAAAAAACACACACATATACTCTCTCACACACACATGCATAGCAGGCCGATAACCAGGGTGTGAACTGTCTGTGATTGTGTGAGGATAACATCTGATCATCTCACACCCTGCGGCCTCTGTGGTTGTTCCTGTGCAGGCAGAAAACTAAAGTCATTCCTGTTCCCTTTCAAATTCTTCACAATTCCACATGCTGCTTTTTTTTTTGGCCAAAATGTGCCCCCCCCAAAAAAACAAACAAACAAAAAAACAAAAAACAAAAACAAGCAAGAAAACCATCTTAATTGGCTTTGCAGTGTGACCTCCTGTGTCATGCTGAAGCCAACTGTGCTGTACGTTTGTCTGGCTTGCTTGTGTTTGTTTAAGAATGCAGGGCATCTCCATATTCCCACTGGGCCTCATTTATTAATTTTTCAGTATGTTTGCTGCATTAAAATGAGCTGAATGGCAGGGTGTAATGTGAAAAAAATCTCATTGTTATGGTCCAAGTTACTGCTCTTTTCCTTTGGACCTGCCATGTTAAGTTGCTTTAGCCGTCACAGATGCGGCCACAGCTCTACCCAAGGTTGCTGCCCTTTACCCTTAAAACAAATCTAGACTCATTCATTTTGAAATCCTCTGCAAACACATCATACTCCGGGGATACATTCATAAGTTTCACTTGAATTTACTTGACACCAAGGCTGATAACATCTTTTCTCTGTATGTGGACTGCCTAACCTTTATCTGTGGCTTAATCGCACAGTAGCCTCACTAAACTGAGGAAGAGGAATTTTGTGAAACGTGAGAAAAATTAAAGCTGTCTGTTATTTCAGGTTTACTGCCAGTTGTTTTTTTATGTAGCTGCTCACAGCATTTTTAATGTCATTATTTACCAAATTAGAGTTCACACCATTAAATCAGTGTCTTCTAATCATCAACGCTTTGTTCTGCTCTTCAAACATCTCCTGGAAATATAGCTTTCAACACCCTGAACATAACCTGACGCACCAGATGGTTTGTTACATGGAGCCATCTGTGAAGTCAAGTCTCCATTGGAAACTGTTCCAAACAGTTTCCAGTGAACAAAAAAACTTGGCAGGTGATTGGATATCCCATCTGTCTATCATATGACGTGGTAGTAGAAAACCAAATAGGAAACACAACAGCGCAATAGGCTGCGAGGAGAATTTGCTCTTAAAAGACACAATTATGAATACCAAAGCTTCAACTTATTCACAGCTGCAAGTATAGTTCCTCTGTCATGAAATGCTGATTGGTCTGTGGTTCGGCTACAAGCCTAAAAAGCTTGCAGCCTGGCAAGACGGATTCTTGCTTGTGAGCAATGGACTCTATGCACAGCTCCACTACTTCCTGAACTGCTCCTTTGTTTCCTGTCTTACATTATTAGACAAACTGATATCCAGGTGTGTCTGTGTAGTCGCAATGGTCAAACACACCTGGATTAATCCGTTTGTCCAATAATGTAAGACAGGAAACGAAGGAGCAGCATTAAGTTCAGGAAGTAGTGGAGCCGTGCATAGAGCCCATTCAGCGTTTGTTAATTTACAATTCCTACTTTCTTACTCTTGCAGTACCATTACTCAGCTCTTACTCACTGGAGTTGTTTTTGTCACCTATTTGCTCATTATCCATCCAGACTGTGGATCTGCTCTGGCTCCAGTGGTTTTCGGTGACAGGACTCTTGTAGACAAATGGCCCTGCTTATCAAGTCTGGTCATGTAGAGACAGATGAGACAAACAGAATCACTTAGCCAGCTAGCCAGGTACTGTACTGTCTGTGCGCTGATTCACTCGACAGATGCACAGCCACAGTCCACCGAGACTCATGTATTCCTAATTTTATCTGGCCTGCTCCAGGCCTGCGCACAGACATCTGCATTGTTGTGTGTGGTATGTGCATGTACGTAGCTGTGTGCATGGGATTGTTCAGTTAATGCGCTTGTGCAGCTCTCTTGGTGTGTGTGTTATGTAAAGTACACCCAGGTGCCTCTCTGAGCTGTGATGTAACCCAGGTTAGTAGGCTCACAGCTGGAGGGGATAGATAGATAGATAGATAACTACCTGGATATGTGTGTGAGAGTGTGAATGAATTCTCTCAATATCCTTTGGTATGTTTTTTTTTAAATGAACAGGTTTTTCATTTGACCTTGTGTTGGTGCAATGTTTTCTCATGAAATCAGACCAAATGTCCTTCAGCTGCTTGGAGGCTACGCCGGTGATCAGAGGCCAAATATGAAATACCCAAAACAAATGAGGGTTTACTTATACAGCCAGTGTGAATAAAAGAAACTAAGATGTTTCATAAGAAATTATAAAGCAACAGAGATAAAGGCCATATTTAAAACCATTACTTACAGTAGCTGGTTTCATATATGTGACAGATGCTAATATGACATTAGTTGTGGTTATAGAGTTTCCTGTTTGAATTAAATCACATTGTTGCATACATGATGCCTGTCAGTCAAATCAATGCACAATACAGCTGGAATTTCATTTGATGTTATGTTTAATTTGACCATCAAAACATGCAGTGATTTGTTTGAATATTTGACCTAGCTGTGCTTAAGTGGATAAGGGAAAATAAAAACAACTGAGTTGGGTCAAAACGGGTTATTGCTTCTTTTTAAAAAATGTGTTTTCACTTAACCCTTAGATGCATGGGCTACCAATACCTACACTCTTCCATGAGTGGGGTCAAAAATGACCCCAATTAGAATCAATGCG
The DNA here is from genome assembly GCA_030347415.2 of Decapterus maruadsi. Lineage (NCBI taxonomy): Eukaryota > Metazoa > Chordata > Actinopteri > Carangiformes > Carangidae > Decapterus > Decapterus maruadsi. The sequence continues at coordinate 12,504,351 of CM064902.1, read as the reverse complement.
TTTTTGCAGTAAATGTCTTTAATTTTGGTTAAAGATGATGATTTTCATTATATTTTGGTCAACAAAAGAGTGATTTCATTTTTGACATGTTCATTTATCACTTTTTATTCACATTTGATCACAGAACAATCAATCACATATCAAAAATGTCAAAATCCATTGTTTGTGTGTCCGTTTGTCTGTTTAACTATGGAGGATGAACAGAGGACATTCAGTAGGACCGGGGACCATAACAATGTCCACGCATATGTAAACACACAAACATCTTCTCTCTTCTCAGATTTCAGATTAATTTATTTTTTAAAAATGATAACAGTACATATTGATCGACATTGACATGTAAATATGTGGGATTGTAGCCAAGTGGCTTATTTCCATCCCCAGTCCCATTGGCAGGTTGATGTTAGACATAAGAAACAATGACGATAAAAAGTACAAAGGGTAAAAAAGTACAAGAGGCTGAACTAGGACAATAAAACACATTGACATCTTACGCAAAACATATATGAACAACATACATAAACTGTGCAGCAGGATCACTTCAGGCAAGGTCCTCGGGAATCCTAGCGGGCCTCCTATAGCAGCCATGATACTTTAGATGACAAAACATAAAAAGGACAATGTTTGAATGGCACACAAAACTGCTGTATAAAACAATATGTAGCTATGTAAGTAAACGTCTGTGTATTTATATGTAAGTAAATACACAGTCAGGCATCAAACACACGCACGCATGCACACACACACACCATAATACATACATCATATCAATAATCAATAATCGTATAACGGGTTAGCTTTTATTACAGGGAAGTTATAGATATATTAAGAGTCTCACTCTCTACACAACAAATGCAGTAATGTCAACTACCTTAGCTAACATCAAAGTACTAATATTACTTAGCAGTTAGCTAAATAGTGCCTACTTTGTAACAACAACGCAGGCTAATTTGATGACAATAATACTCTATCACAGAAAAGTCATGGATGTGGAAAATAAGTTTGTAAATGAAGACAATACTTACATGTATGTTGCTGTGTAAAAATGACCTCCTGGGTGGTGAGACTTCTGACATTAGATGTGTAAGTGGGACAGTAACAGTATACTGCCAGTCAGTGTTGATAAGAATCAAAGGTTGCTTGGAAATTCCATAGGAAATGCAACATTTTTGACCCCACTTATGGAAGAGTGGGGTAGTGATACAAAAACTGCAATTTCTTAAAATTAATTAAATATTTTTTAAAAATACAAATGGCCTCATGTCACAAACATGTTCCATGAGGAATACCTGGAATATGAAATTATAATTACTTTTAATTTCAAAGATTTTGAAGAATAACTACCCGTGGGGTCATTTTTGACCCCACTTATGCATCTAAGGGTTAAGGTCAAGTCGGTTAAAAAATGAAGAATGACATCAGTTGTTTGGACTAATAAAATTTGGTGACCAGTGTTTTTGTATTTTTGGCAGCTTCAAAAAGCAGCAGTTAAGGATTAGGTGGACTTAATCATTCAGAAATGATAAAAACCCTACATCACTGTGTGTAGTCCTCAGACTTTAATATCTTCTTGGCGTTCGGAGGAAATGAGAAAAATGCTTTTTTCTTCGGCGGCTTCAGCCACTGGTGCTGAATGCAGCATTGTTGACACTGTTAGGAGCAATTTAGCATTCTGCTCTTCAGTTTTGATGGCTATGCTGATATGACTTCCTACCGGTGAACGCACTCGGCAGCAGAATACTAATAATCTCAACAAAAAGGGTGAAACTACAGTTTCTCAATTATATAGAAGGTGACACTTGTCTTGAGTGTAGCTCACTTTGTGATTTCGGGAAGAGTATAATTGAGCTGTGGGGTCGTTCTACACCTCCACAACCTTTAAACCTCACTCCAGACACACCAGTGCATGATTATGTGTGTTTCGTATGTGACAGGACTTAATTCTATTTACTGAGTGATATATGTGTTTGGACAGGACAGAGGAGAGATGAAGATATAGGCCAACAGCAATCTGTGCAGAATAGTGTTTCTTCCACTTTGTGTGCAAGCACTGTGTGTGTATGTGTGTGTTTATTAAAGTTGTCTCGTGGTAACTGTATCTTTACAGGTGTCAGAGGTTAAACCCGGTTGGCCTGTTCTGGAAAGGTCAAACTCATATTCTTCTTCTTCTTTGATGTTAAGGTGCCCGCAGTCTCCCCCTCTCCTCCCCCTCTCCTCCTCTCCCCTGGCTTCACCTCCTCCTCTGCCACAGCACACGAGGAGAATGGCAATTTTTCATCTCCCATCTTGCTGCCTTCCTCACTCCCTGTTCGTTCTGTCTGGCTTTATTGCCTGCTCTCTCCCTCTCCCCTTCACTTTCACCCCTCCTCTCTCCTCGACCAGACGGTTTCACAAGAACCAATATTTTCAGCTTTGCATGTGCATCTGTCACAGTCCAGGTTTGCTTGGAAGGAATGTTGGTCTGTTTCCCTGTCCCTCCCTGCCTCTCGGTCTGTCTGCGAGTATTGAACACGCCTAATAGCTTCTTTTGTAGAACTTGCAAAGGACTCACATCTTTGTTGTATAAACTATCTGCAGTAGCTCAATATCTGCTTTCTGCCCAACAACAAACTCTCGTCTCTGTTTCTCTCAGGAGACGCATATTGTTTCACCACTGAGCAGCAGAGGTCATTTCCCCATGGCCAATTGTTTTACAAATTCACAAACTCAAATTCACTTCAAACAGCGTCTCTGCTCTGTTATCTTGCTTCACCTCTCTCTCTCTCTCTCTGTTATCCCTTCTCAGACACACACACAAACACACACTTGGACCCATGCTGCCAGACCTGATGGATTCCCACTGAAAGCTCCATCTGAGCCGACAAATACAGCGCATGTATATCAAGGCCAGCAGAGACAAATCCGGGGGTGTTGAAACAGGTGTGTGTATGCAAGTGTGTGTGTGTGTGTGTGGAGGTGTGTTTGACCGGAGGCTGTGTTTTAGTTTTAGCTCTGACATTAGTGGCTCTCAAAGTGCCTCTCAAAGTACAAACTACCACCTCTGTTCCAAATAAATCCCTAACTATGCTTCTGTGCGTGCAGCCTGTGTGTTCCTGTGTGCATGTGGCTATTTGTAGCCAGTGTGTGTGTGTGTGCAAGTTTGTTTTTCAGCATGTTTCACTTTAATGCTGCATGTTATAATATTAACTAGTAATAAAGAGGTTTTACATAACCTACTTTTTTGGTCAAGTAAAGTGCATGCAAACACTGAACTACACTGGATAAATCATGAGTCTGGAAATGTAGTTTCTCCTTCAGCTACAGAGCGTCATGTAACTGCAGGATTCTACCTCTCAGACAAAAACAGTTGTCTCGTTTTGTATGTGGGTCTGCGTCTTCAGACTCATGGGTGGTTTGATATCCGCTGGCTGGAGAAACACTTACACAAACAACACTCTCTGCAGGGAAGGTTTGTCTCTTACAGGAATCAATGGCCTGCTTAGAATAACCATCTTTCATTCGAGTTTCATCTTTAGCATTGCAAAATTTAAACGCGGCCTGCAATCTGCTCTGTCAGGAAAAATGTAACTGCAATATTTTAGCTTGAAGAGACAAAAATTGCATTTGGAAACACACACATACACGCTCGCACTCACAACTTACGCACTCACTGGGAAATAGATCAAAATGATAACACTGTATCAGAGTATGCATCTCTGCAGAGAGGCTTGTCCTCCTCCTCCTCCTGCTCTATAAACTGCTCCCAGCAACACAGGAATAATGTGCAGTAACATTAAAATAATGCATTGTTGAATTATGTATGTAAACACTATCATTAGTTGAAAGTAACTGGAATTAGATTAACCCGCTCTATTTAAATCATCCTCCAACATGTAACAATCTTCTCACTCTTATTGCTTTTTTTTCCTTTCTTGTGATTTATTGAATCACTCTCACTGTATTGGTGTGTACATCATCAACATCCTGCCCTTCACATGGCACAATGGGGGGCCGAGCCAAATTAGTTGTTTACTGTTGAGCTGAATGAGCTAGCACAATCTTATCTCACCGATTAACCTGACTGAGGCTCTGATTATGTTGTTTCTGATTTGAAAGAATTATATAATGGATAATTTCCAGTAGAAATTGATTATTATACCATTATTACAATATGACACACCTTGTAAAATATTATTAATAATTATCAACTTTTATAACTTACTCATGAATATTTATTATAGATTTATTGTGATAATTTGGTGTTTGTTTCTGTCATGATCTTTATATCATATCAGATTATCATGCAGCTAAATTCAGATGAAAGCAGAAGGAAACACAGCAGGTTGATTACAGTAACAAGTTTTTCTCTCCTGCTTATCTTTGTTTGCAGGAAAAACAGACAAGTTAATAACACTCACAAAGACTGGCCTGAAACACCTGGGACCTGCTGGTCATGTGACCCCTGCTTGCAGGTTATAATTGTCTGTCAAGACCCCTTTGCCCTCACATGTTGTGTCAGTACTGTTCAAAGACAGCTTTATTCTCTCCTGCCCTCTCTGTTGCCTTCAGTCGAACAGTATGCCTGACTCACAGAGGCCAAGTGGAACTGCAGCCAGATTGTTACAGCATGTCCATGCAGGAGGCGTAGCACGAGCAGGATGTTAGCAGCTTCTGTACGGGATGTGTTCAGACAGCATTGAGTACAGGTCACCTGCAGTTTGGCAGCACTATGAATGTTGCACATCATGTTACATGTACAAAACAAAATATAACAATTAAACATAGCCTATTCTTATTAATATGTAAAATGTGTTTATGTGATGTGACGTTGACCTGAGCAGCCCCTTTTGGACACTGCCACTGCTTAAGCTGAAAGATTAAAAAAGCAACAACAAATTACTCGTTTCAGCAAATCTCCAGATTTGTAGGCTACACTAACACACTGACCTCATACTGACACCAGATGCAGCTACAGGATTTTACAAAAACAAGTCTGAACCACAGTGATCTGCTACTTCTGCTAGCACTTTTAGCATTGCATTGCAGAGTTGGAAGTACAAAATATTCACAACACAGGTGAATCTCGTGTGTGTCAAGTGTACCCTGGAGGTCTGTTTGTGTATTGGTTACCACAGTGGGAATTATACCATGACATTGGGGGGGGGTCAACATTTTCTCCAGGGTGTAAAGAGAACTTAGAAGGAGTGCAGGCATGTGCTTGAATTAACAGAAGTGCGAAGTGCAGTGAAATGTCTGTCTGTATATGATGATAAACCAAATTTTACACAATTTTACAGTTCATGCTGCGCATAATGTAGGATACCACACAAACAACTTTTGCAGTCACCAACAAAATATTCTAGATCTAAGCTGCCAGCAAGTCAGACCCATTTCTGCTCAAACACAGATCCAGACAATGCTGAACCAGAACCAATCACACTATCTACACAGACAGATTCACATCCTGTACTGGTCCCAATATTGGAATTAATGGATAGGACAGGACTCTAGCCTATAATTTACAGTGTAGGCTCAAAAGCCTGAGCTAGGGTGACTTTTAGAGAGAGAAAGAGAGAATCTTTATTGTCATTATACTAGATAATGCAATTGTCTAAAGACCCACGGCTTAAAAACACAGACATACAGTACAGTAATAAACAGGGAAAAAAGAGATACAACAGAGATGTTAGGTTACCATTAACAGCTCACAAAGTCTGATTTTGAGGTCACCAATGTTTTTTTAATGTGCTAACCTACATAAATACACAAATAGCCTAACATTGCATTACAAACACGCAAACATCCACATTAAACTTCTCATTCACTTCAATTAATGTTGTTTCCAAAAAGGGGGGCAACTGTCAAACCTGGCAACGCAGCACGCGGTTTTGTTTAGCGGCCTTACAACCTGACCGCAGTGCACGCTAGCAGGATAGCTCCACTAAGCAGAGTGATGGCCACAGAGTAGCCTACTCACTATATGGATCAATTATGAAAAAACAAACGGAAAGACACGCGGCGTGGTAAGGAATAGTTAGGTTAAAGAGTTAGAGGAAGCAGCTATGAAAATCAACATGAAGACGCCAGGGACGAACAGCCCAGGTGTTCGTAGCAAACAACAAAAGGTAAGAGGCACAAGATGAGCTGCACACACCTGACATGATGAAACTCTGAAAGTTAGCAGAGAACTTCTAAGTAAGTAGGCTAAGTAAATGTATTAAATAGCTTGGTAGCTTCTTACATTAATGAGATGGCGTGAAGTCTTTCCTTTTTTTAAAAAGCACGCGCCTATTTTGATGTGAGCCAGTCAGAGACACGCAGACTCCTGATCAGCTGATCAGTCACATGGTTTCCTTATCCAAATAGGGCGGACTACTTGAATCTTCCGGTTTACCTGCTCATCCCTGGCTATGCTGTTGCTGCTGCTGATATTTTCTGCTCTGTTGCCCTTGCTGTTGTTTCTGCATACATTGTTGCTGCTGCTGCCCATGAGTTTTTGCAAACCCACTTCCTCCCCAGCATCCACCTGTGGGTTCTGTCGATCCCCTGAGGGTCTGCTTCATTCCCTGTAATGTCCCCAAGGCCCCAAGGTCTGGCAAAGCAGATGATTCACCAAACTTGCTGCAGCCATGCTCAAGGATGCCTATATGTGCTTCAGCTTGCAATAGGCTACTTACACCCAGAGTTGTCTGACTGAAATATAAAGTGTTGTTGACTGAACTTGCAATAGTAAGAAGCAAAAAGGAGACACAAACCAAAAAGTTTTTAGAAGCTCAAAGGTGTCTCACTGAGTGCATCTCTGCTGTCCACTCTACTCATGAAATATGAACTATTCTGACCTGAATGCATCATGAGGTGTCATGGACCTCTGCAGGTTGGTGGCCCCAGGTCAGAGATTGGATTTTCACAGTGAAAGGTGACGCCAAAGAGTACACAGACTGTGGAAGTTAACTCTTCCTGTCGGACTCTTCATTCTGTCTGCCTCTCTGACCCTCTGTCAGCCTGAATGAATCTCCGTCCATCTTTGCCTTGTGCTTGAATCTGTCACTGTTCATGTTGACATAAAACACAACTCATGTGTTCTCTATAGAGAAACTAAAGGCCGTAGCTCGACAGTTTCCCATCTGCAGGGTGCTATAATAATCTGGGAGCGTTAGTGACTGCAAATCATTACCAAGTGAGAACTGAATCAGTTTTTCAACACTATTCCATAATGAGATGGTTTATTCTCCTAATTACTTACATGGAACTGTTACACTGAACTTAAACTTAGACACTAACTTGAACCTTTTTCACAAATTAACAAAAGCAACTGAGATTGGAAGGCAAGACTCAAAATAATAATTAAATTCAGATTTGGTGTCAGCTGGTGGAAGCCCCCCACACATGTATATGTGTTGGAGTGAAGTCTGGTGTTAATGTGAACTGGATACTTGGCTCTGTCTTGCCCTGGAGCTCAGGCGTCACTCCAGAACAACTTGGAATCCAACATACACACAAATCTGCGCTTTATTCACCAGCTCATGGCACAGAGAGTGTGCTATCTCCTTCAGTGTGACAGACAAGGGAGGAAATTTTCATCTAAATGTTCTTTATTAATTCAGTTCCTTGTAAAATAAATATCCAAAGAAACTATTTAGAATATGTTGTCCATCAGTTGAACACCTTTAATTAATAAACACCGCATACGTCTGTCAAATTACACAGTAAATTTACACTAATTATAGGTGGAAGTGGGTATCAGTGTTATTAAATCATTTTACTTCATTTTAGAGATCAGGTTGAAGAGAAAAGGAAAGACTGCATGTGCTTGTTGTTTGGAGACAAAAGATTGAACCAAAGCAGGCCAAGTCAGGCCACACCAGGAGAAAGCAAACAGACTGGATTACACAGGACGATTGTGTTTGTGTGAGTTGGTGTGTTGGATATTTAGTGTGCAGGAAATGCAGAATGATTAGTATGTGTGACGAATCTTTTGCACACAAAAGTGTTTGCACATGTACATTTGTATGCCTATCAATGTGTATGTGTGCGTGTGTAAGTGTGTCTGCATATAGTACCAGGATCTTTTAACCTGAAAGTACTTCCTTGTGTCAGTAATTATTATTCTGTAGGTGGTCACATACTATAGGCCAGAGGGGAAGTGTTCTGTGATACCTGTATGGTTGTGCGTGTCGGAAAAGAGGGGGTAAGGAAATTAGGTTAATCAAGATTGTGTGTGTATGTCCTTTACCATTCTGCAGCTTCTTAATTTTAATGTATTTTTTGATTGTAATTGTGTTCCCTTGTTTGTTTTTTTTGATGCGTCTGCTTCTGTATTAGTTCCCTGTCTATTTGTGTGTGAGCTGACATGAGGTGTGTGGCTGTGTTTCCAGGCAAGAGAATGGTCTATTGGTACCAGGGGATCAGTGATCAGTTTATTGCTACCAGCAGCCATGGACAAACAGCCGAACACTGGATTCATTCATAGTGAACAAGAGGCGCATACGTCAGAGAGGTGTGAGTTCACATACTAGCACCTTTTCAAAATCTTTACAGGCCGAAATGTAAAATACAGTCTTATTGCAACTGATCAGGTGTCAGGTCCCATTTCTATAAAGTACAGACAACAATAATTTAAAGGATAACTTTAGTTTTTTACAACCTGGACCTTATTTCTAGCATCAAATACGATCATTTACTCACCCAGACAACTTTGGTGGCATTTGGAGTCATTTTGACGAAATTAGCCCCAGTGGAGCGGCGCGTATATCCGTATAATGCGAGAACACGGGGCACGCAATGCAGCCTCTAAATAACACATTATCTGCCGCAAAACTCGTTAATTTCGCCAATATTTTGTGATGATACACTAGTGCTAATCCTGTGGTGGCATGTTATCGACATCCTGCACCTGTAGGTTGACCTACTGACCTCTGATCTGGATGATGTCATCTCCGACCACGGTGCAGCGCGGCTAATGCTATGGTCCGTTTCTGCGTGTTTCTGACTTGTCAGAACAAAATGAGCAGCTGGATGAAGTTCAGCTTCCACAGGCTTCCTCTCCGTAGCCTGGACTCACTACAGCTCTGGCTAGTTGAGCTAAAAAGGACCCGAATGCCGAAGCGTAATGATTATTATCAGAATGAGCCGGGCACCGGTCGGAGATGACATCATCCAGATCAGAGGTCAGTAGGTCAACCTAGAGGAGCAGGATGTTGATAACATGCCACCATGGGCTCGGAGGGGAATAACACTAGTGTATCATCACAAAATATTGGCGAAATGAATGAGTTTTGCGGCGGATAATGTGTTATTTAGAGGCTGCATTACGTGCCCCGTGTTCTCGCATTATACGGATACGCACCGCTCCACTGGAGCTAATTTCGTGAAAACGACTCCAAATGCCACCAAAGTTATCTGGGTGAGTAAATGATCTTATTTTATGCTAGAAATAAGGTCCAGGTTGTAAAAAACTAAAGTTATCCTTTAATAAGCCCTCTGATGTTTGTGTCTCTGGGAAATGCACTATTTTTTGCTCTACTAGGCTATATATAGGATACTGTATCACTATCTGTTCCTCTCACAGTCATAACGGCTGGACGGCAGGATTTTAGCAGCAGTGATCGGTTCTTTCCTTGGTCGTCTAAACAGACACAAATAGGTTTCCTCCAGTCTAAAACACCAGAGGATTATCTGATCTGTGTCACACACCCCCCGTCCCCCCCGCTGATCCAGAACGAACAGACACAGCGATTTCATCAGCTGAGCCTTACATGGTAGCAAATGAGAGCTGCTCAGAATTTAGGAAGGTTGAAGGTTGAGCCACTGATGTTGAGTTACATCACCACAACCAGAGTTTTACACATCCTTGTCTTGGCGGTCGTTATAGCAACGTGGATTTAGAAATAGAGAGGCCGTTACATTTTCAATGATTTTCCCAGGAGTGTGTGTGCGTATGTGTGTGTGACAGCTGGATTGATGAGCCTCTGGTTTTCTTTCAGACAACAGGTGGGAAGCTGCTTAAACTCACTCTACAGCTGGAAAGCTCCACTGTTCACTGAGTGATGAATGTTTCAGGTGTAGTTAATGTTTATTTAATCATCCAAAAGCTGTTTATATTTAGTTTTTATTTTTCTAGTTTTGCCTTTCTTCCACTTCCAGTTGTCTTCTCCCAGTCTCCAAATAAAAAGCACAGACCAGGTTCACTCTTGGTGTTCATTGCCCCTTTGACTCTGAGAACAAAAGAAATCCTGAATTTCACCAATAGGTTTTCTGATTTTAAACATGAAGGTTCAACAGCAACGTTTTCATAGGCTTTTTAAGCCCACACTGAAAGTAATCACGGGGCTTTTGATGGTCCGCTCGTGAATCTGCTGCTTGTTTGTCAGAGTGGACGTTATCAGAGGCATTACTAAGATCTAAACATGCTCTCGCCACGGGGACTTTTCCACTGCTTTCTCATCGGCCATTCTTTGAGAACAGATTGGAGGGAAGTGTGCTCTTTATCAGAAGGGCAGGAGACTGTGAGTCAGTCGATGTGGAGCTTTGATGATCTCATAAAACCAAGAGCAAAATCTGCTGAAGATTACTCAGATGTATTAGATTTAATTAATCTCTTTGGGTCACATCTTACATTTGGCGAAGGCTCAGAAGGGTCTAAATCCCACCGGCCACCCTCGCTACACAAATCCATATTTTTTTTTCATATTTTTCCATCAAGCTAGCCACAGCCCACTTTGTTATTCAGTCTTTTTTTACTTCTTGATAGATCATTTGCTTGAAAACTTCCGCTCTGCTCTGAAGGGAGATCCTCATTTTCATATTTGCTTGTGTCCTGCGATTGCCTGGTTACTGTAGCGTTCAGGTTTTTTTCTTGCCTTTCAATCTCTGTTGTGTAAGGAAAAAAGTAAGCAATGCATTAGTTGCCTGCTTGATTTTCAACCCTGTCCTTGAAGCCATGCCAAAGAGAAAGTGCTGGTCTCCTGAAAAGAGTCCATCCTCTCTTCGTCTACCCAGATTTATGACATTTACACGACTCCTGCGAAAAAGCAAATAGATCATGAACAGGGAGGGGATGGAACCACATGAGCAACTAAAGCCAGAGTGTAGACGTTTTGTCGAGAGGTTTCTCACTAAACCTATTTTTCTTGCCAATAATAATTGTTGTAATCTATTAGCTGTGTGTCAACAGCTCATGCCCATAGCCGTAACCATGCTAACAGCTTGCAAGTTTTTAGTTGTCCAAAACACGATATTTGGCCCTGAGGTGGAGCTCCTCCGCAGATCGCAAACCGCTTGGTGATTTAACAAGCAATCTTACATTTTGTTGTTTCCTGAATAGGGAAAATTATCATCAACACAAGTCAGATCCTGTGTTCCTCCAACCAAACAACTTCTCTCTGTCTATTTACATGTTTGTGGCTCAGCCTGAGCTACTGGCTCTGCACCACATGAAGAGCGAGGGGATCTGTGGGAAATCCTGGAGAATTTCCTGTTTGTGGCGTTTCCTCTGTGCTACCAACACATCAGCAGCCCGGCTGTCTGTCTTGTGAAGGGCTCTGTGTATGTTCAGCGCTTGATCCAGTCTGTGTCTGACATGTGCGCACACTCATTATTTATAGCTACGTGCTTATGTGTGTGCGTTTTTATGGAGGTTCCTGAGTTTTTCTCTTCCTTTCATTTAGTGTTTGGCTCTTTCTCCCCCACTGTGAAATGTATAGGATGCACATTCTGTTACATAAAGGAGCATCCCGCTTCAGTGCCTCACGCAAAAAGAGAACAAAACCTGGAAAAGACATCTATAAAACTATTTAGACATTATCTGGAAAAAAGAAGAAGAAGAAAACAAGTAGCAGATTATTTGGGCACTGTGAGCAGCAACATTTCAGCCGGTGCACTGAGACTTAAGTATACGGACAAACCTGGCAACACAGAGAGAACAGACTGTGTTAGTTGGCAGTATGAAGAAGCAAACTACTCCCTTACCAAAATAAAACCGAAACACCAAACCAAGGTACTCCTATAATTCAATAAACTCTCTTTGTCTTATTTGCTGTGAAATCTATCGCACCATCCTACATTCAACTGTTATATCATCTCATCATACTGTGTATTTCAGTCTCGAGCACTTACATCAAGGAGGTAACCATCAAGCAAATGGCCGTGTACAGACAGATGTGGAGGGGCATATCAGCAGAGTGATATACAGTAATATAATATAATGGCGGCACTTTGTACCTGCATGCATATGATTGGATGTTATAAGTTACATTTGCTGCACGAATGAACAAAACAGCTCATCAGACTCTTCACTCTATTAGTTCTGTATTTTATTTCAGTGGTATGTTTGTAACTAGTCATTTTCTTCCACTGAGAATCAACGACAAAAAAAAGTGAATGAATTAGTTTTGAACAGACATCAAAAAAGAAACAGAAAGAGAAACAAACGCGAAGAATTACGGCTGGAAAAAAAAAGAGATGAGTTATAACCTGGAAGTGACTTTCTTTTCTTGCTAAATCTCCTCTCTCTTCATATTTAATCTCCTCATCTCCGTTACCCTTTATCTCTCCACATTTCTCTTACCAGACTTGGGGAGCATTACATTGTCCTTTAATGTTGTGAAAAAGAAAGAGGGGTGGAAGGATGAAAGAGAGAAGATGTTCCATTCCTTTAGGATTAGGCTGCTTTATCTCACAGCTGACACATATGCACTGCTTGCGCACACACACATACACACACACACACATAGAGAGAGAAAGAGTCCGTGCATGTTGCCAGAAGTCATGAACAGAGCATCAGATGTGATGTGATTATTGCTGGATAAGGATAATCCTGCATGTGTGCGTGTATGCGCATGCTCACAGACATAGGTCCATCTGTGTTTAAGAGTGTGTGTTTACATGAGTGTGTGTGCGTGTGCTGAACCATGTGTAAATGTCCAAAACCCTGCGGAAGATAGCGCTAATCCCTCTAAAGAATTACATCGACCTTACTTTTCATCCTTCTTTTCAAGCTCCCCTTTCTTTTCAGCTCTCTATCATGCACTCTTGTCTCTGCTAAACCTCTTTCCGTGTCCTTCTTCCAGTTCTTGGTCATCCCCTTGCGCGTCGTCCAAATCCACTTCCCTTTCAAAAGCTCACCAGCATCAGACGATCACAGGATCGCTGTGGGCTCCGGCTGCAGAGTCTCCCTGTCACATCTGATGATTTGAAACAGCATATCACCGTGTCCAGAATACCACGGAGCACCAGAAGCCCTTCAATGCCGCTCCTCAGACGCTCTGTCTGAACTCTGATTATGGATACATAGACTTTATTACCTTCTTTTGTCTGTCCTTCTTCTTCTTCTCCCTCTGTGGTTGGTTCTTATTATCTTTACCCCAAAAAGACTATGATAATGTTCGACTGAACTTGAATTCAATTTTGTTTTCTTAACATCAGGAATCCACTGTTGGCTTGCCAGTTGTGCAGGCTTAGTTGTCCCTTTGGGTTTTTGCTAAAATAAATACCCATCAAATTTTTTTGTATTCACTTGACCAAGATAATCACAAATTTTTCATTGTTTGTCTCCCAATTTTCTGAGGATTCAGGCTTGGTATGAATTTGCTGGCTCAGATTCAAGAAAGCATTTATTTGTGCCTGTGGCCCTGGAACAAATTTCATTGTTTTGTCAAAATTTGCTTCAGCACCAAAAATGCCAAGAGCCAAGTTTGGATGGTTTTGGTTTGTGAGCAATTTCTACACTTAATCAGTCTCTATGTTTACTCTGTGAGCCTGTTGGTTCCTGTTTTGGCTGGTGGTCTCTGCTCTGTGTGAATGATGTGTGTGTGTGTGTGTGTGTGTGTGTGTATTGCCCCGATCACTTCACACCACAATGCTGAAGTAACTCTTCACCCCAGCTGGTCAAAGATTATAGAGTATGGCCTCCACCAAGACACACACAAACACACACACTGTGCCCACTGACATTTGACACTGACTCACTTCACAGTCTGCCTTCAAATGCAGCTTGTGGAGTGATGCCTCTTTTTTTTTTATTCTGGTTGCAGCACGGAGCTGAAATGTGGCAAAAAGCAGAGAGAGTAATCAGCAATGATCAAAGACCCAGGGACTGCAGGCTGCTTGTTTAAAACGAAAAATTAATTTTGCAAGGTTGAACTACAAAGCAATGTTTCTCGATCTTGACTTATTCAGATGGCACTTTGTTACTGTTGTGAGATGTCAGATGAAAACGCTGTGAGGTAGAGGACTTACAAAAGTCTGAAGGGCAGGGCTCTGAATAAGATTATGTTCAAAATATTGTTAACAAAATGTTGGTTTTACATGTTGAAAATGGATTGCAGTATCTTTTTCATCTCTAGGCAATTGAATCAGGTCAACTGGACTGACTACCCAGTCTAGTCTACACAAACTGATGAAGTCACTAACGTCTTCAAAGACAAAAACAAAGTCCAGTTGACCTGATTCAATTGCCTATAGAGATGCCTTTGACCTGGACAAATGAGAATTCGCACAGATAAAACTTAGACTGAAACTGACGTTGTTCTAACAGCTAAAAGCTAATAGCAATTGCTAATTTGCAGCTAAATAGGCTGTCCTCTGGTAAAACACAAGCCAATAAGTTACTTTCTGAGTCTGAAGTATATTTACTTTAAAGTGACATCTAGTGGCCAAAGTAGCTGTGACAGGAAAAGTAGCTGTGACAGGAAAAGAGGGAGAATTGCATTGATATAGTATAACGAGCGTAAAGGGCGTTGTTTAGCTCAGTTGGTAGAGCACCCGCGTTGAGCGGCCCTATCCTGTGTGTCACCCCCCCCCCTCTCTGCCTCCCATTTCCTGTCTCTCTCAATTGTCCTGTCAATTAAAGGTGAAACCCCCCCCCCCCTAAAATATCCCTAAAAGAAAGCAACGTTGGGATGGATGGATGGTTCATTCAGGCACAAAATTTATGTGGGGTTTGATTCTTGAATCAAACATATTGTGTTCAACAAGTGTGAACTGAAATCACAATCTGTTTTAGCTGCAGCCAAATACTTCTAGTGCAGAAACGTAACAAAGTTATTTTTGATGCCTAAACTTGCCCAGTGTAGCCAAACCATTATTTTAGTCACCATGGCAATGATCGGTATTTCAGGAAACACTGATGTGGGATAAGACGGTAAAAAAAAAACTCTTTAGTTGTTTAGGTTGCAGGATTTGTTGCAGTTCAGATAATAGTTCAGTAGAGAGTGATGGGAATGTCTTTGGTTTGCAGGGATTTGGTCATAGACTAAATTAAAACATAGAACCACTGATGGTGCAGGGTGAAAAGCAGATTACTCGGCTTGACTGAATGTGTGTACCAAGTTTTATTGCATCCAGTAGTTGTTGAGGCGTATTATTAAACACCGTTATGATATGAAAGGAAAAGCCATCCAGTAGTCATTAGCATCCAACTTCTGGGGACCATGAATTGTTTGTTGAGATATTTCAGTCTGAACCAAAGCAGCAGAATGACAGCACAGCTTTCTTTCGTTTTTCCATAATGTCATGCACTGACAACACACGCTAGTGACACAGTGTCAGCAAACAAGGAAATTATAAAACACATTTGAAACGATTACATAAATGTATGGTCTTGTTTGAACCACCATCTAGAACCAGAAAAAAAACACACTATATGCCCTCTCCCTCACTGTTTATCCGATTTATCCAGTTTGGAGGGTATTCTCACAACCATTAGCCTGTGTTTTTGTCATTTACAGTAAAAACAAAATATCCCTCCTCATAACAAAACACTCAAATGGGTTCAAGTGTTTTAAATGAGCACTATAAGCTAGACCAACGGCACTTTGAAATGTAGACCCTTCTTTATTTATGAGGTTTCATCCAGGCAGTGGGCTTTGAGAGTTGTTATTTATATGTGCACGATTCCTCTCTATGTCAGAGGTACCAGTGCCTTGTTCTGTTTTGTTTATGGGCTTGTTTTCATTTTAAAAAAAAGTGCTTGTTGTCTTGTTACTGTGTTGCGAGTACTTAACTGTGTTAATGAGGCAGCCTTCCTGTGTTGTTGGCCTGATGATAAGCTAAACTATAGGTTAACAGCTTTTACCATGTGTTTTACCAGGGCGTTTAGGTGTGTGTGAGCATGTATGTTTGTGTGCACTTGTGTGCATGTCTGGAGCCAAGAAAATGTTCCCCGGGGCGTCAGTCTCCTCATTAACCTTCTCTTCATGTTTCCATCCCTCTCTCCTCTCTTTCTGCCCATTCCTGCATTCCTCAGTGCCGCCTCCTCTCCGAACAGCCACATTCACATCAAAGAATATTCTCTATGGTAATTTACTCATTCATTAAGGCTTTCTGTCTGTAATATAGCAATTTTTCCCATTTTCTAATCTTCATCTGTTCTTAATGACATTTCTCCAATTTAAAATGATTCATGTGGTTAAACCACGGCACATACACAGATGTACTGAGCTGACTTCACATTAGAATATTTTGATATATAAAAGAAATATAAAAGAAAAAGCAAATTTCTGATACATTTTCACACCATCAGTTTCCCTGCACCCAATATCCCTTCAAGCAGAGTACAGTTTAAGTGTTATATCACCACTGTTGGGACAAAATGACCTCTTCACTGTCTTTTAACACTCTCCCTCAATCTCTCTCTGTCTCCATCTGTTCTTCACACACTCCATTTCTTTTTTCTTCTTTTTCCTCCCTTTCTCTCTCTTTCTCTGCCTCTCTCTCAATCCCTCTTTTCCTGTCGCCGTCAGAGGGGAATGACGACCATCTGCAGCCCTCCTGCCCCCTGACATCTGGAGACGGGCTGACACACAAGGATGAAAGTGCGTGCACGCACACACACGCACACTGTCTTCACTGTAATGAAAACTGCGGCAGCAAGAATGGGAGACAAGGAATGAGGTATAGTTGAAGGAAGGAAAGGGGGAGCAGGGAGGGATGTGGGCAAGGTAATGGCAGTAACACATCATGCTACTGTTGAATGGTCATCATTCAGAATATGTTTCATTCTCCTCTGGACTGATGATAATGTGAGTTATTAAGGTAGAGTAGATGAAGCCGTGTTAATGAGGAGTCACTTCTCTGTGGCCCTCTCCTCAAGAGCTCACTTGCTGTACATCTGTCAAAGAGGCTGCCTCATTATTTATTTATCTTTTTATAATTACATGTTGTGTCTTCAATATTCTCTCCTTATATATGTATTACTATAATTGCTTTATTAGGTAGAGCATAGCAGAGGGCAGAGTAATTATCATTACAGTAAATGCACCAAATGCTATTATTCATCTGCAGTCCCTGGACAGATGTTATACAGTCACACCTACGGGTGCATTAAAAATTCAAATTATTATTGTAATAAGATATGATATGATTTTTTTTACCCCTAGGATCACTGCTGTTACATCTGTTTTCAGTTTTGAAATGTTTATCTTGGACTTCGAAGGTGAACATAATGATTTCCAGAACTGTATATTGGCGAAGAGTACCAAGCCTCTGTCTTTTCTTTTATCTCAAAAGTCTTCTGGAGGATGATGTCATTAAAACCTTTAGAATCACATATTCACATGCAGTCCCTGAATATTTCCAGGACCCTTCAACAGTGTACTTTTCATTTATCAGAGCTGCTCTGTTGGCAAACTCTGCTTGTGTCACTGCAAAGTGATGTGTGTTTAGCTTTGCTGAAGTGTGCAGAGGAACACTACAGTTTCAACATTGTATGTGATAGATGCATGCGATAGATGATACCCCTGACTAAACAGTATTGTTCTATATAACTGTTATTAAAGCAATTTAAAAAAAGGCTAATTCACTGTACGATGGTTAGCTTTTTTTGTTTTGTTTTGTTTTGCGACGGTCGGCTTGTTTACCTGGAATTTGCCACTGCTAGTCTTGTGCAACATGGCTAAATATTTGTCATATTTTGAGGTTGTGGACGACAACTTTGAGTGTGATGGACGACCTTACCATTTTGAGTATACGGATGAGGAGCTCTTTGAAAGGAGGATGCGGAGGCAGAGACAGGAACAGCTGGCCAGAGAACAACAAACCGCTGCACGTCCGCAATTACAATAGATGGTGGTGTTGTTGTGGAATAGCACTAGCTAATCATAACAAAATATTGGTGAAATGAATACGTTTTGCGGCAGATAATGTGTTATTTAGTATCTGCATTTCGGTGCCCTGATCACTCCCACTATATGGATATCCGCGGCTCTAAAAAGGATCTAAATATTGTCCAAACGACTCCTAATTACAAATGTTGTATGGGTGAGTAAACAGCCGTACGTCATGCCAGAAATAAGGTGCAGGTTGTAAAAAATGGCACTTCTCCTTTAAGTAGAATACTCACTCTCCTTCTTACTCTCTCTTTTTTAAAAATTTGTTTTTAAATGCGCTGCTGTGTTCACCAGCTAGTCCCCGCTCACTGTGTCTGTCTGCTGTACAAGACTGAGCAGGTACTGTCAAACCCAAACAATGGTCAAGCAAAATAATCTGTGGAACTGACCCTTTAGGTTAAACAATGTAATTTGCCACATTATCAGGTGGGGGAGTGTCACAGGCTTCAATCATGCTAGCAAGTTAGTAACTTTCTCACAGTATGAGTCACTTTTCTGCCTTGAACTTAGCCCAAGTGCAGCACCCGCCAGAATGATAGATGACCAACTTATCGTCTGAACTAATTAGAAATACAAGTTCTTGAAGTGTATGAAGGATAGTATTTCCACCAGAGTGAGTTTAATCAGCTTCCTTCATCTCAGTCACACTTAGAGCTAATTCAAAGGACAAGCTCTTGTAGGAGATGAAGGATCATATTTCTACCAGAGCAAAATTAAGTCGACTTCTTCAGCTCCCTAATGACCATGCTAGTAGTACCATGGCTCCAGTGGTGGCACAGGGTGTGTAGGTTAGTTGGTTCACTTCCTCTAGCACCACGATGAGGTCTGCATGTTTAGTTTTTAGTGAAATGTCTCAGCAGCAACATTATGGTCTTTTACTAAAATTAACTGGTGACCTAACCTTTACTCTGTCATGTGTTTAGCATTTCATTTAGATCAGTAACCTTTTGTTATAATTTATTTATATATCTCTATCAGTGTTTCAATAATTTTTGGCAAATTTTGGCATGCTAGGCTAAGATAGCGAGTTAAGCCTCACCGAGCTGCTAGTGGGCACTTGCCATCACTTTCTGTAGGCTAAATGAACTCATCACTTGTTCCTGTTAGCCTGTTTGTGTTGTGTTGTCTCCACAACACAAGTATCCAAACCACAAAAGTAATCCTACATCTCCTACTGTATGTATTTGTCTAAATATGTGGAAAAATATGAGTAAACTTATGGAGCAGCTGATCAGCTGGATCACTTCGCTGACCATTATAGGATGCAGACCAAGCAGAATAAATGTTGTTACTCAGTGTGGCATTTCATTTGCCTCTTTACCAGTGCAGGATAAATACTGTGGTGTAGTGACTGCAATGCCAGCAATATATTATACAATAAAACTAGTCAGGAGAATAAGATATAAAATAAAAATGAGTTTTCAACATGTATTGGAGCAACAAGATCTTGTTCATCTTGGGAGAAGCTTCAATGGAAAAGTGAGAGTGTTCAACTGAGATAATTACAGATACTTTCAGTCTGACCTGCAGGGTAGCAAATGTGTCTGCTGCCTTTGTACTTGCTCACAATTGCTTGTGGGGATATGACTCTCGCTCTACTGTACGTGTGAGACAGGAATAATAAAAGGATTTTTTTTTAAAGTGCTATGTCAAAAGCAACATTTGTGACACTGGGAAACCACTGCAGTCTGAGTCCCTGGCATTCTCCAGAGGACACATTTTCTCAGACTGCAGTCTGACACTAATGTCCCTGAAGTGTCTGATTAATCTCACATTCTATTATTATGTAATTAATAGTGTTTTCTTTCGATTCCAGCTGCCTCTGTCTATCACACAATGGAGCGGCTCTGAGACAGGGTGCTCATATATAACCTAGCTGAGTCTATCCAAGTCCTCTCTCTGGGCTGGTAGGCTGGCTGCCACTTTTAGCACTCTTAAGTAAACCAGCTCAATTACCGTGGCAAGAAATGCAAGCTCTTTCCTATTTACAGTAAGATAGATGTTTGCCACTCTGCCTTAAATCATGCTTCTGTTTGAGGCTGAATCTGTTCTTTGGACAAGCAACCAATGCATTTTAAAATGCATCAATTAAGTCTTCCAACAATATAATTTCTACAGCCTATAATTTTGTTTTAGTAATTTAGTTTTGGCCCTTTGTAGAATATTTTTGACCCTTTACAGACTCTAACGGATGACATGGGTTTATACTCCATGTCAGCGAACATCTACCCTGGTGGCAATATTCAGCACTAAATGCTTCACTGGATGCACTATACCGAAAACAGCTTTTTCCTTGGAGCATCAACAAAGCACAACACATCTCTGTTTTCAGTGATTAAAAATAAGAAATTGAACTGTTACTGAGCAAAAATAGTTCAGTGATGGACAGCGACCAGATTAGACCCAATTATACCATGTCAGTGGTAATTACAGTCAATGTGACATTTCTGAATGAAAGTTTTTCTACAGACATCTTGAATGTCAGCTAGCTTTCCAGCTAAATTAATTCAAAGAGCCATGCAGTCTGTTTTCAGCCTCGGGCCATGAGTACAACAGGAAACAAAGCCAGAGGGACTCCGGGGAGCCAAGAAAACCTCTAAAAAGCCTCAAGTGTTTGAGCTAGTTAGCACGACAGCTTACTCACACCTCTGCGTGAATGGACTTTATGAACCTGAACACCAGTGGACCAACTGGAGTAAATGACTGTCTAAATAGCTGCAGCTAAGTTAGAGTCACTACAAAGTATAAGATCATTAAAAAGACACACTTCAGTCTTTGTTTGCTTGGACTGGGCTTTCCTCGGCTGTTTCAAGACAAACTGGGGGAAATTTGTAGTCTCACCATGGGATCCAGAGTCAATAAGGGCGGCACGGTGGCACAGTGGTTAGCACTGTTGCCTCACAGCAAGAAGGTCCTGGGTTCGAATCCTGGGCCGCCCAGGGCCTTTCTGTGTGGAGTTTGCATGTTCTCCCCGTGTCTGCGTGGGTTTCCTCCGGGTACTCCGGTTTCCCCCACCACCAAAAGCATGTTAGCTAATCCTCCAGTCAGCGCCCCTGACCAGAGCACTGGCTTAAATCTGGAGTTGGTCCCCGGGCGCTGCACCGCGGCTGCCCACTGCTCCTCAGGGATGGGTTAAATGCAGAGAAAGAATTTCACCTGTACACCTGTATATGTGACTAATAAAGTACCTTTACCTTTACCTTTACCTTTACCTTTACCTTTACCTTTAATAAAAAAGTAATGCTGTGCTTCTCTGCGAGAGGCCAAAGGCAGGAATATAGGCACTCTGATGAAGACACACCATGAGTCCTAGATGTAGGGTTCACTTGAGACTCTTTAAAGGTCAGTATCTTGGCATATTTTTAAATTGTGCATTTTCTCGTCAGGAATGAGATACTCTGGATTTTCTTCATACATTTACTCACTGGGATGAAATATCATCTGAGGACACAAACTTTCAATTTTTAGCTTGTCTCCGGAAAATCTCCCAGGTGGGACAACACCGCTTAAAGCTATAGGTGACAACTTACAGGTGACTGCTGCAGGTATTGATATTCTTGTATAAAAACATTACAGTCTGATAGAATACAATTATAATTTAGCAATAGTCATCACATTACACAATGGCTATTTAAGTGGTTGATACCTATTGTGATAGGTCAGTAAACACAGATTCATGATGGCGCATTCAGTCAAGACTGTCCTCTCACTCTGTGTATGGAAACATGAAAATTTGCCGTAGAATTAAATCATCCTAAGTGGCCTTCAGTAATTTATGCATGTAATTAGAGAAAGCTAACACAGTTGTAAGTTATTTATGCTGTTTGTGTCTGTTGCACCGTTTAATGAAATCATGTGTAATCCGGCTAATGAGCTGTCGTCACAGAAACGGTCACAGTGAAAAAACAAAATAACAAAGAAAAAGATAAAAACGGAGTAGCATAAAGGGGTTGGTGTTGGTGAAGAGAATAGGAGAAGGAAGAAAAGGAATGTCCCACCTGAGCCTTTGTTATGGAGTTTTTCCTGTGTTTCATGCTGTTTTAAGAGCTCCTGTTATGGAGCGCATATGTAAAGGACTGCAGGCCACCAGACGTAAGGCCTCCAGGATGACCACACAGCAGCCCCCACCCCTCTTGACCACACTCCTTTCTTATTGACTCTCTTAAGCCTTGTCGATCCCCCTGCCCCCCCCGATCTCTCCTTCCATTACTCTTACAAGGCTTGGACCTTGTGGACATCTCCCCTGTCTCACTTTCCATCCTCAATCATCATCTCTGCTCAGTCTCTCATAAACCCCATTTTGTCTCACTTCATGGGAATTTCCTCTTTGTCAATGACCCTTCCATTCTCAGTTAAGTCCCAGTCAATGTAAAACTCCAAGCACTTGATTAAAAGTCTATAAGATCTAATCTGTAACATTTGACGTAGATTCTTTGCGTATCCACAACACTTTGCAGTGCTGTGACTGATTTTCTCAGTATGGGTGGTCCCAGTGGGAATCAAACTTAATGTTATACTCAGTTCTGCTTGTTGAGATTTTGCACGGAACAACTAATTGCACAATTGCAACCAAAACCTGAGAACAACTGTTGTTTACATTGTCTGATTTTTTTGTTTCTAAAATACTTTGTCCTGAGGGTGTAATAGCCACGGTAAACGGTAACTTGCTGTTGCCGTCTAAAAGCTACATCTGCAGATAATAGACCTCCGGCTCTCTGATGGACCCCTCTTAACCTTTTCCCCTCCATTTTTCTTCAATCACTCGGTCTTCTGCATCCTGGGACCCCTCTCTCTCTTTCTGCTGGCCTGAGGGTAAAATGCTTAGAGGCTCTGAGTTATGACCAAGTTTCAGCTGTCTGTATGAGATTCACTCAGACAAAACGTGGATATAATTCAAGAAACCCCCAAAATGGGAGCTTACTTGTCCGCTCTCCATGCAGCTCAAGAGTGTAACCTGTCTTCTTAAGGCTGTCACAACATATTTTACTTAATCTGTAAGTGATTTTACACCCATTAATTTTCTGGTTGCAATTCGTTGTCTCCAACTGCCACCCGAACAGCCAGTCTGTAGACTTACAACAGAAGGTATTTCATTTTGTTGGTCCCTAGATTCTGTGTAATAACACTTATCCCTTTTATTGTGGCCAAGAAGGGTCAACACGATACATATCAACAACAGTAATCCACAGGTGAACTTGTTTGAATGTGAATGAATCTAACAAAGGGTGAAGAATCTTGATCATCCTTCTCGAGGCTGAGCCTCAAGAAGCCTATTTACTGCCTATTTACATGAGCAGTACTGACCCACACAGCTGGGTCTCACAGATCAATATCATGGATTCTGCTCGAAGGTTTATCAATTCCTTGACTTGAGCAGTCACAGTTAACCCTCATCTCAGTATATCATCTAGAGTGGATCTGATAGTTGACTAATTCATTTCAACAATTTCCCCTTTTTGAAACCTTCAGAGGATTTAAATTGACTTTAGTAAAATCTCACATAGGTAGGGTAGTCGATTTGGCATAAAAAGTATCTAAAGGTCAAATGGATCGACCTCATGACATCTCCAGCCGTTAACACATGTGGGTCACATCTGGGTTATTATTTTGTGAAGGACATCACTCAGAAAACGTGGTGGTGTTGCATACAAAGCAGACTGGATGTACTGTTCTTTTGCAAAAGGTTCTCAAATGTGTTAAAATGCACAAAATTGTCAGAGAATTATCCCTACAGTTAATCCCCTTTAGCCTTAGTCTTATGTCACTAATCAGTCAATACATTAACTAATTACTTGAGCAATAATATTGAAAGACTGCTGCTCACTGCTGTTGTGGCAGTAGCACATAAATGGACTTTATGGGTTTTGGGTTCTGATCACATCCTTACTCTCTGCAGTCCCATTATTTCACAGAACAGTGCAGAACGGATACAATTGGGGCTCTGGTTGCTTGGCATTTCTTAAATAAGACAAGACAATGTGTATTATTGTATATTATATACAACCATCTCCTAGCTAGCCCTCTCAAAAAACTTCATTTCCAATAGATAATAAAGTTAACACTGTAAAAATGAGTCCTTGTGACCACACAACCGTCTACTGTACCCATGGATCCCTGCCATGGCCATTCACTTACTCAGCTTCAGGCTCTCATACAGTAGGCCAGACAATCCATGGCCCTATGGAGCGCTGGAATCTAAAATCCGTAACAGACAATGAGGTCCAGGTGGTGCTGGTGCTACACTTTGCCCTCAGGCTTTGAGACAGTATACCATCTTCAAAGTCAGATTCACAAAGCTGAATTGGGGATATTAAATAACTGTGACTTAAGTCGCCAGACTTAAATTATGTGATGTATAAAATTTAAAATTATTGCCTGGAAGGGTAATTACAGTCAGTTAGTCATACCACATATCATTTTGGGGATGGAGGTATGCTAGAGTCATGTCAGCTGGCCATCAAAAAAAGACAATCTTTCATGTTCACCTTCACACCTACAAGTGTTTTTATTTAGAGTTAACCCAAGCACAAGGAAAGCGTGCACCACACCACAGAAACCACCAGAAAGACCCTGGCCAGCATTTTCAAACTCACAGTCTTCAATTGCCGAGAGGTGACAGTGCTGGTCACTGCACCATCTCAAATAACTTAGTTTCCAACAGAGAAGATGACTATCTGTAAAAATACAGTATGTCCTTGTAAACATCAGCCCACGGATCCCCACTGTGCTGGCCATTTGGCTGCTAAACTCCAGGCTCTCACTTGGCCGGACAAGGCTTGATATTTTGTATAGCGACAAAATATGTGGTTTTGGTGGTCCAACATAAAGCAATAGAAAACAAAAGGTTGTCAAAAAATATATTTTACAGAAAAATGCTACAGTTCCCATGTAAAGGTATAATCATAACTCACTGTTAGATCACCATGTAGGCTACCATGTGACTGGAAGTTTGTTGACCATGCATCACAATAAAAATGAGCAACAATGACACAATTAATTATGGGTATAACTGTTATTATTTTTCACTTATTACAATAAACAGTCTTCAATATAAAATTCTGTTCATGGTCCCCAAGTGCAAAGTCCTGATGCTTTGTGGGAACTTTTATTCTCTCCATAATAAAGTGAGGTCACCATTTTATCCAGTAAATTGCCTAAACCGATCAAACAAATATACTACTTTATACAAATCCAATTGAATTTTAAAGTTGAAATAATTCTATTTTTAAATACTTTGCATATACAATAGAAGCCTGCTGACTGTTCAAGAATGCTGATTTCACTCATGGTCTTTCTCCACTCCACGAGTGTCTGACCTGTCGCTGGCTTTAGCATTTTATGAGCCAACAGCCTCGATCCTGATCGGAGCCCTGAGGTCAAGAAAGACTGGGGGTCCTGTTTTTTTTTTTTTTTTAAAGGATAGCTCTTGGCCTTCCTGCTATGTCTGCTGCCTCTACCCTTGTTTTCACTTTCTGAAGTGACCTTGACAGAAAGGGGGCCTTGTGTGTTGTTTTATAATTATTGTTTTTCTTTTCTAATCACATTTTTAGTTTTGAATAGTGCACAAATACAGTATATAAACTCCAAAATACACATAATGCACTCATGTCAAAATTAAATGTTTCTGTGACAGTTATATAAAGATGCTGTAGTGCCTCTACAAATACTGTATGATGTACCATTGCAGCTCTCTATCCACTGCTGTCTATCACACTCTGCTTTTTCACACAATGGGAGTGGATAGAAAATGTACCTATTTTCTTTAATGTTAACAGTAAAAAAGGAAATGCATTACTGTCAAGTTCAGTAATTCAAAGAGCAGAGCTGCGAGACCTATGCAAGTTAATGAAATGCAATGATTTTTAGCCAGGACCTTCAAAGAGTTTGTGCATATATCAAAGCCAGATCAAAAAGAATACATAATGCACCTAATTTTGAAATTATGTATCAGCAAGCTGGTCTCATCTCAGCTCTGAGTTGTTTACTTCCTGGATTCATGTTTCAGCACTAGTAGTAGCAGTTGACCTAGATAGCGCCACACCCCCGAGACGAAAAGATAGAGAGCACTGATGACCAGTCTACTTTTGAAATCTCAGGGGAAGAGCAGAATTTCCCTTCCCTTCCCGTAGGCTTCAGGTTAGACTGAAACTGCAGTGAGAGTAAGTGCAAAAAGTCAGCGCTTGACTCATTATGTCATTGATTGACCGACTGACTTATTCACGCGTTCATTTAGTCTGTCTCTGTCCAAAAGGTCAGTCAAATCCTTTTGCCCCCACTCTCCTTCGTTCCCCCTCTCTTCATTTGTTCATTCATTGATCCCCTCCAAAGAGCCATTGATATTACATTATGTCTTTGTTCCTTCCAGTCAGACAGTGATTCATTTATCATGCTCCAAAACATTCCAATACAGTGAAGACTGTTATAATGAAGTGAGCTGGGATTTGGCCTAATGTTTTTCACAGCCACATCACAGCTACAGGGAATCAGTGCAGCATGAGAACAGTCAAGCCCTCAACACACCAGCATCGCCTACAGAGACTGGGGTTATAAGGTGGTGAAGGTTGGGTCAACTATTCAGAATCATCAGGGAGAAATGTGCTGGTATATATAAAACATTGCATCTTTATAGATGTTAATGGATGTTCACTTGTCATCCGTCAAGCTAGGGGGATAAACAGTCATTCATCATTAATTTTACAATCCATTATTCAGGCAACTGATGTGATGTGAGGATCCAAAACTCTTCAGTTGTGACCTTATTCCCACATCTGCTGCTGCGTGCTCTCTAGCACTAATGCCCCATGCAGTGCATAAAAAAAAAATGTTTTTCAATTTCACTGGCATGGGGTAGCTCAGGTACAAAGA
Organism: Decapterus maruadsi; assembly: GCA_030347415.2. Taxonomy (NCBI): domain Eukaryota; kingdom Metazoa; phylum Chordata; class Actinopteri; order Carangiformes; family Carangidae; genus Decapterus; species Decapterus maruadsi. Next base: position 12,477,403 of record CM064902.1, on the reverse strand, counting down.
GACTCAAGATTTTTTTCCAATATTGGGAACTTCAGTCTAAAAGCTAGAAAATCCTCCCTTAATGAACCGCATTCATGTGGAAAGGGCGACTGACTTGACCGCTCGCTTGTCACACACACAAAAGCCCTTAAAGGGGATGGGTGGGGGGTTACTTTGCTTACAGAAGACAACAGCTGAGATGCATCAGTCTATTTTGGTTCTCCCCTTATTTCAGTGCCTCTCAAGGAGGTGTGATTATGGGGTGGCCGAGAATCTCCGATCACACGTAAGAGAGGACAGTCCCTTATTTAGTTGCCCTAACCCACATTTCTTAAGACCTGTCTGGAGCTGTAGGATATGGATGGACTGGTACACAAAGCCGGAGTCACGTTTTATTCCAGTCTGTGCTTCTGTCCCCCTTTCCCCTGAACTCAGCTGACAGGGGTCAAATGGTCACAGAGTGGAAATAGCTGTGGCTGTAAATGCCACAGTTTTGTACATCTACACCAGAACTTTTTCAGCTGTATTGACCAAAACCTCGTAAACAGTCACAGCAACAGTTGGTTTTAGGTGACTCGGCCACATGGAGCCATAGTTACCAGACACAGGTCACACACTGCCTGTATGAGGTTAAAGGCTAAAGCTCTTATCTCTCAGATTTAATATCTTCAATATAAAGAATTAAAGATCACTGTATGTGTTATCTTATATCCTGGCGGAGAGATTCAGGAGAATTCATGATGAACTCACTATTGCAAAATGTTCGGGTCCTGCTGCATCCTCTAACTAATAGAAGAGAAGCCCGTTTATTATGAGGTGAATATAGAAACTGAGGGGAGGAATTAGAACATTTACAAGAAATGGTGTGAAACCCGCCGCGGCTGATCGGGAAGATGGCCATCTCTGTCTCTGTGGCCTGCACGCTGCAGTGAAGTGGAGCAGGCTGCAGCGCTCAGTCCTCTCCAACTCGATTCTTACTGAGTTTCCATAAAGCCCCTCCTAGGACAGACCCCTCTGCCTGAGCGTCACTGGAAGTTCACTTCAGTCCAGTCCCCCTTTCCTAAGCTCAAATACACACTTGCACACAAACATCTACTGTTATCCTCACATACGCGCACAGACACACACGCGCATTCACACAGCGCCAGACGCCTTTGCAAAAACTCCGCCTGCCGCTTCCCAGCGCTACTTTTCATTCCAGTAGCCGCACAAGAAGACCTGAGGACCTGTTGGATGTTACGAAGATATTTTTTTGTTTCGTTTTATATGATTTTTTATTTTTAAACCAAGTTACCAAAAGCGTTACTCAAGTACTTTTCACGTTTTCTGTTGCTTTCCTCTGTGACATCTGAGGTGACAACTTTTTTTTAAGGGGAGGGGGGATCTACTTCGCAGTTGAGCAATCTACGATATAATGAGTGAATAAAACGGGTAATTTCTTATCAAACCTGCGATCCACACAGTTGGGATTAAAATCAGCATTTGACGGGCAAAAATGAATAATTCCGTGAAATAACTCACTCCTCTGGACCAAAGGATTTCAAGGTATATATATATATATATATTCTATCAGCCATGACCGCATTACAGTAATCTAGTCATCTTTGAAGCTTCCTGCCTCTTAACAGTCATTTTCTTTAATTTCTGTCGCAAGTTTAAAAGCCTCCCGCTCTACAATTGGTTTGGTGAATATGAATAGTCTAAGTGCATTTGTGCGTTTATCAGATAAAAGGGAGAGAGAGAGAGAGAGAGAGAAGAGGAGTTTCTGTGAGGTCTGATTTTTCATCTCTCCTTTTCCTCTTGCTCATCAGTAAATTCTTCCTGCACCCAAATGTTGATGAATATTGCAATGCATCTGTCATTGATTGATTGATTGATTGATTGATTGATTGATTGATTGATTGATTGATTCATTCATTCATTCATTCATTCATTCATTCATTCATTCATTCAGTCATTCATTCAGTCAGTCAGTCAGTCAGTGTAGAAAACCCAAATGTATGTTCTGTTTGGGACAGGTGCGGTGTGTCAGTATGGCTTTAGTTTGGTTCTGTAGTGTCATATATGTAGGCTGCAGTCTGTATATTCCCTTGAGTCAAATTTATGGTTGCATAAATAAAACGGGCTTGACTTGTGTGTGCATGTACAGTATGTGTGTATATGAGAGAGAGAGAGAGAGAGAGAGAGAGAGAGAGATCCCATCTGGATTTTGGGACTGAGTTGTCACCGTGGTGCCCTTTGCTCTTCTCCATTTGTCATGACCTCCTTTTTCTCTTTTGGCAGTTATAATCTCAGCGTAGCCTCTCAACTTGTGGAGTGAAGATGTATCAGAGTGTGTGCGTGCCTGCTGCTCTCCTGGTGATCGCACTTGTGGTGCCTGGTGGCCAGTCCTGTCCTAGGAGCTGTAACTGCTACCAGGCCAATGAAGTCCACTGCACCTTTCGCTCCCTGCTCACTATACCTCCTGGCCTGCCTGCACACACACGACGCATTAACTTAGGGTAGGAAAGACGTATACACCTCTTAACACATGCACACACACAAGAGCTAATCCAAGCTTAAGTGATTCACCTTTCAAACACACCCACACATACTTCGAAATGAAATATTAAACTACAGTTAAATAATAAGCCAACAATGGAATAATATGTTTGCACATAAATGTATAAGGTCAGTGTTGCTGTGTCTCTGCTCCTCTAGGTTCAATAGCATCAGCAGGATCCATGACAGTTCTCTGGCCGGGCTAAAGAAGGTGGAACTTCTCATGCTCCACAGCAATGACATTCATCAACTCCCGGATGCAGCATTCAAAGACATGAAATCACTGCAGGTAAACAACATGAATTAAAGCTCATTTTCTTTATTTTGGAGTTACAGAATCTGAATGAAGATAAATCCAACCTGAGCATTTTGTGGCAGTGGCATTAAGAAGTAATTCTTCAGAAATCTTCTCATTTTGCACTTCTTCTGGCGATCTGTGTCTTCAGGCTACATTGAAAGTATCCTTAACTGTCCTTTGCCAAACCAAATTAACAATGCTGGGTCCTAGAATATAAATAAACCAGTGTTTATTCCCATACAGTGTAGCCTCAGATTCTCTGGAAATGAAGGTTTCTGCAGAACACAGATGTGAAAATCAAACCTAGAGCAAATCTTCACAAAGTCTACTTTAATCTTTCTCCAGCCTCAGGCAGAGAGCACCACACAGGGGCCTTGTACTACTTCAGAAGTACTTTGCTGCAGAAAGCTCAGCTCTTAAACTCTCTGCATGGGTTGTACTTGTAGTTTCCAGTCTGCACAGCTCCCAAACAATGAGAGATGAATATATTAAAATTGTTTGACAGAGCAGATTTCCGTTTTTAACATGAGGATTAATGTAGGGATTATCAAGATATATAGCTTTTGTTAAAAGGGTTTGGTACAATTTTGAGAGGATGCCACATTGATGAATGAGCCCAGCCATGCCCTTAATAACAAATTGATTCATGGATGGATCAATTTTACATTTGATCTGTAAAACTAGTATGCAAATTGATTTAACAGTTTACGTGATTCCCTTCACATTTTCAACACTTCTTTCCCTAATTTCTGTACAACTAATGCATAATTTATGTGCCATCATTCTTTTCACTGCTCAGTGACAAGGAAACACTCTGGACACTTTTTACGGCAACCTAAGGGCAGAGTTAGCAGTCCGTTGGGAAGTGATATTACTCAACAAGCAATTGTTCCCTTCATCTCCCAGGCAGATGCTGATATATTTGCCATTGTGTGATAATAGGATCCATATTTCCATGTGCTGACACGGTCATGTGCTAGATCTGTCAGCAGCTGGAACTCTTCCAGCTAAGTAGCCTCCCTGGAGAGCAGATTTATCATAAGCCACCTCACAGCAACGCAATTGCACAACCTGGTTTTCATGGTGTGCCTCCTTAAATTTTTGGTGGGTTCTGTGCACATGAATAGAATAGTAATAGATCCCCTCAAGTCTTCCACTGAGGATACAGGGATAAAATTCATATTTGAAACGTTGAAAACCCCTAGTGCTAAAATATCCTGTTTAGTTTTCCTCGCTTTAACCCAGTGGAGTCGCAGCAAGAATATATGTGGTGATATGGTTATATGCCATGGGCTATTTTATCAAATTTAACATCTGAGTTGGTGAGCTGCAGGAAATATTTCCTTATACTTTTAAAGTTTACACAGGATGCATTCATCCATTTTCGCTCAATACTTTTTCACCCAGCTCATTCCAATTCTCCCTACATCATTTGTCATAAATTCAATTTTACAAGCATGTGGTGTCCAGCGACAGACTTATGATTGTAGCATAGACTTGGTTTCTTCGTCATCCTTGACGTCTTCTATTTCATTTCTTCCACTCACTTCATTTCCTCCGCCCCCACAGATACTAAAGCTGAGCTACAACAAGCTGAGAGAGATCTCTTCATCTCTGACCTTCTCTGGCCTGACCTCACTGCTGCGACTGTACTTGGATCACAACCTCCTCCAACACATCCATCCACGAGCCTTTCTCCAGCTGCCTAGCCTCAGGCTGCTACGTCTGCAAGGGAACAGGCTACATCAGCTGCACCCTCACGCTCTGTGCACGCTGTCCCTCCTGAATACGTATTACTTCTCAACACTCAGGTGAGCGTTAACATTTCAAGCGCATAATGCGACAATCATTGTTGGGCTGGTCACTATATATTTCATAATACAGCTTTAAAATCGACCTCACGAATCCACACTGGTGACTCTGATGATGAGGAAAGTGAGGAATGTTTTCAACATTTTCTACTCAAAATAAGGAGATCACATTACTTTATTTTACGTAAATGGATCTGAGCAAGTCTGGCGATGAAAAATAATAAAAAACACATTTAAAGTCAAATGAAAAAAAAGAAAAGAAGAAAAAATCCCAGATCTGGTAATATGCAGTACTGGACTGGCCCTTGTGAGAAACAGTGTAATGGAAAGGTGATATTTCCAGCACTGGTTATTGATATTTAAAGCGACACTAACGTCAATAGGAAAGATCGTTTGCTAAACTATCCTACATTTTCACCTTAACTAAACACCTGTGGCATAATTGTGATGCACCATGACACAAATGCGCCCCTGTACCCGTAATCTCTTGTTTATGACGGATAAGACTACACATAGTCACATAATAACAAAATAACATAGATATTAGAAAAAGAACAACTTTATTTGAAACTGGTTTTCAGCATAGACACTAAATTAAACTCAACATAGTGGCACACAGCATAAACACACACCTCCTCCTCATGCCTTGAGTTAGATGCAGAGTGGGGAGAGGGAGGAGCACTACTGCTGGAGTAGTAATAGTACACAGCAACCCTCCTCTCGGCCAAATGCACATGGCCGAGATGAGGTTTAACAAAACAGCGGAAAAGCGACCAGACGTACATAGTTCCCTTTTAAGTCCCATGTCTTTGTTCCACTTTTACTACAACTGCTGAGTGTAAGCCTGAACATGAAGGTGAGGGCGATGATAAAAGTGATAAAAATGATGGATGATTTTCTTACCTATAACCTGTCACCTTTCACTCCCACTCACACATCGTTCCCTCCATTCCTCAATGACATTGGTTCCACCTCTGTATTCTCCCTCCCCCGCTTTCATCTCAATCCTTTCTTTTTCTCTCACCCTCCCTCTTTCAGACACCTCGACCTGTCCAACAACAGCCTAACCACACTGCCCAAAGACATCTTAGCGACAGCACCTCAGCTCGAGACCCTCGTGCTGCAGGCTAATCCCTGGAGTTGCGATTGCAGGATGAGCTGGTTTCTTGCTTGGAGTTTGTCTCACCCAGGTGACTGACATGCCTGAAACACCATTTGTTTTCTCTTGTTTTCCCTCTCCTCACACATGCATTCATTTTACTGTTATGCCTTTGAGCCTGTTTAACGCAATCAGAGATGCAAAAAACAAACAAAACAAAAGCCGTTAAAGCAACATGTAGGTTGAGTCAGTGAATGAGTGAGAGGAAAGAGATAAGCAAAGATGGAACAGCGGGAATGGATTTAGAAATAGAAGACGCCTTTTAATAATAACAGTTTGATAACTCCACACTATAAACAGTCTAATAACAAAAATTTAAAATGTCACACCCAGCCAGATGATGGTGAAATTGGATAACTTTACTTTCTGATAGATCTGGCTTTGTTCTCTTGACGCTTTTGACTTCTCTCCACCTGCTCTTCATCACACACTCTTTTATGTTTCATCTCATTTTCTGTATGTCTTGTGGCTGTTATTGAGATGTGAAAGAAGGCTGGACCGTGAAATGTTTCTCATTGATATGCCAGCCTTAACCTGCCATGACTAATCCATGATGACAGCATTGATGTGTGCAGGCAGCTGAAATATAGGCTAATGATTGCTGTGTTATAATGAAGCGATGCATATTTCTGATTCATGAGCAGATGAAGCAACCGTATGTAATTAGTAAGCGATATAAAGGGTAATGAATGCTTTGAAAGAACCGCGTTGTCTAATGTATGACACCAATAATATCTACGGATGGCTTCAGCATGCACTAATGTTTGTCTAGTTGCTATGATGTTATGTACAGTTGATACGCTAGTGATTTCAGATCTTTAATGACATCATTTTCTCTGTCTCCCTCCTTCAATTAGGTTTAATGAAATGTCCCGGTGGCCCTCAATGTCCGACCTGCGTGTCGCCCACTTCCCTTCAAGGGCAGGGCTTGCTTGATCAGACTGACCTATTTTGCGCCTCGCCAGTCATCCTTTCCAAAGGAAGAGATGCACGTTTGGAGACAGAACACAGTGAAATCCAATCAAGTGAAACCCTCAGAGAGCCGTTAGGTAGTGCCTCTGTGAGTCTATCAGACCAACAAGGGAACAGCGTTGATCTGAGCTGTAACGTCACTCACTCCTCTGACTCTCAGGATATTGCTCCTCCTCCAGATCTCTCCCTTTCTTCCTCCTCTCCCATTCCTCTGGCTCTGTCGCTCTCGCTGGAGTGTCCCGTGGAGAGAGAGAGCTATGAACAACTTTGGAGGATCCTGGCTTATTACAGTGAGACTGCAGTTCGCCTGGAGAGGGAAATCATGCTGGGTAAAGCCCCGGCTCTGGCCTACCGTTACCGGCAGACAGCAGAGACGGAGGGGTATTATCACACTGGAGTGAAAGCTTCTGTTAAAATCAGACCACAGTGGTTACTACAGCCGGCTATCAGCATCCAGCTAAACAGAGCGCAGTCTAATGGAAACAAAGTTCACCTTATATACTCAACAAGGGTTTCTGCTCACCCTGGCCCGACCTATCCCTCAACGTCCTCCCCGGCTTCTAACCCATGGGTTCTGATTTCAACCAGTCAGTCTCCCACAGCAGTGACGGCTGTATCAGGCAGTAAGGTGGAACTTCCCTGCTCTCATCAAAGTTCTGGTAACGCCATAGTACAATGGATTCTCCCGGATGGATCCAAGCTCAACTCCCCCTCCAACAGCATAGATGAAAGGGTCAGGGCCACAGACTCTGGTTTACTTCTACAAAAAGTACAGCTTTCAAATGCTGGGCTTTACTACTGTGTAGTCCAGGCTGGGAGGGATTTCGACGTTCTCCCTGTGCGCCTGGCAGTGGAGGAGTCCTCTGTCCCTCCTTCAGGAGAGGAGATGGGACCCCGCATTACTGCAGCTGTCAGAGAGCCCGTCAGTCTGTCCTGCAAAGCATCTGGTTCACCGGCACCGCAAATGAGTTGGGTGTTGCCAGATGGAAATATCATACGGCCTGGATTATCTGTATCAGGTGGACTCACTCTCCAGCCTAATGGGAGCCTGTCTCTGTCTAACCCGTCTCTGAGGGAGGCTGGTTATTACCGTTGCATTGCAGTCAACCACTATGGCAGTGACTCCATGTCTATGCAGTTGGAATTAAAACCAAAACATCCCCCTCCGATTAGGACTTCATTTCCCAGAGGGCCGCAGTCAGCGGCTGGCCGGTCAACTAAGATTCGAGCCCCTTTACTGCGTCAGATGGAGGAAGGATCAGGTGATGAAGAGGAAGAAGAAGAGGAGAGAACTCTTGTTGGCAATAGGAGACGTCCAGGACTTCGCCAACCTCCTCCTAACAGACGCTATCCATTTGGAAAACCCCGAAGACGTGGGCCTATCAGAGAGGGCCCCCTGAGAAGAGGAGGAGGGCCTCCGTCCTCCACTGACCAGAGCAGAAACCGTTTTGAAAACAGACACAGAGTGACCACAAACAAACAAAGACTAGACCCAGAGAAATGGGCCGACCTACTTGCTAAGATTCGTCAAAAGACCGCTCACACCAATAACAGCCAGCCCGTCACAGCAGGAAAGCCCACAGCCGAACCAGTGGGGAGAGACAAAGACAGTGACACAGCAAGAGATGAGAGACTTGGTGATACAGAGAGAGGTAGAGCTCAGGGAGCAGGGGTGGAGGCAGAAACTGAAGGGTCATCTGTTGATGACACCATTTTACAAGAGGAAGGCCTGCAGCCCATCCATCCTGTTCTCACAGAAACGCAGACACACGGAGGGACAAAAACAGACACAGAGATAGAGAGAGGGACAGGGAGGTCAACAGAAACACAGACAGCCACGGAAAGTGTGAACCCAGGTGTGCCGACAGAGACAGTGACAAATCCCGAGGCACAGGAAGGACCAACTGCATCTAGGCCGATTCCTGGAGCTAATGAAATTGTCCCAGAACCAGCTGAGGGAGACGGCAGAGGACTAAACCGAAACCTATCTAGAACTAGGCCTCAGAACCCGCGGCAAGGACTTTCGCCTAATTTGGCTCCCAACTCTCGACCCCAAAGCCCTTGGAACTCACGCAGGAGGATCGGACAGCAAAGACGAATCATCAACAGACCCAGGGTGAAACCTTTGACCCCACCCCGACCTCTACCTGACCCTACAAAGCAGAGGTCACAAACCATTACACCTGACACTTCAACGGATAAGAGGAATATTCTGCTTCTGGTGTCAACAACCACATCTCCAGCTATTTTGTGGACCAGAAATGACAATTTTAAGAGTACTCCAAATGGTGCGGCACTGAATCCTTTGTCTCTTGATGACTCCACTTCAGAATCTGCCTCCCCTTCTGCCACCTCCTTCACCTCATTATCTCCTTCTCACACAAAGTCACATATAGACACGATGACTCACTCAGCTGCCATCCCAGACGCCGCAGAGCCGGGTGACTCCAACACAGCGACACCAGCATCCACTCCCTACGATGTTGTGACTTCACTGACACGTATGACAGATACGCACACCGAGACCCACACGCATGGCATACACACACAGACAAAAACACACACGGATGCCAACAAGCATGACGACAGACCTCCAAACAAACACAATGAGGAGCAGGAGCAGGAGGAGGAGGAGGAGGAGAAGGAGAAGGAGGAGGAGGAGAGGAATTTCTGGGAAGTGCAATTCGAACCCCAATCCACCACTCCCGCTGCCACTCAAACCCCTGTTGTTTCCTCCACAGTCTCCACGGCTGCTATAGCTACTATTGCAAAAACAACAACAACTCCCACAACCACTGCTCCTTCAACTAGTTCAGCTGGGAACACCGTTACCAGTGCATCAACTACAACAACTAGTGAGGACACACTCCCCACAACAACTACTCCTATGACAACAAATCCCACCACTACGACTACAACTACCGTCCTTCTTCCAACATCTACTACTCCTCCAACTACCTCTGCTGCGACCAGCACAAGTCCCACTCTTACGTCTACCACCCCCACTACCACCTCTACCACTACTTTTACTACTACCACTACTATTTCTACTACTACCACCACTGCTGCTACGACAGAAAACACATTCAAAGCTATTTCTACAACTCCTAGCCCCACCACTACAACTACTACTTCTACTACAAACTTTATGAACACTTCGCCCGAATCTTCAACCACCACAAGGGCATCTACATCTATCACACCCACTACTACTACCACCACTGCTACTACTATCACGATGGTGAAATCAACAGCAACGACCAGAGAGAGGCCAAGTACTGGCCAAGTGAACCCCCGGGGGAGACCCGTTTCTGGGGCTCCAAATCAGAGTCGGTCACCTCCTGACTGGAGGAACCCTGGAGCTAATGCTATTCCTGATTCACACGGCAGTAGGCCACGATGGTCTCCCTCCCCTTCGCTCCCAGCTGTCCCTGGGGTGAGTTCAGATCAATTCAAGTCATTTGATATTGATATTTTGTAGTTACTTTTAACCAAAATGGGCCTTAAAACAAGCAAATACATTACAACAAGACTAAGAGTCAAGCTAGAACCAAAAATGTGTTCTTTATTTGTTAATCTAATGGCAAGACCAGCTAATGTTTCCCCATTTATCCCAGTTTTCAGTCATTCATCCGATTACTCATTTCCTAAAGTGCACTTTTAAATGTAGTTTGCAGCTCATGTATATATAGCTATTCTTCTTTGTTGTCAGCTAACTGGAATTCCAATGAACATTTCTTTTCTAAGTGAGTGCTGGCTCAGAAAATTACAAAACACACACACACACGCTTGCATGCACGCACGCGCACACATGTGTGTATACACACACACACACACTATACTTGACTGTGAAAGCCCTCGGGCAAAAGCTTAGCAGAAAACGCAATATAATTCTGAAAATAGTCTAATCTGTATCCACATGACCTGCTATTAAACCTGAGGGATGTTTATGACAATTCTTCAATTTCATGGATTTTTCAGAGCTCTGCCAGTGTCCTTGTCAGATCTAAAGAAGAGATGAAAAACACATGTTCCACAATCAACAACAATTTGTGTTTTTAGAACCTAATCCTAAAGGATTTAAAATAATCAATTGTTAATTAATTTCCAGAGCTGTGTTGGCAAGTCTCTGCAGACCAAACCGCTGGGTTCACCACCACTTAGTCTTTCTAAATCTGGCATCACTGTCATGCTGTATTGCATTTGTATCCTCATTCCACAACCACACTTTAAGTATTCACAAAATAATTACAAACTTTTTACAAAACCCTTTACTTTATGAATATACACATCTGTGTCAGTATCGGCCACTGTTTTTTATTCTGATGTATAATCATCTGTGGCTGTAACACCAAAACTGTGTTTTGAGTCATATACATATTTGCTGCTTTTGTTTTGGTCAGGAACATTGGTCCTATACAGAACACTAGCTTTATCACATTATGAGAATAATGTAGATTTTGTATTTTTGTGATTAGACTTTTCTTGTGTTTTATTTATAGATTTTTCCTGCAATCTCATGCTGTGTAGCACAACTTTCATCTTACCACTTTCTTATGTCACATTAATTATATTCATTTAATTGTTAAGATATTTGAATAATTTATTGAAAGGAGTTCTCATCTATATCATTTATCACTTTATTTATTAACTGTTTTGTAAATCGTTTTTCACAGGCCAAAGTTTTGAGATCCAGACCAAGAATTGCAGACCCACATTTCAGGACAGTGTCATTCCCTGCAGCGAGCACTGCCAGGTTGGACTGTGAAGCTCAAGGAGAGCCGAAACCCTCCATCACATGGACCAAGGTTGCCACAGGTACATGCAGGCAGTGTAGACACATATTCTCAAAAGACACCTCTAAAAACATAAATGTGTAACTTAGGATTCACTTCTATGTCCAGTTTATATTTGTGCAAAAAAATCCACCAGGTCGTCTTTCTAATTTGTTTCAGGGACTGGTATACATAGTATACTATATTTACATATACATACCTATACATATATATCATTAAAACTTCAGGTTTGTACATTTACAAATACAGGCTTATGTTTATATTCTGAAATCACAGATTAGGAGGGTAAAATCAGCCTAAGCTTTTACGTAAACAGTCATGTTCTATAATGGAATGAATATGAACACATTTTACACTTATGAAATAACCTATTAACACCCATCATTATGCTGGCATGCATACAATAGGCTTTTCAGTAGCTTTCCATGTGGGAAAGACATATTGCAGGAAAGTAATGGAACATTTTGTGCACTGCATCACTGGCTTTTCTTCACGCTGTGCCACTCAACTTGTCCCCGTTCCTCCTTTCCTCTCTTGTTTCTTACTCACTCTCTAACTTTCTTTCCTAATTTGTCTCTGTTTTCCGCACTCTGGCTGCTTGCTGCTGCTCTCTCTTGCTGTCTGTTGTGTCTGTCTGACTGTCATGCTCTCTCTCTCTCCCTCTCTCAGGAGCAGTAATGTCAATCCACTCCAAGGCTCAGCGTTTTGAGGTTTTGCCAAATGGCACCCTTGTTATCCAAAATGTTCAGCTGCAGGACAGGGGCACATACATCTGCAGTGCCCACAGCTTCCTGGGTCGTGACAGGTGAAATTATCGGTTCCAGTTATTAATCTTAACACTATATATCATGTGGTTATGACAAGCATAGGGTGTAGCATTTTCAGTGTTAATTAGGAAAGCCAAAGGCAATATGCAGTTTAATTATTGAATATGATGTAAGTTGTGATAGTGTTGATTTTCCCCGCTGAGTTTTCAAAACAAATGAAACTTATCTGGTGCACAGTTACAAACCTTGATGTTTTTAATGACATGTCTGATTTGTTTTCATTTACATTCTACATGCAGTACGATATGGGATACTCTGCATTGGTTGATGTGTTGCTGTACTGAGCATGTGTGTGCTGTTGCTCTTCCATGACAGGTTGCTAACTACCCTGGAAGTGTGGACCCGCCCACCTCGGATGCAGCTGCCGACTTACAGAGAAACCACCATTCATCAGGGAGGGGAGCTGCTCTTGCAGTGCCAGGCGGAGGGTGTTCCTGCCCCTCTGCTGTCATGGGTCCTGCCTGATCGTTCCACCCTGACGTCCGCCACCCCGTCTTCCAGCCGCGTCATCATGGACACAAATGGAACCCTCCATATCGCAGCGACTTTAACGAGTGACCGGGGAATGTATCGCTGCGTGGCCTCCAACTCGGCAGGTGCTGCCAGTGCCTCTGTGCGTGTACACGTGTCCTCGCTGCCCCCGGTGATACACCAACCCAGAGAGGAACACCTGCTCTTGTCTCCAGGGAGGCCGGTTTATGCTCACTGCTCTGCCCGAGGTGCTCCGGCACCAACTCTGCGTTGGCGAATCCCAGATGGGACTCTGGTTCGCCCATCCCAGTTTCTCCATGGCAACCTCTTTGTCTTGCCCAATGGGACACTGCACATTCGAAGAGTTGGGCCAAAGGACGCAGGGAGTTATGAGTGCACGGCGAGTAATGCTGTCGGAGCTGATAAGAGAACAATCAGGGTAGAAATTGAAGGGGGAGCAGAGGGCGGCAGAAGAGAAGGAGGAGCAGGAAAAGACCAGGGAAACACTGTTGCTACTGAGAAACCAATCCCTTCATATTCACTTAATAAAGACAGAACTTTGTCTGTCCCTAACCGCGCCACAAATCCATTCAACTCCCCTAAACTTTCCCCTCCACTGCTCTCTGATAGATCCAGGACCATGCCACTCGTCCCAAGCTCCCCTCTACCCCCTTCCTCCCCTCACCGACCCGCTGACACTAACTCACTGTATAAAATCAATGAAAAAGTCACTGCCTCCTCAACACACTTGACCAACACCAACAAAACAAAACTTTCCACATCCTCCCTGCCCTCCACAGGGCCCACAAATAACACCAATGTGTTACCCACTGTTGTGAACAACACAAGAGTTACTTCTTCTTCTTCTCCCTCTGACAAAAACAAAGTTTCTGCTGTGCAGCCGTTGCCCATCTCCCCCTTCAGTATAGCCCGTATTGTCTCCACGTCCCCCTCCATCACTACTGTCCACTATGGGGGGATTTTGCAGCTCCACTGCTCTGTAACTGGCAACCCAACCCCAATCATCATTTGGAGGACTCCCACAAGGAAACTGGTGGATATGCACTTCAGGTACAGGGGATGTGGGTTTGTGGGAGAAAAAGAGTTTTACTTACATTTTCTTAATGGAATAATGACATCATATTTTTGTGTCTCTCCTGTTTGTGTGTCTTTTTTGTTGTTTTGTGTCTGTATTTGAACTAAAGTTTTGACCGTCGCCTCAAGGTGCATCCTAATGGCACCCTCTCAGCCCAGGCAGTGACAGAGAAAGATGCTGGAGACTATCTCTGTATAGCACGCAACAAGGTCGCAGATGATTATCGCCTGCTGCGTGTCTCTGTGGCTACTAAGCCTGCCAAGATCGAGCCAAAACAACCACTCAATCAGATGGTTTCATTCGGCAAGCCGCTGAAGGTGAGCTAACTAATAGTTCTTGCATCTCTGCCTTTCTCCTAAAAATGATATATACACACACACAGCAGGAATTATTAGGTACATTTGACATGATCATTTTTTACATACTCCCACTCATTTTGACAACTAAACTCACAGGTTGTTTATGACAACATTTGCATCAAATAATTTCAATTTAAACATCTGATGTGACTTAGATTTGTGCTATGAATCATCGCACATCACACACATATTTCATGATAGGATGGAAAATTGCACCAAACCTAGCAGAGGGAGGCTGAGAGAGATTTTCCCCACAACTAGTCTGCTTTCCACACCTCCTCTGTTTATGCTTTATTTTTTCAAGCAGTGTTATGTGTTGGGTGCATTCTATCACCGGCTGGGGTGACAAAAACCTCCACAGCTCCAGGCTGCATCTTTGGTTGCTTTTGATCATGAAGTGCTTCATATTTTTTGACTCAAAGAGAAAAAGGAAGACCTGCCAGGTCATAGGATGTTATGAATTATGAACAATGGCCTTCAGGGGATAGTGTTTCACACATGAATATGTAACAGCTCGATGAGAAATAATGCAAGACGACAGGACACTGCATTATTTTGGGGATGTGTTTCCCTTCGTTTCTTAAAATTGAAACACTTTTTTTTTTTAAAGGTTTCTTAACTTCTGGTTTCTTACAACTGATTGAACAGGAAATACCTAAATAGACAGGACCCAAATAAAATAGTCTAAATACAGAACAGTGTGTTACTCATTACAAACATAAGACTTTGTTTTATGAGACGTTTTCATCACAATAAAAGGTGCACAGTTCTGTAAAGATAGAATGATTGGAAAACTGATTCTTTTCCCTGCAGGTGGACTGCCAGGCATCAGGACTGCCTGACCCAGCTGTTCGTTGGAGTCTACCAGATGGAACCATGGTGAATAGTGTGTTGCAGGGGGAGGACAGGGGCGGGCGAGCACGGAGGCTAACTGTGTTTGACAACGGGACATTACTGGTTCCTGCAGCCGGTATGGGGGAGGAAGGGGAGTACACATGTTATGCGGAAAACCAAGGAGGTCAAGATACCATGAAGGTAATAAAAACATTTCTTTATGAAGATAACTTGCAAGTTTGGCCTCAGTAGAAAATGTTATGTTCTATAATGATTATTCTGCTTTCATTTACTTTGGCATATTTAGTGATATTTTAGTCCACAGGCTTTGTATTACATCAAAATAAAACTGCTAATTGATTATGTTACTTATTCACTCCACAAGGTCAAAGTAAAGGTCATGGTGACATCTCCACCAACCATCACGGACGACAGAGGCTACCACGTCATCAAAGTACGTCAGGGGGCAACCGCCAGAATTTACTGCCGGGCGACAGGAGATCCTGCCCCAATAGTGACGTGGTTCTCCCCAGCCCACCGTATCATCCCACAAAGTCGGGGCTCTGGTTTTTATTCAGAGAGGGTTGTGGTGGTTTCGCCTGGAACTCTGGAGGTGCGTCTTGCGCAAAAGATTGACACAGGAAACTACACGTGCCGAGCAAGCAACTCAGCTGGGGGTAGGAGCATGGTGGTGGGCCTGGAGGTGGAAGCTCTAAACTATGGAGTGAGTAGAAGTACTAGCAATGGGCCTGGTAGTAGCAGATTAGGGGGCAGCATTAATAATGCAAGGATAGGCCAGTATGGATTTATCAATGGAGCCTCAAGCAAGCTAGGTAGCAATAATAGCAGCAGTAATGGCTATAGTGATAATAATGACAGGATAAGGAACATTGAACCCAACACTGGCATTCACACAGCAGCCAGTGGCTCTAATCCTGCCTTGAGGAGTGCAAGTCAAAATGGATTCACCGGACCTGTCAGCGGGATTACAACACAACTTGGCAGGAGTGTAATCAGTATTGGGGTGAGCAATACAGGCATTAAAGCAGATAACACTGGGATAAGTAGAAATGGAGCCGGCGTTGTGAGCAGTAGTAGTAGTAGTAGTAACAGCGTGGGCAACAGTCACAGCACAGTTAGAGGAGCAAGTGTAGAGAAGATTTCTGGGACTAATAACAATGAAGTCATAGCAGGAAGGGCTAGTAATGATGCTAGCAGTGGTGGCGCTAATGGCAGGGTAAGTGGTGTTTCTAGAAATGTTGGCGGCTCTAACAGTGGAGCTGGCACAGGAAATTGGTTCCCCCAGACTGGCAGTTTAGCTGTGACCAGTACTGACAGAAGGAATAGTGCAGTTGTAGCTGCCACTAATACAGGAAATAAAAACTCTACCAACACAGTTGTGGGTGTGGTGACGACAGTGAAGCAGCGAGTGGCGAAAGGCCAAACTGTTCTTTTGCCGTGCCCCTCCCAAGGCTCCCCTCCCCCTCGTCTGGCCTGGCTCCTGCCCGGTAACGGTGTGCTGCCAGCTCCTTACTATGGCAGTCGACTCACTGTGCACCGAAACGGCTCCTTGGAGCTGCGTGGCGTGCGGGCGAGTGATGCCGGGACCTTGGTTTGTGTAGTTAGAGGTGAGAGAGGGGAGACAAGGATACAGGTGGAGCTGGAGGTCTCTGAGGCCCAGGAGGAGGCCAGATCTCCACACAGGGGAGAAGCTGTGCAGAAAAGTGCCGGTTTAAATGAAGCACCACGATCAGGAGCCTCATCTGATTCAGCTCAGACGGTCAGCTCAAGGATTCCTGAGAAGATTCAACCAAGAATCCCAGTTACTCAGAAGCCCCTTGAGAGGGGTTTACCGGCTCCACCTCGCCCCGCCGGTCCTCCACCCCAATCAGCTGGCCCCGCGTCACAGCCGACAGTGAGCACCAGAACAGCCTCTTTGGTGAGCATCATTAATGGAGAGACCCTTCGCCTCTCTTGCCCTGCTCCTCAAACCCCAGGATACACCCAGGGTTCTCTCTCGTGGACCATGCCCAGCGGCAAAGTGCTGTCTCGGGGTGAGAGCGAGGACTCCGGCCACTACGTGGTCCAAGAGGATGGAACGTTAAAAGTACAACAGGCCTCTGTTTTCGACCGAGGCACCTACACCTGCAGATCCACCAGCTCCGACTCTTCCTCGGTTGCAGTCATCACGGTTCCCGTCATCATTATCGCCTACCCCCCAAGGATCACAACAGGTCCCTCCCCGGTGACCTATACGCGGCCGGGGGTTGCTGTGGAGCTGCCCTGCCTGACCACAGCAATCCCCCGGGCGACAGTGACTTGGGAAACACCAGACCTGACACAGCTGAGGATGATGGGTCAGGCACGTATCTATGGCAACCTCTACCTTAGTCCTCAAGGTTCCTTGGTGATACAGAACCCGACAAGCAGGGACACTGGGTTTTACAGATGCACCGCCAAAAATGTAATAGGAGTGGACACCAAGGCGACCTATCTGCACGTTATATAATGAGGTGCAGCGCACACACATACACACACATGTAGAAAGACACAGACACCACCAGTCTTTTGTGCTGGTGAATGAACTGCTCTGCTGTCCCTCACGCCCAAAGCAACTGCAAAGCTCCGTGCAGGAGATACTGTTGAATCTCAGAAAAGACACTAGTAATTTTTAGTTTATGTTTTTATAATGTGTGTCTATCCCACACTGTAAAGTTTTCATATCAGCTTTGGAGTCGTCATTTTAAATTGCCCCTTGGGGACAAATAAAGTTTTTTGATTGATTGATTGATTGATGGCTTTGTCTCTGCATGAACAACATGTGTTTAAGGGGGGTTGTTTTATGTAGCTGGTGGGACACACATAAGCTGTTGTGTGCTTCTTGTCTGCCTGCCAACATAAAACATTATAAGAAGTTCCAGAAAAATATACAACAGATGTAAGATCGACACAAAAATGTAAATACCCACTAACATCAGCTAACTTTCAATACTGGCCTTGTTCAGGACCAGGCAGTATGGACAACTATGAATCAATAACAATACAAAAACAGAACTCTGATGTCTGTGTTTAAAATATATTTTCAGCAGTTCAAAAATGCTATGCCTTATATCATTTTGCACAATTTTGTATTGTGCTCTATACTTATACTACACAAACAAAGGTGCTAAACTCAGTTGTATTACTTTACTTTGCATCTGTACATTTCCATAGAACTGCAATAGTAGTAGTAGTAGTATACTATGGTATACAGTATGTCGATGAATCATTGAATATCAACATATCAAGATAATATCACATGACATGAGCCTCTTTAATCTTGTCATTATTTCACAAATGCTGCAACATTGAATTTCATTCACAAAAATACACTTTGATTAACACATCAGCTTGATATTTACCTTATTAACTATTTAAGTACTTTTTGCATTTTTTATTTATAAACTACAAATTTGAAAGAAGTTGGATATTATATATTGGTTGGATATGTTGTTGTGGTGCACATGTAGCAAACATGAACTTAAATCGACTGCCTTATTGTCATTGTATATTACATTAAATCTGAAACACATTGTGATGACAAAGGACTTTAGCATAATGATTCACCAAACGCAGCTCCTTCAGGCCTCTGTAAAACTTTTAACACCCGACACCATCGTCAGTGTCTCACATTCTTGACTGTATTCCTTTGGCATGACGGGATTTGGTACAAAGCATTCATGTTAACACAATAGCAAGTTATTCTTTGAATGGTCTATGTGATTGTTTTGATATACAGATTGTATAAATGCGTGTGATTTAAGAGTCTCCCCAAGTAGCTCATAGTCATCATGTCTCCATCATTTTTTTGTTTGTTGTTTTCATTTTGTCCTTAAATTATTTATTGTAAGACACCAGTGTTTTGTCATAAAAGGAGAAATTATGAACTGTTATTACAGTATGTATGTTTGATGTCTTAGTAGCTTTGATGATTGTCTGCTATATTTTTAACTGCTTCATTTTATAAATAAAAATGGAAAAGAACTGAGGTGTTTACTTCATAAAATGTTGATGTTATGAGTGTGTATGTGTTTGAGTGTGAATTAAGTCAGTGTGAGAAAAGAAAACACCAAGTGGGAGTGAAAGAGTGAGGGAGGAAACTTTTCCTTGAGTATATTATGAGAACAGAAACTCTTTATCCCCAGCTCAGCTGTCAAACCAGGAAATGGGGTCTTAACTGTAGATGAGACACATGTTGATGACATCATGTTTCGTTCCCTGGGAAATTAAATAAAAGTCACGGCAGCGGCCTGCAGAGCACCACCACCCTATGCTCACACCTGCCAGGGGCTGTTTACTCTGTGTAATCCACTAAATAACAACACTTTAATTTATACACTTTATGGCAGAGCAACCCAATGTAAAACTTATTAGTATGAAAGTGTAAAACTAATGTCAGCTACGGAAAATGATACAAGGTGTGCACAGATGAATGACAGGCAAAACATTGCTAGTTGGTCTCTGCTGGTAAAGACCATACACAGAGGATTTATTACAGAATGTTTTTGTTTTCTGAGCTGACAGCAGAGCCCTGTGCATACTGTAAACCACCACTTTTAGACTGTTTTTATTTTCCCTGCTGTGAACCTGCATCTCTATTTTTACATTGTACTGTGGAACAATGGTGTCAATCAACACTGTGCTGAAAACTGATGACATTTTGTGTCCAGATGTTGGCATTTTTATTTACTCTATTAAGACATGTTGTGGTGTGAACATACTGTGCTGCATACCCAGCACGCTGCTAGAATATAGAGTGCACAATACAACTAGGACACAGCCCAGGACTACGTCCACAGACCTTCAGGCAAACACCAGTCATTTGGCTAATTTAGCACTCCTCCACGGTCCACCAGTTGGCCTGTGGCGAATTTACATTATCTTATTGTTCATGACACAAAGTTGTTAAGTTCTGGTTCGCCCTGACCTAAAATGAGCTCTGGTGATATTTGGAAGCAGTCGGTGTGCATTCTTTAAAACGCTCCAAATGTTTTTGGTACCATACCAAATGCTCTGTAATCAGATTATTTAGTCCAAAATGAACATAGTTAGTCTAAACTTGTTAATGTCACTTGTCAAACATTGCAGGAAAATTAGAATTGTTGCACTACTGAAATGTTTAAAACAACAACAAACAAGCAAAAGTTTGAATCTTTGCAGAGCTGAAGTCTATTGATGTAAGGTTGTTCACAGATCAAAAACAATGCTTATTAAAATCATTGCAGTGCACCACCCACTAATTTAGGCAGTTTGGGCTGAGTATCCAGAGGGAAATATAGTGCAGAGGAGCAACATCAGAATTCTGCTTTGTGCTCCACTTTTGATGAGGCCAGTTTTCTGTGGAGGATTCTCATGTTTTGAATTACCTCCTTTATAGTGTTGGAGCATTTCCCTCCATTGTGCCACAATGATTTTATGGATCCATGTTTGTGAGCCACTCTACCAAATGCATTATTGTTAATCATTCTTTTTTTTGTGCTGTTGCAGACTTCTAAGCTTTTAACAAACCAGCAAAAAACACCACATGTATTTTATTTTGCACATATTTTGCCCATATTTCACCTCAACTTTTGACACAAGGAGTTTGCAAAATGGGTAAAATGCTGTCGTCGGAATTGGACCGTCTGCAAATGAATAGCAATAGGCTAAACTTGTTTTGACTGTCTGTCAAATCTTACAGTAGCGACCACAGTGTAAGTATTACCAAAACTGTCTACACTCATTTGATGACCACAAGTTATCAAAGCTTTTCATTCGCATTAATGATCCACAAGCCAGAGCATCAGCCTCATCACTGTCACTATTAACAGTGATCATTTATGTAGGCTAATCATAGCGTACATTGAAACTCCACAAAAGCAAAGGTGTGTATTGCATGAAATGAACCTTAGACAACTAAACCACACATAAACCACTCTCCCTCTACCTGGGAACTCAAAAAGCACACAGAATGCTTTGTAATACAAAACACACATTGCAGCTACATCTGCTCATATTTTGCATATTCACATCAATGGTGTCATCGCAGATTAGTCATGCGAACAAAATCTGGCATATCAACAAGACGTATGTCACAGTTCACTCAGCTTTCATGTTTGTATCACTGTGGAAAGACAGACACCAGCTAGTCATCTGTTTCTGTGCGCGCTGATTTTTCTGTGTGTGTTTAAATAGAAAACAGGCAGTGCAACTTCTTTTAAGGGCTTTTTTTTCTGGCCTGTAAAGAAACTTAATTATACTTTGCACTGAAAACCACATGCACTCAGGTGGGAGATTTATTTCAGAATGTACTCTGCTACTGATTATCTGCAAAAATTGTAATCAGTAACGTAATGGTTGTATTACTCAAGTTCAGGGACACAATTTAGACCAAGGCAGTATTCTGCCGCCCACAGAGAGGCCTCAGACGGCTTCATTACTTTAATGTTGCTTTACCACAACAACAAATTTTGGAGTGAAAAAGGCATTTTGATGCCTCATTAGGTTCGCCCATCATGAATGTGTTTTCCCAATGTAATTTTGCTACTCCAAAAGAAAATATTAATGATATGAAAATATGAAAAGGGTCTGAAGTCTTTCATTTCACAGTAATAATGATTATATAACTGGAAATAATTGGAAAATTATTCCTGCATGGAAGAGCGCCTGGGAAAAGCAATGCTTAATACTATATATGACATCTCTGCCCTATGGTTTCAGATGCATGAATGTTTTTTATTTTATATATATATTTTTTTACATTACATCAACCTCATCATCTCTTAGTAATGCATCATTTTAAGAGCAGATAGTGAAGGCAGATTTAACTCTAGCTATACCTGTTATCTGTTATCTATCTCGTGGAAATTAGTATGTCATTCTCTAGTTTCACCGGCCAATGTAGTCATGAACCTTTCCTCCTTATTAATTATCATTTTCCTAAAATGCATAATACCACTGAGTAACCATGCAATAAGCAGGTAATGGAAAAAGAGAAGAGGGGAGGAGGCATACTGTTGCAATTATATGGATCTCAGATCCTATTTCGTAAAAGGAGATGTCAGTCAGCTGTTGTCATATAGATTTCATAGGTATGACTCAACGGGAACAGATGGTGACTTCAAATTTGAGATTTAAGGAAAGATTAAACCTGCAACATAAACCAGATGTGCATACAGTACACACATGTACACAAACTAATAAACATGTGCACCTGCTTGAGCCAAGTGATATACAAAGAATCACACACACACATCATAATTTATAGAGCTGTATAGACATTAAAGATATACCATTTCACCAGCAGTTGAAAAATGTTTTTTGGAGGAGGAAAACCCAACACAAAGCGACTCTGTCAGCAGCACACACTCAGATCATGTCACATTGCACATACTTCACGCAATGATATCACCTCTCACAACAGGCTGTGTTTACATTAGCACTTAAACCCATTAGCGGCTCATGTTAGCATTGAAAAATACATCATCCAAGGCCACAGTTTTAGTAGGGAAGTGGCTTCTTGGTCAGTGAAAACAAAATCGTGAGAAAGACCAGCCCGAAAGCTGAGAAAGATTATGGGCTGTGTCTTCATTACATATTTGACCTATTTTAACTGTTTTTGCAATGATGTCTACTTTGGGATGAAGAAATGCTTCATAACAGAGCAGGAAAAATATGAATAGGGATGTGCCGATAGTGACTTGTTGAGTGTTTTGAGCGACTGACATTTACATCACACCAATCTACAGTTTCTTAATAGCACTGGCTTGTGCTATTAATAAAAAGTAGAAATTGTGGCGCACTGACATGTCAGGGATTTATCTGGATACAGCTGAGGAATAATTCATCCTTCTCAGCCCATAAACGGTCTATAACAACAGCTTAGCAAGAACCCAGGCCACTTATTCTCCATGTTTCTCAGCTCAATCCTACTTCACCCACACAAAGGCAAATAGCGTTTGAACACATTTTAAACACACACTGAAGCATGATAAATACTTGATGATCTTGCCTCTGCTTCTTATGTGTGCTATCTTGCCTCTGGTGTTATGAAACTGGGCCGTCGCATCTGTATTGATTTAATGTCCCAGTTTCTTCACTGGTAATGCTTAAATTTCACCTCATCTTTCAGAGTAATATGTCGATACTGTAGTTCTGCTAAACCAGGTCTCGCAGACGTTGCTTTTCGAGATCAAACATGAAGAGAGATAATTCAGTCTCACTTGAAATCAGCTCAGCATCGGCGAGTTCAACGCGGTTCATGTCAGCATTAATTTGAATTCAGCAGAGAGACAGTGACCTCAGCATCAAATTTTTTACACCAGGGGAGACAAACGGTTACAGTATCCATCACAAGATACTGCTGAGGCCGAGACTTTTGGGTGTGTTACGGCACATGCAGCAGGTCAGCTGTGTGTGTGCAGGGTGTGTTGGTCAGCTGTTAATGATGCTGTCATGTCAGGGAGTCTCCTTTCTCAGGAGAAAAGGCTGACTCATGGGCTCACTGGCTGGCCTACTTTTACACTTGCGGGAAAGTGGAACACTGCAGGACACGCACTCACCCCCCAAAAAAGACGCAAGCCAGCGCGAATGCAGGGGCCAAGTTAAGTTTGCAATACTTTGCACCAAGACATGCAAACATTGGTCAGGTGCGGAGAACAAACGTTACAGTTAAATGAGAGATGACAGACGGATATTCTCTGTGGTGAGTCGAGGCAGCTGGTTTGAACAAAGCTTTGCTCCATTCATTTTGTGAAAAATGCTAAATGGACTGCATTTACTGTTTGACTTAGAAACAAAGCTACAAAAGAGTCTTTTCAGCTCAGTCTGCATTTTTGACCAAGACATCCTGAGGTAGCTCTTTAGATTCACTCACTCATTTCACTTTTGCTTCGTTTATTCCCACAAGGCCAATGGAGGAAAAACAAATGTAAAAAATTTTCCAATAGTTGCAATTGATGATTTCCATTTATCCCAGTTTAAAAGTTAAGTTATTATTTAGTTAGTTAGTCATTTTGCTCTCCCAAAGAAGAACTTATTTAAAGGATTAAATTGTCTTCAAACTTGAAAGTCAATTTTTAATGCTAGAATACACTTCTGCAAACACAAGGAGCAGAAGCAAGGGGAACAGGATGCATTAAGGATTTTAGTCATCACCTGGTTTTTTAGAAAAATATCCAGCCCCGTCTATATTGGATCGCAACCACTTTTGGATTTTTTGTAAAAACTTATTAATGAATGTGAAGCAAAAATAAATAATTTTAATCAAACATTGAGCTTGTTCTGACCCTTTTACATAAATGCAGTCCATTTACCATTTTTGCATCACGCGAGATTAATGGAGGTTTTGACTGGTCCGGATCTGGTCCATGGAATGTTGGCTGTTCTGAGTGTTAAGTTTGATTCTTTGCGCAGGAAGGACAGCAAACATTGGTTGCCTGCATGCAGACTCCAGTTAAATGATAAACAGACGGATATTCTCTGTGGTGAGTCGAGGCAGCTGGTTTGAACAAAGCTTTGCTGTAAGGTTTGTGAGCCCATGTGAGACGACATACTGTTTGACTTAGAAACAAAGCTACAAAAGAGTCTTTTCAGCTCAGTCTGCATTTTTGACCAAGACATCCTGAGGTAGCTCAGAATCAAAGATCTCATTTCACTTTTTAGGAAGGCAACAATGGAGGAAAAACAATTTCAAAAAGTTCGAGTTGAGATGAGATCCCTAAAACCTAACTTATAATGTCAGCGTCATGTTGCAAACTCCAGAACTTATTTTCAGGATTAAAGTTTCAAACTTGAGGTCAAACACCAGTATGCATGTTTTAACAAGAGAAATTGCGATTTCCGGGTGATGACTCCTTTAACATTATTCATGAAACTTGCAGCATCTTTTAATATGTCATTGAAAAACTGTGTACTGCGTATGAACAATAATACACTCTCTTTTGTTGTGGCTTAACTACAACATGGTTTGTTTAACTGTAAACAATTGCCTTCAATGAGATGTCATGGATTTATACGGACCTCAGCTGAACATACAGTTTTTGGTCACCTCTTATGCTTCTTATTAAAACCTGTTTTATGAGAGGTGATGCTTTGCTCACTGAATCATGTGAGTGAAGGTGGAATTGGGAAATCCCAGCCCCACGAAAGACCTCAACACAGTTCCTCCACAATAAACTTAATTGAATGAGGCAGGCAGGAAGTCTTAGATTTATGGAAGGGAAGGGTGCCTGGGAATATTGCAGAGCAGAGTGTTTTCTATTGTCGTTATAACCCGGTGATTTAGAAAAGAAACCGTTAAACTTTCACCAGATCGAATAAATTCATTGTCACACTGGGATCTGGGCCCATTAAAACGAACAAATGTTCTTGTATTGTGAGAGGTTTCTCAGAAAACCAGCCTGCAACACAGTTTTGCGTTGATTCATAGCTGAAGAAGCACTGATTTATGAGAGAAAGTGTCATATTTGGGAAAAGGGTCTAACGCCCTGGTTAGTGAAACATTCAAACAAACACACACGACACGCCCCTCTGCATGTAACTTGTTATTATGAACATAAATTGCAGAGCAGCTCTGAGATGACCCCTCTTTTTTGGGAATGATGAGTTGAAAACACACACATACATGCTGTATGCATTTTCCCTACCCAAGAGCCTCACTGTGTAGCAACAACTGCAACACACACACACCTAAGCACCGGGTGGTGGAGATAAGACTCTTTTCTGGAGAGCTCGCCTTACTGTAGGTGATCCAGGATGGCAACATTGGCAGAGAATATGTAACAGGATTAAAGAGGGGAGAATAAATGAATGCACAAGTAATGAAGCAGGTTAATAAAGCAATACACTCACATGTACGTTACCTATATGTGAAACAAAGACAGTTGACCTACATGGCTCTGAGGAGGGTGTTTAGAGGATGTCAGAGCAGAAAACACTCATGCTGGAACAATTATAGTGGATATATGGACATGGGATGAATGGAAAGGTAATGGAATGCTGCACCTCTGTCTGCAGCAACAATGAAAAAATAATGTATATATGGGCGATCAGCTCAGTCTGTGTTTGAATGGATGAAAGTCAAATCCACGGAGAGAAAGATAGGAGAAAGTGAAAAGACCCTATATAAATAAAGAGTGAAGACTGACAGCGACTTTACAGTAAATGCGAGTCAAACAGTTTGTGTCTGAACACTTGGTCCCCTGGAAATCATAACACTGCACTTGCAATGCATTCAGACATCGACAGAGAAAGTGAGAATGTAGCCTGTGAGACATAAATACGACAAAATCAGACTGGGAGACAGAGGGAGTACAGGGCGAAAAGGGCAGACACAGAAAATATAGTGCTGAGAACTGGAGGTGGGTGAAGACGAAGTGAAAGGACAGAGAAGCGGAGGAGCAGGAAGAGATAGAGGGAGGAAGGAGGGGATGGAGGGACATCTGTTTTGTGTCAGAGACAGGTTAAAGGCTGATAGCAGGGCTTAGAGAGAGAATGAATGAGACCAAACAGAGAAAGGCAATCATAGAGGGGGGAACAGGGGACAGACTAAAGAGCAGAGACAGTGCACGGACTGCGGAAAACATTACGGAGAAAGAAGTGTCTAATTGGAAGAGACAGCGTCATGAGCTGCAGAACTCCAAGAACATGTGCCATACCATGTGTGTGAGTGTGCATGCATGTGTGTCTATCTTGTGTACGTGTTTATGGATAAGAGTGGATGTTGTATCTCATTAGAGAGGATATTTCTGCACCTAATTTGTTTTTATGTGGATTTGGGTGTGAGTGTGTGCGTGTGTGCACGTGTGGGAGAGAAAGAAATGGAAAGAGTCAAGATAAAAACAGACAGATAAGAGAACAACCAAGAAAAGAATATCTATGAGGAGAAGAAACCATAATAAAAGATGAAAGAAGCGCAGAGTGGGAGCAATAAAAGACACCATGACTCAGAGCGAGCTGGTTAGTATCAGGAAGCCGTAATAATACAGTGTCTCTGGGAGGCTGGGGGCTTGTATCAGACACTGGGTTTGTGGTTTTACTGCCCCATTTCCCTGCTGCTTTGTACATAAAGACAAACACCAGACTCTGGAGACTGAAAAAAAAAAGAAAATGTAGGTGTCGCAGACCCAGAGAAATTGTCAAGTCTTTACAGGATTTCTCTGAAATAATAGGGCAGAAAAGTGTTTCAATGACCGCAGCTACAGTACAAATTCATTTTTCATGTTATAGTTTTCTCTTGGACACTTCTCCAGAGCTGTGACTCTTATAGAGACATGGCGGTATCTTTATACAATACCCCTCCTGTTAAAATGTGACACACTCTTGTTCTATAATCCCCTCTTTAAGTTAACTTCAGTCAAAGGCAACTATACCGTTGCCATTATTTAACAAAATGTGTGGTGACGCTGCTGCGAAAATGAGGTTTTTTAAAACACAATAAGTGCCGAGAGACTCTGGCTAGAGCCCAGACACAGTAATTATGCTTTCCTCCTCTGAGAGACAAGAAAGGAGGTCTTGCTAATGTAATCTCAATTTGGGGGGTGGGAAGCTGACAGGGAGAGTGAATAAAAAGGAGGGAAGGGGAAGAAGGGAACAAGGGAAAAAAGAGAGTGCATCGACAAGAGGAAATGGAAAGATGGGGATATTTCAGACACTCAATAATGTCAGGATAACATTAATCCCCAGTTATGGTGATGTCTTCTAATTCCCTATAGTCCCTGTCATAGCCTACATTTATATTAAAGTCACTGCAGCGATTCTCCTCTCTGCACAATGACTTATAGAGAGAGCATCAGATATACTAAATATATCCCCATCCCTTGTGCCTGTTCTAGCTTAAATGCTACAATACTTTAAATCATTTGCACAGAGCTGACAATCTTTTTTGCAGTGACTTGCAAAAAAGCAGTGTCTTCTGAGTCTTATTGTGCACAGTATATACTGTACCAAAGGCAGCTAAAGCCAAGGTATGTTTCACAGTCTACTCTATATCTGCACAGTGAGTGCTGTACAGTACTGTACATTGCTAAAAGAAGCTCAAATAGAAATACTTGTCTCTCTTGTCGACAGCATTGTCTGGACTTAAACATGCAGATTAGAAGTGTTTGTGTACGTGTATGTTGTTATCCTCACAGCTGCATGTGAATCTGTGTGCGAGCACATAAAGAAAAATAATCAGGATTTCCCATGCTACCACACACCGCAAAATCACACAAAATCTGTAATCTTTGCTTTAATTATCAGTGAATCTTAAAAGTGTGTATATTTTAACAAGTGAATAATGTGTATATTATTCTGTGGTATTGAAAGAAACCAGAGCAACAAGTACTTCATTACATATGGTTCTGGTTGTGTGCAAAGGAATTTAATCTCTCACATGGAAACAACAATGCCATCCAGGATATAAATTGTGAGGTTGGGGGTGGGGTGGAGGGGATGGCTGCTTCACTCCCATCAGTGGTTTGTGTCCTTATGTCATTACCTACTATCTAGCTTTTTGAATACACTTTGCTTTTTTGCATCTCTGATTATCCCTGAAGTCTGGTTCTCACCTTATGCAACCCAGTAGGACACACAAGCTCACAACCCTATATGCTTTTACTAATTGTGTGTTTAACTGGGTTGCCACTGCCTGGTTGACTGATAATGTTGTTGTGAAGCAGTAAAGCAAAAGACACAAACTGTTTTAGTCTTTATAACAAGGTAGAACAGTGATGACCCCTGTACCTTTGAAGAGGTAGTGAAATCTTAGCTCCAACAAATGGTGTCAGAGTGTGAACAGAATACAGCAAAAATAATCATATATTTAAGGAATTAAAACATTCAATAACGATAATGAACTTTAACGAGTTGCCTCCAGATAGTCGCTGTATAATTCGCTCTCATCAACCATTAGCATAAAACACATTTAGGTTCAGTTTATAGACTGTACTTTTAGACTGCCCCAGCTTTTTGGAAACCAGGTCCCATGGTTTTTATCTTTCCAAATGTGGCAAGGTGAAGAGGGACCCGGGCGGGCTTCGAACCCCAGACTCCCGGGTCGGAGTCATGCGCGCTAACCAGTCGGCCAAAGGGACATCCCCTTGGCCAAGTAGCCAGGGCACATGATCAACTGAAGGCATAGTGACAGGACCACCACTGTCACATCTCTCCCCCTCTTTTCACAAGCACGTCCTCGTGCTTCCGCGCAGGCTGCCACACATTCGGAATCCATGGACCTGCCACATGGATCCTGCCAACAACGCCAGAATGTGGCAAGGTGAAGAGGGACCCGGGCGGGCTTCGAACCCCAGACTCCCGGGTCGGAGTCATGCGCGCTAACCAGTCGGCCAAAGGGACATCCCCTTGGCCAAGTAGCCAGGGCACATGATCAACTGAAGGCATAGTGACAGGACCACCACTGTCACACAAAGTTACACTGAAGATCTACTGATTCAATCCCTTGCATGACTAGATGTATTGAATAACTTGTTGTTGTTTGTTGAAACCAGGCTCTACAGCAGTTTTCATTTACAGCTGATTTTTGCAGATGAGAAGAAATATTGAAGGAGTAATGGCAGCAAGAGGCAATGAAACTGGATTGCAGAAGGACAGATCTTCAAATAAAAGACAACATGCATCAGCATTTGAATAACAACATGTGTACATAAGGTGCACAGGTTTTCTGGTTGTTGTGAGTGACCAGCTGCCATGTTGTATTGTGTGAACAGCATGTTCACTGTTGAGTGTTGTGTTATGCAAGTCCTACAAGCCTTTGAGCATTAAGATGGCTGCAGGAGTGAGACCTAAATCCTGTAAGAAAAAAACGACAAAACATTTTTACAGTTCTGGTGTTTCTGACCATGCATGAAACTGTGTATTAAGTGTGCACGTGTGGCTATGTATATGTGCTTGACACATAATACTCAGGATGCATTTAAGCATAATAATCATGTCTGTGAATCAGAGGGAGCCAGTGCCTTAAAAAGAATGAGGAGGACAGTAAAACCAAGCCCAGCGTCATGTTATTTTACATCAATTTACTATCTCTTTTTTTCTCATGTGCAACAGTAATTAATTAACAATTACATCAATGCTTCACACTTTTGAAGAATCATTTATAAAAAATAAACACAAATTCATATGGAATTAATAGATGCATGGTAGGCATACAGGATAGCCAGAAATGAGAATCTATTGTGGTGGTTAAATTGCTAATAATCTGTGATAGTTATGCCCTGAGGGGGAAATGAGGGCAAGATGAAATCCTGCACAGCTGACGATAAAGTCTATTTCACTGCAGCAGCTTGCTTTCTTAATTTGGCTGTTTTGCACTAAACAGAAAAAAAAATTAAAATTGCTGATCTGATGATCTTGGGAGAAAACATAAACTATCTAACCAAACAACCAGACATTATTATAATTAATAGTAGAAGTAATAATAACATGCAGAACACCAAGTAAATATACTTTCTTATCAAATAAAATGTTTTAGCATCTGCTTCGTTTTGAATCATTTTTTAAGCAGGTGGATTTCCGTTCACATAAGCAACATTTATTCATGCAGTCGTTAGTGAAGCCCATTGCACCCCAAGTCAACATTTTCTCATCGAAGATGATCCTAGGTGTCTCTTAAAACATTAGGACCAGCTGTGTTGAGGCTACAGCTGTTTGAGAGTCCAGCCCTAATGGAGCTGATCAGAGTTCACTAACTTCAACTCTCATGTCAGGGGAAACATACTGAGGTGCACTGTCAATTACTGATTTGTTTCTTTCATCTCAATTTGGGCATCTTATTTAGGATTTATATTGGTCAGGTTTATTTGCAGCTTTTTTTCTAACTGTACTCCAAAGAAAACGTTGCCAACGATGCAAATACTTTGAACCCCTGACTCGCCTGAACATTTTCCATCTGTCGCCCATAATAGGATTTGGTTCTGGGTGAGAGGAGTGCAGCAGAATGCAGGGCCATAAGACACTGTAGTTCTACTGTGGGTCCAGCTCTGACTGCTGTGAGGCCTGAGGCTGCTCCAGCAGTGCAGCTAACTGTTGCCCTAACACAAGTAGGCTAGGCAAAAAAGGGGAATCGGAATAGTATATTGTAAGTATATTGTCATTTACAGTAAAAGGATTACTTAGAAATCAACACGTTAGCGCCGCTTAGTCACACACATATTCACTTATGTGAATATGTACAAAGCAACATTTGTAAAATTACTTACATTTACAGTACAATGCACGGCCCCTAACAAATAAACATGAAAAAGCTAATTACATCACGCTGACATACTGTAAGAGATCCAGTTAGGAGGAGCCCATCCCCTCGGACCTTCTTTGGATTTTTCAAAGAAGAATTTTTTTTGGGATAAATATTACTGCCTCCTCCTAGTGTGCTTGTATAAATGCACAGGGAGATTAGTCTGGGCAAATCGCATATGCATTAGACACTGTAAGTGTGTGAGCGTGTGTGTGAGCACGCGCAGGGCAGGCTACAGGGAGTGCCTCTGCTGCCATCACAGATTCAGCAGGAGAGGTTTCTGAATCAGCAAACCTGAGGGGCTCTGACTCAACTTACAACTGGTCAGTGTGTGTGTGTGTGTGTGACTTTTATGAGTGCAATCAGAGTGATGTCGTGTGTGAAGGAGCCACACGTTTGTGTCCGACATGTGAATTTGTGAAAGGGCAAAGGATGATGGTGATGATCACAGCGTGGATGTGTTAAGTGACCATCAGAATTTCTCATCTCTCTCACTCCAAACACACCATCTACTGTGAACCCTGACCGTAGTCTGTTATATAAGTGAAACTTCAATGCACACACTTTTATATATAGATATGAACCACATGTACTCAGAAAGGTTCAGCTCTTGATGGTTTGCTGCCAAACTGTAATCATGAGTAACTGTAAACTTTTCCATGAATTCAAATTAAATGAATCCAAACGACAGGAAAATCACATTAGTCCGGAGTCACAGATTGTTGTGTCATGTCAAGAAGCTTTTGTGGGTCATACTGTAATGTGAAAAGATGCATTTTGCACAGGATAGAGCATCACGCAAACATCACAAGAACATCATAGAAAAGAAGACATTAAGGACACATGGTATTAAAAAGTGTAGAGGACAGAAAATCTATGGAACTAATGTTAGAAATCAAAAACCACAGAACCAATGAATGACTGAATGCAGCGAGGAAGGAAGGCAAGAAAGTTAAAGACTGACGCAGGGATGAGGGAGGGGATGTAGACAGAGAGATCCAGAGAGACAAAGGAAGCAGAGGAGAGAGCAGAGGAAACATCCCCTGAAGCGATGGGCTCATATTTAGACAGACAGTCAAGCAGAGGAGTCCGCCTGCCAACTCTACTTACCAAACAAATTCAGATTCACCGGCTGCTGCCGACTTCAATATGCTGCGCAGATCAAGCATCGCTAAACATTTCAAGTTGGAAGAATTCAGAATGTATACTTTTGCCTTAGGATCTACTGTGTCACAGTGGTCCTCTCATCTGAACGATGACCACGATCCACCCCTTAACCTTTGACTGTTGTTGCAAACACAAACACTCATGTCATCTGGTTTTCTGAGGCAAATCATAATAACCCCCCCAGTGTCGGGACAATCTGAATCTATCTGGGACTGGGACTAGTTATTGTGATGCATATTTAGTGCAGCCGTTAGAATAATGAGATACTGTTATGCTTATAGTGAAAAACAGAAAGAGTGTGATGGCTTTTTTCCCGAGTTATGTCACACCTCTTAGTTGCCACACAATCGAGAAAAACTCTTTTGTTTTAAAAATTCCCGAGGCTGTTTTTTCAATCTGTGGTTGTGAAGAAAGGCCTTCTGTCTCCTCTTGTCTCGTGGCTCGTTCTGTAGAATTGCCAGTTCCTTTTCTGGTGATATATTGAATGTAAAATACAGAAACCAATCAACTCATGCTTACTCATTTGCATACAATGCTAAATCGTGTTTTTGAGTTTAGCAAAAAAAATATAAACTGAAGACGAACATGTACGTTTTTGGCCGACTTTATATGTGAAAGATGAAAATAAAGGAGCCGAACAAAGTCTAACAAAATAACATATAACTCCATTGACATTATGTTACAAAAAAGCAATCCACAAATGTGCACTGCTACGAAAACAACAGAGAGACAGACCACTGGAAAACAGAGCAGGAGGTCTTCTCATGTCAGAGTAACTTTACATTAAACCATGAGACTACAAAATGATTGTTTATGGTAAGTTCGAACTGGTTGTTGTTTTCTAATTCCAGATGTTCCTTTGATTGCTCTGTGAAACTAGCTGCTGCTAAAATTAGAAACGCGCTGAAACACACAGATGAATGCACATCATGCAAATTACGGCTGTTGGCCGACATTCAAATGATGTCGTATTAAATGACAACGACAAGGGACAGTTTGCATGATGATTTTCACTGACAGTCAACAGTGTTGTTAAATCCTCACATCAGTCCTGCCTCCGATGAAAAGGCTGCTCTTTTTATCATCAACAAGTGCTAAATGCCAAAAGAAGTCATGTCATTGTATCCTACGAAATGTGCATTAATCTGTGACTCAAAATTATCCCCAACAAATTTTCCCCTATTTGAAAACTAATAACATTTTTGGAACACAACTGAACCTCTTCAAATGAAGGAAACTATTAAATCGTGACCCATTTCTAAAGATTTATGTCTTCTCAAGGAACCAATTGTCTTTGGGCCGAGTGCCACGAAGGGGGGAAGTGAAGCCAGAAAAAAAAAAGGGATTCTGTCTTTTTGTGGGATTTGCTAACAATAAGAAATATAAATTACACCTTAAATCTTGGCCAGGTGCGTTCTTTTGCACCCAAATCTAACCAAACAATCATCTGTAATTGTCCTTGACCTTGTCAGTGGGGGCCCCAGTTCATGAAAACATATTTTGGAAGGAAATTATAAACTAAACAGCAGGCTGTTTAGTTGTTTGGAAGACTTGTTGGACCATCACAAAACACACGTACTGTACACACACTGTGTCTCTTTCTCTCATTCTTTCTTTCTGACACATATGTTCATTGGGACCCGTCCCTGACACAGTGAACACAAATAAATGTTAAACTCTAACCCTTATCCCTAACCCTAACCTAACAGCTGACCATTAGTCCAGTCCAGTCTTCTGGTCCCCACAAAGCTATAAGTCCCCAACGAGTCGTGGGCTCCGTATGAATATAGTAAAACAAGCCTGGACACACACACGCACACGCACATGCACGTGCACACGCACACACTGGAGGCACATTCCAATGTGTTGTCATTATCAGTAAGAAACAGGTGTGCTTGAAGCCTAAATCATCTGAGGAGAGAAAAAGAGAGATGACCTACATCTGTATAATGATGGCAAAAGCATGACCTCACTGCCGACACTCCCTTCATCCCTCTTTTCTCTTTCCCTCTCTTCCCTCTCTCTCCTTGCACCTCTCTTTCACCAGTTCCGCCCTTTGTTCCCTTTATCCCTTCTCACCCACTCCAGGCTCCCTCACCCGCGCTCATTACCACCATTTTCCTCCCCACGGAGTGACTCAGCATTTTCTCTACTGTTGTCTGCCTCTCTCATCTGTTTCTCACTCAGGCCATCACTCTCTCCCTGCAGAGCAGAAGTCACTTCTCTGTCCAACTCTAATTTTCTTTTTTATCTCTCTCCTCAAAATCAAATCTGCTTCATCAACATGTGAACAATTAAGCACAGCATAGGCTAATCAAAGTATGCATGTACAGTACAGTATAAGGTAACACTTTACTTGAATAGGTATTCATAAGACTGACATAAGACTGTCATAACCATGACATAACAGCTGTCATAAACATAAATGAATACTTATGACAGCTGTCGTTAAGTGTCATTCGGTAAGTTATGTCACTTTTGATGCAAAGTTGACATTATTTGAGATGTCCTTGTTATGAGAACTTGACATAATTTTTAAAATTTGGCAATTAGGTCTGCTATGACAGTTTAAATTGTCTTTATGTCAAGTTGTCAGAACAAAAACACAGAATGACACTTAACGACAGCTGTCATAAGTATTCATTGATGTTTATGACAGCTGTTATGTCATGGTTATGACAGAGTTATGTCAATCTTATGAATACCTATTCAAGTAAAGTGCTACCTATGTAAAGCAAATTATTCTACTCCATACATAAAACAGTTCCTAAAGAAGACAACAACTGCATTACAGTAACGCCACATACTGAAAGTATAACGAATCAATGCAAATAAATAATATTTAATGATGCCAAACAAAACTACAGTAGATGAAATAGGTTATGATCTAGGCTATTGAATGTAATGTTGATGAGTAAGTAATGAATTTCATTTGTTTGTTTTGTTGTTGTTTAGTCTGTTCAATGCTGCACGATGTTGAAGTTTAATTTAAGTTTTTTGTTGTTGTTGTTGTTGTGGTTTGATGTACTTTTCTTTTCTTTTGACTATAATGTGTTTGGTCCAGTCTGTGCACTGTTAGATTAGCTGAGCCTCATGACCAGCTCTTCTCCACACCTGGTAGAAGCTGGACTCCCTGGCCTTAAGCTGTTTAAGTGATTTTATTGCTCTTTTCGGATCATAATTACTTGTGGACACTGGCCCAAATCAGCTTGGCTGCCATTGTTTGTTGTGGTTTGGACTCCAAGGATGTTCTTATAAATTTCAGCTTGCAGGCTTTCAGCTGGGTGTTCTCGTAATCTTGGTTTGTCAGGGACCAACGCACTTAAACACCATAAAATAAAATCAGCTACGGATTCAACAGTTTAAAGCTAAACTAGGTTTGGTATACCAGGTCTGTGTTTCCAATCTCTGCTCATTTGCAACCATAATATGTCTGTAAATCTTAATTGCTGTGAATACCATAATTATATAAGAATCTGTTCTTTCAATATAAATGGAGCCCAGTAAAAAAAAAAAAAAGAAGCTGTTTGGATTCCACTGGAAAACCATGGTCTTGGTCTGATGCTCCAATTTCCTCATCTCTGTCTTTCTCAGCTCAGACAGAGCCTTCTGTAACTCTACAACCATCTCCCCCGACCTGTCCGCACGTCTCCCTCCTCACACGCAGACAAATCACACAGACATGGCTCTCAGTCTGCTCTCTCACTCCCCGTAGACTTCCTCATCTGGATAAAAAACAGCATGTTTGTGATCTTTGCCAAACATCAAAGAACCGCCTCTGCACAGTGGACTCCACTCTCACAGGATTTTAGCTTCTCTCTATTTCTTCTCCTCCCTTCATCTCTTCCCTCCGACTGTTTTCCCCTCCTCTCAGGCGCATCATTTCTGTCCCTCCTTTGCTTCATCATCCCTTTCTCTTTTCAGCGCCGGAGGCCTTCTCTCCATCCCAAGCTGTCTCTCTTCATCTCTCTCCTCCCTCCTCACATCAATATCCCTCAATCTCTCCTTCTCTCCCCCGTAAACAGAGTGACCCTTCAGTCTGCTGTCGCCTCTCCGCCTCCACGCCATCTCTCTCACTCTCTCTCTCCTGTGGGTAAACATGACCCATGCTTCGATCATCCTCTTGTCATTTTGTCATTATTATGCCCCCTGAACCCCTATCCATCTCCCGCCATGTCCCTTCTCTTCTCTCCTTTACACTGCCTCTCTCAATCTCATCCCTCAGTTCTTCTTGCCCTCCTCTTCTCATCTCTCCACAGAGGACAAATACTTCTATCAGTCTTCGGCCATCTCTCAAAAACAGTGCCTCACCCCCTTGCTTCTTCAGCCTTTTGTGTCATTTCTTTTGCCCCTTCAATATGAAACATCCTTCTCCCAACGTCCATCCTTCCTCTCTGACCTTTTATTACCCCTGGACGGACTGACCTACACATGTGCACTATATGACAAAGTAAATAAATATCCAATCAATACTTCCCTCCAGTTTGTGTGTGTATGTGTGTTTGTGTGTGTGTGTGAAAGCATGTGCTGTACCAATGTCTACTGCTATTACAGCTCCCACTCCTTCAGGAAGCCTTTCCATTTTTGGAACCTGTCTGCAGGGATTTGCTCTCACTCGGCCACAAGAGCATTAGTGAGGTTGGGTGCTGATGTTGGGCTAGATTGGAGTCGGGGCTTCAATTAATCCCAGAGGTTTTTGATAAGGTCAAGGTCAGGGCTTTGTGCAGGTTGGACAATTTCTTTCACAGCAAAATAGCAAATAAATCAAAAGATGAATTTATGTACCTTGCCATGCACATGCAGGGGGTATTGTATTATTGAAAAGGGTGCTTCACAGTTTTACCCCTGTATTACTGTACACACTGCACCGTTAAGACATTAAAACAGCCAGAACCGTGTGTCAGCCCATGGTGTTCATATACCTTTTTTATTTTACATCTTACATTTTATATTTTAAACCTACCTTTCTCCCCATCTGTACTTCTAGCATCCCTGTGTTTCTCTGTCTTCATTGTTCATTTTTTTGTGGGAGTCAATAATTAAAGTTTCTCTCCACTTTTCTCTCTCTGTGTGATTACCTTCTTCTCCCTGCTGCCATTGCAGTTCCCATTTTCCGCTCCTCCTCAAGCTCGCTCCTTCAGGTTTTGATCAGTGTCTAGCAATTATTTTCTTTGTCTCACCCCTACTTCAGCCTTTTTTCCTTCGATTTCTTATGAGTGTTTTTCTCAGTTCCGCTACCTGCCCATGTCTTTCTCCAATCTATCTCCCACATGAAACAGTTTGATAAAGACCTGTCTCTTTCTTCTTCTGGAATACATTTGCTCTGTCTTTTCCTTTCTTCTGCTCCCTCTCTCTCCTTTAACCCTTCTGTGAGAGGGGGAAAAAAAAGTTTTTGTTCAATTTGTCATCAGCCAGTCTGTATCTTGTTGGTCACACCTCAAGCACTTCCCTTGTTTCTATGCCTCTATTCTCCCTCCTCTAATCCCACTATCGTTCATTCCATCACACATCACCCCTCCCTCCTTCACTGACCATTGCACCATTTTTCCATTATTCATTCCTGCCCTTGGTCCTATTCCCTCTGCTCCTCACCAGCCTAGACCCTGTCACAATGAGTTATAGAGAGAATAACTGGTCATAGGTTAGAAATGCTCCAAACTGGTTTCACTTGCAGTTACTGTAGATAGTATAGTTTAAATCACACATTTAGTCAGGGACAAAAATATATAGGTATGTTTCCTGCCATGTTGATCTAAATCTGTTGGCCTGGGGGGCATGTTCTCCCTGTTGATATATTATCAAAATCTGTGCATTTTTGCAGTAATGGATTTAATACTCTAAATATAACATCTACTAGATCCTTAGTTTGAAAATGCTAACGTTTGCTTTTATCCCTGTAGTGTCCCCTCTTCGTTCAGTTCCGATAAATAGTTAATCTTGTCTTCCTTAAGTGGGCTTGTGAGCTGTCTTTAATAATAATCAGTGTCACTCATTGAAGAGTGTTACAGTACATATTTCATGGAGTGAAATTCCCAAGGTGGTGTAAGTGGTCAATAATCTAATCTAATCTCTCTCCCACTGATGTGCCACATTTTCAGTCTTTTAGCATGGAGAAGGCACATGGGTTTTTGTTTGCTCCCATTTTATAAAACAGAGAACAGAGGAGCTAATTGTACCTAGAAAGTGAAAGAAGAGTTTTTGAATTATATCCAAACCAAACTTGGGTTGGTATAAATTAGAACATGATGGTACTGGAAGTCCAACCAGTCATGTGGTATTTTTCCTAATTTATAACCCGATGACTTGCCTTAACAAAGGAAGTCTAGGACAATAAAATGCAAATATTAAAACCATTGCATCCTATTCAGTGGTTTTATGGCCACTAAGTAAATTGAATGAGCGTATGCAGGCCAGGCACATAGTTTTCATCAAGCCCATCACATACAGTCAGCGGCGTAGCTGTGACATCTGCAGTCGGAGTTAAAACAGACTGATGCTGTATGTATGCGTCTGTGTGCGTCTGGGTGGGTTGAGGTGTCAGATGTGGGAGTAGGTCTTGCTTTGAAACCTGTAATTCCCCTAAATTACACACATGCACCATTTTGCTCTATAGTTGTTCTTTTTTATTTGCCCCCGAGTCAAAGCATGTCTCTGCACCAAACAGCCTCTGAGCTGCTGTTGCTGAGTGCTCAACTACAAAACAGATGAAAGTGTTGCTGCCAAATTCTGTCAGTTTAAGAGGCATAAGGACAGGAAGAGAGGTTAAGCACAGCATGTGCATGCATGTGTGTGTGTGTGTGTGCGCGTATGCACGGCTGCAATTGTCCCATTAGCCTAGTTATTTAGCTATCTGTTCCTCATCAAACCCCACCTTCCTAAACATTTCCTGTCACCAAAGGGGCTGAAAGTCAAAGCTTGCAGGGGTTTTGTGATGTTGACTAAGAGTGTTTGTGTGTGTGTATACATGAGAATATCAATGGCTGAAAGTGTTTGTATGTCACCAATAGGTCTACATTTATGATTTAATGTGTGTGTGAAGTTTTGTGGTGTACAAACACGTATGTGCGTGTTTGTAGGTGCCAGCATCTCTGTTCAATTCCTGTTCTCTGCTTGGAGCCTTTGTCCCCTGTGAGTGGTAATTTTGACCATATGGCACGCAGCATGACACACACTCAAACCACAGACACTGTACCAAAGTAAAGACACACATTCACAAAATCCTATCATGGTCTGGTACAGTACCACTCCCCCTCTGATCTCCCTCCTGGATCAGAAAAAGATCTACATTTAGATACAAATGCAGAGTACAGGCATGCAGAGATTGAGAGGCTTAGAGTCAGCTAGTCAGTGTGCAGTGTGCAGTGTGCATGTGTGTGTGTGTGTGTGTAGTGAAAGCTCCCCAGCAGAGACAGCATCTCACCCCCTGGAGGTTTTCTCACAAGGTAACATTTCTGCCCAGTGCTGCTGAAAAAAATGCACATAGCAAAACTAATCCTCAAAAAAATTGCCTCAGCAGCACTGACATTTATGATTATAAACATGTGCTTCCTATGCAAATAGTAATATTGCATATTGTGTACCATATGCACACAAATCCAATGTTGAATAGAAGAGTAAACACCTCTGCCTTACTCTGTAAAAATCCTCACTCATTGATAAACCTTACACAGACTCTCCATCATGTGAATTCTTCATGCTCCCTAATGTAGTAGCATTGTAATGGTGTGTAATTGCTGCTTTGCCACAGAAATCTATTGTGGTAGGTGAGGCCACATCTGAACAAAACAGAGCAGAGTAGCAGGCAACTGACAAACCACAGTGATTTTCTTCAGTTTTCTCTTTTCTCTAAATAAGTGCTTACCCAGACAGAGAAAAAGATAGGTGGGCAAATACATGGTCAACACTGACTGATGGAACAATATTGGTCTTTTTCTTGGACAGGGTCGTCTGGAAAGTTTGAGAATTTGGTAGCAGTTTGATTGTCCTCTATAGAAACTTTCCCCCTGATTTCTTATTAATTTGAAAACTTTTCAAAGTAGTGCTGTGTATATTTTATTTAGATCCTTGGTCAGGCAGCCCTGAGCCTTTCCAACCACTGCAGATCATGTTAGTTTTAATTCTAAGGATATAATAAAAGGCATGAACTGTGATAAGGGGGCAAAGAGTGCATGCTGCATTGGGCATGGGCTGTAGATCATAATGGTATGTGACAGCTTTACCACAGAGGTCAGTTGTGGTTTTAACAAAACCTCAGCCGAACAGAACAGTAATATGGCTACTGACGAGCCACAGAGACTCTGCCC
This sequence comes from Decapterus maruadsi, assembly GCA_030347415.2. Taxonomy (NCBI): domain Eukaryota; kingdom Metazoa; phylum Chordata; class Actinopteri; order Carangiformes; family Carangidae; genus Decapterus; species Decapterus maruadsi. Next base: position 12,436,538 of record CM064902.1, on the reverse strand, counting down.
TGATTCTCATGTATATAAATAGATTTTCTTTTTTGTTCCTTGGCTTCACAGCCAACAAACAGCTAGGCCATATAGACCTACTCACACTGAACATGGGCACAGAATTAGGTTAGGTGGAGAGCCTGTTGGAAATATATTTTATTTGTTTAGTGGTCAAACTCAAACTCATTGTGTGGATGTGCATCGTTTATGGTCAAAAATTAGCTTTTGGGAATTACAGGAAGCCACTTAAAATTGGTTGCCTCAACCGTTCAGGAGAGACACTTTCTAAAGGAAAGTTTGGAGAGACACACCATTAATTTAATGGTTCAGCTGATGGGCCTGCTGGACCTGTGAGGTAATTAGCCTAGCTTAAACAGCAAGGTAGAGTCCCAAGATACAGTGTCTAGGCCTAATAGCTGTTAACATGTTCTGTATCTTTATAGTGTGAGTATTATCTGACAATAGCCATCCCTGCTTCCTTCTAATGCTAAGCTAAAGTTAAGTGCCTCCCAGTTCACACAGCAGACATAGGGTTAAGGTTAAGGTTCGGGTGGACATAGCCCACGAGCCAATGCACAGAAATGAGAGGATTATCCCTTCACCTAACTCACAAATCAAATAAGAAAAATAAAATGTTTAAATTTGTTTAAAATGTCAGACTTCTCCTTTAATTGTTTATCAGAAGGTTACAATGCTGTCCTTCAAATACAGCTGGGAATGTGCTGATAGAACAATTGTGGTGTGTGTTTAGAGTTTGACATTTAGACAGTCAGTATCAGACAGAGTTCTTATAATTCAAACTTCAAAATGTTGAACACGTTTTCTAGATTTGACATTGACAGTGAATTTAAAAGGCAGTGAAAGTTAATTGCAAAGATGAAAAACAGATATGCCACAACAAAGACATTCTGCCACAGTTGGTTCATTTTGAAAGTGTTCTCTGATGTATACTAAACTCTATTCTTAGTATCATCCAAACAACCCTAGTGTTCAATTAATTGTTTGTGTGTGAAACATGCTTAATGCAGCAGTGCCATTTCCAATGAGTTTAAGCTGCCATGCAGGCTGTGTGTGTTTATTGTGTGCCAAACAGAGGGCTCTAAAAATGCTTTATGGCGTCTCCTGAAACATTGACCTTTACAGAAAACCACTGATCTGTTCAAAACAACATGATATATGATGTGCATGTGTGTACAAAATCATATGTGTGTGCTGTTTCGCTTGCACACATGTATGTTTCTATGCGGTTACGTGTGCACATGGTTACGTGCAAGTGAAACATGATGTACAGCCAGCAACATTCTATCCCACCAGCCATCATTAAGTCTGATGTCCAGCCAAATGTCGTTATGTATGGTTGACTGCATGATTTACTGTTAGAGATATAATGGAGTGGCTACTGTAATGAACTTGCTGAGTGTTTGATGTACGGGTCTCTGCTGGAGGGAGAGAAGTAAATACTATGACTGTGATGGCAGATTATAGGGATGATGATGATGATGATGATGATGATGATGGTGATGATGAAATTTCCCTCCTCACTTGCAGATGCGAGTAGAGCCTCTGGAAGGGGAAGGTGAGGAAGAGGGGAGGACAATAAGGAAGAGGAGATGAAGAAACAGTTTGAGGAAATGGAGGATGAGGAAACAGAGAGGAGGAAGGATGGAGAGCAATTATAGCCTGCAATTGTAGTAAACTTTGATGTTTTGACAGCCAGTCACTGCTGGAGGGAGACAGCGCAAGTGTTGTTGATGATGATGATGATGATGATGATGATTTTAATAATGAATGACATGGATGATGTTGAAGTTCCCACCGTCTTCAAAGTCTTTCACTATAGAAAAATATGTAGAACCACAGAACGTCCTTGTGACCACAGTAGGACACCCTGCTGGCCAATGTCCAGCCTGCCTGTGTGTCCTTGAGCAGTGCTTCTCTGCAGATGACCAGCCGCTTGGATCTTCTTGAGTGGGAGTTGGTGAAAAAAAATACTTTTACAGAGATCAGAAAGCATCATCATCCCACCAAGATGATAGAGATGGATGGCAAAGTAACAGGTGAGTAGATACTTGTAGATACTTAAAAAAGAAAAGAAAAGGGCAATGTAAAAAAAAAAAAAGAAAAAGAAAAAGGAGTGACTGATGAGGCGCAAAAAGGAAGAAATAGCCAAAAAAAAAAAAGATGGCTACAGTGAAGTTATAACTAGAACTAATTTTTTTTTTTTTTAATGCACAAAGGGCGGAACTTCTTACTCAGCTAACAACTATGGAAACAATATACAGTGTTAGAGCAATGTCTAAATGCTACTACTGTGTATCCACATGACATTAGTCTGCGCATATTTTCTGTGTTTGGGACTGACAATATGCACAGGACTGATTTTATGTAAAACTAATGTCATATATTAATACTATACTAATAGCACAATAGCCCTCAGTGACACACACACACACACACACACACACACACACACACACACACACACACACACACACACACACACACACACACACACACACACACACACACACACACACACACACACACACACACACACACAATTCAATCTTTTCAAACACGGTATAATTCTGCCCCCTAATGGCTCAGCCTATAAATTACTTTTAGTTTTGAGTTTTACCCTGAATCTCTGTTCTTCCAAATTGAATTAGTTACTTTACAATTAGATTGCTGACAAACTCCAAAGCCAGGTACATTTTCAATGTCTTAATTTTATTTGCATTGCATTGCACAGCCAGCATAGACAGCTCTTATATTCACTTCTTTGAAATATTCTAGGAATGATGAAAGCACCTGAATGTCCCCTGAGCCATAAAATCTACAGTAATATATTCTTTTTTGAAAAAGTGCCAAGCTAATATTTTCTCCTTCATGTTTTTTAGCCACATGTTGTATTTTTCCCTTAAATACGTGGTGCATCTTCTTTGCAGCCACAGAACGGAAAGGTCCCACAGCAGGGCTGAAGCCAGGGTCTCCACAGAATCTTGTCCCAAGTCATTTGGCTCTGAACGCCGGGTGCATCTGTATCGTCAGACACTTGTTTGTTTGTGAGGGTATTCTGATGCAACTCCACGGCTTTGGCAGTCTGCTCAAGAATTTCAGCAAATCTTGGCTCAGTATCTTGGGTTAGCGGATGTGACTCTGACGGGTCGTGGAAGATGTCGTATACCAGCGGTGGATTGTGATGTGTCACGTGTTCTCCGTGACAGAGACAGACCTTAGTGTCGTAGCAACCACCAGCTCCAGGGGGAGAAAAGTTTGGAGTAAAGAAGTGCACCTTGAAGACGGAGTCACCTGGAAGAAAACACACCCAGGTAACACATGTATTGAGGACATACACAAACCCTGTCCTCATTTTCAGCAAAACTGGACGGAGAGAAATGGTTCTGTATTGAATGTGGCTCAAGAGTGTAAGTCTGTTTTTTTTTTGTTTTTTTTTTACAGCACTAAGCTAGAAGAAGGAAGTTGCAACCCTGATGTAATTCTGTAATTTTGCATGATAATCTCCTCTCTGCTCTTCTCACATACAATATATTTTTATATTTGGCTAAATCTGCTGAAGATAATGGCTGATCTTCATGCCAAATAAAATCAAGAACCAGAACTGGACTGATAAAATGAACTGGTATCAGAACCACTAAAATCTGAACAACGCTCATTTTCAATATCAGATTTATCAGCTACAGTACATTCAAATTCTAGTGAACTAGTTAAAGGGTTTATATTTTCTTTAAATAAACGTATTTTAAATTTGTGAAGTTGTGGTGTAGAATCAAATAACGCAGTTTGTTTTTTTAAGCTGGAGGTCCAGTTTGTTTTCTATTTTAAAGTCAGATCAGCCTCGTAGAGTAAAAATCAGAACCTTTGTCATTCAAAACCTTTTGCCTGCTACAGTATGTGATCTGGAAAATATCATCAACAGTTGGCGGTAACTTACTGCCAGGTGGGTGCCAGCGAACTGCGTTCAGGTGGATGCCGCAGTAGTGGAACATGAATTCATGCTCCGATCGTTCTGCTTTCTCCTCCAAAAGTGGCATGAGGTTATAGCCATCTAAGAGTCTGCAAGAAAGGTACAATAATGGAGTTACAGTTCAGAGAGAACTGATCTGAAGAGATGCAGTGTACTTTAAAATCAAGGCACAGACTTGCACACAGCACTGCATACAGAGGAGGTTCTAGACTATATTATTTAGCTCTCTAATGAAACATTTCACGTTGCAAATATCAATCTTCACGGTTACACAGAGGCTCAAAAGACATGTGGCAGCAGGTATTAATGTTCAAATAAATATTTCCATTTTGAGAAATCCAAATATATGTAACATAAAGATTTTTTTTTTCAAGATATACATTTTTAATGCACCATATTGTCTCTGACCTGTTTTACACCACCTACAAGGCTTGCTAAATTACTGCCCACATGTCAGCCTTCTCCAAAACAAAAGACAAGGTTGTTTACCGGTAATTTTGTACTTTTGGATCCACATTATAATCATCTTGCTGCAGAATACTTAAATTATTATGTTCCGGTTTGGAGTAATTGCATGATCCTTTCTCCCCTGTTTATGTAACTCTGTATTACAGCTTGGTGCACCACTGCACTTATCACTGCACAGAAGCTTTTTAGCCCTTCCACAAAAAAACAAAACAAACAAACCTGGGGAAACAAATGAGACGCAGTGAAAGACACAAAATACAATGAAAGCACACGTATCAGCCGCTCTGTACCTGTCTGGTTCAGTGTCCTTGGCTAAATATTTAAGGGTAGGGTAGAGGTCCATTAGGCTGGTGGGCTCATCTACTACTCTCCCAGCTGCCAGTCTGCCGGGCCAGCGGAAAATACCAGGTACTCTTATCCCACCCTCCCAGCCACCCATGGCTTTCCCACCTACAGATGAGAAATTACACATTACAACACATCGTTTTTATACCATAAAAGGAAAACATCTGAGTGTTTGCTATAAACACATACAGCAACTGTTGTTAAATAAAAACAGTTTAGGATATCATCTACCTTTATAGATGCTATTCCAGCCCCCTGTCTGACCGATTGTTGGGACAGCATCCTCTAGGTGTCCACCGTGATCTGATGTAAAGTACATCAGAGTGTTGTTGGCGAGACCGAGGGAATCCACAGTCTCAGTCACCTTACCTAGAAAACACAACATACTGTAGGATTAGAGACGATTGGTGAGGTAATCCATCATGTGAGGGAGTTTAGACTCCATAAACAGAGGAACCTGTTCTGACTTTCTTGGTGGTTTAAATGTAATTCTGTTGTATTACAACCTCTAACTATTTTTCCTGCTATGGCAACATTGCTACAGTGAAATCATATGGGGAAAGACACACAATCAGACAGGATGTAAACAACAAGGCAACAATTTAGGCAGATTATCTAAATCACTGTATGTGGAGGGGTGTGTTCATCAGAAACAGAAACACAGGGGCCACAGTGACGCCGCTGTGTCATGTTGATGGCCAACTGCCCTCGAACTACCATTACAGGCCACACTGTGTAATGTTTAACAATGCATAATTGCATGAACCCATCTGCTTTACTCACCAATGATCCAGTCCATTTCCTCTACATTGTCACCGTAGCGACCATGGCGACTTTTGCCATCAAAGGCAGGGGTTTTGAAAAGCGGTGTGTGGACGTGGGCCAATGAGAAGAAGAGGAGAAATGGACGATCAACGTTCCTGTGGAGGAAGATAGAAAAAGAGAAGCTCTCATAAATATTAACCATTTAGAATATTTAATGTATAATAAAGGTCAAGGTGAAACTGTATTTTTCCTATTGTCAGTACATCTTGTTTTATCAGTGAGTCATGTATTGACACACTGTAGGGGAGTAAACATGGGGATTCATTTTTCTTAGTCAATCCAAAGTTCACTGTCCTGGAAAAATAAACAATAACTCGCTATCACACCTCATGTTTATTGATTTACTGTACACCTTAAGAGAGTACAGTGCCATTCTTCTTAGAATTTCTCCTTAAAGTTAAGACTAGGAACATGTAAAGATAAAAGTTATTCACGAAGCACTTTAGCCCTTAAAAGAGCTTGTACGGTGACAAACTGTTAAGAGGAAGGAGGAGGACTTTTAAGAAGCATTAATTTCCTGGGCAACGTGTGTGTTCTACTGTAATTACACTGGATTTCCCTCTCAAATCGTTATGTGAAATGACCAGCATGACGATTAAACATAAGCAAAAAAATATCCAATAATTGTCTACATATGTTCAAACAATTTGCAGCTTCTTTTAAATCTGACTAACAATTTATTGAACTTTGTTAAGCTGTTCATTATATAAAATAATTTTCACGATTACCCCATGTCATACAGGAATAGCCATAAGTTCTGTGATCGGTGAATTTCACTGTCAGTGAATTTGCTTTTCTCCCTCCTTTTTTATAACAACCAATCAGAGATCTAAAAAAAAAAAGAGTCATCCCTAGCAACGGGGTCAACCACACCTCCCCACTAAGATAAAGGTTTCTGTCCCCTCCTTACTCGAGTTGCTCTCAGGAACTTCCTAAATCACTCTTATAAGCTAAGATTCCTTGTGCTAGGAATTTTTAGGCTGAGTTAGGAGCTCTCTGAATCTTTGTGAATACGGGCCCAGGTGTTTTAGGAAACTGGCTGCATTTTTTTTATTTTTTGGATGGTTTACATCTTCAGTAGAAACAAAAGGCTCTGGGCTGAGTGCCACAAACAGGATGAAAGTATCAAGAGATAGTGTTATTATGCAATAACTTTCCTGAAAATCCATTTTCTTACCATGAATGATTTTATTTTAAAGTGACGTGTGTGTCATTTTGCTGGTGCATTCCTACCTCCTTATGAAATTTTGTGCTTCTCCCAGCAACCTCTGGGACAGTGTCTCCGTTGTCATTGGCTGCTCAATCACGTCTTGGTTCCTCATAATGATACAATTCCAGGTCGGCAGGAGTTTAAAGGGCACATACCACACGGCTGTTGCTAGGATACTGAGAGAGAAGAGTGTGACCAGGAGCCACAGGCTGACATCAAGGAGGCCAGACACACGGACACATACCTGGAATTAAGCAGCACATGCACACACGAAACCGATGTCATACATCATCATGACATGCAACCACATATTAACACATAACTTCCTCTGACGCACGGCGTCTGCACGGTAATTGTATAGCTGTTCAAACAATTCGCATTCAGTGAAGTTATTACTATACAGTACTTTGTTGAAAAGAGAAAGAAGTGCATAGATCTATGTAGAAATATACATAATATACAAAAAATAAGAAATACAACTAGAACAGTAAACGGTGCTGTTAAGGTGTATGTTGATGAACAATCCATTGCCGATTGTAAATTGCAATTGTAAAATACCCAGGGTAAAGCTTAGGGCCATATAACTCCCACAATAAAACCAACTGACATTTATATTTTGTCGTCTTCGTTGAGGATGTCATGGTGGGGCAGTGGTTAACTAGCGACTAATTCAAAGTGTTTTCAATGATGTTCTGTTTCTATACAATGCAGTGTACTTGCAAGCTCTCGACCCTAACCCTATAAATTCTAATGTAAATAACATAACACTAACGCACACACTAAAAAGCTAAAGAAAATCAGCACAGTCAAATCAAAACCTCTCTGGCAATGTCTCAACCCCTACGCCCTTATGTCACCTTCGCATCACAGATGGTATCATTTATTGCAGGGCTGCTTCACTGTATTGCACCAGACATGTGGTGTAACATGGCACTTGGATTCTGTTTGTCTGTAATTTCATGAAGTTGCCACTAGATGATATCACAAACCATTACCAAAGTAGTTGCTCATTTTCACCTAATGAAACATAGGACATTGTGTCCTTGTTCATACATACAGTGCAGTATTTAAATTTAGATCAGAAAATGGTTTTATAGACTCATGTCTCCCTGCAGGCTGAAGTAAATTGTTCTAGTTCTTTATTTTCTCCTCCTTATTTTTCCCCTTTAGAACAAATGCCTGTTTCAAGTCGTCCTGCTTGCTCTACCTGTGGCACAGCTGTTTTCCATTTGTCTGAGTTCCCATCGCCAGGTCCTTACCAAATTTCACTTTCGACATTATTTTGCTTTCCCCTAAAACAGGTTTCTGGCTGACGTGACTGTGAGTTTCACAATTGCAGCTTCTGTTCCCAGTCTTTTTTCAAACCCCGTGGCTCATGTCTAAGTGATTACATATTAGTTCATTTGCTTTAGGGTGAACAGCACAGCAACTCTTTGTTTTCCGATTTCAAACCGTGTTGTCTGGCAACCCAGATGTATTTGTTTGTTATCTTCCCCTTTTTTTCCTTTTCTATTGTTCTCGAGACGAGTCATCTTTTTCCTGCATTATCTAAATGTCTTTTGTCCGATCCACCTTTGTGTGATCATTTACAAGGAAAGGAAAATAAAAAAATGAAATGATTCAAAATCGCTCTCACCAGAGAGAACAGACCCACTCCGAGAAGGATGGCCATGTTTTGGAGTGTGTGCTGGAGGTCTGCCAGGACATCACTCCCATGTCCAGGCACACAGTCATTAAACAGTGTAAATGGGAGGCCATAGAAGTAGCTGAAGCCATGCTGGTTTGGGTGATGACAGTGATCTCCTCTGTGTTCACAGTTCACACCCAGGTGCCATTTACCTGCAAGGACAGTGACACAGAAAGATAGACACAGGAACAAAGACAAGAGTACAGAATAGGAATACAGATTTTTGCAATGAAGACTGTTTACTTACTTAGAATTATTACTATTGCTGAAAATAATCCTAATAATATTATGACAAAGCTAAATAATAAATAAGTTTCAACACACTGATACACAGAACGAGACACAGCCACAGATGTGGGGTCAGGGTGGTGAGGGTCGTAACGGTGGAGACCCATCAGCCCAGCCCTGCCACAGATGTGACAGGTTTGCATTGCCTCCAGCCGAGTATTCTCACTAAAGGCAGAGACGTTCGACTAAAGGTCAGACCGATACCCTTTGCATCAGAACGAATCAGCTGCAGGCTCAAACACAGCAGCCAAGCAGTCATCGAGGCACGTGTGTCATGAGTGGCATGTACCCGAGTCATCCATTCAGGATCTCAGTTTCATGTTGTTTCAAATAGACGGAAGAAAAACAAAACATTAACGTGAAGATATCTTTTCAGCAGTTCATACAAACTGCAGAAAGATATTTTGACATGAAAAATATTAAGACAATTTTGTAGCAGTTTTGAAAAGCCTAAATTATAACTAGTGTAAAAAGTTTCCTCGCCTCCCACTGTTTTTTTTATTTTATTTTATCAGTTTTGTCATTACGCCTGTGTGCAATGTCCTCTTTTAACTGTGCATGCTGCGAGAAGCTGGCATCGTTTAAATTATACTACATTTTCAGTCCATTAAATCCAATAATATTTCCCCTCAGAAACCAACACACACAATTTAGTCAAATTTTTGTGCTGCCAAAGCCTCCAGCTAGAAATACTGGGCTCTTTCAAGGAGGCAAAGACAAGCCAGAAATAGAAAGACCTTCGTGAATTTCTTTAGCAATGTCACATGAATTGAAAATTACAGGGTCACTAATATTCTATCACATGAATTGTAATGAAATGTATTACCTTCTTTTATGCAAAATGCAAACCAATATGTGTTTCATGTGAATGTGATGTCCCTCACTGCATTTCAAATTGCCTCATTATGTACAATAGCGTCTTTTTTCTCCAGTCTAACACACACAAAGAGAAGACTTCATGAGCAGACACACCCAGACTCTATATTCTACATATCCACCAGGCTGTGTGAAATGTGGCCAACTGTCTTTTCTGCCAGTGCTGGGAAAGGGCCGGGGGAAATTCTATATTAAGGACGCGAAAGTCAATGCTCACATTATGTTATCTCACCCACTAGGCCAGTAGTGTATCCTTGTTGCTGCAGCCTCTTAGCGAAGGTGGTCTCGCTTGCAGGAAGCCCCCCTGAACCACCGAGGAAGAGCAACACCTGCACACGGCCTATGCTGCCCATTCCTGATCAGGACACACATGAAAGAAGAAAATGAATGAACGGATATAAATCACGCTATGTTTGACACGCTCATTGGTGTAAACATGCCTCTACTCACAGTGGCTGAACAAGTTTTTGTGTATGTGTTACCTGAGCGTATTGCATAACGCCCTGTCATAAAAGCAGTACGGCTTGGAGTGCAGAGAGGAGCAGCTGCAATGTGCTGAGTGAGTTTCACCCCTTCAGAAGCCAGTTTGTCTATATTGGGAGTCCTGCAGGGACAGAGCAGGTGTGGCACATCTGAATGATACTGAACAACATCTGGCATGATAGACAGGAGGAAGAGATGGATGAAGATGTTAATGATAGAAAATAAATGTCAGAAACTGGAGGCAATGAGGCCTGAGCAAGAGGCAGAGGCAGAAACACAAACAGACATACAAAGCCTGTGGCACGTTTGTTCAGAATTACCTGATGGTGTCGTTACCGTAGCAACCCACATCACCTATGCCCAAGTCGTCAATCATCATCAGGACAAAGTTCGGCTTCCTGTCCACTTCCTCCCCCATGACATCACTTCCTGCTGCCAGGAGCAGGGAGAGAAGAAGAGGTGCCACCAGAGCGGATCTAAAAAATAAAATAAAAAACATTAAAAATTATTAGAGAAAAAAAGGCATGATTTGTAAATGTATTGATTACTTCAACATTTATTGTTTTATTTATTGAACTCTCTAAAGCAACAATTTGTTTTGAGTTTTTTTATTATTGGTCAAACAAGATATCAAATAGGCCTACCTCTTCATGCCAATGTATTTGCCAAACAACGAATCCATTAATTCCAATTACAACAAATAAGTTATAACAATCTCATTATAGTGATAATTTTATAAATAAGTATAAGCTGCTTTAAAACACTGTTTTGCTGGAGTCAGCTGCTTCTTCAGGCAGAGCCATTGCAGCTCACCCTTCTGCTCACTAACTTCTCCAAGTAGGCTGCACCCTCCCTGTTGTCACTTCCTTTCCCTCCTCCTGCTCCTCACGAGTGCACGAGAACACAATCAACCCTGTGGCGTAACTACACGCTGAGTCCTGACCGTCAAACACTGGAGCATGAACCTTGGTCTTTCACAACGGGAATGATTTATCTCTCTAACTAACTCTGCTACACGGTCACGGTGACTGATGTCAGCCACACTTTGCACTGTTAAATGCAGACAAACAGACAAACGTCTGTGTCAAAAGCAACCTACGTGGTGCAGAGAGGTGCCAAGAGTGAGCAGAGTGTGCATTGAGGAAAACCGTTAGTTTCACGTCTTAATTAAGGGCATTGCATGTGGTGTTTTAATATAGCAAAGGCAAATTGTGTGGACTCACCTCATTACTGCACAGTGCACCGATTCATAAAAGTTTAACTCTACTCCGCTGAAGCCGCTGCTGAGCCCGCCTCCCTCACCACAGTCGACCTTTAGCTCACGAGCGCACAGACGCGTTTACCTTAACGTATGGATGAAACGCGCAGTGTAAAACATTAGGTTTTAGAACAGGGTGTGAGGAGGAGTCTATCCATCTGTTACAGATTATCCCATCCATACTGTGTCCACTGTGCTTTGTTAAATGGTCTTGGCCTCGGTTGAAAGAATAGTTTTCAGCAGTGTTTCTCATAATCTTCTTGAGCACAGTTTTAATACATGTGTAGGTACCCACACTGGATTGCAGCTTTGTTTCTTCTCTACCACACTGTAAAGGAAAATGACTGCAATAATTTTCTCCAGTGGATCTCATCACCGCCAACGGCATATTGCAAGATTTCACATCATAAATCACAAATTATGATGAATTGCTCATCACAAAAGTTAAAACCACTGATCCTTTATGTCTATGGGCCTTTTATAGCCAATGCAATACAAAGTCAATCCTCCACCTTCCCTCTTACACTGGGTAATTTGGAGCACTTTTAGAGATCTGACAGGTTAAACCGTTGATGAAAATACAAAGAACCAGAAAAACCGATTGTATTGCAGTAACGGTTTCTTCTTCTTCCTTGTTTTGACATGTCAGATTTACCTTATAGCTCTGTGGGGGTTCCTCATTCCCAGGTTGGGAACCATGAGTTAGAACAACCTCACAGTAGAAATAATAAGTTGACCTTGAGCATGTTTAGGCCTTGAAACAAAGAAATAAACAATAGCCTGACACTGGGATGTTATTTTACAGTAAATCAATAACTTGACATTTAGGGACCAGACCAGAGTTTTTCTACACTGAGGTATACTGTATGTGCTTTTAGTTCTGTGAATTGTGAATTGACTGGATCAGGCACTTTTATGAGTCAGTTAACCCACAGACACCAATACAACTTAGTTTTATTGTTTTTAACCGTGAAAGATAATTCAGTCAGATTTATTTAGAATCAAATCAGCTTTATTACTGAATCAATAGCAGGTCTGCATAACTGCTCACAGAGCTGAGTTTAATTACACTGTTGTTGGTGTGGGCGTATATGACTGATGGGTATGAAATGAATATTTGCACACAGAAACTATGCGTGTATTTATTTAGGAAGAAAAACCGACCTAGGTTCTCACATAATTTCTGACAGCCTCAGGTGTATGTTAATGTACCTGTCACCATCAATCATTCACAACGCTCCAAACTCTGTGCATGAGTTCCCTCCTTTAAATATCTCACATATCAAGCATTTCAGGTCATGTCTCATGGTGTGTGCATGTTACTGAGCTCGCAGCACCTTGCAGGGACTCAAGAAAAGTCACATAGAGAGACAATTTAACATAGCTGTGTTTACCCATCAATGAAAAGAACAGCAGGGGAATAAAACACCAACTCCCACGAAAATGTTTTATTGACTCCTCAAACATTATTTACACAATTCCAGAAGAACAACACAAGTGCCAGATGACAAAAAATGAAGAAGACAGTTCCTACAAAAAAAATAAAACAGAATATTTAAATAAAAAGGAAGAGTCTTACACTGTAGTCTAAATCAAAAATTAATTGTCTAAATATGTTAAATGGATCAAGATGTATACAGGATAGGAAAGCGCTTCTCTCTCATGATGACATTGTCCTTTGTTGGGATATTGAAGAGTAAGGCAGGACTGGTCAGCACTGTTACTGATGCCCTAGCATTAACTGGGAAGTGCACTTCAGGCCTCAATAAGCTGACGATTCCCTTTACATTCGGGTTTGGATGCTACGCTCCATTAGTTTGTGTTTACAAGGAATCTGACTGCTTGGCACTAAATGTAAAAAGGCTCAAAACATACAGTAAGCAGTCCTTATTCCACCTTATTCCATTTTAAGAGATTTATTGTTGTTTCAGTCCCCTTTACATGAAATCAGTCCCGGTGAGGTTTGTGATTGTGCACTGCAGGACAGCTGAGTGCTTCTGCTGATTCGTTTTGCACTCACCAAATCGCACAAAGGAGGCAAGAACTGCGTTGAAAGGAGGATCTTGTTTTGAAAAGGCAGCGGTGGCTATTTCTGAAAGCTTGTAATTATTTTGTGGGTATTTTGTGCATTATCACTCCATGCCAATGTAGGAAATGTGGTAAGAGATTTCAGACACAGTATCCGCTTCTACAGAGTGTCACGAGAAACTCGGTCTATCACAGATTACAGGATAAGAAGGCAGTTCAAACATAGCTTTGACCTCGCGTCCAGTCCACAGTTCATACAGTAGAATTAATCGATATGTGACATCACAGATTATTAATATTTCTCAGCTTGAGGCAAGGCTGTTAGCAACAGTCTCTGTCCTGTATTGCAGCTATATGGTGCTTTACAAGTAACACGCTTTACATGAACTGCAGCACTATGCAACCTCTATAACACTATGTTTAAAGGGAGCAGAGCAAGTACAAAACTGCAAGGCAACAAAAGACATTCAGAAGTTAATAATTTTGTGCTACAGTGGCAAGAACCAAAAACGGAAGAAAAGGAAAAAAGAAAGAAAAACTGTTGGGCTTTTTTTTTTTTTAAACTAACAAATGCTTTAGCTCCGCTTCGGCATTTCACAATAATAATAATCACAAAATACCACAGCAAGCAAGTTGACTGAAGATTATCTGCGTCAGCTCTGAGGCACCACTGCTAAATGTTAAATTCATACAGTATTAAAAAAATCACAGGTGAATGGTGTTTGTAATGTGGAACTATGAATGATACAAAAACACTGTGGCAGCAACTGGCTTGCTCAATTACAGAGACACACGACGACGAGGGTCTCAATGCTTAAATTAATAAAGATGAGATGCCATATCAATCAAAAACAGTACCGGAAATAAAACAGCAAACTGGCCCACTGTGAACGGACATGTAGCAGCTGTTACAATAATATAGAATAATGTAACAGTTTCACTACCACAAATAGTTCAAAGAAAAGACTTTCAACCACCAAAGTGCCATACATCCGTCGACTTCCTTTCTTATTCTTTCTTTTCTTTTTTCTTTTTTGATACATTCATCTACTATTTTGTCTGTTTTGACTCTTAAATTCTCCATCTCTCTTCTGTGTGTCTGAGAATTGGTCAAGCCAGGCTGTGCCAGTGAAAGGCACTATAGAGAAGAAATTACTGCATCACAACTAGACTGACACGTACTACATCAGAACAATGTCTAATACATTACTACATGACCTCTTGAATTTGTTCGTGTCAGATGAACATTCATCCATTGACAGAAACATGGTTGGACTAGACTCCACTTCAGTTCTCCTCAGTAGGTTTTAGAAAGTGTTTTTATTGAGGGGTGAGATATTGGTGAAATATACAAATGTCTGTATTTGGATTTTTGAGGATTAATCAGTTAAGTTAATGTCACTGATTGACTGACTGAGGAGAAGTGGTAGTAACCCAACATGATTTAAAATTAAGCCCCATCACCAGTCAAAAAACACACACAAATGCACACACGCACGCACGCACGCACACACACGCATGCACGCACACAAACACACAGGCGCACACACAGTGACATCAGTGGCCCTCTTACTGTACAGAAACACACATTGGACCATTCAAGAGCATCCCCAGAATTCCAGGATGATAATTATCCTACTCTACTGATTCCAGAAAATGCAGTTGTAGTTATTGAAGCCCCTTGTTATCCATCTATCCTGCATTAGTACTGCAAATAACTATGTTGAAAATTAAAAAAAAAAATGCTTTAATTAAGTGACTGTTTGCCTGTAGATGTAGAAGAATAATAATATGCGTGGCTCAAACAATGACAGAATTTGGAAATAAAAATTCCACCTGTAAGAATTCAGTACAAAGTTAAACGTCTACAACATCAAAATTTGTCACTGGTTTATATTCACACTGAATTACTAGAACTAGAAGGTAGCCATACAAATAACATTAAAAAAGGTAGTTCTATAAGTTAGCCATCTCATGGTCATTCTTATTTAGAGATCTAATCTATTTAATGGCCCCTATTAAAACAGAAAGTTTTTGGATTTGGTTTAAAGTAGAAAATTTGACCAATCATTGCAATAAAGTCCTATGTTGAAACATTCATAAAACCCCTAAGGTTCACATATTACTTGCTTTTTCCTATCTAACTCCACCCCACATATATGCACACACATAATGATGAACACACAAACACATGCGCACACACACGCACGCACACACACACCCGCACACACGCACACACACGCACACTTGCGAAAAACGCACAATGAGACAGACACACACACAGCCCTACTCCGGGCCTCACAGTAACTTAGCTCTACGGAGAATAGAGTCTAACAGTGAGATTGCCACTTGCTTGACTGTAGTTGGTCCAGACAGTCATGTGATCGTTGCTGGTCTAGGATGAGTTCAGCAGGGTGCTAAGGACTGCAACAAGGGAAAAAGAAGTAAGTGGAAAGGTCAAAACAATGTGCATGTAATGTATGTGTGTGTTAACGTATTGTTTGTATTGCTGTCATACCTTGGGGATCTGACTGGGCCTCTGCTGCATCAGCTTTCCGTGCAGCTTCAGGATCAGCTTCTAACCAGAGAGACAGCAAGTCAGTTATCCTCAAAAACACACAGAGACAAACTGAAGCAGACAAGGCTTTGCATGCCAGTTTGAATTTTGCAAGCATTTAGCTAATTAACTTCTTTTTCTACTCATTAGCATAGATGACTTTATAGTGTCCCCTCTGGCAAATTTGACAAATAGGGATTTATCCCTCTTCTATAATTGTGAAACTATACAGCTCCACTGACCATAAATTAAGTATGACAATGAGAACACCCAGCGGGAGTTTCTGGGGACGTTAATATTTCCCGGCTCTAATTGCTTATTATCCCCACCATGCAAATTTGTTTCATTTTTTTCTGGTTTTAACGTACAAAACTATTTGTATCTTGCAGTCAGAACTTCCCCATGTGTCGTTAGGGAACAGCTCCGGGCTGTGATGACATTACCAATTACATACCCTAGATCTCATCTGAGGGAGAATGATATATTTTCATTAATAGGCGCTGAGCTGTCTCAGAAATTCACAGAGGAATAAGACAAATGAAATTCTAAAAGTGAAGCTTTTTGAAATTTAGAACAATGATTTGCCAATTTTATTCAAAGTATAATACTTATCGTATTCTCACATTTGCCTCAAATCAGTGAAAAGGTGAACGGCGTGTTGTTCATGTTGACTGTAAATGAAAACTATGCTGAATTGGCAGTATCACTGAGCAGGGTGTGTGTGAGTTGAGTTGAATTGACAACACTTCCTGAGGGATAAAGCAGCTGAGTCTGCTATGTCTCAAAGAAAGACTGCTGACCTCCAAAACTGACAACACACACGCACAAACACACCTGTGCTGAGCTAAGTTAAGAAATTTTACACTTATCTTGGTTAAAAGCGGAGATTCACCTGTCTACAGCTCTCTGCTGGCCTTATAATGATCTCATTGCAATGTGGGTTTGACATAAGTGAATTACTGTAAATAGCATTAAGCTCTCAAGGTGTGACCAACCTGTTCTGCTTAACTGGTCGTAAAATGCGGGCACTGTACTGTACAGTATAGCCATTAAACAAAATCTTGGCTTGCAATCCCGTTTTTAATAAAGACAGGAATCTCTTATGTAATGAAGAAATAATCACCCTGTCTATTCTTGAAGCAGAGTTTCTTCTTCTGATAGGTGAAGTATCCAGTAACTGCTCCCACGATAGCCACACCAACTGTAGCCAGGATGCCTGCTAAAGAGCTGGAGCCACCTTCTGCAGGAAACAAAGAAACACAAGAAAGAAGAGAGTTGATACTGATGCATCAGATCTCCAAATGACACACAGATGCCATTCCAATTCTAAATACATCAGTTTTAATATGTTTTTATTCTATATGTATGTATTATACTGTATACAGTATGTGACTACACTGTGTTGTGTGTTTTTCAGCGTAACACCTGCCGATGGAGATAGCATGTTTCAGAGTTCACACGCGGTGCATTTTTTGCAGTTGAAATAATGAATGGCAATTCAGCAGTGCAAGTCTTTCATGTGTGTGTGTGTGTGTGTGTATGTCTGTATCTCTGTGTGTGTGTGAGTGTATGAGAGCGAGAGTCAAACAGATTGACTGAAGCATCATCTTGTTCCAACATTTCCTGATCCTGTTTCTCTCTCGCCTATCCCATAATTTAAAGCACTAAAGGAAAGCATTCACAGTGACAGCATAAATCTGTCTGTACCTGTGACCCAGTTACTATGACAACAATGATCTGAATACTTCTCATGCTGTCAGAAAACACATTTCCTAGTGTTAAGGAACAGAAAGAAAACACAGACGACCTGCGAGAAAGGCACGATGACTGGTACCTTATTGATAAATCTCATTTTGAGTACATTAAAAATACATTAAATGCAGAACAAATCGCACAAAATTACTCGACAGTACCCCGAGTAAATGTAATGATCTAATTTCACCTGTGTAATGAACAAGTTATCATCGAGCAAAGAGATTTAATTACGATACTTATAGCCTTCATGTATAAGAAGTGTTTCATCCTCATAATAAAATTAAGATTTAGTACATGAAACAGAAAATGTAAGGAATCATCTCCATATGTTACACTATATGTTTGAGGTTCAGCATTCAAGGTGTGATGAATGTGCAATGCCAAGTAAATTACAATTAAAAATGGCATTATTTAATATATAGACAACCACTTAATTTATCTCCTTGGGTAAATTCAGGTTATTTAATGGCTATTTCACACTGAATTTACTCCAAATGGGGGAAAATACAGACTAGATTAAGAGAAAAAATATATATTGCTGCTTAAATTAAATCTGAATCTGCTTTTGTTCAATTTAGGACTGAAAATTCCCAATGATTGTTTAAATATTTATATTTTAACATCTCATCTTAAAGCCAGTTCCTTTCTCCCCTTTTACTCTTCGGAGGATTAAAGGCAGTATACGCTAAAGTGACAACAGAGACTGAGATATGGGGGCAGTTGGGGTGTAACAGGTGAGTCTGTGAGTAAAGAAAAAAGAATGAAAGATCATTTTAATTCAAGTGATAAACAAAGTGAAAGAGAAAAACAAGGGAGTGGCATCGGTCTCGTGTGACTTTGAATTTACGTATAAAAAACGGTAATGAATCATTGAAATCAAATGAAAAGGATGATGTGAGTGACTAAGCAGGAAGTAAAGGTGGGTGTACACATTGACATGTATGAACGTGCACAAAAGGCTTCATGAACATACGCACAGACAGACACAGCTGACAGATAAGATACAGTGTGAAAACAGAAATCTATGGGAACCTATGGGAACTATGTGGTCAGCAGGCACAACCCCTATCACATGACTAAATGCTACGTAGCTGAAGTCAGTCAGAAGTCAAAGAAACCACTGATAACCACAGTAGACCTTGTCCACAATTATGATTCGTCACTTATAGATTGAATGTTAATACGAATATATCAAAATTCTCACAAAGTGCAATTTCTTTGGAATGATGTTGAATCAATCGGACTTCCTGTCATAATATTGTATGATGAATAAGACGGTCCACTCCACAATACTGGACTAGATCCAGTGATAACAATTAATATAATTTTTTTCTATATTTCCAACCCATACACACTTTTTTTCCCTATAAAATACAGTTATGAATATCAATAGATACCCCACACTGGTGAGTCAAAGCTTTTAGTCACTTCTCACTAGAAGGCACAGTCATCACCATTTAACTCCTTTGCCTGAACTTGTCATTCATAACATTATGCAAACAGACTCATTGATGCTCAAAAGAAAGTGCAGGATTCAAAAGAAGTGAAAATGTCATAGAGTGACAGCACACCTGCCTAGGGTTCATTGCATAACATATGACAGTATGGTACAGTAATGGGTGGATTGCGTGGGCAGTGGTGGATGTGTTCAAAGTTAAAAAAAAAAAAAAGGGGAAGAATGACAACTCACCTTGGGCCTGAGGTTTGTTTGCTGTTGAGAACAGAGAACACACAAAAACAATTATCAGTGTGGAACATCTAACCATCTATCCAAACAAACGAAAACAGAACATGAAGTTATACCCAAGTGAAAGAACTTCTCCCAACAGATGTAGTGCGACTCACTATACTAGAGAGACAGTGTTTGAAATAAAACAATATGGGAGAGGCATTTTGCCCTGAGTCTTCTATCCTGTTTTTATTGTCAGAGGCATGCCAGTAATATCCTGTGTGTTTCAGCAGTTTTCAGAGGTACATAAGCTCTACTATCAGTGATGCTGCTGCAAGAGCTACAGTATTGGTGAATCCAGTACGGGTTTGTGTGATTCGGAATGAAGATGTGATTATTTTGCAGTATGCAAGGTTTGACCACAAAAAAAGAAGGCCTTACCATCTCCTGCAGCTTCTGCAACGTGTGCTGAGGAGAGAAGAGAGAGAATGATTAGAAGAGCATGGATGTATGTTCAGCATTGTGACAGAGGTGGCAGAGAAGAAAAAAGCAAGAAGCAATATTATATTATTCTCTTTGTGGTACGTTATCCCTCAGAGGTATTTGAAGGAGTAGAGTTTCTGCCCTAACCGGTCTGGAGACACACACACACGCACACACAGCCCTCACACATTTAACTCCTGGTGAAGTGTCCCTTCTGTAAACGGACAGAGATGCTTTTATAACATCAGAGTGATTAGATATCTTTGATTGATTCCACATGCAAACAACAGGTTATCTTCCTCTATGCCTGTGTCAACATGGCTGCCCTCTACCTGCCTCAACTTGACTGAGCCACTAATAACACGGCACTAAAAAAGAGTGCCTTTTCACTAGATTATAATGATTCTGACGGCATAATGAATCAGCTTTGAGACAAGGGAGTAAATGGTGGATGCTGACAGGAACTGCCTAAGGAAAATCTCTTACTCCTGTCGAATTACCCGGTGGCTAGTGATTAAAGTTTCTCAACCCAGGGGGGTAAACCAAGTAAAGTCGGTTTCTTGTCATGGGAACAAAGCTCATTAAATTAGAGTGGCACACACACAGTATAGAGGTCTAGCAGGAAAATATCTCAAAATACCATTTACAAGGCACAGTCTTTCAGGTGTCAAGTGTTACAAACCATCTGGTAAAGGTAATACTTTGTAGTTTAGTGTCAGACTACAGCACACCATGTGCATGAAGATTGCCTGCCATGGGATTAGATGCCATTGTTCATAAGGCAGTGTTCGTTTTCTAAGTAATAAGACTTGATGCCAGTTTCAACAGAAATGGAAATGAAGGGGGTGTGGACGTTTAAATACCTTTTTATGTATTAGTCCACCTCCGCTCTGTGCTTTAGCTGCATTTCTCAGATAAGAAGACAAGGAAAAGCAACTCCCCGAAAAAGGGACGACTGGTCTAACTGTGTTGAAATTGCATCAAACCAAGTATCCCGTCTTTGGATGTGTGCGTGTTGCCCAACATGATTATTTGTAAAAAATAAAAGTTGAGATGTTTCTTCATATTTCAAAGGTGTCTAGACATTGAGAAAAACAAAGCTTATCTCCCTGTACTGCATACTTTCAAACAGCATAACGTGTGATAAAAACAAAACATTTCATGAGATTGCGGTATCTATGAAAGATTCCACCTAAAGTGAACTATCTATTCTAACCCATCTCCATTGCCAACAGTGTACTTTTTCAAATCCTATACCTTGATTTTATTGTTCTAATCAATAGAACAATAAAATCTACATTTTCAACACAGCAGCATATTCGTTGTCATTTGTAATATTGATATACGTATGTGGGTTATATTATAAGATGTTTTTCCTGCTCCTAAAGTTATGAGGGTGAACGCTCCATGTTGCCACTGGTTTGGAAAGCAGCTGGCACCGAAGCAATCTACATCAACCATCCCTATAAAAACACTCTCTGATGCTGTGAGTCATTCCTGCAGTCTGACTGGTGCCCAACCTACAACAAGAAAAGATGCTGGAGCAGTATCCTCGGCCGCAAATTAAAACACACCTGCAGTAGTAAAGGAGGAGTGCTATCAAAATTAAACACAAATCAACTCATGGCAATATCAAGATACATGACAATTATCATCAACGTTTTAAAGCATTCTTTTCACTGGACTTGTTAAATACTAACCCTCATTTCCCATAGAACGGCTCTTTCCTGAATGCTCTTGGGTGCCTGTTGTGGAATCTCCTCCCAGAGCATCGCTCAAGTCGAAGTCTGCATTAGTGACAGAAATACAATATTAATTCTTTACCGTCCCACCCAAGAGGACTAACTCCCAAAAACATGTCCTCTGACACAATATTCATCATCCTTGCTCTACTGTTCTGTTCTGTGTTAAACTGTTTAATGACAATATGAGCTTTGAATTTCTCCCTGTTTCAGTGTCCCCGGTCACTGCCCTCAATAAGAACAGGTCCCAGGGTGTGATGGTGTTCCTGTGAACTGGTGTTGACTTAAATTAAAGGATATTATCTGTCAGGAACGATACCTTACCCTGACTGATTCTGCATTCACAAGGGGGGAAAACCCAAGTGACTTATTCAACATGTGTGACTCATGTGTGCACAAAGCAGTTTCAGGCTGGGCAGGGCAACGCAGGATCGGTGAACTAATTTACGGTACAAAGAACCTCACAGGCGTAATTATCCAGTGACCTATACTGACGGTAAATTCTAGAATTGTGCTCACACTGTAAAACACATTTTTTCACGGATGGGCGGATGCAATGAAACAATATTTTTTGGACTGGTTTTGCACTGATACTCAGCCTTTCTTCTTTTATTGATCCGTTAACCTCCTTTACTTTTCCTCTCATCTCCCCTCCTTTTTGTTTTTACAGCACTGCTCACCTTAGAGCGGCTTTTCTCCCTGCCACCCCGTCTTTATCCTCCACCTATCCAAACACTGTTCTTCTTGTCAGCACCATGGGGAAAGATCCCCTGCTGGTTATCACATGAAAAAAAAATATCCTCCATAGCAACCTATTTCTGAACTCTCTACGGCTTTTTAGTTGTAAACAATAAGACGGAAGCCAATTATCTGAAATACTGTTCTTGAAAAGAGAAACAATAACACAACTTTAAACTGAACAAGCTGACATGATGATGCAGTAAAGCAAACCTGAGAGAAGGGAGAGAATGTAGAAGAAAATACAATGACGGATGAGGGGGACGTTTTAATTGTGATAAAATCTCGCTGAGGTCATTGGGAGGTTTCTTTTCTTAAACCATACCTCCACAATCCTCCACAATTTAGGAGGTAAAAATGTATGGGCCAAAATCCAACCTCATAACCTTTGTAAATGATTTGTATTTTCAAATAGAAAAGCACATCTGTTTGCCATTAATTTGTCCAGAAAATAGGGAGGTGCAGCAAAAGAGTGCATGATAACTCATAGAAACAGGGCATGTGCATTTTGAAACAATGATGGATAATTGAAATTATGAGGGATAAATGAAGACAGCGGAGATCAAATGTGTGATGCATTCGAGGTCGCCTTGTTCTACTGAGAGAAGAATATTAAAAAAACAACATCGTAAACTGACGTTCTTCAAATCTGTTTACTTTCAGATGGTTGCTCAAGGGCAGGTGGTGCTGTGGGACACCAGTTTGGAGCGGAGCTGGCAAGGAGCTCTCCAGTAACACCTCGTTTATAGCTATTATGTCATTTTCAACGCTTTTCCTGCATTGTAATGTTTTAAAATGCTGCTACATTGGAATTAACATTTCTAAGCACGAATTCGACAGGTCAGCTTCTTTGTGGATTCATTGTTGCTATAGTGACTGAAATAAGCTGGTTTTAATTATGCTGCCCTGAAGTGCTCTTGTATGATGAAAAGAACCTCTGAGTCATATGTATAAGCAATTATTTGTGGCGGGCCATGCTAGTTTGTTTAGGTGAAGCAAGACTTGGCTCCAGAGATGTGGAGGTTTGTACATACTGACTGAAAATTGTTCATACTGTGTATGGCTGAGGAGAGAAAAATGAAAAAAATGAAAAACCTACCTGAACCAATCTCAGGGGCATCTTTCTCTGTTGGAGAAGACATAGACAGAATCACTTTCAAGAACTGAGTTTCCTATGTTAGTTGGTGCTGAGACTGGCTGTCCCATCTCAAACACAATCTGACCAATCTCACAACAACACTGCTTTCCAAACAGCTCTCAGAGTAAACCAAATTATAACACAATGGAAAGAATCCTCTTTGAAACACTGGGAAGCCAAAGTAGATTAGAGATCAGTTATGTGTCCCCAAACAGAGATAATGAATTGGCAGAGTGTCTCTTAACTGTTGGAGATAGAAAGCAGAGCCAGATCCTGCCCAAGCAGGCTATGTGACCACAACTGCGATCGCACAAGGAAGAAACAAAACATCGTGACAACCGTAAAGAAAACAGGACTTAACTGTTCAACAGGTGTGGCTGAGACAGAGTTACAGTTCCTTGTAATTCATTAATTGGAACAAGGAACTCTAACTTCAACCAGTTCAACTTGAAATGTTTACTCCAATAAAAGCCCTTTCAGTTTGAACTGTTGAATATTCAATCCGAGGCATGGCGGGATTCAATCATATACAATCCACTTTGTGAAATGGTGAAACACTATTATCAACAGCAACACATTTGCAGAAGATCTGTCTGCTATTTTCTAGCTTTAATACAATTGTAAAAGCAGAGATTGGGTTTCCTCCCGCTCAAAATGAATTTGTGTTTTCACTCCAATTTGACAACAAAAGTGGCTGAACAAATCTCCCGCAATATAGATATAGAAAGCAGAAATATAAACTATATATAAGACATAATCATAATTCAGATATGTCTGTCTTTTATTTAGACTACCATTACTATCATAACAATAACCTTACCAGTACAATGTAGAACATTCTCAACTTGACAGCACTGCAAAACTACATCTGTAGTGGAATCAACATCCTTTTTTCAGGACTGATCTAATAGTCGCACCTTCAAGTAAGACTAATTCTTTTAACCCACAGTCTCAGAGGGTAATACCAGGGTAATTAAGAAGAAAAAGTACTGCATGGATGCTGATGCAGTGGCATTGGGATCCAAACCACATAGGTTTCTTTTATAGATTCCTACCTGTAGCGACAGGCTCGTTCGCTGGTACTGCATTTCCCTCAGTTGGCTCTTCCTGCTTATCTTCTACAGCTGGATCTGCTGCTGGTGTGGCCTCATCTTCGGGTGCACTCTATTGAAAATGCATTAAATAACAAACAAACATGTAGAAGGGGTACAATAATTTCCTAATTGTATAGAAGTTCCTCTTTAATTTCTGTGTTATGTGTCACTTAAAGGAATAGTTCACCCCAGAATGATATTTCACTCATTATCTAATCACTAAGGGCTGGGAGCAGTTTCAGAGTCCTCCTGGCTTCTCTGAGTTACAAGGGGGCTCGGCGTAGCAGTGCATGTCCATGTCCGGTTGCAAATGGACACCGGCGGTCTTCGTCGCAAAAAGACACACCAAAAAACATCCAAATACCTCCATGCTGCTCGTATGTAATGTCCGTCTTTTATTGAAGCCCTGAAATGCGAAATTGTCCCGAAAAAATTTAAATAAGTTCATATTTCAAGTTTGTTTGCAGCAGAAGCTCCTCTTCCCCGTCCGTCCAAATCACAAGATTTGTGTCAACGTCATTGCCATTAACTGATGCCGCCGCAAATCTCGTGAGACTTAGGGCCAGGAAGAGGAGCTTTCGCTGCATCTTGAAATAATAGGGCTTCTTTAATTTTTTTTGGGACAATTTTGCATTTCAGGGCTACAATACAAATTACATATGAGCAGCATGGAGGTATTTGGATGTTTTCTGGTGTGTTTTTTTGTGACGAAGAGCCCTGGTGTCCATTTGCAACCGTTATATGGACATGCACTGCTATGCCAAGAATGTGAAAATTCTCCCAGCCCTTAGTCGACATGAGAGTGAGTAGATAATGAGTGAAATATCATTCTGGGGTGAACTATTCTTTTAATTGTATGGGAAATGTGGAGGTGTGCAGTGTGTTTGTGAGAGTACATGTAGGTTTCAATGAAATTTATACAATATTCTGCATTTGTTACTGAGTTCCACCTGAGCAGGTGTTGTATAAACACTTACAGTAGGTTCCTCATCCTTTGAATCAGCAACTGGTTCTGGACAGGAAAAGGAAACAAAACAGTGGAGTATAAGAGGACTTTTCTGTTTTGATTGGATACATGTGGGAGACAGAGAGATATCTCTTTATCCAATTTGTTTTTTTTGTTTTTTTGTTTAACATCTATTTATCCTGAGAGACTATAAGCTATCGTGGCCCTCTTTTAATGAACAGCTCAAAAGCAAAAAGTGTATTCCTTCACCTTCACACATTACCGATGTGAGTGGAGGGGATGGGGGGTTTGACACAAAACTTGGAAGGAGGATTTGTTCATCAAATTTATGTTCTAGTATGAGGTCTTAGATTGATGCTCAGCCTCATGCAGAATCAAAAGATTAGACAGACATTTGTTCTTAACACTATTATCACTGTTGCATCTCAGTGTAAATTATATTATCCTTGGCTGCACTGGTGCGTATGATTAAAGTGGAGAAAAAACAAAGAGTAGAATCCGCTCACTGCTCTTTGTACCCAAATTTTCCTCTGTGGCTGTGCTCAAAGTGAAGATGTGACCGATTGAAATGTTGCATGGCAACAGTAGATAAAAAAAATAATTTGGTCTAGGATGAATGTTGAATAGAAAAAGTGAGTAATAATTTAAAATAAACAAACAAAAAAAATTTCATTGTGAATATTGAAACAACCTTGTGTTGGTGCAGCCTCTGTTTCTTCTTCATTTTCAGGTGCAGGAGCTGCTTGGTCTCCATCCTCAGGTGCAGGAGCTGGATCTTCAGTTGCAGGGGCTGCATCCTCAGTTGCAGGGGCTGCATCATCAGTTGCAGGAGCTGCATCATCAGTTGCAGGGGCTGCATCGTCAGTTGCAGGAGCTGCATCATCAGTTGCAGGGGCTGCATCGTCAGTTGCAGGAGCTGCATCATCAGTTGCAGGGGCTGCATCCTCAGTTGCAGGAGCTGAATCCTCTGGTGCAGGATCTGCATCTTCAGTTGCAGGAGCTGCATCCTCTGGTGCAGGATCTGCATCTTCAGTTGCAGGAGCTGCATCCTCAGGTGCAGGAGCTGCATCCTCGGTTGCTGGAGCTGCATCCTCGGGTGCAGGTGCTGCTGGGTCTGCATCCGCTGCCGGTTCTTCGGCGTCTGCTGGCTCAGGTGCACTAGCAGTAGGAGGCGCTTCCTGTATTCAGTACAAAATTTGCATCTCTTCAAATTATGTTTGCATAATTGGCATTCTCTGGAAAACAAATTTCCCAACCTCCACAGTCGAGGCTGTCAGGTGGCTGGAGGTTTGGTCAGGAAAGGGCAGAGAAACAGAGCTGCCATTACATTTCAAGCCAGTAAACTTATGCTATATCCTTCTATATCCAACATGAGGCACACAATTTTTATCCAACTGACACGGTTCAGCTTATCAAATGGCTGCTTGAGGATTTAGAATTAGATTTTCTTCAGACCTCAGTGAGCCTGACTAGATGACAGTCTGGCTACACTCAGAAGCACTCCTAGAGACATATTGAATAATTCAGACTGCCCAAAGCTGGAGAGAGGTTCTAGGAGCTGCCATGGGTTTATACCGTACTGTAGATATGTATGCATAGTGTTAGAGCTGCTGTTAAGCTGATTTTAGATGGTCACACACCCTCTAGCAGCACTCTTGGCTTGGCAAGAGTTTGAAGTGAGGTCTAGGGCTAAGGACAAGAAAGTTGACACATGATCTCAAACTTTTAAAGTAACATACTAGTTCCAGCTTTTCACTACTAACCCACTCTTACATTTATCAGTTTCTAGATAAGGTGTTGAATCATACAATAAGCCCCAAACTCCACAAATATTTCCGTCTCCTCACCTCTGCCGTCTCTGTGTTCTCGTCAGCCTTCACATCTCCATCGTCCTCTGGTGCTGCGTCTTCAGGGGCCTGGGCTTCAGGAGCAGCTGCGTCTTCCTCTGCTGGGCCTTGATCATCTACACAGAGATGTGTGAAGGAAGAAAGTAACAGAAGAATGAAAAAAGAGCACACATCACGTGAAGCGCTCACTATTGGGACATATCAATTTCAAAAAGTGGAGGGGGGGGGGGCTATCCTGACACCCCGGTGCTTCAGTGAACATCACACAACTGACAGAAGCCTGCGCAACTATTGTTTTCATTTTGAAAGGAAGAAAAACCCCAAATCCCTCTCAGCGTCTCAAAGGGATTTCCTTCTGTATTTGAAGACCTGTACTGTAACTTGACAACATCAGTGAAATTCACTTTATTGTCCAGTATTTTCTGTCTTCCACTGTAACAGGCAAAAATCGAATGTAAAACCTAAGGTAGAACCAATAAAACCTAAAGACTGGTGGTGGTTAGTGTTACTGCCTGTCATGCATCTGTTGTCATTTAAAATCATTAAAATCATCTGTCTAAATGGTTGTCGAGATATTGCGCATTCAACATATTCTCATGATAGTGACAGGACTATTATCACACACACACGCACACACGGAGCCACACCCTGGTCTAATTGGTGCCTGATGTTAACTCTCCGGCCACAACTGGATGACAGACACATCGATCACGTCTGACCTGCCTTAACATCATATGAAGTCTCGACCTCGGCACTGGCATCGCAACTCTGTGCTAATGAGAAAATACAAAGAGCATGTCTTTGTCATTCTGTGTGCGAGGTGGCCGCAGTGTGTGTGTATGTGTGCCTGAGCTAGTGCTGTGACATTCCCCTGTTGAATGTGAGAAGCTGAAACAGCAAACTGTGCTTTGACTTCCTTTGCTCTGCTGATTTCAGCAGCACCCTGATGCTGGTTCACTGGGGCAGTCCTTTTTTTTTTCTTTACAAACTCAAGTACCAACCAGTAACTAAAAGATATAGCCTCCTACAAATTATGGTGTGAGTGAGGCTGCCCTGTAGGCTAGCAAAACGGTAATAAGATGGCAAAGAAAAGCGAAGGACGGCACACGGGTGCCAAAATTCTGCCAATACAAGAAAATTAAAACAATAACGTATCAAAAAGTATCTGAACTTTGCTGCTCAGTAGTTCAACACTCTTCATTAAAGTGCTCTCATATCTTTTTAAACAGGTATGTAATGCCAGGTGAATTTCCAATGAGAGACTGCTGCCTTTGCCAAGTGAGATCGTATCTGTCAGTGGAGCCTTGGGGGAGAGCGGTATGAACACATTTGAAGTGCTTCCATCATGCCATAAATTTCTCTCATAGAGAACTGGTGACACCACAGCTTCCTTCACACACACACACACACGCACATTTGTGTAACAGAAAGAAGGAGAAAAAAAAAGAGCGTACAACAATATGGCTAAATACATACTATGTGATTAAATATGAACTTCAGCAAGGCAGACACAGCAGCAAAAACACTACGTGTTTTTCAATGCTCCACCTGAGCATCCAAAGCAAATACTAATCAGTGCCCACAGTGATTTCTTTCAAGTTCAAACAGCTTTCTGGACTTAATGAGGAAGACTGCATGTGTGACTGCATGCACTGTATGTACAGGGTGTTTCGGTCTCACTATCTCATTGTCTTCCTTGGAACTCATCAAAGACGCACGGTTGCATGCCATGCAATGATTTGGTGGAATTAAGGTTGGATGCCAAGTGATGTGTCACACCAGTAAACTGTAAAGATGAGATATAATGTGACAAAAAGAAACCAGATTTTCAGTTATGAGTTATATTTGTGTTTATGTTTTATTACGCTCATGTTTCCACTCGCAGTGGAGAGGACACATTTTTTCATGGTATCGCGCACACATGTCCGTGAGTGTGTCAGGTGTGATACTCGCATGTAACTTCTCTGTCATTCTCTTGCCAACCCACAGAACATTCTGTTCCCATCTATCAGTTTGCCACTTCCTCCCCTAATAACCTCTGTTACAAACACCCCACCCCCACATTTACCAGCACACACACACACACAAATGCATGCTTAAAAACTTCTCCTCCCCTCCAGCCCAAATGTACAAATAACCACATGTTCACTCACACGTTAAGCCCATGTGTATGCCCAAGTTCACTTTCACTCTCACACTCTGAGTAAGCACTGTCCTGTTTTGTGTTAGGGCAGCAGCGAAATAAATGCTTGCACATCCAACCCTCTCTGCCCCCCCTCTCCTGCTCCCCTTCCTTTCTTTTTTGTCTTTTAAGTCCCTCTCCCGTCTTTCCTCTCCTCTCTTTCTCTCTCTCCGAAACTCCCTCTGTTTCTCTGCCACTGGTTTCCCTTGAGGGTGATGAGTCATCTGTGTGTCTCTGACATGGCTGCACGCTATTGTATGTGACTGTACAGCATCTGCAGTGTTAAGCTGAAAAATGGTCCCCAGAGGAAACTGGTCTTAAGTCAGACCAGTTCACACATGTGGGAAAGGGTAAAACTTTGACTTACATCGTTCTTTTTTAAGACTAGTCAAGTGGTTTGGTGTATTGACGAAGAGACATCTTTCTCTCGCCAGCATGTATCCAATCATCTGATGGAGAGAACAGTTTGTGACTGGACCTAATAGACAAGTTAAGGCATAAAAAAATACTATTCCAATAAAGAAATAATTTGACATGTTGGGCAATATGCTTGTTTGCTCTCTTGGATGAGAGAACTGATAGAACTTACATGTCTGTACAGCAAACAAGAAGATACAGCCAGCAGCCAGTTAGCTTAGCAGCAAGCCTGGCTCTGTTGAAAAGCGATAAAAACCACAACCTCCAATGTTCATTAATGAACACATATCTTGCCTCTTTATTTACTAAAAAGAAAAAAGAAAAAAAGGCGTGTCACAGGTCATGTACAGTACTTGCTGCCATGTTTTTGACTAATGCCAACATATTTCTTTGAATGGAACCGGTTCAAACATTTTAAATCCATCTGAATTGTTGAAAAGTTTTAATATCTATTCTCTTCTAACAATTGTCATTTGTCTTTGGTTTGCAGTCCATCAACCACCAGTAAAACAATAAGCAGTAAAACAATAAGGCTGTGAGTGGCCAGTTTTTATGTGGTGTGCTTACTTACGTAATTATTCTAAATGTAGGTGTGTCCAGGTACAGGGTAGGTTTTCATTTACTTACTTTACTTTCATTTTTTAAATGGTGACACTGTTTCATCCTAAAAGAACACAGGTTAGCTCCCTCATTTAAGATTAGACCATCTGGAATCGTTAAATTCAGGCGATGCTCAACGCTAATTGTATGTGTGGGTAGAAGGCTGTGGGCAAACACAAACATTTTCTAAGAAATAAAACTTTGCTTATTGATTGTACTGTATATCGGTACTCTGTGAGTGAAATGTGACCTTCTGTTAACAAGCAGGAAAGATCTTTGTTATAGGATACCACAACATATGCGTATGGAAGACCTTATTCAGCAGTTTAGCGACAACTTTATTATGTATCTATCTGATTTACTGTGAAACCTTAATCTGGAACAGGAAAACGTTTTTGTAATTAAAGACAATTCAGGTTTTCTTTTTCTGGAACATTAAAAACTCCCTGTATGAGATACAATCCAATTAATTCCCCAGTTCTTTTCATTTCAGCAAATTGTGGCATTGCTTGGAATACACAAAAAAATATGGACACCGCCCCCCACAACCCACCCCACCCCTCTTCCCTGTGCATGCATCTACATGCTCAATAAAAACATCTCTTCTAACAGAAACTACATTTGTTCAGGGCAAAAATTAAACCCATGGGGGATGTGGCACTAATTCAGGTGGAAGACCCATATACTGTACAGTAGTATGTCATTATACTTACAGTATGTGACATGTGTTCAGTATGAAATCAGTAGCCTACCACTCTCAGCAAGTTAAATCATGTTGGTGAGCTACTGCAGTGACAGGGAACACAGCAAGAAGATAGCATTTTTAGTGTTAAGCGATGTATATCAGGTTTCACCCACTTAATGGAAGTTTTAGGGCTGGGATGGCGCTTTATGCTGGTGCCAGTGTTTTGGTATTCAAGGGGTGATAGGTTGCGGAACGGTTTTCCTTGGCACCTGATGCGTTGAAAAAAAAATTAAAACGAAAAAACAAAAACAAAACAAAATTCTTCACAGTCTATTCACCTTTGTGTTTTGGAAATTACATAAGGACAAATAAGCAAATGCACACTCTCTGTCAGTTACGTAATGCACAGTCCTGAACAGTGCTCGTGAAAATAAATTGGAATCTGGGGAATGTTATTAGTGTTTAAGAGAAAGGAACCTTAACTTCTGGCTCTTCTGGTTTCTGGTCATGAGTATTGTTGAATAAGTGCTAATGCGTGTAGATGCATGTGTGCGTGTGTGTGTGTGTGACCAACAACCAAGCCTTTCCTTGTAATTGTACTCTAGAGTCGGTTTGTGCATGTGTGTCAGGTGTAAAACAACACCCCTACACCACATTGTTCAGTCAGGTATGGTTCTTTTGTGTGTTTGTGGGACACACAGTGTGTTGTTTACCCCAATCACGCACACCTTAAAACTGCCCCCATGGGAACCAGGGAGGGGATGTGTATGTGTGTGTGTGTGTAGGTGTGCGTGCGTGTGTATTTCACTTATCCACCAAAAGAACGATTTATGTCTTGGCAGTTGAAGGTGTAAACAGAGACAAGCCTGCACACACATATTGTACACACACCTGGCACACATCACACAGCCCTGTTTTGTCTTTCATCTTCCTCTTTTACGCACACACACACACACACACAGACACACACATACACACTCTGTAGCTTATACACACACTCACTTTAATGAAGCACTCTCATACTCCCACATGTTCTGTACATTAAAGTTATAACCCACACCCACAATTTCACATACATACACATCTACACACACACAGATGCTGCGAGCCCTGGAGGACAGGAAGGCGCTGAAACTAGTTGTGTTGCTGGGTGTTGTCTACAGCTGGAGCTGGATCTAGTTACTGGGACACTCCCTATCCTTTACTTCTCTAACTTACACACACCGTACATGAGGTGCACACATGGAACTGACCAAGCACCCCAATCTTTTTCAGTGAGCATGAACATACATACATTTTACATATGTGCAAACACAGGCACTGAGATTTCCTGTGCCCCAGTGCACCAACATCCACTGGGTTTACAGTGAGCTTTAAAGTTCAGAATCATAAAAAAAAAGTGCGTGTGGAAAAGAAGAAGAGAAGGAAGGGAAAGCGCTTGTGTGTCTGTGTGCGCGGGAAAGAGAGAGCATAGTCCCTCTCTGGTGGCTCTTCATGGTAATAAAAAGTAAACCGGTAGAGTGAGATTACACCAGATCCCATCCACGCCACCAACGTTCAACTGAATTTGTTTGCATAATGATTAAGGGGCCTGCTGTTGCTCTGACTATCATTCTCTCTTGTTTCTTCCTTGTACACCTCGCACTTACACGCAATAGTTCTTTCTCCCCTACTTTCCCTGTAATTAGTGCCAGTGACCAGTTGTCTCAGTGTTTTATTGCGCATTCGAGCAATCTGAAGCAAATGAAAGCTGCTGGGAAGGGCATGGGCCCATGGGCCAGCTGAGGATGAAGGGAGAGAAAGCCAACAAAAAAAAAAAAAAAGAAAAAAGAAAAGAAACAAAGATCATGAAAAACAAAATGCAACACGGATCAAACATGTAAACCATAGAGAAAAGAGGGATGAAAAGAGAAAAGGAGGAGGAGAATTACTACCACACCCCTGTGGGCCCAAACTCAAGTCCAAAAAGATATGGCCACATTACATGGCACACCTTTTTCATTGATAATGTCTGGGCGGGATGAAGAATTCAGAGCTTTATCTAAAATCCATTCAGTCAGAACAGATTAAAACAAGCAGAATACATCCAGAAGTGAATTGAATTGGCATGCCAACAGGAAGGCAGACAGACTGGCAAAAGACACTGGCAATTGCATGTACGCACATGCACGCACGCGCGCACACACACACTCACAGGAGGATGAGTAATGTGGAAGACTGGCAGAGGATGAGGCGAGAAACGACAGAATGAGAGAGAGATAGGTGAGAACCGGTGGGATGTAAAAGTGGAGACAGAAATGGAGACTGATGACCAACACACAACTAGACAGACAGACAGACGTACACTGTCTAGATAGATATACACAGTCTAGATACATGGCTACATAGATAGATACATAGACAGACAGAGACACATAGATAGACACGGACAGTCTAGATAAACGTGCGTGCAAAGACCACATAATACAGGGCTGGGGTGAGTTAATTGGGAATAAATCATTACCTTGTGCCTTGGCGCCTGTAGCCAGCAGGCTTCCTAATAGCAGAATCCACAGGTATGACATCATGGGAACACGGTGTTCTGGCTGCAAACGAACCGGGGCTCAGTCTCGCTGTCTACGGGCTCCAAACTGGACAATTAACCGGCTTTGAATGGGATTCAGGTGAATCTGGAGGGCGTGTGTGTCGGTGTGCCGGTGCGTTCTTGCGCGTCGGATCAGACCGGTGGCGTCTCCAAGGTGCTCTGATGCTCGACTCAGTGCGCGCCGCCGCGGATCTGTCGTCCTCTCCTTTTGTCTGAATATGAGGAGAGAAGGTCCACTTATTAAGGTGGGCGGGTCTCTTGCCTGAAATAAAGGCAGGCAGGAAAGCGGTAGGGCTGGGTATGGTGTGAAGGCATTCATTTCACCAAGTGCCTCCGCCAATCAACAATTTAGATCGTTACTCGTCTCTGTTAAACCTGCTTGATGTGAGAAAACACATTATCACGCAGAAATATATTATTTCACCCCCAAGTCGTCTTTTTTTTAGTGCTTGGAGCATGAGCTGTGGACGAAGCAGTAGAAAATATGTTGGGGTTTGAATTTGTCCTCAACTGGAGGCAGCCGAGTCCTTGTCATTTCAATAACGAGAATCCTGAAAGGATTTAATTGCATACCTATCATGAGGCTTCACAGACTCTATAATATCATCCCCCTATCAGCATCACTGAGCCTATAAAACATGCCCATATAAAGTTATAAAATCGCTATGATTTAGGCAGTCTACTACTTCCCTGCAGGCTAATAAGCCTATAATTTACTTGTAAATACCGAGCTTCAGAGGAGTACACTGTAAGATGTGAGGCTTTGGTCTGTTTTTAATGTTATATTAATGTTAGGTTTCTATTTGGGAAAACCACATGACCTAATGCAAAACCAGCCAGTAGGTGGATCTGAACGCAGCACTCCTCTTTCCTATCCTCCGATTTCTCTCCTTCACGCAAATTGGGGACGTATTTGCCGGGATGGATCGACAGGGGGCGCCATTCATTCAAACTTTTCATGGATTACGTCTGAAATCGATTCAATTGTCTGAGCTGCAGTTAACACGGGTATAAAAGCCATTTTCACAATTACAGTTACCACTGCATTCAGACAACCAGTTCTTTTAAGTTGTCTGTCTCCATGTCATCCATTACACAGTATGATGTACATTAATTCATACACCGATGTGGAGGGTCTTTTATGCGGTTCTTCATCAAACAAAGCACAAAGGTAACTAAATAGGAAACAGGCTGATATATTTAGTGAAAAATGAAAATAAGCCTATCACTGGAGCAAATGGCGTACATTAAAATACCTGTTTTTCCTCAAATTTTAAAATCTGTCTTGGTGAAAAAAAAATTATTAATTTTTACAAAGTTGACGCAAGTATAATTCATGATTTGGACACACATCTATTCATTTAATGAAACAAATGAATGATGTATTCATTTCAGACCTAAAACAAACAAAAGCAAAACAAACACAAACACAAAAAAGACTGCCTGTGTCACTCACATAATTCATGTAGAAAAAGGAGCACGTGGCATCGGTGTCACTGACTGTGGGGAGTGTAAACACAGTAGACGCCCATTTGATTTACCTATCACCACAGGTGTTACGGAAATGTAACACAATCATAACACAGGAATGAAGGCCATGTGTTATTTTGACACACTGCATTTTGACCTTGAGAATGAGCATCAGCGCAATAACAAACAAAATGTCACGTAGCCACCATAAACAGAGATGGAGATGAAATGATCAGTAAATGTGGAGGTTTTTCATTATCACCTTTGACTTCCTTGTACATAATTTGACATACAACCTCAACATAATAGTTAAAAAACAAATGTTTATTAGTGTCTTGGCACAGTGAATACAGCAACATAAAAACAATCTTTCATTTAACATGTTTATTATAAAAACATACATAAAGCCTCAATTTGGGATTATTTCAGTGAGTTGATTAAGCTCATTTTGAAAAAGGTAGGACTTTCGGGTGGGAAAGAATGTCAACATAACTTTGAGATTTTTGCACCAATGTTTCAACCTCAAACAGGTACCTTAAAGGAAGCATTAGTCACACTGTGAGGATCTCATATACTGTATCTGTACCTAAAGATTTCACATTCTGGTCAATGCTGGACATCAATATTGACCCAACACGTTGTGGAAACTCTGGTCCATTATTTATTGCAGGGGCTTAACATCAGGAAAAGCAGTGAGGAAGAGAAGGTCAACTGCAACTTTTCTTATCCTTCCCCTGTTATACGAAGCCAAGGTCCGTATTAAGACTATACAGATTGACAGCAAAGAAAAGGCCCAACTTATTGATCTGTATCTGAGTGTGTTGCTTTTAACAACTCCCGGTAGATCGAGTAGGTTTGTTGGGATGCTGTGTTTCCAGTCTTTGAAAAAGTCTTTGAGAAAAACAAACCCACTCTAATCAAAAAAGTCTGAGGCCTTCCTAACAAAACTTTAAGATGACTTGTTTTTGGACCCCCCCCCAAAAAAAAATCCCCCAAAACTACTCCCAACATTGTCAGTGTCCACCTGTGGTATCAACCACACAGGAACTTGGTCATAAGCACTTTGGTAGTTTAAGAAATGTGAATGTGTAGTGGCTTTCTGAAGTGTGGTTCATCCTTTCTTGCTTTTGATTTATTGCATTGTGCTGTAAATTACACCTGTCATTTTAATTTTATGATCATTTGAAATAATTATATATATTATGTGAGGCTTTGAAAAAAGACTGCGGAAAATCCCCGGCAATGTCATTCAGGATAACTCCAGGGGACTGTTGATACAAAATAATAAAGACACTAAATTTCTGACCAATCATCAAAATTAAACACTTTGGTTCAGTTACAATTAATGAGAATAAAAGTGCAAGATAAACCCCAATGTATGCAAGATGTTGTAAATATTGTCGATTGACATGTAACTCCAGTTTAATCAGTGTGACAACCCAGCCTGTACGAAAAAAAAAACTGTAAAAATAAATATGAAAAGGCACATTCCACAGTATCTTTTCAATTTCTCTAAATTGGCTCATTCTAAAAATGAGTCCAATGAACTACTGACTAAAATGTGCAGCTTTTCATGACTGAGTAATAGGCAGCACTCTGCTGTGCAATCTTTATTTTCAAATGGGAAATAGGTCTAGAGAGGAAGTGAAATAAACTGAACGGATAGGTAATTATCAAGCATTCTCTGTGCAGGATTATCCTGTTGGGTATGCTGTTGGCTGTGCAATTAAGGCTGAGAATTGGAAATCTGGGTGGCCTGCAGTGTAACATCAGCAGAATGTAAAGACAACAGCTCTGTTAAGACATTCGGATTTAAAAGGAATGGTTTCACTAAATAACTCTGACTTGGTACCTTATTCTAAATAAACATCTGTTAGCGTGTGTGTGTGTGTGAGAAAGAAGGAGGCAGGATTATTCTCTGCTTCATTTTAGCACAGCAAACAAAGAGAAAGCAGTATGTGGGCTCCCATGGTCCATTTCCATAAGACTGCAGTGTGGCTGGCTGATGCTCCCAGTTTGTACAGTCTGATTGATTTTTTTTTTTTTTTTGGTGCAAAGTGTGATTGGCTGGGAAAGTGGCTCACATTTTGTTGAAACACTCCTTAGCGTTGGACCACACCTGGATTCCCTGAAAGAGAAATAGAAAATGACAAATGAGGAGAAGAACAGATGGATAATGGATAATCACAATTACAATGTCTACCACACACAAAAAAACAACAATGCACAGAGGATTTAAAAAAAAAAAACACGTTGAACTTCGTACCTTCTTACACATGCTGATCTGCATAATGGCATAGCTGATAAGGGCTTCACGCAAATCTTTGTCCTTCTGCTCCTTGAAACGTTCAATGTCCTCCCAGGCTGTCCGTACAAACTCCCTGGCGACACAATCGTGAACAAAAAACGTGTGTGGAGGAAGAAGAGGAAGGAGGAGGAGGAGGCAGCTCACAGGAAGGCAATAATTTGATTTATCACCGTTAATGCATTCTACAAATCAAAGGCTAGGCATCTGATTATAAAGCAGATCATAAGAAAAAGAGTAACACATCTGTGACAGACAGTGAAAGAAATCTATAAGATGAAAAATTTTAAGAGAGAATTGATTAATTGGTTTTGGACTTACTTGCACTCCACATTCTTCTCCTTGACTGCCTCCTCTCCCTCCTGTATACTCTGCTCCAGTGCTGCCAACCTGCTCTCCCTTTGCTCCTGGCTCTCCTGGCCAAACAGCTTACTGGTCATCCCCTTCAGGGAAAAGACTCGCACCGTCTGCAGACACACACAGACACACACATCTAAATCCAGCACAGTACAGATTTGTGTGTATCAACAAACTGGATCACAAAAATGTCTTTTTCTCTGGATTGAAGTAGGTTGCATATGTGTAGTACTGCACAATGTATACGCTTGATTTGACATGGACATTATGTGCTTACACCACCTGTGTATTAGAGCAGGGTGTGTTAAGGAAATTGAGATTAATAATCATTCATGTGTTACCCCATTGACCAGCTCTTCTTTTTGTTGTTTCTTATGGGCGAGGTCCTGAACTGCCATCTCCAGCTCATACTGGATCAACTCATGCTTCCTACAGACTGACCTTAAAACACACAGAACAGTAGACATTTAAACACACTGCTAAATGGAAACCATCCCTCTATTACTACTACTGCTAGTACTACTACTACCAATAATGATAATAATATTTTGAGACATAGCTGATCCTGATCTGATCATAGAAAAAAAAAGAAGTGACGATATAAATATAAATCTCAATACATTCAGATTAGTTGGATAATCCAGACAGGGATGTTAGTTGTTGATGTTCATTAACACTGAATGACAGCAACAAAGCTACAGTATGTGTGTCTCTTGTCCACAGCCGTTACCTGACAGCATCAGTGTAGAAGAGGTATTCTTTCAGTTGATCTGCGTAGTGCTCCTCTTCCTCCAGTATGTCATCTATTGATGCAGCATACCTGTGCACATAAAGTACACACAAGACCACATTTATAAGTAAACCAGTGCAAGAGATTGAGTGTGAATATGTGTCAATAAATTTGATTTAGAACTTATGTAGTGTCTCTTCTCTTACATACAATAGAAACCCAGGCTTTTACTACAAACTGACGTCTATATGAGACAGGCTTTCATTTCATTTTGAACAAATCCAATGCAAAGATGGGAAACTATGAAAATCTGGTTCTATTCTTCAAAAGAGAAAGAATAGAAGGAAAGTTGGGTCCAGAGCAGCATTCATTTAGAAGTTAAATCAGTACTGATCAAACTTCTTCTAAATAAATGCCTGCTCCGGCCACAGACTATGCTAGGCTTCGGCTCCTTCCTTGGGTCAGTCGTTCTCAACGGGCCGGACCTGCCTGATCAACACAACCGGATGCGCCACAAATAACTCAGGTGGGGTTGAACCACAGACTTCCTTTTCTCGTGAGTCCGGCCACGTCGGGTCCGGGCTTCAACACTTGCGGGCTGGACTGGGTCATGTTTTAATTGATTGAGAACTCTAGCATGAATTAAGCAGCTTAGAAACTGCTCAAATGGGCGATCATGAGGTTTGACAGGTTTTATATTCACAAGAACTTGCAGAAAAATACAACTAGACCCAACTTCTTATTGAGACCAACATTAATTTGCATGAACCTGTAGCCAGGCCTGGCGAGTACTGCATAGGAGACCGGCGTCTATTTCAGACTTGACTTTTGAGAATTTACGGTGAATACATTTAGGAGCTAATTTAAATGTATGTCAAGAGGGCACAACAGTTGGACAATATCTATAGACCACAACTTACGTGTCCATGTGGTGGCCAGCACTCTGTAGTCCGTCTCCCATCTCCTTTTCTATAGCACTCCACTCACTGGAGAAACAACAATTAAGGGCTATGTGAATTTTTTCTTACAAGAAAAGCAATGTGGATGCAGAATGTGTACAGAGTGTCTTTTGATTTTAATTTGTGGCTTTATAATGCTTAATTCTGTTTAAATACAGAACCCCCTTTGGGACTAGAGTACAAATATATTTAGGTCGAAAGAATGCAGTAACAACAGATGTTATTCTCACCTGAAGACTCTGCCGTAGTTACCGTGGACCTTGTAAACGCCATACAGCCGGTCTGCTACTCTCTAAAAAAAAAGGAAGAGAGAGAATCAAATCAATCATTGTGAACACGGTTTCCTACTTGTAATGACTTCCTAATGAAAAATCCTTAGTTGATATATTTGCCAGTAACATTGACTTAAACTACTCTTTTTTACACTGAAGTTGATGATAAACTCACAAAGCAGCCTGATGTAGTCATAAACTAATTTGCAGACAGCACAGGTTATATAACCCAATATGCAAAAAAAAAAAAAAAGAGTAAACCACTGTCCCAACCTAAGCAGACAGTTAAATATAGGTAGGGGTGTGTGCCAAAACTCACCGCCCGCACTCTGAGTAACTGAGAGATCACAGTGTTCAGTTCATCACTGTACTGCTTCAATGCTGTGAATCGCCTGAAGAACACAGCAGAAGGATCATAACTCAAACCGTGTTGAGCAGAATTGAAGTATTTCACCAGCATTTGTCTGTTTACACATACTTGTCAGGGTTCTTCACTCTGAACATGGCGCTCAAAGATTTTAGCCTGGAGTCAGCCTGGTGGAGAACAGGAAGTCACATTGAAGTTACAATGTGTTTATTATTTCAGTTTCAGTTATTTTGCATATACAGCACACAGAAGACTTTATGTTGGGGGACTTCTGAAAGGATCTATGATGTTATGATTTGCCTCTCAAAACAGATAAGCAAGTACGACACTGTAAGCGTCTGTTCAGTTGCCAACAATGCTCTCAGTCAAGTGTTCAGCGAGAGGAACTTAATGGATGTTTGGTGCAAGTGAATGACAATATCCACTAAAAGAACAACAGCAATTAATTCTACACCCTCCTTACCTTGTCTTGAAAACCCGTCTCCAAAACCGTCTCCCTCCAGCCCTTCTCCTGAGGACAGATGATTGACAGATTAATTCCTTGATTCTATTTGTGGTGGGAACTGAACAATAAATAGCTGAACACTGCACAAGGCTCCATGTCTTCATGTTGTGTCAGATAAATAACAACTCTCAGCTTCGTGAGGGTTGATTATATTGGCCAGTATACTGCAATTGGCCAGTAAACCCACACACAATTTTACCAATTATAGTAAAATTATATTTATATGTCAGTCGATGCCGATTTGTGGCAAGTTGCATCACATGAAAGTATCGTCTGTTACATTCTGCAAAAAGGCACCAGCGAACAACAAAACTAGTCTGGTCTGAGCATGTTACAGATTACAGGCAGAGTCCAGTGTCGTGATATTTTTAGTTTGGGAAAACTACCCAATATTCAGCTGTCTGTCATCCTGACAGAAGACAGACAGATGAATGTGAACAGATAAACAGGATATTATCATTAAGTGGGAGTAAGTAGATCTGGTATTGGTGCCTGCAGTTGCTCTGTGGCAAAAATGACACGCTTCTCAAGCCTGAAATATATATCATAAATATACATGTATTCAACCTCCCATGGCACTGTGAC
Organism: Decapterus maruadsi; assembly: GCA_030347415.2. Classification (NCBI taxonomy): domain Eukaryota; kingdom Metazoa; phylum Chordata; class Actinopteri; order Carangiformes; family Carangidae; genus Decapterus; species Decapterus maruadsi. The sequence continues at coordinate 12,395,092 of CM064902.1, read as the reverse complement.
ATGATTCATAATTGAAATGGCTAAAAAGGCTTTGGATCCTTTTTCAATCAGAAATACTTCTCTGATGTAATATCTGGCATCGCTTTGCAATGGTGCTATCGCTTTTATTAGATTATCCCCGTTTGACTTTGTGGTATGACAGCAGCAGCCTTCTATAAGACGTTATCTGATCTGGGCTCGGATGCTAACCTCTGTAAGAAACCGGAAGAATATTTCGTCATTCGAAAGGACAGAATGTGATGCAACACGCAACAGGAAGTTTTCCAGGCCAACTCTCCGCCGCTCAACAAAGTCTGGGTCGAGGTTGTCTGCTGACAGCTTGTGCCACACAAACTCTGCCTACAAAAGACACAAGGAGAGAGCAAAGAGGATACATCAAAAATCAGGACATATAACATATCCCACTAGAGAGACACTTCCAAATCTTAAAGTAAATCACAGCTTTACATACAGGGGGGTAAATATTGAACGCATCAACAGTTTTGCATGGGCGGCGTGCTTATGGTGGTCCGGGTGCATTAGTCTTTGTTTTTTTTGTTTAAAACAACTGTACCTGCTAATTCCAGGTCTCTCTAAAGCTGACTGAGTGGTCCTTGGATCTTGGACAACTCTTGTGAGGAGAACCTGGTCATGGCCGGTTTATGGTGACATGACGTTTTTGTTTTTTTCACGTCCAGATAGTGGTGTATTCAGAAGTTTAGAAACACGTCTGTAACCAACATTGTCGGCATGTTTTTCAACATAAAGTCTTGAGAGAGCTCTTTTACCCACAATGAGATGCTTCTTGTTTGACACTCTGGCGACGAGAAACCTTTTAATAGTCATCAATTAGGACGAAACCAGCTGATACAGTATTAATTTGCACTGATAGGGAACAGGATGACTTTCTAAATGATGACAGATTCCAGCTGCTTTCTTGGCTTTACATGCCTTTTTACACCTCCTTTTCTTCAAATGTTCAAGACATATTCCCTGTGTCATTTCACTTTATTACACATGACTAAATTCATGGGGATATATGTTTTGATTTCTTTGTATGTGTGCATTATTTGAGTTGTTACTGAAATGTGGATACATTTCATGTCAATAATCCAATTGGAAATATATTTACTGAGAAAAATGTTGTGTTCAACACTTATTTTCCACACTGTATATTACATGTCATTCATTTCCGTTCTTCACTGATTACATTCCTCCATCCATCAACATATCACTCACCCTTTTCTCTGGTAGTGGAGGGATGATGATGTACGGGTAAGTGACCAGCAGGTAAGTTCTGAGCAACTCAAATTCACTGTAGCGTCTCCACAGAGTGTCAGGTGCGGCAGGAGTACCTCCCTCTGGGACAGTTTCAGCTGGCCTGCAGACACAGCAATTGACAGTGTTTTTAGTCTTTCACAGCTGCCGCTCTTTACACTTTACATTAAAGTTTGAAATTTTCAAATGCTGAAAAGTAATTCCATTAGCATGGTGCTAATGATTTTGCTTGACCTTGATTCATTTAGATTTATGCAAACAAGCATATGCATGGCAAAAATGCAACAGGAGGAACATAAACATGAAAGCTGCACGTATTTGTGCATTTGACTTGCTTATATTGATCATAGTTAACAATATTGTCCAGTCAAAGGGCCCATTCGCTGCAGCACCACAAACTGCATAGTGAGTATTTAGCTTTGATACATTTAAAATTGTACAAAATAAGCAATTGCATTGTGTGCTTCTTATATTGATGACCTGTATGTGTGAGAGGTCACAGCTTCTTGATTCTCTGCTGTGCCACCATTCAGGCATTTTGCATATCCTGTAACTTTAATGTCATATGTCAGGGTGAAGAATCAAATGACAGCAGGGGAGCAGAGACCTACCTTGTTTCTATGAGGTAGACAGTGTAGGTTTCCTGCATATTGACCGTGTTCTTCCCCGTTCTCTTCTCTGCCTCAGCCACATTTATCTCCATTTTCCTCAACAGAGCTGTCCCTTTCTCCACCATCTGCATGGTACAAGAAGAGTGATGATGAGTACGGGTGAGGAAATGAGGCGACCAGAAAAGGGGAATTTAAACATATAGGCATGTGACAAATGTAACAAAGGGACACCAGAAAAAAAGATGAAGCAGGTGAGCCGACAGGTGTGCAGAGTATTTAATTCAATACTGACAAGCTTTTAAAGAGATGAAAACAGACAGAGGGGCAGGAAGTTGTTCGGTGTGATAGGCGTGTGCAGGTCACAAGATTAGACAAGTCATAAAAAGCACCAGTTGAGAGCTAAAAAATCAACGCTTTTCTAATCGGATTAGACCTCCTCCCATTATAATCCACGGTTATCAAGAGTAGACACGGAGGACTCCAGCGGAAAGGAGGCTAAATCAAAGTAAACAAAACTTTAGCGTTCAGACTTGCTAGCTAGCAAGCTAACGTCACGGGTAAAGTTTACAAAGTCGCTTCGGACCAGCGTTAGTAAAAACAACTTCAGCACTGATTGTAACTTTAACGACACATTGTAAAGCTAGATATAAATCTAGTTGTGGAGCTGGTTAGTGGTCAACAAACTGAAAACCTGAGTGGAAAAGACTCTGTTGTTGGACAAGTGACCAACTACTCCACCTAGCTAACGTTACTTCAGGCCTGTTTGGAAAAGTTTTCACCAGTAAAAAAACAGCGCTTTTAAACCCCAAAACAATTAAAGAGAATGACAAAAAGTATTCACCGTGTTAATGATGTTGTTCTCCGATTCAGCCGAAGTGAGGTCGGTGTTACCGATCACAGCTACTTCTTCGTTACTTCCAGAGTCTGCCATCATCTTGTGGCTGTTGCTGAGCTGCTGCTGGTGTCAGCTGAGCTGGCGGAGCGGCTCGCCTCCTCTGCGCCTGCGCGTCACGGACCAGGGAGCAGTGACCATAGATATATAAAGAGGACCAGAGCATCTTTGGCAGTGGTCACTCTTCTTTTTTATACATGGTGAGAATACTACCTACTAATACAAGGGCGCAACATGTGATCAACAAATAACAGCACAGCATAAACAAGACATTATATTGGCGAACAGAGAGAAAAGAAGAAACAAAACAAAACAAAAAAGGTGGACTTAGATTTTTTTTTCTTTTGTGCGCGCGTGTGCGTGTGATTGATTTCTTGCGTGAGATAGGCGGACAGAAGAGAAGTGAATAAGAGAGCAAGACAAGAAAGAATGTATGTAAACAGAGAAAGAAAGAAATATTTTTTTAAGTAGTTGTCACAGTCACTGTTTCTTCTGAATAAAACAAAATTAGGCTGGATAAAAAAAACGTAGCCTACATAGGCCTAGTAGGCATGCAACACAACAGCTAGGTAGCCTATCATTGATAATGACCCATAATTATTTAAAATAACATAGCACCATGTGAAATTCAACAGTGCAGCTAGAGGTGACAAAATCATGCATGCAGTGGACCAACGTTTTAATTAATCTCATTTAAGGGAAATAGAAATTCCTTTGTGTTAATGTGCACATATTAGAAATACAAATGATTGGCATAATGGTGCTGCAACCTGGTTCACACCTGAGGCATTTCAATGGAGGTTTACTCAGCGAATTCTCCATCCAGCTGTGGTCATCATTGGTGTGACAGACCTTATATTAGCTTCCTCTGGCACCATGTGCAGCTTCCCAACAACTGCAGCAAAGATGACACTGCTTCCAGGGTTTGGTAAAGGGATGTGTCTGTTTAGAGTCAGTGTTTAAGTTTTTGTCAGTTTTGGAAATTAATGAGAACTCTTAAATGTCCATGACCATTTGATCAAGTCTGCAGGATGTTATGTTTAAATGGTTTCCCCATGAATAAGTACCAAATTACCCAGCCTATATCGTGAACATGACAGATGCTTAAGCATGATGAGATCTGGGATACACCTTAAAATGAAGATTATGCCGGTTTTTGATTTATTGAAAAAGTGTTGGGCTATAAATAAGAATAAATAACGCTAATAAATCTAGGGTCTCACGCATTTTCTTCATAGAGCTGGTAAACAAAAATCTGAAAAGGGTGCCATAACTGATGAATATCCTCAATGTGGTGATATCATTTGGCCCATCTCTCATTGGTTGTAGATGGTTGTGGGCCCATATGTGAATGAGAGGGATGCGGTATGCCTCAGGCTAGTAAACAGCACAGAAACACGGCCTTTTAGTTCCTGTGGTCACGCTTTTGTGCAGCGTTTAATGTTTAAAGAGAAGGGTGGAGCAGCATTTAGTAAGGAAGCATTTTATATAGATGCCACTGGGCATGCATTGGGTGCCGGGGTGTTGTGGTATAAATGAAAAAGAGAAAGACAAAATAAATGTGTACAAAAAGAGAAAAGGCATGTAGTTGAGATGAATTCACATAAGGATTATTAGTAAAGTGACTAATGGCACAGAGGCAGGACGGATGGACGGATGGATGGAGTGATGGTGAGATGTGGTTATAGGCTGCAGCGTGTCAGGAAACCCAAGGCCTGCACTGTGACCAGCCGGAGTCACAGAAACAGCATAGTTCCCATTCTTTCCTGCCACTGACCTCAAACCAGCCACCACCACTTCCTGTCCGCACACAGGGGCACGCAGACACACACAAATGCGTGCACACCTCCAGCACTACTTGGCTGACTATAATCAGCCATTTGACAACTTTTTAGAGCCCTCTGACCAACGTTCTTGAACCCTACGCTACAATAAGCTCTGCACAGTGTGTGCGCGTGTGCATGTTTTTCCTGTCTTGTCTATATTTGGAAGTTCCAACCTAAAGCTACAGAGTAAGTGACTATAATTCAGATGGGTATGAGTGTATTATAAACTGAATCATGATTTTTGTGCCAAAATGCCCCAAAGGACAAGAAAGATAACTGTTATTAAGTCAAAAGTCCATTGCAAATATAACAAATACATTACAATTACAAATGATCATAAAATATGTAAGTGTTCTATTAAATGTATGTTCTTCTGGTCTGCTGTCTAGGAAAAACAATTTGTTCACTTTTTTTTTATTAGAGTGTTGTTCAAATAATTCACGCATGTCCATTGGTCTGAGCAAAATTATGCGTCCGCCTGAATTTTGACTGTTGAACAGCAGAGGGCAGCAAAAACCCAAGAAAGTTTAAACTGTAGTGCATCAGTCTGTTACAGTAGTAGCCTAATCAGGATCCTTATGCACCACTCTACCCGATTAAAGAGACAGATCGTTCTAACTGACATCATGTGTTAGAAATTACATCATAAACAACTTAACCCTCATCAGGTGTCCCACTAAGCTACGACAGTGTGACAGTGAGTTATATGCACAGTAACCTGAAGCAGCTAAATGGAATTCAGCTATTGTTAGTGTAAACACATAACCCTTTTTCCTGAATCAAATGAAAATGATGTCAACAAAAAAATATCCTGCAACCCTTGACATTATGTAAGAAATATTACATGAATCTCTTCAGTGGGATATAGTATTTCCACAGCTGCTATACATCATCTTCTCAGTATAAGTTGAAATGTAATGGAAAAAAAAGAAGAAAATTCACAAAACATTTGTCATTTTAATTAGTTTAAGGTTTGACTGTCATTATTGTTGTTTAATGCCTTTATGCCTTATAAGTTGCCAGAAACAACTTTATGCATACATTGTCTTTATGCTCAACCATCCTGCCATATAAAGTCACTTAAGTTTGTTTGGTGTTGATTTTTTCTGTATCAATGGTTTGTAACATATAATTAGTAATATTTTTATAATTGCTTTTGATGCATTCAAAAATGTGATTTTTACGAGCCATCTGGTTCGTTGGAAGTTGTACTGTGTGTGTTTTCTGTCTCTGTGTGTATGTGCATGCTGTATATAAGGCTGGTCACGAAGGTCATAAAGAGGAAGTCCTTGCGGTCAGTAGAAAGGAACACATGTTTTGCTCCATGTCACAGTCTCCGTCCTTCATTTTCCTCTCCTTCATCCATCTATTCTTGTTTTTGACAGTGGTGGAAAACTTAGGCAGTGCATCCAGTGGGCCTGTATTTGTGTGGGTGAGCCTCTATAATGTAAGTATGTGCATAAAATGCTGTAATGAAGCTGGTACATCATGAAAATGGTCATCACCCATTTTCCCATTGATGGTAAATATAGTATGGTCTTGCTTGACATGGCTGTGAGACGACTTACAATTCATATCGTTTTCATATGAATTTATTCAAATAACTTTGATAGTGACTGTCATAATGTTTTGCTTACAGAAGTTTATTTATTATAAGAGTTTTGCCTTATATGGACTGACCTCATTCTTACCTCATGCTTCAACTTTTGTAGAGGGATTGTAAAATTGTGGTATGTAAATGAAACTATAAGACAACACAATTCCCATTGTTCCATATGTCAGGCTGAGATGTAAGAGATGAACAGGGCAGAACATACAGTAACTACTGGGACTTTGGGACTGATTTTTTGCACCTGTGACTCTTCTTTCCCATTTCCCCTACACATTTTTACATTTGTGTCCGATTTTCTTTCTACCATCCATCACCAGGGTGTTGACAAATGAAGACGTGCAAGTCTCACTGAGCACTTCTCTGCATGACTGATGCTGCTGCTCTCTAACAAGCACGTGCACACTTGCATGTGTACGCATTTGCTGCATATGGGCACTTAGTCTCACACACATGCGCACACACACACACACACACACACACACACACACATGCAGAGTGTGAGCAATGTAGTATAATAAGCAGCGTGGCAGCAATGTGGTCAGCTTTGCCCCATGTGCAATCGTTGAGAAGCCACATCAAGGATTCTGGGTATTAAAGGACAAGCCTTGGTTGGCTGGGAGGGAATCTGTCATGCAACAAGAAAACTGTGTTTTTCACCCTTTTTTTTTCCTTCTTTCATTTCTTCTAGAGTCCCCCCCCTTTCTTTTACTCCGCTTCCAAAGCTCTGTCTTTCACCGATTTCTTTCTCTCACTCTGCCCATTTTTCCCTTCATTTCTTTCATTCTGTGGCATATTAGACTCAGTTGTAATACTCTCCAGCTTAAAATGCTTCGACCACTGGAATGTTCCGTCAAAGAGGTGGGCGGACCCAGGGGGCGGGACAGACCAACATAACCAATTAAGGAGGAGATTGAGGTAAGATGGACAGCTTCTAAATGGTGTAATAACAACCTACTAAAATGTAATTACAATGCAATAGCAATAGACACTTCTAATGACAGGATGTATATGCCAATGTGATTTCCTAATTATGGCCTTGGCATAATGGCTGACTGTTAACATGGCGCGGAGATTATAGAGAGGTGTCTGAATGCAGAAAATCAACCACAGGGACTTGTAACAGTGTTGAGGGACATAATATGCACTCTGAAGTCCTGCCAGGTATTGATCAGTGTTAGTGGGTCAGTGTGTTTGGGATGGGGCATAAATTAGTTAATGAGAGCTTGAGTAAGTGGTGTAATTAGGATACTAATTGTGCCATCTACTATCATTTGTCAATTCATTTGTCCACCCATTCTGTTGTTTTATTTGTCCAAAAAGAATATATCAGGCTGTTGATTCAGGTTTTTTGCTCTGTATTTGACCTGTTCCTCTGTTGGTCCAGTTTCAGTCCTCACACACCAGCCACTGTCCATTTGTCTTTCAGCCTGTCCATATGTGATACTGCCATCTATCCATCTGTCCATCCATCCATTGCTCTCCCTCCATCCATCCTTCCATCTCTAACAAGAGGAGTGGATGGTGGCGTCCATTATTACAGAGCATCCCAGAATAGAGTCTCGTTTTATTACAAGTCCCTCTGGTCGCCGTGGCTACCCAAATTACAGGCCAGGCTTCTCACACATAAAAAAGGTTGCGCTGCCGAAAACCAGCCACCTCAATAAAGGATGGATTAGAAAATTCTTTGCTTTTTTCCCTTCCTTTCCTTTTTGAAAGGTTTTTCTGTAGATTTTTTTCCCTCTGGTGTTTTGTTTTATGTTGGGGTGCAGCGGTCTTCTTCAGTGGTTTTGCTCCCCGACCCTGCGGTGGGAAAATACGCTCACTTGTGGGTTTCTGGGAAGGCAGCGGTGGACGAAACATCTGCTGGGAGCAAGATGTCTGTAAGTATGTGTGTGTGTGAGTATGTGCATGCCGGGACACAGCCCTGGCATCCTGTTCAAGTTACAAATTTGTTTTAGCGATAGCAAAATAGTAGGAGATAGTGCAAAAAATATTCAATGTAAGCACTGTTTTACAGTTTTTTAATACAATTTTCACAACTCTTTTACAATATCCACTGAAAACTGAATGTACAATCCCCTCAGACATTCAAAAATACAGGATACTATACTGATAAGTAATAGGCTATCAGTCTGCCGTGTGTTTTGTGTATCTACATCACTACTAGTCTATTAATGCTCTATTGATGCTTGTATAGCATACAACTTAATGATTCGTAGATACACAGTTGGCAAAGTAATAATGTATGATTAGGAGTATTGCCAGATGTTTTTGATTTATGCATAATGAAACTATGTTTAGAATTAGTTCACAGTACATAGTGGGTTGTTCCTCTGGCCTGGGAACGATAAGCATTACACAGAGGTTGGACAGCATTAAATATTTAGAAAGTGAAATGATGACGGCGATTAATCTGGGAAAGCCAAAGATTACCAATTGAGTTTTATTGGCTGGACCACTTAGATATTAGACTTTTTTTTTCTTTTTTTTTAAGAAGAATATGATTTCAACTTAATTCAGCACAATATTATATTTTAGTTGACTTTTAAGTTTAATATTTTGAAAAACTTTAAAATCCTTACAGCAATGGTATTTGTCAAGTTTTTTTTTAATAATTACATAGTTTTTCCTTATAACGTGTAGGCTATATTAGGGTGACTTGTTTGACAGACTATAGGCTACAACACGAAGCCACATGTTTGTTGCATGTTCAGTTTCATTCTTGATCTGTTTGACTGAACTGACTGAAATATTATTCCTGGTGGTTGGTTCACCAAAAAAATGTTTCATGACAAACTCAACTAAAAGTAAAGTAAAAAACATTTTCAACAACTGTGAAATTGCGGAGTACCCTGTACAGTAATGGTACTGTGTAATGAACAATGATGCAGTCGTTTCCATGGAAACGCGCTGTGGTCATATATCTCTGAAGAAGAAGATTAAAGAGGTTTGAAGGGAGGAATTAAAGCCGGAGACTAGAACTTTTTGATGGATAGAGGAATGATGGGGGGGTTGGATAGATCTATCACCAATAAAAGGGATGTTCAAAGCAGTTTCTCTCACATCCTCTGCCTCTAAAACCAAAAGAAGAAATATAGCCTGGGATGCAGGCTCATTAAACAATATAAGGACTCTTTATCATGTGGCAACCCCCGGAAGTAGGGCTGTGACCCATCATGGGTTGCGACCCATCGTTTAAGAAGCCAGGGTTTTACGGGAAGTGTGAATGTGGTGTGCGATGAAAGGATGGGATGAGGTGTGTGTGTGTCCATGTCTGTTAGTGTGTGTGTCTGCAGTGCACGCTATTATTATGTTGCTGTGGTTGTAATGATGTAAGACACTCGCAATGGAGTAAACAACAGCAGCACGCTATCTACAAACAACATATGAAAACATCATGTTTTTGAAGAATGGTTGAGATGGTCCAATATGAAATGTTAGACAATGTGTAGATTAGGCCCCTTTTATTGCAGTAGAATCAATGATAAATGTAGTTAATTTATCTGTTTAATTGTTAAATTAGGTGCTTATGAGTCTTAATTCTTGTCTTAAACACTGTCCAGTTAGAAATACGTTTTTTATTTGACATCAACATGATACACAGTATTGTACAATCCATTCAATTGTCCAATGAAAAACACAGCACTAATACAAATTCACACTCTACGCTGCAGGCAATGTTTATATTTCTTATTCAATGTAGCCCACCCTGTGAACTTTTTCTTGTAAACAAACATCTATGGTAACCCTTTATTTTTCTGGCTAATGTCCTGGAACCTTTCCTCATAATTTTCTAAAGATTAGATGGTATTTATTTAGCTGTAAATTACAAGGATATTTCTAAGAAAGGCCTATCCAATTTGGAACTAATTACAAGGGAAATGGAAATAAAAACTGTCAAAAGGCTACATGAAAGTTTTCTCTGATGCCAGGTTTCTTACTTGCAACAGGAGATGTTGAATGGTGACTGACATTAGCTTTGCTCATCACTGTAAGGAGGAGTATCATAACCATAACAGTCTTACGATGAGACGACAGGAAGCCATCGGCAGAAGGTGATGAGGCAGGTTGGGGCGAGCTGGTTGGCATGCTAACTTCAGTAGAAGAAAAGACAGAAAATTAAGAGCTGCCGTTGAAGGAATACAGGAATGAAGTTTGACTCCCTATAAGTAAAGTAAGTAAGTAAACAGTGAATGCTGACTCTAACTAATAAAACCATCTCCATTATATTTGAATTTTTGAGAAAAAAACAAAAAAAAAGGAGCAGGTATGTAACCTGTAATTTTCAGTTTGTGGAATTTAGGCATAAATATATTTGACAGCAGTCAAATCAAATCAATTCAGAATATCAATGAGAAGTGATACTGAAGTGGAAGCAGCATCTTTCGTATCTAATCTCAGAACAACATAATAGACCTGATACCACCTTCATCATATGTAGCTATAGTATTGTCCCTGCAAGCTAACTTGACCTGTTGAACCTATTGTTTTTGTCTTTTGTGGATGTGAGCGTATCTGGTTATCAAAGGCTGGGTTGGGACAGAGTACAACAGCTTAATGCAGAAGTCTACTGTATGCATGTGCTCTGAAGATAATCCTGGGATGTCTGAACTGTGATTGGCTTCATTCAAACTGTGGTTTCCAAGTTGTCATTGATTCAGCTTCTATCACTGAAATGCATTACTGTATGTGCAAGTAAACTAAATTTGCTTATTACATCCAATGTTTATTCTATTTTATTGTGCTTTTATTATTGTGTTTTTATCTGATGTTTAAACCGTATTTAAAATTGTTTTAATTGTAAAGCACTTTGGTTCAAGGTGCTATATAAATAAACTTGACCTTGACCCTGACCTATTGTGAAATGTAGCAGGTCAACAAGAGAATCACACAAAAAAAATTTCTCTTTGCCAGGTCTGTTGTCAGTTTGAGGAGCTTGAGACGGATAGGCTACTGTAACATTGTTACATGAGTACAGAAGCTACTTTTCAGGAGTGACTACATAAGTTGTGTGCACAGCAGCCGGGAGAGAGGGTGAGAGAGAACAATATGTGATGCTAGCGACTGGAGCTGAGAGTTAGCAAGTTGGTTAGAAGTTGTGACTGTGTACCAACTACAATCCAGACAATGAGCCGCCAAAAAAAAGTAATTACGTCAGTTAAAGGTTAGTTTCGACTACATCTCATTGTCACAACGTGATGACACCTGAACCTGCGGATGGAGCTGATAAAGACTGTGAAATGAGTCAGCCTCTTAATTAATTTCAATCGTTGCTCCCAAGATCAAGTACAACAGAGATAATACTAAATACATTCACAGCGCACTGTATATTGTGGCTGTTAAATTAGCCATACACTAATCAGTTCACGGCAAAACTCTTTTGAATCCTCATTGGCAGCTCATTCACTATCATATTACAGGAAATGCATCTGTGTTGACCCTTTTTAACGAAAATCCAGAAATGTTCTTTTTCTGCTGGAACAAAATTGTGAAACGCGTGCTGTTTTCTCCCGTATTGCGTTATCCACCCCCCCGCACCCTTCAACCCTTCTGCCTTGTCAATCAGTAGAAGGAGGAAAAAGTCATTAAATCTCTCTGTTGGCCATGCATGTAATTACAGTCTGCCTGTATGTTGCTAAATACGCCCCGGCGCTAGTCTGGTCTCCCTGGTCATGTTTTTTCCTCCCACCGGCCATGTTTGAAGGCCTTATAATTGCCAGAGGCAGCGTGTCAGGATTAGAGGCTGCTGGTTTGAAACCCCGACACCCCCTTTTTCCCCTCTCCCCCCATGCAGACAACCACAACCTTAAACCTTAAACTCCCTGTACCCCACTTCATTCTGCTTGTATTACATGTGTTTGTATTAAAAAAGGGAATATTATTAAAGTCTACTAGGATTTAATTCTACAGGACAGACAGCCCACTACTGAGTGGAGACATTATTGAGATGTCATTTTCCATAAACTGAGCTGTTTCTTATCCACATATCTTATTATTTCTCTTCAGCTTCAGTCTGCCATACTCAGAGAGTGGCCACTGCAGGGACACTTTAATGTTTTTGTGGCTCATTATAACCATATTCTCAGAATATTTTATTGAATTTTCTACTTTGTTTTATCATTTGCAATACTTTTTTTTCTCATACTAGCTGATTTAACACTATAATCCGCAAAGTTATTTTGACCAACAAAGAACTGCCTGATATCATCCAGAGTCATGTATTATTTCATTGTTATTTGACCCCAGGTGGTGTCACAATATGAAACCCAACCATGAATCACACTGTTAGCCTTGCTGCAGCTTTTTGCAAGTGTTAATTAACATAGTGTATATTTGACTGGTGCCTGGAGGACGCCTGTGGTCAGTTGTCTACCTCTCTCATCTCACACTTCAGTCTTCCTATTCAGACACCACTTTCCCAGTAGGCAGTAACTCCAGGAAAAAACAAACACGTTTGGCAAATATTTTTTCATACTTCAGAGATACCAAACTCATTATTTAAGTTGGGCAATATTTACATCCTGAAGCCAGAATTCTTTAGAGCAGTGAAATCATTTGACTTGAAAGCCTTGTGTGTTTTGACGTAGCATAAACCTGCTGTGACATTTTTTTTTTTTGCAGTGCTACAGGGCTACCCCTGTCTCACTGGCAGTAGTAAAACCCTTGTGGGTTTAGACAAATGAAGGTTGTTTGGGCCATCAAAGCATTTTAAGTTGAAATGATGGAGCTGATGGTCAGTGATGTCAGCAAAGATGTTGACTTTGTCTGAGTCAGAGCAGTTTCTGGTCAGTGGAGCCCCTAATTTCTCGGTCTGTCCATTGCTGTCTCCTTGTTTCTGTCTCTCTTTTAACCTCTCTTACTCTCACATCATCTCACTCTGCTCTCTCACACATCTAAAAACTGCTGCCCTCTCATCCAGGTCAGTGTGCTGACCTAAGCCAAAAGTGAATGCATTCACAAATCTAAAATGTGCATTAAATTGTGCACTTAATTATATGCATTATATGTATATTACGGCATGATTTGTGCTCTGGTGCAAGAGGCATTATTCTGTCCTTTCACTTTCTTTCATCTCTTGTAAGATTGAAAATGACAGATCAGGGCACTTCCATCATTTACTCACAAGACAAGGCATGAAAATCATGGGGTAAGTCTTATTTCCTTTGAGGGAGTTGTAAAGTCGAAATCTTCATTCAAATACACTATAAACTATGATTTTAGGCTACAGCAGGAGGTGATTTCCTTTTTTAAAAAACAAAATGAAACAAAACACAAAGCTTAATTTATTGGATGTTAAGAAGACTGTGTCATCAGAGCATAAAGAATGATAGTAGTCACAGGGTGAAACAGCGAAACAGCTACAAGTAACAGAACAGGCAGCACAGCAGCATAACAAAGGCAAAGTTGATACACCTCCAAACCACAAAAGTGGCTTCAATTAGGTATGAATGAGAAATATATCCCCTCATCAAGTTGGAAAAAATATATTTTCCCTTTAATAGCAGTAGAAAAAAAGAACATCCTCTAACAAGTGGATATAGAGAAAGAGAAAGCTATGGTTGATAAGGCCTGAGTGGATGAGAGCATTGGGCTCTATGTTTTGGATGTTTCTTTTTTTAATTGAAGCTGGGGAATGTTAAAAGTTCACATTACTGACCATGAACCAGGAGGCTTCAAGGTTCACTGCAAAAGCTATGCTAATTTCTTTCTCCCTTTTTGGGCCATTGCCGTATTTGGCTCCACACATTATAATGCTGTGTATAATGTTGTACTTTGTCTGATCAGACAGAACGTGGACCAGAAACAGGGTTCCCAACGTCTCTTAGAACCACGCTATATTTGTGCTGCAATAAACTTGCTATTTAAAGTGACATTAAAACACAAAGACATCCATCACTTCCAGGTGTCAGCATGATAAAAAATCTAATTTACAATAAAGTAGACGTGTTAATTCCATGATGGATATTTTGTTCATTGACAATGTAATCTTGATGCTGAGATGCTTGATGGAAATGGAATGCAGATGTTGTTGCTGTGGAATGGAGGTTGGTTGAGGTATAATTATGGTAAGGTAAAAGGAGGCTGTTGATGGTGAATTAAGTCAAATGAAGACGTTGTTGACTGGGGTGTTATTTTCAGTGAGGCCTCTATATGTGCACATGTTTTTGAACAGAGGCAGGGGGAGTGGTATATGTACGAGTACTATACTGACATGAACGCACACAAACGCATACCTTCCATGTATTCATTCCAGAAACACGGCTAAAATACAACTGTTTGGGTCTGTGGGTCATCAATGACCTTGACCTGCCTCAGCTCATGGGACGAGAGAAATCAGAGGATAACACTAGCTTCTGTATGTAAGAGGGACACACGGTCATGTATGTTCCACTCCTTTACAGCTGACTCACAGAGTAAACAAGCAGCATGTACACAGTGAAGAAGTCAACACATCCAGCAACAATCTCCCATCAGTAAATTCATTCATCAGTCAGTTGCATGTTGCTCCATGTAACGCGGATGAAGAGTTGTTTAAAGTACTTAAACCCTTAGCAGAGACATCCTATAAGAAAGTACCCTTGGTTAACATAAGGAAGAAAAAGTGTATGTTACTACTTCCATATGTTGTGTCTTAGTTCTGATTGGCTCTATAAAAGCACAGGTGCGGTACAGTTCCTAAATGCCCCAAGATAATAATAGCTCAGTGTGGTTTAATTGACTTATTTCTCAGCTCCATGTTAAGAAGCCTTGCCAATGTCTCTGTGTCCTTTTCACCCTCCTTGCCATGTTCTAGGTGGCACGTAGTCTCTGGCCACTGTTTTGAATGGACTTTATAAAAACCATTGTAACCATGCGAACAATGCTGAAGTATCCAAAAGGGCCTGTGAATGGGAATGTCTTCATTCAATAAACAGCTGAACAATAAGACACCATGTAATTTCCCTAGTTTCTGTTTTCCACAGAATAAATATTTCTCTGTCTTTGCGCAAGTGAGTCAATGGGCGGGACTGCTGGTGCCAATAAAAGAATATTTAATTTCTAAGTTTATTTTCCCTTTTGTATTTGTTCATTTGAGTTTTCTTTCCGGGAATGTTTTGTAGTGGCAGGATGGATTGTTATCAGATATATACTTTTTTTTTTCATTGAAATCTCTCACTAATTCTTTCTTTCCCATTTTCTTACTGTGTGACACCCTTTTCTGTTCTCCACTATGCGTGTTTCCTCTGGATTTCCTCTTTCTTCATCTACTATATCTCTGTTAAATGTCTGTCCCTCAGTCTTTCCACTTGTTCTCTATTATGCCCCCCCTCCCCATTTCACACACACATACACCAACACATACACACCCTCACCCCAACCCCACCTCCACCCGTCCCTGAAGCCAACACCCCCCACCCCCACCCCAGACAGCTGTCTCACCGCAGCACAGAGCTACGATGTGACACAGTGCTATAAATATGAGCACACATAGACACACACACAAACAGATACACACACACTATAAATACCATCCCTGTTCAAAACACACTGCTGCAGTATAAATATTTAAGTATAAATGTGTAATGAATTTATTGATATGTTGCCTGTGCCAGCAGGCACTGTTTTGAGCCACAGAGTGGTGAACCAGTGTGGTGGGATTGAAGTGGTGCTGAGGGATTGTGGGAACGCATGTTCCGAGTTAGGCAGCTGACCAGTCGGTGGGCTGGAAGCTGGAAGCCGCATCACAGAAAGAGCTACTGATCAGTACCAGTCTTCATAGCCATCAATCTCCCTCTTTTTGCTCTTTCTCAACCTCTTTCTTTTTTCACTCTCCAACTTTCTTTATCTCTATTCTTTCTTTTTTGCTCTCTTTTTCACTGGCATAAACTCTGCTTCTTTCTTTGTCTTTTTTTAATCCCTCTCTATTTCTTTTGATTTACTTCATTCATACACTTCTTTGTCTTTTTTCACTTAACTCTCACATGCTGAAAATATCTGTAATTCATAGTTGCACAATTTGTGTTCTGAGGATTTATGAATGAGGACATTTTTGTGTAGAAATGTGCAAAATGAGAAAAATTTGCGTCTGGCGGATTTTTCCCACAGTCTCTCCCAAACTTGTTTTGACATTTCTGACTTTTCCAGAAATGGAGAAGCCATTGAACCAAGACAGTCCATGTGGTGGATTGTTACCAGAAATGACAGTTCCTGAATTTGCTTCATTTATATTGTTTACTGACAATCATGCTTATCAACAACAACAAAGACAATGACAATGCGTGACACTACTGTATGTTTTACTGTACCTGATTTGAATCAACATTGCAGATTAACTGGTTTTAACTGGTTCTCTGGCACATGCAACATTTTACTTCTGTATAGACTTGGATGTATTTTTTTATTTGCTGAACAGACAGAGGTATCAAAAAAGTAACAAAACCTACTCACACAGCAGACACTGTGGCTATTGTGGTCTTAGTTTTATTGGGAGTAGCCAGTATAGCTTCCTTTTGATAACAATCTCAATTAACCCTGCTGTTTGTTCAATGAAATTGTTCCAATGTCTCAATTTCCTTCCTCAGTTGTAGCTATTTCACTCTGGTTACTATAAGCCTCATGGGAAAATGACTATAATGTAGATTTCTATTAAAACCGTTTGTACAACAACCATAGTGGAAGATTTTAGTTCTATTGCAATTTTTGCAAAAGAACCATAGTTCTAAATATAATGCTTTAAATAGGCTTGATTTGAATCTCATAGATTTAGTTTGGACTATTCTATTTATACATCAATCTGTATTTAACTAAGTAGATCCCATTGAGCTTCACAATTTATTTTTCAAGTGACTGACAAAAAGTTGCAGACAGGCCAGGCGATGAAGAATCCAGAACAAAATTTAAAGAAGAAGTAAGTGGTCCGGTCGTTTTCGCTAATGCTGCGTTCCAGGCAGGCTTTTGAAATCGTAAATTACAGCTTCAAGTCACAACTTACGACTTTGTAAATTCCAGGTAACCCAGTGTTTTTCCGACCTGTTTTACCGGTGAAAGTCACTATAACAGAAACCGGTGAACTCGTACCAGATCGAACTGGTACCACTTCACGGTCGGAAAAATACGAGTTTCCTTGAACGCACCATAACAGTCCTCGTCCCTACGTCGCCACATTCACGGCGTTCCTTGGCTGCACACACAGCCCTGCATGCCGTTCTCTCTCCTCATTGGATAAAAACTGTAGGATACGATAAATGTTTTCTCCTCGGCTCAGAGCAGAGCAGAGTGACTGACAGACCCGTGTTTTGGTCCAAACACTCTATGTAAGTGATTGCTGTCGGAAGATATAACTATTTAAGACTTATATTAACACAAATATATCACTTACTTCTGCTTTAAGGCAACTACAAAAGAAACCACAGCAAATGTGTTCTGCAACCAGAATAATCAAATATACTGCTCTGTGGTGGGTATGTTACCAATTGATATATAAAATACATTATATATATATGAGAAAGAACGTGTCAATGGTAACTTATAGGCCAAGCAGCTGTGTAGCATTTTTCAGCAGCAGGCCAACCCAAAGTGCCTAAACAAGAACATTGCTGAGTGCAAAGAATTATTAGAAGAATTAATTTAAACAATTATGGAATAATTAAGAACAATTACGAGATAGAAATGAATAACAAATAAAAGCTAGAATGGGGTGGACACTAAAATGGAGCATAGATAACAAAAATAAAAGGTCTTAGGTCTTTAGCTTTGTTTTTAAAGAACTCAGGGTTGGAGGGATCCTACAACTTTTTGGGAGCTTCTTCCAAATACTTGAACTACTACCTGAACACGGCTTCTGCATGTTTAGTTCTGAATCTGGGAACAGAAAGCAGACTGGATCCAGAAGAGCTGAGACGTCTGGATGGATTGTATTGTAGTAGAAGATCAGAAAAGTACTTTGGGCCTGAACCATTTGGTGCTTTATAAACCACCTGTACCAAGAAATCATTCTGAGGCAGGAAGCCAGTGTCAAGACTGCAGAACTGGACTGCTGTGATCCACTTTCCTGGTTTTCACAGGGACTTGTGCAGCAGCATTATGAATCTGCTTTTTTAGGTTCAGAGTTCTTAGCCTCATGCTTCCCCTGATGATTATGACTGTCAGTTCTTATAAACCTGCTTGTTTTGTTTTGTCCCAGTGTACATCTAGTTCCATGGCCCAAATCTGGCCCATATACAGCGTGATTGATGATGATGATGATGCTACTTCCATATTTACCATGCATACAAAATCCAGCTGTCCAATCAATACCAGAAAATAATAACCAGAATCTTCCTAGATGTG
Source organism: Decapterus maruadsi (assembly GCA_030347415.2). NCBI lineage: Eukaryota > Metazoa > Chordata > Actinopteri > Carangiformes > Carangidae > Decapterus > Decapterus maruadsi. Next base: position 12,376,585 of record CM064902.1, on the reverse strand, counting down.
GAAATATATGGGCCGGGCCAGGGCCATAGACCCAGGCATATGTTGAGCCTGAATTTTGATTTTGCTATCTGGGAGGTGTGAAACAACAATAGCTGGAGGCTGTGTGCTGAAGGAGCAGCTACAGTGCTTGAGCTGTTGATTAATGAATGGTTCACACGTGGGCAGATAAGAGGAGTGGCAGTTAACAGCTTTCCTTGTAGTGACAAAGGTAGAGCACATCACAAACACAAACTCATTCCCCTCTGTCCTTATACCCCTGTGTTTGCCAGATTGTTCTCTACTCCATTGAGGAATTGTGTGTCTCAGGCTCTGTGCTCTTTTTGCTTGCGGGGTCACACCTACCATATGACAATTAATGGTTTTGAGCCAGACTGCCCGGTAGAGAGTTTCTGCCTCCTCATTTTCTCCATCTACAGTTCTATCATACATTTTTGCCAATCACCGCTATGCTGATGACATCCAGCTATTCTTGTCATATCTGACAGATCAGGTGGAGACATTCATTGTAGGTCACCTGGCTGACATTTCAGAATGAACTGTATGGCACCACCTCAGGCTCAATTTGGACAATACTGACCATTCGTCCAACATACAGAGGACTGTATAGCTTGTCCCTACCCTTGGATACGACCCGTTCACATGCACCAGCAGCAGGTGACCAGATTCTTTGTCATTGTGGAAGCAACTTTAAAGACACGGTTGCCAAGTGGTCATTAGATAAAGGAAATAATGTTGATCAGTCTTACAGTAGAAAGGTTATACGGTCTCCCATGTGACAACAATTCTCTGTTTTGTTGACTGTCCTAGCAATTTCAACCTCCCCCTCCATAGTTGATGAATTACATGTACGTCATCTTCATTCTTTGCTCCCATAATGGCACATCTACATGGGACAACCTGATGATAAATGTAACTGCTGTTAAACTGACACAGATACATATTTTTTCTTCTTTCCTTTTTTTCTACAGAGAGACAGACATGGTTCTACAGGCGAAGGGATGTTCACATTGAGACATGTCAGTGACTTATGGTCAATACTGTGGTAATGTCACCTTATGCAGCATGTTTTTTCAGTCTTGTAGAGGCTGAATGCAGTCATGCATCTTATGTTATGCTACAAAAGTTTATGAATAGATCATGATAATGAAGAAGATCAGGAGAAATAAGCAAGTCATTTTTGGATTATTATATAAAACAATATGTGTCCTTATGTTCTTCTTTCATTCCGCCCCCCACTTTGTACTGTCTCCTGTTCTTCCCACCCTCCCACTATGTTTACCTCCTCTCCCTCCACTTAACCGAATATTCCTGTCATCTCACTCACCCTCTTCTGACCTCCTCCCTTTTCATCTGTGAACTTTCTCCCTTCCTCATCTCTCATCAACTCTCCCTCCCTGTGTTCTCTCAAAGCCATGTCCCTATGTCCTTCCGCTACCTCCAATCATCAGAGCTTACTGTTGTTTTTCCTCTGATTTCAAGTTAGACATCTGTGGGGAAAAAATGCACATGTGCATGCGCCCATGGGAGTGAATGTTCATAGGAGTAAGTTGACTCAATGCTGTTTTCATATGCCTCAGTCTATTCACCAGTCTGTTTCCGTGTTTACCTTTGAGCACCCAGGGTAATCATATTGTCACAGACTATTTCAGGGTTCCCACTCAACCTCACTCTATCCACCTCTCTGCCTCTCTTGTGCTTTTCCACCTCTCTTTTGCTTTTCATCCACACGCTACACTATCTCCTCCCTTCTCTGGTTTTACCTGTCTTTCTTTATTCTCTTTTCTGTTTTTGCTAGTTGTTTGCCTCACTTTTTTTCTCCATCCTTTTTCCTCTCTCTTTCTCTTTCTCGCCCTCCTCCCCTTTTGCTGTCTCTCCCTCTTTCTGCCCAAAGTTCTGCAGCCCAGCTGGCATGATTTTCTAGTGGTGTAGTAAAATATAAATATAATAAGGACGTTTTTGAGCTGGTGAATCCATTCTGAGCAGAGAAACATCACCACAGTACCCACAGATGTGGCACACATTCAGGAGAGAGAGAGGGGGAAGGAGAGAGGGAGGAGAAAAAATCCCTCATTTGACATGGAGAGAGTACAGCAGGAGCACTGGCTGCATTATTGTTGGCATTACTAAGCTACTGGACTTGTTATTAGGACACTTCATACAAATTTGACTCGAGTCTTTGTCAACAACCTTAGAGCAAGTCTCCAATCTTTTGAACATGAGTCTTGCTCAACCCTCAAGTCTTAATTTAAGACTAGTCTTTGAAAGGAACTTTTGAAAAAAAGAAAAAAAAACTATCCATATGTAATTAATAAATGTGCAGTTCTAGTGCAATTATGTGGAGAGTTCAACTACTCTGTAAGACAGCCACAGATGCATTGAGTCGGTTACACCGGTGTCAGTATTTAATCATAGTTTGGATGATGAATTTATTTTCTGCTCTCTTCCAGTAACCCAAATAGCTGAACTGCCTATTAAACAGACAACAAGCTGAGGAATGAATGATTGGATACATTTTGTTTATTTTTTTTTTTGAATGATCGAATCATTCCCAGCTCTCTGTGCACAAATTGAGTGTGTCGTTGTGTAACACTTTGTTTGCTAATCTGGATTTATAGGCCTATTATTGCAACACTTAATAGGCCTACTGCATCTTTAGTTTTACTGCATTTGTGTGTATTTTTGATGATCAGAGTCTGTGAGACCTACTTATTTTCCTCAATATGTAGCCTACATGTGTATTTGCATGTGCATGCACATGTGCTTCCATCTCTCCAGGCATATGTGTTTAGTGTCAGAGCACGGCATACTTAAGTCTCCTGGGCAGATCTTTTGTTTGCTTTAGCCATGCGGTGGCTAGCCTAGCCCGCTAACTCCAAGACACATTTAGCCTGTGCTCCACTTTTATATCATCCTGCTTTTATTTTCCTTCTGTCTGCTCTCAGACCAAACACTCTGCACTAAACCGGCCTTTAGCAGGACCAGTATCGGTGCCACTCGGAACCATTGATAGACAGATTTGGTCGATGTGGTTTTCACTGGCTGCCATGCTAGCTCCAGCTTAGCTACTAAACTGCTCGCACCGGCCAAGTGGCACTTGCTGACAAAAATGTATGGCAAAATGTGTGAAGGCTGCAGTTAGACGCAGCACTTCCAGGAAGTTATGATCCCCTTGTTCTGGAAGATTGAGGCTTATAGTTTTAAGACAGAACCATTTTGATACTTATCCTAGTGTACAGAGACGCAGTGTTAGGTGTTTATTGTGGTCTGGGGTTGGACGCTGGAGTGTGTGGAGGGACAGGAGGAGGAGGAGGAGGAAGAGGGTTGGTGGTTTTAGCCACCAGCTGTTGTTACCTTGAGCATAACGTACTTTAACCCCCATTACAGCGATCCGCCACAAGCCACAGACACGCTAGCTTCCACTGACTGCAAAACAACCCGGACTCACTTGTTTACCAGCTAATGTGCCATGCCATTCACTCTTTCTTACTTACTCAACCCCTCTCCCCTCTGTCTCTTTCTTTCATCAAACCTCTCACTTAACATCTTGCGCCCTCATTTCCCAATATGTGCTCTTCAGTCCCTTTGTAGAATTTTCTCTCCCTCTCTCATTATCTGTATGATTCCTTTTCACATCCTTCCCATCTCTTTTTTCTTCATCTCCTTCTTTGCAGTTCCTTTTATCTGCGTCTTCCTCCTTTTGCCCCTCTCGGAGACTTTGTTGGTTAGGTCCTTGGGTATGCGTGGGTAACCCCGGTGCCCATGTAAAGGCCCTATGCTGTGGACTCATAGAGCCCCAGTGTCAGTAGATGAAAGCAGAGGGAGATTCTGGGGCTGGCACCCATCTCCCTCTGTCCTGCCACCGTGGCCTCTTATTTCACAGAGAAAATTAATAACTTTAACAAACATCAATGAGCAAGGGCCTGATGATTGGTTGGGTTGTCGGCTAGCCTGGTGTGTGTTTGTGTGTGAACATATGAGTTTGTACTTTGCACACATGCCTGTATGTCTTTGCTGAGTGTATTTGCGGGACTGCATAGGCCTACACATTTGAGCTCATACCTTACAATATGTGAAGCATGTTAGGAAAAGACGCTGACAGGAATAGTGTCAGACAGAGAAGTTGACAGGTTGATGAATAAACAGAGAAAGGATATGTTTTTTGAAGGGGAGGGGGAGGTCCTCTTTGGTTTGATCTGATCAGATCGCTGCCTGCTTGAAAGGCAATTTCTTGAGGCAAAAGAGGAACAGAAAGACGGATGGATGAAACGAGGGATGGATGGATGGGAGAATGTGACCACTTCTGAGGCATTGTCGACAGCCACACTGAATAGGCAGCGGGCCTGCCTGGAGCCACGCCCGTATTTATGAACTTCAAAAGAAAGATGACACACATGCACTCACGCACACCCACAAAATGTTGATAGTTACAGGAAAACATATGCCTTTGCAAGCATGGGTACACACAAATTTGCATATAGATTTCTGCTCACGAACACACTCAGATTATAGAAACTTACACATGTAGGCTGAGATACAGCACCACTAAATGAGGCCGACAGATGTATCAGCACTTAGGCTATAATGGGTCACAGAAGCTCTGTAGTTGCATCTTTAAAATGAAAAGCTGCACACAGTGCATAGAGTTGTAATGTTGCCTGTAGTTATGCAATACATTGAACCTGAGCGCAGTGTAAAGCACCTGACAATACATGCAACTGCTGACTGCAGTGGATCGACAATGCAAGGCACTGGCTTGCACGTGCAGCAGTTTCAAATCCAGTGTCTTGCTCAAGAGCAGGACACAGAGGCTGAACTACGAACCCGTAAAGGAATAGTTTGATAATGATAAAACCACAACTTTATCACATGAGTGCCAGTAGCCTAGCTGCTTAGCATAAATTGTTGCCTTAATGGTCAACATGCTCTTGATGCACTGCCACTGACCGATGTAGTTGGAAACAGATTCAGTAAAACACTGACACCATTATGACTTAGGCCACTTTGATTTCTTTTAACTGGCTTGTATGTTCCCTGCCAGTGTCGTCCTAATGAATTTACACAAGTTTCAGTTGATGTTCTATTTCAGCTAAAAGGTAAACACGGCTATAGATGGCTGTTTACTGTGAGTGAATCTCGCTCTTTGCCTTTCTCTGTTCCACCGAGAGACATAAAAAGTGGCGGCGCAGCAAAAAATACTTTATGGTGTTTATGCTCACAAATAATAAAACATAAATTGTGGAAACCCTCAGCCTTGTACAGTTCAGTTCATTCAAAGGAGCTTGCCCTGAGAAACAGGGGTGAGACCACTGATTTTCTGCTGGTAAATATTTGAAGAGCTAATTTGGAGGGGCTGCGTTTGCTGGTGTTTAACAGTGTGTGTGTGTATCAACCGCACAGCGTACAGCCAGAGAGCCAGACAGCCAAAAGTTAATAAATTGGAGACGTAATTTATTTGTCCACATTAGGAAACTGGCATAAAGTAGCCCAATTAATCTTGTCGATTAATTAGGGTGATTGTCTACTCTGACTGGTACAGTTGAAAGTCAGCAGTCATTCAGGCAGCCAGCCAGTCGTGGACTGAATCAGTCAGCCGGACAGTGAGTCACGCGTCCAGTCAATCACTCGTTCAGCCAAACAATCCCTCAGCAAGTCCACCTGTGACACATCCAGGCGATCAGTCTGTCTCACAGCTAGGAAATTACCACAGCCAGTCAACCAGACACCAGCCAGCCAGTCAACCAGTGACCCTTGATCCTATTTGATATTGGAATGCAGCTGCAGGGTGAAAAACACTATACTCCAGGAAATTGATTGGTTTAAATTGATTGTGATTGCCTGTTGTTTACAGTCTAAAACAAAAAAGAATAGACAGCTGTCAAGGGCACAGACAGACAAAGACAGCAAGTGGAAATGTGAAGTGGCAGAAATGAAGGGCAAAGCTTATGTTTGCTGCCTGCCTGCCTGCCTGCCTGCCAGCAGAGTGTGGACAGGACTCTCCAGTGCGCCCTGTGCCCAGGAGGGGCGGGGTGGGTGGCAGAGCAGGGACAGAGAGGAGAGAGGAGAGAGGAGAGGAGGGCAGGACTGGCAGGGTGCGGTCTGAAGTGGCAACAGATCGTTTTGGATCATTCAAATCCCTTCAATTCAACTGGAAAGCTGCAGCTTGTTGCGCGCCGGCCGCATATGGAGAGGAGAAGCTTTCAATCCAAAAAGGGCACCAACCAAACAGCAGGCGAAAGTGGCCGATGTTGTGACAGTTTCCCAGAGCAAAAGAAAGAGAGGGAGAGAAACCACAACACTGCAACTTGGATATCAGCAACCGCTCTCTCTCTTTAACTCTCTCACCCACCAAATCGACTTTGAACCTGTTTGTTTAAATACACAGACTTTACAGCCTGCACACTTACTGTTGATTCTGTAACGCGGACGGAGCGAAGTTTCTCAATTTGGGGCATTATTTGTCATTTTGGAGCCGCTAAAAAACTTTTCGGTGTCCTCATGGTGCCCGGTGCAGCCGAGGTGCTGAGCTTCTTTTATCCGAGATTTTCGGACGTCAAGTTGCGACTGTCACGGACGATGGAGTCGGGAACTGAACCGGGGAAGCACTGAAGACATCTCTCTCCCCAGGGAGAGTTCTCCCTCCCCCCCTCCCGGGGCGATGCGGATCTCCTTCCTCCTTCTCACCGCCTCTCTGTGTGCCACGGTCCTCCTCCTCGCACCTGCCTCGGAGGGCTGCGGGCCGGGGAGGGGGTACGGCAAGAGGCGGCCCCCGAAGAAGCTCACGCCGCTCGCCTACAAGCAATTTAGCCCCAACGTCGCCGAGAAGACGCTGGGAGCCAGCGGGAGACCCGAGGGCAAAATAACGCGCAGCTCCGAGCGCTTCAAAGAACTGACGCCGAATTACAACACAGACATCATCTTTAAAGATGAGGAGGATACGGGCGCCGACAGGCTCATGACCCAGGTGAGGAGGGGGAGATGAACGGGTACACGGAGCAAAGGGATGCAGAACATCTTGCACAGACGCGCAAAGATGGAGCTCTGGTCCCGGTTCCTGCTTTATATCATTGTAGGTTATAGTGACAATGGGTGTAATTGTCAGGATGTGATTTGGTTACTCTTGAGCTGACTATAGCAACTCTGTTCGGAGTGGTTGAAGTCACTTGAAATTTGCCAGACTGTTGCATCCAGTTGTCTGCTCAATGTTTGCCACCAGTTAAATGTTTAAACCAAAGTGATTGATTTCATCGACTGTGGAATTTTCTGCGACACTGACATAGCTGCAGATGTTGAATTGAACTATTGCTTTTACACCTATACTGAGCGTTTTTGTTGTTGGATGATCTCATTCATCTCAATTTTCCATCAGGTTGCACACATGGAGGTCTCACTCATCCTAGGATCAATTTTGGACTAAATGCCTATCAATAAAGTAGATTATGTAAGATTGATTTATCTGATCCTGATCAGAATTTCACTTTACAGTCTCAGTGCTGGTTTGGCCCACAAGAGGACACCTTTCAGCTATATGCAATTGTAACAAGTGGTTGCTTTACGCACAGCGCGCCAAACCTCTACCCAAGCTTGTTGCGTGAGTTGGGCGATACATAACACAAATCTAGCATTCATTCAGTCATTCATCAGTGGGCATGGGCATTAATTGCATTAACTATGAATTACTTCAAATGAGATTCATTAGATTTGAACACCTCTGTTGGTGGCATCTTGACCTCAAGCATCTGGGAAAACTGCTGAATCATTCCAAGCTATCACATAGTTGTGTGTAGTTTGACCGTTCACCTGACTCTCTCTGACTCACTTGTCATATGGCCTATAGTCACCATAAGAGATACAATATACCCTTTTTGTGTCTAGGAATTAGTCATACTCTGGTGCTCCTCTTTATGATTTCTTGTTCTGTCAGTTCAATTTCCCTGTCCAGTTGTACTGTAACGAAACTGACATAAAAATACGTCTTCTGCCTGAATCTAAACCCTAGAATCTCTTTCTTTCCCCTTTCAGTTGAATTTTCCTCCCAAGCAGGTTTCTTGATCGTTTGATTCTAACATCCTGTCTAATCTCTCTCTTTCTGTGCCTCTCGGTAGCGTTGTAAAGACAAGTTAAACTCCCTGGCCATCTCTGTGATGAACATGTGGCCGGGCGTGAAGCTGAGAGTGACAGAGGGCTGGGATGAGGATGGTCATCATTCGGAGGACTCCCTGCACTACGAGGGACGTGCTGTCGACATCACCACCTCAGACAGGTAGGCACGAAGTACAAAACTGAACGGTGAAAATAGGCCAGACAAGTCATGCCGAGGGCAATCACTGCTTTCAGTCGGTCAGTAACAGCCAACAAGGCAACAAGTCAATCAGCTTATCAGTGATGTAATGAACCAACCACTTAAATCAGCAAATTTGCTGTGTATGTAACCAAATTCCTCCTGAATCCATAACCTTGTGTGTCATCTTAAAAGCTAAAAGCAATGGTCCTCTGTAGATTTACATTTCATATCAGATTCAATCAGTTCATAATGCCTTTTTATTCCTCTTCTTAGGGACAGAAGTAAATACGCCATGTTGGCTCGGCTGGCCGTTGAAGCTGGATTTGACTGGGTCTATTATGAGTCCAAAGCCCACATTCACTGTAGCGTCAAATCAGGTAAGAGATGGGGATGATCTACAGTGTGTGTGTGTGTGTGTGTCTGATTGTGTGTTTTTGTATGTATGTTTTTTGTTATGGTGGCCAGCTGTCATTACCACTAATGAGGTTGATACTAGACCCTTTGTCGGTGATTTTGCTATAGCTTGCCTTTCTGCGCCTGTACCGTCAGTCTAAGTGTGTTTGTGTGTTTGGCCTATGGGGAGCCAATCAGAGCAGGATGTGCACCTGTGCTCTTCACTCTCACTTAGAGGTCTGATGTCATCATAATGTGATCCGTCTTGTTACTGTGGAATACGAAGCTCTATAATATATGCTGTGATTTTTGACGTGGTTGAAGTCCTTGCTACTGTGGAGGTGCAGTGATTACAGCACATTTCAGAGTTTCTCTTTTCACCTTCAAGTTTTGCTGCTGATATTAAGTTACATTTCTCCAACACACACATATTTTATCAAACACAGTCCTTACGCCAACAATATACTCGGCCACATTCCATCTAGAGTGATTTTAACTTGTGAGACATTTTAGAAATCCATTTACCCATGTCTGGTACCGCCAGCTATTTGATGCCAAACTTCATTCTAGCAGCCTGTCCAGGTTAGTAGGCTGTGAGATGATTAACTCTGCCTTTGTTTTGCTGTTGCTTTTCCTTCAGCAGGTTTCTCTCAGATCTCTTATCTGAGTCTTATCACCTCCCGGTCACAGCCCTCCTTTTATGCAGCCTTCAGGCGCACAGACACACACACCTTGAACAAATATTTGGCCGCCTTAACACTGGCTTAAGACAGCTCTCCCACAAACACACACACACTTGAAGAAGAGTGATGAAGTTCTTATTTCAAACTGATTTACAAACACTCTATGCGGTTGTTTAGGGCCATTAGGTGGGGGGGCCATATGATCAGAAAGGTACCGGGGTTCATTCAAATCCCACTTAGAGGGGGCCACAAACAAATCTTGTTTAGGGCCACCAAAATCCTAGGGCCGGCCCTGGTGTAAGGGAACTGTCTTTATATTTCGCTTCCCTTCCTTAAATTTCAAAGACTTCATCCCACTCCTGCTTTTTTTTTTTTTTTAAATTAGCAGATTTCAGGTGTTGGGATTCAAACTCATTACAGTGCATTGGTGCTTTTTCCTTGTGTGCGGACCCATGACTGACCATGTGACTTAGTTTAAAACTCAAACTCTGCTGTAATCCAAACAATTTGTACACAGTCTGTGTGCTTTCCTGTCTCTCTGACCCCAGGCCGTGCTCTGACTGTGGTGATACAATCAGCTGGTTATCCATTAGCTCTTGCTGACTACCTCGTCTTGCCACTTCGTCTCGGTGTGTCTTAAAGGGCCACCTTATTCAGACACACTCAAACAGGATCAAATGCATAGCCAGTGGCGACACTGGCAACCGAAATGAATGACAATAGCCTAAGAACGCAGAAACAAATTCTTAATAATGTTAAATTACTTTTGTCATGCTGATGCCACCATGCTATAATGGGTTTAACAAGTTATACAGAGTAGCAGGAAAGGTATGCACGCTCTGTGTGAAGGGGTAACTTCAACTTGTCTCCTTTGACGGCAGTGTTTTGATTTTTGACAGTTTGTTTCAAGGACATCACTATGCATTTTTAACAGCCCTTGAAAAAAAAAATTCATAATTCATTTCTTTTTTTGGATTTCCATTCATAGTCTTTCCTGCATTCAGGCCTTTGTCTTACTATATGCTTAAAGGCGCAGAGAGATTACAAGTTTTGAAGTTTTTCAAAACATTATGTTCCTTTTCACAAGTAATGTGTAATCAAATGAATTGCTTATGTGCTGTGTATGAAGGTTAAATTCTTAATCCTCCAAATATTTCTGATGCATGTTTCTGTGTGTGTGTATAGTCAGAAGCAACAGTCAAGGCAAAGTTTGAACCATAGTCACATTATATGCATATGTTAACAATCTAACACTGATCCACTGAGATAATGTTGTCCAACTTGTCCCTGAGTCAAAGTCTCAGCTGCTTTATAGATCACTCAGTGACCTAGAATAACCTGCATGTGTAGGCGTGCTGTACTCCCGAGAGGAGCTACAACTGTACTCCCCTGTCTTTAAGTTTGACCTTCTTATTCTTGTTGCATCAAGGAATGATAAGAAAAATAATATGTTGCTTCTCCTTCTTTCATCTCTCCAGAACATTCTGTGGCGGCCAAAACTGGCGGCTGTTTCCCTGGTGACGCTCAGGTCATTCTCGAGGGTGGAGCTACTAAAAAGATGCAGGATCTTCACCCTGGTGACCGCGTCTTAGCTTCCTCAACAGCAGATGGCCGTGGTCCTCTTCTCTACAGCCCGGTCTTATCCTTTTTGGACCGCCAGCCTGAGGTTCAAAAGACCTTCTACGTCATTGGCACCGACACAGGACTTAACATGACGCTCACAGCAGCTCACCTGGTCTTTGTCACAGACTGCACCGGTGGGCAGAGTGAGCCAGGATGGCAAGAGACAATCAAAGAGCCTCTTTTGGGCTCCATACCAGGGGGCAGGCCGAGCTGGGAAGCAGGTCTGAGGACAGTTTTTGCCAGCGAGGTCCGTCCAGGACAGTGCGTACTGAGGGCACGAGAGGAGGTGGGGTCACATACAACTTTTTCAGTTGTGACCTTTGTGCAGGAGCGGAAGAGCACCGGACTGTACGCCCCCCTCACCCAGCATGGCTCTTTAGTGGTGAATGGTGTGCTCGCATCTTGCTACGCCGCTGTGGACAATCACCATTTAGCCCACTGGGTCCTGGCGCCACTGAGGTTCTTCTACAGCCTGATAGGCCCCTCACAGCCACAGACTAACGGGCTGCACTGGTACCCTTGGCTTCTACAGAAGCTGGGGCAAATGCTGCTGGATGATGGACACTTTCACCCCTGGGGGATCGAGCAAGTACATAGATAGGAGCCATGGTGATGTGTTCACACTGATGACTTCATTCAATTCCCTGTATTCAGGAATACTAAAGCACAGAACACAGTCTTCTCTCTCAAAAGAGGAAAGTGACTGAGGCACCACCAAATACAACTGATTTTACAGTGTAAATGTATTTTGTCCTCTCAACTGTATTTGCTGCTCCTTTTTGTAGCATGAGTAAAATCATGAGAGGCCAAGACAGGGGACTCGAACTATCAGGATTCATTCACACAGATTTACTGAAATCTGTGTCAACATTCAGACATTTCATTTTGAGATCAAGCTGATATAGTTAGAACAAATTTTTTACACGTGGGAGAAAAAGGTGAATCATCATGAAGGAAACTAGATACTGAACAAGGTGTGATTTGAAGCTCTGTATGTACATAGGTATTTATACAGTTATACAGAAGGAAATAAACACAACAGATCAACTTTGCTCTGTTGACTATCTTAATCATCACTGCAGTAAATCCACTGATTCTCTTCAGAGAGCCTATACTGTTTGTTAGACTTCATTTACAGAATAATGTTGAATTGAAAAATCGATAAGGCTCATTAAATTGTGGATGGTGCAGTGCTACAGTATATTGACCTTAAGCAGTGTAGCAGTGTGCTGGTGATAACACTGTGGTTTCACATCCAGAAGAGGACTTTTGTTGGGAAGCTATTGAATGGCAGGGAATGACGACGGACACCACTTTTGTGTTGCAGTGTTTCTTCAATCGAACAAACTTTGTGAAGTACTCATGCAGGTGGTTGCCACCCTCTCTTATCTGTTCTTCCTCGTCTGCCTTTTTGCTTTCATCTAATTTAATAGTCTCAGATTATTTCATATGGGTTCATTTATACATCTTTATGTTTTTATCAGGTATTTTGTGACATGTTTTTCATGGTTTCAGGTTTTAAGTTCAGGTCAGCAGTATCTAGTTAAGGCATTCACAACACTCAGGCTGTATTAAACTACTGTATTAAGCAACAGCTATGCATCATGATAGATAAGTTATCTTTAATCTTGAATAGTAAGAGTTTGTTTGATAGCTCTCCTTTACATTATCCTTTTTTCTTTTTCTTTTTTTGTGTTTTGCATTCCATCTATCACCCAAGACCTAGATTGGCCGAGGTACAGAAAATCTGATTTTTAATTTTATGAGAGCAGATCTAATCTTGTGATAACAACAACAACAACAACAACAACAACAACAACAAAAATCATTTCTATCGACATGAGTCACAATCACAGAAAAACACATGAAAACAATGATATTTTTTCTGGGGTCTGTACCAAACAAGCATGCTCCCTGGAGGATATGATTTATAGGCCAAAAACCTCTGTAGCAACACAATGCTTTTTTCTTTGTTTTCTTTAACGATATGTTGTTTTGGTTTTGCCTTTATCAAAAAAAGAATTGCAGATCCTGCAATTTGAACATTGCACTTGGCCATATTGTGATTTTGATAATATTTTTGATAAATTGTTCAGCCCCTAAATATGGATACACATGTAGCTCAAATTGCCCGAGTGTCCTTTCAGGAAACACTTGTTGTGCAGTTTTGTGAAGACTAAACATTACAGTTATCCAGGAACTCCAAGGCTTTACTCTATATGCCTGCTCAAAGTTGTGTTAAATATGTATATTAAGCTATTGTTGGAGAGACTATTTAAAGATCTATTTTTTAGAAAATAATGTAAACTATTATTATTATTATTATTATTTTGGCAACTCTGTTCATACAATTTGAAACATAAAGTTGATGTTTTTAAACCAAAACCACTCACTCTGTGCTTTTCTTTTCCCTTTTTCTTGACATCATGCTCACTCAGAATCACCAACACGAGCTAAATACTGGGTTTTGGTAATAATATGAAGCTGCCTAATAGCCAGTGATAAGTACAAATGGTGATGTGTCATTGTGAATCCAACATTAATGGCTGTGGTTACAGGGTGGGCTGCTGGTTGATTTCAGTACCACGGACAGCAGCACTCTGCAGCAACACTCCTCTGTCCTCCTATTGATGCCGGAAAGTGTTCTCTTTTTTTCTAAGACGGTGAGTTAGTCTTTGAACACAGCACACCCTGCTGGATGCATCTGTATTTGCAGAAAAGTACAGATTTGTTTTTTCTTTACTACCAATTGTTTCAAAGCATAGAGAGAGAGAGAGAAAAGTACATTTAGATATTTTATCCTTTTCGTCACACGATGTTTGATTAAAAAACAATGATCACAACAAAGGCCACAAATGATCAGTCAGCACAAACAGATTCTAAGTCATCTTTAATAGTATCGGTCAGTTAGGTACAGGAAAAACCTTTTTGTTGTATCCCATAGCTCATCGCAGGAGACCGTAATGATCCGTAAAGACAGATAGAGAACCAGACCCAGGTAAAACACTCAAACACCAACTTATACGTACAATTTGAAAAATGCGGCTGATTTACCTGAATGTGCAGGTGATGTTCTTACATGTGAGGCCTTTTTTTTTAATACACATGAAGAAATCATGCACACCTCAAGAACTTAGAACACAGAAAGCCAAATCGGTCCACCTGAGTCTGAAATTTATCTCTATGTGTCCCGTCTCCATGTAATTATGTTTAACTCTTTGGACGACGATACCTCGGCAACATTTTGAGGCAATGCTTATGGACAACCAGCAATTTTAATTAGGGCTAATCTGAGGGGGGGCAGTAAAAAAAACATACAATATGTGACTGCCCGCCACCCCCCTTACTAAGATTAAGAAAATAAATAATAAAAAATAAATAAAATTGCCTGTTTCAACTGCCTCAAAAGTGACCAAAGTATCATTGTCTTAAATTAGGGGTGTTCACACAACAACACATGGGAAGTCAGCATGCTCACAGTAACTCACATACAGATATGAATGTTTTTATAGAATATGTATCTGTCATCACAGCTTGGCAAAATTACACTTATACACAACAAATGCACAATAACACCTGGAACCATAATACCAGCCAGTGGAAAAAGACCCAAATATGTTTTGCGTTGCCTTTGTCCAGTCAGAAAAAGCTTTCTGTTAAACGGACGGCCTCATCCCCTGGTAGGTGGTGGTGATATCGTCCAATAACAATAGCCTATAGATAAAGAATTTATGTTTCCAAACAACCCATAAACACACGCACGCACACACATACATTTTCTCCCACACTTATTACATGTTAATAACATCATGAGAAATGTGAATCTCTTTTTCGTCAGTGACTGAATGTGAGATAGTTTTAACTACCTACAGTATGCGGCTATGTTGAGAGCAGTAAACCTGACAGAAGTACAAAACATTCCATCACATCCTCTTGTTGGCAATCATGTTGACATAGTTATATTAGGCTATATGTAATCATTGCTTGGCAGCATACAAAAATAAAAGAAGTTGCTCTGGTGCATATTTTGAGTCATCTGCATTTGAGTTAAATCATCTCTATGCAAACAAAAAGAATTGTTTTCGGCACATTTTTTTTTCAAACGAATGAGGCTGGCTCAGTGATATAATATATTGATTAGTATTAGGGTGTTACTGTAACCGTATCTGCCTAACTACCATACATCCAGTAGCAGCTTCTCATTGGTGTAGTTTGTTGGCTCGCTTTATTGCAAGCCTGACTGATGCATATTTGGAATCACTTGTGAAAGGACAGATGTCAAAAAACACGCCTGTCAAAAATGAGTTCAGCAGTCTGGTTCCTCTTCTGTACTGGTATTTATGTTGGAATAAAAAAAGAAAATCCATATTGAAATCCTGCTGTCACTGAGCTAGGCTGGTGTTTGCTAACCAGTCCACTACATATGCGTTTATCAGGAGTTTTACACACAGTTTCACTCTGCTCGTTCCACCATAGACTCTAAACGAATACAACAACTAGGGGCCCATGTTTCACAAGTCAATAAAGTAGGAATAAAGGATGGGCGTGATTTCAGGAGTGTCATCATCAACAGTCTGAAAACAGCACAATTAATTAAATGAGCACAGATTTGCTGATTAGACTTTAGCATCTTGTGTGCTCAGAGGTGTTTTTGCAGATTGACTGTGGTGACATTGCCAGCTAGGAATTTCTAAACATAGTGTAGACTCTACGCAGTCAGTGTCCTTTCAGCCTGGTTTTAGTAAATTACAACCCTTCAACCTTTATGAAACAGGTTATATATTTATATTTATATATATATTTCAGTGTGTGTGTGCATCTCTCTGTATTAGTAAGGGATACTCTGCTACACTTGGCATTTTCATAATAATTTCACATAGTTCTCAATCCTCAATATCAGATGAACAAAACCACGTCTCAAAAAACATTTACTCCGTTATGGACATAGAATATGAGACATGACTAAAAAGAAAACATCATAATGAAATTGCGGCAGTAGCCATTTCAGAGGTAATCTGTCCCTACCAGGTATGATCAGACTTCTATGATCACTTCCTCTGCTGTTGAGTAGTAACATAGCAACACGACAACTGGCACCTGTGCAATGGCTACTTACATGTGTAACTTGAAAATGTTGGCAGAAACCCACAGAGATGCCAAGATCCACTTTTAGCACAGTGTAGCAGACCTTAGAAATGCATGGTTTCAGCCAGGGCTGTGACAGCTCTGCTTCTATGGCCAAAGTCCTAGTAAGGATACAGTATCAGGGCAAGAGAGGGCATGAAGGATAGAGGCAAGAGGAAGAGAGACACAAAGAAAGAAGCTGGAATGATGTCTTGTCCTCCTTCTTCACAGCCTCTGGGTGAAGTTTTCAGGGAACACTCCTTTAGCGGCGTTGTCTTTGTTCTGCTGCCAGTCGCCCTCTTTCATTCCCATCAACCAGCCATCATCCTAAACACACACACATGCAAATAATGAACTCAATACTCAACTGGGACACAAAAGAGGATACCTGTGCGTTCTCTTTATGTGTGTGTACCTGTTCGTCAGGGTTGTCAAAGGGGATTACTAGCACCACGTCTCCAGCCTTCATCTCCAGTTCGTCTGTATCGTTGGCAGCGTAATCATGCATCACCTGGACCTAAGTTATACATAAACAAACATGAATTGCCTACATTCACACGAGATAGATTTAGAGCCCAAGTGTTCAGCACATTTGTTCCTGATTTACCTTGAACAAGAAGCCAGGGGGCATGTCTGCAGGCTCCGATACTGCTTCTGTTGGTTCTGCAGGTGCAGGTGCAGGTGCAGGTGCAGGTGCAGGTTCAGGTTCAGGTTCAGGTGCAGGTGCAGCTGCAGGTGCAGGTTCTTCAGGTGTCTAGACAGAATGATGAGATGGATTTTTTTGTAATGTCTTGTTTAAAAGCCAAGAGCTTAAAACCTTCAGCCATTGTTTTGGAGAGAAAAACACATGTGATTCTTATTCTCACCTCTTCTGTTGCTGCTTCCTCTGGTGCGGCAGCAGCAGCTGCTGCAGACTCATCCTGGGAGACACAGAGGAATAACGGATAGAGGTTAGAGGATGAGACTGATGAAGGTAATAAAATAGGGATGTGGAAAGAATTTATAAGAAAGAGGGACAGACAAACGAGACAAAGACAAAGACACAAGCAGCACAGCCTGAACAGCAAAGTCATAGTTAATGCAGGCATGTTGATTAGACAGCAGGATTAGATACTACTACACATTTGCCATAATGTGTGATTAGCAGTGACTGGGATTAATTATGTGCATTCAGAAACAGATGTCTCTATTCTTCGCTTTCCCTCACCAATTAATTTCCATCTTGCCCTCTGCCACAGTTGATGCATCCATGCTGCTGGCCCAGATGCATCCTAAATCTTTCCATCTCAAGATTTCTCCATCTTTACACTTCCCATTCACAATTCCTCTCTACCATCTGCTTCCTCCCATGCTCAAACCTCCTCCTTCAAGAGTCGATGCATCCACCATTTTTCGCCCAGATGCATCTCTCCATTTTTGCTCTCCATGGTTACCTGACCCTCTTCATTATCCAGTGTTGTGGGAGATGTGGTGGCTTCTTCTTCTTCATCAGCGGTGTTGGCTGGAGCCTCTGCTGTAGGTGTGGGGGGCTCCTCAGTGGCCGGCTGGCTCTCATCATCGCCCCAGCCTGCCTGGGCTTCAGCCACGGGGTCGTAATGAACTGGCTGGCTCCCATCATCCCCCCATCCCTCCTGAGCCGCAGCCACAGGGTCATAGGAAACTGGTTCGCTTCCATCATCCCCCCAACCCTCTTTGGCAGCCGCTATTGGGTCATAGCGGACAGGCTGCGCACCATCATCCCCCCAAGCCTGTGCAGCGGCAGTTACAGGGTCATAGTGCTTCTGGGGCTCCTCTTCCTGGGCATCACTTTCCTCAGGCTGAGGGGCAAGGGTCAGGTTTCAAGGAATCAGAGGTCATAAGAGATATTTTACCTTCTGGGCATATTTTTTGTAAATCAAATTTTTCCAAAACATTTTAATTAATTTTCAATTAAACACAGTAAAATATTTTTGATGGGCAGGGGATTAGAAAATCAACAGGGATATTAAAGGGATGCATAAGGGTTGCACCACAATAATGACAGGTAAGTGTTCAAACATTAAAGGACCAAACAAATGATTTTGTCTGCTTTAACCCATTAGCTAAAAATTATGTTTGCTATATCGTATGCTGACTACCTGTATAACCTAACGTTCCTCATTTTTTTCCATTAAAGTGACGTGACTCTGGGATGGCAGTGTTTTGTTACTTGACCATTTTGATCAAGGCGAAAACATCTCACCAACCTGCCTTGAAAATTGGCACACATGTTTTTAGTATGGCTTCTTGCTTTGTGCCAAAATAGGTTTTTCTTTGTTTTCTTGACAATTGGTAAATGAATTCCCACTAAATGTGGTAGCTTTTGTGTTAGGGTGTGTCACAAACTAATTGTTTAAAACTCTGTTGATCAATTGCCTTTTACCATTGCGTCAAATACAGTATCTGCAAAATGTCTCAGCTTCAAACAGAGTCTGTGTTTAGTGCTAAACTAAGGCAGAAGCGTGGCAAACATCATCAGCATGTTAGCCCATTAATACAGTATGTTGTCATTTCACTCAAAGCACTATTGTGCAAAAGTACAGTTTTACAGCTATTCTAAAATACATTCACAAGCATTTAAAAGTGTCAGATTAAGGGGATAGATAAAGGGCTAAAAACCTGAAAAACCATTAGAATGGCCTTTTAATGGATTTGAACACAAATGAGGGTTTGGAAGAGGTTGGTATCAAGGATTTAGATTCAACTGATTCATCAGATTTAAGGTAAAATGGAGCAGTTTTGCAATATTGAAAAGAAAGGAGACCATGAGAGATGACATGTACACCAAGGGGTGTTCAACAGCAGACATTAGTCATCATCATCATCATCACCATCACCATCACCATCACCATCATCATCATCATAAGAAGAAGAGAAGACTGATGCAGAAAGATAAACCTTTAAGCAAGAAGGTTCAGACTAAATCAAAAGACAAATGAAGGTAAGGAAAGGTGGCAGTAGGAGGCAGGAAAGAAAAAAGAGTCCCATCAGAAGATAGATGTCGGATCTTCTGTGTGTAGTTAGCAAGCATGGTTTATATTCCCACGGGTATGTTCGGATGCAGAAAGAGGAAGGAAGCTTTGTAAGAGTAGAGGTGTCGCTCCGTTCTATCACTGCTTTGCCTCAAGCTCTAACACAGCAGAACTGTCTGACTGTTGTGACACGTCCCTCTTACAGTAGGTAAAGGATGAACAAAAAGACCATTTAATGATCAGGATGCCGAGTTACAAGCACAGTTTTGTGAAGTTGCCCACTCTCTCTGAAGTCTCATTTCCATAAAACAACCAGCGCAAACATGAGCAACTTCACTCAACGCTCAGTACACAACTGTTCCCTGTGTGTCACATGGAGCAAGTACTGTGACATGTGAACATACAGGGATATGAAGAGAAACCAAGGAATGAGATCAATTCAGTTTCAAATCATTCTACACAAGGTATTGAAATGTAGTGTGTTGTGTGTTTTATATAATTGTGTATCCTGTGTATATAAAGAGCAGTTCAAATGCTATAATAAAATCTACATTGATTAAACATGTTAACAGTGTAAAATGTGCATTTGAAACTGAGCTGACTTGATTTCCAAGTTCTATTTGTGCTGTAGTACATTCTCTTCAGTGTTTAGTGTTATCACATCAAGCACTGCAGACACAAGGACAACGCACAAACAGACTCGGAACAGACAAATGAAAAGAGCCATTAATGGAAAAGCCTGTTTATAACCACAAATGACCATTATAGAAGTCCCTGCCCAGTTGTGCAGGACTGCCAAGTACCCTCCAGCTGTGCAGCAGCAAGCACAATGACAGTGGGGCTTGTATAATGGTGATAAAGATAAATATAGGGTTGAAAGCAAACAATGGCAAATGAAGCGACCGCTACTATGAACACATTTAAGAATATCCTGATAAAGATGATGATCATAATGGTAATTATATATTTTGTTATTTTTTCTGAAAACGTTCTTCTAAGATGAGGATGGCGAGCTTACCCACGAGTCCCAGTTTGCAGGCTGTGGAAAACAGAGGAAGCAACAGAATGAGAAAACAGAAGGAAATTGAATTCAATTAATGCCCGTTGCATTCAGTAAGACATTTCCAGTGCAGGTCCCATGCTCGTACCCTACAAGCCCATCGCAGGAGATCTTTAGCAGAACAAGAGAACAGGCACTGCTTGGTGAAGTAAGAAGAGATGAAAATAGGTGGATGTGGATTCTGTCATATGTGGGTCAATGATGTGACGCTAATTTTTTTGTGTCCATACGGTTTAGTCAATTCAAAAGGATTAAAGTTTGAAATTAAAATACTATACTATATCAATTGGTGTACATATTTTACATAGTTGGTCACACTTTATTTGATTTTTTAGACAAAAAACTGCAGCAATCTAGATTTTGTTAGAAAACAGTGTAATGTCATTTCAAATGACATAACATGAATTCAAAACAAGTACATTTTAAGTAATCTAAGGTATGCTTTTTTTCTGATGCAATATATTTCTGAATTTCTCATATTGCCTTGTTCATCCACCCTTATTTGTCACTGACCTTTAAATCAGTATAATTTACCTAGGCCAGGTAAAATTATTTCACTGTTATCAGAGGACCAACTCCTAACACCATGGGTGTAGTGCAAAGAAAACTTACATGTCTCTCATGTGCCTTCTGAGATTATGATGTTCTGCTCCTAGCAATAAGCTTCAGTGAGGGATTTACAGTGTTTACCTCACTTTGGGGTTTGTTTTGGCAATTAAGAAACAATGCAAAAAAAAAAAAAGAAAGAAACGTGCATTTTTCAGCATAACAAATACACATATTGTATATTATTAACAGTATAACGATACTGTAGAGCATTACTGCTCTAATATCAAAGGGAAGTTAAGGGCAGTCCTCTTTTTGGAGAGGATGCACACACAATATTTATATGTTCTAATAAAACATGAACACAAATTGTTAAGTACCTTCCAGCTATCAGGATATAGGATAGATATAGGGTTTGTTTGACTACATGCTGTTCAACAGTCAGGTAAGGCTTAGTAGCAGACCTGGATCAAACAGCAGCTGGAAAAAAAAGTTGACACAAGCTTATGTGTTAAATTAATCTCACCCTCCAAGCAACGAGAGCAGCTTTTAGACCGCATGCTAAGACCTAAGTGGTATGTATAACATTTTCACATTCTGCTGTAAATTTGTCCAGGTCTGAAGAGAGAGCGAGAGACTAGTCATAGCAGAGCAGAGCAGGGCTGTCAGTCTACTTGTTCATGCCATGAGTGATCTGTGGATTGTGCTGAAGCAGGAAGAAGTGGTCACTAAGCAGGTTTCTACAGATCATCATGCCATCATCATCCACCTTTTTGTTTGTAAAATTGGACAGAAGCAGAGCAAGTAACACCTAAAAATATGCCAAGCTTACCAAGTGATTTAATTTTGTATCCAGACTTATTCCAGTATATTCAGAGTCAAATTACTGCACCAGCACCCTTGATACTTTCAACAGGCACACAGGTCACATCGCAGTGCAGGACTCCTCCATTCCCCAGTGTCACGGAATGAACTTTCTGAATAGAACAATCAAATCTCTTGTGAAGCTTGGCATTTCTTGCAGTGGAGTGTCTCTAGGACTATATTTTCATGCCATGACTCATCCACCTGTGTGACCGTGGAGGCTTTGGTGGCTGCACTGAAAGAGTCCAGGTCCATGTCCAACAGGCTGCTCACTGCAGGACTGTCAAACTGATAACAACAGGAATAGGAGGGCTCGTTGGCTAACTTTACGTAATAGAGAAGGCAAGGAAGTGAATAGAATAGAATAGAATAGAATAGAATAGAATAGAATAGAATAGAATAGAATAGAATAGAATAGAATAGAATAGAATAGGAGTGGGAATCACCAAAGGCCCTGCAATTCAATACTATCACGATAACATATAAGTTAATTGCGATATTAAAAATCTTGCAATATGCTGTGATATACTGCAAATTATTCACTTTTTTCAACTGCAAATGATGTCTCTAGACGAAAATTTTGTTAACGTTGTTTTTTCTGATAAGATGAACTTCTAAGTCTGTTCAGATCGATACTTGGCGTCCGTACAGTATATCAATACAAAATTGGCACACAAAATATCACGATACTATGCCGTATCGATTTTTTCCTCCAAACCCTAGAGTAGAATAGGATGAGGGGCAGGCCAGAAGTATTTAACAAATGTATCTGACCTGCACAGGAGAAGGGAAAGTTAAAGGGTTATTGCACAGTTTGTAGACAGCAGCAGCTCACTAACCTCTGTAGGGGAGGTGACACTGATATCAGGTGTAGCAGCAGCATCAAACAGGTTGATGATGTTTTCTGTCTTCATCTCCTTAGATGGGGTCACCTTGGGTGGAGGAGGCACTGCTGGTCTTAACTAGGATAGAGAAAAGCATGTGGTAATAAGGACTCCACTGCTGTTACTTGGTATTCTGTTTTTGAATTTTGTAGAAAGAAACAATCTGATATACAGTAGCTGTTAATAAACGTATCTCCGAGTGTGTCTACCTTGGATGGAGATTTGGGGATTGGGGGTGGTCCTCCAGGCCTAAGAGTGTGGTTAGATGGTGGTTCTTTGCCACTAGGTGAATGAAAAACACACAAAAAAAACAGATTATAGAGAGAGGTAATGAGGTTAATCGATATGAGAGAGAGGAGGGCAGCAAAGGTTGAAGAGAGCAGCTAAGAGCTACAACACCACTAGAGAGAAGTTACGAGGCATGCTCTACAGGAGTTGAAGTGAAAGTAGTCATTGCAAGAGCTGTCATGCTAAAAAAAAAAAAAAAGTGAGCTTCCCTTCCCATCGTCCGTCCCATCTCATCCTATCCCATGCAAGCAGGCGTAGTGTGTGCCTCCTGTAAATCCTCACAAGCGGACAGTGATCAAGGCATTCACTGCCCTTCAGAAGATGTTCTAAAGCTGACAGAAGCAGTCCCAGAGCTGCAGATGTTTAAGGAACTGAGAACATACCTGCAACCTATCGCTGGACAAGGCAACTTTGTACATTGGAAAGTTCAAATGGCTATGAGAGTTAACTCGCTGCCAAGGCTGTATTAGCAAACAGTCACAGTGGACTTACCATTACTGACTACCTGCTCTTGAGGCCTGATATAGTTTCAAGATCTGATTGTGGTTCTACAGTTTCTATATGTGTAAAATCAAATAAAAACTGAGGTTTTCAGGGAAGCTGGGGTAGCTTGTAAGGGTGAAGTGAATTTTGCCACAATCCAAAAAGTCTATCAAACTCACTGTGTGTTTACCAGCGGATATTAAATAAGCAAAGAGTTCAAAGAACTGAAAACAGTGAGTAAAGGAGAACCGTCCAAAACCAGACTCATTATAGGAGCAGACCAGACTTTAATTTCACGGGGAGATGAGATGACGTGAACCCTGAGATTTGGGCTTCATTATTATGTAACATTTTTGCCTGGTGCCGCGTCAAAGACACAGGTTTGCTCTCCTCTTGCACATCTGCAGCTCTGAGCACACAGCTGTCTGATCAGACACCGTGTCCGTCAAGTCACTTGCACAACCAAGCACTAGCTCTCCCTGTGGTCATCCCAAGCCTGCAGACTGACTGACACACGGACAGCTGGACAGACTTGTCAGTTGGACAGACAGACAGGAGTTGTGTCACCATGGTTACCACAATTGCTGCCGGTTACCTCCTATTTGCTCCTGACGATGATGCACCGCGGTTACCTGTCTTTCTGCAAGGAGGAGGGGGGTTGGGGGGAGGCTACAGGTTAATGAATGTCATTTAGTTTGGTCTGTTCCAGTAGCTTAAAATGTCAGCGATGTGTTGGGTTGTAATCCACAGGTTTCATATTTTCCAGACAGAACCCAGGAAAGATGGATCAATCTTCAGCATTAGCAAGTAAAACAGTTGATTGTATATTTAACAATCATTCCTTTAATGGACCTTGCTTCCATTTCTCTTCTGCTAATACCTCAGATGCCACCGCCATTTATTCTGCTGAAGTGAAAATATGTGCATTGCACCAAACAGTTTTTTCTTGAGTTTTCTGCACGATACTGTAAAATATAAATATAGACTCTTAACTGGTTCCCAGGCTTTCACACAACCAGCTGTTTTCAACAACATGGAGGGATTTGTGTCTTTTTAGAATTGCTAAAAGCTGAGGTAACTGGGTTTTTACCTGAGAGCAATTTCAACAAAAGTGAAAGGCAAAGCCCTTACACAATGCATCAGTGCGTCTGTGTCTGAATGGCATTAGCGTTGAGAAAAGATTTACTGCTGTGTACATTTGTCACTTATAGCTTTCAATGGATGCCTGAAAGGATTTGACATCTCATTCCATGAATCTCTCATGAGCTACACAATACATTACAGAGCACTCAGCGGTAGAAAGTCTGACTGTTACAGAATTTAGGTAACATATGTTTGCTCACTAACCTGGTTGTGTCTGATTGCTCCAAATTCACCAAGACATCATACAAATCCTGATCCAACTGTAAGGAGGAAAAAAGGAACAGTGTAAGCTATGAGTGTGCAATTCACATCAAATAATGATTTCAGAAACAACATCTTCACCCACTTCCGCTCATTAAATCCAATGATCATACACTGTTCTGGCACTGTCTATGACGTAATTATTAACATAATCATATTATACACGCACCGCAAAGTACAGCTTGTTTGCATCACGTCCAAATTCAGAGACAATATTTACAACTCTCAAGCTCAGGAAGCATTACAGAGGATAATCTCACTGCAGTCAGTTGAAACCCAATGTCCTAGTTCTGCTTTATTGGGCCAAAAATAAGAAATTAACTATAACACACTTTGCATATGGTTTAAAATCATTCAACAATCATTTTCTTGTCATTTGTTTCCTGAGCTGAAATTCTTAAATTCTATGCACGCATGCAGGTTGTGATGTATCTATTTATTTTATTTTAGTATTATTGTCATTATTATTATTATTTTTCTTCTTCTTCTCTCTCTTCAAATAACAAATTGTACACTTAAAATGCTTAAAGTAACTTAAAGTAAGAGTTGTAACAGGGTAGGCATTATAAGCTATGCTTCAGCCTATTCCTTTTCGGTCCAATTATTTTCTTTGATTTATTTATTTATTTTTCTTCTCTTGTTTTTCTTTTGTACATTATTGTCTTACTGTATTTTGATGTTCTTTGTATTATTATTTTCCTTTTGATTGTAAAAAAATATATATATATTTTTTTAATGAAACGTATCGACCGAAATAAACTAAACTAAACTAAAAAACTAAAAAACTAAAACTAGGTTTATTTTGCTTGATCTTTATTTAAATGCAATAGCTAAATGAAAGAGTCTCACCCTGCTCATTTCCTTGTGAAACTTCTCCTCGAAACCAGCCAAACTCTGGAAAGTGCTGACGTAAAACCCAACACGACTAGAGAAAGGGAGAAACAGAGGGGGAAAGAGGGGCAGTATTGACTGCATTACTGGCTTGGCTTAGTTCGATAGCCTGTGAAGTTAAATGTGGCACAGATGCAAGTGAAACATAATTATAGTACCTATCCATCAACAGAGAGATCAATCTGCACTGACACTCACACGCACACGCATACACACCTGTTCCAGAGTGAAGGTAATTCCTCCTGCAAGTCAATATTAATCTCCTCAAACACTTTCTGGGCTCTCTCCAACTCCTCTTCAGCCTGAAACACACACACATACACGTGAGTTTGTTTGATGTACTATAGACTATGACAAGATATATACACCCACATAACATCCCCTGCTAGTTATGATTAAGCTTCAACTTGGTTTGGCTACAGCTGTGTTGCTGTTGTCATTGTCATTTTGTCTTCACTGCGTAACATGTAACATTGGAGTGTGACAGGGAACACGGGCAGAGACAGAGAGCCTGACATGCAGAAGACTTCTCCAAAATGAGGACTTCCTAATCACGTGACACCACCTACTGTACCAGGGCATTCCTTATCTTTGTTACATAGGAAGGATTATGTAAGAGTATTGTGTACCTGGCTCCTGGACAGACTGCTCTGGGCAACGTTGTGTGCAGACAGGATACCCTGAGCCCAGCCTGGAGTGGCTCTCTCCAGCAGAGAGGAGGGCTGGAGGAGAGAAAACAGGTTCATATGGTAAAAAACCTTCATAAAAGCAGTTGATACACACTGAGGCTTAGGTATCAGACTACAATGGGTTTGATTTACCTTGGTAATTTTAATGCCCCCATCCTTTTTCTTGGACTTGTGTGTGGCAGAATAGTTGTGCCTGGCACTGTCGAAATCCACCAGCTTCCTGTCCCTCTTAGCTATACGAGCCTGGACAGAGAAGAAGACAGAAAGAAAAGAGGAAAATCAACACTGGTGTTATTTAGTGTCAGGAATGAGATGCCCGGTTTTCATGCTCCACAAAAAAGTTACGTTTTTTTCCTAACTATTAATTATAACTACTGTATGTTAAAGCAGATATCAGTGGAATGTTTTTGTTAATATAAGTCCTAAATAGTCCTATTTTCCGTCAGCAATCACTTACATGGAGTGTTTCAGCCGTAGCACGAGTCTCTCCTTCACTCTGCTCTGCTGTAAACCGAGGAGAAAATTTTCCTTGTGGGATACAAGTGTTATCCAATGAGGAGAGAGAACGGCATGAAGGGCTGTGTGTGCAGCCAAGGGGTGCGCGTGAATGTGGTGACGTAGCACGAGGACCAATAGATGCATGACGAGGGCGGGGGCTGCTAACTCATGCTGCGTTCAAGGAAACTCGTACTTTGTGTTTTTCCTTCCTGTGAAGTCATACCAGTTCGATTTGGTACGAGTTCACGGGTCGGAAGTTACGAGAGGCCGTTATAGGGAACTTTCACAGACAACAGGACGGTAAAAACACGAGCTATGGGTTACCTGGAACGCTACAGAGTCGTAGTTGTGACTTGAAGCTGTAACTTACGGTTTCAAAAGCCTGCCTTGAACGCAGCATTAGCCGAAATGGCCGTGCCGCTGATATCTGCTTTAAGAATAGTATTATGTGTAGGAAAGCCTTGCTGCTACTGCATGAATGCCTGATGCCAACCATTTCCATATAACTTTAGTGTACAGTATGTCTTTCTGACTATTCACCTTACCTTGATATCAGGGAACTGGCCCAGGTAAGTATCCATGGAGATGAGGGCATGATCCACCAACTTCTGGTGGTAATCGGTCCACAGCACATCGCAGTCCTGCAGCACAGATTGGTATTATAGCGCAATAAAAATCTCTCCATCTCTCAGCGTTAACTCCAGTTGCTAAGGTGCTCTGTCTTAACTAACTGCCTTAATCTTGTATTGAATTGGGAACAAATTGAAATCCTATTAAGTGCAGCTACAGTTGAGTAAAACAAGAGCCATTAATCCAAAAGTAATTTCAAGAGCAAACAAGAAGAATTCGAAGAGCTACTCATTCTGCACCAACCTGTAAAGCAATGATATATGATTTCTATCTAACTATGCACCCCCATGAAAATACACTGCAGCTATATGTAGTATATGGATATACATCATTCTGTCATACAGTCAATTGCTGTCTCTTAAACACATTTATAAAAGTGTCTCTGACCTCCAAAACAGAATCCACTTCGTTCTTGCCTAGCCACTCGGGTTCATACATGTCACCCAGACATGACTGCAGGTTCTTGGAGGACTCGTGCATGGCTGAGGACAAACACATATACTGTACATTACGATGCATTTATATTTACAAGCTGAAGTGTGTATTTGTACATCCATTGATCTACATGTGTTCAGTCATCAGCATGACTCGGGATGGGCTTGTATGTATGTTTCACCTTTCACTGCCTCTAGGTATGCTCGAAGGTCCCTCTGCAGTTTGCTGCCTTCCGCCTGTCAGTGAAACATACAAATATGAGGCTTAGGACACAAGAAGTGGACAGAGGAGCCACATACAGAGATCTATTTGAGTTAACAGAAGTTGGTAGATGCCAGAAGGCCTGGTGAGCTACCACTTCTCATAAAGATGGTTCATTATATCATATTTTGAACAGAAATGAAACAGGAAAAGGTGATTTGGAGGCTAATTAGAAACAACAACAGGTGCACTCACATATTGTTTGGTGAAGTTGATAACTCCCTCCTCAAAGGCAACA
Source organism: Decapterus maruadsi (assembly GCA_030347415.2). Lineage (NCBI taxonomy): Eukaryota > Metazoa > Chordata > Actinopteri > Carangiformes > Carangidae > Decapterus > Decapterus maruadsi. The sequence goes on along the minus strand of CM064902.1, from coordinate 12,348,320 downwards.
TCTTTGGTCTCGTCAGCTTTGCCAAGCTTCTGGAGGACCTGTACATCAAACAAATAATTACATTAGTAATGTAGCAATTGATCCTGCTCAGTTTTCAGTGTGTAGGCCTGCCACACAACTGACAAGATGCTCCAAAAAATACACTCAACATGAGGATTCACATGTCTGTCTGGGTCTCTCTTTCTCACACATACACAAGGTTAAGTTGAAATATTGTAGATTGGAAATAAATTGTGTAAAACAGTAAATGGCATGCACACTCACACACAATGTGGCCAATCCTACAGTACACTGAACCCATTCAATGTGTATACCAATGTGCAATAGCTCTACGTGCGAACCATGTGCTTTTTGTCTGTCTGCGTGTCTTTAACACAACATTATGCTTTTTGACAGACAAGTAGCGCCCCCTGTCATTTATTCCGCGCACAACTCACAGGTGCATTAACGCACAGACTAGGCCCCTTATTTACCACTTCCTATACATAATGCAGCATGGGTGTTACATATCATCTTGGTGGCGGGAGCATGTCTAAAGAGTGGGCTGCCGTCAGCATCTCTGTAGTTAAATCCCTCGCGGAAGGAGCCAGGTATTGGCTTAAATACCACAACCACATCATCATCAGTCGTCAGGCTCAATTATGAGTCAGGCCTATACTGCACATCTGACTGCACTCTGAACGTGTCCGCTGCATGACATTGACTGAAATAAGGTTGAAGTGGACACCCCCATCCCCAAACACAGGATCTTAATATTATGATGTCGTGATGCGACACTGCGCCTCGGTGCTGGGGGGATGCGGCACTGCTGCCTCGCAGCTCGAAGGCCTGAAGCATCATTCACACCTCCCCTCTCGCGTATTAACGTGGAGCAGAAGCAGGTCTCAGCTTACCTTTTCTTGAGCTCTGGTTAGTTTTTTCTGGACGTTGCTGGCCACTTTCCCTGCAGTCAGCCCCTTCCCCAAATTCAACTCAGCCATCTTGTAGCGTAAATCAGTCTCTGGATGCGGGAGGGAAGGAAGGGAATCAAAAATAATAACGATCGGAAGGACCGCTACGGCGACGGTGGAAGCAAATTCATCAATGTCCAGTGGAGAAATAACGTCGGTGAATGTAATAATGAAATGTTATGATCTATCTACACAATTAGGCCTGTGTGTGTGCAGAAAGCTAAGCTGTATTCTCTGTTACAGAGCCGCTGTGTGCGCGTCCGTGACAGAGGAGGATGCTGCCAGAGATGCTCTTAAAGGCGCAGCTGCATGGAGGAGGCTGGAACTGGTGGATGTCAAATATTAATCAAATCAAATGTTTCGGGTGAATATTGCGCTTTTTAAAAAAATGTTCATCGTTGTATTTTTTGCATGGATGGTGTTTTTTGTTTTTAGGCTACTTATTTTTATTATTATCATTATTATTATTTCCATTATTTTATTTTTTTCATTTGAGCTTTGGAACCCAGGACCAGGAGCTACGATCTTAAAGACAGTTTATATGTTTTAGAATAAAATAGGCTAAATATCCCCATGAACATTCATGACTGACCAGAGACAGTGAGCAACACAATAACAGCTGGATGAAGCAAACAACCCCCCAGGCACTGATGCTTTCAACTTATGTGTCTCCGTGAGATATACTATGGTTACGTAACACGTTAAGTGAAATGCAACATGGACATCAGAGAGAGAGAGAAGCCCCACAGTCCAGTGACTCGAGGAATTAACAGTCGGGGATTATACTGCCCTAACAAGACACCAATGAAACGGGCGTGGAAATATTATAGATGAAAGAAACACCATTATCAGATTTAAAAACAGGTTTCAGTTATTTTTTTCTGCAGTAGGCTAAGTTACGCGGCAGTGCCGTAAATGAGCAGGTTAGCAAAGTGGGTGGCCACTTGCTCTGATAACCCGATGAGTCCTTTTCTTCGATGATACACTGAACTACATCTGCCACCATCGACAGCATGGATTTGTGTGTATGGGGTTTCACTGCTCGGCGAAAAGCTGGGTTATTCACCGGGAGATGGCGCTGTTGGCCCACACCCACAAAAAAAATAGAAGACCTTCAAGTTTTCCCACTTTTTTTTTTTTTGCTTTTAAATCTGCCAGTTTTTTTTCTTTCTTTTGCTCAAGGGCTGCAACAGCCTGCTGAAGGATTAAGGCTCTGTAGAAGTTACAGAGGAGAGACTGTTTGCAATTCAGTGTGAGCTCTGAGTGATGTTAGAGGTCAGTTCATGCTGACCTGCTCGTGACTACAAGTTGGTTAAAGTGCTTAACCACCCTTGTAACACACTAAGTTACCTCTGTGATCATTTCTCATCCTCTTTCATTATCAGCAATTAAAATGTCACGGTAAAGTACTAAAGCCCCCTACTGTCTCAGGTGGTTGGTGCTGCTGGGAGCTCTCCAAGGTGCTGATCGCACACTGGCGCTGGTGCTGATGGGACTGACAGAGGTCTCTGAAAAAGCCACTTGTTTTTGTTTTGTTTTGATTTTCCTCCCATTACCCTGGGTGTAATTATAGCCTATCTCTGTTGCATAATCTCGCACGAGAGCATGTTTAGGAGAAATCCTGCTCGCATGTGAGAGGAAAATGGTTTAGTGTTAAGGAGGGTGCGTTTCAGAGAGGGTGATTATCCAGTGTGCCAAAACAACAAACCAACAAACTCATTCCGTTATAGGAAACATCAAATAACAGATGTTGTTATGTCTGAACACTGTTGCTAATTAAAAAGGAATATATCGGTGGTATATAATTATTCCGATGATACCAAAAGCGCCCTGTTTTCTTTGTGTATACACCTCCTTTGTATCTTTACTGTGTCCCTATTTTTTTTTTTTGGCTGTCTTTTCCTCTCTCCCACACTTTCTCTCTCACCTCCCTCCCTCTTCCTCCCATCCCCTTTCCCTCCTCTCTTCTCTTCCTACCCGTCTCTTTATCCTCGACAACAACAACATTTGGCCACGAGTCACCAAGCCCATTCGTTCCCATATAATCACATGAATAGCTCCTTCTCCTCTCCACTCGCCCCCCCTCTCCCACCCTCACACACACACACACTACATACACACAGACACCCCCCTCCTGTGCTGCGGGAATGGTTTAACCCGTTGAGAGTGTGAGAGAGGGTTAGACACAAGGAGCACAAAGGAAGCGCGCACACACTGGTCGTTTAGGAGGGATATGATTGGGGGGGTGAATGATGTAAACATGGAATAAAAAAGCGCAAGTCTGCATCTCCATTTCCCGTCGCACTTGCATGGTCCATTATCGGCGTTCAATATTACATGAGGTGCTGGCCAACAACAGGCGTCTGTCTGGACAACGGGAGGCGGGCAGCAAGTGAGAAATAAGCCAAGAGCGGAGGAGAGAAGACAAGAGAGAAGAGGACAGGAGAGGAGAGGAGAGAGGAGTTGAGCATTGTTTCATCTTCGCTACTAGAAAGGTTTCTGGAGTTGCTCTCTGGCTTTGGAACCGAATCCGGTTCAACTGAACCATGATGCTGGTTCGTTCAAGCTGACCGAGCCGACAAGTGGATATTTCCTACAGTCCTATATTGGCTTTGATTTTTTTGTTAGGACTGTGGATTATGAAGAGCGGAAAACACGCTAATATGTTACATTTCTGAGGTGAGTAAAAAAAAATCTTTGTTCACCTCAATTTTTAGTAGGCTATCATTATTGAACCGAGTCTGACGCGTGCCAACAAATACAGACTAAAGTGGAACGTTTTCTCCACTAATCTCCATCAAACAGCCCCGACGAGGAACCATCCTCATTTCCGAATGTTAAAAATCGTTATAACAGCCAATTACACTGCCCACAGCCTTCTGCCCGTCGCTGTAATTGCCTTTGAAAATTAGACACATGGAGGACTGCCCCAGCTCTGCTATTGTTTTCCCTCTATTGTTTTCAAAGCGGAACATTTGGTGCTCCCTAAAGAAGACACGGCCACTTGGAGACCTCTCCGTGGTCGCATATCAGTGACAGCGAGATGAATCCTTCATGATGTGTGGGGATTAATTATTTAAAGGACTAAACATTGAATTTGATACATAATTGGGCTGGACAGCGTGTAAACACCAGGAGGCAAATTGATTGAAAGTCACGTGCACCCACATTCTATCTATCTATCTATCTATCTATCTATCTATCTATCTATCTATCTATCTATCTATCTATCTATCTATCTATCTATCTATCTATCTATCTATCTATCTATCTATCTATCTATCCTCTCTTCATTGGGGAACAGTAATAGCACATTAAACATCCTTATAATTAGTAGTTTGCCAGAGCAAAGAAGAAGTAATTATAGGCAGCGAGCCTGCTGAGCTAAGTGTGCAGGCATTTTTCTTGTATTTCTTTTGTTAAGCATGCAAATGTTGCCTACCACGCACTAGTTCTCAGGCAGAGCTTGAACCCATGTGTTCTCTTTCCAAGTTCTGTGTCTTAGGTTACAATGATTGAAAATGGATCAAAATGAAACCCATTCTATGTAAAACACAGAAAAACAGCTTTAGTTGTCAGCTTCATCTTCATCATCATCATCATCATTTTCTTGGGCATTAATCGTGTGTTTGGTTTTGTGAGAGCAGTGTGCACAGCTGTCCATGTCGTATGAGGAAGAGAAACATGAACCATCCACCCAGAGCAGAGTGTAGACATTCACATGCTGTGTGTGCTTTCTACTACGGGGGGAAGTAAGGAATATAACACTGGCATATGAAGATGATTACACAGTGATGAGTTCTGACTTGCTTTGAAAATGACAGATTACAAGGAACATTTTTTCATCTGGGCATGAAAAATGACCAGGTGCATCCTATTAGAGAAAGCTAAATTACATCCCCTGACTGACCCCAGATCTCTAGATATAATGATAGATTAGAAGGTTGAACTGTGTCTGAATGGTGTTTGCTGATGAAAGGATGCCTTGGGAAGAAGCATGAATAAGATGGAGTGTGCATGATTGTTACAGTAAGAAACCATTGTGCTGCTCATTACTGAGTGTTGTTGTTCAGCTGATGCACTGGAGAGGGCTCTAGTGTCAACCCACAGGGGTTTCTTGCTTGGTAGTGTTATTAAATCTTTTAATAAGACTCGCCTCCAGTCTGTGAATCATTTCCTGAGCTGAACTGTGAACATGCAGCCTTGAGCCTTCCCACAGATGAAATCAAGGTATGTTTAAGGAAATTAATAGTTCAGTGAAGCTGCCACGTGAATAAGTAAATAATGGAGCTCAGATTTTCAGATGGCAGGGGCAGAGAGCAGCCCCCCCACCCCCTCCCTTTGCCTCCCCATTTCTAAGTGTTGTTACTAGGGAACAAACATATTTACCTTCAGCTCAGCAGGCACCCAGCCTTCAACTTCTCCTTCACTGGAGCATGAAGGGACCCAACAAGAGCCTGGAACAGGAGTTACTGAGTAATATTAAAGTGTTTTACATTTATGATTGATAAGGTGCATGAGGAGTCTGTGAGACACCGACACAGAGAGGAGAGGAGACAGAGGAGACACATATGGGACTCATCCCTATGGCATTCAAAAAGTCCATTAAGAACTCAATTGCGATCCTCAAAAGGTGTTTTTCCCATCTTTGCCTTTGGCTGGAAGTCAAAAGTTCTGCCTCTGTGTGACATTTTCACTCTGGCAGAGGTGAGGGGAAGAGCTTCCTCAGATTCGTGAAGCCAAAAGAAAAATATCTTTGTTTTTAGACCTTATCTCTCGAAAAAATATCTCCCCAATGCCTTTGAATACTTGAAAGGAAAAACAGCCCAGGAGAGACAAACAAACAGAAATGCTGGCGAGCACAGAGAGGACGGCAGCTTTCAACCGCACAAACATTATTTTAAACTGCAAAAATTGGCCTCATTGTTCGGTATTTTATGATAGGAGTGCTTTTAGTAATAGTTCCCGAAAATTGAGAGGGGGGAGAGGACATCATTCACACAGATGATACAATTCATAGATTGCCTGTGTTGCAATGCTCACACTGCGCAATGCTTTGATGATGGGTTATATAAGTGCAGTGAACATAAGCCAAAAAGACTCAGACTGAAGACGGAGCTCTAAACGTCTACCGTGGCTTCTCTGTCTGACAGAACTAGTCTGCAACAGGCCTCGGCGCTTTGCTTAGATATTTAAGGGAGAGATGGATGACGGGTTGAAGAGGGCAGCCGGGAGCAAAGCCGGGGAGGACCGTGGGTGAATATGGGAGTTATTAGAGGAATGAATATGAAGAGCGGCGCGCAGGGCGAGAAGGTAGGAGGACAACGCGAGAGACGGCGGGGTGATGACAAATGGAAAGTGGGGAATGAGCAGAGACTGAGATGAATACAAACAAAAAACACCCAGGAGAACCCCACTCCCATAAAATTAGGGGCATAGACTTCAGCCTGGATGATTAGAGAGGAGAAAGAGATGGGGAACAAAGAGAGGGAAGAAGAGTTAAAAGAGGAGTGGAGGTGGGGGTGGGTCGGGGGGGTAGAGAGGAAGGATGAGTGTAAGAGAAGAGGAAAGAGAAAGGGTAAAGTCGATCCTAATCCCATTAATACACACTAGTGCTGTCCTTCCCACCGGCATCTTCCCATGCACACACACGCACACTCCACACATACACACAGCGTTGTAAAGCTCTGGTCAGACGTGGCGCTGTTTGTTATTCAGCTCACCAGTCGCTGCCTGGACGTCCTCTGTAATGATTTGGCAACTCTATACGCGAAATGTACAGTCGTCAGTACTCCATCAGCGTAATGAGGACAGTGTCAGGTTGAGAGCCACTAGTTTCAACCAGATCCGACTCCCAGCATGCACGAGCCCTCTGGCAATGTGGCGTTTTGTGTGTGTGCGCTTGTGTACGCCTCGCTGTCATGGTGGTTTAAGCTGAAAGGGTCTCCCTCTGCACAATCCTGACAGACACGTCTGCTGTATCCGTCAACATTCATGTTGTACATGCGGGCAATATCTGAGAGATGTGCACGTGGGTGTGTGCACAAATGCTTTTGGTCTATGCTTTAGTAGAGAATATAGTTTCCTCTTTAACACAGCTGTTTGCAGTATTCAACCTAAATGTGGTCAATGGTCAATGGGCGCTCGCTCCTCGTGTGTAATGTATAGCGGTGCTGAACGGCTGTGAATGTGTTGGCCAACAACTAACACAGCAATCAGGAGGAGCAAATGGAGAACAGAGCTACAATTGAATTCAGTAATTCAGGACGGGTCTACAGAGAGACAGAGCTGTGAGCAGCTAATAGAAACAGTAAAACATTGAAGGCAAGGCTTTATACAGAGAGTGTGTACTGTGTGTGCATGTTTGTGTGCCTGTGCGCACTTGTGTGTGTGTGTGTGTTACTCGAGTCTACAGCCTCCAGTCGTGCGTTCTCACCATCACAGACAAAAAGGTACTGTGTGTTTGCCCCTGGTGGAAAGGAACCAAGTGTATTTGCCCAGTTCCTGCTCTCCTGCATTGGATTTGAATACTGCTCCTTTAATGCTTATTCCCTATTATATTTCATACACAACAATATTATCTTTAATTATTAAGGGTGGATTCACTTTTGCAGGAATGGTCTTCTATGCACCTTCACAGCTAGAAGCTACCCAGTTGGACACAGTGTGACCAGTAGCCAGCGAGCAGCTTCACTGCAGCAGGTGGTGTTAAAGCCTTGATCAAGGGCACCGCGGGGAACCGGAGACGTTGATGGGGGTCGGATATGTGCCGCTCTTTCACATTCCCACCAAAACTTTTGTTTGTTTACTTTTGTTCTAACATAACCTCTACATTTAGTTACTTTGTAGATGATGATCCTCATAGTGAACATACAAGAGTGCATTAAAGTTACTGATGTGCCATTTTTTAAAATGAGCTCCACCTGTATCAGATACAGCATTAGAATGCTGTTTATATACTAATGCACAATGACAAAGACCAGTTACTAGAATGGTTTTTACATTATATTCTGTGGATAATACCTAGAACAACACATTTAAACAATTTCCGTTTCTGCTATCACTGCCGTTACTTGAGTCAAAGAGCTGAATACTTTCACTGTATTGATAGTGTCTAGGCATGCAAAGCATTCATGTCTCCAGAAGAAAAAAATAAGAGGAACATTTTCTTTATTCTTACTATTTTTCACTGCTCTCTGAAAGTAGAAAAACATAACAAAGCTGTATGAAAGCATAATGGATGCCAAATTTGTCTTTAGCAACAGCATTGATCGCAGTCACCTGTGTAATACCTGTTGTTGCAGGTATTTCAAGTGTTTGTCTCAACATCGGCTCATGGGGGACATTTAAAAAGAGACAAATGGCTCCACGTGGGATCGGAGACGAATGTAACAGTGTGGCTCAAAGTAGGTCTAGTGTTCGGCGGGAGGAGAGGAGAGAGAAAGAGCAAGAGTGGTGGAAGGCAGCAGTGAGATAAATGATGCTGGAAAGAGAGAAGATGAAAGACAGGGAATGAGCCGTAATCTGATGAAAGCCTCTTTACTCCCCTGTCACCTCACCTTCAGGCCACAGGCACCAAGGCTTATAGGGGATCAATGCCGAGGCCACCGGCATACGCACACACATTCACACTTCACATTAAGTGCTCTGTTGCTGCCCATGACACACAGAGCAACACCTTTAAGGTGCGTCGGGGATCAGCGCATGGCAAAGCAGTCTACTCTTTACTCACTCATACAGGTGTCGCCACTTAGTAAGTAGACAAAAAGGATGGACGGATGCACAAGAAGGAAACAAATTGATAGAGATTAGGACCTCATTTATCTTGTTTTGTATGTGTGTGTTTGTGTGTGTATGTGTGTGTGAGGGGTCTCTAGGTCACTCAGACATCTCAATAGACTTGTAGCTCAATGGAACAGAGTGGGAGTGAGAGGGGAAAGTTTCTCTGCTCCCATACAAATAACCCATCCTGCATTTAAACCCAATGACCCGAGCAACCAAACGGCCAAGGCCAAGACTGTAGAAGCTGTGAGTTTCCTCTCATCAAGTTTGTGTTTTACAGATGTATGCATGACGGAAAGGACTGAGAATCTGAGGAGGAAAAGGCATTTCAAATGTTTAAATTGTGAGCAAGAAAAGATTCTCTTTCAGCACAGACTGAATGCAAGCTGGCTCTGAAAAGGCCTTGAATTGCATGTATAGGCTGTGGGAAATTGTGACAATAAAATGCAATACATTGCCTTTAGGAATATTAGTGTATCTTTGTTTTCTTATGATTCATATTCATATGCTTATGAATCAGTGGAATCTGTAGTATGAAATTCAGCTGAAAGAATTTTTGGACAATAGAAATGCCCTCAGGAGGATGAGGATGCTGTGAGACTCTAACATCTGTACTAATGACTACAAATCACGGCTGATCTGTAATACTTGTATCTGCTGTACATAAGTCTGTACAGAATCTAAGCAGCCCAATTAATCAAGGATGCAATGCAACAATGGATGCATTTGGAATAAAAAAGGTTATCTGCGTGCCTTGGTTACTATGCCAACTGTGTGAGCAGGGAGCTCGCAACTGCACAGTGGCTTGTTAAGAAGTATACCTGCAACAAATGATTATGTTCATCTTCAATTACTTTGTCACTGGAATTTGTAGAATTTGTCTGGCACTCATGCCTAGTCACTCAACCTTAAGACCAGTCATTTTGTAAACTGCTGTTTGCCTGACAAACATTTCAAAACACACAAAGACAGCAAACCGAAGAGGTTCTCACTCAGACAAATACTCACATTTGAGAAGATAGAAGCAGTGAGTGTTTGGAGTTTTTCTATAATAAACAACTTTGATGTAAGCAACACTTTCTAAATAATTTGGTAAATACTGGGACGTGGTAAAAATGCTGAGTATTACTGCATCACTGTCGTACTTCTGAGTATCCTCCTGCATCAAATGCAACCAGTGCATATGTACTCCTTTTTTAATAAAAAAATGTAGTGTCTCACTCCATCAAGCTCATTAAAATACAAATAAATTACAAATAAAGACACACACAATAGTGTGGAGATAATTTCGAGTCGCATCTCATGGTCTGTGTACTGCACCTTTAGTCACATATGTTTGGAGGAGATGAGATTGGAGTGTTTTGATATACAGTATTTTCTTTGTAACGTTTGTGTCGAATACTAATTAAAGTCTCTCGCTCTCTCTCTCTCACACAGTAGTAGTCTCCCTGGTGACAGATGGGCTAGATGGAAACACAGTCATCCTGTTAGTAACCATGACATCAGCAACACTGTTACTCACTGTCACATGCACATGGATGCTCTCCCTCTCTACTTTAGAAACAGAGCAGAAGAGAAAAGGTCCTGACAGATAGTAACCATGACATGACCAGGGCCGTCTCTCTGCTCACAATCAACTTCATAAAGCTTATTGGGATACAAGTCCTGGCACAGAGGAATACTGTAAGCCCATGAATGGTCAGATAGAAAGACAAGATTAAAAAACAGCCACAAGAAAGTCTGGTCTCTGTGCAAAGACACAAAGGGCAAGCCGGACAAAGCAGACAGCATGTGGCGTGAAAAGTTGAATAATTATTCCCTTTAGGATTAAACATCAGCTACCCAGAAACACTGACTCACTGCATGTCTATCTCCAGACCAATACATTAATGAATAAATATTCCTGTTTAATGCCATGTATCACATGCATACATTATGTTAGGCCCAGAAGTAGCCTATGCACCAAACATGAAATTCCTGCAAGATAGGCTACAGCAACAGGAGACAGCTAGGGCACATCCACATTCACACCATCAACATAACACTGTTAACTTCAGACAACACAACGATACACAGTCGCCAATGCCTCTAAAAGTAACTACTGCCTTGAGGCCTAGTGGGCAACTTGCTGGGTACTGAAATTACACCACAAATTACTTCCCTGTCTTCGGAAACATTTAGACTTCATGTTCATTTTCATAAACACATAAAATATGATTTATCCACTTCTAGGCTCCAGGTATCAGCAGAATGAGCACGGGGGTGTTTTCCCTACCTGTTAGAAGCGCCAGGTTTTTCCGCCCAACTCGCCGATTCCTCCATTATTTATAGTGCTCCTTTGGTCCATAAAGCTCCACAGATTATAAAAGTCGTTTTGTTTCTCAGAAAGTAGCCTATTCCAAGTTATCCATTGAAGGTTTCTCTACCTTCCTCTCCATTCATGCTCCTGTTGCATCTGCGCCAGTGCGCCTGCGTCAGGTGTGTTTATTTTATTAACGTTCGAGTTTGAAAATGGCGGCCTCACGAAAATCTGGTCCGGTTCTTGGTTCTTCTATGGGAGATTTGGGGGAAAAATCAGCGATCATTGCCGAGTAAGTGTATTAGATACGTCCGTTTATATGAAAAAAAAAAATCGCGTTTTCTTTCCCACAGCTTTGCCAATTTTGTTACCTTGTTGGTAGGCATCTCAGCTGACCTTTCAGAGCAAACCATTCGGGATTTTTGGGGGGGGGGGGGGGTAAAAAAATATGTGCAGTTGTGCTTTTAGCTAAACGATGTTGGTGCCATATTGGTGCTAGCATGCATAGCCTGCCAAATCAAGCTGAATACCTACGTGGTGATCCTCTTAGTATCTTGTTAACTTTACCAGGGGGGCAAGCTTGATATCTCACTAACAGGTTTAGTGGCATTAGCAACATTTGGCCTACAGTTAGTCACTAACTAGACCTCTTCATCCTGCTTTAGCCTACTGAACTGTAACCCACTGAACTCCCTTCCTGTGAGTTCTGATGTGTCTTCATACAAATTGTCTGACACAAAATCCACATATGAAGCCTAGTTTTTGGATCCATTCAAGTTTTAAGATTTCTAAAGAAGGGTTTGCATTGCTTTCATCAGTAGGCTCCCTCATTATAAAAATTCAATGGCATCATGTCTTTGCTGAAACAAGTTGTTCCCATTGCTGTGAATCCACAGAACACACTGTGTCCAGAGTTTTCTTGAGACTATTTTCTTGTTGAAAGATGAAAGTATAGCTCCAATGAGGTCTGTTTAAAGCTGAGACTGATCAAAAAAATGTTTCTGGAAAGACATGCTGTTTCTGAAAACTCACAGCTGTTTGTTGCAAGGCAGACATCTCAGAGACCAATATATCTCAGCCCTTGATAACAAAACCATCAGCTTATGTAGATGCCATTAGAGACTTGTTTTCTTGTGTGGAAGTTAACTTTTCCTTGAACGCTAAAAAGACAGTCAACCAACCTGAACTTAACAAGAAGAAATATCTGTGCTTTCTTTTGATTTCTGTCAAGTCAGACCCAGTATCACTGCCTTTAACTTTGTTGTTCCCTGCAGACACACTCGTGAAAGGAGGATGAGGCTCACAGGCACATTGTCCTTGCCTGGAGATTCTAATTATGATAGAAATTTAGTGAACATCATGCTCTCTCTCCCTCTCCCTTTTCTTTCACTCTGCCCCTCTCCCTTTCTGTCCAAACCCTCCAATCCCCACCCTGGAGAGCAGTGTGTCCTCGTTCTGGTGATGCTCTGTCGCCACCGCTCAGTGTGGGGTCTCTGAAATATTCATGCTGACACACATATACACACACACACACCTAAAGACTCACATAGACACAAACACTTTCCTCTTTTCCTCTCTTTATGTTAGAATATTAGAAATTATAATTTATCTTGAAGCAGGATTAGGGAGAAAACACATTACACTCTGATTTCAGTGGGTGCCATCAAAGGCAGAGAGCATATCACAATTGTTGTGACTTTCCATGCATAGTTTGACATTTACTATGTTTTTCAGCTGTGGAAATAATCCTGTTAATCTAGAGCGCAAGAACAAAATTAACCATTCAGGAAAAGTAAAGGGCAGTGTCTTTTGCAGCCAGTTGTTTTCAGATCATGGATCCGCACACCATGGAGGTGAAGGTGCAGTCACTCTGTGCTGTGAATGGCAAGTACAGTTTTGAGGCCACAGAGACAAGCTGGCACAGAGCAGAACAAATCATAAAAAACCTTATTATTGTGCCAGCAGTCCTCAGATTTGATCTGTCACCTCAGACTGTACCCATTTGGAGGAGAGAGGAACAGAAGTGAAACTCCAACAGAGAGAACATCAACACATAGGATGGTTATTACCCTGCCAGCAGTTTTGATATGTAACCTTACATTACTGGCCTGTTCGGCTGACAGTATGCAAACAAGGGTAGGGTTGAGCAAATCAGAGAGAGAACTGTGATCTCTGCCAGAAGTACCGCTGGGTGATTCACTGCCTCCTCACTTGTCAGCAGGGGGAGAAACATGCCCGTGAAACACCATTTAGATGTTTGTTTGTAATGCAGGGTTTACATACCGAAGCTCCCGGGTGGAGCTAACTCAAAATGAAATCATTCAGGTTATCCAGAGGCCACTGAAAAACGGTGATGTTCAAAATAGTGCATCATCCTACAGTACTGTACCTAATCTCAGACAAGAACAATTGAAAAGGAGCAGAGACGTGTCATCACATGTGCCAACTCTGATGCACATCTCATGGAAATGCAACCACCTTATAATTAGCTCCACACATCGGCTCCTATGGTTACATGGTGAGGCAGTGAAGCAAACAATGTTTTTGCAAGAAAGAACAGTGACCTTTAGGTGCATTATTGCTGTTTGTCACAAAGAAAAATCAACAGGGCTGTTCCCCTGCATTCATTTTTATTCGTGGTGTGATGTCTCCCACCATGTGTTTTTCTGGCTGAGTACACTTCTATAACATCATGACAATTTTCACTGCCTCTGAATGTGTAATCACCAACATGCAGATATCAGCTAGACCTATTGCTGCTGTTGTTGGTGGTGGCTACGGCTATCATATTTTTACAAACCTGTGTGCCTCACTGTAGGATACTCTTTTCCTATTACCACAACTTACATCACTTCTTTCCGGTTGCTTTTAACCTGGCCGAACTCCTCCTAATAGTATGTCATGTCGGCTACTCTGTGGGACTGTGGGAAAACGCTAATGTTTTTCCTGATAATGTCATTGCTATGTTCATTGTTCGCCATCAGTTAGCATGGGCTACCAACATAGACCATGATGGGAGTATCATCATCATCCCGTTGCAGATCTAACGTGAATGGCCTAATATGTTGTTGAATTACAAAGAGGCACTAGCTGAATAGGGTCAAGGGTCAGGACTGTTGGTTGCCAGATGCCTCAAAGAAACCATCGCAGATTTGGTTCTTATTATGCACATTCCCATGGAGACGAGCCCCCTGTTACGTTTGTGGGGTCCCTGTAGTTGGTTGTTATAGCAACAGACAGAACGTGACATTGTTGCATAATGGGGTTTTTTCTGCTGTCTTGTTCGGACCTCGTGGGCTATTTTTTAACGTGTCATCGCTCTGTGGTAGTAGCAGAAAAAATGCGTTTGTGTATTTTTATTGGTTTGTTTTTTGTTAACTTATCTAATCTGTATCGTATAGCAGAAGGTTACAAAGTAGCTATACCTTTTTCCTTTTTAAACGACTTGTACTCAGTTCAACATACTGACAATTCTTAACTTACTTACGTTTTTTCTGCTTCCATTCTTAGCAGAAACCAGCAAAGCGTATTATTTAATCTTGTGAAATCACTTTTATCTTGACTGAACTCGTACTTTTTTGTCTTTGTGTGGTGCCACTACAAATGTAGCATGTAGCTTGCTTGTCTGCATGGTGTAGCTAAGAAACCTACCACTTTCTCCAACAATGTATAAGCATTTGCATTGTAAAGAACTTCGTTTTTGTTCCTTGCTTTAGTGTTGGATGCAAAAAAGGAAGAGGAAACCAAAAGAAAGATCAAAGTAATTGCAGTAAATACATTGTCCGCCATTGACATTCTTCTACACCTGGTAAAGACTAAACTTCCTGACCCACAGTTTTTTGTCATTGAAGTTAATAGTTCTTCATAACTCACAAGATCTCAAATGAATATGTAATTTAGTAATTTAATAATATGAAAAAATGATAGAAAAAAAGAAAAGAAAGTCAGCTTTAGAGACTTAATCATTTGCCCACGTTTTCCCTTGTCATCATTTCTTTTTGGCAGTAAAGTAGTGTCCCTTGTCATCCTCAGTTAGATCTCCCTCCCCAGGCAGGGGGCCTGTGGTGTAACTAAGCTGCAGCCTTGACAATCTGTTTCACCACTGGAGTCTGTCGCTCCACAACAGGCAATTATGAACTGGAAATCATCCAATGTGCAGTTCTTGTTTGAATGGGGATACAAACCCAAAATTTTGTCTTCACACGGTATCTACAGTAAGTTATTTTACTTTGAACAGGGGCACCTAAAGGTTTCTTGTGTAACTTACACAAAAGCCTTGTCAATAATTACATTAGTGTCTGTTCGGTTAACGGCAGTCAGCAACTTCATGCTCAAAGTTTGCAGGGAGACAAGAGAATATCCTGATCATCCTCATGATGGACCACTTGGATTTGCACTGCCTGCACTTATCATTCTCTTGTGCACACCCACCCAAATGACAGGCACACAGAGAACTATAGAATATATTTGACTCAAAAACCAAGATTAAGTAAATCTAAACAAATTATATAACAAATGTATGTGACTTTGAAGATTTAGCAGATAGAGCTATCTTTTCTCTTAATACTTCAAACTATCTAATTTATACCTTAAGGAATCCATACTTTTAATGCAGTTTTTGCCCATAGAACTTGTGCCCGGATGCTAACCCTCCATGTAATTCACATTGGCCATTTAGCTGAAGTTTTACCATATCACCGTATCTGCTGCAGCTTAGAATGAAAATCAGTTTTCATGGAGTAACAGGTCTGCAGGAGGGATGGCAGCAGAGTGATGTGATGTGTAGGGAAGTCAATGAACCAGACAGCTGCAGTTCTCCTGCCAATAACTGTCTGTTGAAGTTTTCCCTATCTTACTCGAAGGATTTAACTTCACAGATCAATATAGCGCTACACATTTTCTTTTGAGTTGTTATCATTGCATTTGACATGGCTGTGTAGGAGGCTACAGGTTATATGTTAGTTTTACACTTTGCATTCATAGTACTCAGCTTCTGTTTAACTTGCAGTGATAAGCCTCTAACTTCTCCCAGAGGGAGCTTTACACCATACTGTATCATTAAGAAGGTTAATATTAGCTTACAGTTCATCTTAATATATGTTAATGCCTTTAATTCCCTATTAGTGGTGGCAGTGATGCCCAGAGGCACTGACACAGGTGGGTGTTGCTGACAGAAGAGCGTGTGTGATGAATGATGCTGTCACGCAGGCAGTGTCTTATACACAGGTGCTGACATTTACATGACAGTGGAGGAAATCAAGCAATTATTTATAAAGACACTGCACATGATAAGATACAAGCCCACATTCACTGAATATCAATTGTTTGACTCATCCTTTTCCATACCTTTGCCCAGAACGTTTAAGGTTTTGTGTAATGTTGCGTGTCCAACTCGTGGTTGTCCTCGTTGTGTAAGTGCAGAGATAGTTGTTTGTTGTTGTTGTTGGGCTGTGTTGATGGCTGCTCCCTGTAGGAATCAATAAACCACCAGGTCCATTTGAAATCTGCTCATCACTGAGTTCTTCTTACATCAGCTGGCAGAAATATGATAGTCACGAATCACGACTTCTCCTGTGTGTGTTGCATGCCACAGTGCATCATCACCCACTAGGTCAATATGGAATAACAAGGGCTTACCTCCCCTGTTTAATCATGTAGGCATGTTTGTGTGCACACTTTGTGAATATGTGTGTGTATGCATGCGCAAGGGGGAAAACCAGGATAGGCAGACGGGGATACACAGAGATTTGAGTTTGTCATCTGCGCTCAGACATGACAAATTACTGACCTGAAGGCAGAAATCAGATTAAAGTAAAGGATTTAGAGTGACAGAAATCCAAATTAATACAGGATTTCTAACCTACAGAGAATGCAGACAACAATATTAGTTTTGAGCGAGCTACAGTAGGTAGTTGTCTATTTGCATCTAAGCCAATGTACTATTAAACATGCACCAGTCGGGGCATTGTGTGTTTTTATAATGAAATGCACAAATGCATTGGAGCTGCAACAAACTCTCTTCCTGAAGTCAGGCTGACATGCAGATGCAGATATGTAAAGAAGATGTTAACAGGTCCAGGCACAGGATGCTTGGAGTCAGAGGTGTCTGTGAAAAAGTGATGGAAATGTGTAAAGATTGGGAACAGCTTGTGAAAGTGTGTGTGTGCACGCTCACCCCTCTGCCTTAATGACAGTGCCTTTGAGATGTGAGAAGAGATGTCATGATGGAGACAGAGAACAACCCTGAAGACTGCATCAAAGATGTTGTAGAACTTGTTCCGTGAAATAATGATAATGCAGGGTAAAATAATGACATTTACTTCCATCTAAATGTATCCATTATGGAATGTGTCTGTAGGCTTGGTATGTTTTAATTTGTTCCCCAGCTGGAAATTAAACCACTGGGATTTGCTGGCTGTGTGTGTAGCGGTGTGTGGGTGTGTGGGTAACAGCTTGAGTCTATGCTCCTTGAATCAACCACATTACACTGTGTATTACTTCACAAAATGTGCCTGTAGAATTTTGTTAAATGCAGTTTTTCCTCACTACACCTATAAATGCTGCGTTATCTAAAGCTATGCCAGGGCAGAGTGTGACACAGTGATTGGATGAATTTGCCCTCAGCTATCATCAGCTGCTACATTTGTGAAACACAGGCTGACTTTGATCTCCTTTATTAGCTGATGGTAGAAATACAACCAAAAAAAAAAGCTTGGAGTTGAAGCTTGGGGCGCATCATAATCCAAGATAGTTCTCATAAATACCATTAAGAACAAGCTAAGGGTTGGATTTTTCAAGCAGCTGGTGCCACACACTCCTCACTGATCTCCCTTGATGACCTCGAGGACATACAGTACACAAGTCCGTTAGGTATAAAAGTTTACCAGAGTACATTATGTTCATCTCCACATGACATCTCATTAAATGGAAGGTATGCGTTACACACTGGGATTAAGGAATTAATTATGAAACAACTAATTGCTCAGAAGTGACAAACAGTGTAATAGCATAAGCTCCATTTGCCCTGTGGCGGCATTTACAAATTAAAGTCAATTAAATATAGTAAGTGGTGTCTAATTATATCACAGTGAATTACTGGTGCAATATAATTATGATTTTACATGAATGATTAGGTTAGGAAATGCTTTACTTCAGGTTAGGATCAATACTTGTCAATCATACATATATTTTTTTCCTACATGTTGGCTTTTGGTGCAGTTACTCTTCAGGACAATATTTACATTGATCTTTTGCACGGTTTCAAGCACATATTGACTGCATGGAGTTTCTGTCCCTGACTTCCTCTCATACTAGAATCCAAAAAATAGGATGTATTCGCTTGGACTTTTTAGTTTTTAACATATATTCCAGTACTATGTTTACATTTTGTCAGGGGAACTCATTATCTCAGACCTGCTGTCCCACTGAATCATCAGTTCCTGGCATTACACTAAAACCTCAGCTACAGCATCACAGAAAGAAATTGATAATGCTCTAATGTTTCAAAATGTTTGTCCCGCCCTTTTCAGACAATAGTGAAACATTATACAGTACATGGTCAATAGACACAGCACTATATGACGTTATGTTGTGTTATTCCCAGTGGGTGGAATCAAGACCAAGTAGAGGTGGTTCAAAAGTTATTTTTTGTTAGTTTTTTTAATCCTCCTAGAAAAAAAGAGTTCCTGTGTCACAAATTTCCCACACCATGTGCAAATTCAATTCATGCAAATGCATTCTGTTGATCTTTCCATGGCAACTATTTAATTATGTGTGCACTGCAGACCTTCTGCTATTGATCTAATCATTCACAACTGTTGGCAACAATGTGTTGATGCTACCACTCTACTGTATATCCAAGTGAATGATAGTGACTGGATTTTATTTTTCATGTCGATTGCTGCAGTAGTTGTGAGTAGTGAGAGAGGCTCCACTCTGGCAGCAGACGGGGCCAGAGGCATTATGTTTTCCTCTTGTACATCCATCAGTCTGTTTGTTTCTCATGAATACAACAGCTCAGTGACGCTGTGAGGGAATGTTTTCAAACTTGGCATAAACCATCACTTGGACTCAAAGATGAACATATTAGATTTTGGTGGACAACGATCAAAGGTCAAGACCACAGCAAAACAGTATTTAGTTGGTTTGTTGGTTGGATTACAGCTGTAATCTAATTGGCTGGTTGATTGGGAGCCTTATCATGATTGGTCGGACTGTAGCCATCCCCTGCTTGTTGTCATTGAGTTGCACTGGACACAAAATTTCACATACATTCAAACTGGTATCATGCTGGTGGTTAAAGGTCAAAGGTCAAGGTCACTGGGACTATTCATTCATTCTTTTTGCCGTAACTCAAGAATTCAGATAACAATTAAGACAACATTTCACACAAACGTTTAATATTTTATACGATTCTGGAGAAGCAGATGTGTAACCTGAAACTAGCCTGTGGGATGCTTAGAACCACAAAGCAGTAATTCTAGTCTCAAAATCATAGAGGATACTCTATCTGCTTTGTCCTCACTCCTGAGTACTTCAAATGAAAAATCAATAATCACTCTCCCCTCTCTCCTTTTTCTCTCATTCTTTCTCACTCCTTCCCCCTTTCTCCATCACTGTCACCATTTGCAGGAAGACACGTCTCTGTGGGTAAGGCCCACTGATCCAGACATCCCACACACCCCTTTATCCCTCACCCCTGCCCCCTTCCCTTCCCTGCACCTCCGGCACCATGACTTCCACCAGTCAACTCCTGGGTTTGGCGGAGGTCGGACTCAGGTGCGACCAAGAGATTGAGAGAAAATACGAGATTGTGCCCTCGGTGGTCTGCTCCATGTGCTGCCTCTTTGGAATCATCTACTGCTTCTTTGGTGAGTGATGATGTAGTCAAAGCTGTGTTCATATGGTCTGAGCTGGTTCGAAAATGTATCTAAAAAATTCCCATGCATTAAATAGGATCACTGAAAAATGTGATTTTATAAAAAGCTTGAAATTGCTTTTCAGGGGTTTCTTGTATCATTTAGTCTGGTGTCAAGGGCACATGTTTGTGTGGCTATCATCGCACTTCACTGAAAAGAACTGCAACCCTAAAGAATACTGTTTTTGTAGAGAACTATATGACTTTTCATCTGAGCTTTGTGTTATCTACAGGAACAAATGTAACAATCACACTACTTTCTTTACTTAACATTCCCTTGACAGAATGATATCACATGCCCATCATCCACCACATTCTATTTTATCACTTTGAATTTCATTCTTTTAAAAGCTTTAACTGCTCCTTTACTGGAAGAACAGAATTTGAGATTCTTGGCATAAATAAACGGATGCATTAAGTAATTAAGCTGTAGCATTAATGACTCACTGAAGAGTGACATGTACAGTGTGTTCAGAGAGAATCTTAAGCTTAAGCTATTTAATCATGAAGCTGCAATGTAACAAAATCTGAATGGACAGTTCTTTATTTAAGGTTATTAAATCATGCAACCGGTTGATCATTTCTTGCTCATACTCTATGGTGTTTTGTACTATTGTTTTTAAGACCCTCAAAGAATTGTTCTCTTGTTTTTGAGTGTGAGTCAATATTGAGCTTGGGTGGGTTAGGTTAGGGCAGATTGAGCTACTGTGGCATTTCCATAACATACAATATTTACTTTATTTGAGCCTCATTTTGTGCCCACAATATAAGTGCATCTGACTGCACCATAAGTATTAAGGGCTCATCCTAATGCATTTGGATGTAAAATCATTATAGCAAAGCGCAATCAATAAATAATTAGAAAGAGAAAATCTGCTGTAATGGCTACAGGCTGTCTACATTAGGGTTGTTTGTGTTGCTAAAAAAAATGATGGGTCGAAAATTGTCTCTCCTCTTGAATTGTGAGCAGGAAAATTGCATAAAAGTGCTCAAATAATGACACTGCATTGAGAGTGTCTCCTGCATCTCTGTCCAAAGATACAATTAATTTTTGTGTACTGCCTTGGGTTGCCTTATATTTCTCCATGCTGTCTTTACACCAGTTAATGATGGTTTACTCAGCAGCTGTAGGAATGCAGGCACAGGAGGTCAGATTACATGCTGATTGTTTTTCCCCCATGTCATCTTTGCCTTTATTAGACAGTTAACAGAATAAAAGGGAGCTTTTCAACTTCCACCTGTCAGAGTCCCAATGACCTGATTTAGAATTAGCAACAACTTGACCAACAGGATGTGCAATGCATACTATCCGTAAGTTCATTTCCAGACAAGAATACAGAATGCACATTATAACTGTGCAGATCATCCCATAAGAAGGTAGAAATGTGTTAAACCCAAATCCTAACACAATACACAAGCAGCTTGATTTCTTGTTCATTGCCATAGTTTTATCTATGACCTTTTGAAATAACCTACTGTATAAAATAAATGCTTACACAATACCTTTCCTGCCAGGAAGAGAGACCCTCCAAATTAAGTTATATAAGAATGTCAAGGAGGAAGATAATAATTTATATACTATTCTAATTAATTTATAAAATACAAAATTGGAAGTAAACAAAAAACTCTCAAAAATGTCTTAGTTTTTATTTTATTTTATTTTATATTTTTTGATATTCGAAAAACACCTACAGGTATGCTATATTTTGGATGAATATTAATGTTGATGCTGGAAGTTGGTTTGGTGCATGCAGATAGAGCTGAATTCAGTGAAGCAGACAACATTAACATTCACTTCATATGTCCTAGTAAAATATTGGCACCCTTCCCTGCATTATAAACAGTATACAACAAGACTGCTGGGGCTTGTGAACCTGAAATAAAATAGTTGGATGGATTAGGAATAGAGAACATTGCTTATCCTTAACACTTACAGGGCAGAAAATGTCAAGTTTGCCCTCAGGGTTGTGTCAGACAAAAGAACATGCTGTATTTCACTTCAAATATTCAGTTGTACTTTCAGCACACTTGTGACTTCTTGAATATATTTCATTGCTGCAAACAATACAACAAAAGCTAAAAAAGATGAAATGGAAATAAGAGCGAGCGAGGTAAACAAATAGGCCTACTACAATTTCAGTTGGTTAATGTTATGGTGTTGTATATAGTAAGTAGGAACAAAAGATTTAATAGAAATGACAGAGTCAGTGTCAAAAGCAGTTGGAGTGGGGAGAGGCGGCACAGGATAGCACCTATAATTCTTGACTTCAGCCAATTGCTATTGTGTTAGCATATTTTCGGTGGGAAAACAAACCAATAACTGCAATGAAAGTAGCCTGGAAGAAAAGATAAAAATGTGTAGATCTAGCTCTTAAAAAAAAAAAAATCGGTTCTACAAATGAGACACAATTCATATTGTTTCTCAGAAAACCCCACAGTCATATTTGAATTCTGCTGGTTATCAGCAGGGAAATTGTTTCTCCGTGCTGATACAGTAGATGCCTCTTGAGAGATGCCTCTGAAGAATGTGATTATAGTTCGAAGGTTTTGGAAATAAAAGGTTAGCTGTCACTTATTGATCATGAAAGGCAAAGTTGCAACAGAAATGATGAGTGATGCAATAGCAATAAGATGGATGAGGCGGAGGGAAAGAGACAAGAAGAAGAAGAAGAAGAAGAACTAGTTGAGAGAAAAAGCTGAACAAAGCCAGAGTGAACAGGTGGGACAGAGGTTTTGATGGCTGTGGGGAAAAGTAAGGGAGCAATAAGGAACAAAAGAGGGAGTAGGAGGGATAAGCCGAGGAGTGGAACAGGGCAACAATGCGTGTGTGAAAGGACAGGCAAAGGGAGAGGTGAGGATGGATGGTTGAGGGAAAAGTGGACAAATTGAAAGTGAACCAGCAGCACAGAAATAGTCGATGAGAGATTTGATATTTTAAAAGCTGATTGATTGAGACCACTGTTTGGAAGAAAAACATCGGGAATTTGTGACGGCTCCTGAGCAAACAAATGTTCAGGTGGCTGTAGAGTAAATGCTCTATTTACCCCCATGTCAGACCAGTGAAGAGGACATCTCTACACTTTTATTTATTTATTTATTTACTTTTCTAAAGCCTTAGTGGCTGAGTGATATCAACAAAGTCACACAAGATTGAGTAGAAGAAAATAGAAAGAAAATCTAGAAGTGTATCAAATGAATGAGGTACGGTTATGAGGGAGGGGCATGGATGGCAGGTCAGATGAGAGGAAGAGGATTGTTCGGCTCAGCTGTGCAATGCCTGATTACACAGAGATAACAATCTGATGTCAGTTCCCCTCGAGACACGGTCCAGTCTGAGAGGGAGAGAAAAGGAGAGAAGGAGATGGGATTTAGAGAAAAAAAAAGGGAGACGCAGACATTAAATAAACACAGGGGCAAGGGACAAGGAGATTTTAACTGTTGATAATTTGAGCTTTTAATGGTTTGGAGTCCTTTTTTCAGTTTTCAGCATATTAAAATGGAAATGAATTGGTGAGTGAGCAAGAGATATAAAGCCGAGACAGACAGTAGAGACCGTACGATAGGGGGAAGATGAAGAAACAAAAACTAGTAGGTGCACAGCTGTTCTTTTAAGCAGGCTTGTTGACTAATGAATGTGAATGACCTTTTGCTATATGATGATTATCATAGCAGTTTCATAAAGGTTTATAGAGTGAGTTTAGCTACTCCCATAATCCACTAATGAGGAAATGCCTCTTTGTGTTTGCACATCATGCTGCCTCACACCACAGGACATTGGCTCTTTGTTTCTCAGATACAAAGAGCATATGAAAACACAAGTTGAACTTTTAAGGACCATTTGCATAGGAACCAAGAAATCTGCGATTAATCACCAGGCTGAATGGAGCAAGTATAGTACAATGTAGGTTAAGCGTGGAGTGGAAATAAAATGTCGTGCCATTGTTTGCGCATTCGTGGTGGCCTCACAGAGATCTGTTTGCCATCTCTCCTCCAGGCTATCGATGCTTCAAGGCCGTGTTGTTCCTCACAGGCCTCATGTTTGGCTCTGTGGTCATCTTCATGCTGTGCTACAAGGAGAGGGTGATGGACACTCAGCTGAGCGTAGAAGCCTCCGTGGGCATCGGCCTGGGCATCGGGACCCTGTGTGGCCTGGTGACCATGCTGGTCCGCAGTGTGGGACTGTTTATGGTGGGCCTGCTGCTTGGCCTGCTGGTTGGGGTGGCTTCCCTGGTGGTAAGAGACACATTAGGTTTTGCACTTATTTGGATTTATATGCATATTCTGACTATATAAAGTAATGTTTACAATGTGCTTTCTTGGTACTTTTCTTCTTTCCTGTTTACTTGAACTAAAATTAATATGATTTCATATACAATAGTAATGAGAGTCTTATTGTGTCAATTTAAATCAAGAAAATGCAACATCAAAAATACCATCTGCCTTCTTCCTCCTAGGTCATGGAAGAGTTTTACCACCCCAAAACAGTGTGGGTTCCTCTGGGTATCCTCCTGGGTTCTGGGACATTATTTGCTGTCCTGACTCTTCAGTGGCAGTGCTGCTTTGTCACCTTCTCCACGGCCACCTTCGGCTCCGCCATCATCACTGTCACCGTGGATTACTTCATAGAGCTGTTCGCCTTGGTGCACTATATCTATGAGAGACTCAGGGTAAGGCAGTCATGTGTGTAAACTCACATGTGTGCATCAAACAAGTGCTGCATCTCTGGGTTTTGCTGTGAAGCTGTTGGCCTTGGTCGGAGTTTGTTTGTGCGCACGTGTTTTTGTGTGAGAGAGTGGGAGACGGACAGAGAAAACCTCTTGATATTGATCATTTTATAGAGCAGACATCTCACCTTGGTGCATGGTCTACAATCCCTTGCCTGAAGGTTGGGATTAAGAGGAAGGAGAGGGTCAATAGTTTAGGCTGTCTAAGAGCTCTAAGTACTTCATGTCTAAGTGGTTGAGGGTAAAATAGCTACATAGTTACTGCATAAACTCTTTTGTTTATTCTGTCATAGTTATATATTAGAAAATGTTGGGAAAATATCTTCAACTTAAATCCAAACCTTCTGTGTTTTATTAGCTGATCTGGTGCTGCAAACAAAATTAACAAGTTTCAATATTTCTTAATTTCTACAGAGAATAGATGATTAAACTCACGCTTCGACACTGGGCGGTCTTCTGGAGCAGTTTTTGTTTAACATTTAATTTGGTTCGGGTTTTTCCAAATGAAACAGCCTTTGAGCTGCTTTAATCTGCAGAAATGTTATTCCGAGCAAACAATTAGATTTAGATTTTAATTTAGATTTTAATCTTATTTTTTAGTTCTGGTATTTCATATTCACTGTGCTTTGATAACAAGGTATATCAAGAGAACTCAATAATTTGAAATACTTAATTGATGTGATTTATCATCTTGTACTGTATTTACAGGGACAGTGTACATTAATAAACATTTTTGTAAATGTACTAGAGTTGTACTAGAGGCTAATTTTGATCTGTAGTCCCTTGCCATTTGTTATATGGACTCAGAAAACATAAAATTATGGACAAAAATGAGAGAAAATGCATTAATTAGTTAAATTAATACAAACATGCCAAGCATAATAATTAATTGGGAATAACAACATCAGCAGCATTAACAAGTGCCGCTGCAGGCATGCAGCAGCGTTTTAAATAAAGCATTAGGCAACAAGCACAACTACGTGTGTCAAATGAAAGATCAAAGAACAAGGCTAGAATGAGATAACCACAAAAACAAACAGAATCGTATTAGTTATTCAATATGAGGTTAGAAATGTCTACAAGGTGACAGGAGCTGACAAAACTATTATGATTTACTGTGTGTGGATGTGGCTCATTCCTTAAATTTCTAGTTTTCTCTTCAGGAATGATATGATGCAACTAAAATTGCAAACTCTGTAATCTTTGCAGGTGGCGCCAAAGAAGCCAGTGTGCTGGTTTACTTGGGTCATCTTGGGCGTGTGGCCTGTCCTGGCGTTGCTCGGAGTGCTGATCCAATGGAAAGTCACTGCAGAGGGATTTTCTCACACAGAGGGTGAGTGTTGCCACCAAGCGCAGTCGCAAACACACAGACTCACTTTACCAAAATTGCTCAGAAGCTAATTTCGGATACGGACATCAACATGGTTGAAGGACCAGACGTTAGAAGATTATTTGCAGACCTTCCAGGCCTCTGAACCTTAAATTAAAAACCATGTCTGCAACGATAAACTATTTGCAGTTGTGATGTGTTCAACCACACTGTGAAGTATTTTTAATTTGATATTTAGATCAGTTTTAGAGCTGGGGTTGTGAAATAATGAAGCTGAAACACATTTTTTCTGCTTTCCTCAGCTGATCATGTCATGACCCCTCTGACTAATCTTACAGTCCTTTCAGAGGTGGCTGCAACTTCAGTATAGTGCAACACTCCAAAAAATGTCCAGCTGTATTTAACTAAAACATGGTTTGTTTGCTTTTCAAATAAAACAAATAAGAAATAAAATAAAATAAACATGAAGAACACACCATTTTATGAAAAGTTCCCCTGCTGTGCAGTAAGCAGGAGCACAGTAGCATGTAGCTATTATCTAAAAATATACAGTTGCCACACTAAATGCGCTGGCAATGAAGCGGAGGAGTGATGCACAAAACGAACAAACAAATCTACCAGGATACAAGAGCAGTATGAGTCAGGCAGCGTGTTGCAGACAGAGACTGAAACAGGAGCAGGAGCAGGATACAGGCAGGTGAATACAGGTTTGGATCCCGATGCTGACTCGAGTGGTTGGAAAGCTGGCATCTCACAACAGTGATA
This sequence comes from Decapterus maruadsi, assembly GCA_030347415.2. Lineage (NCBI taxonomy): Eukaryota > Metazoa > Chordata > Actinopteri > Carangiformes > Carangidae > Decapterus > Decapterus maruadsi. Next base: position 12,321,553 of record CM064902.1, on the reverse strand, counting down.
GCTTGGCAGGAAATAACAGCACAAGTGGCACCAATGGTGGAATGAGGGAGCACAGGTGGTGGAGGTCATGTGAAGAAGGGAGACAGAAGCATTCAAGGACAATTGCTGGGGAACAGGAATGGCAAGATTGAAAGAAATTTAATTATAAATCCAGGGTTCTTGGGAAACTGAGAATGCTTGACACTAAAGGAAGCAACAGAGAGACGCAGAACACGTCCACATGATGTCAGAAAAGCAGCCAAGACTTTGATCTGTACCTTGGTGCTGAATTTTAATCCACAACATCATAAAAGCTAATGACTTTGTGGAAATGTGCAGATACACAACTCATGAATAAAGAGTAAACTTCATTTACCTAAATATAAATTCAGCCTGTCAGCTTACTTGCTGAATAAATCCACAGTCAGATACCGCTGACTGTGGCTGCACCTGCCTGGAACTTGTGAATCCATAAAGGATATGCTGAAAAATGACTGATTCAGGAAAAGCAGCTCTCACCTCAGCACGTCTACTCGAGCTCGGTGGTAATTTCAGCCTCAGCCACAAGCTGCTGGCAAGAGGAGCGCGGTGCAGACCTCTCAAAGAGGTGTCGATCACAGCCAACATTTTGGCTATTATTTTGGGGCAATGGGGGTGCTGTCGCTATGCGCATGCAGAAGAAACTGAAATGTTTAATTAAGGATGCCTTTAACCCAGCATAGTATAATATCTGATTTAAAGTTTGATTTAGAGTTTAATCTTGGACACCATGCGGAGTCCACAGAATGTTGATGAGCCCTGTCTCCATATCGATCCCAGAACAAGGCCGTGCGCCCGCTACAAGCTGCTCTGACATATCCATCCTGCATTTATTAAATGGGCAGCGTCCCTGCTTTAGAAATCATAACCATTATAATGGCAGGGCAGAGTGTGTGTGTGCATGTGTGTATGTGTGTGACTGAGTATGTGTGAGGGAGAGTTTAAACACGCCAACATTAGCGTCACCAACAGAACACGCTATTGACGGAAACAGCGTCTGCTCCGAAAGCAACCACAGCACAGATGGCGAGATCACACACACACATACACACACACAATACAGACACAGACAGTAATACACTGGGGCACAGTCTCTCACTCACACACCAACTATAGGAAAACTGAAACACACATACATACACACACACACAAGCTGGCCTAAGATGTGCAGATTTATACAGCATCTTAGAAGAAGACACACATGGCCTCAAATAATGGGATTAAACAGCAGGCTGCCATGGCTTCCAGTCAGAGGGTGTGGGCAACGATATAGAAGGAGCATTTTACTGCTATTTTTGAAAAGTGTACAATTCAGTGGGGGTGAAGTGAGTACTAAAGAGACAGACACATGAAGGAAGTGTGGGTGGACTAAACAGCAGATAGACGGCTAGACTTGCTTAGTTCCCCTTTAAAGTAGCCATTTGTGCCTCATGATGTTGCTACGTATGTTGGCATCAAAACTCTACTGTGGAAGAATTGGACGTCCCCCTACAGTTGTTGAGTGCAATTACCTGTTAGCCCCACTTATGGACAGTGGTGGTACATCCATTTGTTGACAAGATGAGGTCTACGTAACCGCCAAAGACTTTACTTAGTAGTCCAGCGACAAGATGGCCAGTTCAGCGTCAGTCTAACATCTTGTCTTTTCTCTGAGCTCTCGTAAGAAAAGTCCTGCTTTTTCTGTTGCTCCAACACGACTCTATAGTGTGGCAGCCATGACGACCATACTGAGAAGTGAGGCGAGAGATGCGTGTTGTGTTATGTGTTGTGGGAGCTGGGCAGGCAACCACAGTATATACATATTGCAATACTCTTGTCTGTATTGAATCCTTCCGTCTACTGTAGTTAGCATGCTAACCAGCTAGCCCAAGCTTATCTCACCACTTTCATAGAATGACTCACCGCGCAATCTGCCCTCAAGACATGAGTGAGTGTACTATAACAGTGTATTATAATCTCTCTTGTCTTGTGATAGCCAAAGCTCTTCTCAAACAACAATCACAACTCACAAGAAACCACATTATGAGGCGCAGAAAACCTACAATTAGCAAATACAATAAAGTACAAAAGAACCTCCATTCCTTATCTACAAAGACTAGATTACTGTGTTGATCTTAGTCAAGCCATTACAGTTCCTCCGTCTCTTAATGAATAAACATTAGGCTAGAGGTAAGAGTCTTTTCAGCAGTATGGAAAGTAAACAGCCCCATACAGACGGACAAAATGAAAGAATAATACCGAGGGCAATAAATGAAAAAAGGAACTGGAGGAAACAAATGAAAGCAAATATTATGTGCATGGCATGCTAGTGTCGATACGACCTCTTTGGCCTGGAAATATAAATAAAGGAGGAAAAAATATGTCAAATGAGCTCCAATCAGGTTATTGGTGGTTGGTCTAGTGAGGCACATGTTATGTGGACAAACACTGTATTGACCAGGACGGGAGCATGGGGGGGCGACGAGGAGGAGTAAAGAGGGAGCAGGTGTGCTGGGGGAAGGGCAGGGTTAAGGATGAAAAACTGGGGCATGATGGTTAAGCAACGGACTGAAGAAAAGCAGAGAGAAAAATCATCTGTGTGTCAAAGAGCATGCAGGTCACATTAATGGATAAGTTACAGCAGCTCGCACACAGTTTGCCCTTCTCTCGCGTTCTCTACTTCCTTTTCTCTTTTTTGGGCAATGGTAAAACACACACACAGATGCTATTTGTACAATTTCTGTCCTGGTGAGGAGGACCCTCATTGACATTTTGTATTCTCTAGCTCCCAACCGTAACCTCAGCCTTATCCCCAAGATGAATCTAAACTCTGAGACAGAGTGAAATTACCAAAATGTCCTCAAGGACTCACAAAGACAGATGAGTACACACACACACACACACAACCACACACAATAGCATGTGGCCAGAGGGGCCTGAGGTGGGGTGAGCAGAGGGAAAGAAAAGGGGGAGGGGGCATCATTAAGCAGTTTCCCTGGCAGATGGTGCTTCGTTAGCTGTCCACCCGCACAATGAAAACAACAATGGACCACATAACCCTTCCACACTCACCCACCCACCAGCACACACACACACACTCACCCACGGTAACTGTGACGATGCAATAGCCTACTATACATCTTGTCTTCCTGAAGATCAGCAGGGTCCTTGAATGTGTGGCAACATTTTGACCACATGTAACGAACAGGGAAACATGTGCCTGAAACTACTCCACATGCTGTGCTGTAACCAGTGACTCAATGAAACACGCATAGTCCAAAAATAATCACTTTGGTAATCAATGGAGAGAAAGAGAGAGACAGGATGGATTTTGGACATCCTTTGCCATTCGAAAAACACAGACACTCTCACCCACTCACAATATGTCAGGAGACTGAGCGGCTCAGTATGAGTACATGCAGTGAGGAACATCATCCGTCTGCCAACTGCCTGAATAAAATGTAGGCAACGAGGGAACAGACATGAGTGTGTCTGTAGCCTGCACTTCCAATAACCTCCTGGGATGCTTCACCATCAGCAGTTAAAAGCTAATTAAAAAAAATGCCCCAAATGAATCTCATCTGATTGGACACGTCTCTTGTTTTTCTTGTCACTCTCAGTGATTTTCAAAGTGTTCTTTCCTCTTGACTTAATCACTTAATTACTTTTGTTTCTAAATTCAAGCTTTCTTCCTCCTCTCCTTCCCTCGTGAGTGTCTTTTATTCTGTTTATCTCCCTTCCGCACATTCATCACGCCTCTTTTTCGTCATCTCCAGTGGTTTTGAGTCGACAGCAGCGGAGGGTCCAGCTCATGCGTATCCGCCAGCGGGAAGAGAGGCTAAAGAAGGAGAGGGAGAACAAGAAGAAGAAACGGCGACAGAACCAAAAGCCCAGCCACAAGCCCAAGGCCCACACCCATCACCACCAGCAGCAGCAGTATCACCACCCTGCAGCGTCCCATCCACATCATCAAGCCCAGAGCTCTCAGCCTCCTAAAGTCCCTCCTCCTCAGACGGAGCCCGGCTACCACCACAAGGCCAACCCTAAAAGGCGCTTTGATGGAGATGTGCTGTCACCGGTGAGCTGCAGTAGCCATCTTTGTCTTTAGATTTTACCTACATAGGTCCTAATGTGATCCTATTGACAAATGTTACAATGAATCTTAAGAGTAAGCTCTAAAATTGGCAATACTGACAGTGAACTTATCGTTCTGTTTAATTCTGTGTAACATTCAGTGGAGATTTGTCATTCAAAGAGGAGTTTTGGTGAAATGATTGTTACTGCTAGACAGCAGCTCTCAGTGAACCTGCAGAGCGTTTCATTTTAAATGAACAGATGATAGCAGTATGAATCTTAGATGAGAGTTATTTGAACTCGAAAGAAAAACAAATACACCCTTCCCTTCTGTGCTCCATCAGAAACTCTGCTTCCCAAATTTACAGACGCTCGCCTCCAAAATAACGTACACGGTGGTGGAATCCAGAGCATCTGAAGTGGCATGGAGATCGGTGTTTGTGGGTCTTCATGGCTAAAGCCTTATGCACATTGTACCGATAGCATGATACAGTACAGAACAAACAACAAAGAAGCAAACTGTGGCTACGGTTGCAGCTGCAGAGCTGCCACGCAGAGAGGATGAGGCGGTTTCCCATACCCAGCACTCCAGCTGCAGATATCAATACTCACTCTCGCTCTTCCGCTACTACAGCTACTGTAGCACACCAACTGGGAATAGGTGTAGGCAAGTGTTTATTTTCAACAAAACCAAAAATACAAAAGTGACACCAGTATCTGCACCCTAACTGACTCACAAACAGGACAAAACAAGACTGACCTTGTTGAAAAGCTGATGATGTCACCCACCTGTCAAACAAAAGTAGAGCAAACTCCATCTGTCAACCATGGTTGGACTTGCTACCATAACTACCAGGGTAAATGTTAGTTGGTTACAGTCATAGTGGATGACGGATGTACCATTAAACTATTCACAATCCTGGTCAGTGTGCCTTTCAGTTGGGATCAGCCAAAGTGTATCGGTCCAGGTCTGAATTTCTTTTCTAGTGAAACTGTGCAGTCTCTCATCATCATATAGTATTTGGTTGTCACACCACCACAAGTACATAATATCTTGTTCCAGTTGCTCAACCTATCATCCTTCCCTGGTAATACATACATTGGTACTATCCATTAGCATATGCCGGATTTTCCATCTTTCATTCCTTCGGCCCCCTTTTTGCCCATATCTCCTGTTCTCTGACTATGGCAATGGCCACGAGGCAATGACCTAAATTTGATGAAATGTGTTAATAGATAATAATCACCTACTCTACCTTCCACAGTCGTTGCACATGAGTGGTTTTCACATCTGTTGGTCACATGGTTTTCTAAATATTCCCATGTCATCTGTTTGTCCACAGAGCTACATCAGGAGTTTCAGGGACAGACAGACAGACAGACGGGCGTACTCCCACAGTCGAATGATGAGCCGAACGCGGATGGCCGAACTTGACTACGACTGCGGCTCTCAAGTGCCCCTTACGGCCCCCAGCGGACACCCAGTTCGGATCTGAGGCAGCAAAAATGCACAAATCCACACAACTACACACACACATACAGTCGCACAATCGCATTAAGCTACTTCAAAACTTTTTGTCACAGTTAGGCATAGGAAATCTAACCTTACCGTGCCAACCTAATCACCTGCCTACAACAGGAACTCAATATGTCCCTCAGGTGGTATGACTGAGTCCCACATTGGTTTTCTCCTCTCAGAAAGGTTGTGTTTATCAGTCCAGCTTCGTCCTGTTTTTGCTCTTTTTGAATGTCAAGACAAAAAAAAAGGCCAGGAAAGAGAAAGAACTGTAGCTAAAAGGTAAGGCGGTCAAAGCTCAGACATCATGTGTCATCATACGCTGCATCTGGTTCTTCTGTCACTGAACGACGTATTTGGATGATTCTGGACCTGTCTTGCAGGGAACTCATTGAACTGCCTCTGCTGAACATTTGATGTAAAGACTTGGCTGCTTCGAGTAATATCCAGCGAGATTGCAGAGGAAGAAAAGGAAAAATCAAAATGGTGATTACCCCTCAAGAGGCTGCACCATTTAAGATAAAAAGAAATAATGAATAAAAATCCATCCACATGGTGTTTGTGTTGTTGTGAAGGTATGGAATGATTTGCTTTAAGGATTTCATAAGGAGCACTCAGAGGAAAATGATAGAAAATCAAACATAAAAAACATAGTTAACACTACAACAGAAAGGCAGCTCATCTCTAGTGAAAGGTCATTGAGCAAGGCGTTTATAAAAATCATGCCTGTTGTCTTCATTGACAGCCTTTGAATTCAGACATGGCAGCTGCTTCAAAATGCAGTAGCTGGTTTTAGGGCGTGCATTGCATTAAACAGTTCACACCGCAGACAATTTTTTAAAATGTAATTTCTCCCATGAACACTCAACATGTCAATTCCAATCCTGTTGCCATTTTCCGAGGGGAATGTGCTACAATCTCATTACTATACATGTGCCCTCAATCTCCAACTGTTTAAACCACACACCTGAGCAGGAGACCATGCTCCTGGTGAATTTAAAGCTACTGTATGTAATTCTGTTTGTTGACATGTATCAAAGTGCTCTCATGTTCCCTCTCCATCTTTAATCCCAACAACAATCTACCTTTACAGAATGTGCCAGCTGTTGAAAAAATGCTGTTGAGGCACAAAGACATTTAACTGTTGTCTGATCACTGGTCGTCCATGAGTTTGACTGTTGGGTGGGGGGGACAATACATGACAGTAAAAATGTTAAATATAGTGTGTGAGCGGACACATGAGCCCTGTGGCAAGTGATGGCTTGTACCAAACACTGGGCAGGGGGGTCCATTGTAATGTATGTAAAACGTCCTCTTATTGCTTTGACTCTTTTTCACCAGTAGACTGGTCCGATTGAAATGTGAATCTATTTGTTTGGATAAAGAGTCAAATAATGAAAAAGGAGTAGGTTTTGAATGAAGATAATGAAGATATGATCTCCTGTAAATGTTGGTAAAAAGATGAAAGCATTTGCAAATGGCGCCCTCTAATGTTTACTACTGGACCTTTTTTTTCTAGACTTCTGTGTGAATATGATTGTGTGTGCACATGCATTTGCGTGTGATTTGCTTTTAAATTCATATATGTGCTAACTTTGCTGTTGTTGTAATGCCCATCCAGAGAGTTGAGGGAGTCACATTTGTAAGGGAAGTATTTCAGCACAGCTGAACCATTTCTGTTTTATTTGATCCTCCCTGAAATTCAGATACCGTTGCTCCTCTGTGGTTAACAACGTCACCATTCCAACTGAGATTAATGTTACAGTAAGAATACACAAATAGAGTACCCCAAAAAAAACAAATGCCTTTAAAATCTTGGGGATTTGCCATTTCAATAATATTGTTTATGTAATTTTTAATACTATTTTATTTCCAAGGTTTAGATCAACAAATCAATCTACTAACTACTTACATACTGGAGTACCCCGGCTTTGCAGTTCAGGAGAGATGGACTTGGGACTGGAGAACTAGTCATTTACACCTGAACCCATTACTGCATGAGAATCCTTGTGTAACTGTTTCCAGCGTGTCGATGTTTTAGTGTCACTGTTGTTGTGTAAAACAAACAAACAAACAAAAAAAACCAACGAACAAGCAAACTCAGATTCTGTGTTTAGTTTTTTGGTCCCAGCGTGCTCAAAACACTGTAACCTTGACTGAGTGAAGTAAAAGGACGACAGACAGAAGTGTATTATACTTCAAATACTTCAACTTGAACAATATGCAGATGTGTGAGTCATCAGCTGATTGTTGTTCAGTGACCACAGTGCATTTTTCAGTAATCAAGGAAAACACTTTGGAAAGGTCCAAACTCTTCAGTCCCAGTGAATAGATCCAACTTCTTCTCTTCTCTTCTCTTCTCTTCTCTTCTCTTCTCTTCTCTGTTTACGCTGTCCAGTTAAAAGGGCTTTGAGAGGGCATTTGAATAATTTTCCTCCTCTTAACATGTACTATGCTAAGTCACCTTCTGTTCTGCTGTATCAGTATTACTTCAATAATGCAATTGCAGTAGTGGATGTTTAAGTGTTGTTTTAGGTTCTGCTTACATTTCAGTCCAGTTTTGGTCTTCATTGTAGTGCAATTGTAACATCATCACTGTCCGTACTTGGGAACAAAAGGTTGAGAAAACAAATAATTCCTTTTTATTTCTTCTTTTTTATGTCTATTTTTTTCTGTGATTGCTTATCAACACTGAATATATTTTGAGGGAACACTTTTAGTGTAGATATGGAACTGTAAATACTTTTTCAATGTACAAATGATTGCTTCAGTTTTCATGTTTGCGCCACGATCGCTTACGTTAGGCTATGTAATTTATCCAACTGATTATTTTGTAATGGAGTTGACTTGTTTTATATTGTGTTACTACTGTACGTCCAGTTGGTTTCATTTGGCCGGGTGGTGGATGCACTTGTGTCATTGTCATCCTGGTGTTTCAACATGTGATGTTGGAAATCAACAAAAACAAACTGAGCCATGACTCTGACTATCAGCAGTTATTGAATAATTGCGACACAGCAACTCACTTTCCTACCACCCTGTTTGAATTTGTACAAATAACCTGGTCATTATTATTATCATGATTATCATTATTGAGCATGAATTTATATGGACCTAAAATATGATAAACATTGTGATTCTACAATCTAATGCTCTTGTTGTCTCAAATGTTCCTGCTCAGCTGCTTGTGCAGTGCACTCATCAGCACAAATACAATATCTAAAAGCATGCACAGCCTCACTGAACCCACTTTGCAAATCAATCTCAGATCAGTGCAGTGGTCAGTAATACCTAAATCAGATACTTCAGCACTATCAGCATCACGTCTTATTTATTCAAATAGTTACAGTGGTCCAGACACTAGATCGGAAACTATAATTCAGTCCATTTACAGTCACACTAATATTCAATTATTATTCCACGTTTGGCATATTGATGTTCTGCTGTGCTGATATGGGTCATGTAAAAAATATACTCCATGGACACATGACCGTAACATAACATATCAGTTCAGCAATGCTGAAAAGAAAATCCCATTCTGTAAGGGAGAAGAAATACAGTAATACTTGACATCTGATATCACAAATATCACCTTTCCATTACTGTAATGTGGTGTAAACAGGAATACTAGTGGACTATTGATCTTTATGCAAACAGATTACGTAGTATGAATTCTGTCTGAGTGTCACCAGCATGTTTGTCCACATACAGTACAGTAGCAGTGACGAGGCAATTCACTTATAAATCATTCCACTTTATTCATTTATTTCATATACAGTACAGTGCAAAGGTTTTAGACGGGTGTCATCAATTAACAAAATGCAGTTTTTGAAGGAATTTGGCTGGTCTCCTCAAATCCTTCTGTCTCTTTATGTAATCCCACACAGACTTGATGATGTTGAGGTCAGGGCTCTGTGGGGGTCATGCCATCACTTCCAGGACCTCTTATTCTTTCTTTTTTTTACACTGAAGATAATTGTTAAATAAAATTGGCTGTATTATTTGAGGTTGTTGAGAATAAATTTAGGGCCAATCACTCCCTGGTGGTATTGCATGATGGATAAGCATTCTTACTTTACAATGTTTTTTCACACCTGCCTATAACTTTTGCACAGCACTGTATTCATATTCATATCTATGGTGATATTCTTGAAAAAAAAGAAGACACAACAAACAAAAGAAAAAAACAAACCTCGGTCACTCATCCTCCCAAACACTAACATAACTGTGTCTCTGTATTTTTCCTTCCTCTCCTTCTTCCGTCTTTGCTCTCAGCCATGATAAAGAATAACAGAGGGGTCACGAGCATGGTGCACGGTGAAACACAGCATCTGGTTGGCTGGTTGAGCTCATGCTCATACTGTTTGTGTTGATGTGGTCTGACTTGTGCTGCACTACACAGATCAGCAGTTAGCCTTTGTAACAACAAACGGTAGAACTCATTGTTCTCTGAATCTGTCACATATGAATACAATCAAAGGTGCATTCCAAAGTGTTTAGTACAAACAGCTGTATTAAAAAAAACTGCAGCAGGAAAACTGAACACTGAATGCTGTCCACATGTACTTTGACCAACTGATAGAGGATGGGTCAAAGAGGTAAAATGGCTTCATTCAAAGGAAATGGAACAAAGGAACATGCTGCCCTTTTTTATTGACCTATAATGACTGGGAAGCTGTTGCTGCTGACGGCAGTGTGAGGAAACAGGGATGGAGACGGGTACTGTACTCCAACATGGCTGCACTAATTACTGTAAAAGCAGGGAAATGATTTTCTTTCTTCTTTTCTGCCCTTTTTTCTTTGTTATGTCTTACATTATTATTTCTCGTTAAATCTCCACCATGCTTCTTCTCCCATGCCTCTGAATAACCTTTTCACTACATGTGTCCCCTCTGTTTTTCTCATTTTCTCTCCATACCACCCTCTTGGCATGGCTCTCTTTCTTGCATGCTCATTTATTGTCTGCGTCTTTCTTTTCTCTTTCCTCCCCCACCCCAATTTTTTTTTCTTTTCTTTTTTTTCATCTCCACTGACATTTTCAGTCCAGTGACTTCATAAACAAACGGCACAGACTGTAATTCTTGGAGCTCTGCTAATCTGCTGGAAACAAAGCGCGGCTAGGACCAGCTCATTAACAAGCCATTGTTCACTTTTCTCTGCACCAAGACCGGTCCCGTTACTGATCATTTCAACACAACTGCAACTCCCATTTTCTTTTCTGAAAGTGAATTAAATGTTGACAGAGGGGTGTTACGCTTGGCTGGGAAAGCTCGTGTCCTTTTAGAAACCTAATACAGTCCACATCAGATGATGAACGCAATGGGTAGGAACAGTTCATAAGGGAACCAATGAAACGGCATGCAGAGACGAAACAAAAATGATGTTAATTTACAACAAAGTAGAAACAAATTAAATTGACAAATGGAGATAATAAATGTCTTTATTTGATACTTTTGTCAGAATGAAGCACCATACCATGGTTATCCATCACATTCAATCAAACACCCAGCACATGCTACTGAGCTCAAACTTGACTGAGTTCCTTTCCCAATACATGTTTGTGTTTCTGACATATATCAGACCTCAGACCAACGTTTCACGTTCTTTAAATCAGTTACACAAATAAAAGCCCTCCTTAGTCAAGTCAAATACTTACAGAAAGACTTAGGAATACGTGCAATGAAAACCACTGGTACAGTTTTATGTATTTTAACCAGTGTTTCACAGCCATTGATCTCCTTAAAGATAAGGGGCAAATACAACTTTAAACCGTACTTGTGCTTTCCAGTTACATTCAAATAAATCCAGGTGTTTTTGAAAGATGGAAAGTAACATGAGTAAAGTAGACATTTCTGGAATGGCTTTTATTAAAAACCAGGCTAAAGGCTGTACTGTACAAGCCTGATGGTTGCACTTGTGCTTCACATGAAATGGTCAGCATTCTGTATCTACAACGGCTTCAGCTTATAAATAGGTAGGTGGTAGGATGTAAATTATTTTCCATTTTATCTATTACTTTATTAGGTTCTAACGTTGCCTCTTCTTGTTTACATGATGTCTTGCTGGTGCTGTGTGGACTCGCTGACCACCTGAGGAGGACAGAGAGAGATACTGTAAATTGCAACAGAAGAAGTAAACAACATCCATAACATATGTTGGTTGGTGGTGTGCAGAGTCTTTCAGCCCATATATAGTGTGTGTGTTCTCTATCAACAGTAAATAGGCTCATATTGATGCTGCTGTTGTTTGCCCCTTAAGTGCAGGTATTGCTTGGAGTGAAGTGGCGTGCAGGGAACAACAGTGACCACTGACAATAAAAGCTGCTGATTCTGTGCAGTGCTACTGCATATAGAAAAGTGTCCACACAGGGTTGATGCCAACTGCAGGTACTGTGAAGAGACGAAATGTAGCTGCAGCACAGAGGCATTGTTTTCTCCATGCTGTGAAATGCAGTTGTGAACTTTAGCCTATTTTACTGTAGATAAGTGCAAGGGTAAAGAAAAAATCAAGGTATTTTCTTTTGAAATGTGCTCCTTTGCTAAAACAGATAGTAGGTGGTAAAGTAAGGTGGGACAAGGGAACCAGACTTACACACTGGGCACTAGCACCCTGCCTCCTAGAAAAGCTCATCTGAATGAGAACATACAGTAACAAATCAAAACAACTTCAGCTGGATAATTACCATTAATATTAAGAAAAAAAAGTGTGAGTCTGGGATCCCTATGCATGGTCTTGTACGCATGTAAAATACATACTGAAAAACAGTACAGTGCATTATAATTGCGTATAAATGAATGTGCATCTCACACCTCTCCATCGCGGGTCTCGATGGTCTTGATGAGAACAGTCTTCTTGGAGTGAATCTCTGATGAGCGCTGATGCTGGGACTCAGGACTGGTCTCTGTGAGAACACATTCACACATTTCTCACACTCCTTCATAGACGGCTCAAATTACGCCACTTAAAAGCGTAATTTTCAAACTCATACACAAAATCACTGCGACTAATGAATCATGGCTGCACCTTATACATCATCTCTAATTACATGTCATTGTTTTTAATTACTCAGCGAGGGCAGGTAGTGGCAGAGATTAATGGCATCTTTCAACTGTTAATACATCAAATTGTAGAGGCTAAGTTGTGAGCTTATTGATTTGTGGCTTTGTGATGATTGCCTCTGTGAATCAAAGAGCCGTAAGGGTTTTTGACATGTCATATATCACCACACAGTGGTCAGAATGTGACACTGCAGATACCCAACGTGTAATATCCTCAGAATAGCAAGCACCATATACAGTCAAGAGCTATAATTAGTCTTTTTTTATAAATTCATTGACCCATTTGGAATGTAAAAAGGATTTTGTGGGTATTTTTGTGTGAAGGGAAGAATGTGTCATGTTTTTTTCCTACCTCTGAATCCAATGGAAGAATATGCAGCCTGGACAGGAACATTGGTGGTAATCCTGTAAAACGCACATGAAGAGCACATGATGCAGCATTACAGGTCAGTAATGATGCAATTCAGCTCTCTCAGACTTTACCCATGTGAATGTAAACAGCACATGCACGCCCGCACACACGAACACACACATACCTGCTCTCCTCTCCCTCCAGCAGCTTGCGGTAGGTGGCAATTTCAATATCAAGGGCCATCTTCACATTGAGCAGGTCCTGGTACTCTCTCAGGTGGCGGGCCATATCATCCTTTAAATCAGTTCATAAAAGCTTTTATTGACTCCTCTAATACATTTCTCACCAAAACAATCTCCCTTGAAGAACAACAATAAGCCAAACACAACCACAGGGAGGTTTCATCTACAGCTTTCAATATTTTCATCATCAGAAAATGCAGCAGGTAAATCTATTAGCTCCAGTCAATAGTTACCACCAGACTGAGCAATATTCTGAGGTCTGAATCTGTTTGGCACTGCTTTCTGCATCCCAGTGGAATCACTGACAAAGGAAGCAGTGTAAAATCTCTGATCTAATCACCTTCATCTTAGCGATGTCTTCCTCCAGCCGTGTGATGGTGTCCTGGAAGCCAGAGGCCTCGCGGGTCATGCGATCCTCCATATCCCTCATCTGGCGCAGCAGGGACTCGTTCTACAGTGGGACAGAGAGTTAAAGAGGACATTAAGTAAAGTAAACGTTTTGAATGTATTTCAGTGAAGCGTGAGAAGCTGAAGCTAATACTCACGGTGCCTTTGAGTGAGTCGATCTCACAGGTGTAGGACTGGATCTGGTGTCTGTACTCCATGCTCTCCTGTTTGGCCTGACGCAAAGCATCGTTGTTCTTGTTCACGGCCTGGTTCAGGTCAGACACCTGAGGGGAGAGGGGAGCTTTTAGCTGTGCAACAGTTGAAAAGGACCATCAGCGTGTGTGTGTGTGTGTTTCCAGTGTTCACCTTAGATTTGTACCAATCTTCAGCCTCTGCAATGTTCTTGGCGGCGATGCCCTCGTACTGCACGCGGATGTCCCTGAGAGCAGCGGTCAGGTCGGGTTTGGACATGTCCATCTGGACCTGGATCTGAGTGTCCTGCATTTGGCTCTGCAGCTCACGGATCTCCTGCAAGTTGACGAGAGAATGAAGAAAATGACAGGAAGGTTATAAAGATCAAAAGAATACATTTTTAATGGATTTAAAGGTAAAAAATGATGGGAGCAAAGTTGTCACAACGCAAAAAGTTAGGATTATCAGTTCCCGCTGTAATGTGCAATGATGCAACATTACTAAAATATGACCAAAAACCCAAAATGACACAGAGCTGATTCAGGCACTGTAACACTTCATGTCTCAAACTGGTCAGCTTTGGTACCGCTCAGCTGTCCTTCCCATTAACCAAAAAGCTATTTATAGCTTTGCATCTGTTCACATGCGCACACAAACGCACACACGCAGACACAACAGCTGACATGCTCCCTTCAACCTATCTTCAGTTCAGCATTTCTGAGAGGTCAAAGTGGAGGCGGAGAAGACAAAATGACAGGAAGGGACCTCAAGAGTGCCAACATGTGTCTGAGTGTGTGTCTGATGGTGTCCTTTGATGTCTCCAAGTGAGTGTGCTTAAATTTATCCACTGCCCTTATTGCTCTGCATAAGTACTGCATGTATAATTTGTTCTAATGGTGTATGTGTGTGCGTGTGAGGGAAGGCAGCAGTGAGTAAATGCGTATAATGAATATGTTTTAACATCAGTGGGTGTGTACAAGTGTGAAACATATGATCCCTGCGTGCCTACAGAGCCTCACATCTGACATTACAGCATATCCTCGCACAGAGCTGTTATATGATACAGTCAGTGTACACTACACCAAGCTAATAACACATAAAGTACACAGAGATATCACTGTGGGAGTGGAAGCAGCCAGGAGAAAGAAAGATCAACAAACCTCTTCATGGATCTTCTTGAGGAAGGCAATCTCCTCCTGCAGACTCTCAATGCGCCTCTCCAGGTCCAGCCTGGCCAGAGTAGCATTGTCCACATCCTGGATAACAAACACACACCATCAATATCACAATGATAATCAACAGATAGGGTCAAAAGGTTTTTTCAAGACTAGGGTATTTAGAGGTAAATGAAGTAAGTTTTTAAAAAAGAGAAAAAAAGCCTAGGAATGAGATATTCCTTCAGGCTCTGGGGAGAAAACTGAGTAAAAATTGAAATGTACAGGAGTGGATTTATGGAAATAGAGGACATACGGCTCTGAAAGCAGACAGGTTGTTCTCAGCCTCTTCCTTCTGGTGAATCTCCTCCTGCAGTCTGGGCAGAGCGAGAGCAGCAGAGGAAAAGAGAAACAGAAAAGTTCAAAATCTGAGTGAATACAAAAACACAACTCTGCTTTCCTCCGCAGGAAGACAGATTTTTTTTTTTCCCGGGTGGCTGCCGGTGAATTTCTAAGAATAGAAGTGTCTGGACAATGACACATCAAAATCTAATGTTTATCTTGTACATTACCCCCCCCCCCCCCCCCCCCACACACACACACACACACACACACACACTTGTGCAATTGCTCTTTGAGTCCTAAAGCTGTGGCGCAGCTGCTCTCACACTGTCAGAGTCAGAAGGGTAACACAAGGGTCTGCCCTTGGCTGTAAACTGTATCCAGAATTAACATTTCACCATGCACCCTGAACAGCTGGGAAACCGTAGAAAAGTGTAGAAAATGCAAACTGGAAAAGTATCTCTGCTTCAGGAGTCAGTTCCTGCATATTCTACAGCTTGTTAATAGTGATTTGAACTGCTTTACAGGTGCAGATGCAAATGCCTTTTTCCTCTATTAATTGGAACAGTGGGAGAGCATTTTAGCGTTATTAAACATACTCCAACAGCTCCATTATAGTGCCTTTTCAACACTTTTGACAGGTGCTGTCCCTGTTAACAACGCTGCAGTGTGTGGCAAAAAAAAAAAAAGCTGTTACAGCAAAGTACCTTGCAGGAAAAAGAAGAAATTGGTGATATAACTTTGTTTTTATAGTGTATAATTGAGATGCAGGTGCCATCCTTAAAATCTGCTGTCATCCCGTGTGTGTCTGCACGCAGGTATTGTAACTGTTGGCAGGCAGGAGGCTTCGCTGAGTATTTTGATATCAGTGGGAGCAGCAGGTGCCTCGGTGAGATTCACTCAGAGCTGCAGGCAACAATTTAAAAGAGGCTGATAAAGAGAAAGTGAGCATTAGTGTGTGTGTATGTGCGCGTGTGCGTGTGTGCCCTTATATTTAAGTGATGTTTCTTGCCATTGCAGTGACAGTAATTCTAAATTCATAGGGCTGACCTAGTAGCTACAAATAGACATTTCGACGATACACCCACCCACATCACAGCTCTCTCTCTCTCTGACTAACACACACACACACACACACTGAAACACAGAAGCCACATGTATCTGGTGGTCTTTTTGATATCTATGTTCATTATTCAGCGTTTTGCGCTCTTTGTAAACACACACATACATACATATACTATAACAGGACGTGCCCCCACCCCACTCCACCCCTCCATGTCTACTTCTCTTTCTGTCTGCCTGCTGTGCTACTTTCTGTCTGACTGAAACTTTATCTGTCTGCCTGTCTCAGCCCTATTCCTACGAGCCTGCGAGGCTCTTTCCCTCGCTCTGTCTATCTTTCTCCCTTTTCATTTTTTTCCAGCTTCGTCTCCGGCGAATAAATGATAAAATACCTTTGTAAAAAGTTGATGGACTGTAACACTCATTAAAGTCAGCGTATTCTCATCTCCTCTTTGTTACTTTGTTTCCCTTCCTCCAAAAGAGAAGTGATGCCTCTAGTTTTTAACTTTTTCACAGAATTAATAAGAAACTCTTGACTTCCACTAGGACTATCATCCTCTCCACACTTTCTCACTCTGCTCCAGCACTGTGTCGACCCTAACGTCAGTCTGTGTCCATGGAGCAGGACCGCCTAAGTAAGGAGTTGTGAGGTAAATCTTTAAAATCACTGATAATTACCAGAATTGGAAAAATAAAAACAGTTATACCTTTCCAGGCCTCTATTAACTATTACACAACCAGGCGGGAGGACATCAGCTCATACATGTGTCAGTAGTAGGGAGCTGAAATGTCATTGGTGTAAATGCAGACAGGCCAAAGAGGCTGGTAACCTCTGATTCTCTAGAATCTGTTGCTCACTACCGCAAGTGCACTTCGTTTTTGGAAACAAATACAAATCCAACGCCATTACAAAATATAATTTACTCCACCATTTCTGATCATCCATGCCTTCATCATCACATTGGCATAATTCAATCCATCCTGGTTTACCTCAGCTTAATTTTCTGCAGGTCATCAGCCAGGTTGTCTCTCTCCACCTCCACGCGGGCGCGCTGGTTAGAGATGGCCTCAATCTGTCTCCTCAGCTCCCTCATCTCCTCCTCATACAGCTCAGCCACGCGCCCGGGCCCCTCACGGCCCCTCAGCTTCTCAATCTCCACCGTCAGCGCTGCGTTCTGCTGCTCCAGGAAGCGCACCTTCTCGATGTAGCTGGCAAAGCGGTCGTTGAGGTGCTGGAGTTCGGCTTTCTCGTTGGTCCTTGTGTTGAGGAAGTCCTGGTTCATGGCATCAGCCAGGTTGAAGTCGAGTTTCTCCCCGGCATAGGTGCGCATGGCTGTGGAGGCGCCATACCCAGCTCCTCCAGCACCAGACAACCTGTAGCTGGAGAAGGAGGGAGAGCCAGAGCTCTTGACCTCGTAGATTCTGGAGGACATGTGGCTTGAAGAGGAGCTGCGGCCTCCTCCAGCGGAGTAGAGGGACGACATCGGTGTCGAACCAACCCCGGAACCAAAGGTTCGGCGGTATGAAGAAGCACTCTGAGCTGAGGAGGAGTAGGACTTGCTCATGGCTGTCGAACTGGTCGGTTGGTTTGTGGATTTGATGGAGCCGCTTGAGGTGCTGAGACGCAACTGTCCCACTGGGCAACTGAGAAGGAAACTAAGTGAAGAAATGCCAGGCACCGAGCGGAGCTATTTGTAGATTTACCACACCTACTCTTACCCCAACCCCACCTCTCTGTACTCCCCCGTACTCCCCCGTACTCCATTCACCCACTCCACCCCCTCCTCTCGATCCCAATTTTTGTCAGCATTTCAAACCAAAGTCCATACCTGAAGAAAGTTCTGGGGTTAAGGTGTCAAGAACATCAAGATTTGGTCTTACTAGACTTTTATCTATTTGGACCTTTTGGCTCCATTTTGCCAAAGAAATCCCATCAATCACCGTTAACAAACCTTCTTTTTGTTGACTTGACAAATTAAATTTGAGTTCTGTTGTATCAATAATATCTGGTAAGACTGCCATGGCATTTCATTTTCAGGAAATGTAATATTACTTAGAAGGCATTTTTGTAATCAGTTTAAATTGCAGATTTCTGATATGTCATCCATTATCCCCAATGCCTTTCCTCGATGTCTCCTCCCCCTTTTCAGCCACTAATTTTTCTTTCTCCAGCCCCACTTATCTTCTCATTCCTCTCCCCCCTTGTCACTCCCATTGCTCGCCCTCGATTCAGCTGTCCAAGGGGTCTGGTTTCAACAGCTGGAAATGGCGGCAGCCTTGCGTGAGTTGTGTTCCTGGACACACGCATGATTGAGTGAGTGAGCAACTTAGTCAGTCAGTCTCTCAGTCTCTACATTTGTGTGCAGTTGTTGTAGAGACGCTATAGTATCTGCATACCACATCCAGGGGGAGAGGTGGTGGATCACGGCCTATTTTACTGCACCATAAGTCATCTTGAAATAGCCTCAGATGTCCAAAATAGCCGTCACATATTTACCGTAATTCAGCTTAATGTCAGGTGCTATAAAAGCAGACAGATCTTGAAATGTATTAATTTGATTGTTACCAAGCACATGAAACACATTTTTAGCAGTCTCTTCATGCTGACACCAGAATTTATTATACACTGTGTTTGATTTACTGCTGCGCCAGTGACTATGGAGTTATGTATTTACCCTTGGTTATATAAGAGGCATACCGTTTGACTGATAGAGCCACTGCCAGGAAGGTCACACTCCATTTTGTTACAAGTGCTCTCCACTGCACTTACTCACAGCATGAGTGAGTGTACAAATCGGTGTACATCCGCCATTCACGGACCAGTTAAATGGGTCATGTGAATATGTTGTAATGACACATGTTACTATGAAGAGACAGACTTTGTTAATTTGGGGGCAGAATTCATGCATGTCATATTATAACTTTATAAAGCTGTCATGGCATGTTGCGTACACAGCAATATTTTTGCTACATATTTGACTTTATCTACAGTATGTCAAATGTCTGCGTTTTGGTACTGGGCAGCCACAGTATAGTGTACTGGACCTTTATGCGGAAAAACAGTCAAATTAAGCACCTCAGAGTTAAACCTAGTCAAACAATAAAAAAATATTGGCCAAAAAAGGGTTCTAGATAGAGGGTTTGTAAATGTAGGTACACACAAATCAAAATTGTCTGATCAACAATTTTTGACCAAAATTTTTTGAGCATGAATGAATATCATGAGGCTTTTAACAGGCAAACATGTCAGACATGCTGGGCTGCAGTTGAAAGCAAGCCCAGACTTGTGAGGCATCTCATCCTACCCTGTGTCATAGGACCTACTATATGTAAACATATCACTGCTAGTAATGATGATGTTAATGATGATGGTGATGATAATGGTGACGATGATGACTCTAGTTGTGTCAGAAGCTAAAAACTGCTCTGAGGCCAGAGTAGAGTCATAACATTTAACCAACACACACACACAGGTGTTTTCAATTACTGTACACCTGCTGATGACACTCTTCTCAGGTTAAAGCTGTGTGGGTGGAGCTATACTGCTGATGTCACAAGGTTCTGGATAGGGATGCACCGATTTTGGCCGATACCGATATCCAATATGAATTTTTCTGTTATGGCCGATAATCGATATTTACTGATATCGATATGTGTTGATTTTTTTTTTTTTTTTAAGTTTCTGAGATGATACATTTTTGTACAGACTGAAAATCATGCAAACTGAATTTTTGAATGTCTTCCTTTATTTTCAGAATGTATTTTACTTCCGAATAACAAGGTTACAGGCTACCATCCTCCTCGCATTACCGCAACTTTGCAGGTGTTGCAGATGCAAGGGACTGCAGATGCAAATTAGCTTAAAGCTATAATCTGGTACAGTGCATCAGATGGCAACATTTATCTTTTAACTGTACACTGTCCCTTTTTAAATAAAATAAAATTAAAAAAAATTGGATATACATCGGTTGTGCATATCGGCCCAATATACAGATACCATATACCGATATTAATGCCGATAGATCGTGCATCCCTATTTCAGGACCAATAAGAGATTAAACAGGAACAGGCCCCGCCCATAACAGGTGCAAAAAAATAAGGAGGACATTGCGGGAGTTATCATGCGAATCAAGCCTCACACTTCACACTTGTATAGGTGGATCATCATCGTACTAAACAGCACAATATTCAAGCATCAAATCAAATCATATTCATGTTTTGAGGAGAAAGTAGACTCTGCTCTGGTGCAGAGTTTTACAGTGTTACATCCACAGACCCATATCCCCTCTGAAACTCTGTGAACAGACTGTATGTGAGCGTCTGTGTTGGAGCTAGAGGGGTCATCATGTGTGGTCCTGCATGTATTTGCCTTTCATAGAACAGGGTGTGTGTCAGCTGCTAGTGGTGTCAGCTCTATTTTTAACTTTGGTGTTTGAACTCTGTTGTCCAGTCAATTTCCCAAAGGATCACAGGACTGAGGACAGAAGACAGAGTGAGACAACTCTCAATAAAATTAAAAATAAAAATGATCTATAGGATCAATATACTGTAACTGCTGACAACCGAACTCTACTATCAAATATCAAATGGAAACAAGTTTGATTTACTTTGCTGAGCTACACAAACTACCCTACACCAGCCTCTTTACAGTAGGCTAAAAGAGAGGCCATTATTCAACACATCATGTTGCGCCTGGAGTTCACATTTCAAACGTCAAAACTTGTTTGTCCGTAAGGATACTGTAAAGAATATTGAATAATATAATAATATAATAATGAAATTAAGCTGTTGAGCACAATGAATTCTTATCTCCCAAATGTTTTACTCAAAGGTGATTTGAAATAATAAAAGTAACTTCATCATAATAAAAGTAACTTCATCATAATAATTAGAAATGGCATGATTATAAATAAATACAAAAAACACTGGTCAGCTTTTGTTTTACATTAATGATCAATAATCTATAATCAACCTTACTTACTGTTCCCATATTATTCATCAGACAGTCAGACATTTGTCATTGGGCTTCCTTCCATGACCATGACTGTGCTTGTTCTACTGCCAAAATGCCAGGGAAAGATCCCTGAATAGACTTGGGCAGAAAAAAAGAAAAACTTTTCAAAAGACAGTCCCTTTAAACATGAGGCATGTGGTTTTATATTTTACCATTACTCGTGTTTGTACTTGTAAAGCGGGATTTGACTTCACTTTTAATGGGTTCAGATAAGGTTTTTGGAGCGAAAGTCACATCCTCAAACTGCTGCTACAACCTCCCATCTGACTGTGCACTCATGTTCTTTCTAGAAATGATGAGGGGGATTTTGACTGTCGGGGATGATGGGAACTGACACGATATGAGCACGGCGTGCCTGGACTGCGTTATCTGCTGACATTACTTGAGCAATCATCCTGGAGTTTCCCACATGAAGTCCACATTATCAACCCTAGACAGAGAATGAGCTATGAGTACGAGTTGCCTAACAACCGCAAACACACAAGCAATATCTGACTGGTAACCTTTAATTATAGATTCTTAAATTAGCACGGTGGGGAAAACAGCTATCAGATAGACGGACACAAGCATGCACCAAAAACAAGAATACCAACAGTGCATAGCAGCCAAACCCCATTCAGCCATGTCATGACTCTATTTTAAGGATAGGATGCAACGTTGTAATTTAAAAATATCTGTTGTGATTTTTTT
Source organism: Decapterus maruadsi (assembly GCA_030347415.2). Lineage (NCBI taxonomy): Eukaryota > Metazoa > Chordata > Actinopteri > Carangiformes > Carangidae > Decapterus > Decapterus maruadsi. The sequence continues at coordinate 12,299,473 of CM064902.1, read as the reverse complement.
TTTTTTGCATTAGCAAAAATAAGATAACAAAATTAAGTCATAGTCTATGGATTCTGTGTGTGTCTGTATTCTTTATAAAGTGACAGACTGAATACGTCAGAGGACAGTTCCTCACATTAATTTGACTGAAAGCCATTTACAGTCCTCTCTTGCCAAATGTGATATTGTCACTGTCATGGGTCTCGGCTGAAAATATATCTTTGATTAACCGTTATTTAGTGTGACACATTACCTACTCATGACATTTCTTGTGTAAAGTGATATTTCTACAACCTTTATTCACTAGCTTGTTGCTAAGTGTGGGGTATTTGCAGTTGGGCGGGGGCCTCTGCCCGGTGGAATGCTGGGCCAGCCATAAGACAAGCAGTGTGGATGACATGAAAAGAAAATGGCATGATGGTAACTCACAAGCCTTTTTATAACCACAGAAAAAAATTGTTTTCATTAAACCTTGGACACTGCGGAGATGTATCTGTGTGCATTTCTGTTAACAAACAGCAAGTAATACAGCCACTGAGGGGATGTTAGATGATGCAGCTGCAGAATGTGATAATTACAGTACTATGATAGTGACAAGTAGGAGAACCAAGAAGCGAAAATCCTATGATGGTATATTATGACTTAAAGAGGATCTGAAGGTGAGTGGTGTTCAGCTGGTTTCATCCTTCAGGACGGCTGCATGCACGTTGCCCAGCAACCAACCAAACACGCATACACACATGCCAATGAGTTGAGCTGCTACACAAGAGTGACACAAGGACAGAAGGATGAGAGTAAAGGAGAGAGAGAGGGGAGATAGCTGTGTGTGCGTGGGTGTGAGCGTAGCCAGGATTTGTGCTGCATATTTTGGTTGTATGCAAGTGACATGGAAACAACCAGAACAACTTAATGATTTATACGGATCCAGTTTTTGGTCTATCATAGGAGAGGTAGCCTGATATCAAAGCCAACAACGGCACAATGTGCCTGAAATAGAAAGCAGTGGACTTCACATCAAACCATGTGATTCATGAGTCACACCAGATAGAAAGGCCATTTCCTTTTTCATTAAAATCCTGTTGCTCCACACTTCAACCAGTCGGCTACAATAACACACAACTTTATATTCAGTATATAAATACCCAGCGATGTAAGCAATGCTAATTCCACCACATGGTAAGCATTCACAGTATGCAATAGGAGAGGATCAGTATCATTTCATTAATGTTTGTCCACTCAAATTAAAAAGTAAATGAATATATGTGGTCATATTTATTGCATAAATAAATAATATTGCATGTAAGTAATCCATTTTTATTATTTTATAAATTTTAATATTTATTTATGTTTTTTATTTTAATAGCCTATTTATTGCATCTTGCACTAAAAACTTTTTAACTTGACCATAAAATCAAACTCCAAACATGCAGAGAGTATCACCCATGTAATGTAAAAAGAAGGCAAGGTTGAAAATAACAAAGGACCTAGCAAATGGATCACGATTTTTTTTCTAATGGTATCTGGGTTAATCAGTGACAGGTGTGACACTCACTGGCAGGCAGGGCCTTCACTACCATTATGCGGACATCAATTTGACATTGAATGGTGTCGCCAGTCATATTTTGTTATATTGTAGGTGGAATAATTCTGCTGTACCAAATACCCGGAAACTAGCTAGCTAATGCTAATGCTTAACTTTGCTAATGTGGCAAGGTGAACGTGTGGGTGGACTAACGTCAGCCTTCCTGTTGTGTGCTGGGGCCGCTCCTCACCTGGTTGGACCCCTACACTTGTCTTTCACCGACAACAGTGTGGATTAATCAAGGCTGGACTGCCCTATCCTTCAATTTCCATTTTATCAGCGGCGGTAGCTCCTCCAATAAAAACAGCTGAAAACTTCTCTGCAACTCCTGACACCTGTCCGACCCACCAGCAGGCAATGTATCTCTGCATCGACATCGTCGGTCAGACCCATCGGAATTTAGCTTTAACATCGAGGACGCCAAACCAAAAATATCCATCTGGTCTTTAGCTCATCATCCCTCAAAGGGCTCCAGACACAAAGTTGACCACAGGTTAGCCAGCCTAGCTAACGTCAGGCTAGTGCCAAACACAAAACCTCAACATCTTCACGTTTGGACTATTCAACATCCGGCCCCTTACGAGAAAGGCTCCTCTCCTCCAGGACGTGCTGTAAGTAAGGTCTGTTTGACAGAAACGTTGCAATAATCTGTTCACAGCTGAATGAATAGCCTGTAGCCTACTAGCCTACTGGGTTTGTTTGGTAGGCAATTATATTAGATCCATGTGCCAATCCCATGTCTCTGGCAGGTCTCGCGATAATTAACCGCGGTAAAATTTGATTAGATCACTGCAGTAGGCTAGTTGAGGATGTTTTTGAAAATAGGCTAAATGAAAAGAAAAGCCTACATCTTTTCTTCACCTCTCGCGAGGAAGCAGGATGTCTTGTTGTTTGCTTCATTCTTGTTAACTGTGGCCTCAATGTGTGCCTTGTTTCCTATTTTTGAATGTTGGGCAATTCAGGCACATGAGCCAATTATGAAATGGATACATTTTATTCTGAAAAGCCTTTAAAATGTTGGATTTCCATCCATGTAACATGGGGCTCTGGCTATTCCTTTTAGTGCTTTGCTTGATTGTTTATTGCCACATGTGGCCCCATGGTCCTATTGAAGGCCAGAGTCTGGGGCCACAGTTCACATCTGATAGAGGAGTGTCCTAGATGGAAAAGGAGTAGAGTCCCGACTGACCACACACGCTAAATGCTGCAGGCTGAATAAATGCAGCCAGAGCCAAGACGTGTCGATGAAAAAGGGACTGTTCAGAGCATCAGGAAAGTGACCCCTGAGGAGAGAGGGAAAGAGCTCAGAAAAGAAATGTTGGAAAAACGGAGTGCATAGGAAGAGCTGCTCTACAGGAGCTTCAGAGGTGCGGGAGGGGAAAGAGAAAAAAAGACATGAAAAGTGAGAGTTTGAAAGGCAGAAAGAAAGTCTTAAAGAGGACTGGGGGGAGGGAGAGCCAGGAGGGAAGAGGAGGGGAAACTGAGCAGAGGGCCTTCGAGTAATAGAAACATGCGCGACTGAAGTAAAAGAGGCTTCATAGGAAAAGTGTGATGAAAGTAGAGAAGCCCATCACCAATCTGAGTTACACTCTGAGTGATCAGAAAAAGGAGTGTGAGTATAAGTGAAGAGCCAAGTGGTCATGCAAAGTAGGCTACTGTGAAGCCCTGCTGGACAGAGCAGGAAGCAAACTGACTCTACAACAGCAGCTCCTCCCATACTGCCTATACTTTTCTCAGTTACAACAATAAATCATTTAAGCCCCTGAAGTGGTTGCAGACAGAGAAAAAGAAGTCTGAACAGCTCAAAAGCAGCTCAAAAAGCACCAGTGATAGTGGGAGGCCTGCACACACAGGTGCTGGAGCCATTTGTCTAAGCAGTGCGATGGTAACCACATGTTCAGAAAGGGCATCCTCATAAATCACAGTTACACTGAAAACAGTGTGAGATAAATTTCACCAGGAAATCTAATAAATTCAGAGAAAGAAACTTGCAGTGGCATTCAAAGTCAGAAAGTAGGCTACCGCTTTTCCCATTGGTAGCCTGATATGGTGGTGCAGTGGTTGGCACTGTTGCCTCACAGCAAGAGGGTTCTGGGTTCGAACCTGCCGGCCGGTGGGGGCCCTTCTGTGTGGAGTTTGCATGTTCTCCCTGTGCATGCGTGGGTTCTCTCCGGGTACTCCGGCTTCCTCCCATAGACCAAAGACATGGAGGTCGTCAGGTTAATTGGTGACTCTAAATTGCCCAGGTGTGAATGGTTGTCTATGTCTAATGTATGTTAGCCCTGTGATGGACTGTGTTTGCTGTACATGTCAAATTGGTTATTTATGATTAAATGAATTGTGTATTTGTTTTTTAAATTGCAGTTGAACCCATAGTAAATTGTAATCTTAAATCACTTACATGTCTAAAGTTAGTTTCCCAACACTGCTCATGAGTTGGTTTGAACAGACACAAGAGGGAGCAATAGGACAGCTGAACAAGATGCAGTGCTGTGACATTCACTTCCCTGTGTGTGTGGGCTCTTTCCAATCAGAAGGGATCAATTAAGCTAATTGACAGCAGTGTGTGTTCTCTCAGTCTGCAATGAGTCTGCCATGAGAGACAATTCCTACAGGGACAGTAGCAATGATTTTATGTAAGGAGAAATGCATGCAAGCACAGGGAATAATATGGCAAACAGGAATAAACTGTGGAGATGGTTAATCAGTTTTTAGCAATGATTTTATGTAAGGAGAAATGGGTCCTATGTTGCAAAAAGGGAATAATATGAAAAAAGGTCCAAACAGTGGGGAAATAAACTGTGGATGGACTCCATTTCTAGTCTTTTTACTAAACTTAACCAACTCCCTTCTTCATTGCCTAAATCAATGGGGCAATTAGTTAGCCTACACTTTTTACTTCTCACTCAAAAATAGACCAAAATATGTCACAACTCCACTTCCAGGGATAGAAAAATTACATTTTCATCTATCTGTTCCCTGGTCTGGACACAAAGGGGAGAACATCTCAACAACATGAAATTGAAACATAGGACCCGGGGAACATAGGGATGATCCCGTTTTTATCACCATGAGGATAGGGTTCATCTATCTAAGATACATCTCAACAACATGAAATTGAACACAAAAAGATGATAACTTGTGCACACAAACACATACTTTGCACGTTTAAGAGTAATGTATTACGTTGGTGAATGGGTGGAATATAAACATGATTTGGTGATGACGGAGCTTCACGTTGATGTAGATCCATGTGAGCACGAGCCCCCCCTCCTCCCGTTTCTCCAGACTTCTTACGTTATTTCCGCAGCCCGTGCTGTCGTGAGCCGATACTACGTCGCATGCCCCCCAACCCCTAGGCCCCGCCCCCACCCCCCCACTGTGAGGAATTACTTCTTTCATCCATTTATTTATAATTTCTTCTCCGTCGTCACATGGGCTTTTTCGGTGGGGGGTTTGAGTGTGAGCTGTCGCACGGTCCGGCTGCAGCAGTTTCTTTGAACATTATGGGGATTTAGAGCAGGAAGGGGAGGTGGGAGAGGGACCAAAGCGAAAGGACTCCGCATCTTTCTCTCTGCATCTCATCTCCCTGCGCTGCTGTGAGGCTGGAGAGGATCATGCAACACCTCAGCCCATGGCGAGCTCTGCTCCTTGTAACCGTGCTGTGCCAACCGGGGATCTCAGACAAATACGGTAAGACGACGACGACGACGACGATGATGATGATAGGGATGCTGGTGATGATGGTTACCAGAAATCACTACACTCCTTGTTTAAATCCTCACAGGATAATGTCGTGTTTAAGTAGCTGGCGACTTTACGCTGATCTCCTCCTGACGTTATCCCAGTTTTGATTAAAACCAGGTGTAGCTAAATGTGCCGTGTAAGTGGAGCGTTTTATCATCCATTCAAAGGAAATGTACTCAAGACTATTGCCCAGAGGCAGGTAGGCTATAGAGGGAAATGTAGACGATGATAATCTAATGAGATTAAACAGAGGTGGGGGAGAGATGGAGGATTCAGAGAGTGATGGGGATGAGAGGAGTGTGTTATTTCAATTTATGGAGTAAAAGCACATTTTCTTTGGATCTATCATGTAAATCCTTATTCTATTATTGACCTCATTATTATGGAGTCTTTTCTATTCAGATGTTGAGGATACACCCAGAACAGCATGTGTGCACAATGAAGATTAAAAGTAAACAGCATAGTCATAGACTATACATAAAGTAAAAGACTAGTAATGTTACACTAAATTATTAAACTAAACAAAATTAATTTCACGCAACACAACTGTTTTGAGACAGACATAGGCCTGTTTTTTAGATGCAACTCTTCTCTAATGGGTTAAAAAATAGGTTCAGTTCAACAGGTTGTTGGATTTTTAAATAGGCTTGTTGTTTCTTCTTAATCTCACATTTCTGTCTCAGCTGTAGAAGTTGTGACATGAGCAGCAATAGCTTTGATGTTACTGTTATTGACAGTGGCAGCAGTAGCAGGTTCCACCTCCCATTGATTATTGTTAGATGGAGTGACTCAAATGTGTCTCTGAGTGGATTGATGCATTGACGTGGTGTCATTTTTAATTGATGCAATGATGCAACAAGTGAATTTTTACACCCCCATATCAAAATAGCCAGCCTGTCTGCCGTGAGTAGGTAGAGATTTGTGAAGTGAATGCAGTGAGTGATTCAGACTGAGAAAGGCCAAATGCTGATCCCTCCTTCAGATGTAAACATGCAAGTGCGGTTTTGTTCAAACAGAAGGCTAGCCACCCCTGAATCTTCCCTCCACCTCTGGATATGTTCCGTCATTTAATTTAACCCAAATGTATCACCCGAACGTGATTCAGCAGAGAAGCAGCTGGTTACAGTTAATAGAGATTAATGCAGTAGCAGGAGAGACTAAGACCAACTATGTGTAGTTTCTTCCCACAGGCCATCCACCTATTTTATGTCCCACTGTCACTGCGATATTCTGCCTACTGTAGATATTGCAATACAACCCTGCTGTAAATAACATAAACATAAATTTATATATTTATCCAGTATTTAATTTTTTTTATTATCTCATTGCACTACCTCATTGTTTATTTGCACTACTAACTGACTACCTTAATCCACCTGCCACTTTACTTAATTATTTGTGTTCTCTGTTGTATTGTGTTATTGCTCAGTTGTTACTCATTCTGTGTCTTTCTGTGTGTAGTAAGTACTGTAAGTGACGATAAACCGGAGTCAAATTCCTTGTATATTTGCACATACTTGGCATCAAATCTGATTCTGATTGTGATTCTGATGTGTATTAAATTAATCCAAAACTACCCTGGATTAACTACAATTTTAAAAACTAAGAAAGGACAAAAGCGTGGGACAGTACAGAGCAGAATGAGAGGCAGCTTTGATTTCAGCACCATGGAGAGAAGCCACTATTGTTTCCCTTTGTCCATTCATCAATTAATTCCATTCAGACGTCCATCGATCCATCTGTTCGTGTGATTGGCTGTCCATTTTGACACACTCCTGCGATGCTCGTGTGTGAGCTGACGTCTCTGCAGCCAGTCATTTCCCTCAGGGACTGATAACCTGTTGCTATGGCAAATTAAACTTGCCACTGTGTGGACTCACTCAAGCTTGTGTCTAACCAGATAGTACCATTGCTTTGGAAGTGGCCGTCAAATGAGTAAATCTAAATGTAGGCTAATTGCTGTTTCTGTAACAAACCAACTGTTTGGCCAGTGGAAGGATGTAAACAGGCATTTTTTCTGACTGGCTGGTGTTTAGAGTCTTTTTGCTATTCTGAAAAGAATAGCATTCGCATTCACACACAGACTTGTGAGTTAACGTCCTCTTCAGTCTCTAGCATTTAACAAACCAGAGTGTTTTAAACCCCCCGAAAACCAACTGGAATGAATTTGTCGGAGCAGCTTTGTGACCAGGTTCATTGTTGATCAGTACCAGATGCCCTTTCCTGGAGAATCAGTCAGTGTTGAAAGGGCTGACATTTAGGCACAATGTTTTTGTGATGTGTATCTTAGTCCCTCTGCAAACCCCCGTGGGACTCAATTACTCAGATATGTCATGGCTGTGCACCAGTACAATGATATCTGTGTGTTTCATGTGAACATTCAGATCAGTGACAATAGGTTTTGTGCAAGGTCCATATGCTGTATGTTCAGTGCCACCCAGACAGTAAATACATTTACACAGTCATTTCCTTTCTGTGTATGTGTATGAAACAGAGAAACAGACAGGAATATAATTTGTACAAACAACTGCACATGAAATAACATCAAAACCCTCTCCCCGTAGGAAAGTAAACCTATTATATGGATAGAGTCAGATTTAAAATTTCAGTGGAAATACAAGATACACTGTGTGTGTTTATTCTCAAAGAAAGAAGAGGTGAGTCACAGAAGGCGCTGCTAGATAGTGCGTCACTTCATTTAAAGGTAGAGAAAGTAGTTCCCAGTCTTTGTTCTCTGTCCAAGTTTCTGCTCAAGTAAACATTCAATCCATGGCTCAGTAAACCTGCTATGTACCGTACCTGAAGATGCAAATACTGCCCATATCTTTCCATGTACACTCAAACACCTGCTACTTGCTTGCTTTTTATTTATTACATGCTGTGGAACATGGACTCTGGAAATTAGAAGAGAGATGTGAAATTTTATTTTATTTTCTTCTGTGTAACTGTAGGTTCCTATCTGCCACTAATCACCTGCTCCTTCCCACATTTCCTACCTCCCAAGGTCTTACTCACCAACCTAAGAGATATGAATGAATACATACTAAATTATATAAATAATCATGAATGAAACATAAGACCAAACCACATTATTTTTGAGTCATCTGCTGCCAAATCATAATCTGATTATGAATTGAATATATCTGTGTCACAGGTCTTTTTTTCATTATTCGCTGCATTAGGTTGTTTGTTGGTGGGTTGGGCATTTTGGTCACTACAATGCAGCGCATTTGAATGTAATTACATAGGAGTGAGTGAGGGTCAAGCTCACCTGTTGTGTTTCTCATTGAGTTGAAGCAGTCGTTGCCATGGAAATTGTCATGAAACTTTTTTTTTTTTACACCAACTACCTGCTTACGGTCTCTTTGTCTTTGTCCCTCAGGTTGCCTGTTTGAGAGGAAACTGTGTGAAAGGGATCAGTTCTGCTCAGATGGTGAGACACACACTCAAACATACATATAGAGACAGACATAACTTATTTTTTGAACTTGAACATCAAACTTTCAGGGGAGAGTGCTGTCTCGATCCCTCCTGTACCTGCACAGAATGTTAAATATTAACCCTGCAGCTGGACACACACAGTCAGTGGAAGCACGCTGGCACAAAGCAGGCCGCCTATAAAAATATACAAACACGAGTCAAGGATTTTTCCTCTCTCAGCCCCATGTGTCTCTCTCTCTCCGTCACCTGCCCCCCCTTTCCTTTCCTTCATCTTTATCTAAGCCCCTCCCCAGCTGCACTGTCTCCATGGCAACACTGACATCACCGTGAGGTCGACACCCCCACAGTTGTTGTGCTAATACAGTGATGAGTCACTGACACACGCTTACGCACTTCTCTGTGGAAATTGCACTTGTGTGCACACACACGCGCACACGGGCTTGACTGAATACAAAATGGATTGGTGTAGTTAAAGCTTTGGGGGTAGATACAGGGCCTGATTTAACCACATCTGTGTGTCTGAGGGTGGAACACGAGAGAAACAAAATTTCCATAATGACTCAAAGATCTTTATTCACATTGGTTGTAATGAGATTTTGGTCCGTCTGTCGCTTCAGCACTGTCGCTCCAGAAAACTCAAAATTAACCGTTTTTTTTTTAGCATTTTGGAGAAAAATATCAGCACAGTCTCAACAGGTCTTACAGTGACTAACACCTTAGACAGAACGCACAGCTGCTGTGATGAATTTAGATCAGGTGGTCAAGAGGGTGTTTGCAAAAACAGTAAAATATTCAGACTCTTGTGATACTTCACAGAGGAAACATAATTGCCTCCAATGGGAATATACATTTTCAGTTTTTAAATGTGTGAATTTATTTGTTATTTGATATGTTTGGAGTCAAATGTGTTGTGATATTCCATTGCTCTGTTGCTTAATAAAAAATACAAGTCTACTCAACCAGTTTAGTCAGAGATATTTGTTATGTTGTGTTTTGTTTGTACTGTAGACACGCTAAGGCTTTGCTAGTTTGACTTTGTCCTCTTCCAGCTTCAGGTGGAACATAGTCCAAGAACAGACAGCTCCACATTTGTGCATAAGGTCGTGTCTGTATTTCTGCAGGCATCTTCTCAGTAGGTCTACACAGATTGTTACATTCTGTGGCATGTAGTAAGTAACCAGAGCAAGGTCATACATTGTCACTTGAGTTCTGTCTTCACAGATGTAGCGTCCTGATCTTATTACCCATGTTACTACTCGGGGCTCTGACCTGAGTCAGCATCTGTCAGAAGAAGACTGGAAGTTTGAAATATTTATATTAAAATCTGGTGATGCAGAGTTTAAAAGGCGAGCACACCAGACCTTTTATATCCTTCTCCTCACTTCAGCTGGAGGTTAGAGGCTTGAGTGCACTTACTTGCGTAACTCAACGAAATCTCTGACTGAACTGTCGACTGCATGGAGGGCGGATTGTATGGGGGTGCCATGTTTTGACAAGGATCCTTTTTTTTTTTTTTCTTGCGCTCCAATTTGATTCAAATGCTGAGTGTAATGCTAAGAGCTGCAAGGCAAAGAAATGAATTTCAGAACTCAATTTGATTAAAACCATCATATCATTTTTATCACTGATTCCACGACTTTATGGTAATGAATATTATTTATTTGAATAATTTTAAATCATGAAAAAAGCCAAACTTCACCTTTATCCTTGATTTAACAGATTCCTTTTCCAACATTAAATACTGCACAAAATGGCATCCACAGAAATAACTCCAGCTCCAGAAATAGTCCCAATCCAATCAAACCATGCAGCTTCCTGTGTTCTCTCGATTCATCTTCTATTCCTCCTCCTCACGTCCCTCGTCTCGCTGCTGTCACCACAAGGAATTACAGGGCTATTCTGTTTCACCAGAGCAGTACATAGCTTACAATATATTGTATCATGTCAGTATATTTGTAATATGATCAGGGGAAGTATGAATGAACTCTTTCAGCATCTCAAAATGTCTGTGTGTCCATGGTATTGTACTTGTACCATTCAGACATTTGCTGCACTGCATACACAATCATCTAGAGGGAGGGTACTTATGCAGAATAGAAATAATATGAAATCATGGTTCTGTACTTCTTCAATACACCCAGTAGCTGTAAGCAAATAAGCCATATATGTTTCATATAGATTTTGTGTCTATTAATACGAATTGATCCTCTTTAATCTCTGTGTCTCTTTAATCTCAGGGTAACAATTCACTTTCTCACTGTGCCTGGTTGTGTTGTATGAGAAAGACTGGTGACTCATCATTGCGCCAGATAATACATAGTCTGCTTTGCTTCAGTTCTATTCTTTTCACCTACTGTAGCAGTAGCAGGGTCTTTCTTTATCTTCAACTCCCCGTGAGTTGATGGTTAAAAACTGACACAAGAAATTTCCACACTCTAGTTAAGTTAGAAACTTCACTTTTCACGTATCTAATACACTATAATAAGCTACAGTCTGTGATGGGCGGTTCTCCCCTCCTGGAGCTGTTGTGTCGGACGCAGATGCAGCAGAGCGCAGAGTGGATCAGCAGCTCTCCAGCATATGAACAGATTAATCCCCCACTTCCTGCCAGTTTTCACTGAGGCTTATGCCCAAACTAATTATTCTATGATAATCATTCATTTATGATTTAGAGTGGGTGTCCACTTCTGCACCACAATGCAGTCAAATAAAGAGCTAGAAGATGTATTCATGAAATACTCAAAAAAATGATTCATGGATGATTATGAAAGAGAACAGGTGCTAAAATGTTGATATTGTTTCTCTTGCCACGAGGCTGCCCTGCAGGCAAGCCACTTTCAAAAGGGAAACTATTTAAAATTTTCAACAGCTCATTCACTGACAACCTCGACCAAAGGACTAGGCACAGGAAAGTGTGCAGAGTGAACTTCAAAACTATGACTCACTGCTGTGGGCTCACGTCGCGTGGGCTACCAAAGGAATTACAGGTTATTACGAGAACCTCAAGGGCATCGTCTCTGAGCAATATGTGTAAGAACGTATAGTTTTAGAGGTCAGTTAAAATACACCGTAATATTGTTTTTGCTTGTTGGTCCATACCGTTAAATACTGCTGTGTATTTGCTGTTCTCCACTGCAGCTCCTAAGACAAGCAGACATTTCTGACCGGAAAAGCTCAGGTGTTGCATAAATAATGTTTATTTCAAGTGTCCCAGTCAGGCAGGACAGTGTGACAGGAGGGACAGCATGCAAAAAACAAACAGACAGATAATTTTTCACAATGATCTGTGCTTTTTATTTTTTATTTTGCCGCGACATTCCCATCAAGAGACTTTCCTGGCAGAATAAAGGTCTAAAATGTTAACAGCTGTGCATGCGTGTGTGCTTATTTCAGATCGGCTGTTCGGTCGGTGTATCGGCTCTAAGCAGGACCAGGTCCGGTACCAGTTGTCAGTTCCTGTTCTCAAGAGGATGCAGGAAGTCCTCAAACAGCTGATGCTACAAGGTAAGATTGGACATGACGGGTATTATAATAGTGTTCTTTTTCAAACATTAAACTAAGATCCGGATGCTAGCATTTCCTGAATAGCACAAAAACACTAGCTGGTGAGGATGAGAAAATATTATTTTTGCAGATATTTGGTCATATTAACTAGAGGCCGTACAATCAGACAAGCACTTATTTGAAACTTCACGCATGGATTGATTAGAAACAGTAGCCTATAGATTTTAGAGACTCTTTCTCCTTTCTCCATCTGTCTCCACCACAGTCTAGCACATTCACTCCCTGCCTCTGTGGCTTTCTTTAATTGATGTGTGTGTGTGTGTGTGTGCGCAGGGCTTTCATGGCAGGATGACATCACCCAGTATATCTTATCAAAGGAGCTGAAAAGAGTTCCCCATACCACCCATCCCTCCAAGCCAAACTCCTCTTCCTCCTCTTCCTCCTCTTCCCACCCACCCCAGTAAGTGATCTCCAGTTACTTCCTTTTATCCCACAGCCCTTTCGACTCTTCTGTATCCTTCCCAATCTTGTCTCTGCCTCTTTCTTGGCTACCAGGTCTAAACAACATGCCCCCCTTCACCACAGCTCTAAGTCGGCTTCCACACCTCCTGCTGGCAACTATGTGGACTACATGATCGTTGAACCTCCTCAGTCCCAACTGCGCATGCAGACAGCATCCATGGACCCCTACACATACCACCAGGTATACAAATGCACACATCATGATTCCACAAAACCAGGTTTTTCTAACTGCTGTATAAATTCAAACAAACCTAGTCAAAGCTCACAATAGCACTTTCCAGTTCAGATCTCAGATGACAAGCGACAGTGTAACACGGTTCCCAATCACAGCATAGGTACCAAGACGAAATGGAAAGAGCTCTCTCAGGGGCAGGCTATGCCCGTCCCCCTCCGAGGTCCCAGGCCATTCAGCGAGAGCGAGAGCGCGAACGAGAACGAGAGCGAGAGCGCGACAGACAGCTGCTACAGGACGCCATGTCTTTATACCTGGCATCTGCTCAACCCTCATACCGCCATCGAGGAGCTGCTTCCATGGCTCCTGCAGGTAAAGGATTTTCAAAGATCCTAAATAAAACACATAACACACATCATACAGAACATTACAAACAAATAATTCTATTCACCATCAAAACCTGTCACACGTTGACCAGGACTGCCCTACTATGAGGACTTGGAAGTGGACATACCAATGGACTATGTGGAAGGCTACACCCTAGAGGAGAGACTCGGTCCAGCTAGACAGCATGTGTCGCAAAAAGAGAAGGCGCCTCAGGACTTCAGCACACTGTCTGAAAACAATGGTGAGCAAATGAACTTATTTACACTTAATTCTCATAATGCCCTAAAGATAGAGATGCAATGAAAAACAAGCTGAAAAAACAAATTTACACGATATCCATCTGGATAGTTTCTTAACTTGACGGTGGCAACTGTGTCGTCCTGTGTTAGATGACTGGCTCCAGAGGATGTCTGTATTCTTGCAGAGATTAGGAGTCGACCCCAGAGAGCTCAGCCAAGAGCAGCTCTACAAATTAGCCCTCATACTACAGCTGCTGGAGGCCCAAGACAAAACAGGTACTGTCCCCAGGCTGCTCATAAAAGCTGAATCGTGTGTTAATTTAGTATTAGTCTAACAACAGCAGTTTGTCTGTCTTGACACAGATCCCGTTGGGAAAGATGGCGCCGCCCTCAAGGAGGTACGTCACATCAGCATGTATCCATAGCAGTGGCTACCAGTCGTAATTGTGCACTTTTTTATACTAATAAGTCCTTGTTCTACTCCACAAATGCAGCTGTTAAAAACAGACAGTGTGCCTAATAAGCCGCAGAAGCCTGTTCCTGTTCCCGGCCCCCCCGATGCCCCTCCTGCTCCCTCCTCTGCCTCAGTCCCAGCTACTCCTCCAGCCAAGAGTGCTTCCCCTCCCTCCGCGGCCACCCAGCCTCCTCAGGCCACTCCTGAAGAGGCTGGACAAGGCTTGAAAGAGCAGGACCCACCACTGGTTGAAGGTGTAGGGGCTAAGGAGGAGTACGGGTACATTGTCACCAACCGGAGGTGAGAACTCAAACAAATGAAGCTGCCACCTTTTCTGTTTGTTGTAAACTGCTTTAACTCGTGAATCACTGCATAGTATCCAGTAAATCATATTACATGGAGGATGATGATATTTACTTTTCTTCCCCAGTCCTTTGAGTCTGTATGATGGTGTGAAGCTGTTGGAGCTCCTGGCTGATAAGATCCACCTGACAACCAGCAGCTTCATCAACATCAGGTAACACCACCATCGTTATGGGTTACCGTGTATTATATTTAGTGTTTTGTGTAGCCTAACATTTTTCAAATATCAACTGTGTGTGTTTACAGTATGTGCGTGTCTATGTTTCCAGTGTGGTAGGTCCTGCACTGACGTTCCGTATGCGCCAGAATGAGCACAACATGACGGCTGCAGAGGTGGCTGCTAAAGCTGGTGAGGCTCAAAACGCACATACACACACACACACACATTCACACCGACCTACCCACACATAACACTCGAACATGAAGTGAAAAGTACAGTATGTGGGAACATTATTCCATCACTTACTCAAATTTCACCAAAGCCTTTGCTTTTCCTCACCTCAAACAACAAAATGTTTGTCGTTGTTGTTTCTTTTCGACCCAGCAGTATCTGAAAAGAGCTTTCTGGAGGCTGAGACAGGCCTGAAGATTGTACAGACTGGCGTGGGAGAGGTACAGGCCACACACACACACACACACACACACACACACACACACACACACACACACACACACACACACACACACACACACACACACACACACACACACACACACACACTTAGTCTACACAGGCTCTGTGGAAAATGTCCCTTGTAGCTGATCTTATCAGCCAGCAGCCTTTGGTGCAGCTGTCAAGGCAACAGAGATATAACTATTGCTCTTTATTCTTCACCATTTACACTTTAATCATTCATCTCAGGATTTATATCATATGATCAGACTTGGTGATGCCAAATGGAGACTCACACTACACTCCTCACAGTGTAGTCTCCCACCTATCGATTGGTAACTTCAGAAGCGGCCACAGCTGTCTGACCTATAGAGCTGGTTTTCCATGTTGTGCACACTGTGAGTGTTGCCTACCACCTGGAGGGCAAGTGGCCAGAGCAAATCAGTGAGGCGACGCCTCCTGGCAACCAGCGTTTCACTTGTTGCCATGGAGCTCTATCTTCCACAATCCCCTCCCCTCTGCTGTGGCTTTCTGATCCCAGGTGCTATGGCAACAGTCACAGGTGTCATTAACCTCATTATTTCCTCTTATACAGACCAACCAGGCCTCTGAGTCATCGCCTGCAACTGACATTTTGTGTGTAATGGATTAATAACAAAATGCCCATTTGCAATTAATATTAGGAGAACACACACACACACACACACACATACACACACACATATCGCTTGCATTCATTTATTATAATCACCCTGGCAATACATAAATGGCGCATGTGTGTGTGGTGTTAATGTAATATAATGTTGTCAGTTATGATATTTATTTATTTTTTAGAAATGCTTTTTTTTTTAAATTAATTTATTATTTAAAAATAACAAAATGGTTGCATAATAGAAATGCCAAAAATTGTATCACAGCCAGGTATTATCAGTTGTTCCACAGTGACTGACGTGAGAATGGAAAAGATATAAATGTTGAATAAAAAGCCAAGAAAAGGATACAAGCATGTAAAAGACAGATATTAGCACTGAAAAGAATGGAAGAAAAAAAGGATAACAGAATTTTTTTCTGCTTTCCAATTAATAAGAAAATGTACATCTTTAAAATAATAAATAAATAAAATCAATATTTCTGACATCCTGATTTGTTAAGTTTGTACAATTACAATTGTTTATGGAAGAAGTTGTTGAAGGTGTGATATTTGGAGATAAATGAAAAGGCCAGAGCTATTTCTAATTTCCTATGGTATATATCATATATATACAACAATGTTGTGCTGTAGAACAAATAAACATACTTTCATAAGGGACAGCCTTTATTTTGTGGTAATCTGGCAGATCGAAATCCACTGTGGTTACACCTCTCCTTATTTTGTTTACCTCAGTTGTCTGTGGAGGGAACTGGAGTGTGATGATACCGTGTGTGTGTGTTCGTATGTACAGTATGTGCATCATCAAATCAAATGAAATGACTCCCTAGAACCAATTAAAACTTAAAGCATCAGTGTTTGGCTTTGTCCTGCGTGGTGGTTCACTGATGTCCACCCACCTGTGCTGTCCGTCTTCATCATATCACCTTGCCCTTCCAGACCTCATCTGCTCAGCGAGCACACCCTACCGTCCCGTGGACACATTTCTTGTTGGGATGAAACGAATGACCTTTATATTCCCGTGGTGAGGGCAGGTTCCCTGGGGCGGCTCAGCTTGATGCTATTTGTTGTCTCCGTCTTCCTCCCACCCGCTCTACGTCTTCTTCACTACTCTTTGTTATTGTTGTTTTTTTCCCCCCCAGAGGACAGATGGACGGGGTCGCCCCCAGATAACCAGGGTTCCTCAGGGCTCCAGCGGGACGGTCATCACCCTTGTTTCCATGGCAGTTGTCGGAGGCGTGCTGGTATTGGCCATGGCTGTAGCTTGTCTCAGACACTATGCTCAGCAAGTGGCCAATGGCAAGCTTGGTCTGGGGCCAGAGGGAGGAGCAGAAACACACTTTGACTATCAGGTGAGGTCAATAAAGACACTCAAGACTGATGAAGACATTTTATATAATAAAATTTTAAACTATTTAACTACAACATCCCAAACACCTGTACATGTTCGTACTGTTTGATAAACATCTGCCTGCTTTTGTTAGAGTTGTGAAGGACTTTCTCCTTCTTATGGTTAGGGCAGTGTTTTTCAACCTTGGGGTCAGGACCCCATGTGGGGTCGCCTGAAATGTCTAGTAATTGATTTTAAAAAATTACTGATAAAGATATTTTTTAAACTAATTATTATTCTTTTTAAAATTGTAATTAAAAACAAGCTAATGCATCTTGATTGACGGTCGGGGCCACCACTGGGTTAGGGTTATAGTCAGGATCAGTACTGATATTTAGGCTACCGATTATTCAGTTATTTATCAGTGTTGATGGTGATGCTCAAATAAATCAATTCCTTCCCTACTGTTGATTCAGGAGCTTTGTCGGCAACACATGGCATCCAAATCCTCCCTGTGTCGCCAAGACTGTGTGGGTGCGGGGAGCAGCAGCATGGCGGGGTCCGCCATAGCCACAGGTGCTGGCGGTCGACGGGGCACAGACACGTCTCGCGTGAGCAGCGTTTCCTCCCAGTTCAGCGATGGCCCCCAGCACAGTCCGTCCTCCACCCACAGCTCCACCCCGTCCTGGAGCGAAGAGCCAGCCCAGTCTAACATGGACATCTCTACCGGTCACATGATATTGGTGAGTGATTCTCTCGCAATAACAATCCTTCTTGTTTATGTTGAGCGACTGTTAATGTGCCGTCTAACCTACAGGCCTATATGGAGGATCACCTGCGCAACAAGGACCGCCTTCAGAAGGAGTGGGAAGCTCTGTGCTCTTACCAGGCAGAACCCAGCTCAGTCGCCGTGGCTCAAGTCCCGAGCAACATGGAGAAAAACAGACACGCCGAGTCCCTCCCCTGTTAGTTCAACAATGCGTCTGTCTGATCACTCATAGTGTCATGTGTTACACATCTCTCACTCATCAGTAACTCTGTTACAATTTGTATGCAAACATGTTTGGTACCATGTGGTTTTCGCACATTCTCATGGAGTTGAACTGCATTATAAACACCAAGGGGGAAAAAGTAGAGAACATAATGATGAACCAACAGCTGTTTTCTTTTCCAGATGATCACACTCGAGTGAAGCTGAAGACCGAAGTAAACCCCAATAAACAAGATTACATGAACGCGAGCATCATTGTAAGAACCTCTTCCAACATTAGTGGTTTGCTACATGGTGAATTATCATCCAGTATGAAGATACGAACAATAAGCCATTCTTTTGTTTGTTTCATATCTAATACACTACAAAACCGTAAGAGACTCTGCTGTTTCTCTAATCAACAGGTTGATCATGACCCTCGCCAACCAGCTTATATTGCCACACAGGGACCTCTCCCCCACACCGTTGCTGATTTCTGGCAGGTCAGTACAGTCTTTTCTTTTCCTCTCTCGCTCTCTCACGTTCTCACAGTTTACTGAGTTTGTTTTCTATTCTGCAGGACGTCTACCAGATGTCACAGATTTACTGAAATGTAGCAGCTGTAGAATGTAGTGTGTGTGTGTATAATTTTGTCTTTGTCTACGCACTTGCAACCTTATTATACAAATTTCTATAAATAACATGCAAGTGAACTTGTAGATACGTAAAATAAAAGCACATATTTTGAAGTTATACATGTAACTTCGTAGAAACTGTGACTATTCTGCATGTTTACATAATATATCTTGCTCATAGATTATATAGGTTTGCTGATTTTGCAGACATATGTCATGTAAATATATCCATCTCAAAGCCTGTCATTATGTGTTGATATTATAAACAGTGGGCTCCAAAAGTCTGCGGTCAGTTTCCCAGAATATGCTTTTTCTTAACTTATATACATAAATTAAATATATATTTAACATAAAAGGTCATAATATCCTTTGCCATATGAAAAAAACATTATATCAGCATCTTCAGGACATTTTACTATCGTATATCTTTATATATCCGGAGGATTAATAATATGACATAATGTGACATATATTGTGCACATCACTCTTGTTATTGGAACATGTATATCATATATAGTATTTTTATATTGGTATATCCATGTGTGTGTCTCAGATGGTTTGGGAGAACGGCTGCACGGTGATAGTGATGATGACAGCCCTGGTGGAAGATGGAGAGAAGCAGTGCGAGAGATACTGGCCAGATGAAGGCTCATCACTCTACAACATCTATGAGGTCAATTTCATGTTGTGACTCAAAAAAACATTTCATTTGAATAATAGTACTGACCAAACAATTTCCTGCATTAGAGTACACAACAGCATCGTCAACATGTTGATTTTACTCAGTATATTCTTTCGGGGAACATGAAGTCCACATGATTTAATCATTTGTCCATGTGGTCTGGCTTTTGTCTGCAAAATGTCAAGGCCCTTGCACATTTGCATCAGCAAGTGTCACGGTAGCATGAATATTTCTGGAGGATAATAGCCCCCGTGCAGCTCGGTCTCAAATGGGGGGCATGTGAACCACAACTGCTTCGCATGTATGACAGAGAAAATTAGAAAATATACAGAAGCATGCAACATATTATGTCACTGCACGGCTGAAATGAGGAAAAAATTTACCTTGACGCATAAAAATAATGATACAATAATAATACAAATGCCAACCAGGGCGGTTGTCTCCCCCTGGTGGAAAACTTGAGCTACTTTACAGATGTGTTGCCTCAACATTTTTCTTGTTTTCTCAGCCAATTTGAATAAACCAACACTAATTATTACTAATGTTGCTTTGTATCTTGTGTGTCTTGTGTCTTGAGATTCAGTAGGTGGATTTGTGAGTCACTTTTTTTCCTGCCCTCTTGCCCACTTCTCTTTTCTGTTGGCCATTCCCCCCTCTCTCTTTCTTTCTTCCCCTTTCAGGTGAACCTGGTGTCAGAGCACATCTGGTGTAAGGACTTCCTGGTGCGTAGCTTCTACCTGAAGAACGTCCAGACACAGGAGACCAGAACCTTGACGCAGTTTCACCTGCTGAGCTGGCCGGCTGACGGCATCCCCACTTCCACGCGACCCCTGCTCGACTTCCGCAGGTAAGAGACTGCACTGCCGAACACACACATCTGCACATCAGTTCAGCTAATAGCAGAAGACTCAGTAACTGGTAAACACAAACTGGATTAAACAGGTAGTTAAGATGCAGTGGGTGACTCAGTGGTCACATGAGTGGGTTTGAATCCACATCCTCCTCACTTCCATCTTGTTTCCCATCTTTCCTTCCCCTCATTTTGGTCTGTGTGTAATCAAATAAGGCACCCACACTATCCATCTCATGCCTTACCCATCATCTCAGTGTGCTCTCTCCCTCTCTCCTAGTGTGCAGGTTGATAGGTTTGTATTTTAACATCTCCCAGTGTCATTTTTGTGGTTTGCAGCTAGTACTCTGGCTCCAGTTGCATAGTCACAAAAATGAGCATTGGCAGGTGTGACTGGCTACTGCAAGAGGGACAGTGAATCTCTGGCTTTCCTCTTCACATTTTCTTTCCTGTTTTCTCATCTCACTGTCCTTCACAGCCTCTTGCAGTTTTTATTTGTCCTGTCCTTTCCCTCCTTCTTAATCTCATTGTTTTCATCTGACATTTACTATACGTACGCCCTCCTCATCCTCCAGCTTACTCCTCCTTTTGTCCCATTGTCTTTAATTTATCCACAACCTATAATAAGTAGTTCAAGAAACCTTGAAATTCTTTGCTGTGTGCATTGAGTCGTGCGTTTCTCTCTACTTTTCCTTGTTTCTTTGCTTTTCAGAAAGGTGAATAAATGCTACAGAGGTCGTTCCTGCCCAATCATCGTTCACTGCAGGTAAAAAAAAAAACAACAAAAAACAAAACATTCCAACAGGTCACAGAAACATCAGCATTTTCAGAAAAAAACATATTATGTATGTTTAGAGAGTGGTTTGAGATTAAGCAGTAGGAAGTCATGTGTACTTTGACAGTTTCCTAACATGTCTCTGCCACTCCCACAGTGATGGTACTAGCAGGACCGGCACATACATCCTCATTGACATGGTCCTGAACCGCATGGCCAAAGGTGAGCTATACGTTCAAACACACACACTCAACACAAACACATCCGCTTTACAGATGTGTACACAGGATATTATTCAGAACCTCAACATTTTGATAGTTTATCTGATATTAGAATCACAAAAATCAAACTGTAAGGTTGGTGTTTGTTACCGTGTGTAATGGTGGAAGCAGCAGCTACATAATTAAACATTAGTTATAGCATACTGTATAACCGTATGTATTGGTAGAGGAGCAAGTGAGCTGAAAAAGTGTCATGACATGAATTACTCTTACAGTACATTGCTCTTTTCAAGAGATATTTAGCAGAAATGTATCTTTTGAAATAAATAATAAAATATTATTCTTTTGTCTTCTTGTTTTGTTGTTATGTCTCTTTTTTCTAGACATCTGACATTTCCAAGTTTTACTTTTTCAGAGATGATAGAGATGAGGAAAGTCATTTAGAGGCACTGTCAGACAATGCATTTGGTGGTAGCTGATGCAAACTCAAGATGTTTTTTTTTATGTAGCTTTCTTTTAATAAACGTTGAGTGGATTTCAAGTGAGGGGTCTTTATCCTCCCTCTGTCGCACAAAAGGTTGGTGGAAAAACCTCAAAAACCATGATGCTCTTATTGTCCCTGTTGTTTTCATTAGGAGTGAAAGAGATCGACATCGCAGCCGCACTGGAGCATATCAGAGACCAGAGACCCGGCTTGGTTCGCACTAAGGTACCAACAGTCAGTGTGTGTGTTTGTGGAAGTTTGTGGTTCACTTCAGTATTTGCCGGTCTCCATCCCCTCAATCCATTTTTCCTCCCCTCTTCTTCCCTTCCTTCCCAGGACCAGTTTGAGTTTGCGCTGACGGCAGTAGCAGAGGAAGTGAACGCCATCTTGAAAGCCTTGCCACAATGAACTGCAGCAGCTGAGTACACACTGAGAACATGCTGACAAAATTAACAACACACACACATGCGCTCTAAAGGACATGCTTTATGCAATCCAGTCATGTATGTCTGGCCATCACTGTAAATAAGAATTTGCTCCACACCACACCTGTCTTCAGCATGCAGTATTTTACCCATTTACCCATTCTATGGGTTTTTTAAAACTTTTGGAACCGAACTATGAATTAAGTGATGAGGTTGTAAATATGAACAGAGGAACATTTTTTCACCATTAAGGCACAAATTAGTGTCTTTGCTCTCTTGAATTTCTAATTGGACAACCATGAGGCCATTAGAGGTGGACTACAGGGTGAGGACATTCATACACTGTGCTGCTGTGAATCCAATTGTGGTCCTACGGTCGGAGAACATAGATTGAATTAATATTAAAAACCCTTCACAAACTTCTAAGACATCTGTCCAAGTTCCTTTCCATGTAACTCTCTGAGTGCGGTGTTGTGTGTCCACCAGAATACTGTATGCTACTGCTGTCTAGTGTGTGTCTATTTCCAGCAAGTTTTTATTTGCGTGTTGAGTCTTTGCCTTGACAACATGATTGTTTGCTTTAAGCACTGGTCGTTTTGGAAGGGATGCTGTACTTGGAACCACACACACATACAAAGTAACTTTGTTTGGGTTCTTTTATTGTCCTTCTCAGTGTACACCCTTGTGATTAATGTAAATAATTCACCCACCCTGATGATTGTGTTTATTTCATGTAGCAGACAGATAGAAAATATCTATAAAAATGTATTTTTGACTTGATCTTAATAAATTTGTGATGTGATGCAGCAAAAAACAGACAAAAAGGCTTGAGTGTGCTTTTTCTTTCTTTCTACTCTTTACAGTATATTTAATAAAGACAATGTTAAACGGTACACTCAAAAAAGGTTGTTTTCTATAATATATTTATTTTTTCTCTGATATGTTTTATTCATTCATATTAGATAAAAATATCATCCATCTTCTATCTAGCATTCTAGTGTGTTTCACCTCTTGTGACTTCCATGTGGAAAACATTGTCGAAATTTATTTTTTTGTTTACCTCAAATTATTTTGTGACACGCCGCCTCTCGGCCGAAGCTGAGATCACTCCAGCTGACTCCAGCTCACCCGTGAGTGACCCTAGCCCTTGGGCCCTCCTTAAAATTCCATCCTTCTTTCCCCGAGGACCTTTTATGTCCACTGTTTGTGAAGCCATAACTTTTTAATGGTTTCATATTTTGAGATAATTTTTTTTTTGTTATGTTATTTAACTTCTCACCTATCATGACTGTAAATTTCAAACAGTAAAATTAATTTATTAACCCTTTGCAGGACGGTTTCTGTGACGTGCAATAATTTCCACCAAAAAACAGCCCAAAAGCAAAATATTTTAGATTTTAGGTGGATTTCTTTTCATGATTACAAGTGTCTGAGGTCAGACAATGTTTATGGAAAATATCAGTTTTTATGCATTTGTACTTTTTTTGTAGTGTTAGATTTAAGTGGAAAATGCCCTCCCAGCCTCCTAAAGACATTTTGAGTCCTTGTGTTTGTGAAGCCATAACTTTTTAATGGTTTCATATTTTGAGATAATTTTTTTTTTGTTATGTTATTTAACTTCTCTCCTGTCAAGGCTGTTAATTTCAAACAATAAAATTAATTATTTAACCCTTTACAGGCCGGTTTCTGTGAGGTACACTCATTTCTACACACAAAACAGCCCCAAAATTAGATATTTTCTAATTATAGATGAATTTTCTTTTCATGATTACAACTGTCTGAGGTCAGACAATGTTTATGGAAAATTTCAGCTTTTTTGCTTTTGTACTTTTTTTGTAGTGTTAAAAAATCCGTTTTTACCGAGGTCAGGACTGAGCAGCTGCGGCAGATCAGAGAGCACAACGCGGCCACAACAAAACGCAGCTGCAGGGGGAAAAAAACAACAAACCATGGAAAAATCGAGCCTATTGTACTCGCGAATGAATAAGTAGCCTAAGAGAACCACGGGTCCAAAGCTGGCTGTCGACTACCTGTTGCAGCAGCAGGAGAAGTTGGAGCGTTGACAGGCTGCGGAGCTGACTACGGCACTGTCCCCGGCTAGGAGCCTCGTAGCGCCGCGCTGCTCTCTCCCCCTCCCCGCGGGGATCAGGCGGCTCATCCTCCGGCTCGCTGCCGCTGGAGCTGCTCTCCTCCTCGGGCTGGAGTGGAGGTGCCCAGTCCTCACCCTCCGACAGGGCGTCAGAGTCACTGCTGCGAGTCATCAGGTGAAGAGACGGGGTCTTCCCAGAGTCTTCCTCTCGTTTACGCAAGGCGGCGGCGGAGGTGGAGGGGGAGGCGGGAGAGGAGGGGGAGGCGGGAGAGGGGGACAAGACGATGGCGGCGGCGGAGGAGGAGGACGACGAGAGGCCGATCAGGACCACTAGGAGGCAGAGGAGGGGATGAGCACGAGAGCCGAATCGGGTCCAGGGTCCAGGACCAGGACCAGGACCAGGACCGGAAGGCTGCTGAGGAGAGAGGGGGACGCAACGAGAGGGGCAGGCAATGGCGGGGTAGCTGTTGTGTCCCAGTGTCCGAGCCGCTGTGGCCAGACCGACACAGCGACGCTCCAACTCCTGCAGCAACAGTCTAGTCCGGAGCCTGCTATCCTGCTTCGGAGCAAGGCTTCTCTTGGAGTTGGGTGGGTACCGATCCATTGTAGAATGCAGCAGGCTCGGTGACTTTTACCAAATCTCTAACAAAAAATGGCGATTCTTCCACGGTTTGTTTATTTTACCCCCCCCCTCTGCAACTGCAGGCTGTGCCCGCATGTGCGCTTTGATCTGCCGCATTGTTCTCTGTGATCCACCGCAGCTAATATCCAGAGCTCAGTCCTGAACTTAAATCTAACACTACAAAAAAATTATAAATGCAAAACAACTGAAATTTTCCACAATCATTGTCTGTCCTCAGACAGTTGTAATCATGAAAAAAAAATCAATCCATAATTAGAAAATGTCTCATTTTTAGGCTATTTTTCTTTATGAGTGAACATCACATAATTTATAATGAGTGGACATCACAGAAACAGGCCTCTAAAGGGTTAATTAATTAATTTTATGGTTTGAAATTAACAGTCATGATAGGAGAGAAGTTACATAACGTAACAAAAAAAAAAAATCTTAAAATATAAAACCATTGAAAAGTTATGACTTCACCATCATGAAAACTCATTGACAGGGCGAAAGGCTTTTTTAACTTAAATCTAACACTACAAAAAAAGTAAAAATGCAAAAAAAGTGATATTTCCCATAAACATTGTCTGACCTCAGACAGTTGTAATCATGAAAAGAAAATCAATCTCTAATTAGAAAATATCAGATTTTGGGGCTGTTTTGTCTTTTTTAGAAATTTGTGTATATCACAGAAACTGGCCCCTAAAGGGTTAATTAATTAATTTTATGGTTTGAAATTAACAGTCATGATAGGAGAGAAGTTATATAACATAACTAAAAAAAAATTATCTTAAAATATAAAACCATTGAAAGGTTATGACTTCACCATCATGAAAACTCATTGACAGGGCGAAAGGCTTTTTTAACTTAAATCTAACACTACAAAAAAAGTAAAAATGCAAAAAAAGTGATATTTCCCATAAACATTGTCTGACCTCAGACAGCTGTAATTATGAAAAGAAAATCAATCTCTAATTAGAAAATATCAGATTTTTGGGCTGTTTTTTGTTTAGAAATGAGTATCTATCTATCTACATCATAGAAACTCAACAGAAACTGGCCTGTAAAGGGTTAATTAATTAATTTTATTGTTGAAATTAACAGTCATGATAGGAGAGAAGTTAAATAACATAACAAAAACAAAAAAAAAGCATCTCAAAATATAAAACCATTAAAAAGTTATGATTTCACTATTATGCAGTCTCTGATAGGGAATGATAGGGAATGATAGGGCAAAAGCTATTTTTTTCACTTAAATCTAACACTACAAAAAAAGTACAAAAGCAAAAAAACTGAAATTTTCCATAAACATTGTCTGACCTCAGACAGTTGTAATCATGAAAAGAAAATCCATCTCTAACTAGAAAATATCTAATTTTTGGGCTGTTTTGTGCGTAAAAATGAGTGTACCTCACAGAAACTGGCCTGTAAAGGGTTAATTAATTAATTTTATTGTTTGAAATTAACAGTCTTGACAGGAGAGAAGTTAAATAACATAACAAAAAAAAAATTATCTCTAAATATAAAACCATTAAAAAGTTATTACTTCACCAACACGAGGACGCAAAACGTCCTTAAGAGGGTGGAAGGGATTTTTTAACACTACAAAAAAACTAAAAGTGCAAAAACACTGATATTCCCCATAGATATTGTCTGTCCTCAGGCAGTTGTAATCATGAAAAGAAATCCATCTCTAATCACTGAATATTTTATATTAGAGCTGCTTTTTTTGTTAGAAATGAGTGTATGTCACAGAAACCGGCCTGTAAAGGGTTAAATAATTAATTTCACTGTTTGAAATTAACAGTCCTGATAGGAGAGAAGTTAAATAACATAACAAAAAAAAATGTATCTCAAAATATAAAACCATTAAAAAGTTATGGCTTCACAAACATGAGGACGCAAAATGTCCTTAAGATGATAAGTTGGAGTAAATGTATAACACACTGAAAAAAACAAAAGAACTTTTTTTTTTTTTAGTATTTCAACAGTCACAGATAAATGCATAACCTCTCCAAACCATTTTGCCATAGCATGATTGCAGCCAAAATGCCGCTCAATAATGTAACAGGCGAGGACGCAAAACGTCCAAGGAGGGCCCAAGGGCTAGTGCAGGGTAAGTGGTATAGAAAATGAATGAATGAATGAAAGAAAGGATTTTGTGACAATTTCTTCTCAGTTGTTTGATAATAGCCTTGAAGTTTTTTTAAGATGAACTACTATGGACCAATTCATGTAATCAGAAGTGCTTTATTTCAGAGGACATTCCTTTACCATATGCATCCTTTTCCATTTGCAGGGATAATTGATTTCCAATGTAATTTTCTACTCTTTTAACAATAATTACATACTGTATTGCACCTGCTCTCCCAGAGCAAAGTTAATTAATAGGTAAAATATAATAATTTAATGCAGAGATAATTAGAACTATTTCCTTAGGTTAAAAATACAAAGTTTCCAGTCTTTTGCTCCTTCAGTGAGCATTGAACACACATTCAGACATATACATATAAAATACAGGTTTTTTCTTGTTTGTAAGTGTCATTCAGCAGGTAGCAGTGGTGGGCAGAGACAGACAAGTGCATCATGGGGATCTGACCTTTGACCTGTAAAAGATAGATGCACAAATACATGTTACAGTAATGCAGTTGAGCCTCACTTCATCTAAACTGATCTGCTACAGTAAAGGGGCAAGAGAGTATGAAGGGGCTATTTTCAGGGTGCCTCAGATTCACACTGTTTCTTTACCTCAGGTCAGTGTTAGGGCACAGAGCAGCATGAGCCAATCAGGTTAGCTTGTGAAGGCCTCGAAGTCTGAGTCTGAAACAGGAAGCAGGAAATGTAAGACAAAACCGCAAAGTCCAACTTAAATCCAATGTATGTTTGACTGGATATGGAAACCAGAGCACGGAATGGATTATGGCAAATCAGAGAAGGGACAGAGCAAGAAAAGAAAGAAAACATGGGCAGTCCTCAAGTGGGTAAGTGGAGACATGTTGGTTTAGATAACATACAGGACAATAAAAATGTTACCTACCGTAAGCAGAATAAATTATGTTCTATATGACACGCAATAATTTTAAAATGGCTCATCTGCATCTGCTCCAGGGAATCAGGAGGAGTCATTTAGAATAGACGTCATACCTTTATTGTAAAGTAAATGTATTATCATTCTGTAGTCATGATATACTGCATAGTAGTTGATGTGAATCATGGAATTAGTGCAAAAGAGGAGAAATATACAGTACACGACTGTTGACTGCTATATTCTGAAAAAAATCAAATATGCCAACTCTTTAAGCTCAGTTTTTATTTGTTATTTCTCTTTTAACAATCTGAAAATAAAAAAAGAACAATAACACTTGGCAGTTCAATTGTGTACAAATAATACAGGCTGACATATTGTATAGCCTATATATAAGTCATCTCCCTTTTTCTCTCCAATTCCCTCTCCACACAAAGTAACAGTTTGGAGAGGACACTCGGAGCCTGAATTTGTTAAAGCTGATGCTGTGCTCATTTTGTGCCAGTGATGATAGCTATCTTTTGAAAAATAGTAAAAGTAAAATCCATGCAAAATATAAAATAGCTCTTACACTCATGAAAAATGTATGACAACCAAATAAACGCCACACTGCCTGTAGTAAATTACTTATTAAGACAGGTATGCCTTTGACCATTAGTAAAAAAAAACAAACAACCACAATTCCTACATTTTACTGATAGTAGTATAGATTTTTAATACCTTAGTGTTTGGCACCAACAGGACTTCCTGTTAATTTCAGCATTCACTGATACAGCGACAGTCACATTTGAAATAGCTCTGTATTTGTGTGTGTGCTGTGTGAGTGCATATGCGTGCGTGCATGTGTGTGCGTGTGAGTGTGATGAGGATAAATAGCCATTAGGTTTTCATTTCATTACAGTCAGGCACGTTGAAGTTTCATCCTGTAGCACCATGGTAACTTAACATTCAGCAGCTCAGTTTACTCGCCCTCTCAAACACACACACATACTTTGGGCAGACGAGCTAGATATGAAAATCTATTCTTTACTTTGTGTCTAAGAGTGTGCAAATTACAGGCAGGCCTCTGCCTAAAACTACACGCTACTAAAATGTCGAGATCCAGTGCAAATGAGGAAAACGAGGAAACAGTGAGACACTACACCCACCTCAGCAGCAGCAAAGCTGACCTGTCACGGAAACTCCATAAATTGTAGAAATATCACTTCACAAGTCAAAACATGGTCTGTCTCCCCACATACTTTCTGCCTCTTTCATTTATTAAGACATGTCCTTTATTCTACAGTATATGTCTTGTTCATGAACTTGCACTGTCCCACTAAAATAAAATTTAATTGATTATATTGGCAGATTTAAGTAATCATTTAAACATTAATGCATTTTTGTCTCAGGCAGAAGCCTAGAAATAATCAGTGCAGGTGTATAGAGCTAGGTTTAGGGAGCTGCCCTGGAGGATGACAGCCTGCACACAGGATAGCTCAACTGGAGTAGATGTATTGTTTTTCCTCAGGTGCACTTTAGGAAACGTAGCTACACCATCTCTTCTACCTGACATTTGTAATCAGGCCAAGGAATTAGACTAAAGTGTTTTGTTTAAGATAAAATTTACAGACTCGAGGCGTTGCGTGGCATAGTGGCTAGAGCGGGCGCCCCATGCTTAGAGGCACAGTCCTCGCTGCTGTTGGCCCTGGTTCGAGTCGGACGCCATTTACTGCATGTCATTCCCCCTCTCTCTGCCTCCCCGTTTCCTGTCTGTCTCAATTGTACTATCCATAAAGGCATAAATGCCCCCAAAAATTACAATCTCAATCACTTATGCAAAGTTTACTGTACCATCTGTGTCTATGGGGGGAAATATTGACTGGAGGGGGAGTATTGAAAAGGGGCACCTCATCTACTTACTGTAACTATATTTGCTTTGCTTAAAATATATGTTTTTCTGACAGAACATTTGCCAGTGATATTGCAGGTACAGTAAACAACAGTAAAAATGTGCGAAGGCACCAAAGGAATCAACCGATAAAATATCATAAGCATGACTACCTGTCTACATCGATCAAAATGCTGTCCCTGTACACATACATCAGGATTTGCCTCCATTACGTTTTGTCAAACTACAGGACCAAAAATACTGATGACATTCTCATAAAAGTTCATTAAGGCCAACATGTATGAACCCAGCTGTAATGATACATGAGATCCTCATTAGACATAAAAATAGAAAAGCTGGGTTACCTGTTCTGACTGGGCAGCATTTATGTTGTGCTATATTTACAGTGTATTTGTATTTGCAAAGAAAGTGAGTGTATGCTTAGCTTCACTATTTCATGCTTTGCGTTAGTTACATTTGTCAGTTGACCACAGAACAAACTCTAATAAGTTTTTCTGTCATGATGACAGTGACAAGAGAAATTTCTGTGGCCTACTTTTGATTTTGATCTATTGTTTCCGACTGGACTGAAAGTGCCACAGCTCTGACACACTGCGTTTGCCAAAGGGCATGAATGAGAAATTTCTATGGCAACGTGTCAAAACACACACACACACACACACACACACACGCATATATATATATAAACACACACACAATGATTTGAGAGCATCTGATCAAATCACTGGCAACTTGGATACATCTAAATTGTAACTTATTGTCACTCTTTTCTGTAAGTAACTCAGCAGAAATATTTGGCAAATTTACACAAGTCATTCGTGAACACTCTGTATTGCTTCAAAGGCCTAAAATTAAACTTAAACTATTTGCCTTCATTGTGGCAGAATAGATGGAAATGTCTGGAACAAAGAAAACCTTCAAAAAACGACGGACCCTGTCAAAGCTGACTCACTGTCTCCTTCAGCGGTGTTAAGACTGTATGTAATCCTCAGTAATAGTCATTGGCTGAGCCACTGCTTCACATGAAGAGTCTGGCAATCACATTACATTTGAGTCCAGCTGTAAGCAGAACACTGAGGTAAGTATAAAAAGAATAAGGCATTGCAAATATACATGCACACCGCTTCAGCACACAATACACCCACACTTCTTTTTCTTTTTTTCCCTGGCATCACTATTCTTTATGGCAGGTTCAAGCTCTTCTTCACTGCTCTGGCTTAGTGGCGTAGTGTTGGAGGTTGTGGGTGACTCAGGAGAGAAGCCTGGCTCACTTGTTCCCTTTCCTGTCTTTTCCCTCTTATCTCCAAGCTCCGAGCCCATTTTAAACTGCCCCTCACCAGATTTCTCATTAGTAAAAACCTTTGTGTTACTAGATACATAAACATTTTTTGTCTTAAAAGTTTTGCTACTAATGGCAGGGCCCCCACCCCCAGCACCTGATATGAAGTCAGTAGCAGCTGCTCTCTGCTGTGCTTCCAATTCTGACAGGCTGCATGCCAAAGCCATCTGCAGGTCTTCGTCATCTTCATCATCATCGCTACTTCCCGTAGTCTCTCCATAGTTGTAAAATGGGGCGGAGCTGAATGATCGATGTGTGGCTGCAGAGAATGGGCTGGCAGGTGGTCTGTTTTGGATTCCTGGCCTCTTTGGGGAGGGATGGGACTGTCCCTCTCGTCGGCTTAGCTCTAAAGCAAGGGCCATTTCATCTTCCACACCTGAAACACCACACAATAATAGCAAAGGTGTGTATGTGTACATTGCACAAGCAACATGAAGTAACATTATGCACACACATACGTAACGAACAGTGGCAACAATAGTTACATAATAAAATTAATTTATGAGATTACTCCCGAAAACACTAGTTTTTTGTCTTTACTTTGTGTGTGTGTGTGTGTGTGTGTGTGTGTGCGTGCGTGCTCTTACCATTAATGAGGATACTTTTTAACACCCCATCCTCCTCTATTTCTGTTCTTTCCTGCCCATTCTCCTTTATCCTGTGAAGAAGACAAGATACACAGATAAATGCCCTGGTTCCCTCCACAAAAAGCTATTGTGATTTTTACAGAGGCTTCTTGTTAACATTTTTCCCACATTCTGTGTTATAAACTGTTTTCCTGTCTGTATACAACATCTATTGCACGTCTGCCCGTCATGGGTGAGGGATCCCCTCCTCTGTTGCTCACCCTGAGGTTTCTCCAATTTTTCCCTGTTAAAAGGGTTTTTCCTCAGTCGATGTGAGGGTCTAAGGGCAGAGGATGTTGTTGTGATGCCATGTAAAGCCCTTTGAGTGAGACAAATAAAATTGCCTTGCCTTGCCCTCTGGATTATTTTCACGACTTTGAATCCTAAATATAATTGCCTGGAGTCTAAAGCTAAAGTTTTATGTTGTAGGTACCAAACTAAAATCACAGGTATTCAGGCACAGTTTGTAGTTTGTAAAAGTAGAATTGAGTCAATCAAATAAAATCCATAAAATGACAAGATGAAAGAGGAAATAGTTAAGCAAACCGCTAAACTTTGTAGATGGAGGTTTTACAGTTATATAACATCTTCATGCAACATTCCTTCATACCCCCTGCACGGTTACGAGCTACAAATATGTTGTTGAGTGTTTATAGTGTTCTCCAAATCTGTAACTATAGAGCAGTAATTATGATGTTTGTCTCAATGTGTGTCTAGCTGGAATGAGAGTGGTCGTACAATATCAAAATACATGCCCAAACTGCTGTAAAATAAAACTGTAAGACACTGGCAGGTTTCAGATGTTTTTTCTCTGAATATTTCACTTTAAATACAATTCCCCCAGTTAGTTTTGATTTTGATTTTGATTTTTTTTAGGAAAGACGTTACATACTTCTTGGTAGTCGTGCGTTTTCCATTTACGATGCGAGTGGAGGTAGAAATTGATTTGAAGTTGCCTCCACCCATACTCTCCATTCCATCCAGACCTCCCAAGGTTGAGAAGGAAGTAAAGTCAACTGGATGAGCAGATCAGGAAACAGAAGAACAGAGAGGACAATATAAAAGCTTGATTCAATTTGGTTTACAGTACCCAGCTCTGTGCTTAAGTAGTGCTACTCCCATTAAATCACTGCAGAATGGTTACCCACCAAATTATTAACCTGCCTGATAATCCAGCATGAAACACTGGTATCATTGCCATGATACTATACAATTGTTACATGTTTCTGACTGTTACTGAAATTGCTGACTGTTACTCTGTTTGAGGTGTTCTGGCAGCTTCTTCATACGGTAAATGGCTGTTCACCTTTGGTTGAAGGAAAGGAGAAAAATCGACTGGGACCAAGGCGTGAGGATGAGCCTCCAAATGATGAGAAGTCATCTGAACGAGAGAAAGAGAGATAAATACGTCTGTTATTTTATCCCAGTAGTATTTTTTAAAGGTTTAACTTTATAGAAGCACTGGGATCTTCTCTTTTAGGGACAGTGTGTAATTACTGGACCGCAACGGAATGGATAGAAAATGGTGATTTTCAAAGTAGGATTTAACAGTTGTCCCGAGTCTAATTCACTGGAACTAAAAACAGTCATTTGATTATATTGTTCATTTTACATATTATATTACTCCACCAACCAACACACATTCAATCTTGATAACTTACCAAAGAAATTGGCAAAGGGATCCTGGCCTCCAAAAAACTCTCTGAACACCTCATCTGGACTGCGGAATGTGAAGGTGAATCCTGAGAGGTCTGGTCTTGAGAAGTCCGAGCTGGAGGAACCTGGAAAGTGAAGTCACCAGTGTCATGTGGGCGAGGGAAAGAGAATTACAAAATAAATTGACAGTCCTAAGCTTTAGCCTATAGCAGGGCTTCCCAAAGTGGGAAAATTGAATAAATACTATTGTAACCATAATTGTAGAAAAGATGCAAAGGAGTAGCTCAAATCTAAGAGTGATCTCTCAGTGGCCATTCCAAAATTAAACCCACAATGGACTTGCTGTTCCCACCCATCTCATTAGGTTAGATTAACGCTGAAACAGCATAATTTCCTAAATCTAAGTTTGCACAGCAACAGTGTACAGTACTACAGTTTGTGGATATTACTTTGGCTGAGATATTCTTCTATTAAAACTCAATTCAAGTGTTCCTTAGTTATATGATTTTCCAAACTATAACAATTATTAGTGCAACAGGGTCTCAATGGCAGAACAGCAAGTTTGTATGTACCTGTGTGTCCCATTCTGTCATATGCATCACGCTTACTCTCTGTGAAAAAGGAAAAGAGCACAATTTAATGATGGAATCAAATGCCATCAAAACATCTATCTCTTATACTCCTACAAAGCTCCATTACACCTATAATAAATAAAATGAAATTAGAAATTACTACTATGTATACTAATGTGTTATAATTATATATTTATATAATGTTCCACACAAAAAGTCTTCATCATTATTATAAGTATTGAGATTCATGACAGCATGGATAATCACACACACACGCACACACACACACACACACACACACAAATACAGACACTGTTATGACTTACTGTCAGACAGGACTTCATAAGCTTCAGCAAGTTCTTTGAATTTTCTCTCTGCCTCGTCCTTGTTGTCTGGGTTTTTGTCAGGATGCCATTTCAGAGCAAGTTTCCTGTACCTAAAGACACAACACAAACACAGACAAACACACTGGCTCATACACAAGTAAATAAATATATACAAACACAACTGCGCTAACACAACATGATCTCTTAACACAGTAAACAAGTATAACCTATGCAATACCTTAATATGGCACCACTCCATTTCTCTTTTAAGAAATCTTTATTTTTCATACCAGTGGTTTTCAAACCTCTACTTATGGAAATAAGATGCTTTAGTTACATGTAATGAGCTAGTATAATTTTGGTATTTTGTCATGTTTGGGCCGGTGACTTAAAAAAAAAAAAAAAAGGTTTTAAGATCATAACACTAAAAAACTGTCGCTCTGAAGCAGCTTAAATTTTTTTTCAAAGCTTACAATTATGTTTTCAGTATTTGCAGTAACAAAATTTCTACTAAAGTAAAATCATGATTCCACATTGTACTCACGCCTTCTTGATGTCATCCTGAGAGGCTGTTTTGGACACTCCCAGGACGTTATAATAATCCACCATGTCAACACCTGTCACTCCTCACCTGTCTGAAATGAAGATACATGAGGTTGTAAGAGTAAGGAATATGATCAAATCTGATTCAGCATGCACAATCTGCATTGATGAAAGCAATGTCTGTGTTTATGAAAAGTTTGGAAAACCGCGGTAAGTGCACAAAAAATAGTGACATAGCTCTGTGATTAAATTTGCAGACTAATGGCCAAACACAGCAAGGTAAGCAGACAAAGTATATGAAAACATAGTTGCTTCAGACCCAGTACAATAAAGTGATGACAAATGCAGGTATGGAAACATAGGCTACTATTTCCTTTTGGGGAATTTAAACATCATAAACTTTTTCTGTTTGGTCTGTTTCTGTCTGTAGCGTTGCTGTAGCCTACTGTAGCTGTACAGGACAACTTTCACCATTATTACATATTGTTCAGCTACATCCTGTAATTTTTCAGCATACTGAGTATTGAGCTAATCTTTGGTCCCTGTGTCTCTGCGACACCTACTGTATGATGAGGCTATGTGAACACGTATGTCAACCAAAGTTTTGGACTTTCAAGACAACAATAAATTCTGTCTTTAATTGACTGATTTACTGTTACCCTGCTTCAGTAATACATGAGTTATAAAAGCCATGAGTCATCATGCATCCCACAAGCTGTGAGTAATGAATTGTTGAGAGCCATTTTGAGTTAGGCTAGAAACAATCCTCGAATCCAAGTCTCACATCTATGGCCATAACTTAAAAATAATTAGCACAGAGGTGTGGGCCACAGTGGACATTACTAAACAAACAACTAAATGCAACACATGCTGTGGTCTATTATAATTAGACAACACCATACAATACATTTTTTGGACTGAATTTGTGATAATGATTTGATAACATGTTTCCTGTTCATTTGACATGAATACATTTAATAAAAAGGTCAGTGATACTGTAAGTAATTGCACTGCAGCAGGAAAAGTGTGTTACACAAAATAATTTTGTTTGTTTGTTTGTTTTTCTGCATACTAAATCAGGTAGCCTACTTCTTATGAATAATGTCCTATCAAAATGCTGTTGATAATAACACATGCATTCATTAATGAATACTTCAGCATAAACCCTTCAAAGTGAAACCATCAAGCGCCCTTGAAATGATGAGCCCTCATATCAGTACAGTCAGTGGTTCCATTATAGACACTGTCCAAGTCACCATGCTAACCCTAACCCCATACCAATCTTATTAGTGGACTGCTACAGTTTTGGGGTTGGAGGGGGAGTTTCCAGACTGAGGTGAAATAACTAAACTTAACTTTCTGTGCTCCCTAGGGAGCAGCCATGCGCTCACACAAGTATTATTACTATGTTTATTTCTAGCGTTGTGGCATCTGACAACTGCTGCTGACATGACTGTGGGCCTACACAAACTTACACGGGCAGATGCACAGCTGCTAGCTATTCAACATTAAAGGTACCGTTATGTTATTTGTTAGTGAAAGGGACATGTTCCCTTTCATGTAAACTTGGACATGTAGCCTACAGTTATGTGCAGTTGCTACACAGGCTCCTAGATGTAGCGACAACTTAATCTGAATAACGACTAGCCAAAGCTGCAGTGGCGGACCTACCTCTGAGTCCTTCGGCCTAATTAGTGAGTTCAGCCGTGTGTCCACTGGGTTTGGACCAACAATGAATTAGTTATGGTGACGGTGCCTCTGGTATGCGCTCCCCCTCTCTTCGTGACAGCCTCACACCCTCCTCTGCTCAGTCTGCCTGTCCGGCGCAGGGCTATCTCTGCCGATTCAGACCCACGGTACGGAGCCGTTGCGTGGTGAATCCCTCCGGTCTAACCTCGACTGGCCCCAGCACCGGGCAAAAACAAGAGGATAGAGACGACCCGTTAGCCGCGCGTGCTGGTCTAAGCTGCACGCGCTACGTCACTGTCAACTGACAGAAGAAAATAGAGAGCGTCTAGAAAATGCCTGTGTTTGGTAGCGTCATCAGACCCGCCCTCCTCCCCCCGTGCGTCTGCCTGTTGCTCTGTGATAATAATACAGACAAATACACTGGCTTAATCTATAAAACCTGAGTATGCAAATAGCCAACCATTCAGGCCCAATGTAGAACAAATCGCCGATATTTCTCAGCTGTTTCAAAAGATCAGTCTACATTGTTGGACTGAATTCATTTAGCCTGTGGAACTTTAATTTCTCTTAGGCTACAATTTTCTGTTATGTAGCCTATACTTTAATGTTTACTCCTGGAGGAATCTGAATAGGCTACATGACTTATTTGTTTTAGAGCATTTTAAACTTTATTTTTGGTTAAGTTAAAGATGTGAATCCTTATATTCAGTCATATATTTTAATTCTTTCACTTTAAAGTTGACCGTTTTACTCAGAGATATCGCTGATCAGTATCACTTGAAGAGTTCATTATGTAGCCTAAATGCATTATCTGTGAACGTTTCAAGACTAAAGTCTGACTGTGTGAGGACTAAAAACCAACAGCCACAACTTCACTAAGTGTTCTCATTACTTCCATCTGGTGGCCGAGAAAGTAACTGCAGCAGTGAGACCAGCCTAGCCCTTTGAGTGTTTTCTGGCTTAGTCATCAACAGGACACAAAGAGGCAGGGGATTGGCAAGACACAGAGAAACTGGAATTTCCTTTGCAAGTGGTTTAATTTTACCCCTAGTATTTTGTCCTTTATACAGATAATCTATAGAGAGCTTGATGAATTAACGAGTTTGTTCAAAATGTTTCATGAGAACTTTATTGATAATACTGACATATCACCACCACAGGTTATCAGAATGTTGCTAGGAATGTGTTACGTTCATGATAACATTTGGAATGTGTGATGATGTTTGACGCTTCAATACTCCTCTCCCTCTTCATCCTCATCTCCCATGCTGTCAGTGCCAACTTCTTCATAATCCTTCTCCAGGGCAGCCATATCTTCTCTGGCCTCTGAGAACTCTCCCTCTTCCATGCCCTCCCCAACATACCAGTGGACAAAGGCCCTCTTGGCGTACATCAGGTCAAACTTGTGGTCAAGACGGGCCCAGGCCTCAGCGATGGCCGTGGTGTTGCTCAGCATGCACACAGCCCTCTGCACCTTGGCCAAGTCTCCTCCAGGAACCACAGTGGGAGGCTGATAGTTGATGCCAACCTTGAAGCCTGTGGGGCACCAGTCCACAAACTGGATGGTACGCTTGGTCTTGATAGCTGCGATGGCAGAGTTGACATCTTTGGGCACCACATCACCACGATACAGCAGACAGCAGGCCATGTATTTACCATGACGTGGATCACATTTCACCATCTGATTGGCTGGCTCAAAGCAGGCATTAGTGATGTCAGCAACTGACAGCTGCTCATGGTAGGCTTTCTCAGCAGAGATGACCGGGGCATAGGTGGCCAGAGGGAAGTGGATACGAGGGTAGGGCACCAAGTTGGTCTGGAACTCTGTCAGGTCGACATTCAGGGCTCCATCAAAGCGAAGTGAGGCTGTGATTGAAGACACAATCTGGCCAATGAGCCTGTTCAGGTTAGTGTAGGTCGGCCTCTCAATGTCAAGGTTTCTGCGGCAGATGTCGTAGATGGCCTCATTGTCCACCATGAAGGCACAGTCAGAGTGCTCCAGGGTGGTGTGGGTGGTCAGGATGGAGTTGTAAGGCTCCACAACTGCTGTGGAAACCTGGGGAGCTGGGTAGACGGCAAACTCAAGTTTTGATTTCTTTCCATAATCAACAGAGAGTCTCTCCATTAACAGGGAGGTGAAACCTGAGCCAGTGCCTCCACCAAAGCTGTGGAAGATTAGGAAACCCTGGAGGCCAGTGCACTGGTCAGCCTGAAAGGAAAATTTGGTTAGGTTAATCAAAATCAAACTCCGATTTAACAATCCTTAAAATATGAAATCAGAAATGGAAAGGTCACCACTTCACAAGGCTCTCACCAGTTTGCGAGTCCTGTCCAGAACCAGATCAATGATCTCCTTGCCAATTGTGTAGTGTCCACGGGCGTAGTTGTTGGCAGCGTCCTCTTTTCCTGTAATCAGCTGCTCAGGGTGGAACAGCTGACGGTAGGTTCCTGTACGCACCTCATCTATAATTAAAAGAAAAGTGTAAGATCAATGTATACCATCAGCTCCACACTTTGCAAGCATTAAAGCTACATTGCTGCACTACGCAGAGCACCATTATGATAATGATGTAATGTTTTATGTGCACAAGTTAAAATCAAACAAGATGAACAGTAATAGAAAATAATATGGGCTACTGACCGATGACAGTAGGTTCCAGGTCAACAAAGATTGCTCTTGGGACGTGCTTCCCTGCCCCTGTCTCACTGAAGAAGGTATTGAACGAGTCATCTCCTCCTCCAATAGTCTTGTCAGAAGGCATCTGTCCATCTGGCTGGATCCCATGTTCCAGGCAGTACAGCTCCCAGCATGCATTGCCCATCTGGGCGCCGGCTTGGCCGACATGCATAGAAATACACTCGCGCTGAATAAATGAAGGGTGGGAGATTGGTTAAAGAAGGTGTTTACAAACATACACACAGTATATTTACTGCCCAGCACATGTGTTACTGTACATATTTTAGAAATAGAAATACTTTGTTTTTCCAACAAAGAATAGATAACACAGTTGACCAGAGGGCAGCAGTGTATTCCAGGTTGGCTCATATTGTTCAGTTTAGTGGGTTCATGTTAGGCTACAATATGCTGCTTTACGGTGGTTATATTATTATTTTAATGTCTTGTTCTGCGACAGTTGTTACAGTAGGAGGGTGTCTGGTATCAGTTTAGACAAAGCAGCTGAGTTGGCAAAGAAACTTAACTGCAGTGAGGAGTATTGGCCAGAGCATAACGTTAGGCCTCTGTCACTCAGAGTGGACAAAGAAGTCAGCATTTAAATGAGAGCAACTATTGAATGACCACCGTCTTTTGGACTGCTGCATAAAAATCTAGTGCACATTGATAGGACATATTCAATGTGGTTTGAAGGCCTGAGAGTGTATTTTATGGGAGTTTTCTTTAAAAAAAAAAAAAAAAGACGGCTAAGTAAGGCATTATGTGGCAAACAGGAAGGGCTTGCCTCAAGAAGATAGGAAAACCTTCCCCCACTTCTTCATCCTGTACCTCCTCCCTTTCCTGACTCCCTCCCCTTTTGTGCCTCTCTCCTCCCCCATCCTGTCCAGCTGCATAGTGCTGTGTAACAGTCTGGGATGTCTCTCCCCCTCCCTCCCTCCCTCCCTTTCTCTCTCCCTTTCTCTCTCTCTCTCTCTAACCCTAACCCTCTCCACATCTCTCCCAAACCAAAAACTCCTAACAGCTGCAAAATGGCTGCCAACTAACTTATACTGTCTGGGCCAGACCACTCCTCTTTTCTCTTTCTTCCCTCTATCCATCCCCCACTGCCACGATTACCCCGGTCACTCCTTCTTAGAAGTGAAAACTCCAATTCCTCAACAAGCATACTATTTTGTCTCCACATACCTTTTTCCCTACTTTGAGTTACATTTGTTCCCTGTATTATGACTAGCTGTGACACAGCAAACAAGTATGAACATGTGACAGCAGACTAACTCAAAGTGTCTGTTATCTGGCCGAGACTGTTCAGTTTCATCATAAATCCAGCTCAGAACTACTATCACATAATAGGATAGAGCTGCTTTTGTATCAGTAACCTTCAACTCCACAGCAGAGGCCCTGTGAGAATTAAAGAGGCCTCACTGTGTAATCCATCGCATGCTAGGAAACATAGACAAAGGCAGGATGAAGGAGAGAAAGACTGGAAATTTCTAACCTACGTCATCAGCAGTTACTCACCATTTTGTCTGCTTGTCCTTCGACCGACGTTGAGGATTCAGACACAAGGCAGAAGTGCGGAGGAGAGGGAGAGTCAGGGTTTATATAGGCAAGGATGTGGAGGGGGCAGGCAGGAAACCACAGCAAGCAGCTGCATAGCTCATTGGCGGGAGGGAACAGCAGTTTAAAAAAAAAAGAAAGAAAGACAGAGGGAAGCCCCTTTTACTTTATGTCATGTTATCCTTACATTCAACAGTTTTGTTTTTCAGTTAGAGATATGCTTATGGGTGGTAAAAAATAAAAAGCACTTCGTCAATTTGCAGACTGTAAACATTTGTGGTGTTGTTCAGATAGCATGCAAAGCTTTATTTCAGGGTGTGGAGGGGAACACGCAGGGAGAAACTCAGTGGATAAACTCAGGACACGGCATGGGGTAGAGACACAGCATGAACAGACTACTATATCAACAAAGACAAAGGGAGAACACCGCAGTTAAGTACAGTGTAAGGAAACGAGACACAGGTGGTGCAATCAGACACAGGTGAGACACATGAGGTAATCACTGCAGGGAGCACGCAGGCAAACAGGACACTGGACTTCAAAATAAAACAGGAAACAGCTTAACTAAACTGGGGGACACACAGAGAATGTGATGCTTGACTTCATTTTATGCAGGCAGAAAT
This sequence comes from Decapterus maruadsi, assembly GCA_030347415.2. NCBI lineage: Eukaryota > Metazoa > Chordata > Actinopteri > Carangiformes > Carangidae > Decapterus > Decapterus maruadsi. The sequence continues at coordinate 12,258,217 of CM064902.1, read as the reverse complement.
GAGATTATTCTTATTTTATGCATGTATCTGCACCCACACACACATAGTACACCCTGTGTCTGTATGACTGTGGTATGAAATCATTAAAATAATAATCACACACAATAGACCATGATATGAAGTTTTTTTTTTATTGTTGATCGTGAAATGCAAGGGACATAAGCTTTTATTGTGAGAAATGAAAATGGAAAGCAGGATCCTTACAGTTACTGTGTTAATATGACAAAATGATATGGTAATGTGTTTTGATTTAAATCAGGTAATTGTGATAATGCAGAAGAAACTGATTATTTACAGTGAAATATTAAATTTTCATCAAACAAACAAAAACATCTGAGAAACAATGAGCCAAGTTTTCTGATTATCTTTGGCCTCATAGGATCACGAAGCTATGATTCATACATAACTGGGATCCTATTGTTCCTGCAGGCCGCTGTCTGAGCATGAGCTACACAAACAACACTAGTCAGTGACTTAGTCAGTTATTTTCTCTCTCTCGCTCTCACAGAGTCACAGCTGAATGGCATATAGAAACTGACATAGGAGCCCTTTCATAACTTACATTCCACATGGGAGAGGATAGTGGGGGGAGGTGCACAAAAGAGAGGGTTTGGTCTAAGTTTCTTAGGCTGATACTGCAGAAAGAAAAGACCTTCAAAGGCTTAAAAGCAAGATACTGTATGTTAGACCACATTCTTTTTTGCAAATTACCATAACTGATTTTCTGCATTTCATTTTCTGGGATTGCCATCTAATATTTAGGATTGGTGATTGGTTTTTGGGATTGGGCTTTTTTTTCTTCTTTTATCGAGGGAATGACATATACAAAACTTCTATGCTCTATTGTAAAAAAAAAAGAAAGAAAAGAAAAGAAAAAAGGATTAATCTACCTTGGCTCAAGTCCAGGCCTTAATATTCTTCTCCTTCATCTTCTCCCATGTTATCAGCACCCACCTCTTCATAATCCTTCTCCAGGGCAGCCATATCTTCTCTGGCCTCTGAGAACTCTCCCTCTTCCATGCCCTCCCCAACATACCAGTGGACAAAGGCCCTCTTGGCGTACATCAGGTCAAACTTGTGGTCAAGACGGGCCCAGGCCTCAGCGATGGCCGTGGTGTTGCTCAGCATGCACACAGCCCTCTGCACCTTGGCCAAGTCTCCACCAGGAACCACAGTGGGAGGCTGATAGTTGATGCCAACCTTGAAGCCTGTGGGGCACCAGTCCACAAACTGGATGGTACGCTTGGTCTTGATAGCTGCGATGGCAGAGTTGACATCTTTGGGCACCACATCACCACGATACAGCAGACAGCAGGCCATGTATTTACCATGACGTGGATCACATTTCACCATCTGATTGGCCGGCTCAAAGCAGGTGTTGGTAATATCAGCAACTGACAGCTGCTCATGGTAGGCTTTCTCAGCAGAGATGACCGGGGCATAGGTGGCCAGAGGGAAGTGGATACGAGGGTAGGGCACCAAGTTGGTCTGGAACTCTGTCAGGTCGACATTCAGGGCTCCATCAAAGCGAAGTGAGGCTGTGATTGAAGACACAATCTGGCCAATGAGCCTGTTCAGGTTAGTGTAGGTCGGCCTCTCAATGTCAAGGTTTCTGCGGCAGATGTCGTAGATGGCCTCATTGTCCACCATGAAGGCACAGTCAGAGTGCTCCAGGGTGGTGTGGGTGGTCAGGATGGAGTTGTAAGGCTCCACAACTGCTGTGGAAACCTGGGGAGCTGGGTAGATGGCAAACTCAAGCTTGGACTTTTTACCATAATCAACAGAGAGTCTCTCCATTAACAGAGAGGTGAAACCTGAGCCAGTGCCACCACCAAAGCTGTGAAAGATAAGGAAACCCTGGAGGCCAGTGCACTGGTCAGCCTGTGAATATAATAGATCAAGAAATTTAGATTATTATTTAATTCAAGCAAAAAAAAAAAAGAAAACACTTTAGAGAAGACAAACATGCATAAAGCACTCTCTTGCAATCTCACCAGTTTGCGAGTCCTGTCCAAAACCAGATCAATGATCTCCTTGCCAATTGTGTAGTGTCCACGAGCGTAGTTGTTGGCAGCGTCCTCTTTTCCTGTAATCAGTTGCTCAGGGTGGAACAGCTGACGGTAGGTTCCTGTTCGCACCTCATCTGGATGACAAAACCAAATACCAACAGATGCACTGAAGGGGTAAACTTAACTGCTTTGTAATGAAATGTTTCTACAATGGCATGGAGATGGATGGAGAAGAAATTATCATGAATTGGTTAAATTTTAAGAATAAAAATCATTGTAATGATAATGCAGTCCACATTTTACCTTTGGGTTAATGTTTTGTAATGGAGCTGTTGTTAAAGTAAGGAATTGCACATTTGCTTAGATGAGCTCAATAACCTCAACCCAATGTTCAGTCACTATACTCATTGATTTGTAATGCAACCATCAGCTCTTTACCAATGACAGTAGGTTCCAGGTCAACAAAGATTGCTCTGGGGACGTGCTTCCCTGCTCCTGTCTCACTGAAGAAGGTGTTGAAGGAGTCATCTCCTCCTCCAGTTGTCTTGTCAGAAGGCATCTGTCCATCTGGCTGGATTCCATGTTCCAGGCAGTACAGCTCCCAGCATGCATTTCCAATCTGAGCCCCGGCTTGGCCCACATGAATGGAGATACATTCACGCTGCAAAAAATGAACGATACTGTTTTTTTTTTCCTGAGGCATCAGTTAACTGCTTAATATGTTCTATCCTACTCTGCTGGTTATGTTACAGATGTAATTTTGTGTGTTAACCTACAATATTTTCCACTTTATTTTAAAAATCCAGTTATGACCAAATGCTGAACATCTCACAGAGTTAATACATTTCCCCGGAGTAAATCGTATCTTACCATAGTTTTCTCTCTTCTCCAATGTCGAGGTATCGGTAACAAGATGTAGCACTAAAGGCAGCAGTGTTACTCAGTGCTTATATACCTGCAGGTTAAGGTGAACAGTGATTTGATCTGTGCTGTAATCAGAGAACCTCCTGATGAGACGAGGATAAGACCATCCGCTTGACAGACATACACACAATGCAAAAGGAGGTCACCACCCTTGTCATTGTGTGAGTCTGTGACTCTTTTCTACCCATGTGTACATGCACCTCAAATTACAGAAAGCAGAAGCAGAACTGTACGAGGGGAAGGTAATTTAATGTAGGGTCACTGGTTATCTACGAAGATAATAGTTTTGACTGTGCCTTTAGTGTGCCACAGTACAGTACGTCAAAGAACTGTATATTAATTCAGAAAATGTGGAATTGAAGTATGGTGAAAACAATACAGTTATTGATTTTCCCAGTGTCTTATTGTCATGTAGCCTACTTGTCATTTTCATATGGTCATATGACATTTTAATATGAATGTATGGTTGCCTGAGCATATTGTTAAAATATGGAATATACATACATTTTAACATACCAGTGCTTGCCAAACATGTAGGTAACATCCGTTCTGAATCCCAATGGCACTTATGTCAAACAAATTTTTGTTCAAATGAAATGCATTGTGTGTCAAGTTTGCCATTTTCCCACACAGTTTATATGAACTATCAGTCTCAGTCCCTTGGGAGAGGAGAGAAACTGAATACATGTGAGTTGCCTCATTAGGTGTCAGCTGACTGAATGGATTAAACCGCAACTGCTTGCTGGAGTGGTTTTTCTACATGTGGCAACAGAGGCAGCCACAGAATCAGTTCATAGAGAGAGTTCAAAAGGCACAATATCCATCTAATTCCTTGTCATTCCATTCAGATCTCGCCTACAGTACAAAGCCATCCATGTCCAATAGATTGTATAGTTCATATGTTTACAGTTCTGGTCAACATGACATTCATTTGGATATCAGTGTTGTATCTGCCTACAGTAGTTGGCAGGAATAACCTAAACTGTTAATACAATGCCACAGCTCAAGGCAGAACGTTCAGGGCTCAGTGATAGACTATTTAAAACAAGTCAAACCACTTTCAAGAACAGCACATAAACACTGCAGCAACACTGCAGTCCAAACCATATGGGAAAGTGAGAATTAATGACCAAGTCAGCATTAAAACAACATTGTCACTCCTTGGAAACTTGGTGAATATGAAAAATATGTGGTTGCATAAAAGGTAAGAGAGTGATACCACAGTGTCAACCACACAGCTATTCATTATGGTTGGTTTCCCTCCTGAGGCTGTGAGACTCATCTGTAAAAAAAAAAAAAAAAAAGAAAAAAGAAAGAAAGTCAGCATCTATTAAAGCAGTGACACAAAGCAGTAGCCTATTGTGTACAACAAAAATGCAATGCTGTGGCAAATTTGGCATTCATATTGGTGCTTTACACTAGTGCTGATATCAATTACTTTAAAGAAACAACTGGATGATTATAATATAAAGTTAGGTTTGTTTGTTTTTAACTGTAACCCAGCCCCAAACAAACAAAATATAGCAAATACGAACACCTGTTTTTACCAAGTGTATAGGTTTGGTTTAGGTCAATGGGGAACGCACACACCTTATTTGCTGTTGTCTTGTCTCATGTGTTTTGCCCTCATAGGTGTTGCCTGAGTCAAAAAGCTCTGACCCACTTCCATTGTCTAAGGGTAGACTATAGATCTACAGTGCCCTACAATTAAGTTCTCTCACTGTAGAGTCATTAATAATTCTAGTCAAAGAAAGACCAGAATTGTAAAGAGCTGGTTAGCTAAACTCAGCTAATTAACTGTATGGCAAAATGGATCAACCATATATTTCCTTCACTCTCCCCTTATAGTTACAGGTAGGCTATTAGAGGCCAAAAGTGGTTTTGCAAAATATCACTGTGTCACAATGAGGAGAAGCTTTGATCATTTAGATATGAATTGCCTTAATTTCATGACAAGTGTTTTAAGAGGTTAGAGTGCCAAAATTGTATGAATCATCTAAACTTGTAAATAAGTTATTGGGAGGACGCACTGACTAAAATACTTAACCTCACCAAAAGACAGACTTGGAACCACATGACAGCTTAAATCAACAAGTGCATGAGGCCTCTCTGGAAGACATTTTGGGACCTTATGCACACTGCCGATACCACACATTTCTTCAGCCTTTCCTTGAGGAAAATCATGCATAGTGTTATGATGTTAAACACAAGGTTGACATTATTACAGTGCTAACCAGAGGGACACCCATCTCAACAAACAAGCAAGAAAGGAACACGTTTACAATATCAGGCAAAAAAATATTGATTTAAATACATATTGAGCCAGAGCTGTGTGTAATAACTGGATGATGGAATAATGACAAATTCCAAATAGGCCTTGTCATCAGATAATCAGCTGGTCAATTCTGTCAGGGTTCAAATGGGCCATTAGTTTTGAGTCATCATGGCCCTCAGTCCGGCTGTTAGGCTACTGGCGTGGAGACATGATACATCACTCTCCCTGTTTTACCTCCTTGTGGTGAAGCAACTACTACCTCTAGCGTTCATTAAATGTCAGTGACGGCCTGTCCAAACAGGTAGAGAGATCATACAGCGCACTCTGAGATCATGGATGTCTGAGATAGGCGGCCTACTTCCTGGAATTCTGTCATGTGTAGTTTTTTTTTTTTTTTTTTTTAGGAATATTGGAACAATTTTACACAAGGCATAGATTTTTTCATAGTAGGCCTATATTTTTTGGGCTTTCTATGACTTTATTTGATAGCACAGTTGAGAGAGACAGGAAACGGGGAGGCAGAGAGAGGGGGAATGACATGCAGTAAAGGGCCGCTCGATGCGGGACTGTAGCCGGGGCGCCCGCCCAACCAACTAGGCTACGCCGCATATGTCGTCTCAAAGTGTCCAACAATCCTCAAAATGCAACATACAGTAGCCTACACATAGCCTATCCATCAATACATCACCCACACAGCCTACGACAATAGGCATACATTTAGCGACTCAATGATCTGTTTAGGTCTTTTATAGCAGAGGGGACAAAGCTCCTTAAAAATGTAACTAGGCTACATTGTTACTCCCTTGATAATTCCCTCTGCTGTAGACACCACCTCGCCATACTCTACAGAGAGCTAGAGAGCTGTGTTTGCTTGAGTAGCCTACTGTAGGTACTGAGACCTTAAACGCTAATACAAACATTGGCACACCAGGTAAAAACCAAATAGCTACTGTGCTGCAATCACTGTCAACCTTACAACGCCAGTCTGCGCGCTCACAATGCGCGTCCCCGTCAGAGAGACAGGTGGGAGTGGTTTGCAGTTGAATATAGCGTGACAGCTCCTCGCCCACCTGGCATTACTTACTCACCCGGACCACATTGACGGCCGCTGTGAGAAGCTACAGGAAACTTCCACCACCCGCTGTTTTTCTCCTGAAGGACATTCTACAAACAAACTACAATGGTTAGTGTCGTTAATTGTAGGCTACTGATTTTGGGACAAACTCCACGACAAAGTTACGTTTGTTTTGTCCTCTACCTTCCTTAATTCTAACGCACGTCAATGCATATTAAATGTGTTAGATCGATGTCCCAGATTGCAGAGTGCTGCCCCTGTGTCCTCCTGGAGCAGCAGCTCTCTGCGTCAGAAATAGATGTTCCACTCAGTGACTGGCAGTACAGCTGAGCTGTGGGTCTGAGTGAGCAGTTGGAGATGAACATTTTCAACATCAGCAGAGGAAAGTTAGATGGTACAAACAGTGTGATTTATTGTGTCAGAAATTGAACGTGCATATTTTCAGATTAGATTGAATGGCAGTGTTACTCAGACATTACTATTTCTAATACCTTGTCATATGTGGGCTTACAGTGTGTGTATAGGCCTATACTGTATGCTGGTAAGGAATTTGGGTGTGTCTCACGTAAAACTGTCTACAAGTCACTTCAGATTCAGACAAGGGGAGTATTTGAACCGAGCAGGGAATATTTTTCCCTCCAAATTCAAACAGCCTTTGTGTGGTTGAGGGACTATTTGCAGAGGTCTACCATATGTGCCATAGTTTGGGCCAGATTCGTCTCCACACTGCAGAAAGCAAATATTTTCGTTATTTTAGTGAGATGGAACCAGTGACTACACCTACCAACTGAAAGTTTGACACAGCAGTTTTTGGTCTAACCTCCCTATGTTTTAGTACCAGGAACTGAACTAGAACACACAACCCTTTTATTCTGTTTACTTACTGCACTGTGTATAAACACAGCTTGTCAGCGCTGTCAGTACTGCTAATAAAGTACACTACTACTACTGTGTACCCGCCTTGATCAAATAGTCTTGATCCATAATATTAAGTCTCTTTGTGTCCAACTAGTCATTTGATCCTACAAGATTACACAATTAGGCACACGTTAAGTTTAACTTAAGAAACCTGTTGCTAAATTTAACAGAGAATCTCACCTTGGGAGCACAAATGCATGTCAGAATAGCTAGTCACTTGTGTGAAAATGTGGGCCCAGTCCTGTCTTGTATGACCTGCATGTTGCACAAGACTCCCAGGATGTTGTTGTTGTTGTTGTTTTTGGTTAAAAGTGGCAAAAAAAACAAACACTTAACTTGGTGGTGCTCTCTCTTTTAGCACCCTAATGCAAATGGTGAGCCTCTCAAAAATCATCAATTATCCTCGAGGACACATCCACAAAGTTTAGACCAATGTGCAGTGGAAGCATATAGTGAAAGTGACCAATTTATTGACACATTTTGGCATAAAAGGTAGATGAATTATTACCATTCAATCTGAGTTTACCAGCAGGAATGATTGCAATAAACAACCCAAATCCAGGTTTGCCTCATAATGGCTTACCCAAGAAGATTTGAAGCTGCCAAAGGGGTTTCTACAAAGTACTGAACTGAGGATATGAAAACTCTAAACAAGAGACTCCAGTTTCAATATATTTGCAAAAATACCTAAAAGCATGTTTTCATATAAGTAAATCTAGAACACAATATAGTGCGTCAATAGTGGGTATGTGGGAGTTTGGGCCTGGACATTATTATCTCTCCACACGTTGTCGAACATTACGTCTATTTTCTGTTTCAGAGGCAGAATGTACTGTGATGATGGGCTATTTAGGGATCTCTGTTCCCGTGTTTGCTGACCTGAAAAGGCTTTTAACAAATTGATTGTTCTCTTTTTCTCCACCTCATTCACTTTTCCTCTCTCTTCCTATGTCTGTCTGAATCAAGTGTTTTTTATGTCTCTTCATAGTTTTTGTCACTAGCAAAACAGGATTCTCAAGTCCATGAGATGTTGCTTGAGACAAGCCCATGTTAAATGCCCACGTCATGTACAGACACACCCTGACAGGTTTAAGTGAGAGAAAAGTATGAAAGGTTTAGAGTAGTTTGTCTTTTAGTCGAGCTCTGCATTTGGGCTACTTACAGAACAACATTTCACCACCAAGTAGCCTAAAACAGTTGTTTTCACATAAAATATCAGCAGTCCCTGTGTTTATCACCTTCAGCTTTAATAATGACGATTTGCACATTGCAGAGGAGTGTCAGCAGACTGCTGGTCAGTGTTTACTGAAACACTCAGCTTGTACTGCTTGGTGTCAGGTTAGCATGAGGAACCCAAAATAGCAGCTGACAGAGCTCTGCTAACCTGGAAACCTAGTCCAGTCTTGTTGGGAGGGTGAAGGCCGCGGCAGCAGGGGTCACCTTTGGTTTGGATAACTTATAGTGATGAAAAGTATTGAGGACGTCTGAAAATCCTTGTTGATGAATTTAGTTAGATTTAGCAGACATTGAAATAGTCATTAAAAAAACAAAATCCCCCCTCATCCCTCAGCCCCCCCCCCATCTGTCACTGAGAAGGGGTAGTTGGGGCGAGGGTTAAAAATAGCAGCCTGACATGAACTAAGGTGGAAATCCACCCAATGTGAAAAGATGTCACTTTTCATTGAAGTGAGATGAAATGATAGTGAGGTTGTTAAACTCAGCTTGTTAATTTATTAAATGATCATTAAATAAACAAACACCTCATCCTGGTCTAGATCCTAAAGGAAAGAAGAGATTTTCTTGCTCTTTCTGGTTTATATTACAATACATTTTCAATTGGTGGTCTTTAGGATCATTTATGAATCTACCATTTTGATTTAGGAACACAATATGGATAGAACTTTACACATGATGATTTAGGAAGAAAAAATGAAAACTTCCATAGGACTACATAAACGACAGAAAAAATGTTTTTGGCTGTTTAATCAAATCAAATAATTTTCAGATCAAGTACAATTAATTGTTTTGGAGACACAGTAGCATTATGTAAAGTCTGACTTGAGGAAGGCTACTATCATTTCTTTTTTACAGGTCATCTTCATAACCTAAATGTAAAATGCTTAGTGTAGTTCTTGTTCATGTGATTTGCTCAGAGTCACATGAGATCCACTGACAGCTGCAGCAAAGCTGTTTTCTTTCTTCAACCCTCATTCTACATACAATGTGTTTGCGTCCACCTAGTGGCAGAGTTCCTAAATGACTCCAGCAACTGAAGTTGTATGTTTAAAGTCTTTAGATAATATTAAGCCTATATCGTACTATATCGTACAAAATGTGCTTGTCCATGAACACTTTGGCATTCAAATCAATAAAATTCCCTTACTGAAGGAAAGGAATCTCCTACAGCATTTTTCTTCCTTCTTTTGTCCCTTTTTTTAAATGTCTTTTCCTCTTCTCTTTTAGCGTGAGTGCATCTCTGTCCATGTGGGCCAGGCAGGCGTCCAGATGGGGAACACCTGCTGGGAGCTCTACTGTCTTGAGCACGGCATCCAGCCGGATGGCCAGATGCCCAGCCACAAGCCGGTGGGAGGTCATGATGACTCCTTCACCACTTTCTTCAGTGAGACTGGAGCTGGGAAGTACGTCCCCAGAGCCATCTTTGTTGACCTGGAGCCCACTGTCATTGGTCAGTAGTGTTACTGGGTGGAGCTTGTCTTATCTGGCAAACAAGAATGACTTCATATAGTTCCACCATTGCATGATGGCAATTTTGAGTGAACATTGAGAGAAAATCTATAACAATCATAAAAGGCCTTGGAACTCAGCCTGAATAGGAGGTTGTCATTTTATCTACAAGTTTTAACTTGTTGGAGCTAGCATATTCTTAAAGCCAACCCTTGAGTATGTTTTCTAACTTCTCCAATGCTTTGTTTTTCCAGATGAGGTGCGTACAGGAACATACCGCCAGCTCTTTCACCCTGAGCAGCTGATCTCAGGAAAGGAAGATGCAGCAAACAATTATGCTCGTGGACACTACACCATCGGCAAGGAGATAATTGACTCTGTCTTGGACAGGATCCGTAAACTGGTAATTATGCCCACCCCGTCTCTAACAAACTATTACCCTACAGGACACCATTGTTCAATACCCATTAAAACATTTTGAGAAAGTACAGAAATTATACAAATCTGTTTGTATTTTTCCTATGCAAGTGTTTGAAATGATTTCTTTGAACCTGTAGGCCGATCAGTGCACTGGCCTCCAAGGCTTCCTGGTCTTCCATAGCTTCGGTGGAGGCACTGGCTCAGGTTTCACCTCCCTACTAATGGAGAGACTCTCTGTGGACTTTGGCAAAAAGTCCAAGCTCGAGTTTGCCATCTACCCAGCTCCCCAGGTTTCCACAGCAGTTGTGGAGCCTTACAACTCCATCCTGACCACCCACACCACCCTGGAGCACTCTGACTGTGCCTTCATGGTGGACAATGAGGCCATCTACGACATCTGCCGCAGAAACCTTGACATTGAACGCCCATCCTACACCAACCTCAACCGCCTCATCAGCCAGATTGTGTCTTCAATCACAGCCTCACTTCGCTTTGATGGAGCCCTGAATGTCGACCTGACAGAGTTCCAGACCAACTTGGTGCCCTACCCTCGTATCCACTTCCCTCTGGCCACCTATGCCCCGGTCATCTCTGCTGAGAAAGCCTACCATGAGCAGCTGTCAGTTGCTGAGATCACTAATGCCTGCTTTGAGCCAGCCAATCAGATGGTGAAGTGTGATCCACGTCATGGTAAATACATGGCCTGCTGTCTGCTGTATCGAGGTGATGTGGTGCCCAAAGATGTTAACGTGGCCATCGCAGCTATCAAGACCAAGCGTACCATCCAGTTTGTGGACTGGTGCCCCACAGGCTTCAAGGTTGGCATCAACTATCAGCCTCCCACTGTGGTTCCTGGTGGAGACTTGGCCAAGGTGCAGAGGGCTGTGTGCATGCTGAGCAACACCACGGCCATCGCTGAGGCCTGGGCCCGTCTTGACCACAAGTTTGACCTGATGTACGCCAAGAGGGCCTTTGTCCACTGGTATGTTGGGGAGGGCATGGAAGAGGGAGAGTTCTCAGAGGCCAGAGAAGATATGGCTGCCCTGGAGAAGGATTATGAAGAGGTGGGGATTGACTCATTTGAAGAAGATGAGGAAGGAGAAGAATATTAGGCATGCTTAGCTGTAATTTGCCACTTATTTTCAGGGACAAAATTTGTTTGTTATTTATTAAACTGAAAAAATGCACGCTTATATTCAATTTTTTGGGAATACTGCTTTTATTTGCCTTCTCTTATAAAATTACCTTCAGTTTTCAAATCTGAAATATTTTTTTTGTAGTGCCATGAAATTCTTACTTTTGACAGCTTTTTTGTCAATTTATACCCATTTTACTTAAAATATAAAACACCATGTAATAAGATAATTTTATGTTTGAAATGTGTTGTTGCTCATTAAATATTCCCTGCAAAATTTTGGTTAGTGTTTATTTTTTGACTTATTAAGGCAAAAACCATTTGTGATACAATTAGCTCACCCCAATCAGATGTTGCATCCTCCAATTTCAGTCTCACTGTTTGTAGTACATAACATTTGAAATGTCCAGCTATTGCTGTGCTACTTTAAACCCTATAGAAATGTTTTTTTTTGCATGCAGTTTTATTGTTCAACCACTAGAGTTCAGTAAAACCCAACTCATAGAGCAGCTTTTACCTTTTGCTCTGATAGACCTGTTCTATCAGACAATAACCCTATGATCTCTTAAATCATACAGTATGCTATTACCGGTAAACACGTGCTGTGCATGAACCCAGGTGCTGGAGTCACTTTTACTAAAAGGAAGATCAAATTCCTGTAATCCTTACATTGTTTGATCCCACACACTGTGCCCTGTTTGCCTTTTTTCTCCCCATGTGAAGTTGGATATTGTACTACTTTGTGGGATAAACTTTATAATTGCAAGGTATAAGACAATGGGAAGCTGATCACTGAAGTGTCAACAGGATTATGTCGCTGAGCCATCAAATTGAGTAAGTGACCAGTTTGACTTCCTAATAGTCAGTGTATTGTTCAGCTGAATGCTTAATTTTCAGTCATCTTAAAAAATATATGACCATGACCCATACACATAAGGGTCTGGGAGACAGGTTTTATCTGTAGCCCATTGTCTTCAACTCTTCGTACATTTTAGCAGTACTACACTTGTTATTATTAGCCTACATCATCGGAACTTCTGCCTATGCCCTTAGTACCAACAATAACAACCATGATATAGCCTAAGAATAATTGGCCTATAGCCTATTAGATGTACAGCCTTTTTTTTTTTTACAAGGAGGCTAAATAGCCTTAGAAGTGAGATGCTTCTCGCACCTTTCTTTCTTGGAACTGGCCTGTGTCCAACATGGCCATGAGTCATGAGACTGTTGTCCTTCTCACACACACAAAGTCTTATAAAATATTGTTAGGTTATTATTATCTCAACTGTTTTGGACACCACACCTTTACCTTTGTTCACATTACTGAACAGGGAGTAGGCAATTGAAATATGCATGCAGTGTGCTGAAGAATTTAACAATGAAGCACAATATCCCCTGATCAAAGGAAGTTATGATGAGTTGGTGTAGGATCCAGACAGCCAACAGGAGAAGTGATTTTTTTTTTTTTTTTTTTTTTTTACGTGAGCACAGATTATGGTGGACTCTATCGCCCCTTCACCAAAGTAAATATTGGAGTCGTTTTGACCCTGAAATGGCAAATTTAAGATGGAATCAGCAGAAAATGAACTTTGTTCAAGACCTGTCTCTGAACAACACACTCTCACAAGATCTGGCCCTGTAGACCTAGAACAGGTCTTGCAGGTAGCCTACAGTAATGACAACTAATGTGCATGACATCTTTTATAAATCCACACAGGTTCACAAACAAGGTCGCATACAGGTCATCACCATGCCCACTTAGGAGACAGGAAGTGTATACCATTTCATATCATTGGTGCAGCTTTTACTGGGCCATCTTGAGAAGGTACCCACAGCGCTACCTGGATTTTCTCAACGTTTAACACAGCTACTCAACTTCTTGGCTGCCTTAGCCTAGCTGTCTCCAGGACCATGAGTTAACTTTTCCTTTTTTCAGGTGTACGCTACCCAATATCACTATAGGCTAACACAAACATAGGCTACATCGTAAATGGCATTGAACTGTTACTATCACAACACCACAAGTAGCCTATCTGGATTGAATGCACCTAGCCTACATAAACAACTGGAAGCTCGATGTGGTTGCTAACATAGGTAGGATCACAAATAATTCAGTAATGTGGATAGGACAAACAGTAAACAGACAGGAAATCTACCTGCCTGCATTTCTGATTGCTACATTACATTTTGAGATGGCATTAATTGTGATCTACTTCAGTTCATCCTTCAACTTACTTGTGCAGGAACAGGTCAGCATGACAGTAACAGACGGACGTAGGCTTATGCCTCTTACCCCTTCCTGGCTGTAAATCTAAAATATTGATAGGTTTCATAAGTAGCCTATGGGTCAGTCTGTGAACTTGCTCTGGGAACATCTTCAGCCTATGAGTTGGACTGTTAAGTTGACTGGACAACATTCACTTGGACTTAAGGGTGAACTGATTAGGACAGAACTAAAAAAAAACAGTTTGTATATAATAATAATAATAATAATATAATAAGCCTATTCATATAAAAGCATCTGGCCAATGGCCATTTATAGGTGTTATCTGCAAAATAAAGTTATTTGTTTTGTTTGTTAGTAACAGCCTCACTGACTAGTCTGTGTGTCAATTTGTTAGGCACTGATAGACAAAATGGTGCTTCATTCATATTATCATAACAGTAACCTCATTCTCTTGTGCTTTTTGTGAAAGAAATCCGAAAAGCTTTTCCATTGTTGGTTGCCTGGCAACAGCACCGACGCTTTTAACCCTTCCGGAAGTGCGTGGCTCTGTGGAAATATGGCGAACAGCGCAGCGCACACACCAGTGATATTCCCTGTTTCCAGTCATTCCTTGGCCGCAGTCTGCTTGTACATTTTCGCCTTTTTTGCGCTGTTTGAAGCAGTAACGACAGACAATGTGTTCAGTGCAAGCCACACGACGGCTGTACCCGTCGCCGCTGCAAGGGATTTACGGTGAGGTTACACATTTGTACGCTACAGTTAGCTAACGTAAGCCATGCTAACGTGAAATTAGTAATAGGTAACGTTATTTATCTTTGTCTTTAGCAACTGTGATGGCATTTTACAGTAACTAACGTTACGTGTGTGCTCTTGTCCTTTAGTCCTGTAGTTCTGTTTCGTTTTCCAAACATGCACACTTGTTTTACACCCTCTTGTCTTGGTGATAGCGCAAATTGAGCCTCACTCCGATCCAAAAGTTGACCATTTAATGAATTCCTCCTCTCATCAATTACACATCTGTGCAGACTTATAACCAAACTAGAGTTACCAAACGTTGATGTATCGAAGTGAAGTTCGGCGGGTATATGTTTGAGTATATGCACTAAGTAAAGTAACAGTCTCCCCTTTAGCGTCGACGTTGTTGCTAACTGAAACAAACTCCGCATCATCACGGCGAGCAGGGCTGTTTTGATGTAGATTTATCTGATCAGATCAAACATAGTAGTTATCGAGAAGTTATGTTTGGACGGAATTCGTACACAAAATTCATCTCTAGTTAGATAATGTGATTCATAGCCTACGTGTATCAGAGGAAGTAAGAAGGGTGAGTTAGTTACTTATTTTTACAACATGTACTCAGTTACATGATGCCATTCAACTGGATGTCATTGTGGAATAACTGTGCCGATATGTGCATGAAGAATATGTGCAGCAAACCTGTTACTACTTTGCTTTTGTTAGCCTAAATAATTTCAAAATGTTAACATTTTAATTCCAAGCAGAGTTGCTTTTCTGTTGAATGTGTCAAGTTTGATGCTGTTACCCTTTTCCAATCAGATCTTCTTTAAACCTCAAGGTCTCATGTCCTTTCTTGGCATCTCAGGTACTTGTTGTATGACGTGAATCCTCCAGAGGGTTTTAACCTCAGGAGGGATGTGTATATCCGCATGGCCTCCCTTGTGAAGACTTTGAGAAAGGAGGGAGATGACTGGGTATTGGTGCTTCCCCCATGGGGTCGCCTTTACCACTGGCAAAGCCCCAATATCCACCAGATGCGCATCCCCTGGGGAGAATTCTTCAGCCTCACCAGCCTGCAGGCCAATGTGCCTGTCATTGAATATGAGGAATTCATTGCAGGTGAGCTTTGTCTTTTGGTGACTTTGGCTAGGTTTGCATTTAGTATTTTCACATTTTGACTTGTTGATCTCAAGGAACCCCCTTTTCTATGATTTATACATAACCTGAACGTGGTTTATTGTTTTTATACCTTAGCAGTTGTTGCATTTGCCAAAGCAGGCACCCACACTTTTTAATCAGCTGTTAAAAATGCCCCTTCACAGTCTAAGTTTATTGGGTTTCCTCTTTCTGTTATTCCTATCCCTCTCTAGAGAATGGAGGCCCATTCATAGACCAGGTTCTCGTGCTACAAAGCTATGCTGAGGGATGGACTGATGGAAAATGGGAGGAAAAAGTTGATGAGCGGCCGTGCATTGAGAAGTTGATGTACTCCAAAGACAAACAGGGCTACTACAGGTAAATCAATATGTTGCACAAAACTCAATATAGGCTAATAATTTAAAACACAAATTTTAACTGCTTAAATCCAAGAGTGCAGAGGTCAGCACAGTGTATTTGTGTGCTAATTATTTAAGTTTATAATCAGAGATTTAAAAAAAAAAATCCTGTCTCAGTTCATTTTCCTTAGAAAGCCACACAAGCAATTTATTGTTATTACCTTGAACAGATATATGACAGTGCCAAAGAAGTGCCATATAAATTGAATCATAACTGCAGCTGGATAACTGAATAGACCTCCTCAAACAGTGATTGATCATGTTAATATTTATTCTGTATTAAATGTATCTGCCTTTTTCTTTTCTGCACATACATCTCTCTATTCTCCATCCATCGTCAACCATTTCTCTTGTCTGTCTGTGTTTTTTCAAAGGGGCTGGTTTTGGGGCTATGAAGAAACAAGAGCTCGAAATGTGAGTTGTATATCAGCCCAAGGTCACGCCTCCATCATGGCCCCAGTCCTTCAGAAAAACATCACAGCGACGTGAGTCTATAGAAGAGCATGTCAACATAAACTGCACCGACTATACACACGCTGTATAAGTGAGTCTTGACAATCAGCACTGCAGTGGCTGGTAAAATATGACTCTGGTTTATAAATCAGTATTATTATTTTTGAATTATGTGGTGATATTTTGTTCTGTTGAGCTTGATGATCATTATGAAACACTATCCTATTTGCCAATAATGTTTGCTTTGACATTTTTTTAATATTTTGGCTACATAGCCTACTGTATGTAGGAGGTTTTGAAAAAGACTTGAGGCTTTTGATCAAAAAGAGGTGATCAGGAAAAGTAGAATCTCAGACACTAACCATACAGTATGCACCCATTTATGTGTACTCATTTAGTCATTCAACTGGATTGTTTAGTAGTAATTCTAAAATCTCCAGCTAATGTATTGAACCATAGTTTGCTAACATATCTCTCAATGCTGTATTTGTACATCTGTTTGAAGATTGAGTATGCTTTTATAAATTCAATATTTTGTGGCCTTTTAAGGCTTAATGAAGAGAGAAGATAACATAACATGTACATCCATTGATACATGTAGCAGTGCCATGAAAGTCAATGTCATAACGCACACAAAATTGATGATATATTCAAAATAATCAGTTCATAGTTAAATAAGCTTTAAGCTTTAGCTTAAAACCCTCTATAAATGTCTTGATGTCTTGATCTTGCAAAAAGCTGAAAGATGATCAAGCTTTGTTATATAAGTGTGAAAAACTTTGTTCTCTCAGATCTCGGAGACACTGACAGGAAGAAACTTGTGTGTGTGCTGCTATTTGCAGATCTGTAATGCTTGACCGAGCCGAGACACTCCTTCACGATCACTATGCTGGGAAGGATTACTGGGATGTAAGTCACGTAACTGACTATTGTCATTACTAATAATTGTGTTGGAAATTATTGTGTCAGGTGTTGCTGAACACACCTGATGTAGTATTATCCTTAGGTTACTCTGACAAAATAACTAGCAATTTGGAAACGGATATTTGTACTTTTAAGCCAAGTTGAAAGACCACTATGTTGTCCTTGAAGTTACTGATGGAGGAATCTCTACAACTGTTTGTGTTCAACTTAGACCCGCCGCAGCATGGTCTTTGCCAAGCATCTGCGACTCATAGGAGATGACTTCAGAGCAAAATACCTGAACTCTTCAGATGACAGAGACCACACCACTTACAGTGAGGATTGGACTCGCATGAAAGTGAGCCAGTGTGTCTGACTATATGACTATATGTGACTATATGTGGTTGTGCTGATGTTTCCATTTAACATGTTTATATTCAGCGTTTTGATGATCAGTTTTGAACTTTTAAGCACCAATTGAACAGGGTTTTGCGGTTTTGCATTTCTGTTTCTTCAGGCCAAGCTGGGCTCAGCTAAAGGCGGTCCATATCTGGGGGTCCACCTGCGCAGGAAGGACTTTATCTGGGGTCACAGAGAGGACGTACCTAGCCTCAAGGGGGCAGTGAAAAAAATTTCCAGCTTGATGAAGAAACACAAACTTGAAAAAGTGTTTGTTTCAACAGATGCAGATGAAGAAGGTAATGTGTCTCTTTGTGCTTATGTAAAAAAAAAGAAAAAAGAAGTGGTTCAAAACCCTTTTACTGACACAATCAAATAAAAAATCTTATGTGCTGTAATGATAATGATTATGACCAAGTGTTAGCAATAATATTAGAAAATAGTAGTAGTACATCCATAAGCTCCTAGTGACTATATAATTCTGTGTCTTACAATCTTGTAGAATTAAAGGAGCTGAAA
Source organism: Decapterus maruadsi (assembly GCA_030347415.2). Taxonomy (NCBI): domain Eukaryota; kingdom Metazoa; phylum Chordata; class Actinopteri; order Carangiformes; family Carangidae; genus Decapterus; species Decapterus maruadsi. The sequence continues at coordinate 12,239,981 of CM064902.1, read as the reverse complement.
AAGCTGCTGCCGGACATGGTGCGGTTTGAATCATCCACAGAAGACCTGGAGCTCTTTAAAGATGGAGGAGTTGCCATCATTGACCAGTGGATATGTGCTCATGCAAGGTAAATTAGTCCCCATGGTTTTGTTGCCTGTATCCATAACATGTTTTTTTTTTTTGCAATGACTGAGTGATGTTATAGTACACTGAGCCTTCCCATTACTAAATCAAATGCACTGCCTTTATTTATGTGTATGATTATGATTAAAGGAGACAGAGGAATAAGGAAACAAAAGAATATAAAGAAAGAAAGCACAGAGCAGAGCTTTGCAGTACTAATCAACATGACATGACCAACATTAAACTGACCTGTCGGTTAACATTAAACTGACCTGTCTCTAAATTAAAATTGAGCTGTTATGGATCACAGATGGAGGCTGTGAGCTGTGTGAAAGATAAAGAAAAAATTTAATCTGTGTTGTGGTGGCTGTCGGAGCTCACCTGGTAAAGCATGTGCAACATGGGCCTAGTCTCTACAGGGCCAAACTGGGTTTGAACCTAAGTTTTCTGTTTCTTTTTCAAGACAAGTGGTTTTCATACCTTGTTGACGGTTTCGCCGTATTCTTCCGCCTTCCTCAGAACTGTCACCGTGATGTCATGACGGTGACGTGCTTATATCAGCTTATATCAACTGATATAAGCACGTACAGTAGATATAGTATATAAATATATATGTATTTGATCACTTGCACTGTCACCATTTTCACCAAAGACATTTGAAATTCAACCATATATAACTTTATTTTATTGTGTCATATAACAATTTTCAGGGCTGGGTAGCTGAAATATTTTAGCAGCCTTGTCACTATTTCCCATGACTTTTGACTTGAAAAACCAGTTCATGAAGTTCATGTTACTTTCATGGTCTGTCATGTACTCATGTAACTTTCAAGGTATGCTTTTTTATATACCTTACCAATTTTTTTTTTTTTAAACAATTTGATTTTCAGATTTTTCATTGGAACATCTGTGTCTACCTTCTCTTTTCGGATCCATGAAGAGAGGGAAATCCTGGGTTTTGATCCTAAAACTACATACAATCGTTTCTGTGGAGACAATGAGAAAGAATGTGAACAGCCCACACACTGGAAAATTGTTTATTGATGTGACCTCTTGACTTACCTGAGACACACAAGTGCCAAAAAGCTGTGTTAAAAGTGACATTTATTTGTATGGAATATAATGGGGAGATACTGTCACTGTTTTATGGTGAATTTTCTATGGTTTCAGAGTTGTGCAATCGGGTCTGTAATGACCACTGTGACTTAAGTTCTAAAGGCCAAGACTTAGCTGCCAAACATGAATTACTGTACTAAACAATTAAATTGCCATATCTTTTTAGGGTGTATGTTGAATGTGGTTTCCTCCCTGACACATTGGTGTTTTAGACAATTTCTAGTGTTTGTTACTAAAACCAGTACAACTGGTGTTATAGCAATGACAGCAGCAGGCACTGTTGTGTGGGAGCATTCTCTGTTTAGTATTTCATGAGGTTGAAATAATAAGGTTCAGTGCTGTCTAGTGTTGATGTCCATCATATAAACTTAATTATATTTTTTAAGAATAGATATGAAATCGGTGCATTACTGCCACTGTCTGTTCATCAGTGGAATACTGACTGTTGAGAGATGACTATGCCACACATATGCATCCTTCTGCCTTTGTACAAGGTCCGAACAAAGGACCGAAGACAAAAAACACTATAATAGCACTACTAGTGGTTAAAAACCCCACAGACACCTTCAAAATAGACCAGACCAAACTTAATGATCAGCTCAGGATTTGTTACAGATGCATTTCCAATCTTTTATCACAGTATTTCACTATTTGTGTTGAATAGCTTTCCTCCCTTATTTCATATTTTTATACAGCAGCAGTATTAATATTTGTTTTATGAGATTGTGTTACTGTGAGAAAAAGAAGGAAAACATTGAAAAACAGGTATTTGAATTTTAGTACTGCTTAATTTTCAGCATCTTCATTTCAAACCATGCCTGTGTATTTGGTATTTTTATGTTGTTACAGTATTATTACTGATGATGTTACCAATTGAAGGAATTAAATGGAAGCCACTGTGGTCTGCCAGTCAAGCTGCCATCACGCAACACACCTGTTTTCCATTCCTGAAAATGCAAACTTGTCACATGACAGTTTTTATGGTAGCTGTGTGATTGATTTGGTGTCAAATAAAAACACTTTGATGCAGCATTTTGGACATGGCATGAAATAGGAGTTATGAGTTGTTTGTGTTGTTTATGTTCTTGTTTTTCACAATGTTACCCAGATAATGAGATGAAATTGATGTGAATAATTCAACGTGATGTTTGTCAGATTGTATCATGGTTGGGGCCGCTCAGTGGTCGAGTGGTTACAGAACATGTCCCATATTGGCATATCTAAAACACTAGAAAAATTAGCTTAAAAATATAATTTATCTATTACAGTATGTCTTGGTTGGATGTATTTACATTTCAAAACACTAGAGCCATTTTGGACTGTGAGCCAAAGGAATGTGCTTCTGTGTTGTGTTTACCAATACCAAGTTCTTTTGTGTCCACACATCATCAAGGTGGAAAACCAGTATAACTACTTTGGTGATGGAAGGTTTAATGCCTCAGTAGTCTCAGATGTCACATGCACCTTTTTGTGGCTCAATCAATGTGGCTTTTTTTTTTAAGTGCTCATGGAAAAGATCTGAACATAATACTTTCACCTGCCATGTAAATGTAACTATCACATAATTTGTTAGATTAAAAAAACAAAAAAAACCCAACTTTTTTTGACGTTTGTCTTGTCAGTGAAAGCTCATACCCTCAGGATGTTCAGGTTGTAAAGTGGAGAACACTGTCTTTTCACACAGCAACCACATAAATGCACATGTAACGCCCACGTGTGTTTGAGAGTGATGGACAAGATGATGTTAGCCTCTGTAAAAATCTGATTATTCTTTATTCTATCGTAACAAATCTTATCTGGTTTTTGCATCAGTAGCCTGTAACTAGGTTTCATTTCTCGCTGCCCTTTCAACATACTGTAGGCACAAGACGAGGCATCGAGGGAGTTCATGGCATGGACATGATGGGGCTTCCAGGGGGAAAAGGAAAAACATAATTTTCCCTTCGGAGTGCTCACATGATATCGTTGTGACTTTTCCCTGGGGGAGACCCACACTGCACAACATTTTATATACGCTCATGCCTGTGTATCCATGTTCTTCTAATAAGTGATATAAAATGCTTTCTACCTTTCTTTAAACTTAATTAGAGATTTTATCAGTTTGTCCAATTTATTCAGGCATTGCCCTGAATAACTAAAACTATACTTTTAAGAATTAATAAGAGGGTCTTATCATTTCAGATCAGGATTTACCTCAGGACAACTTAAATCATGGATGCGACTGTAGCAAGTTAATCATAAAACATGGGTGTTTGAATATCATTAGATTAAGCACTTTAAGGCCCCTCCAACCACTTTCAGTGCTGGTACGGATGTAGTCATGTGCTCCTCCTTTGTTCCAGTACACACCCTTTCTCAGATTTAACCTGTAGCACAGGTGGAGCTACCCGCATTAGCAGAAGGCGAAGGACAGGCAGGTGCATGTTGTTTATCGCATCCAGTCTTTTCCACTTCGCATCAGTGAAGGAGGGGTTTATTTTCAGTCTCTGTGTTTTCAGTGTGAATTTCTTGATTTTTTCTCCCACAACCGACTGATGGAAAGGACATCCTGCTAGGGGCCACCTAGCAATATGTCCTTCATTAGAGCTCCAGGCAGATAGCAATTAACTTCACCATTTGAGAGGACAGACACAGCCTGGTAAGTCCAGCTCAGATTTATCAAGAATTACATTTTGTCTTTCAGGCATAGTTGTGCACTGTTTAGCTGACCTAATTATCATCACCTTGATTTGAAAAAAGGTTTTAAAAATCATAGTAGACTTGAAATGTCATTTAAAATCCCTATACATACAGTATAGTTTATTCAGAGGCTGTTGTACACCTTTTAATTATTTCATATAGTCTTAAATAGCAATTAAAGCTTTCCATTTGTCAAAGAAAATTACATGTTTGAAGTAACTTTCTTGTCAGCACTATATAGACTTTACATCTTAATTATATGTAGGCTACAATACAGGTGGAGCGTGGTGATACATAGCTTATCTGAAACCATGACCTGTACATGTGGTCATGAATGATGATAAAAAAAAAAGAAATTTAAACTGTTTGTCAGTTGATAGATTTTTTTTTTTAATGTTGCCATTTGTCTTCACTCTAGCCTCCTCTACCAATGGCATTCTTCCAGCAGCTGCGGCTTCTTCTTTGGAAGAACGGGCTGCAAGTCATCCGACAGCCTGTGAGTATCTTTCAAATGTAGTGGGAACCATCGTTTTGTTTTCATGTGGTCATAGGGATCTCTATTTGATGCCAGCTTGACTCAGGAAATACTCCATATTTTCAAATTGGATAAAATCTTCATTTTGTGTTTTTTGATGTGTTGGGTTATAGGCATGGTCCCTGACTCTCATCATCTGGCCACTGGTCATCTTCATCATCATTGCTGTGACCCGCAACCAGTTTCCTCCAGTAGTGAAAGAAACATGTAAGTGTGAAACCACATAAGTGCTTTGACACAGGTCTGCGTTAAGTTGAGAATTTGTATGCCAAGTCTGATTGCAATACAATTACTAATAATTAACAGCAAACATACATTCAATACAACATTGAAAATTTGTCATAACTGTGCCGTTGTATATTAGCAGCCCTCAGACTACCAAAGACCCTTTATGAGGCCAAATATAAATACAGTAAATAACACATTTTCAAAGTATTGCAGTTAAGATTTCTCAGCTGCTATTTCTGAAAGCATTGGCACAAAGCACAGTTTCATAGAGAAAAAAAACAGAAAGTCTCATATAGAAGATTTAGCTCGCTAAAATGTGCCTTTGTTGACTCGACAAGGACAAGTCTGTCTGCTTGGCACCTTAGAGGATAGCACACACACAAAGCAAATACAAGAACAGGCTTATATCTTCAAGCTAGTCCCCATTATTAAAGCCAGTTGACTTGGAGCACATTATTTAATCTGCAGATAATAAAACAGCTGTTTAGAGAGGGAAAAGAGAGAAGGGATGAATTTGCAAAGAGTTGCTTTTCTAAAACATACCATAAACCAGTCAATTATCAGTTGATCACAGCGTCGTCATCATTTTAAGAGCGTGTCATCCTTCTGTGTCGTGTCTGTATTTAATTAAGATATGTAATGTTGTCAGTAAAACTTCTGGTTTGAACTGTGACCAGTTAACCCACCCACTTTTGTTTGTTCATTTTTTTCGATGGATCAGATTCAATGGAAACAGCGATTCACATGTAATTTAATAACCCCACTGTGCTCTCACATAGAAACTATCTGAACAATACCACCTTCTCTACCTTGTAAAGTGCTATCTGGTGCATTGCTTGTGTCTATACGTGCTGAACACAGGCACAGTATTGGACCACACCCCTAAAACAGACAACAAAACCATCTTCACTATCTGATCTGGCCGACTTGTGCAACGCCAGCCTTGAATCTTGCCATACAGAGGTAGAAAATACACTGCAGCCTTAAGGGAGCTCAGACTGTTTAATTATGTATAGGTTGCTCTCTTCTAGCATCTTAGTGCCACTACTGTACATCATTTCTCATGGTTATATGATTATATCATTTAATGTACATTATCCTGTATTATAATTATTTTTTATGTATTTATTTTTTGCCTGTCGGACAGTGGTAATACACTTAATTGCTGAACTGTATCTTGCTATACCCTTTTTTGAATGGCAGTTTATTCAGACCTTTTTTTATTCCTTATTTAACCCCCATGAGATAGTATTTTACAGTTTCCAGCTACGTATGTAAACTAAACATTAATTCAACATGACTGGCTGCGCAAGCATGGAAATGTACTATCTGTGAGGTTTGGTTTTATTTGGCACTTAATAGTTAATTAGTTAATATGACTGAGATTTCAGAATATTTTCATGGCTAAACTTGATAAAATGCTGTCGCCAGGCTATTCTATCTCCTCAAGAGGAATCTATCATGCCATGATGAAAAACATTTCTTTATGATGTGGCAATGAATACCGCAGAGTTGCTGTACCGCACAGTCCACCTGGTCACAGTGGCTTAACCCGTTTGACTACAACCTGATTGTGGGTTTAATCTCCTATCTGCATTTGTTCTGAATTCAAGGATTACCTGAGATTGTTTTCAAACAAAAGAGGTATAAGTTACCAAGTGGCAATGATACAGACAGATATCCCTTTTTTTTCAACAGCTTGTCAGACTCATGTCTGGCTAATATTGGTCTAATACATTTTAAACAGTACTGAAAACTTGAAATGATCCAACAGTTTTTCTGATGCATGTTTTTCCTCTTTATTCTCTCTGTAATATTGAATGTTTTCTTATGTTTAATGATACTTGTATACAATCTGCATAAATATGGAATTGAATTAAATATTTAGTCTTCACAAACCCCAATTTGACAAATCATAACATTCAAACAACAAATCAAAGAAAAAATCAGATAAATTCAACATAATTAGATACTGTACATGATCTCTTGTGCTTTCTGAATATCATGGACCTGATATTTTTGCACATGCTCATAATGGGGGCAACGATGTCATTTCTCACTTTGTCTCTCCTTCAGGTTACGTGGCACCCCGAAACCTACCCAGCACAGGCTTCTTCCCTTTCCTCCAGACCCTCATGTGCAACACAGACAGCAGCTGCCAAAACAAGTCACGCCTGGTGGACCCAAATGCATCCAAAGCTGCGCAGAAATCTTCAGGGAGCCAGAGGTAACCCCATTCATCATCACAGATTGTGGCCTTTAATATTATGTGTGCATTATCCTGGCAAAGTCATATTCATTTAATCTATTATTTTACATCAGAATGACTGCATGGGTACCTCCTCATGAAACCTCCACATTTTAAATGTACTGTGCTAGGGGTGTGCAGGAGACCCTAGAGTCACAAAGGAGTGACACACCCCTTAACACAGCAACATCACATGAGATGATAAGTCACTGTGATCAAGGAAATATAGCAACAACAGCTTTCCCCCTGTGGAGAAAGGGAATTTAAACCTTCCTAATTATGAGCCATTACAATTTAATGAAGCCATAATTATCTAAGTTTGCGTCATTAAAATATCTTGTCATGTTGGGGTTGAAGCAAATCAGGAAATAATGTGGAATTATTTATCTGTTCTCTTTGTAACCCATGCTATTGTCTTGGGTGAGGTGGTTTTGTGCCAAACCTGTTTGTCTAACCCTCAACCTACTACTTTGGAATGATGGCTTTGCAATTTTCCATCACAGCTAATTTTAGTCAAGCTTTTGTTCAGTTTAAAAGAGGCAAGGGCCTGCGCCCTGCTCCCTCTAACCTCTGCTCCACTAGCTTTTGTAACTCAGTGGCTTTTCTCATGGAGGGGTTTTGTTCCAAGGCATTTATCCCAAGGTTAATATGTATCCACAGTGGACAGGGAAATCTGTCATTTTGAAAACAAACATGACTTTGTAAGGACATTTGTGAGTTAAAGCCACAAGCACACACAGTAAAAGCTCTCTCCCCAAAACAGTCATTGTTCTAGGCTACTTTCAAGGTTTTCAAATATTTCTATCCAGTACAGTGACACCTGTTTTGCTAGGAATATGAACGGACTGTCTCCGGTGACGTGTCACCTTTCCAGCGAACCATGTGATAATAACCCTCTGTGGCCAAATTCTGTAAGCTGTTTTTGAAAATTACATTCATTTCTTACGTCATCTGATTCTGTATGGCAGGTCGACCCTCATGCCAAATGGTTCTCCACTGGCAAACATGGCTGAGGCGGGAGACCTTTTCAACTTTTCCTTCCCCCAAGACACTGTGGATGATCCTGCAGCACTGATTGAGGTCTTGAGCAGGTTTTTGGGTATGTAATCCTCTTACAGAGACCATCAGTTAAGTTTCACTTTTCCATGTCCCAACATGGGCAATCTGTAGGACTCCTTTCAGATAATTGTAAAACACAGTTGGCCCATCTCCACTAAACTAAGCATAGATTTTCATGGCAACTTTATACCTAGAGAAAGCTAAAATAGCATACAATAAAATACGGTAAACATATCTCCAAAAATACTACTGCTTCATTGTCCATTTTGTCCTAAACAAATGTGGACTTTTGTCACTGTCACATTTGTGCTATATGAGAATCAATTAATACTGTGTGTTGTTGTTAAGTTAGGATATTTCTGAACAATATATCAATATGTTTTTTAAAGGTCCATCTTCCCAAGGAATCCCTAACAATGTCTCTCTCACCAATGCCACTTATCTGCAAGATCCGGTGGGTATTGGATCTTTCCATAGTCAAATATACCAAACTGAAGTTCTGAAGTTGACAAATAAAAACTTTTTTTTTTTTAATTTGCAGTATTTCATATAAGTTAACTATTTCTTATAATGTGCCAATATTATCAATAGTATTATTGATTATATTCTACTACTGGCATAACTATTCATTCTAATATATTTTTCTAAAGATATTTTATGTTGTGTTCTTTTGTATGGTTTTAAGTATTATGATGCTCTAGTCTCAACTGATGTTAGGTTATGAGCCCTTGTAGAAATGACTGGTTGTTAAACTGAACAATAATGTTCAGGTGAAATAGCAATCACAGATAATCTCATAGCTTTGACTGAATTTCAAATGAATAGTTTCACTGCATGGGTTGTAGCCTGTGATAATTTGAACCCCTTTACATGATTTCTTTTTCAGGAGACCTTGAAAGAAATGATGCAGTCACTGACTGTGGTGAAAAGGGCCATTTGCACCTTGACACTGCCCATGATAAACACAACCTCACCCAACCCCCTCACCTACGCCATAGTCACTTTCTGCCAGTCCAACAACACAGTGTTTGAAGTCTCTCTCAACACACTCAACCAGGTATGTGTGTATGTCCATCTGCACATGTAGATTATGTGTGTGTGTTGTATTTGCAGGCATACACACAAACACGACGGAAGAGAGTTTTTGTACCTGCCTGAGTCACCTTGCTGTTATCAGCAGCGCAATGTTGCCAATCTCTCACTTTTATTTCTCTTTTAAACATTTTTTGTAAATGCACAGTTGCACAAGCGGCTGCTCTCACAGTTATCTGACATTGCCTGTGGTCATCAGGTGCTGACACAACTGATGCTGACAAAACCAGACGAGATGGTGACGCTGGCCGGCGTGGCGGTGACGTTATTTGAGCAGCTGCAAAATCAGACAACAGTGTGGGAAAGTCTGCTCATTCTTCCCCAGCTCTTCTCTAATGGTTCTATTGATCAAGCGCTGAGCAGCACCGAGGCTCTACTCACCAACATACAGGGGTAATGGACTTGATGGATCAATTCAAAGTGAATGAACAGCATCTGTGATTTGGTTTAGTTCAGAAAAAAAGTTATACTTATAAAGTTATACTGTTGTTTTGATTATTCAAGAAAAGCTAGGTTACTTTGTCTTCTAGGAATTATGAATTTGAGTGAACAGGTCAGGTGGGCCTCAATGATTTAAAGAGCTGCAAGTGAAGTATGAGGTATTTCAGTTGCAGCAACATTGCAACATTTGAATAGAACTGACTGCTTGGATCTAAAGGTACAAAAAATAAAATAAAAAAAACCTGTGGTGGCTTGAGGTTAAAAATATCATACTGTTGTCAGCTTTCAAACATGAGGTCTAGCCCAGATTGCAACTGATATCCAAGATGTAAAGATTTAGGGCAGCAGGAGGGTAAAGCGTACAGTATGTGTTTGCGTGATCATTAGTTTTTTCAGCTGTTTGCTGCAGGTCCAGTCTCACTTTGAGAATTGAATGTTTTTCCCTCATGGTCTTTTCTAGTGCCATGCATGTCATCGAGAACAACTTCCCCGAAGCTGGTGACTTACTTTCCACCGTCAATCCACTGCTTGTTGGAGGCATCAGCGTGATCCGCTATGTGCAAAACTGGCCCGGAAAAGGTGATACCAGTTACTTTATCTGATTAACAGGAAGATTCTGCCACATTGTTGAAAACGAAGAGCATTGTTGCCAGTCACGTTGCCAGTCAAGATGTAATATCTGATCCTGTGATTTGATTGTTCTTAGATGTGTCCATTTCCCTTGAAGAGGTTGTCACGTTGCAAAACAACTCACTGAGTGAAATAGTGAAACCTGTTCTCCAACAGGTCCAAATACCTCTCGACAAGGTATGTGGTGCCTAAGGTCAACACGTATGCCCACACAGTTGGGAAGACACATTGCACATGTTGCTCAAATATGTAATAATAAAAGGTGATTTACAATATAGTTTACATTTAATTTAATTCCATACATATTTGTCACTTTTGAAGGAAGTGACACCATACTTTTGCTATTTTTTTCTTTTACTTTTTTGACTGTACTTATGTCCACTAAAAGTCTGTTCCATCATAAATACTCTAAGTGTCATCTCCATTGTAGGCTATCGGCCTGACACTGGACAAGGACATGGTTCGTTCCTACTTGTGTGACAACAGCAATAACTCAGTCTGGCTAATAACAGCATGCAGCACAGGCACTGTGGACATGATCCTGGGTTGGATCAGCCCTGACAAGGTGGCAAAACAGGTAGGCAAGAATGACATGAATGTTATTATAAATAACAGAGAGCCTCACAGGCATCAGGAACAAGCCAACTATTTATGCTTGGTTGGGTGTTTTTTTCCTATATACTTTTCTGTTGTTTATGCTCCTTTTCCCCCAGTATCTCACTCTTACTCATTTTCACTCTGTTTGTCTGTGACTCATAATTTGCATTCTCAAGTGCCACCTTCACAAGCAATTAGATTCAGAGTGCACCAGATAATTAGTTTCCAGCCGCAAGAAAACTCTTAGCCATGGCAACAAGCGACTGCAACTCCCAGGTCGCCCCTGGGGAACAGAAACCTCAAGGATACCCAATAAACACTGCTGCCGTGGTAGCTGTGTTTTGATGAGATAATTCCCAATCAGAAGCTGCAATATCACACTGCCATTAGTCTGTGTACTCACTTAAACAGTCAGTCGAACACCAATTAGTAATCTGATGTTGACATGTAGCAATGATGTTCCTGCGACATATTACTTCAACATGTCACCCACACATTCAGTGTCACAGTGCATGTATGTGCTAATAATGTGTAGTGCTACTGATTAACCAGTTAATTTAATCAGGGATAATGTTACATAAGTCACAACAACGAACACTAATATCATCTTGTATTTAATGTACATTGCACAAAATATTACTGAACTGCAAAATACATGATATTACAAAATAACAATTAGCACAGTAATGTTATTTTGCCAGAAAGATTTGCCACAAATCACTGTTTTTTCATGCAAAGGAACTGAAGAGAAACTCATTTGTTTGACTTAAGTGGACACAAATTTACTTCTTAAGGAGAATGAATAGTTAGAGATTTATAATAATACAGTACCTGATTTAAAAATAATATGTAAAAGAAACAAAACAATTACATTTGGGCATACCCCCCCGTTTGTCCCTTTTGTCCCTTTTGGTCAGTGTTGTGTGACTGCATTGTTTTGGATACAAAAAGTAAAAAAAAAACCCAATGGCTCAATGTATAAAATTCTTTAATAATAGTGATTTAGTATTTAATTCCACATGTATTATTTCTAGGCTCTCCTGGCATGGAGTAAGGAAGTTGCTCTGCGTGACGTGGCCTTTGCTAAAGGGCTACTTCAGAGTCTGATGGGAGGTTTATCCCCAGGAGGACAGACAGGCTCCAACAGCACGAGGCCCCCCCGTAGTGTAGATGCACAGCCACAAAACATCGAGGAAGAACTGTAAGTACAGAATGGTCCAAATCCATTGGATGTTAAAAACTAAAATGTTAATTGTATTGAAGTAAATAATTTGCTTCCTTTCTGTCATGATGCAAGTGAAGGCGGTTTGTATGAAGAAGAATTTGTTTGTGAAGGCTCCTGGTTTTGCACAGTTGGCCACACAAAATGAAGTTTCCTAATTTATCAACACATTTCTATACTACATTATCACAATGGATCAAGTTACTGTTTCATTTCTGATTATCATTATTGGAGACCATTTTCTGTTGCTTGTTTTTCTGTCCCTCTGCTTACTACGCTTTGAAGAGGTTCATAAAAAATGTCGATTCTTCCTACTCAAAAAAGTAAAACAGTCCACTCTGGTGTGCATTATCTTTTGGCTTCATGTTGTGGCAGGTTCTTGTCAGTTGGTCAAGTGGTGATGGAAGTCGTAAAAATTGTCCCAGAGGTCGACATGGTTTTGCAGAGCTTCCTCAGAACTGGTTTTCAGTCCATGATGATGTCAACACTGGTCATGGACACTGCAACAGGTATGACATGAAACAGTAATGGTTTGAACATATGATAGGTTTTGTTTTCATCACTGCAGAAAAGAGCATTCTTATTCCATTTGGTGAACACTCACAAACACAGACTACATCATTTCCTGTCACGTAAAGATTGTGTTTGAATAATCTCAACTCAAGCTAACTCAGAAAACACAAACTCTTGACATCCGCCCTAATGTTTAAAGAGCAAGACTAGGTTTTAAAAAATGAATGCATTCAGAGTTCATACTATGTTAAGTGTATGCTGCATGACTTACCCTTTGTCACACTACTGCATTCGCTTTTGTTAACTAACCCTAGCCACTGTATTGTGTAACTGAGAGGTGAATGAAACCAGTTCACACCCTCTCTCAGGAGACTGAGTTGAACATTGAGGAATTAAGATCAGGCTTTAGGAGTTTCCACCACTTCAAAGAAAACAATACACTGTGATGTATTGTATAACAGAGATATATGTCATGTGGGTGACTTAGCAGTTGCGTTGACCTTTTGTTTATAACCTAACCTGAATTTTCATTTCATCACTGAATAGAGCACAGGTCAACTGACGTGGCTTTGTCTGTCTTGCACATGTGTTGATGACAATCATTGGTTTGCAGATATGATGACCAATGTCCTCCAAGATGCCAATCAATTCAAATGGACTTATCTGACATTGCTGACAAACCAGTCCCAGGCCAGCGCTTGGCTTGGTCATGTCCTGAACAGCGTTATGGAAGTGGTTAATAAGGTATAGTACTTAAGTGTATGAATCCCTCATAGGGACATGTTACTTTCACAACCTTGACCTTAGTTTTGTAGTTTCAGGCAGATCAATATGAGGTGATCTATTTGAAATCCGACTGCTTGTCTGACTGCTAATGCACAGTGACCTTGAAGTAGCTGCCAGCATTGCTGCATTCACACTTCTCAAAAGGTGGTGTGTAAGTTGTAAACAAGGAAAATTGGCTGATTCTTCAAAACAAGACTTTGGCTGTATTTTTAGTTGTTTTTACAAGGACATGTTGGGAAACAAAGCAATGTCCAGGGTCACATAACTTTATTTAAAATGCATTAGTTATAATTTATTAAAATAGCCCCAGGAAATGACAGAGATACTTTTGATAATAGTATGAAAACCACTGAAGGTAGCAAACACTCATCATTTTGTGCTTTTTTTGCTTATTCTTTTTTTTCTTTCTTTCTTTCTTTTAAACCAGAGTCTGGCATCTGGGTCTGAAACATGTGAGGAACTCCTGGGTCCATTTGAGTGGCTCTTAAACACAGAGAGTGTGAAGTTGGATGTTTGGAAATCAGCGATCTGCCAGAACAACTCTGCTGTTCAGGAAGCTCTACTGATGGACTGGCTACCATTGATTCAGAAGGTAAAGGTTATTGAACGCCACCTAAAACGTTTTACTCCAAAGTGGTAGTACCAATTTTGTCCAAAAATATTCCTATTATTGTGTGGAAAAACATAGTTGTCATGAACTTTGTGCTAGACACATGATATTTTTGTATTTTATCTTGGTATACCACTGTACTGCAGGAGCATGTATTCCCATAAACCAGTCAGGACTTACAGACAGAATATGAATCTAGTCAATGTCATTCATATCAGATATACCACCCTAACTCAGTCCTGATGAAGCAAGTCAGTTAGATTTGAATAATACGCCAGACATATTTGTGTTCACTTTGAACTCTTAATACTAATATCTACATATAAATACAATTTGAAGTGAAGTGATTAATGCCAGAGTGTCTTTTAACCTGTTTCTTATTATGTTTGACAGGGAAAAGATGTGTACAACGCAATCACAAGCCAAGTAAACTACACCGTAACACTTCCCATGATTCTCTCTGAGTGGTACAACATCAACAATAGCAGTATGCACTTTGCAGAGGTTTTGGGCAGTCTGTCCACAGGGCTGGGTGGAGCATACTGGACAAACTGGATGCCAAACATCAGCACCTCTAATGTGACTGAGACTCTTCAACAAAGGTTTTGAAAACACTAGATTATATACCTGCATGGCTGCATTCATTACGTTACAATGGCACTGTGTTCTGTCTTCAGATAAAATGTCCTCAACAGGCTGAGACCCAGTGACGTCATATGTACTGAATTTATAGCACTAGGGGGAAAAAAAGATGAATAAGCGATTCAATTTTCCACCATGTTGTGTTTTAGACAATGTGCAAAATGCCTAATTTTCATGCTTTTGGGTTATCATTTCACTGACTCAACAGGATTGTGTTTTCCCTTTGCCTTTTAGTGTTTACATCTTCATGGTGGATTTGGGAGAAAACATTCAGACGACTGAGCTGTGGCCTGTGCTAAAGAACTACTTCAACATGGCATACTGGGTTTTGAACTACAGGCCTGGTGTCACAACTCAGCCGGCAAACTGTGAGTTCTCTCTCTCTCTTCTCTTCTCTTCTCTTCTCTTCTCTTCTCTTCTCTTCTCTTCTCTTCTCTTCTCTTCTCTTCTCTTCTCTTCTCTTCTCTTCTCTTCTCTTCTCTTCTCTTCTCTGAAAATGCATAAACGAAGGCAATCTAATAATTGCCTAAAAGTTAAATGAAATTATGCAAAAAACAAAACAAAAGCGATTTTAATTACTGTCAGACTCATATGACTAATATATTCCAGCTATTACTGTGATTTCTTTTGTTGGTTTGTTTAACAATACTTGAACAACATGTACACATATTTTGTTATCTGCCAAGGTGCATTAGTTGGGCTTATTAGCATCCAGTAGTGTTTTTCGTTGTTTGTCTAATTCTCTGCAAGAGCTATTTAGCATTGTTATCATGATTGTATTTCTCTTTAGCAGTGTAACTCAATTAAACGATTAATCAATTCATAGACATGTCCTAGAAGAAAGGTCCAAGAAATAACAGTGAAGCAAAATCAATTTAGTTTTACTAGTATGATTACTGTTGTTGAAATTTGCCCAGTAATTATATTACTAGATTCTCATTATCCTGTTTTTCCTTTACGTTTTTCTTGAAAATGTCCTCACATTAATGTGTAACTGTATAATAACTACTTAATTAGTAAATAATCAATGACCTTAAGATTAATTAATACTGAGTTGCATCAGTGAAGCTCCATGAAAAGTTTTCACAGTGAATGTAACAATTCATTTGACTCTACATAAAAATAAATGTATGTTAAATAATGTAACCAATTCAAGTACTTAAATGCCTAATATGTTTACCTTTCCTTTTAGGCTCTCTTGACATCTACAGCTTAGGAATAAACTGTGATACTGGTTTTGACTGGCCACAGTTTGTTCAAGCAGTAACTCAGGCACTGATGTCACCAAGCCCAGACGTTTTGGTGAAGTAAGTGTCAATATTTAGAGCTTTAATGACAAATGTATTTCTGAACATGGAAACAAAGCACGTGTTGTTCATGCCCTGGGGATGAATTTTCCTTTTTTTTAATTGACTTTCAACTGTTTGGTTTTGTCAAGATTGATACCATCTCATTCACATACGAATCCAGTCTGCAGGTGGTTACCTTAGCTTAACCACAAAAAGTGGACAATGGGGAGAACTGTTATCCTCTGGTAAACTATTTACTATGTCTGTTTCTTAATTGTCTGTCAACCTCACAGTCATAAGACACCCAGGAGTTGTGTGAGGACAGCCAAGAAATATTTGAAGCAGAAAACACTGCAAAACCACAAAAAATAGAGATGATAAAACATGTAAATTATTGAGCTACAGAGTTGCTGGCTTTAACCCTAGAACTCAGCCCCGCTTGCTGTTTCCTGTCTTTTGTGCTAACTGACTGCTGTTCCAGCATCATAAGTGAAATGATGCTTGGTATTGATCATTTCCTTTAACTCTCAGTAAGAAATTGAAAATGTGTACTACCCAAGATGTCTTCCTTGGATTGGAAAATGACCTATGACATGAGCAGGGTTAGGGTTAATTGTTTTTCCTGTTTTATACACGTCTTCTTTTTCAATTTATATGATTCTAACATATTATATTTGTACTCACTCTTCTCTTTCTCTGTAGTGGTCTCAAAGGAACTGTGAATCTGTTGCAGTATGTGTATGGGGACTTCTTCAAACACCAGGCAGCATCATTTTTGAAAGATGAAATCAAAGGTGGAGATGCACTGTCTGACTACCTGATCAATCTGATGCAGAACCTGGATATGTTTCTCGGCAATGTCTCCACCCTTCCTGACAGCAGCCTCTCTGACCCTGAAGTCATACTTCCTCAGCTCAGCAACCTGTTACAGTCCACAGGCCTGGGACCATTGCTGCCTCTGTTCCTTAATGGTAACCAGCTCAATGTCTCTGCAGTGCTCGGTATTGCCTCAAAGATTGGCAGGCTCAACCAGGACATTTTTACCTTCAATGAGACCGATCCAACACTGCCTGAGTTTGAGCGGCTGATCATGCGGTTGCTTTCCTTGGAAGGCAACCTCACCATAGCTGTCCCATACATCATGGGTCACCGCCTTCTCACCTATTCTGACTACTTCCATCCTGATGAAGTGGCCCATCTCAGAGAAACCATCCAGCCTTTCCTCAACCAAACATCATCAGGCTTTGTAGAGAGCATCCTCAGTGCCATTGAGCGTCTAAAGAGAGTGACGGATTCCCCAGATGGTGACCCAACTAACATCATTCTTGAGTACCTACGCCAGCTTCAAGAATTGGTTGTGTCTCTATACAGGCTACGACAAATTGATCAGATCAAGTTATCAAGTGGGAACCTAACCAAAGAAGAAGTAACTGAACTCGACACACTTGCCAGGGACTTCCTCAACCTCCTTACCGAAGAGAGTCTCCAGAACCTGACTCAGGCTGGACCAGACGCTGCCCAGAACATTGTAATCCAGCAATTTGTTGCATTCCTGCCACAGAGGGTCCAACAAGAGGCTGTTCGCTTTCTCCAGGATTTCAAAGCACTGCAAGATGAGCTGACCCAGTGTGCAGCAGGCCAGAACTGTTTGGCTGGAATCTCAGAAATCTTCACCTTCATCGATCAGATACTAAACCTGACGCTCTCAGCCAACGGTACCATGACCATCACATTAGCGGAAACCAACTTACTTCTGGAGGGAAGGGAATATTACCATCTTGCTTCATTTGTCTTCCCACTCCTCCTGGCCCCAAATGATGCTGCTGGCGTG
This sequence comes from Decapterus maruadsi, assembly GCA_030347415.2. Classification (NCBI taxonomy): domain Eukaryota; kingdom Metazoa; phylum Chordata; class Actinopteri; order Carangiformes; family Carangidae; genus Decapterus; species Decapterus maruadsi. The sequence continues at coordinate 12,222,360 of CM064902.1, read as the reverse complement.
GAAACATTCAGAAATGTCCTTCACTTAATCAAATCGCTCATGACTACACCAAATATTTCTGTGTCTGATGTCCAGAATGCGCTGAGTCAGTCAAACTTAACCCTTAAGGAACTGAATGACTTTGCTTCCCTAGCTGGAGCTGCAAAAATCAAGAACCTGATGCTTAATGTAATGGAAATCATCAACACTCGGCAGTGTTTTGAACCACAGACTGACCCGCAGGTGACGGCCGATTGTGTTGTCGGATTAGTCAGTGGAGTCAGTGGCTTCCTGACATACTTACCCAATCTCCAGAATGAGACAACCATCCTGTCTCTCATTCCATTAATCGTCAACAAAACTGTCACAGACCTCATGCAAACTAACCTGAGTTCCAATCCACACATGGTTCTCGTACAGACCTTGAACAGCACACTGACCAATATCAAGATGGGCCTCCAGCACAACCAGCTGAACACTCCAGAGATCATGAAGGAAATCAAAGTGGTTGAGGGTCTGATACAACTGATTGCCAACACTGAGCCATTTGACAGCATCAACGCCACCTTGATGATGGACTCCACTTATGCTCAGCAGGTGTATCTGGAGATTGTGCAATGGTACTTGAAAAGGCTGGAAAATACATTCAGCAACAGCTCGGCTTCAGAGCTCCTCCAGCCATTTTTCTCCCTGACTCAAATGCAAGTGGCATTACAGCTGGCACAAACAAATCTCTCTCTGTTTGTCAGTAACCAGGTGGAGGTCTTGATAAACAGCCTCCAGTTCCCGATAGATGGTGAAGGGGTGAGTCAAATTGGCCAGACAGTTGTTGAGATTCTGCAGCGCTTATGTGACTTCATATTGATCAACCTAGAGGCTCAGGGTCAAGTCCCAGGTTCAGAGCAAATGTTCAACACAACGAATCTAAATGTCCTTGAGTCACAAATCAAGTTATACCTTGACCTCATACAGAAATGGATGCAACAACCCAGTGTCCCGTTGGTCCTTACAAGCATGCTCCAATGGGGAGACCCCTCCATTAATATCACCACTCCTGTGACAGACATCCAAAACCTGATGCACACTGTAGTTAACTTCCTCACTGAAGATCAATTGGTTTACCTCTCTCTGATTAAAAATGTCACCCAGTCCCTGAGCAAAGTCCTAATGGTGGCACAACAACCAGGTGGCCTAGAGAGTGATCGCTTCGTAGCCGCCATCGTGGAAGCAGTCCAAATTGCAATGCAAATCCTGACAACAGCCACGGAGCCACTGCCGCCCTCTCTGCAGAATACCACTCTGGAAATTGTGAGGGATTCGGTAAAGCTGATCGTCCGACCAGACATGAGTTTCGCCTCAGCACGTAACATCTCCCTCCTCATCCTCGAGAGAGCTGAGAGCGTCGTCTATCAGGTAGCACCAGAACCGGTCCGCGTATACCTGCTCTCTGGACTCAAAGTAGCTACCGCATACTTCCAGAGTGTCTCCACGCCTGGTGGACCAGACAGCTGGAATCACTTGTAAGTGTTGTTTTTTTTTTTTCCAAAACATTTTCATTGGTTGTTGCAGTTCAAAAAGGCTTGAAATTAAAATTACACACACAAAAAATCAATTACAGTACCACCCTAAATTCATTATACATCATATACTTCAGTTATTGTGTGAATAAAAATCTATAACAAGGTGGAGGGTAGTTAGGATTAGCGTTGCTGAGGACAGTCTATGCTTTTACAGTGATTCAGTGAGAAATGTTGTGTAATTAAAATGGAATTTAAAGGAGTCATCACCTGGTTTTTTACGTATCCAGCCCCCCTTGGATCGCTTTGGATCAATTCGTAAAACTTATTAGAAAAAAAAAAAAAAAATTTAATCAAACATTGAGCTTGTTCTGACCCTTTTTCCTACCGCGACTTTATCACGCGAGATTACGCGCGAGGTTTTGACTGGTCCGGATGTGCACTGTATGAGGCACGCGTTGATTCGCCGCAGGAAGGACAGAGCCCCCTGGTACAGCCCCCTGGTACCGCTTCGGCGATTTCAGGTAGCGGACGGGCCGGGGTTGGGTGGTGAAAGAGGCAAGTAGCCTCCGCCGGTGAGGTCACCGTAGGAGCAGAATCAAAATCTCGTGCTTTAGGAAGACACACCCTTGTGTGTTATTCCTGTTCGGAAAAAGAGCCGAAGCGAAAAAACGGCGCCGCTTTCAAAGTCCAGCTTTTCAGGCAAGTTTCAACTGAGGTCAAACACCAATATGCATGTTTTAACAAGAGAAATTGCAATTTCCGGGTGATGACTCCTTTAATGTGTAAATCAGCTCAAATCAGCTTTTAAATATCAATGTCTGAGAAACATTTTACCAGCAGTGATGAATCCAAGGTTCATCATCTCTGCAGTGCCAGCTTGTTAAATGTTTTGGCATCTTTTGGTTGTGGTTTCTGACCCAAAAGGTTTTGCATCACTATTGTTGCTATAGCTTGTGAGCTCTTGTCCTCTTAAGGCAAGTAGTCATATTGTGGGTTTAATTGTGCACATGTATAAAGAAATTATTTAGAAATGAACACACTAGCATTAGTATCATAAGTATTTTTTTCCATCTGAGTTGGGACATTCATTTGTGTTTCCTGTTATTCAAGGTTAATTTTGTTGTATTCCACTAGTCAATTTATAGAAATTAATTGTATTCATATTGGATCTCTGAAAAATAGTCCCAGTTGATAACATGGATAAAAGCCCATGAGGCCTCTGCATGCCATTGACCGTAATGAACAACCCCCACAGATGAATAATTTAAACCAAACAGGAACATGGAATGCATGCTGTTGCGCCATCTGCAATCCTTTGATCAAATCTGTTGAGACAATGTTTTGATAATATGTTCTCAGATGTGATGTGCTTTTGTTTTTAAAGGATTCTGAATGAGATGAAGATGATCGAGAGCCTTCTGCCACAGAACAGCACAGCACAGTTCTACATTTCTGTGTTCATTAACATCACTGACTTCATCTTGGAGTCTGGCCAAGGCAAGTCAGCATCTCAGTGTCCCTGTTGGTGGACATGTTGAATCCTGATGAACTCTGATGGAGTGCACTTCATTATTCAAGCTTTGATGCCAGACCGCCTAAAAACAGCATATTCTCTACTATGTCATGTGAAGAATTATGTCTGTGTGTTCTATGCTATGTGTGAAGTCCACTCTGTGAATAATCTTTCCTATTATTTTAGGCAACATGAGTCTCTGGGCATGTTTTGAAAATCCCTCAGTCGAAAAAGTGCCCATGATTATTGGCAAGGTAAGTCTTATGACATATGCAGGACATTTTTTAAAATCTGTTTTAAGTGCTATTAGTGTGAAGTGATGTGTGTTAAATGAAACATTTGTAGGTCATATGAAAAGAATAGAACTGATAAGCATCTTATGACGTGGATACTGGAATTGCGAACACCCACATTCACGGGCCACTTATCTTATATTATAATTGTGTGGGTATTGACACGTACAGTAGCATCATTAGTCATCACAAACAAAACAAACAAAACAAAAAAAAACATACTCTTATCATTTATCAAAGTTGTGTTCCCCATTCTCAGCATTCTTTTCTCATGTGATAGATCAGGTAGGTCATGCATGACAATGTGTTGGTTTCGCATTTCAAACACATGAAAATGAATATGTGACAATTCAACTTATTTTTGTCTTTTCTATTCACTGTCAGATCGGCCAACTCGTGAACATGGTTTTGCCGCTTGTCACTGGAATGCCAGGGTTAAATCAAACAATCACATCATCTGTGGAGACCTTTACTCAACTCTCCACATTCTTGCAGCAGGTGCTGTCTGGGCAGGCAGATCAAAACATGTGGGACAAGTAAGTTTAATTGTCTGTGGCAATTTAATACAAATAAATAAATCATTAATTAGATAATAATGCATTGTTTTGTTTTTTTTAATTCAGATTTGTTTCAAGTCATGATAAAGACTGCTCTTCAGTTTTCCCTGGGATTGTTCTAAACTGAATACCTTGTGTATTGTTACAGACTTGAAATGATGGTAGAAGCACTGCTGTCAACCTTTGAGGGAACAGAGCTGTGGTACAACATCTCAACTGTTCTGCCACTGGTTGAGAAAAGCCTAGGAATTATCGTCAACAACATACAAGCACAAAACAGTAAGAACAATACTAAACAGCAAGGCTCACATTTGTATTGCTAGGACAAGGTTAGACTGTTCAGTGATCAAAAATGATCATGTCATAATCATTAATAGTAATAATAATAATTAAGACTAATGTTATAATGTTAAAACATACATAAGATTATGTACAGTTCATGGTAAATATGAAACACACCTTTGAATGCCTGAAATATTTACTTCCTGTTTTCTAAAGTTATGTAAGTAAATCTTTCAGTAAAGCCATTAATTTTCTTCAAACCTGTGATTTCTTTCTTTCAGTGTTGATTCTGAGCCTTCAGAGGCCACTGGTGACACTGATGACAGAAATGGCGTTGGCTGTGAACACCAGTCGTTTCAACTTGTCTGCGGCTTCAGTAAATATGCAGTCTGCTATTGAAGGCACGGTGCTGGCAGCTCAGCAGGTTAGACCACTGCTACTCTCTCAGGAATTACATTTGCACATACTGTCACTGCCAGGCGCTGTTTTGGGACATGTTTGCGTGCGTGTGTGAGTTAGTTCTCACATTGTTTCAGAAATCTTCACGCATTATTGCAAGCCTTTATCTATCTTTCATCTTGGCGTCACAACTAATTAAGCGATAGTGAAGCGGTTTCAAGACCAGTGTTATTCCATGTAAGCCGCCTGCATAGAGATCTAGTGACTCAGCATTCTCATACCAAGACATGACAAATATATGGGTATGACTTGGCTTTTTAAACTTTGATTAAGATGAACCCGTTGAACGGGGATTTGTTTTTGGCTCCTTGAAAAGTAAGAAAGCACCCCAGCCGGTGATAGCGTAGTATTACTGTAGTTACTGAGTGAAAAATTAACATATTTTTATCATGTCAACAAAAAATATATTTGTAGATATCTGTAGTGATTGCAAATGAAGCATTAAAACTACTAATTACTCCCTGCAAAAGCGTATGATAACAACATGACATTGATGTATCTTATTTATTCCACAAATGGATATGTTTGCTGAAATGTCAGATTATTCAATTCATTATTATTATTATTATTATTATTATTATTATTATTATTACTATTATTATTATTATTATTATTATTATTATTATTATTATTATTATTATTATTATTATTATTATTATTATTATTATTATTATTATTAATAATAATAATTTACTTCAGCCCTCATGGCTTTACAATGTGTACAGTTCCTTTTGTTTTCATAGTTAGAAACTATTGTCACTATGTTCCCTGAGCATATTTACTGTATCTGATGTATTGATAGGATTATTAGCCTATGAAAGCCAGTATCAGATATCATAGAGGGAGATTAAAGATGTGTCCAAAACACAGTATACAGCATATGCACACTGACAATGTGTGTACAGTATGTAGAGTGTGGGCGTATACCTGATGTGTCAGTCTGTGTGAAACGATGATACCTGTGTGAGACCTCTGTCCTTTTCTCTGCTTTCCGTAAACTGCAAGAAGAGTGAGATGATGATATTTCCCCCGTGACGCTGGCTTTTGTTTTGTAGACGCTTTGTTCTGTTTCTATGTTTGTCTTGTGTCTGAACTGGTTTTCTCTGAACAATGTGTGTGAAACACAATGAGACGTCTGACTTTTTTTCCCCCCTCCAGGCCAATGGCACATTGCAATGCAGTGGAGTTCTCAAACTATGGGAGCCAGTAGGGATGGCAGCAGGGTTAAGCCCTGCCACCATGGCAATGTGGTGTAACATCAGCCTGCAGCCTGTATTGGAGGCCTATGCTCAATCCTACATGTTTTACTCCAACTTGACCATTGTAAGTATACTGAATAGGGAATTGAACTATTTGATAGAATGATATTACATTATATATTTGTAGTTGTTGTTTGCTTTGTTTTTTTGCCAGGCTGTGCTCACACATTCAAAAGTGTGCCAAACTCTAATATCCATTTGAGTTAAGTTAACAGTTCCACCACTTGGTGGCAGTGTTGACACACAGAGAAAGCTGCCAATTGGTAATGGGCCATTCCTGCTCTGTTTTGTCTGTACAGCAAATGGGTGAAAGACCAATGACTGTGAGTGCCACAGCTGCCAGCATTGTCAAGAACATACAGTCTCTCTACCAAGGCAGTGTTAACTCAACACGTGTGACAGAGCAGCTCATCATGACCATCTCCAGCCAATTCTCCATGCTGGCAGGCCAGCCTCTGAGCCCAGAGGCACAGCTTTACTGGCAAAACCAAATCCTGGACATGCAGTTGCAAAACAGGTGACTATTAACAGCTACAGTCAGATTATATCACTGTCATGATGCTCTAAAATCTTTTGATGAGGAGCCCACCGCACTGTACTTCCTGTTTCTCTCAGTAACCGAGGCCCCAGTAGATCAGACAGAGCAGGCTCCACTGCAGTCATAGAATATGGAAACAGTGCAGTGCAGTCATATAATGTAGTGCAATCACAAAATGCAACGCACCGAATATGATCGAGTCTGATCATAATTTAACCATAGTGAACTCATAGTGAGATGCATTTCTGTGCAGTCACATGGACACAAACTCACCTATGTGAGCTTGCTGCTACAGTTGTGTCGACAACATTATCTATAACACAGCTGCCGAGCCAATTTGATGTATACGTAATTACACAACCAGTTGGAATGATCACATTTACATTCAACTTGATTAATTAAATGTGGGTCTGGCTAAAAACAGGAAGGTCTGCACAGATAGCGACTTAACCATGATTCAGCTAACTGAGACATCCTCTTAAAATTGATTTCCCTTTATGCGCCAGCTGCAATAATGAGCCGGCACGGTGATAAGGATCACATTCTGCATATCGTAGGGAATCAATCAGGTCTGACTACATGAGTTATAGATCATTGATCACAGTGGAAAGACTCCACAGTCTATTATCGGGAAATGAAAAAAACAGTGTGAATAAGTGTGAAGAATGATGATGAAGAAACATTAGTTCTGAAAATTTGAGCTCTATGGAATTATTGTATTGAGGAAATTCTTTAGAAAATGGTTTGCGTGAAAGAAGTTGTTGAGATTAAGCCGTTAGTCAAATGCTTTAGTTTTTACAAATATCTTTTTTTTTCTATTCACACAGTGTTTGCATATGAGACTACATATTCTGTGAATTTCTCTTCTCCACAGTTTGTCTGCTGCCGATATGATTTCTGTTGAGCTGCTCAAAGTGGCCCCATGGCTCGAGCCTCAGATCAGAGCTATGGAGAATGCGCTGCGCTACATGCTGAGCAACATCCACCTTCTTCAAAACGACACCTCTACCCAGGACCTTCTCAAAGAAGTAGCAATGATCTTCCTGTCCTCGGCGAACATCACCTCAGAAGACATCTTCTCCGTGTTCATGGGGAATTTCTCAGGACTCGATGAGGCATCTCTTACCAGCTTGATGAGAGAAGCTGTCAGGCTGATAACTGAGCTGAGATTATTCGGTGACGACCCAATGCTTTACAACGCCATGGAGAAATTCCTAGCATCCAACGGATCGCGCTTGATTGTGCAGAAGGTGGCTGAGATGTCTGAATGGTTGACCTCCACTCAAGCGACCGGGCTAGATCTGATGACCCAGCTCCTTCCCAGAATGTATGACATCATCAGGTGTTTCTTGTCGGCCCTGAATGAGATGAGCATGGACATGCCAGCGAACTCGCAGCTTTTCGAGTCCCTCGTAGGAAACATACTTGCAATGCTGAGGCAGGTGGTGAGCACCGGCGGTCTCCTGCCCCCCATGGGCCAACACCCAGCAATGTTCGTGCCGCAGATGATGGGTCGTAACCATGGAATGAGGTCCCGACACAGACGTGAAGTCCAGATGATGATGCCACCGAGGGAACCCATGGACGACTTCATAGACCTGCTCTACATCAACTACCCCGCCATGTTTGAAGCCATATCTGCCCCTCCCACCTCAGAGGAGATGATGGAGACGGCCAACATGTTCTTTACCAACCCTGATCTGCGTGTGGTGTTGAATGGAGTGACCAGTGGCATGCCGTGGGGCTTCAATGCCTCTCGGGAAGAGGCCCTTAACGCTGCCCTCGGGATGCTCTCCTTTGTCACTTTACCCAGCGTGTTCCAGATGTAAGTGATTTCATGTTGTTGTCTAATGTAGCTTTAGGAATCAGCCAGAAAAAGGAAAGATACATGTCTGAGTAAACTCAGTATCTAGCTTAAGATGTAAATTTGCTCCAGGATCCAAGAATAACTGCTTGTTATTTGTCCTTTTGCCTAATTTTCCACCATTACGTTGTCTCCATTGGCCCCTGGTTGACTAACAGTCCCTGTTCAATCTCCTGCAGGTCATCAATGGATCTCCTGATGAATGCTGTTGATATGCTTCCTGGTGGCTTTCCATTTTCTGCTGTGCTTAAAAGCATCACCAGAGTCCTGGCCAACGAGTCTCAAGGTAGGTAACATTACACTTCAGATCTACTGTCTATCTGACTGGGGAAATTTAGAGGCTTCTTGAGCCAAGGGCAGCTTTATAACGAGAAATGTGCGCTCATTAGTTAAATGGAGAATCCTCAAATGAATTGAAAGAGCCTTTCAGTCTCTCTGTATTAACTTTACCTACTGACTCTGCAGTGGATTTCCTTCCCGTTCTTGCTTAGTCTAATTGTCACTGGGCTGTAGAGCCTACACTTATACTGCGGCTTGTGTTTACAAATCTGCTGTGCCGTTATATATACATCTATATGTGCCATTGAAACAGTCACACAGCTTGGAACGGTGCCACTTTTTTTTTTCTCTGAGCTTTTGAGCTGTTGTGAGATTACGGGAAGACGGAAATCATGTAGTTAATACGGTTGTTATTGTATACATGATTATAGTGCGGCGTAATTCATTCTGATGATATGAGGAAGAAGACTTCACACCAGCTTAGCTTGAGATCCCAAGGAGCTCAAGGCCATATGGCCCTTCTCCAGCAGAAAGCCACTCAGCACCTTTTTAAATCTCATTAGCAAAGTAGAATTCAATCACTTATCCCGTCCACCCTCGCTAAACGTCTCCCCTCGCACTCACACAAGTGGACATCTATGACCTCCATTTGATTGGCGCCTGTGCTTGTGTGATAATGTTTTTAGTGCACAGAATCACTTTGTAAGCAGCAGCAGCTTCACTTCTCCGCACACATGCTCATGCACACACATACACAGAGAGTGAACCGTTGTAATAGCAAAGGCCTCTAGGTGTTGAGCACCCTGATATTAAACAGCACCATTGTCTAATTTTGGCCTAATTAAATATTCTGTCATCACATCTTGCTACCTTAGGTTGTGCCTTTCTTAGGGCTTGTCAGATGTGTTTTCATGCACGGCAGCATCTAGTACTGCTGGCCCTTCTGGCCCCATCAGTCCCGCACTGGGCTTCACTTTAAGCACATCATTTGCTGCTCGCTGCCTGACGATGCTGCCCTGTAATGCTGGGAGTCGTAATGAAGCCCAGTGGGATGTCATGTTATTCTTTCACCTTACAGACCTCGTTGCCCTCTTTTTCCTTTCCCGTCCCATCTTTCTGTCTAACCTTTCTCACCCTAATTTTTTTCCCTCTGTCCTTTTGCTCTCCCCCTCCCTTCACAGAGAACCTGATCCTCATGCAGCAGACCTTCCACACAGTCATTGGGCTCACCCAAATTGACGTGACAGACCCGCGATTCATGGAGGAACTTGACCAACTGAGATCCCAGGTCCCTGCATTAACCCCGCCACTTTTACACATTTATCATTCATCATAATGGCAAGAAATGAAAACTTGACAGAATCCTTTAAAGGTGCAGCCACACTATAACCGACCTAATCGTGGAGTGTCGTGTCGCACTCATTGAAAATGCATTGGGTTGTGCCGTTGGATGTCGCCGTTGCCACGCAGAGCATGCTGGGATACTGCATGGCGCAACCCAATGTATTCTCAATGGGAGCGACGCGATGCTCCTTGATTTGGTCTTTTTAAAAATAATTTTATATAAAATAATTTGAGATGCAACATATCTGATAAAAGAATCCCGTGTTAATGAGGTGGTCGTGTTTGGTTGTCTGTTTTGGTTTGAATGTGGTTCTGTGGCTGTCACATTTCTGCAAAATATGTAGCTGTGCATGAATAACAACAACACCATTAACTGGCTGTTGGTATAACAGTTTGAACAAAATGGGGTTCTTATAAGTTGACAGTGATGCTGATGTGTTATTATTTGGTGTTTGTGCAAAAAAAGCTATAAATCATAAATCATCAAAGTATATATTGCTTTGCTCAGACATCAAAGCAAAAATCTGGAAGTCAGAGTCAGCCACTGTAAAACTTTGCAAAAAAGACTATCATGATCATATCCTTTACTTGGATTGGAATTCACACAGATTTTTATTTCAGACTTTAAACGGAAAGTGAACAATAAAGTAAAATACTCTTTTTCTGTGGATTCTGTTACAGGTCTGCACCTTGGAGAATACTCAGTCCGTGCAGCTGTTGATGCAGTACCTCTCCGTAGAGCCTGGTCAGTTGTGTCACACGTTGCTGCCCGGCCTGCAGATGCTGATTGAGGGTCTGTTGATCAACACCACCACTCTGACGGATGCCCTCCTCCAAACCTTCATTGGAGATCCTAGCACCTACAATGTCGAGGCAACCTGGTACTGGCGTTGACTTTATCTTTCATGCACTTTTTTCTTTGACCAGCTTTCACAGCCTTCTGTTGATAGAGAGCTGCTCTCACCTTTCTATAGACCAGTGATTCTCAGACTTGGAGGGGGGGGGGGGTTGGGGGGAGGGGCAGACAGGCCTAGAGCATAGACTGTGAATAAAGATGAACCTAGCCTCTGTGCAGAGGTTTCTAAAGAGCAGTTTTGAAGCAGCCAGTTGAAAAATATTTGCTGAATGAATATAAATGTTGGGAGGGAAAATAACCCATCAAATGTTTGCTGTTATTGTGTTGACCTTTATTTCGCTGCATTCAACATGGATACTTTTTTGTTAGTTGTTTCCTCTATCATTGATTAATAAAACTCTAATCATTTGGTTCATAAACTTTACATTTTCAGTGTATATTTACAAAAATGAAGTGACTGATTTATAAAATCAAATAATGATTTGTAAAACTGTGGGATGAGGGGGGATTTACCAGGGACAATTAGGTATTGTTGGCTAAAAAGTACCAGACTGGTCTGAGCTGTTGCACTTTATAGATCTAACCTCACAGGGTTTTAAGAGTATTAGAAATAACATTTGCTGTTGTTTTGAGCCTTAAGGCAAAATTCATATTTTGAGTTTTTACCTCAGCTAATTTAGAGTGCAGGATGCCTGACAGCATTTGATTTTAATGAAACAGGGTTAGTATAGTAGTATATTCGTAAAATTGAATTTATTTGTGTGTTTTTGTGTGTGATTACAGGACCTCTGTGATCAGTCAGGGCATGGGCTTTAACACCAGCAGCCTGCGCTCCCTCAACATTAACGTAACCTCTCCAGGTGAGTAGTTTCACTATTTTATTTTATGTTATTAGGGAATTATGATCAATATAGAAAATAGAAGGAGGCATAACAATAGTTTGCATAAGATGTAGAATAAAACAAAGAATGTACAGCATATATAGTATGTATGCAATCGTTCTCCATTCACTGCCAGTGAACTACACATAAATGTCTACCTGACTGCCACACTAAGGACTTGCCGTGTGCGAGTGAATAGAGCAAGCTGCATTTAATAATAAAGCACTTACATGGTCTGGTGTGTGTGATGTGGTCACTTTTGTATTACAAGGGTGCTGCGCGTTGCTCCGTGACTAGAGAGAAAGCAGATTACAAACCTTGTTTCCATAGCAACCGACTGCTCATTTCATCTCACCTGTTGCTCACTTGCGCAACTACTTTGCTTGTTTGTTGATTATCCAGCGATAATAAGTTATTACAGCGGCCCATTTTTCCACTGTGACTTTGTCCACGATTGTGACTCTTGTAAACATATTCACTGTCACGCTGTCTCCTTCACTTACTGAGAAAATGTGTCAGTGAGTGCTGAATCCTCTCAGGAGACAGTTGCAGCGGTTTCTATAGAAAACAAGTACAACCAAATGTTCATAAAAAAAAAGAAACCTATATGTAAACACAAAGCAGCTGTAGTAGCTTTTTTTATTATGGAGTTGTTATTCTGCACTGCATTATGTATTATGATATATAATGAAACCAGAGATGGACTGACATCCCCCATACTTCCCAGGAGCGGTGATGGTCGGTGATTTGCTGAGAAATAAAACCGCCTTTGCCCTGGATGTTCAGCAATACACGGATTTTGATCCAGCAGCTCTGAAGCTGCTAATGGGAACCACTGTACCAAACAGGAATTTAGAGGTGAGCCAGGTGCAATTTCGTCATGCATCCACATACAGTTCATTTAGGTGTGAAAGCAAATATTTATTCACGTCTTTAGTGAACCTAATGGCACACTGAGTTTTGCAGATTGTGCAACCATTCATGGTCATCGTGTTGCTCAATTGTGCAACAAGATCCATGTTTTCATATTTGAAAATCGTGTTTGTCTTGTTGTTGTCTGGTTCTATCTTGTTTTCAGGTCTGTTTGTGTCTCTTTAAGAGAAATACTGTATTTCTGCAGCTTCTGCCAGATCTTCCCCTTCTAATGAACATTTGATGTAGACTTGCTTCATTGCATTGTTTTTTTCATGAGGGTTATGTAGCCTGTGCGCTTAAGGGTGGTGTTATGTTGCAACCTGCAGTAAATGTAACACTGTGATTGGGAAAAAGCCCAGTAACCTTGATCTAATGGCAGAGAAGGTGCATTTTGTAAAGTGAGCTTGTTCTATTTAATACATTATCAATCAAGCCAAAAAAAGAGAAAGAAATTAAACTGTTGACTTTACAGTACAATGGATACTGAATTACAGGCCTAATCAAAATCACTCAGTGGCTGGCCACTCTCCATGGACCATTTCTCCACAGCAGACATGATTTAGTGGAATAAAAGCCTGTCATCTGGAAGTCTTCGCGAGTACATTGCAGATTATGAAGCAAAAACTGCAGAGAAAATCACTTTAATTGAGTTTGTCAACTGGAGGCAACACATTACTTTTCTGCACAGTACACAGGTGGGTAAAATAACAGCTCTAAATGGAGCTGTAGCTGACCTGTGTGACAAGTAAATGAAATTTGAATCGGAACAAATGCATTTCCATGAGTGCCAGCTTGAGGAACAGTTTATGTCTGGTTGACATTTGTCCTTTCTCCATTTCACCACCCAAAATTGTCTTGATATGCATGTTTGATCACCCACAATTATTGTACACAGAGAGGCAAAACTGACCCGATTTAACTAAATGGAAGAGAACTTACACCCACCAGGTTGCAAATTGCCACTCTACCACAGGGGTTTGGAAACCTGTCTACCACATAAGAACTACTATTAGAACAGGAATATGGTATCAGTGATGTGAATGTACTATGAAAGGCAGGACTGTGTGTAGTTTTAGTGCATTTCCTTATTTCCTCACTTGTGCTCCCACTGCCAGATCCTGTCCTGGCTACTCAACCTGCGCCGATGCAGCTCAATGGCAACCGCTGACATGAGTGAGACGGACCAGGTCCTCTTAAGGGCCTTTTGCTCCATGTCTCCTGAACAATGGTACATCTTCTCATTGCTGATGGCTCGTAATATCGACATGGAAAAACTAATCTACAGAGTAAGTCCAAGTCATCATGTCTGCAGAAACGTAACATAGTTCACTTTCTTTAGTAGTTAATTGCAATAGTAAATTGCCTTCATTTTGCAGAGAATGTGCGAATTTGATGATTGCACATTGTTCTGTGGCGGCTGAATGGACAAAGAAATTGTTTCCATTGGGCAGTCACAGTACACTTTTGATGCTGCAGTCTGTTTGTTTGAGGAACGTGAGTCAGAGAAAAATGCTTTTGTGCCAGAAATTGTTTGTTCACTAGACAAAGCTCTCTCTGTCACATTTTAAAAGAATTCATTTCATACTGTAACAGATGTTTTTATATTTGATCTAAGACAACAAACACTGTCCATCCCAAATTCTTATTTAGAACAGTAGAACAGTTGTCTTAAAATGATTTCTTTGATACAACTCTTTTCCATTTCAATTGCAATATTTTCTGTTTAACCATAAGAAGATACAGTATAATGGAATTTCTTTTTCATTTTTACTCTGTATTTACTTTGATATGCTGTCTCCTCCTGCAATGATTTGCTCAATTGACACCAAACTTACAAGAGAGCATCTTCAGACTGTCCTACACAAATGATCCACAGAGATTTTTGATTTATCAAAGATTAAGCTGCATACAAATGTTTGACTAAATTCATTTTCAATCTTTCTGGAAAAAAAAGAAAGAAATTTGGCAAATATCAGAATTTTATCTCAAAAACTGAATTTATGAAAAGATTTTGAATTCTGCTCTCATGGGAACAACTGGAGTCAGTGTAAAGGTGGCTTTTCTAAACATAAGGTTTTGTCTTATGAAGCAAAACACTTATTGTTAAAAAAACAAATCACCAACATTTCATGCTGTCAAAATGCAATTTATGTATTATCAGAGTTTTGTTTAGAAGAAGACAGTATTTCTGACATTTTGACAATTTTTGAAATCTGCCTTGACAACTGCTGCCTGGCTGGTCACTACCTGAGTCCATTATGAGGCCACACACCAGGCTTCACCTCCAGTATGAGTTAGGAGCTGGTTCTTGAGGTTGTGAGTTCAAGCCCCAGCAAGGATGGTGATGACACATGTGACAAATGTTAGATGTCATCAACTGGAAACACAAGACAATCCTCATGGTGGTGTTCAGCACGCCTCTAAATTTCATAACAAATCAACCATATGCACTACAGCTTTGGAACTTTCAAACTGCCTAATTTTGCCAAACATTGCCAAGCTCCAGCCATTGCTGTGCAGCAGCTTCAATCATTACCTTGTTCCCCTGGCTGAAATAGTTTCAATATATAATGAAAACCATAAAGTAATGGCAAGGACAGAGAGGAAAGGTCACAAATGCTGCAATATGATTAAGACAAAAATACGAAAATGTGACTTTCTGAGGGTATGAAGCTTATGAGATGTAGCCTGAGCAGAGCATTTTTCATTTTGAGGAAAGACCTTTTATATTTAATCACTTTCATCCAAGTGTTTTCTTTTTCTGTTTGAGAAAGCAGTTTGCTGCTGCCATTGCACGTCATGCAACTTATGAAGCTTCATCAAAGGATCTGAGAGATGAAGCAAAACATGACAATGCACAGGCAGTTCTGTGAACTTGAAAAATGTTGTTGCAATATGAACAGACAATAGAAATATGTTTAAATGTGGATTTATTACTTTCAGATGGTGCTGTCTGAAGAAATGCAGGGCCTGGTAGGAGCCATGCTTCAGGTGATTGAAGTTATAACAGGTGCAATGGACAAGATCATCCCCGTCATTGGTCAACTCCAAGGCTTCCTGCTCTCCATTGATGACCTCAACCTAGCGGCCAACAATGAATTCAGCCAAGTGTGTACTCCTCAATACTCCACATTGCTTTGCCTGCAATATGTTAATGTGCTTGTCTGATTGTTCATGCCGTCATTTAATTTGCACCTTGCCAATCAAAAGGAAAGCAAATATTTTGATTCAGGTGTCATTAAACTGGTTTTGCTCTTATAACAAATGTGTTTTGATACAAGGAAAGTCTTAAGCTTTGTTTTGTCCCCCCAGATGACCAGAGGACAGAGGTCCACCATCTCTACCCAAGCTACGTTCGTCACCATCTCTCGAGCGTTGTGCAGTAATGGAATCATGGCTCTGTTTGGAATCTCCAAACTCCCTGCAGCATCTGAGTCAAACCCCTCCACCTCCAATAACCCGCAAAGGGAGGAGATGATTGAGAGGTTCAAGATTCCACGAAATGCCTGTAAGTAGGACAGAGGACGGGCTTCAGTTTTTTCCTATTTTTGTGGATTTTCAACAACTTTATTCGTCTACATTTCAATAAAATGATCCTCCTCATTGTTCCTTGTGTAGCTCCCTTCTGCATGAACATGTACCTGGACATGGTCAACACCACAGGAGGAGCCATTGCCTGGGCCTTCCTCAAACCAATGCTGATGGGACAAATCCTGTACACGCCTGACACACCCACCACCAGGGCCATAATGGAGAAGGTATACGGAGTGTATGGTTTCAATCAATCTCCTCAGCCTGTTAATCCACCTATTCACCAGCTGATTCTTCGCCTCTAGTCCCTACAAAGCACTTTTAACTGGATATGCAAAAGTCTCTCATTTCTGCTGATGTCTCTGTGTGACCTAAAACAGCAAATGAGGCCAATTTGTGTGAATATAAGGTATTTCTAAATAGTGTAACATGGAGGCAGTGATCGGGTCGGTCCATCTGCTGCCCTTCTAGAAGCTGCTCTAAAGTATTTTAAATACGTAATTTGCCTTTCACTGCTTCTTGCACCTTGTTTTTTCGCCATGGCTGATCAAAATAATATATTACTTTAAGCGTCTTCAAGACAGTATCAGCTCATGGGAACTGGTGTCTTCATTCTGGGCAAAACGCTACCGCTTTTGTCCACAGGGGTCGCCAAAATCAACACAAAATGAAAGTTCTTTGTGGGCTTTAATTTAAAGCATTAAATTCCATGTGACAAAAAGTATCACATATACAATCTGATAGGTTTCCTGGCCACTGTAGTTAGACTTTTTGCTCAGCTACAGTCTATAAACATGACTGTGATTTTCCTTGTGTGAGTGCATGTCCACTTTTTTTCATTATACTTTGTTTTCAGTTCCAACATCTCATTGTCGGCATGTACTGGGATTTAGCACCTTCATGACCTTTATAAACTTTATGTTTTAAATCCTCTCAAATGCTTCACCTCTTTCAGTAGTTTTTTTTTGTTGTTGTTGCTGTTTCCAGCTTTTACCTTTTAAGTCTCTAGTAAGTAAGAAAATGTTAGATTTCAGGGAACCTATTTGTATGCACCACTGTCTTGTACTTAGGCTCTGTTTTTTCAAAGCTTGACTTTTTTTTTTTTAGCATACTGCTGCCTTCACAGATTTAAACAGCTACACACACACACACACACACTGCAGATTATGAAATCTTGCTGATATCCAGTCATCTCACATCTCGTCCTTGTCCTAACCTTGCCCAGGCCAACAGCACCTTGCAGGAGTTTGCAAATCTGAGGAAGTACTCAAAAGACTGGATTGACTCCTCCAATTACCTCATGAAGTCTGCTGAAATGCTGGGCCAGACTTTGCCAATGCTGCAGGTATGTACCACACTCAGAACTGTCTCCTGGATATCTGACTTGTGTAGCCAGCTCGCTGTTGTCTGAAACCCTAGAGATAAACTTTGTAACGGTCCTCGACGTGTTCCAGCATCTGAATCTTGATGTTGTACATCATCTCTCCCACTCCCTCTCCCCCTCCTGTCAGAATTCCCTCGGCAATTCCTTTGTGAAGAATTTCATTGAGATGCAGACAGACATCAATGTTGGCAGAATGAAGGAGACGCTCAGCAACTTCTGTGAGTGAACATTTGAAGGTCTTATTTTTGTAAGCTGCAGATAGCAGCCTTACCCTTTTTTATTTCTCCCTCTCCTCTTACCTGTAAAACATCCATGCTATCAGAAAATGGGACTGCTCCTTAGGTTCACAGGAAGCAGTTTGCTAATTTCAACATGATTCACTGAGGGCATCTCTCCATGATGAGATTACACATGTCACTCAAGTCAAAGTCAAAACCCCCAAGCTCTAACTTTGATGTACAGGTACTTAATTAGATTACCCTGTATTGTCAGACCACATTTCTATCCAGGTTAAGATGTAACATCCCAGGAACGGTCACAACAAATATCCCTATTTTAATGGATTTTGGATTTACAGCAATGAAAGCTAAAATATTTTACTCATCAAAGTGAATTAATTTCTTTCTTTTTTCTTAAAGCTAACATGACAGTGATGCTGGAGAGCAACAAGCACGTACTGAAGCAGATCACCACCTTGTCCACCCTGATGGTTGACCTCTCTTCTTGTATCAAGTTTGACCGTTACCGCGGCTACAACTCTGCCGATGAGCTCGACAACGTAGCTCAGGATCTCGCCAAAAACCGCGATCTCTATGCCAGTGAGTAGATTCTCGACACGCCTTGTATTAAAAAAAAGCAGACTGACTCCAGGTCTGCTGGGCAGTGCAGCTTGCATCCAGGCCCTGCAATCATTTCTAATCTGCTTGAGTGGATATTGGTTTTGGATGGTTTTACATTTCTTAAATCATGCACAGTGTAATCCAAGTATTTGAAAGAGATTTATAGTATCGATTAATCATTACTGTAGGTTTATTCACATAACAGAGGACTACAGACCAGTTTTACAAATACCCATGCTGTTAGTTTGCCTTTCACTGTGTGGTAATGCCCGACAGGGATTGTGTCTGTGTTAGTTTAAGATAAGAGCAATGGGTCTTTTCTGTTGATAACGAGTTGAGTGGAGGACGCTGCTAAAAAATCTGACTCAGAGTCGGACTCAGTGCAACGGTATCTAGAACACTCAGAAAGAATTAGCCTGATCTCTAAATGTTGCCATTCAGTACAAACTGAATACAGTAAAGATTGTACGCTCCGTCTTTAAGGTGTCATCTTCAAGCTTCCCAAAGACGAGGACTCATCCAAGACACGCAAGGCCAGGTCTTCCTCCAACTCCTCCACATCCTCCACATCCTCCCTGCCTCCCAAAGTCAGCTACACTATCCGCATGCACATGGACAATGTCATGCGCACTGACAGAGTGCGGAACCCCTATTTCGTGAAGGACACTCACATCCTGGCCCGGCAGACGATGCGCTACAACCGAGGCTTCATCTACCTGCAGGAAAACATCGACCGTGCCATCATTGAGACCCAGGCCGGGCAGAGAGTCACAGAGCCGGCCGTCCAGCTACAGCCCTTCCCTTATCCGTGCCATCTCCGAGATGAGTGAGTCCCCTAAATGCATGGATGTTTACTGACATGTACACATATGTCATGCAAAAAAAAATCACATACAGATACAGTATGAACATACAGTACTTCCCTATTAATGCATGCATGGAAAAGATACAGTACGCAGTGTCCCTGCGTGGATGTACAGGCACTGATGTGGAATAATGCATGCACTCTTATTATTCATTTGCCACTTGGGTTCATTCACAGGAACCTTTCACATCGTAATTGGCTCCGCACCATGTGAATGAATATTCACCATTGTTGTGCATCCAATTTTTTGAAAAGCATGAGCACACAAAACACACACAGTCAGATGCCCTTCAGGCCTTTAATATCTGTCTATGAGGAACACACCACTCAACTCAGTAGTAGTAGTACACATCCTGTCCAACATGGGTTTGTGTAACACGCGCATCAATACACAACAGTGTGTCTAATAAATCATGCTTGAACGTAATGCGTATGTTTGCTCTTGCCCTCGAGTGTGTCTTAAGACAGTGCTGATATCTCATCTAAGAAACACCAGCGGGCCTCTGTCTTTGGCTGGCTGCCTTCTGACCAACTGCAAGATATGATGATCCTCGCCTCTCTGTCATTCTGATTTATTACACAACTCCGTTTCTGACACGATAGCTCTATAATATGGATGTGTAGTATTAAACATTTCAAGCTCTAAATCCTCATGTACAGTATCAGGCTCTAGATACGATTAGGTAAAAGAAATGCAATACTAAAATGCAGAGGCTTTTATTATTTGAAAATAACACAAGGATCAGAACATGGCTGTCAAAATCCCCCCCCCCGCCCCCAAACACCGCTCCTCCACTCTGCATCCCCCTGTCTCCATCTGTCAAGAGCAGTGACTGAATGATACCTTTTCATCTCCTGTTGTTGACAGTGATTGGATGTTAGGTTTTCTAGAAATTTGACTGACGTTTAGTGTCTCTGTATTCCCCAGATACCTGGAGGCCATCTCTTTTGTCTTCCCACTCATGCTGATGATAGCCTGGGTGCTGTTTGTGGCGGATTTTGTGAAGAAGCTGGTGCACGAGAGAGAACTGAGACTGCATGAGGTACGGTTGATCTTAGCTCAAACTCTATTTTTGTATTAAACACAGACTTTTGAGTTGCCAGGGTCAGCTGGTTGTGTTAATGACCTGTTGAAAGAAAAAAAATACGAATAATTTGTGAAAATCAGACGCCGGTGTGAAAAGCAAGCAATTTTCTCTTAGAAACTTGAGCACAACTGCAACGTTAAATCAACCCCCCACCCCTCCTTCCATTCGCATTCCCCCGATTCGGTGACATTCATTTTTCATGTGTCATGTCGTGTCCCAGTTGTAAACATTCACAGGCACTGGTGGCACAGAAATGTCTCTGATTTTCCTGACATTTCAGTAGTTTCAGGCCCGTTTCTCTTTTTTTTTCTTGTTCCACAGTACATGAAGATGATGGGGGTCAATCCGCTGAGTCACTTCTTCGCCTGGTTCTTGGAGTGCGCCGCCTACCTGGTGGTGACCATCATCATCCTCACCCTGGTACTGAAGTACGGCAAAATCCTGCCCCACAGCGACGGCTTCCTCCTGTTCCTGTACCTCTGCGACTACAGTCTGAGCATCCTGGCCTTCAGTTTCCTCATCAGCTCCTTCTTTGACAAGACCTACATCGCCGGCCTGAGCGGCAGTCTCCTTTACATACTCTGCTTCTTCCCTTTCATCGTGGTCATGGCCATAGAGACAAATCTCACCTTCTCCCAGAAGAGCGCACTGGTGAGACATGTCTAAGCCTCCTGTATCATTAGTCATGTATATTAAATTCTCATGACTTATGTAAGAACTTAAAATACTAAATAATGCAATTTGAACTGGAAGATGCTAAGAATTGAATGAAGAGATAAATAATGCAGAAGGAGATAGACTGTCATTTCACTTCATTTCAAAATGTTATTTACTCTATCCATCTCAGAAAACAATTTTACTGGCATTATGATTCAAACTGTATTTGCACTGCTGCAAAGATGGCAGTTCTGTTATGAGAACAACAGCGGCTTGTGGCCTCAGTTGTTTTCCATTGTGAGGCTTTGTTGTTATTTTTCATTCAACATGACATCAGTGCACACTTCTAAAGCCTTATTTGCCTTGAACAAAGTTCTTCATATTATGTAGAGGAACGCTTTTGAAATATATCACTTCATACTCCACACAGTTGTCAGGAGTGAAGATGAGCAGAATTACAGAAGAGGCGATGTGAGGGGGGAATAAGAAGACATGTTTTTTGATATTCTTTTCTCTTTGCTGCTTCTGTTCCTGCTTCCCGTCTAATCTGTCTCTCTTTCTCCTGCAGAGCGTGTTTTCCCCGACCTGTTTCAGCTACGCCAGTCAATATGTCTCTCGCTATGAGAGCCAAGGAGAAGGTATGATCGCATAGGCGTCTCACTGCCCTCAAACAAGTCCCTTCAGTCGGTGGAAGGCGCCATAAAACTCTTCCCTTGTTTACTTCTTTAGGAATTCAATGGAGCAACGCATACAGCTCTCCCATCGCTGGTGACACGGCCTCCTTCGGTTGGCTGTGCTGGCTGATGCTCATCGATTCCATCCTCTACTTCATCATCGGGGGTTACATCCGGATGGTTTTCCCAGGTAAACTGCAGCACAAAAAAAATATCCACAAATCTTGAAAATCATAAACACATTTAAAATCAAGGAGTTCTGATGTGAAAAATATATTCATGTTTTATTAAGCCCTTCACAGATATGGTTTTGTATTCATCCCCGAAATAATTTCATATATTAATGAGAAATGTCTGCTTCTTTTATTTCTTTTCTTTTTTACCTTTCAGGAAAATATGGCATCCCGGCTCCATGGTACTTCCCCTTCAAAGCCTCCTTCTGGGCCAACCTGTGCTGTTGCATTAAGTCAAAGAGTAACGCGGGCAGAGGACTCTTCTTCACCAACGTCATGCAGGGAAACCAAGCTGTCTTCAACGACAACAAGGGAAAAGGTGGAGAAAGAGGATATTGTACTATCTTGCAGCCGATAACAATAAGTGCTGCTGTCTCCGCTGGTGTTGTGTTTTGAAGCAAGAACATGATGTCTTCCTTTTCATTGTCTGTCACTTTTTTTTCTAAACCTGATGCCTCGTGACATGTATATTTTCCACCTCACTTGCCATTTAATTCCTGTCCTCTGTTAGTTTGATTTACAGATTGCTTTTGTCATGTTTCTCTCAGGCAAGAGCACACTTTCCTCCCAGAGTGGCGAGGATTTCTCCGAGCTCCCTGTGGGTGTCGCCCTTCATGGTCTCAGCAAGATCTATGGAGACCGAGTGGCCATTGATAACCTGAATGTTTCCTTCCACGAGGGCCACGTCACAACATTGCTTGGTCACAATGGAGCTGGCAAGACCACCACTATGTACGTGTGGTGCAATTTTTTTCTTCAGTTTTCCTTATTTCAGCATATCCTGAGATGAATAGAAATGCATTTCGACCCTTCATACATTGCACGCTGTGTCGTTTTATTCTAATTTGTGGATCCCTTTAATCATCTCAAGGGTTTGCTGCTGATGGGGACATTGTTTTGTCCAAATCTGGCACAGCAAATCAACAGAGGTAGAGCTTAGGCTGATGGCTCTTCATCAATGAGCACTTACATTTACATTTTAAATGTGACTCATTTTGGTTTTGCTCATATTCAGGGCAACGAATAAGTGCAGTCGCAGAATAAGATTTAACAATGCTGAAAACAAGCGAAACCAAGTGGGAATTACTTGTCTCATACTATTCCTGGAACCAACAAATTATTTAAGATGAAAGTGTTGGTAAAAAACTAAAAAAGAAAAAAAAAAAACACCGACGGCGGAACAAAGAAAAAGGCCTTTTCAATCTTTTGTATCCAATGTAACCAAACTTAGCAAAAGTAATTAAAAAACTGACTGACAATGATGGTGTGTTTGATTTATATTTGAACTTTTCCCCAATTATAAAACTTTATAAAAGTGCCCAAAAAAAAAACAACCTCTGATGATGATGATCAGAAATAACTCCACATGAACTGTTAAACCAGAATCATCTCTTGTGAGATCTTTTTAAAATCTGTCAATCCAGTAATGTGCCACATTTAATAAATGATGATGCTCTGTTCTTAGGTCCCTCCTGACAGGTCTTTTCGCCCCATCATCTGGCGCAATAGAAGTGTATGGCCGAGACATGCAGACCAACATCGATGACGTTCGCAAAGAGCTGGGCGTCTGCATGCAATACGATGTCCTCTTTGACCACATGACCACCAAGGAGCACCTGCTGCTGTACGGACAGCTCAAGGCCCCACAGTGGTCTACCAGGGAACTGCACGAGCAAGTCCGAACGTAAGCAAAGCACTTACAGTGCAGAGAGCATCCTCAATCACTGTGTCCCATGATATCACAGGTTGTGCATGATGTAGTAATCCCATTTTATCTGTCCAGCTGATTTTCTTTACAACCTGGTAACATAAAAATACATGAGGTCAGCTGAAGGCATGATCTTCCAATAAAAAAGACAAAATTGACAAAGGCTAACAGCAGTGAGCATGAACAAGTGCTGTAAACCGCAGGTTACACAGGGGAAATGTTTACAAACAAGTCTACATACTGGTCAGATTTGTCATTAAATTAGGTCAAGGCAATTTTATATCTGCTTTAATTTACTGGTGTCTCTGGGCTTTGGTACCAGAATTCTTATCTGTGGTAGGGACATAGTAATCATTCACTTTAGTATCTCCAGAGCTAACAAATGATTCAAGCTCGAATTTTCCATAAAAAAAAAAAATGTTCCTTTGCATCTTCTTCTGGGAACAAGTATGAGGAAAATCATGTTTTCATTCTGTGGCATCATTAAGCTGCAGGTTGAACCCCCAGTTGCATCATGAGACTATTTCTGGAGGCTTTCTGCATGGGAAAGAAGCAGTAATAAGCCTGAACCTACAGGCAAGGAACCGTACCTCTGCTCTGGTTCCTGTAGTGCAGAAAGCCTGGGTAACTGATGGGGCTGATGGGACTGTAACTCAGAAACTGGGTTAAACCGCACAAAGAAAGTGTTTTAGCATGACCTCCATGTTAACTGCGTTTCATTGACTCCCCCACTAGGATCCTCGAGGAGACAGGCATGTACGCTCACAGACACAAGCGGGTGGGCACCCTGTCGGGCGGCATGAGGCGCAAGCTGTCAATCTCCATCGCCTTCATAGGGGGCTCTCGCTTGGTGGTTCTGGATGAACCCACCACAGGAGTCGATCCCTGCTCCAGGCGCAGCATCTGGGACATTGTTATCCAGCATAAGAAACGTGAGTGTCTGAGACACACACACACACATACATTGAACACTTATAAGAGCATTCTGGTTAATTCAAGTTTACAAACTCTCCATTTGAACCCCAAGCCACATATATGCTGTGCAGTGCTATTACTGCTACAACCACAGACCATAACTGTTACCACTAATAATGCTGATAAGCATTGTAACAGGAGAAAGGAGACAGAATAGCAACGGAAGACAAAAATAACAAAAGACAACAAAAAAAGAATTCTCTCCTTTTTATGTCATGCAGGGTCCTGCTGGGCTTGATACGTGGCCCAATTTCATTCTTTCTCTCTCTGCCACCCCTTGGCCATATTATTTGCCACTTCAATACGTTCTACCATCGTTACGCTGATTGCTCCAGGCCCTACGTCTCGTTAATCCCTTAAAATTTTTAACAATCTGAATTCCCTGCACTGCTGCTAACTTACTACCATCAAAGAATAGATGCCTCTAAAGTCTTGTAACTGAATTCTGATGAAGCCGAATATCTGGTAATTGGCCGTGATCATATTTCTCCTGGTGTCGCCCCCCCACATTTAGACCACTGACAGCTAACTTGAAATATTCCAGAAAGAAATGGAGGAGGTGAGAAATGTTCATATAAATCAGAGATACCTCCACTTAAACAGTCCCCAAAAACATAGCTGTGCGACTCCTCCACACCCCCATTTCCTCCTGCCTTTGCTCCACTAATCATTTTTATTCTCTTCAGTTATGCAGCAGTTAGCTGTGTATAATTGGAGCTCTATGACAAATACTACACATGGAAAAATATCTTACACTGAAGCAAACTGGCTTAATTACAAAGCCATCTGTATTAGCTTGTATGTTTTTTATATTTTTAATTTGTTCTGGATGACATCATGATGCAGTGGTTGGGCTCTGGATTTTGAACCTGCCTGCCAATGTCTACACATATTCTGCATGAGTTTCTTGCTTCCTCTCAGAGACATGCAATTTAGTTGTATTAGTGACTCTAATAAAGCACAGATGTTTGTTTGTTCCTTTATATCAGCCCTATGGTAGTCTACCGAAGTGCAAATGGTGTGCCCACCATCATCTATTGTCAACTCTGATTGGCTCGAGCCCCTCTGCGACCCTAAAAGGATAAGCAGTAATAGCAAATGGGTGGATGGATTATGTTGCTCTTTCTACACTTTGTTTTATTCTTCAAAGTGTGAGTCTTCTGCTGCTGTGTTTTACTGTGCTGTATTTTATGTGCACCTCTGCAGCACTCTGTAACTCTGGCTTTTTAAAGGTGCTTTAGAAATCATGTTTACTGACTTGCCTAATAACATCCAGTCAGTATGTAACTTTGAAACAGGCAAACATTTTTAATGTTTATCAGCCTGATCCTTGCACAAAAAAACCCACATTCACACTGCACACTCTTCACGTGGCACAGACGATGCAGTCTCTTGCTCTGGTGTTTTCCACTGAAGTCTCTGGAAGAACAGTGAGCCTAGTGCCGGCCCTGTAGGGCTTTCCCTTCCTGAAGCTTCCTACTTTAAGTTTAGCATATAATTATTCTAAAATAAATCCAGAAGTACTTTTTCTTTAGGCTCTCTTAGGGGAGCGGCAGTAATGGCAGGGAGACTGCTAAATGTCATATAATTGTAGATGTAGAAAATATCCTGTGTAATTGGCCCTGTCTCAGATGTTAGTGAGAGTTTGGTGCCAGGGGAATCTATTTCAAAATAAACTATCTGCATTGCTTGCTGGTTGTGCGCCTGTTTCTCTGATGATTGGTGCGTGTATGTATGACGGAGTTTGCATAAGGCTTTGTAATGCCAGGGTTTTGGTTTGTTTATTTGGTTGTGTGTGGTGTGCACATGTTTGTGTGTCAGCAGTCACACTTATGAGGCCAAAATGTACTCGGTCAGAGAGAGAAATGAGAGAAATCCAACATTATTTTGCCAAAATACATCTAAATGCTGCCTTTGTGTTGTTCTTTCACTCTTTTTTGAAGCCATTAAACTCCTGCAAAGCTTCATTGAATAGCATGGGTATTAAACATCATTTTGCTGTGTGCATTTCGTGTAATACTATTCCTAAATACGAAAACATTGTAGCTGGGTATTAGTTTTTGATCAAGTACTAGTGCATACTGAAATGAGGCAAATTTGTCTACATGTCCTGTCAGAACGCACCATCATCATGTCAACCCACCACCTGGATGAGGCCGAGGTGCTGAGTGACCGCATCGCCTTCCTGGAGAGAGGAGGATTAAAATGCTGTGGGTCTCCCTTGTACTTGAAAGACAAGCTGGGTCAAGGCTACAAACTCACCCTCACAAAGAAGGTACCCATCCTCTCAGACATCCAGTCACTATTTTCACCTAACGCACTGAAAATTCTGTTGTTTTCCACAGTACAATATTACTATGAAAACCATTTCCCTTCCTTATCTTTAAGTGATTAAAAAAAAAAAAATCTGGTTCAAATAATGTACATTTTCCCGGCAGACAGGGGGTTCCGTTGGTCTGTGGTAATGCTTGGCATCTGTGTAGAGTGATTATAGGTCATAACGTTTATCTTAAAAGAGAGTAAGAAACAGCACATTTCCAGTGCTTTTTCCCCAGATGTTCCCTTCACAATGACACAACTTGGACAATGTGCAGTCAGTTGTGACATTTCACAGTATGTTGTAAAGGCAGAGCTGGCTTAGTCATGTGTAAATGAATTCTAGGTTTTATCTCCAGAACATAATGCAACGGTGTGAATCGTATCATGTATACAGAAAAAACTGTGAGATGAACTCAGTTCCTGCTGTGCTGAATGCTGCAAACTGTCTTTTTAGCATTCTAGTTTGGTGTCTCTTTTGCTCATTCCTATGAATAACTGTAAATGAGCTGACTTAATGGCTTCTCCTCCTGATTTTCTATGTGCAGATGCAGGGCGCAGAATCGGAACAAATTGACAACGCTGACCTGAAGGCGTTTATCCAAGCCCATGTCCCTGAAGCTCGACTGAAGGAAGCCCAAGGTGGAGATCTGATCTACTCACTGCCCCCCTTCACCTCATCCAGTGCCGCCTCATACCGCTCCCTGCTGACCGCTCTGGACTCCAACCTGGATGACCTGCGCCTAGGGGGCTATGGCATCTCTGACACCACTCTAGAGGAGGTACGCTGACATGCGCCGACACATCGAAACACAGGGTTTGCAAAAACGGGGCAGTTTACAGCAAATTAACTAAAAAGATGTTGATTTAATTGTACCAAAAATGTGACTTTGGCAGCTGACAGGAACACTTTACAGGAGGTTGATGTCGTTTGTGATTTATTTTAAAAGTAAAATAATGTTTCTAAAAAATAAAAATCCATGGATGGTTTCCATGGTTACCATTGATACATCAACATGACAATGGCAGACAAATATTTTTAGTGATGAGGCAGGCGTTCTGTTAATGTTGATATGAGCATTTGAGCATGTTCTAAATTTCTTGTTGACCAATCAGATTGCTTGGTCGGAACTACTTGTATAATTGGTGGTAAAAATATGTACAGCTGCTGAGGTGCTACTTTTAAATGTTCCCTGTGCACATGTGGTAGAGGCTCTGAACTTTGGCATAAGCCACACAAACATGCCACGAAACATGGAATTAGATTAGGTTAGACTCTGAAACATGAGTGTTGCTTTTTCGTCTGTAGGTGTTCCTTCAGCTGACTCATGGGAACTCGGAGGATGAGAACAGCCCCCTGTCTATCTCAGAGACACTGTCTGACACAGCCTCCATTGACAGCTTCCACTCAGACACCAGTGAAAAGCTTGGTGACCGGATCAGTGAGTTCCTGCTCCCTTCTTTCCTTTGCTCAGTGCATCCTTCCTTCCTACTTTTCTTTCCATCAACTGTACACATTTTAGATTTTTTTTTTTCAAATAATTTATTTTCTGTTGGTTGCATACTTGACCTAAAATAATTGACCATTACGTTACTCAGCTGCCCTGGTTCCACAGCTCCTACTCTTCCTTCCATCTTTCCTATACCATCTAGCTGTTAGCTCAGTGTGCCTATGAGAGAAAAGGCAGGCAACATCGAGTCAGTAAGACAGTAAGAAAGCATCTGATTTTATCTCCATTTCCTCTCCCATGTATTTTAGAACTCACAGGTTCATCCATGGTGCGTGGCATGGCTCTGGCCTGGCAGCAGGTGGTGGCCATACTGATCAAGAGGTTCCAACACAGCCGCAGAGACTGGAAGGGCCTGATCTCCCAGATCCTGCTTCCTGTTCTGTTTGTGGTGTTCGCAATGGGTCTGGGATCCATCAGGAGCGATCTGCGCCACTACCCTGAGCTGGAGCTGAGCCCCGCCCTCTACAAGATCGGACCCAGCTACTCCTTCTTCAAGTAAGATCTAACGACAAGAACTGAGAACTGGGAGGGGAATGAGCACAGAAATACATATGATAAAACTAGTCAGCTTGATTTTTTTTCACAAAGGATGTTTGGAGTTATTCAGCTGAACTCACAGGCTTTGTTCTTTTATTTTCAAGTCATTTGTCAAGGTCAGAGCAATTCCACAAAGACCCACCCTGAGATAAATGACTATTACAAGATACATGAAAAATGTATCTCTTGTCATCAGAGCAGGGAGACAAACCAAAACTTGTTGTGTTTTAATGTTAACCTGGCGAATCATGACAAAGGCTGCTGTCAGAATTGCATCTTCGGTGATATCGCTTACATAACTGAGTGGATTTGTTAAAACGTTTGGAGGAGTATGTATTCGTTATCACAAGGATGAAAGATTGAGTTTTCAAACAGGGGAGGGACTGACTGCAACGCCCCTGTCTGATTTTGATGAAACTTTGATGCAGCTCGTTCACTTGATTGGACCTGTTGGGTTCCTGCATCGCTTTTTTGGGGGACGGGATGGGGGATGGGGGGAGGAGGGGGCAGCATGTCTCGCTTGTTCCAAAATGAATTTGAAGCTGCAGTTTGTTCAAGGGCAGACGGACCTTGAGGACAGGGAGGAGCGAGAGGGAATGTGAGCGAGATCAAAGTTGGAGAGATTAAGCGTGTCAGGAGGTTGCGAAATGTCTTCATTGTTGACAAGCGCCGTTGTTTGATCAAGGGAAGATATAGCTGAGGTGCCAATCCATATCAAAGACTGGATTGATGCTCTCTTTAGTCTGATACACAGAGACTGGAAAGCAATATTTATTTAAATCTTTACGGTAAGATCAGTGTTAGAGCTGTGTCTATTAGTGGTTGAGGGTCGAATATGTTTCATTCTTATGACTATAGAATATCAAATTCTGTCAAACTTTCTCATAGTGCCATATTCTTACTTCCCTGATTGAAGAGAGTAAATGGTACACTTATCTATGAGTATCCTTCTATTCTTCTCTAAAGGCACTGAATAAAAGAAATCAACTAAAATGTAAAGTGGCCAATCAAATTTCCTGACTCTCCTTTTATCTGTCCAGCCTCTCATTGAAAGGAGTAAAAGGTGTTGTATTAGAATCACTGGTAGGGTCATTTTATTGACAATGTTGTGAGGTATTAAACTGCTCCTGAGCCAGATTTCTACAAAGAAAACCTTGATAAGTGCTACCCTTGAATTGTAATTCCTCATAAACCCCCAGCCTCTAAGACATAATCTTTTTATCTTTCTGCTAATGCTGAATTGGAGCCTTCTGAAACAACCTTGTGTTTGTGCGTCTATATTACAAGAAAATGTATGCACAAGTTATTAAGACTGACTTATTCTCTTTTGGCTTCACAGCAACCACAATCCCAAAACCAAGCCGCTGGCGGACACCATGATGTCATTCCCCGGAATCGATAACAGCTGCCTCAACAAATCTGATAACTTGTACGTGATCACTTCTCAAATGCCAGCTGTTTTTTTCCCTAAAAGTGATAGATTTGTTATTGATCCTATGAACACCATGTGTTCAGTTTCTCTGCATGTTCCACCCTTACCCATGCATACAGCGTTTCATTCATTGTCATTCTTTTCATGCCTCCTATCACACCTTGTTTCATTTACTTGTCTGCCTCCCTCCAATTCCTGCTGCTCCCTCTCTAGTCTCTCTGATGTCCCTACTCTCTATTTTTCTCTTGCTCAGCTCGACGTATGTGGCTGAAAGCCTGCAGCACGACTCTGTGATGTGAGAGCATCATTTGTATTCCATAAACACCCAGTGTTTATAGGGCAGATTTTCCCCTTACAGGCACTCAAATCAATGTTGGCACTCATAAACCAAACCTCGGAGGCATTTTAAAATTTTCTGGCAAAAAAAAACAACCCAAAAAAGCATATGGTGTGAAAGAGCCTCCATCTTTTTCTCATGATGTCTTACAATAACATTGTGACAGGAACTGCAATGGTGCTGCATTTACATACTAGTTTACTGCAATATATCTAATTATGGTTTATTGACTTTCCTCTATGGATGATTGCTGTCACCTTATTCATATCCAAAATGCAAACTAATAAAGTGCATTTGTGTGTCCAAGTGTGGAAAGACATGTGTGCTAGTACAAATGCTTTTTGATCTGCACACAATGTCCCTGAAAACATTTGGCAGGAAAACAAAATGTGTGGGAGTCGAACGTCAAACCACACAAGCTCAAATTTCCCACAATATGATACATTAAACGGTTTTTGAAAACAGTGTTTGAGCTGATACAGAGAAATATTTAGGTCTTGATCTCTCTTTGATGGCTTGCTTTTTTTTCTTTTTTCTTTTATCTTTTACAAAGCTGTTTAGTGTTGGTGCAGGCCATCATCAACTCAGTTTCTACATGTGTTCTTGGGTGTGCCTTGGGATAGGCTGGTGGCATTATCACACACTGCAGACTGCCACTGTTTCACTTTGTAAATGTTTCTTTTCAAGGGACTGTACAAGGAGCACAAACAACTGGAGCTCCAGAGGGAACCGCTCCAAACCATTTAGTATCTGTAAATGCACCAGTCAGGAACAGGTGAGACTGGGTCACACAGATTGAGTGTGCAAGCCCATATGTGTGTGCGTGTGAGTGAGCATTTGTGTTCTAGCGCATGATTGTTCGAAACAAGACAAGTGTGATACCTCTGTCTCTTCCATGAACTGCAGGTTTGTGATGGGGACAACTTCCAGCCGCCGCATAAGAGGACCTCTTCGTCTCAGGTTGTTTATAACCTCAGTGGCATCAATGTGGAGAACTACCTGGTGGCCACAGCCAATGACTTCATCAGGAACAGGTGAGCGCTGTCTGTGTTGACATCATCTTAATCTAACCGCAATGACAGTACATGTCTGTGCATCATTAATAGCTGTGTAGAAAGCTGTCTTCTCAGTGGTAATAGGCACTCCCAGTTCCAATTTTAGAATTGCATTTCATAACATTACATCATTTTGATGAGTTAACCCAATTTCAGATAGTCTGAAAATAATGCATGGGGCTCATTATTTTTAGTTTTTCTCACCTCAGATTCATTGACCCAAAAGTAAAATTTGCGATTTGCTGCTCCAAGCTGTAAATTTGAAGACTTTTTCTTTCACTCTTTCAAATAGAATATCAATCACTTTATATACTGACACGCTGAAATTTGCTGAAATTATTAAGAAAGCATTGATGGTTTGATGTAAATAAAATGAGTTCATGTCTTAAACCAGAGTTTTCCCTTGTGCTCAGCCTGATTTCAGTGGACATCTAATAATTGATTGTGTTTGTCATTCTTTTAATGTGCAGTCAGAGGCTTTTACCACACCATGCTTTTTCATCCCCCTTGTGCAGATTTGCTTTGATTAAGAAAAAATCAAAGGAGCGAAAAGCACAGTGTCACATCTAATTTATGAACAACAGTCAGAGCTCTTTGTTTTGATCTGTATGTGTCCAATTTCTTTTTTTTTTCTCAGGTATGGAGGCTTTGATTTGGGCATGCAGCTTCCTCCTGACTTACAAATGGATATCAGAACAGTCCCCAAAAACCGCACTCTGTCGAAGGTAACTTTTTTTCCTGTTCTTCTGCTTCCTGCCTTATTATCACTTTAATTGCTGTACTGATTAGCTCTTGAAAGGTAAAACATGACATCCTAACTAAAATTGTTTGTCTACAAGATTAAAGCTCACAGATGGAGCTGCATTGTGTCATCATAAACACGCTTTACTGCAGCAGTAGCACCACTGTTTTAATGTGTAAATGTCCTTAGTTGATGACGTCTGCATTTTGCAGAAGTGTAGTACACTTTGACACGCTGATCTGTAGAAATGTGAGTGACACTTTCTATGAAATGTGTGTTTGCTTGTGTTTCTTCTTGGGTGAAGGTCTGGTTCAACCCAGAGGGCCACCACACAATGCCAGCATACTTAAACAGCCTCAACAACCTCATCCTGCGCTCCAATCTTCCAGCAGACAAGGACCCGCGTAAATACGGTAAGCAGGTGCAGGGGCAGAAAATGACTTTGCAAATAAAAGTGTTGAAACCTCAATCACAGGCAAAGGACACAGTCTGAAGTTTCAGTTTATATGGTCAAAGTCCCCAAACACACAAAGGCTCTGGCACTGATGACCACTGCTGTCTCTTCATTTTGACATTGTAATATACGTTTTAATTTCTTTTGTTTCATTTCTATTCACATTATAATAGGTGGGATTGTTTTGTATCTGTGGTCACTCAGACTCTCAGGGGTCATTGTTAAAGCTCAAAGAAGTGAAAGGGTTGAAAATGGCACGACGGGGATTGTGCACACTGGCGTAAAGAGGGTGCAGCTGATTGAACACCCAGTGCATTTTGTGGACTAAATATAAAGAAAGCTGTAAACATTGTGTTCATACATGGTTCATTTCACTGGATTAAAGGCAGGGGGTGCTGTGTGTCCTTCACACTCACATCACGGTGCGTATGGTGAATACTGATGAGTACTGCTCACTGGGGAGCTATGCTAAAGAGAACGAGGCTGGCCCACGTTTTCAGGACTGTTTCGGCTCCGAGCATCGCCCTGACCATCTGCCCGCGGGCAGGAGTACACAAACACGGACGCACGCGCACAGACGCACGCGCACGCACGCACAGACAGACAAACAAACGACATAAATAAAAGCCCATAAAAAACATACAGTGCATGCACTGTAGTACGCACACAGACACATTTCTTCCCCAATAGATGATAAAAATGCTTGAGGGTAGAGTGTAATCATTTAAATGTTACCTGCAAACTCCCAGTGGTGTCAGGGCGTGTTACGGGGTGTCAGGGGTGGAGATCCAAGGAGATTACTTTTCAAGGTGATCATTTATCTGTCAGATGTGAAGCCCATACCCCCACACGGTGTCCTGCAGTATACAGTGTGCGCTCGGACCCTGTTGAGGTCTGCATAAAAACAGTTTTTCCATGCTACTCTCACAGGATTGACAGCCAGTCTGCTGCATATCCACAGAGGAAATATACAGTTACTCAACTGTTTAATAAGCCACCTTTAGAAGACGCAGACAGAAAAGAGTCCTTATTTATTGCTTTCTGAAAGAAGGGGAAGAGAAGTCTCAGCAGGAGACAGTGAGAATAAAAATATAAGAAAAATGTTATTGCGACCCATTTTTCTCATTTAGTAAGTTAATCTTTTATTTGATCAACAGAAAAATAAGCAACTATCTTAAAAATCAATGAATTGTTTAAGCCATTTATGAGCAAAATGTTGTTCTTCTTAAGTATCAGTATTACCTTTTACCTGCTCTACTTTCACCATTTTTATGTAATTGTACTGTTGGTCAGATAGAACTAGCAGAAATCATTATGGGATTTCCCCCCTTTTTTGACATTTTGAGACTAAACTATTCCAAGGGTCTGGAGGTAAATTGATGAATAACTATTAGTTTCAGCAGCAGTTGTTTCCCATTAGAAACGATACAAACTAAATTCAATGTGGGTAACTCATAAATTCTACCAAGGTGTCCTTCAGCAAGACAGTGAACTGCTTCGGGTGACCTCACGCTCTTCTATATCGGGGAATGTAAACAGAGACATGCAGGGAAACAGTTCATGTCTGTGAGCATCTAGAAAGACCCTGGAAAAAATGATAAAGAAAATTCAATTTCTTTTGTGTGTACTAGCAAATGAAATCATCTTGCACAATATTTTTCAACTGACTGTGTCCCAGGTTGAGAGAATATCATTGCTCATTTGGTTCGTGTGCTGAAGAATAGGCGGCGTGCTGTTGTTTTTCTGTTACTAACACAATGATCTGTTTTTTTCTTTTTTATTACAGCCATTTCAGTTTCCAGTCACCCCTATTTCGGTCGCGCGGATGATGAAGATGCAATGTAAGGACTACACTTAAAATTCTTCTCTCTGCTAAGCTAACTGTCAATGCATAACAATATCAATGGCTGCTCTCGCAACAATAACAACAAAAAAGATCCTTATAATCATTCTAATTCGTGAAAATATTCCTTAAATTAGTCAGATCATGATGAATATTATTGACTGTTGCTTGGCTGAGCTTGAGATAAATTATGGAAGCGTCCTGCTTTTCAATTCAGGACATTACAGTCAGGGTGGACTCAGGGCAGGGAGGCACATGACAGCAGTATTTACCCATATTTGATTTTCTAAATGGATTTCCCTGAGCTTGCACTATTGATCAGAGTCCCAATATAATGAGTGTTTACCCTGAAGGTGGCACAGAGGTGGATTGATTCTACCCCACTTCCCAAAATGGGTTTATTTAAAATACTCCACACTTTGTTTTGGAGGTCCAGACTGCAGAGTGATCTCAGGCTCTGTGTGCGCTTGTGCACATGTACGAATACAAACACAACCTTCCATTGGATCAAATGAAATCAATCATTGTGTGAGTGGATTGAGCTGAGGCTGTGAAGGTCTATCCTCTCCAGAGCCTTATTAGAGCTAACACTGAGAATCTCACTGACCGTTCCAGAGTTTACAGGCCTGCAGTTTCTCCACATGCACGACATTTATTTTTTGTATGTAGCATTTAATAGCTGTTAGCTTGCTAAGGTACTGCAGCAGCTGTAAGTGCACAATTACCCCCTCCATCCAGGGTGATTCTGCTTTCCGCTGGATGTATTGATTTGGCCGAGGCTGTGTTAAAGATACAGAAGGCTTATTACTTCAAATGTCTTGATTCACACAATACGGTAGCCGTACCCATGGGAAAAATTCGAAGGCTATCTTGGCCATACTGATAACAAGCCTGCTCAGTAGCTGCTGCTGCTGCTGCAGCCGCTGCTGCTGCTGGCTATCCTCTGTAGTTAGTGGACGCCCACCACATGTCCCCTCTCTGCTACTCTCTCTCCTCCTCACTTGGTTACTCTGCCAGCTTTTTAGCTCCATGCAGCTCATTTTGTTTGGATGGTATTGTTGTACTCTAGTCAAAGGAGAGAAGTAAAGATAATGCAATAGGATACTGTAGGGAGGTATGAGAGCATAGAACATGGGAGAGGAACAGAGTTATCAAGAAAGTATGAAGAAATGGAGCAGGTTTAAGACAAAACTGAAGGATTATTGTTTTGGCTTTACACCCTCACCCCAACGCCACTGTGCAGACAGACTATTGTATACTGAAATAGTGGTGTGAAGTTGTTCTCAACTTCTAAGCCATCTGTTTCTGCAGTGATTATCTTGTCAGAGGCGACTCACAGGCTCTTCTTTTAACACAGCGGTTTGTTATGAATGGAATTCACTTTATTGTGAACCACATGAATAGTTCAAATGACTCAGGTCCCAGCAGGCGAGGATATGATAGTTTGTAGGAAGAGTTGAAAATGGGGCCATTGTTTTCAGAAAAGATTTACATCAGGTTGCTCCATTCAAAGTGACTCATAACAGAGCGTATTGATTTGCTTACTATCCTTGGATCTAAACCCCAGCTACAGCAGCAGCGTGGCCTCTCCTACAGCAAGTACAGAGAAAAGCAAAAACTAAAGGAGCACAGCAGCACAATATATTATCCGTTAATGGAGTTAATGCGGATGAATGATAATACACTAATTACGAATGTGTCTGATAATTAATGACATCAGCGCTGTCATTGTCGTTTGAATGATCCTATTTTCTCCTCACAGTGTTCAGGGAATGCTCCACATCCTTGTGGCTATGTGTGTGCTGACGGGTTACTCCATCACAACCGCAAGTTTTGCCATCTACGAAGTCAGTGAGCACCACAGTGGCTCCAAGAGGCTGCAGCACATCGCTGGCATCGGCGAGCCCTTCTACTGGGCTGTGAACTTCTTCTACGACATGGTAATGTCTTCTAATCCCCTAACAGCGAACCCAGGCAAACATCATATTAACTGAGAATCTGTGTGAATCTAAATCATGCTCAATACAAGCAAAAGTTAATATAATTATAGTGCATCCCTGCTCCTGCTCATTATATCTTTTCAAAAGAAAGTTAGGCCTCATCAATGACTTATTTCTTACTCTCAGTTAATACATGTCTAATTTCTTTTTTGATTCTTTATTAATCCTTTCATATGCCTTTGTGTTGATTGTTATTTCATTTTTTTCAACAGGTCATCTATATGATCCCTGTGGCCTTGACTGTTGGTGTGATAGCAGCCTTCCAGATCCCAGCGTTCACCGAACGGCAAAACTTGGGTGCCATCACCCTCCTGCTGGTGCTTTTTGGGTGAGTAAATTGGGAGGAGGTTAATTTACTAAATGTCAGCTTATGATGTAGTTAGGAGTTTTTCCTAATGCTATTCGTGCCTTTTTAATATTCTGCAAATGTTTACAAAGAAAACTACATTTCTTCACAACCTCACTACAACCCAGCTCTCACAGCCTTTTATTGTTAGTAAAGAGCAAGTCCAACTGGGCAGAAAACCCACTGGTAACTCAATCACACAGATTTGGGACCATTTCTCACACAAAACAACAATACTAAGTAGCCTACTATTGGTCAATGGTGAACTGGGAAGTTGCTCTGTAAACTGTGAAGGATATTTACTGTGATTTAATCCTGCTGTTTGTTTGGATTTACTCCTGTGAATTACTTTATAACACCAAGCTGGTGTTCGTTTTCAATCTGTATGTATTGTGCCGAGAACAAGTTTCTCTCAAGTTCAGTACAAGATACAAAAGCCTAGTAAACAATTATTAACCTTCACGAGTGTGATAGAATGATGCACATGTGAGGAGCATGCCACTCAGCCTTGTGTTCAGTGGTGACGACACTGCTGAGGCTAACAGCACAATGACACAAAGAACGCCAAGAGTGGAGGTAGATTTATGGGTGATGTTTAGAAAAGCAGAACTACCTTGAAGGACTGACAAGACTTAATGATTACAATAAACTATAATATTTATGTATTTTATCACAGTGTATAAACTCCAGCGCCCTGCTTTCATGCCCTAAAAGTTCTGATTTAAAAGTTAATGTAGCTCAGCACGCATTAAAAATACAATAACATAATTAAAAAAACATAAAAAAGAAACAAATTGGTGGAAAAAATCTCGAGTCAAACTTTTCTCTACAAAAACAGAATTGTTTTACCAATAGTTGTTCAAAGGTTTAGAAACATATTTGCAAAAGCTTTTCATTCATTTTCAGTGAATGCATTTACAGATATGAGTATTATCTTCATGTGAGTATTTTTTGTATATACCGTAATTTGCAAATTCATATTTGCCAGACTTTTTGTGTTTGCAAGGCGTTTTGTACACACATTTACACACCGATTGTCAATCTGTTTAGACAGATGACGCTGAGACACATCTACCTTCATCGCAAAGTATCTAGGAGCATCTGTGCTACTCTGATTCGAGCAGATTTATGGAGTAGTGTTTGTAGTCAGACCATCATCCTCAGCATGCACTTAAAGCGCCCAAGGAATGTTTACGTCTAACGCTGAAATACTCCGGACGAGTTGAGTCCATCATCTGTCCTCATTCAAGCCGACTGTTCTTTCTGGCACAGGATTCATCAAAGTTATTTCAGCTAACAAAGGGCTTCTACGTCACACTGCACTTTCCGCACGTTACTTTGTGTACCCGCAGGTCGGATTTACAGCGCAGAGCATAAGGACGCTGCTGTTTTTCAAACAACGCAGCTCAATTTTTCAGAATTTCTTACAAAGACAGATGGTGGTAGGACTGAAAGGATGATAGAAAAATCACTGCCAACATGTTCATTCCATTCAAGCCAAAGATGGTGGAGAGAGAGAGAGAATGGAGCTAGGAAGCAACAAGATGCTCAGCAATAACAATATGGCTGTTTTTATAGTGGTGAAATATCATGACAGAACATAAAAAAAATGACACACAAGGCAAATGATGACGCAGACGATAAATGCGACACACGTAATGGACAAACACTGACGATAGCATAAGGCAGTTAAAGTGATGTATGTGATGATATGATAAAAACTCAGGGAGTGGAGATTAGATCAGATTAAAGCTGAGGTAGGCAGAAATCTTGAGAAGAAAAAATAAACTCCATATGCACACATTTGATAGACACACACCCACACAAACAACACAAGTCACAGCCATGAGCCTTTAGCTACAGTGAGTAGAAGGCTCAACTATCAGCAACATAACAATTCATTGCCTGCATTCATGCTTACCGGTAATCATTCCTTAAAATCACTAATTAGTTATAGTTACTAGTTACTTCTCTCAGAAACCAATTAATTCAAAATTCCTGCTTCATATAAGTAATGAGGAACGCTGGAGTAGCCTATAACCTTTGCGTTTTGTCTTATTTATGTAGACAAAATAGGCTACATTATGGGCTACGTGTGTCGTTTGGTTTGGTGCTTCAGAAGATTAAAATCAATGTTCTTTGCTGTTTCTGAAGTTCACACACCTGCACAACAGCTCAACACTGTAAAACCCCTATAATCCTCTGACATTGTCCGCTATTTTCATGAGTTTACTTGATTAGTAACTACCCCATACTCATCACTGCATAAAGTGGAGGAATTACAGTGATGCATTACTCCCAACACTGCCAGCCACTACAATAGATTTCATGTCACAGGAATATGATATGTTATCTGCCCAGGGAAGTAGGTTTTATCCACAGCTCCACTACTTCCTGAACTTAAACAAGCTCCTTTATTTCCTGTCATACATTATTAGACAAACTGATTGATCCAGGTGTGTCTGACTTTGACCTCAGTCAACAATGATCAGACACACCTGGATTAATCACTTTGTCCAATAATGTATGACAGGACTGGGAAATAAAGGAGCTACAGGAAGTAGTGGAGCTGTGCATAAAGCCTTTTTTGCAGCAAGTCCTCTCCATCTCTGAAACACATCACTGAAATTATATACAGCTGGTAGAAATGTTCACTCTGACTGAAAATACCTGTGATTGACCAAAGTCAGAGGTTCAATTTTCTAATGCCTGATGTATTCGCTAAAATGCTGATTTGCCAGAGAGCCACACACCCACATGGTTGTACAGTAAGTAGGTTTGTGAGTACAATCAGTACAGTGTGCTGTACCTACAGTATGTTTTAAAATCAATCTTATTGTGAGATGTAGATTTTTGGAGAAGGCATCACACCAACGCAGCGCCACGTTCTCCGTGTCCGCATCACTGGGGTTATTTACATCGTTTACCAGCTGTAGCAGAGGTTTAGGCTCCTGTGTTTGCTATTGCTGTCGCACGCCTCGTCCTGAGCCCTAGATCTTAGGAGGCCAAGTCAGCACTCTGCTCCTCATTTATCAGACAGATGTCTCCCTCCCAAGCAATGAATAATCACAGTGCTCCATCTGTCAGGCTGCACCCACCTGGTCTGGTCTGCAGCCTTCTTTGCTTCTGTTCCTTGTCATGGCTTGGCACCCACAGTCTGCCTACCCAAGCACCTTTTTGGGCATGGCACGCAGATGCTTTGTCTCTGTCTGGCTCTGTCTGTTTGCGTCTGTCTCTCCCTTTCCCCACTGCACTTTCTTCTTTTTCATCTCTTCCTACCTCTTTCTCTTCTCTCTGACCCAGACACCCCAATCAAATGAACAAGCAGATTATATGAGAGAAAGGAGAGAGCAAAAAGAAGGAAAAGGATGTTCTGCCAGCAAGGGAATAAAGGGAGAAGTAATTTATCTTACTCTCTTTTGGCGCCATGACTGAATGTTTACCCTTGTCATGGTGTGGTATTTTTTCCCCCCTCTTCCCTTTCTACTACTCTTTGGTGCCTATTTTCAGCTCACAGTCGCTCTATTTAGCCTGTTAAAGGCCCGAATCACTCCAGTTAAAAAATGCAAGATCCTGTCATTTTAGAAAGTGCATTTGTGAGAAGGACTGTATAAATTTTCCATATCCACTTTGTGTGTTTGTCTTTGTGCATCTTCTGTATTTGAAACCAACCCAGGCAGATCACAGCAGAGCTATTTTAAGTTCTATGTGTGGAGTTATTTTTATTTGATGCTGTGTTCTCAGTATCGCGTCTGTGTCAATCCCTCAGGTTTGCTACCTTCCCCTGGATGTATCTCTTATCAGGCGTCTTCAAGGATGCAGAAATGGCCTTCATCACCTATGTGTGCATCAACCTCTTCATCAGTGTCAACACAATCATGTCCACGTCCATCCTCTACTTCCTGGGTCAAATTTCCATGCACAACCCTGAGGTTAGAATAAAGTGCCTGAGTCGAAATACAGTTTGTCAACTGGATAGCTCTGTAGTATTTAGATGCTCACTTAAATGTGTCACATATAGTATGTCACATATCCAATTGTAAGAAAGTGTGAATTACATTACAAACTTCTCAGTTTCATCTGTTTTCTCCTTTTTGCTCCCACAGGCCATCCAGGTAGTCTTTGAAAAGCTGAGCCACGCCTTCCTAATCTTCCCCCAATTCAACTTCGGGAATGGGCTCATGCAGCTGGCTAGGATGAACATTGAAGTCCAGATCCTCAGTGGCTACGACATTGATGCCTATCGGAACCCGTTCTCCACAGAAGCCCTGGGCTGGATGTTCATCTCCTCCTTCATCCAGGGTCTGGTCTTCTTCACCTTGCGCCTCCTGCTCAACAAGTCTCTCATGCGCAAAGTCAGGTAAGGAAAACTGAAGCTAGAGACGTGATAATGGGAAACGATTATGAAGTCCTGTGTACACATCCAGCCCTGTAATTGGATTGAAATTATACTGCATGTACAGAATGTGGAATTGACTCGTTGGCAGCCAAGAATATGAAAGTGAGACCTAAATGCAGAAAATATGAAAATGAGTGGTTGAATATGCATCAGAGCCACTTTGAGTAATTAAAGAAAACATTAAAAAACTTAAATTACACTTTTTCTTTAAGAAAAAAATCTACTTTTTTTTATAAAATAAAAGCAACTCCTCCTCAAGCTTAAATATATCAAAATCCCTCAACACCTATGTTAGAAAACAGCTCACATTAACACTTGTTAATTTCCATTTTTTGCAGGCATCTGATCTGTGGCAGGAAGGCAGTGCCACATGTGACTCATGAGAACGAAGATGAGGATGTGGCAGCTGAGCACCAACGGGTGTCCAGTGGAGCAGCCGGCTCAGACATACTGCAGGTCAACCAGCTCACCAAGGTCTATCAACACCTTAAGAGGAAGGTCCATGCTGTCAAGCGGGTCTCTGTGGGCATCCCCGCAGGAGAGGTAAGT
The DNA here is from genome assembly GCA_030347415.2 of Decapterus maruadsi. Taxonomy (NCBI): domain Eukaryota; kingdom Metazoa; phylum Chordata; class Actinopteri; order Carangiformes; family Carangidae; genus Decapterus; species Decapterus maruadsi. The sequence continues at coordinate 12,180,346 of CM064902.1, read as the reverse complement.
CTAAGGAGGAGCAGGAAAATTGATTACTATTGATAAGGAAAAGGAGATGTAATTTATGAATTGATCTCACGATGCTCTTGCTGTCTATCACTCAACCACAGTCTGCAGCATTGCTGAAATAGATTTGTAGATAGGCACTCGTCACTTTGATTCACAAATCTTAAATCAGAATATCGACCCGAGCATCAGTCTAATCATTGTATCATAGTACTGTATAGTGGTGTAAGGCTTCAGGGTCACTAAGAAGTGAGTGATTGTTTGCAGTGCTTTGGTCTGCTGGGAGTCAATGGGGCAGGAAAAACTACCACCTTCAAGATGCTGACTGGAGACGTCAGCCCCACCGATGGCACAGCGCAGATCAGAGACTGGGATGGGTAAGCGCTTATTTGTTTCCCCACAAAACGCTCAAATGTTACAAAGGAGTTGTGTTTGCATTTGAGTGCTGTTTATTGCTTTCAAAATGAATTGTGTAGGGACACAGGTGTGTGTTTTATCTAGATTTTTGTCGACATAAATTTGCACACTAAAGAGTTGGGGGTGTCAGCGTAATGTAAAATACTGTTACAGTCAGAAAAATACAAAAACACTTGATGCATTTTCCTGCAAATTAAAGATAATTCTGGGAACCAGAGGATAGGACAGGACCAAACCATTGCTTTGATTTAATTTTTACATGCACCCAAGCTGCACTGCCTAATGATTTTGGACTTGATTAGATTTGTGCAACACAAATATCCACAAATGAGGGATGTTATTGCTTTGCATCAGCCAGAATTTGAACAAAATGCTTTGGGATTTGCAACGCTGTATCTTATCCCTGTATCTGAAGCTCTCTTTTAAAAGGATAAACCGCCACTTTTCTCATGAGCCTGGCTCCCAATTCCTGCTCTGCGTTGGTGGCCATTCCCAACACAGCACACTACAGACAACAGGTCCACTGAAACATCTTTGATGTGATGTATTTCTTTGTATCTTTTTTTCTCCCAGGCGCCTGGTTGACATCATGGAGTGCCGTAACCAGGGAATTAACATCGGCTACTGTCCCCAGGTGGATGCACTGGACGATCTGCTCACTGGAGAAGAGCACTTGTACTTCTACGCTCGTGTTCGTGGCATCTCAAAGAGACAGATAGAAGGGGTAAGGAGAAGCTGCAGGCTCTGTGCTGCCATTCAAGTCTTTCGGTAGTGATAACACCGTGCACAAAATGACACCGATCAGATATAAATTCAAAGATGCACTCCCTCTGCAGGACCGTTGAACTGTTGATGCTTCCTTGCATACTGAATCAGAGGGTGTGAAGGGTTGAGTGATGTATGCTTAAAGCTGTACTATCTGGGGCAAAATGGAAACGCTTTTGTTGTCAGTTCATGCAATCCAAACTTCAGAATTAAGCTGATGCTGTATGCTTCAGTGCAGACAATTTACATTTAAACGATACTTTGATGATGAGAGGATCTCATTTGACATGTCACTTTCGCCCTATTCTCCCCATTTATCTTTCTGAGAACTAATCAATCTTGTTTCTGTGGTGATTACTGAGAGTGCCTGTCTTTCGCTGCTGCTGACATGAGAGGAATCTGCAGAGCAACCAATCAGAAGATGATATGATTTTCCATCTTGATGTAATTTTTTTTTTCACAAAAGAAAAGGGTAAAAACAGCAAACAGCTTTGGAGTGGGTGAAAGTTTGTAGAAAATGTCCCAGTTCTAAATTGTATGCAGAAAAACAATCCTCTGTGTCTCTATGTCCCATTTTGCAACATAGGATGCAGGAGCATACTGTATAAATATTGATTGTTTCTGACAGCCACAGTCCCAGTGTTAGAAACACAATTGTGCACATACATTATCCGGTATGAACACAGCCACACATGTAGTTATCCAAACAGAGAGGCACAGAAATGGATGCGCCTGGCTCTGATCATCATCATCCATTGCAATCGGAGCAACCTCTCCTCTCTGGTCAGGGAAGTGACAACAATGCTTATAATGGCAACAGCATCGACGTTGAGCTAATTCACAAAGATGAGGTTATATATAGAGTTCCTCTTATGTTGTCTCTCACTGGCAGTCCCCTAGCTGTGGATAATGAGACAAGCCTTAATGGGGTCATTTCACATTGACATGGTTTTGTCAGGCTTAATGAGCTGTTACATCAAAGGTGATAGAAAGGGGCTTTTATGAGAGAACATAAAAAAACAACACATTGTGATCTGAACCGGTCAGGAGGATGCTGCACTATATTTCCACTGCTAATCATTCAAATGTAGCTGCTGTAACCGTGTATGTGTCTAAATCATGTTATGTTGCACACGGTGCTCTGTTAACCTTGATCAGTGATAAGTCAGGATCATACAGAAATATCTAATCCTCTTACCGAGAGAAAGCAGAGAATTGAAGTGAACTGAGCGATCTATTGCATTGGCTTGCTTCATTGACGCGGTTTCAAAACTTGCCAGCTGATAGGGCGGAAAAGGCTAAAGCTTACCGATGGGAAATCACCTCCAGCTATTGGAAAATGAACTGGTATTTACAGCACACTCTTTTATGTGATTAATAGGCAAGGGTAGAGACTTTTAAGAGACTGAGCTGGTTGTCATGCCATTAGGGGTTTTTCATTCCTGCTTTTTTTAAACGGATAGTCGACAAATTATGCTGTGTCAGTCCCTGTTCTCTAAAGTTGCAGCCTCAGGACAGGATGGAGTTTAGATAGAGTAAAGTTGCCAAGTAAAGTCATCATTGTTGTTCAAACAAAATTAAATATGCATGGGAGTGGGACAGATAGATACCCTAGTTATTTGCTGTGCCGCTGTACTGGACAGAATAGGAAGAGGCAATAACACAAAAGAATGAATATCAAGCAGCCAGTAAGGCAGAGGGCCGCACTTTGCCCTCAGAATAATCTTTCCTGTAAATCCACCTCTTCCCCGCTGTGGTCAGGTTCTGAATTGTATGTGTTGTGGAATATTGAACTTTTTTTCCTCCAGAGAGAGGGGCCTTTAGTTGATGGATTAAAGGAATGGACAATCAGCGCACTGTAAAGCCCCCGTGTTGTTTAGATCAGCTGGAGCCAACCGATGAGCGGTTGACTTCATCCTAATGTTCACGGAACCAGCACGCTGCAAACTGCTCGGAGGGAATTATTGTCTCATATTCCTCGATGCTCATGCAGCCACGCAGGGCAATCATTAAACCTATTGGCACGCAGTAGATGACAGCTAATCCATTCCATATCTACTTCATTGATTATCAGTTTGAAGCAGAAACATGCTGGAGTTCTCCTCTGGCTCCCTGCAGATAGAGACTTATTTGAAAGAAAAGAGCAAATGTTAATAATATTATCATCTTTTTAAACAGATTTTGAAGTCAGTTTTACTGCAAGTATTGAACATTTCATTGGTATTCATCAACTTGCATGTGAAGGATTTAACAAGCGGTTTTGAGTCGGCTGTCCAGCTACAATTAATAATCAATTTGATTTTGCCTTGAAAACACTCATTTAACTGTGATAATTGTTCTACCACTTCATTTTGAAAGAAAAAAAAAGAGACATATTTACTCTTACTGAATAATTCCACTGACTCTTCTCTACTTGTGCTATGTGCTTGTGTATTATTGTGTTAATATTCGCCTAATATTGACTCCGTAGTGTAGTCACCTTTTAGTGGAGGCAAGTGCATTGAAAACTTTATTTTATTTATCCCCTGGATAATTTGTTTGTTGTTTTCCTTACAGGTGGTGAACTACCTGCTGAAGAGGCTGGAGCTGAACTACCACAGAAACATCATTACAGATAGTTACAGCTGTGGGACCCGCAGGAAGCTCTCGACAGCGCTGGCTCTCATCGGGCACCCACAAATCCTGCTCCTGGTGAGGACACTCTCATTACTGCTCCTGTAGCTGCTCATTTAAGTACCTGACTAGAAACCAGACAACAAATATTTAATTAACTGTATGCGACTGTTCCTCCAGAAAGGATCTTTGACGTAATGTAGGTACAGACAGACTAGACTTGACACTGCTCATACAGTTAATGAGTCTGCTTGCTCAGTATACCCAAGGCGTAGTATTCCCCAAAGCTTTCAACTTCGTTCCTACCTTATGTGTCTATGAAATGTTCTTTTCTCTTTCTCTCTTTTTCTGTCTTCAGATCTTTCTATACTTAAAGTTCCACTATGCGTTGACTTAATTTTCTATTCTCTCTTAAATTTTCCCTCTGTCTTCTGTCTTTGACTTCATTTTTCCCATAACCTCCTATCTGTCTGCGACACTGCTCCTGTCCTATTTTGCATTTCTGCCACTGTTCACCCTGCTGTTGGTTTTCCCTTCTTTAACTGTATGTGCTGCACACTATTTGCAACTCGCTGCCTTCCTGAGCGAGCTCCTCCTTTTGCCTTGATCTCTCTATCTTGTTGTCAACCTCCCTCTCTTTCTTTGACACACCGCTACCCTCTTTCTCATTGCCATCTCTCCGCAGGATGAGCCGAGCTCTGGCATGGACCCTCGCACCAAGCGTCACCTGTGGAAAATCATCTCCGAGGAGGTGAAAGGAAAATGTGCTGTGGTCCTCACCTCTCACAGGTTAGAAGAATATCACAGACATACACCTGCAAGAGTGTATCTCGGAACATATATATATATATATATACACACACACATATACACACACACACACACACTTCTAAATTTAACTGTTACACAAAATGGCACTGGGCTGCACATAGGTAAGAAGTAAGGTTGCATTTTAGTCTAGCATTATGTTTCCAGCTTTTTCCCACAGAGTACTATTACAATTAGGATAACTGCTACATGTATTCTTTATCAATGTGTGACAGCCGCCATTAATAATTACTGTATGCTGTATGTAAGAGTCCTTGTTTGACCTTTTAGCTTTCTCTCTTTGCCTCTGTTTCTCAGCATGGAGGAGTGTGAGGCACTGTGCAGCCGTCTTGCCATCATGGTGAAAGGTCAGTTCCGATGCCTGGGCTCCCTGCAGCACATTAAGAACAGGTTAGTGACCTCTGCTCATCCTCCAATCCAGCCATTACAGCTCTCCCCACTCTGCCTCCATATCCTCCTATTCTTTTCCCCGTGGTCCTTTGTGCAACTAAATGCTCAATTTTACTTCTAAGAACAGTGCACCCCCACCCCCTCCCCTCAGACAAGTAATAACACTGTGCTTTGTTCGTAAAATCTCCTTTGTGCAGGTTCGGCAGTGGGTTCACAGTGAAGATGTACTTGGCTGAGGCCTCCAGTGATGCAGAGGCAATCACTGGCTTCATGCAGCGCAGATTCCCCAGCACTTATCTCAAGGTGAGCTTTGTCAGCTATACGAAGATGCGAGGAGTGCTCGGTAGAGAAGAAGGAAAAGACCACAAGTATATTTGCAGTGGAATGTTGCAATGAATTTAGTGGAATTTATTGCGTACTGTACAAACCATAGACTGTATAGAAAGGAAAAACGTGTGAGTGTTTCTTGTTAAAGATTCTACAGCAATATGCCTCAAAAATTAGCTTTTCCTTTGGCTGTTTCATTAACAATGGACCTGAGTAATTAGTGCAAAACCTCAACAGAGCCAGATGTGCTGTCAAATCCAACAAGTGCACCCTCACATGAACTGGCTGTGCCATCGACAGATACAGATTTTTTGGCCTCTTGGAGGCAGTAAAACAACATGGAAACACAAAACCGACATATTATCTTAATATAGGTGGACTTCTTAGCAAGCAGTTGCCTATTTACCCTTCGAATTTATAAATGTGATTAAAATGATCATTAATTTTGGAGGCGTTGCCAACCAACATATCATAAAAAATAAATCTAATATTCCCTCTTGCATTAGCTATGAATTTGTCAGCAACAACTCCTGAGGGAAATATTTGGCCCATTAGCTGCTAAATGCTCCATTATGTTTACATGGTAGTTACCAAGGTAGTCCCTAACTTTAACTGGGGTGTGGTTCGTATTGTGGGCTCACCTATGAACTTCCTACCTGCTGCTGCTAAAATACTGATCCAGTGTTATAGGACAATACTGAGTGAGAAAGCTATAGGGAGTCCTTACAAAATTAACAATCTACAAATACTACTACTACTATACTAAGTATTGATATTAATAGTGCCGATACAGCCAACTTCTTCTTGAAAATTGTCTGACTTCCTCAACTAAAAGCAAAAAGCAAATCATTAGGACGTATAGGCCTACAGTACCACATAATGTTGTGTTGTGTTCCAAGTGTTCTATGGTCCTATATGTCTATTTTCATGAATATAGTATCACTGTGCCACTTTTCTATTGAAGTGAATAAAGAAGTGGTTTCAGACATCCCGGATCCACTGCATACATATATTTTTATGAACAACTTTTCACTTTATTTTATAGTATTTAATGATTTATAGAAAATTTAACCCTTTTCCTGTGCGCTCTTTCCCAACACTCAGGACCAGCACTCCACTATGGTGGAGTACCACGTACCAGTTGCTCCAGGAGGGGTGGCTGACATCTTCGACCAGCTGGAGTCAAACAAGAATGCTCTGCAGATCAAACACTTCTCTGTGAGCCAAACCACACTGGATGAGGTGAGAAAAGGAGACAGGACACAAACAGAGAGAGAGAGAGAGAGAGAGAGAGGGAGAACTAGTGTGAGGTTTTGTAGGGGTGGGTAGATGGTAGCGGGGGACAGAAAAAAGGGACAGGAGATGAGAGAAGAAGAGAGAGGGAGGAAGGGGAGGCAGGGACAGAAGAAAGCTGAGTGGGAGTGAAAGACTGAGTAGAGAAAGTTTAAAAGAGGCAGAGGGAAACTGACAGAGGGTATGCCTGAGGGAAAATAAATGGAATATGAGTTAGGGAGAAAATCCATGAGCTTTATATGCAGCCAGTGCTGATATTCTTCAACCACTCTGCCCTTCTGGGGCTTTGGGATTGGAAGAAGCCATAAGCAGAAGAAAGGGGGAGGGGGGCAGGGGGCTGAGGAGAGCTGTCCAGTAGATTAGCTGAAATTTATGGCAGTCACTCAGCGAGTGGGTAATTGTCTTTTATACTGCCATTCCTCTTACATTATTACTGTATCTCCACAGGTCTTCATCAACTTTGCCATGGGAAAGATTGGCATGGACAACATACCAATTGACCATGAGGACGAGTTTGATGACCTGGACTCCATTAAGGCAGTACAAACATAGAACTGACTGCCGTCTTTTCTCTGTCATTATGTTTATGTCCCCAATGAAATGACACACAGTATATGTTCATAGTAAATCGCCCCATAATATATATGATATACATTTAAACAGTATATATTTTATTTCTAGAACGTATATATTTTTCAGTTTAAATCATTCCCTGACTATTGAAAGTCCCTCAACTAATGACATGAAGGGTAAGGTACAACCCTATCCTGAACAAATTCAGCTCTAAATGAGAGGCATAAGAGCACCTGCACATTTACATACATGCACAATTTGAAAAACTTAAGTCTTATGTTTATTTACTTTTCACCTATTTTAGAGGTTACACAATGACACTCAATATGTTTACTCATTTCTCATGATTTTATGATATATGAAGGATGAAATTAATCATGTAGGGCATTCATTTTTCTCTGTAGCTGCTACACTAAAACTGTATATGTTATTCCTCTGTTTAGAATCATTTTCATTTGATTTTACATCATCTTAAAATACTCACCCACTAAATATATAATATGTCTCACAAAGTATTTTTTTTTTTTATCTCAGGGACACGTAATTGTGCCCACTGGATAAAATTTGACAAAACAAAATTTATTAACACACAGAAGAACATCCTCAATATGCACTTTTCCCCTACTCATTAACACTTCCTCTGAGGGCATATCTAACTTTTAAAAATGAATAAACTGAATTTTTAATGTACTCTTCCCCACTTATGGACCAGTTCCAAATGGTCTTGAATGTATCAAGCCTTTTTTTTTAAATAATTCTAATAAAGCTATTTTTCCAAATGCAGCTGCTGTTCATTTGCATATTGTGTGTCTTTTCTTCCTATGTCTGAGCATAAGGGTCTTTGGTTTTGCTGCTGTGACAGATCTAAAACACCAGCCTACCAGTTAATTTCAGACGTATTACATTTTCAATGTTAAAGTGTGGTACTTAGAGACCCAAACGGCTAAGGTCAAGCTAAAACACAATTTATGACAAAACAAATACACAATAGTAATTAATAGTAAATAATGAAGTATTTTTTGGAAAGTTATCACCATATGAGCTACACAGATGACTTGACCCTCTGAGCCTGAGGGGTTTTGAATATTCAGCTAGAGTGGAAGTCACATTATGACATTTAAAACTGAGAGAGGATTTGATTCAATGTTCATTTGCCTGCACACAAATTCATATTCATTAGTCCACAGTGGCATTTGGTTAATGCATTAAAGGATAACACAGCTATGCTTGTTATTATCAATGTAGTAATAAACGGAGCTCATCAGAGATTAGAAAACCAGTTTTGATCTTTATTTACAATGCCCACTTGTTGTAGACAGATTTTTGTAGATAATCAGATTAGCGATTTAGGCTGTTTGATCTTAAACTGTACAGGTAGCTACTATATTAACAAATGTTGCCAACTGTTCTGCTGTTGAATTTTGTTGACATTTTCAGGTCAAGTAACATAAGCGCCATGGCAAATGGATATGGAAATAATTCATTATTTCACATAACACAAACACAGAAAACTTGGCCGCGTACTAGTGGGAGGGCCGAAATTACGTCATCGCCGTAGTTGTGGCAACCATCACTTCCTGCTATTTGGCGGGAGATGCAAGTAACAGGAAGTAAGTTCGTCTTGTTTTGTAATCGTCAGCCCTGAAGAAAAAAAAATAAGAACAGAAGAGCCGGGGAGCTGTAATAAACTTCTTCTCAGGATGAATAATGACGGTTCTGTGCAGACGGAGGACTGGAGCAGGACTAAAGAGGCGGTGGCGAAGTTTCGACAACTGCTGCTCTGCTCCAAATGGTAAGTTTTAAGGTCTCACTGTGTGTAACGGTAGCTGGTTAATAACACGGTCAGCACGCTTTTGTTGCGCAAGTTAAGGTTAACGTTAATTATAACTGTTACAACTGCTGCCGTGTTAAAACCTTGGTTTACTTTCACTCACCTATGCGCTATTAGTTAACGTAAACTCGGTAAAATTACGTCGAAACGTAAACACGAAGAGGAACGTCAGCACTGTCTCCTCATCACTAGCTTTAACTTTACAAGCTACAGCTAATTTACTGTAACGTTAGCCTTCCGCTGGATTTGTAAATCACAACAATAGTAGTTCGTTATTGACGTCCCATTCGTAAACAGTGTGTTTGCGAGAACCAATGTGCAACGATAATACAGCTAACGTTATAGACCAACGAGTGCATGATACTGCACTAATATCAAATAACAAACACACAGCTGGAGAAGCCTGGCGAACAGCAGAAACTGTACAGCGCAAATTTGGTTCAGGTGGTCAGGAGGAGTGTTTTGAAGGTAGCAAGATGCTGAGGTACTGCACCTCCTGTGTGAAGAGGCTATGTTACACAGTCTGGATACAGTGTTTAACATCCAGCCTGATCCAGACAGATGGCACGAGGATTGAGCAGCCAGTAGGGAGCAGAGCAGGGGTCCCACACAGTGCTGGTTGCCTCAGATGCAGAGATTATGGTAAATTTGTGCAGGGTCTGAGATCTCATTGATGCTCTCTGCTGTCTCTACATCCCATGTAGTTGACAACTCCAGCAGTAGCCCACTCCTGATCTTTTTAGTCTCTTACAGAGGCTGCAGATACCACTGTGTCCTTTACTAGGAGCCATCCATGTTTCTGATAAGCTCTTCTTCCTGCAGTGTGTGTCCTTATGAAACTTGCCCTCCCGAGTAGTTCTTGAGTTTTTGATTGAAAGATTGATTTCTAAACAGTTTATTCTAGCACCATCAACAGCTCGGATTTTCACTGTGTCCAGTATTTTGTTATATGAGTCTGTACCACTGCTGTAAAGATAATCCTGTCAGCCTCAGCTGCACACATTTAGTCTGAATGATATACATAAAACAAGATTTGAAAGATATTTCAATAGTAATATAAATCAAAATTATAATGGGAAGTGCTGGTCTGCACTGTGCAAGCATGTTTCCTTTCATCTGGAGAATATGATGTGGCCAAATTGCAGCTCCTGCAATTTGAATATTGCAATTTCAATAATATTTTTGATTAATTGTCGAGGCCTGTCAGAATACTTTTAGTCTGGTTATGTCTTATAAATACCAGGTCATAATGTGTGTTCCAGTGTTAGATACTTGTTTCTTTTCCTAACGCTGTCCTCACATATATTACTCTTTTGTTTTTCAGCTCGAATTTAATGAAGGATCCTGTGTGTCTGGGAATGTGTGAGCATATGCTGTGCAGGTAATGTAACCTCGGCTCCACATGTTTTACTGACATGCTCATTAACAATAGACCTGTGTCACAAGGGGAACTTATTTGTCAAACACAGGTGTAACTAATCATCTAAATGATGGCTCTATTACATCCAGGTGAGCTGTAAATGACAGGGTTCTGGTATCGTGCCTGCTGGTTCACTGGAAAAGGAAATTAATGGAACGATGCAATAATAAATTTCATGTATTTAAAACCTGTTTTCCAAGCTGTGACAAATTGAAATGCTAAATGTGAGTAGTCTTTTGCTGTATAATAGAGAATAGATCAATTCTTGAATAACAAGTATTTGTATAAAACGGATTCATATTCTTTTCAACCAATCATCTAATTCTAATAATCCATATTTACAAGCACTAGGGTCAGTGTCTCTTATTAGTAATGATGACATTATAGCACTATTGTAATAAGTATATTTTGGGACATGGAGAATACAGAAAGTAGCAGAATTTGTGGAAGTCATTGTTACAGCACGTAGTTTGCAGTGTTAAAAGTTGAGTGTATGTAGGCATAAACTAGTCCTCATTTGTGCCCTCTTTGTCTTGACTGAATGGTCTTAAAAAGGTAATCAATAAGCTGATTGTATTTCTTAGTACTGGTCTGTGAAGTAGATGCCTAATTCAAGAAATGTTTATTGCCCAGGTCCTGTGCTGGCCCCGGGGCAGGAGATGGCTGCGTGGTGTGTCACAGCCCTGCATGGGTGAAGGACATTCAAATCAACAGGCAGCTGAGCAGCGTCATACAACTCTTCAGTGATTTTGAGTCCCTGTTCAGTCCCATTGAACAAGCAGGTAGATGGTGGAAGTTATATAACAGATTGGACACATAATTCAGGGCTATCTTTGCAAATCCATGTTATATTATGTTTCCTTCCATGCTCATCTGCCCTCACATTCCCTTATCAATTGCTTACTGAAGTTCTTAACATTGTCTGAGGTTCATTCCTATGGCTTATTTTCCTCTTTGCCCATCATCTAGCATCCTGGTAATGACAGTAATTATAGTGCAATAACACATGATGGTGTTTAGTTTGCACATAGACCTCAGCTTTGACTGAAGACTACAGAGCAAGTTTCTAATCCTTGTTGTGACAATGTTAACAAATCTACAGGTTGCTATGGAGTCTAAATTTAGGCAGTTTTAAATAAAAGGTTAAAAGTTGATTGGCTACTTCCATACCTCTTGCAAATGACAGTGTTTGTGTCTGGCAATGCATAATTCAAGTTTGATGTTATTCTTTATTCCTCTCAACCAGCAGTGGAAGGTTATTTCAAACACAAAGAGCCTTCTTGATAGAAATTCACAAGGAAAAAATTATAGTACACAAAGGATGGAAGCTTTTTGTTCTGTTAAACATTTTTCTTTGTTGATCCATTGCAGACTCCTCTGTCGCTGAGAGTCAGAGACAGCCTGAGAGCCCTGTCTTAAAACACAAGAAGAACTTCAAGATCTGGTTCAGCCCCCGCAGCCGTAAGGTACGCTGCACAGTGGAGAAGTCTTCAGAGGTCACAGTGCCGGACAGCAGGTCTTCTGGAGAAACAGCTGCAGCACAGCCAGATGCCATCGCTGCTCAAGGACAGGACCTGTCAGTTTTCAATTTCACCTCGTCCTCCCAAGACTCTTCTTCTTCTCAAAAATGCAACAATGAAGACAGAAACAGAAAGAAGAGGCCAACCAAGAAAAATGCAGCCAGCAGGAAGGAATTGGTGCAGGGAGCTACACGGACCACACGAAGGCAGACCCACCTGATGATGAAGAAGAATAGGCTGGAGGCTATAAATCAGCAGTGGGGGATCAGTGGGGATGTAGATGCCTTAAAGGAAAAGGAACAGCCTAGTGCTGAGCAGCCAAGGAGGACCAGTAAAAGGGTTTCTTTCCTAAACCCTGCCGTCACCTCTGACCATCCTAAGCCTGAAGTGCCAAACGGGGGCACTGATGAACTCAGGGCATCTCCTGAGCGTCTCTCAGGAGGTAGCACCACTGAAATCTATTGCTCCACTTCAGACACTCAGAAAATGTCAGATAGTGTCATTCAACAAAGCTCACTGTCTGCAAATGACCTCAACCCAACCGAAGATCTTGAAAAACAGGAGAACATTTCGCCCTCAAAGCCTCCCTCAAAAAGATCCAGAGCTGTGAAGAAAGTTTGCACTTTGGAGACCACACCAAAAAGGCCTAAAACTTCTCCAGGCCAGAGGAGAAAATCGCAAGGTCAGTTGTCTCCAGTCGTCCTTAACCCCACATTTTTGACGAGCCCCGTGCGTGAAAAGAGCAGCACGTTCTCCCCCCCTGTCTTCGCCACCGTTGGTCGAAGCTCTCCTCGTTCTCATGGCACACCTGGACGACCCAGCACAGGAAGCCCTGCAGTTATGAAGAGAAACCACAGAGGAGAGACCCCTCTGCACCTAGCTGCTATAAAGGTAGAGTTTTTTGAATAATTAAAGTTGTTTACTTCACTCTTTCTATTGCATTCTGCAAGAACTAAATCCTAAATAAATTAGGTATTTAAATTATTAACAAATCTAAATTAGTTTCAAAATTGAATGAAATAAAATCATGTTCTCAGAATTATTATTTCTTTTATATAATTGCTTATTTATTTAAAAGCCATAGGAGTTTCTAAGAATTTTTCAACAGCTGAATGTGCAAAGTGCAAGCTTGGCCTGTCACATTCCTTATTTCTATGCAGTCTTTTTTACGTTACATTTTTGGCACAAATCTGCTGTTTTACGTATCTTAAATATCTTGTTTTCCCTTCCTTGTTGAACATTTTTGTCTTCAGTCATCTTCTGCTCTGTTGAGAATAAACCGTTTTACAGTAATCCTTGTAAACATAGCTGTAATCCTCCTCTGGATCCCCGACAAGGTAATCAATGGCCCACTGTGGAGTGTGATTGATAAACACTGGGGCTTTGGTACACTAGGATCAGCTGCTGTGTTTGAAGGGTTGCGTTTACAGGTCTGCAATTGTGACCTCAAGGTTTGTTGTTCTCTCTGGGTCCTGCAGGGAGATGTAGAGGCTGTCAAGGAACTGCTGGACCAGGGGGCTGACCCTAACCTGAAGGATAATGCTGGGTGGACACCTCTGGTAAGACTAATACAACAAGTGATGCATCTGAAAGCGTTATTTGTTGTCTGAGGAAACTCTCAATGACAACAATTGTTAGGTTAATGGTTTTTCTACACTGTCAGGTTGTTTCTTTTTCTTCCTCTGATGAAAGAGCTGTGGTGTTTTATTTTTTGATACACACATTGGTTTGTCACTCAAAGGCCTTTATGTTCACAGCAGTTTTTCTTCTCTAGTAAACCCATGCAAAATTTACATTGAGCCATTTAGTGTTTGTCTTTTCTGGTAAACCAACATGCATGCTCACTGTTTGTGCTGCTGTAATCAGTGTGCATGCAAGTTAAAAGTATATTTCCGCTTTTTTTAAAAAGTGGGGTTGTAATAAGTACAAATGACCATAAGTATAATATTTTGCAGTAGAAAGGTAGAAATGGCCATTAGTATAAAATTTGCAGTAAAGTTCTCTACCCACTGAGAAATACTGTCGCATTGCACTGCACCGAGAAACAGACAGTACACTGTTGTGAATGAGGGACAATGACTGTATTTTCACCGCCTACGTGAAGTCCCATCTCAAAATAATACACCGGTTCAAGAATACGATCTAAAATAACAATTTACAATGGATCACCTGGTTAACTGATTAATTGTTTCTCATTCACAACCGTTTACTGCCTGTGTCTCAGTGCAGCACGATTTAATTTCAAAGTGGGGGGGAGCAGAGACCTTTCTACTGCAGAAATTATATGGCCATTTGTATCTCATACCACTTCAAAAAAAAGCTGAACCATCCCTTTAAGGTTTTTGGTCTGGTTAGGGTTAGGGTCAGAGTAGTAGTAGTGTTTTCTCTTATTATGCCTCCATCCATTTATTTGTCTGTACTTAGTAGAGAATGTGACCTACTTGATTGATAAAGCACATTATACCAGAATTTAAGGTTTCTAGTCCACAGAGAGTCAAATACTGCAGGCATCAGTTGTTTTATGCATGCTGATTTAATCCCAAAATAGGAAGTTTGTGCTGTTTTAACAGTGTAGTCTTACATTACCTCCACATGACACACTGTAAAATCCTTCATTGCTGCCTGAGCACATTTTTAGTTCTAGAATGTGTTTGCCACTATCCTGCTGCAGCACGTCATCTGACTGCTTGATGTCATGATAATCCACTCAAACCTGAGTTTTCAATTTGAGTTCTGACAGTTTTCAACTGATCTTTCAAATTGCTATCATTAGGTTTAGAGACTGAGATATTCCTATTCGACTGATTGTATGTATCAGGGAAGGCAGAGGAGCTAACTGACTTGACAAACTACCATCATCTAGACCTCCCTGGCATATTTTTCCCCCAGACACACAGCATTAAGGCAACATTTTACCCATTTTGATTTTATTTGCTCATCTGATGTTGAGCCAACAGTAACTGTGTTTGTCAAGTCCAAAGCTGCAACAACTCAAACTGAAAGTAAGATGCCTGGATAACTGAGCAAATTACACATGATAAATAAAGTCAATATATTACAGTTGCACATTCTTCTCAATATTAGCTGATTCTTATTCAATTATTTATTTATTTTTCTACAAAGCATGGTGTGTGCTGCTTGGACTACTTGAGCTAAATTAAACTGAATTGGAACAAACTGAAAGGACGACAGTGTGTCTTAATCTCTCTCCCAAAAACAGCTCTCAGACTTGAGAAAAAAGTGAGAATAGACTTGATGATGATGATTATTATTATCATCATTAAACTAATGAATAAAACTCCCCATCCATGTAAATTCAAGAAAATAAGAAAAGTAGACCATGATAGCATTTGAGAATTCTCTTCTGACAATGGGGCCGTTTGTATTATTTTTTACATAACTAATGAAGTGCGATTGAACTCAAATATCTGATCGCCAGTCATGAAGTTGTTTGGCTACCTTTTTTTTTTTTTTTACATCATCCTCAAGGAAAAGATACATGTGGGATCAAAAACGTTACCATCCAAGATAATCAAATTCTTTTGAACTCTTTGAAACATCTCCCCTAGAAAAATGGCATCATCTAGGGAAAAAACTGATATTAGAGTGATTGAAAATAGATGTGAATTTAGGATCCATACAGAAAAATAAGGGTGTTTTTTTGAGCATGAGAGAGAAAAACGAGATCAAAGTGAAGCAGGATAACTTGTGAAGGTTGTTGCTCTTTGTTTTCAGCACGAGGCGTGTAACCTAGGTCACATGGCAGTTGTGGAGGTATTGGTCTCAAGGGGAGCCCTGCTGAATACACCTGGCTATGAAAACGACTCGCCACTCCATGATGCTGTGAGGAACGGACATGCAGCCATAGTCAAACTGCTGCTGCGGCATGGAGCCTCAAAGAATGTGCTGTAAGCTGCTTTAAGTGTTTTTTTTTCATTCTTCCATTTTAATGGGTTTGCAGGTGAAGTGCTACACTGAACTGCTTCTCTTTTTAACTTGTAAGTGTATGCTGCTGCAGAGACAGTTTGGCTTTTGTAAAGAGTTGCATAATGACCCATCACAAGATCAGGGTCAGACCTAAACAAGGAATATGGGTCACCATGAAGACGGCCTAGCGTACAGAAAGTAACTAACATTTTTCAATATTGTCAAAACAGTAGCAGAACTTTTACCCTGAAAAACATTAACATAGAAAAACACTTATTGTACTTTGCTCTTTAAAACTTGAGTCCATGTAGAACTGAATTAATTAGAAAAAAAGAAGAAAGAAAACATCACATATTGCTAAAATTAAAACACTTACTACTGTACACAAACTGAGCACCATCATGTGAGATGCAGCAGCCTCCAGACAAATTGGAACATGAGACATTGTCAAGTATGCTGCTGCTACGCTGTTTCTTCCTAATGTTAAAACTGTGGAAAAGGGTCTGTGCCCTTTATAAAATCAAATTTCATTGTATATGAGTAATATAGTGATCAGATTTGTTTACTGTGACATTTCTGGGCACAGTTATCATGAAGCATGGAAATTTGATTCTACCTCATCCCTAGTGTGCACTTTACTGAGTAACAGCTAAACAAAAGACCTTGACTCCAATCTTTTGTTATTTTGCTTCTCTGTATATGTAAAGAAGGCAGACAAAATGTTATGTACCTTTTAGCTGAGTAAGACAACTTGAGGAGAAACCACAACAGTATCTGAACATTATATCTAAGTTAATATTGCATATTGTATTTAATTGCACAGAGGCACTTTTTGTTGTTCTCGACTGGTACTTATTTTCCACTTCAATATATATTGAGTGCCCGTTTATCATTTATTGTACCAGGCATTCAGCCTTCTGTAATTAAGAACAGGGTGTGCATTAGTGCAGTATGGAGGTGCATAGATGTAAGAAAATCGACTGATGCTGATTAGTTGTTGGTCAATCAGTTGATGCTGCATCAGCGTTTCTGGCCAACGGACGCAGGGCAGATATGTAGCACTGTGTGCATAATGAGGGAGCGAATGCTGGTTAATCAGTGTGTTCAATAATGAGAGAGAGAATGCTGGTTAATCAGTGTGTTCAATAGAGAAGTTGATCAGCGTCATTGTTTTGGTCAGTTAGCAAATGGTTCTTTTGTCTTCATTTCATTTGATTTGCCTCTTTGCTTTGATGGGTTCTGACTGCAAAGTCTTACATTTTCTCCTTTTTACCTTTATTACTTGTCTGCAAGCCAAAGAAAACAGGCAGGGACTGGGACAGTGTGTCAGGACTCTGCAAGACGAATGCAGTCTTCACCTTGGTGGCTAAAAGCCACAGACGCATACACACACACAAGACGCAAAACAATCCCTAATGGAATGATTGGCACACAGGTCTGGGTATCGAAATACACGTTTTGCAGATTTTCATTGTTTGTCAGTCTTTCTCTGCACTTCAAGTTTGAATGATTGGACTGCATTTTGTTGTTGTTGTTGTTGTTGTTGTTGTTGTTGTTGTTGTTGTTGTTGTTGTTGTTGTTGTTGTTGTTGTTGTTGTTGTTGTATTGGCCTCATCTAAATGTGAGACAGTGAGTTCACTTTGTATCCAGCTGAAGTTTTTGACTTTGCTGAGTAGTATCAGAAATACTGAAGGAAGTCTCCTAAGAGAAGGAAATGTATAAGTGAATACTAATACGTTTTATATGGTTGACCATTCCCTGTTATCTCAAAAACAACAGGTTTAAGCATTTCTAAGAGGCTGCACAGTATACACAGCTGCGCTCCTGACTATAAGTCTCAGCCCCGTAAGCATAAATATCTACCAGTGCAGCATATTTGGACAAACAGGATAAGGCATGCAAGGTGCTACTTGATAGCATATGTTATGCTCTCAAAAATTAAGGGGCAATGTCAATACTTTGTATATTTTATACCTTGAATACTAAACTTTATTGCCCATCAGTTTCCTATTCATAGCTCAGGCTATTATATGTCACTGTTTATGTTAATATCAGTGCAGTAAGACAGTGAAATTGTCTTTATGGAAACAAAATGCCTCATACATTTGAATTAACTGTGAACTCCTAATGACTGCCCTAAGTCTAAAGCACAAAATCCATATTATATAAACCCCCATGCATACCTCACACCAAATCCATTACTGGACTATTGTTCACACAAGGTCATATAATGAACAAGGAATTACAGTCGCTGAATGTTCACGGTTGGTTATAACGCCAACACAGCATTGTCCTTAGGAGTGGAGACAGTGTGAACATTCATAAATACACAGATGAAACATTTTGATTCAGACGTTACACAAGATATTTTGTTCAGCTGGATTAATTTATCTTATATCATAAAAGGCATCCTGCAGTATTTTTGGCACTGAAAACCAGTGTGGGTCAACGCCATGCACCACTTTGTTTGTTATCATGCACGTGCACCACGGTGCATCAAAAGCATAACCATGCTGGTGACACAAAAACATATTTCTGCCAATTGTTATTACCACTGTCACAGAGATTTTCAGCGGCAGTATGCTTCAATGACAGGAAGGAAAACACAGCAATGTTCTAACAAAGGAAATGAACAAATAATCATGGATATAAACAATGCACTATAATGTAATGCCAATGGGGGTGAAATAAAATGTTTATTAGAACTCAGTGTTTACATGCAGTGGGTCTTAGAGGAAAACCTTGCATTTTTCTTGTTTACCAGAAAACTCCACGGAGCATTTAAGATGAATACGACAATAATTTCACCTTTCAGTGCACGGATGTCATTTTCTCTTTCCTTCCAGTCTTTGAAATGTACTCCTTGATGAATGCTGTCACTGTTAAAAGTTTCATCCCCCTGCCAAAATTTTTATTCACTGGACTGTTCATTTTGTTCAGTCATGACATTTGAAACATTGTTATTATCTTCAATAAGGCTATTTTTAGGAGCATCAAGTCAAGTCATTATTTGCACAGTTTGGCACCAGAGAAGGACATTTGCATAACAACAGCAGTACAGTACACAGTACCTCCACAAAGTTAAATGGAGGCGTTTGGTGAGTCACATTCTCTGTCATCAATAAAGGCTGCGTCACCCTGCTGATCCAAATATCAGGGCAAATTCAAAGTGAACTGTTTAAGACGGAAATGTAACTAATGGGGCTTTTGATTAAAAATGCATTCAGGCCTTGCCCTCTGCCTCATCAGTTGCTTGTCACGTGTTTCTATGATTAGACTTATGACTCCCTTTTAAGACTTAGTTTGGGGCTTGCATAGTTCAAAGGCTCTGTCAGCTCGTGGGTGATGTTGAGCTTGGTTTGAATTGTGAATTTTGAATTGACCTCTCATGATGCTAGTATGTGGTTCTCTATGGGGACAAAAGATGAATTTAAAAAATGCATTCATTTTTACAGAGCCAGGATAATAAGGTCTCTAAGGTGTAAAAAGGTTATTGTAATGATAATCAGAATTGGAGGTGTGTGTAGTCATGTTGTGTATTGGTAAAGAAGGGCTGTCATGTTCAAAGGGAAAGGATGCTGTTGAGGTGTGATGGAGCCACTGAACAGCTCTCTGTATCTTTGTAGAGCTTGAAATAAATATTTTATTCCCTTCCCCCCAGTTAGAGTAAGAGGTTGCATGGTTACAGTGGTGTCCACTCGAAACACCACCGCCATCCTCCCACTTGTGTACCTGAACAGAGGCTTGTGGTGTGTGTTTGTGACTTTTCCTTCTGCACAATTTTCCATGCATAATTATTTTTCTTGAGATATTATTGTCACATGCAGCTGCGTAGGGGTGTGTGTGTGTGTGTGTGCGTGTGTGCATATATAAGTGTCAGGAACATTTTATGTTTGTATTTGTATGGGGCTGGGGGTATGAATCCAAATGAAATATTTTATGGACCAGTGGACCTATTAATTGTCCCCCAGGTGTTATCTTTGCTGACGACTAATCTTTTAGTGACAACCTGCTGGGCTTGGTTCTTCTCTCATTCTCCTCTCCTCCTCCTGCGCTTTTCTTCATTCTCGTCTCATCTCCCTCTTTCCTCAAGGTGACCATAGTCGTGTCTCTTGCAGCTCTCTGAAAAAATAGCTTCAAAGTATGTATCTATAAGTTTCAATGCCCCAAAAGTGTAGTTGCAGTATAATCTCTGTGAGCCTGTATGTGTAATGCTGCTTTTGAGATGATGCTAAGCTGACATTACACCTACTGTGACTTTACAGAATCTGTAAAGAGAATGTGATTATTTGATGAACAGATAAACATATTTAATTGAGAAAGCTTAAAAAGTTGGTGTTTCTCAGTCGTGACTTGGTGTTTCTCAGTCGTGACTCAAACTTTTGATATCAGGTTTTTTTTTCTTGCAGTCAGTGTGATGTGTTGTATGTGGACATGATGACCTACGAATGAAGTAGAGAGCAGATTTCAGCTCAACCTCATATCAAACAATTATGCTCTAACAAGTGAATGACACACTTGAATGCACAGTTTCACAGAACAAGTGGGGTGTGACATTGCCAAATTGTTTTTCTCTGAGCTTTGGACTGGCAAATATTGATTTTTAATGTCCTGCTTGGCCAGTCATAAAAAAAAGAAGAAGAGATGCAGAGACTGATGAAAAGATATGAAAGAATGACCACCTTATTGGAGAATACTATGCTTTGGATTCATAATGTAGTGATTGCAGCGTCGCCTTCATGTGAGGAACCTTGGCTGTCACTGGCTGTTGTCCAGGTCAGCAACAGTTGAATAAACTGGTGTGATTAACTCCGTAGATGTACGATAAAAAAAAAAATAAGGTTGCTCATTAGCTGACAAGAGACAAGAACAAGTGTGTATGGTTTGAAAAGTGAAGCTTCTGGCTTTTTGCTTCTTTCTTGCTACTTTCTTTTTCCAAAGGAAAGAAAAAAGATTCAGATCCCTCTGAAATCTTCTCCTCTACTTTTGCTGGACAGCTTACTCTAAATGTACTTCATGTTAATTTGTTTTTGAATGATTTGTACCGCCCCACTTGAATCAAGGTGTGAGCTCTTCTGTTCGACATTTCATTTTCTCAGTTAGTCACCTTATTTTCAGCACTTAATGATTTGTCTCTTCAGAAGTGCTTGGGGAAAAAAATGTTTTCTATCAGTATTATACAAGTTTAACTAGTGTGAGATAAAATTACATTTTAAAAACTGATTGCTTATTTATCCATCAGTTCTAAAAAAAAAAAAAACAAACAAAAAAAAAAAAACTTGATACCTCAGACCAGTCATAAATAATAACAGTGACATATGACATGTACAGCTGCACCACACAGAACTTAACTGCTTGTTGTTGATGTATTTTTTGCTGAACAAATCTAATTTGATTGATCCCAAAAGAATTCAGTTTTTGTCGGTTTTTCAGTTTTTACATGTCTGACTGCCCCTGTGACCACCAGATGGTCTCCACTGATGTGAGACGCTGACACACTTTATCTTTTGAATGTTCTTCTTCACAGTAATCTGCATGGAAAGCAGCCTGCAGATTATGCAGTGAGTCTGGAGATGCTGGAGATTTTCCAGGAAGCCTCAGAGGGAACCCAATATGCTAATGCTTCTTTTAGCCCCTCAGCCGGTCTCTCTGCGGTACGTCTACGTGTCCTAAGAATTGTAATGGCTAGAGTGCTGATTTTCTTACATTATTGACCAAGGCATTTGTAAACTGTATTCATGTCCATTCTTAGGTGAGTGACTGTGTGAGGAGGGATGAAATGGTGGTGCTGCTTGCCAGCAAGCTGTCTCAGCCTGCCCAGCTTCAACTAGCCAAACTGGGACAGCTACTTGGAGGGAAGATGGCTGACACCTTTTCTGGCTCAGGTAGCGTTCAGGCGATTCAGACACAACTTTCTCAGGGGGCTTAAACTTCATCGATGTTCCAAACCAAGCATATGATATAGTTGCATATGATTGCTTTTTAATGTTGATATTTGTGACACGTGGACTCTCAGCAACACTGCAAATTAACAGCAGCTACCAGCTAATTTCTGGTACATTGGGACCATGGCTGGTAAGCTATCTCCCTGCCAAACACTATGATAGGTAATCAACAATCATTTGGATGCCACTGAAAGGTGCAGTAGATTTAGGCTAACCACCCAATGGGTTTTGTAATCATGGTAGTCTTTTGCTCTTATCATAATATTTGTTAGATTATTATACAGTATATCTACCACCATTTAGATACAGTGTTATCTGAATGGTCTTTTATGTGTTCTAAATATATGCTTACTGTCAATAACAGACTGTTACTGTACTGTAAAAGCCAGCAGTCTGTATTTGAACATTACACTCATGAAGGTTCAATAGTAACCAATAAGTACATTTGCAGCTACATCACTTACATCATTGATGTATAGCAGTTCCTTCACTGTTGCATGGTAATGGCTGGGAGAATTACAGAGAATATGTAATTGAAATCATTCCACATAAAATGTTTGGATGTAGTGTCAGGGTGATGAATAAGTACTAATGTAAAACGCAAGTGTTACTCACAACTTTTCTCCATCTGACCAAAGGACCGAAAGTTACACAGTGTCAGAAGTTTTTGCCCTGGAGATGTATTGTATTATATTATATATGTGCACTTGTCAACTGAGCTTACTTGTTGAATGAAGAGGTAATAAGGCCATATTTAAATTTTAATCAACTGATAATCATGTATCCTTGTCTGGAGTAATGTATGAAATTGAAACTGAATGACAAGTTTACCAAGCGATGACCCATTTGCCCATGGTGAAATAAGATAACATGAGCCATGCACTAAATTTATTCATAGATAGAAATAAAAAAAACCCACAACAATTGAACATAGATAGTCTGCAGTTGGGCACTAACAATTTGGTACCATGAGGACAGCTTGTGTTATCCTGTTTGAACACAAATTAGATATTCAAGCTTATGTTTTAGGGGCGAATTGTTTTGCCCAGTTGAATGTGGACATGGTCTGCTGAACCAAGCATTCACATCCCCTCAGGTTGAAATTGATCTTTGTTGTGTTTTGTATTTTCAAATCAGCTTTTTGTATTTTGGCATTTGACCAAGTATCAGCAAATAATACACTCCCATCATCCTTAGCTTGTCCTTGTGGTAACTACCAATTAGTAAATGGTAGCATGCTTACTCACTAAGCTAAAATAACATGACATTTAAACCTGTGAAACAACAGCATGTTAGCATCCAGGAATTAGCAGTGAATACACCTATGCCATATGTTCATATATTTTATATTTCAATACTGATGTTAACCATATCATCAGACTACTTTATTTTGTACTATAATAACTCAACATAAGCTGAGCCCCAACAGGTGTCTGAAGAGAAATTTTCAAGTTATATATTTAACTGAAATACAGAAGAAATAAATTAGTAATAGCTATTGAAAATGTTATCTCTCTACATGTTCAGCAATAACAGTGTATAGCAGGAAAGAGCGGCAGACATACAAGGAGGACATCAGCACACAGTAGCTCTGTGCATGTGTAACACAACTCATTTGCACCTTTTCAATTTGGTTTTTGTGTGTCTGTTTGCCTGTCTTATCCCTCCAGTGAGCCACATTGTTGTGCCAGAAGGACACATGCCCACTACCTATTCCACTCTCCTGGGTCTCCTCTCTGGCTGCTGGATTGTCAGATACAGCTGTAAGTATGGAGTGAGCCGTCGGCTGGAGCAGTTCTCTGCAGATGCTATTTTTGGATGTCATGTTAGACATTGTTGCTGTTGGAACCTGGTACCCACCTAATGCAGAGACACTTTAATCCACAGTATCCTGAATGTTGAATGAATCATCTCTTAGATTTTAAGGCATATAATAGAGATAAGAGTTCACCATGACAATGAATTACAATTATGTTTAGATATTTATTGCACTCTGTTCTTTTCAGTCTTGAAATTCATTTAGGGTAGTGGTTTTTACACTCTCTTCCCTCACTGCAGCTCAGGATAACATGAGGCAAATTTGTGAATACACCAGTATTTGGGCCAGATACAGAGATTATTTTCAGTCAGACAGTGGCGCTGGCAGCAGAGAGTACTTTGTGCATTTGAAGATGGTGAAGGCGTATTTATAATATAGTACATATAACAGTGGGGACATATCCACCCTGTGAAGCAGTAAGTGTGACGGCCTCTGTTATTTATTGCCTTAAAAGAACTGTTCATAATTTAAAAAAAAATATGCTTATTTGCTTTCTCCTACGCATTAGATGAGAGTAATTCAGTAATCAGTAATTCCCTCATATCTGCCTGCCAAGCCTGCCTTGGAAACAGGCTCCTCAGACACTCGTAAATTACATCTGAACATTGTAAAACTCTGTTCATCATGTATACAACTACTTAGACTTTTTCCAAAAAGAGTCACAGCTACTGCAGTGGTAAATGGAAACCTTTGCAATGTGTTTCTTAATCACCCATTTTTATATGGTGAAGCTATTGTGTTTGTCTGCTTCAAGGTCACATATGAAATCAGTTTACTGAGTGATTCAAGGGTGCTCTAGCCATAGAAAAAAGTATTTCCATTTGCATTTGAAGTTTAAATGTGCTGCAGTAAGGTGGCTCTTGGCATAATGTAGTATAGGACAAGTATGAAAAATCTGGGAGGTAAATATTGGACTTGAAACCACAGTACAGAGACGATTGTGCTGCACAAGGTTTTTGGAGTAGTTTTATGGGTTTTGTGTTCTACCATGGAGGTTTATTAGCTAATATGCAGTTTGTTACTTTGACATCCAATCTTTCTCAAAATGTGAGGACAAGCTTATTAATTAAACATTTACCTGGCTGCAATGAGGGATAAGGCTTATTAAAGCTTCAATGTCAATTACCCTTCAGTGCTAAACTAGTCGAAGATGTGGGCTTTCGATCGTACTGCCTCTCCTCTGCAACTTTCCAATGAAATCAGATGCTTGGAGTGGGAACTTCTAAATACAACTCTTTTTTATTTTTTACAACACATGAAATGTCTTGGGAAACATTAAAAGAACATTTTGCCACGGGTAATTTTCTGGTAAATTGTTTGTGCCTGATGCTGTGTGTGTGTGTTTGCGCACACCATCTTACATGTCTGACAGCCAAACAGAGCAGGTGGGTTACTCGGGGAAGGAATTTGGGAATCAATGCACCGCTAGGCTTCAATATCAATAGCAATGAAAAGATGGCTAGCTCTCTTTTCCTGTTTGATTTGTGCCAAGATGAGAACTTAGAAAAAAATTAGCCATTCTCAGCCAGTCTCCCTGGCATTATTGAACTAAATCAACAAGCACATATTCAGAGGAAGACGGCTTCAGGGGAAGTAAAAAGAGACTTGCTGTCAAAGAGTGTTCTGGTACCTTAGTGTGCTCTTGACTGGTGTATCCGTCAGCGGGATCTCTCCACTGTGTGCGAGCGTGTGTAGAGTAAAATGCCATCCACACTTGTCTCTGTCTCTGCCAGTAAGGCACTTCAACTTTGAATGTGTGTGGTGAGATATGCGGTTGTTTCACTGTAAAAGATTTTGTGTGTTTGGACCATATTCTGCCCTCCCCTCTCTATTCTCCACGCAGGCTGAGCACTTGACACAGCTTGTCTCCCTCGTGACAATCACTGTGCCGTCCTATCTGTCTTTGTCCTTGTGTATGTATGTGAGCACACATAAGCAGCCGAGTTCTCACTGTCACCTGCCTTTGTGCCCTATCATTGCTGGCGAGGCCAAGCCCTGGTTTACCTCTTTATCAGTCATACATTTCATTGCAGCGTGTTTTCCCTGTAAAAGTAGCTCTGGTCAGTGGTATGTTTGAAACCCATTGTGAAAGTCAGCTTCATGCTGGTGAACAAGGCTCCATCTCAGCAAGAAACAAGATTTCACTGAATTTCAGATGTCGTTTTCCTTTGGCGATTTGGGGCATGTACTTTTTAGCTTTATTTCTGAGAGGTAGATGAGGGGATGAATATCAGTCTATCAATCAAGCAGGAGGTAGGACATGTTTACCCTAGCTTAGTATGAAGTCGATAGAGAAAGAGAGAGAGAGGGAAATAAGCAGCAGGTCTCATCTAATCTCATTCTGTAGTTTTTTGGAAGTGTGAAAAGGACAGTCTTGTTGCATTTCTTTGAGCACAATAACCAGTCACCATGATTTTCTCCAGTGAGGTTGCCAGGTTTGGTACCAATGTTTGTGCCTGTGCAGAAATCACAAATATGGACATGTGCTCGCCAACTGTCTCTGGCAGTCTGCACTGTAGCAGGATGCTGCACACATTCCTGCTCTGCTATAGGTTGAACAAACAAGATACATTGTGTAAATAATCTGGCTTTAGAGGTGTTCATACAAAAATGTACTTTGGAGCCATGGAAACTGTTTCACCTCCTCCTCCTCCAGTCTTTACGCTGAGTTAGCCAAGCTAAATCTGAACTGCAGCTCCACACTTAATGCAGAGACATGAAGTATGAGATTGATCTTTTCTTGTTGTGTGATTTTCCCTCCTCCTCTCACTTTTTGCTCCCGATTTGTACTGGTGTATTTCCCAGCACTTTCGCACAGGGAGGGGGCTTCCTCCCAATAAAAGTTGAAGCTGTTTCTTTCCAACTAGACTGAAAGTGTCTTTTGGAAGTGCACAGGCCTCAGAGGAGCGGAAAGAGTGCAGGACCTTTCCTGCTTCTTTCTGTCTGTATGAAAGTAATTAGCAAACATGCTAATGCCTCTTCAGCTCTGTGCATCATCGTCCGGAGCGATTAACCCCAGTATCTCTCCTCTTCTCTGTCCAAGTCCCTGGCAGCATAAATGCACCATAAATGAAAGCTGTAATTAAAGGGGATGAAGGAATGTAATTGCCCAACATCCCATCTTCTGCAGACTGTGTGTGTGCGCATGTGTATGTGTGTAATTTTCTGTTTGATGGCAGGGACTATATTATGACAAGGTGTACACACAGACCCACACACACACACACTTTTACCCTAATCTATTCTTGTAACGGTATCTTGCAGCTGGAAGCAACAGTGTGGAACACTAAACTGCAACTGAAGATGTAATGAATTTCAAGGTTGTGTGGGTGTGGCGAAATGTAGATACCTTGCAGATGAGTATTAGCCTGTGGGAGTGTTTGCATCTGTCATGGCTGGAAATGTTGTGAGAAGTCTCTGCACTGCAAATCTGTGTTCAGACCAAGTCTAATGCTCAGGTCTATGTGACATCCTTTATACATTTTCCTCAAACCAAATCTAGTTTCAACATGTTTAGACATATCAAATCTAAAATGTGAGCTTGGATTTTTTAAATATACCCCCATCATGTAATAACATGCTTACTAAGAAAAGCGGCACCACGGTGTGTTCAGAGGCTGTTGTTTTTCATCTATGACAGTAACAGGGTCATTGAAATGTGTGATTTTTTTTCTACCCCCTCCATATCTGCCTGTACTTTTTAAGAAAACTTTTCTATCCTTAGAGATGCTTTTCTTCAGGATGCAGAACAAAGTTCTTCTCTAACTCAAAAAGTGCCATGATGTTGGCTGTCACATAGTTCCAATTTGACTCTGTAAAACCTCTGGAGACGAGAGAAAGAGATGATGCTCGAGTACCGCTTTAAACCCGAGATGCTTAAAACGAGGGTTGCATCATTAACTCCATCATGCTGTGGGCATCTTTCGCTGTCAACAATCACAGCTTTGCCAATACTTGAAATCTTCCAAGTCGCTCAGATAAAAACAGACATAAGCTTTGTCATCCTCTGTTTGCAATTGCTGTGTCACACTCTTTCAAGTCAACATAATTAGCTGTAGCTTTATTCATTTATCCCTCTCTCTCTCTCTCTCTCTCTCTCTGTGTCTCTATCTGTCTCTGTCTCTCTGTCTGATGCCAGGGGTGGAGGCATGTCTGCAGGCAGGCAAGTGGATGCCCGAAACTGAGCACGAAGCAGGAGAAGGCCCCGAGCGCAGTCGTGCCAACAGATGTAGCTTGGTAAATGAGACACAAACAAACAAATATGTGAAAAGATGCATATAGATCGTCTAGACCTTCTGTCCTTGGGAAAATAATTTGTTTTTCTAAGCAGCAGTGTGTGGTTGTTCTTCAGCAGTACATATGCCATTAAAAGTAAACACTTTTTTATGTTTTGAAACCATGATGCATGATGTAATTGGCTTTTTTTTTTCTATATTTATTTTTTTCAGTTTAATAGATGAGTAAAATTTAAGAGAGTTCTGCTTTTTCACCATAACAAAATGGGAAAGTGTGAAAATCTTTGATTGCGCAGTCAACCATTTTAGACAAACAGTTGCAGAAAGAGGAATGATGATTCTCTTCAGCTCGACCTCTAAGCTTTGTGAGGGTAGCAAGTAAATAGGGTGCAGCAAAATCCTTGTGGTACAGTAAAACCTGCTGCAGTTTGTACAGGAAGTGCAAATTGAGAGAGAATTTCTTTTTTTAGAAAGACAAAAACCAGAATGCAAAATGATACAGGAATGGCTTCAAACCAACAACACTAGTGCTGTGCAGTAACCAAGCCAAAGTCATGACTTTGGTCTTGACAAAGAAATTTGTGGCAGTGCTTGAAAATTGCTGCTCACTCACTAGTCACCGTGAAACTTTTTGTTAAGAAGAATAGAGACGTCATTGTCCAGATGGAAGAGCTGATGTGTTTTCTGATAAAGGGCCTCCACCAAATATTGTCTGAAATGTCTGCTTTAGCTACTGTAGTTTAGATAAAACTATAGAAACCTTATAACATAACCTTTTCATTTGCACATAACTTGTGTTGATACTAACTGTGACTCATTGTGGCAAAGCATGCCCAAATAATGCAATAAATGTTCATTGCTCAGTAGGAATACCTGACATTGTGAATACCTATTTGTTCACTGAAGTGTAACAGCCCCTTTCAGAGGCACAAGAAGCTGATGAACACAGTTTGTTTTACCTCTGGTCATGGTCTTCAGTAGATTTAAGATGTACCCATTGTTGGTTTTCTTCTGTTTTCTTCCTTCCAAATAAACATGTCCAACTACGCAGTGTTCTAGAAAAACAATAACAACATCAATCTTAATCACAAAGAAGTGAAATCAAACCGAAGCGTAGTCAAAGAACCGTCTTACTGGAAACTCTTGAGAGAGCCAATTTACACCCCAAAACAGTTGAGTTCATTGATGCTGTGAATAGAACAGTCTCCAGTGGCCTAATTCACTGCTGTTTTAAACATCAATGCTAAGTGGTTCTGAGTTTGTCTGGAGAGTGGTGCTGATAAAAATGTCTTCTGGCTCTGCAGTAAAGAAGTAAATACAAAGCGTCCACACAGACTATTGGTAATATGAGAGCCTAGATTCAGTGGCAAAGAAATTATTCAGCATTTAACTTCATCATAAACAATAGGGCAGGCTTTAATCCTACTGCCACTGTTCTCACAAGGACCGAGGTTTTATCCTCGTGTTGGCACAGTGACTAACATTTTTAATGGAGGAAGATAATAGACACCAGGGCTTTTCTCTTCTCAGTTGTGCTTTTGATGCATGAGAGGGTATTAGTTTTGAGCAAGGTTGACGAAATGATCAAATTTCCACTAATGTTTCAATTTCTTCCTTCTGATCATTCATCTTTTGTAGCTTCCTCCGCTTTTCGATGGCTGTTTCTTCTTCCTTCTGGGATCCTTTAAGGCGCCTGCCAAAGATGAGCTCACCAAGCTGCTCCGGGAGGGAGGGGGTCAGCTCCTGAGCCGGCAGCCAAAGCCCGACAGCGATGTGACACAAACCCTGAACGCCGCTGCCTACCACGCCTTGCCAGACTCTGACCAGGCGCTCTGCACCCAGTACATCATCTTTGACCCCCAAGGGCCTCACAAACCCTCAGTGGTCAGACGAGGCAAGGTATGGTCAGCTCCCTCCACCTGGATTATCAAGTGCATTGCAGCCTTCCAGCTTCTTCCTGTACCAGACCCTCAATAACTGGACTGAGGACTTTTTACACTGAGTGGTGATTCTGCACCGTCACATCTTATTACATGATAATGGGTCTTTTCCTTTTTAATTATATTTTCATTGAGACGACATGATGCACATAAACAACAATTAAAACAATTATGTTGCTGTAGCTAAACTAAAAGCAAAATGCTTAATTCTCTTGTCTTTTCTTGACATCTTTTGTCTCATTCATATTAATAAGATGCCACAAACTGCCTGAACTGACTCTGACTTAATGTGAAAGAACAGCTCTCTGTTGAAAACCTCTAACCATGTCTCTAAGGTTAAACCCAGCTACCCTCTGACGGAAACTCATGACCATAGGTTGCTGTTAGAAATTAGATTGAATGGTTAATTACTCCCTTGAACATCTGCATGTCTGCACATGCAGCTGCAACCTCTCTGGCTGTCATTAAAGCAGCTATTTAAGTGTTCTCTGCCGTCCAGCCACAGTTTCTTGCCGGGAGCAGGTGGTGGTCATTTGACAAGAGCTTTGGCCAATGCTGTGTTTACAGAACAAGCAATTTTAATAGGCCATCTGAGCAGCGCTACGTCTTCAGGGCAGACAGGACACTACAGCTAGTCACTATCAGAAAATGACAGGACAGATGAACTTGCGACAGCAACGTTTCTTCTCGCCCGAACAGTAAACAAGTGTTTATGCTAACATTGCATATGTAGTAAAAACAAACCTTACAAATAGTGTCTTTAAACATTTTTAAAGCACTGAACGTTATTATGCAAACGTTGCGTTAATTCAGCATTTCATTTACGTCATTTGGACTTCCCTCTTAGATTAATGTGTTGTGTCCATCTAATGAGTGGTTTTAGAGGAGAATTGCATTCTATAATCAGTGCAAGGTTTTACCAGGCAGAGATAATTATCTAATTATCTAATTGAGAAGGCCTGTTTGATACAAATGGAGGGAGTGTGTTCCTGAAAAAGATCGATGGACATTCGATATAAAGTATAGCATAGGAAAAACAAAGCAGTTAATTGTTCTGTCACAGTCCTGGCACTTGCTGTAAGGAAGAAGCTAAACTTTTCTTTTGTGTCCATTAGGTGTGTGTGTGTATGTGTGTGTGTGTGCGTGCCTGTCTGCGTGTGTGCGTTTATGTTCCCCACCACCAACCCTGGTCTGCAGGTATGTGTGCTTTAAGAGGTCTTCCACTGGCCATCCCCCAAGATGGGATTCAATGGGATTAGTCAGGGATGCACCTAATTGCTATTGATTGCTATGTGCTGCATAAAATTGCTTCCCTTTTCTTGTCCACGCTGGGAGGTGGGAGAAGGCAATTAGCAGTGTGGACAAGATAGAAGCCCAGACTGCCTTGTAATGAAATAGAAAGGAGGAATGAACCTGTGAGTAATGCCCTTGAACTCACTGAGCATTACAAAACCATTAGGTACTGGTATCTTCTTTTTTTCTCCCAGAGAGCTTTGAGCCAGAATACAGTAATTCTATTTATTTGGATATGTTCCTCTTATAGTTCAGATTGTGTGGAGCTGTGGAGATGTGCTGTGTCGTAAGGTTTTACGTCATGTATTATTTGTTGTCTCTTACACAGTTGTACTAAAGAGGATATGGCAGAATTTAAGGGGATTTGCTCAACAGCAGTATCCTCTGATGTAGAATTAAGTTTCACCTAACATGCAGCTACATGTACCACCATACAAAAAAAGGGTTGTGACAGCACTCACTTTTCAAACTTTTTAATTCATAAAAACTGCTCGGCAGCAAGACACGGACGCGTTTCGGCCAACGCTGAGGACGGCTGTTGGCTGAGGACGGCTGTTGGCCGAAACACGCACATAAGTTTAAGTTTGAGACTGAAAAGTGAGTGCTGTCACATCCCTTTTTTTGTATTTGATTTTTCTGGACTGGCACCCAATTCACTGATTTATACGTCGAGTTGAGCGCGCCGAGTCCACTGATTACCTACATGTACCACCATATTCAGGCACCAAGAAATGCTCTTTTTCACACTATAGGATTGCACATTTTTCAGTGGTTGATAGCTTTGTGTCTTCATGTGATCCTAGGTGATCAAACATCAGAAGATCACAGATGATGAACAACAACAACAAAAAAGAAATCCACACTCGCTTTTGCCGAATCACACTTTTTTCAGGTCTATTTAACAAAATAGTTTTTGTCTTGATGAATAATACACATTTCTTATTAATGTTGTTTTTTTGTTTTTTTTATACTCCACCTCAGATTTCAGAATACACATTATATGTTTGAGGATATTTACATATGAACAACATGAGGAGCACCAAGGGTTGTGTAACTTTTGAAATTTGGACCCTTTGTCGCTTGTACAATTTAGGGTCAAGCTGTGCGAGCATATATTCACATACAACCAAAGATGCTTTTCATTTTAAAAATGTCAAATTTGTTATAGAAATGATACCATAACACATCTGAGCGTCGCATGAACAGACCCTTGGTGCCCCAGAAACTAATACAACTGATTGTATAATAACAGTGTTTCTCTCTTTCTATTCCAGATAGTACTCTGTGTTGGTTTTCAGGCACACTTTATGTAACAGTATTGTTGCTGAACAAAAACATAAAGAAGGAAAAAATAAACAATCTTTCATAGTCTCCAGCTACAGTAAGTCGGTGTCTCGTGGAAAGTACGAGCGTTTTACCTTTACAAAATGCCCATGTACAAGCCTGCATTTTGGATGATGAGTGAACAGATGGGGTCATCTGAATAGACATTCACAGACATACGTAAATACTCTCTCTTTCTTGGCAGAAATCGAACAAAGACAAACTGTGCTGTTGATTTGTCCTTGAAACTGTCCAGCTTCACATATTTGCGAGGAGAAATGACATTTCCTCTAGTCTGCCCAGGCAAAGTCTCTCTCTGAGCCACATAAACACCTCTTGTGTTTTAGAAATACAACCCATTTCCTCACCTGGCAAACACAAACATCTACTGTTTGTTATACCAGGTGGATCCCGACTGATCCTCTTTAGTTCTCAATGAGAGCAATGGAGGTCATTTTTATAACAACTGTTCAATAAATGCAGTTTCCTACAGCGCAGTGCAGCCTATGCACCAGTACAGTCGTGCTGCATGCCTGCATCTCATTTGCTGGAATGAAAAGATTCTTCCACAGTTTTTTTTTACCGTACTACCTGCTCTGAATATATGATTTGATTATTTGATCTTATATCTCCCTTTTTTTTCTTCTTCTTCGTCTTCTTCCCACTAGCAGCCTGAATCACAGCTCTGTTGAGCGTGATCTTGGTCTGGATGGTTTGAATTTCTGTTGACACCCACCACCTCAACCTCCTTATCCAGTTGATGAAAGCAGCTTATAAAATTAAGCAGATAAGCAGCCATGGCTCCCCCAAGTTAGCAGCATACCACAGAAGCTGTATCACACAACTATTACACAGTACAATGAGTTGCAATGTCACAAAGATCAATTTGCCTCGTTCTCTCTATCTGCCATTTTTGCTGCTTCTTCATCCAAAAAACCAAAAAGAAAAATCTCTGTCTCAATCTGTGAATTCAAATCTGTATTTGTTGCTGCGATTGAACCGTCTTTGTCCTCCAATTCCTACTAATTCAACCAGCTGTAACACTATGGCTGAATTTAGTTAATACGGAGCAGTAAACCATTGCACAGAGGAGTGCAAACAAAGTAGCACTTAAAGCAGTCTGGGCTGTCCATGCAGCATGAAGCCAAAGGCCATGCTTTGTGAATTTTATCTGCAACAGTAGCAATAAGGCATCAGTGGTGGCAGCAATGCCTCTGAGCCCTGTCACCTGGCACTCTTGTTTCAGTCTTGTCTGGTACCCAGTAAAATAATTCCAATATATTTTTCAGGGTTTTACATGTATAGGCTGAATATTCTGTGACATTTAAAGTAATTAAGATGAATGAAGCTCTTTTATTTATCCCACAAAATGTCTGGAGCAGAGAGGCTGTGATTGATAAACCATAGATGTCAGTTTTGTTTTATGAGTCTGCAGACCTCAAACTAGATAGATGAGGTCTGTCTGTTCACACTGAAAGACACTAAATCACTGTAGCTAAATGATGAAAATGACTCAGGTTCCCATTGTTGCCCCTAAGATTGGACTCCACCCACGTTCTTTCACTTCTACGATTCCTCCACCACCCAGGTGCTGCAGTTTGAGACCATGCAGCACACTTTGTTGAGTGTGAAATTCTTCTAAAAATTAGTTTTAGTGCCTTTTAAAGTAATATAGCTCTTTAGTCATTGGTCTTTATCCTATGCTCATTTCTGTCTCATTACAGAGTGCCGGGAGCTGCTATTAAGCAGCCCATCCATCACCGCCCAGAAATAGGGTCTAAAAGGTTAACAGCTACGGATTTTCTAGAAATGGAATAAATTCTAGTGATGAATGGCATGGGCTTACTTGAATTCACCTTTGAATTAATGACCAGTATTTATCATCCCCAAAACATCATGTTTTAGGCCCTGGTTGGGTGCTTTTTCTTCCAGACTGGACCACTTGACGAGCACTGTGGTCTGGGAAAATATCAAAACCATATATTAACTTGTCTCTATCTTTTAGCCCTGGCCTTTAGCCACACCACAGTGGATGGGCTGTTCTTACATATCAGGAAGGGGAGGAGACTGGAGACTGATTAAATAATCTATAACACTGGGATAATTTAACAGCTTTGTATCTGAAATGACCCTTTTGGGTTGGAGTGCTTTGCTGGGTGTAGACCAACATACTGTGCCTATGAGACTGCCGATGAATGGGGTGCTTGCGTATATTCACGTGGACACTGTGCATGTGAATGCTCCTTAAGAGCATTTAGACATGTGCAGATCCCCCCCTTTTGTTTGCCTTGTTGTCGAGTGCGCCCAGCATGCAGGCTGCGGCAGCACCAAGCACCCAGCTGGAGAATTTATCACAGAATACTCCTTGATTAAGGGAAATTAAAGCGGGCTGCTCTTGGCTCGCTAATTGCTTTGATAACAAGTTCAAGCAGTTAGTTAGTGGGAATATTTCGGAGGATATGGACCTCTGAGAGAAAACAATAATGACAATTAAGCCGGAAGGGGCTGCACGAACTTGTTGTTTTGATTCAGTGTTGCAGAATTTTCCATTTACCCCTTGAAGTATTTGAAAAAGTACTTCCCTTTGTTGTTGGCTGCCATCTCTCCTGTTCTTCCGCTAATTCAGTAGTACCAACTTACCTTACCTGTGCTGCAGTAATATCCAGATGTGACTCAAAACCACATTATGATAATCAATAAAATCTCTGTCTTGGGGTTTTATAGCAGTGTATAAAATTCAGAGTAGCGTCATCTAAGTGTTAAAGGTGATTTCCCCCTATAGTGATAAACAGTCTTATGAAGACACAAACATTTATGTGTGATGTGCATTTTGTAAACAAGCTCTTAAGAGTGAAATAGTGAAACTCAAACACAGCTTTACAGTGCTTTCACCAGAGTCAAACCTCATATGACCAAAACAAAAAAAGCGCTGTTAAGTGTGCTTACGGTTTGTTTTTCCTGCTGTTGGATTTTTACAACACCTGCGTGATTGTGACAGACAGACAAGCAGATGACATACATACAGAAATCAACATGAGCAATTCAATATTGCCACTGGTTAGGAAAGAGTTCCAGGAGCTTAGAAACTTCTTGTGTGAGAGCAGCAAGTCAAGCAAGTCAACTTCTGAAAATATATAGGACGATTAAAACTTGTTGGGTGGAAACAGCCACGAGACAAGTTCCATCGTCTTCTCGGTGGCTACATTTGTGTTTGTGTGAAGCTTGTGAGAGTGTCTCCTCGATACTTCGCTGTCTCAGGTAACTTAGGAATTGTGCTCCTGCCCTGCCAATCATACAAAATGGTGCAGTAGGCAGGGCCTTGCCTGAGCTTTTCCACCATCCCCGGTGGAGTCTCTCTATGACAACGACTGGCCATTGAGGCACTCCCGCCGCAAGCACTGCGCCGGCTTCCACCAGTCTCCGTTGTGGCAGCGGCAGATGGTGCAGTCGTCCACCTTTACTTCAATTCCGGCTGGGATGATCGTTGTTCCAGCAAAGCAATTTGGACCTGCCGCATGGGAAGGGAGAGAAAGACAGGAAAGAAGGAATGAGAATGACAAGAAGTGGATGTGGCTCTCCTGAGAACCCCTCTTTTCGGAGGGGTGGTGGAGTGATGCAGAGAGCTGCAGGGAGTTAGGGGAGTCAGAGCAGACGTACAGATCTTTTCACGGGCATGCACCGATGGGCTTGTTTTTGCAACACTAAAGCGCTTTTGTTAGTCTCCCCTTCTCCCTCGACATGGAGCGCTTTGCATCCTAATGCACCGTGAGCAGAGAAGCCTGCCAGGCGCTGGCTTGGCAGTACAGAGAGGCTGGAGTACAGAGAGAGAGACAGAGGAAGAGAGAGAGAAAGCTGCTTTGAGAGGCAGTAGGGAGAATGGTGTTAATCACTTCAGTCTGTATGAAAAGGCCACAGAACTCCTTAGCAATTCCTAACAGAATTTTTTTTTTCCACGCACACTGTACTGACTTCCAAAACAATGAAGATTAATTTTGACATCTGATTTATCCTTAAAACACTGTAGGATTTACTTGCATGGATTCCCCTTTTTGTTGATAAGATTCCTCTAATTCTGAAGTGTTTGATTCTGCACCACTGGAACACCTCACAGTCATCTATTTGATCATCTCCAATACATGGCAGATGGAGAGACGGATTAGCTGGGGTACATTTTAGGTTCTGTACTCAAGGAAACCAAAAACTTGGTTACCTTTGAGAGAATGCAGCACATTCATTATTGGTAAACACCACCTGATATTATTACATCTAATTTGTTACTATCTGCCGGAGGGTGAGTTGAGGCTGTGTATCTTTTCCTCTGCCTCTTGAGACAGAAGAGCCAGAAGGTGCCAGGAATTTTGCCCATGTTTTAATCATTTAAATGAAGCAATCAGCCGCCCAATTGGTGTGACGGTGACTTTGGATTGCTCTCAGTAGTCGGCTCTGTAAAACCTGCCAGATTCAAAAACTCCTCTGTGAGGAGTCATAAAAAACTCATATGTCTCATAACTCTAGAAGACACAGTAGCTTTCACAGCCAGAATTCATGGACATCTTAGTGCCCAGTGAATGTGATTTAGTATGGGCTGACTTAATGCTATCAGTGTGAATGTGAAACGGTATGTGTTGCCTATCCGAGCAGCCCAGATACATACGATAACACCTGGGCCACAGGCCAGTTGCATGCAAATCTACTCCACTACTCCATTTGTACACGCTAGAGCCCTTTTTCACAGAAGACATTTCGACATGTCACAGTGGGTGAGAAAAGCAAAGGTGTAATTAATAAAATAAATGATGGCTGAACTCCATTAAGCCTACGTGGTATTGTGCACGCTGCCTTTGCAAATGCATATCAAAACCAGCCAGCCATTAAAAAATCCTGTGAACGTTTTTATGGTAATGCACGCTAAATAATCACGATCTTGGCTAAATCCTGAAAAAGCCACAATGACTAAAAAGCTTGAGATGAGGCATGCCGCCATTTAACTAAGACCAGAGGATAGACAAACTGGGTTGGCAATGACTGCAAATAAGGTGGAGGAGACCAGACTATCCGTGCAAACCTGACAATCAAACCTGCTGGCTACCAAGTATCCCCATCTTTTGCCTCATCATAGATGAGTGTCCCATGCTTTATTCTGACCTGATGAATCCTTTGAGCTTTGAGCTTAGAGGAGACATTGTGAGCGCTTGCCAAGTCTTAACTCTCATTGATCTGCCTCTGGATGGCTGGCACAGGTTACAGGACAAACTCAGTAGAGGTTGATGGGGGTAGAGGGTGACTGGTGCTGCTGCCAAGTGTGATTGTTTATGGCCAGACAGATTCAGAGCCACAAGGACACGGTTTCAGCTACCTGTCACCACTCAAAGGATACACGGTCACTCATCCGAACCTGTGATCAATTCATGGCCAATAAAATTTAGTGAAGTCAGAAAATGTTTGTCCTCTGTCAAAACTGTCCCAGCACATCATAGTCTCCCTGACTACAGATTAAGGAGTAAATGCATATTAGGCCTCATTACAGTCTCTTTGGCTCGAATAGGATTCTTGCCTGAAGGAAAGAAATTATTCATACAAATTCACCTGCTTCATTCACCTAATTCAGCTTGTCCACCGAATTTGATTCTCAATGTTATTCAACTGTAGCGAGCTCTATAGCACAGCTACTCAATGATATGTCTATCAAAAAAATCACAATGACAGCCCTCCTCTGGCAGATCTATAAATAGTTTAATCCGATTGTGCTAAGAAGACGCTGCCCATTTTCAGACTACTACTTATCATTTTCATCATGAGAATTATATAATTACATGTATCCCCCGATGCTTTTACAGTATGTAATTCATGATAACGATTACAGCTGAATCAGTCGGACTCATTGAATGTGAAGCTCAGAGATAAGCACTCCCACTGGCTGACTACTCCATTGTGTTGCCTTCTGCTCTCTGTTGCTGTTTAGTAACACCAAGAAGCAGACATACTAAAAAGCTACATTCCTATGATGGAGGGCTTTGACAAAAAAGTTGATGTGGTCATTTGCAGGTTAAAATTTGTATAATATTATATATAGATTATATATAGATAAGTGAAACATTGAAATGTAGTTAAGACCTGTCTCACATGACTTAACAACCACATATATGATCTATCCCTATTTTAACCCAAATGTTACCTAAGATATAATATCAATCAGGCGAGCCCTTGTCAATCCTGACTGGTTTTCGATATTTAAACAACCCAAATACTCTTCTTTAACAGTATGAGAATGAGTGGGTTCAGCTACCTTTCACCCTCGCTGGAACAGTGCAAATGCAGTGTGGCGATACTACAGCTGAACCTCCTACACTGCAGAGATTGTCTGCAGATGCAACAGTAGTGTCAATCATGACACCGAGTAACCCAGCAGATGTACAGTAATCCATACAGAATATGCTTCTTTACCTCTGGAACTAGACTGTCGCAAGATCTTGTGAGATCAACATCTCGGAGTCTCACATTTTGGGTTTTGGATAAATCTCCCTCCACCATAAGAGGAGGATGTGAAAAGTAGATATAACACTTTCATCTATTGTGTTTTGAAATGTTTAGCTGTCAGTGATTTAACAAGCTTTTCCAGCTTTTAATGTTCTCAACAGTCTGGTCTATGACCCATATCAGCTCCAGCTGTAATTAGCATTTAGTGCAAGACATTTAATGTTTTAAACATTTTGAGGATGTTGATATTATAACCTGCATGTTAGTATGGTGATATTAGCATTTAGCTCAAAGTGCATTCCCACAGAGCATGGCTGCAAAATGAGAAAAAACTAAAGTTTAACTGAAAAATGTGTCACAATATAAAAACCTGTGGCATAAGGTTAAATGACTGTGGTTAGACCCACCGCAAACTGTTGCTATATTTGTACAATACATTAGTACAGTCTTGTTTTCCTTCCCTGCTAAAAGAAAATATATTAAGTGCACAAAACACATTGGCGTTTTAAAAGTACCGTTCTCATTTCACATAGGCTACCCATAACTCTAATTATTTGACACCAGCACTTGCCGCAGATAAAGTAAAAGACAAATGGGGGCACATATAGTGAAAGTCTTTGTTTCATAGTTCCCTGTCCCTTGGCCAAAAATGAGAACTAAACAGTATTCCTCCATTGTCTCCCCCCAGTCCTCAGTCATCCACTCCCATAGAGACTTATCTGGCTGCCAGAGCCTGACCAGGCGCCCTTGGGGAGCCTGGAAACGGCAGGCCTACCCTGAAATGCCAAGGGTGTCACTGTGTCCTGTCAGCCTGGATTAGCGCTCTCCTAGCAGCTTCAGCAGCCTTGTTAGTGTGGGTGTTTTTTTTATGTGTGTGAGTGTTGAAGTAAAAGAAAGAACGCAAGGGAGATGAAGAGAATGAGAGAAAATGTGCGGGGGAAAAAGTGGGTAGTTGTGGTGAAATGGCCATTTAGTATCTGCCTCAACCTGAATCTCTTTTTTTATTTATCAGTCAGCCTCTGCTTGGAATAGGGAAAAACAGTTCAGGAAATACATATTGACTGCTTTCAAAGGGGATACTAAATTGTTTCTCCATTTGAGGCGTGGCACTTGAAATAATGAGAAGACTGAATGCAGTAAACAAGGCATCAGAGTACATCTTATTGTTTATCAGGTTTTCAATTGAGCTCAAGAAAACTTTCTTTGCCAGCTCTCTAATTACCAGGCGTCTTTGATGTTGGTGTGATAAAATGACACAAGTAAAGACCTTTGATTTTGAGCAGTGCAGTGGCCAGTTTTGTCTTTGCTCTTAATATTGACCCACATGCACTGCTTGATGTTGATCAGCTAGGATCACATTGCAGACGAGTAGTTACAGTACTTTTGTCATAAAGCGCCATCTGTCCCTCAGGATTGATGCTGGCAAAGGGACATCGCCCACCTTGCCTTGTAAATAGCCAATGAACCATAGGAATCCTATAATTCTAATTTAGGGATTGGCTGTGTGTGACAAGGGCACCAGGGCACTGTGAGATAAAAGGCTCTCTGAGGACCCATTAGTTCGTCCCACCATGCCTTTAATCAATGGGCTAATGTTTACTCTGCTTAGTGTGTCATTTATAATTAAAACTAGTACTGCTCATTAGTGTACAACGGGCCCAAGGTAATAATTTTAATTCATAAAACATCAATTACATCCTCATCCTCTGAAGGCGCGGTCATCAAATGGCGATACCACAGATAAACTTTCCATCATTGGTTTAATGAAAATTTAATTTCCAGACGAGATGAGTGTTTACCGTTTTTACAGATGGGGCAGCACTGCTCCGGCTCATACACAGGGTTGACACACTCTGGGACGGCACAGTCGGACACCACACAGTGCACCTCATTATTTGGTTCGCAGCGGCACCATTCACAGGGTGACGGCTGTGGGCAGAAGGGGGAGGAAAAACAGCGAATCGAGGTTAGATGATTCAGTAGGTTTCACCTGTGTGTGTGCGTGTGTGTCTGTGTGGGGGTGGGTGGGTTGAATGTGTGTGTAGTTGTGACTAACAACTGATCAGCTGAAGAAACAGTCTGGTCCTATCATATCCTCACACATCATCCATATGTGCTGATATTTTCCAATTAGAAATACTTGTATTATAAGATGCATCTCACACTGTCTTGGCAAACAAAGAAACAAATTGATAAATTATTCACAAAGCCAGTTTTATTAGGCTACTTGCATACTTAATACACAGAGCCTGTAGCTGACTTTCAATAGAATCACTGGAAATAACTAATGAGGGGTTTTATAAAGTGTTGTTCATGATATTTAGTATTTTGGTGCATTCTGCTCCAGCCTGCCTCAGGAAACAGTTCAGAGACTTATCTCACCACCTCTGCAACATGTAAATCAGTGCAATGCAGCTCCCTTTTTCTCTTCCGCCACTTTCTTAAGTCTATCTGTACAAAGCCTCTTGACCGGAAAATGAACTGTAATGCAATTATATGGAGTGGAAAAATACAAACTGTTTCCAAATCATGAAAGGTCAACTGTTCATCGTCCTACATTTTTCTCCCTGCTCAGTGTAGTAAACATTCTTTTGAGGACCTCTCTGCACCAAGCATGCTCTCTCAGTGACTCTGTATACGGTAACAGCAGAGAGTCAAATCTCCCATGATCACTTTCTTTGGTAGATAGGTTAATGTATGTGGAGAGTTCAGCTGAGTCACAATTACAGTGGGTAAGTTCATCTTTTAAAAGGTTTAAACTAGTCCAGAACTTTCCCTAATTGTAGCCCTCCACACATAAAGTGGCCAAAAGCTAAAATACAATCAATGAGTTACTGTGCATATGCGGGATACACCGATCAGGCATAACATATGACCGCTGACAGGTCAAGTGAATAACACTTCATCATGGCCCCTGTTAGTTGGGGGGATATAATAGGCAGTGAGAGAACATTTTGTTCTCAAAGTTGATTTGTTAGGTCAAGGTCAAGTGTAAGGATTAG
This sequence comes from Decapterus maruadsi, assembly GCA_030347415.2. NCBI lineage: Eukaryota > Metazoa > Chordata > Actinopteri > Carangiformes > Carangidae > Decapterus > Decapterus maruadsi. The sequence goes on along the minus strand of CM064902.1, from coordinate 12,138,411 downwards.
AGCCAGTTTGACAGGGCATTGTGACGGCTAGACGACTGGGTCAGGGCTTCTCAAAAACTGCAGCTCTTGTGGGGTGTTTCCGGTCTGCAGTGGGGTCAATATCTATCAAAAGTGATGAACTGGCGACAAGGTCATTGGTGGCCAAGGCCCATTGATACACGTGGGGCGCGTAGGCTGGTCCATGTGGTCCGATCGAACGGACAAGCTACTGTTGCTCAAAAGGCTGAAGCAGTCAACCAACACAGGTGCCAGGTGGTCATGATGTTATGCCTTTTTTTTTTTAATTGTCAAATATTTGAAAATGACTCTTTGAGGAGACTAATACATTTGAAGGAATAGCTTTGCATTTAAGGAAAATGACTTACTCATTCTCAAGAGTTAGATGAAAAGATCTATTGTCACCTGTGTTGTGACGATGTGTCTGTTTTCTCCATTCTTTATCAACACATGATGTGCTTATTTGTGAGCTTTAGATGTGCTGCTCCTAAGCCAACCAGCCATTCAGCTCCAAGACAGACATGAAAGTAGTTCTCAACTAATTCCAATGACAAAAGAAGCCTTCCTCACCAAAATAAAGAACTACTGCTGTAAATGCTAGACGTTGTGCTTTGAAATTAATGATTTTGTTTTTCTTATTATGCCATCAACTGTCCCAAATGCATTAGTTCGAGAACGTTTTCTTCATTTCCATCTAGTAGAGACAAATTGAATTGTAGTAATGACAGCAATAATTTTACTGTTCACAATCCAGTTTTCTTTAGAGATAAGTGAAGTGACTGTGGTAATCCTGGAGGCCTCCTTGTGACTTTCATCAGCCAATTTTGCCATACTGCATTAAGTGGTACAAAAGGGAAAGTGTCAGACATGTATATTTATTAGGATTTATGCAGTCTGGATGCACTGCAGCCACAAATTGGGTATGAACAACATTTAGAGATGGAGATTGGTAAACAGTAGAAAGGAAAATGAGCACTTCTAATTGTGGTCATACTGCCTGATCTTAGAACAGTTTCCAGTATGTTTGTGGTAGATTGAGATGTCCAAAGGCTCCTGTGAGGATCAGATCAGGCACAAACTAAGACTGCTTCCTTTCCTTATATATCAGTTTCCCTCCCTGAGGTAGAAACCTGCCTCAACTGTTTATTAGATACAGTTGAATTCATGTCAGACAACTGTCCAGTGGGATAAAAAACTAGGATGCGGAACCATCTATGTGATATTATATTTATAGAGGACAACAAAAAGTTAGTCAGATTTAAGATCACGTCCCTTACAAGGGAATTAATAAGTGCAAGAGCAGCGACTGCATTTAAGTGTGGAAGTGTCTGTGACTTGTTTGTGTCTTGGTATAAAAAGCCGTATTCTGTGTCTCTGCTTTAAAAGATTCACACTCCAACTGATGTTGATGGGATATTTCTTCTTATTCAATATGTCTGTTGCATATTTTAGATTCACCAGCCTCTGATGTAAAAAAAAAAAAAAACAGTCCCAAGGCTTTTCCCTTTTCAGTTGAAGCTGCACTTAAATGATAAAGGCTTTTAAGAAATACCTATAGATGACATCAGAACTTATACGTTGAACTACCTCTCATTATAAATCTCAGTCATATCTTACCCACACAAGGAGTCAACACAAGTCTACCCATAAAAACAAACCACTGCAGGAATATATCTCTTCCACACAGTTTAACACCCTTACATTTATCCGTCCTTCTGTCAGTTTGAGGGCTCATACAGAAATGTACCAATTATACCGAAAGATGGAGTCTCATACATATGGATGATGGACTACATTTTGTCAGCCTGACAGGCATAACCTGTGGGGGCAGGAAAGGTGGGATTCGGGGTCAGTAGAGGAGCATATAGGGCTCTGCCTGCCACATATGATGTGGGTTTGTGATAATGACTACATTTTAGGTTATGATTCTGCATGTTTCTCCAATAGAGATATTTGGTTTGGTCGTAGGGCCAGAAATTACAAATGTAAAGCTGAGCTCGACTGTCTCTTAGCTTTCCAGGTTGAGTGAAGATGAGGCACCCAATCCAGGGGAAATATATAAAAGCAATTACACCCTTTACATTGATACTGCCAGCAGCAAAATCCCAGGTTCACTCAGTTGTGTTGGGTAATAATAATAATACGTGTCAGCGGGGAATTGAAGCAACACTGGTTTGCAATAATGAAATGCACAGTGTTTAAATGAACGTTCAGACTCGCTCAGTGTGTTTACATGTAAATTAACTTGGTTAATGCATGAATCCTGAATGAAATTGTGGCCATAATAACTATATATTTTAAAATCTTGAGAAGCATTTATACTTTTTTTTTGTCTGAGAAATAGTCGCTTGAGTACTGCAATACAAACAGCGACACATCCTTCAAAAACACATCTTCAGCTTCAGGTATTAACTTGTTATTCAGAAAAACAAAACAATATGCCAAATTGGGAATTAAAGTCTTGCAAGAAAATCTGAATACACAGGATAAATTGGATTGCTGCTCTTGTCCTTTGTTACTGCTGATAAGATAAAGAAACTGAAACCAGAATGCAGCAGAGTCCTGGCAGCCAGAAACAAAAAATGGGCTCAGTGTTTAATGCTGAAAGCTCATTTTATGCAGAAATGTGAGTGGCTGGAGGAGTCAGGAGACAGACCTGCATTGACGCAGAAAACAGAAATCTACATGTTGGTGAAATAATATTTAAAACAATACAGAAATGACAATGTCTTAATTTCTGAATAAAAACAGGATAAGGACTTTAAAGCAAAATCTTAAATATTTCCAAATTTATATACTCACTAATAGCATGTTTCTAACAAGGGCGAAAATATCTGAAAGGACGTTAAGAACTGAATTTACACAGACTTGTAAATTACGAAAGGTCATCGGTTTGATGACTGACGGTTTGATCACTACACATGCATAATGTAGTGTATGTGTTGCATACTTGGACAAAGAATGAACCCTAATGCAATTTTCGATGCTGCTTCTTCTGGTAGTGATGGCAACAGGCTCACAGCATAACACATAACATCCCTCTCCCTTACAGAAGCTTCTCTCAGCCTTAGATGGCCGAGCAAATGCCCGTTAGACGTATCTAATAATGAGTTGAGGCTCAGCACAACCATGAATTCACTGTAGAAGCAGCACAATTAGATAAGTGGAGAGTAAGGATCCAGATAACACAGATTTTGAGTCAGCTGCCAAACTTCCAACAAGGAAATTCCTCCAAAACATAAAAATTGGGACAATTAGACACAGTTTCACGAGAGACTGCATATGGTACAGATAGACATTCAGTATTACTATTGAAGTGGATCGAGAGGGAGATAATTAGACACATAGAAGTCCTTAAAGAACACATCAGTGATGCATGGCTGAATCTGCTAAACCTGTCATTTGGATTTTGTACCAAAGTCATTGTCTCAGATAGTGGCTGGTGGTGAATATGAAGAGTTAACTGGAATTAAGCTCAACATAGGAATTAACATATATTATTCATTTGGTTCTAGGCGATATAGTCAATGCTCCAACTGAAGCCAGACCCAGTAACAAAAGAACTGACTCTTTTTGTTTTTCCCCAACTAATATTCTTTTTTTCTTTTTTTTTCCGTAGAAGTAATACGAAATAAGACTGGCTTCTTCACATTAATGTATGTAATACTGAAAATCATTCAGCTGTGTGTCTTGATCTCACAGGAACCACCATGGGTATACAGACAACAGGGTCGGCTATGAGAGACAACGCTGTCATACACTTTGCATTTAAAATTGAATAATTTATTTTATTAAAAAATCTACCACACTGACCAGAGATGCAGCTCAAGTAAAAGCCAATCATTCCACAGAGAAGAATAATTAAAACTGTGATTTTAAAAATGAAACTACTTAATGTACTTATGTCACATTGCAGGTTCTTTCAATGTACTCAGCGGTGCCTGGTGCTTTCAGTGCATCCTTTTGTGTGAGGTCTACTGTGAAGAGGATCAGTCACGCCTTAGCCCAGGCTCACAAAAGAAAATGGAGCACCAGCACTGAATTTAGACGTGCTGCCAGATGTTTTGGTGAAGAAAAGTCTCCTGTTGTCCTCATCTTATTGGCTGGCTTTTCGAGTCAATTGGCTGTCATGCCTTTCATTCCCACCCTGAGACAAATGGAGACGGGGCAGGGAAGCAATGAATAGTCAAATAACCTTCAGCTGGGGCAAATGGTAATGTAAAATACTTTGAGGCTGGACAACAGGCTCATGGGGAACTCACCCATGCGGTTAATAGGAGTGACGACAATGGATTGACAGTCAAACTGCATGCTGCTGTTGTCCAAGTCAAAACAATATTTTACCAGTGGTCAGGGAATACAGAGCGAGAGAGGAGGCAAGACTCGTGCATGAGGGGAGCTGGATGATAAAAACACTGGTCATATTTATGTAAGTAGTACTTTAAGTGCAAGTTCAAACTTGTCTGAAAATTATTTGTGGCCTAATTATTTGCACTTGATAATTTCTTATAATTAGCACCCTTTTTGCTTCTGGCAAATTGAACAGGAAAATCAATTTAAACGATCATTTTTTCTGATTTTATGCCATTTTTGTTCTCAGAAGTGTCAGTGCTGAAAAGCAGTGACTAATTACTGTGTTTGAATGTGTGGACTGAGTGCACATGCTGCTGTGAATCCATTACATTAATTGTCTGCACATGTGTTCTACAGTGCATTGTTGTAATTATGGTACACCAAATTCTGCAGGGGTCTCAGAGAGATATTACAAGAGAAAACATTTTAAAAAACAGTAGTTTTCTATTATTATTTCTATCTATTATAGGTGCATAACATAGTTTTCTCTGAAAATGAAATTGTCTTAACATTTAAAGTGCTCCCTCTTAACTGCGCTGTGCTGTATAGATGAGTACCTGTCTCTTGGGGCTTTAAGGAAGGTAAGTAAAAATAAAGTATTTAGGCTGCGTGTTTCAGCTGTTATACAGTGCTTGCAAGTTAATCAATTAGCATTAGTTGGTTCTAAATGGGAAATGATGGTCTGATGGTTGAAATGTACCGTGTCCCTTTGTCACTGAGAATGCTGAAGCCCTCCCCCCTTTCTCAGCTCTGTATCCCTTTCTGAGGGCGGATCGCAGGAAGCACGGACGGGATTGTTCACATTTGAGTTCACATCCCAGCCCTGGCCTGACGATCTGGGATCTGAACTCACCCTATATCTCCTGGTTCTTGATTGTAGCTGTGCTGAGGCCAGAGGCACGCCGGCAGCCATGCTGGGCGGGCTGGTCCCTTCCTCATCTGATGGGGAACCCTGTAGGTGAAACACCTACTAAGGTTGAGTGGCATGTCTCTCTTACAGGGCAACAAAACAAATGAATAGAAAATACACCCACTGGTAGGAAATCTGCACCTGAAAAGTCCACATCAGTATTAAACACTAAGCTGCTATAAGTAAATACTTGAGTTGACAAAATCCTTGTGGGAAATATTTTTAAGACTTATTTATCAGGTTGCTACACAAGTTACCAACTGATACACAAGTTACCAGCATTAGATAGCATAACAGTGGCAGTATACTCTGTTTACATAAGACTTAAATGACTGACCAATTGCAAGATGTGATTCTCCCTATAATGAAACTGTCAGCTGATGCCAAACTATGAATAGCTACATCAATCCGCCATTCAAACCTAGACAACCAGACGCTTTAAACTCGTATCTCTTTTGTTATCTTTTTGAGAAGCTGCATCTCAGCACTCCTTCTCTATCATCTGCTACTGAATATAAATGTACACGTCTGCATAGTGCAGCATACGCAAGGAAATGCCAATGAGCCCCGCACCAAAGGTTAACCTGTCGGCATCTCTAAACAGGGGTCTGTATCTCAGATCCTGATGGCCTTTGATTTCCTTGAACACTGCAGGGTTCCAAAAGCTTTCATGTCCTCTCTGAAAAGACCCTACCTCCACACTGGACCTAGACCAAGACGTCGGAGTTACTTGTGTGGTCTCAAATATGAAGGGTGATAATCCTACGCCAAACATTTTCTTCCTCCTGATTTCTGTCATGTCAGTTTCACCAAGACAATCAGTAGGAACAAACAAATGTCTTTTTTTTTCTCCTTCAAAAATGAGGAAGCGTCCTTCCTCTCAACGACTAGTCAAGGTTAGCATGATGGTGAGGTTCAGTATTGATGTACTTGGTCTCACATTAAACTGTGCGGCTTATGCACACACAGCAGCCCTTACGCAGTCTGTGGGCTTGCATCCCAATGCAGGACTGAATTTGATGCTGTCTAACGTGCAAACACACCACTCAGATTAGGTACATGGGTTAAATTTGAACAGGTGCAGCCCACACACCCATTGTTAGTAGTGATGAAGGCCTAATGCAGAGCAGCAACAAACAATTATTATTCATCAGAAATCTTTGCTCATTTGCTTGTTATTCGACTGAGTAATGAACAAATAATTTTGATACCAAAAAAATTTCGAAATGTTAATCACAAATTTTAAAAGCCTAAGGTAATATCTATAAACTTCCTGTTTTGTAACCAGTTGTATTTGATGTTTATGCTTGAGTAATGACTGAGATGATTAATTGCATTTCTAAATTGTTGATTCACATTTATGCTGATTGACTAATCAGTTAATCAACCAATTATTTCAGCACAAGCATAATGGCCCCTTGAGGCATAAAAATCCATGTTAACACTGGAAAACCAGGATGTTATGACTCCCCTTTCATCTGACTAAATGTACGACAATGAAAATGAGCAGCAACTAAAAAAGGTGATGGACAGTTCCGTGTCACTGTTTTTTTCTGGTTTCGTTCCTTTGTTTTTTTTCCCCAAAAAATATATTTCCATAGATAAACTGGAATAATAATAGTGCTTGCCACCATCTTATTTGGCTTAACTCAGTGTGTAGCCCCCTGCCTGCACCAATTTGCTCCTGTGACATATATTCCCAGGTGTGACATGTTCTAACATCTCCCTGCAGAGATTTCTTTCCCTCACCTTGAAGTCGTTGTGAATGCAAAGTGAAACAAACATGACAAATAATAAGATGTTCTGCAGGAGACAGACAGTACAAACACAGTGTTTCCTAATACTGAAGAATGCCTACATCAGGTTGTGATTTTTATGTGAAGCACAGTTTACTTTGGGATCCCTGATGTTATTGAGGAACAGTTTAACACAAAATTAAATGTTTTCTCGTCAGTCAAAACAGCAATAAGATAATTTGAATTTAAAAAAGGAGTTAGTGATGACTGATTAGATTTCAAGTCAAATTACAGATCAAATTTTTAATGAAATTTGTAAACCAACATTTGCCTTCAACAGAAACAGTTCTTAGCTTCCTCCTTTAGGTTTTATATTTATAAATCAACTAAATACTTAAATTATCAAATGATAATTGTTTTTCAATAACTTTTAGGCTGCACCAGTCAATATTTATATGTCAAAAGTGGGCAAAATATCTAACTAACTACAGTATACAGAGAGCTCACTGCATAGGTTCAGTGGCAATGCTCTCACAAGCATCATCTCAAGCTGCATGAGATGCCACTGGGAAAACCCAACCCTGCACTGCCTTCACAGCACCAAAAGGCAAGCTGATAATGTCAGTGAATACAGAGGAGCATTTAGAGGCAGATATAGTACTTCCCCAAGGCCTGGTGGAGACCAAAACAGAGCTAAAAGAAGAGTGAATACTAAAGCTGCTGTGTGTCTGCTGGATGTGTAAATTGGCAACTGTTTGTCATTTACCCTAATGACTTCATAAAATGAGTCATTGTCTTGGTTTTGAGTTAAGAGCTCGTTCTGCTGTACCTTAAAGTAACAAAGAGATAAAGCAAATGAGTCACTGTGCATATACAGTACAGTATACACCGATGAGGCATAACATTATGACCACTGACAGGTCAAGTGAATAACACGTCTTCACAGCACCTGTTAGTGGGTGGGATATATTAGGCAGCAAGTGAACATTTTGTCCACAAAGTAAGAAGCAGTAAAAATGGTCAAGTGTAAGGATTTGAGTGAGTTTGACAATGGTGCATACATGTGGGATTTGGCAGCAAAAGGGACCTACGCGATATATAATGCAGGTGGTCATAATTTTATGCCTCACCATAAATAAAATGAGTATATTGTGCTTTTATACAGTACATTTATCTAATTTGTCTCATTTTGAGATTTTGTGTTAATCCAATTTTCACAGACCATATTGGTGCTGAATAGTTAAAATTTTCAGTCCTACAGTAGGCGGCCTATTTATCTGAAAGCATAAAATGTCCATGAGTTAACAGTTCAGAAAAAAGCTTAGATGAATTAATATGCTCCAACTTGTTCTGCTATAAAATATTGATAGCTCCAACGAGAACAAAGTTAACAAACTGCTAACAAATTTTGTCTGTTGTTTTGAGATGACCCTTTTGTAGAATTTTTTTTTTTTTTTGAGAAGTTTTGTTAAAGCTCTGAAATAATTATTTACTTTAGGCTATGTATGAGAGGGCTCCTGAATAAATGATAGTAACATTGCATATCTGTTTAATTTGTTTTTTATTTGGTTTTGCACAGTGTTATGTGATATTGGTCTTGGAGATGTTTTTGAAAGGTTAGTTTCAAGCATTGTTCTAGTTCTAGGGCACATATTACCACATTAAAACATTAGTTGACAATTGCTGCTTTACTCACTGTGGTAGTCTGGCAACACTTATCTAGGCATTTTGGAACATGAATCACTTCAACTTCAACAATCAAACATGCTTTTGTATACTCACTTATCAGCATGAATCCTTTCTACTCATGATTTGGAGAAGCCATTACTCACAGAGCGGCCATTGGCCTTATTTTGCCAGCTTACCTTATATTGGAAAAAGGTGGTGGCTGTTTGTCTATGGAAAATTGTCTCTTCTCTGTTACTGTCATATAATCAGTTGGCTGGCAAGTATCTACCAGCAAATATTGGGTACACTAGATCTAAGTATCCTATATTGGACCTTATGCTATAACATGCAATTGTTAAATCAAGGGCAGGATAAATTCAATAGTACTATTGTACTTGTCAAAAATCTTTGGCATGACTATTTTAAAAGTACACCCAACAATCAGAATGTGGTTTTCAGTTGGTGTTTTACCGCATTTGGATGACACAGCTATAATCAGTGTAATATTCAGTACATATTTGCATAGTCATGAACAAAAGGCACCATTAATCATAGAGCTACACTGTTGTTTGGGCCACATTGTGTCGTGTTGTGTTATTACACTTACAGCCCCAATCCACTTGTGCAGGATGTGAATGGGGGGGTTTCCTCATGGGCAGCAACAGTTTAAACACAGACCTTAGTTGTCATGCTCATAGTGTCATTTCTAATCAGGCAGCGTTGTCATGCTCTGTAACAGCTGCAAAGACACTGCTCTGATGGGTAAAAAGCAGCGCTCCCTTTGCAGGAGACACAATGACTCAGTGTCCACAAATCAAAAGCATTAAAACACCGCTGTAGCATCCATTAGTTTCGTAATGCTGGGTGAATGTTCAGTTGATGGTGCAGGGAGCTGAGGGTGGATGGGGATAGCATCACTCTGGGAGGCTGCCATCTTAGTGCCCTTGGCCAATAAACACATTTTCATGAGGCTTTTACAGTACAGTGATATAACACAGTACCTGAATATCACACATGCTGAAAGCCTTTGCTGACTCAAACCCTAACAGCTGCCCACCACTGGTCAACTGCTCTTGCTCTGCGTTTTGTTCTCTCTAACGGTACTTAAGACAAAGACAACAAGCGGTGTGAGGGTGTCTGTTTGAGCTACTTCACTATTCATGGCCTTTGTTGCCATGAGGCATCATAGACTTTGCACTGTGTTTGAACTCATTCATCTGCTTTGCCCTGGTTGGGAGTGATTATATGATTGTGTATGTACAGCAGAGACAAACTGTCATGTATGATGGTGACTTCAGTGGCATCCAGACTTTGATTGATTCATTGATTGTGACTGAATCTACTTGGCAAAATCAATCCAAGTCATCAGGTTGGACTCCATATATGAACTCCCAAAGCAGTTCAGATATGTTCCTTCAAACTATTTTACCACCACTGTGCCATTACAAAATCAGAAATATTTCTCCTGTGATAAAGTGCACATTGGAAATGTTGATGGCACGTTTTATTAAAGTATCCTACCATGACTTAGGCTTCATAGAGAAATTAACGGTAGCCTATGCTGGACCTTGTGGTACAAGTCAGTTCTTACCTTGAATTCTTCCAGGATTTTATACGTTTTCCCCCTGTACTCGCAAAAGTTTTTAACCTCCTTGCACTCGGGGCAGCATCCATTGTGCTCCACTTTGGTGCACTTGGGATGCAGTTTGGGGCACTCAGGCTGGTCGCACACAGGCCCGTCCTCCGTGCACACGCACGGACAGTTCGAGTGTCCCGGGTAGAAGCGCTCCCCGAGTTTGTAGACGAAGCCACTGTCGTCCACGCATCCTTTCCCCCGATAGTCATCGAAGACGATGTTTTCACCGGCGGTCCGCTCCGCCTCATCCGCGGTGTAATCCTCGGGGTTACCCACCGTGGCGGCAGACACGGTGCCCAGGGCAAGAAGGAGGACGACGGCGGGCGAGAGGAGAGGCCCCATCCTTCGCCGCAGCTTCGATACCCACATTCAACAAAATTGAGTGGATGTCATCTTTAGGCTCCCGGTATCCTCTCCGGATCCGTCCTGCGCTTCATTATCATCACCATCATCATCATCACTTGAGGAAATGGGCTGCAGTGGAACAAATAAGAGATGCTGTGATGGATGGCGACTGTGCTGCTGTTGTTTTGCACATCCTCAAAAAAAAGAAGGAAAAAAATAAAAAGAAAACATTAAACATCACCTTCCCAGCACTTTTCCATTTTGCTTAAGCCTATGTACATGTAAATTAGGTTCGATGTGTCCTACTGCTGCAGCCGGTTGTCTTTATGGGGATCATTCAAGTTTATGTCATTGTTTTTCTATCTCTAGAGACGAAATGGGGTTCCCTCGTGCGGCTTACTCAACAGGCTAATGCCATTATTCATGAAAGGAAAATTGAAAACCCTTTATTAACATATGAAGAATTTTGTCTTATGTGTGCTGCTGCTGCTGCTGCTGCTGCTGCTGCTGCTGCTTCTTCTGTATGTGTGTGTATGGTGCGCAAGGGTGCTCAGACAGCCTACAAATGATCTTCCTCCTGCAAAAAATCTCAGCAACAGCCAACGTACAACAACAGAGGGAAAAGGTTAAAACATCCATTATGTGAAGAGGGTGGAGTGCAGGTTATTTTTCATATTATTCTTCTCCATATTCATTAACAAACCCAGCCTATTAACCATTTTTGGACAATTTAAAACTCCGTGGGAGCGACTGGAGACAACAGGTAGCTATTAGTCTTCAATCAGATTCCCCTTGAAGGCAGCACTTGTGTAAATCACTGCTTTAACATTGGATTTACAGTAACCTGTTCTTACTTAATCATCCGTGTGACATGCAGATGTCCCGAGTCATTGTTTAATGCGCAACGATTACACCAAAAAAAAAAAAAAAGCACTGACTACCCCATTCGGAGGAGGGGAGAAAAGCCCAAACAGTTAATCATTATAAGGCCTGGGTGGAAATAAACATTTTTCCTTCTAGCATGAAAGCAAAGTGCAGTGCTTCTCAATCAATTTCAATGCCAGGGATGCAAATTACATGGCAAAAAACATGGCAAAACTCACCGCGTTAAATAGCTGGATATCCTTCAATTTGAAGCCAGAGAGCCCGACACATAGAGGGGCTGTAGTCGATTTAGCCCCTTGGAAACTTCACTTTATCCACAGGGTGATTTTACCAGGCTCCACAAGATACTATAATCCTCCCCCTTCGGTCTGTGATGATGGGGTTTAAAACCAATTAGACAGCTGTTGGAGATACGGTTCCCCCTTTTCCAGCGCAAAGAAAACCACATCCACATAAAAGTAGGTCTGCTTCATGGTTATCCTCATCGGACTCACCTTTTTGAGACAATATCACAGTTCACGTCCAGAGGCATGCGGTGCGGAAAAAGAGAAACGGCACACAAAAAAAATCCTCTAGCGTTTCCTGAGAACCCGTCAATTCAATATTTCCCAATGATGCAGGTGGATGTTAGAAGCAGCAGTCAGTCTTGTTGCACATACGTGCGTGTGTGTAGCCGGTACATCCAAGGGATAATACAAAAACAAGATCCCGATGGGTAGAAGTTAAGAAATAACCCATTACAGGCATCAAAGCAGGTCGTTGCGTGGTTTTTTGCTTTTCGCCAGAGGACGCATTCACAGTCGGCAGACGAGACCGAGGAGGGAGCGCTCCGACTTTCAGCACCTTGGAGAGCGACTGTCTCCCAAGTCCTGCACCGAGCAGAGGAGAGGAGAGCGCCCCCCTCCCTATCCCCAGACCCACACCTCCCCTCCACTACCACAACCCCCTTCTATCTCTATATTTGTCACTCATAGACAAAACAATGCTCACATCACAACAACTCTGACTGCATTGGTGAAATCTGCTTCCTGTAAGAGTTTCGGGCTAAAATAAAGTCAGGCGACGAGATAAGTGGTCAGTGGTCAAGAAGGACCCGGAGGAGGAGGGGGGGAGCTGGTAAATTGAGGAGGTGGGTTAGATCTGTCAGATGTGTCTGAGTGCCTTTTTGTGTTTTTAAACGGGTGCGCCCTGCGAGCACGTTCGGTGTCATCATCCGTCTGTGTTTATGTGTGTGCGTGCGTGTGCATGCATGCGTGTCTAGAGTGTCTTCACACATGACCCCCAGCATGTTTCCCTGAGTCACTCATTATTTGCGGCACTGTTTACAGAAACTCATTTGTATTCTGTGGTGCATCGCAAAAAAAGGGGAAGTCTGACTTCTCAGCCCCTACACAATAATGGGAAAAAATACAGAGGCTTTGCAGAGCATCCGCTTTGTTTTACAGATGGTAGCCCGTAGGGGCCACTGCCTGACCACATTCAGTCTGAGCACAGCTGACTGAGTGGCACCCAAAAGACCTTCACTTAATTAGTCATTCCCACAAGGGATCATGCACATCTTATCAACGCCAACCTTATGGGCTGTTTTGTTCAAATATAACTCTGCACTCATGGCCTCGATCTCAGTGATTAAACCATGCTATTTAGCAGGAGTTCTTTCGCTTGAAACACCTGTCAACCCCCAGGGTGGCTCAGTCCAAAACTCACCTCCACACAGTATTACATAATGATACATCCCATGAGCGTCTGCTTGCACGCTTGACCCTTCACAGAAGGTCAAATCCAACCAAAATGTACTTACATGTATCTACTCCTCTACTTTCCACCTGACTGAAAACCAGCTCTAGGACAAAAAAGAGAAAGATTTATATGGCTGTTTACAGTCACACGGAAAAAATGTTTAGATTATCCTTGCAGCTCTGGAATGGTTTCGGGCATGAACTCTGCAATAAACATCACCACATGTACAGAATGCTAAAAAGCATGGGTTTAAAACCTGCAATCCCATGTGGATTTGCCATTTCTATCTTATGCTAATCATAGAGGAGGAGATAGATATACTGAGAAACTGTCACATTAAACAAGGACTTTAAAGGTTTTAGACAGCTTAGATGAGAATTGTTTAAGAAGGGGCTGCAGCTTAACATCAAGATCAGATGTTCTAAATATATCAAGCGTTTATGTTCATTAATGCATGGGATATGTCAGGCCCCTTCTCCTCTGAGCACGATTCCGGGCTGCAAACAGCAGCTTTGGTAACATTTGTCAAGTAAATTCAACATCAAGCTCAGGTTTGACATTCAACCTCCATAACTAACACTCTATCCAGAGAGCAGCCAGCTACTGTCAGCTAAGCCTCATCAATTAGGGTACCTCAGAGAATCTCACAGCTATCAAATCAGAATCAGATGATCTGTAATATAAGACTTAATATAGGTGCATCTGAGTGCATTGCCAAGTCATTCAAATTGTGAGATGGTATATCCTGTGTCATTGACAGGATTGTGGTGGATTGGGGGGGTGGTGGTGTTGTCATCTATATGGCAGGTGTTTGAAATGCAGATGCTGCCAAAGCTGCAATTTAAACATTTAGCAGGCAAACAGGAGGGCACACCGAGGTCACGCTGTTAACTTTTCTCCTTGAAGAAGCACATTCTCATTATATTTTCATATGGTGTTTGCTTTCCTCTTAATCGCCTCCAACATTGACTTTGTCGCATGACTTCAAATTTACATTTCATTTAATGGGATGGCTGCATTTTGCCCCACGTCACTGTAACAAGACTCTGACTTCTGGTTTCCCTTCAAATTATCCCTCCTCCACAAACACATGTATTTTGTGTCAGATTATAGAAATGTGGATATTTCTCCAAAACATGCAGCTTATCCAGGATAAAACCATGCATTTTCCAGGATGCTCTATCTTTAACTATGCACCACAAACTCCTTACGCATCCCTTCCCCCACTCTCTGTAGGGAAACATCTTGGCCGTTGACCTGGTTACAAAGAAAGGAACACTTATGCTTTTGTAAAGCCTCTCATCTTCCTCCCTCTTCTCACACCACCCTCTGCAATGGAGCCAGAACAAGTATATCATTTATTAAATCTGACATTGCACTTGAGTAAATGTTGGATCCTAATGTGAGATGTGTTGCCTAAGACAGGCGGCCAGCTACTTCAGCACGCCATGGTCCATTAGGCCTTCACTCTGGCTCATGAAAAACATGGGGTGGATGATACAAAAACAACACCGGTACTGAGAAATGTACTGGAGCAGCCACTTCTATTAACAGGCGACCTGTGTGTTACTGCTGGGTGGTGAAACGGTCTTGTCGGTGGGACAGTGCTCTCACATGACACTTTCCTGAGCCTGCTAACAGAGATGTTTCCATTTCAGTTGTATTTAATGGCAGGCAAACAATTCCCAGCCCACAGGACTGGGTTCCAATTCAATCAGCTAATGGAAAGGGAGCTCTTCACTCAACTCCCCCCCCTTCAATCCACCCCTGCCTACCACCACCTCCGTTTTCCTGCAGCAATACATTCACAACAGCAGAGTCTGCACCAACTGTTATAATGGTTTGGCCATTAGGGCTGCATTTATAGCCCGCTAGCAGGTCTTTGGCATTATGTTTGGTCACAGCCATTCATGCTAACTTATTAAGCTGAATGCCAGAGAGGGAGAAAGCAGAGGCTGGTAAGAGGAGAGAGAGGAGTACGCGAAGAGCTCATAGGAGGAGAGGGTAGCTCTCAGGTGAATCAAGATTTCTGTGTAGGCGAGGCGTGCATTTTTGCCCTCTTCCATGAAAATAAGGGCTATAGGCTTAATAAGAGTTTTGTGGTAATGTCACCAGGAGGGAAAGTCACATTTAATAACACAGCTCTTAATAAGTATTCTGGTTGTGCCTTTAAATTAACACTAGTAGTACAATTTTACTGTGACAAATTTAATCCTTGGCTTGAGCTCCTGCAATCCCCTACTGATTTGACTCTGTAACAATATGAATTCATGTCTCTCAGGCTGATCCACACACAACTTTAACTGACTGAAATTATCATTTCAGGATACATCCCTGTTTATCCAGAATCATACAAGATATGATTCATACATTTATATATAATCATATAGCAAGAACAAGGCCCAAATCAGGTTTTATTAAGGTCAGCATGACCTTGACCTTTGACCTTCACCACTGAAATGTGATCAGATTGTCTTTGAGTCCAGGTGAAGGTTGTTACCATGTTTGAAGAAATTCTCCTCAGGCGTTAGACAAATTCCATTCACAAGGGCAAAACAGCATTTTATGAGATCAGCATTACCTTGTCCTTTGACCACTAAAAGCTAATTAGTCCATCTTTGAATCCAAGTTTCCTCAAGATGTTAATGAGATATTATATCAACAAGAATGCTACAATGGGGGCATTGTGTGGCACAGTTGGTAGAGCAAGTGCCCCATATACAGAGGCTGCAGTCCTCGCTGCAGTTGTCCCTGGTTCGAATCCCGCATCGGACGGCATTTTCCTGCATGTCATTCCCCCTCTCTCTGCCTCCCCATTTCCTCTCTCTATATACTACCCAATAAAGACAGAAAAGCCCAAAAGATATACTTAAAAATCATCATCATATCAGCACTTAAATCACCTTGATTTCATAGACACTTCCCACATCGTTCTACACATGGCATCAATAGATATAAGACTGGCTTCATATTTGATATCTTGATACCCCCCTTCTAAGATGCGCATCTGAATTTGAGATACATATCTCTAAAATGATGCTCTTATTCCCCATTTTACAGGAACATTTTACTCATGTGCAATCATATATATATATATATGCAGTATTATATTATTACACAGAGTGTAGGATAAGATGACTTTAACCACCTTAGAGCCACATACAGGGAAACAAAATGGCAAACTGTGTGTTAAATGGTTGAAGAAAGTATGAAACAGTATATTAACTTCAAACTGGCAGCTTTTTGGAGCCTGTGTGCTGCAGGGATTGTATGCATAAGTGTTTCAATTCAAGCCTGCCTTCAAGAGAGTGCATCTCATAGCCCCCACACTGTTTCACCCCATCCACTTTCCCCCGTGGTCCTATAAACCACATCCTGTATTACATGGCACACTGATTCAGACATTCAAATAGCCCCTCTAAAGCAAGGGGAGAGAGATTCATTGGCTCCGGGATGAGTCAGCTTGGTGGCGATGGTGAATGGGGGCAGAAAGCCGTGCTCTGGTCTCAGTTTGCTGGTGGATCGTGGGTTTCCCTGTGATACTTATTATCCCAGCTGTATGTAACGGTGCCCCTGTGGGTGCTGGCATTTTCCACTGAGTTAGAATAAGAGCTCTCTTCTCCTCCCATAGGGGACCTGTAGAGACTCTCTGATTCGCTTCCTCCAAAGGCTGACGATGCTTCAGCAGCTCCAGGGAGGAACTGAGCTCTGAGACTGTGTCGCTGTGGTTGGTTGCCTCTTAATGACTCTGCTGCTTTAGACATGCAAATAGAGCTGAAGTGGAGAGGGGGCCTGGAGGGACAATTTGGCATATGAATCGAATGCAATACACTGGATATTACTGTGTAATATGTGATTAAGTTGTATGAATAAAACGAGTGAATGAATGAATGATCTGGATAATGAAAAATACCAAGAGTGATGCGATTATGAGAGATTTTTGACTCCCAATAAAAAGTGCGCACCACTGACTCATCTACATTTTTTTTTCATGGTATGAAATTAATTAGTCCAAATTTTATGAATTTCCATTCCAATCTTCAAACTGACCTTGACATTTTGGGGCATAGTACACTTATCAATTTTTTGGTGAAAGTTGTGAAGGTGATGAGATATAGGAAGTGAGTAAAAAAACAGAACTTCTATGTTCTTACCTAGAAAACATTATTGAAAATCAGAAAATCTCCAGGCCATTCAGACTGAATGTCACAGCTCAATCCAAAAGAAGTCACAAAGAGGAATGAATGCTGTTAAAGCTGTTATTCTGCGGGACTCCTCTTTCTTTTCAAAGCTGTTATTCTAGCAGCAGATAGCAGATAGACAATCTTTTAAAAAAATCTTTTGTTGATTAAACCAAGTTATCTTTGCATATAAAGTAATTATTGTTAATCTTTGTTCAAATGAAAGAAGGCAACGATGAATGCCAGATCTGGGAGGCTCATGGGCCAGAGGCAAATCTTGGCATGTGGCTCTGTGCTTTTTTTAAAATGTTGCGATTTACTTTAATACAAACAGGAAGGACTGAATAGGACATACCGGATAGATTCTTGTTTGCTCTGACGACTAAAGATAACACATTTTATATCACGATGCAGCCGGAAAGACAGGCGGGAAAAAAAGGACTCAGTCACTCAGGGCCATGGATATTCAGCCAAACATACTGGCAGTCAGTGCAGTGGTTGTCTTGATTGTTTTGATGATCTGGAACAAATTATTGGACAACCATCTGATATCAGCCTCCTTGGGGTATAAATGACTGACTATAGTGTATTCAGGCATTCAGGATTCAGTGTGGTCGGCCACTTGTTTCTTGTGTATATGGTCTCAGAATAAAATTTTAAAAAGCATGTGCGTCAAGGCTCTATCCTCCATGTTGATATTTTTGAACATGTACTGTATTTGTTTGAGTTGTTGGAGAACACTTGGTCACATGAGCAACTAAATTTTGTTTGGCTCTTGTTCTGTTTGAAAACCATTTCAGTGTCTAGAATCCAAATTGTAAATGAAAATAGGGTATGCTCAACACAATGTAAAATAACTCAATAATAAGCCAACATTGTCACTATAAAACAGGAAACTTCCAGGACTCAAACTAAATTGTAGTGTTTTATAGAGTTGATGCGATAAAACCTTTGGAAGACTCATCACAAATTCTCATAATCAGCTCTTTTTCACTTAGCACCTTCATGATACATGTCACATGTGGGTGTAGCATAATTCTAATCATTTGGGACAATCATTTCAATTTACAGTCATTTCATTTCATCTTGTAAATCGCTTTCTACAGATGACATCCATAACCACTGACTGTGTAGCCGGAGCACCAGTCATGGGAAGTAACAATAATTACTAGAATTGAGGGCTTTGAGTTGCCCTTACACAGTGACATAGTGTGTTTCAGCATGAACTCCCTTAGATTTCACAATACTCACAAGGCTCGAGGGAGGTGTACAGCCTCTCAGCTTTTGGCAGCCAATTAGATTGATTGACACTACCTAGAAAGGTTGTTAAAGGGTGTCATGAGTGGAATGTACTCAACAGTAATCATCTACAATTACACAAATATCTGGGGATGTTACCTGCTGAATTGTAGCCTTGGCTGCCTCAGACAGAAATCTCACTGTTTCTCTAAAACCCTGTAATGACTGTAATGAAGAAACAATACATTTTATTTTCTGCCAGCATTATTAATCACTAATGTTGGTGCCTGAACTTTGAAGAGAGCCATGAATGAAATGCTCTGAAGCAGTTTTTTATATTAAATTGGTGAACACTCATTTCCTTTGAATGGGGTACATTTAATATCTGTGACCATAATTATAAGAATTTAACATGATCTTCAGAGAACCAAAAGTAATTCAGTTGTCATGGTAATCTCACAGTACTAATCCCAGACCCAGCTTGTACTATTATTGTTGAGGCATGTTTACCAGCCGTGACAGCAGGAGTGGTATTGTTTTCACCTACTCAATGTGTTGGTGTGTGTGTCATCATGGAAAAATGAGGACACACTAACTCTAGCAGGAAAGAGGAAGAGGAAAGGTTTTGTTGTGATGGTGTGGTAACTGGTACCAGACTTTACAATAGTTGGCATCTGAATGAGGACAGAATGAAGGTGAAATCAAAGATACTAGATGTGCTCAGACCTGTGAGCACTGACTATGTGATGATGTCATATACAACAACTGGATAGTCATGAGTTACATCAACACAACACATGAACCCAAACAGAACCCAAATTGCAGCTGTAGATTATTATGTCGTCACAATCTTGTTTCCTTAATAGCTGATCCACAGAAAAGTCCATTCTTCTTAGCATGTGTCTAAGTAATGTCTAGTAAAGGAAGAAATGTCTTTGTAGTTATGTCTGCATACTGCAACAGAACGGTGTGCTTATTCAATAGAAACACTGCTCTCTGTTCATGTTCCTATAGAAGCAGCTGTGATCTATGGGAATTTTGTGTTTAAAGAGAGAAAATTTCAACCATAGTCATGTTTTAATCTTAGGAAGGTGGAGCACACCATGCCGCTGCTGTGGCAACAGAGCAGCAGAAAAACCAAAAGTCATTAACGGAATAAATTGAATGCAAAAATGTAATATGTGATCACGACATTTATTTGTTCCGTGTGTTTTGACTTTTAATTTTGTCTGAATATCTGTGAAGACCCTGAAAGTCTTATAATCTTTCTCAAGATGCAGCAACCTAAATTAAATGCATTTTTTCTGTGATTTGTGTAATTACAAACAAAGAAAAATGTCATTAAGAAAGAATGTGCAATGCTTTAATGATTTTTTAAAAATCACATATACCATCTGTGACTGTTAGTAACCTCCCAGTGAACTGACATCAGATCAATTCCTAATGCGATGACAACATTAGACATGTGGTTTTTACTGCACAAACAACAGTTAGTGGTTGGCCACATGGGCTACATATACACTATTCCCAAGCAATGTAAATACAAAATCAATCTATTGTGAGGCATCAGTTTATGGTTGAAAAGCCATCTGCATTGATTGGAAAAACAGGGACTTGTTTTAATCAATGAATGTTGCATTAAAATAACAGGCTTGTGCTGCTGACCTCTATGAAAGAAACATACATTTCACTGGTTATTCAATTTAATAGGAAAGCATTAGCTAAAGTTCATCATGTCCAGACCCCCCTAGAAATTCCAGGAATAAACCAGTGCTGACAGGGACGACATGCATCCACTGTTGATTAATTCAAACAAATAACCTGTTGGTTTGGGAACTGATGACATCCAGTGTGTATATTTCTCATTGTAAGCCCGATACTATTAGACAGGTGAACACAGTTTCAACATTTTTGAGTTTCGGGGCCGTCTTCTATAAGAGTCGGAGTACAATCAATCAAAAGTAGTTCTTAAGACGTGACGACGGTGTAAATCAGAAGTGCTTATACCTGGCCTGAATAGCTGCACTCGGAGGCAGAGTGTAAAGCCGCCTGTCATAATATATTGTTTAAATATGGGAATAACGGTGCACATTTTCAGCCTGTCTCTCCTGGGAGACATTCATCTTTGTTGCTCTCAGTTGTTCACATGAAAAGTGACAGAATTATCTGTGGAGCAAATGAAAAACGTTCAATTCTTGGCTTCTTTCTCACCTCTGCAAGGCTCACCAGTCAGTACATGACGTGGGTGTGAATGTCAGATCGTTCTGTTTCGGAAACTTACAGACATGGTTAGACACAATTCAGAGTAAATTATTGCAGTTCCAGAGTTTTAGCCTATTAAAGCGACATGTTTGCACCCGCAGTGAGCGTTGTTAAGGGTTTTGTAAATGAATGTTGCTGCCACTAGATGTTGCACCTGCTTTACTGTGATATTCACCACGGCAAAGATGACAGTTAGCCAACTAGCAGGTTACATGCTGTCATTCTGACATCCCACCATTTAGACATACGGTTATTTTGACATGCCATCATCCCACCATTTCGACAAGGCTTTCAATATACCTAAGGAAATGTGTGTTACTCAACAGGTGACTCCTAAAAAATATACTATGAAAGGAACTGTTGGAAAGGCAGGATGTTTAAAGGAGTTTGATCCAGCCCCCTTGATCGCTTTGGATCAATAAAACCGAACATTGAGCTTGTTCATTTCGACTTTATCACAAGTTTTGACTTTCAATTGACCGCAGGAAGGAAATGCCTGCATGTTACTCAATTTCAGCGTGACTGGTGAAAAAATATACAGTGAAGTGAAAGAATCAAAACTGTTGGAAGGCACACCAGGATTCCTGTTCGGAAAAAGAGCCGAAGCGAAAAAAAGGCGCCACTTTCAAACTCCAGCTTTTCAGGCAAGTTTCAACTGAGGTCAAACACCAATATGCATGTTTTAACAAGAGAAATTGCGATTTCCGGGTGATGACTCCTTTAAAATAAGAAATACATACCGTCATTCCAGGAAGCAAGAATTGTCGGAATGATGGGACACTTGATAGAAAATTAAGTGTTGCCCTTTAGACAATTAGAAACCTACGTTGGACTGATGGGATGTCAGAATGGCGGTTATACCCCCAACTAGCAACATTCATAGTATGGGTTGCAACAAGTTAGCTAACATTATAACATGTCTTCTGCTTCTGCAGCACTATTTAAAACAGACATGTAGCATTATACAATTTCATAGCAAGTAGATGAAAAACTGAAGTTGCAGTGGAGACGTGCTGGTTGAGTTCTGTTTAGAGCAGTATTAGCTCAATGGTCGGACAGGGAGAAATTCAGCCTTGGACTTACCCGCTGGGATCTTCAGCACAAATGACATTGATAGAACAGGTGAAACTTTAAAAATTTAATGGATGTTTTGATGGTTCACTGGCAGATTTTGAGCAGATACTCCTCTCTGCTCTCTCTCACCTCTTTCATTATCTGAGGTCTTTTGAGATGAAAACAGCTTCTCCCGTGGAGGAAAACTCTGAAACTTTCCTTTCACGTGAACGCAGTATACTGAACTATGAACACAAAGGTGGGCCCAACACTGGAGGACTCACATGCGCTGATACTCACATGTACACACTGCCAGACAGGATACAAACAGAGAAACTCAGATCACAGCGCATACAGGGGTTTGTAACTTTGTTGTCTGTTCAAGATGCCATTACACCACTAAATCTTAAAATCATGCTACTTTATATTATTGTTTAACAGAACTTTAAGGCTCACATTTGTGAAATAAAATTCTTCTTTGTTTAATTTGGACTTTTTTTAATTTATTTTTTTTGCTTTTTTTAGAGAGACACTGAAATGCTCTGACCGTTCTGACTAGAACTGGAAGCCATGATCCATTCTGTAAGATACCTTACTTTAGTCCTGCTTCAAGGTGTGTAATCAGTTCAGTCAGTTGTTTTGAATTCTTCTTTTTAAAGACAGCAGGCAAATTTTCCTCATGCTAATGTGTAATATTAGTCTAATGGTGTGTGGTGGATGTGAACAGCTGGCTGCTCCTTGTTGGGTTGATAATTAGCCAGCAGCATACAGAAGAGTTACTGCACATGGCCCCTTTCCATATTCCCCATCTTTGCTGCTCAGAGACAGTTTCTCATGGGAACGCTGGCTTCCAGCAGAATCAAACCCCCCTCACCACGGGGAGTTTCATCTTCACTATTTCTCATTCTACTCGTTCCCTTCTTCATCAGCTCTCTTTCTTCCATCTAACATCACTGATTCTGGGGAGATGTAGAGGTGGGAATAGTTACCCACTGAGGTGCTGACATCACTGCTGCAGATGGCAGAATGTGGATTTGTGCACTATACTAATAAGACCAGGTGTTCCACCACAAGAGACACAGCATTTTAAATGGGCCTGAAAATGAAATGCAAACACATTTAACTGTTAAGTGCATGTAGGGTGTAGCAAGCCCAGCATCTGGGATGCCATTAATATTCATGCCCTTATCCACTTATGAAAGTACTTCCCAAACATACACACCCACTGATTCCTGACTTGTTGACTAATTGTTCAGTGAGTAGAGCGATGTTAAGAACTACAGAGCAAACTGTGACAAATAGATTCTCCCCAGGCAGAGCATACGCTATTTACATAATGAACAAGGTCAACAGGCATCCTGATTTATCTGTTATTACACAAGTAGAGTTAATGGTCACTGCTGTATGTTATTACATGGAACAAGCTGCTGCTGTGGAACAGTGCCAGTGCACATAGATAGTAACCATAGTGTCAGCAAAGTGTACATCATCGTGGCATATACTGCAGATTCCTTTATTCCTGTTGGCATACGTACAGTAAGAAGAGTGTATTCCACTGTGCTTATCGGAAGCCCACTATTTTCACATTACTTTCATCACTTTTAAAGGCAATGCTTCTGTAAACAGATACAAAATAATACCATCCCAAACAGTGTGGAACCGATGAATGAGTAGACTGCTGAGTCAGATCTCACACTGTTTTCATAGCCTACAGTGCTTTGGCCAATAACAAGACCCTAGAAACTTTGATTGTTGAAATACAACAAACGTAAAACACTGGCTCTCAGTTATTTGTACGGTTGTCAAATATCAACCAAGATTTGGCTGTGTACACTCAGTGGTGTTTTCTCCTGGAGGCCAAGGGAAACCAGACTTCTACTGTTTTACAGACTCTAGTTATCATTACAGTAAAAACATTCAGACTCCATAAATATTCTGCGCTGTAGCTGCCATCTCGCCTCTTCTACTGTACATTCTCAACATTCTCTGACTAATTTGTGGCTGTGAGCTATAAACCTTCTGTACATCAGTTCCACGTCTCCAAGGAGGCCGGGTCAATGTCGGCACCAATTAATGAAAAAAGAATGATTAACCAATCAGATGAAGTGACCATCATGTCACTGCCAAACTGTGATTAATCAGGACTATGTCGAGGGAAGCCAGCTGCCCTCTGGCCTCACATCAACCAAATCATAGCATTATACCATCACTGACATTTAAAAAACAGGAGATAACCACTAACCCAATAACATTAGCAAGTGTGTCTGTGGAGTTTTTGTTTGTGTTAAATAATACATGAGTATGCAAACTTACAGTGGTACTTAGGACATAACACAGAGTTTGTAGATGTGGCCTATTGTTACTTGATTGGGTTTGTGAATAAATGCATCTTTTATTCATTATCAAATCTATACAGGGCATTAAATGATCGGTTATGCATTTACTGTAGATGGAGGGTTGTTAAGTGAATACAATGTTCAGGGCAGCATCAACAGACATAGAGGGAAAGAGAAGCGAGAGCATTTGTAGGTAAACCCAGATGAAGGCACATACTTACAGTATAACAACATTCCGCATGTTTGTAAGATATAATTTTGTGTGAAATGATAACAACACTTTAATAACACTCACACATCCTCACCTACCCATCCACCTACCCACCCTAAGTATGTATGTATGTTTGGGGTAAAATAATCAGTATGTGATTAAAATGACAACAATATACAGTATACCACTTCACCTCCCTGACCTTCTTAATATTAATGGATGGCACATAGACAGAGCTCTGAGTTGTAGCTTTGAGTTTGGTTTACACTTTGCTTGTTGATTTGCACATTTAGAATCAGGAAAATGTTTGAAGAGATTCACAATTCTTTTCATTCGTCAGCTTAATCATCCATGTAAAGTTTACAGAATACAGGTGGAAGCTTCTTACTACACCATACAGAATGATTGATTGATTTTTGTTGTTTCTTCAAGAATAAAGGCATGCACACCCATCAATAGAAAAGCTAATAGGGTGGAATTTATCACTTGGTTGTACAATGTGCTCTTAATGCTGTTTCCTGTGTTTTATCTTGTATGCATGACATGAATACTAATAATTCCATGTGAGAAAGAGCGAACCTGAAATTGAGAATATTAATTGGAGAGTCTACCTCAAAATACATTTGATCTTACTTTCTGAGCTCTCAGTCAAAGCTACATTTCCTCCCCCAAAACATACAAATATCCCAAAATAATCACCCCTGGCACTGTCAGATAGTCAGAGAGTGTGTTATGTTTCTGTCAGGCATAAACTTTATCATTCAGGGCAATTGGGATGCTGCCCCAAGATCACAAGAATAGCAAATGTGAATTTTGTTTTGGGGTAGACATCTGCCTTAATTTGCATCACAATTACCCAACAAATGAATTCTTAATTCCTATTTTGGCATTCCCCAGCTCTTGTGTTTGCTCTGAATAATCTGATGCAGAACCATTAACTGGGTTCTATGAGGTCTGCCTGTGAATAGGGCTAGTCTAATGTTTTGAAGTTGGTTAAAATGAGCCTGTATGTTATAAAAAGCCAGCCTGGCTTCTTAATTATTCAAAACTTTATCACCTTAATGAAATAAAGTGCTTGGTGCCCCGTCTCTAGAGCAGTAATGAAATTAAATGAAATTTTCTACGGAAACAATAACAAACGCCCACATACATTCTTAAATATTAGAAATAAAAACCTGCACAAGCTATACACTGATCAGGCATAATATTATGACCACTGACAAGTGGAGTGAATGACACTGAATAACACTTCATCTTAGCACCTAGTGGGTGGGATATATTTGGCAGCAAGTGAACATTTTGTTCTCAAAGTTGATGTGTTACAGTAGATGCAGGAAAGGCATTTGATCTAGTTTGGTCAGAAGTCAACGCTGCGTCTGATAGAAAGGTGTCAGAATACAGTGTGTATCACAGTTTGTTGCATATTTGGCAGCAAAAGAGAGACCAACACTTGGGACGAGTAGAAATTCATGGTGCTCCCAGAACATGCATGCACGCCATGTGCCTATGACATGGTGTTACATTATGTAGGCTACACCAATGTAAGTTACCTTTTACCATAATGGTTGAATACTTCCATAACATCCAGTGATGGACAACCTCTTGTAAAAATGCATTCAGCCTAGCTGATAATAAACAATTGTCTTCTTTGTGTTTAATAATTCCTTATGGCATTTGAAAGCATAGGGTGGAGTGAGGTGTCATGGCAGTCACTTTTGTGATTAATGTGAAAAAAAGGAATGAAAGATGATATACCTTCTTCATATACTGACTTGTTATTTCAGATTTATTTCTTTTCGTCTATCCCAGTGGTATTGCTTGGCACTGTTTTTATTAACACAAAGAACAAATGTACAGATCAAACACACAGGGGTGACAAAAATAAGAGCTCAGTTTGACAGAAGATGCAGTCACAGAACAGAGTGAGCCGATAACACAAGCAACAGCAACAGGCTCATCAAACCATCAAACACAAAGAGAAGATTGGCTCTTTTTCTGAACAGTCCCTTAATGACAGACCGGCTGGCTTATTACTGCTTTTATTCTCAACAACCTTCTTTGGGACGTAGCCCATTCTGCAAGTCAATGCAGTTCAGCTGAAGGGCTGTTTGTTATATAAATTTGGTGTCCTCATATAGACAGAACAGTGCGAGGAGAAGCTCCTTTAATTCATTTGAGGAGAAACTTGCTGAATGGAGACTTTCCACTTCACATGTTGCAAAGGTGCCCAGCTGGAAGGAATTCAGAAACGGAGTATTGATGGAAGCCGGCCAAGGGCAAGTACAGACAAATGCATAGAAAAATGCAGATGTTTTATAGTAATTTGTAATAGCTCTTTGGCAATGATCTCATCCATGAAATCAATTTCATTGTATCAACTGCAGGAAATTAAGAGAGTCATGGGAGGTAGTTATGGCTTTACCACTGGTATCAGTGGAGTGGTAGATGAGAGAACAAGTGCAATGACAGCAAAGAGGGGGTGACATACAGCTGGTGTGAATGTTCTTCAGAAATCTCTGCAAACTTGTAGTGTAGTGTGGCTGTGTCATATTTTACACAATACTTTGTCGGATACTCATTAATTACATTGTTGTAAATCTTCCAAACTGATGCCATAACAGGTCCATTAGGAGGTCTTCCTTGCAGTATTCCTCAGAATCAACACTATTGCCTACAGTAGTTTAATTTGTGTTTGTGAAGGCTGAGAGAGGCTGGTGTACTGCTCTATGAAAGTGACTTGGTTTGTTAGCGCAGATGCCTGCATCCCCTGCATTCACATGCATAATACATCTCAGCTCCATCTTTCATTCCCTTGTCTAAATAGGAGGCTTGCCCTCGTGACACACAGAGCAGCATGGAAACAGGCTGGGCTGGCAGGCTTTGGCAGTAGACACCTTGGACTCATCTCATACCTGTCTCAACTGTGATTCTGTCAACTTCAGTCGCCCAAGTAGGAGATCCTAAGAAACTGACACTCGCTACTGTAAGCTGTAGTCGACATACCTGGTCTGACATCAGTCATAAGTCAGTAAAGTTCATAGTAAGGACATGCAGAGTTACAGAGCTACTTTCTCACTGTTTCACCATCAAACTGTCAAAGTGATAGGAAATGGAGAGAAAGGGTCTTTCTCACACAAACAGACCATAGGCCAAACGGTCAGGACAGGAGGAGAATCAATCCCCAAAATACCTTTTTTGTAATAAGACTTTGTCTATTGATATTTGATTGATGTACTATTGGGCTCTTTTGAATTCAAGAAGTCACAGCTTCTGGGGTGTGTTACAACCAAAAACGTAATAACGGCCAATAACGTAATAACTGCCAATAACATAATAATTTTGGCCATTTCAAATGTAATAAAGCCAATAGTGTAATAATGTGCACAATAATGTAATAAAACTTTTGAGCCAATAACGTAATAACTTTTTGCCGATAATGTAATAAGGCATTACGTTATTGGCTGGTTATTACGTTATTGGCCTGGTATTAAAAAAACCTTTCAAAATGTAATAACTGGTTAAAAAGTTATTACGTTATTGGCTCAAAAGTTTTATTACATTATTGGCACATTATTACACTATTGGCTTTATTACATTTGAAATGGCCAAAATTATTACATTATTGGCAGTTATTACGTTATTGGCCGTTATTACGTTTTTGGTTGTAACAGGGTGCTGTATAGCTCAGTGGGTTGAGCAGCAGCCAGCCCCAGTTCAAATCCTGAATCAGTTGGTCCTTTGCTGCATGTCCTCACCCCTCTCTCTGCCTCCCAGTTTCCTGTCTTTGTCAACCAACCTATCAATTAAAGGCAAAAGGCCCAAATATAATATTCAAGATTTTTTAAGGTTGGAACACATTCTACATTGGAAACTAGTATTCCAGCTACAAAACCTATTGAGCACAATGGAGAAAATCCAATTACTGACCATTTATGCAGATATAATATAAATCCTCAAGGCACATAATGACTAAAATAATGATAATAATTACCGTATTAGCCCTCCTGTGACAATTTCTCATACAACAATAAGCATACAGTAGTTACTGCCATGACACCAAGGCAGACCTGTGTGTTATTCAAATATCATTTTAAGCTGACAGTGAAGTAGCACATATGTGGACTGTTAGCCAAGCTGCACACTTATAAAATAACTCAGCCTAAGCATTGAGCTATTACAGAATCACTGTCCTTAATTAGATGAAGACATAAACTCTTTAGATGAGCCGATAAGAAGCAGCCACCTAATGTGATCTCCAGCAGATTGAAAAGCATTTAAGGCAAAGCACCAGTGACTGCTCAAATGAGATTGTGGCCACTGCTTTGGTCCCATCAGCATTTACCCCCGCTCTCCCCCCTGCAATGTGGCTGACCCAGGGAAAAAAGAGGACGGAGTAATTACTGATGCATGGCAGCAGGGTAGGTATTTCTTCTATAATTTTGTCTGAAAGAAAGAAGCAAGACCACACAATCAACCCATTTGAAAATTTCGCCAGACTCTTTTTCTAAAAGTCAACAAAACCATTCCTCATTAAAAAGTACACCTGTGACATGTTGTGTTTTGGTGTGCGACTCCCTGAGTTTTACAGCGTCAGCTTCCGTGTCTTCCTGAGGTAAGCTGCAAAGAAACTGCTCCACCACCTTGTCTGTGTCACTGTGTATATAAATCAACAATGGGTACACTTATAACAAGGATTCATTTATGCTAAGGTATTTAAAATAGCAGGAAGCAGATGCAGGGCATGTTGAATTAATGTAACAACAGTGAAGTGCTATCTAACCTGTAAAATAAAAGAGTTTACAGCCACATTAACAGCTCTTTTTTTTTTTTACTTGGGTTTAAAACATTTACAATGTTGAGGCAATGTTGAGTTGTAGGTGTGATATTTATTGCGTATAGCATGTTAACATGTTAGTGTTGGCTAAATTGGGCATAAAAAATGTCACTTGAGCTGTTGGGTTATAAAACAAAGGACAAACTAAAATTTTGACCTGATGGTGCCATGATGAAAAGTTGGAGCTGGAAAGTTGTTAGTACATCAAAGAGTCAAATATATGTTATGAATGTCTCAGTAAAATTAAATGACAAAGCCAGGAGAGCAATCCAATCAGTGATATTATCTGCATGACACATGATTGATTTGCACCTCTGTTTATCCATTTACAGGAAACGACACAGGCCCCCAGAGGTTCCCTGTTTGACAGTTTTGTAGCCTGCCATGTAGCGGGTGCAGCAGTGACTCTCTGGGTACAGTTGTAACCCAATCTACTAATAGTCCAACCCAAGGTGTTAAGCACTGACACCACAGAGCTGAACACACCTAGTCATTAATCAAAAAGATCTCTGTTATCTTATACCAACAGGTGATTTATCATATTTTGTTTTAAGAGTTGGCCTTGATTGAAAAATCACCAGCATGCAATGTTAACATGTTATCAAGTCATGCTGGAAAATAAGGGAATATGGGCTGACAACTGTGTCCAAATTGTTTAATATTATTCTCTTTATATCCCCTTATCTTATCTGCAGTGATTCTCAAATTGGAATATGAATAATGGACAGTATGAATCTGTGTAATCTCAGGCAGCGCTCGTAAATTAGAATTGACCAAAAAGAAATAAAACATTTTATTATCACATAGCATGGATGGTGTGGAGTGTTGTGAGGGCCGCTGACTGCTTCTGATAAAATTGAGTGGCACCTCACAATAATACAGACATATTTTCATTTCTAGTAGTGCCAGAGATAAAAGTGAGATACTATATCAGGTAGATTCGGTGCATTAGCAACCAAGGCATATTCCCTCTACTTCAACCATAATGGTGGCTTTAAAAATACTTCATAAAATACAAAGTGGAAGGACAGAGAGCAGTGAGAGAAGGACATTTTAAAGACTGCAGTTTTATTCATGAGGCGTGCAGCTTAGGCTGTTCTTCTGAGTTAAGATGAGCACTTATATTACATGGGCCTTTTTTTCCTTTTTACAAATTTAGCTATATGATGGACTACATAAGAGAGTCACTTTTCAGATTCTTTTCTCATACAAACATACAATGATTGGATGCAGTGGTAAAATAATTTATTAACAAGGTTTTTGTCATGTATATGTTGAGCATGTGTGATTTTTTTTTATACACATAGCACCAACAACTGATTCATTCTTATCCTCCCAGTTGGTAAGGAATACCAAAGTGAAAAACCTTAGCAACAGATTGTCAGTTCTTTTGTACAGTGCTAGAGGAGACATTTTTACCATGATTATTTCAGTTTGTTGCTTCTTGCAAGATGAAAAATGGGCACACACCACACACCGCCCACTTATATTTAACTTCTCCCTTTCATCTATTATTAATGAATTACTTGAATCATGTTGCCATGCATGTCCTGAAACATGCATGGCCTACTGTCGCCTACCTACAGTAAATGTGACAGCGCTGTTATAATATTTATAGTAACTCTCAAGATGCCATGCAATATCAACTAAACTGGTGGGACTGATCTACAGTTTGAGGGGCTCTAGGTTCAGTTATTATTAGGCTAATGTTATTCCATGAGTGATGGAGATTGCCATGGCAATTGTTTGGAGATGTAGTTCTGGTGCAACAACTTCTTACCACGAGAAAACGCGGGGTAATATTTTCTCCTTCTGGATCAGGGATGGAACATTCTTCCATGCTACGCTGCCTTCTCTGCCCGAGCTCAATAATAAGCCTGTCAGCTTGATTTAAAAAGCCTGTGGCAGTATTATGAGAGACACCATCAGATTTACAATAATTCATAAATCTCAAGCAGTAAAGGATAAATCAATAGAGGTGTGAGTTTAAACTGTTTTCAGTCTCCTTTCTCTTTATGTCATAGCTGAAAGTAGAGACACAATTCAATTGTGGAGGCACTGCTGCACATTGCTCAATAAATTTATATTGTTGGCAGTGCAATGAGACATTTCCCCCTTTGTGCTTAAGCCGGCAGCATAAAACACTGAAATCTCTGGATGTGATTGGAAATATGTTGATTGACGAATTAAGTCAATCACAATTAATTGACTTTTATTGTAAATGATGGGAACCGCATATAACTGTCCATTTATATTCATTGCACAATTCTGTTGTAGCTTTCTTATTTAATTGTTATGATCCTATAATATAAGTAAAAACCTTGACCTATACTTTCTCCGACTTTGCAATCATTTGTCCATATATTTGAATCCTTTTTAATCCTTTCAATCCAAGAGATCAACCTTCAGGCTACTATCCAATACCTAAAAATGGTCTTCTGGGAAACAGCCTGTAATCCATGGTTAATGTTATTGACTCATATTATTCATAAAGTACAGCTGTCTGGTTTTCATCCAGCTCACAGCATGAGAACAGCTGCAGTTTCAATGTTTGCTGATATTGTCTCCACATAAGCAATGATACTCACCAAAGGGCCTGGTGAGGATACACTCAATCTGTTCCATGCCTAATTCACACACAACTGCTGTGGCTGAGGATGCTGAGTCAACTGCTTGCAATGGGGTGTCACAGGGCTCTATTCTTGGTCCATATTTGCATTACACATAAATCACAGTATTACTCCTAATCAGTACTTCAACATCAGTTTTCTTGCAGATATTGCAGTCATGTTTCTGGACACAGATTGAAATCAAATCAGATATGTCTCACATTAACCACTGATTCTTACCAATCCATCATTTAAAATTAAATTAAATTAATATCCCTCTGGCTGACTCACTTTGGAACACTGTTTGACCGCAAAACAGCATTCATGTTCAACAACACATATCTGAATATCTTTGGGAAAGTGGGCACAGTCATATTGATATACTGAAATCATGTGATACACCTGATCAGTCCCCTGACTTGGATTCTTGACAAGTTGTAGGGAGTTCAAACCACAGAGGATTAATGCTGTGTGTTAGCATCTACAGTATGTGATTATGAATGCTACATTTCACTGCCTGGTAATTGGTGGGGAAGAGAAGCCGTATCATAGTCTGTCTTTTGTTTATTTCATGCATCAGAAGATTTTTTAATTCCAGAGGTGCAGTAAACGTTCTTATCAAACACATACACCATCATTACTCATGCTGATAAACAACCAAGACCATGAGATGGAAGAAAGAAAAAAAGAAACAACTTTCTGTGCTCAGCTTATGCACCACGATTTGCTTCATTTAACAGATGCATATTGCACTGAGCAGGACACCAGTTACATATGATATCATGATGTCGGACACATACCCTTGAGCCTTCACTTACAACAAAACATGTTTAACCACAACCTCTGTGTTGTGGCACGACCTTGTCAGTATCGAAACAATTCAAATAATTTTCAGTGTGGTCTGGTTCTCCTGGTGAGAATGTATCATTCCTACATTCTGCTTTGCTTTTATTCAAATAAACTGTCATAATTGAACTCTTAACAACACATGCGCAAAAAAAACTATAATTGGTGTCATTCTTAACAGGCTGCTTATGTTGTGGCAGTGCCAACTTGACAGAAATCTGCTAAGATTTATAGAGAAAATGTCCTCTTCTTGACTTTCTCCATGTTGAAAACCCCCCATAAATGTGTCTTTGTGCTTTTTCAAACTGGAAACAATTACCTATTGAATCTGTGTACAAAATGAGATGATGTGTAGACCGGGTAGAAGTGAAATGATAGAGGATGTGGTACAAAAGCATGATAACTTGCTAAAAATGTGTTCATTTCTATATGTCCTGTAGCGGGAAACAAGATTCAAGAAATAGAAGAACTAATGTGAAAAACATGTGTTCTGTGGATCCATTCTCTTAATTAGTGGATTTCAGCCTTGGCAAAGTATCTGCTCTAACAGCCATTAAGAAAATTCCTCAGGTGCTACTGTATGTTGCTGAAATGACATGAAAGGTGATAGTGACTATTTTTCCTTCAACACAAACATGACTTTTAGAGATTAAATATTATACCAATACTGTAACAAATAAAAAAAATGAAGGAGTTTTGATTAAAGATGTAGCAAATTCTAAAAGGGGATATGCAGTTCATGCAGCAGTGCAATTTGGATTTTTAGATCAAATCAATAAAGTGACATTAGATGTGCCAAATGGTCACCCATAAATATTGGGCTTTTTTTAATCAGGCAGCTGGCACTGTTAACCAGTCTCAAAGACCATCCATTGTAACTGGCTGCCTGGGAAGCTACCTTGCAAACCATCCATTCATGGTTTTGCTTGAGGCTGTTGCAGCTAAATACCCAGTCCTCTATTCCCAAAGCTCATTTGCTTCAAAACAAAGACACAAAAATATCAACAAAAGCAAGCAACGTTTTTTTGTTGTTGTTGTTGTTGTTGTAGTTTTTTGCCAGACCTTTCCGGTTTAAAATATTAAACTTAAAAAATCCCTTAGAATAATATCACTTGAATATATAAATATAACTGTATTATAGAGTAGAAGTAAAGACACTGTGGAGAGTAGTGATAAAACCCCAAATTGCAATGTGAATACCTGTGGTCAATTACTACTGAATAGTGTTAAATGATTACGAGTGTATTGTAAGTTCTGGCATACAGTACTTGCTGGATACATAATGCATAATGTAGGAAATTTACATGTACATAAGACAGATCAAAGCTTCAAGAGAAGGGCAGAGGATAAGTTATACAAAAGAAACAACTGCTGATGGTCTCTGGAGAACCACATCGAAGAATCCACAGGCCTCTCTGGCAGCAGTAAGGTTGCTGTTGTGCCATGACCGTTGTTTAACCTCCACAGGGATGAAATATTTTCCAAGATGCATATGCAAGCATATCTGTGTTTGAGACAATCAGGAAAAGGCTGTGGTGTGTCTCAGTATAAATGTGCTCATATCCACCTTCAGACACCCTCCTATCCTGAGCCATTAGACAAAGTGTTTGTTCTCTTAAAAGTCACACAGACACCAGAAAGCCAGAATCTGATTCATTGATCATTCATTGTTTTTTTTTAAAGTATATTTTTTTGGCTTTTTATGCCTTTATTGATAGGATAGTAGAGAGTGTGACAGGAAACGGGAGGCAGAGATGGGGGGAATGACACGCAGTATAGGGCCGTCCAACGCGGGACTCGAACCGGGGCCACCTGCAGCGAGGACTATAGCCTCTGCATATGGGGGGGGCGGGTGCTCTACCAACTGAGCTAAACACCGCCCCGATCATTCATTGTTTAATTGCATAAAACAAGATAGTATAGTATTATACTGTAGGTGTGGAACAAATGCAATATGAAATACTATTATGGTTGTGAGCATTCTGAGCAAGTGATGAATCCATACAGTCGTCATTTTATAAACAAATGGGGGAACTTTGTCATTCAATGGATTATCATAGGTAACTCGACTGTCTACAGGGCTGTGTTTTAGTCAGTAAGAAATATATTAGTTATCCTTGTGGTGAACCAACAGATAGGACAGCCATTGAGAGTAAAATAATGAATATTTACTTAATTAATCCATTTTCTCTGTCAGTCAAGTTGAAATACAATCCCTTTCCATTACCTGCTGAGACAATTATATGGGCTTTGTCTTTGTGTGGACTGTATTATAATAATGAGATGTCTTCATATACTTGAAGTGGCCTTTCTCTCCAACTGTGAATAAATTATGATTCACTGTTGATTGGATTTCTGTCAAGAGATTGAACAGGAAATGAAAGCCTTTGTATGTGAGGGGTTACAGTAGGAGAGGAAATTGTATGGCGTGATTAATGCTTTTGTGCAATTTATGCAGCCATTTTCTGGCTTACGATTACAGAGAGTAAACAAGGCAGTGGCAGAGACAGCTAATCCTATCCATCATTCAATCCTTGGTATCTGTCTGAAAGGGTCAATGATTGACTCTGATTTAGCCTGGCCCCAGTTCAGAGGAAATGAATAGATGCCAATCACACTCCTGCAATTCTAGCAGCAGGACTGTCCAGTTATGAATAGCTGAGGCACAATGTATTCTTTATACCAGACCTATAGGTTATAATTAATTACACACTATACATTACATGCCATTGCAGCATAAGAAAACTGAACTGTATAATACAATGCAATATAATAATATAATATAATATAATATAATATAATATAATATAAGGTTGAAATGGAGTGTTGTTAAACACACAGAAATCACTTTTTTATTTTTTCATCTGGTGCTTGAAAGCACATCACTAAGAGCTGCACTCAGTGTAACTGGTCCTTTGTTTTGGCAGCTTGTATAATGCATTTTGTAAAACATAGTGCTTACACATTTTGTTCAGTGATTCTTTCAGCTACACTATGCTACTGTAGCATTTTAGAATCCGAACAACTGGGGGGGAAAAAATGGTAGCGCTCCTTATCCTCCACTGACTTTGTAGTGGAACACCTACTGTAAGTGCTGAGGAATACACCATCGACCTTGCACTACTTTTGAAATTCTGTCCTCCTTGTGTCATAAGCAGACATGCCAAGCACAGGTTTTCAGCACACAGTGTCAAACTTTTCTAGTCAGAGTCATTCAACATGTAGAACAGTTACCTGAGAACAGGCTTCTCTGCCTACTTTAACTAGGGTGCTAAAAACAGAGCTCTACATCAAATCATACTGCTAAACAAAATAGTCAGGTGGTGGAAATGTTTGTGAAAAAATGTCAAATTTTAAGAGGCATCCCAAAGCTTTTGTGTGCAGGAGTACCAGTGAAACCACTGGGTGCAGCTACCTTAATGCTTAGCAGGTGTGTGTTGCATTTTGTGAAATAATTGGATTATCATAATGCTTCTAAGCTCTGATAGCCAAGTGGAAAGAGTGGCACAGCTCAGCTCCAGTTCAGTGCAATGCCTGCTGGCTGGGCAGGGGTGAGAGCTCTTGATGCAGTTCATTGAAAACCACATCTCAGTTAGATACAACATGACCACTCCGGTATTTGGAGTCCTGATGATGACATTGTCCAGATTAAAGAAAATTCTTATCATTTCCTTTTTTTGCTAATAGGCACAAGGCCAAGCTTTAGCTGAATGAGAATATGTTGCACTCAACAAGCATCTGTTAAATCCACATGGCTGCAGACATAGCTTGTTAAAAAGCTTGAAAAATTTAAATGAACAGCGGTTTGATAGATACATAGTACTGTAGTTATGGTCTCCAACTCATACACTGCACTCTTATGGATTTAGCCGCAGTTGTACCCACATCACCTTTTGAATTAAGTGTCTTTAAGTTTATTATGTCTGTTAGGTCGGACTTGATTTAAAGATAAATTGCCAAAAGATGAAAACAAGGAGTCAGGAAAAAAAACCTTGTTTATATTGTGTCAAATCCACTTTATCTTATCATGCGCCATCTCAGCAGGGAGTGAGGAGCCAACTTCATACAGCCCTTATTAGAAGTCTCACTGTGTCTGCAATTGGTCTATCCCACTGGCATTTTTACTGAAGACCCTTGAGTTCCAAGTATTCCAATATTTTGTATTCCGGTCCAGCCAAAAAACCTCATGCATACATTACAACCAGACAATTGCAGGCATACATATTTGGATGGATAGAATACTGAGCCTAAGGTCATTCACAATGCTCTGTTCAGTCTCATTATTTTATAAATTACATGCATCATCAGGAAACTGCATTTACGTTACCCTGGAACAAAATCTGAAAGAAGATTAAAAAGGGACAAGTGAGGAAGTTTGTGATTTCATACCATTAATATCATGTTATTATGTGATAGATTTCTGAATGAGAATTGACTTTAATCTGCAAATAGTCAGAATGAATGTGAGAAAAAAGCTCCTCCAACAGACTTAGTTACCCACCAACAAAAGATGCAGTGAATTTTACTGTTGAGATCCTCCACACTGTTGTCACAAAGTATAACATTTATCTCTTTTGGTTGTTTCTGGTTCCCTACTTTTAAGTCATAAAAACAACATTTATTATGCTGTTTGCCAAATGGAATCAATGAATCCTCTTCTTTCATGAGTTCCAAATGTTTGTCCAAGTCTATAATCTTACAAATTTGTTTTAGACAAGTTAAACATAGAGGGTAATACTGCTGTTTCGAGGTTCACTAAATTATTTACATTAGTTCTTGCTGCACTCTGTCTTCTGCTCCCCTCATTATCACATCCTGATTAAAACAGTAATGAGAGGGCAC
The DNA here is from genome assembly GCA_030347415.2 of Decapterus maruadsi. NCBI lineage: Eukaryota > Metazoa > Chordata > Actinopteri > Carangiformes > Carangidae > Decapterus > Decapterus maruadsi. Next base: position 12,100,728 of record CM064902.1, on the reverse strand, counting down.
TAAGGATGAAATTGCTGCCATTGAGGTTTGTTTTTTTAAGTATTAAAATTCTAATGTTATCATGCACATTGTTCTGTGCTGGGGAAATTATATAGCTTTCTAAAAACAGTCAGGGGGTTAACTAAGGTAATAAAAATATATAAATAAAAATATAATAAATATCCAATTGCACCTCATCATGATATAATGGAAAACAAAAATAAGGTTGAAGACATGAGATTTCAGCATTTGCTCGCTCTTAAAGGGTGTATTTGAGAGCATGGTAAGCACTACAAAGAGACAATTTTAAAACTGCAATATTTGTACAGAAACATTAGTACATGAGATGATGAGGGGAAAAAGTAATTCTGAAAATTATATAGGCTACCTAGATCTGAATTGTTGCTCCATTGATGTTCTCTGTCTTTGTTTGTGATGTAGCCTACAAGTTAGGGGAAATTCATTTTATTTTTGGTTTTATTTTGGTTTATTCTGAAATCTGAATAGCAGTTTGGGTCTTTCTTTTTGTAAAATTCTTGAAAACAATAAATCATGGATGTGTGCATATTTGGGGCAGTCACCAGAGGCGTGCACATTTGGATGTGGATTGCTTCAAAATGGGTATGTTTTTGTTTAATATCATCAAAAATCTGATAAAATGCTTTAGCCTGAATTGGCATCCATGGAGGAGACTCAGAGAGATGAAAAGCTCCATTCACTGGGCTTTATTTCAGGAAAGTAAATGAGATAAGAATAGCCTACATGTGTGACTGGTAATGGGAGAAAATAATGACTTTGTATTCTTTTTGCAGACAAAAAGTGACAAGTAGAGTGCCTCTACATTACAACCTCAATATGACCCACTAAATACAGTATAATACTGTATATAAACACATTAACCTACAATATACCATATATACAGTGTAAAAAGCATTAATCTTATCCAATGACAGCTAGAACAAAGTTCACAACATTTTTGAGAGACAGTTTAATCCTAATGAAATAATAGGTAGTAGCCTATTCTATTCAAGCTTTATATGTAATTAGGCAATTAAATTTTAGTTTATTGGAAAACAAATGTGAGGCAAAAGCCTATAACAAGTTTCCATTTATGTGTGGAAATTAGTAGTTTTGTGAAGTGGGCTACATTAGAAAATCCTCCAGTGGAACAGTCCTGGAACGTACCATGACGTGAAGTGCCGCTCAGGTTTATTGGCCAATCAGAATAGTGGTTCAGATCTGAGGGGCGGGAGTTAGACGGTCAACAGGTAGCTAGTAATTGCCTCGGAGCTAATCAGAAGAAATTTAAAGTTTGTGGAAGTCTGTTAAATTACTGTTTATTTAACCAACATACAGCTCTTACGTTTTGTGTTTTTAACGGAAGAAATGAGGACGCTGGACTCTTGCAAAGAACTTTTCTGTCTACAATTTAACTTAATTAGCGCCAATGCTGATTGATTACACCTCCTGCTGCTGCTAGCTAGTGCTGTTCCTCACCGGCTGGGATCACAACAAATTGCGCGAGAAACCCATTTTGCACCGAGTTTCTAAGTAAGTATGGGCACCACCTGTAGCCTACACTTGAAATAATATTTGAAAAATAAATAAGGTATTATTGTTTGTGCATAGTGTATTTGGGAAATGAGCCTGTGGTGGTCAAGACTCCTCGGGGAACACCAGGACGTGTCTCAGAAAGTGCTGACGAAAGGGTTTGGACCTCGTGCAGATGACCAACAGCTTTATGGACGTTTCCAAGTAACAGTGAGTACTTCATATCCTACTGAATGTTTTCTGTGGACTTTTTTGTAGTTGTGTTATTCCAATCCTTTACACTGTCAAACTCTCTGACAAAGTTTACCTTGTTGAAGAATTGTATGGATGACTGCTACATGTTTTCTTCTCTGGGCTTACTTGAGCTGTATGTTTACTGCTGCCTTGCAATAGGCCAGAGTGATTAGGCACTGCTGGTAGACTTTTGTGCATTCTTGTTGCCTTTTACATGTTGTATATGCTGAATTGCGGCCAAGAATGTAAAAAGGATGACTTAAGAGCTTTTGGGCTTATGCCTATTATTCATGTAGTTCACTGAGACAGTAGACTGCACTCTTGATTCTTGCTGCCTGTAGACACTGGCGAAACTTGCTGCTACCGTTTGAAGTTGATCAGCTACCTTATAGTGTTCATAATTTTGTGGTTTGATGTTAACACTTAATGCTGTTTCTTGCTTCTTCTACTGTCATGATGACATACAGTACAGTATATGAGCTGAGGTTTCAAGTATTCACTGTGAAACACACACAACAATAGTTTTAGCAGTAAATCATGTAAAACACCTTAATTTTATGATTTATAATTATATTGTGCCTAAAGGGTTAGAGCTACGGTTGGTTTTTGTTGCAGAAATGATTGTGGATGTGCAGCCTCACTCTGGACAGGAAGTTGCTGTTGGAGTGGGCAAAGATATGCCCAATAAAGAGGTGTCTCAGTCAAAATGATTACCACTTTGCAGAGCCTTAGGTGATATGTTTTAAATGTCTTCTTAAGTAAGATCGGGAGTCAGAAAGTTAAAGTGAAGGAGACAATTGCAGAAGCAGAATTTGTTAAGAAGGAACCTGAAAATGAGTTTTTCCTCTACTATTTTTGCATGAAAATGAGTGAAACGATTATCAACCACAACTGCTCTGTTATATCAGCTCTACAGTAAGTGTAAGGCAGTGTTTCACATCATACTGTAAATTGAGAATTGAGTGCATAGCTAAATTGCAAAGTTTCATAGCTAAAAATTTAAATACACCATATAAACCACCTAATTAAGCACAAGTATGCCATACACTAAAGTGGCATATCAAAGGAAGAGTCAGTAGTTTTGTTTACTGCAGTATGTAAACACAGCATTCAAATCATGCCACATGCCCAATTTCAATTGCACACTGTCATTGGCTGGAAGTGGAGGTGTTTGATGGTCAAACAATGTCAATATAATTTAAAAAATATATCGGTTTCAGTGTGTACTTTTTTCGTCTTCTTTTTCTAAGGTGCTTGTGTATTCAGCTTCACCTCAGCTATCAAAGTGTGCTAAGCCAGCTGATGATTTAGCCACAGGGTTTGCAGAGACTGTACTGTAGGACTTTGTGTGTCTTGGAAAATCCTTTACAACGGCAGTGTGTAGGCTACTGGGCAAATGCAACATAATAGGGCATATGAATGGAAAGGTAAAAGTTCCACTAGAAATTCTGTGATGAATTTGCCTTTGTTTAAAGGTTTGTCACGATTCAAAGGTCACACACACAGGTCACATTTAGCAGGATTAGATAGCCTTGTTTCTTTTGTCTTGCAAAGAAAATAAAATGCTTGAGATTTCACATGTCACATTGAAGACTAGCGAAGAAAAGGACAGAAATGTGAACATAGTGTACTTGTGGAAGCTGTTTGCCATCTACCACGAATGGTTTGTCTGTACTGCAAGATTTCAATTTTGCAGTCCTTGCGGCAGCCTCCTGGCACAGTTTTATGGAAGGAACAGGTTATGTAGTGCAAGATAAAACTAGGCTATATTGATGTAAACAGAATTGTCTTGTCGGTCCTATATAACTTGTTTAGCAGCTCAGTTCTAGACAAGATGTCTCCAAGAAGTCAGAATATAGTTTGCTGGGTTGCTTTAGATACGGTAACTACAGGACATTTTTTTTAATTTTCTAAAATGCGGGGAATGCTACAGGAAGATTTCCTGCTTCCTCTTATTAAGTTTCCCTTGGTTACTACCCTATTTGTGATTATTTAAGTGGTACAAATAGCAATTAAAAAATATAATAAATATAAATAACTGGTCACTCTCATCTGAGATGTCTGAATTCAATATGATTTGTCTTATTGGAAGTAGAGGAGTCTGCTTGTTATTTGGCTGCAGAGTTGCAGCCAAAAGACATACAGCAAACACAACATTTTTTCTTCATTTTACTTGTTTATCCAACCAAAAGAACTTCATTTTTTTAAAGCTTTGGAGAGCAGCATATCCAATTCATAAGGGTCACTGCCCTTGCATTCCAGCACAACACAGGAATATCACAGCCTTTTTGCCCTCTGTTTGGCCTGCTGTGTTTGTGCAATTTTCCTCCCAAGGTGGCCTCCATGTTTGTCACCCTTATCTCCGTTGACCAGGCCACTGCTTACAGGCCAACTCTATGGAAACCAATGGTTCACCTGAGCTTTGAATATACTTGACAGACCTGCAGAGCTTGTCGGGAACCTGAACCCACAGCCTACCTCTTGACTTTGCCAAAGGCACTCACTGCCATTCACATGTCATTCACTCGAGTGCTGAATATTTTCAAAGTGGATGTATAAAATAATAAAATGGAATTTGATGGGTGGATGAGGATCCAAGACAGTGATACCCACTGAACATAGGATGAGCTGCTGGGCATTGCAGACATGTACATTGACCCATGAATGCTAAGTAATACTACTAAGTAACATTCATGTTTCTTTAAATCTGCAGCACATCACAAATCCTATTATGTATAGAATTCTGTATTTCATTGTGATTATTTTTAAGCCCTGCTGGTTATCAGTCGACTGATGGGCAGTGGGGGTGTGGGGTTTCACATGACAAAAGAGGGCATTGACCTCATTCTAAAGTGTTGCCTGAGCTGAGCAATGAGCTACACATCATCCCCACAAGGATATACCAAGAAAATATCATAGCTTTGGCTTCCAACATAAGATTTCTTTGGGATTCTACTTTGTATGCAAATGCAATAAATGTTTAATACCAAATCATTGGCGTTCCATGGAGATTAATGACAGCTTGGCAGTGCATTGGCTGGTGAATTAGTATTCTCCTTTCTCTGGGCTCTGTCTGGCTCCTGTCTGCCAGAGACATGATAGGTCCTACTCTGCTGACAGGGACATTCCTGAAAATGTGGCACTTCCATCTTCGCATGAATTGTTAATGCCTAACAAAAGCTCAGTTTGGACTGTTGTCTGCATTGTATATTAATGTCAATAGAGCTCTTAACAGCATTGCAGATGTCAAAAAAGGGTTTGGTTATACAGTACTTTGAAAGTGTACTAGTGACGTCACACTTAAATAACAACTAAACTGCATTAAGGTGACTTTGTTATAAGATTCCCTTTGGGACACTACGCTGTGAACTAAATTTCTTATTAACCTCCTCCATTTTGGAAAACTGCATGGCTAGCACTGCTGTGTGATATTTTGTTTTTGTGAAACACAATAGAAGTTTGAGAATGATTATTTAGCAATCGGAAAGATACTCTATGAAACCTTACATGGATTTACTGGGTTTCAGTTGTTTGACTTGCCGAGGTAGACCAGTTGCTGTACAGTACTTGTTGCCACCATTCCAAGTGTTGTAGGTCTTCACTGCTTTCTCACTTTTTGAGTTCAAGCTTATATGATCATTGTAGTGCCCTTGTAAGGAAGAATCAGAAAGAATCATGTGTCCAGTATCTACAGCATCTACACTACCATTGGTAACTATAGTTCTGAAGTAGGGATGTGACGAGATCTTGTGCCACGAGATCTCGCGAGATTAAACTCGACGATATTTCTGGTCACGTTAAAAATCTGTCTTGCGATATTTTAATTTTTTTTTTAATGTTAAAACAATGTAAAGCAGGGTTTCCACTACCAGTTACCATTACTTTGCACGCCTTTCCACTACACAGTTACAACTCTACTCGACTGGGTTTAGTCTCTTTAGTCTCTCTCCCTTGCACTGTAGTGTTGTGTCGTTCGCAAGTGATTCGTTCTAAGGAACGAGTTATTTAAGTGAACGTACTGACTAGAATCACTTCCTGACCTGATTCATTCCTTTCTCAGTTCAGTAGTTGAGGTCAGCAGCGTGCGTACAGGCCGACAGTGGAACTGCTGTGTGGTCTGTGAGTCACTGAATCACCTGCGAATCTGGTGGCGGAGACTCTCATTGCGAGGGAACGGTGCTTGTTAAGTGATGCGTTCACTGACGCTCTGGGATCAGGGCTCCAGTTCACTCTCTGCGCGCGTGGTTCACTGTACTGGTGGTGAACTATCCCTTTAAGGGAGGTTGTCAGAAGGACGTACGTTGGATACTGCTTCTGCCATTATGATTACTACTGAAAGACTCATAGCTCAGATAATCAAGGGACAGAGATTGCAGTGAGCACAGTGCTGCCTATATACTCTGACCAGAGGACAGTCTTCAGAGGGTCAGCATCACAGTGTCGTAATCCTGAATATATTACCTTGATCCTCAAACTTGGCTTGTTGCGTGAAACAGAAGGGGAGTCTGCAGTAAGATGGCAGGGAAAATGCTGGTCTGAGCTCTGTTTTATAAGAGCTGCCACCTTGGAGGTTTGAAGGACTGAAATAGTACCTTGCAATACTGAAACCTTGCTTTGAATTTGGCAAATGCCAGTTTAGACTTTTCTTGAGAAGGCCTTTCCAATAACCACTGTGAGGCAATGGAAAAGAAGAAAGACTCCAATCAGTGTGTCTTGACTAGCAAACACTTTACCCAACAATACAATATTTGAAGGGCTCGCTAAATGCATACACACTCCACTGGAGTAACCCTGCAGTTTAACTCACTCATCAAGCAATTGGAAGAAAGCAGTACTTTGTACATGAGCTTTACTCCTCAGCGTTTAGGCTGTGGTTTCTCTCTGACTGAGGATTTTAATATAGCCTCCTGCTTGGGACAGGTACTGTGCAAATTACCTCCCCTAAATGATTAATGAGGGAAACTCTGTTCATGTTGAAGCTAAGACCGAATCCTGTGTGATAAAAGTAGGACGTTTGGTTCATACATAGAAATGATTGGTGGAAAACAAACAAAACTAGACTCTTGAGGGAGGAAATTACTTTTTGAACTTAATAGCTTTTAAGGATCTTTAACCATGTACAATGCAAAGCAACCTAATTCACCCAATTGATAGTTCTCTAGTGCAGTTGACACCCTATAAGACACTGAGGCCAGATATAAAGAGGCACAGTTAAAGGAATACAGTAGTTCAAAAAATGAAATTCAGTCATCAGTGACTCACCCTTGTGCTGGTGAATATTTAGGCTAAGTTTTTTATTACTCAAAGTGAATCTGGAAACCTGGGAGGGCGGTTCGTAGTCCAACAAAAACTTTTTTCCTAAGCATATTGGGTTCAAGGGACAAAGCTTTCTCAGTATTGGACTTTTGACTCTTATCCTAAGAAGCAAATGATGTTTGAAGGAAAACTACCCAGGTGTTTCATGCTTACACCTATCCCTGCTATAATCATAGAATTGACAATTGACAGCATTGAAAGAGGGTATCAGTGGACAGAAGACTTATTGCTTTTACTGGTTATTCCAAACAATGTCCTTTTTGGCTACATTTTTGGTGATGGGAGGAATTTGTATCTCTCTCTCTGCCTTGTCTGTTTTTGTTTTGCATTTCTGAAAATTGCTTCTGTAAAATGTTCATTGGTGGATATGATGACATTTTGTCTATGCTCAACGGTCATTCGCAGCAAACAACAAACCAGACCCCAGATCACTAGTAACCTCACCAGCAGATCCTCCAAGGACAAGGGTAGAGTTTTCCTTCAAACCAGGGCCGCATCCGACCAAACTAATGCCTTCTTGGCCGACTAATGCTTGGTCGACTATTTGGGGGCAGCCCTACTTCAAACTATTATCTATTCTTTTATTATATTTCAGAAGATGAAATGATGTCTCCCATCAAGTAGCTGTTGTCCTCAGCACCTTCATTTCTGAAGTAACAATAGGGTCAACACTGACCATTACCCTGTTTTATGTGTGTGCCTGTGCTGAAATGTGAGGGATTTGTAAATGCTCCCATTCTTCTTTGGCAGAGGTTTTATCTCACAGACACAAGCCCTTGGCAGTCTGCTCTGGTCACACCAGTGTTTTCCCCAGCACAGCAGCAGCTAGCTTTATTTATTCTCTGATTATTGATATACTGTATTTTTGTGGACAGTTTGTTCCAGGAAACACCATTGTTTATTTTCCCAAAGTATATTAGCCTACACATGCCATAAACATAATGAAGGTGAGGTTTTATTATAGGATGGAAAACCTCATAATATCAAATTTAACAGAGTACACTCTTGTAAAAGATGGATCAGTGTTTTCTTTGAAATAGTAACTTGATTTAGATTTTTTTTCCCAGACCTTTGACCCGATGCAGACATCACGTTGATATACCAACATGGCGGATGCGCTCTGACTGCAGAAAGAACGGCGCTTTTTAATTGTTTGACTGGTTGTCATGGTAATATCTTTAAGTTTAATCAAAGCGCCGTCAACAAGCGATGTTTATGGCGCGACATAGTCGTTAATTGACTGTTGTTTACACGCGGTTGCAGACACGTGGTGGAGAACGAACCCGCAGCGCATTAGGTGTACGCGTTCCTGGCCAAGCCTACCGTGCTGAGCCAGGCACACTTGCACTCACACTGGCAATAGAATCCGGACTTTAGGGAGCAAAATGCTTGGGCACGGTACGATTGCCTAGTGTGAGTGCACCCTAAGAGACGAGGCTGGAATTGCATATTTTGAAAATGCAGTATTTTCTTATTCTTATGTTCTAATAATTCGCACAACATTTGTAGGTTTAAAGCTGACAGACTACAGCCTCCTTCTTGCAGTCCTCAACCCCTCCCCTCCCCAAAAGGGAGAAACTCTTCAGAATGTCATAAAGACCTTCAAGGTCCTTGGGGAAATACTGTTCTGATCATAAACTGTCAAAAACATGAGTTGGAGCAGTTTTTAGGGAAAATACCCCACAAAAAAGACTTGTCAAACCTGGTAAATCATCTGCATTATGCTTTAGGCCCCAAGCAGCCTACTTAAAATGAAGCTCCATGGACCAGTGACGCTCCTATTTATTGAAAATGTCATTTTCCAGACATGCTCTGTCTCTGAGAGTGGTCTAGGTTATAAGATATCTTGTTTCTTTTGGTGAAATCCCTGAAATAGCAGTACCACATACACCTTAGTTATTAACCTCAGTGAAAAGATACTAAAGCTTTGATAAACAATAGTTAACTTTTCATAAATGCAATGTAGTCTATTAGATGTTGGCTCTTAGAGAAGCACAATTTTGTCCATTAATTTACACCACATGCTGTGTGGTCTGAACGATGTATCCTTGGTAGCAGTCACAGTAAGCCAAATACAATACATAACCGCAACATGCAACCACTGGACATCATGTACTGTATTCTCTTTTAAATTGCTTGTGGGATTATTAGAGGTTGCAGCCCAGTCACAATCTCAACATCATCATCATGCTCATGATAACATACCATGATTGTAATCATAAAAATCATCAAGTATTTCCTATGGATATCAAATGAAATATCTATACAGACTATTAGCCTTGAATCAATTGCAGAAGAGGTCTCTGTCAGTCATCACCTGATCCTCAGGGACTAACCAACAATTTAAATTGTACAAAACACCTTTGCCTCAACCCCGCAGATAGCTTGTTATAGAAGCTCAGAAATAGACAATGCTCAAGGGTAGGTAGAAGTGTTACCGCTGATGTCAGACATGAATGTGTTTCAGTGCATGCAGTCTTCCATGCCACTGGCAATTATGGCAGTGTGTATTCTTGGGTGTGGATGTGTGTGTCCAAGTGTTGTATTAGGGGTGAGGTTTTTCTCCTTTTTTTTTTCCTTGGGCAAGTAATCACAGGATAATGAGTGGCTGGCTACATCAGCTCTGATTTTCTGCTCCTGCCAGGAGCCCGAGGAAGCTGTGATGACTCACTATTGAACAATAGGGGATAAATGGTTTAAAGTCTGGGGCGGATCATACAAAGACAGCAATCGTCCCTGGGTCACTGATCAGTGTTCTGTGAGTCAAAGGTGAAAAAACTACTTTTTATCCCAACTTTTCTGTGTGGCATTTTATTTTTACATGATGGCAAGGCCCTTGAAGTATAATATATTTAATTAAAAAAAAAAGTTTTACCTTACATTATTTTATTTTAAGGAAGTATGTCATCCTTTCTCATAGAAGAGAATCCTTAGCTGTAGAAAAATGATGAAAGTTGTAGTAAAATATGAAATGAGATACTGTTACATCCAGGCCTCAGTGTAGTCTATACTGGATAAAGGCTGGGGGTCCAAGCCTCCAAGCTTCCAAGCTACCAAGCCAAATGATGAAAATGGCAAGGTGTGATGAAAATTTGGATCCCACCATTGACCACTATCTAGCTGCTGTTTTGTGGCATTTTTTTTTGCCACTATTGCTGCAACCTGCGCATAGCACATATCAAGATGAGACAGGGCTGAGGAGATGGGTCTGGCTGTGCGTGACTACTGAATGTAATGTGTTTAAGGGGGATTCATGACGTGTTGATTAAAATTACTGACACTTTGAAATAAACAATGGCATTTGCCATGCAGCGTTTCCCCTAGAATTTTTCAGCAGCAGTGTACCATCCTTCTCTTCCTAACCAACCAGTTTAATAGACTCATCTGAAAATAAGGTATAATCTGAGTGTCCAGATGTTGGACAGATCTGAGTTTAGTCTAATACCTGACGGTCACTCTTTGAACAGGTACATACCGTCCATGTAGTTTACCTCATCTTGATGAGCCACTAGCTTTGCTGTACTGACACTGGAGACACAGGTACTGTATTAATGACAAGCAGCTGATAAAGACGACTTGCTAGTTCAGCTAACATTGCATAACTTGGGGGGATGTTTTCTCTATGTACTTTTCCCCTTGTTGGAAACAACTGACAACTTTTCCTTGCTCTTGGCCCATACAATACATTCATTTCCAGCTTACTGCTACTGTACCTCTTTCTCTGCTGGATTCACCACTTGACTGCCATTTTCTTACAATTACCCTCAGTTCTATGACTGACAGAGCTATGCTGCTCTAACATTAACAGTTGCTAGTTGGGGCATGTACAATGTGGAGCAAAAATCATTAGTAGCTTGTTGGTATTGATGAGCACTTTAAATTTTAGCGACATTGCTCATAATCTAGCAGTTGCAGTGTTGGGGTGGTTAATCGGACCGACTTCCCTATTCGTTTCAATTACGATTATTGAGGTCTCCATTTAATTACCAACCGATTTTCAATTATTGCCGACTACGCCCTAACCAAAATGTATCCACACACTGCTTTAAGCCCAGATGGAGCTTGACAGTAACTGCTGGTTTGAATTACAATGAAATTGAATAATCAATTCATAATCGTCTATACAATAATCGTGATTATTCAATGATCAACTTTTTCACCACCCCGACAGTGTACCATTGCTGAGTGATGAATATAGGGGAAAGAGAGTTTTGATAATTCACCAACCACTCAAGACATGAGGCGCGTTTCCACTGCAGGAGTTCCTGGTAAAGGGAGAGGGTAGGAACTTTTACAGGAACCGTCCTCACACTCAGTCCTCTCTGTGGCCATGTCTCCACTGCAGACCACGACCCGCCGGGCTCTGTGACATGCAACATTTTCGATGATTGCACAATAATTTTTCTTTTTCCCCTGCTGAAGTTCCGGCAGTGGAAACACACCTATGAGTAATATCCTTTGTAGTGAACCCTGACTACCATTTTGAGAAGCATTTGAAATTTTTGTGGACCATACATAATTATAGATTTAATCAGTGATGCATTTCAGTTGGCTCTAATGGAGGCAAGCAAGATTGCTTCCACAAACATAAATCTCGAAAAACATTGTAATGGATGCACCTTGTTTCTCAACTCACACTAAATGGGGAAAAAACAAACAAACAAAAAAAAACTCTTGGTATTTTTTGTTGGGGGGAAAAAATGAAAATGAGATCAAACAGAAATGTCAACAAAGCAACTCCATTTACTGTATCAGATCATGCGTAATTTAAACTGCACTGACATTTCCTTTGCAGCCTTTTAGATCCACTGAGGAACCAGTCATCTGATACAGCTGTTTGTTCTGCACATTTCGAGGCAGGGTCTGAGATGTCTGGAAACATCAAGGAAGTGTTTGGATTAAAGGCTGGTGATCAGAACCACCAAGACTGCAAACAACCTGCAATGGGCAATGGTGAAATCACACAACTGTCACTGAAGAGAAGAGGCTGGAAAAAATACAGAAATGCAGACATACAGTTTGAATGAGGGGGTAGGGTGTGTGTATGAGAGAGACTGTGTTGCTAAGATTATTTATCAACCTGTTACTCTCAACAAATACTGCACATGGCACATAGACTTAAAACACTTCACTAATTTGGTCTTCAGAATTCTACAACAGGTAATGTCAAAAATTTCAAATAGTGCGTGGATTTACTTATGCCTTTCCAGAAGCTTCGTTTTGAATTTAACAATGTTGCTGCACTGAGGCGGATGTAGGAGAAGTGCTGAGAAGGCAAGATGAAAGATGAATCCCCTCCAAAGCCCATGAGTCCTGGCACCTGAAGATCTCTAGTGTGTAAAATCCAGCAAGTCTAGCAACTTTATGAGCAGCTTTCCTTCTGTAATACATTACTCAGTACACTCTGATCTATCTGCAGTGTTGTGCAACACAGAGCCTCAGGGAAGGGACCCACAGCGGTGCGATTCAAAAGTCACAATCCAAATGTCAGTGTCTTTCTTTCCATCTTGCTCAGACTTGACTAGTGGAGTGACCAGTGTGCAATTAAAATAAATAAAATAAAAATTAGAAAATAATTAAAATTAACAGCAGATGATTGACAGTGGCCGCTGAAACGGAATGTTTGTGCTTCCAGTTGGACTTGGACGTGTTTTGTCAATCTGAACGTTTTCCTGTATCTCGGTTGACTCAGGAAAACCACTTCTTAAAGTGACACACTCACACTAGGCAATCGTACTGTGCCCAAGCATATTTATTTCGGATGGGTGTTTACGATTTGTGTTGCCATCACACTTGCTTGCAAAAAAAAAAAAAGAATGCACTCGCACACATTTTGTCGGAAGGAGGGAAACGCGTCATAGCATCATTTTACAGTGTGCGGGACTATTTCACCCACTGTACTTTAATGAATAGAATCAAGTGTATCTTTACTAATATTAAAGACACTTATTGTTAAATGTGCAACCACTAGGTCAATGAACCTTTTCTCCGCAGCCACTACCGTACGTCTAAATATGAGTAAATGTATCTTTTGCCATTGGATGACATCAGTATCTGATATCGATATGATTAGGAGCCCACTGCATTTCACAGAATAGCAAATATCAAAGATCACTGTTAAAATCACAATGACATGTTACACTCCATAATGTAGTCCGATTCCACCTGCAACTATCCGGCAGCTGTTCTCATCTGATGCAGGCAGTTGGCACTGCTTATGTGATTCTGATCAACACTAGTTGTTTGCTTGGAGCAGCAGGGACAGAAATGAGAATGTGCACATCGTTAATTCAGAACAGATGGAATCTAAATGGATGTGCCATGGACTGTACAGGGTCACACTGAAAGACTCAATTGGAGCGTTTGGCTTATTCAATTAGCTGACTCCTGAGTGTCACAACAGCCAGGTGGGACTGTTGTAATTCTATTTCAGACCAGAGCAGTAATTTACATCGGATGCAGTTTATTGCAAAAATAGGAATTTGTTATTAGAAACTGGAAGTTATACACCATTTTCAATGAATTATATATAATGCATTCTCTCACCGATGATAATTGTAGGTGATTACAGCAGCCTTGTCAAAATTGTAATACGAGAGGCACTAATTTTAAACTTCCATCCATTTAGCGATACAGCTTATACAGTACTTATAGTGTAGCAGGGGGCTGGAACCGATCCCAGCTGACATTCGGCAAGGACGGGGAACACAAGATACCAGTCTGTGACGGGGCTGACCTACAGACAATAGAACCACTCACTCTCTCATTTACATCTATGTGCACTTTAGAGTTTCCAATTAACCTAATATGCATGTTTAGACTATGGGAGAAAACCCTGAGTACCTTGAGGGTATTATTCTGAGCTTAATTAGTATTATTTGTGTTATGGGTAATTTGAATGGGAGATCTTAATGCAACTAATGTGTTGTGGAGAGTGTTCGTGGGAGGGTGTAGTAACCAAACCTGGCCAGCACCTGACATGCATTATCGTATGTCTTTTCTGTCTAAACCTGACCCAAGCCAGATACTATTAATGTACAGAAAACTGATGCACTAAGCTTTTCTTGCCTTGCCACACAATTATTGTTATGGCCACAGCATGCCACCCATCTAACTGCTCCATTAACTATAATAAGGCCAAGTGACTGTAAACTTGACAGCTTTAAATAATTTTGAAATTGTTGTTTATGCCACCTCCCTCTGCAGTATCACCAAAAAGAGAAGTTAACTAGTTATGTGGGGTCTGACTGCCCCAATAATGTATGACTAGAGAGACGGTACAGAAAATAAAAAAAAAATGATATAAATGCAAAAAATAACAATGTGGTGTTATATAGTATTCACTAATAATACTCTGGTCATTAATGGGTATTTCCAGGATTTGATTACCTAGTTAAGTCAAATTAATATAATTAAATGTGTGATAGCTTGTGGTTCTGATTGAGTTCTATACAGTTTATCCTGACAAATTATTATTTTTTAATTCACCCTGAAAAATGACTGTACACCCCAGTTTTTACAGCTGGGTAACTTGTGTCGCTTTCAGAGCTCATAAATATCAAAGTTCATTTCATTGCTGCTCATTTCATCTGACCTGATTCCAAGCTTAATAATAAAACAGTGCTGTCTTGCTTCTCCAAACATTTCCAACCCATAAATCTAATTAGAACAAACATCCACCATCGCTAAATTTATGCACCAACCCTGAAGCTAGCTCCTGCATGGTAAATTCAAAGAGATATCAGGGCTGGTAATGGGGAAGGTTAGAGAGCTGAGGTCAGCAGCTTTAGTTGAAGTCATCTCTGCCCTGTGCTCTAAAACGTTCACTGGGAGTGGAGCCTTTTGGGGCTGTCACAAAGTGCTTAGAGAGGTGGGCACTTGGGGATTGCCCTCATTGCAGACTGAAGTATGAGGGCCTCTGGGATGCTTCTACTGTATTTATGCAGAGTAAAAAAAAAAAAAAAATAGGTGGAACTCCTGCTAAAAAATAGTGTAAAGCCTCATTTTTAAAAAGTGATGTCACTCGCATCAAGGGGCAATTAAAAAACCCATGACGATGACTTTACATTCAATTTTTAATCCGAGCTAATTACTAATGAATACACAAGCACGGACTAATGAGGCTATATCTATGCCATTCAAATACCAGCTTTGATAGACAAATTTATAACTTTTTGAGTGTGAGTACAGGTATGTTATGTTACAGATGTTAGCATATATTTGTGTATTATGTTAGCAATTGGATTGTCTATGTTACTCAGGATATATGATTGTAGCATACCTCAATGGCATCAGCAAAACATTAGGCGCCAGTTCAAGGAGTGATACAACATGTTGATGTGAAGGAAGGTTCAAAAGGCTATAGACATTTGTTGCATTTGCTGAATAACTCCAGTATTTTCCCTACATTCATACAGTTGTGGCAGACCACTTTGGGGGAATGGGGGTGGGGGAGACTGGCCTGCTGCTGTTTCCAAAAAAAAAAGAATGAATAAATAAAGAAGATATCTAGGGGAAACACTGAAGTTACTGGCTGACAACATGACAGTGAGGGGTTGTCATTTCAGGTACCAGTGATTGATTTCAGGCAGGTTGGGTTAAGTAGATTCACAAATGTGAAGGCTTAATCATGATAACAAAAAATCTGAGCAATCGATGATGAAGAAGCAAGCAAACTATGAAAAATATAGTCACAATAACTGTCATTTTGTTATGTCTGGACAATAAGGAGGGCAAGAGCAAACAGCATCCACATTAGGTGATCTATATATCATGTGCTGTGGCCTGTGTTTGGCCATTGAATCACCTGCTAGATCACGTTGTGTTTTGCTGCGGCAAGACGTGAGGTGAGGTTTAACTGTTTCACGATGCAACCATGGGATTTTTTTCTTTCTTTTTTTCCCCCCAGACCTCTCCTGTATGTGTGTCAACACAGTATGCTCAAACAGTAGAGTGAATAAAATGTCTGTTTCTTTTTCATGTCTATGTCCTTCTCAACATGGTCTATTGTCTGACTTAGGACTGTAGTTGACCCCTGACTCATTTATTTGGTCATGCAGAGGCAAATGGCACCATTCAAAGATTAGCTAACAATTAACTGGTTAATTTAATGCACATGTTTTTGTCCTTTTTTTTTTTTTTTTGTTTGTTTTTTGAAAGACCTAGTTTTAAGCATGTGCCTTGGAGCACCAGATTTGACTTTGCTTACAAGTCAACCATTGGACCTCCTCAGTTATTCTCAGATTTCCTGTAGGAAGGTAGTGTAGTTTGGTGTGCACAAACAAAACATCCAACCTGTGTGAGCTCAGTATATGCAGGAAAGCAAGCTACCTGCTCATTAACTCTTATTCTCTTTCATCCCTCGAGCTCTTGGGCTTGTTTCTCTTGTCAAGCTCTGCCCCCTGGCAGTCCTTACCTGCTGTGCTGATGCTGATGTTTCATTGGAGTGAGAGACTCCACTCATCTCCCTGAGATTGTAAGGGTTGAAAATGTAACTGTAGAAATGCAATGACAGTCTGAAAATGGATCTAGTTGAGGAAGGTGAATACCTCAAATATTTACTGTAATGTTGACAAAGGTACATGATATAGAGTTATAATGATTATGGTAAGAGTTCACCAGTAAGTTTGGCAAATCGTTATAATTTAAGATCAGTATTTCATTAAAGGTTTTTCTGTGTGATGTATAGTAGACACAGGTCTATTTTTAATCGTGAGAATCGAGTAGATTTAACTCTGTCCGTGTGAAAATTGAATTACTCAAAGTAAAGTCATTCACTATAACTTACTATAACCAAATTGCTGGTAAATTAATAATGTCCACACTACATACAATTGACCATATTTTGCATCGCAAATTAGAATGAACCATACACTGTAAAAACATACAGTTGACTGTATTTTGCATTGCATTGTTTTTAAGGAAGAACATTTTTCTTGCAAAGATTATTTAGAATCATAACACTTATTTGTTTTGGCTGATGTCAGAAAAGTCAGTAAATAATTGTAATATCTGTCACGTCTGATATGATGATTGCAACCCACCCCTTACCTGAATGTAAAGGCATACAGTGTATGGCAGGTCAGGAGGCGGTGCAAAGATGACCTCGATTAATGGAAAGACATGTGATCTTTGTCCCTGCCTAGCACTATGAGATTCTAACTCTGTCGCTAAGTATTCAACACAGTTACCCACCACTGACCTCTCCTTCAGAGTCGTCATCTGTCCTTCACTAATTGGGACTGTGATGGACATTCTCAGTCAGAGTGTGTTTCACTTGTCACTGCTGTGGCAAGGTCACAGACTATGAAAGCATTTATGACACTTAAGACATATTCAGCGTTTACATCACAGGAAAAGTGCTTCCTTCTTCCATCTGATATCTGATTGACGGATAGAATATAAAATTTTAATGAGACAGGAGCAATAGAGTTCTGTGATGTGGCATTAGGAAGGAAAAAGATGACTGTCACCATGTCTCAACAAGTCAAAGACCCAATTTTCACCAAAACAACACCTCACCTTGCTCTGCTTCATATCGTGCTGTGTCTCTTTTCACCTATGCACCATGTATTCTGTGGAAAGCACAGATACACAGCACAGAGAGCCTACCACGGGGCCAGATACAGTGCACATCATGAAAAAGAAAACATTTCACTACCAGCATTACTGTTGGATTGAAGATAAACTGACCAGCAGTTAGACACCTTCTGCCCAACGCTACAGGGAAACTCAAAAGTTCCCTGGATACAATTACAGTATCACAACAGGGTGGATCACCTCTTTGTGTCCTCTGAAAAAGCTAACCTGGTCTATGCTACTTTCATTGTGTTTCGGCATTTGGTTTTGTATTGTGTATTTGTGTCACATGTTGCCAAATTGGTGGTGTTTTCTGAATTTAGTCCCAGGGCAACTGTGCTTTGTGGGAAATAATTACATGAGAGAAAACGAGTTATAGTGTCTCTTGACGTCTTAACTGCAGAGAGGGAAGAAAATCTGTCAAACAGCCAAGGATAACAGCTGCCATGGATGATGAGCTGTTTGAAAAATGCTAACTGTCGGAGAATGTGATTTTTTTTTTAGTGCTCCAAAGAGCCTGACAGGAGGGGATGTGATTATGTGACAAAAGCAACAAAAGTGTGTGTATTTTATGTATTATCATGTTTCATTAGACAGAGAATTGTGCGATTATGAGGACCTATTTGTTGTAGAAATGGTAATTCAAGGAAACCTTTCCTAACAGGAAATAGTTAAAATGGGTGCAGGGGGAGTGATGAGGCCGAAACTCAATGTGAATGGACCATGCACTCATATAGATGGAAGTTAATGTGAAAAAAACTGACTGTTGTCTCTGGGCATCATATTATGAAGAGTTTGGCCAAGAACTTGGCCTATATACCCTAACATTTACCCATGTGGAAGTCCTTGTCGTGTCTCGGCCAATCTGAATTCAGTTTAGAACAGCAGTTTCATTTTTGGCGATGGTGGCGTTCGCAAAAAAGCTTCTGCATTCCAATCAAAATTGTGACAGATTTGTCTTTGAACAGTTGTTAATTTCAAACACAGATGCCCTCTCTCTATTATTCAAATTTGAAATGACATTTGCACTTATTTGCTACGTAGTTGCGCGCCCCCAACCAGAAACACAATGACGTTTATTAACAGTTAAGACAACCAACAAATCACCTTATTTTTCAACCAGAAGAACTCTATAATTTCTAATAAGTGTGGCACGATCACAACAGCCACAGCTTTCCATAGTCTGTGCCATAAAGAGCCAAGACTTTTTCTTCACTCTGAAAAACACACTCAGGCTGTCGGCCTTGGAGAGCTGAAGGGTCACAAAAAACAACATTATTAATGCTGTTGCATCTTTGTTTTTTTGGTTTGGTGTTGTTTTGTGCTGCTGATCAGAGAGAGCTTTTTGCAGCATTTTTTTGTCTTGTCTTGTACTTGTGACTGAGTTCATATTTGTTTACATAAACACATTACACACATTAACATTTACCATGTTGTTCATGAGTTCATCGTTTCATGACAACTTTGAATCCCCTCCCATACTTGAAAGCACCCCATCATGCACCTTTTCATTTAATACTACTGATATGAGATGAGATCAAAGGACAGCACTGACGTGATTACAGCAGAACATAGGATGGATGTCCATTGATGAAAGATAAGGCCTTGTGCTATTTTGACAGTGCTATGTACTATTTCATCTGTGTGTCAACATCTGCAGCAAGTCATATAGCTCATAATGGCGCACATTTGAGAGTTCTGCTACCATTGGCACTTAAAAAACCAGGAACTGTCCTGCAAAGAAATTAAATGTCAGAAGCCTCATGTTGAAATTGAAGCTGTTTCATTGATGAGGAGAGCCCTTCCTTTAAAATCACCCAATAAATTAAAACACTTTGAATAATACTCTACAGAGCTGTCCCCTCAAGGTTCTTTATGATCCTTTAAAAGTCATCACTCACCCCACAACCTTCAGTTCAGTCTGTCCTGTAGCTCACAATGATCCATCTCTCAGACAAGTGAAGACATATTTGTCAGCATATAATGAAAAGTGACTGTCAGTCCGCTTTGCCAGACATGTACAGTGTAAGAATACAGTTTTTCCTACGTTTATTTTGTTCCCCTTTCTTTGTCTTTGTCCAGGATGAGCATTGAACTGATGTTTGACATAGTGTAAATCCTATCATTATTATTACTGGCCATTTCTAAGAAGAATTGTTCTGGGTATAAGTGAATATAATGAAGAATGAATCATCTGCAGGTTATTTGTGTGGGTATATGAATCATCCACTCTGGACACAGATTTACTGTGAGGTTGCTGTATTCTGATCGGGTGTTGGTGTGTAATGCACATAGTCTGACCTCATTTTAATTGAGTTATCATTGAAGTAGATTATAAAAACCCTAGATTCACTATTCTGTACGTCAAAATACCATGAAAATACCAAAAGTTGTTGGTGCAAGAACTGCAATAGAATCATTTTATAAATCAAAACAATTTTGGAACCATAATCAGATCACAGTCCACATGCGGTTTCTGAAATGAGAGTGTAAGTGCATAAAATCAACTAGTGTTCCATGTGCAACAGAGTGTTTCGGAGGGTTTACAAATGTTTGCCTGCTATGTTAATTCACAGTGTGGGAGTGTGGCAGCTGTGAAGATGGTGGGCAAATATGTTGTTAATTTATTTTCTCATTGTCAAGCAACCAGCCCACAGCTCCCACTGCTTTTGTTTTTCTAATCCCTGCAGATGGAAAGACTAGAAAGACTATTGAATATTTTAACTGGTAAGATCAGACATCAGGACATGAGTAATGTAGATCACCACAAAATGTAGGCCTATAGCTAATCAGAGTTATAGGCTACAGTTTGTTTTTTTTATTTTAACATTTTCTTAAATGTCCAAACATGTTGCTGTGAACAACACATACATATGCCTTTATTTATCCCTTCTTTGTTGGACACAGAACTTGTGAAAGTATAGGACATATAGGACCTGCAGGAGGACTGACCCAGTGACAGTATATTACTACTATAATACTTCTTTATGGACAAGAAATGGTATACTTAAGTATACTATTTCTTTTTTATTTACTCAAGTAAAGTATACAAAAAAATTTTTGTTAGGAGCCAGAGATGGTTTTCATACAGAAGACACCAGTCAATCATAAATTGAGTAACAACAATCTCAAAAGGATGTCAAACAGAGATGACACTTTGATATCAGATGCTTTGCAAATAACACTTCAGGATTTCTGTCTGATCTTTGAAAGTAAAATAAAAACAAGAAATTATTAATTAATGATGAATTGATTTTCTTTTCAAAAACAAAGAAAGAATTAATGTTACTTAATATTCTTATGTTATATAACCAGTAGTGATATTAGAGTGATATTTTGAAGGAGGGTGATGATGCTTGATTAATGCTGTCATATAAACATGGTAATAAATACAAATCCACAGTGAGCAGTAAATTGTATTTTGAAAGTGGAAGGAATTATTGCAGGTGGGTGCAGAGCTGCCCCGTAGACTGCAGCCACGACCGAGTTTGCAGAAGCAATTTGTCTTTTGATAAAACAGCCACAACAGAGCAGAATCAATAGGGGCCATCAAATGCATTCAATGAGACCTTTGTGGCACTGACTACAACCATATGTCGCCATTACTTTACTTTAAATTTACTTGCTTTCTTAATCCATTAGATGTAGGTGGCCCACTGGTTTTACATCTTATAACTATGTCCAGTAGTATCTACTAGATCTACAACTACAACAAATGAGGCCATCGGTGTAAAGATAAGCTATTTCTAAATAGTATTTCTAAATAATTTCTAAACTGGGAGGCAGTGGTCGGGTCGGTTCATGCACAAAGCAATTTATGGCACTCAGACAGGAGGTGGCATGCGCGGCAGGGCTCAAGACCGAAAAAATATGTATTTTGGGATGATAATTAATAATCCCCAGGGTGGGAAGAGTGGGAAGAAGTTGTTGTTTTGTTCTTTGTGTTGAAAATGCACATATCACTGTCACTACACAAACGGTGTGCAACTTCTTGCAGCAAGAGACTCCTGCAGACTCCCGTGTCATTCCACAGCTGCAGCCACGGAATGGGAAGCTCCTCCGCACTGGAGACAGCCGATGCAGGCGGGGCAGCTCGGTCTCACTGCCCTCCACCAGTCCCGGTGCGCCACAGACCGAGATGCCCCGTATGTATGCTGTTCTAAAGTATTTTAAATACTTTTCCAAAGTAATTTGCCTAACACTGCTTCTTGTGCCTTGTTTTTTTGCCATTCTCACAAAAATTTAGGCTGGAGCCCTGATGCGTGAGCCACATAAGCGTCTTTATGACAATACACACTAGAGCTCAGTCTTCATTCCGGCAAAACACTATCGCTTTTGTCCACAGGAGTTGCCAAAATCAACACAAAGTGAAAGTTTGTTTGTAGGCCCTTTAGGAATAAGAATTGCAATTATGCATGAAAAATATGGAAACGTGTGCATGCGGAATAAAAAATAGAACGTGGATAAACATTCAGAATCACATCCTTCTCCTAAAAGATTGATGTTTAGCTCCCTCACTGCATGTAAATGCTGCAAGGAACTCTTGTTTCACACATCTGCCTCCTTAAAAGGGTCATAATCCCAGACTGCCACTGAAAAACTATTATCTTGGATTAGTCGCCCAGTCAGCCAGTCAATTAAAGCCTCTCCAGAGACATGTAAAGAGTTTAAGTAATATTTTAATAACAGATTTGATAAAATATTTGTCCAATATTAATCTTTATTGTTTTTTTATATATATATATATATTTTTAGGGGCTTTTTGCCTTTTAATGTAGAGAGACAGGAAATGGGAGGCAGAGAGGGGGGGAAAGACACGCAGGATAGATGCAGGATTCGCACAGGATTCGAACCGGGGTCATCTGCAGAGGACTACAGACTCAACACATGGGGCGGGTGCTCTACCAACTAAGCTAAACACTGCCCCATTAATCTTTATTGTTAAACAGGCCCGCTGTAGTCTTCTTGTAAACATGGTGTTTACCTTCACTGTTAGACAACATTCTTATTGTCATGTTGTATGCATTTTCTTATGAATTTACAAAGCTGATGTTTAAAATATTTCAACTTGCACATTGTTTATATTGTAACTGCTACAGTAACAGTGGCGGCTTATGACAGCCGTGACAGTTGGGGGACAGAGAGAGAAAAGAAAAAAAAAACATTATGATTCCCAGAGGCACAAGTGTACTCCATGTTGTCAATAGATTGTTCAGTTGCTTTACTCCCTTACCCAGCAGGCTTTAGTAAATTGCCACAAAACGATGTCACTTACAAACAAGTGTGGAGGAACCTGAGGTTGTTCTGACCCGATCTCTTGAGTGTGCAGTGTTAGTAGGACTACGAGATAAGACAAAGTCCTAAAAGTAAGGGAATTCCCTCATAAGTTCAATGCAATACCTGTGGCCACTAGGAGGAGAATGTGAGTGACACATCTTTAAACTCCATTAAAGTTCCTTCATAATTTACTCTATTGAAGTCTTCTCACGCATCCGGGGCCAGATGCATAGATTATGAGTATTTACTAAAACCACCCATACTCTATTTCCCACAGATAAATTGGTATTAATAATCACAGAATATGTGGTGAGAATGTACTCGACTCATAGATGCCTTTTGACTGTGAATACACACGATCTTCCAAAGTGAGCCATGTTGGCAACAATGAAGTGAAAATTCTACATAAACAGAGGATTATTATTAGTTTATTTATCGAGTCATTCTGTAAACTGTTTCAATTCTATTTTAATGTTTACTAATCTTAATGTTAGATGCCTGCCTGGTGGCCTGATTAAGATGTCTCTTGAAGTTTGGAGTCAAACAGGGCAGTGATTGTATTTGCATGTATTTGCCTCCCATTAGCAAAAGCCTCAGTTTCACAGTTGGTGAAATTGTTCCCCTTTCTTATCTTTCTGTGCCATGCCTGATAACCTGTGGGTGAGTCAGTGTTTTTTAATTGTTGAAATGAAGCTTGTGCATGTGTTCCTAATTATCCAATGAGTTGGATTTGTAAAGCAATTGCATGGCTTTGTAATTCTGTTGAAAACGGTGCATGTTTCTAGCATCATATGAACACATAGGTTAAGACATGGATCTACAGAACTTTATGCATCTGCGCCCAGGATGCTAAAGTAACTGACCTTTCTTTTTTTAACTTCACACTTACAAGATGATCCATAGAAATTCGAAGTCAGATCATATCTGCAATATAGCAAATGGAATTTTCATGATCTCAAATGTTGCTTCTTCTGGATTCTGACATCCCAGCAGTATTATTGTAGGGACTTCTCAGTTTATGTAAGTGACAGCGTTGTCTATAAGAATTTACATAGTGATTATTGTGCTCCTTTAATTATAATCTTATAAGCTGCCCCCAACTGCAACATTATTTCCCCCTTTTATTAAAGTGAATCTTAAAGTAAGTAAAGTAAAATTTCAAAAAAATGGTTTTAGCTTTTATTTACAATTAGGGATGTCACGATTACAGTTTTCCTTAGTACGATTATTGTGAGAGAATTTATCACGATATTACGATAATCACGATTATTACGCGTTGTTTGATTTCACAACTCTATTCATATGTAAAATCACACAAACATTCCTTGAAGGTCTTAAAGTTTTCTTTATTGCTATCTCTTGATGCCAACATAAAGTGGCAATTTAACAAAACTCATCACTGCTCTAAAAAAACAAACAATGAAACCAAAAATGCTACATATTTCTCAGAGAAAACAGATGTGAAGAGCTACAGGAGTCAGGACATTTATCTTTATGTAAAAATCACACAAAACACTTCTTTTGAAACTGAGTAGAAAATTATGACACACACGGGAAATAAACTTGCTTTTTTCTGATTTACAGCTTTCCTTTTTGATTTAATATTCTAATTATATGACCCAATATGTATTTGTATATTTAGTATCTCTTAATATAGGACCAGTCATTAATCCCCCAGGAGAATTGTTTAAATTATTGCAGTCATCAATTGTCATCTATACCAGATGTTTGATTTTTAATCATGTTTAATCATTTGTCTAATTTTATGCTGCCACATATAAAACTCCAGCCCACTACGTAGCTTGTTTGTTACATTGTTGAAAGTCAGGCTTGGTGCTGCAGGCGATCAGAACACCACAACTAATGTAGGCTATTCACGGCCATAAGTGAAATTATTAACTTTACCAACTATCCATCTGATTATCTGTGCTGCTGCGAGCGGACAACTTCTTTCAGCGGTGACTAAAAGTGAAACAAGCTCCTGACGCGAGTCAGATCAACAGCTGTGCAGCGGATCCCCTCAGCAAGTAAGGCTGACGCAGCGGTAAATGAGTTGAATAGTGAAACAGCCGCGCTTTTACAGCCGATTTTAGGATGAAACTCTGAACATAACCTAAGCATAAAGTAGACTCTACCTCGCTATGCTCGTTTCGCAGTAGCTGCACACCTCGGTCTCCTTCTCTCTCTCTCTCTACGCTCTGCACGCGGGTGCGTTTACATTCAGCACCACGTGTGCCCGGAGCGAAGCTCCACTGAGCCCCGCCCCGGCGGGCACACAAACAGCATGGGACATGCCGCGCATCAACGTCATTGGAGTTAAAATCAAACACACTCCTCCTGCTGCTGTCGAGTTGCACAGGGTTGAAAACACTGAAATTTTTGCCGTAAGATTCCAGCGCGGCGGCAGAGAATTTCACATTAGTACTTTCTGACGATATTCAGGAGACCTTACGGAATTATGCAATTAATTGTGAAGATCGTGACATCCCTATTTACAATGCATTGAAGATTGAAGGTTGTACTTGTTACAGATGGAATCATCATACATTGGGGTATATCAATCGGCTATCAGCTCTTTCCTGCTCCAAACTATGGTTATTGTTATCAACAAATCCACTATGGATTGACACCTGAAGCCCTCAACAATATTCCCTTATTTTCGCATTTCCTGATCTGCTTAACAGGCACCTGGTGATTTATTTTGCAGCAAATAAACAGTGTTTGGGCAAACTGGGAATTTTCAGACATTTATTAGAAGAGGAATTATGCAAGATTTTTACCTTAACTAGGCTACATTTTTACCTTAATTAAACAGCTTTGGCGTATTGTGATGGTTAAATTAATGACTTGAATGGAGGCTACAGTAGTTCCTGCCTACCACATAGTGTGTCTTGGCCTTCCTTCTCAGTGGCACCATGACAAAAACGTGCCCTGTAACCCATAAATGCTTGTTTATGATACAGTAAATAAGACTACATGAATATACACATGGTAATGCGTATATGATGAACAACGTCATCCACCGCGCCATGGATTACTTTGTTGCCAACTTCGTTAAAGGACGGTGAGCAAAACAGCGGAAAAACCACCAGACTTGCATAGTTCTCCATCATCATTTTGTAATCACTGACTAATGTGTTGCTGCCATCGTTACCTACCTCCAAATAGACCTTTTCAGAAACACAACCTACTGTTCTCATTTCAAGATTCAGCAGTAGAAGTGTTTGTCTCCTCTAGCAACCAGTGACAGGAAGATTCACAAGATATTGAGATAGGCTGGTGATGTGATGATGGGGTGGGGTGGGGGAGGGGGTGCAACTGTGCTGGCCAGACACTTTCCTCAATCTAAGAAGAATCTAATGGTTTTTTGACAGCCAGAAGAGGAGCTGCAATGGACACTCTGGTGATTAGAAGCAGATTAATGATCTGGCAACCTGAAGGAGAGACAGGGGACTGAAGTTACGTTGAACTGGCAGATTTTTCTGTTCATTTCCGGATTTGGTGCCAACCAATTGATTATAAATGTTTGATCAATTATAATAGACTGAAGCCATTAGGGGAGACAGCAGTCCAACCAGGACAAGCAGCTGGCTAATTGGTCTAAGACTAGATTAAAGTTTGCACAGGAACCATAAACAATTATTGAATAGAGTACGGAGCTCCTTAGGGGACATGGGAGAAAAACAATTGATGGGTGAAAAAAAAAGGATGAAGTTTCTCGAGATCTCGGAAACCTTTCTCGAGATCCCGAAAAACTACATCACAGACTTCTGTGAGCAGATGAATACATAACAGATCTATGGACATTTCTCACTCTTCGTGATGCTTTTAGTGCCGTAGAGATGTGTTTACAGTTCATCATACATGATTGTTTATTGTGACAGATGTGGTCTGATGTGAGACGGAGCTCGGCGATGACGGTGGAGTTCAACCTCTGGCTCTGGTGTGTGTGTGTGGGTGTGTGTGGCCCTGATTTTTTTTGTCTCCTAGGGGGTCCATAAGTAAGCAGTGGACCCACTGGTAAGAAACCAAAAGCGGTGAGGGTAGCCTATGATACAAATCAGGAAAATCAGGCTAGTAATTCATTTGAATAACATTAATATTATAAATATTATGATATGTATTTATGAGATGAGAGATCAATGTTCCTTTACAAAGCCCCTAGTCCTAGTGTCTTGAGTGCTGTCATAAAACCAAAGGCTTGTCGCATCAGCAAGCACAGAGCCTAAACAGTTCTGCCACTTTTTACTGAAATTGTTTCATGCTACATCATCAGTACAAATGCTCACAAGTCTATCTCTCACTACTCTGTGTTCCTCAGGATTGATGAGCCAAAATTGTGAGCATTTATAGAAATGAGCTGAAAGAAAGGTGAGGAAATCAGTTTTTTCCCTCTGGTTGGTGCCCTTGGAGGTGGCAGGGTAAGAAATTCAGGATAAGCAGCTAATCCAGGAGCCAATCTATGCTTTGAATTCTCAGCATGGCAGTGGTGAAGGTGAAAATGATTCGGGAGCCATTACTGTGCCCCCATGTCGCTTCGCCAAAGAACTGACTGAGCAAGAGGACACTAGGTCAAGATAATTACAGCCACATTGCACAGAGATAATGCTTTTTTCATCTGACATTGGTCAGCAATACAGAGTTTCTGCCTCTTAAGTGTGAACATATGGCTGTTGAGGAAAGGGGGAAAAGTACTCTTTTCACATTTCATCGTTCAAAGCTGTATTTTTTTTCTAAATGAGCAGCATGGTAATGTGAACACTCCTGGCAAGTCCACCATTTTCTAAATTTAATCATTGCTGCTTTGCAGTGTGTGCCTGGGCCACAAAGATCCACACACACATACGCACACACACACACATGCCTGCACTTCTGAGTGAGTGTTATGCTTGGGGGAGACTTCACCCCTCATTCACAGCAGGAGTCTGACTTTTTTAAAGTGGAAAGAATCGTGAACACATGCTCACGTGCACCATGAGTCCATGAGTTAGTGATGTGCATATTGAAGAATAGCTGTCCTTTAAGTTATCTGGAACAACGTCTGTCAAGTAATATTAACACGTCACTACAGAGCCATACTAAATGAGGCATTTGTGTGTCAGGACAGCTGTACTGTACCTACTTTTGTCAGCCATGAAAAAAAAGAGACAGAAATATATTAATGAAATGTATTGCTTTTTTTTCCTAAGGTAAATTTTCAGGCTATTTTACAGCCGCTGTGTAGAGATGGAATGGTAGTACATTATTCAGTGTAGTGCTCCAAAAGTTCCTTGTGAGATGAGAATTAAATTAATTTACATATGACCGTTATTGTATGAGGCGTTACCGGGGAGTGACAGCACCCAAATCATCCATATCATATTTTACGTGCATGTGCTTCAGACTGATTGTATCGTTCAGAAAACAGATAGGTGAGAAACAAAGAGAGGTGCACTGAAAACTTAAACACATTTGATAAAGACCAGTGATGGTTGTGGTTCACTTTCGAGACTGTTTTACATTTTGAGATGGGACTTTGAACCCAGGACTTAATTTCTTACATCGATGCCTGTGTGCATTTTTGAGCTAGGCAGACCTATACACTCACTACGTAAGCCATGTATGCCCGTACATACAGGAACTCTACTTGCTGCTTTTGTTGATGTGGGTGTCTATTTTTACATCTTTGCTGAGAGGACAAAGAGGAACCTTACTTCTGGTCACAAAAAGAGTAAAAAAAAACCCAGCACCATTAGACGGAATCGTGGGAATGGCAATCAAGTAAACTTGTTCTTGCAAATAACAGTAGGCTAAAGGTAAGTGCTAGCTTGCAGTATGTCTCGTTTTCTCTAACGTATCTTGACAGTGCATCCGTTTTCTCTGTGACATGCTCAGCAGCAGCTTCCAGAGCTGTTCTGTTACATTTTGGGTGGTAAAAGAGCAGCTATTTATTCCACCTCAAACACCAACAGGCAATAGTTTTTACAAACCACAACTAAAAACAAAATGAAAAGTGGAAAAAAGTTAAATATGCACCAGTAGCATGTGATGGCTGCCATGTGTGAGTACCTGTCTCTCAAAACATTTTGAGACGATGGGGGTCAGAGCAACTTTGTTGTAGTCAGACAGACAGTTCACTATTACAGTAGCTTCTTTGGTACAGACATGATGGTGGTTACCTCAAGGCACGCAGGAACAACAAATTGTTCAAGCGAGAGGTTAAAGATGGTCATGAAAACCCCTGCAGGGGGCTAGGGCTGGTTATTGCTAAGAATCTCACGATTCGATTTCGATTTGTTAGGTCAGGATTCGATTCGATATTGATTGAAATGCTTCGATATCGATTTTATTGCTTTCTCACCCACTCCCCACTCCATTGTGGGACATCTCTACACAGTAAAAGAAATAGCCTACACTTTTTTCTCTCCCCCGCTGCGCTCGAGCTTGGCTGAACCTGGCTCGAGCCCACACCGGCGCGAGCCTGCTGCAGCCACCGCTCCTGCTGACAGCTGACTGAGGGACAAAAAAAAAATCGCTTTGGTTTTTAGGCAATAAAGAAAGGAGTTGGTTAAGTTTAGTAAAAAGATAGAGGCTAGACAGGCCAGAAGCATAATGAACATTACATGTAATTAATATGAAGTATTTGCTTGTTTTGCAGTTAATTATGCACATGATCCTCATAGCACAATTCAAACAGATCACGAAATAAAACTTGGACTCCTGTTCACTTGTATGGAGACTTTTTCAGAATTAAGGACCAATGGCGCCGTTACTTCCTGCTTCTGCTTCGGCACTATTGGCTGCTGTTACCTCACTCATTAAAGTGACAATGTTTAGCATTTTATCTGATTCATGAAGACAAAAACAATCTCCTAGTGGCTCAGTGAAGGACAAAAGTGTTGTAAAACTACAAATCCCAAAGGCATGCAAGTGCAAAAAGTGCATAAAAACTTCCTGCATCTGATTTCATTTACATTACGTATATTGACTGCCTTCAGGGGAGTTTTTCTAGGTTGTGATTTGTATTATATAAGTGCTCAGTAACAGCGGTCACATTTGATGATTTGTTGCCAGTACAATTTCTGTAAGTACCTCTAACAAAATTGATGGATCTATTTTTGTGTAATTCTGGCCTGTATTATTGTATGTTCAACCTAAGACCAAGATCCATCCATCATTAACTACTGTAGAAGGCCAACAGGACTTTTTAGGAAACATAAAAGTTTTCTTTGAAAAATCTGTGAAGCACTTTACACTCACCTGAAAAATTATGGATTTGAAATTAGTGGAAATTAAATGAATATGATTGCTTATCATTGTAGATATTAATGGAATCAAATTGACAGTGACACAGAATGTTGGTGACATTTTCTCGGGACAAAATGAAATTATCGTCAGCATAGTGATGTGTCAAATTAATTGGGGGGAGTTACTCACACTAATGTGAAATGCATCAAAGAGGCTGTGTGTGTGTTGGCACGAAGTTTGTAAAGATATAATTTTGTAAGGTCCTTATTAGAAAAACAAGTCTTCAGGTAACAGTAACCCTGAAATAAAGGAGGAAGATCACATGTTGGACATTTTCAGGGTTTTTTCTGGCCAAAATATCAGCTGAACATCTGTAGGCCAGTAATGTGTTTTTGGTGTGGTGGAGCAGTGCGTCTCTGAATGCAGCGGAGATGCCCTGTGACACTACTGTGTAGGTTGACAGCCAGTGAGTGCTCGCGGCAGCGCCGATGCTCGTTAAAAACAGCTCTAATAATGTGCTTTCACTGTTTGTAATATCACTGGAAAAAGTCGCTAGATTTTGACAAAAAAAGTCGGCAAGAGGGTTTGGAAAGTCGCCAAAAAGAGCCACTTTAGACTCAATATACCTTGCTAACCCACTAAACTGGCTTCACAGTAGCTGCTGCAGCCCTCCGTCTCCTTCTTGCTCTCCACACTCTGCGCCGGTGGGGTGCGTTTACTCTCAGCACCAGGTTTGACCGGAGCGGAGCTCCACTGAGCCCACACAAACAGCATGGGACAAGCCGCGCATCAACGTCATCTTGCGGCGTGGCCCGGAGTGGAAATCAAACGCACTCCGAGTTGAACCGAGTTGAAAACAGCGCTACTGAGCTTTCATACCGTACATTGACTTTCAATCAAGATTCCAGCGAGGCGGCTGACAATTTCAGCGAGGCAGCCGCCACAAAATTTAGAAAAAACCCTGATTTTAGTATTTTGTGTTTTGTGCCTCGTTTGTGTCAGTGGGGTTGTAAGGAGGTGTGTGCCCAAACACTGTGAACTAATTTGTCAAATCATCAACATATTTTTTTATTCTCTAGTTATATGCATTCAATTGGCTGTTATGCAAAACACTGAAACCAGATGTGTGTGCTGCCAGTCGGCCTCGGACTGGGTTGTCAGTGCCTGGACTCTATGCTGGACACAGCTGGAGCAGAGTGGGTGAATTGTTTTCGTCTCATTTCAATAGAAACCAGGCTAAGCTAACTGCTGTTTGATGCCTTTTATTATGTGCTGGGACGCAGTTAGTACTGTTGATGATGTTTGGTGCTGTTCTGAGCATTATTTGTGGCTGTGAGTGGCTTTTTGACCGGTGGCTAGTGGATCCGTATACTGCGCTGTTTGTTGCTACAACTAGAGAACCTAGCGGTTAGCAGACTTCATCTCTCGAGGGGGGGTCTACCTCAGTGTTACGGTGCGTTGGACCATGGGTTAAACTTCCGCCGGAATATCACTTTAACAACAGCTGAAGGAGGAAGCTTCTGGTAGGCAAGGGAGGCAGGGAGAGCAGGCCAGCTTAATGGGAGGACTGGATAGCAGACGGTAGAAGCCCATACAGTAGGTGATGATCAAGCAGGATTTCTTTTGTACAAGTATTTTTTTTTTTTTTTAGGAAAATCAGACTCCTCCTTTTATTAAAAAAAAGTTAATTTGGAACAAAAGGCAATATGCAGTGTGTTTTGAATATGGATCATCAAGAGTACCTTTTGGTTAAATATTATGTAAGCTATTATAAAATTCTGTCAACCACCACCACACTCGCGTGCACACATTCCTCACACACGTAGTCCACACAGTTGGGCCACCCTTCTTATAAATCTTCACTCATTAATCATTTAGAGGAAGCAATTTGTGGAGCACCTGTCTCAAGCAGAAGGCCATTAGGGTTTTCGATGGAAGGAGCACTGTGGGTCTAATGGCTTTTCAGTGGAACTTATTGGAAGACATATTGGATTCTCTGCTACACATAGCCACTAGCTGTAAGATAGTGGGTGCTGAAGCAGAGCTGGCAGTTTTAAATGCTGCACTATTTAGGCTATAGAAAAAAAAGTCTTGTCAGGATATTTGCAAGCAACAGGTAATTAGCAGATTGTTTTGCATGTGAATTTGTTTTTCAGAAATCAAGTTTATTCCTTTTATCAGTGCATCTATGCTCTAAGACAAGTTCCTGTTTACTCCCACAGGGTGTCAGAAGCCTGTCCCTGCAATTGTATGGCCAAAGGAAGCTTGCCAATGATTGTAAATATGTGCACGCATTCATATGTCCGATTGCAATAATCATACTTTAAACCTCATGCTTGTCTTCTTAACAAAGCCCAAACAAAAGTTTACACAAAGATATGTATGTCAAATATATGGGATTCAGTCTGCCAGTAATAATTCCGGTAAACATAGTCACTGTGAGCACCTGTTCAGTAACCTGTGATGGATGCTGCTTTTGAAGAGATCAAGCAACAACTCATCACCAGCCCAGTCACTGTTCTTGGACGTCATCACGGCATTTTGTCAATATTTGGGGAAAAAAAATGCTTGCTATTCATTGCTTCAAATACAACAGCCACATTCCTTGTTTAGATTCTCATTACCAATGCTGTGCTTCTCCTCGGAGGATTATCCACCTGGAGCAGTTGGCTGTCACTCTGGCCGTGCTGCAAAGCCAACTGAAAGCCGTGGGGACTGCTGTGGCCCCACATCACTGTACACCGTACAGTATCAGCCTTAGCAAGGACAAGACCCATCAATATTAGTCTGTCATCTTATCTGATAGAGACAAGCCCAGTGCTGAATCACCAAGCTCAGAGCAGGCCCCATGTTTTGTAAAGCACTTCACTTCACTCTGCTCTATGAATATGAATGGCCACGACAGTTTCTAACTCCTTAAACTTTTCCTCTACTTTGTAGTATATAAAAGTGGGATTGGTTGCAAAAGAATGCAAATTAACACCTGGCATGAGATATGTATGTTTATTATGTCAAATAACCACTACATGTTACATGTTTACTGTATGATATTGGTGGCATACTTTGTGCCTGAAATCCTAACTATACTGATCTCATTGCACAGAAATGAATGATTAACAAATATAATAGTATTTGGCATAATAATACTGCCGATACCAATATTTTCAACATTGGTATAGGCTCTTGTATTGAAGCCTTTTGGTGTTCAGAAGGCTATTGGCAGAGTACAGTCAGAGACAGAGAATCCAACATAACCCTGATACATGCACCCTCAACCCTTATTATCTCTGCACGTAGAAAGCAAAGGAGGAGGACATACAGCTGTGGGTCATGATACAATTACCATACAAGAGTAATTAGTTGTATTTTGCTTTTAGCTTACTCTTTCAATGTCTGATTTAATATGATTAAAAGCCTTCTGTACCCAACTTTTCACCCTTAAGTAGTCTGTCTCCCAGCAGGGCAATGGAGTTGTCCCCAACACACAACTTTGTAAAACTCAGGTCCATCACCCACCCCATCATCTCATCCATCTTCTTTCTCGTTAAGCACTATTAATTGTCCACATGTACCATGGGGCATTGTTTATTAATTCACATCCTGTGCCCATTAGGTACCATCAAGCATCTCTAGACAAATAGCCACCCATTAGACAGCTCAGCCTTCTAATGAGAAATGGCCACATGTGGGTGGCTCCCATTATAAACAACTCTGGGGATCTAATGTTCACATTTTTCATTTCTCCAACCTCAACATTTAAAGTTACTGTGAGTTACTGTGACTTAAATCTATAAAATGGAACCATTTAGTAATGAACTTCATTCATATTGTGCCTTATGCCATGATTAATTTGAAAGTGAAAGAATAGGTCCAGTATATGAAAGTCAAGGATTGCTACTTACAAGTAAGAGGGTGACTTGTTAAATGCAAGTCAGAGAAATGCTTACATTGCTTATATATTGCTTGTTGGCCTTGACATACTTTTGTAGGTCTTTGTTAATTCAACTATTTCTTATTAAACATTACAGTGCATTCTAAAATACGGTGCAGCTCTTTTTAGGAGAAACAAAACGGAACTTTTATTTCATTTTTTTTTACAACAAATTCAACATTTGGATTAGGGATGCACATGTTTAACCGTTTAACCGTTAACCGATAACAAGAACTTTGACCGATTAATACTATCGGTTATTTTTTCATTATTATAAGCTACTTTTGTGTCAACTCATTGGGGGTGTGTCGACACGTGCCGACTTCCACGTGCCTTCAGTTATATTTCGCAGCAAAAAGTTACACTGACAGTATGTGCAGCAGCCCCCCTGAAGGAAGGTCAGACAAGAAATGTAGCTACACAGAGATGTGCATCACCTGTAACTACGGCGCTGAAGAGGGAGAAAAAAAAAAAGAGGACGTCGCTGCTCTCCAGCCTGTTCACCTGGATGCAGCTCTCCAGCAGCTCCACAGAGGAGCTGTCAGAGGAGCTCTGCTGTTCCTTCAGCCTGGTGTTTGGCTGCACTTTGTATAAAAACAGTTCTATATTGGACGATCTGAGCACAATCAGCTGAGACAGAGCACAGTGAATGTGACATGTGGTGCTGATCAGCCCTCGCAGCGCACGTGTGTATTTAACTACAAAAAAAAAAAAAAATTAGAGCGTTTTTTTTTTTTTTTTTCCCGTGCGCTGCCAGTGTCCTAATCTTATCGGTTAACGGTTAATAAACGGTTAAGGTTAAAATGTGCATCCCTAATTTGGATCATTACTAAATGTGTATCAAGTTCAAATAGTCAAATGAGTCAACATTTAGTTGATAATGTTTGGAGTTTGAATTCAGTGCGCAGATTTCACTCTTCTTCTCTGTTGGTGTGTTTGTGTGGCAGCCAGTGCTGCAGCTCCACAACGCAGGAACGGTTTGACGGAAAATTTGAGTGGTTTTGAAACCGTGACTTTTTCATGCCATGGTATACCTTGAAACCGATAATCGGCCCATGCCTATATTATGCATTAATACTGTACATTATGAGTCCTGGGACTCACAGGTGGTCTTTCAGATGAGTCCCAGAGAAATTCTATAAATTCCCAATAAAAAATGCATCCTTTTTGACACAGTGCAGTAGAGATGGAACAGTTTATGAAAATGCACCAAACAGTTCGGTTCAACTGTCTCGGTTTGGAGTGTGTGTGTGTCATTGGGTTTGTATGTATGCACAGCTTCTTTTTTTTCCATCAAGTACGAGGCGAAGGAGTGTAGCAGGCAGTCAGATGTGGACCTTGCCCCATTCTCTCTCTCTCTCTCTGTCTCACTCTCACAAACACCGGACAATTGACCCCTCTGTGAATAGCAACTTCACATTCTGATGATGAAGACCCGTCATTACTGTATGCTGGCTTTGCTTTTTTACATGCTGAGTCATTAAAGCCGACAATTGAGAATCTATCGACATAATATATTGTTTCAAAAAATCTATGGAAAACTCTTTAAAAAATGCTGCAGTATTGTGCATATAGTTTTTGTTTTCTCTATTTAATGTTTTAATACAGACAACAAGTTTATTCTCTTGATGAATCTAGCGATAAATATCATGACATAACATACCATAACATGGTAGTGAGTACTTCTGAAATTAAGTTATATATTTGACACAGGCTAGCACCATCAATGTGCATGCATGTTTTTTTTTATGCCACTGCAAATTTGTGAGGATGTTTCAAGAATCTTTGGGATAAACATGAAAGCAAAAAAAAAATTGACTTAACTTTGGCATGTTCTCACTGGTGAACCCACTTTTGAAACAACAATGAGAAGCTACAATAAGGCCGTCACTCAGAGACTATTTGTGTTCCTTCAGAATGTATTTGCTTTAATGATATAGTGAATCCTACTAACCATACTAGACTTGACAGGATAAACACTTAAGTTGGTCTGTTCTCAGTGGGTGTACTGAAGTGTATTTGAAAATGTGTTTGAGACAGCGATGCTACATTCAAGATGGACTTAATGTCATGATCAAAGCTCTTTCTGCTTTTATTGATGTCCATCACTAGGTCATTTCACATGATTGTATATAACTTTGGTGGTCAAACTACAAGAGTTAATAGCTGACGTCATTTGAAAGCACTGATTATAAATATATGCAGCACATGTCCTGCGAAACCTTCTTTATATTCAACTGCTGGCATTATTCATGCAATATCCATAACTGGTTTGGCAGGGCTGGTATTCATTGTATTAGGCTGTATAAAATGGAAACATGCCTATTCTTTCTGTGATGCACTGCAGCCTGGCCACCCAATTTGACAGTTCCATCATTTTAAAAATGGCAAGAAGGCTACTTTATAACCACCGCTGCAGGAGCAATTTCACTTGTAATGATGGTAGAGCAATTTTACCATCTATCCACACTGCAAGGAAAGATAAACAAGAGCTGCCAAGCGCAGAGAACTCTTGCACCACCTCAGCTTTTGCTTTGATGATGAAGAAAACATCTTATTTTCAACTTTTATTTTATCTGATAAAATGCTTTGGCTTTTGCTAAAATTGTCATCTACTAATTATCAAGAAAATCAATGTATTACTGCTATAACTGTGAATCATTTTCAAGTCAATTCAAGTTACTACCAGCCTCAAAGGTGCTCCCTTCATATTATTGTGGGTTAAACGTTGGTAATCTGCAGCGAGATACCGTTCCTTTTTTTTTCTGTCATAATGCACAGTAAAAAAAAAATGATTTCAGTAAGACAGTCATCTGGCCTAAGGCTCAACCTTAGAAGATATTACTCATCATCTTTCTGCTGTTTGAAAGCAGAACCTGGCCTTAAATTCTTGTGGCAATCATGCTCTTATCCAATGCTCTCAATAAACCTAAACAGACAGCACATTATTACGGATCTTACAATCTGCCATCCTATGTTTCACATGACCTACATTTTTCTAACAAAATATATAAGAGTTGACCCTGCAATCAAAATATTGGGAAGAAAGAACGCCTCAAAAAGGTTTGATTTTTCAGTTGATAGTTTTGACATTTTTTGTGTCTTTTTATCTTATAACCCTGATAAATTTACACTTTAGTTCAGACTATTTTCGTATTTAAATTGGCTCTTGGAGACAAGCTAATCCTACAAATTTACAGTACCAATTTATCTCTTATTGCAACAAATATGCTAGAAAAAAGGTTATACCATAATCAGAGGATAGCAAGTCCTTTTGTACACAAATTAGCTAACAATTAAACCTCTTAGAGGTGTAAACATGACAGTCTACAGCCACACAGCTGTGTTTGAATAATAGACATTTTTGTTCAAATTCATTTTAAATGTTAATATGTGAAACCATGAGTTTAGCTCTGTTCCCATAACCCTTGGTTTTCTGGTGCAGTTCCTTCTGCCTCAATGAAAGGTTGATTTATGGTGCAAAGGAAACACACCTGCCACTGTGCAACCAAAACAGAAAGAGGATAGTACTTTTGCGTTCCCCAATGGCCATCGCTAGCTTTTCTTAGGTAGTAGGAATGATGGAACAACCAGATTAACCTAGAAAATACCCAGCAGCAGAAAAATAGTCCCTTGTCGAAGGAGGAAACCAAGCCTGAACATTATATGACCATTCACTCAAAGGAGAAAGCCATGCTTAGACTGGGATAAGTTCTGCGTTGGCACACTGATGTGGCCTTCCAAATGGCTTTGTCTCTGTCTCCAAAACCTGTGCACTGCGATCAGCACTTCTATTAAATTGGTATTCACATGGCTATTTCTGGCTAACATGGATGACAATGGTACAGAGTAGTCATCTTACCCTATGATTAATTGTCCAATTGATAATATGAGCATGAGCAAATGCCACAATTCCTGATTTTGTCCTTCTTAAGATGTAATTTGTAAAACAGAGGCACAAACGTAAATACACTGGGGGTTGATTTTTATAGTAATAAGCACAAAGTATACTGTGGCAGGTGTTGGACAAGTTAACATTTTCACCTGATTGTGATGTTAGAGGCAAAATCCAGGGATAGTCACAAAACGTCATTTATTTGGATATGACAGTGGCAGAGAGCCAGACGTTTAGGGAGAGACAGAGGAGAGGACATACGTAAAGCAAAAGGCCGCAGGTCACATTCGAACCAATGGCTGCTGCAACCAGGGCTAAGCTGACATGGTGTGCATTCTAGCAGGTGAGCCATCAGGGCACTTAAATTTAGGGGCAAAATGATTTTTCGATTTTTGAACCTGATTCAGGAAATATTATTAGAGGCAATGAAACAATAAGTGGTTGGGAAATGTATGCATCTCAAATATTGTCTCAAATGTCTCAGTTGTCTCAAATATTATAACTAAAAAACTTTCTGAGAATATGCTTAGCATTCTACAACTCTGACATCTACTTTGATGCAAACATAGTGCTACAGTATGAGAAGAGAAAAGTAGTTGCGTCCTATCAGTACTGCACTGCGGCATGTATGTTTAATGTGTTGTTCTACTAACCCAAGCTGCCTGCAGAACATGAATGTGTGTATTTCTGCCTTACTGAATATTAGTATTGTTATTTGTGGCATTATCTAGGAAATAGTGTAACAACAGGAGAACCATGCTGTTGGACAATACACAAAAAATACAGAGCCATTCCTATTTGTCTATTTTTGTTCAGGCTTCAGTGCTTGGAATCTGTATTTTGCTACAATCAGAAAAACTACACTGTGTCAGAAAAGCTGCTGACAGTAAAGGTTTGGTCTCAGTGGCATGCAGGTAGCCGTGCATTATTTCTGCTGACTGCAACTTTAAAAATGTACTGTGTTGAGAATGCAACATACTGTAGATGGTATGTTACATAGAACTCTGGACTGGTAAAACAATGTCTCGTATTCTTAAAATCATTTTTTAAGAAAAAGTTCAGTAACTGGTCAAAAATTTGTGCATCTTCACCACATCAGCCAAGAGCATTGGAGGACTTTTTGAGCGAGCTATATCAGTCCTTCAAGAATCTGATAATAGGTTTGTGGACACTGAGACTTCATTAGGTCTAGTCGGACTAAATCACTGTAACCTACCGAATCATTGTAAATATAGATTTTTCCCTTTATTGTTTTGAACTGTTGCAATTGACTACGATGGTCTACTGCCTCTCTACTCCATCTTGTTGTTGTATGTTTGATTTAGTAGAACAATATTATAATTGGCATTTATGTTGTTTTTGTTTGGCTCCATAAACCACTAATTTAAAGTAAAAAGTCGTGTGCGAGGATGAGATTTATCTGAAAAAGTGTGGCCCTGAAAATGACCCTTTCATTACAGACTCAGTCAAGTGCTGACTAAGATTAATGGCGGACATTATGGACAGGGAAGCTGAATGTTCATTTGCTGACCAACATAGTGCCCTGAGCACAGCTCATCCATTATAGTTAGAGACAGTCAGACGACCGACTCTAATTATTATAAACAACTGGTAATTAAACCTGTTCTGTTGCCATTGCCACAACACCATACTGTCTCAGATAATATTAAAACATGTGAACACAAGAAAATGACAGTTGAAAGACTGACAGAAAGGCTGTGGGTTGTCCAGTGGTTTACAGAGGTCAAAGGACTTGTGTTATGGAAGTAAGACTTACTTAGTGATACATTGCTGCACTGGACATGATGACTGGATAAATGTACAGGACACTTGGGGAGAGCTGCTGGCTCCCCACTGCTGTAGCCACTCTAAGAAGTATTGTTTTATGGAGGGCAGT
Organism: Decapterus maruadsi; assembly: GCA_030347415.2. NCBI lineage: Eukaryota > Metazoa > Chordata > Actinopteri > Carangiformes > Carangidae > Decapterus > Decapterus maruadsi. Next base: position 12,060,843 of record CM064902.1, on the reverse strand, counting down.
AAATGCATCACCGAGCTATTTTACATTTTACAACCTCCATTATACCACAAGGCAACTTCACTTATCTTCCAGCCCTTTGCTTGTCATGTGGCCTACCAGTCACAAGAGAGTCCTCACAAACCCAACTGGTAGGAAAAAAGTAAACCTTAAAACTCAGCACTGGCAAAGTCATGGAAATTTAACACAGAATCTTGCCATTATTTCTCAAAGAAGGGGGGGGGGTTGAAAGATGCCGCACTTTCACTGCATAAATTGCAGATTGCACGATCCCTGCATTGTTGCAAAAAAAGTCACATATCTTTGCAGAAATTTGCGACTGGCATCTTACAGCTTTGTCATTGACTTGTCAGTGTTCCCTCTGCACTACTCCATTAAATGTCTGCATCTCACAGTGACCAACAGCATATTGCATATTATCAAAAAGCATGCTGCAACAGCTTTAAGTTTTGTCCCAGACAAATAACTTGTAGCTTAAAGCAGGCCAATGGAAACTACAAAAATGTGATTTCTACAAAAATGAATAGATCGACTAGAAGAGTGAAAAGGTTTAGCTGCTGGTAGTTCTAAATACAAAAGATTTGTTCTCAAACAGCTGATTTTAGGCACAATGCTCTTAATCACACTTAGTAATACCCTATAAAAACATACAGCCACAGGGCTGATCCCAGCTACAATATTAACTTGAAAAAGATCAAATTCCAAACAACATAATCAGTATATCGCCTTGTAATTTTGTGTCATGTAAGCTGCTCAGTCAACCTATTGTTGGCTTCCTGTTGTCACAGTTTGGCTATAAATGACACAGGAAAAAAGGTGTCAAATTTGTAGCGTAGTACACACCTACTATAGCTTGTTACTGTACCACACAGCCACATTTTTGTGAACAAGCCCTAAAATAATGTACCCAAAAGATATTTATTTACTGTTCTCTTTCTTGACATTGTACAGTCCTTGTTGCGAGCAAAATGTCAGAATAGGTGTATGGGCATAAAAAAACTAGCATTACCAAGGCCAAAGTGTCGCGTGGGTTGGATGGACTTTTTAAAGAGTTAAAGGTTTACCAAAGGCATGATACAGCGATGATATCTCAAAATACTGTGCTTTGTACTTTTTCATTATTCATAAGTACAAGAATAGTGCAAACTTTAAAAGTAGACTTGACAAAATAGATTCTCTGTTTTCCTCCCCCATATGTTTTCCATTAGACCAAAGCATCTGCAAACACTTCACAGAGTTAAAGGGGATACAGCTTTATAATTATTAGGCATGGGATGGTTCCCCGTCTTTACAGCGCAATTACCAGAACCATTTGATGGTGACTGATGTTTTTTTGGACACTATTGAAACAGAGTGGCAGAATGTATAATTAATGTTAACAAACAGTGCTTTGATGTTGACCTTTTGAACAAGCTGCCGGGGGATATAGTGTGCTTGTAAATTAAGTCTACCTACGTATATTTCAGAAATGCATCAGCTGGTTTTAGATGTGTTAGCCCGTCAGTCTTATTCCAAACAAAATTCAGTATTAAAGAAAAGCATGTTAATATGTTTTAGGTGAAAAAAAGTCTAGTCCACATTAAACTATTTCTACTAGGATGGCCAAGTGTGAAATCCTGATGTGTTTGGTGTAGTCTTCCAGATATTCCAGATCATTTAACTCTCTACTTCGTGGTGTCAGGGGCTGTTTATCAAAAGTCCCAGAATGTCTGAATACTGAGGAACTCTTTTGTCCCTCAGTCTGTCAAATTGTTAAATCAGAGTTTGGGCTCTAAGTAGACCCTAGGGTTCATGTACAGACTGAGCACTGGGTGTTGCACCAAAGACACATTGTAATGTTGGATTTATGTTGTGAATAGTTAGGAGGTAGTTTGTGTTTTTCTTTAAATGTCAGAGTAACATTTATGCTTTCTGTAATGCTTTTGGTATTTTGTTATTATTTGTGTGGAAGTTTGGACGTCATGGAACGCAAGACAAATTTCAGAGTGATCTGACAAAAAAAAAGTGTAATCTTATCTTAATCTTAATCTTATTTTAATACTGTACTGACAGGTCAGTGTCTTTGGTTTTTTAAAAGAACCAAAAATCCTGTTTTACACATCTGTTGTTTTGGAAGGGATGAGTAGAAGAATGCCTCCTTGTAGGACATTACATTGAGTTGAGATGGTTATCCATAAAGAAGGTAATTTCATGCATTCAGGTCTGCATGCATGTTGAAGCACATGATGGCTGCTCAGTATTCAGATTTTTCAGCAGACTTAAAGAGGAAATGAAACAGTCAGCCAAATGAATACAGCTCATTTGGCTGGTTTGTGTAACCATTAAGGAGAAATTTTAAGTTTAGTTCAGCATTTTTCAGCAAAGTCACATTGTATCATTTATGCGTGAAAATTTTCTGTGATAATACAGTTTGGTAGTTTGTTTTTTCTAATTTTGTCGGAGTAAACATTTCCTCGACTTTCTGAATGTGATCGGCTTTACAGCATGTTTACATCAGAGGAAAACTAAGAGTAAGGAAAGTTGATCATTCCCCGGATCACTACAACCTGACGTTACTCCGTCAGTTTTCAGTTTCACTGTGATCTGCAGGTGAAACCACCGCAGGGGAGAGACGCCGAACCTCCATCACACACACACAGCAGCGATCTGATGTAAACATGGGCTTTGACTGTAATAAATAACCTCCATCACCACAGACATCAGTTTGAAAGTCCAAAGCAAGCAATAATCATCCAGTAATCTTATCTTAATCTTAATCTTATTTTAATACTGTACTGACAGGTCAGTGTCTAGAGATGATTTTTGGTTTTTTCAGGAAAGCTAGCTAAAACTTTTTTTTTCTTTTTTTCCACAATGGATGAAACGCGGGACGTAATGGTGGATTATTAACACGTAGAGCTGGATGATTATTGCTGCTGCTGTTTCGGACAAAATCCTTGGTGAACATTGTGTTGATGAGGGAGACTGTGGTGATGGAGGTTATTTTCAAAGCCCATGTTTACATCTGTTGTTTTGGAAGGGATGAGTAGAAGAATGCTTGCTTGTAGGACATTACATTGAGTTGAGATGGTTATCCATAAAGAAGGTAATTTCATGCATTCAGGTCTGCATGCATGCTGAAGCACATGATGGCTGCTCAGTGTTCAGATTTTTCAGCAGACTTAAGTCCTAAACCAAGGAAAGACCCTGGGCTTTCAGTTTCAAAGGGACTTTGAATTCATCTTTTGTTTCTCAAAATTTTTATCTCTCTGATGGATAATAGTGATCAAAGTTATCAGTGAGTGCAACCAGGTGTGTCCAAGTAAGGCCAGTCAGATATGTCATGTGACGTCATTTTCTTTTCTGTGCCTGAACACAGAGGGGAACGTATAGTGGCTCATGTGTAGTCATTTAAGTCACAGCTTTAGAGTTTTTAAAAACAAGCACGTTTCCAATTTCTTGCAGCATTATCCTGTTGTCCTTGAGATTTCAAATTCACCTTGTTAATAGATGAAAAGGCATCTGCCAGATATATCAATGTGAGAAGCCTGTCATCGCTGAACACACTGGCAGCGTGGGACTTCATTTCTCAGTTCATAAACTGTGGTAAGAACTCTGCCTTTAGTGAGCCAGGTTGCTTTCTGCACTAAACAGCAAGTTGGTGTATACCGCTTACATGAAAGGATGGTCTTACAAGATTCCTCATGTGGCTCAAAGGTGTTCTGCTGATGTACTGTACAGGGTGATGATGGAAGAACATTTTTTGGTGATTCAAATGAAAATCTCCTGTGACACACCTGGCAGTGATGCCAGGTGTGTGTGTTTTTGTCTCATGGCAACTAGTGCTTTACACAGCCGCACTGATCGTCCTCCTTTGCTCTATCTGCAATTACAATCCCTAAAGGTACTACGCATTATAGTAAGCTACTTGCAGTTTCTCTATGTCACCTCAAGCAACACGTGCCCCTCTGATGAGAAATGCGTTAGTCTCCCCTCAATGGGTAAAAACACACCAAGGACAACTTTATTGAATCCTGGTCAGATACTTACAATAACAGATCTCAAGCAAAGAATCATTCATGTTGCAGGTTTTCAGTGATGGGACACTAGGAGCTTGTAAGATAATGCAAAGGAAAGAGAATAGCTTCTTTTCATGGCAATATGTATGTATGGTCTGATTTTGTCCTTGTAATGGTCCAGGACAGCCATTGGGTGTTTTGAATACAAACAAATAGTGAAAACTGTTTTGATCGAAGGCCTTCATGTACAGCAGAGGCCAGCAAGCGAATTTGGCCTGGGCCCATTTTTTTTTTCATCTAATCCATTAGATGGCAGGCTAGAACATAATAAAAGGCTAATTTAAGATATTGATTGATAAAGATGCAGCTGGAATTTACTTTGTTGATGTTGTTGCTGGATTGTACAACATGACAATCTTTTTGGGTGGAATCACTATCCATGATGTTAATCATGATCTGCATTGTGTGTTCGCTCTGATTTTATATGGAAGTGGTCTGATCTTCACAGAACCATGACACTTCTTACTGATGGTCTTTACCAACCAATCACTCACATGCATAAGTTCATGTGGAAAATTTGTACATAAGGCACTGATTTTTAGTTAGTTAAAAGGTCACTGCTGACTAGGGAGCCCTGGCTTGTCTCACCTTGGGCCAGACTCGCATCCCACAAACTGAGTGCAACCCAATAGGGGTCCGCCCGCTATTCCGACATCCCTCTATCTAGACGTGCCGGTATTCCGACACTTTTTGGTACCACTATTCCAACAGGTCATCTTTTTTCTTTTCTTTTTTTTTTTTATACCCAGGCTCGTCTCTCTCTCTCTTTTTCTTTTCAGCATGCCTATCACCGGTTTGATGAGGGAGTTCTTAATCTCAACAAGTAGCCTAAACTATCAAGTCACACACAAAACTGACACACATGATGGACAAAAAGAGCTATGTTGCAGTTTGTTTGTCAAGTTAACCTGTCACCTTCAGCACCACGGACAGCGCCGCAGAGAAGCTGCAGCTGTGAGCGTCTGGGCTCTGGGCTCAGGGCCTGGGGCCTCATTTGTCAAAACTGTAAGTAAGTAGTGTAAGACTGCTACAAAATTTTTGCTTAATATTTTTGCAAAATATTTACACCTTTTTCAGATCTATCAAACTGCGCATACGCACAACTATCCGCAATGTCTCTTCGATAAATCACACCAGACCCAAGAATGGTGCGCACGTGAACACACCTCGTATTTCGCCCCTAGAACGCCTACACACAACCATATACAGTATGGTCAGCATGTGCATATTAATTAGCCATGTGTGCTCTGTGGATTGGCAACAAAGTAACAACGAAGACAAGGGGGGAGAGCGGGGGAAAGAAAGTGAAATACATGGTGACATCGGGCAATGAATCAGTCAGAAAAATGATCTAGCATTTTAATAAGCTACAATAAAAACAAAAACCTCCCAAATCTCAACAAAAGTGAGCAGAAAGAAGAATAATCTTATAGAATCTGCACCTTTATCGCAGAAAATCTTTTTTTTCCTTTTACCTGGATGTTACAATGTAAAGCAGGATTTCCAGAATACCTACCATTACTTTGAACGCCTTTCCACTACACAACTCTACTTGGTCTACTCATTTTCCATTACATCTGAGTCCTTCACAGTTCCTCCTCAGGGCTGCGTTGCCTCGCTCTTTATTCTCTCCTCTCGTCAGCTCCAAACACACGTGCACCTCGTTAACTCAGGTGAAGTAGGCTGCAGATCAGTGGGCGCTGCTGCCGGTGTGTTTTTAAACTTGGCAGGTTTGATCCTTGTTGGACGTCACACTAGAGTTTGTTTTTTCTTCTCTCTAATAGGCCTATGTATTTGTGTATTAAGCAGTGTCTCAGATGCAAAAAAAAAAAAAGTAATCAATGTCGGTAAAATAGTAAAGTTCCGCTACTACGACAATGGAAAAAAAAAAGTTGGTATATTTGGACGCTTGAAAAATAGTGTTAATGCTGCTATTCCGACAATTAGAAGTCAATGTAGAAATAGTGGCATGTCGGAATAGCAGCATGTAACCGTCCACTCATCACATATTTTATGTTGGATGGATCGTGTTTTTATTTTTTGGTACCACGTTGTATATCAGTCAGTTCACAACTTTTCGGTATAAAAGATAACAACACCATAGCAATACCCTAAAATAAAGCAAGAAAAAATTTACCTTGCCTGTATTTTTTGTCATACTGATGGAGCATACAGTATACAGTAATGTGAAAAATATGAATAACTGTTTGGAGTGATACTTGATGAGGACTTAGGTTGGCTTTGAGTATGTTTTATGCATTGAACCTATTGAAATATTCCCTAAATTATCCCCAGAATGTCAGGGCATTACCTACTATAGTCACTAAAGTAACATTAAACTGAATTTGGAAGCTTATCCTTAGGTATTAACTGCATTGTTGTCTGCAATAATCAGTTCAGTCTGCTCTACAACAACAACTTCCCCTGTTGCTTAAATGAGCTCCTAACATCATTTTGATCTCATTTAGGCTGACATTAAACTTCCTGCACACTGCTGACTGGGGGCGACTGCTGTACTATAAATACAGTGTTTCCATCATCTGAGCTTGATTTTTGTGTCAGGATAAAAGAAGAAGAAGACAAATGTTTTTGTCACAGAAGAAAGTCATTGATTTGTAACAGGATAAAATGAAAGCATACTGAATTATAATTACACCATGCTCTCAAAGGTGAGGTGCTGTCAGATTGCATTTGATATGTAGGCATGCTTTTTAAATTATTTGGTGTGCGCATTACTTCAGGGAGGGAGCTCAGGTTGTGAGCTGATATTTGACGTGGCTATAAGGAAGACTCGGACACAGTTTGTTTACAATTTATTGCATTACACAATCCATTTTCTGTGACATTGTGGTGTCTTACCATTTACTGTGTTTATTTCAGTCTGTGTTATTGTTGTCTTAAACAGCAGTGTCACTGAAAATAACCCCAAATAATTTGTAAACATACTTTAAACTTAACTTCAAATTATAAGAAATGTAATTAAACATTAACGCATTAACATTAACCTCTGTATATGGGGCACCTGCTCTACCAACTGAGCTAAACGACACCCCTATCCCTATTCTAAGCTTCTATGAAGATCTTATGTATTTGTTCATATCCAGATGGAGACAGTCAATGACCAATAAATCCCTTCATCAGTCGTCACACATGATGGCTGCCCCTTTATTTGGAGAATGTTAAAAGTCAATTCATTGAGTTTGACAATAGGAAGTGGAAAAATCTTTGTTGCTGAAACCACACAGTATAGGTCAAATTAAATGGACAAATGATGAGATTGAAAGGTTCTGCTGACCTGCAGAGCCGAGTGAAAATTTTCTGTGATATCAGCACTAAAAAATGACTCTCTTCACACCATGTTTGTCACCTGATGAATCATACATTTAGTCTTATACTGTTTGGGATCTTCCCAATCCTTTTATTTGTTTGCATCAGCGCGAGTTGGACTTCCTCTGGACACAGAAATGACAGCAAAAAGGAAATGTGTCAGTATATGACCTGAACCAAAGTGGTTATGTTTCCTCTGTTTGTTGGATGGGTCTGGTGAAATGGGCTGGTCCAGGAATCTCTATTTTCTAATCTTGTTCCTAAACATGGTGTGATAGGGCAGTGTTCAGGATTGTGTCCTTGACGTTCTTTAGTGTGTCATTCCAGTTTTCACTTCTTTATTGCCAGGCACAAAGCATATAGCTCTCAGTGTTGTGTGATTTTATAGCTATTATAGTCTATGTGTGTATTATTAAGAAAAAAAGATAACATTTCAAGGAACTTGCAGACTTAGCTTTGATGGTATAGAGCAGATGCTTTTACTCTGGAAAGGGTTAAATTCTAATTTCATGCAGTTATGATATCTTATCTGGCAGGTGTGTCAGTTCTCCCTGGCACCAAATCAGTTTCCCTGCTTTGTGGAGCCATTTCAGGTTTCGCACAGATAAATTTATCCATCTGAGAAATTGTTAAGTAGAGCATTGTCCCCGCTGCAGACACCACTGGGAAATCACAGGATTGTCCTCGGCAATGACATGAATGACGGCTCCAGCACCCACAGTGAGAGTTTTAATCAGGCATGATGACAGGGGGGAGACGAAGGTGTGTGGAGCAGAATACAGAAATAACACAGTGAAAAAATCATGACACTGCTGCTGATATAATGTTTATTCTAGCCTATCACTGATATAATAACAGCAGATAGTGTGTAAACCATTTCAGTGCACATAAATCCCAGGAAAGAAGACAAACTGTGTGTGCCGCTGTTCTGTGGGTTGTGAGTAAGATATAGTTATTTACTTGTTCACTGTGGGAAATAATTAGAAAAAAACTCCATTGGTGAGATTTTGAAGAGTGTTTTGAAGAGTTCTTTCTTTTTGGCACTGCAGGCAAAAGCTAAAGTTATCCACAAAAATGACGATTGAGTTAAGCACAAAAGCAGGGAAGTAATAAAATGGGGTTGATTTACAAAAGGACAAAGTGGTAGCTCTATATTAAAAACCAGAACCCCAATCTGTATGGCATTCATCATCAGGGAGCTGGCAGCTATAGTGCTGAGATAGAAGTAGCAGATGCTACATCTGAGATACATTTGATTAACCAGGAGGTTAGCATAACAGATACTTAAGAACTTTCAGTTTTGGTTGAGTTTGGCGGCGCCAGTGGACCAAAGCAGTAGTGTTTTGCCTGAAGGAAGGCACTGGTTAGGCAATTGTATCACATCATTAAAGCAGATATCAGCGATCCGGTCGTTTTGGCTAATGCTGCGTTCCAGGCAGGCTTTTGAAACCGTAAGTTCCGGCTTCAAGTCACAACTACGATTTTGTAGCGTTCCAGCCAGCCCGTAACTCGTGTTTTTACTGTCCTGTTGCCTGTGAAAGTGCACTATAACGGCCTCTCGTAACTTCCGACCCGTGAACTCGTACCAGATCAAACTGGTACGACTTCACAGGTCGGAAAAACACGAGTTACGAGTTTCCTTGAAAGCACCATGAGTTAGCAGCCCCCGCCCTCGTCATGCATCTATTGGTCCTCGTCCCTACGTCACCACATTCACGCGCATCCCTTGGCTGCACACACAGCCCTTCATGCCGTTCTCTCTCCTCATTGGATAACACTTGTATCCCACAAGGAAAGTTTTCTCCTGGGTTTACAGCAGAGCAGAGTGATGGAGAGACTCGTGTTTCGGCCGAAACACTCCATGTAAGTGATTGCTGACGGAAAATAGGACTATTTAGGACTTATATTAACAAAAACATTCCACTGAGATCTGCTTTAAATACACTAAACGCAAATTAAGTCTATTAATAGTCTACTATTGTTTATTTTGGAATCTTTCCTCCCCTTTTATTACCACTCCATGAATCTTAAATATGTTCAAAATGGTGTGGTCTTAAAGGTGTGTGAGTGTCTGTGTCATGATCACATGGTTGTCATTTCTTCTTTTGAGATATGTTCCTGTCTGAGAGCAGATGCAATGGACAGAGGGATGGTATAGTTTTAGTAGCATGCTGCAGATCAAAGAACAACTTCTGTTGAGACTGTGATGTACAATGTGTGAAAGCCCTTATCGTGAACTGTTCTTGTTTAATGTACATTGTTCTTAATACGACACCATAATAACACAGAATTCAATGCACTTGGGTGAAAGAAAGTGATGACAACTGACTCCAAGTTAGAAATTAATAATTAGAAATAATCAATATCAACCAGTAGTCGATATAGATTATACTAAGGTGAAACATGATGGTGGTCTGAGACACTCTCTGTTCTGTGCTATTATGAGATTTTCTTTAGTTTTAGGGGCTACACATGTGTACCTTGACCATGCCAGTGCATCCACTTAATTGTTTCATCATGTAAATGTACAAGGGTGGCTTTCAGAGCACAGTTCAGAATGTGTAACACAATGCTCCAAGATTTAGATGTCACAGCACAGACAACCATGACAGCAAATAGCTTAGCCCTGGTAAGTCTCCAAGAGGACAAAGAGAGGTGAGATAAAAGAGGCTAAAGGAAATCTCTGTGTGAAGCTTAAGCCTTAGAAACTGATGTCCTTATAAGTGTTCGTCTGTCCCACACACTCTGACTGAGACAGACACCATGGAAAGCGGCTTACAGCTATTGTAGCGCTCAGCTGTTAAAGGTTGTATGGAAGCCTAGCACAAGGAAGGCAGGAATCATGCCATGCCGCTCGTGTCTGTTCTGCTGAATAAGCCTCAAGTGTACCATATAAAGGTATTTGATGTTGACATTTAAGCAAAGAGCAGTTTTTGAATATTAAATGTCTCACTGTTGTTTTCTGGTACCACAACAATGGTTTATAAAGGTTTTTTCTCTCTGCGCAAGATGTTTTCCCTTCTGAGTGATCCCTTTCAGGCAGTCACATTCAATGCAATGTAATTGTTTGCCTTTGTTAGCACTGTCGGAGTGTCACAGTTTACATTATATCATACATTATATTTGTTGTGTGTGTGTTATACATTACTGTATATTTGTTGTGTGTGTGTATTTAGTTCTGACAAGTTTTTTTCCACATCAACGCCAACATATTTTATAAAGGAGGTTGCATTGCACGTGAGCAATTTACAGCATCAGTGCTCAGCTGTTTTTTTGTTTTTTTTCCTCAATTATTTGGAACGAGAAAAAATATAAAAATAGCATGCATTATTAGACATAAATTCCATTGACACACATCTCAGTGCCTTACTCAAGGATTCCCACTGAACAAAATGCACCGTCTTGACTTACAGAACAGCTCCAGTTTTGAACTTGTACTGTACTTAACTGCACAAATTCCCATTATCAACTGAATGGACTGAAAGAGCCAAGGCTCGAGGGAGGAGTTAATATTTCAATAAACAAGGCAAAAGGGCAGAAAGCCTCATGCAGCCTCAGAGCAATAATAGTTAAATTGACTCAAGGGGACAGCTCTGCGTGACACTACTCATTATATTACTGCTTACGTTTCTCTTATCACAAAATGACATGTAAATGTACGTCAAACGTGCAGTGCATGATCCATCTAAGCCACACAGTAAATGGCTGTCTATTTATACTTACATTAATAGATGGAGTTGGAGGCAAGGCCACGTGCCATTTTGTGCCTTGTAAGTGCTCTATTTTAAAACGTTAGTACAATCCTTTGAAAAAATAAAAGGGCCTTAAACATTCATGTCTGTCTCACTTTATTATCAAGAAGGAACCAAGCAGTGCAGATGAAGAGATACTGTAGACTTTGTTTGTTGAAGACACTGACAAGTCTTTCTAGGTACCAGGCGGTTGTTTGTTAGTCACTGATAAGAGTGGCTGAGCATAAACGAGTGATTTTTCTTACTAAAAAAACAAAGAACAAAAACCTTTCTATGGGGTTTCTGAGCTTTAAAAAAGGAGGGAACAGTGGATAGAGCACATATGGTCAGCTTCAGTCATAATGCAATATACTGTCTTGCTACTACTCCTTACTTATGACAAATAGATCTTAAGTGACCAGAACTGTACAGTGGGAAGAACTGTGTTTCCACAGTAGCTCTACCAGCCACAATTAATTCAGACTAAATTATGGGAATCTCAGAAGTTAATATTTGTTGTGCTTGAATGATATATTTGTCACAGTAAGACTGCTGAGTCATAGGGGTGTGATCAGCACTTTATGATCAGGGGTGTTCAGTTAAAACGCACCTCCAGCACAACTTTGTACAAGAGCTTGAATTAGGAGGAATACATTAGAAGTTGCTCTGTTGGGTGCTGCCATAAATCACGGACATTCAAATGAGCTCCTCTCATTTCCTGTAAAAGCAGTTCTATCTTCCATCACTGTAATGTTCCTCCCTTCTCAAAAAAAAGGAAGTGATGTCCTCATCCAAATATAATGGGCGGCCAAAACCCTGCCAACATTTTGTCTTCACAATGATGTATGTAGTTTCTGTATGCTAGGGGATAATGATTCACACAGTAACTACATGTGCACATACATAAACACACTGACAATCACAGTCAGTGATTTTCCCTCATCCTGCAATTTTTCCCTCACTATCCTTATTATATAATTAAAGAAAAAGAGTGAGACAGATATAAAACAGCTGAAATACCATTATCCTTGTCCATAGATATTTTTTCTCTTGTTTTTTTTCTTTACATAAACACGTCCTATGTTTTTCATTCCACATAGAGAAGTAGTGACTTTAATGTCATAATTAACCCCAAGCCAGGACAAATCAAATAACACCAGCTGCCTTTGGCTGTCAAAGTCCTGTTATATGAATGACTGTTGTTGTTATGGTTAAGCATAACTATGGCTTCCCCCAAATAGTCGACCAAGAACTGGCTGACCAAAAAAGCATTAGCTGACCAAAATCTCATTGGTCGATTGGTCGGAGGAAAAAAAACAAACATTTGGAGCTGTGTCTTGTCAAAATTAAGTCAAAATCAATATGACTGAGTGTTGCGGTTTCGGTTTTGACTAAATTTGAGCTCAGCACATTCATTCATTTCAACCTCTGATTGCAATACTGTAATTGTATTTGAATTAAATCATTGAAGTTGTTTCTGTTGAAAGTCTTGGTGTGACTACTAGACCATCAAACGGCTGATTCTGACTTCAGACATGTTATGTAACCTCCATATGAGTTGAATTATATTTATTCACAAGATATTAATAACAGGTTTTGTCTGCATGTATAGGGATTCTGCGATTGTATGACATGCTTTACTCCATCCTTCAAATACAATGAGTCTGGTGCAGTGTAGTCGTAGCATCACACAAGATAAAGATTTGTATGTTAATATGTTGTTAAAGAATTTAGCACAGCTCTCTGGTGGAGCCACAGTTGTGGGGGGTATGTTTTTGTGCTCCAGTTAAAAGCTTGCATTTTCTGTGTAATATACCATAAATACCATTAACCACCACCCCTTCTTGCATGCATGCACACGCCCACCCACACGCATGCACAAAAATATGCACAGTGACACAGACACACCCTCTGTGCATTGGTCGGAGCCACAGGGACTAACTGTCAGAGGAGGCTCCTACATGCATCGATGCAGCCTGATGGTCCAGAACCTACATTTCTTTATGTGGGCCTGGCTGGGAGAAAACACTCTCAGATCAGCTTCATAATGTCCTTACCAGTTAGCAAGTACTGTTTTTGTCAAGCTAGCAGGAGAGTGACAAGTTAATTTGATCACGGAGGTACAGGAGAGATTGACATTTTACTCCCATCAAATCAGTGTTGCAACTAACAGAACACTGTATCTTCAACCAGCCTTTTCCATCAAACAAGCAAGTGTACTGAGGCATGTACTGTATACATGCACACACAGAGACACAAAGAAACCAAAACACACAAATGTATGTGGGATTATAGAAGCACTATGGACATAATACGCATTCAAGTCCTGTAAAGTGTTTCAATGTATTTGTACTTACTTAACTTGATATTGATAATTGTATATTTTGTGGAAGGACCCCCTCGAAAATTAGATGATTCATCTCAAGGGGCAATCCTGAATAAATAAATTCAAATTCAACTCAATAGTCTTTTCATTACTATGGCATCCAACAATTCCAATTTTTTTTAACATACACAGCTAGATTAGATGAAGTTTAGTCTGTTTACAAGGTGCATGCTTTGAAGAGTCTATGCCAGAGTAATTCATCTATGGTCCAATGGATACCATGGCTCCAGGCTCAATTCCTATGAGACTACACTCTATTTGAAGCACACTCAACGTGCTTGTCACCATCCTCTCAGTACATACACAGAATTTTATGAATAAGGCCATGAATAAATGATTGATGCCAGACTCTGTTCTGTATTTTTAGTTATCAGCTTAGCTCAATAATATGGCCTCTGGTAAACCTATTCAAGTTTATTAGAGACCTAAATTGGACCAACCTGATACAAAAAGGCTTGAATAGTTGGGTAATTTGTCAGTCTTCTTTGTTTCGTGGAGCCAATTTGAAAGAAACATTGTGACCTTCAGTAAGAGATCAGAAATCACAAAAGGCTAAAGTGTAGTTGGTGTTAAGCTTTGATTTTGTCTTATTTCAGCTTTTGTACACAATTCTGCTGAAAGCGTAGGGAATGCGTGGATTTGACTTCTTGGGCCACAATAAGTCTGAAATGAAAAGCTTTCTGAGAGCCCTTACATTGCTACTGACAAGTGCTTGTTATGAAAATGGCAAAATTTAGCCCTCTGGGTTTTTGTCAGTGAATCCCAGTTGACCCCCCATTGGGGCCAAGCATCAAACCCATATGTCATGGTTAGAAAGCTCATCAGCGCCATCCATTGGTTAAAATGCTTCCCTGACGTCCGAAGTACAGCTGTTGTGCACCTTGTTCTCTGGAATGCCCTTAGAACTAGCGCCAGAGTGTGAATGGCCACAGGACAAATACCATCTTGGTATTTAGTTAAGCACCCATGTTAATTGGGTAAAGCATCCACCTCCGTGATGTCAGCTTCTATACTCATGTTTGGTCTAATGTCAGATAGTTACTCTTTGCATATTTATTCCTCCAACAAATATAAAGTATCCACATAATTCAAGGTAGAACAAAAATCTATCATTGCTAAAGAAGAGCTTGAATTTTGAAGTTAAAAAGCTGCATTTTCACAAGGTTTATGGTTGATTATTTTGTCTCCATAGTTTTTTGATACAAGAGAGAACTAAGAGTGCAGAGAGTTGTATCTAAAGTCTGCCATATACAAGGCAAAGAGGAGCAGAGCCAGAATAGTCCCCCGTGGAGCCCCAGGGCTGCTCATCACTGTCAAGAGATACAGTTCCCCAGCCTGACATACTTTGGTCCTCTTATCAGGTAATCCACAATACAGGATGTGAAGCAGGGATCCAACCCATTCCTTTGAGCTTGTCTTTAAAAATAGGGGCTTGGATGGTATTAAATGCACTTTAGAAATCAAAGAACATCATCCTCTTGTAACCACTGGGCTCATCTAAGTAAGAATTCCTCCCCTTTCTGTTTGAGGAGGTTCTTGATGTTACTGATGATCCAAATTTTTGTGGTTTGAAGGAGTGTACAGTCCTTGCATGTATTAAAGTTTGCATACGGATGCAAATGTAGTCTGTGGTGCATTCAACCCTTCCGTCAAGGTCAGTGTCCTTGCTGTTATCGTTTTTTTCTTGTGACTCCACCAGCACATTCCAATTCGTGCACTCAAAGTGTCTTTAGAGACTCACTGGTCCCTGGAGTCTAGTTCCTGAATGAGTGGGTGGTTCCAGCCTGCCTCAGTACACAGGGTTTGCAGGAAAGCTGGAGAATAACCATGTTATGATCTGATCTGCCAAGTGGTGGTAGAGCTGAAGCAGCGTAAACCTCCTTGATTTTTCCATAAAGCAGATCATGTGTCTCATTTTCCCTTGTGGGACAGTCAACATGTAGCCAGACAGGTGAGAGCGACACGGTTAAAATCTATACCTCCATGGCCATGTTTTGAATGTCACACTTTACCATGTGGTTGAATGTAAACAATGAGATAGAATTCCCTTGGTCCATAGTAGGATCCAAGACTGACTGCCAATAGTTCAAATTCTTGACAGCAGATCATCTCCTGGACTGACATACAATTTGCCACAAGAAGAATCATTCCTTCATTCTCTCCACTTTCTCTAGCACACGTGCTGCAGTGAAGCCTTGCAAATCCACAGAACAGTCAGGAGTGTCATACTCACGATACTCGCTGGTTCTTCACAATGGCTTGCAGTTCATCACGCTTGTTAGCCAGGAAGTTGACATTCCCATGATGATCGAGAGTTGAAAAAGCCCATATCTCCATCCCCTAGCCTTTAGCTTAGGCCCACCTTTGTGTCTGTGTTACAGCTTCTTTAGCTCAGCCAGTATGGGATGTTTTCATGTTGCAGAGCAAGAATGTCCTCCCTTTTGACAAGGGGACAATCTACATGTAGCGAAAAGATAGACATATTGCTTATAGAATCTCATTTCAATGTGAAAGTCCTCACCAGATGTTGGATTTTGGGTGCTTCTACTCAATGTAATTCGGATGCTGCCCAAGCCGAGCGACTCGGATATCGGCTACAGCCCTAGTCATATTCCACACACTCCCTTCAAGTTGTGCACCAGGGAAAACATTCATTTGTTCACAGCAGTTTTTAACTTAAAATCCCCAGTAATGGAGCAGTAGACCAATGTTACACCAGATGTTAAATAACAGACAGAGTATTGTATCAGGTGCGTATTTCAAGTGTTTGCAATTAAAGGAGCTTAGTACTGGCAGACCTGCAACCAACCTTCCTCTATAAAATGGAGCTCTTAAATAAAACATTGATATGTATTTCCCTTGAGGAGGTCCATGTACAGTGCTGCGTTCTGATTTTATATTCAAATATAAACACAAACCACTAGAAACTGTATTGAGACCAGTGTAATGAGAAACAATGTACAATTTTAAATACTGCTCCTGTGCAGTGAGCAGAACAAAGGAGGTTGTTCAAAGTCATTGTCAATTCAGCAGAGTGCAAAGAGGCTGGATAAACAACTTTCTATCACCATCTTTAAATAGCTACACAAAGGCATTGGCCATTTCCATAAACATCACAATTGTTACTGTCTTGTGTCTTTTCAAATTACCATGGATTTGCATCTGGGATTGAGTACTGTAATTGACTAAGTGGGTCCTTTGGGTTCTGAGTTCTAATATAAGGCAAAAGCATTTGGGTATGCCCAGCAAATATACCCACCCCTTATCTTTCTTTTACATTTCTATTGCACATGATGTTTGTGACAATAACATCTGCTTTACTAAAACTACAACATTTTTGCATTTCAGAACAATACACATTTTAGTTGGGATCTGCAGGCTTAAAGGTTGGGTCTGGAGTTTTTTGCCCAAAAATAAACACTAGACTTAGGCTATACAAATGAAATCTGTCTTAATTATCACCTATGGTCTTATAGTCCTGTGTGGCAGTGACTATGTCTGCGGCGCCCCTCCCCCTGCCTGTATGTTGGTCTTTTGCTCTGTTTTGTTGTGCACGTGGACGCTTCTGGGTGGAGAGTGAGAGTGTTGGCGTTTTCTCTCTAGTCATTGGTGAAGCTGCGTGCAGCAGAGTAGGAGGGCTCAGGGCTGCGAGCCCCACTAGCTGTCTCTGATGTAGTTTTAGCATGTCTCTCTCTTTCAGCAGCAGCAGTCAAGACCACAAAGAAGAAGAAAGACAGTCTGAGTGAAGTGAAGTGCTGGAGCCGCGGACCGATTCACGAACATCATCTCCAACTAAAGCCTTGTCTGGTAACAAGTAAAAGGACCGTTGTCGTGAGCTAACTCGGTGCTAACTTTGGCTAGCGGCAGTGTTTATCATCCGCCGCCAACAACTGCTTCCCAGCTCACCACAACGACATAACAACATAACACTGGAGGCTCCCGTTGTTGGTGTTGTCAGGTTTCGGGCCACGGCTCCAGCGCTTCACTCTGACGGTATTTTCTTTCCTCTACAGTCCTGACAACCGCTGCTGTCTGGGGCAGGAGGCTAGTGGCTACACAGTTGAGCCCCAGAGGGGGGGCCGAGTTTCAATGTTTTGCTTACAAACTACAACAGGGGTCATCAACTATATTTGTCGAAGGGCCAGAATCTTTCTCAACAGACCCCTTGGGGGCCGACATTCAAATAGGCCAAGATTGAAATTACAGTCACCTTTTTGCCAAATCATTTAGTTGCTAATATTTTATTTTACCTGTAAGCTCATAGTTTTCATTTACATATCTTTGGTGTTTTGTATGATATAAAATGAAAAATCTTGACAGCTGACTTTCAGATACTCCCATGCTGGAGCTTTACACTGCTGACCTGGCCTGTGATTTTCAGCCTACATATGAAAGGAGGCTGACAATCGGTTCTGATTGATACAAGTCAGTAGTCCTGAAATGCTTGTTTCTCTTCTATAATGCACATTTTACATCTTGGAGGCGACATGTTTCCACACGACAGAGCTCAGTGGGAAACAGTAGGAGAGACACAGGCCGAGGGTGAACCGGGACACAACACCGGAGGCGGTCCGTACAGAAAAAAAAACAACTGAGTGGCATCAAACACGCGTCGCTACCAAATTGCTTCTGTTTTGAGAGCGTGCATAGCACGCATCTACACTGAATGGGTTTAAGTGCGCGAAAGACTCTACATCTGAACGCATGCACAACCAACCACGGCGTTTAACCTCCTCGGCCGCGGCGGCCAAAATCACCCAGCTGGCCTACGCCGGGTTCACACGGGTTCACTGCCAGAATTGACGTGGTCGGCCGCGGCTCGCGCACAAAATAGAACAGACGCCGAAACTGGCGGTTCACGGCGCGAGCCGACCGCGGAGGACCGCGACGCTCCGCGTCTGGTCTGAACCACAACACCGGTTAACGAGGGCGCCGAATGGAAGCGGACTCCGCTCCGCGTCTATTCGCGGCGCTTCGGCGTCCGGTGTGAACCCGGCGTAAACGTTCATGCATGGTGCTTTGGGTATGCGGTGTTTCCTAATCCCAGCGCAGGGGCTCATAGGCACACACAAACACTTTGAGCGTGTCTCCATTTCCCAGCACATTGACTTACAGGCGCACAGAGCCCGATAAATACAATACTTGTAAACTATAAGAACTCAGTCGCGGGCCGGATTGGAAGGCTCGGCGGGCCGGATTCGGCCCGCGGGCCGCCAGTTGATGATCACTGAACTACAACAAACAAAACTCAGACTGTAACTTTAAGGGAGATATACAAGAAAAAAAAAACACTCCTTTTCTTTTTTTTATTTTTCTCCTAAGGCAGCCAGAGGGGGAAAAAAAACAAAAACAAAAAACATCCCATGTGACCCTTGGCACCTTTTTTAGGGAATTTTGTTTTATGGTCAGAATGGTAAACATTTGCGAATGTTTTGGCGCAGCTCCAAGAGTACTTGTATTCCCCTGAAGACAGAACCAGAGACAGTGAGGTGGCAGCAGGGGTACCTAGTGGGTCACTGTCCAGAGTGCTGGTGCAGAGCATTAATTGCTGAATCAGAGTGCATTGCTGAGGCCTCTGCAGTGGCAGTAATTGGGAGGAGAAGCTTGCTGACAAGGCAGTAGAAACTCAGTAGAAGGGCTAATGACTGGGAAACTCAACCAAACGTCAGTCGAAATAACCACCTTCTGGAGATCGCACATGCACTGTAGGTGAAACTGGAGTCAGCTTTTTGTGCTGACTAGTTGGAAATAACAGCAGAGACTTGCTGGAATTCTTGCTGTTGGTAATCACATTGTTTCAACCATACAATTTGAATTTGGTTACATGTAAATGTTGAATTGAGTGTGCCCTGAGCTGTTGGCTGAACTGTTCATATGAAACATTTTCCTGCCAACCATGCTGCTCTTAAATCAAAATATAAAAACATGAATCTTGTGATGGTGTAACAAACAACATTATGCAACTACTGAACCAAAGGTTTTATCAACACCAACATGGACAGAAATGTATTGCAAGCTCTTGTGAATAATAAGAGCACATCAAATGGGATTTATTAGTGGCTGTGGAATTTACAATGTATTCTGGTTAATGTCACCTAATTTCAATGCGAAATTAGCTGCAAGGATGGAACAAAAGGTCAGTCAGTGTTAAGTTATTGCATGGTGCCCCATATGAAAAACAATCTGGCAATAACAAAAAGGGCCGAATGTTTCTATCATCCTTCACCCAGATGTTGTTTCTAGTCCCAGCATATCTGTATGGACAAACACATCATACCACAGTGACCATTTCTCAAGTTGTATGACCTCTTTCTCCTTCAACTACTAAAGCTATATCTCTTAAAGGTGTACAGAAAAGAACATTGGATTTGAGCCCACTCTGGGTCATAAAATTAGTGTAAAAACTCATCTTTCAGACGATGTAGGCCAAACTTTGTGCAAAAATCTATTTTTGAGTAAATCCGGGATGTAAGTGTGGGTTTTTTTTTTTCGCATTGGACAATGCAGGTGCACGGATTATGTCAGCCTGTAGGCTACACGATTCAAAAGCCACTGATATGGATCCGTCATCCGTCATTCAAATGTCTGAAACACGCACGCAGCTCGGACTCGCCCCAAACTTTGAATATCCCGCCCGCTCGATAACGACCAATCAAATCCGTTTTCCTTACTCGGCTAAACTTGTGTTGCAGCTCGTGACAACTCGGCACGACAGACAGGACAAACGGACATTTCTGTACACCTTTTAAAGGAACTTGCGGCAGGATCAAGAAATAAGACTGCGGCCGTAAGGGTTACTGCAGTTGGAGCACGGGAGCGCGCATGAACTCCTCACAGCTGTGCAGGGAGGTTAGGGGGTTGATACTGAAACACCACTGTACTGATTTGGTCAAAAAACTTAATGTAGACTGATCAGTTCATTGTGAAACATTTATTTATTGATATGTGGTGATTTCTGAGCCCCGAGGCAGCTGCTCTTCTGTCCAATACACACATGAAGTTTCACTTTTCATTCAAACAAACTAATGTGGCTCCCACGGTTGTTACATTGCATCAGTGAGACCAACGTTTATCTCGTTCACATTACATTACATTTACCAGCCGGCAGTACACCTCTAAAAACCTGTGGGTAAGTTACTTGGCTCTTTTCTCCCCCGGCGTGTTACCTGGCTGAGCAGCTCAGGAGATGGGCTGCGGCCTCTGTGACGACCGCAGTTCGCTGTGGGTCTGCACTTCTCTGAAAATGTTGGAACGGAGCAAACTTCCAAACCAGCCTCTTTTGGATAAACTGACCACAGATTTGGACTCTAAACTGTGACTTACTGTATAAACGTTATAAGTGACGTTATTTCTTTACTCGCTGTTCACTGTTTACTGCAGTCCTCTGAGCATGCCTCCTACAAACAGCATCATGTCCACCACGCTTGTCTTCTGCATTCTCCCCGATCTGGAGAATGCTGAAAACCACAATCAGTAAAGTGCAAACTTTTTTCAACATCTGCCTATCAAGAATTCTGAAGATCTACTAGTCAGACAAGATTACAAACGAGGATATGTGGACAAGGATGCACCAAACATCCAAATGGATCTGTTCTTATTGTTGGGAGGTCACTTCATTGTTTTGTAATGCACGTGTGGGCAATTTGGATATGTTTATTATTAAGTATGTGGGTTTTAGTGTTCTGCTGTTCCTTTACTAGTTCTTCAGTTTGAAATAAGCTCAAGGCAAACAACGTGGCTTTTATAATACAGTGATGTGGTAAATTGAGCCCTGAAGTGCAGCGGAAAATAAGAGCACATTTTGTTTGCTTCAGTGTGTGCTTGTAGATGCCTTGCCGTGGGCGTCTGTCCTACAGTATGACAGTGCTCATAATGCACGAGTGACTGTATGTGACATCAACCTGAATTTTATTCACACTCACTAGACCAGAAAGCTTATAATTTATATTACTATACATATCCACAGTACTGCGCCAAACAGTTAGGTACATGGGATGTTATGATTGTTATCTATCATGCAAAGCCGGTGGATGCATCACACAAAATATTTATTTGACTGAAGCTGCTTCTGTTGACTGCACTCTGTTTGAAGTTAACTGATGAAAAATAACTATTCTTGTATAGATTTTTTTTTTTTTTAGAAAAACTTGCACACAAAAAGCACACTTTCATTATTATTGCCACATTTCTCATCTCAGGTTTGTGTTACTTACAGAGTAGTACTGATGATTTCCACATTTTGTGTCTGACATGAAGAACTTTGGTATCTTTGTGAAGATAAATAGCACACAGGATTGTGTGACATAATGGTGTGGATACAAGTCAGTCGGAACATGAGAGGAAAGGCTGTCACTTCTTTCAGTTTAGTCTTTTATCTCTATAACTGCTCATCCAAATGCAAAACAGGACATTTACAATCCAACATCTCGGGCCCTACAGTAAATGATTCTATTGTGTGGTCACAGTCTACTAAAGCTACAGAGTGATGCAGCTTCTGGCACAGACAGACTGTCTAGCGTTATGTACTGTAAGTGAATTAAATTAATGCACCCATCTCCTTTCTGCTGCTAGACACTATTTATTAGTCTGATCTACATCCATAAGTCTTATTCTGTGTCACAGCTCCATCTTTAATGCAGCTGGCTGAGTGAAAAATGCAAGTGTCCTGCAGTATCGGCTCACTGCTTGTCTGATGAACAGATATGTGTCTCGTATTATTTTCAAGTGTGTGGGCAAAGTGTTGCCCTGTCAGTAAATATGTCTTGGCCTTTTTCTTCTTGTCATAACTCAAGATTTGTTCCTTAGAGAAATTATAGGAAAAATTTCCTCTTCCATAACGTCGCAGTGCAATGTACAGTACATTACAACCATTATAAAGAAACCATTTTCTGCATCGTTCCTTTTCCTTCATTATCGTCCTGTTGTGAAGGTACAACAACACCAGCATAAAACTAGTAGAAAATAGTAGAGTCAAATAACACAATGTACAACTGAGCCATGAAAACAAAGCAGACCAAGGGCTTTCCTTTTGATGCATGACAGTCGAGAATCCCATTATCTCTGCTGGGTAAGGATTCCAGAGAAATGACTTTGGAGAATATTCCTTTCGACAGGTGCACAGAAACAGACGCCAGTGTTGATAACCAACATTGGCGTCTATACCCCGAAAGTTTCAGAACCAAGCAACAGCTGACTCGTGTTTTCAAACAAAACCTAACACAAACCACCATACAGTACCTTACATGAGCTTGAAATCAGGACAGTTTCAAAACTGGATTTAAAAGATCCACATACTTTGAGCACCAGGAAACAGCATTTGTTCACAAAGTGGAAACGGCACAATTAATTATTCCAGTGGAGTAGCTGCCTCCTACTGATATAAGTAATCTTTTATATCCCCTGCAAACCATGCCCGCTTTGCTCTTCTGTTGACAAATAGATGGTTTTCAACACTTGGTTTGGCAAAGAAATTGATGGCATACATTACCACACCCAGGTCACTGTTTGTCCTATTCATTACAACTACACTGCATTTGTCTTATGAGCTAACCTTTTCAAGAAGGAAAATAGTGGCAAAAGGACCGACTTCATTGCGAAATGGATGGCTATATGCAACCAGTTGTGTGACCGTGAATATGTCTTATAGGTACACTTGCCCAGACATTGTGCCGCAGTGTGTTGCATCCATCTTGGCATTTGCCATATGTCAATTTGGGAACCACTCTTCATTCCTGTCTAATGTTTCCTGTCATGTGCCTCTGAAGGACAGAGGTAGCAAAGCCCCTGCTGCTGCAGCAGCAGCAGACATAGCACTGTAACAAGCATCACCCCTGCAATTCAAGGCTAATACCGCCTGTCAGTGTCATGAAGACGGGCTGCGTGATTATGATTGATCAGGTTCTTATCAAGCCCTATTGTGTGAGAGAAATTTGTGGAATCTGCTGCGTCCTACTTTAGGACAGCAGCAGTCCTTGGACAGGGTTCACAAGGTGCACCGACTGCTAAGAGGTACAGAGGGGAAGAAAAAAAAACTTGTCATGCAGTGTCATTTGCATCACAATGAAGTCATTGGAAATTGGTGTTAGTTATGAGAAAGCACAGTGTTACTGTATTTTGATTGGCACTTTGACCTGGCATGTTTTTTAATCGTCACAAATTCTTTGCGATTACAATCAGTCATTCGTGCTTCCTGCTGAGGTGATGGCAGATTTATGGAAATTAGGACATCATAATCCTGATCAGGTTGTGGCAGCTTATTGTGTGCACAGAGCTCCACAACTCCACAGTAATTGCCTCTTGCAATCTTCTAAATCTTGCTTGACATACCAGCAAATCCACGCGTCCCTGTTGTTTTTTTAGTTGTGACCTTGGCTTGCTGTCGAAGCTTAGGAACGGGCTCTTCCGTGGAGGAAATGTGCATATAAAATGCCATGTGGAGAACATACATGCAAAAACTCTGCAGTTCTGTTCTGTAATTAAATCCAAAATAATTCTACTCAGGATGGACCTTTCAGGTGAAGGGTATGTGACCTTGCAACCTGTCAAACACTCAGACTGTGAGATGAATGGAATGAGAAAGAAGAGCTTGAATCCGAGTCCTTAAAAGCAGACTAATTACCCTAAAACACTGATAACGCTCAAATCCTCCATTTCCTTCAGGCTATGCATAATGGTTTATTAACTCTACATAATTGACCATAATTAGCGAAGGGTGTTAGATCTTTTGTGTAAGAAAACCACAGCATTTTGCCATAATGTTGCCTTTTAATGTCAGATACTAGTTGACACAAATTCGATTTTTCTGTGTATGCTTTTCAATGCTCTTGCTATTTGCTACCAAACAAATATACTATGAGAACTGAACTATTCATCATTTGACTGTAATTATATAGATATAACAGTTATAAATAATAACAAGGATTGTTTCCATTTATGTAAGTAATTCATCTCCAGTACTACTTATCCCTTTCGTAAATACCCTTTTGATTTCCTGCTTCCTTTGATGAAATTAATGGGGAGCAAATTTTGATCCACAAGAGGATTCTAATCAGGCAAAAATAAGAGATTTCAAGACCAGATGCATCGGCTGTGTTGTAATTCAGGGGCTGCATCCTTCAAAGGCTTTGAAGACTGATTTTGTCACTGTGGCACGTCTTGGCTATCCCATTTCAAAGGCTTCTTCAAATGCGGCCAGGAAATGCAGACTTCTTTTTCTGGGCAATGGAAACTCCAATGGGTGAAGCCTTCATGGCCTATCCCATCCCAAGATTAATTGCATAATGAAAATAATATGGCAGCAAACACTGCTTGTGAGCCTGAGGATTACACTTGAAAGTACTAAATGGCAGTACTGGGTTTCAGCTCAGTTGAACAGCCAACAGCATACCATTTAAAAAACCAAGGACTTTAAAACCTCAAGTTTTTGTAACGAGAAGAAAACAAAACAACAAAAAATAATGTGTTATCAACATTGCTAGGCCACAGGAGCAGCACTTTGCAATGCAGTAAGTATGGACACAGCTGTTGCATTACACTTCAGCCTCATAATTGCGTCCTCCAAAGGATGTGGTCCCTGAATTTGGGAAACTGTTACTATACAGAAGACATTCTGTGTCTAAATAAGACGTTCATAGGTGAAGTTCTTCTTGATAAATAAGTCGATAAATGCTGTTTTTATCCCTGAGAGAAGTAAAGACATTAAAATAGTCATCTTATTACATAGATAAGATAGTAATGTTTTCCATATCTTATAAGCAAGTGGTCTAATGAATACTTATGGTTGAGTCTAACATTAAAAATCTGTGGTTGACGACACATCCCCACCAGTGGAGAGATACATGCTAATCCATTTCAACATGCAATCACTTTCTCCAACAGAAGCTCTCATCTGGAAACTGAAACTGCTTGCTTGTTGAATCTATTTTTTGTTTAGTTGGCCAACAGCAATTAATTTAAGAGGGCAAATTAGCTTTCCCAAATTGTCTCAATCTTCATTCAAAACAACCATTTTTTAATTGCTTTATGTGGGGATTTTTCAGGTTTTTCTCTCACATGGACACTTCCTCACAAACAGAGCAACGCTGGCTGCCAGTGGTGCCATGGAAGCACACTAAAAGAGCTGATGAAAAATGAACTCAACATGCCCTTACCTCCGCAGACGTGGGGCTGTGTTTTGCTGAGAGCACTCAAGTATCTCGTGTGTATCTTCATTACTGTATGGGAAAGAGGGGTGGGGGTTACTCGCCTGACAACAAAAGAGCAGTAGGCCTATGATCAGTTTTGTCTAAATCCCATATAGCAATCATATTTGGCGCTCGTACATTGAATTAGAGGACAGGAATGGAGCAAGTAAAAGGCAGACACAACAGGGCTCTTTGCTCGTCAAGACTAATTGTGTCTCAGAGTGTCACAAAAGCTTGAATAGAGAGCGCTGCTGTAATCAGAGGGCTGTGTGCTTGTTCATCAGCCCAGAACCTTTCTGCACCATTGGCTCCTCTGACTGGGCCCGTGACAACAGAGGGAACTGCATTACACTGATTGCGGCATCAAACCTTAGTGAAATACAGCAATTTAAGGCTGTGCAATGGGCAGGGACATGTGCAAAGTCACATTGAAAAGTCATGCTTGCTAATGCAGAAATTTCCGACTCCTCATAATCACCTCACTCTCAGTCTTATCTCATTTTACCATAAAGGAAAACAAAATATCACTTTGTTTTTATGTGAGGTCCTTAGCCATGACTTGCTGTGCCTCAATCCATTGACTCACTTTATTTTTAGAAGTGCTATTTATGCTGCCCTTTCTGCTTCATTGGTTTGTACACAGTAGGTGAAGAGCCCAAAATGAACTTGCCACAAGGATACATACTGTAGAATTTGTGTAAACCCACTCGACCATGGAGTGCCCTGGCTGAGTGCAGGGCTAAAATGGACTAGGCCATCATGGTCTCAGGCCTGCATTTGTCTCTGTGATGGCTTTTTGCCAACCTTACCTGCCTGTGTCTGATTAATGTTAAAAAAACAATATCATTGTCAGTGACCCAAAGTCATCCAATGTCCCTGCTCTCTTCTCATTCTCTTTTGTCTATGTCAAGGCATAGTTTACAGCAGGGGGAATAAATAAATCATAAACACATGCAGAGGTGTACACAGCTTTACCAATGTTCGGCAACACAAATACCAACAGTACGAGGGTGTACAGTCAGGTTTTCCCAGTGCCATCTGTATTTGCTCATGCATGCACTACAAAGCAGTCTCACAAAAGAGGGGTAAAATCTGCTGTAAAAACACCAGCAGTATTAGTCAGTGATCCCCCACGGTACAAGTGTATTTAATTAGAAATACATCCATGTACTGACTGGAGAGGTCATTGCATCACTGTGCTCATAGTTCCCCTGGAAACTCAAACCAACGAGGTGGCAGTAATCGCATTAGAATCACTGAAGACGGGTGATGCAGGCATGAGGCTGATATGAGCAAAATATGTCAAAATGTTAAAGAGAGTGTCAGTAACAGAATTCATTTAAAAATCCCTAATGTTTATTAATTCAGTGCAGCAATAAATATACAAGAAATAAATAAATAAAAAACAAACAAACTTCACAATAGAATGCAGAGGAGCCAAATTCGACAGTACACTGCAGGATATTATTTTGACCTTGTTTTCCAGATTTTTCCAGGGGTCTGAATATCCAGTGGTATCATTGCATAGGGCTAAAGGGAATGTCACAGGCTTAGTGGCACACCATACAGTGTGAAAAGACAAGCTTGTCAATTTGTGCAACCAGCCTTCCCAAGATTATTGGACTAGGTCTTCACATGTTTTGTTTTCCTATGTGGTTGACAGCTTCAGTGAACTCACCTCAGGTGTGCTGGCAGTATTACACAGAGAAATTGAATCCATATATTTTGTTCGCATTGTGTCTGATATGTAAAAAAAAAAAGAAAAGAAAAAGTATCTAAATATATTTCTGTACATGTGGTAGAAATAAGTTCCCTACAGTCTCTGAAAGTTTTGATATTATCACAGATATCATATAGCCTGAGTGAACCAGAAACCAGAAAGAACCTGGTCATTCTTCCATGCTCATCATAAGCTTTATAGCACTGAGCCACTGAAATTAATGTACTGCTCTCTACCTTATTACCAAATTTACCTATTGCTTAAAAACTGAAAGGTAAAACAAGATATTTCTGTAGATGAAGTCATCATTGGATCATATAAAAAACTACAAAATAAAAAAAAGAACAATAAAAATAAAAAAAAGGGAAAAATTCAAGTATTTCTCTCTAAGGGATTAAAATCAAAATGGGAACAGTGCGGCATTGAAAACAAACAAGCTGGGTGACCTCAGCTGAGAATGACAGTGTATCCTGAGGGACTGCTGTTTCTGATCTGCTTTTCTGTGCTCTTCACAGTGTGAAAAGCCTTTTATGATTTTTCCCCGTTCAATATCTCTGTAAATTTAGTTCAGGGTTTCCATACCATACTCCATCAACAGTATTTTTCCACAGTATGCTCGTGCTGGATAGTACAACATGAAAATGGTCCTCAGATTTTCAAAAACAAACATTATGAAAAACATGAACAAAAAAATAGTACAGTAGTGATACAACAGGACACTAGCATTGATGTTTTTTTCACCATGTCCATGAGGCATCCATAGAAATGTTAATGAAAAGTGCACCAAAGGCTGAGCCTATGTATCAGGACAATACTGATAATGCTGCATGCATAACTGAAATTTGCTTTAAGAACAACATCACGGTATCAGAAGAAATGTGAATAGTGATGATCTATTTGGTGGCCACAATCCCTCAGTCAGTCTCATCATAGCTGTTTGTGTGCCAAACGCACACGGTGGTGACAGAACTGAGTCACTAAAATGGAACGCAAGTCAAAATACAAACAGCTGCTACCTTTGGCAAGCAAGAGCACATGGGCATAAAAAATGGTGGAATGGATATGTTTAATTAAAATAAATTTCTTTTTAATTGATAAAATAAATCAAAGACATAACACATTAATAAACTATTAACTCATTGACTGCCAGCCATTTTCAGAAAAGAGACGCCCATACTGCCAGCTTTTTTGAGGATTTTGACTGAACTGTCAAGACTCACAGAGTATTGAGTTTTAAGACTACAGACTTAAGAAACTGTAGACTCTCTTCTTTCACCAGGAAAAAGAAGTTTGTTTCTAGCCTGTTCGGTTATTTAGAAATCAGCAGTAGAACATACAAGTAGGGTTGTTTCAGCAAAAACACCCTATTTTGACCAAAAAACAGAGAAAACAAGCTTTTTCTGCAGAGAAGCAGAATGGAGACTAATAACTTATTACACAATGTTTTTTTTTGTTTCAGTGACAGTTGTTCACTTCTATAGAACAAGAAAAACAACACTGAAAAAAGGCTTGTGATGGCAAAACAAGTATTTGCACATACCCAGCTTTTATAGCCGATTTTAGGATGAAACTCTGAACATAAGCTAAGCATAAATTACCAGGGAGATCTAGCCGGGTTAAAACAGAGCCACCTTTGTAGTACAGGAGAGCCTGGCTTTAGACCCAGACCTTGCTTATCCACTAAACTGGCTTCACAGTAGCTGCAGCCCTCCGTCTCCTTCTCTCTCTCTTCACGCTCTGCGCTGGTGGAGTGCGTTTACACTCAGCACAACGTTTGACCAGAGCGGAGCCCCAATGAGCCCCGCCCCTGCGGGCACACAAGCAGCATGGGACAAGCCGCGCATCAACGTCATCTTGCTGCCCAACCCGGAGTTGAAATCAAACGCACTCCTCCTGCTGCAGTCGAGTTGAGCCGAGTTGAAAACACCGCCACTGAGCTTCGTACATTGAGTTTCAATCAAGATTCCAGCGCGGCGGCTGCCTCAAAATTTATAATGCAGAAAAAACCCTGATCATCCCTCGTCTTTGTGACAGTGCTCGCACTATCTCCATGTCTCAAACTCTCACCAATCATTAGCTGCTTGTACCCATGGATGTATTATATTATGCTTGTACCTAGGGATGGGCATTTGAAGAAATCTTTTTGATCGATCGTCGGGACAAATTAACGATCAATTATCGATCATCGTTAATGTTAATGTTCATATACATATTCATAATTAAAAACAAAACGCGTGCGGCTACGGCGTGTGCCAGTAATCCAGGGCAGTCCCCGTGAAGGAAGAAGGTCAGACAACCATGTGCACGGACGTCTGTGTGCTTGTGCTTCACTGTTGGGACAGCGCCGGTGACGGCATTTACAGTAAAAAAAAAAAAAAAAAAGGATCGTTGCGCTACCTGGCTCACCTGCAGCTGTGCTGTCAGAGCAGCTCTGCTGTCTATCTCTCTTCAGTCTCGTGTTTGGCTGCACTTGTAGGCTACAAAAAAATACAAGCACTTTCAAAATGTGAAAGCGTGTGTTTTATTATTATTTCTGTAGCCAACACAACGCGAAGCGGCGCTCTGATCAGCTGAGCACAGAAAAGAGAAAGAAACTCTGCAGGATATTTAGGCCTCTCTTACGTTTCATTTTAACCGTCGTCAAACATCTTCAGACTAATTATAACGTTAGATAAATGACTCGTAGCTGGTAACTTACAGAGAGAGTGGCGGCTCCCTCCACACCGCTGCTGAAAACCAAACCTGCTGATCAGAGCGGGCGGAGCCGCGGTGTCGCAGCTCACGTCTCTGTTGCACCCAGTCCGCAGCACAAGCCCGTCTCGTCATATTTATGAATTATTTCACTCTTAAACCATGTAATAATAATAGGCATGTATAATAATACTTATATAAAGAGTTTATTGAATGTTAGGAAAAAGTAAAACTGAGATGTAGTTAATCATGACAACCTCTGCCCTCTACATGATCCCTTATAATAAATCGATAAAAAATGTCCGTGATCGATAAAATTCTTAACGATCAGTAATCGATCATCGATTAATCATGCCCATCCCTACTTGTACCTCAGGTCCGCCTTCCGTCTCGCCATTTTCTCCCCACACCGGATAACTTCCTCTCGCTTTTTACTCATCCAGAGATGCGCTGCTGCCCCCTGCTGTTGATTTACGGTTATAAACTTTACTAAAATAGTTTACAAGCCTGATCTTTATTGACAAGCTCTGCCAGACCCTTCCCCAACCCCCCACATTAAAAAGCCTAATTGACATCTATAGACGTCAATGGCAGTGGGCGGCTGTAAATAGATTGACGTCTATAGACGTCAATGTCAGTGAATGAGTTAATGTAATTCCAGCATATCCCATGAAGAGGACAGTGATAAATCTGTGGCCACCTCCAACAGATATATCATTATCTCACTCATTTGATCAGTAACCTGTGGCTTGGGCTGAAAGAGAAAAGTAACCACAAAGGCAACATAAATATCGGCAATATCTGTCCAGCTGTCTCTACATCACTGTGGGCATGTAAACTAAAAGAAGAAAGTTTTCATACAATCTAAATGCAGAAATGGAAGGTAATCATATATCAAACCGTTAATTTGTAATTTACTGTTAGTGGGAAACCAGATGATGCAATAAAAGTTTAAAGGATTATTTCATGTTCGCATCATTTCAACTCCTCAGATCATCTATTGTGCTGTGCTTGCTAGACTTGGGCTTCAATAACAGTATATTGCATTTGCCTTCTTTCACTCACAATTGTGGTTCTGATATCTTGAGATGTCAGGTCAGAGAGTATTACATTTCTTTCAAACTCCAGGACAGAGAAAGATTGTGGGTATAGACCACTGTTCAAAAAAATATCTATCTATATTAAAACAGCATATGCACACATTTTTTCGTTTGCAGATAAAGGTATTGCTAGGGGTGCAACAATTGGTTGTAGTCAACAAAAATCGATAACAAGATTAGTCGCCAACAAAATCAATAGTCGATTAGTTGGTTTTATGTCATCGTCCGTCTTTTTCACTCTGTGGAACTGAACGTATCTCCATCCAATCTCTGCTGGGAGTTGTGCAATAGAAAGTGTGTGTGTGTGCATGGGGGCCGTTCAGATGTAGTGTCTTTTGACTGTACAAACCCATTACTTTCACTGTAAATGCGTAGCAAAGACGCTCACAGCCCAAAGTGATGCCATAGCAGTGCGCAGTCAGTGTGCTGCGCTTGTTTTTTTGTGCACGGACCTGCTTCTCCTGCCGGTGTCGTGTTGGATCCCGGTTTCCTCGTGGGCTGAGTAAGACATCACCTCCGATATGTAGAATGTGTATTATAGAAGAGAAACACACATTTCAAGACCGCTGACTTGTACATTCAGAAAAGACATTTTCAGCCTCCTTTCATATTTAATAGAGGGGGGATACCTGACAGTAATATTCTCACCTGGCTTAATAAGAGCCATTGAGTAATTGTATGCTTCATAATACAATTAGTTGATTTATCATTTCAATAATCGATAGATTAATAGATAGATTAATCAACTATCAAAATAGTCATTAGTTGCAGCCCTAGTATTGACCCTACCCTGCAAGGACATGAAAACTTTCTACAGAAGAATAATGCACAAAAGTGCAGAATTCCGACCAAAAATATTAACCTTAAAGTTCAATTACAAAGTACGATGTTGATAGATGGATGTTAAGCCTAAGTGAATTGAATTTCCCCCTACCTCTCAAATCAGAAGAGACTGGCTTGTGTGATGAATGATGACATTTATTTGATTTGGGAGATATTACAGTAGGTACTGTCAAGAAATATAAATGGATATAGTTTCACAATCATATTTTACCAGAAGACCAATACTCTTTTGTGGATGTGCAGCAACGATGGCAAAGGTGGGGAGGGACAACCAGTTGAGAACAATAGATGCCTGAAGGGGGAAATAAAACTGTCAGTTGAATATTTCTGAGACAATAATTGTATGGAAGGTTTGGATCACAAATATATGAACTATATGAACCAGTTAAAGAAATTTGTTAGTAAAGGTTTTGTCTCTATCGTTATTTTGTTATTATTAGTGGTGGCGGAAATGCTGGGTGAGCCAACCAGCGTTTCCTTACTTTCGGTTTCACGGACGCTCATGAGAATAACCCCTTGGTCGCACTGCACGCGGAAGTTTCACGGACGCTCTGGGGCGCTCGGGTGAGAATCGGGCGCCTATAGCCTACTGTATTCGTTTCCACACACACACGTGTCATTTTAAACGTGTTGTGTGTGTCGTGTGCAGACACAACTGATAAATATTTAGGCTACAGACGGACAATAAATCATCATTTCATTTATTTTATTTTGAAAATCGACCGGATTCTCTTGCCTTTTCTGTGCCCGACTTCCTGTCTGGTACAATCTAGTCTGTCCAGCTTGACAAACTGCGCTCTCGGCTCGCGCAGAAAATAGAAATGAACCGATCCGAAGCGCTCAGTGCGCGCGCACTGCGCTCCAGAGCGCGAGAACTCGTTAACATGTGCGGCTATCTGAAACTGCCTGCGCTTCAGGGCGCCTTTTAACGCTGCCGCATCGTCGTTTATGGTCGGGACTACGACGGTAACTGAACCTCTTTGAACCTCTGACTTTAATTCTTGATGAATGAAAACATGAGCCCGAAGAATTCTACGGTGCGCGCGGAGGCTCATAAATGTAGTGTGAAAACACTTTTCCAAAACTCCTCTTTGTCCCTTTAATCATTAGTTGACTCATACTCATATGATGACAAATCATTCTTTATTTTAGGATTTATCCTTATCTTCATTCTTGTTTTTGTCTTGGCCACCAACCTTTCTGTATCACTAACTAGACCTGGGGGTCTACACATCACATTCAGTGTAATGCCTAATGCTTAATTACTGTCAGCAGTTGGCTCTCAGATTAATCTGGAGTTTTCAGAGTTTATGCGAGCTCTCGCAGCAGAACATATGGAATACTTTATGCTGTTAATAACATCAATTTGTCTCTGTCTGCTTGATGACACTTTATTAATATCCAATGAATGTATTTATGAGTTCACGCACATTTAGCAGGCACTGGGCTGTGGAATACATGGGGCGTATTTGCAGTTGCTATGCATTCTTCATAAGTTGTGGAACAAGGTCATTGAGGGGTTGTTAATTCAAAATGCAAGTTGTATTTCAGAGTTTGGCACAACAGCATAGTCTCTATACAGGACTAAATTCAAGAATGTGGAACTCTTATTCTCCAGCTGAATGTGCGAGACAAGATGACCCAACCGGTGATTGTCTATAATTGCTTTTCCAATTCTTCATTGGCATCGCAACCACATCAGATGCAGGTTTAAAACAATAGCAGTTGTGAGTAGAGATATATTAGAGGGGGATCAGCTCTTCCTCTTTCAGCACCTCAGAACCCACATTGAAATGCTGCAAGAAAATAATAAGGGGGAAAAAAAACCTTCGATAGGTCCTCCCCAGGCCATTATATCATTATGGCTGCATTCTAGCTTACCCATTTTTTGTCTCTGATCTCATCAGGATTCCAATTTGCTGGCATGAATTTGGCTGCAATAGTCTCAAATGATCTGCTTTTCATTTCCCCTCTCTGATGGTTGTGAAAAAATCTGTCAGCCTGTTCTGCCACAAAGAGATTCTCAGATGCTTCATAGTGAGTCAGACTTGGAAGCTCCTAAATCCTCTCAAAATGGAAGCATGATGCAGCTCACTGGGATTACTGCTTGTAACTGATGGATTTTTACATATCATTGCCATACTAATGATGCATTGTTACATTACTACAAAAAGAGTGCGTGTGGTGTATGTGTGCATGAACAACACAGGCACATGTCCTCTTACTACGCATTATAAATTATAGTCATCATACGAAGTGATTATTTTTGATTTGAAAAAATACAGTTTGCATCCACTAAAATATAGTTAACATTAATTACGTACAGTACATCATGATCATTGTTAGAAGAGTTATAACCAGTAGGTCAGTATACAAGCCTGGACCAGTGCCTCACATGTCTAATGCAACACATAAAGCTGTCTTGTCTGGATGGACAAAGATAAAAGGAAGAAAAAGGAAACCTTGTGCAGCTAGTTTTATTCCTACAGGCCCTGGTCAAGACCGATGTTCCTTTCTGGTTATACAGTGTTAGAACTGTGTTAAATTTGCCGAAATGGCTTGAAAACATGGGATGCCAGACAGGATTAGAAATCATCTCAGGGCTCAGAGTACCTGACATTAAACAAACTGGTTGGGACTGAGTGGTTTGAGGTGCCGGAGAAAAAGATTGCCAGTAATGCTTTGCTCTGCTTTGTGTTGCCCATTTTAGTTTACTCACTCTGATATTACTGTTCTACTTTGTTCTGTCTGACTGTAGACATTAGGTTAATAATATAAAGTCCCTCAGCTGCAATTTTTTAAAACTAATAAAAATGATACTCCACAAATAAGCAGTAGGCCTAGTACAAGTTAAAATCAAACTGTCACCTATCACCAAACTCAATTTTTTTGATAAGTAGCAAAATCAAATCATTAAATAAATAAGGGAGAAAAATAAAAGAAAGGAGAAGGGCCATTGTATCACATTCACAGCTAGGAAATCACACTGAGGAAGTTAGTAGCTCAAGGTATAAAATACCTCATGTTATCTGGTTGTTGCACCTCTAGGGAAGTAAAACCTCTGCCTTGATGGAAGCAAATTAAAGTCACTATATAGGAGAAAGGCCAGTGGAGATGACTTGCACTCTCTGTGTATCTCTGACATGATACAAATGACAAAGATCATTCAGGTTTACACCGGAAACTTCGAGTTTTTGTTTTTCACACTAAGATTACTGAACCAACAGAGAGTGTTAGAACTGACTCAATAAAATAAGGTTATAACACTTTCAACAGAGACTTGTCCAGACTAAAAACTTCTGACCGTCCTTTAGGGAAAAAAAGGGTTTTGTTTGTTTTCTTATGACCAAAGTCAGTGTACGTTTATCATCCATGATGGTTTGTAAGTAGTTGTACTGCTGAACTGCCGTCACAGACACTCCTTTAGTAATGGGAAGAGCAAGAGAAATCTGTCCCCCTTTAGAGTCAGTGAAAATATCTCTGGTTTTGTTCAATTGCAAGAAAGACTATTCTACCACTGGTACATTACAGTTTGACATTGTGCAAAAGGCTTATTATTACAGAGACATCAGCATACTTAAGAACAGTCTGTAGACTTTGTGGAAGATAAGAATGAACTACATTTACCCATTTACTCAAACTCTCACTTACCCAACAGAAAACATTAAAAATATATTAAAATCCGTAGCAAATTTTAACAACAGCCATTGTGCAAGGATGGGTGTTTGTATCCAGTGAAGAAGAAAAGAGAAATCACACACAATGAACCATAGTGTTATAGTTTTGTCTCCTTCGATATTCATCAAAATAAGATTTAATATTATTGCACTACCATCTTCAAACCCTCTTCTTGTCCTATAAGCAGACTAGAAGGGGTTCAGGCTTTAATGCATCTAAAATCTTGTTTTTAAGTATTCATTCCAAGGTTTACATTTCAGTGGCAGTATGAGTCATGCAGCTATAATAATTTGATGACCTTGGTGATATAACCCTTCTACTGTTCCAAAGAAAGCTTCAATATATATGTAAAAATGAATGTGTGTCACGACATTTCAAAAGTTTTTTCCCCAATGCCCTCTGGACCTGCACTTTCCCTCTCTTCGATAAAGCTGAAGTATTTGCACCAATCAGAAATAACATGACCACTGACTGGCGAAGTGAATAACACTTCATCATGGCACATGTTAGTGGGCTATATTCGGCAGATTAGGCAGCAAGTGTCCTCAAAGTTGATGTGTTAGGTCAAGGTTAAACCTACCACATACATAAAAATAATCTGGTTGATTTTGCCCCACTTTCCCCCTTCCGACCAAGGACAAAAATTGGCCAATTATCTTATGAGATTCTCCTGTGGTGTGAGGTGTGTTAAGAGTTAAAGTCTCCCGACAATCGGCTCGTATAACGGTCGCATCACCGGAGGGCAACCATTCTCTTATGCTGGTCAGGTAGCACGCTCCATTTCCTAACCTGTCCGCATGGACAAGCTAAACACAGGGCTTTTTGACATCGGCATTTTACAAAGCTCATGATGATTGTCGGGGCCGACAATCGTCACCGTTTGGCTCAAAAGTCGGTTTCTGTGTGGGGGGAGGTGACAATCCTGTGTCACCAAAATAATTCTTACCTTAGAGACTCCTAGTGGTTGTAGAGTAACACCACAACCCCGAGGAAATGATAAGGCTCAAAGCAACAGATGAACCACACCCCTTTTCACAGACTGGTTCATTTTATTTTCAACATACCACTGCTGTCTGAGTGATTTAAATGATACAACTCATAATTACATTTAATGATATTATTGAAAATGCGCACTGCACCATATAGTAGACTGCCTCTAAGTGAGCTACACACAGTGCAAATGACCACCAAGTCCATTAAGAGGCTTTCATTTGGCAAATAACTAAGCAGGGTGTTCAATCCAAGCAGTTTACTGTAGACTTTGACAGCATTGCTTTGTTAATGTGACAGGCAGGGGGGAGCCAGGAAATCAGAAAGCAGGAGGGAAAAAGAGGGGTATTGTAGCTGATTGACGGATGAAAACTTGTTTATCGTTGGCCTGTAGATGTGACTGCTGCGGCACCGGAGGGCAACCATTCTCTTATGCTGGTCAGGTAGCACGCTCCATTTCCTAACCTGTCAGCATGGACAAGCTAAACACAGGGCTTTTTGACATCGGCATTTTACATCGCTCATTCTCACTGACAACTCCAATCGAAAGGAGGTTTGACATGGTGTCATTCCCAGTGGGCCCCCCAGCAACCTATGTGCTGTGCTCACAGTTTGAGGGAGAGATCAGTTCTGTCTATGACAGTTTTGTTTCTCCCAGGTATGGAGAGAAAAAAAAAAGAAGTCACGTTTGGCATCCTTGCTCTGAGCAAAAGTTGCCCTCCCTTCTGATTGTTTTTTGATGGGGGAAGAGATACCGAGTTGAATATAGATTTTTTTTTTTTATTCCTTAGGAAAACATGAAGGTCATATTCTATGATGATTTTGCCTCACAGAATAAGAAAGATAGGTTGGGAATTGATCTAAACCAAATTTCCATGTTTCAGAAGAGAATTTAAAGGAATAATTTAACATTTCATTAATACAGTATGTTAGTTTTATTTTTGCTCAGAATTCAAATTAAGAGAGTTGAAAGTAGACAGGCAGTGGTCTAAACCTTAATCCCACAGCCATGGTCCAGTCAGGTGAATAAAGCACTGTATACTGGGGAGGAATTGTTAAGAGACATGTTTTATTTCTGATGGACATGTTTTTTCTTCAGGCTTTGTGTTTTATTGACCAGCAGTGTGTAATGATGTTAAAGGGTTTTGTGCTACATAACCAGTCTGTCATTACACCACCATGTAAAGTCGAGCAGACAACCTTGCAGCTGCTGTCACGCTATAATAAGCAGAAAATTCCTTTCATGTTAATTTCTTAACACAAATCCTGTTAGTCAGGCCATGTAAAAGACTCCAACTTCTAAAAATGGAGTCTAGTCAAGGTTATTATCAAGCTTTTCATGAGGCATGCCATTTTTTTTCCCCCCCGTTACATTTCTTTCCTATGTTCAACTTTACAATGGTCAGGCTGTGCCATTGTTTTACCATTCATCAAGTTACAGGTGTTAAATGGAAGTATGTACTAACTATCACATTAACATTATTTGCAGTCTAGAGGAGACGTTCAGATTAAAGGCAGACTGCATGCTACTTTGCTAACTTCAGTAGATACATGTAGCTTCAACATAATTTGGTCTTTGACATAATGTCAAACTTGTACATTGCACCTTTTAAATCAATTTTGTAGCGTTGTGTGTACACAGCTTAGTTATCTTACTCTTACTCTGATGGAGACTGGCGTCGTAAATAAGAAGCTGAGAGAAGTTCAACTTGATGCAAATGAGGAGCATCGCCGCCGCGGTGGCAGCCAGTTGCAGACTGGGAGTCTCACAGCGGGAGAAATTGAGAGCGCTTGAATGGACACGTCTTCCGCGCTGCTTGAAAGTCCCGCCCCTTTTGCCGCCGGCCACTGGAGCTTCCAGGTGGTGAGATGCCAGTGAACAGTGTTGAGAGCGTCTGCTGACCATGCTTCTGACGCTTTTGGTGTGAACGCAGAGTTACAGTAGTATACATACACCCAGAGTAAACACACACACACTCACTCTCCTGGGATTAGTTGTATACTGTAAGTAGTGGTCTAGTCAGCTTGACTTAAAGGTTCCCTGGGAGAGGAGGTTTTGTAACAAGGCTTTATTACCTCTATTCTGTTCTTCACAACAGAGCACTCAGGCAATTTAAGCTCTAATGCACCTTTGCAAAACAATTACCTGGGCCCCACTCCTATCAGCCTGGTATGAAAATTAACGAAGATGGCATCCAAAGAGCCGTAGCTGGTTTGGTTCCAAAAACACGCAACATAGTGTAATCTAGTAGGTCTCTTTGAAAGCTGTGGAGTAAATCCTCTTCGTGTCTAAATGTTGTTGCAAATGTTTGCTGCAACAATATTGTGCCAAATAAGTTGTTTGTATATTCATTAGCAAACATTTAAGATTAATAAGGTCTTCATATTCAATAAAGTCAATATTTTATCTTGATGAATCATTATTATTAACTCCATTAACTATGTGTTTAATTTCCACTTGTCATTTATACACTGCCTCCTCTCTGGAAGAAGCAAGATTCAGTGCAACAAATCTTATCTTTTATCTCTTGGTGTCGTCTACAAAACATCTGACTGGTTAATGTAATAGCAGTTTTCTTGAGAAAATAAAATAAAAGCTATCTGAGTGAAAGTCCAGTACAAATCAGTAAAAATTTAAGAACTGGATCCAAAAAAAAATATAGAAGGAAAACAGTAATAGTACGAATTGGATCAATAAACTGATCTAAATGGATAAGAGAAATAAACTAAATGCCTAGCTGGTTAGTGGCTTGGATCAGACTTTTGGAGGATGAGAACATTACAGTTGAAATCCCATCACTATTAGCTATTTTCTGATTATTATTTTTTATGGCGCAGATTGAGATCAGCCACAAACATGGGGAAGATTTCTTGATTTGTCAGTAATGTCGAATCATTAGCAGAGCTAGCTTTTTAAAATGTTTTGTCCTTAAAGCTGATAAGTATTCTCATGATACCATTAAGTTGTCTGCTGCTGCTGCTGATGCTGCTGCTGCTGCTGCTGCCGCCTTACATTTTATTGATCATGTCCACATGTCAATTAGGTTGTTTTTTTTAGATTATTTGAGAAAATAATTGATCAATTGTTAGAGATAGTTGTCAGTTACTCATCTAGTTATAGTGCTACCAACCATTGTCAGGTAGCCAATGTGATATGACCTCCACAACATCAACAAGAACACGACAATAAGCCAAATGCACTCTGAAATCCACAGGATATTTGACATAATAATTTGAGCACAGACACAGAGACAGAGGATGTTTGGATTATTTTATTTGATAATTAAATCAACCGTCATTTCTTTCAAGACAGTGAAGCATCCATGTCATGTAAAGTCCCTCTAACACTTGTTACTATAAAGGTCATCTTGTTTGTCTGTCCACAGAACTTTTCATTCTCTCCTTCATTGCTGCTGGCTAACTAGATTTACAAAACCTAAGCAAGGTACTGTAGCTGATATGATCAGGAAAAACTGATAAACAAGTAAACCCATGCAGTAGCTAACCACCCTGTCTCACCATCTATTATAATTGTACAACTATGTAGAAAATGTATTTTATAGTTGCATTTTTGTTCATGGTTCATGGTCAAGTGAAGGTCCATTTGTTTTAACCGCACCAGAGATGTTGGTGGGCATACAAAGCATTAGGCAACAGAAACACTCTGTTCTGCATTACATTAATAGGAAATTATAAATAAATCGAATAATTTTGTTAAATTTCTTTTTGGTTTGTGAATCTTTAAAGAAGCCAACTGGCTTTGTAGATGCTGCCCTGCATGCGTGACATATGATCAAATGAAGAAAGGATGCCAGGGTGAGAGCTTGCCTGTGACCAGCTCACACAAATGTCACTTCAATAAGTTGAATCCTAAGGGTGGAAGAGCAGGAGGCAGAGGGCTGAGGAGGGTTTTTCAGTGGGCATAGGGAGTGGGCTGCTGGGATGATTTCAATGAACACCCAGAATGGGATCCATCTGGGGCATCCTGGGAGGCCAGAGTGGCTGGAGGAAGCAAATGGCCCTCAGGCC
This sequence comes from Decapterus maruadsi, assembly GCA_030347415.2. Classification (NCBI taxonomy): domain Eukaryota; kingdom Metazoa; phylum Chordata; class Actinopteri; order Carangiformes; family Carangidae; genus Decapterus; species Decapterus maruadsi. The sequence goes on along the minus strand of CM064902.1, from coordinate 12,020,111 downwards.
CCTGGCGATTAGCTGGAGCATTTCCCAGGAAGAAAGGAATGGTAGCGTTGAGAGGAGAGAGTCAGCGAGAGAGAAATCAGCTGGCTCAGAATCAGGAATTACTTGGACTACACTATAAAAAGAAACCTGGGGGAAGATTCACTTAAACTTTCTTTAAGCCTCACTGCCCCTTTGTTTTATTAGTATCTTGATGTTCTCTTTCCACTTGAGAGAGCCACAAACAGTGTTGAGCAGTACTTTGAATATTATTTGCCTTTAAAAAAAAAATACATGTGTTATTCCTCTCACAAAACAAATGTGCATATTAATGCATCTACTGCAGAGAAGTCACTGGTTTGAAATATAACCACTGTTATAGGTGGCCTGTGAACCGCTAGTACATTAGCACTTTGAGGCAGCACATGAAAGGATGCACTGAGTATGTGGCCGACACTCTACACATTCCCGTAGCCAGTTTCATGCTGTTTGATCTACAGGTGGTGATAACACTCAGTTTACCAACACACCAGTTGACCTACTGTGCAAACATTACTGGCTATCTTTATTTATTTATTCATTTTCTCTTATGAGATGGATTCTTTCACTTTCTTTCAAATTCTGATTATTTAGGAGTGATCAGTATAATCAATATTAACTTATAAATGTATTGCTCTTGATGCACAACTACACTCACAGTAAATTTCCCAAATATGAAATCATAAACTCATCTGTTTGAAGGGATATCACTGATGCATAGACAAAAGACAAAAGATGGACAAAAGATTAAATGCACATGCAAACATACCATAGGAATTTTGTGTTGCTGCCTCAGTGATTCATGTGCACAGAGAAGAAGATGAGAGAGCGTTTTACTGGAGAAGATGCATATTGAATAGAGGCAATGCCTGCACAGTAACAGAATATAGCACAGTATGGTGGTTAATTTCCAGATAATGTGTTGAGGGAGACGATTTTCCCATGACGCTGAAGGCATCGCATTAAGTGCGTCATCGGCTGACAGGAAAAGAGTTGGGCTTGTGTCACTGATGCATCTGTGTAGAATAGTTTTGTCTGATTAAAAGAGATTCATCTAATAACCCATGCAGGGAAGAGTGTTGCCGGTGGAGGAGAAGGGAGCAGCTGATGTGATGAGGCCTGCTCTTGCACTCTCTCCCTCTGGCTCCTTTTCTGTATTGGAAATGCAATGGATCATTAGACATGGTGTGGGAAACCAGTGCTAGATTGTCGAATTGAATTTCATTACATTTTCTTAAGCCTTAATTAGATTGGGGTCTAAGAGACTAATGCCAATTTGAATAATAGAGAGATCATGACAGGAAATTAGTTAGTGTTAATTTGATCAAAATAAGATAGGGGAAAATATATAATGGGCTACAAATTTTTGAGGGATAGACATTTTTAGTAGGCTATTAAAATAGGAGCTGATGTATTGTAGAAGTTTAAAACTACCACAGAGACCTCATGCAGTTGTGAATATGAAATTAAAACCAAATAAAATTGGTCAAAGCATTCAATCACAGACATTTCCGCCAGACTTAAAGGAACACTTCACAGGAGGAGGTAGGGTATGTGTGATCTGACTTAATGGCATCCTGGTGATATTTCATTGCTTTCAATCTCATTTTGAGACAGCTGCTGGTGGGAAATCTATTTCACAATGCACAGTGTGGTGCCTTGCTTTGACAACATACTACAGTACATGTGGAGGATGTTTTATGTGCAGCCGCTGTGTAGAGCAAGCGAAGGAAACAGGCAGTCTGCAGTTCAGAGGCTGAAATTGTTTCATGGACAATGAAGCAGCTTTTTAATGACCAGGAGAGTGAGATGAAATGACTGTTGCTGGCTGGCTTGGAGTCAGCTTCCAGGGCAGGGGTCCATGTGGAATAAACTACCCTCCTGGGAACCCACATGCCGTAAGAGATGGTATACAATCGACTGTTAGAAGAGGTTGTAGATATAACCTGGGGGACAGCAGATTAGAAGTCACTCCAAGATGAATTTTCACATGAATTTCCACTTGAGGATGAACTACTGTTGGAACAGCCAAGGATAAAAAAGCTTCTTTGCACAGGAAGAGCCGAACAGTGATAGAGTGCATATTAAATGAGATAAACTCACAGGTCTTGCTAGACATAATATCTGAGGACATACAATGCCAAGGCTTTTATGACCATGCAGCAGGACAGACACATATTTAACAGAAAGCCGAAAATGTAGTAAATGTACCAAATAAAAAAACTAAAAACAGAGAGCTGTCCTCAAATAACACATTCATTTGGGACATTAAAAATGAAATGCCCACATGCAGCAATTAAATAAATCCCATTGAGTCTCAGGCATGGTATGGGTAGCTCTTTGGTTTCACAAACTGTATCACTGATGTAACAAATTGTGCTCCGAGGTCAGCTTATCTCCTCGATTTTTGGTTCTGCTTGGAATAACAGAATGTGTCAAAACATGATACTGGGATATGATATCAGGGGGCAATGCTTGTTCGGTCAGGCAGAAATATAAATTCAAACAACCAAAAACAGCAATCCCTCACATTGATTTGATATGACCCATGCAGGGTTTATCCTGTTACTGCAGGATTTGTATCATGGTATCTACTTTATTTTCATTCCATTCCCCTGAACATCCAGTCCCTCGCATCCTGTAAAATAAATGAGAGAGAGCATGGAAAGCAGGGTGGGTAATTTTTAGTTATACAGCAGTCAAAAAAACACTTGTCCAGTTTACCAGACATGTTACAATTATATATTTTCTCACAGCGTCACTTTTTAAAGGAAGAGAAAGGGAAATAATATTAGAGGAATTGCAAACACCACCTTAACCAAAAACTTGCATCAGCTCATCTGTGATGCTGTATAGATACAGAGATCAAGTAGAAAACCTCTTACTGCCTGTATAATTTAGCCGGTGGCAAAGCTGGAGTATCAGTAACTGTCCTCGGTCAAACTCAAGGTCGCTGATTGCAAGTTTTGTTACATCATAACAGAATATGCAAGTCCCATGCTGGTTGGTAGATTGGATTTCACTTCTGCCACACAGGTGGGTGGTGGAAAATCATAAGGTCATCCTATCTGGAATCTGGCCTCTTGAAACCTTATGTCTATTTTTTTTCTATTTAAGGAGAAGGCTCAGCATAAAAATCAACATCCAAGTGAATGTTTATCACATGTAATGAAATTCCCTCAGGGCATTCCTTATTGCATCTACAAGAACTTAAGGTCACTATGACACTGACCTCTGATCTTTGCCAACCAAGCTAGTCAGCTCATCTTTAAATGTTTGTGCCAAATCTGAAGATGTTCCCTCAAGGTGGTGTTGAGGCACATTCAAGAGGCCAAAGATGTACATTGTGAGGTCACTGTGACCGTGACCTTTAACCTTTTACAGTACCACCAAAATGTAATCGGTTCATCCTGGGGTGCAAGCGGACATCTGAAACAAAATAATTGAAGAAATTCCCTCAAGTCAGTTACAGTGGGTAAGATATCTTGTTGACAAGAATGGGACGTATGTATTGACAAAAAAAATAAAGGGAATAATTAATGCTCTTTTTTTTAAAGTTAGAGGCAACATTTCCGCATCCACCTTTACGCCACTTAATAGCAATGCCCTGTTCCATCTTTGAATGCATTTAAATAGCACTAATGAATAAAAACCACAGAGAACAGAGTCACACTAACTTTGCCTAGCTTTTTGGGAAATTAGCCAAGTACCCTTTCTCTTACTTTTCCTGCCTGTTTGCGTGTTCCAACTACTTGTTGCCAATTTTCTGAGTTATTTGTCTGGTGCTGCCCGCCTCCTGTAAAAGCTGCTTTCAGACAGTGAGCGATTGCCACAGCTTTCATGCTTTTCAATTTAATCACGACGGCTGCTGTGCCACCAAGGTCGGTGGCAAGGAGAGGGAGGCCAGCTGCTGCTGCTGCTCTCCAGAACATACACGGCTCTTTGTCGCTGCAGATCATGATGGTTCATATTTTTTTTAAACTTGCCGCTATGACTCACTGCAACCCATAGCAACCGCAGATAGAGAACTGATACACTTAAATGGTCCGTTTGAAATTCTGACCATGAGATTTGATACAATGAAACATGAATGATGGTAGTTAGCTAAACTTGCAAGGCTACATAAATTGTTTAATTGTGTACTATTTCCTTCATGATAGACCTCAACCCACTCTGTAATGAGGCTTCTAGTTGGACAAGCACAGCTTAAGACGGGGAGTCTCTGGGAAGACCTTCAGTCTGACCCTGGTTTTGCTCATCAGACTTAGAAACTGACCTCCATCCCGGATGTATAAGGGTGGTCTGCTTATTGTAATGGAATCAGACTTGTTTTGAATGTTTTATTCGTCTTTTTTCCACTTTGGATACCTCCACCTTGACCGCCATGTGGTCTTTGTGACTATTGGTCATGTGTAAGACAGCCTGCTTGTGCTGTTTGCATTTCAAGAGGGAGAAAATCCTGACCATGCAGTATTCTAAAGATCCAATTTAAGTCAGCAAGAAGAATCGGATGAAGTCGAAACTGCTGATCAACTGAAACTGATCAATAGAAATATGACAGACGCATGCATGATGCATTGAGTTCTTATTAGGAGACTACTGTACCTTTATCCACTTTTATATACAGTACAAAATGTATTGACTTGTTTGAAGAGAAGCTTGTGTGCTGGTTATCTGAGGGGCACATCTTGGGCCACATATCGCTGGCATCTTCTTTACTCCTGGTTAAGCTGGCCTGTTCATTGTGCTATAGCTGCAACACTGCCACATAAATGATTATCCTGAATAACGTTTGCATTTTTCAGTCTTCATTGCTTCTATGTCTCTTGACATTTCTTCATGAGACAGTGATGGAGAATATCTTGGATGAGGAAATTGATCTCTTCTCAAAGCGAACAGATGTGTTAATCAGCTGGAGATACAGCTGCTTAGTGAGAACACTGAATCCAGAAAAAAGCCCCAACATCACTCTTGTATGATAAGTAGCTTACTAGTTTGCTCAATACAGGATGCCTGTAAAAAATCAAACCATTATACAGTAGTCTTCAGTGCCCTTAGTCATGAAGATGTATCCCCTTAAAAAAGTTACATGGTCTTGAGCCATTCACTCAACACATGCAGTGAATTTGTTCTGCTATTCTTAGAGATGTGACATGATGGAGACCTTTATACTCACCAGTTTAGAAAGTGCAGTGTTTTTCTGTAGACCATACCATGGGTGTTTCTCTGACATAGGTAAGTAAACCATGCATTTGCTATGAATCCAATACTTAGTGTTTCCCATCATTTGATGGACTGCAGTGAAATTGAGGTGATTTATTTTCATATTTCCAGTTTGAGTGTGAAAATTGATACCCACATACACACATCGCCTTCTTAGCTGTGTGGGTGAGTGTAATGATAAGCGAGCAGGAGGGCTCTCTCTCCCTTGATAAACTAAGGACTTTATTTATTTCACCCCAGAGAAAAGAGAAGTATTAATTTCACACTCTGCCTCACAACTCCCCCATAGCAGATAATATATTTGTTATAAATGGGAGGTGTATCTGAGTCAGAATGGAAGACAATTACACCTTGGCCTGGTGGTGACTGCATGTATATCAATATAAAAGGTCATTCCCCCAAATCACTCAGTCACTCTGACAATGCCGCACTCTATTTCCAGGAAACACATTGTTAGTGTGATGTCACCGCCAGTGTATAAATGAGTTTAGCTCTGTCAAGAAACTGTGTCTGGGGTGACACAACTTACAAGCATATTAAAGTGTGATGTACCATTGTCGGTCACAGATTACAACAGGCATGTCCACTCTGCTTTGCGTTGCCTCTACATCACACGCTGCGTGACAGCCCGCACCAATTCTGTTTGAAGTGTTGCACTTGTTTATTTTCTGAAATTTTGATTGCAGTCATCAGTCATTCAGTACCATGACAGCTTTTTTCAAGCGTCGTGGACTCTATTTTAATTATCAATGCAGTGGGAGGGGGCTTCTCTCACTAAGGCGGTCTTTGGTTTTTTTCACCCAGTGTGCTTGTTTCCTTGTGCCGTGACAATCCATTGCCCTCCCAGCAGCAATAAATTGATTTTGTTACATGTTGTTGTGGGGGTTTAGGTCAATACTAGGGAGAGAAGAAAGGAGTGACAAAAATAAATCACAACACGCTCTATCACTGTCCTCATCTTCTCTATTTCTTTCTCCACTACTTGCTCATATTGTTCTGCCATCTGCTTTTACATTGTTCATTATGCTGCCAATCAACCAGCTACACTTCAACATTGTTTATTGATGCTATTTAAATGAATATTGTAAATATAAAACAAGTATCTTTGAAAGGTAATGCACTATTACCTTTATCTCATGAAGTTAGAGAAAATAATAGGTTCTAGATAGTTAGGCACCCTTCTACTTCATTGAGCTCATGAGGACTTGTAGGCAGATCCAGAACTGTCATTAGGAGTTTTCAATGTTACATTACGCTTACAATAATAAGCTCTCTTCAGTTATTAATAGATATTGCAGCTGCAAAAATTATTAAACACTAGCTTCGAATGAGTACAGGCTATACAATAATATTCAACCTAATTAAACCGCCACATTAAAATGGCCAAGAATAATTCAGCAGACAACTCTGACTATGAAACTAATTTTTTTGACACAACATGAAGCATTGCATTATACTGCTAATACAAATGCAAAACTGCCTGTAACAGTTTCATATTACAATGGCTTTAAGGTTTCAATAGAGACACCCACTTAATTTCATAACAGCAATTTTATTGTGAAACATCTGGAGGCATACATAGTATACAGACGGACAGGATTAATGGACTACAAAGGAAAGTGGATGTACATAGGCTACACCCACAGAGACTGAAATAGGACGGTAATACCTGATAATACTTATTTGATTAATCCAGAACAACACGGATTTGCAAATAGAACGGATGTATTGTTGATTTTATCAAATAGAAGCAGTAGAGGTGCTCATTATATGATAACCACCAGGTTCGTATTCTAGGGCCGGCCTTTTTTTTGGTCATGTAAATGCAGCAAGGTTTTGAAATATAGTGATCCACTCTGCTCTGTTGGCACTCTGTGATATCATTTTATAAGCTAGCCATAACATCATCCCACCTGAACCACACTTGTTCAATTATGGTCATTCTGCCATAACAACCAGCAGAAATGACAGCAATACGTGTAATCCTGTAGTGACTGAAAAGGTTGGGAGATTAAACTGACAGGCTGTGTGAGCTGATGTACAACCTATATACTAATAGGATTGGACTTAATGTCTGAGTTCAACATAGCATTATTTCAGCTCAGAGTCAGATATTTTCTGCATTAGACAAACTGAAAAGACAAATTTTTGAGGACTTACTTGTATACTTTTACCTACACTGTGCACCCTGAAGGTCAAAAAGTTGAATGTAAATCAATGAACAGTTGCCATCTTCTCTGGAATTTACCAATACAGAGTCATATCTAATCTGTTCTGAAAAAGTAACATTGACGAGACATTATTAACCTCTCATACTGGCAGCACAACAACGGCTGGAGCTCTAGCATGCAACCATCACCACCCACTCCTGAAAAGAAACCACATTCAGCAGTTCTCATTATTTCGTTTATGCAACACATGTGAGTTGTTTTTATCTGCAGCAAAATGTGTCACAGATGACAAGTGTTAGGGCATTAGTAGTTGATTATGTTAGTTTACCAGTGAACTATTTCAAATGGTTATTTGAATCATCTTTCACTTTTGGAATAATTTTCAAGTGTAGTAAATAAGTCTTTGTTTATCCTGCCTCCTCCTCCTCTTAGTCATTTTATGTATTACATTGCCGGAAAGACTGATAGTTTTGATATTTGCGTCACTTCATAAAGGTCAATGAGTCAGATTGAAATATTTAATAGTCCTTATCATGAAGAGTGAATTGAACCATATTCAACAGAGCAGAGCCACAGAATGAAAAATTATGCGAAGATCTAGGGAAAAGGTCAGGTTGACGTGTCTCTTGTGTTGAATCTAAGGGGGTAACCAAGAGTGACAAGAAACAGACATTTACAGAGAAAAGAATGGATCACTTGCTTTTCACTCTCAAGCTCCATGACAGCCGTAGCTGTAGCCTGACTGATCGTGCCATTGCAGTAAATATCTAAAATATGTGTGTATGTGTGTGTGTAGGGGGGGAGCCATAACAGGAAGTGGTTTAGCTAAATGGTATTTCATTGAGCATGTTATATAATGATGCTGATGAAGACAAAAAGCAAAAGACACATATTCTTACTACATTTAGTGTTACAAATTTCCCCAATTGAAGTATAAACTCCACCATGCAATTACTGCCTCGGTGTTACTGCTGCAACTTGAGACCTTAGATGTGTTCACTGGTAGAAACACAGGTTCAAAGACACATTGGAGTTTTTTTGGAAAGTCTAACCAATCAGTCGTTGAAGAAGGATAAGAAATCAAGAAGTCCAGTTGGAATCAATCTCCAGCCTGTTGTGCAGTTCTCCGAGTCCCGAAACTGTAGTTGCCGTGACGCACAACTGCCATCAGTCTCCAGTGGAATGGAAAAAGGGCCACATGTTGTTAAAGAAATGGACTAAGATGGGGCTGTCAGGTGTCCTGAGGAGAGAGTCACTCTTCTTATTACACAGGTAGGGGGGCTTGGCCCATCTGGCAGGAGACCTGACTTGTAGCCGGCGTAGCTTTTTCACGTCCTTTCTGTGCTCTTGATCACATAGACTCGTCTCCCTGTCCTTGCCATTCCACCTGCCACCCCCCTCTCTCTGTCTTTTTCCATCTTTCCCATGGCAATTGATCTCCTTCTCTTGTCTCTTCTCCCTGCAGCTGCCACTGCTCCACTATGCGGGTATGTTTAATTAGAATGAGTGATGAATGGCATCCTGTCCTGACTCAGAAAAGAAGCGTATGGTTGAAAAAGAGAGAGAGGGAGGGGGATGATGGCAGAGTATTCAGCAGAAAGGAAATAATTTGGAAAAAGTGGAATGTTGTTATGTCCAGGCTGCAGCCTGCCACGAAGTCTCTGAAATCTTTAAAAACAACACAAGTGGATAGCATAATGTGCCCTTAATTTGATAGTTTTTGTCATTTCCGCATTTAAGGTAGTGAAACTACAAACAGCCTTGGTATTATTGATTAGCATTGATTAATACATGAGCGTTTTATTTCACACATTTTATTTACTTCAAATTGTGATAAACTAAGAATGTAAGAATTCATACATGTTGACATTTGTGAATTATACAAGTCTGTACTATTTCTAAAACATCTTAATTAGTATTTAAATAGTATTGTGTATCTGAAAAAATAACCATAATTCAAAATGGTTTCATTTCTTGCAAACTTGTGGGGTTAGGGTTAGTTAAGTTAGTTAAGTTCTGCAGGTAATTCATGTGTCAAAGATAAATAACCTTAAACAGGAGTGTCAGCCATCCCTGTCAATCTGGAACACACTTCGCTGCTGCAGTAAGCACTTTCACAACTGTTCCCATACTAATTCATCTAACTTTGATTCCTGTCACATAACTGCAACGTACCTTAGGGATTCTTATGTGACCTCAACAAATCACACCGAACAACAGAGACAGAGTAGGTTGATTGGCACAAGAAGCATTCCTTTATAGCTAATGTTAACTGTGCTCAAGAGTAATGTTGGAATAGTACCATGGTTGGTTAATGTCGTTGCCTTCCACTGACCTTTGTTACTGTATGTAATTTCTAAACTCTAAATTGCTCTTAACCTTGTGATAGACAGGTGTACTACAGTATGGACCCTGTGTGTACAAATATATCCTCTATAGCCTCCTGTGATGTGAAGCGGTTGTTTTGTTGATTAATGGATGGATGAATATAAACAATGCATGTCATATTAACATGCATGAGACTGATGAAACATCTGTGTCCACATCTCTTTGCAAAACTACTCCATTCTGTAGTCTCAAACTTTCGGGTCACTGTGTGTTCAGTGTTTCATTGCTGCATTTCATTGTAAAAAGAAAAAAAAACCCCACACCCAATAACCTCTCTCTAAACATTGAAACCACTCGGCAGCAAACCTCAAGGGAGGAAAGTCACAGAGAAGAGCAGTAAAACTGAACAGTGTTTATCACAGTGATGTGACTGGGCTAATCTTAAACAGTTTCTCAACTTGACTGGCAAGGCTGAGATATCATGAATTTGAAATTATGTTGCACTTTCAGTCCTGACAGTAGTTTACATGGAGAGAAAATTGCAATTTTAAGCCGTCAGCTGTCTGGAAGAATGCATGTCCATATTGTCAGATTTACACAGGTAGGTTACACTCTGAATATAAAATACCTGTTTGAACTGCCTGCCCTTCTCCCACATGATGCTTGTCAACAATGTGTGGAAATATCTCACTGCCTCTCACTTTTGGTCGTGCCACCTGTGCAGTAAACTCAGACACGATGGTAGCATTTTGATGCAGAATTAAATATAAGCTAAAAATGTAAGCTATTTAAATTTTAAAGCTGAATCACAGATGGCAAACCACTCAGGATCCACTAGACTGGAAGAACAGTCAGCATCCTCATGAACTCAAAAACTACAGTATAAGATAAACACAAATCCACCATACTTCATCCTTTAACATCAGTTGTACACTTTAAAAAGTGCATTCAAAGAGAATCCAAAGAACCAGAATGTTAGAGAAGTTGCAATCCATATTCATATCCTCATCAAAATTTCATGTCCTTTACATGCCGACACACTCTCATTGCAGCCTAGTACAAAAGAATACACTGTGCAGGTTTTGTTCACAATATAGAACCTGGGACCTTTATTTCAGGTTGAGCATATGGCACTGGTAGTTGTAAGTATTACTCAATGTTACACTCACTCAGTCCACACTTTTGTAGCCTGCCTAAGGCAAACTTTGCATTGGCTTCCCTGCTTAATCCCTACACTGCTGCATACTCGACTTCTTCACATTTGAACCTGGGCCATCCATTTAGGGAATTGTTTGCTACATCATAAGCAGGTGATTTCATTAGTAAGCAATAAATAAATTCTTAACGCACAAACAACGCTGACTTTAATAATTTGCAGATGTTCGTAATATTTATGCAGTTGCTAATTATAACTTAATGAGCCTTCATTATAAGCATATTCTATAGTGGGGTTTGAGAATTTGCTCTATTATATGTCCATTTGAGAAACTGATGATTTATGATTGCAATTTGTCAAAATATTGAGCAAATGCATCACTATCTCTCGGGGTATGAGTGCTTTGCATTATTTTTGATAGAAAATGGATTGAACACAATAACCTTGACAGTTGAAATGGAGTTTCTGATGCCAAGGAAACATGCAAAGTCCTGCTCATTCTCCTCATAAATAGTGCAGCCTATGCAATTACATGCCACACAGGACACAATTACTTCTGAGGTTGCTGCAGCTTTAATGTTGTAGTTGACAACATCTGCGATGCATAGTGTGAACACAGGGCTACATGCAGTGAACCCTTTTTCAAACAGCTTATTTGCTCTTACACCTCATTGCAATCTTTACAAGAATGCACAACAAATGTAGAACAACAAATCTCAACAAGCTATGGCTGCCGACAGAAAAAAAGAATAAAACCAAATACTAACCCACCAATCCACCCTGGAATGTGCAAAGTAAAAGTGACACTTACTGTACCTTTATTTGTGACATTCTGCTATCTACATTAGCTCAGAGTTAAGAGCCAATTAAAAGACTGTACCACTTACCAATTAACACACAACAGTGGCATAGCTCACTGAAAGTATTAAATGCATATTTTAAAAAGCTATCCATTTTTTTTTGTCTGCTACTTTACACAACAGATTGACCTCACCACCCACCACAGACCTTCAGATTGTCCTGGAAAGAGAGATCTATAGATGCAACTGGCAGAGAACCAATAATCTTACTCAACACTTCCGCCTTTGGAGCAAAGTCTGCAATGGTAAGTAAAACCCTGGCAGTCTGCTTACAATCTACTTTACAATTCAAAAACAGTACTCACCCAAAAGAAAACCACAAAGAACAAATGGATTTGCATTTTACAGCCTTGAGAGCTATTCTGTACCTTAGTGGACAATTATGTATTAATTACCACCTGGCTACAATAGTAACACATCTGCTGATACTGTAACACTGAAATACCCAGACTCTCCTGCACATCGGACAGCTGGTAGTGTGAAAGAACAGGCAAGGTTCAACAGCAACACAGATAAGCAGTCATTTCACAAAAGCTATGGAATGTGGTTTTGAGTTGCATCAGGTTTGATTATCCCTGTTGGCTCGGCTTTCAGTCTGTAATCTTTATCTGAAAGGTTTAAATACCACCTCCATCATTCTGGCATGGCACAGATATGCTCCATTTCCAAGACAACAATGATGATTAATGCACATCACACCACCTTGTTGCTAATGTTCATGCGAGGCACAAGCACTAGGCTGAATCGTTTGTCCCATTCATGGCACAGTTACATGCACACACCCTCCAAACTTCAGACTGTCCCTGCCACATTTTAATACAATGAATAATGATGACATTTGTAAGCATCAGATGATAGGAAAGTATAGCATGTATCATATCTGTTATCAGTTGGTGATGGAAATATGTTTTTAAATCTCTTTTCTAAGCAATGTATCTCATCCCTCATTCAAAGGCCTCACTCAGCTTACATAGCACACAGTCACAGTAATTTCACTCCAGCCAATATGTACACAGACGTGCACAGGCCTCCCCCTCCTGGGGTGACTAAAATTAATGGTCAAGTCTGGGCGCATGGGAGAGGAGAAGTCTTGAAGATTTACTCACCCTCTAGCTGCCATAATTCTCCACCCTCTGCAATTGTGATGAAGGCATGATGAGAGGAAGCCTCTTTTTCATCTCGCTCCCATCAGCAGAGTGTTGCCTCTAGCTTTTCTCGCTGCCATGAAGCCTGCCTCCAGGTTTCTCTACTGAACTTGACTGCTGACTACTGATTTATTCAGAAAGTGCACCATTGAATTGTATTGATTTCTAGTATCTTACATCATGCCTGATATGGTATTTATTGTAAGGGCAGAGCAATAATCAGCAATAGAATAACAATTCATTCTTTGAACGAAAGGTTTTCTCACTCTTTATCAGAATATACATAACATTACATCTGGGTTGAACAGTTTTAATGTGTACTTAACATGATAACCATATCATTAAATACATTATGTATATGAAGCCAATTTAAGGTTGAACTTTGTATACAAATTAATATCCACTGCATAGAAGTCCTTGCCAAACAGATTCACACAAGGCCGATCAAGCCTATCAGCATGAGATAATCTATCCATATTCGGAGCATAGCCAAATTTTAGATCTGGTGCCTGTGGTGGTTTTCCCATTCTGGCCCACTGACAGTCTTGGATTTTACATCAACTGTCAATAATTGGTTTGCCAGAGCTGATGAAGGAAAGGACCGTAGCGACAGAGACAAAGTCTGCAACACCAATTAGGACTAAAACGGAAAACCTTGGAAGAGTCCAGGAGAAGTTTCAGATGCTCTGGAGTCCAGATAAAAAAAAATCACAGAACAGATTAGAGTCTAAATATAGAATATGATGGATGACAAGAAGAAAACATGGCTTGCAGTTGGTCGACTGCCTTCTTTGTTTTCTAAGCCAAGTATGAAAGTAGCCTTTCCTCATTGGAGGATGCTGTTTGTGTCATTAATCTTCCAGCCACAATGGGGAGAAATTTTTTATACACAGTATATAAATAAAGGTTCATACTGTATCTACAGCCCAACCAGCCACAACTAGTTAAAAAATGGCTGCTGACTGTTGAGGTTTCTCTCTATAATGAGGACAAAAAACGGAGTTAATGGTGGCACTGGGGATTTATTTACATATCCTGGTGGCTGCATGACACTTAAACATATGATGCCGGACGGCTCTAATTTCTGGTGCATCAGTCAGCAGGATGGACGGGTCAACCGAGCTTCCGTTGTTGTCCTCCTCATTGAAAGCGAGGTTACTTGGGATGTATTGCAGGGGTCTGACAGCTGTCTGATCCCTGGCACCTTTCAGCATGCTGATCTCCCAGAGGTGCAGAGAATGTGCACAACACATCTGTTTATCAGAGAAAACAGAGTGGTTCATCAGCAGATAGAACATGCACTATGCTGGCAGCTGAACAGGGAGCAAAGGCAATGGATTTAAAGTACATACAGGTGTATCACAGGCTGTGTGTATATGAGACTGTTATAGGTTGTAAAATGAAAATACTGGACCTCTGCATTACATGACTTTCATTTTTTTCTGCTTCTGATCAAGGTATAAGGATGGAGATCAGTGATCTCAAAGGACATTAGTGAAAAATAATGAAGCTATATAAAATGCTGTTTCTTATTGTATTGTATTATTGTATTGTATCTTTGGACATCTTTATTGGTAAATTACAGTATGAGGCCATTCGTGTGATGTGAACGCTGAATGAATACATTTCCTTGTTGGACTTTAAACGCTTCTAATGCTAAATATCATTTGATGCTCAAGCTCTATGTTCTCACAATTCTCTGAGTGCACTTTTGTAATATTAGCTGTATTGACAGACATGACAATGATGTCAGTAAGATGACAGTAAAATAACCATTTGAACATTCCCCGCTGATGCATGCACTCAATCACTAAAGCATTCAGGAGGTGTGAATAAAAATCCACAAAGAACAGCCTGTCAAAGCTGTAACGGCTTGTCTCTCCTGCCACCGTTTGTTAGTGAGCTAGTGTATTGAGAGAAGTTCACTGTTGTTGTTGTTTGTTGTTGTTGTTGATGTTGAAAGACTGGCTTGCCAAGATCTCTTTGTCATTTATGCAGGGCATGTTGTTTTTGCATTGTCTCCTTAGGTGTTGGTTATGAAGATGGAATGTGTCTGTGTGGAGCTATTTTGTTGCTCCACTGTCTGTCCAGTCAGATCCCTTTACAGTACCATAGCTTTAAGTGCTGGGGTATCATTGTCAGTATACTTGAGACTGATACTGTCTGTTCACTCAAACTAGAGAATTCAAACTTCATACAGTAGCTGGTGACATAACTAGTACTAGAACTAAAAACATAACAATATACATTTATGGACAGTTTTCGACTAAATATTATTGGACACAAACATTCTTAACACTCTACAGTACTTCCATCCACATTTGAGATGCAAATTCGTTCATAAACCCAACCAAACTGAGCCTGAAAACTCAGCATGATTAGTGAACAAAGTCAAAAAGTAAAACTGGACAGGAACCTGAGTCTCCTTGGTGAAAGTCCAATGTTTGACAAGGATCTGCTTTGATGTGGACTTTGTCAGTCTTTATAGTACTTTCCTTTCTGACAGAAGGAAGCCTGTCTGACAGAAAACCTTCCTTGCAGAAAGCCCTCAAGGCATACTTCTCCCATGTGCATTTAAAGCAGCCTATGTTCAGTTTTTTTCTGACAGTCTACCTGTTTTGGATGAGTGAATAAAGACCATCCTTTCTCAGAAGCAAAGGTGTACGTGTAGTGTTGATTCTTTTTAACCCTGAAGTGAATTCTTCCTTAACATGAACCATGACTCACTTTAACCTTAACTATACCTTGAAGAAGTTACTCTCGTACCTTTTATTACTGCAGTCCTTGCAGATTACATATTTAAAATGATTGCTCAGGTTATTGGTCATGGGGATATGTGAGGCAGTTGTGTATAGTTAGTGTATAGATTCAGTACAGCTTACTCTTAGAAGCTGAGCGATGTGCTGCTGTGCACACAAAAATAAAACAAACTATCAGTTGAAGTGTGCATTTAATTTTGAATATTTCCGCTGCTGTCACGTTTGTCTCTGTGCAAGACACACATATAACACGTATATGAGGACATTATGGCCTATCTATGTATGTTATTAAGTAACTAACAAATGCAGACATCTGTCCCCCATTTACCACTTTGTAGTTACTTCAGGTGAGATATTAGCCCATTGGCAGTTGAAACTAAATGAAGCATAAAGAATAGTGAACACAATTTAAAATTTTCCTCTATACTTCTGTGCACCAGCTTTTTTGTTGGCACTATTTTTTGAGAATAGACTGTGTAGTATCACTGTGTACATTTTTAAATGGTACGTGGTAATTAAGTAAGAAAATGTGAAACTGGTGTTGTAATACTGTATGTTGATAGGATGAAATATGTGTTTGCCTCTTGGCCAACAAATTATCCCTTAGTGTGAGAGTGGAGATTAAATGCTTTGTGAACAGGTTTACGTGGACCAATTTAGCCTACCACTGAAATAAAACACTTTTTTTTTCTCCATTTTACTTAACTTAAAATATATCAATTTGCCAGTCAGTGCTACAAGGCCTCTCTAACCTTGCTCAGGGCCGGCTTGGCTCATATACATCTTTTTTCTATTAGGCCTTGTGAAACTCGGGCAGTGTTTTAAAGGGGAGATTTGTGGGGCTTTCAGCAACTCATCACCCTGAGGAGCCCAATAATCCATGTTGTTTATCCAAAGAGTACTTTTGGCACAACCTCCCAGAGGGTAGCAAAGCTAATGCAAGAGCTGGAGCATTATTTTGTACGCTGATATATTTTGCTCTTTTATTTTTTCCCCCCTAGTGGTGTCAATTACCCTGTTATGCTAATAGGTGTACCTTTGGAAGCGTACATTGTTGGCTCAACATGAGAGGGAGAGAGAGCCTCGATTTCTGAGGCTGCCACATAGATTATCCCTCAAAAGTGAAAGCCCACTTTTGTATACGCTTACTTTGCATACAGTAGATGCACATGCCAAACTATTAAGTCAATACTGTATCCACAGCAATTCATCTAAAAGCATTTACAGTTTGTATAGACAACAACCATGGTTTGCATCCTAATTAATTAGTTAAATTCCACAAGATGTCTTATTGTTTTCCTTTGAGTGAGGCCAGCAATGTGGTGAGCGTCACCGTTGTATGGTTACTTACTATAGGTTTGCAGGCAGGAAGTGCTCAGTGAGGTGGCAATTTCAACTTGTACAGAAGCTTTATTAGCTGTAATAGGCATAAAATTGGCACAACAACTAATGCATCTGTGAATGCACATAGGAGAAAACATCCCCTAATTGTACACACATCACTTAAGGGGCTCTGATTCCATGAACCTAGTGGTGCGACACATAACCCAGTTGAGTGTGCCCCGCATGCTGTACACTGGGGCGTGCCAAGTGCTCTTTCTGTATTTTTATGGCCAGCTGCACCTGGCACGCTCACAGCACACTAGGAAATGGGGTGAGTGCAGTACAGACCCCCTCACTTTTTGTTTATTTTGGTTGAAGATTTCATTGAAAATGGATAAAGTTTTATTTCAGGCTCACTGATAAACTTGATATTGAAAGAGAAGAAATATATTTTAACAACTTTTGCCTCTTGAAGTGTATTAAAAATTCAGAACACTGGAGAGGATCTGCCAGGAAGAATGAAATAAACTGCACAAATCCAGGTTAGAGACTTGTGAAGACTCGCCTAAGAAGAAGAAGCTGTAATTGCTGCCAAAATGTCTTCTAGTACTAAATTAAAGGTCTTAATAATAAATGAGGGATAGCATTTTTGATTTTTAATACTTGCAAACATTTTCAAACTTGCAAAACAAATCTAAAAACATGGTTTCACTTTGTGATTATGGTATAGATTATTTGGCAAAAAATGATATAGTAAAGGTAGTTGATGGGAGAGGGTACTCAAAAAAGAAAGAGGAGATGGTGGAGGGTTATAAGTGGAGAGCAATATTTGTATTGATCCACAGGTTTTCATGTAACTGTGTGAAGTGTTGCCAATGTGTCAGTCGTCAACATGATTCATCAAAAAAAGAAGACTGGCACAGAAGCTTCTCTGGATATTTTTTTTAACACTACAGTGCTGGTGGCACAGGCTTGAACCAGCTCATCTGCAATTCATAACTGTGGCAACATGAGTCCTGATGGAAGAGATACTGTACCTGCTCCCCTCAGGTGGATGTAAAGAGAGGCACCAGAGTCATGGCACAGTCAGATTATGATTTGATTTTCATTCATGTCCTTGTGGACCAGGCTGAGAAACATTTGCTTTTGGTTGTAAATTGACCTGCCTCTTTTGATTTTGCCCAGAGTTAAATCTGACTGAAATATTGAGGCTCTCTATTGTCCTGCTGGTTTCAGAGAAGGGGTGGGGCCGACATCTCATTCAAAGCAAACTTTTTGTTTGAATATTGTTTTATAGATGCAAGGCTAAAGGTGACGAGGAGCACAGAATGAGAGATGCTTTCTGAGTGCATGGACACAACATGGTGCTGTTAGCCTGCGAGTCATGCTAGCACCTGCAAGTTATGTTAACATGCTATTTCCTGCCCCCTCCTGCTCTTGGCCAAACCACACGGTTCAGATTTTGGTATATCATACACATGGATTGACCCTTTGTCATGTGTTATTAATAAAATGCTTGTGATTTTGGTTTTACTTGGCAACAGAAAACAAACTTTTGTGATATCAGCCATCACTGGCAGGAAGACAAGATTAAATCAGCTCAATTCCTGCCTCTTTCTCCCCCTCCAAGAATCGTTGCTCATAGCCCTATAATGACATTCATTTATGAATATTCAAGTCAGCGAAAGTGTTCTTGAAGATGTCAAACTAATACATACAAAACAGAAAAAAATGCACAAATTATGGTACTTACCTTGGCTTTTTGATGCAGGTAAGAAACTCTCATTAGTTCTTCATTTGCCTGTTTTATCAGCCTGTTCCTCTTTGCTTGCTCAGAGGTACTCAGTGGACATTACTTTTGAGTGCAATCACTGCAATATTTAGAGGTTTGTTGAGGCCCTGGAGTGCTTACGCTCTGCCAAGAAAATAAGCCAGGGGACACAGTGGCATTATACGTGCGAAGGTCAGCTTGTTAACCAAAGTAATTGGATTTTGCAACCCTCTCTGGGTGATGTGAGCCTTTAGCCTGCTTTTGCAGCACAATCTTTCCCCAACTCCAATTTTGGTATTGATTTGTCTTTCATTTGGATTCAAAATGACAATGGCAGACATCAGTCACACTCTGTCTGATAACACATCTCTGCATGTTGATTAATCAGCATGTCTTGTAGATTTTTATGAAGAATCAATTAACATCTTTGTGAACCAAAGCCACAAAGAGGAACTTGAGTCACTTGTAGTGACTGTACCTGTGTGGAAAACCCACCATTAAAGACCGTAATTAGTGACTATATAAAGCGAACATGAGCCCTCACAACTACAAAGTAGCCTATTAATGAACATATTCTTTAACTTCAACAGTCAGACTTTCCACATTTTTAACATTGACTGAAAGGCAGATTTAATCTGTTGCAGGCACAAAGGAAAGTGATGGAATGGCTGGAAAGGAAATATCAATAATTCACAATGCTGAAATGTGAAAAGTTAGAGCTATGGCCTGCAACAGAAACAGAGATGAGAGGAAGTAGGTGTTGCTCATGGCTGTTTTGAGCAACTTTGGAACTATTCATCAAACAACTACAGGAAGCTACAGTATGAGAGGCACGTAGAGAGAGAGAGAAATGACTATTTGACTTTGGGTTAAATGTCCAGGTTCTACTGTACCTCCAATTATTGGAGTAGGTTGTAGAACAAATAAATCCTTAGTCATTATATGTTGTTATTTTTAGGTGTAATGTTGGATATATTTTCAGGAGCATGCTACCATGTGTGCTTATGGATCATGGTGTGATTGTCTTTTAAGAACTGATAGCCGTAGCACAGAAGACAGTTCAACCAGAAAACACTCAGAGTATATACCCCCTCCAAGGCTGCATAATCCTCTAAATGTGTTCATTTAATACTACATTACATTCATTTGGCAGACGCACTTGTCCAATGAGACTTAAATTTCTTACCCGTACAAACACACTGGGAGCAATTTGTGCGTATGTGTCTTTGTTCAAGGTCGTTCAAGGAGCCGAGAAAAAAAGAGAACAACACTACAATTAATGGCTAACCTGCTCTGCCAATAGAGCCACAGCCTCTAGGGGCTGGATTAACTCACCAGAGCATCCCAGGGCAAAAATGAGCTATGGGGCCTTTTAGAGTCCCCCAACACACATTTCCCCAGCAAATTTCGCCCAGAGCTCCAAAAAGCAGCCAGTATTATTTCACTGTAATGACTGCACCCTGCCCTTGGTTTGCTTTATGTCAGTTAGTGCCTAATGATTTGATACAGCAGAAATTTGTTAACATAACAATATGCTAACATGATAAAATATGAAAGGCATTAAAAGAAGACTTCGACACAGGCTTCCTCAACAAGGTTCCTCAGTGTTGTGTGCAGGAATGACCTCAGGGTCACTACATTATAGCATTATGCTTTAATGGTGCATCGCACTGAATACACTCACACAATAGAGTTCATCAAAATAATGTTAAAATATTTGCTACACGGACATCCAGGGACTACGAGGCTGCTTTGATTACACAAAGTGTGAAATTGCAACTCGGAGGAAATGCCATCAACTTTTGCAGAATGCTCAAATCAAATGTGGCCACATTGTTTCACTCCTTCCTTAAGTCAGTTCAGTCAGTTATTGTTCTGTGTGAGTTCTTAGTCCCTCACATTTCTTTAAAAATACCCAACTGTGTCAGTTTGGTAATTTGAAACTTTTATGAATGCTTACATTTTTCTTCTGAAGTGCTGTAAGAACAAAAACTAAGGAAACCACCTCTCAATCAACTTATAAATGAAATGAAATGAAAAATATGTGGTTTTTCCTTTAACAGTATATCAGGGCTTCTCAATCTTTGGTCATCTTCGCCATTATTTCGACCAATATTGTCACATTCATTGCACTTTACTGTGGACCTGGCAAGCTGCTCAAGGTGGTGCCCTCTTACATTATGGATAATAAGGGAATTAATATTGGATGCTTGATCTTTGAAAATATGATATACTGATGGACCTAGTATTAGGCCATAATTAGAATATAAATAATAGTTCTTTCCTATTACTATATTGTCTATAATAGGGTTTATCCAACATCAGAGACAGTATCACATAGTAGATGAATCCAGATGTTTTTCAAACAAGTTGTAAATGTTCAATGGATGAATGGACAGAGTGAAGGCTCTGTGGTTAACACATGAACAGAAGCTACAGCCAAAACTCAGAGTGGCCATTCCTGCATTGCAGAGCCTTAAGAGTGGCCAAACAGCTGAGGCCCAGGGCTCTGACTATAAGAGATAAGGAGGCACTTTGCCAGAAGCACTCAGGCTGGTATAAAATGCTATGGACAAAAAGGGCTGTTTTTGGCAAGTTCTCCACCCCTTGCTGCAGGGAAATTTGTACAAATCTCTTGTAATGGCTTTAAAGCAGATAGAAGTAAGTCTTGATGTATTGCACAAACCAAGATGCACAGACATGTGTCCATATACTGAATGCCTAGCATTATTCATATGTCATGAAACAAGGGATTCCAAGCTCACATAATGTAGGTTCAAAAGATGCTCCTTATTTTACAAGGAGAGTGACAGGTAAAGCAAAGCAGGCTACTGTATGCACTAAAGCACTGTAAGGCTGCAATTTATAATTAAAAATCCCCTTTTGTACTTTCAACTTTCAACTTTTATTCGTTTTGTGTCCCGGGGGGGCAGTTGGTTTTGCAGTAGTCAAGCAAGGGACATGGGGACAACACAACCCCTGAGACAAACACGCATACAGTTACACAAACCACAGCTCCATCAACACAGGGATGGTGATCCGCGATGCACAACCACAAGTCAACAATAGAAAGATGCATATCAGTAGTACAGAACTCAATATCTATAGTGCAACAGAATAGAAACAAGGTGCAAAAACACTGAATAGGCACCCCTCCTCACTTTTTCGAAAATTGATAAGGGTATTAATTGATCAACATGATCATAGGTGACTCTAAATCATAGGTGTGAATGTGAGTGTGTGTGTGTGTGTGCATTGTTTGTCTCGTCTGTGCAAATTCTCATTATGTCCAGGTCAAAGGCATCACTAGACAGTCTAGTGTACACAAACTAAGTCCAGTTGACTTAACTCCTTTCCTATAGAGATTGTTTGTCTCAGTATGCTAGACTGGTGACCTGTCCAGGGTTTACCTCTGCCCTCTCCCTACAGCAGCTGGGTTTGGCTTGTAATATTTCAACATCAACCCAGTCATGATTACCAGGGAGTGGACAGAGTTACTGTAGCTGAGGAGGCCCGTATTCTCCCTTTGACAGTATTGGAGATTTTTTTTTTTCCTGTAGTGTTTTTTTAATAGTTTAATCTGTTAGCCCAAAGAGCACTAATAATGACAGATGCATATTTCATATTACTTCTTTCAGAATCACAATTTATCATACTGTAATACCAGTGGTTGAACAGCACAACAGATGGTCCCTAAAGCTAAAACAACTGAATGTGGATTATACCGTAGTCATTTGATCAGAGTAATTATACAGTAGTAATGATAATCTGCAATGTCTGTCACCTTGTATGATGATCCCCACTGTACGGTCATGCTATTGTTTTAAAAATATGTGTGTCACATTATAGCCATCCGGGATATACTGTACAGTAGAATGAACCTACTGTATTACTTAGAAACACTGCCTAAGTTAAGTTAGAGATGTCATTTTATATTTTACATTCAGGAATATAAATAAATCTTATTGGCTCAAAATGGATGGTGGTGGTTTACTCGAAGTTTTCATTTGTTGATCCTGTAGTTCTTGTGCCCAATATCCTCTTTCCTTGCACATTTAAACTTATTTGATCATAAAAGTCCTAAAAAAATAAACAAACAAAAACAAAACAGAATTCTACCCAGACCAGTAAAACAAAACATTTTGACTGAATCTATTTTATGTGTGAGGCTGTCAAAGGACCATTCAAAGAAGACATGATAAAATGTTGTTGCCGTCTGCTCTAATATAGATGCTCAGTGCTCAAGCCGATACCACAGGGAATGTTGCAGATGAGACTGCTTTGAAGAGAAATATCAATCAAACCAAATTTTCTGTCCAGTGGCTATACGGTACATAAATATGTCTTAATTTTTCCCCTCACCCCCACTCGTGAAAGGTGGATAATATGTTGCATCACTGTATGTTTTGAAAGTCTGGAAGATTTCATTATAGCACAATGAGCTCTCAACTGTAGGATCGCCCAAGAGTGCTTAACATGACACACTTGTCAGACTGTATAAAAATGTGACACATTCAAAACACACAATCCAAGCACTATATTTTGTTTGGTTTAGTGTCATTTTGATCCGACTCCCCGAAGCGCCTGGCTGTTTAAACACCATCTGCATGCCGCCACTTAATTACTGTCTGCATTCCTGTAGAGATCATCTGCTTTAAATGCAGAGGCACGACATGCATATCAGACTAATGCTGGGTTTTATGAAAGATGGAGGAGCAGGGTAATACTAGCCTATGTGACATTTCATCTGTCACATATTGTTGGTGTCACACTGTGCCGTTTACAAGAAGTGATGCTGAGTTAAACGCTGAGCAAATCTTACTGCAGACAAAGTGTTGGAGCTCATAATCCCTTCAATAATCACAATCTCCCAGTGAGGAAGACAACAGGTGTGGCCGTGTTGCCCTTGGTAATCAATCTGGGAGACGGGACAAATGTAAACAGCTTCACAATTAACTTTTCTAATTTTCGTATTACAGTATTATTTTTATGTCTGGGGGGGAGAACAGAACTCCATTCAATAAACCTGTTGCATATACACATCCCTTTCACTGATTATACCCTGCATGTTTACATCATACAAGTTGATCTTCTTCAATTTTACTGGTGCATCATTACCTTTTAGAGACCATTACCGCCACCAGCTGTTGCCGTGCATCATTGTCTTCTGCAGTAATATTCTCGATCTTATCATCGCCATGAAAGTTGAAATTTTTAATGTTACATCCTTCCTGAGACCACAATGCTAAGTCATCCACCACAAAATTGATCCTTGGTCAGACTTTTATCCGTGTACGTGTACGGTACTTTTTATACGTATACAGTACATTGGGTTCTGAAGCTTGCAAAAACAAGGACTGCAAA
This sequence comes from Decapterus maruadsi, assembly GCA_030347415.2. Classification (NCBI taxonomy): domain Eukaryota; kingdom Metazoa; phylum Chordata; class Actinopteri; order Carangiformes; family Carangidae; genus Decapterus; species Decapterus maruadsi. Next base: position 11,995,996 of record CM064902.1, on the reverse strand, counting down.
ACTGGACTTCTTGGATTACTCTTCATTTTCTCACCAGTATAGCAACACACCCAGACAAATGTGACTCTTTTCATTTTTTTCTGAAGTGCTATTTTCAGTCTGGACACAATATAAAACAGACACAAACATATACACATGAATGTCATTAGAACAATGTAATTTGCACTCATGAGTCACCGGCTTTCCTCTTAAAGGTAGAGTGAGGATAGGAAGAGATCTAACTTGCACCTTTTCAGTGAGATGTAAAGTAGGACAGGCATTCATAAATTATGGAGTAAACAGCTTTGAAAGAAGACGCAAATGTGCTTTAAATGTTGCTGTGGAATCTAAAGTAGTTTCTATCTGTTTTTATCTGTGCTCTCTCTAGAAGGCACTTCACAAAACACTTTGAATGCCATTCAAAATTCACTTTCGCTCAGAACTCAGCTATAATTCACTAAAGACATGGAACTGCTAAACTAAACGTATCAGTTTCATGCTAAATGCCACAGGCCTATCTAGTGTAGCTATAATATTCATGGTGGGTTAAAAAAAATCCTTGCCTTTTTCCAACTATATTGACCATGCAAGTTCACTTTAAACTTGCACTTAACAAACAAGTACTGAAAATGTACACCTGTTATACCATTAGTTTGAATCACTAACCAAGGATACAACAGGGAATTAGTCTTGACCATTTGTTAATGAATTAAACATTAGACTTTGTGTGTAGGATATGATAATGGGAACAACTGGACTGTGCTGTTAATAAGTAAAAAATGAGAAACTGTTTCAAGGAATGCGGTTTATGGAAATAGGGGGTTTCAACAGATGGAAAAGCGTCTTGGGGCTAACTGGCATAGATAATGAAGCTGAAGACATCAATTCATAGGGAGAGGGATGCAACAAGACAAGTATTTATCAAAGAACCCAAAAGGAACAAACTTTTGCATAAATTAACATTTGAGAAGGGAAAAGGGAGAAACATACAACAGACCAGAAATATAGACTTGGTCCTGTAGCAGAGCAGAAGAGCTTCCAACCCCTGTCTCTTAGAAAATATGTTAATACATAATTTGTTTTGCCAATTATACTTTGAGGAAAACATCAAAGTATGCATAGAAATAGCAACACTTGGGTTCAGTGGCTACAAGCTTAAAGTAAGTGCATCCTAAAAAGTCACGTCCTACACCATATTGAACATTGGAAAAAAAGACTGTTAACTGCTAAACTAAATGTCTCAGTTTCATGGTGAATCCCACAGGACTGCCTTATTCTAGTCACTAGAATGAATGACCACCATGAATATTATACACTAGAATCTAGTGTATAATATTAATGGTGGGTTAGGCTAAATAAAACACTTGCCTTTTTCCAACTGACCATGTGATTCTTGTTAGTACTGAAAAATAATGAATGTGTCTGATTATCTTTGCAAAATCTGGCAGCTAGAACGAAACAGCTAAGGCATACTGCTGTTAACCACTGTTATTTTAAAGTTCATATGAAAACACATCCTTCTCACAAAGATCTTCATTCAGTTCCTCCTTTTCAATAATTCTTAGAGTGTAGTGAAAACTTTGAGATTGTTAACCTTGAAGTTAACAAACTTCGTTCTAGAAAGAAATGTGACTCTAACCTGCTCGCTGGCAGCTTTTCATTTTCAAACCCTGAGATTCTCCCAATCCTCTCCCTCCTGCTGAGCCTGAAGCAGCTGTTGGACATGGAGTGGCCTTTCTTCATTTGCCCGATTGATGTTGAAACAGATTTATTTCACACAGCCTCACATTGGGAAAAAATTTGAGATACTGATTGTAGGTAGGCTATGATTTCCTGAGGACTACTTCATTGACTGTCACATCACATTAGTGGACAACCTTTCTTCAGTATTACATTTTGATTAGATTAGATTAGATTAGTGTTTATCTTTGGTGAAATAGAACATATCAGGAAAGCAGATGTTTGAAGAGAGCTTTAAGGAAAATACGACTTTCAGAAGTGTCCCCTGGGCACAGACCTCTGGACCATTTAATTACGAATTCCACAAGATTGCAGGTGACTGATGTAGGAATCGTCCAGAATTTGATGTTAAAGCAGAAGTAAGTGATATATTTGTGTTAATATAAGTCTTAAATAGTTATATCTTCCGACAGCAATCACTTACATAGAGTGTTTGGACCAAAACACGGGTCTGTCAGTCACTCTGCTCTGCTCTGAGCCGAGGAGAAAACATTTATCGTATCCTACAGTTTTTATCCAATGAGGAGAGAGAACGGCATGCAGGGCTGTGTGTGCAGCCAAGGAACGCCGTGAATGTGGCGACGTAGGGACGAGGACTGTTATGGTGCGTTCAAGGAAACTCGTATTTTTCCGACCGTGAAGTGGTACCAGTTCGATCTGGTACGAGTTCACCGGTCGGAAGTTACGAGTGGCTGTTATAGTGACTTTTAAAACAGGTCGGAAAAACATGAGTGGGTTACCTGGAACGCTACAAAGTCGTAAGTTGTGACTTGAAGCTGTAATTTACGATTTCAAAAGCCTGCCTGGAACGCAGCATTAGCGAAAACGACCGGACCACTTACTTCTTCTTTAATATTTTCAATTATATGCTGCTAATGACATTCTCCTGCGACCTCAGTCTGGGATCAGTAATTAGTTTTTGTTTTGCAGGGTTGCTCAGTGTGCTCAGTGATAGGCTCACCGCTCCTTCAGTTAATGAAGGAGGAGGTGAATAAAAAGTCTTTCCGCGGCATTAACGTGCAGGTACATTGACTGCCATACTGCAATAACAAAGACTCTGTATATGCACTGTGACGATCATACTGTATGTAATGAAGCACACATGGTTACAAAGGTTAAAGGCAAGAGTGGCTGTGCAATGTGCGTGACTCACAAATGCATTCCAAGTAACAGATCGGTACATTGTAAGTAAAGTGACAGAGGGTACCCATTCCACGCCTCTCTGTGGACTCCTCAGCCTTGGCCTCAGCCTGAGCTGTGCCACTAACTGCATTTCAGTGTGGCCCACTGTCCCAGTAGAGCCAGGGTTAATATGGCAATAGACATGTTCAAAGTTTGGTTTTATTGCCTACACAGACGCAGGGTAACTCCAGAGAGGGCATGTGACATTTTTTTGTGGCATGTGTTGTTCTCCATAAAATTGCCACAATTAGAGGAGAGCAGCCTTCTGTAAATGAATGACCCTTAGAGAACCATCCCATCCACCCTGCACATGTCCAGGGTGGAAGAGCTGTCTAAGACATCATTTGCTGGAATCACTGTATGTATTAAGCCACCACCACCATCCCAAGACAAATCATTCACATTTTATTCTGCAGTCTTTATTTGCTACAAATACAAATTCAACCAAATATTCTGTCACCAATTAACTTACTTGAAACCATGCACCCATCACTGAAGGGCATTTGGTAATTCATTCAATGAGGACCTGGCTTCCGAATCTGCTCTCTTAAAGCCCCAGCATGTAACTTGTTTGGCTTTTTTAGATTAAATCAAATAAACGTATTTCACTGAAGTCGAATCACACCCACATATAAATGAAAGCTTTCTCGTACCTTAGAATGAGTTGTTACAAGTTGTTACAAATACATAAGGGGGGGCGCACCGAACCGCAGCTGCCATGTTGCATCGCCACTTTTTACGTTCAGCGGCAGCGTGGCCGTAGGTAACCAGAAACTCACCAGAGCTGTCGGCTCAGGGAGAAAGTTTTTGAGGTTGCGCCTGTTAAAACTCACAAGACTGTGTAGTGTCAGGAAGGACGGAGGCACTGATGTTGCATTCAGGTGCAGTCAGACACCTGAATGGCGCCGTCAGCAAACCAACGGACGTCATTTTACTCCACCAGAGTAAGACGGTAAAACGTGGGTCATAAACAATATGACATCACCATGACAACATATTGCTATTTGCTTTGTCCAGTGTGTGAAATACGTATCAGGAGCCTTTCCAGTTAGAACTATATTTGAACTATTTCAGCTGCTTCCAAGTGTGCTTTGTGCCCAAGGGATTGCAGCTAAATAGAAATTCAATTCTATTCAATAACATTTCATGTTACATGATTAGACTGTTGCATTGAAGCTTATACATTGTCCCAGTAGCAATTCTGTCCCATGACAATAGTCTCTCCTTTGCCACTGCAGCTGAAAAGCACATAAAAAGTAGTAGTAAAAGTAGAACAACCCAATTTCTTGTTGGTTGCCATGGTGAATTGTAGTGTTACTTCCACTGATGAGAGCTTTTCTACCTTAGTTGTGAGCAATGTCAGGCTTGATTAAACAAACTCAGTTCAGTTGATGTTGTAAGACATCTCGGGGTTCATTAATTCAAGAGTTCAGGGTTGAGCTCAGGGTTTGTCACACCTGCTTTATTGAACCGCCCCCAGAAGCCAATAGTCATCCATAGTCTGCCAAGCCTGCTTTTCCTGGCCTCTTCCATAACTGGAACTGCAGATTATAATACAAAACAATCTGATGGGAACTACTCTCCTTTTGAGAGTATAGCGGCTAGAGGCAAGTACAGTATGTTAATGGTCTAACTGCATTGAAGTCATGGGTGTGGCAGTACTGTATGTTACTCGCTGTAAAATGTCGAGAAAATGAAAGAGTCACTGACAAGATGAATACTATCTGTAAACTGAGCAGGATGATAACAGCCTACACAAAAGAAAGGAAAAGTACACTGGTGTGGTAACAAGCACTACTGGTGAAATCCTTCCCTATCTCTCTTTCACAGACCATCTGAGGAAAAAAATCATTGCAACTGACCAACAACCATTTTCTGTAGAACAGGCTTTAGAAAGTGATGTAGTATTATGCACTTGTAGTGACCTCAGCATTTTTGATAAATGTATTTGGCACTTAAAGCACTTGGTCAAGGTTAGGGGAAGATTCTGGCCTGGTGTAATGCAGAAAAGAAGTTCACCTTGACTTCAATGTCATATTTTTTTGGGAAACATTATAGATGAAAAATGTGTTCAGAGTAAGGAATAATATAGAGTGGCCTATAAATGTGCACAGTACTGTGTACAACATACTGTCTAGATTGCATAAATATCAGCCCACTGTGGCAAAGACTTCAGACAAAATTTGTGAAAGTCAACTTGTTCACTCTTGAAATGCATCCAAGCAAGAGGCCATTTGCGAAATGGAAATCTTTTTCCTCATCCGGTATATTGTATAATTTCCTTTTCCTCTATAGGGGTCCATCTGTGGCTGTAAAAAGGCCTCGAGTCTGTTCAATTGGACCCATTGTGCTCATGTTTCCTGGTCACATCTGCCAAGCAAGCCTTGTCAGCTGCCACTTGGACCTGTCCAATTACTTTCCAATTTGAGGGCAGAGGGATAGATAGAGGGAAACACAGATGGATTGACAGCATGGATGGATTTGAAAATGAAATGTGTTGTGGCCATTATAGTAGCATGAGAATGATCTGTCCTGCAGCATTCAAAGGGAGTAACTGTATTTCTCCAATACATCTGTAATTTAAGGGGCAAGTATTTGGAAGTGGATTGAGCCTAATTTCTAGTCTAATCTCTACTACTCTAGTCATATCTCTTTCCCCTACAGCATGTGAAATGATATGGATAAATTGATATGCTGTCCTGTACACATGCAAGTCAACAAACAGTCAAGAGGATGGACTATTGACTGTAAGATGGGTACATGTAAATGTTGCTCATTCGAACCATAAATCTGAGAATGAGGCTGGGATACATGCAAGGGGCTAGTCCTTGCACCCAAGCCTTATCCCCAGATTTATGGAGGCCAGAGCAGTCAGTCTCTGAGACACACATTTGCTTTCACAGAGCCCTTGTCATCAATCACAATGCAACACCAAGGACAACCTGTTTTCTCTGACATCTGCTATTTGACAAACTCAACCTGACTGACACAGCAGAGAGGTTTATTACTTTTTCGCCATGGGTTTGCTGCATGTTGATTTCTCTACATAATACACTGTTCTGTCTATCTATAGCCTTAAGAATCTTCATCAAACCATTATCTTAGGCTGAATTGAATTAGTTATCATATATTTGTGAGGAAATCCATCCAAGTTCATTATCCATTAATCTCATTTATTTAAATGCTCCACCAATAGCAGCATTTTTGCGACAGTGTAAATAAATTAAACTAATGCATCTGTCTCCTCCCTGCTGGTGAGCATCATTTATTTGCACAATCTGCGCTCATAACTCTGAAGGTGTGCCACTTCCTCTATGGACTGTCTCATTCTCATTTCCCTTTCTACTTGTTATCACATTATATTAGGTCCCCTAAGACTTCTCTTAAGATCTAATGTATAACACGAATACAGTAACCCTTAAATTATCATGCTTCTGCTATATCATACATCAAAATCTGCCACATTGCTATGTGTCCTTAGTCGGCACCTTAATGTGCAGTGACATGTCCATTTCTGGGGGAGCACAATATGAATAATAATCAGCTCACCTAACTGCTGTTGAGAGACAAAAACAGCAACAGAAGAGTTTTTTTTCTACTCTGCTCTATATGTAGAGCCACATAGTTTGAATCTTGTAATCAACACTTAAAAAGGACTGGATGAATAATAATCTCTCATGGGGGGCTAGGACAAACAAGGATCTAACGTGTAACATGGATCCTACTGGTGGGCTACGACGGCTGATAGATGTAAACCACAGGAGGGCTAAAAAACAACATTGATTCTGCAAAAACATAAATATGTGATTCATCAAATATTACAGTAAGTCATTTATGAATGACCCTCATCATAATGCAGATGTTTTTTGTTGTTACTGTTGTTTGGATTCACTCTTGAAAAAAGGTATGAGACATTGTAATTCATATTTACCTTGGTGCCAATGAATGATTTAGTGCCTTGGAAGAGGAAACATCTTATATGCAGTCTGTCTGTACTGGTTGTGAGTCTATGCGTCTGTGTTTTAGCCTCCTGTGTGTGCGTGTTTGTTAGTATGCTTGTAGTAAAAACTGCTTGGCTCTATCATGGTTCCATTTGGCAGGACTTTAAAAGACGCTGGGACATAGAGGGGTTCATCAATAACCATTGGCCTCATGAAAAGTTAATTCATTCAGGGCTTGAGAACAGACACCATTTGCTGTATTGGAATCATGTGGATGTAAGACATCCTTTAAAATCATCCACTCACTCTCGCTCTGTCACTGCAGAACAAAAGAAAAAAAACGTTCAAGTGCTGTTGGTTTTTTTCTTTCATGCATATGTGTGTTCAAAGGAAAAAGCGAATGTGAGAGATGGATAAAGCGAAATTCATCTTTAAAAGTGCAGCAGCTCTGTGCCCGGTTCCTCAGCAGGAGATGTTCCTAAAATGCACAGTCCATCTCACCCAAAGCTTGTCCTTGTGCCTTCATCGACAGACTACCTTTTGTGTTTCCTCTTTGCTAATGCATAATGTAGAAAACTAGCAATCTGTGCTGAATGCAAAATGAAGTGTTGTTCAAATAATTTTGGATTTAATATTGAAGATTGAGAATTTGTGGATGAGGGAAAAGTTCCTTGCTGACTTTTACAAAATTACAAAACATCAATTGTGTGATTCGGACTGAATTGATTTAACATAGATTTGAGTGGTTCAGTTTACCAGATTATATTACATGATGGCACCATGTTGAATCATTTAATGTCTTTCTATTATTAATTTAAAATACCGGGATATGCATAAATAGGCAAGGGCGGCAAAGGGCAAAACTAACATGTGTGGCAGGATTGCTCTGTTAATAAAATTATAATTTGTTGTAAACATAATTGCATTTTATACACTTTTTGTGTAGAGTATCAATTTTGGTGTCCGAAGAATATTTCTTATATCTAAAATAACATAGAATTCAACAGCTGAAAGTACACTATAGCAGGCTGTGGGTAATGTCTCTTTCTGTAGAGACAGTCTTAGGAGCCTTGCGTTCCTTTGCCTTGACAGTTTTTGAGGCTCTGTCACCTTTTTACTATTATGGATCTTGGAACAGCCAAAAGAGCCTTAAGGTAGCAATTTGTCTCACAAGGTATAGGGAGTTCACTCATAGTTTAGGGGGAAGACCTAGAGATTAGCCTTGAGCATAATCTGTATAACTTTTAAATCAAATTTGATATGAGCCAGTAGCCAGTGGATGAAGACTGAGATAAGGGTGATAAATAAAAATTCACAAAATGATCTTTTCTGTGTTATTGTATAAGGAACTGTATGCTTGTCCCAATCTTCTCCACTAAATTTAAACTGTGTAACTAACTCTATTTGTCAAGTGCAGAAAGTTACTGTTTTGAAATGGATGCCTGATATACAGTGTAAGGCCATGTTAAAGACAGCAGCATGGATTTATTTGGTGTATAATGATCAGCACCAAGAGGAGAGTTTAACATCTGCAGGCCTGGAAGCATGAATTTTTTCTAATTGTCAGGTTATGGCCTCAGGCAACTCATGTGAAATGCACACAGGCTGCATCATTTTCCAGGTATGACAGTCATGAATAAAACATCTACTGTATGATGATAGGGAAGCCTGAATGCTTGAGAATAAAACTTTGGAGCCTCTCTTGTGAAGATGGTTCCATAATATGTAAAAACAAGGATGGGTAAGAGCCACAAAGTGGTCGACTCATTCGTCGTAAGTATTCTTCCTTAGAAAGCTTGAATTTTGTGGCATGTGCTGGATGGTGAGCCAGTCAGTCACTAATTTGCCCACAACATCCCAGCAGCATACCGATTAAGCCTCTAGAAAAAACACTTTGCACTGCACACAAGAGAGCAAAAAAAATCTGCATGTTGCACGTGTTGACTTGAATACAGAATATGTGAGGGTTTTTTTTTTCTTCTTCATTTCAAGAAAACCATATTGTAATCTCATGTCCTTCAGAGTGGACAAAGGCTGCTACTACAGGATACTTTTAACACCTGCTGCTGTTGATATACTTGACCTCCATCACCCTCTTATCTCTGCTCCTCTCATTGGGGTGGGGGTTTCCATTTCTGGCTGCTGCATCATGTTCTACACCATTACTGGCATGCTTTTCATTTTTATTTTTTCGCTGTCAGTGCATGTTGTTTGTTGTTTGGCCTTTCTCATACACTCCACCTCCACTGTTGTGGTCCATCAGAGGTTTTTGTTGCTATCGAGAGCCCTGCTATTTATGACATTTGTGACTGTGGATAATATGTAGGCGGTTTAGCCACCAACAGTCAGATTGACATGATGCTGCATCCAATGCAAATGAGATAAATGCATGAGTCGTTCGGCTGAGGTGTCAGGTGTCTTTCCCAACAGAGCATTATATACAAACCTGCTCTCCACATAAATAAAACATACATGCCCTCTATGTCTACCTATAGAACAAGATGGCATTGCAAAACTGTCAACAGATTCCCGATGATTCAATTTCTCTTTATATACTTTTTCCACGGCAATCACTCACTGCTATATTGCTATGCTTGTCCATGGTGGATTTGGCTGATTGCTGGGATGAAAGCTGTACATTCCATATTCTTTCTCATATGAGAAAGTGGCACTCCAATCCTCTGATCTTGGCAGTTTAAATTCAGACCATGATGCCTTCCCTCAGACCACAAGGGAAATTAATAAATGATTAAAGTCTAGTGGAGTCAAGGGAAAGAATGGTAAAGAGGGATAATGGTGTATTGCTGAATGATGCACTCAGGGTTATGTCTCTATCTACTAGTGTGTACTTAGAGGAGGTGATGCCTTGAAGCTGCTTTGTTGACAGGTGTCCTACATGATAAAAGGACACTTTGCGAGGAACCTGATTACATTAACAAAGCCCCTTCAAGTTACATTAATACCTAAAAATTATAGCTGAATAAAAAGAAATGTTGACACTATCATGACATTGACATTATCTATCAGATATAATGGTAACAAATGCTGCTGATTTCCATTAAGTGATTTAAGGTATTGGAAAGTGATGGCAGAAAGGAATGCTCTGCAATCTCGAGTTTACAGTATGAGAACAAACAGCAATAGAAATGACACAACATGCTAAGTAATGTGAGTGAAAATATCCCTGAGATTTCATCTGTTTGTTTGAGTGTGTGTGGTTTTATAAGGCTGTTGTGGATTTAGTTTTTCATTTAGTCATTGTCTCATTAAGACCAAAGAGCTCATGAGTTTCAATAACTGTCTGTCTGTGCAGGCAGGCAAGTAAAAATACAAGTAAAATACAATGACCCAATCCGTCAAGAACCCTGTAATAAAGGAAATGTAGTGCAAAGTACATGTAACTAATGGTCACTAAGGCTTTTATTGCAACTGTTTTCTAAATCCCACGGTCAGACTGTATATTAACATCACAATTTAATGGACTGTCAGGACTCATGAAAGTCAGACTTTTCAGCTCTAGCCAGTGTTAGCTTGGGCCAAAACAATCATTTTATTACATTTTATAAAATAATTTTTTCAAGAACTGGCATAATATAATTTTACTGTAAACCTTCCTTCAAAACATGCATTGTTTGCTAGCCCAGAATTACCTCAGAAAAAATATTAGTGTTTTGTCTACCCTGTTAACTAATCTCTCCTGTCTAACCTGTGAGCTCCTGCATTAACCAGTCACCTTCCTATACAAGCCAAGAATCCACAGTCCTCTGCCTGACTGTTTCATGCGCCCCATGAACAACTTTGTTGGTCCAACCATTGATCCTTTCTCTGCCCTCTTCCCTTTGTGTAATGACCACTTGCCTGCCTTTGGATTTTTGGCTGTCTGCCTTTTCCTCTTGGACTTATTTATCTGTCCTCACAGCCTGCCCCGCTGGTGACTGGAAGTATCCCTATAATGACCAAAAGCCCTGATTGGCCTGCCTACTGAGTCTGCTTTATGGTGTAAACCCCTTCTGATTTCATTAGTCATCTCTGTGGGATGTGCTTCTCCAAAGTCTTGGAGGTCAGACACATGAAGCCCCATTGAGTTTGGTTTTCAATCCATTTTTTGTATGGTTATCAGTGTTCCAGTATTCCAGGACTGTTTCTTGGAAACTCAAGATTCCAAGAAACATTTAGCAATTGTATTTGTGAGGCTTCCTGTTGAAGTAAGATGGTTATCAACATAGAAAGTACAGGCATCTATATTTTAATTTTAGTAAGGTCAATAAGCTTGATTTTATAAGACTGAGACTGTCTCAACATGTTTCTAGTATTTCAAAGTTTTAATGACAAGAATGGTAGTACAGACAATTATTGTTTCGGGTCTCTCCCCATTTAGTGTTTAGAGGCTGATGGGATGTTTCAATCGTGTGGAAAGGTCTTGTACATGCTTTCAAGGGCTTACATTGATCTCTAATACAATTTATCAGTCAGGCCAATCCATTAGCCACTGTTGCATTGAGGAAAGCCTTGTGGGGCATCAGGATATTGTCCAAATCATCAAAATAGACTCTGATGGCCAAAAGCCAGAGTTTACATTATAATCCTACACAGGCTACTAACTTGTACATTATCTCTCCTGCATGACTCTTCATAATATGAATATGCAACAACATGTGTTAACATTCTTTTGTTAAACAACTTAAAGCTAGATTAAACAGATAAAAATAAAAGTTGGGCTAGAAAGTTCCAAGTCTGACTGAAAAGGATGGCCTGGGCTCAGTGACTGAGGGAAAATGCAATGTGACATCATGGATGAGCTGTGCCTCACTTCAAAACAGCTTAGTCCCCTGGGAGGGCTGCGTTTTGATGCAAAGGCCGGCACACTTCACAGCTCGAAAAGCCTTTTATCAGTCACTCGGGCTGCCTCCTAGAACAAGGGGGCATTTTGTGTATGCTCTCTAAGGCCTGCAACACTCTGGAAGTTAGCGTGAAGTACTGTGCACTAGAAGAATATGTTTACAATAGTACAGATACACCAGGGCCATTCACTAGATTTTGCCACCCGTGAGAGAATTCACCTACTTTGGAACATTCCCATCATTGGCTGGACAGTGCCCTCCTTTTTTTCTCTCTCTTTCTTTCTTTTTAAATACATGCTGACTGCAGATTCATTCTTTAATCTGCTGGGCACTTTGTTCTAAGTATCCAATTTCTCTTTGAAATGAATGAGTATTGATTAATGATAACAACAGTGACAGTATTAATAGGAAGGCATAGTCATTACTGTGCATCACCAATGCGATTCTAACATAATGTGACATCCTGAATGGGCAAAATTTTCTTCCTCTATGTGTACCACATACAGAAAACAATATGCATCCATCCATCTTGTCCCGCTTGTGCTAGGTCGGGTCACAGTGGCAGAAGATTTAGCTGAGGGTTCCAGACGTCGCTCTCCCCAGCAATGCTTTCCAGCTCCTCCTGAGGGAGTCTGAGGTGTCCTTTGTCCAGGAGCTACCATAATCCCTCCAGTGAGTTCTGCGTCTGCCCCAAAGTCTGTTAGCATTTGGACATGACCCTAACACCTCGAAGAGGAGGCACCCAGAAGGCATCCTAATCAGATGCTTGAACCACCTCCGGGTCCAGCAGTGTAGCCCCTGCAGATGTCCAAACTTCTCACCCTATCTCCAAGGCTGAGCCCAGTCCCTATGCTCGCTTTTACCCTTCAGCCATTTACATCCATGATTTTATTCTTTTGGTCACCACCCAACGCTTATGACCTTGTGAGGGTTGGAACGAAGATCGACTGGTAAATCGAAAGCTTCACCTTCTGGCTCAGCTCCATCTTTACCACAATGGTCTAGCATCTGCATTACTGCTGACACCACGCTGATGTATGTCTTTAATGATGCTATGTGGAGAGGTGCTTTGACTTATGCTGTCTGGAGAAAAACTGAGCCTGTCTCTGCAAATAGTGCTTTGTACTATGTGATGTTTTATTTCTAAGATTGGATTTTGAGCAAGTTTTTCAGAGTTTATTTTTCTAGAGCACAGGGACAAACACTGAAAATCATTCTACCAGGATTCTAAGATCTTTAATTAAATGTTGTCACTGGATTGAGTAGAAAAAACTTAATTCATAATTTTGACATTTTCAGTACAAGGCCATAATGCAGAAACATAATGCAGAAAATAGTTATGACTTGCCCAGATTGTGACCTTGCTGAATTAGAATTTGAAAGGATTTTGGCTTTCAATGACCTGGTGATCTCTTATTCATACGAGGATGATTCAACTAGAGCTAAGCCCATCCCCTCAAGGCCTTATAGCTGATGATGAACTTTGGATAACTTCCTCACCCAAAATCATAATGTCATTACGGAGAGAGGATCATCCTGCCACTGACGAGACCTCATGAATTATTAGTCCATGTGAGGAACGACTGTCTGGTGTTGGTGTAGCCGGTATATGTCTGAGGATTTCTGTCATTGTTCTTTAGTCTACAGTATGTGCTGCTGTCTGTTGAAGTTTTTTTAAATAAGATCTTTCAGTCCTTCGTTGCTTGTGTGTCTGGCTCATCAGACCAGTTTCTTTGTACAGTAAGTATCATAAGTCTCTTGATGAACTATAACTCAGTGCTCCTTGGCTTCAATATTAAATGTCTCAGAAATTGTATACCAGAAACATGGAGGAATTCTTTGAAACAATATTGTTTAATATCATGCTAAAGCATAAGTCAGCGGAATGTTTTTGTTAATATAAGTCCTAAATAGTCCTATTTTCCGTCAGCAATCACTTACATAGAGTGTTTGGGCCGAGACACGGGTCTCTCAGTCACTCTGCTCTGCTGTAAACCGAGGAGAAAACTTTCCTTGTGGGATACAAGTGTTATCCAATGAGGAGAGAGAACGGCATGAAGGGCTGTGTGTGCAGCCAAGGGATGCGCGTGAATGTGGTGACGTAGGGACGAGGACCAATAGATGCCTGACGAGGGCGGGGGCTGCTAACTCATGGTGCGTTCAAGGCAACCCGTAACTTGTGCTTTTCCGACCTGTGAAGTCGCACCAGTTCGATCTGGTACGATTTCACGGGTCGGAAGCAGAAGTTATGAGTGGACGTTATAGTGAACTTTCACAGGCAACAGGTCGGAAAAACACAACAAGTCGGCTAAAAAACTTGAAGCTGTAATTTACGGTTTCAAAAGCCTGCCTGGGGCTGCTAGCCAGGCTAGCGCCGCCTAATGTTTCCGGCCAATTTCATTTGCCTCAAACATATAGTCAGGAAACTAGTAATGCGTTTCGGTTTGCTCCGTCCGCTCTGGACGAGCAAACAGATGGGGAACTGAAGGCGAAGCCGTTGAACTCAAGCGCTCAAGCTAACCTATGAGCTTAACCGGTGTATAGCACACATGACCATCAAGCAGCAGCGATTAGTTGAAGCAAACGTAAGCAACCGCCTCCCGGAAGCAAATAAATCCCTATGGCTCGTGTTCAGACGCTCTATGAAACGGAATGAAATAAGCGGCTGATGCATCAGGCTATGGGGCTGCTACCATCTGAGCTAAACACCGCCCCATTTATCATGTTTATGTTGGATGGCTGTATGAAATCTCAGGGTATGCAACCGTGAAAAGCCATAGCATATGATTCATGCATATGATTACCAAATCATTCAGTGACCACACGTGCTCCATGGCTCTGCATTTGTTTCTTCATCAATTTATTTTGATATTTTCTTTGTTTTACTGACTGCTGTTTTAATATAAATTCAAAACTGATTCATGTCATGCATGTACAGATTTAACAACATATCTCATGAATCAAACAGTGGAAGATGCCACTAAAACAGAGGCAATTTTTTTATACAGATTGCATGCCAGGCCTGAATTCATCAAATATTCATCAGCTCATTAATATGAATTTCAAATTTCAAAATAAAGTGATAAGTCATTCCAGTAAACTGCAGGGGGGAAGTAGATCTCTGGCTTATCGGAGAAATACAAAAATGTCTTTTCATGGCTTGCACTGTAGGCACAACATAGTTTTCAAAGGTGAGATATGATGGCACTCTAAAGCGACCAGTAAAAAGTTATAGAGTGATAAAACATTCCTTGGCACTGTAAAACTAAAGAAAATATGATTATCCTTGAAACCTGGATGTGCTTTAGATCTTCTTGTCCTCTGTCTTGCTGTGCTTCCTCTATTATTCTCTCACACTGGAATTTAATAGTAGGATAAATCAGCTGAATGAGTGGAAAAGCAGCAGTCTGATATCTGATAACCCCTTTTAGACAAATTTCACTTATTCACTTTTTTTCTAACCTGGCAGCTAGACTAGTTGCAGCTAGTCTGTTTGATGAGTTCTGTTGTGACACAATTGTTTGATTCATAACTGCTGTAATCTCATTTCACTTTAAGCAGAAGTAGAGCCACAATATGTATTAATATAGTCATATTAATATAGTCAAAGACATGCAGTCTCATCCCCAAGCCAAAGTTAAATGTGCTGTAGGAAGATCTGTGTTCATTGAAACAATAAATTCAATTGAATAGCTTTCAGTGATATCAGTTTAGTTAAAATGGATTGTATCAGTACCATAAAACTGGACACAGTTTTCATACCAACTATGTAAATGCAGCTTTGATTGCAGAAGTTTTGCAAATGCAGTTAAGTAAATGGGTGAGAGGGTAGCATATCTGTAGTTTTTTGTTTGCATCTGCCTTGGTGATTAGAAAATTAATTCCCACTGCAGCACCCCAAGGTGCAGATTGAACAAACAACAGGCATTTTTTTAAGCCTTAACTTTGTTGCTTGTGCAGTTAACACTTCAGGCTATAAGGGTAAATTAAGAGTTGCTTTTTATTTGGCACTATAAAAAGTGACAATGGGAAGTACATTTACCTGTATTTCAGCCAGGGACACTGGGGGTTATTTATAACAGGTTTAAGACAAGATTTGGTGGCTAATGATCTGCTGTTTTAGGAAACTCCCAGAGAATCTAGGCAGCAATACTGCCCTTACATAAAGATAGATGAACATAACTCAGCAACTAAAAATATACTGTACCACACAAGGATGAGATTGCAGACAGTACGAAATCAGTACTGTGCTTGAACTCTTGGTCGGTTAATTACATAGTTTGTAGTGACTGTGCCACCCAGGTGGTAGTAGCCAAAAAGAGACTTGACACAATAAACACAGCTATATGAACCAAGCTATACGCTGATATTATCCACCATTACCCCAGTACTTTTTGCCTGCACTATAATTCAGTCCAAGACACACCCAATTGAAATAGAATGAAGAACAACAAATTTTAACAAAGGATCTGTGCTTGGGGCAGCTCTGTCAATTAATCTAAGTCACATTAGATTCCAAGGGGACTGCATCAATCTCCCCCAAGTGGTAGTCTATACAGAAAACAGCCCAGTGCTAACAAATTAGCCGAATCTGGGATGTGAAAGGTAGAGTCTGTAGGTTTGTTGTTTAACTGTTGTTCTCATACGGCCTTCAAAGTTCTCGTTTGTATATTTGCTATAGTACCACCAAGATACTGTAGCGACTGGGCGCCGTCAAGTCAGGAGAAATGATGGATTCACATATCAGCGAAGAAAAGGAAATACTGGGCTGGAGCATCAGGCCCGTACCCTGCCGTTGCCAGCAACTGGAGCCTCGAGGGCTATACCGTGACAAGTAGCAACTTAATTCTCAGTCTCACTCATCCCTGCTGAACAGTCTGTGATTTTGTACCATCTCATTTTTTGTTAGAGTGCATGTATTTATTTGAAAACCAACAGAAACCCTTCCTCACTCGGACAAAAGCAGCTGTCCTTCCTATAAAACATCCAGTCACGGCCACTTGATTTCTCCTGGATGTCTGTGGGGAACTGCAGAGAAACGGCTTTGCTTTATAGCCTGACATCTTTAATCGACAGCTCAGTGGATGGATCAGTGTGCATGCTCTGAAAATTCCTTAGATATGGAAGTCATTTAGTGCTGCTAATGAAGCCATTGATCATTGTCAGCTTAATGACACGTCCTAAATGGGCTGTATACCCACCCAAATTGACAGTGTTTTTGGGAGCACTGTGAGATATTATTTAAAAAAAACACAGACATGCATACTGTACTGTCATTTAAATTGTATATGAACCGTTATATATCATTGCACTAAAACGCCTGTGAAGGTTTTGCAGTTGATTCAGGTCCACTAAGTAGAAACAAAAAGTTGTGACTGCAACCTTAATCACCAAGCATATAAATCTTGGCCTCATAAAGAAGATCAATCAATTCAATCCTCCCTGGGATGAAAAGAAATTCCACTAACTTCATCACTTTTTCAAGATTTAGTATAGTCCATTTGGAAACACCCCTGAGTCTGCCGAGAGATTATTACATCACTATAACAGCATTTATTTACAGTTTGCTAAAATTCCTACTCAGACCTTTGCCATGTAAGTGTATTTACATGTGGGGATAAAGTATGTGTACTGTATATTAAATGACCTTGTAGCTGTCAGTCACACATACCACCTCAATAGAATTTGTACAAGTGACTTCAGTCCAGGTAACTACATTGTTGCAATACATGGAGCTGGCATCAATATTTGCTGTTCATGTCATTTGAAGCCCTTTACATGTTTGACTGGTTATCTCTGCTGAGCTGAATGTGGTAATTACATGCGTTGTCTGATGTGTGGATTATCTGAAAATCTATCCAATCAAGTCACATCCAATGCATGGTAGGATTTTTACAGACATGAATTCATGTTTTGAATTATATACGATAATAGTCATGACCAGACCAAGACTACAGGAAAAGAGATCATTCATATTTTTTTGTGCACAAGTGGAGATTGTTTTTCACCTGAGAGCTCTTACGTAGAGTGGTTGATGCATAAAGAAGTCATTCCAGAGCATGATATTACCATCATGACAATCCATTATGTATTCAGCTGAAATAGTTTCTGGGCGATCAGTGCAAGATAATTTGATCTGGATGAGAGATAATGTAAAGCCACAACAAGCCTATAGCTTCTTGTTATACCACCGCGTGACATAGTGAGTGATTTAGTGGAATGAAGTGAATGAGTAGTTGGGTGGATGAGTAAAAAATGATGAGGCTTATGTATCAGTGAGTGTGTTGCTCTGAATAATTGAGACTGAGCAGCTGATGGAGAGAAGGTATGGTTGAACCCACATGTTTGTTCTCCACTTTGGAAGGAAAGACCCTGCCACCCCTCCAAAATAAACTCACTGTTCTCAGCCAAATGAGTTAAATACAGATCAAAGGTTAATGCTTTAACAGTAGTAATAATCATGAAATGATAGTTTCACATTAACATTAGAATAGGTGGACTACGATTTAAATAAACATAAATCAGTACAATTAATCCATAATATACTGTGCAATGAATCATATGACCCTGAAGATAACCTTTTTCCTTATCCTCCTGGTCCACTGCTCTTTCCAGCACACAAAATAATTCATTAAAGGACAATTAAAATTCAACCTGGGGCTTTAGACGACCTGTAAACATACTGAGACGGTCAGCTCGACTCTTGCGCGAGACATCGAGAGATCGCACAAGACTTTGCAAGACTTTGTTTTACAGCTCTGTTTACAAACATGTTGACTTTCTTGAGGTAAATAAAGAAAAAAGAAAAGAGGAGACCACACTTACTGTAAGCTCCCTTTATGTGCTTTTATTTAGCACATCCAACAGCAGCAACGTTTCGAGCGTACTGCTCCTCTTCAGGCTCAGACCACTTTCTTGAGGTAAACAAACCCGTCGGTGAATGTTTGAATAGCCATCTGACGTTGTCTGTGGGAAAAAAAATTGCAGTATAACAGGAGCAATTAAAAAGAAAATCTTCAGATTCATTCTTTTAGACCTAAAATACTAGGAAACTATAGCCCCAGGTTGACTTAGCCCTGACTTGTCGGAGTTCTCCACAGAAATCCAACACAAACTTTGGTATAGTCACCCATTTTATGTCCACTCCTGCCAGCAACCTGACCACTGTGGATGACTGGATGAAAATGATATTCAGTGATGAATGTAGAAAAATTATTATCATCATGACCAAACATCCTTTCAATAGTGTAAACTTGTGCATTTATTGAAGATGTAATGACTCTCCCCTGTGCCTTTACTTGTCATGCATCCCCATGTCATCAATGACTGGAAATCTGCATGTTTTCTTCAGGCAGTCATCTTCATAAATCTCACTGGAACGGCACCAATCAAAAGTTCCAGCATCATCACCTTGCCCAATGCAGATTCACGATTCATCACTGAATATCACTTCCATCCAGCCATCCACAGTCCATGATTGCTTTTCATTAGCCCACTGTAACCTTGTCTTTTTCTGTTTAGGTGTTAATGATGGCCTTCATTGGTCTTTTCTGTATGTAAATCCCATTTCCTTTAGGCGGTTTCTTACAGTTCGGACACAGACGTTTCTATCTTGATGCTTCCAGTGTGATTCCATTATATTTTCCTCAGAATTGAGTGATGCCATTTTTTCCCTCTACTTGATCTAGAAAAAAATAAAGTAACTGAAAACAATATTTTTTCTTGCTTTTGTTTGTGTGTTTCTTAAAGCCAGGAGGTTGGCATTTTGAATAAAATTGTTTTGTGGCATGTCTGTGATTTGCCCTTTTTCTACAAAATTAAACAATTAAATGGCCACCCTTCATGAGTGGTGATTCCATATTTTTTCCTGTAGCAAGGGAATATTCAGTGCTCCCAAAATATTGGTAGGGATATTTCCTTACTCTTCTCATTCAAGCCTGTGCATTTGGATTGAATGAGTGAGTTAGACAGCAAAGGAGAGATTGTATTTGTCAGCTAACCAATGTGTGAGAGACATGAGGTGAAATTTGGTCCAACTCACTCATCAGCCAATTTCAGTGAATTGCAGAATGACTCAGATCATATGAAGATCCCACTCTCTGTGTAAAACCAACACGAAGCATCCACATTTCTGTCTCACAGCTACAGAGTGAACAGATCTCCATTCAGGCTCATTTGCAGTCTGCTCTGGCATGTGGCTAGCTTCAGGGAATCAGACTAATTCTGTCTGAAAATTATTCTGAGGAAACTGAAAGTATTATTGCTCCTAAACAGGGTATAGCAGGGATTTGTGGGTAACAGCAGTGGCCAGCTGTCCAGGCATAGCTGCCAGTATCATTTTGATGCAAATGGATCCACATAAAATGACTGGGACAATAAAAGCTTATGCGGATATAGGTGGCAGAATACTGAAAGCATCACCAGGAGAGATGAGCCTTTATTATTTTTTTGCCAGCGGGTGAATTTATACAGAGCCATTAAATTGTATGTTGGGGTTGAAGGGAAAAGCAAGGTTTTTTGTATTGATTTAAAGTGTGAGAACGGCAGCGAATGTTAAAGGACATTTCCTGCTGCTATTGCTTTCTGGCCATCTCTCTTTGCTCTCATTTCTCCAGCCCTTAATGCACTCTCATTTCACATTAGCTGCTGCTACATGGTGCATTTGGAACATATAAAGGCTGCTGATCTTTGCAATTGGTACATGTGATGTAGCTAGTATGCCATGAAAATGCACTTGAAATTATACTCAATTAAGGGTAGTTAACTGAAAATTCTTATGTGTGGCCAATGTGCTGGAAAAACCAGTAGTCGGTGACCTCATGTCATGTCTTCTTACAGACAATTATCATTATCAGCATTTTGCTTTAATGTAGATAATGTAGGAAATAATTCCCCCCTATAGGATCTCTAATTTCTAACTAGGATAACATTCATAAGGTGATTCCACACAATAACATAAAACAAATACACAATCCTAACACGACAGTTGATGGTCAGACTGACAGCAAAAGATGATTCAACTTACAGACATTAGAGACTCCTGTGACTTGCTCAACTCTCTCCCACCCAGCTCTATTATGAGACTTCAAATATTAACTCCCCCCTCCTTCATAGTCTCCTTGGAGACCAAAAGGGAAGGCAGCGTCAGCTGAACATTCATCACGATCAAAGTGAAACCTATGTATCCTTACAATACCCTGTCTCTGACACATGGCTTTAAGATTCCTTCTGTTCATCTGCACCCAATCCCACACTTTGTCCTGTCTTACAGAGCACAACCTCAGAGGAGAAGCACACAAGGCAAGGATGGATGTCAAATGCAATTAACCCAAAGAGCATCCAACACTTTCCTTCCGCCTTTTATCTCTCTTCACAGGGAGATTTCTACGAGGACTCCTCATACAAGCTGTCACCCTCCTATATTCTTCTTCATCCTCAGTTTAAGAGAGATTTGATCACTTCTTGGTTTGGTTAAGACAAACTGAATAATAATGTGCTGTGTTGCACTGCGTAGCTTTTTAAAAAAATGAAAGGTGGTGTTCTTTGAGATAGCACATTTGACTCCGAAAGGACCATTTTAACTTTGGCTTGTTTTACACAACTTTACTGTATCCCTAACTACAATGTTAGATGAAAAACAGATTAATGTCAAGTTACAAAACTGCCCAATTTCCCTGGCTCTTTCCCATAGGATCTACAGTCAGTGTAGCCATCCATTTATCAGAAGCATCAGTAATTAGTGAGGGATAAGGTGGGAGGGAAGAAGCTTCAGAATAAAGAAAACAGCTGGAGAAACTAAATGAAATTTGGCTACATCTGCCGACTTAGGATAAGGCTAATGAGGAGCATCTGGCAGGCTGGTTGGTTAGCAAAGGTGGGTAGTTGCTAATTAAAGATATTTTTGGGAGTATGTTTCAGAATCTGCAATGTTACTATCACTAATTTGATATATTTGAATTGATATGCTAGCCTAACTCCATGCTGCATGTGACTGGCTGTTTTGGCAATAATATGTTTTGTCACTCTGAGAGACACATTAAGTTTTTGTGGTTGATTTATTGGAATAACATTGGCATTTATTGTCACTGTTGTATTTTAAGATGACAACTAAATATCTGCCAACAAATGGATTGTAGGCTTGTCGGCTGTTTTGTTATTGCTAAGAAAAAAAAGATGCTACTAATGCTTACCAAGTGTAAATAAAAGAGAGACTCTGGAAGACAATAAGATGGTAAAATATTTGAAACAGTGGAGAAATGTCCAGTTTCAGTTGCCCAGCAAATGAAGGTCATGTTCCTGTATATGGCAAAAATTTCATTGGCTGTCTGGTTGGATGGTTAGGAGGGGAACTGCTTTCTTAAATGGATAACTGTTTGAATTCCCAGCGACACATCTTATTTTGTGGTTATTGTTCTTCCTGGCTACATGCTTACAGGGGTCCAGACAGTAATTATGTGTGTGGTTGAATAACTGACTTGATGATTGTCTATTTTGCTGGTTATTGGACTGCATGACAGCATGGTGTATGGTTGGTTCATTAATTACTTTCTAGCTAATTATTATACTGCAATGACCATAAAGGCAGATTGTTGTGGGAGCCAAGAATAACAAAGCAGAAACAAAATTAAATGAATTGAGTCTTATACCAAATCAAAAGAGCTGATTAATTTAAATTTTCTGTAAATACAGTAATAACTTTTCAGTCAACTTCTGTTGACCCTATGCACGTTTCATACTGTATGCCATCTCTTCTTCTGTTCCCCAAAAGGGATATGAAGCCTGAGACCTCTGAGACAGTTACCCCCCTTTGAGATAATATGTAAGTTTAATCATGAGACGAAAGATTTCCTGTTTACGTGGTTCAGAGACACAGGGGGTACCTTTTCCTCCATGCAAAGAGTCCCAATAGCTTCCTGGAATATTATGATGGAAGCTATTTTGAACTAAATTGAGTAGATCTTTATTGTGCATGAAGAGGATAAATCACTCCACACAGGTCAGCTTATTGAAAGATATGACATTCAGGATCATTCTTCATGAAGTATTTCAGTTGTGCAATGCATGAAGTACAACAAGAAATGAGTCAGTATTCACAAGCTGATCTGAAGGTCTGACCACAGGGCCTCCTCCAGTCACCTGCTACCTATCCATCCATTCAGGTGGTGTGATGTTAGGGGACACAAACACCTACTAGACATGAATGTTGTGAAAAGCTGTCATACCTTTGACAGTTACTGAAAATGTAATGAATGATGTATGAAAGTTGTTTATTTGGCCTTAGAGTGGAGTATAGGTATACAGTATATAAACAATAGCACATAAGGCTGAATGACAAACTCAACGTGTGCTCTTATTGTATAAAATGAGTAGCTTTTCATAAGAAAATGTCAGGCAGGTAATAAATAAAAGACCATTACACATTCTAGTGGTGTACCTTATCATTTAGAGCCAGAGTATAGTGAATAGAAGAGATGGTGCTGAGAGCTGAGGGCGTGAGGGACAGGGCAAAGAGAGAGGACACTGCTGCTACATCATCAGATCAACCAGAACGGCAAACTCTGGAATGAACAGACAGCAGCTGGTAGTGTAGTTGTAACACATGCCAAACCACAGTCCACAACAGAATGTTTTTGCTGCCATGAATGGGACATTTTTGGAAACACTTACTGAAGGAGCTGGAGCGAGACGCTGATGCTGTGGATGAACTGGCATGTGTGACAAGCCAACTCAATTTCAGCACTCACCTGAAACCCCGGTGTGATTTTAGAATCCCAGCTTTTGTAATAAAAGCATGTACTATGACAGTAAATTTGATTCGTTCTGTAGTAGGCAGGGGTCACAACGATATAATAACAGTTGCATTTACTTCGTTTATGAATGAAACATACATAGTTTGGCTGACCTAAAATGTGTGGCACATGGACAAATAATGTTTTCTGCTGCTTTTAGTGACACAAAATGTCATGACATCAGATATATTTTCTCTCAAATTGTAATCTGTGTTGAAACTCTTTGACAGGTCCTCTCCACAGGAGCATTGCTTTGTATTGGGAGTCCTTTTTTCATAGTCATTTCCAGTAAAATGAATGACCACTGCACACATTTAGCACACATTTACTTCCTCTGGTTTGTATCTATTGTGTAGACAATAGATTGCATTGAGACAACTTGTGCTGGTCAGCATTGGGTGGAAGACATTAAAAACAAAATAGTTGTTATGTGGACCAAACATTTTTGTTTTTTTCACACTAGTACCCACACTTCTAATGATTCTCTTGGCAAAATATACAGGAAAGTTGGCAAAGTTGTGCATCCCACCTAGCCAGTAGGGTGTGTTTTGCTCAGAAACATGGTTTCCCTTAGGAGACATGGTCTGACCAACAGAAATACTTTTGGTATGGTCCAGTATCCTGCTCAGAACTACAGAGGGAATGAACATGGACTAAATTTCTTTGGAATTTAGTCCATGTTTCAAAAAGGGTAATGGTGAATACAAAGACTTTTATATAAATGTGTGTCTAGATCTAGATTTCAAGTTTTTCATTTTGATTTTGAAAGACTATTTTACAGAATACTGCAGAAGCTAAACATTAATAGGCCACATGATACAAGAAACGACTAGCATTAGTCAAAGGTTAAAGTGCATGTGTTCCAACCTCTGTTCACAGGACTGTCTTCCTAAAATAGTGGCACAAGCATAATAATCGTGTTGCTTACAATAATAAACTGGAATGCCTTGGTAAGGTTGAGGATAAAAACTTTGTTACTTGGTTTGAATTAAAATAGTTTTTTCCCCTTTTGGTTATACAATCTTTTCTTTTTGTTTTAAGCTGTCATGCAGTCATGGATAAAAGCAACAAGTATACCGCTAATTCAACACAGGAATCAAACACTGCCATCCTGTCTGAGAGTCATTCAACTATAACCTTCTGTACTGTACTGTATGTCTTCAGACCTCTTTCTTTGGTCGTGTCATGATAATACATACTGTACTGTTGCTTAACAACCAAATGCAAGTATGGGTATATTATAACCTGCTGCATAGACAACCAGTGTCTCCAAATGTAATTCACAACGTTTCTTCAAGGACACTGAGAAAGATCTCAGTTGTGTCTCCATTCAAATTCTTCCATGAGTTTCATGGAGGCCAGTATACTACAGTACAGTATGTACACTATTCCTGTGCCTCAATTTGAACACTTCCATGAGTACACTGTACCAGTTTGCAAATTCTGACAATTAGTGTTGTCCCAAATCGAATGCTGTTGTGCACTTTTGAGCTGTATTTTTCTCTTCCCAGCCTCCAAACCACAGGCATTAATGCCACATCGAGTTTACACTGCCACCGTGTCAACTTGTTTTTCTTTAATTTGCAACAATAGTCACTCCAGCTTTATGCAGTGCCCACCTAACCAAGACACCTGGTAGTGCTGTAATAAAAAGTGAGCCCTCTAAGCAGCTGAGCCAAAAAGCAACATGAAAAATCCCCATTCAGAAGATGCAGATCCACAAGCTGGTGACATACTACATGCTAGCTCTATTTAATGTTGGATACTTGGCATTAAAATGAAATACTGTCTAAGTCAATAATGTTGTTGGTTGGCTGAAGTAATTTTCATTAAATAATACTTTTACGAAACAGCTTTGTACTACTGCTGATTAACAGACCAAGAGGCCTGGAGCCAAACTCAGCTGCTCAGGCCCATTAACCTCCTGTCCCTCCCAGTCTCTGTGTAATTTATACCATTTTGCTTTTTTCCATGCAATACCATGCGATGCCACCTGGCCCTGAGGTTGCTGTGCGGTCAATCAATTAAACACAAATTAATTTATGAATATGAAATAGAAAGCACAAAACAAAAATGAAGAAGTTATGTATTTTTGACAATAGGGACCCTGGATATCAGACACCCCTAAGGGAGTTTACTGTTGTACTAAGTTGGTAGTCCAGACAACAGTCCTATAGAAAATTTAGATGTAGACAGTGATGCATTACAGTGTGCATTAAATCAGTACTCTGTTGTGCTGTATGTGTGGAAAGAGGCTGGAATTCATTGGCCTATTACTCCAAAGGTTTTCCTCCAAGGAGTTGATATGTCACATTGTATTCATCAATGTGTCCATCATTTGTAAAGCTGCCACTTACTTGCACCCAGGCGCCTCACACAGTTCTTTTTCAGGAGAAGGGTGCTAACGTCCTGGGCATCAGCTGGCAAGGCACCTCCCTTCTGTGACCAGATGATCTTATCTGGAAAAGATGCAGATATTATGTGATCAAGTAATTGTATATCAATTACTGTCCCAGATCTTAAATCTACAAGAAACAATAACTAAGAGCTACATGTCAGAGTTTTATGGACAAGTTAAATCCAAAAGTTGGAGATTGTTATTTAATTGCGGGCTGTGCAACACAGGAACTGATACAGAATTGTGCTCACAGCCCACCTGTGTGCTGGCTTCCCACAGCCCAGCCTTTGGAACAATTTGGGAGCGATGAACTGTGGATTACCTTATCTGTAGGAGGTAATGGATGAGGAGAGGAAATAGAAATGATTAACAAGCTCTATAACACACAGAAAAACAAAAGTTTTAATGAATGGGGAAAGGAAGAGGATACGTTCTGTGTCAGTTAACTCTCTTCAAATATTTTCCCCCCTTGCAGTCTTATTTTACTTCCACTGGCATGTTCACTGGACCAATATTAGACTGTCCAAAATCAGTCACCTTAATGTGTCCCGTGGAGCTGATCAACAGACTAAAAAGGAGAGAAACAGAAAACTGTCTCATGCTAGATTAAACACAACCTGAAACCTGAAGCTGAGATTTAGGGGAGAATTTTTATATATATTTAGACAAGTGCTGTGTATTCTGACTCACCACTGAACAGCAACTATCCAATACTAACTTAGAAACCCAAATTTGGCAAACTTTGAATGGCTGCAAAATGGTGCAAAGTAATGTACTGTAGCTACTCCAGTGCCACAGTGCTGGCAACATAGTGTTGAGGCAGGATGACACAATCTTTACCTAAAAGGTAAGAGAGATCCATTAGGACATAAAAAAAATGCTGTGTTTAAATCTTCTATACAGTATGTGTGGGAAATGTGTAGACTGGTCAGGCTCTGCTATTTGATCAGTTTCATGCCAAAATCCTAAACAGTCTACTTGTGGTGCACACGGTTGATAGTCCTGTGCAAAATATTGGAAACATGAGCAGCTCCTATGATTCACTATATACAGGATTTGAAAAATAACTGCCCAGACAAATTTTTAACACAAGCACAAAGAAATTCTACAGCTACATCACATCCTTGTTTCATCTTGTGTTCTACTTTGATCGGCCTGCCCGCACTATCCAAAGAGTCAGTTTGAACACAAAGAAAGAAATATGTCTGACTCACCCAAAGGCGCCACTGCCAACCAGCTTGACTGTGTCAAAGTCAGTCATCTCTGGTTTTCTCAGAGGAGGACTTCAGGCTGCATGGGTCGAAATAAGACACATGAAAGATAGAAAAGTGTGGAATAAATGAATAAACACAACCCAGACAAGTACATAAGGTGTGAATGAAGTGAAGAAAAGTAGCCCTGTGTTTTCACTTTATCCAGCAGGGTTGAAATGTTTTCACAGAGAATGTTGTTATACATTAAGATTGAGGACAATCTTTAGTCAATAAAAAAACTCAGTGTTATTATCATACAAATACATGAAAAATAAAGTGAGGTTTGTAAAAATAATAAATAGGTAAGGTAAGACAACTAACCTATCTTCTATACTGTAGATCAGACTAAACCAGATATGTGAGCTAGACCTGTCTTCATGAGCTACTGTATATCTATGAATGTCTGATAATTTAGTTATTAGTTATATCAGTTATTCTTGACCTCGTTGTGCAACGTTAGTTAGAGTTGAAATGCTGGTTGAGTTCAGTTGGATCATTTTTTTTGTCCATCAGGTGAAACATGTTCCTTTCTTTGGTGAACATTTAACAATGTGTGAATTTCCAACACTAAACTCCTGGAGAAGCATCTCCAGTTTGATTTGTAGCCAGTGGGAGGTGACCAGACTGTTCTGGATCATGGTGTCACAGTCCCTGGCCAGCTCGAGCAGTTGGAGCTGAACAAACTTCATGGCACAAATGGCCAATGAGTGCATTTGGGTTTATTTCTAGCGGACAGAAAATAAGGATATAGTTTTTATTTTTGTTTGGGCCGGATCCAACATATAGTGGTAGTAACCTATGTTTCTTGTTGGATTAATTGCGCTTAATTGTATGTTCCAGTATTTTAAACACATACAGTAATGTTACGGTTGTCTTATTTGAGTATGCTCTTTATTTTTACTATCATCTAACAACCTATACTGTAACTATTTACACATTACATTTTTGTCTTTGCCAAACACATGATCTCATATGAACAAATCCTGAATTTAAAAGTTGTCTGACTCTCAGCAGTTCCAGATCTCACTGAACAAAACTGACCCACCTTCATCCCACCTTTACACAGTTATGCTGTAAATAATTTTTTTCAAAGTAGCTTATTTAATCAAATTATCTTGATTAATATGTCATACTTTCTATTAAATTAATTTAATTAAACTTACTGAGGGATTTGACAAGTTTAGGCCTACATGTCTACTTACACTCTTTGCTCGATACTCTATATCTAGAACGGGTTTCTTCTAATCTTCCTAGCCAATCACTAACTTATATTTTCAGAAGATGGGCTTAAACTCAGCCATGTATGGTTTTTAACATCTATACATAGATACAGTGATATACTGCATAAGAGTGTTATAAACCATTTAGTAATCTTTAGTGTGCTGGCTCTGGGGGGAGACTCTTACTGTTGTTTCCTGTCCTGATAAGGGGTCACTATTTTGTCTTAGTCCAGACATCCCCTCCTGAAGGGTCTGCTGTCCAAGTGCATACAATCATATTAAACATGCCATGGCGCAGCATAACCAGGTCAGTGGGAAAAGGTCGTTTACGACCAGCTGAGACTCTGCCGGGTGTTGCATCTGCCACCAAGGAGTGCAGAGGATAACCAAACATGGTCTATAGTTCAAGTACATGAGGGGTTCTACAGTATGAGGGTATTTCACAGAGGCTATTATCAGCTACAATGGATGATGGGTGAATGAGGGTGCTGTTTCACTGTAGCTGTATTCGCCACTACAATCATAGCATTGCCTAGAAGTGTTGGGCCACTTGAAAAATGAGTTACTCATGATTGCTCGCAGCTAAGGAAACAACATAAAACTAGGAATTTCAGCTTTTTGTGAAGACAGTAACCTCTTAAAGCTCCTATGAATAAGTTAACAGGCAGTCTGTCCGCTAAATGCACAAAAGACAAAACTGTCATCAGTTGTGGAACACTGATTCCGGGACAATGAAACAAATGTTGAAGTGACGGATCATCATGTGATTTGAAGACACAAGGCATAACATCCATAAAGATGTTGAACTTGCTCAGTTGAATGTGAGAAATCAGAAGTCACTCCTAAATTATTACAGGACTTCTCAGTACTTGTATCTTGGACTTCACCTGTCCTCAAAATCTACCTTGATTTTGATCTTAGTTCCACACCTGTTAATTTTTAATGACCGCATTTTGAACAGTTGTGATGCTGTTGTACATACAGTATGGACCGACAGAGAGACAAATACACACCTACAGTAAAGCCACCTCTGTGGTAGCTCTGGCTACAGTAGGTTTTATTAGGACCATGTTTTGCAATGATTACCAGTACATTCTCTTACATAGACACAGACTAACAAGGTGAAAACAACAACTGCCCCACTGTCACAGGTAGAAAAATTAAACACATTATTGTAAATGCTGCCCAACACTGTTGGACAACAGTTGACGTTTCATGTATATTCACTGGGCACACTCATTAAAGCGCTGTTTATTTGATGCAAGTCCAGAATAAGACACTGACAGGATCCCAGAAAGGTCAATGCATGCAACAATTGGAGGGAGCTTTTTTGCATTGTGTGTTTAATTTGATCATATGCATGTTCCTACTCGTATGTTGTTAACTTCTCAATTGGCTTAAAGCGTAAATTTTATTCCTTACTACTTTGCATTTCTATGGAACATTCTGAACAGCATCATAATGAATGAATGAATGAATGAATGCTTTATTTTATGTGAATAATGTATTACACTTGAAGCACTAGTCGATAAAACCCTTTGTATGTTTGAAAAGCAGTAGGAAGAAGCATTAGCTTATTAATTCCTACCCCTTCTCCACTTAGTACCTAGTACTATGGGTCGTCTTACTTCCTGTGTATTCTGTTTGTTTTTTCATCATGTTTGTTACCATTGTGTTTTATGAAAATCTACCTGGACAGCCATTTTTTTGGAAGTTACCTGTATTCAGTTTAGCAGTAAACTCATCTTGAAAAAGGGATACAGTTCCTCCATAAATATTTTACTGGACAGATTGACCCCCTCTTTAGAAACATGTGTCATGAGTAGATGCTGCAGCTGCAAAACACGCTACATTGAGCTGTCATCACCATTCAAGACCCCCAACCAAATACCACAGGAGCATAAACATACAATTATAATTCAACCATTTGGTTTCACTATGATTGTTTAGGGTCACTTGTGGAGTATCACAATTATTTTCTTTCATACAATAATTAGGATATATTCAGTCAACGCATTAGGAAAGGACCCCATTATCATGTGGAATCTCAGTGGGCAAATGTTTCTGCAATGACCTTGAAGTAAATGACCAGCCAATTTTAGCCAAGTTAGCATCTCACTGTCTAAGCCATGGTGGTTATATATTATAAGTTTCATGTAACTGTATCATATAACTGCAGAATCTGCTCTCTGTCTTTGAATGGACTCAATGCAAAGTACCTGCACTAAGAAAAAGCTTCAGCTCCTTGTTGTGAATTTGTCATCACTATATCCTTCAGCATTGCAAGTAGCTTCTTTCATGACACAGCTGGGTATCTTTTAAGGCCACATACTCCTTTCAATATGCGCCAGCAAGGAAAGAGGACTTCACCACACTCACCAAGTCTAAACAGACTGCCAATTTCCACTTGGAGGGCACAGATGAGCTGAGAATTCCTGTGTGGAAGAGGAAGACATGGCAACTAAACTTCCCCTCCCGGGGTGCATGAGCATGCAGTGCTTCCAAACCCTGTGGCGCTCTGCATCAGTGTAATAAGGTTCTCATCTTGGACAAACTCAGCTTTTGTTTTGTTTATCAATCAAAAACTTCAGCAAGTGAATATGCCATTAGGAACTTCTTCAATTCAGCACAAAAGCCCTGCAACAATTACTCTTGTTACTAAGTTTATAAAAGTAAAATCTGTTGTGGCTCTCATAAGGTTGTTGATTCACTAATAATGTGAGAACATGGATAACAAGTGCTGGGCTGATATCTATATCAGAATCCCTTTTGCCTCCCAGTTTCACAGTGAATTTCAACCTCATGCTTTTTTGGTTCAGTATGAGTCACCAGCAAGTGAGTCAAGCCAAGCATAAGGGTTTGCAATAATACTGAACAATCTAAGTAGCAAATTAACCAGTGCTGTTAGGATGGTACATCAAGGCCAAATGAGAAAGAAAATGTGTTAGCCACAACCCATTACTGGATCAGATGTATTATTTATCTCTGTGTAAAGATGGCATGACGGTAAACAAAGGGCCTCAGGACAGAATGTTTTTTCAAAAATGGTTTTTGGATCACCTATCACTCATCCAATTCACCACTTTTCATGTGGGATTAGTGAAGGATATTATCAGTCATTCAGATTTTTTTTTTTGCTCTCTATCTGTTAAACCAATGGGCAGGAATGACCTGTTATAGAATCTGGTTCTCTTGTTTGCCATTTTGGGGGGCAGTGGAACTAGCTGTAATTACAACACTGATATTGTGCCATTATGTGCTGGGCAGACAGCAAACAGTAGGTTTATCAGTGTCTTTTCACTGAAAGCATGTGCCTGCCACTTCTGGAAATCATACCAATGAGAGGGTGTGACTGAACCAAAACAGGAAAGTTGCAGGCCACAAAACCAAAACAGCTGCAAAGCAAAGAGGAACTGTAGAATTGCCTGATGATCATATGTGGGTTTGTAACTGAAACTGCAACTTTAACATTGCACATTGTCATTCAATGCATATACAGTTCTGAGCAAAAGTTTCAGGCAGTTAAAGGCTGGTGGGGAAAAAATGCTATAAAAGAGGTAATGTGGAAAGAGCGGGTCAAGTACAAACTAAATCTGCAATTGTCATCATTTTTATCCAGGAGGAGCCATTGAGGTGAAGGCACGTCCATTCTTCCAGGATCTTGATTGCATCAACCTCAAGAGTCAGGACCCCTTATTTGGCCTTCAGCTGAGGAATGTGGAAGACACCAGCTACTATGGAAGTAGGTAATAACAAAAATGACAAACCGGGCTCCTCTCTGATAGAATCAGAGGACACTCTCTACTTTGACAACAGCCATTTTTCGTTAATTTAAATGGCTTGATATTGAAGCATGCAACTAAAAGCATGAATGATCGGTCTAATTAAAGGGATACTTCACCCAAAATCGACAATTCACCTATTTTCTACTCACCGTCATGCCAAGGAAGGGTTTGGATAACGTTCAGAGTCATCAAAATGCTTTTGGAGTTCCTGGAGGGTTCGGCTGGCAATGGATTTTCATAATAGTGGCGGATAGTGCTCAGTTTTGAAACGTCCAAAACACACACTATGAAACATTCAAATACCTCCATACTGCTCATCTGTACTGACCCAAGTTCCCTGAAGCCGCGACATGAAAAAGTTGTTCGGAAAAAATTAATTTGATCTCTGTTTATAGCCTTGTTGTAATAGTTGCTCCCAGTGGCTGCGCAAGATGTGTGACATTTGCTGTGAGATGGGCAAGTCTGGCACCGACTTAGAGCCGACGTTTGATGAGCTGGGACAAATGAGTATGAAATTTGGAGATAACAGACGTTATTAATTAATCGCGATTAAATACAGAAAATTGTGTAATTAATAAGTTAATTTTTTTAAATCGTTTGACATCCCTAGTAATTTTTTCAACACATTCCTTCTAAGAGTATGATGAGGCCATTTAATGTTTTGCCCTTTGTAGTCTGCAGTTTTTTTTTAGCTCTCCAGATGGCTTGAGTGTCATTATCTTCCTTCCCTGTCATCTTAATCCTCTGGGATTGTGACTTTAACAAACTGGTTAACAGGGAGAAATATAAAGAAATATTAAACATGCTGTGACTCCAGAAGGCCAGGGTAATACCACACTTACAGTCACTCCTTAATTGTTAGCAATAGGGTGTGTTGCTGGGGCTGTTGACACAGTCACCCCATAGCTCTCCATGACAATTCCCAGACATTTGGATAATATGAAAATTAGAAACACTTAGCCAAAGGCAACTGTACTTAGTGTTTTTGTCACTCAGCCAAAAAGGCTTCACGAGGGCTGTTGGTTAGTAGGAAGTCTATGGCATTTAAACCGTTGTGGGTTCACATCTAAATAACATCCCTCATCAGAGCCACATGGAACGGGGTAAGTATTGGTCTGAAACATCAAGAGACATTTCTGTGCTTCCACTAATGATGTTGAAAGATATGCCCGTCCAGTAGTTGTTTATCTCGTCATGCTGGCACATTCTTACCACAGTGGCATACAGGTACAGTATAATAACCTTCACCTTGTGTTCCAGTGGGTGGTGGGAGGCAGATACTGAGAAGTGTGGCTCCAGAACATCCATATGAGATAAGGAGAGCAGACACAAAAACATACTGCTGATGTGTCTGAGGATGTTCAATAATGACTGCATCCTGTTGTTTTTCATACAGGAGGGCAGTATTGTGTCGCTCCTACAAAAAACAACATCAAAACACACCCAGCACAATGTCATCCAATGCAACAAAAAATACACATACAGTACACTTGATGCAGATGCAACAACTATGGAATAAGAACCTAACCTAGACCAACAAAGTAAAATCTGAAATAGAAATATCCAGCAAAGGGCTACCCTCTCTAGCTGGGAGACTTCCAAGAGATATCCTGTAGATGTAGAATATTTCAATCTCCTTGTCAAAATGAATTTAGTTTGATTTACAAAAGCTTTTGGGGTTTAACTAAAATACTTGCTTTAACATGCATGGTAATGAGGAAAAGGCAGTAAGAGTGGAATGGTACTCTATCAATTACAAGCCCAGGTTATCTTTAAATACAGCTATTGAGTTAACTTCCAGCATCAAGTGAGTTTGCTATAAACCAGGCGGGCCTCTTCACCTTTGAGATTCCAGACACTTCTGGAACATAATTAATTTTTGCTGGACTGATTGGGCTCGTTGAAAATGCATCCACCTCCAGATGTCTTTTTCAACCGTCTTCTTCAGTCTATAGCAATGACCAGGTCCAACAATATAGAGCAAACACAGTGTATTCTTGCAGGCAAGCTGTTTACGGGGTTGTCAGACCACTGCAGTGAATTGCTCTCCACTTGCTGTCCCACCTGCCCAAAAGCAATGAACAGCCAGGGAACATGGATACACTGGCCAACATCACAAACCAACCCCCACTGTCATCAAAAAGAACAATATTAGGAGCTAGCTGAGTTGCTGAGTTTAAGCTTTTGATTTTGATATTTACTTCAGTGATAAGATTTGAATACTTGTGCCTTGGGGAATGTATGTGTATGTGTATAGCCATGCTACATCACTGCAGATAGTATTTTCAGTGCCTTAATGCTCCTGTTACTTTTTTTTTTGCTTGCATTACTTTATTTAAGAAATTGTACAAAGGTAAATAACTGCTGCTCTCAACTTTTCAACCTGTTGATGTCAAGATAAGCTACAGGGTCATGTGAAGATATACTAGTTAAAAGCTTTATGGTCTCAGAGCCACTAATACTCAAACACTATCGGCATCATCTGCTAAACGGCTGTTCACTCTTCACTGTTCGAAAATTGCGGAATGGTGAAGAAGGAAAGGAGGGAGGGCCATGTGAAGCACTTTATTCATTTCCTAGATATTAGTCCAAACATGAATCACCAGATGTTCATTGCGGCACCACACATCATTAACTTAATATCAGGCATTTAATATGAGTCATGGATTCTTTTCCACAAAAACAAAGCCGCATAAATCAATGCAGGATGCTGAGATCTTGGTTGTTAGCAGAGGCTCTCAGACAAAGTTTAAACCTATGGTATATGCTGTACTAATAATGAAAGAGTACAGTGTTCAAAAGAATCATGGAAGAGTACATAATTTATTGTAGCCGCGCTATGTTGGAGCTCTAGGGAGTACAATATAAATGTGTCTGTCCACACTTAGTAAAATACCCTAGAAAATATTGAATAGATTGCTGAAATGTTTCCCACATTGTCTCTATACTTTGACACACACTTGAACGTTCTTACTGTTTGTTTTGAGTGTATAGCTTAAGGCTTTTTAATGGATTACCAAACAAATTTTTAACACTATGCAAGAGGTGGGTATCATCTCCCTTTACACATTGCCAGTCTATCACATTGTTAGCACAGAGACATGCATTTATTCTTATATTCAGTTTAGAGTCACCATTAACCTATGTCTTTATGGCTGGAGCCACAGTGGGGGAAAACTGCACAGGAAGAACTTTCACACAATATGAAGGTTCACATGTTATTGCCATAAGGCCAAGCTATCCAGAACATACATGCTACTAGAATGGCACTCAGTACAGCACTGTACCAAATTATACACTTCAATCAAGATCCCAGATATTGTTTTCATGAATGGAAATGTCCCAAAAAATGCCCTGTATCTCAATGCTTAGGCACAACTGCACATTCCTGATTCTTGGACCTGCTGCTTTAAACAAGATCCAAGATTTATTGAGTTCTTCTCCTGCCCATGCCCTGTCCCTTTGCTAAGAAATTTAATACAGTGCTGAGTCTGTGCTTGCAACCACCTCTGGGTTTTGTTCTCTGAGACTTATACTTGATTTACCTGCTCTAAACGCGTTTGGCTCTCACATGCTTCAAATATTCTCCACTCCATGACAAGTGATTTCCATGGAAGACATCTTCAAAGACATGTTTAATGATGTGTATATTTAGTACTTGGAAGTGAGCTGTGAAACAGTTGTATAATCATCATGTGGAGACAAATAGTTGCCGCATTCTTGTCAAGAATCCTCATACAGTTTATTGCACCTTCTGACTGTGACAAACATGGCAGCACAGACACAGACAGGAAAAGGGCCATATCTCTGGCGTGCTTTTTCCAGTCATGGTCAAAATTACTCAGTGGGAAGAGACATTTTCATTGTTAGTCTGTGCAGTGTGCTCTGCTTGATGCTATGGCCTGGCACCTGGGCTGTCTACAGTTGTGTTTGGTTTTATTTTTTAACTTATTATTGCCTTTTTATATTATTATACTACCTGCACATTAATGTATTTTCTTGGATTTGATGGGAGTCTGGAAAACAAACACTGATGATGTGATCAAAACAATGTTGGCATGAAGACTACAAAATTTTACAAAAACTCTGAATTGTAAAGAGTTTGAAAGATGTACTGTAGGCGTTTGCAAGGCAGAGATTCAGAGTTTGAACTTGACCCATTAATTGTTTTTGACCTTTGTCTCCTTTTATAAAGTACGACAGTTTCAAAACTTAATTGCTAACCTTCCTACTATGTTGCTATATATCACCAATATGAATGTATTTTCGACAGTTCAGGCACCTTTTTATTTTTCTCTTCCATTGTTTCTCAAAGTAACCTTCAGTTTCACTGAGTAAAATACTTGGTCCGAATGTGGAATGGGAGTGGGGTTAAATGCCACAGGGTTCTTGTCCTTGTTTGACAAAGACCAAAGTTACAGTACTTCCATGGTCTTTCACTGTTTGTCCTTTTCTCAGCATCTTTGTTCATGAAATGGACTTTTTGTCCCATCTTTGTTGAAATTGTTTCTCATTAATTTAAGCTTGCTTTTTGTTTCCTTTAATATAAGGTACTGGATTTTGATTGACACATTATAATTTCGAGGTTGTGATTATCACACTCTGTTTTGGACATGCATAAGATAATCTCTCAGGAAGTGGCTCACCCAAGAACACAAAATGTGGTGGCATTCTTGTTTACAGAAAACAGCCTTACATCCCTGCAAAACATGGGACTTTGTATCATTGAGGAATTTTTCCATAAAGCCTCCTCACAACTGTGCATGTCTCACAGCTGGTGTGAGCTGATAAACTCTGAGATGCTGGATCAATTTTGCCCCCTACTGACACTTTTGAAATATGCTCATGTCCTGCACTTCCTGTGCATTTTATCAGCTACAACTGTGCCTGAAAATACAAAATCAATAATGTGTCTTCATTTTACATTTAGCAAGATATCCTAAATTTGGTTTGTTTAGTTTTTTTTGCAAAATTCTTTCCATTCACAGTCTGTGCACGCAAGGGTCATATAATGTTACAGTGGGATGAATGGCTCAGAATCCCTGTGTGCACAATGGACATTTAAAATGTAAAAAGGATCCACCTGTCATTCATTTATAGTATTCGACATAATATAGTTGATATAATATATTGTCCTGTCTAGTCTCAGTGGTTGAGCAAGAGAAAAAAACAAATATTGTGTATTAGATCTGTTTTCATTTTTATATATAAGATAAGATCATTTTATAAGATACTGTATGTCAGGCATTATGTAGTAGTTTGTCTGTTCCACCGTGACCTTTAGCAGTTCATATATGATATGCCAATGTTTCTGGTGCAATGTGACCTTGGTGCTATGACAGTATAGCAATGTCCTGTGGGTTTGGTGTTCATGGGTTCAGCCATGAGGATATGCATGTACTGTACGAGATCCTGGAAGACCCTGACAACAGTGATATATCATGATGTGCTAACAACCAGGAGAGTATGACTCTGATACAACCTGGCCTTAGCAATGATCTATCTTCTTTTTTACTTTTGACAAGAGTCATGATCAAGGAGGAAAGCATCTATATAGCGCTCTCCAGGACATGTGTTGCTCCTGGAAGAGCAAGGCAGTTGAGGGACTGAGGCAAGATATTGTTTATTTGAGCTGTAATACGACTGATGTAGTGGCTTGCAAATTGGGTCCGTATTTCTATTTTATTGTTATGGTGGTCCTTAGTGTCATCCACTAAATAGGGTATACCATAAATACTATTTGTGTCTCAGAGGCTGGGATTGGCTTGAAAGAATAAAAGCCTGCGGAAAACATAGTATTTTGTGGAGAAACGTCAGCTCTACTTGAAATATATTAGTAACTTTTAGTAGTCAAGTCAAACCCTCCAGACATGTGTAAAACATATTAAAAAAAACATGTTAAAACATATAAAACATGTGTTTTATCAAGTAAAAAGTAAAAAGAATGTTAAACCTATGTATTTGGGGGTTAACATTTAGGAGACATCACTGCAGTGACTAGCAAATATATCAGAACAACATAATTAGCATCTTTTGTTTATATACACTGTGTATATATACAGTACATGTATATATTTATGGCAGTCATATTTCTGGACAAATCAGAGTATAGCAGAAAACCAGGATTGAAAAGAACAAAGCTTTAAGTTCACATTTTATTTGAAAGTTGTTTGCCTTAACTTCTCTTGCCATGTCAGTCATGCGTAACAATTCTACAATAGTTTGCAGAGACAATTTTACAGCCTACAGGTCTTTAAACTGAGGTGCTCTTTTTGACAAATCAAGTCACATTCAAAATGCTCAGATAACCTCTGTTAAAAAGAAAGACTGAGAGAACTTTAACTTCTAGATTATAGACCTGCTGAAATGACACATGGGCCTGAAAGAGAAAAGCTGTTGGGAACGAAAATAACAAAAACTACTCATAGACATACTCATATCCCTGTGTTTAGTCTGTAAGTATCTGAAAGTGATGTCAAATTTGCCGGCTGTCAGTGCTGATGTGCTGGTAATAACAGGAATTTTCGAGACTTTCTGTCCAGTGAACGATAATAGTCGTACTGCAGGAGATAATAGTTATTTTCTTCCCTACATACAATAGTCCTTATTGGATCTTTTTTTTCTTCTTCGGGGGCTGGTGCCACTAGTGGTTTTCCTAATTGACCCTTCCACTCTGCCAGACTCTGCCATCAATAACATCTGCCCATCGCTCCCTCCGTCCGCCTCATCTACTCATCTGACCCCTTTAACAGTCAGGCAGTGATAAGAGTTGCCTGTCATCCCCCTCTCCTCAAGATTGACAGGCTGGCACGCCATCTCTGAGGTCAGACAGGCTAATTGGGTTGTGCACATCTTAGATGGACCATTAGGCTTCACAACTACTAAGCTAAAAACATTCCTCTCTCACCTATAGACCCCCACCCCTGACCCCCTCCTTCCTTTGCGCTCGGCTGATGGAGGCGATGATAGTGCTCTGGCGAGAGCTTATAACGTCCGGTGCAATCTGTGGCTCACATATGTTGTGAGCTAAAGCGATTGGATGTTCAATCATTCGCTCTTTTTTCTTTTTTATTCCCTGGTCTTACAGGGGACGTAGTGTTGTGGACAGGGGGTTAGACGAGAGTGTCTGTGAATAAAAGAAAAGCTGCATTTATACTTTTCCATTTTAGAAAGTTACATTGTAGGTTGTGGCTTAGAGGACCAGATTTCACCAGTGATGTATCTATCTATCATTCTGCAGTCATATTATCCACCTTAACTGTTTGCATACATCCATTCCATTTGTGATGCAAACTAATGGGGGCCATACACTTGTGTAGAGCTCCAACATCTTTTTTTCATCTGTTTACCAATTATCTGTTCAATGTAGTGACTACTCTCTATTGTACTGACCGTGTCTGGAATCATTATCTGTGCCTAATTTTGTTATAGTTATTTATTTGTGTTTTGTCTACATTGATACAGGCATGTAATAGCTGTACATGAACAAGCACAGTGGTTGATGTTGGTAACCAGTAAGGGATCAGCACGGGAGGTGGTGACCTGGGAAGGGTTGGTGTGTTGGAGGGTGGGGGAATACTGTTACTGTTGTATTGTTGAAATAATGAAAATAAAAATGTTAATCACAAAAAAGAGCTCCAACATCTATATCATATTGGCTTATAATGGGAAAGGAAACTTGCTGAGCAGACTTTATGTTCTTTGATTCACTGTGATTGAGTGCTGTGACTGCAGCTGGCAGACAGTTTGCAGTAGTGGATGTTGTTCTCTCTACCAACAATCCATCAGCATTGGAAACACAAGCGGCCCATGCTGACAAACCACATTTCCTGTGGTCTCCATGAGGTATCTCTATCTTAGCCCTGCTTGTGAAAGGTGCAGCCACAACTTAAGGGGGGAAATTCTGGGTCAATCAACCTCTGTCTCATTTTTGTACGTATTTTCAGCCATCTGTCGACACCGTTCAGTCTCTGAGATCCAGGACCAACGCTACAACAACAAAAGAAGTGTAACTAGACAACAAATACAAGCAAAGAAACATGGATCAACCGCAAAGCAACTACAATGACAGCAGCAGGAGTGAAACCAACACTTCACTGACGCATCTCACCACTGATGTCCACCATTTACAATCGCATCTCCAGATGTAGCAAAGTCCTTGATGATAAACCCCTGGAAGACCCACACCCGCACACAAAATCTGCTCAGCGAAGCAGATTGTCCCTTTTGTAAATGTCAAACCTTTTCATGTTGAAAAAAGAACTGGATCTAACCACTGCCGAAAGAGAACAAACCCATCTCAACAACAACCAGCCCACTGCATCGACTCCCATAGGGATGAAATTAATCATCATGAGTTATGAGACCAAACCGGTCCACAGTGGATGCCATCAGCACAGCAATACACACTGCCCTGTGCCTTCACATGCCTAGAGAACAGGGGCAGCTATGTCCTACTGCTATTCACTGACTGCTTTGCAGATACCATCAAAGCTCATCAAACAAGCTTTCTAACATTGGTGTGCCGCCCACTCTTTGCAACTGGATGTTTAACTTTCTGACAGGCAGGCCTCAGACAGTAAAAAAAATGAACACAGAGGGCTCTAATTTTGTGGTGCAGCGATTTAGCTTTCTGCAGTGACAATTTCGTACCAAAAGGCTGCGCTGAGGGTGCACGAAAGCTTGCTGCCAACTCCGACCTAGGTCTACTCTCGGCGCAAGGCGAAGCGCAGGCGAACTGAGGTGGAGAAACTGCGTACAGAGTCAAATTCTCCAGCACTCACATCTTTTTCTTCTTATGGATCTCAGCTGGACTTGCAACATCACACAGCCGATGAGGAAATCCCAACATTGTCTAGTGTATTTCATGAGAAGGCTGAGAACGTTTGCCGTGCTTAGCAAAATCCTCTGCAACTTCAACAGTCAAGAGCATTCTCACCAACTCTCATCACAGGCTGGTTTGGCAGTTGCACAGCGCAGGAGGAGGCTCGACAGTGGGTGGTGAGAACAGCCCAAACCATCACTGGAACATCAGGAGGGGCCATAACATCATAAAGGACAGCAGCCACCCACAACATAACCTATTCACACTCTCACCGCCGAGAAGATGCTACAGGAGTGCAACAGCAAGGACAACATGACTGAAGAGCAGTTTTTACCCTGAGGCCATCAGCCTTGTGAATGACACTCAACCACTGCCCCTCCCTGCCCTCTGACTGAGAGGTGCAAGGATACACCCCGCTCTGGAAATACACACACACACACACACACGCTTGCACATAACAACGCATGAGCATGGACAGGAATCACTACTGACAGCCTATCTCTGCGGACTTTGCACCGTCTTTGCACATATACCAGTTCAACACCCTCATTACAATTGTATTTGCACACACTTTCTCTGAATAATTAGAGATTATTTACAATTTTTCACTTTTTATCTTTATCTTGTGTGAAATCTAATGAATTGGTTTATTTACAGCCTGCTCCTTGCTCGCCCTGTTGGATATTGTTGCAAGCACAGTGCCATGTTCATAGATCTCAGCAATTATTTTTGTGGGAACAAAATTGACAGGAACAATGGCGAAAACTACAGAAAGCAGTCATAAATTGTATTAATCCCTAGGGGTTTCAGGCTGAATAGAAACAATGGACCTCATTGAGAGTAAGAAAGTGAGACACATGCATACAAAGACTACTGCTCACGCATTCCCGCTGGCAAACACAGCTACAACAGTGATGGTTATTATCTTTGACAGGCTGCCACTGGCCAATGGTGCCCTATCATTGGCTGTTTGAGCTGTGCCTGGTGGCCGAAAAGAAACACCTCTCTCTGTGTGGCGTGGGCTGAGGAGTGAATGTTACTTCAACCCAATCTGTTGCCTTACAGAGCAGATAAATAGAGCGGGACAGAGTCTGTTGCTGCATTCACATCCAACAGTGAGTCAGCTACCTGATTTGACTAATAAGTCAACGATGTATCCTGGATGTAACAGTTTTAGGTATAGACGTGTCAAATAATGGTGCCTGTGTCAAAGCTGTGGCACCTGCACCAACTTAAGTTAATAGTTTTACAGGGGTATGCCACTAGTGTGCCTGTGTATATCCAGCCTACCCTTGGTTCCACATCAAAGACTAATAATACTGCACTCCACCTCCCCTACCTTACTCCCCCCCTGGTCATCCACCTCAGCCCGTCAGGGAGCTGCAGCCTATAATTGGGAGTGGAGCCTGAGAGGCCATGTAGTGGACGGCTCAGCAGAGACTGCAAGAGTCAATTACCAGAGCTGACAGTGCCGTAGAGAGAAAGGTACACCAGACGCACTGTGGTGATCTGTCTGAGCGGGATAAAAGAGGCAGAGGGTGTGTGCTACTGTAGCGTGAGATCAACATGCTACATTTCTGGCCTCACAGTAACAGTAATAGCTGTGGCATATTTATTACTCATGTGCTGGGGTTGGCTATAACTGGAGTGCCAGTAACATAATTCCACTTGTGTCAGTGGATCCAATTAGCTCATGTTGAAGAACATACAGATGTAAAGTTGCTCATAACATTGCAGTTTTTCCAGTGTTTCTAAGCAGGCAACAGGTAAATGTTTCATAGCATTTTAAAAAGCCATGTCTTAGTGCTGGTACTCCCTTGGTTTCGAAATGGATTAGTGTGTCAATGATTTAGCAGTGGCAACATTTTAATCAAAGATGATTCCTGGAACCCCTGGTTCATTTTGCTCCCATCACAGCTGACAGAATGTGATTCATGAGGTCTTCATTCTGAATGCACTCAGGCGGGAATATGAATGTGATGCTTGGCTCCTGCTGGTCACTCTGACATTTTCCTCTCCCTCTAGGTTTTGCTTCTTTTATGATATGATGTCAATTTATCTCCAAATATTCATATTCAGTCATTTTCTCTTCACTGTCTCTCACTCATAATTAAGCATTGTGCTGGGATGCATATGTGTGCACATTATAGGCATCACACTTTAATCTGTTGTCAAGATAACATAAGAACCGAGTCTATCAGATGTGATAGTGCATAGCTTTCAGTTTCAGTGACGTCCTCAAAACTATAGAGCTAATATTTTATCAGCGTCAACAAAATTGTCAGCATCCACTGTAATCATGCATCTCTTCTTCATGAGTTTTGGATTTATGGAGGGAAGGCCACTGTGTCTGTAGTTTATTTTGTATCTTACACTATGCTACAGAGCATTGAAAGACAAAAAAACTCATCATGAATCTTATCTGACAGGTTGTCCTCTCTTGCACCAAGAATACATTGTTTGTCATGACTTCTAAAGTATAGAGCAACTATAACGTGCTGCAGCAGCATGCAAAACCATGCAAATGTGTGCATCAATAATAAAAAAAGAAGAAGACACAGTTCAATTAAACTATGCACAATTTGAGAACAGTTTGTCTAACTTATGATTTGCTCACAGCAGCAGATGCACTAAGGCATGCCTGTTAGCAGCTGATGTCCTTTCAGTCAAGTGACACTCGCTGGATTTAAGCCACTGTCACGATTACAGTTACTAGCTGCATTAAACTACTCTGAACCCATTTCGCCTGTACCAGAGAACAATAAATGTTTTAATGTTTGGGTCTTGTTCAAGTCACTGTTAATATTCAGTGTTCAACATTTTACCAATGTAGTAAACTATTAAACACAGACGCTTTAAAACTGTGACTACATGAAAAGATCTTCTGAATACATTCCCTACCCATAGCGAGAGTTTCATGCCTCTCCTAAATGTCACTATATACACTGTTAATACCTGTCATGACTGTAAGCTGTAAGCAGAGCTGTTTCAGTCCTCTGCATAAAAATATCTTTATTACAAAAAGAGAGAAAGTGGTGATGGCGATCAGGTTAGCATGCGGTGAAGCAGGAATTATCTCACCAGGCTTAAGATTAGTGGGATGTAATGAAAAGATTATCGGAGCACCTGGATTTCTGAAACCATTAATGAGATTATTCGTGTACAAATCATTAGTTCCCTGCTAATCTCTCGGAAGCCGGCAGACAGGAGCAGCACAGCACAGAAAACGTCCATCTTAAAACTCTGCACGGTAATAAATGTCAAGTCATCGTTTTGCTTTTCTCTGGTGTAAACCTCTCTAAACAGCCTCATAGTCATCATTTGAATGTGATGTAGCTCAAACTGCACCGAAGACAAAAGAAAATGAAAGTAGAAAAATGAAAGTAAATAAGCCTCAAAGCAATACTGTCCCTTCTCAAAAAAGGGAAAGTAAAATTAGATGTAACACATTCATGATTATTCATATTATAAAACTGTATCGACATTTATCTTGACATCTGATGAGTGCTTTCTTTGTTATTTAAGTAACAGTTGTTTTGTAGAGTAAAACAGTGTAGCTATAGAGCTGTGGTCTTTATGACCTTTTTTATTTTTATTGCTTATTGTAATTTCTCTTTATTTTATTTATAGCACATCACCTTTACCACCTCTTATTAGAACTACAGCTGAGGATGATGCAACTTCTGAAAACTATATGAATTCACTCCAGTTTCTCTCTCTGAAAACTACCCCCACCTCCCTCAACACACAAATACGCACACAGGCGCGCACACTCAACTGCCA
Source organism: Decapterus maruadsi (assembly GCA_030347415.2). Taxonomy (NCBI): domain Eukaryota; kingdom Metazoa; phylum Chordata; class Actinopteri; order Carangiformes; family Carangidae; genus Decapterus; species Decapterus maruadsi. The sequence continues at coordinate 11,951,261 of CM064902.1, read as the reverse complement.
GCAGACCACAAAATCTCTTTTAAGTCAGGTGCTGTTTTCATCAGATTTTAAGATAAAGTTGTCATGCTGCAGACCCATTGTGGGTACACAGGGGGCGTCAAGAGAACGTGAGAAGGTTTCACTTGTCATCACGCTATATCTCCCAGTTGTGTTGTGAGGAAAATAGTCACTTGCTGTATGGGAAATAGTGGTCCACAGATTGTAAACACCCCCACTTCACAAAATTTCCATCATGGTTTCTGTGGTTATTGAATGCATAAGTCTAAGTTTGATTTCTCTAAAGACAGACATGCAGATAGACACTGCATTTCAAACCCTGAAACCTAACCCCACTTCTTATGCAGAGAAAAGTGGTGACTGTGTGGAACCAAGACAGTAGTATCTGCACGACACCTCAATTGAGGCTGAATTGTTTTTGTTTTTTTTAAGTCACCCATTTGACAAAATGGGCAAGAGGATTACAATTTTTTCAACATTTCCAATTTTGCTTTTTTTGGCTAAAATAACTATAAAGAACATAAATAATAAAGAACTTTCATTTGTTTTTAAGTGTTTATTCCACACCAGTCCAGAAAAAACTAATTCACACATCAACATACCAAAACAGCAGACAACACAGAAAACAACAGCACCTGGCCTTTAAGTTTTAACACTGTCAACTGCAGCTTTGTTTAGACTGGAAAAAGTTATCACCCGATTTCAGCTCACTGAAATAGTGTGCACAATACCTGTTATCAACATCAGCATGTTAGCAGTAAATTGGAATCACTTTTGTTGTTTTCTGACTTTTCTTGGTTGCTTCTGTGTTTTTTTTCCCAACATAAAAGCTGTAATCAAAGCCTTGTATAAGACATGCGTAAGACATTGCACTTTGTAATGATAATGATATTCCATTGTACTTTCATAGAACAATATATTATCCCCTTGATAATGTCCTCATTTAAAGAATTCATTGATCTCATTTATCCTTACCACAATCCAGTGGAGCACTCTGAGGTCGTTTTGCCACATATGAGCTGTGACCGATCAGATTCACTATGCTAGTGTAATGACATCGCTCATCCCATGCCCTTGAGCTACTGCAGCTGACTTGTGAAAGCCAAATGAGATTTTTCTCATGCCTCCTGAAATACATTTCCCTCCACTGTGACCCAAATCTGATAACATTGTTGAGGCAAATGTGTGTCAAACCCTTCAAGAATCAAAATAGAAATAGCTTAGTGGACAACATTTTGGTTTATTGTTTATCTGTCCACAAGGATATAGCCCTGCAAATTGGTTTCAGTATATTAATACAGATTGTATTTTATGACACAAAAACTTCAAAATGTATTCATTTACAAACTGTAAAGGTTAATTGGCCACAAGTCTTATTCTGTTATTGTAATGCGAATACGATAGCATACAGTAACTGTGTCTAGGGTGGTAATGCACAGTGGACGGTAATACTTGAGTGCTTTGCTGCTTGAGGGCCATTACAGCCCCATGCTCTTTGAGGTGGAAAAGCAGTGATCAACAGAAATGAAATGCCTGTATGGTCATCGGAGAGCGCCGATCAATCTGGGACAAAGTAATGAACACTGCTAGAGCTGCCTGACAGAGGGGTGATGAGATACTGTGCGCCATGGCTAGACTCCAAGGCCCCACCAACAAACAAGGAGACTACTTTGAAAGTGGTCATGACAGAGTGGGCAGATGCATATCTTCATGTTTTTAAAAATTGAAGAGCTTCTTGACCTTGGCCGTGATGAACTGTCTGCCAGCCGCCTCTGCATGGTAATCCAGTTTGTTTGCCATCCGAGCATCTAGCTGGATCTGCTGAGGTTTTCGTGGGACGGGGAAATTGTGATTATAAATCCTTGGCAAACGGTGAGGATCAAAACGACATAAGAAATCCAAAGATATTATTTTGATGGTACTATGAGGCCATGTCTGATTGGAGTTTGATGTAGTACAAAGTCAAGTGATATGTCATGCTTTTCAAAACCCTTCTCTCTAATCTGTAAAGCATTTTCTTCACGAGGTCAAGAATGATTGACTGCTGTCTGCACATGTGTGTATGCAGGCGGGAGCTCTGTACAGTTCAGTCAAATCACAACAATATAAACAACAGGGGAATGAATGATAGAGGTACACTCTGCAGGTAGATGAGCTTTCTTGTTGCTTCTGCCATGATAGCAGTAATCCCACATAAGCGTTCGCTGCGACTTCTGTCTTTTTAACAAATGGGGAAAGGGGAAAGTGACGTACGCCGTAAAGTAGTCAGCACATTTGTAGTTTGGGGTTCCTACCATCCACCTTGAAGCTGTATAGTGCCAGTGAAGGCGATACAGACCCCCTCAGGCCATGACAGAGGTGTCACATTACAGATTTGTTTGTCAACTCTCACATTTTGGGGGCTGGAAGGCAAGCCAAACACAAATATATGTTAAAGAGTCGTCAAAAAGTGATATTTCCATATATGCCCCCTCTAATGGTTTCCACTCATCCTAAAATGCAGATTGTGGACGCAAATGTGTTTGCATTCATACTACAACTCTGGTATATGTACAGTACATGACGTGTTCCCTGCAGGTGACCATTTAACATAACATAACAAGAGAAAATCAAGGATGGGAAATAAACAGCACATACCAACCAAGGTTCCCCTTGCTCTCCTATTCTGGCCTATGTGCAGTCTGTACCCTCACAGTGTTGGATAGCCTGCATGGTACTGTACACCGATTTTCAATGTCACATAGTTTTATATAAGGGTGCATAAAAATAATAACGCTTAAACAGAGCATGAAACCATTGGAGTAAAAAAAAAAAAACTACCTCTAATGAAATGTCAGGTAGGGCTTATTTGAAAAAATGAATGTGGCTGTATTAACAGAGCGATTAATGAGTAGTTGCTCATAAACATGCACATGCACACCTGAAATTGACTATTTTGGTTGCTTGACTTGGCGCTATGGATGCAGGAGATATTCATATGTTCAAAGAAAATCTGAAAAAACCTAACCTGGTATTGAATTCCAATTGAATATAGATAATGCACATCAGCTCTTTGTATACAGTGTGTTGTGTGTGGATGGATGTAGCTGAGTTGTTCTGGTGTTGCAGGGGTCTGTTGAGCACTCTACTGTATCGACCCCTTGTTTTCAGCTAATAGATTCAGTAAAAACCTGCTAGGGCTGTGAAAGGTGTTAGTGTTATATGGGGTTGAGTCGCTGTTGGTGACTGGGAACAGTTAGTCACCCATGCAGGTGTTGCTGGGTTGTTGTCCACAGGCGCCCACAACAACATCCTAACCCTGTCCATGTCCTGATTCCTCTGTTCAATCATTAATCTTTATCAAATATACAGTATACATTGTCATTACCAGTATATAATGCCATGAGAATTGCATCAGCTGTTGTTCATTCTGCTGTTGCTAACATGCTACATAGTTTGACTCTACAGTTAAATTTACACAGAAAACAGCACATTGTGTTATTATGAATTTAAATTGTGACACTCTAGAGGTAAGTATCAAAGGGAGTTTTGGTGGTGATAAAAAAACACCCTGTTGCTAGGATCCTGCTGTCTTCTCAAAGTAATAAGGAATTTTTGCAGCCTGGATTTCTTTTTCCAGTTGTGTCTATTTCAACAAAAAAAAGACCACAATGTGTAAGATGTTAAAAGGTAGCACAGTATCACTAATTTATGGCATACCCGCAAGCAAGAGAAAGTGCAACCCTTGCAACTTATTTTTAGCAGTGCTAATGTGGGTCCACCACTTTTTTTTTCCAATCTGCAATATCTCAGCTATGGGCTGAACAGAGATCTGAGAGGTCTAGTGAGAATGTTCTCTTGGCCCTGTAATATTGTATGTAATATTGTTTTGCATGCCACAGCCTCACTGAATATTGTTTGTGACCATGTGTTTTCAGCAGTTTACCCTCCAATGTAACCTCTTTGATTGCTTTAGAGTTTAAAATTGGCACAAAAAAAAGAAGAAACAAACAAACTACATTTTTGTAAAATTACTATTAACAAAAATAATAATCTTACGGTCATTTCCAGCTCTCTTGGGAGTCCTCTGGTGACAACAAAGACCCTATGACGACAAATGGTATACCTTTGCCTCAGGGGGACTGTGTGGTACTGTATGCACATTACTAACTATAAAAAAATATGGCTTGTGAAGCTAGCATGCTTCACAAGCTATGTTTTATTTTTGATTATTATTAAAAATATATTAAAAAGTGGATAAGTGCATAATGCAACAGCATATGTGGCTTACTGTACCTGTCAAATTATTTTAATGTATGATGCTGCAGTATAACTCTCCACTATTATTACATTTTAATGTGACTAAAGCTTATTTCTGCTTTGAAATTCTCCACCCAGCGCTCATGCAAAAGTAAGTGCACAGAGCACCATGTATAGTTTAGTAGACCTATGTAGTTAAAGCAACAGAAAATAGCTAGTTTTGACTTAAATTGTCCACAGTCAGTGAGTAAACAGAATTGCTCAGCCTTGATCAGCAGAAGCGTCAGTGGGCACATCTTCAAACACAATGTTATGTATGCGCACCTTAAATTGCTCCTCCTACACTCACACACACACACACGCTCCTTTACCATAGTTGCCACTAACACACGCGTACTGTATAAAGTAATTAGTAGTAAATATCCGTTGGTCTTGACAGAACACACAATGTGAAAGTAAGCCGTGTGTTGTGTGCTCCACTGGTGCTGCAGACCTAAACAAAGACACGCTGGCTTTAAGCGCTCAGTATCTAACAGTTACGGTCTTAAACCCAGGAGGTTTAATGTGCTTGTACAACTGTTTGAATGCTTTGCACTGTGAGTTTTTTGTGTGTGCTTGTGAGGCGTCATTACAGCAATCATGACAAGTTCCCCAGTGCTTCTGCAAAGATAGATGGCCCTTTGTGTGTAATATTTGATGGACCACCAGTGCCCTCTGTCAGCCTCAACCAGGATTTCACCTCATCTCATTTGCTTTCTTCTGTAGGTTGATTTGGCTTCTAAGTACTTTTGTAGAGGAATTTTCTATGCATGTACATATATCTGTATACAGATCTCTCAAATCTCTGTTTTTGGCTTACAAGTGGAACCTAATAATAATATTGGACTCTCCTAATCATTTGCCAATGCAGTAAAATGACTGAAAATGCAATGAGACAATGACTGACTCATGCTGTTGTTTGAGTTTGGATTATAGGAGGGCTTTTCACATCCATGCCTGAGTTTGCACAGTGTGTCTAATATATTCTGTAGGTGAAACTAGATTTTCTATAAATACTGCGCTAGACGCCATGTTTCTCAGTCTACAGTTACAGTCTGTTAACCTTTGGTGGGCGTCACAGAAACCACACCTAACTGAAAATCTTTCATCTTTAATTATGCTGTTAATATTCACTGTAGAGTAGATGTTCGATTGAGACAACTCTAACTTTTTTGTGTTATGTTGAAAATTGGCCACTTGTAGAATCATGTAAGTTACAATACAGTGGATTAATTTGCATTTATGTCAAGTTACTACAGACTTGTGCAGAAACCAAAGCCGTGGGTTTATAGACAATGGGCTCATTTTGAGGTGAGAGGGTCCTGAGGCAGCTACATGTAGTGCTTACATTTGTGTGTGAAACTGAAAATTGATTGTGGGAAAGAAAATAAGCACCTCGCTTCATACTTGGTGATATCCATCTATACTGCTACGCTGAAGACATTTCGGCATGCAACTTTGCCATGTGTTATCTTTTCTATCCATGTAAGAAATGGCTACGTGTGTGAGCTGAGTGATATACACAGTAACACATACTGTATGTGAGCTGCAGTGCATGTCACTCAGTGCCATAGCCTCCCTTTTGACCAAAGCTAATAAAACTGTCACCCATGATGTGCTACTTCTGAATAAAAAAACAGACATAAAACCAGCCCCACATTGTAAAGACCATAATATAAGTGTCATGTTGTGTTGCTGGAATGAAGGGAAAAGGCAGCATCTTTTATCAAGGTTAGTCTACAGTATGAGTATGAGTTGTAGCACTGCTTTTCTTTCTTTCTTTTTTTCGTGGTTAAAGAATGTTGTCAATTAGTGAAAAACATAACACTAGACAGTACTATACATTTCAAAAACATGCTGTCTGTAGATGATCAGATTATCAGTGGTGACACTAATGATGGGAGCTTTTTTCCCTTGAGTTGTTCAGTTTAGACTCCTACTCAAATGTGTATTTCACCACTCTAATAAAGTAAGAAATTGGTTTTAAGGATGAAGACTGTTTTCTGCTTCGTCTCACTTGAGGGACTGTTGGATTAGCTCTGTCGCACGTGAATGCTATAGGTCCATGTCCTGCAACTAAACAAGCACCAAGTCATCTCTCTGTTGTTTTGTGTAAGAATTCAGAGAAATGCAACATGCTAATAACTAATAGAGTTCAGAACATGGATTAGAGGGGCCAATTTAGGAAGTAAAGTTACTACACAGTGGCCAATTTGGGTTATTTAGATTTCCATGTTGAGCTGTTGTCACTTAATTTGTTTAAGTTATATCTAGCATTGAACACATTAAAATGTAAATAATATGAAACTTATGAAAGATGTTATCTGACATCTTCAGCTCTGTTCCCCTTTCCTGAAAGTGCTAGTTCAGTTGTACAGTAAAACTACATAATACCACCATTTGTCCACAGGGGGGAGCTGCAGGAGAAGGGAGGTGATCTATAGCAATGAGTGGACCACTTGACATCACACACTGGGAATAAGAACACATGGAAATAGCAGTGATGGGAACAATGGGTGAGTTCTTAAGGTTCAGGTGAGTAGACCCGGTACAAACAATGACACTAACAATGCTGCATCTGGCAACACTGCACTTCTGCACTGCTTCTTGAAATAGTTCTGTCTCTGCTGCTGCTATGTCTCACTTCACTGCTCGTTTCTTTTGCTGCTGGTGCAAAAAATGTCATGACCACCACCACTATGACTATTGCAGCTATTACTACTTTTACTAAAGAAAAGTACAAACACAAAAATGTAAAAAGACTTTCTTGAATAAATACTTGCTATTGTTAATACTGTTGCATCAAGGCAAAGGCAGAAATGTATTGTTTACATCTAGTTTTAACTACAACTGCTACTTTCACTGCTTGTGATCATGACCACTCCAGAGAGTCAAAGCATGAATCTTGAGTGAATGTGAGATGAATAATGGATAGGAATGAGGACAAAAATACTGCCCTCCTCCAAGAATTGGGATTCATTTTTAAGACTTCTTAAATCTATAGAGTTTGTGTTATAAATATTGTGGGGCTTCGGGCTTTACATCTTTTAGCTTTCAACAGTTAATTTAATAGATGATTCACAACTTCTGGGTCCCAACTAGACACGACTTTAGTGTTACATCAGGATTCATTTTTAGCGGTGATGTTTTTTAAATGGTTTTAATATAAAATTGTACACTTTGTGTAAAAGTATTATCTGAAAAGTAAGTCATAACTTAAGCCATCAAATAAAAGCTGTGTAGGAGATTTTTTTTTTCTTTGAATAGTAGAGTAGAATTGTACAACACCATGAAGAGTAAATAGCATTGTAAATTATACCCTCTTCTAACTGAAATTAAATACAGCACAGCTAATTTTCTGTGTACATTCCACCTCTCAGTACTGCAATAATGACTAAAATTATTTCACTGCTGGTCAAATAAGTAAAAGGTCAGATCAGATCCGTCCAAAATGAGTTGTGGCCATTGTATCTTCCTGCAAAAAGGTAAAGTCAGCCAGTCATCTAGGTTTGTGTCACTTTACCACAAAGGAATACATTCCTTAATACTCTACACTTAATAAAGCACATTCCTCCTTGTTGTAGAGGAATTTCACAGAGGCAAATTTAAAGTAGACTGTGCAAATTTATAAATAACCCTTATGATTTTGCTGGTCATCAAGGTGGCCACGTCCACGTCATGTCGCAGATTTCTCATTCCCCACCTTGTTTGATTGAGAGTATCATGAGATGATTTCTCATGAATGAACAGGCAATATGAATAATTTGCTCATATCCTTCAAGTGGCAGCTCTATATCGCGCACTAGGCTGATTTTACACGCCCACCTTCATATCATTAATGTGGCAACTTGTCCAATCAGACTTGAGTATGCAATGCAATGTAAGTTAGCCCAGTAAGGAGTGACAGCCTGCGCTGAGATCAGCTGTTGCAGAGTCTGAGGAGCAGGGCCGGCCCTAGGATTTTGATGGCCCTAAACAAGATTTTGTTTGTGACCCCCAAAACACTCCAAGTGTTAAATGAACAGACACACACAGACATGTTTATGTGTTAAAGCTCTGAGGTCTGCCATTTTCTAGACTTTTACTTACTTTCTCTTTTGAAGGTATTTGCAGATGTAACAATACCCAAGTATGCCCATTTTTGTCCTAGATCACTGTATACAGAAATAATTTAGAAATTTGAAGTCCACCTTTTGAAAATGATCAAATCCCTTGTGAAAACACACCTTCAGTCATAACGATTAACTTTTTTTGTTTTCGTTTTTGTGTTTGAAATAGTTTTACCAAATTTTTGTCATCCTGTTTTCACCAAATGCCTCAAATGTGAGATAAAAGAGGCTAAATATTGACCTGACCAGCTAAATTTTAAAAGAAAATACAGGCTGCACTTAAATATAAGCCGCAGGGTTTCATGTTGTAACTACATATCACATCACATGATGTAGATATTTACACAGAAAGACAGTAGGGAACTGTGCAAGTTCCACTGTTTTGGTTACGCTTCTCTCGCCCATGCACATTTGTTGACAACGAAGCCGGAGAAAAGTCAATAATTCGAGCGACTGGATAACGTTACATGACATATACAATGTTACGGTGTATGTGTTTTTGTTGTCTTAACCGTCTTTAACACAAGAATACAGGTTACGGAGCACGTCTGTGTGCAGAGACGAGTGCTGGGACAGCGGGGCGGGGAAAGAAATAACACCTTATCGACCACAAAGTGCGGTACACAGAAAACACACAAAATGTAGCCTACACTATTTAGATAATGTGTACTGTGTTGTCACTGTATCTGTACTGTTTGAAAGGTGAAGAAAGAGTGTGAAGAGCTCAACAGGTTTGTACGGTACAGTATAGAGCTGGAGCTGAACTGAAGTCTCAACTCTCATCTGTTTTTCATAAGCCTCATCAGATGAGTCAAAACTTTCAGCCTCTGAAGAACCGTCCACTCGTCTACTACTCGCCTATATACTACAGTTTAAAATAATAATAATAACAGTATAATAAAATTCCTGAAATTATTGCTTTTTAATCTTGGTGTGCCACCCCAAGAATTTAAGTGGCCCCACCTGGCCACCCCTATGAAAAATTTCTACAGGCGCCTCTGAGATTGTGGTGAGAATATTTGATTGACACTCTGTAGATGGGTTATTTCATCAGTGGCCACTGTAGCAACAATAAAACTATAAGGTTATCACACTCAGAAAGATAAAATCTGTATAAACAGAATTAAAAAAAAAACGACAAGTGATATTTTTGTTTACAGCAAGATAAGACAATATAGATAAAATAATGAATCTTCTGTTATGATGTGTGGGGTAACGTGCGTAGTCGACATAAAAGACACTTACTATTTCTACTCAATTTTATTAATTTTATTTTGTTTTACTTGATTTTATTCAGATATTTATATTCACTACATCACCCTTTTCTGCTTCGTCAACATTAGCAGATTCTGCAAGCTGACAAAGAAAATAATACATGCCCAAACACTGTTTCTGCTGTGATATTGTTCACAATGTTATGCATTTAAAACCTTTGCAAAGTCAGGTGTAAAGTGCATGTGATGACTGTTGTTTTGTTTAGTTTCTTCTGAGACATTTTCTGTTAATGACCACCAGAGATGCGTTGTCATCTCAGTAAAGCATGCAATGACATTTACGTCCTTTAAGGTGTGAAAAAAAAATAAAACAATGAATCTGTTAATTATAGCCACGCCACAGAATAAAAGATCATACAGTGCTTATTTTTTGTACAGTATGATTTCTTAGCTTATGAGTCTGTGGTAGGTGGTGTTATCAGGGAGGAAATGCTGTGTTTGCACTGTGATCTTGGTGATGTGAGGAAGTTGCTCTGTTCTTCTCCTTCTATTTATATTATCCACTATTTCTCAAAAAAAAGCAAAGATCAGATTATACTGAAAAAGTAATGATGGTTAATACAATTCTGTGAAACCAAGCTTTGTCTTTTTCCACTTTTACCACCCCATTAATCATGTCTCCCATTCCCAACATACAGATTTATCTTGTAACATCTTCCAGGGAATCTGACTGTTAACATTGGAGTAAATCATGACATGTAATGCGGTTAAAACTACCAGCTATACAACAGTTCAACATGACACATGTTGGTGCATCAGTGTGCAGTAAACAGTCTAGTAATAGTGTAGTGTATAATAACTGTGACTGGCTATGTATCAATCGCAAGGGTCATTTTAGTACAATAATACTGTAGGAATACAAGAATACAAAAATACTTCTGTGTCTTTATTTAAATGTGATTTTGAATGAAGGACTTTTAACTGAAATCAGTGTGAAGTAAATGATCTGAGTAACTCAAACTAGTTGATAGTTTGCATCTTTACTTTGTTAATGATATGAGTCCCTGGACAAGCTCACTGGTCCATTATCATCACCTTGTGCGACCTTTGAAATGAAACATAGCAGTTCTGAGAATGAAGTATTCCAAACCTTAACCAAACGTAGCACATTGTGGATAAGGAGAGAATTAGGCTGTGCATCTAGTTAGTTTCTGCTGATTTGTAGTGGAAATGGTTGCTTCCTGAAAGAAACCTTGTACTGAACACTTCTTCTGGTGGGGTGGTGGTACCACTTCCACGTTCTTTGATAAGATAAAACTTTGTCACTTTGCAAGCCAACAAAGACTGCTTTACCATGATATTATTTCCAAAGCAAAACCACTGCTACATCTGCTTCTCACACTGCAGCTAGCCTATTAATATCACCACAACATTACAGTTGCTTTGCGCGCATTATGGACTAAAGTTGACCATGATGCCAGATATTGTGATGCTTTCATTCACATGATCTTTGTCACCTTGATGTTCTGTCTGGAGTCCCCGAGAGCCCTGCCCTCCTGTAACGGTAAAAAAAAAAAAAAAGTGTTGTGCCAGTACGTTAAGAGAAACATCATGGTTTAGATTAAAGTAAACACTTTATAGGTTAGATGAACTTTGTGGTAACAGTAATAAACTTGCCGTTGAACTTATTCAACAGAGAAACAATCTTGTAAATGAAAGTCCAGTGTTCTACTGTTTCTACTCTGTCATATCTGACTTCTTCCTTCTCTCCTGTCAAAAATATTGCAGACGTCACTTAACAATTAAATGTAACTGGGTTGTGACAAACTGCACTTTTTTAAAATGTTACAGTAGATTTTTCTCACCTTTCTATGTTTCTTAGTTAAGGATTACCCTCTGTCCCAATAGAGTAATTCCCTTGTGTGTCACTATGGTTAAAGAGCTGAAACAAACAAACTGAAGATGTTGTATATCAAACAATGAGCACTGATATGGTAATACAACAGAGGGATCGTTTTGCTCTGGCTACACAATAATGTTCACATTTTCACGTTTTCTGCACTTGCATGTGTCCACGTCATGTGGGGAAACCGCGGCCTTACAAAATAGAGTCTCGTACCAGATGTGTTAAAAAGAATTTCCATTGCTGTAGTCTCTTCAGTTTTACATTTACCTTTCTGTCTTGAAAGTGTGCTAAGGAAGTGTCACATTGTTCTGTCGGCTGGTGTACATGCTCTGATGTTCACCTATACCTAACACAGCCAACCAAATGTAGAGCGTATAGGCCCAGTACTTTTTCTGCTATGTAAGATGTAGAGTATAAGCCTTCGTCTCTACCTGTGAACTCGTCTTGGTTGGTTTTAGTTTTATTTTCACACCTATAAACACCCTGTGTTTCATTATTCTTACACATATTTCATAATGTCACGGACTGGCTGACCTCAAAGCCTAATAAACTCTGTATATGCTGCACTGCAAGTCACTGTAGCATTTTAAAGTTTGAATTGTTTTCAGTAATTGACTTAAATGACTTAAATGACAAAGCTACAGTTCAGAAATAAAATCTAAACTAAAGGTGCAGCATATGCAACATGAGTTCACTGGTTTCTGTCAAATCCAGTCATAGTGAATGTTATTGTCTGTGGGGCCTGCCCCAGAATGTGAAACGCATTGGGTTTGACTGAAGAAAACTGCTGTTGCAGTACTGTAATGCAATATTTGTTGTAATATTACAACAGTGTAGCCTTATGTGATGCACAACTGCAACTTTTTTCTACATAATTACATAAAATATCACTATGGATGAGTATTGTAATCACAAGTCTAATCTAGCTGACTCAGTGTGTGGCACCTTTAACTCATCACAGTCATAGTATGTTGATGTATCTGCTTATTAGCTCATAAGAAGTTTTAGATAAGAAGATGCCACAGATGAAGTTAGGACAGTGGTAGGACTTTTTCACCGCAAGAAACTTTCAACTGATTTAAACTCCGATTTGATAAAGGTACCCTCAGGGGAACTTGAGAGGGTTCTCCACCCGGAATCGAGGTAACCCTTCTTTGAAAAACAATGGTTCAGGACATTTCACCAGAAACAAAGCTGAAAAATGTAAATAAATCGTGGCCATGTTCAAAAGCAAATTTTGCCACATGTATTGTTATTGTATTGCTATGGAGAGTGGCTATTCTTGTAACTGTAGCCCTGAGAGGACAACACACAGATGTACACAATCATCTGGCTTATTAAGAAACATAATAATTAATAAACCAACAAGTCCTCCAACTTTACAATATTGAGTCAACTTTCCAACCTTCTGATATAACCCATAAGACTTTCTCCTGCAATTATGCCCCTACAGCAGCATGCATATCATGGTTTCCATTATAAACACCTAACTGTACTGAGAGCAGCATCACACTGGTTGATTATGACATTATAGGCACTAGAGGTACTTGGTTATGTTTAGGGAAAGAGCATGGTTTGGGATTGGCTTGTGTCCACTGGAAACACTGTAATTTGTTGTAGGACTGAATCTGTTGCGTGCCTGTGTATTTGCATGTATTGTGGGGGCGCTGCTCATGTGGCGACCAGCAGCAGGTTCCTTTGACTTTTATATTTTTGCAGTGCATGTGCTGTCAAATTCAAGATGTTTTTTTTTTTTTTTTTTTTTTTTAATTTGTAGTGTGTTGGGCTCTCTGGGCCACCATATCTAATAAGTAATAAGTCATGGTGCGTTCTTAAAAATACAAAATGACCCAGTGTTATTCTAAGAATAGACTATATAGCCTACTGTATATAGATATTCCTCAAATTACTGCAATCTAAGCGAGTAGCCTGAATAAATAAAATAATGATATAGCTGCAGGATGTATAAATAATGCACGTAATGCTTTATGTCCTTGAGTCCATTGTAATTATCTTAATACTTAAAGTTATGGCACTTCTGTTTGGTCGCCCGTTGTAACCTGCTACAGCCTCGGAGATAAGAGGCCCTAACCTAATCGATTGCCGAGCAGAGAGGGAGACTGGGTCCACACTCTGTGATCCGTTTCTCTGTGTCAGACCAACTTCCCAGAATAGCAACTCGGCTGGGTTGTCTGCGCTCTGCTCTGCGCTGCTCCGGAGGAGATGGAGGAGGAAGTCAGTGGTGGATCTAATAACAACTGTTGCTTTTGTTGCCGCTGCGGAACCAAACTACCGTTCAGTCCGCGCTGCATGGCGCATGTCGCGCTACAATGAAGTCTATTCCAAGCCGAGACAGTCAGTCTGGATCAATGTGCAAGTTCATGGGGATTCATAAACTCCAACGGGTTTAAGGTAAATGATAAAAGAGAGCGCAAGAGACATAAGTGCATGAATCGGTTTCCTGTATTAACTAACCATAATGTTGCCGCTATCTTATGGCTATTGGACATAATTCGACTATCAATAGGCTACCGCCGCTTCAGACCTGCTAGAGGCGCATGTCTGCAGCAGAGGCAGACAAGGAGCGTCTGTCTGATGAATGGAAAGCCAGACGGGCTCTGCTGTAGACTGCGGTGATCGGGTAACCTGTTGAATTGTAGCTGTCAGTCAACGTCAAGCCACGCAGGCAACGAAGCCAGCCAAAAAAAAACACAGACACACACATACACACCACGAGAAAAACAGCGCGCGTTGCCACATTATCAACAAAACTAGCTTTTGCGTTTTCTTTTCTTTTTCCCCCCTCAATAAGCAGCTGGTGGTTATTTCCAGAGATGCTCTGTTGCCTGCCAGGTAAACGCTCCCTGTCCTCCTCACTGTCTCATCTGTCCGCACATCTGCAGAATAGAGTTCTCCCACCTCTGTGCTGCTATTAATCCGGCAACCTAAAGTCACGCTGTACACAGACTAGGAAGTGGTGTCAAAGGTGTCAGGCCTGTCAAATGAGATAATAAAAAAAAGGGGGTGAAGCATTTTAATGTTTAATTTCTGATGGGAAAAGTCATTTTTTAGTCTTGCGCTGGCTGTAATGCCTGCTAAAAGGAGGTACTGGCTGTGCACCATGTTACCCACCGTTTAATGTGCCACTACATCACGTTGTCCCCCCTTTTCCGCAGCAGCACTTTACAGCGCGCGAGAGTCTGCCGGTAGGACCTTGAGTCACATCTCCACAATAGCTTTTCAACATCGCCTGCCCACGGATTTCCAGTCCTTTGGTTTTTGAAAATAGCTTGGCTGCTCCCTGCCACTATGGCTAATTCCTCAGGAACCGGTGGATCCAGTTTGATCCATCCCTCTCTTTCTTTCCCTTACCAACTTGTCGAGTCTTCCCCCTCCTCGTTGTTCCTACTGTAAGACAGAGAGAGAGAAAAAAAAAAGTTCACCGTGAACGGCAGGGCTAGTCGGTGTGAGTGACTTCTGCTGAAATGTCGCAAGTTTGAATCAAGCGTGTGGCGAGCTCGGTGGGTCGAATGTAGAGTGGAAAACTCGACGGGAAGCGCGCAGACGAGGCTTTTACGCAGCAGCCACCTGTAGGATTCTTTAAATGCGCTCCTCCTAAACTTTCCTCTGCTTCTCTGTACTTTTCTCCGATGACTTTTGGCATGACTGTCACGTTCTTGTCATTGGACTGTTGTCGAAACCTGTTGATCTTTAAGCTTCTTTTTTGTCTTTTATAACGCAAGATCATTGGATGAAATTGGTCATTTTACCCTTTTTTTGTTTCTTTAAAGGGAGGTGGAGACAGCATACCACCCCCTCCCTCCGTCCTTGACTGAAATTACCAACTAATTTTGCACAGAGGAGACACTCGAAGGTAATTATCTGAATCAAACTTTTGTTCTATGTATTGCATTTTACTGTGCTGTTTTGCTTCCATGTTTCACTTTTAATTGTAGCTGCTGAGTAGTGTACTATAGCAGAAGTGCAGCTTCAAACTTATGCTTTTCCAACTTGCTGTGACTGTAAAGTGGCCAAGGGTTTCCTCCATGATGTAGCTGCTGAGTGAGGCTCATTTAAGAAAAGTGCTACTAGTTGTGATATTATGATGACCTTTGCTTTACAGTAAACTGGTATTAGGAGATATAAATACTGATGTGAGACATTCTGCATTTGCCATGCAGATGTTTTCATTTAATGGAGAACGAGCTGGGTTTTCTTGTTCGTCAAGGAAGCCTGAATTTAAGCTGTGGCAGCACAATATAAATTTGTTAAGTAATTTAACTCAATATACACAAACTTTAAAAGCTATGAAAAATAAACAAACTTGTAATTCCAACATTTCCAAAATTCATTAATCATAACATGCTATAAGATCTTCTACACACAATAACAGTGCTGTGAGGGGTTAAAATAAACCCACGTTTTAAGTTAGTAAGTAAGACTGAAAGCCTGTAAGTAATAAATGTCATATTTACAAATTCAAAGGTGACCATTTGCTGTGGTGTGTGGTCAGTCTAATTCCAGTTCGAAAGCTACAGTCGAAGTGTAGCTCACTGAAATGTCCGTGTTTTTTAATTTTCAAAATTTTAAGCCAAACATTTGTTGTCCTGTCACTGTTGGGAGTTTGTGCAGTTGTATTTTTGTCTTTTGCCCTTTTTGAATGGGGGCACTTGATCGTATAATTTTGGCCTCAAACAAGCCTTGATCTCGTATTGCCATAATATCATAGAATGCCGATAACTGTCAGAAAACCCCAACTATAATCTAACTTTGACTGTGACAAGAATGTATTTTCTGTAGAAAACAAGAAACCAAAACTTGGCCGTTGACACGTTTAAAATAGTTTAGTGTAGTGTGCTAAATATATAAACGAGACTACTCTAACAAGACGATAGCACAAACCATAGGCTCTGTAATACAGCTCTGTACACTGGCATTCATGCATCTGGGGCTGGTAAGCATTTGTAAATTTGGGTAATGTTGTGATTTTACAGTAATTACTAGTTTTCTGGCTCTCTAGTATTTGCATGAATACTTGATGAAGGTGGATCCTGAATGTTGGTGCATATCATGACATAGCTCAGGCTGCACAGCTTTTGTTAAAACTAAATAAATCAGTAATAAAGCCTTGCATTTGTGCAAAAAGCTCTTGTGTAACATTGACTTAAAATTACAGTGATATTTGGTCTTGTTCCCTGCAGCACTCCCAAAGCACTTGAAATGGAGGCTCCCGATGGCTATTGTGCTAGTAAG
Organism: Decapterus maruadsi; assembly: GCA_030347415.2. Lineage (NCBI taxonomy): Eukaryota > Metazoa > Chordata > Actinopteri > Carangiformes > Carangidae > Decapterus > Decapterus maruadsi. Next base: position 11,934,504 of record CM064902.1, on the reverse strand, counting down.
TCCTCATACTGTTCACACACATTATTATCAGTGCACACTAATAGTCACTGCCCCACACTTTATAACAGTTTATACAAATTATCAAGATGGGTGTCTGTGTTTTGTGGTACTGATGATGACAACGATGATGACTGCATCAGTATTCTATTATGCAATTGTGGCTTTGATGTTATTCATCTCTTTTGACGATGACATTGTTTCCACCTCTTTCACATAATGTTGATACAAAAAAAAAAATCGCAATCACAACAGTGTAAACATTTAAGGGATTTTCCCCCAGTGCAGCCCTTTTCCTGTTCAGCCCTTAAAGGTATAGAAAACGATGCATTAGCGACATCCTGTTGAAAGCAGCAGATACTGGATATGCACTTTGTGGTGCTCCATTGCCCTTTGTTGGTTTCCTTTGGGCAGGTCTCTTCAATATCTTGCCTGCCCTCCTTATATTTTGCCTTGGTAAGCATATCTAAAAACGGATGCTATGTTGTTGATGACACCATTCGGGACTTTTAGGTCTCCATTGGGGGTTTGTGCTTATAGGAACACTTGGCAGGCGGGGTAGGGGTGGTGGCGGAAGAAGAAATGGAAGCTCTTCCCCTCCTTGTCTGTCCGTGGGTCGCTTCTGAAATGATGGTTTTGGAACAAGCGTGGACCTGGACTGTTGTTCCATTAGAATGAAACTGCAGAAAACACTACTTTTTGCGGAGTCCGACCATTTTTGTCCTAATTTGCTCCGATGTATTTTAAAAGGCTTGACACATTAGGAAGTCGATTGTTACAGCATATTTAGGTCAAATATTGTACTTGTGACACATCATAATCTTGCACATGCATCACTACACTCTCCTACACAACACTCTATTCCACTTAAACCAACCGCCCGCCTCACATGCAAACATATTCCTCTATATGCCATCACCGAACACAAATATACTTTCTCCTATGCATAATCACAGCACTGTACAACAGTTGTGTTCTATATTGAGCAAATCCACAATGTTATATTTACGTCGGAAACACTATAGTGTTCCGTGTGTCAAAGGCAAAAAACAAAATGATGTTTCACCTATTAATTTGGCATGAGATGATTTAAAATCAATGCATAGACAAGAGAAGGAGCCAAATCACAAGTTCAAAAGACACAACTTGAAAAAGATGCATCAAAACTCAAATCGGGGCGTCATTTAGCGCCTCATGTGCATATTCATCTGATATAGTCCTCACCGCAGCGCAGCGGCCCCGGTTCAATTCCACTGGTGACCCTTTGCTGAATGTCATTCCCCTCTCTCTCCGCTTCATCAATTTCCTGTCTCTCTGCAGCTATTCTATTGATGTCACTATCGCTGTTCTATCGATTAAAGGCATAAAATCCCCCCAAAAAACAAACAAACAAACAAACAAACAAAACTTGTATTTTGAGTGATCTAGAAACACATGTGAAGCCATCATTCATAGAATAGAATAGAGTAGAATAGAATAGATCTTTATTTTCTACCGGGGTAAATAAGTGTCTTTGGCTCACCAACACAGTTGTCTTCTGTGTCCATGAGCATTAATTACACTAAAAACTAAAACCACAATAAAAACACAGTTTTCTCATCAAACCTTTTAAAAAAGTTGGTTTTGATGAAGTAAATTACTTTTGGCATAGCTTTGTAGTTTAGTTACCTACTTTTCTCTGGTGGTAACTTCAGTAGTTTCACTATAGTGAGGCTTTACTCATTTTAGCAGTATGTACGTGATGACAGTTTATATAAACCGTGCTTGTGGAGTCAAAAGCCCTACAAACAGGGTGGAAAATATTTGAATTATAGCTACTGTATGCGGGAGGTCAGTGCTATTCTAATTCATATTTGGTAGATACTATTAAAGTCTATAAGAGAGCGTTACAGTGTCTGTGGCTACAGTGAATAGATATTCATATATTTGTAGTTTTAATGTGTAAAGAATATACACATGAAGAAGAAGCCAATATAAAATGACTGCTATTGGGTCTATGAAACGTAAGTGCACTATGGTTGGATATGAATTCACTGTGTAGCTCAAACATTGACAGCAGCAGGTACATGCTTTGTTGTTATGAAGGCCGTTAAATAATCGAGAATTTAAGCAGCCTTCCTGTCTAATCAACAAGCTTTACTTTCCATTTAAGGTGTTCTCACACTGTTATTCATTACTTAACCACGTGAGCTGTCTTTGTCAGTCACTCTCTCTGTCCTGCAGGTCATCGCTCTCTCTCATGAATTTGACTTTTTCATACATTCAGATCTTCTTTTCTCCTTCTTTTTCGTTTTCTCACATGGAATAACACAATCTCACGTGCACTGTCATTTCATTTCACATGCTAATTGTCACATAGACACATCATCATAGTAGTTCACAGGTAGTGTCACTTCTGAGAAATTAGATATTTTCATTCTCACTGACAGACACCTCTCTGCTTTAAAGAAAATAATGGTTTCTCATTCTTGCTGTTATACTGTTGACCAACAACATGTCAACCATTCATCCAGGATAATTATAAAGTTTTCTCATTTCTGCATGAAAAGAATTGTGTCCATTCTCCCTTGTTATTTATTATTTTGAGATTGTTAGTACAATTAAGCATAGTTTTTCAGATTGCAAAATGTCTGTAAAATAAAGAGATAAGTACATACATAAGATATGTACATACAACGCTATAAAACTACATTACTACAGCACTACATATTATAGTAAAAAATAAAGAACAATTAAATAATTTGTTAAACATTAAACTAATTAAGTAGTGTATTCCATAAATTATACTGTAGATATTACGGTCTAACCTGTGACACTGGGATTAGTAATAACCCCCAAGCAATACATTTGACATCTGTAAATACATGATGTATCGCTGATTTTACAATCTTACATAACAAGGTTTACTTTAGACCCAGACATCAAGGTCCCAGTCCAAGATGTTTAGGTGATAATTTAAAAAAATGGATAGCCTATGCTCTCTTAGTTTGCCAGATCCTACCCTCTGTTCATCATCCAGTTATCACACACTGACATTTGCCTGAAAGCAGTCAGACTCTGTTGGTGTTTTAAACAGGAAAAAGAGTTAAGTTTAATCTAGTTTGGTTTTCAGTTTTTTGCTCTAATTTGATGGCGGTGGCTTTATAGGACAAACAGGTGCAAACAACTCCCAGGTTACACAGAAATCTAGTGGTAGCAGGCTGAAAATGTAAAGCATATTAAAACAAATGAGCTGCATGAGTTGGTGTATAATTTCAGTTGAGCAAAGTTTTAGGAGATCAATGAGCCTCTAAATGAAACTAATCACATTTCCTGGGCTCCTGCACAATAATCTGAGAGGAAGCACTGGGTACAGTATCATTTTAGAAACAAAAAGAGAAAAAAAAAAGTTTCTTCAAAGCCCTCAGATTGCTTCACATAGGTCTCATTTTGTAAAATGCCTTATTTAACAAATTCCATTTCCACATGCACTAGTAAGTGGTAAAGAGTGGTGTTTCTTTCAAACCATGTTTGACCCAACATGAATTGCACACTCTCTGGCAAAGAAATTACACTACAGCTAAGAGAGACCATAAAAGAAGCAGGATACAGATTTTAGTAATAGCTGTAAATTGGCAGAGACATCGGTTAGTCCTGCCTGTGAAGCCAACTATTTTATATATTAAGGTAGCATTGTAAGTATTACCTACTCTATATTAATAATTTAAAGTTTAAATGGTAATAAGAGAGTGAGAGTGTGATTGTGAAGGCTGTAGAAGAAAGGTGAGATTATGGTCCAGAGACAAGTCAAAATCATCACAAGGGAAAATGAAAGTTGTTGCTGTCCTTCCATTCTAGCTCTGCAGCATAATTCTTATGGATGAACCTTAATGAGTTATTTACTAACTTTACTATAAGCTCTTCACTGCTTTCACTTAACTCTTGAAATCCAGTCTGCACCAAAGTTAAGGTTAGCTACCTACAGAGATGGTCTGTACTGGGTTTCTCTCTTCTCAAGGTCACCCCCACAGACACAAATTTGGATGACCACAACTAGAACACACCACAACGCTCTCTGGCCTCATAATCAACAGCAGGTGCTTCTGTAATACTTGTGGAATAAGCTGGTGACATAAAACTTCTCCTTTATTCGCCAAATTCATTGAAAGTACTGTATATTTTCAGCACAACATTTTGTATCATCAAGTACAAGCATTAGTTAACCTACATACAGTATGTGCATACAGTGTATCTGATATCTGATTGTCATAAATCTGTGTCTGACGGAAGGTTTGGGGTTTGACAGGAAAAAACAGCTCCCAGACAGTGTGTATCCAGCAAACCAGAGTTGTTGCACCAGAAATAGACTCTTATCCAGTTTTACACAGTAAAATATAGGAACTGTGAAACGTGTTTTGTGTATCTTATTAACTTGAACCATAACAAGCAGGCAAATAGATATTGACCATGGATTATTTTAGTTGTTTTCTCAACCTTGCCATACCATATCATTTCTGAACCTAGATAGAATTATAATTACTTCAGCTGTTTTTTCCAATAAGTTGTAAGACCAGAAAATGAATCAACTCTTATTAGATCCCTCAGAGGATGACTACGTCTTGAAGCTATGTGTTCATTAGGCGTCAGTGATTAGAGTCAGCATTTTTATTACTCATACAAGTTTCATGTATACACATTTGTTCCTTTCCATTTGCCACGACAATTATCCCAATTTGGTGCATTACTCAAAGTACCTTTCCCCCAGCAAGTCGCGACTGTTTAATATCCTGATCTTACTGTTCATATACAGAGTTGACTCAGCAAATGCGGGGCACCAACGCAGAACTTTGATTCAATGCAAACATGTGTGTGGTATAGTGGATTTTTAATCCTATTTTAGCCGATGATGTGCCAGTCTCTTTTTTTCTCACATCAAAGTTGTGTACGTGTGTGTGGAAATGCATGTACTTCTGTACTTCAGTCATAGTGTTGTTGCATTTGAGTCGAATAATCAATAGATGATATCATTTATTCTTTCTTTTCTTCAAATTTTATTTCTCAGGATCAATGCATTATTTATGAATGACTACGCTCACACTACTCATCAATTATATTTTAATATTTGACCCATATTATTAATGTGTGAAGACATTTCTCTTCAACCTTTCATATGAAAATTAGTTGATGAATTGAAATTAACATTAAATAACACTGTGTTTAAGTCTCTAATAATAGTTTCCTATTTTAGCATTTTGAACCCAGGTAGCCAGAAATGATTATTGAGTGTAAGGTAGTCTAGTCATGGTGCTGCTAGGCAGCTGTCAGTGCCTGGCAGTAATGGAAAATCCTTCATGACAAATCTGGGCCACTCCTGTCTCCAGGACAGCACTGCCAAGGGATAGCCAGCGTCAGTCACCTGAGATTTCCTCCAACCCCAACCTGTGTGCAACCCGAGCCCAGGCCAAGGGATTGTGTCATGGACATTGTCTCCCAGTATCCCCCACTCAGTGGGGCTGCCGCAACAATGGAACAATACCACACAAGAGGTTGTCAAATTTAGAGGAGCTGTCACAACAAGAAGAGATCTGACACACATTTCTTTTTCATGTGTGAGGGATCATTGTAGGCATATTCAGCAGTGACAAATTATAACAAGGCTGTCTTTAGCGGTCTCAGGTGTAACATGCACTGTAGCACAGCTCTTTGGATTTTTTTTCTGGAACTTCAGGTATAGCTGTCGCTCCATCAAACTGAAAATCAAGAGGCAGTCTGGAGTCATCATAATGCATGCTCCCTTCGGTCTTGTCATAGTTTAGTAGGCTTGAGGAAAACCTTTAATTGTGTTGCTGAATGATGGCTCACTGTGGTTCCTAAGGGATCTGACACCTGGGTCAGCAGGGGTGTTTGGCTGTTGCCACTGCATTGTTCTAGTGACCCTGACGAAGCCGGGGTGTAAGGGGATAAGGGATTGGTTTGCTCTCCCTCTAAGTGGACACAGAGCTATCCATAGCCTGTGTTCTGTACAGACTGCTGAGAGGATGCAATCTGATCCACTTTTGCTGGACATTAGCATCCCACAGGTGAATAAAGACAGTGTAGTTAGTTGTGTTGTACAGTGAGACCATTCAGGTCAGGCTAAAGAAGACTATTAAGACCTAACATAAGTCTGAACTATAAACTGAACTTAACTTTTTCCATTTTCCATTTTATCCGTCTAACATATTTCTCAGTTTAGGTACTGTATGGTATGTATCATCGCTGTAACAGTGTATCACTTTACAGCAACAGCTGCTTCTCACTTGACCACATTAATAATTTTCTTCTTCCTCATATTGGCTTTTGAAACAGTTTTATGAGCCTTGACTTTTTCCCCTTCATAACAGCATTGTGTTTATTGTACAACTAAAGGATTGTACATCACAATGAAGATTCTGTTTGTCTCCCAGGTAACGGCAAATGCTCTCCTGGTAAGGAGAACTCGAGAATGTTGGTGGATACGTCAACACCTAATGGGCAGACAGTTCCTCAGGGTCCTAATTCCCCCAATGGTGAGTGCTCAATCAATAGAAACACATTTGTGTGATCTACTAGGAACAGCGACAGTATGTACACATGACATTTTTCCTTTGAACACACACTGTACTAACTAACTAGATCTGTTCATACTGACCATTGTGTTTTGCTCTTCTTTCTTCATGTGGAGTTGCTCTTTATGAGACCCTGCTCTTTTAAAAGAAAACCCTCCAGGGAAAGTAGGATTACACTGTTTCTCTGTCTTGGCTGAATCTAAATACAATACAGACATATATACGTATGTATACTAAAATATTTTAGCAGCTGCTGAACCAGGGCACTCTAGTAAAGTTTATGTAAAAGATATTTAATTTTCCTAGATGAGGACACATATGCATCCATGTCTCAGGTGCAGGTGCATTGCAAAACATCTCTGTTACTTTGTATATAATGAATAACATAATGAAGAGAAATCCATCCTTTCAGTAACGCACAATGTCTATGTATAAAGATAGAGTTGTCAATAGCAACCACGCAGCAGAGATGCAGCCAGTGTGAGCACGTTTGGATGCCTTTCCGCAACACTTAAGCAACGTCAGCTGTCGTGTTGATGCAACGCAGGTAGTGCGTATTTATTAATGTGAAATTCGGTAGATTAGGGATGTTTTGTTTGTTGCAACAGCAAATCAACATGTGATCATATCAGAAAAAAATGTGCTCTTGATGGTTACATGATACCCACAGGTTGATTACTTTGTTCCAAATGCTTAAAGAGGGTTAAAAGGTACTACACTATGGTGATAATAAATATAAGATTAATAGTAATAATACACTTTTCAGCACCTTCCAAAACAAATGTTACAAAGTGCTGTACAACAAAGTGACAACCAATAAAATGACAACTAAAACAATTGCATAAAATCAGGAAAGGCTTAAGAAGTGATTTAAGACATAACACTGATGAAGTTGACCTAATGTCCTCTGGCAGATCATTCCAGAGACTGAGAAAACACAATAAATACACAGTAAGAGAATAAAAAGAACGGTACAAATATAAATGTGTGAGGTAGAATCGCCTCTTTCACATAGCATATAACAAGTTCAGTGTCCTGTCTCGTCTCGTGCTGCGGACCACAAACTGAGTGGAGGTGGGGAGAGTCTTGTCTAATTGAAATCCGTGCAGATAGAAAAAAGCACTGGGGTGCAGAGACTGGTGTCTCACAGTGAGTGTGGATGATGGGTTAGCACAAGAGGGGATGTAAAAAAAAAAACAACAACAACCATTAGAGCCCCCCTGGAATGTAGTATAGATGTAGCCCCTTGGTTTACAGGCATAGGCTGTCCACCTAAACCATCTGAGAACTGAAAAAGCTTGAAGGACAAAATGCAAAGCATGCTTTGCACAGAAAGATTTACTGAAGAAAATCTAGGTGCAGATGGTTTAACAGTGACATATTGCCCCATATTGTAGCAGCATATTGCTCTTGGCGGGCTGTACTGTAAGTGTTGCTTGGTCCCTTTCAGCCACAGACGCCTCAGATTAGCTTCAGTCATGTCACTGTGAAACAGCAAAGTAAGAAAAGGGGAAACTCAACAGACAAGGGACACGAGTGAGAAAAAGGGAAGCTCGTTTCCCACAAGTTAAGAGATACAGGGAGGTGGGCTGAGTGATGGTTTTCACAGGGAGATACTCTTCACCGATAAGACCTGTTGTCATTCTGGAAGTTGCCTAACATGATTTGACATTTGAGGTTTTGTTACAAAAGACGGGCTGCATCACATCATCTGTTGAAAATGAACAATAAAGGGAGGGTTTGGGTTATTTGACGTGGGGTTGTGTTAGGTCGTCATGCATAGTGAGTATGTTACCTATTCTCTGTTTAAATGTATGTGTAAATGTAAAGTCATGTAGAGTACTTTCAGTGCGTTATCAAACAGAGTGAAATGCAGATGTTTCTGATTCACTCAGCTGACTTACATGTTTTTTACAGTGTTCACTGTAGGTGTGCATGTGCATAGGAATACGGTCATTCAGCAGTTGAGAAAAATGCAGTACCAAAGAAAAGTGCAGTAGACAGGAAGATAGCACACTGAAAGTATTCTACATTAAGCATACATTTAAACGGACCCTGGATTGTTCTGTGATGTGTCTTTTTTCTGCGGGTCGTTGCACACTAGCACATTGCTCTGCTAGTGTATCCTGTTCCCTGCTGCCTCTCCTAACTGGCAGGGTGCTGATCTAAATCTACTGCAGGTGATACACTGCCTATGCCTGAATACCTCACACAACCCCACGTCAAATAACCCGAACTATCCTTTTAAACGTTGTCAAATTTCAGTGTCAGACTCTTAAACAAGCCAGCAAGAAAACTCTCAAGCAGTTCTGCTGTTATTGTCAATTCTGTCTGGTAATAAAGGTTTAAGAGTAGAATTACATCCCTTGGGCGAGATGACAGTTTGGATGGTAAGATAACAACAGAATGTCTTCCAACCTTTCAATCAATTGAAAGCTTTTCCTCAGATTCTATGTGTATTGTGGAAAATGTAATTAGAATTACAGTATAAAGTAAATGCTGCTTTTGTTGTAGCAGCCTTTTAAAGCGTATCCTCATCTGACCACCCTGTGCTTCCAACTCTGCCATACTGGCGAGACAGATGTAAAGATGTGAGGAGCTGAATAGCAAGGACGTTCAGGTCTGCTCCGTGTTGCCAGGATACAGCTGTTGAAGACACCGGTATTGCTTTAAGTGTTGTGCACAAACTGTGGCAATGGAAATATACAGTATAAGTTTAAAGAATGCAGTTGCTTTGTGGAGGTTTCTGTCCATGGTTGGTAACAAAAAGGAAATGTTACCTGAATTACTATATTTCTTGGAAGCAGCACAAAGCCTGAGGGGACAGTTGAGGGATGCTATCAGAATGGAGGCTTTAGTAAAACAACCACATGTACTCACACAGTGATTATTGTCCCTTCAAATCCCAAAACAAGATCATCAGGTTCAGTAAGTTTGGCGTTTATAGTTTTTTTTTCTCCTGCACTCCCTCTCAAGCCCCTTTCACATGTGTGTTAACCCATTAGTATCATGGATGAGTTTTTCAGGGTAGAATTCTCCCCCAAATTTTCATGGCTCATTAACTAAAAACCATAGAAAACATCTGTTAACACAGTACCCGGATTAAGTATCAGAGTGATGTCTTTTTTTTTTTTAATTACAAAGGAAACCAAATTGTTAGAATAGTTTAGCATGAGAATTGTTTTGATGAAGTTGACAATGACTAATTTACAATAATTATGCAAAAATAAAAAGAGGAAAAAATATGTATTTAAAATGGTGAATTTGATTGTGCTGCATGTGTGAGTAAATGTCTGGAGACTAGACAAAAGAACTTAGCTGCTTTGTGACACTGGTTGAACTCCTCAGGGTAACAAAAAAAAACAGCAAATCTTGCTCATCTGGTTGACTGAAATGTTTACAATATGTACAATCCAAGTGATTACTGGGACCAGAATGGGGGTGGCTGAAACTAGGTGTAGCTGTGATAGGTGTGCATAGCTATCGACAGGATGATTATTTTTTACTAATTGCTGACTGATAACCAGAGACTCCAAGTGGTGAATAGTTTCCCGCCACAACCACCCACACATCCACACACCCATGCACACACACACTAGCACACAGACAACACAATCTTTTGCCCTTGTCATCCAGCCAGCCTCCCATTGCTAGTCAAGTGCTTTAAGCTGCAGGGCCTCTGACACTCCCTTTCTGCCCGAGAACAGCCAGGAACCAGACCAGCCTGTTCCTCTTTCTTGCTCCGTCGCCATGTCTGTCCATCCCAATGTTATCTACACTGAGTTGTTAAGCCACTATAGGATCCCGCCTATCCAAAGCTAGATTCTGCACAGCTAATCCACTCAAGCATGTCAGTTTCCGGTCGACCCTTTTTTTTACCTCCAGTCAACCCGGTACATCCCCAGATGCCTCATCTCTGGCCTTTACAGTTTACAGCTCTGTTCTACAGAGGCTGCATAGCCTCCAACCCCAACCCTAATCTACCTCACCAAGGGTCCGGCTTAAGTTGGCTGAACATACAGTATAGGGTCTTTCATGGCTCCCTCATAAAGATACCATATCTTCATTTGACACGATAAACTTAGCATCTCAGGATTGCTGTTATTTTTGTTTTGCAGAACTGACAATTAAGCAAGAGGAAGAAACAGTGGAGGAAGCTGACAACAGAAGCCCAGCACTTGAAGAAATAGGCCACACAAGGGAGGAAGGAATAGTATTGGAGGAATCCATGACTGGTAGCCCCAGCAATGCACAGGATGGATTATCTGGGCCAAATGCGAGTGCTGATGCAGGAAGTCGACAACCAAATGGTACTGATCAGTGTATTTTCAAATTGTAGTTATTATAGTTATAGTTACTGTCTGGTATAATTGTAGCAATTTGTATGTGTATGTTCTTAAAGTATTAACAATCCTAACAATCATAATCAGGGCGGGATGTAGTTTCCCACTCTGTTGTGTGAGTCAGAAATCATTTACCTTTTTCTACAGTGGGTGTGGAGTACTCTCTGTTGAATTGTTTTGGTTTGTTTTTTTGTTGAAAGACAATAGCTTAGACATGGAATTATTATCAGGGAAAAAATATCCTTGGAATCCCCCACAACCTGTTCCAGCTGACGCCACAACTGCCCTGGTTGTCACAGCATTGGGATCATATTTCTCTTTTCCATCTGGCTGTAGATCAAAAGATTTGCCATTAGAACTGAAGACAGTAATGGCTCCTTTGAAATCAGGAGCATGTACTGCACTATATCATTTCAGAATAAATACATGCCTCATCCATTCCTATGGAAAACATTGCATGCAGCCTACCAAGGGAAAAATATACTTTCTTCTACTTTGTTCACTAAGCTGTGTACTGTAGGTATTTCTCAAGTACCACTAATGACATCAGAGAGATAACTGCATTTACATTTCACCTGATTTTTTTCAAGATAACGTGGGGAGAAGATGCACATTAAGTGAAATTGTGTTTTAATTTGAACCAGTTCATTGATATTCAGATGAATTCAGTTTAGTTTGAGTAATTTTAGTCTAATTTATTTTCTAATTTATCTGTCTGTTTTGTTTTTTTAGTTGATTGTAGTGCAGTTCACTGTAGTTCTTAATAACAGATAGAAAAGTAGGTTTAGTGTTGTTGCAAGAATTTAATTGGGACAGTTGTCATCTTTATTAGTAGTCAGCTGTTACCACAGTTACAAAAACAGAAAAGGTTAGAGTTCAGTTAGGGGCAAAAAAAAACTGTTTACAGGGTTGTTGAAACTTTCTAAAACATCTTCCACGATGAGTGTGGTATTGACTTCCTGTGCCTGCCTCTATCAGGTGACAGGCCATTCCAGTGCAACCAGTGTGGTGTCTCGTTCACCCAGAAGGGAAATCTGCTGCGACACATCAAGCTGCACACCGGCGAAAAACCCTTCAAATGCCCCTTCTGTAGCTACGCCTGCCGGCGACGTGATGCTCTCACTGGTCATTTGCGCACTCATGCTGGTAAGGCTCCTCCTCGCCCCTTTTTACTCATTTACCTCTCTTACCCAGAAGAGACATTGTTAATCAGAAGTGTTTCACAGATTTAGAAAAAAAAAACAATTAACCCATTATGCTTTTAATGCTTGTATTGAAGAGATGGAATATTTAAGTCAGACCCTGCTTAAATATTATATTTACTTTAATACTTGCCTGACTTGTCCATTCTCTACTCCACTGCTATGTGCACATCATCATCTCAGTTTTCTTCTGGCATTAATGTAGGAACCTTGAGAAATTATTCTTCCCTTCTTTGTTAATAAGTAATATAAGGTTTAAAATCTACCTTTAGAAAATGAAACCATTTTCACATACTGTACAGTATGTACATCCATCAGGAAGAATGTAAAAGCCCTTGTCTGGTTCATTATAATGATGGTCTTTGTGATGCATGCCATTTTTCATAGGAAAATCTTGACACGATTTGTAAGTCAGATATTAGCTCAGATATTTCTTTATGTGACTTTGTGTCTAGTGGTGTATGAGCTATCAGAGCTACAGTGGCCACAGTAGCCATACATGTACATGCTGGTTGGTGTCATGTATTGTTGCAGTGCTTTTTTTTCTACTGTGCAGACTGTGTGCTTTGTGGTTATGTACCAAGGACATTTTGTTGCTTAGTTGCTTGACTCACTAAGGAGGAAATTATCTGTCTGTTAAGAAGCACATGGGAGTGTTGTCTATCTCTCTCAACTGTAACCCACTTTCCCTCTAGAGAGGATGTGCTCTCCCCTCTGTTGCACCTTTGAAATTAAGGTCAGACAATACTGTCATTTCTACCTGTGATACTCCCATGGAAGTTACTCATATAGTTCTGTTTTTAGTTACTGTCTATGTTTGGATTCATCTTTTGTGTTCGTAATTTCTGACGTAATTGCAACTGAGGGACTTATTTTACACATTTCCTTATCAGTTTGTCCATTTTTTTCTCACTTCCTATATTGTGCAGATGAAATTGTTTTTCACACCTCCTAGTTTATACTGTAGAATTATGAATAGTAAGTTATGCCTGTCCTGCACATGGGAATTTGACACCCAACTCTTTTTTTTTGCATACATATGTATGTATTTTTTTATGTATAGGGAACAACTGCTCACTACTCACTAGTGTCTGAGTGCTGCAGAAGTGGCAGCTTTAGCCTGCTGCTCTGCCAGGAAGAACAGGTGTAGCCAAAAGAGGGAAATAAAACATAGATAGTGAGGTCAGGCAAGTAAAACAAGAGCGTGAGCCGGTGAGGAAAAGTACATCACTACAAACAGCCTTGCATCTGGCTGCAATCCCTAAAGCCAGATAAAATGTCAACATTTTACTTTGAGGCACATTTGATTGGTGATATTGGTGAGTGCAGGGAAATCATGTCTTGAGAGTCAAATGGTTTTTACATTTTGTAAGGCAGATTATCTAAATTCAAGTAAGTTCCCGTTTGTCAGACAAACACAATCAGTCAAGTGAGTCTGAGTGGACCATTTGCATGAATAAGAATAGCAGCTGAAAGTTGGATTCATCAGGTCCATCCAACATCTGCACAAGGCTGTGTGGGTGGTTATATAAATATGAAAAATTAAGTCTGTGTTGTGTGTGTGTGTGCGTGACAGTGTGTGTAGACATGAGCGGAGGAGAACAAGGGAGTGATACTGTTGATTGAGCACTGCCTACTCTGCTGTTTAAGTTTCATGGCTGGAGAGCAATTGTTTCCATGATGACGTTTCATTTAGAAATTACTCTTTGACTAGAATGAATATTACTGCAATGACCTTGCAGGTACACACACCCGCACCTTAATAATATTGAAACCCTTTGTCACTGGCCACCGCTTTTTTATCTCTTCATACTCAGAATATAATGATGAAGAACCCTAGTTTCGACTTCTGCTGATACAGTGTCATTTATAGACCACAAGAGTACTGAATGACAGATACAGCAGAAAACCTATTATCATTCCACATCATTCACTTGCAAAAAAAAAACTGCCTGCTGATGTAAGATTGACCATGATTGGACACGTCATTCTGTAACAAAGTGGGTTTTATATCACTTGCTCAAACCAAGACACAGTCCAGGTAAAACAATATCACATTTACAGCTAAAGGAATATTCTGTTCTGAGTAACTTGTCTTCTTGTGGAACATAGACTTTTTAAAAGTTCAAACAAACAAACACAAAAATTAATGTCAACTTCTACTTATGTTCATGTGTAAACTATGACCTACCTCTTAATGTATGTGTGCGTGTGCGCACACGCCTTTGTGTGTGTGTGTGTGTGTGTGTGTGCGTGTGTGTGTGTGACAGGCTCCATGCCTCAGACTGAAACAAGCTTGGTTTCTCTTTTCTCACGGTGTCAAGAAGAGCAGTGGATCATCAGCACATCTTCTAGTAATACCTGCCACTGATGTCAGTGAATGCCTCACTACAGTGCATTACTAATGAATCGAGAGAATGAGTTATGAAATCTTCTTGTATGGGGACCAGATCTATTTCCTCACTTGTGTGTGCCTGCAGGTATTCACTTTAATGCAGTATTCATAGACATTTTTATTTACCTCAGTTTTGAAATGGTTTATGTACTTCCGTAGTACAAAGGGTGACAGTGTTTACCTACGTCAGTTAGTTAGCTACGTCGTTATTGGCCACTATAAGCTGACCATTATTTTTGCTGGTCAACTTGAAGCGATGTGCCTTTGTGGTGGATAAAGCCTGGGGTGGCGTAGTGGTTAAGTGGATAGCAGCAAAAATGCTGTGGCCTTTTTGTGTGGACTTATCATGTTCTCCTTGTGTGGGTTTGTCTGGGTGCTCCGGCTTCCTCCTACAGCTAAAAGACACGCACTCTAGGTTAACTGCCGACTCTGAAGTTGCTGCAGGTCTGAATGTGAGCATGTGATGTTGTTTGTCTGTGTACATATCAGCCCAATGGCTCCAGCCGCCACCACACAAGCCAAATGAATAGCCAGTGGATGAATGGATCATTATGTCCAGTCATTTATACATACACCAAGATAAAATTTCAACTGATTCATTGATCAATTTATCAGGTGATGAAGCCAGATGGATGGAGTGACAGATGTGTTGATGGCCTGGTTGAGATACATGTAAAGAATATTGCCTCATCTTTCCACTTCTCTTGGTTGGAAGGAATTTAATAAAATAGAAATGGCACAATGAATCACTCTCCACCTCCATAGCAGTTTAACATTGGAGTTAGTTTCCTACCCCCACCACCATTGGATGCATGATCAACACTGCTGTGCCACAGTAGTGGGAGTTAGCATTACGTTTCAGAGACTCAAGTGTTTGAACTGCAGACTTTATGGTGCAACTTTCTGTATCGCCCACAATGTTTCAGTCTGGCAACAGTTGTGTGGAATCCTCTCACTAGTAGTGGAACATCCATGATCTCAGAGGCTCGCTTCTGGTTTGCCCGCACCACTGACTGTTCACAGTATTTACTATTACGCACCCTGCGTAGTGACTGAAATTAACACGCTTGCCCCTCTTCACTTTTAGTTGGCAAACCACACAAGTGTAACTACTGTGGCCGGAGTTACAAACAGCGAACATCTCTCGAGGAGCACAAAGAGCGCTGTCATAGCTACCTGCAAGGTATCGGCTTGGACCCATCTGCCAACACTGGCCCTTACACAGGTAAAACATATGACTAAATCTGAAACCATAACAATGAAGGTGGCCTAATGTGTGGGGGGAAGTAGTACAGTGTAATGAAATACATTATGAAATTTGCAGTGTTATCACATAGCCTACACCTTAAAACTTTTTAAATGAATGGACAGATTTGTGGCTATCTGTATTATTAGTCTTCATGATTTTCATGTGCTTAAATTTAAAATTAACTTCCTATGCAATGAAAAGAGTTTTGGACAAACTAAGATTATGAATGAATTTCATTACACACACCCCAAAAAAGTGACCTACTCATTTGCCTAATGTCTCCACCACCCACATATGTTCCTACCCTTTTTTTTAATTCAGCTCATCTCTTAATCTTTCAAGGTGAAGTACCTAAAGAGCCACGGCCCATGGCTGAGGCCAACGCCATGGCTACTTATGATCGACCGCCTGTTATTGAAAGGCTGCACAGCAACGTGGGCAAGAGGAAGAGCACCACCCCTCAGAAATTTGTGGGTGGGTATTCCAGCTGTAGGCACGCAATCATCAGTTTCATCTACTTAAATAATATGGAGATAGACTCCAGTAAGAGCAGCTTAAAACATATTTACAATTCATCCACACAGACACTGATTGACCAGTGTGACAATTACTTTGTAGGAATTCCAAAAAGAATCCATTCTTTTTTTTCTTATGATCTTAGTTTTACTTTTATGCTAACCGAAGATAGATAATAGAATTGAACAATGTCATCTCCTCTAACTCATCCCCTCAGTGTTGCATCATACAATAGTAAAAGAAAAAAATCTATCTATCTCACAGTGCTCTACTTATGAGCACAGATTATTTTTTCTGAATTTGGTCTTATTTACCACACTATTAGAAAAAGAGGTTGAGCAAGCTAGAGCGAGCGGATGACTTAGAGGCAAGGAAATGTTTTTTCACTCTGTGGTTAGGTACACCTGTAACTTTGCCATTGCTCTTATCGAGAGAAAACAGCTTACCGCATCCCTGTTCTGGAGCAGTAGTAGATGGATGGGGCTTTCCGTACGCACAGAACATCAAGTACAAAATATGAAAAACAAGTGCAGAAATATCAGCAAGATATAAGTTTGACAGGCTAGAAAGGAAATTTTGAAAAGAAAAGCCATGCTCGTATTTGTGTGCATTATCTGTCCCCCTTGTTTGAAGCTAAAAGGATATGTTTCCATTCTTTTTTACCGTTGCATCTGTGTTTATTATGTTTCGTATCTCACTACTTGATCTTCCTGTTACATCAGTTAATTCCACACATTCATGGTGTTACTCTATTTCCTCCAGGTGAAAAGATGCCCCGCTACAGTTTCCCTGATGTAAACTTTGAGATGGGCCTAAAGTATGAAAAGCAGGCTGAAATGATGCCGGCCCACATGATGGACCAGGCTTTAAACAATGCCATGACATACTTGGGATCTGACAACCTTCGGCCCATGCTCCACCATCCAGGTCCACCACTGTCTATGGCTGACGTGGTGCCCATGGTCAATCCCCTCATCCATCACGTCTTGCTGAGCCAACGAACAGAGCGCCCAGGAAACTTTGACACACTGGCACCACATCCACCTCATCCGCATGACTTCCCCAGCCATCCAACCTCAAATGGCCCCACTGGTGTAACCAGGCAGGGCAAGCCACCCCAGTCAGGGCAGGATGAATCTCCCAACAACAGTGGACTTGACTCTGCTGACTCAGCTCGCAGCAGCCCTCAGGAGAGGTCAGGATATCATGGGAGCAACCTCACTCATGGCCTTAGGTCTCAAGCAAGTCCAGCCGTGATCTATTCAGGTGAGCGGGCAACTACAGCCTCACCGAGAAGCGGGGCAGGACTGGGGGCGGGGCTGATGCGAGTGCCCACAGACAGGCCTGCCAGCCAGGAGGGGATGCGGGTGTTTGGGCGAGAGGGCCAGGAGTTGCGGGCCTTCCAGTGCGAGCACTGTCGGGTGCTCTTCCTGGACCATGTCATGTACACCATCCACATGGGTTGCCATGGATACAGAGATCCACTGGAGTGCAACATTTGTGGTCACCGCAGCAAAGATCGCTATGAATTCTCCTCTCATATAGTCCGCGGTGAACACACCTTCCAGTAAGAGGACGGGTAGGAAGACAAAGAAGGGAAGGAGCAATAGCTGGATATCGATCCTTACCCCCAGACCTCTGAGACTGCACAGTTGAATGGCACTGTAGACAAGTGTAGCACAATCAAAGACTTCTTTTTAAGCTACTTATTGTGAATCAGAACAGATTAACAATCATATGAAGGTATGGGCCAAAGACACATTTTCTACATATTTAATTAATAATTAAATGTAGAGGAAGGAAGGTAAGATATTTTGTTCTCCTAAAATGTTTGAATGATGTAACAGAGCAGCTGTCTGACTTTGACTAGTTTTTTTTTCCTTTCTTTTCAGTCTTACTTTGAAATGGTGAAGAAAAATAATAGTTTTATTTACACTGGATAGGATATCACAACAAACACAGACATGAATGGTAGGAAGACTTAAGAAGTCTACAAGTACAATCCAAAAAAAGATCACTCACAGATCCTGTTGTGATAATGGCAGGTGGACAGATGAAACAAATGTTTTCCTAAAAAGTTCAGATCATCTTTGTTTGAATTATTCAGGGCATTGAAATTATGTAAATTGCTTGCTAAAAAACAGAAAAAAACATAATCATGCAAAGATTCATGATCTGAGCTTGTTCTCTCTTAAGCCATCGCCACAACCACTAATTCTCAATTATTTTCCAATGGTGTGTGGATCTGGTGCTGTGTGTTCTAGCTGCAAGCAATTTGGTGTCCATTGGACATGATTGGACTTGGTGCCAGTAAATCACTACCTTGACTCTAGTTGTTGAAAATATACAAGGTCTTGAACATAATCTATGAAGAGAAGTCTCAATACAAGTAGCAAATCAATGTCTCAATAAACACAAACATAAACTAGTATTATAGATCACAATTTGTGACGCAGTTATGGTCATGGTCAAGTTTTTCTCTACAAAATACTACATAATGTAACTAAATATTACTTGACTTTTTCACTGCGTTATATAGTTAGTTTATATAACTAATTTGAGAAGTTTTAGCTGAAGCCTAGAAAAGCTGACAACTACCTCTCAACAACCACGTTGTACCATGCAGCTGATGTGGCAGTCTTCACTGATGAATTTTGACATATTGACTGATGTTATGTTTATTATATTAGGTTATTTTTTCCGACCAAAAACATCATCAAACAGCTGTGTGGAGGAAAAAAAACTTGTGTACCACCAGAACACAATCAACTTTCTGTTGGTGCTTTGTGTAATTTGTAATTTTAAAGGATTTTACACAACATGTACACATGGATCCAATTTTGTATCAATCAAGTGTAATGCAAGCCAGTATGCATATTCCTTGACACAAACAAGGGAGGAAAAAAAAAGTCATGTTGTTTACTAAAGGAGGCACTATAGTGAATTTGGTGTCCATTCATCCAATACATTTATAGAATATGCATTATAGAATTGAATTATTGATTGACTGCCATGAGACTGAATTTGGTGCTTGTATTAGGATTTATTTCTCTCCATAGTAATCAACCTCGATTCAGTTTGCACTTAAAAGGTAGAACTACTGATCATGAAGTAAAACTGGTGGGACAAAGTGAAGCTTAAAGGCTACTGTTTCGTATAAAAGCTCAGTCATGGGCATCTGTTTTTCCTACAGGAAGTTATTAAGACCTGATGACTCATAGGTTGTGTTGCTTGCAGTGTTAGCGCACAGTTCCTAAACTTTGAATGTCACTTTCTGTTTGAAAATGGACCTTCACATTGACAGTCAAAAATGGCAGAGGTTGGCAAAGTAACAAAAAAATCTAGAAGTATGATGATCTGTGGGAATGGATATCACTGATGTACCTCACTTAATGCTTTAGGCCTTTAGGTCTTTTTGATCTATTCCACTTTGTGATTTAGGACAGATGGGTCTGTGTGTATATAGTGTAAGTGTTCTTTTTTTGTGAGGCTTGGGATCAAGGTGAGGTGGGGTCTGCATTATTGGTGCTGTTTTCTAGCACGGTAAACACATGCTTATATTTTATATGCTTATATGTGGTTTTGAATGCCATCTTCCATCCTGTTTGTATGTTAGGACAAATACAGGGACACATCACAGGGGTGCACATACCACGGCACCTTAACTGTCGTCTTGCATAGCTCGGATTGAAACTGCATCTAAAATTCACTGTATTGTGGGGGTGCGCGGGTGTTCTTCATTTGGATGTCATGCAGGTTTCCCACTGTAGTCTTTTAAACCTGATCTTGTTTGGATCAGACTGCTCATTCTCTGTTCCTCAAAATTACCATCTCACATACACACAGTGCGCACTCACACATCTTAAACCTCTCTCTTTGAATCTTACTCTTTGCGTTCATGTTGCCACTTTCATCTACAACCTGTTGCAGAGGGAATCAGGAAGGTGACAGCATGCAATGTGAAATAAGTTTTGTTATTGCACTTATTTCAGTTACTGCTGTTGAATGTGTTTCCCAAAACTGTAGCATTCCGATCACTTGTGCAAACCCTTAACATTAAAAAAAAATCATGTATGCAACATGAAAATGCTGAGTAGCGGATTTTAACCTCTAGATCACTTGTCTGTCCACAGAATGTTGAAGCATTAGAGATTTTGATCCATTAGGCCAGTTGCATCTCCTTCACAGTTACTGTCTGTGTCTGTGAAGGACTGAGATTATAGGCTAACTGTGCTTTGAACAGTTGGCCATGCACTTTATGTTCATGCCCTGCCTATAAGCAGCTTTTTTTGTCTGTTATAGTATAAAACTATAGGTGGAGTGGAAAGCCATTGCTGACAGAACAACAAACTCTTGAAGTTTTGAAAGAACAACCTTAGAGTTGCTAATTGGAGCTAATTATCCACATAGGTTTTGCAACATATTCTTTTTTGTTGTATCAGTACTCCCCAGACTTTTTTATCAGTTTCTCCCAGGTCATGAACAGGTGATGATTTTCAAAGGTTAAACTCAGTGATCTATTCATCTGTGTTCAATACTTGTGATCAAAAGGCAGCTTTTTTCTCTGTTTACATGTTGCTTCTCTATTGCGCAACTGGTGCCCAGCTAGCATAAAACGCACTGTCTGTAAAGTATCGGCACTGGAAATTGTTTACACCTCGCAGCTGTGATATTGACAATACATTCCTGTACTATATTCCTCCTGTATATATTTTTCATCTGAAAGCCTTATCTGTTTAGACAGGGGTTCTTTTAAAACAGCATATTCTTTTAATTATCCTGTGGTTAAACATAAGTTAATGCTATACCCTGATTTTTTTTCTTAATCCCCTTCAGAGGGAGTAATTATAAACAGATCAGAACTTTTTTTTTCTTTTTTTGCTGTCATTTTAATGTTGTAATAAGAACATATTTAGTTGTACACAACTTCTTTAACTGAAGCAGCCATATGAACAAAAAATGTAAGGAAGGAAGGTCCTCTGTCAGCCCTCCTAGTCAGAGGCGTTTACTTGAAAATCTAAATCATTGGTATTGTTTCAGACTGTGGGGATGTGTTTTGTAGATTTTGAAAGTGAGTGTGCTAAATGCCTATTTTTCTGCTGAAATGTTAATGCAAATAGTTTTGTGAACTTTGTGTGTGTGTTTTTTTAATTTGAAAAATGTTTACAAAAATGTAAAAGACAGGGTTCAGGTGAATTGTATTTTTTAAGAAATAATATATGATCGGTGTATATTTTGGCACTGAACATTGACATTATCCAAAACACGTGTGCTGAGTGATCATCTCTCATGTTGATAACAACTTTCTGTTGTGAGGGCTCTCAGGTATTTGCATCGGCTGTGTATTTTTATGTCCTAAAATATGTGACTTATTTATCAGAAAAGATGAACATTAATTGAAATTCTTTGGTAATTTCTCTTGACTTTAATCAGTCCAGAACTGAATGTGGTGAAGGAAGTTGGAGGATTGTTCAGCCCTGTTTTTCAACGTCAATGACAATACATGAAGACACACTGCTGTGAAGAATATGATGTATATTTTTGAGGCATGGGTTTCTCTCTATTAAAGAAATGATTTTACTGCCTTTCCTGTTTTGTGAATTTTGAAACAGGAAGTGACTCGTGTTATGTAGTTTTCTTCAAAAAATATTCAAAGTGTATCTTACTGGAAATTAAAAGATTTGATTGTGAAGAAGAAAGAAAATACACTGCTTGAATCTTGTGGACAACATGCAGGCATATGAGGAAAAACAACATTAATGAGCAGTTGAGAGGCTCAGACAGATAGGTTATGATAATAATTTTGTATAATAATATTTAATGAGGTAATTTTACAATATACATTTAGTCTTAAAGGTTTTTAACTGAGGAAACTAGCTACGAAACACATAATGCTTGTAAAACGTTCTCTTTCTCATTATAGAATAAATTGTAGTAAACCTACTGCACCACACTGTACATCTTTAGGGGCTTGCCTTAGTTTCCCCTCCACTCTTTGTCTATGAGCAGGTGGGCGCTGGAGCTTGTAGAAGCCTCAAATGTCAGAGCAGTCTTCCTCAACCCCTTACTTCTTTAATCTGTGTATTGCACACACTCTCACACACACAATCACACACACAAAATCAAAGCTGCCTGAGGGCGGTAGCAAAACGCGCAAAGCCTAAACAGAGCCCAAACTGTATCTTTTCATCTTCAGATCCTTTTATTTACCTGCCTGTCAGTTGATTGTTTGTTCCCATCAAGATCATATCTCTGGTTGACTCATACTTTCAACACAGGACTGATACCTGCCCTCGCTCTGTGGTGCTCTTCTGGTAAAAAGCCCTTTCTGAGACATTACACCTATTAAGGGGGGAAAAAAGAATTTAATAACTAGTCCAAAAAGATTAAAGCATCATCTCAGGCCATTATTTACCACAGTTTACTGAAACTTTAATAGCAAAGGCTTTGTTGTTGTTGTTGGATGTATGAAAAAGAAGTGTGAAAACTAAACAGACAATACCTGTCTGAGACTGCCAGGTACTGTCATGACTGAGAGTGTCTTCATCATTCTGAGCAAAGATGCCAAATTATAGATAATCACTTTTTCATGGTAGTGAGCTGAAACATTGTTTTTGGGACAGTCAATCATTTGATTAGAGCACTGCTGCTTGATTTAATAGAACACGAATTACTGCCTATTGTCTGCCTCCACCACTCAGACTAGTTTAAGGTGACATTTCTATTTCTCCAGAATGAGGTAACATACCATTTATTTGAAATGTGTGTTGTGATCACTGTGTGAAGTCTTGAATAAGGGCTGATGTGTTTTCTGAGGCCACTATGGCCTTAAAAACCAATTTGCTAATCCTTGAGTCCAAGTGAATGTTTGTTTCAAATTTGAAGTCCCCTCATGGTGTTACAGAGATGCTGTTTCCACACCAAACCTGCATTTAGTGAGGTCACTCTGACCTCAGCCTCTGACTTTTGGCCATCAAAATATGAACACTTCATCCTTGAATCCTAGTTAATGTTCTGTTTTTTTCTGTTTTTCTGTTGTTGTTGTTTTTTCCAAATTGGAAGAAGTTCCTTCAAGGCATTACCAACATCAAGATACGTGTCAGTAACGAGGTATAAACATCCCTATGTCAACTGAAGTTTGACGCACAGAATACAAGAAATGTTACAGAATGATGCACTATCTTTACTGAAGATATGGCTGTATGAAATCAAAAAGCACACAGTATTTAACACCTCATAATATTTCAAAGCTTTCTGAAATAAGTTAGCAGTTGCCTGACAACCAGATTAATAGTAACTCACCATGTTGATGTTAAGAGGAAGTAAAGACTGGTCTTCTGCAGTTGTAATTATACTTTCAAAGTGTGTTACTGTAAGTGTGGGGTCTGGGACCTGGACAGTGAAGTGGTGAGTCAGTGCGAACAATGGCACATGATCTCACTGGAAGTGAACGGCCATGACAGGAGGATGGGGTCAGTGTGAAAGGTTTTAGAGTGTTAAGTAGTTTTAAGAAGTCTTGACATCTTCTGACCTGTCTAATCAATAAGCCACTTGATTTGTCTCAAGTGTAGTGGGCTCCATGTGTTGCGTTTCGTGCCTTGACTTGAAACTTCCGGCATTGAGGAGGTTTTTTGGACGTTGGTTTCAAAAGGCTGTTAAAGACTCTTACGTGTGTAATATTTTATATTAGAAAGCACAGAACCTCTCAGCCTTTTTTCCCCATGTTTTCTACTACTTTATTAAATACAAAACATGCAGAAATATATATGTATAACCTATGGTATTTCTGAAAATCCCTGTTTTCTTCTTCTTCTTCTTCTTCTTCTTCTTCTTCTTCTTCTTCTTCTTCTTCTACCTGCTCTACATCTACAGTACACACAATTTACACACTCAGATTACATCGAATCGTACCTCACAGTGACACTGGAGTCTGACAAACATTCAGCAAACGCACATCATGTGAAGAGCAAACCAGGCTGAACAATGTTATACCGTCAACAAATAGGACTGTACAGTATAGTATCATCTCTAGCTTGGCCGGTTTAATATAACTTATATGACTCGTTACCGACTAATGTATCCATGTGACGCAGATGTAAAGAATGATGTATGCCATCAGTGACTGTTATTTATCAGCACTTAGGAATTAGTGCTGCCTTTGTCTGAGCTACGAGTGGCATAGGCTGTCCTCCGGGTTTTGAGTTACAGAGCAGGGAGCAGTTCCAGATCTTTTTAAGCTTAGTGTGAATCCTCAACAAGGTTGAGCAATCGCCCCGGTGACAAGTCCTGTTCCTGTTTTTCCTGCCAGGTAGTGGTGGCTGTTTAGCCTTGCTTTAAAATACTCCACGCACATTAGCAAAGACATGCACACGCACTAACACACACACACCCACACTAACAAGCCACACTCACACACACCCAGTTTTTTTTCTGTTACACACCCATACCTTAGAAGTTATTAAGGCTAAGTTGAAGCACTGTAGAAATCTGGTATCACATGCAGAGGTTTTGTTAAGTGCTTGTGCTGCTTGAGATTGAAGTAATGTGACCTGGACAAGGTTTGATGCACTTCAGAGAAGAACCAGTGTATGTCAGTGTTGGAACACTGGAGGTGAGGTGGGACAAATACTGTAGGTGGTGCAGCCAAGCTGAGACAACCAGTGGGGAATACTAGTGCTTTGTCTTTGCACAGGCATGAGTGGTTATCTGTGCCTCTGTGATACTACACCAACACAAGTGGCTAATGCAACACGTTCAGTTGTAAGGCGGCTGTGGTGTTAGCAACTTCCACATTTTTTATTTCATGCAAATAAACTGTTTAAAGGTTGCTGAGGAAATGAGACCCGTGTTTGTGCAGTTTGCTGGAATGGAAGGTGCAAGTTTAGATTTTTGAGCCCAGGTTTTTTTTTTTTTTTTTTTTTTGACACCCCGTGCACAGACACCCTTAAGTTTGTTTGTAAAGGATGGTTGGCTGGTTTGTGGTCAAAGCGCAAGCGAGGTCGCCATATTCATGTGGGGAGGAAGTACTGTGGGGGAACTTCCATTTCCCTTCCCTTTGCTAAGCCGCGTTATGCAGGCATGTCTAGTGGGGAGGGAGGGGGGGAGGGGGGGACGACTGTGGGGTGAACAACACTCACAGATACTGTCACCCAGAGAGAGAAGCCTTATAGACAAAAAACAATGTGCAGCTGCATCTGACCCTAGAGAAAAATGGTGGAGAAGTCAGAAGAAGAGCAAAATCAGTTAAAGAGGAGCAGGAGCAAGATCAGAGAGCAACCAAGAAAGCACCTCAATGCATGCATCACATGCTTCTTGGGAAGTCAGATTGAGAGTGGGAAAGAGACAGAGAGAAACAACAACAGAGAAACTGACAGAGAGAGAAAGAGAGATGGTGAGAGAGAGAGAGGGATGAATGCATCTGACACAGGAAGATAGAAAACGTGACAGAAAGAGAGAAAGTGGGTTTTGTAGAGCAGTGCACACCTGCTGATCAGCTCGAATTGTGGAAATATACTGGGAAGTGAGATACAGTTTGAGGGCTGTCATGAAACAGACAGCCACAGGTTGAGAGTAGGAGCGAGGCACTGGGATGTGGGGATACAGGCACTGGTGGTTTGACATAAATGGATACACAGCTGCAATGAACTGAACTGAAAACAGGAAATAAATGTGAATACAAAACTTCTTTTTTTTTTCCACACAGACAAATAAAGAGAGGGAAGTTTCATCATCTCATTTCTATATTCAGTCTGATCTCAATGTCAGCCATCATATGTGATCAGTGTCATTTCCCAAAATAGATTTGAACTGTAAACATTTTTTTCGGTTTTCAGCTGAACTGCTTCAAAGCAGATTTATATTAGTAATTTTCGAAGGTGGGAAGTGAAGGGGGTCGACCGAAGGGGGGCGAGTTCAAAAAGCAATTCACAAGTGATTAAAAGGGCAACTACACATACTGTAAAGCAAAGTGCAACACTAAATGTCACCTCTTTGTGTTATTCCATTTGCATCACATTCACTGTGGGCTGGGGAGACACAATGTGTTGGCCCCTCCCTGTATTTTTTTTCTTCATGTATCTTTAGTCAACATCACATCAAACTGCAGTTTTCGCACCACCATTTCACCTCGACAACACATCATGTTCTGTGATGACAGCGTTTTTACATGGCTAACAATGACACATTTAAAAAAATATTTACAAATAAAGAGAAATCTTAAACGCTGCCACGTTTTTGTCTTCAGTACTTTGTAGTCAACATGTGTGTTGCTGTGTGTAAGGCATCAGCACATGGGTCACACTCCGAGTCAGTTTCTGCACAGTAGTCAGCCACTATTACTGTACTTCTCAGAAGAAGCTGGGAAAGCACTGTTACTCAAACTGAGATATTGTCACTGCTGTTAATCCAGCTACTTTGATGTTAATCAACAACTTTTTTTTTTGTAATGTGGTGATTTTTTTCTGTTCATAAAGTTATTAATTACTTAGAATTAATTATAGGTTGCTTATTGCTGTTGATTAATTGCCATATTTTGGACAAACTGACTGATAGAGTCTGCCAATCAGTTTTTCACACATTCAGTAGGGAAAAGGGAGACAGAGAAACAAAAATAAAAGTCAGTGCAGCTACCTTTGGCATGCTTCTCACCTTTTTCTCGCACACTTTCTTTTTCTTTTCTTTTTTTTTGTTTCAAATGTCAGCACTTCTCTTGTGGTTGCAGGCACTTGGGTCAAGAGTGGAGACGACTCAGATGGAAAGACTGACACACTTCTAACCAGGGCTGAGGCCTACCTGGCTTCCAGAACAGATGTATCACGGCAGAGTGGAAAACTATCCAAAATGTTTTACTGACTACGACACCCCCAGGAAACGTAACTACAAAAGACTAAGGAAAAACTAGAATGGTCTCAAGATCTTTTTGAGTTTCACATACATAAATATTTTTATTCTCGTACAGTTCATCTGGGGTCATAACATACCACAAATAAAACCATTCTGTACATCATTTTCATTTTTGTATGAATCACGCTCTAGTCACCTCTCAGGGAGGTTAACCGAGGTCATTACACCTTCTTCACTAACACTTGGCTCTTGTTATCACTTTTTTCTGAGACCAAATTCTCACAAGTGCCAACAAGCACTGAGAGCCACTGAGCTGTGACGGGCTGGTGATTTATACAGTATTAATGTACTCTCCTCTGTTCACAAGTTTGAATCGCTCTGTAATTACAGTAATCGCCATGACAGAATATGTAATAGACATAAACTCAAGTCACTTAAGTTTTACATTTACACTGACTTGAAAAAGAAAAGTGACTTCATGGCCACAGTGATATCATTTATAGAATATGTGAAGTAGTACCTCAGTCCTGGTATAAACGCACTTAAACGGCTGGTGAAATGCTGGAAAATCCCTGGAAAACCTCTGGAAAACCAGTTTGTGAAAGTTTTGTGAAAGTAGATGGTCATATATTCATATCTTAGTGGTCACACAGGTTTAAATTCTAAGCCAGCACATATGTCCCACTTCATTTGTCTTCGAAACAGCGTTTGCTGGTTTGTTTATCTAAATTGTAACTCAGCATTTTAAAGCTGTCTTGCTGTTGTTCATGTTGCCTTGAAATTGCTTTCATAAAAAAAAGAAGTCACTGCCTGAAACAGGATGATATACTGTGGCCTAAATCTAAATCAGGTTCACATCTAGTTTAATGTTCCTCAGCTTTTCTGTCCTGAGTTGATGGGAGAGTTTGGGTCGTTACATTTTCCGTTGAACGATTTTTGCAAGAACACAAGATGCTGTAAGGTCTGTTTATTTATGGATATATTCCACATGAGTGACCATGTATTCATCCTCTCTGCAGTGAGTTCAAGCTCCACAGTATCTCGACAGAGACAGGAAGTCCCATTAATGTTTTAGAACATAAGAAAAGCCTTTGTATTTGTGTTTTCAGCTAAAAAAAACAACAGCCTGCTTCTGATTTGTTTTGGCATACCTATGTATCTATAAATACATATTTTATGTACTGAGATATGTTTTTATCTGGTCATAACACACTGATAATGGACACAAAGAGAGGGAGAAGGGCGGGGTGGTGTGCAGGGGAGATGTATATTATGACACTTCTTTTTTTTTCTTTTTGCAGAAATCCTTCCACTCTGTCCTTCTCTATTCAACTGCAGTCATGTTCTCTTACTGCCATCCAGTGGTGAGTCACTGCCATCAGACAAAAGCAGCATGCCATTTAGCCTGTGAATATAACCAAGAATATCAATACATTTTAATTGTTGATTTTATTTCTAAATTGTGTGTATGGAAGTGTATTATTGTTCACCTTAAATTATAGTTGTAGCCTATCTGTTTCAGTTCCCATCAGTGGTAGCTTTGCTGACAGTATTGAATTAGTCTATTCATTCCAGGTAACTTGTCTGCAATGGTTCATTCAAGTTTATTCATTTACGTATATTTTTAAGAACATTTTTCAGTTTATTGTAGAGTCCCCAACAGCAACAGAGACCTTCCAGTGCCTGTCCACTGTCAGTGCCGGTGCCACTTCCTCTTTCTCCTGTAGATGGCAGCAGCGTAAAGCAAACCTCCCCGTCGTCACTCAGGTGATTATTCCTCCCATCCCTATCAGCCTAACAGTGCAGTATCAAAGCCCGTCTCAGACTGTCATTAATAACTTAAGAAAAGTCCTCTCTGTGCTTCATCCTCAGGTCTCACTTGACATGGTTCAGGCTCATTTGAACTTTTGACCGGCCTGTAATTTGCAATGTAAGCTATCCAATTTACAACACCTTCACAAGGGCACATGCTAACGATTATTCATCGCTGCAGTGCAGGCTCCACAGAGAGTGTATGTGTCAGTATGTGTGTGTGTATGTGATGCTGCGGATGACATAGTGAGACTAGAGAGGAGAATTACATTAAAACATCTGGTAATATAATACATTTCATCAAAGCCATACAAATAAAAGCACATTCTACTTTTATTCTTTACTTCTGTGTTTTTTTTGTTTTTTGTTTTTTTTACTGATCTCCAACTTGAAACCTTCTATAAAGAAGGAGCACACACACACACACACACGCACGCACACACACACAAACAAAAACAGAAAAGCACACCACAAACAGCCACACACTGCTGCGTGAAGAGCACTGACTGCATCCGAGCTACAGAGACATTAGTGCCCCAGGCCTCCATATGACTGATAATAATGTTTAAAGTCTGGTGTCACTTCAGTGAATCAACACATTTCTGAACTCTTGCCCTGCAGTTCTTTTCTCGCTCGGAAGAAGGGAGAAAAAAAGTGAGGGGAAGAAGATGCATGATCAGCCCTCACCCCAAAACTGGTCTGGTGGTTTTGGGGTTTTGAGCAATTTCACCATCAACCCACAGAAGAATTATCCTGCCGCATTCAGTGGACAGTGAGCATTCGTCAGCAAAGTCTGCAGTGAGATGCGAGTCGATGGCAGCCAACGTCTCCCCTAATGGGAAACAATTACACACTCGGTGGCTTCTTCACTGACTTCTGATGAGACCCATTCACTGAGGAAATGGCCACATAATCATGTGTATGTAATGCGCTAACGCTGCTTATTGCTCACTGAGTCAGACTCATGCAGAGCCAGTCAGAGGTTCAGTCGATGCTTTAGCCACTATGAGTTTGATGAGAGGGAAGATAGGAAGGGAAATAATGGCAAGTTTACAGCATGCACCCTCAGAGAAATACCTCTTCTGTCTTGTACTTGTCACTTTAAATGTTTACACACAAACAAGTCTCCCACAAGGTCTCTTAAAAATAATCCCTGTCTCTACTGTCCTCAATATTCGGGCCTCTGACTCTAAATCAATAAGAGTCCTTTCTCCTTTAACGCCATGATGATGTTGTTGCATGCATCAGGGGGGATGTCACCCAAAGGAGCAGGGTGGCTTCGTCTGCAGAGGTATCATCCAGCAGCTGCTGGATCATAAAAAAAAAAAAACAGAAAACCTGGCCACAGGAGGGGAAAGTCTGGAGCTGAGGCGAGACAGAACAAATGAAACAAAGAGTAAATAAAAAAGGGGATTCAGAGTTTCGAAAATCACACAGTGACCGACAGTGCAAAAGGAAATAGTAGCAGTTCTGTACTGACCATCAGCATACGCTACGCCGAGGAGTGCTTTCCTCACACTCACATAGATCAAATTAGCCTGAGATAATTTTGACATTTGAAGACAGTCAGACAGGTAGTGGTGGGTAGACTTTCTCTAAAGTCAGATAGCAGATTCTCATGTTAAAAAAAAAGCATATGTTCCATTCACAGCTTCCACAAAATTGTCTGCTTACAATGAATACTAATAAAAAGGAGAGCTGAAGGTGGGAGGTGTTGCTGATTGAATTTTATTTTATCAGTCAACATGTCAAATGATGTGTCATCTCTGTTTATCTATCCACTGTCTCTGCACAGTTCTGCGTATGTGACTGGAGAACAGCCTCCAGCCTGAGATGTCAACTGACATAGACACAATCAATGGCAATCTGCGTCTGAAAATCATCATCTTTGCTGTTTGTGTTTGTCCGTACGGAATGAATCTGTCCTCGACTCACATCGGATCAAAAATGATTAATGATTTTGGGAATGCACCTTCTTAACAGACTAGCATTTACATCCTTAATGGAATAAATGCAAACACAGACAGTTGAGGTGTTAGATTCATAATTTGAAAGAACTGTTGTTGTCGGCATCTCCAGCGATTAGTGAATGCAGCCATACTGATATTGATTTAGTATTCCCTCCCTGTGTAAAAAGACTGAAATACTCTGAGGTGTTGTGATAATCTTTTAGCCCTTTTCGTTGCCTTTCACAGAAAACTGCAACATTATCGATTCAACAAACCATTTTGTTTTGACAATAACAAATGTCTGTAAGTGTTTGCAATCGTGGCATCTAAGAAATGGAAATCCATTACTATTTTTCTTTTCTTTTTTTTTGGACGAAGTATTCATCTCCTTTCACTCTTATTGTTTTGGAAAGATATAGTGACACACAGAGCCGTGAAAGAAGACCTGTGGTGCTGTCTACCGTCAGAGGGTCTTTTTGTATAAATGCATACGACTTAACTGTCCCGCTCAAAAAAGGGCAATTTAGTGGTGAGTGCTGGCTTTCATGTGCTGGCTGTTAAGGTTTCATTTTTATCCAGTGAAAATCCTATTCTTTATACTGTTTGAAGGACACAGTATCACCTGCAGAAGCAAAAAGAGATCATAAAGGATCAGTGCCTATAATGGCGTCTAATTGAGATTGCAGGCTGCAATCAACTGAATGCAGTGAAGGAAACACCACAGTGGCCTTCAGATAACACATAAACACCACAGGCCCATCTCTTAGAGCCAGTCCTCAGTCTGTCCTTTCTGAGACACTTCTAGTGATAACACATAATGATTCTCGGTTTCAGGTAAAAACTACTAATGAATATTTTTCTCCAACACATGAATACATGCTTCTACTTAAAGTAGTCATATAACACATTTTCAAGGTCCCCCAGCTTTATTTTATTTATTTTAAGCTTTTCTTAAATCTACACACCACATGCTGCCATATCTGCTGTGAAACTGTTTTTTGGGGCATTATTTTAAAAATGGTTCAATTCTTTCCTGAAGAACGATGCAAAATTATAAGAGAAGGATGTTAAAGAATTAGGAATATTTGTATTCAACATAAAGGTGGGATGACCTCTGTAAAGAATTAAGGAAGGGTTTACTGAAGGTCTTTGTCTTACTAGGAAATCATCAGCGCAGGAAACATGTTTCACTCGTAAACTTCCTCCATCTCTGCAACATGTGGCTGGGACAGTTTATCATACTGAAGGTTTATCTAAGTGTGGGGGAGAAGTGCAATGCTGCAGGGAGAGATTGCCTTTACTTGCACGGCACCAACAGAGCAAAACAATGTGCCGCATGATAAAAAATTGCTTCATAAGTCTCACATTGTGTGTCTGGCATCATTATGAGGCACAATAGCCTCTGGAGGGCCCTGGCTTTTATTGGCGTGCCTCTTGCAGCAGCAAAGTCTCATCCATTAAACAAATCAGGGGGTTATGTATTAGATTAGCTGTACAGCAGGCACCGGGGAACGCCTAGAAGAACACATGAAACCTCGTCTCATTCCCTCTCATAATCCCCTTGAATAAATTACCTAATTGACAGCATTATGGTGATACTGTCAGAAGGTGCCTCTTAAAGCATAATGTATAATGAAAATACACAACATTGCTAAATTGCATTTTTGGTATTAAAAATGATAAACGGCAGCCATTTGGGGCATATTTAGAGTGAAGCCTCTCCTCGTAGTATGCTGCCAGATCTCATTTTTCTATATTTCTTAATAAATTTGTGGTGTCAGTGATATTAAAAGCTCATTTCTGCTGAGAAATATTTAATAAAGCTTCTGTGTGATAGGAAGCCAATGTCACACAGAGAGTCAGGAAACTAGTTGGTGGCAGCTTGGATTGCCCCCACCCCCCACGGCGTCACCGTGCTGGTGCCATGACCTATGGGGTGAGAAATGGAGTGCCCCCCACTGGTGAAGGGTCAATACTACAGCAGAAGTTCTACAAATGCCCCCAACTCGGATCAGTGAGGTATTCATTCTGCAACCAAGCTGAAAACAACAGAGCCATTTGACTTTCTTCAAAGTGAAAACTATCTGCATCCCATTTTCTTAAAGTGTTAAGTACACTTGGCTCAGGGAAGTTCAGCTCACTGTTCCAGGATCAGAAAAAGTGCGTGTGTGTGTGGGCGAGTGATATGCCTCCCCATAAGAAGCAAACAAAAGCCTTGAATGATCTCTGGGGAGAGGTTACCTGCCTATAGCTAAAAGAAGGATGTTTATGGGCTGGAGTAGATTATTGCTCAGGCATATACTTTGATGTAATGTGAAATTAAAAGGAAGGTAAACTGCCTCCTCCAGTCATAATAAAGGCCCACTGTCAGAGGAGCATAAATATCATACGGGTACTTTTATCCCTTAAAAGACTTTCCAGTTGATGTATTTCATGCCTTTCTCTGAATCTGTGTGTTTGTGTGTGTGTGGAAAAGTCAAGCAGGGTGGGAGGTGAGTGGGAACAGTCAGGGTGTGTGATATCTGTCCAGATGTGTGGACATATTGTAACTCCAGGAGGCATTCACCTTTCTCCTAAAGTGCTAAAGTAGGTAACAGCTGGTTCACAAAGTAATAACCTTTTGTCACATAGTTTCCTCCACTCCCATTATCGCAGGTATTTTTCCTGTCACCTGCAAAGTCACTGCTTTCCAAACTGTAACAAATAGCTTAGCAAACATAATAATATCACTATCCAAACGTTCTATTTGACTTTTATTTGTGTCATTTACACTGAGCCACCCCCAGGGGAGAAATGATTACCCTGGGTATGGAAAGATATTTCCTTCAACACTCATGTACTCTGATAAGTGAGGGAAAATGGAGAGGTTTGCTTACAATGCAACATGAGACAGAACCATCTTTGGTTGTAACTTTATTGTCAAAATGCTTTTTTTCCCCTTTTAATATTGTATTATAGCTTTAAAAATGCAGTAAATTGAAATTAAATAAAGTCACTATAAATTTGATTTTAAAAAAATATATAATAAAGTGTGTTCTACTTCTGAGCATCTGCACTCTCCAAGTGCAGAGCTGAGAGTTAAGTCTCAAATCAACACTTCCATTATAGAGAGTGGAGCCTATATGTGTCTGTATCACATTTGGACGAGATCTTCAGAGGCGCACGGGAAAGCACCTGTAAGTGGCATTCAGCTCCATTTTACCAATTACACCTCTTTACCCTTCTCCCAACGTTCATCTCCGCCGTGTTCGGTGTGACAGGTGCAACGGGGCCGACGCACAATTTGAAGGGGTTTTTTGGGCTTCTCCTGTCAGCCAATGGTGGCACGTATGGCGTCGTGGCCAGCGGGATTTAGGGTGATGGTCGGGCACCTGTGCCAATCACAGCGTCCGTAGGAGGAGTTAAAAGGGCTCGGAGGTGTGTCTGAGGAATACGAGTCTACAGCTGCATACTGTATCCAACTCGGGGAGTAATGGCATGAGTACTGCTTTATACTGTTTAGACAAGCTTTACTGGGCGCGCGTTGGAAACTAATATTCGTCTAATTCTGCTTTGGCGTCAGTCACAAATTCAGCCCGCAGCCATCGCGAGGCGAGGCGGAAAGCAGTCGAACAAAACTGTAAACTTAGTCAAAAGCGACTAAAGTCTCCAAACTCACAGGCTGAAGACGCTTCAGACGCCAAACGCTTCACGCTTTCTGTGTGTTTCAAGGAAGGATACGCCGCTGGACATGTGAATATAAAGAGGATAATTGCCCAAAGCACAACAATGAAACCAACGACCGCCCTGTGTTGCTTCGGCTTTCTCCTGACTTCCCTCCTGTTTGGATCGAGCTCCTCACAATCAGGTGAGTTGAACGCCATCAGTCTGCTGAGCTGAGCCCAGTGCGCTGCTCTCTGTGTAAACTGCTCGGCGCGCACTGAGAGCAGTGGCACAACTATCCGTCGAGCATACTTTTCCATGATTGTTGCTCTTTTTTTCCACGCGTTTGACAAGAGGGGTTTTGTCACATCCAGCCCTGCACCTGCTGCTGTGGTTTCTCACCATCAACCTTGACTCGTGTTGTTTAAGAGAAACGCCTTGAACAGTTACAGTGAAAGGGGGAAGGGGGAGGGGGGTGATGAGGAGTGTGTTGGGGGGTGGGGTGGGGATGGGGGGTGTTTAGGATACTAGAACCCAGGTGACAGTGTGAGCAGACTGCAGTTTGCAGAGGTAAATATCTGTTGTGATGAGCTGAATGAACCCAAACCAGGGACTTGCTCTGTCGTCTTCGTGCACAGAGCGGCACTGTTGAATTTGGAGAGAAAGGAGAGCATTTAATGTCGATCACACGTGTCCTGTAGAGTCAGCGTGGACAAACAGAGGAGTAACAACCTCGCTTCACAACAGACTACTGTGCTCTTGTCTTCCCTCCTGTGGATGCACGGGCTGTCTTCTGCGAGAGTATGGTAAAAGTTCCTCATTGGCTGTCAGTCCAGTCTCTGAACACACAGTCAGCGGAGATGAGACGCTGTAGTGTAACCAGCGCACTGTCTTTTCCAACTGCTGTTGAACATTGGATTTAGTTTCCATTTCAAGGACACTAGTCTGACCAGAGCACTTTTCAGTTGAAACTCTTTGAGACCCTGTGGTGGTGGTTGTTGTTGTTGTTGTTGTTGTTGTTTTCTTGTGCTGATCTGCGTAACTCAGGCAGCTGTGCGAAGCGAACATGCATCCATATGCATTCTGTAATCGGGATAATAGCAAAGCGGATTAGCGTTAAATTACATTATTCCTCATTTTAAAGCGTGTCCCCTCAGGGTTCGCGTGGACCACACTTTGACAATCAGCGGTGTAGCGCACATGACTGTCACCCTGGCAGCGGCAGTACCATCTGGAGTGCGCAGCGGCGCTCTTTACGCACGAGGAATCAGAGGTGCGCTCACCAAGTGATCGTGTGTGTGTGTGTGTGTGTGTGTGTAAGAGAGAGGTTTACAAATAATATTAACCTAATATACAAAATCAAAATATAACTATCACGATCATCACCATTTTATTAATAATCTCCAGGCATGGCGACGGTGGGAATAAGACAATACATGATGCACCTCCGTAATTCTCTGCCTTCAGCGATGATCTCTACTCGCTCTCTTAAACTATTTCACCTCCTGTTAAGAGTAAGCTTTGATGTGACTGATGTGAAAGATTGGATTAAACCACAAATAACATGGCTCACAGGAATAATAACAAAAAAAAGATAAATACCCAAACAACAATACTGAGTCTTAACAGCATTTCTGACTCATATTTAAAGTCAGTGATGATCTGCAGTGGCTGTGAGATAATTCTTCTAACCATGTCGCACGTATATTTTCTCTGTAGTTATTATAACGAGCAGACACTTCTGGTTCATTGTGCTTTGTTGATCTTGCTGCTTAAAAATAAGTGAGACTTTTTTTTCTTTTAAACGAGCTGCAGTTCCAGCAGAACGTGTTGTTTTAAGAAATATCGGGGGAAAGCACTTTTTTTTTTGCTCTATATGCCCTTAAATTTCATCTTATTACCGGTGAATGTGCATAGAGTAAAACACAGGCCCACCACTATAACCTATGCTAAATAAGATCCACGTCTACAAAGCCTCACAACCCCTCCAGTGATTGAATTAAAGGGATTGATGCGGTTTAAAAGAGAGAGAGATGGCGCAACGGGGGAAGTGTCATAGCGTTGGCCTGTGTTGAAATGATTACAACTTACTGAACTAATTGTTTCTAACGCTTATTGTTAATATTGTTCGACTATTTATAGCAAAACTAAAGAAACGGACCCAAAGTACATTCAAGTAACATTTTGAATTTGGGACCAATTAGGACAAATCACCTAACAATCTTTGAGAGTTATTATTTATTTTCAAATATCTTATAATCACCAGTACATTGATGTTCAATTTGGATATTTTACAGTGTAAACAGGAAATTAAATCAAACACATTTTATAGTCCCGGCACAAAGAGAATCTGTGAACGTTTGTCTTCAGGACCACTTCACGCACCTGTCTTTCAATAACGTGTCTGATCTGTTCCTCGGGAAACGAGGGGATCGAGTATGAAGATGAGAGTGGAGATCGTCCCTTATAGACAGACTGCTACTGTCATCCAAGAAGAGCTCTGAATCTAGTAGAATGTGTTCAGAAGACACACACACTCACGGATTACATAAATATCACTGCGTGAATCTGCGTAAACGCGGATTAAGTTCTGGCAGTGATGGAATATGCGTATGCGTGTGCTTGTTCGTGTGCGAGCTCTTGTAGCAACGCATGCCAACCAGCGAGCTCAAACTAGTTATTTTAGCCTGTGCTGTAAACCCCTCGTGCACGCTCACTCCAGGATTGTTCTTTTTTCCCCTCAAGGTGCTTTGATAGGAGCTTGAATCTCCTCTAATGAGCCATTAAAAAGCTAAATGCTCCGTGATAAAGCGGCTCAATTCATGTAAGATTTGATACCATTCATGTTGCTTTGACATTTCTTTGAAATGTCACCTTTTCAGCCACTGACTGTGGAAATCAGAGCCCCCACCCCCCAAATCCCCCTCCTGCACCACCACGTCTTCCTGTTTTCTATTTATTTCTGAAAATCTCACAAACTCAGTAAGTTTCCCAGCCCACATGTAACCAGTTAAACACAAATATCACCTGATAAGACTGCATTTAATGGGTTTTCACAAAACAGCAGGAGGCATGTCAGCAAGATGCTGAGTGTGCCACAGGATCCCTGCACTGCACTCTGCTCTTGATCTGACTGCAGCTGTATGCCGGAGCAGGAGGACAGAGGTGGAAAATACATCCAGCTGTCGTTTCACAAACGAATGGCCGTGCTCCAGAACTCTTTATGAATATTCATGCAGTGTGAGCAGAAGTCAAATCATCTCTTCCAAATGCAGCGGTATGCGTCTGTGTATATGTATGGAGTGGGTGCTTTTTCAATTAGAGTAATAACTGCAAAGTAGATAATAAACTACATCCTTAAGTGACCCTGTTTTACAGCTCTAAGCAGTTTCTTCTTTCCTGTTTCAGCTTTGATTCAGAGGCTGGATGAGCTGCTCTCTAGAACAGCTGAAGGGTAGTTTGCTGCTTATACCCTCCATCCTCCTTGATTTTATAGTAGCACCCAGTGTTTACTGGATTGAAACTGGCAGCGCATATCCAGTGCAGAGCTGATATGTGAGTTCATAGTATATCAAAATGTTTACAAGGGGTCAAATGAGTCGGAGAGAGAATCGGCTGGGGAAAAAAAGAGGGCACAAGGATTTATTATGTCTTCCTTTTTTTCTCACCAGAGATTTCCTTGTACACTATTCATCGTTCTTCTCCCATTCTGAAGCATTGGGAAGAATGGTGTCACATTTGGCGGCCCACACAGCTCTGCTTCACCACAAAGCCTCCTTACAGTTATACTGTATATTTCCCTGCTGTCGCCTGTTAAAGGCGCTTTGACCCTCCACTGCCACAAGGGTTTTTATTAGAAGAATAGAAGTCTTTGATTAGGTGGTGATCCACTTCCATTTGTAGGGAAAAGGAATGTGAACCTCTCTGCTGTCGTCTCCTCGACTCGGTCTGGGTGGGCAACTTAGGGCCATCGATCTTCTGCGTAGCAACATCTGTTAAACTAATATGATTTAACAGCACATTATCCCATTTTTCTTCCTTTTAGAAATAGCCAAGATGATCAGTGGCAGCTGGGAGAGCAAAAGTGATTATTGGGTAATGTGAATTATTACATGTAGATGATCACATTATTGTTTCCTCCTTTTTTTGCTGAGTTTTGTTTGAGCTTTCGTTTGTATGACAATGATGAACTAAAAGGCATGATAACAGCATCTTATTGTCCATATGTTACTGACTACTGAAGGGGGGGACAAAAGACACATTTGCTGCAGAAAAGACATTCAAACCGTTTTTATTATGTTTTTCTCTCCTGGGGATTTCACCCTGCAGTCAGATAAAATATAAAAAGCCTTCTGTTTGTGTAATTCACACTGTGGTTTTATTGCAGAAGAGTGGAAACCATTAAGTTTCTGATAAATCTCTCCACTTCTCAACAAACAAACTGCTTTTGGACCACTGGCATCAATAATACATGTGTAGCACCCACAATGCCACCCAAGAATCCCTAATGAAAAATCACTCTAATGTTCCGACAGGGAGTGTGCGTGTGTGTTGTCTGTGTGTGTGTTTCTCAGCTTAAGGGTGAGTCTAAGATTTTATTGTTCCTAATGGCTTTTTTTTTTTTAACCTGCTGTGATTTTACTGTAATATTCTATAATTGCTACTACAGGGACTTATAGCTGAGGACTTGTGTACATGTATATATCGACTTTTATATTATAGCATGCTCTTCAGACATTGCATTTGATCACCACAGATTTCTAGTTTGTGGATGACAAGAGGACATTATTAGAACTATTTCATTCTGGAGACACGGGCGTAAACATTGTTCCCCAGTTTTGACATGTTGATGGGCTCATAACTAGTCGGACTGTCTGCAGCTGACACAAGTGATTGGATTGTATCCCTTTGTGACCTTTACAAGCTCAGGACCCTCATTTGTCACCTGCAGTTATAGATCCACCATGCATACATGTGCATGTGTTTTGCCATGCATCATTTTCAACTCGGCTATTAAATGTCCTTCTTGTGAAGGATGTCATAATTGGATTGGAGTGTCACCAGTGTCCGTTCATGCTTAATGTGGCCAGCTGTTTATCACACGTGTGTTTAAAATGCAAATTCTATGTTTGAAGCTTGGTTTACAAGCAATTAGACGACTGCAGATTAGATAAGGTTTGTTGAAAATGAAATGCTTGTTGCTGCTTTTCAATCTCTCTGTGGTCCTCCGCTTTTTACGGTTTCTCCTTCTCTGCCATTGGTAAATTGAGTGAGCTTTGTGTGTGAGAATGAAAGAGAAGCAAGAGAGAGACACACACAAATAGAAGTACTGATGGCCTCTGTGCGGCACAGGCCCTGAGTGGTGAATACACAGCAACCAAAGTCCTTCATTAACAAGGTAGCACAGCAAACACTCTTGTACACAAACAAGTCCTGCTTCATATCTTTGACAATCTACAGCTAGTTAAGACAGATTGGGGAACTAAGTTTCAGCAGTGAGAAAATCAATCCACTGCGATTTAATTAGGTTGGCAAATGCTTGTTCAGGGCCACCATGCAGGAAGACCTGCAGCATTAAAAACAATGAAATTCTCAGGGCTTCTAGAAACACTCAGCATGTTCTGAGTGCTGTAATAGAAGCAACATAAACACCACTCAAGAAAAGAGGCAGAACGATGCGGTGTCATGCACAGTAGCAACAAGTGTCAGTCAAATGAAAAAAAGATACCTGCTTGGATTTATTTTCTCAGCAGTCCTTTACCTGGAAGGTTTAAGTCCACTTCACAGTAAATCCTTTTTTTTTTGTACAAGGTGAAGGTGTGTTATTTATACAAACAGTAATAATGTCAGAATCCCAACCAGCCAGCTGATCAAACTTTGACTTGAGCCTTTTGAAAATCGAATGCTTTACCTTCCAAACTCAATACTTGCAGTAAAAACACAGTAATATCACAGTGCTGTTACAGAAAATACAACACTCAGAATCAAACGTCAAACGCATCCACCTACATTTTTAATGTAATATGGAAATAGCCTTTGAAACATTGCACATTGGTTTTTCTTTCCTAACAGTCTTCGCATACAGTACAGTCGTCCGCTGGTGCAGACTGGTGCCAGTGTGCCTCACACACTGGTGCGCACACACTCCCACGAGACTCACTCCCACACACTCGCACACAAACCCACACACACATGCTGCCTTCACCCTGGGCCATCACTCTGAAGTATAAGGCAAATGTGTGACATTCGGGTCCTTGTAAGCCTCACTCCTGTGTTCACTCAACAATGTAGTTGTCGGGAGCCTGAACGCATCATGTATGTCTGTCACTTTGTGAGACTTTTGATCCCCTTTGTTGTTGCTGCTACTCTTCTCACAATAAGCCCGTCTGTCCTCCTCATCCTCCTGGAGGGCTGCAGGAGGCTGTCAGCCACCAAGCCTTTTGACAACCACATTTTGAGGGTTTCAAAATGTGGTGACAAAAGGATCTGGAAAACATGCGCATACACTGTATGTGTGTTAGCTTATGTGCGTGTGGTGACTGTTTCTCAGTGTTTGTGTGTACGGCTGCATGGTTTGGGGGAGGGGGGGGGTAGTGGGTGACTGACAGACTAACCATGCTCCAGAGACTCTCTTTTTGCTTCAGTGTCTGCTTGTTCCTCTTCCTCCGCCCACCCTCTGCCTTCATCTGTGGCTTTGTAAGCCTCCACATAAGAGCATTAAAATGACAATGGAAATTATGGCTAATCTTTGTTAAGACACACTCATTACCGCCATGTTTTAGAATTGGAGTCCGATGATAAGAGTTGGTCTGCCATGTTTTTTCTCCCTCTGAAGCGACAGCCTGACATATTGGAGTGATGTGTTTTATTCTCACTTTTTTGTGTGTTTTTTTTTCCCCTCTCTTTTTTTTCTATTCCTGCTCACTGCTAATAATGGTGGCGAACATATGAAAGGATGATAATAGGCTGACAACTTGGGCATGAAAGACTAGCTCTACCTTCAAACGAGCTTTTCATGCAGTTCGGCATGTGGGTGTGTGTTACAGGGCTGATTTCTCTCGACTCTCTCCCTCTCCATCTCTTTCCTCTTTTAGTAATCCCCTTCTAAAATATTCATAGCTAATCTGCATTTACAATGTAATTACAGACGGGCTTCGAGTGATATGGGATATGGCCCAGCGGAACAGGAGACTTCACGCAAAATCTTGATTTTGTGATTTGTGCACGTGAATAAATATCAAACAGCCCCAGGATGCAGTAGTTAAAAGTTTTTTGTTTTTTTGTTTTTTTAATTAAAACAAAAATATATTTACTCAGTTGGTCAATCAGTCAGTACCCTTGGAGCAAGAGATTTCTTGTTATAACCAAACTTGTTTTTTCTCGTTTATTTATCATGGCCTTGCATCAGAAAGGAACTGTTCACTGTGTGCGATATTGCTGTGCACACAGTTATTATGAGAGCTCAAGCAGAATCAAATATGTCACAAAACTATCCCCTGTCTTACTGTTTTCCCCCCACTGCTCAAACGCCCTCTTCCCATCTTTTGGGCACTGTTGGCTTCCGTTTAGTGCTAATGGAGCGGCGTGCCCTGTATGCTGTTCTTGCAGGTCGATTTTTCACTTGTGTTACAGGAGGGGGAGGGCTGGTGGCGTCCTTTTAAATGAAGCACTTGGCGTTTGTGACCTGTAATAAATGAGTTTGCAGTCAGTCATGGCAGCTGTAAGGAGACATCTGGGAGTAAGAGAGAGGGAGAGAGAGACGAGATATTCAGACTTCAGTGGGGAACAGTTTATCTATGCAAGGATGAAAAATGGCTGCACCAAATGCGCTATCACTTCTACAAAAAATATTAGTATGCTATTGTAAAATGTTAGTAGATTACTATAAAAACATCAGGGAAAGAATTGCAGTAAACGAAAGGCAATATCATAGAGAATCTTACTTCAAATACCATTAAGAGTAACATTAAATCACAACATCATTACTGAATATCTTGAGAGAAAAATGTAAAATTGAGCACAGCAAGAAGCATGAGCATATAATAGGTAATTTGCCATCTGTATATTAATCAAATAGTTACTGTTCATCACGACTACACAGAGAAAGTCAAACAGGCAGGAAATGAAAAGAAAACGGAAAAGGTAAAAATAAAGATCAGTTTGAATTTCTTATTTCCCACCACGCATATTTCTGAGCCATACCTCTCTGTTGGACTTCATCAATTGTCAACGAACATATCATAATGTTTGTTTGTAAGTAGACATCTTATTTTGCTTTAAATGTGTTGACAGACTTACTGGGCTCTCTGTGTTGACACTTAAAGATCAGTGGAGTTCACAAGACTTGTTCTTGAGAGTTTTTTTTTTATTGGAATATTGATTTTCTGAGCATGAGCCAGAAAATACAGGAATCTCACTGCTGGCTGGCACAATCATTGAGTCATTAGTATTGATCAACAGCTATTGCAGAGCCCACATTATATGGTCATTTATGCCCCTTTAACATCAGCCAAAGATACATTCAAGTCCAGCTACATAAGTCATCCATTTGACTGTTATGAGCTGTTTAGTGTTTTAAAC
This sequence comes from Decapterus maruadsi, assembly GCA_030347415.2. Classification (NCBI taxonomy): domain Eukaryota; kingdom Metazoa; phylum Chordata; class Actinopteri; order Carangiformes; family Carangidae; genus Decapterus; species Decapterus maruadsi. The sequence continues at coordinate 11,891,411 of CM064902.1, read as the reverse complement.
ATTTTATTTCTGCCAGCAGACCAAAGTCCTCCCAGATAAGAACATGCTTTATAAAGGTTATATTTCAGTTTTTGATGAATACACTAAATATTTACTTTGAAAAAAAGAGTGCTTAAAAGGAAATGTTGGTACTCTCTCTAGCTTGGAGTAGTGTGGCTGTTGCTGCTGTGAGGCAGCAGTCACCTTGCAGCAGAGCAGAAATAGCGCAGCTCTCTTTCCCTGGATGTGAAGGTACATAAAGCACAGGATGAGAGGAGCAGGAAAGGCAATTGACCTTGGCTGCTTTTGGGGGCTGGCTATACAGCCATCCGGGTGGATGCTATGGCTCTGCAGCTTGGCGACGAACAAGAGAAAGAAAGGGACAATGCTGAGTAAAGCAGTTGCTGTTCAGTGTAAAAGCAGATTTTTTTTTTAGGTTTGAATTTATGCGTAACAGTGAAATTTGAATGTTATCACAAAAATATGATCCTGCAAATACTAATCAGAATGGAATGTGTAATTGGATAACGTCAGGCATAGCAAACCTACTGTAACTGAGTGTGTGGACGTGGGTGTGTGTGTGTGTGATGTGATGGCGGTGCAGGATGGGAGTGTGAATCAAATGTGAAAGGGGCTGACTAAGAGCAACCCAGGTCCAAAGTCAACCCTGCCATTTTGCTCTGCTGTGCGAGACTGTTTACCTGGGACAGGGGTGCTTTATCTCAGCCAGTCACCAGTGTACGTGTAAACACACAGTGGGGGTGCACTGTATATCACGCTGTTCTCAGCCCCCCTGCCTTTGTTCCAAAACCTCTCTCCCACAGAGAGACATTATCCCCCGTTGGCAAGGTGAATGGGGTGCTGATATAAGATTATTTGTAGCAGCCAGAGAGACAGAAAAAGAGAGTATGGAGGGGAGGCGGAAAAAAGAAGAGAGAGATTCTCCTAATTTTAGCTGGAGAAGGGCGGCCAGGCAGCCGAGCACAGGAGGAGAGGTGTCTTTTGGCGGGGAATGGGACATGGGTGAGTGTCTTGGGAGCCTTGGTTAAAGTGGCCGCTATCACAGGAGCTGGACGGACAATTAATCAGCAGCGGCCCAGAGGGGGAGCTGGGGTTCTGACAGGGACACTCCATTTTGCACAGGACACACACGCACACGGACACACAAATCTGCTGACAGGCTCACCCATAGCTTCTTCTCACCTCTTTCCTTTCGCTTTTCTTCTCATGGCTTATCTTGTGTCCTCTTCCTTGTCCTGATTTTTTTCTTTCATCTTCTCTTATGCTTGTCTTTTTTCTTCTTTTCTGTTCCCATGTTCACATTTCCCTCCCCTCTGCTCCCCTTGTCTCTTCTTCTGTTATTTTCATCTCCTTTTTTCTCTCCTCTCCTCTCCTCTCCTCCTTGATTAGAATAAGTTAAGAGTCCCTGTTGTGACCTGACAGCTGACTCCAAACTCTGGAGAGTTTCTTGCGGCTGTAGAGGGAGAGGGGAGGTTGGCGGGGAAGAGAAATAAGGTGAGATAGGGTGGACTTGTGGCTGTACTTCACCCAAAATGCCCCTCCTGTCTTCCCTGCACTCATTCCTCCATTTCTGTCTTCCCACCCCACCCTCTCGCACTCCCCACGGCTGCTGCTGAGTGATTGATGGATTCAGATTTGACATGGCCCGGATCACCTGAGGGCGTTGGCAAGGACACTGGTGAGATTTAGTCAGACGCCGGAGAGAGGCACACAGGGAAAGTAAAAGACAAAGAAAAAAGGCGGGAGCAGTCAACACTGGTGACCATCATGCTTTGCCAGCGTTGCAGGGCTGAGTAAACTTTTCCTCAAACAGAGCACCTGTTCAGTTTTCCCATTGCGTCACCCTGTAGTTTTTCTAGTGTGTTCCAGGAAACATTTGACTTGATGGAATTACGGCATCCTGTCATTTATGACAAAGAATGGTTGAATGGTTTTAAAATCATTGCAGTATATCACAGGATTTTTTTTTTAGTTGGACATGTAATTCGGCTGTAGCTGCTGTGCTTTCAACACACAACAATAGTCGTGCTGATGCAGACATAAGTGTCTGCTCATAAATACAGTACCTACAGTGAGTCCAGTGTATGCATGTCTCCACATTGTATTGAGTGGTGGCTGTGCCCCCCCCCCCTCCAAAGGGGGTCCTGGTCCTCCCAGTAAGCAAACACCCACTTGACATGGAGCCAGCCAAAGGGGGAACAAGGCTCTCAGTGTCTTCCTGCTCCAAGTGCTTTGTCCTGGAGGAGGCTCCTGCCGTGGCTCCTGGCTCGCAGCTCCACGTGACTCGCCTGGAAATGAGGGAAGCACTTGTCTCATGAACATTGTCTGGACAGGGATGGACCCTCTCCGAGTCAGACTCATGCAAAATAGAGGTGATTTATGGTTCACGAGAAGGAAAAAGGAAGCGAGAGATAAAAAAGGGAAAGACGTCTGACAATTTTTTTCCTCCAAGTTCCAAATCCATCATTATAATTGTGGCACAAGGCTAAAATTTCCATTCCCCATTACAGACGGACTAATGCACAAATTACCAAAATTGTCTCTTAACCAAATTAAATGATGCAAAACATCAGCATTCAAAGTAACAAGCTGGTGAGCATATTAATGGTAAGATGGCGAATAGATACGACAGAACTGTCTTTGCAGCAACAATCTGCACATCTCTGTTGGCAGCCTTATTCTTACTTATCTCCTTTTTTTATGATTCCCATGCAGCTAACCATAGATGTTTTTGAAAAACTCTCCTCCCACTCTGCAATGGCTTCTTCTCTATTTCTTTCTCTCCTCCCTGACATGCACAGTGGAGTGCGTATCCTTTAGTCCTTTAACCACAGGTCCTGACAGTGCCTTGCCAGGGTTACATCATCATTTTCCAAATGGTCATTTTTCCTCTTCCCCACACTGAAACACAGAGCTGATGTTTTAAGCCTCACGCTCTCTGGAGTCTATTAAGGACAGCTCCATTGTTGAACGGGGGGAAAAACTCTTGTCTGGACACAAGGCCAAAATGGAGGGATGCTTTTTCAAATTTAACTGTGTGTGTGTGTACTCTCAAGTTTCTTAAGGCATGATTCAGCAATTCCATCTCAGCACCATACCCGTCTGCCTTGAGTTCCTCCCCATAAACAGGCAGATTCATCCTCTCAGTGCTGGCAATATCTCTGAATCTCTCCGTCTGCACAGTGATGAGCATATTGTGTATGTGTCACCCAGCTGTCTCGGAGCCGTGTCTGGCCATCTGAGCAGTAAACACAACAACAACAACAGGTATCTTCTGCTCTCATTCTCACCACCGCCTACCATACTTCGGGCTTTTGCTCTCTGTCTGACTTGGCAGCAATGTGAAGTCAATAGGATGAATAAAACATACCTGAATCAGAGCCCTCTACCCTGGGAAATGTCAAGCTGTCAGTATAGCTTAATGGGAAAACATAGGGCTGGTCCCAAGGGTCAGACTGTCTATCGCACAACACCTACGATCCAGGCCAGTTAGTTTATTTGTGTGTAACGAATATACAAACTCCGGTCTGCTTTACTTGGATTTGTCGATCGTTGACACATCTATATGTATCAGGCATTATTTACAAATTCATGTTGCAGGAGGGTTTTCTGAACCCCGCTATGGTGGAATGATCAGGCATAACTCCTCAGTAGGATAAAACTTTTGTTGCATATGTTATGCGTATTTCATTCAGCTGCTCAGACACTGAAAAACTACCATTTAACACACATTACTCCACATATTACACAACACTCATATGAGCCGGTGGTGGTGGTAGCTAACCCTTGCAGCTAATTATCTTTAAATTAGGGCTGAGGTCTAGGTTTAATTAGGCTTAGCCACAAGGAGGTTTGAAGCTCCACACTAACTCCAGCAACTTCAGCTGCCAAACCTCATCAGCCTAATGGAGACTCAAACACAGAGGGCCCTCAGGGGCCTGACAGGCTAGCCTGACTTTCTGCCTTATGCTAACCAAGACCCACACATACACATACACACACACACACAGAAACACACACATGCACTACTGCTCAAACACAATAAAGAGACATGAAGTTAAAGTGAAGCTGGTTGTGTGTGTAGCAGAGGAGTTAAACTTTTTAATTGCATGATTTAAATAAATACTTACTGATAACTAAAGGGTTAACTCCTTGCCTTCTCCGTGTTTATTTTCCACTCCTCGTTCGCAACAAACAAACAGCCCCACTACTTGTCCAACCTGTTTCAGCAGACAGTGAACTCCGTCTGGTTCACACTTGTAAAACAATTCTCCAAACTCCTGAACGGTCTATGGCTGTCTTCATGCAGCACATATCTCCCCTTAGTCAGCAAATCTGTAATGTGAATTGGTCTTGCTGCTTCTTTGTAGCCATCTGGTGTAAGGTAGACCATCCAGCCCTCTGAAAAAAAACAAAAAAACACTCCACTTGGAAGAAAACAGGAGGCTGAGAGCACAGATCTCACTCTTCCATGCCAGTGCCTGTTTCTTACCTTTATTCCCCTGCCATCTCCTTCTGCTGTAGAAATCACAACTCTGCCGTTAACGCTACGGAAGTCGGGTGTGTGTGTGTGTGTGTGTGTGTGTGTGTGTGTGGCAGTTGTCTTTAATACCACAGGCTACAATGTTTTCCATTGTGCATATGAGCTTTGTAAGCCATCATTCATAAAGGAAAAACAAAAAATCTCCCACAACACCTTGAGCTTTCTCTCACACTTCATATCTACCATGTAGGCTACATGCATTTTGTCTGCCAGAGGAGGAGGGTCCACATGATCTATTATCATTTCTCATCCACTCCCCAACCACCATCTGCCCCAGTATTCCCAAAGATGACTGTAATTGGAACAAGCAACCTGACAAAACAGTCGTCGGGGTCATTCAAACATGCCATGAGTGGGAGGGTGAGGGAGGCATTCGTAAAAAAAAAAGTTCAGAGGTCAGATGTTGGAGCGAGAGGGTGAAGGTGGGAAAGAGCAGTGATGCTGAGACTGGTCATTACAGATAATGAGCTGCAAATGGTAGATGAACTAACAAATGAATACAGGATGGGGAGAAATATGCAAGCCTGGAAACCGTTTTTTATAACTGCATGTCAGAAGGTGAGAAGGAGCAGAAAAGAGGAGAAAATAAGAGAGGATGTAAAAAAAAAAAAAAGAGAGAGCATGATGAAAAGGATGATACTGTAAGTGACGAGTCCTGGATCGACACACAAGCAGTTTTGTGGTGTTTTTTTTGGTAATTTGATAATTTAAGGGAAGTGTTAATAAAAAGGGGATGAGCGAAGAGCTGTCAAAGCCCGCAGAGTCAGCATTTCCTTCAGTCAATCATTACAAGCTGTAGGGAGAGCTGCAGACTGCCAATAGCATAAACACTGCTCACAAAAAGTTCCACAATAAAAAGCCAAAATATTAGTGAGTGATTTTTCTGCAGCTGGGCACAGGCTGGTTACAGGGTCAGTGTGAGGAACAGACAGGACTAGAGAGTCACGATCCCTTAGTCACATGATAAAAAAAAAAGAAGAGGTTCAGATCACATCACAGTTATATACAAAAAAGAATTATTTTCAGTTGCTGACGGCTTTCGTGTAAAGGGGAAAAACAACTATCTACCAACATTATTTTGGCCAAAATGTTTGGTTCCCTCTTTCAGTAATAATAATAATCATAAAGTATCCACAAGCATCATCACAGACTATTCTTGTAATATCTATAATAATATACCCTCTCCAGGTCCAGTGTGTTTCTGAAGGGCTCTAAAACTGCCTTGTCTGACAACATGATAATGACTATAATCCCAGTCTATAAACACAAACCAGTGGTTTAATGGATGGAAGGTGTTATTTAGAAATGAACTGACGAAAGTGACATTGTGTATGTAAATGTGGATTCACACCTCTGCATTTTAAACAGAAAATACAGTTTCCTGAAACGAACAGGTCAGTAAAACATTTTGAAGAGGCTCCATGGAATGGATCTCCCAGTTCAAGATCCAGACAAAACATGTTTGCAATTCGTGTCTCGGCCTACTATGTCTTTCTCCAAAATATCTCTTGTCCATCTTGTTTACCTGTCCTTTATACATGAGACACGGACAAGCGGCAAATGGATAAATAAAGACTGAGCAAAAAATTGGCAGTGGGTGTGTTTGTTCTGTGGGGCATGTTGGCCGCCTCTCTACACTGACAGCCAGTCCGTCTCAAAGGATTGAGTGATGGAGAGGGGCAGCAAAGCTGGCAGGACGCTAATGGGTGTGATGCTAATGAGCTCCGAGCCAATAAACAAGCTCTCCCTTCCCCTCCCCTCACCTCTGATCTCCTCTCTTGTTTGCTTAACACCCTTGCAGGTGAGATGAGGTAAATTCAGCTCCACTGCCAGAAAACCACAAAAACAGGCTGTAATAGCAATGGATGAAAGCTTATTAAATTTTAATCCTAACCAAATACCTTCTTTTTGTGCAGACAGTAACGAAACATGTTTCAACTGAGCTGCATTACTCTTCACTGTATTTTAAACTCACTCATTACACACAGCACAGACCTGATTTAGCGCTATTTGATGGAAATTAAATGTTTCACCTTCAGATCTGTTGTTAAAATGCAATTAATATTTAAGACATTTTCAAATGTGTAAAAAAAATGAATAAATTAAAAAATAAAAAATAAAAACGTGTATTTGAGAAGTCAAAATTTTAACTAAATTGCAGCACAGTATTTTGGGACACATCTCAGAAATAACCACCTGACACTCAGCCTTTATACTTAGGGATGCTTTCCAGTGCTTTTTATCCCTCTTCCTCTTTAACAACCTGTGATGTCTCATACTTTTTGTCCCTTCTTTCCTTCCGTGGAGAAAAGTCACTTGGGCCGGAACCGTACGTCAAACTGGCATCTCTGACAGAGGGTTCGGCTAAAAGGCCATGCTCCGATTGGCGTGGGATCCCCAGGCTGTGCTGTGTCAGGCTCCTGCCTCCTCTCCGCTTCTATCCTCTCCATGTTATTAGTATTCAGGTCCCTGCAACCTACCAACATCCCCCCAACCACATTTTCTTTCTGTCTTTCTTTTTTCTCAGAGCATGACTGTTGCTTCAATCTCCCAGAGGAGTTTATTTGTAGATTTTTTTTTTTACTGGTTGTGCGCGTGTGTTTGTGTGTGTGTGTGTTGAGAAACATAGCAAATGAATTAAGTCGATCCCTTTATTTCACCTTTTTTTTTTTTTTGGATAGCTTAGAATGTAACTGCAAAGTCGGTACAGCCTGTTTTTTTTAGGATTATTTATTTATCAACAGATTGATGCTTGTTGTTTCAAAGAAAAAAAGAAAGAGGCTTTCTAGTGTAACTAACAATCGATGTGCTGATGAAGTGCAGCCAGAATTCTTGCAGTGGGCTGACAACACTATTAATTCCTCATCCTGCTTTATCTGGTGCCCTTAGCTAATTGCAATTCAGTTTGATTGGAAAGCGAAGTGACCATGGCGTGTTTATAGTGCGTTGTGATAGGCCTTAAGCCCAACACTTTTGTTTCTTTCTTTTCCTTTTTTTTTCAGCCAGTGATTAATATTGATTACTCACAGAAACCAATAAAGCCAAGTCCCTTTGTGACTCTGAATGCAGGTTAGGGCCACTTGTTTTCTTTAGGATTCAGTCTCCTTTAATTAAACATGAACCACTTCATTTGGGCGCCACTAAATGCAGTTTAAGTGCCTCTGTGGTAGAGTGCTCAATTGACTATTTATCTAAAGGCCTTGTCACACAAATGTACATGAATACATGCATTTCTAAAACAATACACACATTGGAAAAAAAAGAATAAAAAAGCCAACAGGATCCAGCTGCTTCATGAGTGTATTGACTCTAAGACACAATTCTCCGGCGACATGTTCATGTCTCTTCTCTCATGCATATGGAGCAGGGACAACAATGCTGACCAGAGCTAGCATAGGCCACTGGGGGCAGCTTTAGACAGGTACAGTACATTTGAGCTTTACGTATCCATACGCTATCTGCACTTCCGTGTTAGCATATGCATGTTTATGCTTGTACTCTGCAAAAAGTCTTATAGCTGGAGCTCTCTGAAACCCCCCCCCACCCCCCCAGGGTTTTAAAAAAAGCTGTGAAAGCAACGTCACCAGACAAATAGTGGAGCTATTTGTGGTTATGCCAGAAATTTCTGCACAGCACACCCCCTGGGCCTCTTTAATCAAAATTATTTTAAAATTAGCGTGAAATCCTGTAGGGATGCTCTCTGAACCTTTTAAGCATACCCAAATCCACACCTGTTAGAGTGCTAAAAATATTAGATAAAACAAAAAAAGCAGTCGATTCTCCTTATCTTCTCGGAGGATTACACTAAAAATCCTTAGAACCTTTTTAACTACAGCTAAATGCCATTCATCTGATTTTATCACAGTGTAATTGTGCTCATTTCGGATGGTTTGCAGAGGTTGTTGTGCAGTGTGTGTGTGTGTGAGGCAGCAGAGCCAACAAATTGGAGGGCAAAGAAGATGCGTTGCCAGATGTGTCCTCCTGATTGTGTCAGTGAATGTTTGCTCATGTCTCTGAGCCGAACTTGCTCATACAGTGCGTTAATCTGTTTGCGCATGTACAGATGTGTTTGTGCAGACTGACGCAAACTGAGCCATATGTGGTAATCTGTGCAGAAGACTTTCTGCCTTTACATCTGTTTGGGGCATGATAGAGTATCTGTTCGCAAATGTATTGTGTGTGTGTGTGTCTGTGTGCACACGCACACGTGTTTGGGTGTTTGCTGACAATACAGGTCATGTAATGAATTGTGCATGCCAGGTGAATGCGTTCTCTATGCGTGCCTTGCAAGCAAACTAACCCAACTTAACTCGAGCCAGGTTCAGAGAGGGACAAATGGAGAAAAAAACAATGACAATTCCTTCTCTTTCTACTATCTTATTTCGTGAGCTTAGAATTATAAGGTTCTATCTCCGTTTTTTTCAAAATTGAGTTTTTTGCATAATATCATCCATTAGTGGCCTGTTAGTGCCTGTGTGGTGTTATTTTTAAATTTTCAACATTTTTTAACTAGTTATTCATAAAATAAAAAGGTTCTGTCAACCAAAACACAAGCGGAGTTGGAACTTTGATGCTCAATATCTCGGAACTAACCAAAACGGAGATAGAACCCTATAATTCTAAGCTCACGATTTTCCTTTCCCTTGTGCAAATGCGCGCACACACAAACACACTCACTCGCACACACGTGTAAGGGCACACTTGGAGGTGGAAGCAAAACGTTTAACTTTGAAAGTTGGGCTCCTAATTAGCTGAATTAGCGGTAGATCAAAGAGGACAATTAAGGGGGCTGTTTGTGGTAGCGAGGCCTCATTAGCATCACAACACATGGACATGTCCATGAAAAAGAGAGCGGCAGAAGGAGTCTAATAACGGAGCACCGCTGTGCTTACGCCGGGCCACATGCAGGCTGATTGGCTGTCAGGAGGGAGAGAGGGGGAGAGAGAGAGAGCAGCTCCAACACACACACTGACAAGGAAATGCACTCGCACACCTAACTAGGCATGGATTCACTAACACCTATGGGTATGGATACAAAACATTCACACATACACACACTTGCGCTCAGATATACAGCTCGTAATGTTTGCAGGCACAAAGGAAAACAAAAGCTAGTCCCTGCCTGCACTCATCCAATTTCAGCTTAATTAAAAGGGGAATTAACTTTCATCTGCTGCAGTGTAGTATGAGCTTGGTCTGGGGCCAGCCTGTAGAAAAGCCCTGCAAGCCCATAAGTATTCCTCAACCTCACCCTCAAAGTCAGACGCAGATTGTTTTCCATTCACAGTCTCAGATCCATTTCCACTCTTTGAACTCAATACAGATAAGAGCAGGAAGGATTCTATTAGGACTACCTGAGCCTTCCTTGTTAGCTAGATCTAACAAAGTCCTGGCAGCGAGCCACCGTGTGTGGCTCTCCACTTTAATGACGTGAGCAGAACGGAAGATCAAAGGTTTTGGAATGGCCCTTTATTTTAGCAGTCCCAGTCCCCGGTTCCTAGTCTTTGGTCCAGTGACATGGGTTAATGATGTACTGAAAAATATGCTTTAAAAGAGGACATAGATGTTATTTTCTTCCTTTTTGTGGGGGATGAGTACGCTTTATATCTAATTAGGAGGTGCATACAGAGATGGAAGGGTTTACTCTGCAGGCAGCAGGCAGCAGAATTCTGTCCAACGTCATGTTTAGTCTGTTCTTTACAAGGAGCATGAGGGTTGGGATATCTTGTCTTGCCCATAGTTCCCTTTTTTTTCCTAGTGCCTTTTTTTAAATTGTTTTTAAATTGCAAACATTTTGCATGCACTGTATGTGGTTACTTCCTGCACCCAAGCATTAAAAATAAATAAATAAATAAATAAATAAAGTTTAAAAGAGGCAGATTTCTGTCGAGACCTCTGCTGAGTTAATTTTCCTTGTGCACAGCTGTTTAATTTTTATTTTCTCTCTAAATGTTGCAAGAAAACTCTGGTTGATGAAATCCATACCCATGTGAACAGTTTCAGCGGATCCTGTTTGATCTTAAACTGAATTCACAATGTGGGAAATTTGTGATATGCATATTAAAGAGCAGTTGAACGATGGGGAGACGGAGATTGGTTAAAGCTGAAATTAGACAACCCTGCATGTGTTAAATACAAAGAGGAATGTACGTATTTATATAAAAAAAAAAAAGCAAAAACACTGAATAATAAATAAGTGTGATGTGAAGTGTTGCTGCAGTTCCTTTAACTCACTCTGTGGCAACATGGATCGCCACCTCTCCCTTCCACAGCTCAGTGGATCTCAACCATATCATATGCATTCCCCTGCAGAGAGTGGCACTCACCATGTCTCTCTCCCTCTCCCTTGTCACTGTTCTTTCCTAGTGAGGTTTTTGAAAAGCTTCCTCTTCCTGCCACCATCTCTCCCTCCCTTTCCCTCCATCTCAGGGGAAACGATGGATCCGTCTATCAGCACAGCCCTCCGGGCCACAGAGGGGTGGGACAGCGGGACTGAGGGGTGCGGAGGGTACTCTGACTGACAGTACTGATAATCACTGTAATAAGTTCAGGGTGAGGAAAGTGGGAGGTAAGCAGCTGTTTCCTAAATGCCACCACTGCCGCCCCCACCGGCTCCCTCCACTCTGCTGATACTGTTCACAGCGAGAGAGGAACAGGAAGGACTGAGGGATGGAAAACCATAGGAAGGAGAGAGGAAGGATAGCAGGAGGGGATGCTTTCTGAGGGCTGGCAAGACTTTTAGTCGGAGAAGACAAATCTCATTCATCTTCCTCAAGTGCCGCTGTCAAATATCTGCTCTTACTGAACGTAACTAAACACAATGTGGTCACGAAGTAGGGAGAGCCATTTAAATGTAGCACATCCATTCATTCACCTGACAGTAAGACAGATCTTTAAGAGGTGATCTGCACAGCAACCAGGGCCCTTGCAGAAAGTTATTATATGACTTTTGATATGATCGCACACACTGTCTGGTCAGATCAGTGAATGTCAAAAATGTTTTTTTATGAGGTTAAAGGCCTTGTGGCCACTGAGGGTGAAATAACTGAGATGTTGCTCTTTTTTTTGCATTGCATAATTTTCTCATCCCAAACTATATTTCAGTATGTGCTCTAAGTGAATATTGTCAGTCTGCTTCGTATGGTCCTTTCTAGTGAAACGAAAAAAAAGAGTGTGGATAGAATTGTTCCATAATTTAGACACCGCACTGTCTGACACTTTCAGGACAGAACGAAAGTTGCTAATGACATTTTTCTTTTATGAAAAAGAAAGAAAGACCTCTTTCATGGGCTTATTGTCTTTATTTTTTTCCTCTTCATTCTACCTTTTTATCATTATTATTTTTCTGTCATTCTTTTCTCTCGCACCCTCTGTGCTTTCTCATTTTCTCTTTAATATCTGCTCATTACACTGAATAAAAGGTATTTCTGTGCAGAACGCGTTGAATATGGCAGTTATCTTTAAAAACACAGCTGTGAAGGTACAGATATGCCTGCACTGAGCAACTGGAATGTGTGCTGGGCCTTTTTAACTATAAGCACAGCTAATCATATTTTGTCCGTGCTACCACCACCACAGCCTGATCAGTATTTATGTAATACAAATGTGCTGTTAAGTCCTTCAGTGTTTATTTGGATGGCTCTGTTTTAACTGACTTCCAATTTACAGTGTAAATCCATTTTACTGAACATTGCTCAGCCAGGGTCTGATTTACTTTCATTAATGATGTTCTAAAAAATCTATTTAGATGCTTTTAAATTGATTTTATTGGGAAATTACATTTTTGTTGTTTTGTGCTCCATTACCTATAGTAACTGCCCTATTTTAATGAAATATTTTCCTGTCTATGTAAATGAAATGCTGCAATACACATGGGCTACTGACAAGCTAGTGTATGGTATTAAGATGACAGCGTGATATGTGGAGGAGTGGGAACAGTTGTGAACAAAATAACCTTATAATATTCTGTCCATAAGACTAAATCTACAGTAAGGAAGACATGTGGGCTAAATTAAAATGTAATGATGAGAGTCACAGATGTTACTGGCTGTCAGTAGCTGTCAGTTGATTGAGTTGTTTGCCTGAGGACTAGCATTTCTAACGATCGGTCCTACTTGAAATGCGTGGAGTAACCAGTTACACCTGTGAAGCAGGCTGTATACCATCTGCTGTCACAAGGAAACCTTATAATCCCTGTTTAGGAGGTTTTTTGTTTGGGCCATCCTTGTGGTCAAAATGACCTGAAACTGGCTAAATCATCCAGTGGCTTTTGTTGACAGTCTTTTCCCCTTTGCTTCTAACATACCGCCAGACATACACTCTTTACATTTTTTATGGTTAAACACTAAAAATTGTAAAAGTGAAAAAGTAGACAAATCAGACAAGCCCTTATTTTTCTCTCTCTCCTCTCTCTTTTTTTTAATATAATCAAATTACTTTCACATAATTGTCTAGCGTAGCAGTTCAATGTTTGTGCAACATTATGAGTACCCTCCCAAGAGTTTAATACTTTGCAAACCAAATTCCAAATTCCAATTCCAACCAAAGTCAAAGTACATTGTGCGTCTCTGGTGGTTGACTCGTAGCAGACTCATGATGTGTTGGTCTGACTTTTTACTGTTCACAGTGGTGCTTTATATTTTTCAGCCCATGTCTTATAAAAATATCTTTTTCTGTTTTCTCTAAAACAAAAACACCATGGGGGCAGGTGCTAATGGGTCTTAGTCTAATTTCATGAGAGTGGCCTGTCAGCCTTATGGTTGAACAACAGATGAATTTATTAACTCTGATCTTTTCCAAAGAAAATGCCAAATTAATATAAAATGAGAGAGAGAGAGAGAGATAATTTGTTTGTGCACGACCTGTCCAAAATAGCTTTTGGCTACTTTACCCTATCCCATGAAAATCAAAGACTTCTTGATCCCCTGGTTCCTCCTCTTTCCTTTCCTGTTTTATTAATATTTCCTCGCAGTGTTGCCCACTTTCATTCTTACTTCTGACTTGTTATCCTCGTCTTTTTTGAATTTAATTTGCATCCATTTAGAAATAGAAGACATGCCAGCTTTCCCTATCTCTTTTTTGTTTCTAAGTGATGGGCAACTCCCAGCACCCGTTCTCTTCTTTATCTAGTAGTGATTAGTCTAGCCAAATAGCTGGAATTAGCAATGTAAAAATCTGCTTATCCAGTGCCAGCTGGAGCAGATGCTCAAATTAAGCATCAGTGCCAGATTTTCGACTGGCATGAAGCTAAGCTGGAAGGCCGATGCTGAGGAGGGAGACGAGAGAAAACAAGAAAACAGGTTGAAGCGGGAGAGGGAAAATGTGCTTGAGAGAAAGAGAGAGAGGGAGTGGGAGAGAGAGTAAAAGAGAGAGAGAGAGAGAGAGAAACAAAGAGAAAGACAGAATAAGAGAGAGATTGTGTTGGGGAGAGTGAGCATGGGAATAAGAAATGGCAAATTCTTTAGTTTCAGCCAATTAGGCTGAGAAGCCACTGGTAATTAACTCTCGAGGGACCCACTGAACAGTCATGCACCTCGTTTACATAATGAGGATGAGAGGAGAGGCTCCTTTTCTCCTCTTTCTCTTTCTCCCTGTCTCTCTCTTGTTCTGTCTTTGGCCTGTTGAACTACAGCAGAACAGCACTTCCCTCATGACATATGTCATACAGCTCCCACTGACCCGATACACCACAACATACAGCGGATTCAGGGTGATTTGACTCATGAGAGGAAACAGATTCTTAACCTCAGATTGTTTATTAAAGTCATCAAGTTGTGAGAATTCATCATCCACTGCCGTCCATATTACACATTCTTCGTACTGGATTTGTTTTCTTTTCCTCTCAGATTTGCAAACTCTATTCATATAAAGGAAAGAGTTTGATCATGTAAATTTATGATAATCCCACAAAACCTCTCCCTCTGCCCTTTGCCCCACTCCAATACCTTTCATTTCCTCCTTCCAAGATATGAAAAGTGATGGACTCACACTTAAATCCAGAAGCCTTTTACTACCTTGAAAAAAAAAAATCAGATTATGTAAGAATACTGCCAAGTGTTGAAGGGCATACTTCTGGTTCTCCGTAGCCACAGGTGAAAGGGGCATTTCCCCCTGGTAATACACGAATGAGGCTGAATTCTTCCAATCACAAAACCTTCAGGCCACCTCCACCCCAGATTGTACTTTCTCCTTGGCTATAAAGATAAAAGGGTTTTTCACTAGGTCTCTAAATTCATTACATATTTAGTCTGCAGTTCTTTGTTATGAAACACTAAAAATCTCAGTTCAGTGAACAAACTCCTCAACCTGAAAACCGGTTTCCCCATCCGTCACTGCTGGTAACTCTCTGTGTACCAGACCCACTGAGCTGTAATTAACACAACCAGGATTCAGTGTGCTCCAGTGATACAGAGTGGAGAAGTACTTCCAGCACATTGATTATCAATAAATGTTTTTCCACAACATAAACACTAACACACACATACAAAATGCAGGGGTACTGTATACACATGTTTCAAACAGACATGGAAATCTAATGATAACCCTGAGCCCTAAGATGAAAAAAGTTTAGAACGGCTTTTCAGGAGTTCTGGTCTTCGTGAACTCATTCACTCTTTGAAAACAATTTACTTTTTTTTTTTTTCCTTCACGAGGTTGAATGTAGCTCAGGGGTAGCGTGAATGTAATGTAACAGGAAGAAATTCATATCTTCAGGTTGTGTGTTTTCCTCTTTTGCTGCCTTATTTTCCCTCTTCCTTTGATGGCAGAGTTGGGATAAAAGCATTAAGTTCACTTCCTCTTTTATTAAAGGAGGCTTAATTTAATTAGCTTGCACTGCGTGAGCCTGCTATCAGGCCCTTCTGTTCCCATACCCAAGGTTTCTGACGCTCTGAGGAAGAGAAGGGAAGAAAAAAGGGAAACTGTCGGGTGGTCTCCAAGGAGGAAGTGTCCTTTTAATCAGACTTCTGCTAAGATCCTATTACCATCTCCTAAGAGAGAGGGAGGGCAACACATAGACAGATGGACAGACATACAGTAAAGGGAGATGAAAAATATATTCAAAAAAAAATGCAGCAATCACAACACTGCGATCAGAGGGAGGCATGGATGGCATATGGACTAAAAGGGCCCTGGCTTTATAGAAATAACTTAGTAGTAGTAGTAGTAGTAGTAGTAGTATTTGTAATACTACAAATGCCCATTATTGTCAGAGTCAACAGGCCCTGATCAGCATTTGTATCTATTATATTACAGAGCATGACCGGATGTTAATTTCTTAATTAACCATGTAGTACACCTATGTGGAGGCATCGACATGTGTTGCATTTCTCAAATAATTTGTTATGATTTTGTGTAATTAAATTTTTCACTCATTTGTCTTGCTTCTAGTGAATGGAGTATGATGCATGACAATATTTTCAGCTGCACGCCCATCCTCTAAAGCTAAATCAGGATTATTTTCACCCATAAATTTGCTAATACATAGAATTACATGGCGAAAAGTGATTACACTGATTATGTGTGCCCTCAGTCAGGATCAAGGGTCCACACTGTGATGAGGGGAATGGGCAGCCTGATTCTGTCAGCACATGGGCAGCTATTAGAATATAGAGCCTTGTGATTGTCAGCCCTTAAACTGGGCCAAAGCCATGAGTTTGCATCATCAAGACTATACAGAGCTGCTTGGCCTTCTTATCATGACACTGTTGCTACAGTGCTACATTAAAAGACAAATCCAGGTCAGCCTTCTGAGAGGAGTACTTTTAACAACAAGAATTATATAAAATTATTGTGAATTGTATGGGCTACAAATTACAGAGAAAATTATCTTTGAATGCCATCATCTGCAAAGCAAGTGCAGTGCACTTGCACATGAACATCTTTCTTATTTACTTACCCAGTGTGTAACTTATTTGGCTTTTTATTAGCAAAAATCAAATATTGCTTACGTATTTCACTGAAGTCGAATCATTCAAATGAAAACTTTCTTGTACGTTAGAATGAGTTGTTACAAGTCGTTACAAATACAAAAGTGGGCGACACTGTCATGGACCAAGCAGCAAAGACCAGCGAACTCAGGTTGTAAATGTCCAAAAAAAGATAATTTATTAACAAAATCACTCCAAAAGAACAATATCAAAAATATAGTGATGAAAATGCAAACTGAGGAAAATAATAACTCTTAAGGAGGGCCCAAAATAACTTAAACTGAGGTCAACTTAAACAAACAGGTAACTCAACATAACTGACCTGACAAAGACACACTAGGTAGGGGTTATAAAGACATAGGCTAGCCCAAAAGACAATAGGTAGGGGGGGACAGACAACCTACTGAAAACACATTCATCACTGAAACATAATGTAAACAAAGACTTTAAACAGTAGCCTAAACAGACTAAATGTAAATAATCAAATTATAACAGCAACTTAAAACTCCAAATCTTCTAACTTAAATAAATGTCAAAGAAAAGCAAGCTCCCCCGCTGGCACCCCCAAGTTGGCCTCTCCCAATTACTGCCTCGGTTCCATAAGAGACCAGCTTGGATGGCGCCGCCTCCTTCTCGGTCAGGGGAGCTGCAAACAAACAGGTGAGTGAAACAAAAGATGTAAATCAACAGTAAGCCAATTAAAAAGCGTGCACTCAATCTAATTAACTTATGCTAATAAACATCATTTATGAAAAGAAAGAAATGTGTGTCATTATTTAAAAAACAAAGCAAAACAAACTCAACTTAAGGTGGTTAAAGGTGGTCACCAGGTGTGGCCACCACAGACACACCAAACCAAGGCTGCCATGTTGCATTGCCATTTTTTACGTTCAGTGGCAGCATGACCATACTGTAGGTAACCACAGAAACTCACTGGGGCTGTCGGCTCGTGAAGAAAGTATTCTAGGTACAGTAGCGTCTGTTAAAACTGTCACCACTGTAGTGGGAGGAAGGACGGAGGCACTGGTGTTGCATGACGGCACCTGAATGACGCCGTCAGTGCATCAACTGGATGTCATTTTACTTAACGAGAGAAAGACAGTACATCCGTCTGACGTCTGCCCGATTTCACGTGAATGCAACGTCAAGAATGCGTTCTGATGTGCAACCTCTCTGCTAGATGGGAGTAATTCCTACAAATTATGCCTTTAATCATCAGCAAGTAATTTGTTTATTTCAGTGTTTTTCTCTTTTTCTATTTCTGTAACTGGGAGAGTTTCTGGGCCCTCTTGTTGCAAGCAGAACTCCATTAATTATGGCAGGCAAAAACACATCACTGTTTGGATGCATGGGGACATAAAATCCATGCAGAAATCAATCTGCTATAATGACAGCTGTGTGTCAGGTGCTCAAGTAACTATGGTGGCATAAATGAGGAAATACTGTTTGTAGCTCCACTGAAACTGGAGACATTTCAAGTTATCAGAGGAGACTTAACACAGTACAGGATGTATGACATGTCATTTATCAGATCATTAGAGTCATCGCAGTCATTAAGTCTGAATTAGAATCACACATTTTGGTGCTGTCTGTCACATTAGAAGAAGATGCTAATGGCGTCAATGTTAGAAAACAAGCTTGTCTTCCGTGATCTTCCATGAGTTACATCAGACTGAAAAGCTGTTGTGTTGTGACTTCAGGCGTGAGCAGTGGCAAATTTGAAACAGCAGAGAAAGTTTAAACTGAATTCAAGCTGAGATCTTCAAAACAACTTCTGATATTTAGATCTGTTATCTGGTGCTTGCTTGCTCTTTGAGAAAATCTGGTTGTTTGTATTTGTGTGTAGAAGGAGCTGGTGTTAATGAGGAGTTTCATACACTCTCTCATTGTCTGTCTTTCTCTGTTTTCCAATAACATTTTAAAAAGGAAATTACAAGAGAATTAGCATTCATGCACACCTTCTCATAATATGCCCCTGCCAGTGCTAGAGCCCATTCTGCTCAATTTATATATAACAGTTATTGATCGTTAATGAGTATGAATGTCTCCTCCGAGCGGTGTCATTAAAGGACACTGAATCCTAGTTGTGTTAATTAAAACTTAATGTAATGAGGATTAGAAAAAAGGAAACAAAAAAAATCTTTGTCCCAAAGCCTCATTATAGGGTTGTGTTGAAAATATGGTTTTCAAGTTAATTAGACACTGTATATCCAAGATAATAATAAAATGTGTTAAGAATCCCAGAAGTTTAGTGTTATACCCATATATCTAATATATTTAAAATTGTTGAAGAGGCCATTATTAGATGGGAACCATATAGTGTGCAGTTTCATTACGAATCAGTTTCCCCATTTTAAGTGCCATAGTGCTATTGTATGATTTTATTAGAATAATGAAACAGAGAGGTGTGAACTGCAAAAAGTCATATGTATACTGTAGATTCCTCATCTTCTCAATTTGCTCCAATAAATCTGACCCATCTGTGTCGCCCTGCTAACCCCTCAGTGACGCATGATACCACTTAAAGTAACAAATCTCCACTGTTACTGGAAGGGCTGCAAGATATTTTATTTCCTGCAGTGAAACATGCATAGTATGTAGTGTGATATGAATATCTACCCTGCACCTGTGGGACACCAGAAATCTGTTTCTGGGTTTCACCGTTTAATTTCCTCTCCCCGTCAACTGTGCGGCCCTACATGTTCACCTCTCCAGAGAGCAGCATTAGGAGGTCAGCATTTCATACCAAAGATACCATTCCGGGTATCAGGTAGGATGGAGCCATGAACCACCTGCCCAAACTAGTAAACAATGTAGCATACAGCCTTGTGGTTTCACAGTAGATGGTAGAGAATGCACAGACTGGGTCTCATTCATGAAATGTTAGTAAATCTGTGTGTAGATTTGCACACAAAAGCTCACGCAACTAAAGCTCTACTCCAGATACAGTGCGGGAATCTCAGACTTGATCGTAAGCACGTGTTATGATTTAACTGAATGCCAACCCATCGCAAATGAACAGCACACCCCCAGTGATCAGCAAAGGAAAGAGGGAGAAAGAGAGAGAGGAAAAAAATTGTCATTTTGGGTGAAGTGGAGTCCAGAAAAACACATTTAATTCTCTTCTGTTAGTAGTGGTGTGACTGGGACAGGTAAATCAAAGCGTGGAGGAAAGTAACATGTGTTGTTAATAAACGACAAAAAATAAAATAATTCTATATGAAACAAGGAAGAAGCACATAACCACACATAAAAACTCTCAAATCCACAGGAGGAGGCTCTTCACAGTCTCAGCTGTCAGCTGCTGTAGAGGAGCATGACTGCATCAACACATGAAGTTGTGTAGGCAGATTATATTGTTACAGATGAACCAGCCGTCTCTCACAGCTCCATCCAAACCAGTGCCAACTGCGCTATTGTGCAGGATGAAGTGTGTGTCCACCAAGCGTGTGTACACACAACAACTACACACTGCATCAGCATGCTATGTTCTGTTGATTGGGTGTGGGGAGTCGAGTGAGTATGTGACGGGATTCTCATGTTGTTTTATTTTATGGTTGGATGTTGAACGGTACTCACGATTCACTGCATGGACATGCTAGTTCCCTGTCTGTGTCCGAGCCAGAGGCCACAACCCAACAGAAAGTTATTTTCCATGATGTTCGCATTTTGTACTTACCAATTGACTTTCTACCCACGCATGATGGATTACAAATCATCACAAAGTCTGAGCACAACAATATCATATATCAGGTTATTGTCATCATTAAATGGAGTAGGGTTGTGCCAATTGGCGATCCAATCATCTGTCGGCGATTGTGAGGACGATCGGCAATGTTTTGTTTTCTTGCCGATTTTATTTACCCAATGCACAATCTGTATGTTTTAATGAAGCTGCCTCTCTGGCTGCTTTCATCTCTGTCAAATGACAGTATTTCACCAATCAGACGGAGCCAGGTAGTCATATGACTTCGCGGAGGGTGGCCACTCCACCTCAAATTTGAGGAAACACACGTTTAGCAGCTGTTGTGGCTGTGACTAGGCTGCCATTGCCAGCCATGTTATGTCATAGCCTGACCATGTGTTCACTGATCAGGACCCAGTGTCAGGGAATATTGGACTTATTTAACAGATGGCCAGAGACAGCATACAAAGTGAAATGTTTTTTGTTTCTTATGAATGTGTAGATATCCAGCTAATACAGTACATTTGTGAGTTACATTTACATATGTGAGTTTGTCTGAATTTGAAAGTGCTCATTTGGAAAATGCCAAATGCTTTTACTTTTTGGTTTGTGGATTGTATGCTCAGAATTTATAGGAACATAAAATGTAATTTTTACTTTGAGACTATCACAACTCTTTGCTTGCCATGCAAATGGCTGCATGCACGGATGGATGAATTTTTCTTTGAATATTGTAAGTAACCATGACAATGGATGTCCTCAACAGGATTATTTATTTTTATCCTCAAAGTCCCAGTATGTAGGAATTACCCACATCTAGTAGCCGAGTGCAGTTGCATATCGGAATGTATTCTTGATGTTGCGTTCACGTGAAATTAGACAGACCTCAGACAGACAACAGACGCTGCATGTACAGGATAAACAAGTGGTCCGTATTGTTTACCTGACCCACGTTTAACCGTCTTTTTCTCGTCAAGTAAAATGACATCCGGTTGGTTTGCCGATGGCCGTCTGCCTGACTGCACCTGAATGCAGCATCAGTGCCTCTGTCCTTCCTCACACTACACAGTGGTGACAGTTTTAACAGGCGCTACTGTACCTGGAAAACTTTCTCCCCGAGCCGACAGCTCCGGTGAGTTTCTGTGGTTACCTACGGTCACGCTGCCACTGAACGTAAAAAAAATGGTGATGCAACATGACTGCGATGTTGGTGATGCAACATGGCAGTCATGCGGGTGTGATTCAACTTCAGTGGAATACGTATTTATGAATGCAATATTTGATTTTGCTTATAAAAAGCCAAATAAGTTACAGACTGCGGCTTTAACCATAATTGTACAAGCTTAACCAATTAGCCTTAAACCTAACCAAACACTGACCATCCCATAAACTTAACAGTGTGTTTAAAACTGTAATCAACGTCACAATAAAGGTCTAGTCAACCTACCCTTGGAGGATGTTTGGCGATATGCTTGATTTGGCTGTTAAAGATGGAACACTTGCTGAAAACTTTCCATTCTGATCCAGAGGCAGGCTGGATGAAAACATATGCACTATTAAAAACTACCAGCCATGTCACGAAGACAGTACTCTTCTTGTACATCTTTCCTTAAAGGGCAAGACATTTTGTTTTATACCACTGTCTGTCTTCTCCAAGTGACTTGACTTTTTCAGACCAAAGAGTGCTTCTCTCTGCTCTTGTCTATAACTCTCTCGCTGCGCTTTCAGACACCGTGGAGGCCCGAGGGCATTCTGTCAGACAGACGCTACTCCAGCATTTTGTCTTCTTGATGTCTTGTAAATGCAGAGCTCCACGGCAGGTGATGTGTTTTTCAAGATGAGATGACAAGGTTGATAGATTCTTTTTTTTTTCTTTTGTCCCAGTGGACAACTCGCAGTCCTCACGCTATATTATCTTGAAATTTCACACGTTAACAGAGTTTGACCTTTTGTGCCGAGTCTGTGTGCATAGCAGTTTGAAGTCGTAGAGCAGTGAATGATACTTGTTGTTAGTTATCACAGAGGATAGGAAACAAGTTGCAGCTCTTTAAGCAGGGTAGTATGGTATCCTGTGAAGCTTGTAAAATGAATGATCCTGAGGCTTAAGACCATGGTTGCAAAAAAAGAGAAAAAAGATTTTAAAAAAGATTTATCTAGACACTGGAGCATTGAGATCTTTTGGATGGATGGTCAGGCGGCACAGCAGGACTGTTTTTGTTTGGAAAACGTCTGAATAAACTTTTCTGTCAACTCTTGCAACATTAATTTGATTTTTCAACTTTATTTTTGTTTTCTTTGCACCATTTGGTGTTTAATTATTTTTTATGACTTAATTTTGTGTGATTAATAAGCAATCATGAGCTGCTTTTTAAAAAGTAGTTTGTAAACAGAAAACAAAAATCTCTTATGCTCGATAGTAAACATATAAGTGATTAATTCATGGTATTTATCAGTATTTCAGCACTTCGTGACTATTACAGTAAATGCTTCATGGCAACCTGAATTGCTCTGTGTTAAACAGAGGTTGGGCTAAGTAAAGAAAGAGACAGAGGCAAATTGTAGAGCATGTTTGTATGCACCTTCACACTTGTTTTAGCTCTATGTATATGTAACGGAGGTCCGCGGGTGTGCCACAGTCATGAGGGACCAGTAAGGTGAAGTGACAGGTTGTGGTGGTAGCGGTACTGGAAGTGAACTCACTCACCCATAAAAGACGTGCTAACCAATTTGCCAAGCGGTTGCCAACCTATTGGCAAAGATGTTAGCATTGTCGCCTCCGGTGCATGAGATCGTGGGGTCGATCCTCGCTCAGGGCAAACAACATTGGTTACATATACATGGCTTTTCTGTGCAGCTACATATGTGTCACTCTGTTTTTTCTCTCCCTAAAAAGTGCATGTTCAGATGATGGCTAATTCTGAGAAAAGACTCGCTCTAGTATACAACCTGGGTCATAGTGTGCTGTGCCCGCTTGTGTCTAACACATTTGCAGTGCAAACCACACCTTTATACCTCAGAGAAAATAAAGCAGTAAACACAACCAAGTGGCTCGAGTGGACAAACTGTTCCCGAAATACAACATTGCACATTCAATGATTCTGGATGCTGCACCTTCACATAAATAAATTTCAGAGAAATGAATATAATTAAATCATCAAGCGAGACCATTGTCATGAAGATTAATTCAGCCACTGCTGGCTTTAGAACGGCATTTTACATTGTGTGCAACTGTTCAAACAGTTTCCAGCAATGGCAGATGGCTCGAGGCGAACAAGGCTATCTGGACTGCCAACATGTTTATTCTCTTCAGTAAATACAAAGACAAGAAGTATTAACTTTTATTTGAATGGGAAACCTCTAACACAACCAACTCCTCCAGTGACTTGTCATGTATTTTAAAAGTGTTTGTGAAAGCTCTGAGGTGATGTTAATGGTTATAGTAATTGGACAATGCATACAGTACATGATGTCTGAAGTGACCCCATAGATTTGTTATTCAAGCCACATAAACAGGTTTGACTTTTGGCAGATGCAGACACATTATTGAAATGGCTGACTAATACAGTCAGGCAGGATTTTTCTGAAGTTAGCGTTCAAATTAAATGTTTCAAAATGCCAGAAGAATTTACTCCATCTTTTTTTAACCTGCAGCATCTATTTCTTTTTAATCATCCAGCTCTCCAAAAAATAAATAAAAGAGACACACTGAAAAGAATAAAACATTTCTTCACAATGAGACTGCAGTAGTGTAGCGTTATTAATAAGAATTGTTTTTCTCTGGGTGCTGTTCAAGCACAGGGCAGGCAGACTAAATGAAATAATGGCACTATCAAGACCCTTTAGTTGATATCGGTGCTCATGTTCCATAGTGCTCTTATACAAGCGAAAGGTCTCAGCCTGCCTAATGGCTCACCGGGCAGCACAGGTATCATCCTAGTGCAAGAGTGAGTGGACATGTTTCCTGTGATGCTGGGGGCTTTGTGAACAACTCATTTCTACCAAATGAGGCCAGATTTCTCAGAAGCACACCTGTGATCTCAAATTAGACCATGTTCTACGTGAATTTTCCTGAAACCTAATGCTCCTCAAACTGCCAATGGCTGCAGTGGCTTAGTAGTGCAGCCAGTAGCTACACTCCTACAGGTTGTATTTTTGTTACTATGACAACACAGGTCCAGTACTTGTGTTGCTAGTAATGTGTCTCCTAATACCAGTGCCTCCAAATCAAAGCCTTGCCAATGGCTTAAATGTTGTTGTTGTTTTTTTGGGCTACTTTCGTATAGTCTACTGTTTTAGAGCAGAGAAGAATTTATTCCCCTGAAAAACCAACATGTGTGTGTTTATGACAAAATGATAATTATTAGATCAGGGTTTAGACTATCTTACTGGCCAATGTCTGGTAGTCCAGAGTATCAAAGACAGGTCTAATACTAGTTTCAGTATCAGAATGACTTTAGTTTATTTGGTCTTTACTTATTAAGGTGCTGATTTCAACTTTTCAATAGTTTCAACTTTCAAGAAATTGACCGTTGTTAAGTTAAAATTCAGAAGACATTGCAAATGCAAGAGTTATGTCTGGTTTAAATGATTAACTTGAATCCTTTCCCTACATATAATGGGAAGCATTTTGATACACTATTCTGTATGTGAAGACCTCAAGTCACCAGCATTATTTGCAAATTAGAATCCACCTCATAAAATGATCACCCCTGGGGATGTTTAATAAATGTGCTAATTTCGCAACATGCAATTTAGCCTACCTCTACAGTGTGAGTGATGAACCTTACAATTAATTTTCTGAATATGAAATTTTAATTTTGACCCCTTTTGACCTGATCACTTAATCCCACCTTTTGTTTTGATTAAATTCTGCTCAGTCAGTCAAAGATGCTAAATGAACTTTTCCTGCAATATTTTAATTGCATAGACCAACTAATGTGAGATAAATGCTTGCCAAACACATGCAAGAGGACACGCTCACCCACACTCAAATTCACACATACAAATACATACTCTGTTTGCCATAGCCTTGTTTATTGTGTTTGTCCGTAACTTGCACTTGCTGGAACTGGCAGCAGCTGCTGGCTGACATAAAGCTGCAGTAGTAAGTCTCTTCATTGTGCCTTTATGACCACTGTAAAGATATGCACAGCTTTGCCCCACCCTATCGTCCTCAAGCGCCTGCGGCAGTGTGGAGCAAGCTGTCTGTGCCCATGCCTAACAAAGTGCACACAGTTGGCATGCAAAGGTTTTCTGCCACCTGCAGTACACAACAACAGCAACAGATATAAGAGCAGAATAGAGATGAGAAAATATTGAAAGTGTAAGGCACCAAAGCAGAGCAGTGAAGATATACTGTGAGAAATCTACCCACATGGACAGCTGATAACACCTCAAACTCCTTCAGTGCTATATTATAAAAAGCCCAGCCGCATTCTACATGGGATGAACTGTTAGAGGAACACCAGACCGGTGCAAGTAACTCATGAGGACACACAGTGAATGAACCATCATTTAATCTGTCTGCGAGTGATACGAGAGGCCAACCTCCCCATCATGCAGAATGATCGCCTTTACAGATTGCTATGCCAACACATCTGGCAGTTTTCATTCCTAACAGCCAGTCACACAAAATAATAGGCTGCTTTGGCCAACAGTTATGATGCCATTTCCTCAATTGCAGGCACACTCGACTGAGTGTCTTGAGTTGTTTGTCACCTAGCTTGGGATGCAGCAGCCCTTCTTGAGCACCCTGTGAGCCTCTCCTGGATAAAACTCATTATCCCAGTCTGCTGCTCTTCAGGAAACTCATTATCCCATCCATCACCAGTGGACTCTCAGACAACAGGATGAATATGCCCTCTCATCATTTAATTAGATCGCTTTGCCTAGAGTTTGTGGGAGAGCACAATAGCAGCCGACGCCGCTGTATCAGCTGTAATTATCTATCTAATATGACATCTTTAGTTTGACATCTGATACCAGCTACTGTTGGTTATCATCGACTCCCTATACCTATTGACAGCAACAATGCAGCTTTGTTTTGTAGGTAGAGAGGTAGATGGTCTTGGCTCATTGGCCTCATCCTTCCCTCCCAAACTATTAATCTTTGTACTTGCTGGAAACTGAATGGATGAGGTTTTAGCAGAAGTCAGGAAAACACGGGGCAATGTATATGTAATCATCCAGCAGGCAATTTTTGTAGATTAAATTATAGATATTCCAACCCAAAACATAAAAACTGGAATCTTTCATCACTATCACAGTTATATGGGATGGTTCGCCAAAGAGATGTGTGTTTTAAATCTACAGTACCAGAAAACATGAGGCCAGACAGGGGCCCCTAACCTGACCTTTGTCAGAGCATTGCTAGAGCTTAACACTGGCTATGTGTGATGCTGGGTTGCATTACGACCCATAATGAACTGTGACCACAAGTCGTTGGGTAGATGGATGGCTTCTGGTTTCTCAGTCCCCCATCACCTCCCACCACTTCACTCTCTCCCTCTTCTATTTTATTTTCCCACCCCCACACCCTTCATTCATCGTTCCTCTGCCAAACGGATGTCTAATGACAATGGAAGGCCCTTGGACGAGTGAGAGAATAGATTATTGACTGGGACCAGAGATTTACACTGGAGCCACGGGGCCAGGCGGCCCCAGCAGAGATAAATGGGACATGTAATTGAGTTTGGTCACTCAGTTGTGTTGGAGTGGCTAAGGCTGGTGTTGTACCCATGGTGGTGCCGGGTGGGCGGTGGTACTTGTGGGGGGTGAGAGGCATGGAGGTTTATGAGCCCTACAAAGTGGCAGCAGAGGGTCAGACAGAGGGCAGTTGGACACTTGAATTGTAGAGATGTCAGTAATCATGTGGCGAAAGAGGGAACAGGGGATGAGAAAATGTGTATTATAGATCTTAATAGAACCATTAAGAACAGAGGATTCATTCAGGACAGTGACAGGACTGGAATTCTGAAATGGGACTCAAAGCCCTTTGGTAAATTCTTCAAGTCTAGTAAAAGTAGGTTCATGTTCATTCAAAAGCCAATCCACAGATAGCACTGCTGCACTGTTACAGTAGATTATAGAATATACAGTATAGAGTTATTAATTGATTATTGTTCACTGTCTACTGCCTGTGAAAGAAGTGTGTAGCCTATCCCACAAAAAACACAACTTATACCTGTGACAATCTCGGCTATATCAGCTGGACAAACACGGCCTGTTTTATCTCATGTGTCATCCTCTGCAACACTGCCAGATCAGTGAAGATAGACTTTGCTTTTATTCTGGTGTGGAGTTCAGTCAGGACTAAGACCGATGGGAGAGATGCACTGTTACCACAGTAACCGGTGCCCAGAGAGAGAGAGAGATGGTCAGGGTAGAGAGAGTGAGGGTAGAGATTTGGTTTGGTGTGAGATGGGGGATGATGCTCATAGCATAACAATAAGCTAACTCACCTCTTCACCTAATTACATGAAAGTGTAGAATTTGACACAGTGAACTAATTATATTTTTCTGATATACGCAATGTGATGTACAACAGATTATGGAATCAGATTGAACACCTGCGCTGATATCACACCTACATCACCAGTGGGGGAATCCTGGTCAGCTATCAGTTTTTATCTCTGATTGGCTGACTATTTGTAGTGTATCAGGAGGCTCTCCATATGAGATCGGATATGATTTAATGTGTCTCCTTTCTTTGGCACTGTAAGCTGTATCACCTGGCATATGTGAGTGCTAGCATGTGTGTCCTATGGATATGAGTGAAAGGATTATCTGCTAGCCGACTGAGACCATATGAGCACACCACCTCTCTACAAACCACTTCAAATAAAATGCAACACTATCAAAGTTATAACTGTTTTAATGAAGAAAATACTGTTGTTCTTGTTGATTTTAGATAAGTCTGTTGGTTTTGTAGTGACTACCCTGGTAAAAAAAAAAAAAAGTGTAATTGAGAACCAATAGAATTTCACATTGAGGACGTGCAGTTTTCTTGCTTCGAGCATAATGATGGAGTGATGGTGACTCTGAACAAAACCATTTGCTCAAGCTTGATTATCAGCCAAAATGATGACTGTTGCAATCCTTGTCTTCTTGGTCTCAGCTTTCCAACAGGACTGTGTTCATACACAATGCTGGAAGGAGGCCAAGCTTAAACATGTGAATACAAATCACAAGTGTAATTATTCACCTAGATCTACAATGGTTACTCTGTCTGCTTGTACTGTTGGCCTGCAGAATTGTGAAGGCTCTATAGGGCTTTGCAGAAGCATCTTGAACCCCCCACCCCTAGCGGCTATGCTGGGAGACAGATATTACAGACAGCTCTTTAGGGGAGATTGCCCTATAACAAGGTAAATACAGCAGTCACTGTGGAGAATACATCACATGTGTACATACATGACACGTAAAGGCTCAGTCATCCATACTTGTCATAATGTTTTCAAAAAGTCCAAGTGGTCACGTACCATCTGTTTCTCATACTCTGACAGAGCCACAGTGTAACTGTTATTTTTTCCAACAAAGGGTCCATTAAATCCACTGTGTCTATTGTGTGTGTGTGTGTGTTTGTGTTTGTGCATCCCTTGATGTACTGTATATGTAACACACAAATTGCTTTGTGTCTGTGCGTGCATTACATGGCCTCACAGTTGGTGACAGTGTATTCCTTTGTGCTGCATCCTTTTCTTGTAGTACACGGTTGGATCACATGGGTTCGTGTATATCCTTTCAATCTGGGGATTTCGAGTCAGTGGTGGTGTTGTTTTTTCCCCCTTCAAAGCCCTCCTTTTTCAGCCACTGTACCCCAATAGTTATTCTTAGATTTTTTTCTGTTCTTTTGCTGAGGTTTGGTTTCCTAAGACAGGACTTGGTCTCATGAACTAATGTTGCAAGATGCATCTCATGTGACGTCTGCAACCCTGACTGGTTTTGAGCTTTAAAAAAATCGGAGAAGGCATTGAAAACTACAAAATGACAACTCCTACGTCCTTTTTGTATTGTAATGGGTGTGCAATTTCACATCACTGCATGATGCAAGGATGACCAAGCATCCCATGGTGTGCAGCCACAATAAATATGGATTGTTTGAAAAGGAAATGCTAGCAAGGAATATCCAGTCATTACATTGTAACACAAACAAATGTTTGGGTTAGGGTTATATATTTTTTTCTTTCACCCTACAGTACCAACCCCGTTGCTGAAGTAAACAATCAACAGCTACACTCTTAGCCACTATGCAAACTGCTATAGCCGCTCCATCTGGGGACTCTTTGTGTTATTTCTGAGATGTGACTCAGTGTGACGAGTGGCTCTCAGGATACACATAACATGGCACACTGCCTGCTTACTGGGCCCGATAAAACGTGAAGGTCTGATTTATTCATTCATCACAATTCTCACACTTCTCAAGCACAAGCCCTCCACTTTCTTCTGCAACCAATTTGCAATGTCTTCTCAACTCGTTTTTGAAAACTCCTAACGGGGCACTGGGTGTTGGTATGAAACGGATAGTGACCTGGTAATGGAGCTGCTCGTAGAAATTAACCTGAGTCCTACATGCATACCTACATGCATACAAAAATGCATCAGCCTTGGGGGGAAAAACAATAAGAAGTTGCTGAGATTGCAAGTAGTAACCCACTTTTATGGAGACAGTTTGTTTAATAATATTGACAAGATTCCGACTCAGCTGACTTTTAATGAACTGTGAACCAGCACTATTGAAATTTAAGTCAATAGTGGGAAATATATAATTAAACACAATGAGGTTTTTATTTGTGAATTGAATTGCTTTGTGCATAGAAATTTAATAGGGGAGTGAGGGAGCCAATAAGTATAGCTTAGCTGAATGGATGGTCTTGTAGGTGTTTTCTTATATGAGCCCCTTTCAAGACTAGAATGTTGCACTTCTACACTAATTTGCCTTTTTGTTCTGTTTAAAAGCATAAACACTCACAGGGGGATATTGTTCATAATATGCCAGCAACAGGAATTAGTGACAGACTGATCGACATCTGTGTAGAAGGAATGGCAAGACGGATTGCTAAAATCACACACTGGTGTACCTATATGCTGGTTTAGTTTAGTTCAATGTAAACTAGCACAGTCAGGATGATGCAGGATTTTCTTTGTGACAATCTTCCAAATCTATACTGATTAATTGCTTTGGAAGAATAGAATACTGCAAGAAGAGTTTTTTTTTCTTATGTATCTTTAATTTTAAGGTTGTTTCTATTTCAATATTAGGCCTCACAAATAAACTTGGGGCTGAAGGACTAGTAACATATTCTAGTTTCCTAAAATACTTGATTTAAAATGTGATTCACCTAAAGCTATTTATTAATTTCACTTCGTTTTATTATCAGTTTTTGGGA
Source organism: Decapterus maruadsi (assembly GCA_030347415.2). NCBI lineage: Eukaryota > Metazoa > Chordata > Actinopteri > Carangiformes > Carangidae > Decapterus > Decapterus maruadsi. Next base: position 11,860,868 of record CM064902.1, on the reverse strand, counting down.
ATTGTTCAGTCTTCATTTGGAAAAAAGTAAAGAATTTAAAACACACCTAGACCTTTTGGTATCATTCAAAATGGAGCTGATTCTCATCTTCATCAACCAGCTCAGACTACAGCCACTTAGGTGGGAGAACAGGGCTTTTGGTTTAGCTAATATAATGCTGCCTCTGCTTGTGCTGTATATTTTGAACAATTAGATATACGTGTTTACTGCAAAATAAACAGAATATTTGAAAAAATTAGCATTTACTCCATCATAAACCACTGAAAACAGGCCTGTATACTGGCTGGCAAGCGCTACAGAGTCAATAGAGGTGATGACCAGAGTTAAGTGAGCAGCAGTGGCCATTACCTGCAGGGCAACTTGTATCTTTAGAGAAAAATGAATCTTTAGCTTCTTTTCACCCCATTCTGCATGCACTTTTGTTCTTTTCATGCTTTAATTAAATGTAAATAATCATCACTGTGATCAGTGTGGGCCTGGGAATATAAGAACAAATGAAGTGGTGCAGTGATTTCCCTTAAGATGCTCTCTGATGTAAATCTAAAGGACTGAAACCCATCAACACAATTACATCTCAAGTGTAAAATTACATCATCTTTCTTTCCTATAGAACATTCACTGAGCACAAAAGCCAGAATCAAGGAATAGTCAAAACACACTTTTCCAAATTGGCCTCAGATATAACTTCTCTTTTGCTTAATTTACCATTGTGGTGCATAGCTGGTGGTCCCTACTAAATAAGCTGCCCTTGAGTCGTCATGAGCTGTGAGCTGATATGGGTTCCTGCAGCAGGCCCTCAGGGCAGATGTACAACACATGCATGCAACCAGTCACATGAAACCAAGTCATGCAGTGTACCGGGGATGTAATGGTGCAGTCAACAGTGGATTAAAATGTATTGTATAAGTGTTCAAGGGCTGCTTTGATTTATTAAAATGGTGATGGTGCAGTTGTATTTCTTACAGTGTCCTCAGGGCAATTCACAAGAGGAGGCTAAGATATGGACCAACTGTTTTCTGTTATCATTGGGTTTGGATACTTGGATGAAGATTCAACACAGCTGGTGAAATTATACCAATGCAGAGATGTTGCCAGGGCAAAGATGAGGCTAACTGATGTCTCACTTGGCTTGTTCAGGCAGCATGTCTATTAGATTCAAACGACTTACGGTTACAATCTGGCCTCAGATCTATGAGGTTAATGGTACAACAAAGACATAATAAATGTGATTATACGGCTGGAAAAGGGAGGCACAAATCTAACTTAAACATTTTAAATTATTTAATTTTTTTGTCCCAAAATGTTTAAAATAACGAATAAGAAAAGAGAATCATCAGACATCCTTTGATTATTTAAACAAATCCATAAAACCTGGCAACCACATCAACTGTAAAAGATTATTGCTATTAAAAGGAGGTATGCTCATCCTTGATCATGATGTGGATGGGTATTCTCCAGTACACAGAGAAATAGATTTTTTTTTTTAATGTATTGATTGCCTAAAGGTTTGACTAGTCACTATAAAATGTAACAGACCCCAAAATAATCCTGATCCAAGTACAAAATCTCTTGTCAAATAGCTCTGCCAGCGTGGACCTGTGGTCCATCTTTTCTTAGAGGGCATAGAGGCAGCCCAGTGTGATCACAGCCATCCTGCGAAGACGTCAAAATGATTTGAACAGATCCCAGCTGTGCAGAGAGTGGAGTAGGTGTATGATTTTGAACAGATTCTGGCACAAGTCCCCCTGTCTGCCCTATGAGTCCGGCTCCCCCCAGGGAACAGATGAGTGTATTTTCTGTACAAATGTTCCATCTTAAAGAGGCTAAAGTTGACATGGATCTCTGTGTCTGTTACATTGGCGCGCCGCTCTGCTGTGTTGCCAACTACCAGTCGCTCGGCACCTCCCAGGCACGTACACTTGTATAAATGTTCACCATCATGATATCCATCAGGGAGTCACACTGTCATTACTTTGATGCTGTTCCATGGTAAATTTCTTTTGCTTTACCAACCGTAGGAGAGAATTGATAGTGCTTTGTTCTCACTCTATTATTTGCTTGGTAAACTGTACAGGGCAAATGTGCTGTGTCCATCAGTTACAATACATGTAAAATGATGTGAGAAGCTTGAATATGCTTTCAGGCAAAGAATCAAGGTCAACAGTGGTTGGACTTCCCTCACTCCTCACTTTATGACTCCTGTCAGTCAGTCTTTGTCAGTTAATAAATCTAGACAGCATTTTCAACCCTAAGTGGTTTCCATGTTGCTTTTTCTTAGATTACCGCTATCACAGAATACACAATCTGTCACCACTCATTGCTGATAAGTTTTGTGTATGTAAGTGTGGTTGAATTGTTGCATTTATATGGTTGAGAGGGAATGATTTTAAGAAAGAGGTGTCACATCCTTCAGTGTCAGGATATTGTCCAGTCTGATATTTTGGCAGGGCCTCTCTCAGAGGGGGTGGGTTTTTAATTTTATAGAATCAGTTTAATGGCTTAGTATGTTCTCTGCTGTAGCTGTATGCATTTTATCCACATCAGTATTTGTAAACTTCAGATTGCAGTGTTTCATAATTTAAGAGGCTATTGTGGACTTCAAGTGTCCACTACTGTACAGTACATAAATAAGGAGACTTGTGAGTACATGCAAATCCACATTCAGAACCAGTTTAGCTTACACATGTTTATTATTGTCAGTGTGACAATATTATTGTCAGTGTGACAATTAAGATGTCAAAGGCCATTTCCACCTGAATCACAGTGTTTCCCCAGTGGTAACTGCATCATTTTTCACCGAATCCTGAATAAATCATGGCACTGTCACATCGTTAAACCAATTATTTTACAACACTAATTTGGAATGGTTTTGGAAATTGTGGACAAATTGTGTCATCGTGTCAATAGGGCTGTCAGATCAGAAAATGCTATATACGGTATTTTAGATAAAGAGCATATCGGCCTTGTATGGATCCTAATAAGCCATATAGTGTTTATACATGTGTGAATCCCTTTGGGAAGGAAAGAATAAGCAAAATCATTTTGATGCCGATGTGAATCCTGATATAAACGTTCTGTAGCAAATTCAAAGCTTTTCTCTCTCTCACTCTCTCACTGAGCACTCGGTGGATGCGGTGTGTAATCTATCTCAGGGGAAACCGCAGGAGTTTGCTGAAAACCCCATCTGTTTAGCTAGCGAGTAAACCTGATGAATGAGATTCTCTGGTGTCTCATGCTTACTGAGCTATGCAGAGGAAAGAACAGAAGGAGAGTTGTAGGGTGAGCTAGAGTGCATGCATATAAGTGTGAGTGCTTTTATTAGTCTGGAACTATCTGTGTAATTACTGGAAAGGTGAGGAGCATTTTGCTTTCTTACACAACTAGACGCCTGGTCGGGACAGAGCTGGAAACCTACATGTAATCATGGTAGTTTAAGCAAAGTCAGTCTTTGCTTTGATGACTTAGTTTTCATGAAATAGGCCGAAGTGTTCATCTCTTGTAGCTTTGCTGAAACATTTCTATCGAATAGACTCCCTGTTGTTCCACTTTATATTGATGGATTACATTCAATACTGAATAATATGCCAAAATGGGAGGGAAATGCTAAAATGATCTGGCCTTAATTGCCCAATCTTCAGACAAGTTGATATTCAACAAGATGGATGGATTTTTTTTCACTTCACCTCTCATCTGCCTTTGGCTGGAAGTCTTCATTCCCTTCATGATAGAAAGACTTCAGTTAAACATCAACACAAGGCATCATGGGACTTCATCAAGGGAGTAGCACTAATAATCTAATTCTTAACTCCAGAGAGAAATTACCCCCAATGGTACATTGATTTTACTGTCCTATAGAAGGTATTATCCATCAAAGCCTTTGTTTTATATTGCACTATTGGCAGAGGAGAGCTTAAAATCTGCCCAAATTATTTTAATGCAGCTGGTTTTTAGAGAGAGCATTATCTCAGCCTGTACATTCATGAAGGCCTACTTTATGAGATCATTCAAAATGAACTCAAATGTAGCAGTTTAAATTGTAAAGTGCAGTAAAAAATTGCATCAAATTGCATCAGTATCTTGGCCTGCTCAAAAAAATCATGCATCACATCTCCAATACTGGCCTTCATCATCAGATTTGATGTTTTCAACACATTTCTTAGCCACTATTATTCAATGAGTGCATTTTAACATCAGTTAATTTTGATTAGAATGGACACTGAACACACGAGTTCACAGCAGCATCTTTTTGACATTTGTTGCCTGATAGTGATTTTGGTAGATTTGCATGTAGCTAAACAACCCAAAATTAACTCGGTGATCGTCTAAAAAAAATAAACGAGAAAAAACATGTTTCTTTTATCTCTAATTTCATTCATGTGCACGGTCTGGAACCAAGCAGCAACAGAGCTTCTGTTCTTTGCTGCTCCACTACCTTTACTCTGTAGCAAACACAATTATATTTTGCTGTAAGACACAGATTGGAACATTTAGGAAAGTTTGATTACAACATAATGAATTGTCTTACCTTTTCCATCGACTACCTTCTTGCATTATGCATGAATGATAGGAATATTGGGCCTTAAAGTAAAGGAGGGCCAAGAAGTCATTAATTGAGTGCGTTAAAGATAATGTTGGAATAGTGGAGCAGATGATGCCGCATATGGCTTAGTAAGGGCTGTGTGTATGTGTAGAGGGGGGCGGGGGGTTCAGTAGGTTTGGGATGGGGAAACTATAACAGACTGGTTTTCTCCAAGGCTCAGCAGGCTCTGGCTGCTAACACCAACACAGCCTGTGACCCAGATCCCCAGAGTCAAAGCAACAGAGAGACAAATGCTGTCATGGGCTCTCAGATGACGGAAACTCTGCGAAAGTGTATGTGTACACTCCTCCCCCTACACCTGCACACTACCTGCTACCTGCTCCCCCTCTCATACCCACAGAGCCACAAACACAATTCCTCCTCAGTGACTTTTTGTTTTTATCTTCCACCTGCATTTCCTCCTCAACCTTCACAGTTTTCAAAGCCTATATTGCTTCTACTCCATTGTCTAGGGTAAAGTGATTTGTCATGATTTGTGTGGACACAAGAATTCTTTTTTTCTCTGTGGATGTGCTGTCTAGACAGAGCGTTCTGCTGTGGGAGACAGTTGGGCCACCTTTATGTTTTGCAGCCACCCTTTCAGTTTATGAAAGCAGCAGATACTGTACACCCTCAAGGGAACTTGAGGAACTGTGCGGCATAGAAAAAGTATTAGAAGATCATAGTGTACACTTTTACATAACAAAAACCAACATGTGTCTTTTCTCAATATTATTAAATGGAATAGAGAACAAGTTCTAACTGCAGTACATTGGATGTGGTGTAATTTTAAGTTTCCGCTATGAACTCCGTGTACCTTTTTGGTAACTACACCACTAATGGTTAATTAATGTCATTTCTCAATTATGCCATCATTAATAACACATCACACATCATTGTTATAGAAGAAGCTATTCATCATTTCAGTTGAAGGACCTCAAACATGAAAAAGTCATGAAAACACTAATGCTTTTTTAATGATGATTAAAGTGAAATTGAAAGTCAGGAGAATAACAGAATACTAAGCTCTGTGCTGTGATTGGTCAGTTTTCAGTCTAAGTCAAAAACAGGGGTGTCTTAATGCCTCAGTACTCATCATGATGGAAAGTATGTTAGATCCACGCATTCATGGGACGATCTTGCATTGTCTTAAAATGAATTAAATATTACATCATGAATGAATTGATTCCTGACAATTCTCTATTCTCTAACTATCTCTCTAACAAATCCAACTGCATATTAATTGAGACGGAGGTGGAATGACCTTCCTTCTTTTGATTGTGGAACAGTCTCAAAGAGAATTTTGTTTCCGATTAATCTGAAGTGCAGGAAAATGTTTTGCACCCCTTGATGGGAGCTTGGTTTGTGATGTCACATGTTAAAAAAAAATCCTCCCTCCTCAACATCCTGTCTAAGATGAGTCCAATATGTGTAAAGCAAGCCCTTTGCTGTAATTATGGTTATTAGTGAGACTGTACAGTACATCCTATGGGAACTGGATCCTGCTTAACACAACTGCGTGTCTCTGTCTAACTCTTCCTGGTTATTGATCGGCTCTGTGAAACTGTGATGACTCTGAGGCACCACAGGTCTTTTTCTGATCTAATGCTTCTTTCTCTCTCTATTCATCTTTCACATCCACTCTCTGCTGGGAGTCAGTGATGTGTGATTGTGAGTATGTGCATTCATTAGTGTGTGTGTGTATGTGTGCATAGCATACACACGGGGAGTTTGATACCCTACTGCAAAGGAATCAATAACCGTCTCTCTGTGACAGCGCAGAACAATAGAGGTTAAGTGAATTAACACGGCGCTTTGTTTTGGCCTCTCACACCTCAATGAGAATGTTCTCATAGATAAATCAATTCAAAATATCTGCTCTATTGTGTTTGTTCAACAATTCCCGTGTTCAGCTACACCTTTAAATTTTCCCAAACACTTGTAGTAGCCAAGCTGTTGACATCCAGCCTTAAAGTAAGCATTTCCTAGGGTTTTGTTCAATAATGTTTCAGTAGTGACTTGATTTTAATATTGACGTTTGTGCCAAAAGAGTTTAGTTTAAAGTGATACTCCACTTAAAATCTGCCTTTTAAATGAGAACCATTCACCTGCTGCAGACTGAAAAAGAGTTCCAAACTTTTAATGCCACCTTTAATCTGTTGTCTCAGCATATGTGGGGTGAGTGTTTTCAAATGAAGAACACATTTTGGCCAAACTGTGAAGCTAATTAAAGGGAAACATTTGGGAAAATACACCTTCTGGATAAATTACATTCAGGAAATGTAGTATATAAACTGATTTAGAGTGAAAAGTTCTAAAATCACTACTTGCTCAAATACAATTATTTAGCCTTTACTTTTCAACAGCACCCACATTCAATTTTATTGTGAGGTTTTTTTGTTCTTGTATAAGCATCAAACCCTTGGAGACCCTTACATACAGACGATGGTTTATGGCGTCTTTTGAACCGTAAAGAAGCTCTAGTTTCCTCCAGAAACTCTGGAGAGTATTTTTTTCCCCCACATTTGTGCTTTCAGAGCAGATGCTTGCTGACATGATCTACAATAACAATAAGAAGCGTTGGACAAATGGAATCTGATTGGATTTTCTATTCGTCTCTTGGGGATTTTGGCTGGCGTTGAAAGATTGTAGGAAAATATGTTAATTTACAAATTGGACTATGGTTACAGTTGTCACCGCACATTCGCTGACAGCCACACACTGAAACCACAAGGTTGTGTCTTTTTGTTGTTGCTGTTGTTGAGTTTTAACCTTTGCTGTTGCTCCCTGGAGTTGTGACTTAACTGCTGCTGTTTTTTGATTGATGCAGCTTAAGGGTTTCACTTCTAAATACCACACCTTTCCCCAGATACAATGGATTGCTAACCTTTCTGCTGGAGTTAGTCTTTATAATGACTGTGGATTATTGATGCTCATTAGGGGGAGCTACTAATAAGTAACGCTGTCTGTTTTCTTCGTATTGGAGGGGGGGGTTTGATTTGTGGGCGGTTTTTAAAACAGGATTCAAACCCCTCAGACCGTTCTACACCGGCCCCTATGTTATACCCTTCATGGCTGATTACTCTGTCTTCTCAGATTTATAGCGCTTCAGTGATAAAGGACAAATTCAATGAAAAGTTACACCTTGATTAATATCGCTGCCGCTTTCTGCTGTTTTTTAAAATTTATTATTTGTTTGTCTTTTTTTACAGCTTGGCTAAAAGTTTTTTTTAAGCCTTTTTGATAGAGAAGGAGGAAGTCTCAAATCCTTTATAGCCAGTACCACACTGGAATAATACTCCTTTTTGAAAGTACAAGTCATGCGTTTGAATTCCCTAAAAGTAAATCATGCAGTCAATGTGGGAAGAATTGTGTTTTATGAGAAAAAAATATTTCTCACAATTAACATACTTTGCTGATTGTGAGTTTTCACATTTTATATAGTCTCACTGTAAGCTATCAGATAAATATATAATATTTTTTTGTTTAACTGGTTATTTCTGCTATTTGGAAATTGCTTGATATTCTAAAATACAAGTCTCATTCATCTCATTTTCCAATCATGGAAAAATCATTCAAACATTCAGTCCTTGTTAAAATCATGCATATTAACCAATACAAAACTCCACCAACAAACAGCACATGCAGAATGTATGTGTACATCTATCTTTAACAACAGCCTCGGAGGTCAAGGTCATTTCATCTGCAGTCCTTTTCATCAGGGTGGGTTTTGCCAAACCTCAGAGGGAGAGTTTGGTGTTATCCTTTGTAATCATAGAATCCTGAGGGGACCAAAGGGCCACAGTTGGTCTAGTGGCAACAAACCCCACTCCACCTCACACCCAGTCGTGCAGCCCATCTATCTCCCTGAGAGCACAGCCTGCTTGTCGCCTGTCTGGAATGTACAGCTGGGGAATTCACTTCCACCTGTTCTGCTCCGTGTGCAGTATGCCGACCTTGCCAAAACATACTCATGTGCTTCGCACCCGTGTGTTTGAGTTCCTACATACTGTAAACATCCAGAGCCAAAAAAATAGAGCAGGACTGAGTGAAGATTCCCACAGTGATTGTAAAATGCAACTTTTGACCATCTGTTTGTCTCTTTGGTTTGATAATTAGCATTTCATAACTGTTGTGAGAAATGCTTCCTTTGCAATTTCAGCTGCAATTGTCCTTGTATAAGGCAACAAATCACTCACTGCCCCAGTGTAGCCCCAAAGCGACCACCAGTGCAAATATAGTTGTATTGGATTGCTCCCGTGGACCACTACAAAGAGGCGGTTGAATCAAATAGCTACCAGGTATAAAGTGAAAATGTGTTGCACAGATTTGGAGAGTTTGGCTTTAATGTTCCACATCTTGTAAAGGTACACATCAGCACAATAGAAAAGTGCCTTAACAGCAAAAACAAACTCACCAACGACAACCAAAATGACACAATTATCCCGTTTAAACCTGGCATTAACATGCTCAGTGATCAGATTGCTATTGGATAGTGCTTGACCAGATAATCTAGATACGAGATGCGTGTTAGTGCCAGGTGTAAATGCAATCAAGACATACAATATGTAATACAGTATGTGTATGTGTAAATACATGTGTATGTAAACATCATCAACCGTACAAAACACAACAGAACTGTATTGATTAGACTATCTCACAACAACATCAAAAGTTATGAATAAAGTAATAGCAATAGCAATAGCAATAGCAAGTTTATTTGTATAGCACATTTCCGCAACAAGACAACTCAAAGTGCTTTACATGCGAGGAAAATAAGAACATATTTAAAAACAGGCAAGAAAAAGAATTAAAACAGGTATAAAAAGAATTAAAACAGATATAAAAAGAAATAAAATCAAAAGGGAGAGTAAAAATGATATAAAATAACATAAAAATGTTACAGTGCAGTTAATGAAAGGCGTCAGCAAACATGAAAGTCTTCAATGTTGATTTAAAGGCACTAAGGGTTCTGGCAGACCTGCAGGTTTCTGGGAGTTTGTTCCAGATAGTGGGTGCATAGAAACTAAATGCTGCCTCACCTTGTTTACCTCTAGGTATAGATAAAAGACCAGCACCAGATGATCTGAGAGGTCTGGACGGCTCATAGTTGAGCAAGAGGTCAGAGATGTATTTAGGCCCTAAACCATTTAATGCTTTGTAGACCATCAGCAGTATTTTGAAATCTATTCTGTGAGAAAGTAAATGTTTAGTAATTGAAAAATAACATTGCAGTAACTAAAATGTTGCCTGTTATTTGAACATTAATTGAAACCTCAAAATCCACTTGTTTCACATTATGTAGTGTCTTTTGGCTTAGGAAATTATCCACATCATTTGCACGTTGTATAACAAAGGTCCTGATGGTACGTTTCACATTCATGGGTGAGTTGGAGTTCACCAGAGTAAAAACAAACAGAATGCCTCTTAACTTTCAACTCGACTGGAAATAATTTGGTTGATTTTTTTAAATTTAAAAAAAAAAATTTACCATGTGCTGATGTACTGTAGTAAGAGTCATCTTTCAATATTTTCATAATATGACCCAGTGCATTTCAGTTAAGACAAATCATGAGCATCTACAGCTCAGCAGACGGATGACGGCTGCCTTTTGGCTTGTGCGCCAAAGGAATCAATGTCTTTGCTCAAGGAATCAAATATGTTTGGAGGAAAGTTAATGATATCATCACTTTGCCATGGTGTGGTCATATTGAAGCAACCAGGCGAGTCGATTCTTTCTGAAGACATGACAGCTGCTGTATTGATTAGTCAATATGACAACTGTGACTTTCTTCCCATAGAAAATTAGCCAAATAAAAAGTGTGTGAGTCAAATGCAGCATGAGGAACATGGACAAATGTAGCTGCATAATAATCATCTATCTAAAATAGCAGGCATCAAATAGTGATACAGCAGGGGCGGACAATATGTCTGTGAGGTTATCTAATTAAGTGAAACATCTGATAATTGAAAAGAGACCACATGAGTTGAATCAACACTGCTGTGACACAGTGTCTCCAAACAGTATAATCTCCGCAAAGGCCGTTCTTATTATATGGTTGATGACATATTGTTATTGATCGTGTCATATTACATTGTAATATTAGGATTAAGTGAACTCTACATGCTCGCTGCCTCTGTATCCAGTCTTTTGTCTCCTACATGTATTTGCCACAGTCGAACTAGTAAGTGATGGTTGTTGAAGAAGCTCTCAAGGTTGATAGAAAGCCTGACAGAGCCTGGCTTGTATTAATACCGCATCTTCAGATCATGTGCCTCGGGGCCTAAAAAACAATCTATGTGTGGCTCGATGTGGCTTCTCCCAAAACCTCAAAGCAAGATAAAGACAACAAATCCCTCACTTTACTTTGGCAACTTTGAAATCTCACTCCTCAAAGGCATCTCTTATTTTTTCTTCTTGGACACACAGAGAAAACAACTCCTGAGAGATTTCCAAAATACCTTTAGTTTCTTCTTCGTCGTCTCTCTTTTTACTTTTTTTAAGTCTTTGTTTTTTTCGCTTGTGAAGGCCTTATTGTTATTCACGTCACCTCTTTCTAGCTGTCACATTTTGCTATATCAGCTGTTTGGCGAGACTCTGTTTCTGATGTCCGGGATTTTGGAAGAGATTCTCTTTCCCTCTTGATCTTTCTTGGCAGTTTATTTTCTGGAAAATCCAACTATAGAGAGTTTGTGGGCCCACGGAAGCCTCCTGGATCACTAATGAAGACGCAAACTTCAATGCTAATTCAAAGCTACGGGTTCCCTTGAATAATGAATGAATCAGCACGAGTGACCTGATTTTAATTCTACAGTATGTGTGCATACTGTATCTATGTTCATGGTCTATGTTTGATAATAAGCTTTGAAATGCAGCATAGATACGGTATTTGATTTACGTCTACTGCCATTACTGCCTGGACATTTATAAATATGAATTTCAAGGTTTCTGAAGAGTTTTATTCAGATAGTATTGATACAGTAGTTGTTTGTACTTATGTATCTTAAAAGTGTGTTCCTGCACTCTTTCCGCTGTGTGTGTTAAACACAAGGCATTAGACTGATTTGAACAAAGTGGCAATATAGCAATATACTAAGATATTCAAAGCTTTTAATCAGAGTTATGACCTCATGTGCACACTATTCCCAGAGAGACACAAATGAATTTGAAGGCTCATATCATGACTTCACATCTCCATGGTTATTTCACGCTGATATAAGAAAATGGATGAATAAGAATGTCCCAAGAGGTCAGAGAGGGAAGTGGGAGTATGACCAGCACTGTTTATGAGGGCAAGCAGGAATAAAAGAGCAAAGCAGTAATAAGAGAGGCTAACTTGAAGTATGTGCACCTTCACATTCTCTTGCATTTTTCCTGAATGTTGATATTGGAAGATTCTGGGCAAACCCACTTTCTAAAAAAAAAAAGAAAAAAGGAAATACAATTTGTGTAATGTCTCTCACCATATTCCAGGTATAGTACGGTTAAACATATTTCATAAAATCAGGTGTAGGTAATCCTTTTTTAACCACTTAACTAAGATTGTGGCTATGTTTGATACAAATGGTAATTGTAGTTTAAAGGTGGGTTGTGAACTCCAGTCTTTAGTCAGAACCAATTACTCTCTGCCTCACTGAATAGCCTAAAATGGAAACTACTTCATGCATTAGTACAGAACCAAAAGGACTTACAAATTAACAAAAAAAACCCCAAAACAATTAGAAGACCAGTCAAGTAGCATAATATTATCCATAGTTATTGACAGGACTGTGCAGAGTTTAAATCACCATTGGCAGTTGACCTAGGTCATTATTCACCGGCCATAACTTAAAAGATGGAGAGAAGTAAAACTGAAACATGGCTTGATAAAGATATTGTGCGGGAATTTAAATTGAGTGCTCCGTTGTGTTGCGTGTTTCAGACGTTTGAATGACAGAGCAAATCCAATATCAGTGGCTTTTAATGACAAGAAAAGGCATTGATGCAAAAAAAAAAATTACTTTATGATTTACTCAAAAATAGAATTTTGCTCAAAGTTTGGCCTACATCGTCTGATAGATGAGTTTTTACATTCATTTTCTGACCCAGAGTAGGCTCAAATTCAGTTTTCTTTTCTGTACACCTTTAAAAGATGGAGAGAAGTAAAAGTGAAACATGGCTTGATAAAGATATTGTGCAATTTAATATTGACGTGCTCTTACTTCCTTACTTTAATGATAAAGCAAAGCCTAGTTAATGACAAGAAAAGGTAGATGCTTACTGTATGTCAATGAAGCAGAGGACACTCATCTTACTGTTATAGTATCGGTTGGATTTTAAAGTGGGAGCAATTTGAAACACAATAGTTGAGGAAGTCAATTGCTCTGCTACTGCTTACTTTTGGGGAGGAGTCACATGGGCTCTATAGTGTGATGGTCCTGTAGTTGTGAGTGTAGGTCTGACCAGACATCACAATACATATCCATTGTCTCCAACTGTGATATCGAATCAAGTTTGTCTATGGACTTGATAGTTCAGAGCTGTAACTGCTTAATGTCTCTTTAGCCTGTAATTATACAGTGATATTAAGTGTTTCCTCAGAGAATCATCATCTCCCATCAATCCTTTCACCTTGTCTAACTTCATATGCTTTTAGGCCACTTTTCCATTCACCTCATACACTTGTCAAAGACTCTTTACAGCTTTCTTCAGACCCCCTTTATCACTTTGTCCGCCTTCTTTCCTTTTCCTTGACTATGTCACTTAACCTCTTCATCCCTCCCCTTTTCAACACTACTTGATCTTTAATCTCTTCTCTGCCTTCTAAGTGATGTTTCTCTTATTTTGTTTTTTGTCTTTCTTTTAATTATTTTTCTACATTCTCCATCCCTTTGTCATTCCTCTCTCTGCCACCTCATCTTTTCCTCTTTCCGATGCAAAACTTCCCTGTTTTCTTTTCCCCTTTCTCCCTCATGTCCTTTCCCTCTCTAATGCACTCTCTGTTGGAATACCTTCATAACCCTCCCCCTCTTCTCAGCTACTCCCATTTTTCCCTTTCCACCTTCCTCTCTTTCTCCCTCCCCTCTCTCTTTACCCCCCTGCTTGCTTCGCCCTCCCTGTCTCCCTGAAAGGAGGTGATAACACCTAACGTTGCTTGACGCTGCTCAGTCAGTCAGGGTTATCTTGTACTTCTCTCCTTATCGCTGTAATATGACACCACCTCTTATTCCTTACACAACAACCTCCACATCGACTGAAACGGCTGCTTTTCTATGCCACGCGTCCCACAAGACTGGAATAATTGTTTACGATTCAGTGCCCAGTGAAATTTGCTTTCAGGGAGTGAGAGCCATTTATTGAGGCACAGCTTGCAACATTGATATTTCTCTCAACCAGTCAAGAGTAATGGGTGAATTCATTAGTGTAGTTATACTATTTACTTATTTATTTTTATATATTTGTTTTATATGTGCATGCTCAACCTCTGCTTTTTGTTCAGACACCCTGACAGAGGTTTGGAGTTGAATTGATCTTAATCTTAAAAGTCAGTTGATGAGCCTGACATGGTGTTGCCTGGTACATCTTGAAGAAATAACCCTGAAGGTTGAACAGCGTACCAGAAGTACAAATATCTCAGAGGGACCATTAAGAGTGGCAGCATACTTCTCGACATATTTCTTTTCTTTCTGTATTTGTAGGCCCAGATGAGTTAAAGCCCTTAAAACATCACTCATGTTATCACCCTAAATCACAGAATGAGATGCTTGGGATTTGAACAATGAGGAAATCAAGACTGAAATATAAAGTTAGATGACAAGGTTGTGTTTTTATATTTTTTCCTAAGTTGCTTGGTGATGAGTCACAGCAACCCCTCTAGTAGAACGGGTAACACTATACTTGACATAATGACATTGACATAATGATTATGACATGTTCATGACTGTGACATCTCTTATGACAGTGTGTCACTCTTATGACAGTGTCATATCACTCTTATGATGAGACCTTCAAGCTTGACATGGATTTTCAAGTCTCTTAAAGTCCATTCTTCAAAAAGATATTTCCTCACTGCTGTTCAGTTGGGTTGAAATCCACTGACCGGAAAGTCCTAACATATGATTCACATCATCTTCATCCTTATCTCATTCAGTGACCCCTCATGCGTTCTGAAGGCAGAGGTTGTCATCCTGGATGAGGCCCCCCTCCAACATGCAAGGTTAAAGGTGATCACTCCGAATAACTTGGTATTGATTTTTGATGACCTCTGTCCGCTAAGTGGACAAGAAGTATATGCCCCAGAGAATAACTGTGCCATCCGACTCCATCACTGCAAGGGTCACTCGTTCAGAGCAGTATCATTTATGTAGATCTTAATGCAAATACATACAAGTATTTCTTGTGTCCATTTTAAACCAAAAGTTCACTTAACTTCATATTGCTGTTTTGTATCTGTCTCAGAGCATGATGGTATATTTATTACTCAGTGTATTAAGGATACCCATGAGGAGGTGATTGTATTCAGGACTGTATCTTTCTGACGTTTTATAGATTTTTTCCCCCCCTGGTTTGTGAATGAATCAAAAATGTGCACCAGCAACATAATCTAACTATAAGTATCACAAGGATATAATTTAGGATTAGGATTTCTTTTCATAAGATTGCACTCTGCAACCTCTGACTATAGTAAATTATATTAGCCTATATAACTGAAAACTATCTTTTCTCCTTTTTTACATAATGTATGTTGTATTGATAACATTCAAATCTTGTTTCTGATTGTGAATGCGACTCTTTGTCTGCATTTGTGCATCTCTGTCTTTGCAATGTGCTTACATGTGTGAGCCATATTGTCCCGGCATGGTTAAATTATATTTTCATCCTGCACTCTGTATGATTTATCTGCCTGTTTGAGGTCTGTCAGCAGGGCGAGCAGTCACAAGGCATTTGGGTTATGGCCTTCTAAATCTCTGGGGAGTGTATTGACTGCCTATAGTGAGCTAATTATTGATGCTAACTGCCTGTTATGCTGCCAATGCTTAAAGAATTACTGGCGCCACATAGATAAACCTCTCAACCTCTGCTACCTTGTCACTGTTGAACACTGGAGGCTCATATAAACACAGTGCCCACGCACATGCACACAGATAGATAGATAATTGAAACCAATGGAGAAATTACGGTGGCCCTGAAGTGCAAAACACAACGGCAAATCAGACAACAACAGCAAAACAGAAAACACAACACAAAGAAAGAAAACACAACGGCAAAAGAGAAAACCACACAAAAAGAGAAAACACAACAACATTAAGAGAAAACACAACAACATTAAGAGAAAACACAACAACATTAAGAGAAAACACAACAACATTAAGACAAAACACAACAACATTAAGAGAAAACACAACGAAATTAAGACAAAACACAACAACATTAAGACAAAACACAACAACATTAAGACAAAACACAACAACATTAAGACAAAACACAACGAAATTAAGAGAAAACACAACAACATTAAGACAAAACACAACGAAATTAAGAGAAAACACAACAACATTAAGACAAAACACAACAACATTAAGACAAAACACAACAACATTAAGACAAAACACAACAACATTAAGAGGAAACACAACGAAATTAAGAGAAAACACAACGAAATTAAGACAAAACACAACAACATTAAGAGAAAACACAACGAAATTAAGACAAAACACAACAACATTAAGAGAAAACACAACGAAATTAAGACAAAACACAACAACATTAAGACAAAACACAACGAAATTAAGACAAAACACAACAACATTAAGACAAAACACAACAACATTAAGACAAAACACAACAACATTAAGACAAAACACAACGACATTAAGAGAAAACACAACGAAATTAAGACAAAACACAACAACATTAAGAGAAAACACAACGAAATTAAGACAAAACACAACAACATTAAGAGAAAACACAACGAAATTAACCAAAACGGAAAAGGTAGGTACCATCGGGCGACATGTCTAGTCTCTGATTGGCCCTTTTTACAGTGACGTCAGACAACTTCCGGGTAGGAGCGAAGCAGGGGTATACTGCGAAGCCAGTTTAGTGCGTTAGCGAGCTGTGTTGAGCCCACAGCCAGGCTCGGCTGTATTGCAAACGTGGCTCTCGTTTAAGCCGGCTCCGGTTTGGCTCCGGTGGTAACTTATGCTTAGCTCATAACCTGGTCCCGACCAGGTCCTGGTCCCGACCAGGTTATGTTCAGAGTTTAATCATAAAACCGGCGATACAAGCGCCGCTGTTTCACTATTTAAATCATTTTCAGCTGGCGTCACCTTTACTTTGAAAGTCCATGGATCTGGACGGAGCGTTTGTACGGAGGAGAGATCAGCTGATCGCTGCTGTTTACTTCTCTCTGAGCGTCTCTACTGAGCTGTCTAGCCTATACTTTATTGTAGGCTGTACAGTCAGTCACTGCTGGCAGCAGGACAGACAAACAGATGATAATCGGCAAAGTTCATAATTTCACTTAAAGCAGAAGTAAGTGATATATTTGTGTTAATATAAGTCTTAAATAGTTATATCTTCCGACAGCAATCACTTACATAGAGTGTTTGGACCAAAACACGGGTCTGTCAGTCACTCTGCTCTGCTCTGAGCCGAGGGGAAAACATTTATCGTATCCTACAGTTTTTATCCAATGAGGAGAGAGAACGGCATGCAGGGCTGTGTGTTAGGGACGAGGACTGTTATGGTGCGTTCAAGGAAACTCGTATTTTTCCGACCGTGAAGTGGTACCAGTTCGATCTGGTACGAGTTCACCGGTCGGAAGTTACGAGTGGCTGTTATAGTGACTTTCACCGGTAAAACAGGTCGGAAAAACACGAGTGGGTTACCTGGAACGCTACAAAGTCGTAAGTTGTGACTTGAAGCTGTAATTTACGATTTCAAAAGCCTGCCTGGAACGCAGCATTAGCGAAAACGACCGGACCACTTACTTCTTCTTTAATGTGGCCATGAATAAATTAATTCCAATGTGATCGCCTGTTATAGGCCTATCAGTGTTGCCCACACGCAAATCTTGAATACGTTTCCGCTGTTTTCACATTTAAAAAGCTCTTTGTTGTCTTTGTACAGAGACGATATGAAATTTGCTTGCAGCACCTAAAAAACCCCACTGTAACCTATTTATTAATTTGTTAAGTGAAATTATTAACTTTGCCGATTATCACCTGTTTGTCTGTCCTGCTGCCAGCAGTGACTGATTGTACAGCCTACAATGAAGTATACGCTATAGTCTAGGCTACGGTTGAGGAGAACTAGGCGGAGACAGCTCAGTAGAGACGCTCAGAGAGAAGTAAACAGCAGCGATCAGCTGATCTCTCCTCCGTACAAACGCTCCGTCCAGATCCATGGACTTTCAAAGTAAAGGTGACGCCAGCTGAAAATGATTTAAATAGTGAAACAGCGGCGCTTGTATCGCCGGTTTTATGATTAAACTCTGAACATAACCTGGTCGGGACCAGGACCTGGTCGGACCTGGTCGGACCTGGTCGGGACCAGGACCTGGTCGGGACCAGGTTATGAGCTAAGCATAAGTTACCACCGGAGCCAAACCGGAGCCGGCTTAAACGAGAGCCACGTTTGCAATACAGCCGAGCCTGGCTGTAGGCTCAACACAGCTCGCTAACGCACTAAACTGGCTTCGCAGTATACCCCTGCTTCGCTCCTACCCGGAAGTTGTCTGACGTCACTGTAAAAAGGGCCAATCAGAGACTAGACATGTCGCCCGATGGTACCTACCTTTTCCGTTTTGGTTAATTTCGTTGTGTTTTCTCTTAATGTTGTTGTGTTTTGTCTTAATTTCGTTGTGTTTTCTCTTAATGTTGTTGTGTTTTGTCTTAATTTCGTTGTGTTTTCTCTTAATGTCGTTGTGTTTTGTCTTAATGTTGTTGTGTTTTGTCTTAATGTTGTTGTGTTTTGTCTTAATGTTGTTGTGTTTTGTCTTAATTTCGTTGTGTTTTGTCTTAATGTTGTTGTGTTTTGTCTTAATTTCGTTGTGTTTTCTCTTAATGTTGTTGTGTTTTGTCTTAATTTCGTTGTGTTTTCTCTTAATGTTGTTGTGTTTTGTCTTAATTTCGTTGTGTTTTCTCTTAATTTCGTTGTGTTTTCTCTTAATGTTGTTGTGTTTTGTCTTAATGTTGTTGTGTTTTGTCTTAATGTTGTTGTGTTTTGTCTTAATGTTGTTGTGTTTTGTCTTAATGTTGTTGTGTTTTCTCTTAATTTCGTTGTGTTTTGTCTTAATGTTGTTGTGTTTTCTCTTAATTTCGTTGTGTTTTGTCTTAATGTTGTTGTGTTTTGTCTTAATGTTGTTGTGTTTTGTCTTAATTTCGTTGTGTTTTGTCTTAATGTTGTTGTGTTTTCTCTTAATGTTGTTGTGTTTTGTCTTAATTTCGTTGTGTTTTGTCTTAATGTTGTTGTGTTTTCTCTTAATGTTGTTGTGTTTTCTCTTAATGTTGTTGTGTTTTCTCTTAATGTTGTTGTGTTTTCTCTTTTTGTGTGGTTTTCTCTTTTGCCGTTGTGTTTTCTTTCTTTGTGTTGTGTTTTCTGTTTTGCTGTTGTTGTCTGATTTGCCGTTGTGTTTTGCACTTCAGGGCCACCGTAAGAAATAGTAAGGTTTTATTTTGTGAAATATACAGTCTGTGGCTGTGGCAGCTAAAGAAGAAAAATGAATAATAGAGTTTAGGAGATAATTTTCATCTGTTTATTGGGAGTCCTTACTTGCACTTAATTTGAGACTAGAAACCAGTTTTTTTTTTTAAAGAATTTGAAAAAAATCAGTGATAGTATTATTTCTATTCAGGTTAAAAAGGTTAAAATTCTTCATGTTAAAATGATTAAGCCATCTTGAGGGTGTAAGATTAACTTAATCTTAGTCTTAATGTTTCCTTTATCTGAGATATTGGCTCCTGCAAAACGTTTTTATTCAGTCAGGGTCTCTTTTGAAGAAAAAAGCTTCTGGTCAAAATTCTTAATTCTGACATTAACTGACTTTAAGTGTGGCTAAAGAAAGACATAACTCCCCTTGACACAATACGTAATAATAAAGACCAGTGGCTATATATAGCCTACATAGAGTAGAGATAAACAAGGCATCTCCACTTCCTCCAAAATGAAGCCATAGCACAGTGGTTGTCAGCGAGTGGAGGTGCAGTAATGAGGTCGCATCCAAACACCAGTTTGACCCAATCATTAGTTAAGCCACTCCACTGCAGAGTAGGACCCATAGGATCCACTGGACTCTTGAGGTGACGTAATGTGCCAAGATTCGATCACAATGGTTTGGTCTCGGGGAGCTGTGATGTTAATCATTACACAGTATATCCCAAACAATGATCCAAACAGAATATATTCCAATACAAAAACAGTATTGCACTGATTGTTCCCCCCATGTTATTACCATAAACATGTCCACCAAGAGAAATTGCAACAGCGACAACAGCCTACATGAGTGATGATGTTGCACATGTTCCCTACTGGTAAGAAATTAAATGTTTCCTACAGGCTGGGATGGAGCTACAAGCCAGAACACATTATTTAGGAGCCCTTCATTTTTTGGAAACACAGGCATTAACAGAACTGCTGATGTGAGACAGAGGCCACTAATCATCTTAACCATGTTTTCATTTGTTAAGCATTTTAAATTTGAATGGTGAGAGCGCAAAGGAGAAATAGAGCCCTATCTCCATTTCTGCTATAGACAGATAAATTCAAGTCCTTCTTCATCTGCCCTATCCACACATGCACACATTCGCACACACGCACGTGCACACTGCTCATTTCACACTCAGATACCCCGGGTGTTGTTAATAGAGGTCACATTGAGATGGGTCTCCAGTGGGGCTTTTACACACTCCTGTATCTAACAGTTCCCCTTTATGATGATGAGAACCCCACAACCCCACCCTCTCAGACACACACACCCACCCACACCCACACACACACAGACTCTTTTCTAGAAAGCCAAATAGGCCCCTTCACAGATTGTAAACATCCAGGTGGGCGGGGCTTAGCTGGAGGCAAAATGTCTCAAACGCGGTAGCTTTAGCATGTTTTAATGGACAATTTTTTCAAGAATGGACGAGGAAAAGGCATATTTTAGTGAATACATTAGTACACCCACCCTCCGAGTGTTATTTTAAAAAATTGATTCCAGACCGTCGGCTACCGTAAATTCTCAAATAAAAGCTGAGTCTCAAAGAGACGTCGGGCTGGGTCTATTTCTATCTTCTTCTTTTTTTTAACAGTTTCTAAGCTGCTCAGTCCTACAGTTCTCACCTGGTCAGATCCAGATCCGTGATCCAGTCACGGCAAAAAAAAAGAAAAAAGAAGCCTGTGGTCCACCGCGACCCGAGCTATTAAATGTTTGAGAACTCGAACTGACACAAGGAGAGAACCGGGGGCTATACAGTCTGTGGGCGGAGTACACGTTTAATAAGGAGTTTAATCGGTGCTTGTAAATGAAAGCTGCTATGGATCCGACTCTTTCCTTCTATTCTGACACTTTTAAACAGAACCTATTATACATTTTCCATCTTTGCTGAGCATAACATTTGTTCAAAATTAATTTAAAACCTGTCCCGTACACAGTAGACGCCTTTCTAAACAGATGGGGTAGTTTTTTTGTCTCCAGCGGACGTCGCGGACGTGCTATCTGTCACCCCTTCGCGGCCTACGTCACTTTGTATGCGTGTGTAGGTAGTTTATTTATGTGTGCGTGTGTGCAGTTTCCCCAGTTTCTGTCTGTAGTTCTCAAGAGATGGTAACAAACTAACCCTAACCCCCACCTCTCCAACCCCACTCTCTCTGTCAGTGATATACCAGACTGATCTGTCTGGCCCGGCAACATTCGGACCACCCCCCCATTTGACACTATTGACAAATAGCCAGCCAGTGAGTCAGGCCTGTGACCCTGTCATTCCTTAGCTAGACTGATTAGATTCTGTTTGTCCCCGCAAAGGAAAGGCAGTGATTACAAACAGATAAACAGAGTGGGACTGCATGGTGGTTGGCCAGCACTGACTGCCTGAATCCCCTGTGACAGGAGGGGAGATTGAGAGTGTGTGAAAGTGGTAGGCTTGAACACAGGGAGTCTCAAGGCCAGGTTGTTTACTGCGTTGGTGCGGCAAGGATGATGGAGGTAGCACCAAGCAGGATGTGACTGTGAGTTTTTAGAGTTTAGAGCATCTTTGAAATTCGTGATGGTCTTGAACATTTCTCGAGGACTCAACTACTGGGGATATAATGTGCCGATTGGCTTATTGTCCCTTATTGTCCTTTTTAGGGAGTGTGACCTGAACCTAACTTACAGTAATTGAGACACCAAACCAACACCAAGGCATTTGGGAAGCATCACATCACAACAGTTTATTGGCTTGCTTTGTGCTTTTTTGAAAGAAAAAAAAAAGTGTGCATGCATTTCAGCACACACCCGAAATGGTTTGTGGAGTGAATATTAATTCCTCCAGATCTGTTCAAAGTTTGTTGTGAATCCTCCATTTGAAGGCTACTTTTTTTTCTGTCAGCCTTGTCATGACCCAACAGCAGTACTCTTCTTGACCTTGTTTTTTTCGGTCATCATCTTGTCATTAAAAGTGTTTTCCAGGAGCCGTGTGCTTTAGAACTTTATTGATTTTGTTGCAAGAAAAATGGGTTAATAAAAAAGGGAGGGAAGGCTATTCTCTTTTCTGTGTAATTGTATTTTCCTTTCAAGACAGGCTTGCAAATACTTTGAAGCTTGAAGTACTGCAGCTGAAAAGTCTCATCTTCTGTGGATAAAGAATGCCCTGAAATAATCATCGACACGCTGGATGATATGTATATTACAGTTAGTGAATAGTTTAGTGAAGAGCCACTTAAAAATATTGTCATAGATTTTCTCTTGTGTGCCTATAAAGGTTTTTAATTCAATTCTTAAAGGTGACCAAAATTCAATGTCAATACAAAGAGCAAGGTGGTCATTGGTTTATCTTTTTTTTTTGTCAGACATTTGCTGCATTCCTGTGACTCTTTACATCTTAGGACAAAACCTTGCTTGTTCTGTTGTGTCTTACCATGTGACCTGCAGGGCATGTTTGTCTTTGTCATGTTTGCTTTAAAAAAACAAAAAACAAAAACAGGCTGGGCAGGTTAGCTTGGTTTTGTTTTAACCAGAGTTTGTCCTGGAATGATGTTGTTCCTCAGCTGTGTACTCTCGTGTCTTGGAGGTGGGTTAATGATGAAGAGGAATATCTCTGGTGCTGTTGGGGCTAGGACAGGCCCTGTTAACTTGGATCTCTGGCGAGTCCCAATGACAAGAGGCTTCACGGGCCATAAACCCAGAGGGATGAGGGAGAGTCGAAAATGGCCGACCGTCTCAATTTTCTGCCAGACTGCCTCTTGCCTTCTCTCATTTTTTTCTGCCTTTGTGTGTACGCGTATGTGTGCATATTTCTTATTCAGATTATCTCATCCTCCCCCTGTTGTGCTAGTCTCTCTCTCTCTCTCTCTCGCTCTCTCACACAAACACACTTACACACATGCACACACTCATTCTCCACACACACACACACACCTGTATTACATGACACTGATGACAGGTGCATACTAAAACTCCACCCTGAAGGTTAGGATAAGTGTTTGTAGAGAATGCATTCAGAGTTCAAACTAAGTGGTGCCAGACTGGCGTACTGGGCACGCACACACATGCACGCACACACACACACACACACACACACACACACACACACACACACACACACACACACACACACACACACACAATCCTGTGGTTGCATGTGGAGCCTCGCTAAGCCAGCCAAGCAGAATGGAAGCTTCATTATGATTGCTGCTGGCATATCAGGTCACAATTATCAACGCTGGCTTATTCACTCTTTAATTGCCTCATTTAATTTGTTCACATTTGGTGCTGAACAATGTCAACCTGCTGCAGTTGAAAGCGATTTGCTCCAAGGACATGTAACGTACACTGCGACAGTCTGTGTGTGTATGTGCATGTGTGATAGAAACATATGCCAAAAGTTCACTTAGAGGAGGTTAAGTGTTGTGAGACTTGCCTATTCACCTATTTTCTTATGAACACACAGTTTTGACATTTTCTTTCTTTCCCTGCATCTTCCACATTATCAAAGTCAAATCACAGTACTGTAATTTGCGGAAACTCACAATGCCAACCAAATTCCAAAGGCAAAAGAGGCACACTGACTGTTTTAAATCTGTTTGTTGATCACATGATATCTTTTTTTAAAGGCTTGGTAGGCAGAAACAAAAAAGCTTCAAGCTGAGTCCACACGGTTCTCATCCCCTCAGCCAGAGTAGCCAGTAGAGAAAAAACGTCACTTTCTTACGTTTTAAAACGTTCAAATAATACGAATAAGAGCTGCTGCTCTGTGATTGGTCAAAATCTACCATCACGGATAGATTCTTTGCAGGCTGAAAACAGAGCCTTGGGGAGACGCAGACGTCTGATCTTTTTTCACATCACTTCATTTACATTATCCTCAAGGTTAGTGTGTAAGTTTTTGCCTAATACTGTCAAAAAAAAAGCTGCCTACCTAGCCTTTAACTGTTTTTTAACTGAGAGGAAGAGACTCCTGCTTGTGCACATGGTAGTTCAGTTGTGAGCAAATGGTGGGTTAGCTGTTTTTTGTTTTTCTTTTGGCACAAGATTAACCCCAAGGCTGCTCTGCTGTCCTTTTTTCTGTAAATATCCTCAAATGACATTGAACTGATTTTTACTAGAAAGATGATTCAAAACCTTGCAGTGTAAAAATAAAAAATAACATTTCCTCGTGTGGTGAGAAAGGGAATAATGTAAAGTTTTAATAGCAAAGTCAATGTGCTGGAGAGAAAAAAGAAAAGGAAGAAAAATAAATAAATAAATAAAAAGAACATAGCTGCTGTGAAATAGCTCCAGGAATAAACAATGAATTCTGCTACATCAGCCATTTTGAGGTCAGGTTTTCAATATATTCATCTACAAGCAAAAAATATCTATATAGTTTTAGAGGTTAGTGGAGTTGAAGGGTTGATAGTGGCAGGGAGAGGGCAAATTCTTTCAGATACGATGCACTGGCCAAGACTTCATATCATCCGAGTCTGTAGTTATGTACAGTGTGGATGATAATTAAGCTTTTTTTTCATTGAAATTTAAATCTCTTACACTCTTACACACAGCGAAGTATGAGGTTGAACCCATCCCACAGAACAGAGCCTTTTTTTTTTAGCCTTTTTGATTGAAGCTTAGTGGTGGCATGGACGTTCCTTGAAGAGACTCACATAAATGTGGGCCGCACCAGTGTAGCTGAAGAGGTGGCTGCATTGTTGACGGGTCAGGAATGTTGCTATTTGAATTCTTCCAAAAGATGTCACGTTGTGTAGAATAAACTCAAACCAAACCTGAACACGACCACGACTTGTGCCGATGGGATAAAAATATCCTGTTTCAGCACTCATCAACATGGTGGCTAGAATTTACATATCCCTATCCTGTGGGAAACGATAAGTAACATAATGAGTCCTAATCCTGTTTGTATGCGTGCTTGTCAATTTGCAGACACACCATGTCATTTTCACTCTTGCACGTGTGTCGAAAACTCATGCCCCTGTTTGTCTATTGCAACTGCATAGTTAAAACAAGCAAGCGATATCTGTGTTTCTGGATGTCCATCGGTGATTCAACAATACATTTGAATATGAGTGCGACATTCGGGTTTCTGCGTGTGTGAGTCTCATTGTTAAGTCCACTGGCGATGCCGTCCTCATTAAGATTGATGAGGAGTGCCCAATGTCATGGCTGGGTTAGCAGCCCATTGGCAAGCCAAGAAGAGAGCCGCCCTGCTGCCGAGCTCTCGGCTGTGCAACCCGCCACGTTATTATCTGGTTAAACGTCAAACGAACAGGGTAATTTATTCACTTGGGTTATTTATGAGAGGAAGGGGGTGGGAGCAGGAAATAGAGATATTTCTCACCTGCCCTTTTCTAAAGGTGAGGCAAACAGTGTTTGGATCGTGTTGTTAATGAGAACAGCCCAGATATTGGTGGAAACACTACATTTTTGGTCTGATTTTAGTAAAGTCATCTCACTTACATATGAGCTGACAGCTGTCAATTACTCACATTATTGTTCATCTTCACAACAACTCTTTTATGACAGCAAAACTGTGCAGTCATTGTTTTAATGAGCATAGTTGAGTTTACAGTTTAAAATCCAATGTGGAAGTTGTAGAAGAAAGTGTTTGAATAAATTATCAGTTTAATGACAGTGTTTCAGAGATTGCTGAGATGATTTCCTTTCCTTAAATGTAATTGTACCTTTGAGTCTGGTAATCGAAGCATTCAAATTAGCTGCACACGGATTCACTTTTCTCATTATGCTGATAGGAGGAGACTAACTGTATATATACAATGTGTGTGTGTGTGTTTAACCTTTCAGTTCCCATTGTACCAAGAGTGACCCCATCCATAATAGAAGGACCTCAGCCCGCTGTACGTGTTGCGCATGTAAATCATACATTTAGAATTCAATTTTGATGAAGGAATTGATTTTTTTTTTTCATCATTAGATCTGAGGATATTCAACCTGTATAAAACATAGCTATAACCATTATTGAAATTAATTTTGGTCAAATTCAGAAGCATTATTTCCTAAATTTGCTAATTCAATAATCAGACCATGATTTGTGAATCCTAACAAAAAATGTTGGATATGTGTCTGACTTAAGTTAGGGGGGTTAAGAAAAATACAAAACCGAGTAGAGGGCTTTGGACAATCGCTGCTCTCTTACTTAAATCCTTTTGTAATGCCTCAGCTTGGCTAATAAGCTTCCCACAGTGCACAGAGGATTGACTGAAACAGAAACTCACAGCTTCAATGATTCAAGGAGACTTTCTTTTACAAAGTGGGCCAACAATGTGCTGTGAATTCCTTATGAGTGGGGGGTGTCAGGGTGTGTGTGGGGGTCTTCCTGTGGGTAGAGGAATTGAGAGGAGAATACTGATACCAGAACCCACAACCTCCTCATTAGGAAACACCATATGGTATTGCCACACAGATGCCTGTAAGCCAGTGGGCTGGAGCCCGCAACTGGTTGCACATTTTATAAACTTCCAAACCACAATAGTGTTTTTTTTTTCTCCTAGGTTTCGGCTTTTCTGCTTTGCTGGTCAGTTCAATCGCAGATAGGGATCTGAGAATCTCAGTAGAGAACAAGGCCTCTTAGGCAAATGAGTTACCAAGATGATACATGCTTGCTCAAGTCCTTGTGTGGAATGTCCCTTCCTGGAGTGATGAATTTGTAGATATCATCATGGTTCAAAAGTCTTGGGCCATTTCAATCACAATCCACGCTCACAATCAGAATTATTGCTCACATTACGGATTTTGGTTTTATATTCCAATCATCCAGTTATACGGAACGAGGCCAGTGTCTTTCATGTGTGAAATGCAGTTTCAATTTACAATTGAACCATGCAATATCAAACTTAAGTGATACCATCCTTGATGTGGTCATTGGGAAGACAAGGAGTGGTATGCAGAAAGTGATAGGTCAGGTAATCATAGTTTGGCCCTGGAGCAGAAATGAAAGCAGTTGCAGCACCTCCTCAAACCTCAAATGTCTCTCAGGGCCTGATCTACTAAGATCCCAGATAAGGGGCGCTAAATTGCGTGCTCCTGGTAAAATTTTGCGTGTCTGGTTAGCGCATGAACAACAGGTGATCTACTAAGAGTAACACGCTAAATGACAGCACACGCAGTCCGCAGTATTTAAATGAGGGTTTGCGCATGGTAATGGTTTCCGTGGTGGACAGAGAGCTGGATGGACACATAGAATTTGATCCGATGGATTAATAGAGAGCTCAGGTGGGACACTGAGGACACAATGACCAGAGGGATCAAGGACGGGGTGAAGACAGAAGTGACTGACGTCAGTCTCGGACCCGCAGCTGGGCAGCCGCATAGTCCAGAGGGAGGAGAGGAGAGGAGAGGAGCGCACAGGAGGAGAGACGTGTGACCTGCGTAACGGCGCTTAAATGACTTTAAACACGTGAAAAAAAACTGCTACAGTTTGCTGGGATGACCCCGATGCGAGGAAATGCAGAGATGTAAGAGCTTTTGACCTGACAGGTGTTAAATCAATAAAAGAAAAAAGCCGCGTCAGATAACACTCGCCTTTCAAACGTACTAAATAAAAACGCAAAAACTTCCACCGCAATCTGTTTCAGATTTGTTAAATCAGGCTGCGTGTGCTAAATGAAGCTATTTGCATCTTCTCCTCCCAACATTTTGCACGTTCTGGCCGAAACGCCCATATTTGCATATTCATCAAGGCAAACGCGCTAAATACATCACGCATGCTTTGTTGCCCGTTTAAGAGACGCAATCCTCAGTGCACCCGGTTAGTAGATAAGCTTGCACATTTTTTTGCGGGTGACATCATGTTTGCACACGTTTTAATACAAGCAAACCTTTAGTAGATCAGGCCCTCAGTACGCAAAACGCCAATTTAATCCAGCTGGAGAGAGTGCACTATGCTAGACTGTTGAATGCTCTTCTGGGTTATGTCATATATAATTGTGAGTAAGATACTGCGCTTGTGTCTGATTCACATGGCCAGTACGGCTGAGAGGTTGAAAGGGAATTCTTAACACAATTCGTGCCCTTCAGCTGTTTTTCCTGTCAGATAGAGATGGAAGAATAATAATAATATGGTTGGCATTATGTCTACATATCTCTTCTTTTCATGGCTCAACCCAGTGGCTGTCAACTGCAGCCGTCTTTTGATAGATAATGAGACTATGGAATAGAAGTATGGAGGATAAAAAAAAAAGCTCGTCTCTGCGTGATCGCAGAGGACATAACAGCCATCTTAACTGACCGGTGTTGCAGTGGGCTACATCAGTCCGACATAATGGCTTTTGGTGAAGCTTTTGTGTTTCGTTTTGTAGGTGTGAAAGTAACATTCACAATTGTAGAGATCAAAAGCTTATCAAATGGTTTTGGAGAGAAGTGGCAGCTGATTGCTCTTTTCTGGACAGTTTTAGGAAATTATCTTCCATTTTCTCTTTGAGGCTCATGAGTATTTGTGATATTATGGCATAATTTGTAAAGTACACAGGTAAAATAGTGCATGTATTCAATAAGAGCCGTCTATTGGTGGATTTTTGTCACACTGCTTTTAGTGGTTTTACAAAATTGTAATCTTAGATAGTAGAAATGCAAATGTGCTGACTAATTGAAATGAGTGGATTTTGTGGCAAAATTATAGAATACATGCAATCTCCTACGTATCATCTATGCTGCACTGTTCTACAGAAGAAGATGAAGAAGGGAAAATTTCATTACTCTTCAAAAAAAAAGAAAAAGGAAGACAAGAAAGGAAGTGTGCTTCATGCAGGCAGAGTGAAATAGCATGACTGCCTGTTGGACTTTTCATGTGCCAGACATTCCAACTGACTCGGGTGGGCAGAGAGTGGGAAGACAATTGTCAACTCTCACACGGACTTTCTTTCCGTTTATCTTTGTGCCTCTCTCACAGTGTAATCTAGTGATATTTTGGGAGGTAAACATTGTGTTAATGTGGGAAGACAGCAAGACTGGTCAGGTCTAGTTTTTTATCTGTCATGGTTGTTTACCACACACAACAATGGAATCACAGTTCACAAGAATTCTGTGTGACTTTTGTTTTCTTTGATTGTCAATTTAATGATCATGATGTGACTTATTTATGTCCATGCAAATGTAATAAAACTTTGAAGGGACTGTGGAAAACATTATGGTGTTGTTAAGTTATAATCTAGGGAGTAAATCAGTGTGTGTGGTTTTAACGGCTTTCGCTGATAAAACACAGCAGCCTGTCTAGCAAGTTGTGTAAGTTGCTGCCCTGACAGTGCCTCACTATGCTGCATAGTCGATGTAAATGTGACTATCATTAAAAGTTAAGTTTTAATGAACCTCACTGTGAAGTTGCCGTTGCAGCTGCAAATGTGCACAGCTCTAATTATATTTAGTGTCACTATATAACCTACACTGTTTGTCCCTTATCATCTTATCTACATACTGTACCTGCACTCATAAAATGACTGGTGCATTTTAAATGAGCAGGTTTCTAAGGAAGGGAAGTGCCTTTCTGTAATGTTACGGCAGTTTGCACAGTCTTGCCTCAGGACAAGCCTGATCCTGAAGCCATTACCCCCCTCGCGTGATGTGTGGACACCTGTGGGCATTGCGCTTTCTCAATCATGCCGGGAGTTGTTATGACACTCATTGATTCCTCAACACCCCTCACACTGGGTAAGACTTGAACTGAGAATTGATTCTCATCATTATTAGTCCCAATCCCCCTGCTGCACCCACAGTCACAGACCTTCAGAAAGGTCAGAGAAATTACCTCCCCCGTCTCTCTGTCAGAAGGATTTGGCTGCTTCTGCCTTTATTGATTTGTGAATTTGTTGAATTTTTCAATATTTCACTGCAGTCTTTTTGCACTCATTTTTTTCCCCGTTAGGAGCACCCATCAGGACCCATTTGAATTCCTGTTTGGCTGGGGTACCTACTGTGCAGTTGATACTTTGAACATGCTCACAGATGTGCTTATTCTAGCAGAGTGCTTCACTTGAGAGACTTGGTTAATTAGTGTGTCTGTATTTGAGTGTCTGTTGTGTCTTACTCCATTGGAATCTGCACATGTGTCTCTGAATGTGTAAATGCCTGATTGTGGATAATACTCTAGTGTAAATATGCACGTATGTGTGTGTGCTTGCCTGTATAATTGTATTGCAAGGAGCTACCAGCCATCTCCAGTGACGGTGTGGTAGAATGTTTTTTTCCTGTACCATGAGGCATCAAAATCATTTTCCAGCAGTGAGCCTTGGTAGTCTGTACTGTGTCTCTCAACTCTCTCAATAATGTACTATATAAAGACCAGGGAAACCAAAAATAATACCACAGTAAAATATATTATTAACCACTCTGTCAGATTTGAAGGACTTAAAAAGTTGTTAAATATAATTATTATATAATTATGCTTTAAATTTGTCACTAAATGAGAAGCATTCTGTGCCTCAGAACGGTTGGGGGCGTGTCTGCAGGCAAAGAAACCACGCCCATCTCAAAAGAACTAGGCCTCACTGCGTATAGCCTACAAGAACGTCTCTGATACAACCTAAAAATGTACGCGTTGTCGTCATAAAATAAAGGAGGGAAAGTGACCTCAAACACATACCACCACACATCTGAGTCCTCAGCAGCCAGAGACACAGCTGATCAAACCTTCAGGAAATATTTTTTACCTTCACTCTTGGTGTCCAAAACTGATGACCAGACCCTAGAGCTGAGATCAGAGACTGTTTTTAGCTCTGCTAGCCGCCGCAGCCAAGTGTTTCATTTTTAACAGTAGTTAGTGGAAACAAACAGTTTTTTCTATGTTTTTAGCACTGTAAACTTGTTATATGAAGGAATAAGACAGTGGTCTTCCTTGTGTGTGAACATGAATTACATTTAGTTGGCTGGCTGTTTCACTTTCCCTTTTAGCTATACCACAAAAGCCACAGATGCTAGTTCGCTGAATGTATCTAGATTGGAGCGGGGGCGGGTTTATGCCATCTAGTTTTAGACCCGCCCGTTAAATCCTGAGCACAGAGATGGTGAAACACAGTCTCCCTCTGGCCTATCCACAATGAAATTGAATGAATGGCAAAAAAGCTTTTTACATGTTTTAGGGATACATTTAAGACCTATTTATTATGTTAAGAAGAAAATTTCTGAATTTGGTTTCCCTGGTCTTTAATGCTTGTATATTATTTATGTATTTACAGCTTATATCTTGAGTGAATAAATTGCATGCCTCATACCAAGCTGTTAAAACTACAGCATGGCACAGGATGACACTTTAAAGTGGTATTTTCTGAGAGCCTTTGAATCATTGCTGATTAAATTTCTCTGACAGATTTTCTGCAGGTGGCACTTTCTTTTTAGCCTCAGCGGCGACTGCTGCTTATATAAGCAGCCCAACTCATTTTGAAAGTTATAGAAAGGTGCCAGAAAAACAGATGTTAGTTCATATGGAAATGTTGCAGACAGTTACAGTAGAAATATATTTTGTGTTTTTCCACAAACCTGCAGGGATGGGTTCTTCAAATAAAGCTGACTTTGACTCTGTTTCTCACTCCAGGGAGAGAGCTACTCTTTCCGAGCAGGCTGAACAACATTCTGGCCTAAAGCAAAGTGTGTTTAAAGACGTGGAAATCGACTGTGCCATCCTGTTTGGAGGCATTTATGGAGAGAATATTTCTGTTTTTGTATGTTATGTCTTTAATTATTGTTCTTGCAAAACACTCCCCTGCCCTACCTGTTCTAACTACACTCCTGTCACACACTGGTTATCCAGTCTCTTTGTGCATTGTATTTGCTGTATTCATCAGGTCAGCTTCATGCAGCAATGATAACTGAACACATATTTCACCATCTCCTGCTTAAGTTTCAGTGAAGAAAATGCTTTTGTGCATTTTTGTGTGCACACGCAGGGTATACTCGCACCCCCCTGGAGTTGTCTCAGATCAATAGGTGGCGGACGGGGCAGTCATCGATCAGCTCAGTGCATGGAGGCTAATTTATGCCACTGCTCCGGCAATCCCTCCACGCTGATGCACCAGGGCGTGAAATTCAAATTATTATTACAGCCAGGCAATTCCATTATCTTGGGAAAGGATATGTCGCTCCGGCACATATTGGCTGTCTTCCTTGTGTAAAGGGAGGGAGGAGAGGAGGGATGGGGGCCAAGGCTAGCCCTCTGTGGCCATGGCTATGGAGGGGAGGGGGGGTTATTACCCCATTTTATTACTGTATGGTGGCCTCTGTTTCTCCTTTTATGTTAACCCCAGCCCTACACCTCAGACCACCACCTACACCTTAACATCCACAATCAACAGAATTAAAGCAGCTGCACAGTAATTTAGCTGGTGATTACACTGCAGTTTGATGGGAGATACATGTGTAAGTCTGCATTAGCTACAGGTGGTAAGTTACATGTATAAGTGTCATGTTTAGAGGTTGAAGGTGGATTCCTTTAAAGCGATGTCACTGTTGTTTACCCAACAATAAACCGTGGATCACTTAAGGCTCTCCTGAAGGAGAGGAAAAGAGCTGAAGGCTGTGCAGAGGGAGCTGAGAAGGAAGATCAGGGAGGGAAAAAACTGCCACAGGAAGAGGATGGAGGATCAGTTGCAGCAGACCAACATCAGCGCAGTATGGAGAGGTCTCAGGACTCTGGGCATGGGAGCTCCAACTCCGACGTCCAAGCCTGGGGGAACCAACGGTGGCTAAATGATCTGAACTTGTTTCTTCAACAGATGTGATCAGACATCTGCTGCTCCCCCAGTTCAGTCATTGCTGCTGCTGCAACCCTCCTCTATGGTACCTCCATATGCTGCACGACCCCTTCACTCACCTCAACTGATCATTCACACCACAGCTCATCACACTACTGTACCACAACACCCCCACCCCCCAACACAGAGCTGTCCTTCACATCACCCCAGATGAGGCGACCAGCTCAGGAAGATCAAATAGAGGAAGGCGGCAGGTCCTGATGGCATCGGCTCCAGGTCCTGAGGTCCTGTGCAGACCAGCTCTGCACAGTTGTTGAGCACCATTAAATCTGAGTCTGAAGTTAGAGAGAGTGTGGAAGACATCCTGCATGGTTCCAGTATACAAGACACCACACCCCAAGAAATTCAACAACTACAGACCGGTGGCACTAGCATCCCATCTGATGAAGACCCTTGAGAGGCTCATCCTGGTACATCTCTGCCTCCTGGTGGGCCCATCTATGGAACCACTGCAGTTGGCCAACCAGTGTGGCATACATGGAGTTCTGTCTCGCCTGGAGAAACCTGGGAGCACTGTGAGAATCATGTTTTTTTGTTTGGTTTTTTTTACTCAAGTGCTTTCAACACAATATAACATGTGCTACAGAGGGACAAGCTTGAACACATAGGAGTGGAACATCGTCTCACATAATGGATTCTGGACTATCTCAAATCATCCACATTATGTGAGGTCCCCAGACTGTGTGTCTGACACTGTTATCTGCAGTACGGGGGTCCAGCAGAGGATGGTCCTAGCTATGTTCCTCTTCACCCTCTACAGTATATACTGTCATCTGCAGAAGTTCTCTCTGCCATCGTTGGCCTCCTTCACGGAGGAGGAGGACAGGGAGTACAGAGAACTGATTGGGGAGTCTGTAGAC
This sequence comes from Decapterus maruadsi, assembly GCA_030347415.2. Taxonomy (NCBI): domain Eukaryota; kingdom Metazoa; phylum Chordata; class Actinopteri; order Carangiformes; family Carangidae; genus Decapterus; species Decapterus maruadsi. The sequence continues at coordinate 11,827,009 of CM064902.1, read as the reverse complement.
TGTTGCCTAAGGAACAATCTCCAGATTGAGATGGTGACATTTTACAAGTACCTGGGTGTTCACCTGAACAATAAACTGGACTGGACTGATAACATCACTGCACTTTGTAAGAAGGGTCAGAAAAGACTATCTGCTCAGACAAACTGCTCCTTCATCCGAAATGTGTGAGGGAGAATTATCCTTCTTCCTTTCAGCTGTCAGACTCCACAACAAGCACTGCTCTCAGTCCACAACATAATCTGGACAATCTACAGAATTTGCACTATACAGTATTGTCACTGAACTTTACATACTAAACTCTACTTACTTTTACAGATACATGGAATTGTCAATGGTATATCTGTACATAATTAATTTGTCCTTTTGTTATCTGGAAATGTGCATATTTTTTTTCTCACGAAATGTGCTTTTTTTATTTCTGTGTTCTGTATTACTTCACTGTTGTCTGCTGCTGCAATGCTGTAAATTTCCCCATCGTAGGACGAATAAAGGATTATCTTATTAAAATTCATAGAATGTATCTTGAATATTTACAGTGAACACTACATTTCACAATGTATACTTGATTTGTGTCAATACTTCACACCACTTGATTCAGTGTACAGTATATGTGGCTTACAACAGGTGGCCCTCGAGGATGCTTTGCCAATGCTGTCCACATCCATTACTGGTTTTAACCAGCCTAAAGGTGGGACCACCACAAGAAATCAAAATGTTCAAAACCACAGTTGCAGTTTCCGTCATAGCAGGAAAATCCTTGATCTTGTGGTTGCTGATGTTATGAGTGCAGCAGGGTTAGGGTATGATGACCATTTTTGGTCGGATTGTGACAGCAGGGCCAGTGCATGGCCACTGACTAGCCGACTGACCAACTGGTGGTACTATTGCTGGTCAGTGGAGTGGCAAACTGCAGTCACCCTGGCTGTTTGGAAACTGCAGGAAAGCAGAGCAGCACTTCCAATACACTGAGCCTTGCCTCGATTATTGCAAATACTCTACTTTCATTACATGGATCATTATTACCAAAGGAGGCAGGGGAATGACTAAATCTAAAACACACTGAGTAGAGCAAGCTGGAGAGAGGGAGGGAGACAGAGACGCATCAGTAACGGTGCTTCACTAAATTGTTGTGGATCTCAGACAGAGGCTGTGAACTGTAGGAGACGAAACAAGAAATATAGTGTGCTACTGAGCATGCATCCCAGTAGCATGTGCTTTGAGCTTCTCTTTGCCCCTGTGGTCATTGACTTGAGTCTGGCCTGTGGCCCTTATGCTCCATGTCATACTCTTTTTTGCACTCTCCAATCTTTCACTATGGCTGAAATAAAGGTCAGTTGCTCAGTTTTTGGCTTTAATTTATTTACCCAGTAACTTTGTGAGGTCACAGTTATGAAAGACAACAGTTTGTTCTGTATCACATACATCTTCTGATTAGCTCATCCATGATAAGCCAAAACGGTGGTGTATGCAAATTTCTTCACCCTGCTGTGCTGGTGAGAATGGACAAGCCTAGAGTCATTGTCCTCCTCTTTTTCTTTTAGCTGGGGTTGATGTATAGCCTGCGTTTTTTAAATAGCACCCAGGGAGAGGTAACTGGCTCTAAGAGGAGTAAATTGCAGTTTTTACAGCTGATGATGGGCCTTTAACATCATCCTCACATTATTTGTTTTGTCAGTGAGGGCTGATGTAATACAATTTTTATAAAATTTGAGTTACTAAGAAAATGATAAGCACTGTTATCTCTAGTTACTCAGATTATGGATTTTAAAAGTTTATTTATTTTTTCTCATAATGACCCTTCTGCCACCAGTCCTCACCTGTTTGCCTGTTTCCTCTTGTCTTTTTCCTGACTCCTGTCTTTTTCCTGACAAGTTGTCTCATCTTTGCAAAGTTGTTTGTTTAGACAAAGACTTTGTCTGTCCTTATTAGTCCCAACTCATCATGCTAACAATATTGAGCTGCAAAAATATTTAATTTCAATGTTTTAATGTTTATAGCCAGCCCAACAAAAGTACAATCAAAACATACATGTTTTATTTTTGTTTGGTTTTTTTTATCTGTATCATTCAGGAGAGGTCGACCTAATTTTGGACTCTTGTTAGTTGTAAGCCAAAAAGCAATTATTGAGCACACAATTGTGAGTGATGTCCCAATGAAAGCATCACTTCAGAAATACTGGTATGGGTCATTTTGCAAAGCCATGCCAAATATATCCACTGGCAGAGAGATTAAATGAGAAGTCTCGCTCATTTAAAACCAGGTACAACGAGTACTGGACAGTGGGTTGCTCAATGTTCAAATAAAGGAGCTTGTGTCTTGGCCCCAAGTCATAATTAATTAGCACTGCAAGGGGTATCAATGTGGCTTCATATCTACAAAAAAAAAGAGAAATAAAAGAAAATGAGAGAAATAGATATATAATCTGAATTCTGAAATTGGTCAGAGATGTGTATCATTGATGGCAGGACTGAGGGCCATGGCTGTGTTGTTCCTTGACCTCCCCCTCTTCTTGTTCAATTTGCTTTCTTTTGTTGAGTTCCAGTAATCATAAACCTCAGATAAACATGTTGTCAAAGAGATTTGGTTTCACCTCGAATCACTTTCAAGGCCAGAGATGGAATATGAAATCATGCATTTCAGCTCAACTGATATTTGAAAGATGAATGTTCAATGAGCACTTGTACAGTAGTGCCTTTGAACGCTACAGCATGTGTGTGAGTGTGTTTTTTTTTCTTTCTGTGTGATACACCAACATCCTTCCACCTTCCGCTTCTATATATATATATCACTTGAAAACATCCAAGAATATTCATCCACATCTGTAGCATCTTAACATTAATGCAAGGAAGGTGAGGAGTTACAGGAGGTACTTGTTGATCAGGAGATTTTACTTTTCCTCATCTTCCCTACCTTATTTCGCCTGCAGTGTGGCAGTGAAGTCAGCTGGAGCAAATGCTATAGTGATTCAAAACTCACCCAGATACTGTTTGGAGAAAAGTGCTTATTTGCAGATGCTTGCACATGTGTGGACTGCCATACTTTTGAAGCTTCTAAATCAGCATTTAAATAATGGGAATGAAATGGAAGCCAATTAAGATTCATTTAGCTGGGCCAGTGGTTTATTAACCCAAACAAATATCTTGTCATCTCTGACAGTTACAGTATTCAGCCAAACCACGTTTTGCAAGTTTTTTGTTGTTTTTTTTAACTCAGCCCCCTCCCAAATTGCTGAAGCTACTGTAACATTTGTCATTTTTCTGATCTAAGGCTTTTTTGGAATGTTCTATTTTCTAATCAATTATTTACAGGTGGAGACCTCCATAGTGTGGAGGGTATTGGTCAGTTACACATTATCTAAAAAAGAGATTTCTTTTAAAACAAAATGTTCATAGAACAGACATTTCTTATTTAATCTAACAACATGCCCACATATGTACTGACAAAGCATGTCAAACGGTTGAGTGATGCAATGGAACTGACAGTATCTTGTAGGAATTGAAGTATTAGAAAATGGCTAACATGTGTAGATCTTAAATAAACGGCTATTTATTATTCATCTTTTGAATCTGCTCCCCATTTTTAAAGAGGCATTTCCATATGCATATATTTTCTGTCTGGTTGCTATATTTCCCAAGACCAAAGAACAAGCACTTTAAGGGCTCAACCATTTATACACATTGTGTTTGAATGACATTTCCCCATGGTTGCCTAAATGGGTTTGACCTCTTTTTCACTCCCATGGGTTTTCTTTCCATGTCAGCCAACCACAGCAATAGGTGTTAAGGTTGCAGTTAGCAGGACACGCTTTTTTTCCCCCTCACCTGGTGATTGATGCCCCCATCTCACTGCCCTGAATGGGTTAAATATCACCAGGACCTCTGCTACAGCGAGATTGCATTTAGCTGCTGCTGCCAAACCAAATAGGCAACCAGTCCGTCTGGTAAAGGAAGAATGAGAGAATAGAAGAAGGGAGGCACAAAGAAAGAAAATACGTTAGAAAAAAAGTGGGTTAAAGAGACATTTGGCTGTTACCTGCCAGTCTTCACCCTTTGTCCTCCTCCTCTCTCTTTCTTTGCCCATAATGATAATAGATCCTGGCCAATGAAATATAAAGATTGTTTGCCTATTTTTTATTTTTTATTTTATGTTATTCTATGGAATTTATAGAAATAGAAAATAAATCATGTTTGCTATCACCAGCAAATCCAAAGAAGGAAAAAGTGTCAATTATTTCCAGATGGAATGTATATACATTACTAACAAATTTTTACTTTGATAAGTGTAGCTGTGCTTATAAGAAAAAGTCCATACAAACACAGTAAATAAAGAGTGCTGTCATCTAATGTTGTTTTTTTCTCTCTCTCTTCTGTCTTGCAGGTAATGTGCTATGCTTTATTCATCCCCATGGGTGCAGCCTCAATGATGACCACAGATGTGATGAGTAACATGGCTTTACTTTAGAGGTCGCAGTTCACCATACACACTGAGCATGAGAGGCACAGTGTATCTCAGACACGGGGAATTACCATCATATGCACACCCTCACATGAGCAAGCATACATCACACTGCAGGAGACACACGTGCTCATACATAAAGACAGATGAAGCTACATATGGAAAAGGATTCTTGACTTAACAGTATGGACAGGCAACAACATGCACACAAATCTTTATTTACTTTGGCACAGATCATTTTGTTTGCCTGACAGTGAAAACAAAAATGCGCAATCTGCACGTTCACGTCATGTGTGCAGTCAGGGCAGTATTTGGTTTAGTCGGCTGCCCTCTCTTACACAAATAAAGTAATCTAACTCTATATGTAGGTATCTGGTTTGAGTCTTACAGTTCTCTCCACCATGAGTAGCTTACAGTATATGGTAAATGGCAGACAGTCGGTGTGACACACATTTTGAGAGTTAACTGCCAAAGCTGTGCAATAATCTTTCTCTGCGCTGTAATGTAGTGTAACTGGTTGTGATGTTGACTTGGCTTGCACAAACCTGACCAGTTCTTACAGTATTTTCTCTTCTTTTTCTTCACTTTGTAATTGTTCACCTGTCCACATTGGCTCATACAGACAAGGCATGGACGCTATTCTGAGTTGCAATACTGAATCCATGCCAGTGTTCAGGAAAAATAGGTCATTCAATAGAGACAAAGGAAATATTTGTTTTCCAGCTTCTGTCTATATTGGTGTGTGTAGGTGCTGTGGAGAACAGGAGTAGGTGTGTGTACAGAGACTGACTGTATATGCAGACAGACAGGGTGATTAGGTTGAACTGATCCGAGGAATGGAGTGGGGCTGTCACCTTGTAGAGAAAGAAAGAAAGAAAGAAAGAAAGAAAGAAAGAAAGAAAGAAAGAAAGAAAGAAAGAAAGAAAGAAAGAAAGAAAGAAAGAAAGAAAGAAAGAAAGAAAGAAAGAAAGAAAGAAAGAAAGAAAGAAAGAAAGAAAGAAAGAAAGAAAGGTGCTTATTGATGCATAATTCTACCAATTATTAATCGTAAAAGAATAGTTCACCCAAAATTGCACTCATTATCTACTCACCCTCATGTCAACTAAGGGCTGGGAGAAGTTTCAGAGTCCTCCGTGGCTTCTCTGAGTTACAGGGGGTCTTGGCGTGCAGTGCATGTCCATATAACAGTTGCAAAGGGATACCAACTGTCTTTGTAACAAAAATACACACCAAAAAACATCCAACTAGGCTACCTCCATGCTGCTCGTATAATGTCCATCTTGTATTGAAGCCCCAAAATGCGATATTGTCAAAACAAGCTTGAAATATAGACTTATTTAATTTTTTTTGGGACAATTTCACATTTCAATACAAGATGGACATTACATATGAGCAGCATGGAGGTATTTGGATGTTTTGTTGGTATCCCTTTGCAACCGTTATGGACATGCACTGCTACGCCAAGACCCCTTGTAACTCAGAGAAGCCACGGATAACTCTGAAACTTCTCCCAGCCCTTAGTCGACGTGAGGGTGAGTAGATAATGATAATTAAAATTTTGGGTGAACTATCCCTTTAATTTGTGAGTTAAACTAAAACTTTCTGCAGGTAGAATGACAGGAGTCACCTGATTAAACAAACAATAATGTTGTTGATATAATGCACTGTATGCTGGTCAGTTGGACAAATCAAAGCTACTGTAGCTGTGTCCCTTGTTTGAGGCTTTATCATAACCTAAACCAATCACCCCGTGAACAACACACTAATGGAACTATTTGTAAGTTTTGGTATTGCTAAATAGCCAGTGGCATTAACAGCTGTTTACTTTACTAGTCTTTCCAAGAGCTTCAGCCAGTGTTGTGCTTACGAGACAAGAGGTTATAATACGCCCACTGAGCAGAACTTCCTCTCCAGGGCAAACTGGAGGCTACAGTGACTCTGCTTCTGAAAGTGATTAAATGGGCCAGCTGAGCCAGGGCTAGTCAGTTAGCATGCTAACTTATGTAGAAGAAATTATTTGATTGTAATAAAAGCTTAACAAAATGGTTGGTCACAACTCTTGGCAAGAAAAGGAATGAAGTTTTTAGCGTTAGCAAATAGCTCTTTTAACACATTTCCATGACTGTCTCTAAGATGATTCCTCCCAAAATGTTGTAATGATTGCTTTAACAAAGAAAATGGTGACTGTAAAGTTTCAAGTGAAAGATAAAATGGCTGTGATTCAACATAAAGTTCACAGCAGCCCACGCTCCACTGTGGAGTTTACATAGGCTACACTACATTGGAGAAATAAAAGTAGCCTACTGGATTATATGCAGAACTCTGTTATCTCCAGTTATATGCCTTTGAATATAGGTTACTGCACAGAATAACATCATTTAAATCTCTCCAGAATCCAGAATCTGATTTTGATGCTGTATCACTTTTTCTGCCTCACAAAGACATTGACCTCCACTGGCCATGCCGGTTCAGAAAGTCATCCCTTCTTACCTCTGTGTGGAAGTGCCTGCGTCTTATCAAGCTTTGGTTTACCATTGTGTGGCTGTCTGGATCAGTTGTCCCCCTGTCAGTCATTTTCAGTATCTCACAGGTTGAGAAGAGATAGCAACAGGTGTCTCCACAGGTGCTTTCAGTATAGTGATGTGTGGGCTCAAAGATTAACCTGGACCTTTATGGAGAAGCTGTACAGACAAGCACGATTTGAGAGTAGAATTTAAAAATTAAACTATATTGAGTGCTCAATTGCATTTGTGCTGCTTGACATACTCAAATCACTCATCTTGATCTCTCTCAAAAACAAAGCGTTTTCTCTCAGTTTGCTTATTTAGTGTACCCTTTTCTTACTGAATAAAGAAAGTACTTGTTTTATGTTGTAATGATAGAATTTCTAATTTTAAAAAATGGTATAATAATAGTTAAGTGTTTTGACAGAAGGAATATTATTGTCTTTCATTTTGGAATGTAGCCTACAATAGAAACATCATAACCGTTTTTTTTAAAAAAAGAACAAACATATTCCACATCTAAACAGCTGGGCTTTGAAATCACCAACAAACCCCTCAATTCAGTATGTATGTGTCTCAAAAGCAGCAGTTTTTACGTACGTACGTGTGTGCATTGCACTGGTAATTCCAGTTACGGCAGCTTACAGTATAGAGATGTCAACACACCCTGCCATTACATTGTTGACTGTTGGCTTGGATACCTGGCACTTAGCCAGTAGACACTGCATTCGTGTGTGTGTCTGTGTCTGTGTGTGTGAATTTGTCTGTGTGCGTGCATGTGTCTATCAGTAAAAAATAAACAGTGAGTGTCAGGCCTCCCAGCTCCAGCAGAGGCAGTGAAGTAGAAAGAGATCAGAATGGTGTTTTACATCCTGTGAGAGAGAAAAGTATGTATAAGGAAAGAATGACGGAAAGGGGAGACAGAGAGAGAGAGAGAGAGAGAGAGAGAGAGAGACGGAGAGAAACAGAGAGAGAGAGAGAGAGAGAGAGAGAGAAGCAAATTCAATCATAGCAAGTCAATTTGCTTTGAGTTGATCTTCAGGCTCATCTGGAATTTAAAACGTACTGTAGTCTGAGGTTTAAAATCACTGCATGATTATGACTGCTTTATAGCACACCGGCCGGGAACAGTGTGACAGCCATGTGAATTTGGTGTGCGTGTGGGCGTGCATTTGTGCGTGTGTTCATGTGTGTCTGTGTGGTTGTTGAGTAAATTAGTTTCTTAATATGCTGAGCTCAGGCAAATTTAATGGTGAGTAACTAAGTGTTGGCATTTTAAAAAAAGGCAGCAAAGTGAGGGCTGGTGTAATGATAATAAAGAGCACATATAAACCAGTTTGGCTTACGATTGTCAAAAGCATTATTGGACCGTGTGTGTGTGTGTCAGCACAGAAAAAAAGTATGCTCACATACCCACCCACATTTCCACCCCCTACTGCCTGCGTTGGTGTATTTCATGACACATCACACACACGTACTATTTATCAAATCCATCACACAAACATCAAACTTGGTGACCGATAGCGGAGTCAGGATGTATTATTCAAACATGGGCGAGAAACAGACCTGTCAAAAATATTAAAAATGTATTTCTATTGCGCTCTCTCTTTCTCTCTCTGCTTCATTCCTGCTTTGATTCCTCAACTTACACCCATCAACCCTGTCCCATCGCTCGCCCACACACACCCATGTTTCTTTTTAATCTTTTCTTTTTTGTTAATCAGCCACAACATCAAAGATTTGGCCTTCCCGTTGGCAAGAGCAGCTTTTGCAGAGGTGTATGTGTGTACAGTATGTTTTTGTGTGTGTGTGTGTGTGTGTGTGTCTCAGTCTCAGCAGGAGTTCACTAGGACCTTGGGTTGACCTAGCTTCTGATTCGACCCACCTGCCACTCATTAGTGCTGACCCGTGGTTGGCTGGTGAGGAGGTGAAAGTAAAGGTCGTGACCTGAGAGGAAGCCAGGTTGCTGTCAGCCTGGACTAAATGACCATATACGGTATAGGGACAGGAGCAGGTGAAAGAGCCACTAGCCACACAACTTCAAATTGATCCTTAGAATGGAAGCAAAAATAAATGCACAAGTGCACAAGCTGGTGTGTATACGTTCAACATGCAGTTCATTATACAAACCAATATAGTAGTTCCCGAGCAAGCAATCTGATTGGTCAACAAGACATTTAGAACGTGCTCAAATCAGCACGACAGGACGCCTGACTCATCACTAAAAATATTACTCTGCCATGTCATGTTGTTGTATCCATCTCCATGGTAACCATTCATGGATTCTTAGTTTTATTCTTTTAGAAACCATGTTATGTTACTCGTGAAAATAAATCACAAACTAAATCCTGTAGAGTGCTCCTTTCAGATGCCAAACTCAAATTTTATAACAATTTAATAACCATTTTTTAATTGAATATGCTGTAAACAGTCAGAGAGACACTAGTTGTAACCGCGGTGAAAATAAAATATGGCCTGGAGCTGAATATTTCATTGGATAAAACGGAAGATACTTCTACGTTTCTCTCTCTCTCGCTCTTTTTGTGACTTTTGGGCTTTTAAATAATCTGTAGTAATCGAAATGTTTGCCTCTCCCCATCAGCTGCTTCGGTGACGCGGTTTTGATTTAGTTCTGGAAAGTCCGAGACCGTGATAAAACTTTAACGTCAGCTCAGAGTTCATCATCTGGGACTAGAAAATCCTTTCTGTTGCTAGGTCATTACTAAGGGTCAGATTATTTGCTGTAGAGGTAAAGGTTCCATTACACATAGGAGTCTACTGATGTGACCGATTGTGTTTCAGGTATTAGTCAGACCCCATGTATTCCGAATGGACACGGGAAGTACACTCACAAAAACCTTTCCAATTTGACAGCAAATTGTCCATCAAAATGAATATATTTTGATGATACATTTTATTTTGTGGGTAATAGTTGTATAATCGCAATATTACCCTCAAGCCTATGCTTAAACGTATTTGAGCACAAACGTATTTGAGTGGACCTCTGCGCAAGCGCCTCGGTCCCGGGTAATAATGCATAAGTAACAACTGCATACCAAAAAGACAAGAACTTAAAATACACAGACACACACAAATGGTTGTGGCACTGTAATTGTTGCAATAATTGTTGTTAATAATTGGTGTTGGGCACACTCTCCATTGCACATTTTTTGGGTTTATGTGTGCTCTGAATTGGTTGCTGGCAAATGCAAAAAATTTTCATGGCATTTGGAGATGAAAGCATTATTTTGATGGAAAAAGTCCTATTTTGCAGTGAACAAATTTGGTTTATGGTTTGCTTGGGATTTAATCTGGCATAATTTTTTCCCCACATTTCTCTTAAGATGTTTCTATCTTGCAAACATGCCCCTTGATCCCTGTAAACTAAGCTTACTCTCTGAGCGTGCAATGGTTTTTAGAGCTGGTTTCTACACTGTTTTCCTGTTCTCTTTGCATTGTTTCAAAGAAACAAGGGAAACACTTTTAATGATATGAACGTAATGTATTTGTGTGAGTCTCTTTGCATCGGAAGCCAATATCACCAACCACGTCCACTTTATTTATCTTTGCCTTTTTCTTTGGGAATCCTAGATTTAATAAACACTGACAAATATGGATAACCGGTGTCAGAAAGATGGTTATCAGCTTTGTCTTTTAACCATGAGAAATCATTCAGCTGTGACCATGTTCACAGTGTGTACAGGGATTGTAATTACAATCACATGCAACATCAACAGATCAAGAGCAGCGTTTTTGATATGAGATGAGATAAAACTATTGGTCCCTGGGGGGAAATGAGGTCACTGTGTGAACAGAAAGTACTATTCAGCAAGATAAAACACATAAAGGACTATGACTAGAAATAGAACAAGGAGATGTCTGTGTCAGGACCATGATGCTTGAAGTTGACTCATTAGATGGCAAGCTGTTTATACTTTCTGATCCAATCATCAGAAGTGAACCTGCTCTAGAGCTGGTCAGCGGGGCATCATAGATTTCCAGGGCAATATACCTGTTGAAATAGAGCCAACTTTGTGGCTCCAGAAAGCCTGATAACACAAAGGTTCCTGGCAAACCCACTAATCCCTGTCTGTGATAAAGGCCACTGTTCTAGGAGAATGTGTGGGGGTTCAGATTTATACTTGTGACTCCATGTAACCTCAAGTGCAAGCTCTGACAGGTTGATTTTTGTGCACGCTGCTTGCAAATGTTTGTTCAGAAGTGATGTGTATATAGGCGTCTTTACTCAGTGGAGTCAATTTTACAGGAGACTGCAATAATGATGTGGCAGAATGCCACAAGGCCCTTTCTTCCACTGTGAATGTGCAACACCCACCTATAATCAATCAGCTGGTTGAAACTGGGGATGTATTAAAACTTTCAACATGCCACTGAAACATTTGGACACCCTGATTGTAATTTATATTCACATTAGTTTGACTAGGCCCCTACATACATTTTGATTTGTTGTCTTTGTTTTAGCATTACAACACTTTGTGAAATGGTCAGCATACAATCAAACAGCATACAATCTAATCTTTTTTTTTGTTTGAAAGTTTGTCCATCTTTGTCCAGGAAGTATTTACTTTGAGATGTGAAAACTGCCCCTGCTGCTGTGTACAAACTCTTTTTCCACCCTCAGGAGCTGAATCACTGGAGTGAAATATAAAGAACTATAAACTGACACTTAAACAGCCGGCTCCCTCCCAAGAACAGTGGCCTTACAACATTAGATAATACCAGGTATTTTGCAGCACTCATCCCTTCGGTGACTTTCAGTATTAAACATGACAGATCAACCAGATTGATAAACAAGCCTTTACCTTAAAGGATTTCTGAATTCTGCCTTACAATAAGCAATGTGGCCCAAAAGAAGAGTCTAGGCATGACCAAAAGTTAGATTTGATCCAATTAGAACATTTTAGTCTTGATTTTTTTTTTCAAGCAAGCCATTTATGCTGTAAAAATTAACTAACAAATATTCAAATTAACAGCTCTTCTAGATTTTCAAAAATTATATTGGGCCAAATACTGGTGATAAAAAAGCATAATTTCAGGGGGGTTGCAACACTTGGACAAAATTTGTCATCAAGTGTATATTTTCCATTAACTGTCATGGAAAAAATACATACTAGCCCATCATGCATCATGATGATGCTTGTATGAAGGTGTAATATCCGCTTTCACAGTTCTGTTAAGCTTGATTTATGCTTCATGTGTCACCTCAATTGCGTTCCTCTGCAGAGCCATCTGCACCCGACGCCGTAGCCTGACACGCACCTCCAAAAAATTGTAACTATGCATTGAGGCGACATGGATTGATCTGATTAGTCCGCTATGTCTTCCATTATGTTGGTGAGTTGCACAGCAACGCATTCCCTCGACACAGAACTTTGAGAGGTGCATGCAGTCACTGGCATTGTGACGTAGAATTGACACATAGCCCACAGCAAAGTCTGTGGGCTATAAATCCATACACCTGAATTAACTCTTACTCATATGATTTAAGATTATTTTCTGACATCAATACAATTTTCACAATGAAAAATTAAAACATCTACAGTATTGTTTTCCTAGGCTATATAGATCCTAAATCTTCGTGTACTGTGAGAATGGTAATCCCAAAACTCAGATCTCAGATGTAGGTTTTAAAAATATCTAATATTGTTCATACATACAACACGTACAGTATATGCTACAGAAAAAGTGGAAGGTTTCATGTATATAGAGGTCTGGAAACAAATATACAGAGGTATGGGTAATTAAACTTCCTGGCACAACCACTATATCTGCAACATTTGCCAAAACCATTTGCTGTGGTCATCTGTAGCATGCCAGTCAGAACTAATTCTGATGTCAGCAAGCAGAGGGAGAGGAAGAGCATCTCCACATCAGTGCATCATCAAAACTAAATTGCAACATATCTTTATGGTTTCCAGATTCAGGACCAGGCATTTTTAAAGCTATGGATTTTAAAGCATCCTCAAGGTTGTAAGATTTTCCCATGACAAAAATGTCATGGGAAACTGCAAGTGAGCAAGGACTATCAATAAGACATGAAAACTGAAAACAATCTGCATCAACAGTTATCACTTGTTAAAGTAGCACAAAAAGCTAACTGGAGAATCAAGTAAACAGTGCATAAACTTGAGGTAAATTGGTGCACATGAGAGTGAGTAGGAAATATAGAGGAAAACAGCTGGATCGTGAGAGCTCATTATTTAATAGCCCAGTGCAGAAAATCCATTTTATGTGTGGGATCTAGCATGAGGGTAAATTAGCATATGAGTAAACAGAACACCTCACTTGTGCATATTCTAAGCCTCTCTGGGGACTTGTCTCCTCAGGTTACGCTTTTATTTTTTTTTACCTTGTTGTGTAGTAATGAATTACTGAAGCTACAGATGTGTAAAGACACAAATCCTCTACATTAAAATGCATACCAAAGTCCGTTATGCTTTGAATGTGCACCTTTCTTCAAGACATGGATATTGAAGAGCAGAGTTAGATGAAAATAAAAGAACTGAAACCCTTGTTGAGTCTTCAATTACTTGGAGCTGTCCCAGGTTATGTAGACCGTCACAGTGGGGCTGTCATTGCGTACATACACCTACACACTTGAGAACAAATACATCCCTGCAATACACACACCAAAAACATGGCTCACACTTCCCCACTAACATTGCACAATCAATAAAATTCACTGGGCCAAACAAAGGCAACCTCCTTTGTTTCAGCTCTACTTGCTTTTACAAGGACAGAATCATTTAGATACATTACACTTGATGACAGTCCAGCCCATCAAGGCCTTGCTCATATGTCCCCTTTAATGAACTAAAACAATGTGCTGTCTTGCCTGATGGAAGACAACACATGGTTGGAGGGAGGGTTAGCAAGTGCACGGCCAGCGGACCCGAGCGCAGGCACAGGTTAGGCTGAGGGGGAGATGAGAGATAGCTGAGAGTCTCGCATCTTGATTCCCCTCTAAATAATTCTTTCTCTCTTTTTTTTGACATTTCTCAAATAATTTCCTGCCAGTCACCCACTGCTGCTACTCTCGGTTGACAATTTACCTCCTCTTTTTGTTTTGTTTTTTCTTTTTTTTTATCCCTTGCAAACAGTTGTCATCTCCTCGTCCTCACAGTCTGGTGTTATACAAGGTCTATTTCTCCCACAGCTCACAAAGGGGTTTTCTTTCGTTCAGTAATATCACATTGTGCCCAACATACTCTTTATGAGGTGCCGCTTGCACAGTGCTGTCCTTTTCCAGCGATCGTCGTCTTTTCAGAAATGGGAATACTTTGTCCTTGGTCTGTGCTTGTGTGTCTGTTCACACTGTGTTCATCAACTCAATTCATGTGTATTCACCTCTGGTCTTAATAAAGGTACATTTCAAATGTAATCATTTATCAGTGGCCTTTCAGGCTTTTAACCAGTATTCTACAATGAATCTTTCCTGGCGGCTTATTCATTATACAGTAAAGAACTGTGAAAGCACTTCACACATGTAGCAGCACAGTTCTCCGCTGAGTGTCTGGGGCAGTATGAAGGAAGCATACTGTGAAATAAAAGGAGACTATCTCTGGTAATTTGTATTGAGCTGAGCCAAACTTAGATGTCTGCATAGGCATTGTATACTCAAAGGTGAGGGAAGGCAGACTCTTTTGGGAATATCATAATAATGAGAATTCTTTATGAAAGCAGCATACTTCAAGAGACCATTTTGGTTGACTGTGATGATTGATGACCTCCACTGAGCTATTATCAGTAGGAGGGGTGACTCAGAGTGACAAGTAGCCCGGGGACGTGGACATGAAGACGGTCTACAGGGAAAGATGTGCACACAGTGCAGGACAATGTGTGACAACTGACTAATCAAGCTGTTGTATTCCTGTGACACAGGAGTAGACCCGGCAGAGCTGCTTGGCAAATCCATTGATGTACAGATGTATAGATTTTCAGCAGCAAAGTTGATTTGCTGACTATTAACACCTATTTGTATGATCATCTGCGATCAGATTGCATCAATACTACAAAATGCAATGATCACTTATTGCTTTTGTTTTTGGTGTTGGTGATCTATTCTATGGCTGTTTCCCTCAGGCATACCATGACACGTACATGTACAACTAACTGCAGTGTCAACTGCAGTTTAACTCTATTTTTTATGTTTTTTGCCATAACGCCATGCCCAAGTTGTGAGCAGCACAGATCCCACATAGTTTAAGATTCAGAGATGTGCCTGGTATCATTGTAAAGGTAACAGTCCCAGCATTACTGTAACCGTGAAGATTATTATGTGTTTATTATTTTATTTATTGTCAATTTTATGTTATTGCACTTAACATTTATTTGAACATGACATAATGTCATTGGTTATATTTTGTGTTTAAATGTTAAGGTATTATTAATTTAATTAATTATTTAATTTAGTCTTTAATATTTTATCATATCTTATTTTATCATTTTAAGTGTTCACTTAAGACATGTTTTGAAGATAGAGAGAAACTAGTAGTATATGGGTTCCGCTTGCACTAGTTGCGGTGGGGACGGATAATACCGACACACCAGAGAGAGTTCCAGTTCAGCCCCTCGTGTCTGTGCCTCGCCATTGAACCTCACCTGTAAAGGGAAGTAAATAAAGTCTTTCTGTCCTGCCGTAACGGTGCCTTTTCATTGAAGAATATCTCAACCTTTGTAACCCGCAACACCCACGGTCCGGGCACGCTACCCATCCAGAACCGAGGGTTACAAACTGGTGGCAGCGGTGTTACTTTTTTCTTTTTTTCTTTTTTTCTTTTTTTCTTCCGTGAATTAGCCGAGGCAGTCAACTAGCTAACGCCGTGTGGAATCTACCGGACTACAGGCCGCCAGCGCAGCACTTTGCAAGTGTTTTTTTCCACATTCTCCTGGACGGGACAGTTTTGTGGACAGTGTTCGGTGCTAACGTGGGCCGGAGTTTTTTTTTTTTTCACCTGGTCGTTTTAAGTTGGACAGTCGGGAATCATGTCGCTGCAGTCAGTTGTGGATGGCGCTGAGGACGTCGTTGAGGACAACAACTCCAGCTCCGACAGTGACGGTGAAAGCGGCGCGACCCGGAGGGACACACCAAAGACGGTTCTTCACTACAGAGTGGAGTTGCCGCCATATTTCCATGGCGATGGTAAGGACAAAGAAAGCTTTTCTCTGTGGAAAACAAGACTGGAATTAGCAGTGAAAGCGTGTGCAGAGGGACAGCAGCTAGATATTGCAACGATACTTCCCACTCGTCTTAGCGGGGATGCACTGGCATACTGGCTGTCTTTACCACCAGATGTGCAACAGGACTATGAGAAATGTGCAGTTAAGCTGAATGAAGTTTTTGGAAGAAAACAATTCTTGCTGCATTTTCAGACATTTGTAAATGCCAGACAACGCCTGCCTAAAGAACCCTTAGAAGTTTATGCTGCAGAAATTACTAGACTGGTACTAGAAGCCTTCCCAGAATATGGCAAACCAGCTATTGCCATGGAACGCTTCAGAAGATTTGTTGCTGGTCTGGACCCCATCCTTCAGTCCAAGTGTCACGAGCATGGTGCAGCTTCTCTTGAGGATGCTCTGGCTGTTGCATGTAAATGGGAACGTGCACAAGAGGCATTGAAACTTCTTCCTCCGCCTGTCATTGCACCTGCACTCACGCCTTCTGCTATTCCTGCTCCACAAGATGAACTGTTTGCAGCTATGGTGTCAACCAGACATAAGAAATCTCAGTCAGACCCATCTGCTGAACTTTTTGAGGCAGTTAAACAGCTCTCCACTGATCTTCATGCGCTCCGGCTGGAAGTTTCACAGCTGGGACGTAATCCTGACCTCGCAGCGCAACACTGCATTCCACATGTTGCTTCTTCTACCCAAAGACATGACCCACGAGATGAACAGAGGTATCAGCGTGGCAGAGAAAGATACCGTCGCTCCCCATCTGCGTCACCTGACCGTGGCGGATACTCTCCTGCACGACATCATCACAGATCCAGCTGGTCGCACAGTGATCATGACCATCACAGGCTCAGCCGGTCCAGCAGTGATCATCGCCCCAGCTATCCCTCTACTCACCGTGACCGACGATACTCACCTACTCCTCCATCGTCACCTCATCGATATGATCGTCATTCTGCTTACCAGCAGGATCACTTCAGGCGGGGCAGCCCAGACAGGCGCTACTCCCCTCATCGTCCAGGTCCACGAGACCCACATCATGGTGACTCTCACAGACACACCTCCAATGACTCTCACCGACCCAGGTATGACTCACACTCCCCTCTCTCTGCCAGGCAGAGACACCAACAACGAGGAGAAAGAGACTACCGTGTCAGCTTCACTGAAGAAGACCCCTGTCAGGGAAAAGAATGGTAGCAGGTACTGAGGGCCAAGTGTCTGCTGCTACCAAACGTGAGGCCCAACAACAGAAGTCACCTCTCCCTTGTAAAGCTCCCACACGTTATGTGGTTTCTATCATAGAGAACATTGCCACTAAAGTCTTCTTAGACTCAGGATCAGACATTTCACTGATTAGTGAGGCCTTTAGGATGTCAGTCCCCTCCTTGAGAACCAAACCCATGCAACGCTCTGAGCTTTTACCTAGGGCAGTGACTGGTGACTATTTAGATAACCTAGGCACACTTCCTATAACCATCAGGCTAGGTAATGAGATGTTCACCCACATTGTCCAAGTGGTCAGGAACATCACACAGCCAGTGATCCTAGGTTGGGACTTCCTGCTTTCACACCATGCAGTACTGAACATAGGGGAAGGTAATTTGAAAGTAGGCAGCAACACCACTGTTCCTCTCCTGCGTGCTACTGATGTGGCTCCCTTGAGCTGCCATGCTGTCACACTATCACCCATAGTTGTTCCTGCTATGTCACAGATGACTGTTTTAGCTAAGGTTCAGCCCACTATTGGTGTAACTGATCTTGACACAGACTACACAGGTGTCCTAGAGCCAGGTCCACCCAGCTTCCAGGGCCTGTTAGCAGCACGGACACTAGCTCATGTACAGGCAGGGTTGACTCATGTTAGAGTGATGAACACCACTAACACTGAGCTCCACATTCCCTCTGACACCAGATTAGGTGATTTCCACGCACTTGATGAAGACCAACAG
This sequence comes from Decapterus maruadsi, assembly GCA_030347415.2. Lineage (NCBI taxonomy): Eukaryota > Metazoa > Chordata > Actinopteri > Carangiformes > Carangidae > Decapterus > Decapterus maruadsi. The sequence continues at coordinate 11,808,906 of CM064902.1, read as the reverse complement.
ATTGAGGTCCATGATGAGCAACCTAGTGTATCCACAGTTACAGCTAGCACAGAAGCATCTTTTCAACAGTTGTTGCCAGATGTTGATCTCAGTCAGGCAGAAATTACTGATGAACAACGACACGAGCTTCAGTCTTTATTGTTGTCATACAGTGATGTTTTCAGTGCTCATGATCATGACTATGGACACACAAACATAGTTAGACACAGTATCAGGACAGGCGATGCTCCACCCATTAAACAGAGAGCATACAGAACCTCACCCAACATGAGAGCAGAGATAGACAGGCAAGTTCAGCAGCTCCTTTCCCAGAACATCATCGAAGAAAGTTGTAGCCCCTGGTCTTCCCCTGTTGTGCTCGTGAGAAAGAAAGATGGTAGTTACAGGTTCTGTATTGACTATAGGAAGGTAAATGCAGTTACCATTAAAGACTCATATCCCCTACCAAGACCTGCAGATGCTCTTGACAGCCTCTCTGGTGCTTGCTGGTTCAGCACCATGGACTTATGTAGCGGATATTGGCAGGTCGAGCTTGAAGCACAAGACAAGGAAAAAACAGCTTTCAACACTGGCAGTGGACTGTACCAGTTCAAGGTTATGCCTATGGGCCTAACCAATGCTCCACCGACATTTCAGAGACTAATGGAGCTGGTGCTCCACGGCCTGCACTGGAAAGAGTGTTTGATTTATCTGGATGATGTCCTTGTTTTCAGTCGCTCTTTTGCAGATCACCTACAGAGTCTCACCGAGGTTTTCAGCCGTTTCCGCTCAGCTGGCCTCAAGTTGAAAGCCAAGAAGTGCCAGTTTGCACAAACGCAAGTCACATTCCTCGGACATGTTGTCTCCAATCAGGGACTGCAACCGGATGCAAGGAACCTTGAGAAGGTTCGGAGATGGCCTACACCCAGAACAGCTACAGAGGTGAGAGCATTCATTGGACTGTGCTCTTACTACCGAAGGTTCATCAAAAACTTTTCTGTCATCGCAGCTCCATTGCACACTCTCACACATAAAGGAGCAATCTTCAAATGGACTGTTGAATGTGAAGACGCATTTCAATCTCTGAAACATGCTCTCACTCATCCACCAATTGTGGCACATCCCATTTTCACACAACCTTTTCTCCTGTACACTGATGCTTCACAGGACAGCATTGGCTCTGTGTTGTCTCAACGTCAAGATGATAAAGAACGTGTTATTGCCTACGCAAGCCACACACTCACTCCCTCTGAAAAGAAATGGTCTACATTTGACCGTGAGTTCTGGGCAGTTGTTTGGTCTGTGAGACATTTTAAACACTTTCTCTCTGGCAGCACATTCACTGTGATTACAGATCATAAGCCCCTCCTGAGCCTGAAGAAAGCCCCAGTGGACAGTGACCCTACAGGGAGACGCAGTCGATGGATCTTTGAACTGGATGTGTACGACTACAGCATCTTACACAGAGAAGGCAGACAGCACGCTAACGCAGATGCCATGTCCAGACGTCCGACCACTGAAGTTCACAACAAAGCGGTGCAGTGTGTTACATCTTCCATCACCACCACAGACACCACGACATTGCCAAACAGAGACACAAATGACAACACTGACACAAATTTGCCAGAACTCAGCCACACACTTTCTGTTGACCTAGATAAACTGCAACAACAGCAACACGAGGATGAATGTCTCAGGGAGGTCATTGCATGGCTACATGATAACAAGCACCGGCCGCCCATTGGTCGTTTAAAACACTCCTCCCCCACATTGAGGAAACTTTGGCATGAATTTCCCAAATTGCTAATTCGCCAGGGAATTTTGTGCAGAAAGGTCAAAGCAAGCCCAAACACACCTGTTAACTTCCAGGTTGTGTTACCCACAGCTCTCATCCCCACAGCATTGACATGTTTACATGGTAATCAGTTCAGTGGTCATTTGAGTGCAGAGCGCACACTTCAAAGAGCTAGACGTATCTGTTATTGGCCATATATGACTCGTGACATCCATAAGTTTTGTGTTGAGTGTTTGCCATGTCAGACACGGAGCTGCCCCACGCCACATCAAAGAGCTCCCCTGCAGCCAATCCAAGCTGAGAGGCCATTTCAGAAAGTGGCCGCAGACATCACTGAACTTCCTGTTACGTCAGCTGGCAACAGATATGTTCTTGTAGTTATGGACTATTTCACCAGATATGTCAACCTGTTCCCATTGAAGGATCAACGTGCTACTACTGTGGCAAAGTGTATTTTTGAGGACTACATCAGACATCATGGGGTGCCAGAGTCACTTCACACTGACCAAGGGAGACAGTTTGAGTCAGACCTCATCAAGCATCTCTGTGGTTTCCTTGGCATTGATAAGACCCGCACATCACCATACCACGCCCAGTCGGATGGCATGGTTGAGAGACTGAACCGGACACTGAAAGATCAACTTGCTAAATACATTGTTGAAAGTAGTGGTGAATGGGACCAGTATTTGCCACAAGTTGAGCTTGCCTACAATTCAAGTGTTCATTCAAGCACTGGGTTTTCCCCTTTCTTCTTAGTTAATGGTAGAGAACCTAACTTGCCACTTGATGTTATGCTTAACTTTTGTCCCACTGTAACCTCTTCTTCCCCTGGTACACCAGCAGCTTATGCAACACACCTTGCCACACGCTTGTCTCGTGCATTCAGAGAAGCAGCTCACAACTCTGCTACAAACAAGCAGCGTCAAAAGACCCAGTACGACAAGAAGGTGGTGTTCCACCCACATCAACCAGGTGATTTAGTTCTCCTGGATGATCCTGCACAAAAGATGAATAAGCTGGCTCCCAGATGGAAGGGTCCCTATGTCATCCTGCGGCGCATGAGCAATGGTGGTTACCCAGGTGTGACATATGAGATCAAGGATCCGAGGAGCGCAGGATCACGTGAGTGGATTGTTCATCATAACAGACTGAAAGCCTACAAAGGGACTTTTCCAGCTACCTCTCCTGTCAGACAGGCACCTGCTGCACCTGCTGCGGTGGGCACGGCACCAGCCCCTCGTCTCACGGCCTTGTCAGGGGCCTTGCCTTTTCGCCCTCCCACCCCTCCACATGTGCCTGATGGTGCTGAGAAACAGCCCACACCGGCTCCAGTCAGGAGTGCTGCCCGACGCAGTATTCCACCCTCTCCTCCTCACTCCCCCTGCCCCTCTTCTCCCTTCCCTCCCTCATCCCCCTCCTCCCCTGGTGGCCCCACAAGCCCCACTTCACCTCAGTCGCTCTCTCAGGAACCTGTGGGCCTCGTGTCCCGCAGTGGCCGTCAGGTGAAGCGTCCACTTAAATACAGAGACATTGTCACTTAATGGACTGTGATTGCACTTTGACACCCCCTCACTTGTTTTTTTTTTCTGCTATTGAGGGTGTGGTGACGTGTTATACTGTTGCATATGCCTGTTTGTATTGCTTTGCATATGTCGGGGAATATAAATACACATGTTTTCCTGTGAGTTATTAATAAGCTGAATTTATAGACGTATTCCACCTTTACATATGTTGGGTTATTGTCATGTGTTTTCAAGTGTGTTTTGGCAGGCGGTTGTTGAAATGAGGACATTTCTACTTGTAGCAAGGGAAGACTGTAACCGTGAAGATTATTATGTGTTTATTATTTTATTTATTGTCAATTTTATGTTATTGCACTTAACATTTATTTGAACATGACATAATGTCATTGGTTATATTTTGTGTTTAAATGTTAAGGTATTATTAATTTAATTAATTATTTAATTTAGTCTTTAATATTTTATCATATCTTATTTTATCATTTTAAGTGTTCACTTAAGACATGTTTTGAAGATAGAGAGAAACTAGTAGTATATGGGTTCCGCTTGCACTAGTTGCGGTGGGGACGGATAATACCGACACACCAGAGAGAGTTCCAGTTCAGCCCCTCGTGTCTGTGCCTCGCCATTGAACCTCACCTGTAAAGGGAAGTAAATAAAGTCTTTCTGTCCTGCCGTAACGGTGCCTTTTCATTGAAGAATATCTCAACCTTTGTAACCCGCAACACCCACGGTCCGGGCACGCTACCCATCCAGAACCGAGGGTTACATTACTGTTAAAGTGTTTTTGTGATTCTGTGACTTACTGACAAAAAATGGCAAAGGTTAGAATGATTAAATTGTTTCCCCGCCCATAGGTTTGCCTATAGAATGGCATGGGTACAGACATTCAGGGAGCTCTCAGCAGGCTATAGACACAATTAGGCCATAGCCACAGGTCTTGACTTCCTGCAGTCCAAATTTCAAGTCAAAAGACTAAAAGAAACAAAAAAAATACAACCGCTAAACTCCTGTCACGCAGTAGAGGGCGCATGCCTAAAAGCAGTGGATTGTAGAATTATATTATGCCTATTTTGTGTAGTTCTATGCGGCGGAGCAGGCGCAGCGTACGACGGTAAACAGCTGATTTGTTGATCAGCAACCAAACGTGATGGCTTAGTGTCATATACCGTTGCAAACCTCAGACTATTGGCTAAAAGGTTATCGACCTCATTTCACGGAGAATCCCTATTGGGTCAAGCAGCTGTCAATCAAAGTCACGTTGCCAGTCTCATCGTCGCGTGTCCTCATTGGCTTTCAAGACATGTCCGGACATGTCCTCGCCACTGATTGGCTATTGAGTGGTGTTGTTTGAACCAGGAAGACCTCCCGGATGTAAACATTACATCATTATGTAATCTCGGATCGCCGTGCACATAGATATATACACGTAGATGCCGCATTCGGGCTTGTTTGGAGTGCCTCACGGCCGCCATCTTGTGCAGGTGTTCCATCTGACAAGCAATCGCTCAGACCGGGTTTGACACAGTGGCGTAGGCAGAATTTTAATTTTGGGTGGGCCAGTACAAAATCGGATGGGCCATCTTTTCTCAGAAGGACAGTGCATCTAGCGCACATCATTTTCTTTCTTTTTTTTTGTAACTTATTCTTGACCAACACAATATTTGATACCTAATGATCTTTCCTGCCACTATGATGATAAACTGTATTTAACTGTAGCCTACGTACCTATGTAAACAATATAATTTGGGCTACCTGTACAAAAGGTCGTCCCTCTGAGCATTATTCTTTTAAGATCGTTGATAATTGTTGTGCATGTAAATTCCTACACTGCTGTGGTCCACGAACGCACCACTTGCGCATTGATCACCTCAGAGCAGATATCGGCTGAACAGTCAGTCATACAGTAACCAATCACACAAGCAGCTCCATATTGTCCCTGTGTGATGTTCAGAGACTGTCTGAGGACAGAGAGCTCTGAGGTTGAAGTCCTAAAAAAATTAGGCCTAGATGCACCTGTGACTGTGACAGGTCTGTAAGCCTGTACATATTCTCATTTGTCCAGGTCATAGTATTCCAAGAAGAGTTTAAATCGAACGCAACTGGACTTGCTTCATCAGTTCCTGTACCCTACGCATCTGACCAGGCTGGGATGCGTAGGCTACATGAACTTATTGGATGAGAGGTGAAACGTCTTCCCAGACAAAATCAAGTCCAGTTGCGTTCGATTTAAACTCTTCTTGGGACAGGTCTGTAGCTACGCCTTGACCTCATGCCAGCTGATCAACTGTAGTAGCCTGGAGGATCCGCTGTTCGCTGATGAGCGCTTTTTTTTTTTTTTTTTAAATTAAGCTCCAGTAGCGACCGGCTAAATTACAGGAAGATACTAACCAGCGTGAATCTGGTGTGTTTATCAAAGCGTCACTGTGCTGAAGCACCGGGGTTAGGGTTAGACCTGCGTTCATGAGCAGTGATGAGGCAGTCATCAGTTAGGCTGTCTGCAGCTTTTTGACTCGTTACTCACTGGTCTCGTGCTACATGCTGAGTCCAGTAGCCTATTATACAACAGGTAACATTGTCTCTTTTCACCTCCTCTCTCCCGTATGTGCTCAAACGTTTTAAATAGAGATCCGCTACATGACTGTCGGCTTTGTTTACATTTCACCGAACATCATTGAAAACGATCGGTTAACTAATTTAATTTAATCAATTAAAAGTTTCTTCTTCTGAAACGTGGACGGGCGGGCCAGTGATTCGTCTGGGCGGCACTGGCCCGGCTAGGCCCACTCCTGCCTACGCGCCTGGTTTGACAGCTGTGAATCTGGCAAAATGCCAAACTTTTGTGCCGCGTACATATGTTCCCATGAAATAAACGCCAAAACGAAGAGACATGGAATAACTTTTCTCAAGTAATAAGTTATTTTATATTTGTTATGAACTTGTTGAATTTGATGTAGATAAGATATCTGATATAAATGAAACTAAGGTAACGCATCATAGGGTGAGATAGGTGTTACGTTTAGTGCATATACCGGTAGTTAGTTAATTGTTATTTTGTTGCCTGTATGTGTAGGCTATCGGCTTATCAGCTGTTATCCCCGGCTGTGGTAGTAGCGAGTGTGTGGTTGCTATGGTGATGAGGCCGGCGAGTGAGTGTAAACCACTGTAGACGCTACCTATATAAAGGCTAGACCTCTGCCTCTGTACTACAGTAAGTAAAAGTTACACACCTCCTTCTCAAGAAGAACTGACATCTCTGCATTGTTGGTGAATGAGCAAGTGCGGTATTTACAATAATTTAAGGACTTTTCTAGATCACCCACGTTATATCATCATTGCATTCTATTCATTGAGGTCCCTGCAAAAGATGGCGGCGGCGGCGGCAGCGTCAGATGCGGCATCTACGTGTATATATCTATGGCCGTGCAGCTTGTAAAATGCCCGTAATGCGGCCCGTTTTTGTTTTGATCCGCGTGTATTACGTTACGCATTGGACTAAACACATGGACATAATGAGGAAAATACTTAGGTTAGAAGGAAACGGATTTCATATTTCACAAACATGGATACTTGGCAAGCTCTACAAACGCGGTCTTGTGCCATAAGATGGCGGCAGTGGATAAAGGGAAGACTTGAAAGGTATGTGCATCACACATAGACCAAGTTAGCTTAGCGGCTAGCCGACCTAACTGCTAATCCTGTTAGGGCTGTGAGCAACCAAAAAAATCGTGGGTGGTCTTGAAATGATCGGGGCGATCTAAGCTTTCTAACAATGTATAACATGTATATATATGCGTAAGGGCTGCTGTTAAAAATGTTCGGGAGTAATTAATGCTAGCGCCACCTTGTGGTGCTGTACCGGGGCCGGTACAGCGTTCCTTAAGAGGTTAAAACATTTGTGGAATAATGACATGTTAGATGCATAGACTGTATGTGAATGTTCTTACAAATTGGGGCGTCGTGTGGTTAGAGCGCAGTCCTCGCTGCAGTCGGCCCTGGTTCGAGTCCCGCGTTGGGCGTCATTTACTGCATGTCATTCCCCCTCTCTCTGCCTCCCCCCTTCCTGTCTGTCTGGACAGACAATGCCCCAAAAATATACGTAAAAAAAAAGAAAGAATATTCTTACAAATTAACAGTGCCCATTCAAAACCTGAACTTATGCATTATAAATCAATTTGCAGTTAAATTCAGTTACTGAATCAGAATATCACTTTCCTGTATTCATGTGAGCTACTTCACAGTTTAACATTTACCATTATTACTGTAGATTTGTCTGGCATGTTTAAACAGTTGATAGTGTTTTGTAATTAATGGTACTGTACAGTATGTCATTAATAAGCAATTTGCTGTTTTTAAATATGAAAATAATACACTGAATAATACACTATAGCCTACATATTTACATGGTCTTCCTGTGCCTCAGTCAGACTAGCATTGGCACTGCACCATTCTAAAATCTTCTCAGGTTCAAATGTGGAAGGAAAGACTCCTGGCTATCCAGCACTAATCCCATGAAGCAAATAAAAAGGGTGTGACATGGGTTTGCATGGTTGTAGCGGCTCACACACACACAGGGGGCAAATACATTCATTATTATTACCATTATGAATTGTAACTGCAGTCAGAGTGTGTAGACAAATACATATAAAAATGCAGGGCTTGTGGCAATACACACAGTATGAATGAAAATACATTAAAGGACATTCAAAGGACAATAAAAACAACAAACGGCATAATAACAGAATTATGTGTCAGACTGCACAACTGACTGCCTGAGGGTGAACACTGTCTTTTCAGCGGCATGATGTGTGTTTCAATGCTGTAGTTTTATTATTGCATTTATTATTTTTGGTGTTTTGGTTGGAGGCAGAATATTGAAGACACGTGGGAGAACTATTGTAGGCTGCACGGACATCCGAAAGTTTAGACTTAACAGTAATGAGTGATTTTGAGACCTAATCCTCTTGTTTTTCATTGAATACTTTTGCTTTGCATTTGAAAAAAAGTAAAACTAATTTGATCTAATCTTGAAGTGCCCCTTGTGTTTTGCAAAATAGAAACAAACTTTGCACAGTTTGAACAGTGCTTAACCAGAAAGCAAATGAGACAAAAGTTTTTTCTTAGTGAAGTTGCTCATGTTTTGTGAGCAGCAAACAGGGCTTGTGATGATCATGTCATTTCCTTGCTGTTGCATGTCCAAAAAGCCTGCAGTTTCTCCGTGTTAATTCAGTGCTAACCCCTTATCCATTTTGTTGTTATAATTACATGTGAAGTATTTCAAAATCCCATCCTACAAAACGTTTCCATCATTTTGAAGCTGTGCTGCAGCTGCCAGTGTTGGCTGACATGTTTGTCTTTGTTCATTCCTTCATCTGAATGAAACTTCATCTGTTCTGGCTTGCCTCCATCCTTTTAATTTGACGGCAGCCTGACTGACACTCTTCATTGGCTGCTGAGGCATGACAGTGCCTCCACACAGACTGACACACATGCACAAGATGTGGCTGCCTGATTGTGAGGTTTAACAGCAACCCTCACAATTTATCATGAACTGTAGACCTCTGTTTTGTTTCCCATATGTGTGGTAGTATAAATTTGTGATGAACAAAAACACCAGTGTGCATATGTTGACTAAACATAGAGTTTGAACTATACACTGCATGTAGTCAATGGGTGCAGTAATGCTGCGGCTCATGGTGCAGCAGTCAAGGTTGTAAACTCTCTGGTTTGAGTTGACATGAATAGTCGCCTGCTGCCTCAAACATGATGCTTGATGGTGTGATGCGGAGGTTAGATAACCCCCAATAGGGAGGTGGACAAAGGCTGTGACACAAAATTATCCATCCGACTTGACTCCCCTGTATTTCACGAGCTCAGGTGCAGCAGTGTGTCTTCAATGAATTACCATAGTATACGCCACTTTCTCTGCAGGGGATAGTGGATGTTGAAAATGAGAAAACTTTGATAAGACACTGACAACATCTTACTGCAAACAGAGAAGTAAATAACATTGGGCACATCATGACTACAAAGTAGTCTATTGTACTAAAGGGATGTAAACAAGGCCGAGAATATTCAGTTGGCATTGAGAAAGAAGAACAAATGACATTACCAGCAAAGTGCTTCCTGATTTATTGCCAGTGTTTTGTTGAAAAGATGAAGCTGCAGGTCCTGGGTTATTTCAGTAGCTACAGTCGGCTAAGTGCTGGAAGTGAGCTGCTTTTTGATGTGTGAGATTAAAGGGATTTAGCACTTGAATACCTTCTCGTCTGGACGCTCCTGAGGGTTGTCTGAAAAGGACGGGAAGCTAAAAGCTCCTCTCTTTTTCTTCCTGTCTGTCAGTCTGATGAGCTCAGGGCCTCGATTAAAACAATTCCCTCCCAAATTATCATCCCTGAATTTAAATGTAGGCAGCTTCCAATACGATTCAAGCTTGTTTCGGGGTGAATGCACATGCCTTGATATGTGTTTGAGGGAGAGATTATCACAGCAGTACCCTTCTTTTTTATTGTAAGAGATACCGAGAGTCTACAGTAACTAGCGTGCAGACAGATGTGTTATAAAATCACTGACAATTGTAGACATCACTTTTCAGTCTTTCAAAATTCACTTTTCTGCATTCCATTTTACTACTTCATAGAAAGCGCAATAAAACGTAATTGTTATGGCTTTTAAACCTGATACATGCAAAGAGTTTGGGCTTTATCTCAGCACAGATAGTGATGATTCTCTCATGCGTTGGTTTAGCTGAAGGTTAAAAGGCCAAGAAAGGCCAGACAGAGAGATGGGTGCCGTGCTTAATCTGTGAACAAAGGAATTAAGTTGAACGCATTGGTATTCTTGTGAACCCCTATGAAATGCATTAAAAACTAGTTTATAATCTCTCTGTCATCACTATCTCTCTCCCGATCAGAAAAAAGCAAACAAAGCTTAGCAAACTTCATAGCAATTCATAATTCAGTTCCCAACCATCTTTTCTTTTTTTTTAAATTCCGTAATGCAGGGTTGTGGAAAATTTCCACTATGCCAACCACAACATCCAGTTTGCATACCGGTTTGTTGACTAGTAGTAAAGTTTGATCATTTAGGTCAAGTTAGTGCTCTGAATAACAGCAGTACTTTAAAGCTTTGACTTGAGGTAAAGGGATTGATTGTGCCCTGTGTTCCCTGCCCTTCTTTTTCATCTTCTGATTGATTTATTACTGATTGATGAAAGCGCTCTCAATTCCTTGGTTATGAGGATGAATCATATTGAGCTGTATGGTCAGTTCTCAGGGCCTATTTATCTCATGGATGAGATCTTTGAGAGTATGCATTTAGATCAACTATATGCTGTGCACTCACCTTAGGGTTTGTGTGTGCGTCCATGTGTGCAGATGTAGGCTCGCTTCTCATGCAATGTAAAGACAGATGAAAAATCAATGGAAAAAATGTCTTACTGTATCTTTGTAAAGCAGCGGTCCATCCTGTGACACCAGAACAGCTTTCGTGGAGCGATAGACATTCAAAAAGATGTTGCCTCCAGTATTTTGATGTTGTTGGAGTGCGCTGTCTAAGTAGTTGGTTCAAAAACTCCCATTGGTGTTTAATTGGGTTGATATTTGGAACCATTCCGTGCCGCCACATGTCCTGTGGATCAGGGGCATTGTCATTGTCACTTCTGGAAAGAGAAGTTACATTATAGGATAAAGGTGATCACTCAGGTCATCACTCAGAACAACTTTATATTGATCTGAAATTACCCTTTTCAGTAGGGACACAAGTGTTACAAAATCATGCCTTTCTCACTGTCAGGGTCAAGCGTTTAGGCTTGAAGCATTCTGTTGGTGTCTGCCACACATGCAATTGGCCACTTGTGGAGACTGATGAGGTGAATGATGAGTCGTCGGGGGATAAATCTTTTTCTCTACTGTATAAAGAAAGAAGAGGGAGTACTGAGTGCTCTGAACAGAAAAACAGGTGATCTTCAGGTTAAAGTGGGAGGTAGTCCATCAGAGTGGGGAGTGGTTTGGGGCATTTCAACAAACTCCTGCCATACTGGATACTTTAATTTATACAGGTCTAACTGAAGAAATAGATTTTAGACCCCCTTTTTTTTTAGTTTTTTTTTTTAGTATGTCACTATGTTGATTTGTCATTGATATTTATGTGATTTGTGGATTGTTGATGATGGAGATACCTTTTCCTAATTGATAAATATTTTTGTATATTGTCCTTTATATGAGCACAGTGTAGTCAGGTCACAGGGCCCCCTCTGATTTCTTTTCAGCCACACCCTGAAGAAGACCAGTGTAATTCAATACCTGGTCTGTGTTTCACCTTTGTTTTATGGATGATGCCCTGAATGTAATAAAGGCTTTTTATTCTACTATCCTTGGCTCTTGTGTGTGAGTGCCTGAGGCAAGCCCTGTGCTTTTTTGCTTCACTTTTTTCACTTCACTTTCTCTCTGGTTTATGCACAACCAGACTCTCAAATGTGCATTCACCTTTATAATGACTTTTTTTTTCACTGCAACTTGACTGAAATATCCTTCTCCATGTAATTGACAATGCTGACACATCCTGATCACATCTGCACTGTCATTGTCAGTAATCTGAGGAAGAGATGCTCCTCTGCTGTTTGTTTTTTTAACACATCACATTAATGTTAGTTTAAAACATAAATGGTCACATAAAAAATGATAAAAAATAAAATCCCCAATCTAAATATGAGGAATAACATGTGCTCTGCACATTTCCCAAATGAAATTAAATCATCATTTATTCATTTTTCACATCCAAGTTCGGCTGAATATCAAAAACACAATCTGCCCCAATGATGTGTTTATGCAACTTAGTGGGCTGTCAGCTGTGACACCGGTCCTCCTGACCTGTGCCATTTCGCGCATTAACACTCCCCTGTCTAAATATATACGTGTACATATCAATCATTCAATGATGTCAAAAGAAAAATCTTGGCACCAAGTCGTTTGGGTGGAATCAACCACAAGTTGCAGTGGGCCTGATGAACTATTTGCATTTTTATTCAATTAAAGTCTCCAGAGTTGTCTGGCTGTAAAGTTTGTAAACCAGCCTCTGCCCACGTATATTTTTTTTACACATCAACACATTTGCATGGTCAGGTTTTTTCCTGTGTTTGTTGTTTTGGACACCCATTTCAATATTTATATTTTAATGTGGTGCTCATGGACACCGGGACATGTGTTAACTCCATGTCTGGCGAGTGGAAATGCCGTTTTCGGTTTATTCATCAGGTTGTCCCTGTGTGTGATTTGTTTATGGTTGTAGGATGATTGATTCATTTTCAGTCCAGCTCATAAGAGCCAACTTTGAGGGATCTCCTAAGAAGGCCAGATGGTCTAATCTTTGTATGAATCTGGGCCATTGTCAGTAATCTGAGGAAGAGATGTTCCTCTGCTGTTTGTTTTTTTAACACATCACATTAATGTTAGCATCATGGTCACAATGTCCCCCACAAACTACGACCCTGTTTCCCATTGAAACACTTTCTTCACTCAAGTTCCTGACATCTGTGCCCCAATGATGAACCCTCTTTACAAGTCACTTCTTGTCATCTTGGCACCAAGTCAGAATCAACCAGGCCTGATCAGCATTTTTATACAAAGCATAAAATTATGTTACTCAACACATTTTTCTGGTTTTTTCCTTTAAATTCGACACCCATTTCAATATTTATATTTTAAGTGTGGTGCTCATGCATTTCTCAGGTTGCCCGGTGCTGCCAGTGGTTGTAGGATGAGATATGCCTCTTCAAACAGCAGATGGTCTAATCTTTGTTGTGGGGTGAAAACTTGTGTTTGCACTTAAATGTGCAGACTCACTAGAATGACAATTTGAGTTTTTAGACCTCGAGTGTTTGGGGTATTTTTGGTCGGTATTCACCTGTTGTTGTGGCTAAAATTTATTTTAAATGTCCAGGCTAGAATTAAATACTTCCGCATTGTTCCTTTCCGGGTCAGAGGACACAACAGGGATTCTGAGGTGTTTGTTCTCTGACCCGGAAAGGAACAATGCAGAAGTATTTTTTGCAGAAGCCTTTCCCGCACTATAAGGATTTCCCCAGAAACATGAATGAGCATGTGGACACACCCACTTTGCTGTATCCATTTAAACTCTGTCACTATGCTTTGTCTTGCACCCTGAGGAAGACCTCCGGACGAAACGTCGGTCCTGTCTGTAACATTGTAGCTATTAAAAAGTCCTGTTTTGACATTCTAACACAACATTCTAACAGATCTAATTCTATTTAGATGATTGAGTACCTGTCTTATTTTTATGCCAATAAACGCAACATATAGATTACAGACTGTGAGTGGGAAGATGGCAGTAACATGCACAAGATGCAGAGAGAAAGTGGAAGTACTTCCTGTTAATGGGGTTAAATAAAAGACAACACAGAGCAAACACTAGGGGGTGGAAAATGCAGTATAAAACAGATCTGGTTCCATCACAGGTCACCTGTGCAGTAGCTTCCTACAACAGCTACTGGCTGTAGCAATTTTGTTGGTGACAAAGTATGGTGGTAAAGGACAGGTTGATATTTAAAGAAGTACCCTGGAGAAAATTGCTGAGATGTGTACATTTCAGTGTATGTGTTATTGGTGAAGAGTAAATGAAGATGGCACATAGCAAAAATTAAGTAAATTTAATGTCGACTGGGTCCACACAGAGGTGCTTCATGAAGTTTGGTGTTTATAGTTGTTCATTCGAGTAGTGTTTGGGCTGTGTTTGGGTCATATAAACATGGTTTTTACACGTTGTGGACCAGCTTCTGCTGTTTAATTTGATGTAAATCCTTTTATATTTAGTGTAGTAGAGGCTCTGTGGTTGTTGGTACCCCCACCCCCCCTGCAAGTCCTCCTTCTCCTATATGTTTGGGAAGTGACGCGAGTTGGGCACAGCTGAGTTTCTCAAGCGCTGCATCAGTGCGTGTGAGAGAGAAAAGAAATCAGGCTCAGGTTATGAAAGTGAGATTTTTTTTTCAACCAAAAAATGGAAGAAAAACACATCAGAACCGTCAGTGAAAATGTAACACCACAAGACCTATGCTCAGGGGTAAAGGCTGAAGTTAAAGCAAAAAATGAAGAAGTGAAGGTGATGTTAAGTGCATAGCATACTGAATCTATGAATCTTATGCTGCGAGTTTGATGTTGAATGTTGATGTTGATGTTGAATCTGACAAGATTTTAAAAATGATGATGCACCCTTACGGTTTCAATGATAATTTGAAACTGCACTTTTGATAACCATAGAACAACTTTTCAACTTGCACTTACTGCTTACAGTTGCCTATGTCTGATGTCAAAGTTCAGTGATGGAACAGGACAAATTGTAAAACAAACAAACAAACAGAAATACACACATACAGTACTGTCTGTTCAGTAAGATGAGAGAGTACTGTATATTTGTGTATGTGTTCTTCTTTGTCCTTTCCTGATGAACCTGTTGTCCTACTTCAACGAGACCAGACATTTATCTATCACTCACACAATTATTACCTGTTTGTGGTCAAATAACCATTTAGTACAGATAGTTTTTTCATGGACATGCAATTTTCTTTCAAGTATTTTGGTTAATTGTACAAAATATTAAAGCCCCAGTATGTGAGATTTACCCCCAGCGGTGCGGTTGCATGTCGGAACGTATTCTTTCTGTTGCGTTTAAATAAACTCGGGCAGAAGTCAGAAAAACAACAGACGCTGCATGTAACAGGATAAACAAGCCTCTATGTAAAGAAATGGTCCGCCAGTACAAGGCAAAACAATATGGCGTGACAATATGTTGTCATGGTAATGTCGTATTGTTTACCTGACCCACGTTTTAGCGTCTTTCTCTCGTCGAGTAAAATGACATCCAGTTGGTTTGCCGACGGCATCACTCACAGCGTCATTCAGGTGTCTGACTGCACCTGAAGGCAACACCAGTGCCTCCGTCCTCACACTAGCCTACACAGTGGTGACAGTTTTAACAGGCGGTGTCTGGAAAACTTTCTCCCCGAGCCGACAGCTCTGGTGAGGTGAGTTTGTGGTTACCTACGGTCGTGCTGACTGAACGTAAAAAATGGCGATTCAACATGGCAGTCAAGGTTCTGTGCACCCCCCCCCCCCCCTGTATATTTGTAACGATTTGTAACAACTCAGTATGAGAAAGCTTTTGTTTGTATGCGGGTGTGATTCCACTTTAGTGAAATACGTATTTATGAAAGCAATATTTGATTTTTGTCAATAAAAAGCCAATAAAGTCCCATGCTGTCCCTTTAATTGCTAGAAACTACAGATTGAAAATGCTCTAGTCTGGGTTTGACTGAGAATTATTATTGCACTGGCAGGAGGGGAGAGTTATTCCTTACAGGTTTGAGAGCTTTAGTCAATGTCACAGTGATAAATTGTAGCACCAATCAGCATTTTTCACAGTTGGTTAGAAAGGTGTAGCTTTGTCCAAAGCACATACAAAAATGTGATACAGTTAAAAATGCATCACATTGAAAAGCATAGCCCAATGGATTGAGATGCATTTTCTGCTGTGTAGCTTTTTAACATGGCTTTGTCTTCTGAGAAGTACTGCTGATGAAATGCTGGAGAACAAAGACCTCAAACTGGTCACGTGACTTGTAAAATAAAGCTTTTGCTTGACTTCACTATAATTGCTAATGAATATTTGCATTTCTAAAGATTATTCACCCACAGACAGCCTTTGTATCTCATTAGGTAGTAGTGTCATGGGAAAACCTAAACCTCAGCACATTTTTTTAACTGATATATAATTTCTACAGGTACACTGCCTAAGATTACAGATGACCTCTTTGAATTCTGTCCCTGACCTGTGTCACTTCTTGCCAGAGGCTATGACTTCTGAAAACTAAATTAGCAACATATTCTTGAGGGAAGAGGAAGAACCTGCAAGCTAAGCATCAAAATGGCAGAAAGAAAGAAAGAGAGGCTTTTTGTTTCCCTTTGTTTAGGCTTGAGCATTTCAACAGATCTTCTTCCACTGGTTTGCTTTATAAATATTTTATGCACATAAAGTCTTGCTGTCCATGTGGATCAAAATGATGTAAATTATTTTTACCCTGAAAAAAGTGACTCAGTGTTCTCTAAAGTGCCTACATTATTGGAACATGTGAGGACATGGTACATCTTCAATAGACCACAACAGGCCATGCTTTTAAACCAAATGTAAAACCATAAATCCTGCTGATCAGTGCTGAGCAGATGCAGGACTTAATTTTCTGAAGTACGTCACCACGATCATGAACTCACCTTCTGAGCTTTTCCTTTTTGTGACGAACCTGCTTGTTAAAGCTGAAACGGGCAATTTTCCATGTTGGCAGCTCAAAATAGCAGCACATGGTAATGGTTTGAATAGTGACACTTCAGAACCTGTAAGTCATATAATGTGATGTCAGGCTGCACACTACATAGATCCGAGGTGGGAGGGGAATAGTTGAAAAGGTTCATTTCTCACTAATGATGTTGAGTTTTCTCTGCATCTCCCCCAGTTTTGCCCTTTTCACTTGTGGCACATGAAGAAATCTTACTGTTGGCCTCGAAATATGTATGTATATGTATGGAAATACCTTGTTTGTTCTCAAATTAACATGTTTAGGATACATCTTTCACAATAATTGTAGCGCCAGTAAAGACAAAAAAAACTTAAGGAAACTGCCTTTGCTGCAGTTAAGCCTTGGTTTTTGTTTATTTATTTTATTTTATAAAAACAGGCTGATGATATTTACCTTGTGAAATTGTTCTTTACAAAGTCCAGGCTTTTGAAAAAAAATCCAAATAAGAGTTCATTCAGAAAGGAATGTTTTTAATTTGCAGAGGTGTATAACACCTATTCACTACTGTCCAGACAAAAAGGTTACCGGGTGATATCAGCAGGGACAGAGGAAGTGTGTATTTGTTGTTGTGTATGTGTAGAGCACATAAATAGTGCTGGCAAGCCAATTAATTTGTTTATGAGTGTTCTCGGCAGGCTATGTGACCTCCGTGCCAGAGAGAGTTAGAGTGCATTTAGCAAGCTGATGGCCTCCAAATTAGAACTGGTTTGCATCTATAAAAAAAGAGAGAGAGACAGTGAGGGGTGGGTGGGGGGTGGGTAGCCAGATAAATAAACAGAGTGCATTCAGAAATTATTTGGACCCCTCTATTTTTTTTTCACATAATTTTTTATGTTGCAGTCTTATGCTAAAATAAAGGAGGAAAACGACCTAAGATAAAAAAAAGAGAAGCTTTTGCAAATGTATTCAAAAGGCAAACCTGAAATACCACATTGTTGTAAATATTCAGACTCTTTGCCATGACACCTCCATTCGCAGTTGAGTGGTTGATTGAATTCAATTCATTGGACATGATTTGAACTGACACACACCATGTAAGGCCTCAGTGTATATCAGACCCAAAAACCAAAACATTAGGAGAAAGGCGCTGCCTGCAGAGTTCAGACACAGGATTGTGAAGAACAGGGTCCGTATTTATCAAGCTTCTTAGAATTACTCCTAAGAACCCTTTACAGTATGATCTTCTCTACCGGTACATTCTCCGGGATTTCTCATTTCTCATTGTAGTCTGTCATTTCATTTTTAAATGAGGGACGGCTGTATTCCATACAACGTGTCACGGTTTATTTCTCCTTAAAGGATAACTTTCGTTTTTTACAACCTGGACCTTATTTCTAGCATCAAATACGATCATTTAATCACCCTGACAAGTTTGGTGTCATTTGGAGTCGTTTTGACGAAATTAGCCCCAATCGAGCGGCGCGTATATCCGTATAATGCGAGAACACGGGGCACGCAATGCAGCCTCTAAATAACATATTATCCGCCGCAAAATTTGTTCATTTCGCCTACACTAGTGAGCCCGTGGTGGCATGTTATCAACATCCTGCTCCTCTAGGTTGACCTACTAACCGCTGACCTGGATGATGTCATCTCCGACGGCGGCGCGGCGCAGCTAACTTGCTATCGCTAATGCTATGGTCCGTTTCTGCATGTTTCTGACTCGTCAGAACAAAATGAGCAGCTGGATGATGTTCAGCTTCGGTCAGCTTCCACAGGCTTCCTCTCCTCAGCCTGGATCCTCACTACAGCTCTGACTAGTTGAGCTAAAAAGGACCCAAATGCCGAAGCGGAATGATTATTATCAGAACGAGCCGGGCACCGGTCGGAGATGACATCATCCAGATCAGAGGTTAGTAGGTCAGCCTGGAGGAGCCGGATGTTGATAACATGCCACCACGGGCTCGGAGGGGAATAACACTAGCGTATCATCACAAAATATTGGCGAAATGAACAAATTTTGCGGCGGATAATGTGTTATTTAGAGGCTGCATTGGGTGCCCCGTGTTTCGCATTTCTCCTCGAACGTCAAAACGACTCCAAATGACACCAAACTTGTCAGGGTGATTAAATGATCGTATTTGATGCTAGAAATAAGGTCCAGGTTGTAAAAAACGAAAGTTATCCTTTAACAACCTCCGAACTATACATTATCCCTTATAAATGTACAACTATGATTATAAACTCATAAATTATCATAAGGTTTTATAATAATAAGCATAACACATTATATAGCATTTTATATTATAATACTTAATAATTGCTGGTCCCTTGCTAACCATTTTTTGTTGCAAGGATCAAAGTGTATTAAAATTATTGCATTATCACACACAGTGTACCATCACAAAAGTTCTGAAAATATTATATAAAGGTTGAAAAGTTACTTAGTGTTGGTTTAAGGCTACAAAAAAATCCTGGTACACTGAAGGTCCCCAAGAGTAGAGTGTTCGACATTATTCTTTAATGGCACCAACTAGACTCTTCTTAGAAATATCTGCCTGACCAAACCAAGTAATCAGGGGAGGAGGGCTCTGGCAAGAGAACCTGATTAAGCCACTTTGTGTTTCTGAAACAATTTTTTCCAGTGGCCCTTTACACAGAGGCACAGAGCTCTGCTAGTCCGCATGTTCTCCCCATGTCTGATTTCTACAATAGGAGTGTGCTGCTCAGGATCTAATGCGGGTAATGAACTGTGTCTGACTGCGTCACACAAGTCCACGTCAAAGAAGTCTCCTTTTAAGTCACCTGGAAACTTTATCACAGAGAGAGATAAAGTTTTCAAATGGGAAGGGCACTGATTATTTTTCTTATTTGAAATAATTGGGAGGTACAACACTGCACATTCAGGGGCACAGGCGGATTTCCCAAAGTGTAAATGAATCACAATGCTTCTCTTAGAGCTGTTGATCGTTCACCTCTAACTATTTGGTCTTATGGTTTATTCCTTCAGCAGGAACTATATCAATTTAACTGCAAACTGACAGTTGTAAGGTAGCATAGCTATTTAAGCTGACAGTCTCAGTTAGCCGCTTTGTGTATGAAGGAACTGACAATGTGAACCCAAGACAGGTTGGATGCTAAACTTCTACTGCCTACTGTTAAAGGAAGGATCAGACACCAGGTTTAAGTTAAGACAGCTGACTCTGTTAGTATGTTTATTGGTGGATTAATGAGCAGTGCAACAGTTTGTGGCCTGTTTGATTGCTGCTTTGTTAATTGATAGAATGAGGGCAAACTCAAACATTTTTGAGTAAATCATTAATATAATTATAAAATGATACGCCAGAAAATATTCATGCAGGGCTGGAACAGTCACAAAATCTGCGGTTTGGTTCATATCATGGTTTGTTGGTCACAGTGGTCACGGATTTTGGTTCAGTTCAGTTTACGTTGTATTTAATACCATAAAAGTACATGGATATATGTATATGTGTATAGGGTTTCCCTTTAGCACCTCACTGAGAAAAAGTGGCTTCAACACTTTCAGTGTTTCACTGTCAGCCTTCTTGTTGCAAAGTTTGCACCCTTTGTTTGAACATCTTCCGCCATTCTGTATAAAATGTACAAACATGGAATGTATTGTTGTTCCACCGGTGGCAGTGCAGGAGGTACTGAAGTCACTGAGCCAAATCGACGTCTGTGCAAAAAAGAGAGCTGGCATGTAAACAAGCAAAGCCGGCATAATGAAGGGTATTTTGTAAGGGCATTAGAGCAGGATTTCTGTTTAAAGCAGGCCTCAGTGTGCAGGGAGATAAGGGGCTGTTCACAGACAGGTCTGTTATCCTATGTACAGTAATGACCCAAATGACACACATGCTCTGAACTGCAACAGTTGAACCGAACAGTCCTGAACGTTTTCATGAACCATTCCATCAGTATCACAATATCAGGAGCCAGAGTCATGGTGACAAGTAAATTCAGATTCATTCAGATTCTTTATTTGTCTATCTACATATGAAAAACACAGAGAAGGAACTAAAAACCTATATAACACAATAACGCATAAGAAGGCCACAACTTTTCTGAATGGCAAAAGGGCCATTGTCAGCCTTGGGACAGCGGGTAATTGACAGTGTTTCCATGAGGGTGTGATTGATTGCCTGATTAGGGACCCTGGCAATAGTACACCTCACAGATGGCAAATTAAACAGTAGACAGATCCCCCACCCCCACCCCCACCCCAGCCCCATTCACATATCCACCGCATAAGCTCAACCCCCCCCAAACCAACTTATGTGTCCTATAGGCCGTGTTGCCCTGTTATCCACTTTCTCTCTTCGCTCACATACACATTCAGCATGCTCACATGTCTCAAGGTCTTCACATCCTTTGACTGAGTTTTGAAAGCATTTCCACTTCTTTGACACTGAGGAGGTTTATATTTTCAAATATCAAATGTGCAAACAAATCAGTCTTTAGTGTTAATTGAATTTGTAGAGGGAGCTTTAGAAGACACTGAATACCAGGAAAAGGTGTCTTTTCTTTTCTTTTTATAGTCAAAGTCTGGGTTGGTTTTTTAGTCCATTATTCTGCTGGATCCACTATTCATTGTGAACAGTCTGTTCTGGACTTTCAGTTTTACATGTTAACAAAATGGGACCGGGGGTACAAGTGCACTCACTAAAAGATATTTTCACTCGTGTGTGTGTGTGTGTGGTGGGGGGGTTGCGTGCGTGTATGTGTGTTTGTTCGGCACAGATAGAGCTTGTAACCACGGCAAGTGCATCATTAATACTGTCTCCTGCAGATGTACCATCATTCTTGACAAATCACCAGGGCCTGCCATCAGGAACATTACAATCCCCGCTACACATCAGAAATACACATGTACCATGAAAGAGAACACAAGTTTTCTCTCTTCGCAGAGATGGAGGCTTCGGGGGGCGAAAGGCTCTCGGGTCTCGGTGAGGGCTAAGTACTTGAAGAAAGTAGGCCTGCTTTCTAATGCGCAGCTAATCAAGCTTTGATGCATTCCCTCGCCTTGTAGTTCCCTGTGTCTTCTTCTTTTTATCCCCCCCTCCATCTACAGCCCAGCAATGCCCTGCCCGCTTGTCCAATTACCCCCAAGCTTGTCTTTGTTTTAGTCTGCTTGACTGAGCATGTATTTTAATTTTTTTTTTTTCAATAAAGGCCAACGCTCTAGCCAGCAAGTGGCCTCCTTCCTTAGTAGTAGTAAATGTCGCCGACAGAGAAACAGTATTAGCGGCGTTATTGCACTAATGGTTTTTACCTGTGTGTGTAACTTCCGCTGCCTCGTCACTAAAGTGCCCTGTCGCTTCAGTGGTTTGGAAAGCGTCTGTTACATTCAGTCCACAGAGCAATCATGGCATGCAGATGGAGCCAGAGCATGTCATGTCTAAGGCTTCCTGCAAGTGCCCTTTGCAAATGCCACAGACAGTGATGGGTAGGACAGAAGCGCAGCTCCAGCTCCAGCTCCATCTGCATGCCTGACCAACTCAGGCGCTAGTGTGTCAAACGTTGAACTTAGGGTGAAATGAGCTTTGTAATCCAATGATATCTTGTCAGCTCAAATCTGCCTCTCAGGAACCTCGTGAAGTGAGGTTTTTTTTTTCCGTTTGTTTGTGTTTTGTGGTTACAGCTGAAGGAAATATTGAGTGAGCTGCAGCGATTCAGTGGGGGGTTAAACAAAAAAAAGGTGGGACACAGTGGCATGGACACATAAATACATCTGACAATAAAGCACAAAAAAGCCAGTTTAACACAGATTGGAAACAGACACGAGTGATGCTTATTACTTTAACAGATGCACATATTGAGACAATTTGTCTCTCTCTCTTTGTATGTCCCTTGACACACACTTACTGTAGGTTCTTACTGTGTACTGTATGAAGAAAAGCACAGGTGGGACAGGAGCAGGGGGGTCTGAAATGTTTTCAATCTCAAGCACATACACACACAAACACACACACGCACAGTCGCTCAAACACACTGTATGGCCCAGAAGGTGCGATAGCCCATCTGCCATTGTAGGTTTAGAGTGGGTAGAGTGGATTGTGTGCCTCTCCTTCCTCATTTCCCCCCCACCTCTCCTCTCCTCTCTTACTCTCCCACCCATTCACACCCACACTCGCCCACTCCTTCTTATTCCATCTCTGTATCCTCTTCATTCCCATCGTCCCATGCACCTTCTTTCAACACACTCTATATATTCATTTTTCCTTACATCCTTCCTCTGTCTCTCTGTTTCTCTTCCTGTCTCTCTCCTATGACTATTTGTGTTGCCAGGATCGATCAGTAGACTAATCCTAATACCGGTTGAGAGCTGTTGGCTTCTTTCTACTCTTGCACACACACCCCTACACACACACAGTTATTCACATTCACCCAGGAGCGGTGATGCAGATTAGCGCCAAAAGCCTGCCTGCAATGGGCTTGTGGGATGCTCGCCAGTTTGCAAACTGCATGTGGTCAGTGTGTCTGTGTGTGTGATCCTGCAAGCTCATCCTCTCTTGACAGGTGTTGGATTTAGGTTTCTACCTGATGTTACTTTAGTAGGCCTATCTCTCTCTCTTTCACTGTCATTATTGCATCCTCTCTCTCTCCCTGACACACACACGCGCAGGGTTAGGCCCAGGTAACCATGCCAATAGTCAACATTGTAATGTTATGTAATGTAATGACAGGGTTTGATGAGCTGCTGTAACAAGACACACACTGACTGACACACACACACAAGTGTATTGCAAGCCACAGAACACACAGACAGAGAGAGAGGTAAATTGAGATCAGTGTTTAGTGGTGACATCAAAGTGCAGTTGTTTAGATGAGGACAAGGTTTGGTCTTGATGGAAACCGATCTTTATTGTCCAGTTACACATGAAGGACATGGCAATGCTTTTTGTTTTTTTCTTCTACAGTAAATGTCCAATTAAATTCCAATTAAACTAAATATTTTTATTAGCAGCTCTATATTTGTTTTATTTTTTGTATTTGTGGGAACTGCATTGTATTGCTAATGCAAAACAATTAATTATGGAATGCTGTAAAAAGGGTTATTCCCACTGCACAAATCTGGATTCACAGAACTTTGTGTTTGTTCTGTGAGACTTACAATGTATTCTCTTTGCCACATTTAGTGAACACGCTCTTTAATCACCATGTCCAAACTGAGGCAATTAAGCAACCCTTTGTTCTTAAATATATCAAAGTCACTACAAGTATTGCTACCAACATATTATCAATTAATGTTTGATAAAATTATGGTTGAAATTGTGGTACAGCTGTAAAACAAAAAGACAAAAAAAAAACATCAGGCATAGTTACAGTATTTCTCGTTATAAGTGAGATGATCAGTGGAGATGCAATTTGTTGTTAAGGTAGAAAAGAGACTGCCTGTAGCAGTTAGAATGTCCTTAGACTTAACACATCCTGCTGCCTAAAGTCTGCTAGCCTCAATCCAGGGGGCTGGATGAAGGCTGTCTTTCAAACTGCCTCTGCACACAATAGCGCTATGACTAATCAGAGCAAAGACCAGGACGACGTTAGCCTGACAAGCCAATTAAAAATTATGTCGTCATTGCATTAAGCCCGCCCAACGACTCTCTAAACGCGTTGTTCGAGACTCAAAAAGTTCCTATGGCTCGTTTCTAGACCCACTTGCGGAGTAAATATATTTGCTGCCGCTAGGGTGCGTCTAGATTTCTAGGCTAAAAGTCTGCCATATTCATACTGTATTGTAAGTGTGTGAAGACACAGGTGGAAGACCAGCCAATAACCACTGGTTATTTTTGCTTTTTGCCTGGTGAAATCTTCATACAGCTTCTCTGTCTTTCTCTGCTCTTTTTTCTGCTTTACTTTCATCTGGTGGCTCCATGGAATTGATTTCTCCCCGCCTGTCTGCTGCCTTTGTGAGCAACGTACAGGCTGGGTAGAGGGAGAAGAGAGAGATGGAAGGCCCTATTTTTCCTTCAAGGAGGGTTTCACACTCCTCCCTCGAAGGAGGCTTTTCGTGCTCACCCCTTTCGGTTTTTGGATGAGAACAGAGAGAATATGTGGGCACAAATGCATCAGGTTCGGTCTGGCTGGGTTAGCTGGAGGATGCTGAGGAGACGGGTAGCCTTCAACCCACAGAATCAATTCACCAGCAGAAAACTTCTTCACCGCACTAAATGATAATACACCTTGAGAGGCTTGGCCCCTGACACAGGAGAAAATAGCTGCGTGAAAGAACTGTCGTGGGAGATATAAATATATTTTTTGTCAGCCAGCCCAAAGTTGGCTCTATCATCTGTGTAGGCACACGGTACCTTTGGGGGCACCTCTGTTTTTCCTCTGTGCTTTTGTCTTGTAAAGACAAAATTGTTTTGCTGTTTCCAATGTAATGTTTTTCCAAGCTTGAGCTGACAGAGTCCTCACTGTCTGTCTATGTAATGTGATGTTCTTCTAACTTTATGCTTATGATGTACTGTAAGGTCATTGAGTCTGTCTATATGTATCGTTTATTTTCCTTTATCGAACATCAACATGTATGATCAAAAGTACGTAAGAAAGCTTCCAACTGTCTGACAACGTAGAAGTTACATGACTTTTAAAATTTAGAGTCAATACAGAAACATATGTTTTGTGGAGGAAGTCAACCAACTTGCTCGGAGCCCTTAAATTAACCCCGTAAAACACCTTTGAGATGTTTTAACCAAGTGTTAGCTGGACCTTTTTAGCCTTCATTAGTTCTTGACCTCAGAGATCTGTGCAGCTGCTTTGAGCTTGCTATTTCATCCTGGTTTCATACAAATCAATTCCAGTTGAATGGTGTCATTTCTATTAGTATTAATGCCCATAATGATAGATTGATGCATAACTTATGGGTCTAATGTTTGGGTGTCCTTGTACTTTGGCAATTCTTAGGGGGCTTTCACACCTAATAGTCCGGACCAAGGTCTGGACTTTTTTTTTGTGTGACATTGTTTCCATTCAGTCCAATAAAGTCCGCTTTCCTACTGCCACTATCGCAGCGGACCAAAAGAGTACAGTACATCATAACATCATTACCCACAAGGGCTGCCCCTCCTTATAGTTGTCACTGATTGGCTTGTGGATGAGTGTGCGACTGACATCAGTGCGTAGGAAGTGCTCTGAGGCTGGAATTATGTTTATCGTCTTCCAAACTTCCACCACAATGGATCCATGGATTCACTTCGTTCTACTCACACTACTTTGGCTGCCCCTCCAGCAGCAGCAACAAGAACTAGAATCGCGGCTCATCTTTCCTGTGGTTGTTGTGTTGAGCATACAAGTCGGGCAAATATGACGTCACGTCCTGTATTTGGTCCGATAGTTCGAACCTTCCACAAACATGCTTTCATATGCAGCAGTGGACCTTCGTCCAGGATAGTCTGAACCGAGACCACCTCCTGAGTAAAGTCTTTGGTCCGACCTCAGATCGTCTTTAGTCCGGACCGTGTCTTTAGACTGGAGTGCGGTCCGGGGGGAGCTTTCACATCTGTTACTTTAGTCCGAACTATCTGGAAAGACTGAAAGTCTGGACCAAACAAGGTAGGTGTGAAAGCCCCCTTAGTGTCCCATTTTTATTCTTAAGCCCTGACAGTTTTTTCAAGGGGACAAAAGCTTAGTCATACAGTACCACCAGAGACCTGCACATACAATAACTGCCTCATTGGACCCACAACTTCTGACTTCATAGGGTAAAAACAATGGGAGAAATGACCCCCTGGCTGCCGTTGCAGAGACCATCCTTCCTGTCAACTTCCCTGTCTGATTAAATTTTTTCACCCTCTTTGTTTGCGGGGCTGGAAGTGCTTTATAATGAGGCATTGCCACTTCCATCCATGTCTTAAAAGGTATAGTGGTGGGAGTGGTGGTCAATATTCAGATGTGTTTCGACTGACATCAGCACAATGTGGAAAAAAAAAACCTGTCAATTTAGTCTTCTGAATGGGACTTCTTTGCTGATACGGTGAAAGATCTCCCCAAGGGTAGTCTTGCACAAAAGTAACCATTTACAGAAATATAATTCAACATCATCCCAAGAGCACCCTCCCAACTTCACTGGAATCATCAAGAAAATAATAAATAAAATAATAATAGTAACGTGTCATTATGATGACTTTGCAGATCAGTACAACTGCAATATTTTAAATGGTACAGTGTTTTAGACAAGCCTTTGAACTTGCTGATTATTGAACCTGAGCCTGAATTTCATTGTATCTCTACTACCTGAGGCAATACGCCCCCACTGATGTAACCTTGCATTTTTAAATGTTTTTGGCCTGAGGGCCCACAAAGTGTCAGCAGGGGAACATTGAGTCCCCTGCAGCTCCTCTAAGGCCAACCTCCCACCCTTAACCTTGCGGACAACTCAACACCACTGGTGGCCTCTCTTAAAAGACCAAACTCCCATTAATTCACACTTTTTCATCTGTCATGGTCTGCAGCCATGTTTTCCGTGATGACAGCATACAAGGTTCAAATGTCCTTTTTTAGTCTGTATTCCCCTCACCATTTTGTCTATGCACTTACTTTAATCATCATAGGGGCCATTAAATGTGCAGAACATGTTTCTGAAAGCAGATAATCTTCAGGTCGCCATGGTCCTGTCTATCAGCCCAGAATGTTCCACCTTTGTGAGTGAACACATTGGCAAGGAATGCATGCTGTGCCCCCTCCTGTTTAATCTCTCGGCTGTTTTAAAGGCATCAATTCATCTATGTCAAGTGTATTCAGAACACTGATGGGGTGTTTTTTTCTTTTTTTTTTAAACATATTAGTTTTGTTTGGACTATCTATCTGGCAGTATTTTCTGGAGGAAAAAAAATCTGATATGATACATCAAGCATATTGTGCAGGCACAATTCCCAGCAGAATTTAACAAATTCTTAAAAGAATAGTTCACCCCAAAATGATACGTCATTCATTATTTACTCACCCTCACGTCAACTAAGGGCTGGGAGCAATTTCAGAGCTATCCTTGGCTGAGTTACAGGGGGTCTTGACGTAGCAGTGCATCTCTATGTAACGGTTGCAAATGGACACCGGTGGTCTTTGTCACAAAAATACACACCAAAAAACATCTAAATACCTCCATGCTGCTCGTATGTAATGTCAGTCTTGTATTGAAGCCCCGAAATGCGAAATTGTCCCGAAAAAAATTAAATAAGTCTATATTTCAAGCATGTCTGCAGCGGAAGCTCCTCTTCCTGGTCCGTCCAAGTCTCGCGAGATTTATTTTACTCATTTAAAATAAATACAAAGTGGGAAAAGTGCATCCCACAAGTTAAAAAAGCTTGGCTTGGCAGACAGACAGACAGAGTTTGTGTCTGTCTGTGAGAGAGAGAGACACACACACAGGCAGTCAAACAGAGTTTATGTGTGAGAGAAAGAGGGGTGTATGTGTGTGTGTGTGTGTGGTTGAGAGTGAGAGTGTGTCTGTTTGTGTCCCGGTGGCTTCTTACAGTTAGCTTTATGTTGCTAGCATCGTTAGCAGCGTCCTCGTAGCTTTGAAAACTCAGTCGACGGTTTATGCTTGCACTATTTTCCCTCCTCGTGGAGCTTCCTTGGAACATTTATTACAGATATCCAGCGAGCTGTAGTATGCACATTGTGCTGCGTTCATGTGTTGATGGGAATTCCCAGTTCCCGTTTTGCGAGCCATTCCTCAGACCTTTTTATGTTCATATTTCTATGGTTTATGTGTAATAAGGGTAATTGGTAAAATACTGTGGATAAGACGTTGATCAAGTCAAGTCGGCAACTACCAAAATTATCACCAAGTTGACGAGTTGTTTTCCGAATTGAAGTACTATTCTGATTTTAGTTAGAAAGTTGTTTTTTTCCAATTATAGGGAGGCCACTTGAACACAGTATTCTCATGTAGGAGTGAGAGTAGAGCGCCCTGAGTGAGAGTGCTTGGTTAAAAAAAAACAAAAAAAAAAACACACATACCGCAGTGCTGACAAAAAATATATCGGCCAATAAGTTTATGATATCGGATTTATCGAAATGATGTCATGATTTCCTGGTATTGGGCCGATAACTATCGTGCATCCCTACAGTACTTGCGAGGTATGGCCTTTTTGAACTTGTTTTCTACGTATAACTATATGCTTTGATCCTTGCTCAAATCAAAGCAAATAAGTAGTTTTACTTATTAGTGCCATTGGTTTGACTTTGGTGCTGAACGTCCTACTCCCTGCAGCAGTGAGAGTCTGTGATTCTGCCTCAAAGTCATTGTGGTTGATTTGGGAGGTGGTGGAGGGTTTAGGGAGGCAGAGCAGGCCAATGATCGAGATGGCTGTGATTGCCTAGATCTGTCGCCTTCTGCTCTGGTTCACCGCCAGCTTTGTGGTTTGACTTCCAATCGACTTCATCTCCAGATGTTCCCAGCTATATGCCTGGTGGGTTTGTGTGTGTATGTGTGTAACTGGATTTTGGCTATGGAAGTGACCATATGCATATATGTAGGGGAATGCCGTATGTGTGAATGTGTTTTCATCTACTCTTTGTCTCATTTTCACCCTGCAGGAATGTCTTCTGACTGGTCAAACCCAATCAAGATTATCCAAACAGCACGATGACATTTTGCTGCACAAAATATTTTGGAAGGTTTTTTTTTTTTTTTAAATGGGCGATTGGTCCCTTGTGATAAAAAAGGAGAGGGTCACTATTGTGCATTAGTATTCATGGATTGTGCAAGGAGAAATTCATCATAGCAGTAACTGTGATACTATCAGTTGTAGTATCAATGAACCAAAATGTAATGCAGCCACCCACACAGTTCTCTCTTTTTCCCACCAAGATTAAAATCTCATCTTTTTTACTATCACTATCACTACAGCATTCTGCATACATGTGTAACCTACGGCTGAATGCCTCGAGTTCACAGCTCTTCTTTGGAGATTACGAAAAAGTTTATGTGAAAACATAAAAAGTCCCAAAGTAAAAGGAAATGAACAAAACCAGCTGAGACAACGAAAGAGACTTTTAATAATAAACCAAATTTACTTCTTGGCATATTGAAAATCACAGGTTTATAGGCGTAAGCTTTATTGCTTCTTTTAATGCTATAATAGCAATAGTAGTTGTATAGTGATAATATGTTCTGATTTAGATCATAAACTTAAAGGTAATTTAGACTGTTATGTTTTTGTTTTTTAGGCAGTTCTGCTTTATTGACAGCATTCATTCATTCATTCATTATTTACTCACCTTCACGTCGACTAAGGGCTGGGAGCAATTTCAGAGTTATCCTTGGCTTCTCTGAGTTACAGGGGGTCTTGGCGTACTGTAGCAGTGCATGTCCATGTAACAGTTGCAAATGGACACCGGTGGTCTTCATCACAAAAGCATGGACCTCTTTGTTCTTCAAAACAAGTAGCCCATTGTAAAAGTTCACGTCAAGGCAGTAGTTATGGCAGTTTCATTTCCTAAGGATACATATTCCGTAACTTCAGCTCGTTGTCTGTCTCATTTCTGTGTCTGTAAAAACAACATCTTTGAAAACCTGTTTCTACCTTTGCTCTCCTGATAATTAGCTACCTGATTAAGGCTAAATGACCTAAACTACTGCCAGCTGAGCCTATTACTGGTATAGTACCGCATAATTTTGACTCTAACAATTGTGCCTGCAAAAGGCTTAATAGTCCTTTGTCCTTTGTTCAAGAATTAAACGCTTCCTCTTTCTTTCGATTTTGAGAGACTTTAGAACTGGACCTCTACAAGTTGAGAGGATTTCAGAGATTGTTTTTCCTGGGTTTACAAGGCAGCTTCAAAGCGAGCCAGAAAACAACTTGCTACTTGAGCTTTTAATCACTGCATCTTTGAAATATGACAGCTTGATGACTTTAAATGAAGTGGTAAATTGTAAGCTGTTGTTGAAAAACCTTTAACAGTGTATGCTTTTTAGATAAGATGATGATATGTATACTGTTGCACACACTGACAGTGCAACATATGCACAGTGCCCACTGCCCACCCACCATATTAGTTTAGTTTAGTTTATTCGCATCAATACAGAATAACAAAGATAGGACACATTAAAATACACTGACAAAAAAAATAATAGGTGCAAGCCGAGACAAGAGACCCAAAGGGCCGATACAGTGTATAAGGCCTCAGCTCAGGATTTACACAAAGGTAACTCAAAACTCTTAACTTATTTATGTGAATTGTTTCCCTTACCTTGTCCATGAAAAATTAAAAGAAAATGTTCAAAAAAAGAAAAGAAATAATAAATCCAGTTTTCCAGTCATCCAGTATACTATATTTGTGCTTTGAGAATGGCTACGACTGGGTCACTAAGGGCACTCACACTAGGCAATCATAGCGTGCCCAAGCACGTTTGCCCCCTAAAGTCAAGATTCAACTGCAACTTGAATCTGCACTAGTCTGCACTAGTGAGTGCACCCTAAGGATCTACTGCGTTACAACAGGATTCCAGGGCCAACTACAAACTGCCTGTTTCCTGTGTACCCACAGTGAGGAGTGTCTGTATTCTTGCAGAAATTCCTGGTGTTTCTTGACGTAAGAGTCAGGATTGTTATCTTCAGGTGTCATCACAAGAGTTTGTTAAGCTGTGACATGATTAATTTTCATTCCATGCAAATGTAGCTGATGTCAATCTGGCCCTCTGTGTTGTGTTTCGGTACGGACTGCCACAGGAGGGGTTCAAACCCTGGTCTCCCGCACGGCGGGCTACGATGCAAACCATTTTGTCAAGGGATCACTTGATCATTGATCCCTTGACCCGCTAACAATCGGCATTTGGCCCCTTTCCCATTGACCAAAATGAGCCGAGTCTGACTGCCGCTGGGAGATCCGACAGAGCATAAACCAGTCGCCACGCTGTCATCCGTGGTGCAAGAAACACCGTGTCATGCCCATAGACTGTAAAAAACAGGTCATGCCACAGCAACGACACGTCAGTAAAACAGACTGTCGCTTCTTTTTTTCCGGTCGTGTTTGGTCAGTGTTCTTTGATCTTTTGATCCCAGTCTGGAATGCAATCAGAGCTTTGTTTTGGTATGTGATATGCGATGACACGTCATCATGTAAATTAGCGGGTTGTCCCAGGTCTGGCGTTCCCACTGGAAGCCAATTGGAGCCGAGCCAACTGAAAGTGATTTTAACCTGCATCGCTTGCCGAGTCGTTTCACGCGGGTCGGTGCGCCTTTCCCACTGCCACTAAAAGCCGTTTGTGAGCGGGTTTAAACAGGTTTTTTTGCCAGTGGAAAAGGGGTATATGTTACTCAAGACTGACTGTGGCTATAGTTGAATCGAACAGAGGGATAGAGGTCCGGCGTTAAGATGTGAATCCATAGAAGTAAAGTGGACAGTGTGTTGACAAGACAACAGCCTGATATCCGCAGACAGCTGCTAGCTAGTGTTAGCTGCGGCAGGGGTGTACTGAACATACAAACAGTGCCACTGAATTAGTGAGCAGACTTTGAGTTTCTGCCCTGCGTGTGCTCAAAGTGAACCTCAAAGTTCATGTGCTGTGCTCAGTTAAAGCAGCTGGTACTTACAGTCAATGCGTAGTATGGAACAGCATTTGTTATAATATGCACCTTACACAACTTCATAGGCAATTTAAGTATGACAGTGCTGATCACTTACTACATTTGTAGACTACAGGTAGAAGTTCCTAGGATAAACATTTTTACTGGATCCCCAAGAACTCAATCATATCAAACTGAATGGAATCAGAAATGAATCAATTCTGGACTCAAAATCAAATAGAACTGGGGAGTTTGGGGCTTTACAGAGGTGATCCCTGCAAATTATATCAAATAGTAGCTAAGCTTGTGTCTATTTTTTTCAACGTGGACCTTATTTCTGGCTTAAAATACAGTTGTGTATTCACCCATATAACTTTGGTGTCATTAGGAGTTCTTTGGACAATATTTAGATCCATTCGAGAGCCATCTATATCCATAGCCTATAGTGGGAGTCATTGGGGCACCAGCCTCTAAATAACATGAAACTCATTCATTTCACCAATATTTTGTTATGATTCGCTAGTGCTATTCCAAAAGAACACCACCAGTTACCATATCCGCGGACGTGCAGCGGTTAGTTGCTCTCTGGCCAGCTGTTCCTGTCTCTGCCTCCGCATTTTCAAAGTGCTCTTCATCCGTATACTCTAGCTCAAAACAGTAAGAACGTCCATCTATTCAAAGTTGTTGTCCACAACCTCAAAATCTGACAAATATTCAGATATGTTGGACAAAACTAGCAGTTGCAAATTCCAGGTAAACAAGCTGACCATTGCAAAAAAAAAAAAGCTGGCCATTGCGGTGAATGAGCCTTTTTTATTTCTTAAATTTTTTTATTAACAATTATATACAGAACAATACTGTTTAGACAGGGTATATAAATGAAAAGAGGCAGAGTGAATGAGCCATGCTGCGGCTGCACGCGGCACAGAGATGGTGTCATCCAGTTAGTAGGTCAATCACACCCTGGATGATTGATAACAGGCAACTCCAGACTTAAAGGGGAATTAGCACTAGCGAATCATAACGTATTTTAAGCCAGGTCCACGTTGGTGATTTTTTTCCTGCATTTTTATCTTTTTTTTTTTTTTACTGATTTTGTACTTGTACTGATTGTATGTCTGTGAGTGCAAACAATACAACTAAAACTAATAATAACATATTGGTAAAATGATCAAGTTTTGTGGCAGATAATACATTATTTAGAGGCTGTATTTTGGTGTCCTGATCACTCCTACTATATGGACACTCTTGAATGGATCTAAATATCATCCGAAAGACTCCACATGACACCAAAGTTTTGATGAGTAAACGATATATTTTATGCCAGAAATAAGGTCCGGGTTGTAAAAAAATGGCACTCCTCCTTTAAGTCCATGTCATTTTCACTGCAACTTTATATAGTATTCCTTGCATAGTGACTATGTAGTTTAGTCATTAGTGCACTGCTCACTCTTTCTGAATGTTCGCTCCCACACTGTTCAGTCACAAGCTTGACACTTGATGCTACTGTCGGTGATGGTGGTACTGCTGTTATTTTCAAAGCCCCAGCCCCACCACAGCATCCACCATTAGGCTGTGAGTTGACGTTATAGCCTAGAGGGGAACCCCCTACTGCCTCCCCCTGCTGTGCTGAGCTTGGTGCTTCCTTGTTGAAAACAACAAGGTCAGAGCTTAGGCACCAAACAACGCTGTGCGGTACATTTTCTACATGCACATAATTTACCATGTTATGTGGACTGGCTGATTTAAGTGTACTCTTTTAAGGTACTGAACCCCAAACTGTGCCTTTTAATGATCAGGCGAACCGGTTTGCTTTATGTGTGTCCATGTGAGGCTTTAAGAGGATTTTGTTCTTCACTCAGTTTAAAAGTACTTGATAGAAGATAAGTAGGTAAGGCATTTTTACTACTGGAGAAGTTAAGGTACAGCACGCATAGCATGTGTGGAGCTTAGCGTAGGCTCTTTTTCTTACATGGAAAACCTTCCTGTCCGTAAATGTTCTCGTATTATACTAATGTAGAGTGAGTTGTTGAGCCTCTCAGTTGGGGGAGGGTACAGACTTGATGGATGAGGTCACTTCGCAAAGACTGGATTTCATTTTATGTATAAAATTGAAAAGTTTTTGACAGTTGTTTCTATAGACTCATTATCTTCGTTATCTAACTCCTCGTTATCTAAGGGACAACGAGGAGTTTCTCTGTCGGCAGAACAAAAAATTACTTAACAATAAAAAAGTCTCATATTATTGTACGTTACCCACACTTGTTAATGGGCCCTTTTTCGATAAATATATCGTTTTGTCTCTATCGTTATTTTGTTATTATTAGTGGTGTCGGAAATGCTGGGCGAGCCGACCAGCGCCTCCTTACTTTCGGTTCCGCGAATGCGAATTGCCGTCGAAGCGCAGTTGATGCTCAGAACCAGGACGGCAACTGAACCTCTTTGAATCTCTGACTTAATGAATGAAAACATGAGTCTGTCTCACGCCAGTAAAATAATTTCACGGTGCGCAAATGAGTCCCATTTGCATAAAATAAATTAAAAAGTAGAAAAATGAAAAGTGCACATAAGAATGCACCAAAAGAAAAACATTCTATACATGTAATGTGAAGTAGGCTATAGTCAAGCATGTGTGCTTTTGTATGGCTAGAGAGGAGCCCTCATTAATTCAGTGAGCACTTTTAGAATGCTCTTAATAGATTCACTTATGAAATATGGACGTTTTCCTGGCAGGTGGTTTTGCTTGCACGTGCACAGACCAATTCTAATACTGAGCTCCACGAGAGAGGCAGCATTCCTTAAACTGAAAGCCCAGGTGCATGGCTACAGACACTTTCATGGCATGTTTTCATTGTTTACATCTGTTATCCATTAATCCTCCATGTGCTCGTTATTGTGTGTGCATGTGTGTATGATCTCACCACAGCACTGACATTCACTGTCATTGTTGAGCTCTAGGTATTATCTTTCATAAAATTATGTTCAGTATGCTAACATTTGAGTCCACTGACAGTATTAGCCTGGCTAATATTGCCTGTTTTGTGTGTGTTGTGAAGGCACAAGTGAGTAAAATGATTTATTTGAGGTTAGATGTAATCTCATAACACTGGACACGAGAAGAATCACTGTTAGTCCAGCAAAAACGTGTGTATGTGTGTGTTTGTATAGAACATACATAAGAAAATAGAGAGACAGCTATGATTGGAGACAGGCCCCACAAGGAACAGTTGTGTTTGAATAGGCAAAAGGAATTGTCTTAAACAATCGTGCTTTACAGGTTTACTCAAGCCATGCTTGCAGTAATGTGTTTTTGACTCCCATTGACTCTGAATTGCATTTCATTGAGCACTCTGCAATCCACTTCCCTCTCTTTCCCCCTCTTTTTATTGCATCTCATCAGCCATGGGGAAACAGCCCAGCTGCCGCTGTGATGCCACTCTCGGCCAATGCACCCTGACAGATTCCAATTAAGTTGGAAAATGTAACGTATGAATATTAGAAAGTACTCTGACACAAACATCATCCCCTTCTTTTGTTGCATTATGCAGCTTGTAGTCGGGGTCTCCAATGGTCCACCATTTCCATAAAGTTTATTTCCCCACTGCCTCCCACTCCTCTGACTCTGTCCCTCTGGTGCTCCTCTTCCCCTAAGGCTGTTTGTTAACAGTTGTAAATATGCCCACCATGCACTCATAAACTCCTGTTTAAAACCCAGTATGTGGTTTTGTCAATCAGTGCATCTCTATTTGGTTTCCCATATTCATTCCAGAAAACATTTTGTGTTGTGTTGAATGTATAAATAAATGCAAACCTGTACAATATCTTATATCGACGTACTATGAATTATATCAGCATTGGCTGAATAGCAAGAAATGGTCATTGTGTCAGACAACAAATTCTGAATAGCCTGTTTCTCAGCCTGTTTTTTCTTTTTCTTTTTCTTTTTTTTAGTTTTGGCTGTGTGCATGTGTGTGCACATGTGAGTCCTGTGTGTTTGAACTGGAAACCCTGATACTGCCAACACTGTGGTCCTAACATCAACCCACAGCTCAGTCGTGCAGCTTCATTCTGACAGACTTCCGTTGCCCCTGTGCTGAATGAGAGCATTCCTCTTAGCTGCCAGTTCCTGCAAGTGCATGTGTGTGTGTCTGTTTGTTTCGCGTCGTAGGATCCACAAGGCTGAGCCAGGGCACTGTCGTTGGGCTATAGACCATGTGTGACATCATCTCAACCTGGCAACCCACTTAGCCTCAGATGGCTATACGGGAGATTGCCAGTCCTACTGTCTGTCTGCCTAATGAAGAGTACTTGTCCTCTTTTTAACATGATGCTATTGAAAAGTCATGGGCGGCAAATGAAGAAATAATACTTTGAAAAGATGTTGAGACAGGAGATGGTTACCATGAAGACTTTTCACTGACGTGCCAGGAGAACACTGTACAAACAAATATGTCACCAAACTATAGGGAACTGAAGCATCCTGCAGTTTGACAACTTGGCAACAGTTGTGTGTGCTTGAAAAAGTTGAACACTTCATTCGTGTGAGGTGGGTGTATTGTACAGTGCTGCCTCTAGATGATTCGATGCTATGCTGGCCGCTATCACAAACAAGGATTCAACATTTACCAGATCTCTTCATGTCAATATTTGATGTTGCATATTTTCCCGTCATTTGCCCTCACTTATGCAAACAGAGATACATCATAGATGTTTGGAATCAGCCACAGAGACGTCTATTTCTACACCACATTGGTTTATCTGCTGTGAAATGAACCTGGACAGGACACTGAAGATGTCAAGCGCACAGATTTGGCATTTCTTTTTGTCAAAGCCAGACAGTGATAATGTTGTCCTTGCTCAAATGAATGCACATACATGACAATATATGCAAATACTGCTGCGGGTGGACCTGAACCAATTAGACTATGTTACTGCCATACCCATCATCAATTTCTGCCTCTGCTTTTACATAGCACTGGCTCACACAATATCTGTCAACTCATAGTTTGTCAGTAACATGTGCTTTATATGCAATATTTTCCTAATAGGCCGAAGTGAAACACAATATGAACTCCAAAAAATGTTTTCTATAAACAGAAAAGCAGCTACTAGAAACAGTTAGAAAATGACAGCGCAACTTTGAATTCCAGTCCACATCTGTGTACTTATATTTGCACCAGAACTGTATGCAATATTTGTCAATGCATATGAACAAGTTCCCATTTATTCTATAGACACTTTACCAGGTTTACATTTATTGCTCATTTTAATGAGTTCTTTACCAATAGCATGAGGACACAGTTGACTGATGAAGACGCAGCTCATGAAGTCAGTCTGCAGGCAGACAAACAGTGTTGGCTCACTCAGCCTTTTATTTATCACCACAGTGTACAGTTGGTTATTGACCACGGCACTCTGTGTACACAGCCATCTTTCCTGTATACATATTGTCTCGCGTGTTGTTCCAACACAACATTACAGCCTCAAAATCAGTTGAATCAACACTTCTCTCACATGGCTTCAATAAATACTCAGCTTACTGAACTGCAATAGATTGTACAGCTGTTCTGATAAGCTGGTAATTTAGCGTAGATATGCACGCATACACACTGATTGCTGCACACTTGCTGTCGCTCCTCTGCACATATTTTCTATGTTGTGTTGTGTATATCCTGTGCACCACACAGACAAATATGGCGCACGCACACACTCTTCACACATTCACTGACTCACATCTAAACACACAATACAGCAACAACTAAATGGAGTGAATTGTTATTTATTTCCTTGTCTTGTTTGTGGGAGTGGACTCTTCTCTCTTTAGGCAATAGCTCATTGTTATGTTTGCCTGGAGCTAAACATTATAATAACGGAGCTGGGAATGAATACATACAATGAGTGAAATTGTTTTTCAATAAATGTCTGTAAATATTGCAGCAGAAGCTATTGAGAGTTTTTAATAAATAACTACGTGCCAGTTCATTAGTGGACAGAATGTGTTGCACTCCAGTTACTTCTATTACTAATCATGCACTAAATCCATGAAGATGATAACATGACACAATGCTTTTGTAACAAGGACTTATCACAATAATTCTTGACACCACTGTATAGATTTTGTCTTAGGACCATGAGAATGCAATTGCCATTTCCCTGCAGTATTTTTATTTTTGAAGTTTGTTTGGCTCATGAGGGGGAAGGGGTTTCTGGAGATGATGACAGGTTTGCTGGTGCCTTGTGTTGTTATTGGGCTCACAGAAAGAGTAATCTTTGTTGTTTTCCGCAAAATGTACGTAAAATTAGAAGACTCAGATGTGAAGAGAAAAAGACAAAGATGAGTCCGATTTTAAAGCACACTAGTGGGTGCAAAATATTTGGCTGAATTTCATCCACCCGCCTTGACTCCTTCTCTGACCGGTATTCTTAGCCGTTTCTTTTTTTCTCACAGTGATCTCAACTGAAGTAAAGATATCATGACTGGGGCTCCGCCAGGGTCAAGGCTGACAGCTTGTTCGCCAGCCACGGTGCCTGAAGTCAGAACCTTGGCTCAGTGCAGCAGGCACATCTCTGCATGCATGGATGTGATGGCTGGTCTGACTGGTCCAGAGAAGAGAGAAGTGAGAGAGATCAAGTCTTGCAGAAGGCACGCTGAAAAATAGCAGTTTATCATCTTCAAAAGCATTCCACGAAGATATGGAGGGAAGGAGAGCAGAGGGAGGTGAATTATATGTTGGCAGTGTATCCTCCCCTCTTGGCTAAAAGAACAGTAGACTGGGGTGGATATGTGGGGAGGTGTATACAGGGCGTATGCACTGTCCATCAGAAATAGAGCAACTGAAGATATGTGTTTTTCAGACAACTTAAACACTACTTTAAAATGAAATCACCACCATTCTGCTCTACTTGTACAAATACCTCTTTTATGGCTACCTCCAGCCCTCTTTAAATCTCCTTGTCTCCTTTCTCCCTGCCGACACTCAGCAATATAAAGGCACATATAGCCACACATTTCCCAAAGCAAGGGTTGAATAAAGACCGTTGAATGCCAGAACAGTGGGGACAATTTTGTCACCTCGAGGCCCAGAAATCGACGAGGGAAATGTTTCGTTTTGGTGCCAAAACCAGGCGGGGGTAGTGGGGGCAGAAGGGGATGGATGTGTCTCTTACACAGGACATTGTTTTTGCCTCTATCTCCATTACCATGGGCAGTTCATTATGTTTTGGTGGCCTCCTGCTGGGTTCAGCATTGCCTCGCTGTGATGGATTCATAATTCCTTAGCAACATTCAACAGACAGATTACGGGTTTGGGGTGGACTCTGTCGACATCTCTCTCAGTCATTGTGTTTTTTCCTGCTCTATAGCTCTTTGTTTCTCACACGGTCTCAGTTTCTAACTCTTTATTGCTCTTTGTCTTTGTGCCTGCTGGTCAATATTTCTCTCCCTGTATCTCTATGTTTCCATCGCTGTGTTTTGCTCTCTTGCTCCCTCAGTAAACCCTATCAAAAGGAAAGCCAGCAGAGTCCATCTCCAGAATGAGAAAACTGCATCTCGACACACAGGGGTTGTTATTTTGGCCAGGAGTGCTCCAATAGTAATATGAGGTCTGCTCTCTAATGTTAGCCTGGACTAAAGGTGGGCCTCAACAGCCCATTAATCTTTTGAACACGCAAGCACACACACACACACACGTGCGCACTCACACGCACTCACACGCACTCACACACACAACCGCATACTCTAAACACTCTGACCTCAGCCTGTGTGTGTGCTCAAATCCACACACAGATGCACAAAAACATACTGTCTCTCACTCTGTGCTTTTCCTGCATCACTTGCTACAGCCAGTTGACCTTAGCACTGGGAAAACAGGTTTAGTAATGGGATCAGTGGCCACTGGCAGGCCCTTTCACCCACAATCTCATCACCCCTACTTACAGTAAGTGGATGAGAGATGGACTGAGAAGCGGAGCAATGGTGGACAGGGGAAATGCACTCATTTGAGGATCCCGGTGGGCTGGTGAAGTGGTGCTGCTTTGCTCCAGGTGGTCCATGAATCAGCAGCTCTTAAACACAAACAGAAAAGCACATGATGGAGGGTTAGGGTTAGAGATGGAGAGCGATTTGAATTCTACAATTTATCAAATGTGAAAATCCGAAGTCCATCGAAAATTGAATCGCATTGCACATGACTGTTCGTTTATAGGTCAGTCAGGTGTCTTGCCATTATCATCATTAATGTGTCTGCTCTGTTAATTGTCTGAAATGGGAAATGGTACACTGTGACAGGACCATGATATTTAGGTGGGAGGAGGACAACGTGGTTGTTCTGTGGAAGCTCAGGAGCCATATACACTCTCTCAAGGAAAGCACTACCTCTCTGTTTGAACATGGAGCAGACCAGCTCTCATTTTCATGTTGGCTTTAGACTTTGCTTAAAAATACATCAGTCAGAGAGATGAAGGAGAAGGCCTTCAGAGGCACTAGAAAAGAAGAACCAAACGGGGATTCATTGATAGATTTGCCCTTTACTCCCAGCTGTTACACAAGTCCTCTAAGCCCAGTCATAATGGAAGCATGTTTTTTTTATTTTTATATTTTTCAACACCAACGCTATGAAAGTCTCTCTGCACTCCTCAAACGGCCCGCTTCCTACCCCATGTACGTTTCCATTGTATTAAAGTAGGCCTGTTTTAGAAGTGGGTTGAAAAAAGATTCCCTGTGGTGGGTTGAAATCCCATTTGCGAAGTGAGCAGTGGTACATGGGATCAAGCGTTTCTGCTAGACAAAGAAAACTGAAAGCGGGGCAGGAACAGCGAGGTTACAGACAGATCTAATTAGATGGTGAGATGGGCAGTGATAGAAAAGAGAAAGAGAGAGAGAGAGAGACTGAGGAAAAGAAATAGAGACAACACCGGAGGGGGAGCTGACTCATTCATCACCACGTTCTCTATTTCGTTTCTTTCAACTCCATGGGACATTTTTTAATTTCTGTAAACATGTTCCAAGTTCGTTGAGTGTATATTGTCAAGAATAAATTAGAAAAAGTTTTTGATTTATTTTTTATTTTTTGTATTTTAAGGCAGAAGGTTTCTTAACAGGAGTCGCTCCCACCCTCCAAGCCTCTTTCTACATGCAGTCTTGTTTCTTCTGGCTCCAGAAGGTTACTTCTCGTAGTTAAAAGGACCAAAGTAAGCTTTCAAGTGATTAGGAGATAAAGCTCTCCCAAAGATGACGGTGAGGCTTTGATTTTAGACCAAAGCACAAGGACAAAATCCCTTTCATCTACTTTTTTATTAGATTAAACTGAGCTTGATGAGGCTGTCTGGTGTGCTGCTTCCACAGCCTGACCCTGGTCAACTTTTGGTTTTACGCAGATTGTTATTTGAGAAACAGTTGGGCAACCAACGACAAAAACTCAACTTAACTTCCCGTATCAATGAATTTAAGCTCAAGCAGTGAGAGATAATCCTCATAAACCTCTTCTCCACCCAAACTGTATTTTTGGAGGAGTCATCAGGCTTCACTGGCAGCCCAGGAAGTAAGAGTTCTGTTTGAATTCACTGCCATACTTCAAGAGGGAAGAGTTTTTTCAGAGCCACCTTTCAAGTCTGCGGGGGGTGAGAGTTGGTTACTCAGAACATATTTGAGTGGAATATTTCTTCAAGCCTGCAAATGCACCGTAACTTTTTAGTCACTTGGACCACACTGAGCAGACAGAGCAAGTCAACATGCCAAACCATAGAACAGATATAATTAATTCAAAGAGGCATTCACTCATTCTCTGGAAGTCTGTCCACTTTGGTTGGTCTGGCCTCTGCCTGCAAGTGCTCGCTGCCTGCTTTGTCATGAGTCAGACCAGCAGCAGGGAAAGTTAGCCTGGGGTAGCCAGATGAGAAAATGTCACGGCAAAGTCCATGTGCGCCACAACTAGAGGAAAAGAACAAGTTTATATGAGTGCATTTCTCTCTCATCCTTATTTACATGGACAGCTCATACAAGACCTCCCAAGACTTTGCAGTGAAACTCCTGACTGTTTTAACACTTGCAAAAGGACAACACACTGTACACAGACTTGCAAGTGGGCGGGAGTCTGCTCTCTGCTTATTGCTCACACTCTCTGCCCATTTTGGTTGTCAGCGTATGACTACCTCCGTTAAGAAGACAACTTCAGAGTGCTGGTTGCTGCAGGGCATTCTGGTTGCTGCAGTATCGCCATCCAGAGTTTTCGACTCACAGAGCAGGCTATTTGCACAGTGTGTAATGGAGCCTAGAACCGACTAAAAATAAATCATAAAAAATATTTCTGATTATTTTTCAGTATTTCATTTATCAAGTTTAAAATTTGCTTTTGTTTTCCAAAACATGAAGTCAGTCGAAAGGGTTTGGACACTGTTTTAATTAGTTTTCTGTTTAGCTTTTAAAGTGCATGTGGTTGCACAAACAAACAAGATGTGCAACCTTAATTTCCTCTCATCCATCAGCAGTCATACCCTCCGTATCCACATGTCCGCTTTCTTTGGCTCGCATGACTTTAAAGGGACATTGTGCAAGTTCTCCTGTTACCTATTCACGAAAATCGATTATTTCATTCAAAAGTATGTTTTTCATTAATCAGTAATTACCCCCATCAACAAACTGAAGTGTTCCAGTAAGCTCTGAATTTGCCGTTCATATCATTTATACATCGAGTGGGTAAGCTTGGTGCTGGCTGCCATGTCGTGTCGCCATGTTTTTACGTTTTG
This sequence comes from Decapterus maruadsi, assembly GCA_030347415.2. Taxonomy (NCBI): domain Eukaryota; kingdom Metazoa; phylum Chordata; class Actinopteri; order Carangiformes; family Carangidae; genus Decapterus; species Decapterus maruadsi. The sequence goes on along the minus strand of CM064902.1, from coordinate 11,766,036 downwards.
GTCACGGAAACTCACCGGAGAGCAAAGGTGGCATCTGTGAAAGATGGCCATTGGTAACAAACCAGATGTCATTTTGGTCACAGAAGCCAAGAGAAAGCTGTTAAAACGTGGGTCAGGTAAACAACATGATGTCTCCATGACAACATATTGTCACGTGTATTGTTTTGCCTCACAATGACGGACCACTTGTTTACATAGAGGCTTGTTTATCCTGTTACATGCAGCGGCTGTCGTCCATCTGCCCAATTTCACGTGAAAGCAGCATGAAAAATACGATTGAGTTGCTTGCGATATACAGTACAACCGCAATGCTAGATGGGAGTAATTCCTACACAATGTACCTTTAATGTCATCAATTTGTCCATGTCCCTTTTTGAGTCCATACATAGACTCATGCATGCTAGTGTACCAAGAGAATTTGTGTATTGTCCTGCATATCCACATCATTGTGATTCTTCTTTGTGGTGAAATGAAAACAGCCCGTTGAACTTCTGCCCTTATTCTCCTACTCTCATTATGCAGTCACACATTATCTCGTTTACCCTTCCTCTTGTTCTCTCCTTCTACTTTTATAGCAGTTAGCAAACAACATCATGGTGCACAAAAACTACAAAGACAAACACAATGTGCTAATGGGCAAGCAGCAGTATATCTTCAAGTAAATGCAATATGTTAGTTATAGACAAAGGGAAGCGATGGACAGTAGGATATAGTTAAGACCAGAGTACACACAACCAAAAGAAAGAAAATCCTACTAAGGGGGAAACTAAGGTTTTCCTCAAGTTATGTAACTGCTACCAACTTTGACAAGAGTGTGCAACTAAAAGAAAGTGCCGGTGTGCCAGATCAACACAGTCGGTTGTAGCAGGGATTGTTTGTCTGCACAACACATGGATAGTCTACAGCTGCTTGAAAGTATGTCTGTGGCTTTTGTCATCACTTAGAGAAACGTACTCATCTTCATTTGAGATTATAGTCACTCCACTCTGAGATTCATCTTTGTTTTGTGTTTTTATTTTCCATATTACAAACTCATGAATGTGCTATGCCATGTGGCGTTTGTTTTGGGCCAATTACACTTACAGGCTGTTTGAAAAACAAACATTGGAGATGGATCATGAGAGGATATTCAAGATGCTTTGTTTCTCATCGTGCAGGAGCATCCAAACACACCTGCTCCTTTCATCTTTCACCTAGTGTTAATATCGACTGTATGTACAACATCTCAGTATCATGATAGCACTCTAGAGGGTTGACACTGGATGCAAAGGCCATTCTTCATCAAATGGAAAGCGTAACAATAACGGAAATGATTATGCTTCTCAAGCGGCTGAAGCATCACTGCAAATGGGCAGTAATAGGAGGTGTACTTCTCACATAGCTCAGTATGTTGCAGAGCAGCTTCCCTGGTTTTCCATTGAGTATCATCATCAATTAGCATATGGTTGTCAGAGACAGCTGCCATCGCACATGCTTTAATGTGAGCTCAAAGCTAGCGCGAGTGTGCGGGGAAGCCTTTTGGTTTGTGCTGAAAACAGACGGAAATGCCAGGTATCACCTAGTAAACAAGGTTTTGATATGAATGTTAGCTTGCAAAACATTGCTCCTCAGCCGTCTCAGCGGAGTCTGTAGCAAACTGTAAATAAGGAGACCAAAGGGGAGAAATGTCTAATCGTCCTTGAAAAGGATGTGCCACAGTTTTTTAATATCTTCTGCCCTGATGCCCAGAGGTATTGCAGCAGGGTGGGAGGAGTGGGGAGGTGTGAGTGGCGGGGGTGCTGTCGGTGCCGGGTGATGGGGCATTACTCTCGCGCCATTGACTTCATTACAGTCCCTCTCACATATCCATTCCTCACCCTCTCTAAATGCCCTTGCCAGCCTCTAATTCACTTAATTCCTTGATTATCAATTCTGACGGCATTCGGGCAGAAAGGTCAATACTTTTTGTGACGTGCACCTGAACTTTACAACACCGACTCAAAAAACGAAGGCACTGGCTTTATCAAAGCACTGCCGAAAGGATGGAAACATGATGTATTGCAATCATACTCTACCAGTTGGTTTCATTAAATTTTCATTGTTCACACACTCACAGGCATATTGCGAGAGAGAACACACAAAAAGGTATGCATCAGCACACACAAGGACAGGGAGAAAAAAGAGCATTAACACACCACAAACGCAATCCTACACTTGCTACAAACACCCATTCCTCCCTCTCTTCCCTCTCTGCCCATGTCTTTGATGAGATCGAGGGTGCCATGCCGTGACTGTACGCGGCAGACGCACGAACAAGTGTTTCCCCCTGAGGAGATGCGATCTAAATGGGAAAGCAACATGACAGCTTTGCTCTGAACGGCCACATAATCAAACACCACACCCACTGTTACACACCGCCACGTCTGTTGGGGAGGCTTTTCCACTCCCTGCTTCATGCAAGTAATACATACGCAATCTCCTGCCATCTTCAGCTCTGAAAACTCTGCATCTGTAGCATTATGTCCTTTTGTCCTCTGCACCAGCATGTTAGTTCTACTTTTTCAAAGCAGTTAAATGTATTTTTATACACTGTTGCTCATAAAGTTGGAATATAATGTCTTTTACCTCATCACATGAAGTCTAATCTTCTCAAATCTTTATTTATCAATCTCTTCCAAACATATCACAGTGAAAATTAAACCACACTTACCCTTTATAATAGGTATTTGTATGAAAATAAGATTAATTCAACTTTATGAGCAACTGTGTATGATCTGAGCCTCCATATTTGGTGCATTTTCCCTTAAGTTTCCATCCTCTCTGAGTTTAATTATTTACTTCAGTCTAGTTTCACTTCCATTTTAGAGAAAAATAAGTATGATTAAGCATGCAGGGCTGTTGAGGTTTGGGTATGCCCCAGCATCATTTAAACGCACAGTGCGTAACTTCTACTGCCACTGCTCAACCTGAATAATATAAAAGCTGGTGGTTGGTGACGACGTGGTACTGTAAAATGGCATGACAACATGGGAGTTGTTGTCTTCACCACCATTACTGTGTATAAACGCTGAATAAAGCCGTTTCATGTTCAAACTAGTGGTTCACAGGTGCTGTGCAGCAGATATGCAATGTCACGGAAGGGTTGGGAGCCAAGATTACTGCTAATGTTTGTTTTGATTATTTTTCTGATAACTTATGAACAAGACGTTCAGGTTTCTGCCAGTAGTCCAAATATCTGCAGGAGTGCCCTTCTCTACATAACAAAGTGTGTTACTCTAAAACAAGCAGAAACACCTACAGTATAAAGCAGTTATTAAAGGCACCCACAGCTCACCTGCCACAAAGAGCCCAGGGTTTCCAGCCATCTAGTGGTGCACAAACCCCTCTCTCCCCCTGACTCTCCAGTCTCACTCACTGTATCCAAATAGAGACAAAAATGCTCAAGGAACTGTGAAAAAAAAAGAATCAGTGATTCACCAATGCTTTGCAGCAGTGAAGGGGTATCTGGAAATTGGCAATACCTACTTTTGTTCTTTGATAACTTATGAACCAGGCAGGTCTTTATTGGCAGCCAAATTTTCCACTTTGCTGTAACAAACAGACCGAATGAATAAAGCAGTTTCGCTTTAAAAGTCAATGATTCACCAATGTTCCTCAGTGGCCAATGGAACAGGGAGTCTCCAGATAACTTGAAATCCAAGACGTTTGACAAGTAAAATCCTTCAACCAAATAGTATGAAATGATCTTGTCTTGGTTTTTTAGTTTAAAATTTTAGTATAGGTATACAATGAACAAAAAAAAACACAACACTGGTGTAGTCATTCTTAGACATTTTTTATGTGGAAAGGCACATCTGACTCAAACTCCTAGCATTACCATCCGTGACTTCTGTCCACAGCAGCTTCACTGATGCACACTGCCACAGTCTGCTCAGCTGGGCTTTTTTTCTCACACATGTTACATCTGGTGTTTGTGGCATTTCTTTCTGCCACTTGTGTGAACATATGTGTGCAGATAAGTGAAAGTTTTGGCTCTTGGCTCTTTCCTTTTCAATTCAAGTCCACAAACACAAGACTTACCTTTCTATGCTTCAAGTGTTGTAAAAAAAAAAAAAAAAGAAAAAAGAAAATGCACATACAATATTGACAGATGGGCCCTGGTTTCAGTTATGTTTTGTTTTTTAGAGATTCCTTTGGGGTGAGGGACTTTTCCTTTGCCTTTATTTGATAAACAACATGATTGTCTTGGTCAGGAGTTGAAATAGTGATCAGCACTTCTGGCATATGCCAACATGGGACATTCTCCCTTGTCACTTGACCATCTAGCCCAACATGTGTTGTTGGGCTAGATGGTTGTTTTTTTTTAATTTTTGGTCTTTTCAGGCCTTTAATAGGACAGTCAAGAGACAGGAAATGGGGAGACAAAGAGATGGGGGCTGACGTGCAGCAAAGGGCCACTGGTGGAACGGAACCAGGGTTGCTGCGGCAAGGACTATAGCTTCTGTATATTGGACGGGTTGCTCCACCCCAACATTTTATTTGTAACATCATCGCTTTCATGTCAAACATGGAGCCACGTTTCAGTCCGGCATCCTCTTATTTTTTTTTCTCTTTTGAAAGGAAAATTCCTTCTCTTTAGCGAAAGACTTGGTTCATCTATTACTGTATATCACTCAGCACATCCATTAGTTTAAAGATAAGTAGAATGTGCAGTTATAGCCAATTAAAATGTTTTGTTAAGCGGGCTAAATGGTCACAGAGGCATAATCTGGGCCAGTTTGGCATGCCACAGCACTCAGATAAAACTGATTTCTTAGCTGCCTGAGTGTCTTGCTGTTATCACTGCGAGGGACGTGATCCATCATAAATCTGCAAGCTGCTGTCTGCAATGCAAAAAACGATCTGACTCGACGTTGAGAATAGCTGTCAGTTAGGGTGAACGCACACAGAAACTTGAGCATCTTGTTTAGTTTTGTGTACATAAGGTGTGTGGGGGCGTGTGAAGCACTGACTGTATGACAAGTGAATGGTGTGAGGGGATTTTTCCCTCCACTTTTTTTTTGAGACAAGACTGTGTGAGTTGGCCTGTGCATGTGTGCATTTATACATCGACTTAGACATGTGAGGAGTAGTGGCTGACTGTGTTACCTGACAGTCAAAGCTGATAATCACACATCACCACACTTACACACACAATCTTGAGCAAGAATGTTAGAGTAGGATTTGTTAAAACTACACGCAAAGTACTCCCCAGCCTCTGACAGCTTGCCTGGGCTGACTTGGCTGATTCGTCTGAGTAGTTTGGCTTCATTTCGCTCTCTTGTTTCTTCTCTCGCCTTTTTCTTCATCAATCTCATTTAATTAGTCGTTTCAACCTGAGGAAAATTCAACCCACCTGGTCCCCTTTTCCATGATGGTAATAATCTAGTCTAAACAGTAGTTGAAAAACTGAGGTTTCTTACTTTGGGTTTATATCAAGTATAATAAAAGAATATGATTTCTGTGTTTGTACTTGAGCAAAATCCTACGTGAGTTCAAGTTCTGGCCCTGTGATAGATGATTATTAGAATTTATTCTGTTTGTATCCTGAATGGTCCTATTCTTAGTGAGAAGAAGAAAATAATTACCTTGACTGATAGCACAAAAATGCAGTTTAGAGTTCAAACTAAAATGTTTTGCACCATTTGTTACCATTCAAAGCTGCTTGCAGCACAAGGGAATTGTCATGTTGTTGTGATGCATGTATACATTCACTGTATGCACATACTATCTGGAGGAAACACTGCATGCTTGAATGGGACTCCAACCCCACATCCTCCTCCCCCTGCCCAGGTGCTATGTGCCAGGCACTTCATTAGCCCAGCTCTGCAGATGGACACTGATGGAAACAGGCTTTTTGAGCTTCATTCTTTGTGACTTGTTGTTCATTAAAATCAAATTATGTGTCAGGAAGCATAACTTGTACGTGCCGTAGTGCAGTTATTGCTCAACAAGCTCTTTGTCTTGCACCGCCACGTGTCTGTGTTTGTCTTACACAGTCTGCCAGGCCAATTCTGCTCATCATGCTCATCTGTACCTGACGGCTACATTCGTGACAAAGTTTTGCAAAGATTTTTACTCCCTGCAGAACAGCAGTTTCATCAACTGCTGCTCAGGCTCAGCACCTTTCCTTTGAGTTACAAATTTATGGCAGTATAGAAGTCTAGTACTTCTACTTCAGTATGGGGCATAAAAAATTAATCTTCAGTTGCAGGTCTAATATGACTATTGATAATTAAGTTATTAGATTAGTTCTGGATCTTATCACTCACTGTAGATAGTCTAGACTGAATCCCAACTTACATCAATAATGGGCAGCAATAGGTTACGTTCTACACCACAGTATTGTCCTGTAAGCACCACAAATGTCACCAAATTTAGAATAATGAGGTAACTGAAAACGAGCTTGGTAAATTAATTTTTTAGCATGATGAGGAAGGAAAAACCAGCCTCCTCCTGTGGAGGATGTAGGGATGTGACTGCTGCAGGAGTCACTACTTTCTGATTGAAGAGTCCCATTTAGTCTCCCCTTGAGATCTGTAGTACATCACTCACCGTAGACTAAAATCCTGTTTGTGTCCCACTCAGTCTTCCTGGTCCCCTATCCATCTTTTTTGTCTCTTTGTGCCTGTCTTTCTTTTCCTCATTCGGCAGGCACACAGACTGATTTATAAAGCCAAACCAAAAATTATAGACAACCAGCCTTTAGAATAGCAGAACCAATGACCATGTAAGTGTGCAAGAAATCAGGCACAGGAAGGTGGCCAAGGAAATAGACAGGAGGCATGACAAAAATATGTGTACATCCACACAATTACACTGATACACTGTCTTTTTCTTTACTGTCTGTGCTGACGGACACACTGTAGTTAATAGTTCAGCTCATTCATAGTAAAGGGGTCATTGATCCTTTGCAGGTGTGCGTGTGTGCGTGTGGGGTGGGGGGAGGGGGGGGGATGCAATAAGCTGGCACACAGCCAATAGACAAGTTGTAAAATTGTCTTGGCCTGAACTCCTTGTGCAGTCATTCAAATTCATGTAAACACACACACAGTTTTTCCAATCAATCACTTAGTTTCAGGTGTTTTAACATCTGTTGGCAGCGTGGCTGCAGCCACAGTAAAAACAGTGCATAAATGTAATTGCCTTTGATTCTGTGCAGCCACACCTCTGCCATTATTGAATTAGCTAACACCAGCTAGTTTGAATCAATATCAATGTTATCACAGGGCCCCAGGTGAACAAGATATAAAGAGAAAATCAGGTGTGACAACATCTCCTCAATCATCAATAGAGTTGCCTCCTCTTCATTTCTTACCATTGACTACATATTGAATGCTGATGAGGGAGAGAATTGATCTCCTCTCTCTGCTCCGCTCATTCTCACGGTGAGGTGACTTTACATGGGCGGTGAGCAAAAGGTAATCAGAGGAAATGGGTGAGAGATGGAGGCTGGGAAACAAAGAGGGGGAGAGGTGCAAGGGAATTAAATGATCCAAAGGGGAGTGGAGTTGTGGAGGAGAGATGTCTCTAATTGGAGGCATCTGGGGGCTTTGAAGTAATCAAGGAGAAGGAAAACTGACTCGAGCTCTGATAAAACTATTAGCAGTTTCCGAAACCAGTCTGGGATCATCACAGCATTACGGTGTGCAAGGGAGGCAGATGCTGGAAAAGTGAACCAGCTCAATATGTTTAGTAATGTTCACATGCGGCTGAGAGTAGTGACAAAGTAGCACAATTTCAGACTGTGTTACATCAGCGGGGTTTTCCAACAAGGCCAGGTGAGTTATCTGTATTCATGACTGCAATGCACACAGTGCTCCTTATGAGACCTGAAATATAAAATAATATAAACAATAATATTGCAGAAATCCTCAGATTTCTATAATGAAACTAAACGTCTCCTGTGTAAACGAAGAGAACAATAAAACTGAGTACATGAAAGTGTACATCTGGCCCCAAGCTGTGGATTTGTGTTGACAAAGTGTACCCTAAATAATGAATGCTGTTATGCTACAGCAAGGGGCTATTGGAATCAGTTAAATTACATATTGAGTCCTATAGTCATGAGTACAGTATGGATTTTTCACACGATGAGGGCGAGGCCATGTATTTTCTCATTGAAGTGTTTCATTCAATATTAATAAACCCATTTCCACTGCCTATGTCCCACACCTTATGTTACAGTGATCATTTTAATGAGTCATGGAATTAAATGAATAACGTTCAGTCTTTGGCAAACAGAGGAATATAAATATCTAATAATAATAATCTAGTATGTAGCTTTTATACATCTGATCCTTTTATTTTGAAGACCAAGATTATGAAAGGTTTATTTTGATGAGGTTTATATTCTCTCTATTTTTTCTTGATGTATGCAACAGTTGTGGTATAGGCAGTGTTTTCAGGTTGTCTATCCACAAACTTTTTGTACATGTGTCCACATCACATCTCAGGATCATCCTAAGAGAATCGAAGTCGAGGACGAACAGATTAGAATTTTGTGGCAAATGGTCAAAGGTCACTAAACAGAACAAGTTAAAACAGTTGTAGAACAACATTTTAAAATGGTAATTTGTTAAATATATTCAAAAGATCAAGCTCGCAGTGACATCATGATGTTCTGCAAAGGCATTTCTTGTCACAATTCAATGTTGTAATTCAGGAACAAAAGGGCAAATTGTGACCATATTTCCTACAACTGGCTGATTAGTAGAGGCAAGCAACAGCGAGGAGGTAATTACAGTCCAGAGTGAAAACAGATGAGGCTACTCAGTCTTGTTTCTCTCCTCTCACAATGATAGAGGCTGTTTGATTGAAGTAGATTTGGTGTTATTTCTAAAGTATTCATATGGTGATGAAGGTCTGTGTGGCCCCAACCATTCTGGCAAGTGGCACTACTGGTGATAACTCCTCCTTGCACACAGTGGGCACATATACTTTGCACACATTGACAAGTGAGCGGCAAAACAATCTGTGAAATTCATGGTCGTGTGTGATGAATGATGCAGAGCATTTCAAAATCAATCAGGATTTTAAACTTGTTCTGGTGTGCCACCAGCTTTACTGAGCGTCCATTTCAACTGGATGACATTTTTATTTTCTTTGCCTTCCTTGCACCTTGATATTCATATCATGTCCTCAGAAAAGCCCTAACAGGGAATCATCGGGTCTTGTCAGCCAGCAGGAAAGTTAGACCATCAAAGATAATTGCATGCTAATGTTCAATAAGCCTTGTAAGTCGCTGCAGATAAGTGTGGCTGCCAAACAGCCTTGCCAGGGGAAGGCACATCTAATCCCTTGGCTGTGGCCGGGGAAAATTAATACTAAGCTCCTCTGGCCAGCCACTTCCAGTGTGGTGGAAGAAACAATTACACAACGGGCCACCAGAGCACAATTAATGAATAACTAAGGAGCTTCCCACATGTACATGTTCTAACAAAGATGCATCTACCCACTAGCAGTACAAACAACTCAAAATTGTACGGAAGGAGTCAAAGTGGGCTGTTTGTTCAAGCTCACTGGACGATGAAGTTTATGCAAAGAGACTTCGTTGTTTCAGGACTCCAAAGATTCATCATGTTCACCCCTCCATGCTGCCGTATCCTCTGATTACATGGTCGCCTGTATCTATATAATAGCTAATTAAAATATGCCACGAAATAGACCAGGCATAAAATGTTCAAAACTAGCTAAATGGGCTCCCTCGCTGTTTTAGAGAGATTCTTCAATCATGAAAATGCAAAGCATAAACATAATTTATTCACAGGATTTTGGCCATTTACTTAAATATCATAATACTGTTAATTGGCAGGTTTCCATTAGGATAAGTTGGTGCACATGCTGCCACAGTCTGCTCACAGGAAGATGGGAAAATAGGTGGGCTTTGAGGAAGCAGTTGTGATCCGATCTGTCTTTCCAAACAGGTTTGTCACAGAGTGCATGTCGTGATATCAACAGGATATTATAAAGCAAGAAGTAATAATGGCAGGAAATTGAACAAGTACAGAGAAAGACAAACTGGCTTAGTCATTCTTGATGTCAAAGCAGGAAATAAAATGGCATGTCTGCACAGTAGGTATTTTAGACATTATTTTCTGTAACAACTGCGTCTTGAGTGAGGTTTTTAGAAAATTTAGAAAAACAGTTAAAGGGATAGTTCAATGTTTTGGCATAGGAGTATGTTAATTACCTTTATCTGTCAGTGCATGTTGTTTTGAGAGAGAGGTGTATATTTTCCAGTCCATTTTCTTTAGCTTGAACTACACTTGTCCGGCACCGAGCTGATTGCTTGCCAAAACAAGGGTGACCTACAGCTCAATACTGAGTCTGAACAGTACGTGTTGACACAGAGAGCTCTGAGGCCGCTGTTGCTCTGCTGACATGCTGCTCACGCTACGCACTGTGTGTTGTTTTGACATTTCAAAATCTGGATACTGCTCGTTTTAACATTATCACAACATCAGAAGGAAAAAAAAAACCTTAAAATAAAAGCAAAGATTAGAGGAAATTATGTGAATTATCTAATACTTAATAGGGAATCTTAGTGTAATCTAGATTAGGATGTGACAGTTCAGGTCAAGTGAACATGTAAATTACTGAGGGCAGTGTGACTTTCTAACTTTCTGCTGCAGTGTTCTCCATCTGGCTGCTCCCTCTGTCCTCTAGTTGTATTACAGTGTGTAACCAACACATGCAATACATGTACTATATGTAAACAACACTATACGGCACTCTCCATTTTGCCTGACCACTGCAGCTCTCTGCTGGCTGGTAATTTATTGCTGAGTCTGATATTGTATTACAAGATGTATTTGCTCTCTCCTCTAATAAGAACATAGATTACAAGCAACACTGAATTCACTATCTGCATCCCAGCTGATTGCTTGGCCTGCCAGCACGTTAGCTTATATCTTTTTAAGCGTCAGCGCCTGGCTATTTACATTCATCCGCTAAGCCTTAAAACAAATTATAATCGATCTGGGGCGTGATGAAAAAGGTGGTCCTGCTGCAAATTAAAAGGAATACAAGGTGACAAGGACAGCAGAATCACAAGCAGCTCCTCTCGGGACGTGCAGTGCAATAAAGAAGCACAGTAACTTGGATGACTAACCGTCTGGGACACGTACCAGAAACTTTTCAGTGTAAATCTTAACGCATCCCTCTTCTCTGAGCTGTGGAAGCCTCTTTTGAAAAATGTAAAAAACTAGATTTTATTCAGTCCCAATTTTATTATAAATGTATAATTAGTTAATCTAACATGGTTGTATTAATTAAGCACTATAAACAATAAATAAATAAAATGAATGAATTAATCAACCTTCATTTAAGGTGTTAGAACCACAGATCCTCAATTTAACTACATAACAGTCATTTTTCTTCTCCTGCTGGCAGCCAGGATCAACATGAAAATATAATCGTCCACAGAAATATTAAGAATCATCATTTTTTTGTTATCAAAGCATAACAGAAACCACATTTTTAATTACTTGAAATGACAGGAACTCAATTATGAAGGTAATTTAGTTAGCTAATGTGTGTAATTGCCATGGATTTTCTTGCATGTAGGAGTGCAACTGCTTATTAATATTTTTATTGGGGTCTTCTCCCTCAGAGCATTTCCACTTACTATAATTTTACTATGGAGGATCATTTGCAAAGGGGTCACTTTACTTGACCCTCTTGCTGTTTAGTCTCACAAAGTGCAGTCCAGGCCCTGAAAAACTGTCCCCTGGAGCCAACACTCATCCTTTACTCTCTCTGCCTCAGATCACTCTTTATATCAGCAATCCCACTTTGTCATCCCTGTTCCAAGAAGAAGACTTCCATCAGAGTTAAACCATTACAGTCCTGTAGCTCTTATTTCTGTTAAAATGAAATGCTGTCAGAAAAGAGGTTCAAAATATCATCCCTCCATACATTTCATGGATCTCTTCCAATTCCCACATACTGTAGGTAAGAAAGAGGCCCAGACAGTGCAGTGCCCTGTCTCCTGTACTGTCTGCTACAGCACATGGTCAACCCTGGAAACTATGCCAGACTTCTTTTTTATTGATCTTAGCTGCACCTTTAACACAACCCAGCACCACAGGGTAATGAAGAAACTGCAGCACCTACAAGTTTCATCACCACTAATCCATGACTTCCTCTCCAACAGACCAGTCATTTTTCTTCTCCTGTAACTCACTGTCATCAACAAAACTATAGTGCAGGTGCCCTACAGAAATATTAAGAATCATCAGTCCATTTCTCTACACCCTTTAAACAAATGACCGTCAAAGATCATCCACTATTACAAGCATTGCCATGGATTTTCTTGCATGTAGGAGTGCACTTATTAATATTTTTACAGTCTACAGCATTTACATTATATCAATAGTGGCTTGCATTTCAAATCACATAGTGCAACAATAACTTTCTCTTTTACCTTAACGTCTCAAAAATTTGCAGACTGGCTTTTGATCATATGCTTACAGTCACCAATAAGAATAAACTCTACTCACTTGTATTCTCACCTCCATCTTGTCCATGTGTGTAACCCTTATCTGTGAACCACAATGCATCACACATGACCAGACCACCTACTCTAATGGCCCTTAACCTCCAAAATAACCATCAGCAGAGAGGCCTGGTTTAGCAAGAGCTTTGTTCCTACAGCAATACAAGCTTTAAATAACTAAGCCCCTCACAAAAAATACATACAGCCTGAGGTTCATCAACTGTCAATCTATCGTGAGCTTAGAATTATAGGGTTCTATCTCCGTTTTGGGTAGTTTAAACAAATGAGCATCAAAGTTCCACTATTACAAGCTTGTGTTTTGGTTGACAGAACCTTTACATTTTATGAATAACTAGTTTTCAAAAAATGTTGAAAATTTAAAAATAACACCACACAGGCACTAAAAAAGGCCACTAATGGATGATATTATGCTTACAAAAACTCAATTTTGAAAAAGAATAGAACCTTATAATTCTAATCTTGTCCATGTCTTTGTCTCTGTTGTGTGAATCAATGTAAGCATCCACTCTAATGGCCCTTAACCATAAGGCCTGTTAGCAAGAGCTTTGTTCCACCAGTATGTTCCTACAGCAATATAAATTCTTCAAGTTCTGATGTATTTCCTCCCTCTGTGAGGACAAAACATCCAACACTCTGTTCATTTTATAAAATATAACAGTGAACAAAACAACCGTCAATACAAAATATACTGTAACAGTGAAAGCATACACAGAGAAACCCCAAAGCATACTTTTCAAAATTCTGTGGTGAGGGTTATCAGGGCTTTAGCAACTTGGATTTCTGTGTTCTCGCAGGATTTACCTGCAAATGCTGCCTCTTAGTAGCTGGATTTGCTGAAACACATCAAACAATTCAAAGCAGTAAAAAACCTTAACTCAGAAATCAGAGGTAGTTTGGTCAAAGCAGATGTTTCAAATCTAATTTAATTTAAAAAAGAGAAGAAAAGAATCCCATTGAAACGCCCATTGTAAATCTCATTATAGACTGTTTTGACAACAAAGATACCTGGGGGAGGACCAATAAGGAACAGTAATACACTGAGACAAAGTAATGCCTCCAGCAGTGTTTTCTTGTCATGATGATGTCTCACACATAAACATTCAGCCTGACTGCTTGTCAGAGTGTTCCAGCAGTTTAATGGAATAAATTATCTAACTTGACTGACAGCTTCACACGTGTGTGTTGTATGTTACGTGCTGTCTCCTGAATGACAAATCATGTCAGTGTCTGACAGGCTGAGAAAAGAGACTAACCCAGAGATGCTTGCTTTTGGAGCAACATATACAATCTAGATGCAAAGTTATTGTACTTGATGAGGAGGAGAATGATGTCCTAATGGCAGGAAGGCTTCCAGTGAAATTTCCTTGACAGCTACCAAGTGTGAAAGAAAACTTTCAAATTAAAAGAGCCTGATGCAGAAAGTTCAGATCAGTCCAATACAAGGTTAAGAGCTGAGTACTTTCTTGAGCTGTCAGGTGGAAAAAATAAAGTATTTATACTTGAGGAGATGCTATGTCTTCTCCTGCAAGACGATGTGACATCTCTTCTGAAGGCATGTCTCTTTTGGTGCTGCATGACATCACTTCCTCCCGGTGATATGTGACTGTTTTAATGCACTTCTGTGAGCAGCAGACAGGTGACACCCAACTTTCTCTTCCCTGGTCAGTGACCACTTTGATGTGCCGCCTTCAGCATGCTCCGTTTTCTTTTCCCACTTGTGGATGTAAAGCACTCGGTCATGCCGTGGCTTGCATACAGTATGTTGAGAGGTTGTATGGTTTAACCTATATGTACTTTTTCATGATAAACAATTCCAACTACCGATACCCTCTATGCTGTCCTGCTGCCCTGGGATGAACTTTTGTCCCAGAAGCAAACCTCACAAGCTGAGGAAATACATCTCTGTCCTCAAACATCTTTTGTTTCATTAATTACAAGTTGAATGATTAAATGCCACATACTGTATCATCTTATTATTTCTATTACTCTTATTACTTAGTCTATAGTCTTTTTTTTAAATCTTTTGCGAGGATATCGACTAGACCTTTATCGCAACCCACTGCACATAGCTCACACACAAGAGGCATGTGTACAGTAAACAAAGAAATACACACATGCATCCATTCCTACCTTCCACCTGTGGAAAGCACCAGGTCCACAAGCCTGCTGAGAAATCATTTCCCGGGCAAGCGAGCGAGGCAATTCTGTCGCAGCAAGGAGGAAAAAAGGCTTTTTTTAATGGGGAAAAATGGGAGGCAGGGGAAGAGTTAGCAGTAGCAGCCAGGATAATTGATGGCAACTGTTTGGGTACAAGATTAAGATTCATGGGTACGACCACACATGGGGGCTGGAAAGCGGTATGCGCTGGAGGCATGAAGGATATGAGGCAACACTTTGACTAGCCTGCGGTATTGCGCTGGAGGCATGAAGGATATGAGGCAACACTTTGACTAGCCTGCTGGCTTAATTGATAGAGTATTCTTTGTCCCAGATGCATTCTCACCAACATGCTAATCTTTTACATGTAAATAAGTAAATCTCTTTTTGATTAAAATAATAAACTCCCTATTGAATCGTCTAGACTCCCCAACTATCAGGGGATTTTATTCTCTCCTAGAATGAAGGCTAGAATCGGTTAGAACAGTAGAACAGAAGGTGTAGACACACCCAAAAGGTGGGCTTTCCTTCCTTCAGATTCTGTATAAGTCTTTTGGTTTCCCCATTATCTTTGTCTTTTCTTATCCATCATCCACTCTGGTATGAACTGACCTTCCTTGCTTGGAATAAATTCATGACGGCCGGCCAGGTCTCTATTTCATTATTCACCAACAGCAAACGGCTAAAAATTTCCACCACAACAGACAGAGAGAGAAAGCAGGGAAGGGGATGGAAAGGAGAAAAAGAAAGTGGTGAAAGCCCAGAGGCAAGAGAGGCAGGTTTGCATGTGGAAGGTCAGTGGATCTTATCCCCAGACTGGCTGGGAAACGGCTCATAGAGAAAGTATGTGAGTTACACTCTCCCACTCCTCAACAGCTGCCCTTGAGGAGCCTTTCAGCAGTGTGCTTAACATACAACTGCCCCGGTGGAGCTGTTCAGTGGCCAATAGCAGGTCCTGCTGTGAAAGTGACACGGTGTATGTTTTAGTGAAAGTACATGGAGCTGCTTTGACTATTCCTGGATGTGACAAATAGTCTAATGTTTTGAAAACAATGTAATGGATATCTATCAACCCCCTCATGTGGTTCATTTTTTGATGGTTTAAGGATACGGGTAGCTCACAAAGGAGTCAGCCATAAAATACCCAATATTTGACATCATGAGTCTTCTCAGTGGTAGCAATTTGCAGCTTCACCCTTGGTAAATGTCTGACCCATTGGACTGACTGTGGGGAACGGTGCTGTATAGTGAGAACAGTTGAAAGTGTTTGACTTAGTCAGGCACAAAATCAGGAATGAAAGAATCAAATTGAGGGGAGATGGAAAAATGGGGGTCGAAGCTGGCAGAAGATGAAAGGAGACAAAGGAAGAGACAGATGTTGAAGGTTATACATGTAATATTAGCATCAATGAGCCTGCTAGGTTTCAATTTCCATACACTTTCTGTAAAGAAATGAGTGCTGGCCTGCGTTTTACAGTGTTCCAGCCATCAGATTTGGTCACATGAGAGATTGTTTTTCTTTCTCCTCCTCTGCCCAATGTGAAGTTGCTTTATTAAATAACAGAATCAAATAGGAAGACAGCGCTCCTTTTTCACATTAAAAATAACCATCCCCATCGATAGAGGCAGAGTCTGTGAGAAATCGCTCTCATTCTTAGAATTAATAGCACCAGTGCAGTCGCATTTATGGGAGATTATCTGCATCATAGTCTTAATGATGACATTAATTACTTTAAGATGACAATGATATATAAATGTATAGGAAATACTTAATCTACCACAGCAGTGCGGTGAAAATGTTTCAGAGCATTATTTCCACTTGTTTACTGTTTAATTTTTTATAATTTGCAGTTACTAAATATGTTAGTAATCACCAGGTTTAGCAAATGATGATGAAAATGCTTGGGAGAATGGATGCATGCATACAATATCAGAAAGAAGGTGGTTATAATGAAAATAAGACTGCTTAATTTATTGCTCATAAAGGTCAATTTAATTTATAAATCATGGTCATGCTAGAAAAAATTATTTATGATTGGCTGCTATCATAGAAAAACCTTTGACTCACATGGAAGTTTTAAGGCAATTTTATTTCCTGTTCATTATTGGCCTTTTGTAGATGTGAGGCCCACAGAAGTCAAGTTTAGTTCTGCCAGTGTGAATCTAGATCATAATAAGCTAAATTATAGCAATGCTATTTGTGTGTGTGTTTGTGTGTGTACTTAACTGATCAACCCCTTAGGTCCACTCAAGTTCATCAGCATGTTGTTAGAAACGGAATAGCTCACGGCCACCGAAGAGATGCACCAAGTTTTCTCTCCCTTTCACACATCACTAACACTGTCACACACATTTGCACCAATTTAGACTATGGGGATTTGAGCTACCTCAGGGGTTTACTGTTTCTACTATTAGCATATAAAGAGCATAAATGTTACTGCACCTTGTGTTAGCAGGAAACTTCTGAGACTACAAAAGTAAAGGCAAAGCCTCATGAGAAAACTTAAAAATGCTCTGTGATTGGAGAAGTTGTGCCAGAAGCTCAATGAAAGTCAGGTGGTTGTGCCATGAAATATGCTAATCACATGTTAAGCCTCAAATGCACATGTGCACACAAACACACATTTCAACCCTAATTCTGTTGTGTCTGTGTGGGGACCTACTACTTTCTGAGGAAAAGTACCTGGAACTAAAAATAATCCCTCCCCTCATCTTTTGAGCAGGGTTTTTGGACTCGCGGCAAGGCAATTTAACACACTGTGCCAAATTGAAATTTCAAAACTGAAAGTAAGCAGGCCTACTGTACAGACTAGAAGGACATAATTAAGGGAAATGAACTCCAATAAATAAAAAAAATCATCCAATGGATAATGTACTGTAAAAACCTGCTCTAACATTTATCTCACTTTGTTCACACTGTGAACAACACCACCAAAGTCAGCTGTGAAGCTCTTGTTGTATTTGGCCGAGCTGTAAGAGCTCTTAGCTGTGGAAGCCTAATTGTGAGAACAAGCTGGCATCTCAAACTTAATCAGGGACCCTTCCCGGTGCGATATTTAATCAACATACCCTACTGTTACAGGGAAAGTCAAGAGCAGAGAATACAGGTGCCTGAGAAGAGGTTCAATATCTCTCTGCTCAACAAGCTGAACCTGTCATACACCTGCTTTTGTTAGGCCTGATCTGGCCCATCATAGATGAGGTTAAACACACTCTATTTCCATCCACCTCATACACATTAAAGCCAAAGCACTGTCCACAGCAGCTGTGGATGGTCCTTCACTGGCGGCATCAGGCTCTGCCGGGGCTGACAATGAAATCTCTACACACCTCCTTTTATAGGAAATACTGTACACAGGCTCTGGACAAAATGACAAGGAGGTTTTCAATGCTTTAAATTTAAAATGGCCTGTCAGTTTTATCTAGCTGGTGGTCACACACTAATGCTTAGGGACATTATCAAGTTAAATTTTGAGTAGAACTTATTTCAAATACTCAATTTTCCCTTTTCATCAACAATGGAGAATGTTTACCCTAAAATACAGTACAACTGACTCACAATTTCATCAAGGCTCCCTCAACCTTAAACTTGGCAGAGCTACAGTATCTGTGTCCTTTGAAGTAAACCCCCAAAAAACAACATTGTATCATGTTGCATCATATCAACACGCACAGTAACTGGTGATCTATTTATCAAAGGAAACTCAGTTATCAGTCATTATCCTAGATTTATTGTCATTTCTTATTTTCTTAAATCAGCCAAGCCCCACAGTTCTCTTTAGACTCATATCAATATAACACACAAACAACCATACAAAACTCTATTTTCTCTGGTGGTAACTAACAACTGAAATGGCAACACTTAGACTACTCCTAATGATAAAAACCAGGAAAGTGGCCTTTCTTCAACCCCACAATCATTATTACGGTTATCAAACAAATCATTATTTACATTGAAAAAACTAATCCAACAAGTCTTGCAACATCATTTTTATTTTAACAGCAAAATAACATTTAAATTTGGCAACAGGGTACCTTATTAATCTGAAACCAATTTAGTTCAGGTATAAACAAACAGAGTTTGAATGTTACTACAATCAAGCCCACACACACACACACACACTTGCACTTCTGCTGGTCAGTATAGGGTTTAAAATGCTTCTCACTAACTCCATTGTCAGCAGTGCATTCAGTCAAAAAGAAGCAGCCAGAGGATTTGGGGTAATGAGGTGTGTGCCAGTGTCAGCCAATCACTCCCCTGTGACTTGGATGGACTTTTCTGGAGACAAGTTTTAAACCCAACATACAGACATGGAAAGAAATAGTAAATGGATAGAGTGCATACTTCACATGTCTTGGACACTGCATTCAGTAGTTTCTTGGACAATAAGTTAAAAGAAAGACATACTGTATGTAAAAGGACTTGCTTATCAGATATACTTGCTCACATGGCTACTTTCACCTAAAGCCACAATAACCATCACACACCAGGTTAACTGTCTGCACTGAACATTACATTGGTACAGCCACACACATGTGACTTGTGTTTACATATTTCTGTATATATACTGTATAATACACGGCTTTATTGAATGCTGCACTCTGATTGGTCGATCACTGCTCTGTTATTTCTGTATAACAGACCGTTGCTAGGGACGCCGCTCTGATCAGAGGAGCACAGATTAGAAGAACTATGCAGTGTATTATCTGCGGTAGCCTGATTACTGTTTTCATTCCTCCCATTAAAACTTCCTTCCTTCTTCTGTTGTTGATTTCACAAACACCAGGTTTTCTCTTAGTATCACAGCATTGTAACACCAAACATGTAAGATAACCAGTGAGTGAATTAGTTTCAGCAACTGCCTGGATTTTTCATAAAGCACTCATATATAAATAGATGTGCATGTGTGAAGCGCTGTGTAGGTTTTTTGTTTCTTTTTTCCATTTTCCCAATGAATATTTATGCACATGCTAAAACTTTAATGGGTTAGTAATACTACCACATTTGTAAATGAATTAGCACACAAACATGAAATAGGTCACCCCTGGTTCCCCACAGAACTGCCTTTATTTGTTTCATATGAGGTAATATGCAAATCTTAGCCGCATGATGCTATAGTGACTCTTGCATTGTTTACTGTGGCTGATGTTATTACCACTACTGGAAACATGCACTCAGCAGGAATGTTCAGTATTTGCTGGTCAAATGCATCTATTTGCAGCCAGAGCAATGAGCTGCCACTTGCACAGTTACAGCTATGATTTTTTGATGGGAATGTTTGAAGCATGTTTTATTTGATGTAAACGTTGGCACCTTATTATAGCAGCGCTCCACTGACAGATTCCCAGTTCCCAATAACCAATCACTAACCGGTTTTAAGCTTTTTGTTGAAGGTAGCGTGGCCAAACGTCCTCTTTTCCCTGGACCTGTCCACTTTTCACGTCCTATCCAGAGCGTCCGTAGGGAGGGGGGCATTTTCAGCACAATGCAACACAAAAAGCCTGAGTTTTATTTTTCTTTGGACAGCAAGGAGGTGCTATCCAAGCTGCTTTGTCTGGCCCTTACATATGGGTGACAACACGTAACTTCACCTCATTAAACGGTCCAACAGGATTAGATTAAATGTACTTGTCCTCTCCAGGACAAATAAATGAAGTACAGCATATTTTCTAAAGGTTAAACTGTGTCCTCGTCTTGTGCATTGTTGACATCCCTTTAAGTGTTTCAGGTACAGTAAACCCTCTTTTGCTGTCTGCAGCTCGGTGCTGTGCAGATAGTGTTCAGCAAGGTTATCAAAGTTCCCTGCTTCAGGAATAGGGGTTAATGAGAGTGATGGGACTGAGCAAGACAGTAAATGCATAGATCATACTCACGCACCGCTTATTAGTGAAACTTGTGATATAGCAAATACATGCAATGCAATCAGCTTCTGTAAGCACACTGGCAGCCGCAGGCTATTCTCTGTGGAAAACTCCCACAAGGTGGTGCAGCTTTCTGCATCAGCAAGGGCATGAATGCTAATTTATGACAGACCATATGGAGA
The DNA here is from genome assembly GCA_030347415.2 of Decapterus maruadsi. NCBI lineage: Eukaryota > Metazoa > Chordata > Actinopteri > Carangiformes > Carangidae > Decapterus > Decapterus maruadsi. The sequence continues at coordinate 11,745,297 of CM064902.1, read as the reverse complement.
CAGCAACAGCACTGTTGGTAGGTGACCAGAGCTCGGAGGGCAGTAAGAGGTTAGTGTTACTGGACCGTGCCGTCATCACGAACACTCATCTAGTTATTGTTTCTGATGCTTATTAAGCTGTCGGCAGATGGACGATAATCTGGGCCATGATTACCATCAGAAGCAGTGGCTTGTAACTCATACTTAGCTACCAAAGCTCATCTGGGGGACATTGTGGAACAAAGGACAGCCCTGACTTCATATGTGGCACCTTTTGTTCAGTGTTTCTGATTTAGTATTTTTGTCCTGTGCAAGGCAGTATTTCAGTTTAACATCTACAAGGTCCCCCTGTTTATTCAAGGCACGTTAGCCAAGCTCAGCTCCTGACAGTGTTTACTTATGGAAGTGACATTTGCAACTTTATTTAATTCAGTCAGTTACTGGCTATTGGGATGACCTTTTGTTGGCTTCCTTGGCAGGAGCCTATAAACCTCAGAGACTTGCCAGTTTTATAGGCATTCAATAATCGCACAAGGCACTATTGATGAAGTTGTTTTGTGCACTATGTATGAAATAAATTGGGAAAGGAGCATTTTGGTGCAGTGTCTGTGCACTGCTGATGAGGATAATTATGAAAACTGATAAAAAAATGCCTGCCTGCTTTTAAACATATTTTTGTTTTTATGTAAAGTTGGCATTCCTGCTATTGACGCATTTGGTGACTGGGTCATAGACAGTGATGGATGCATTGTGTCTGGTGGCTGTCTGTTTGAGACACTTGAAAACCATTGAAACCCGTCTTCCAACACATCTATTGCTCTGAAAGTTTCTGAATGTTTTGATATCTGATTGATGGATGGAGAATATTCACACAGAAAAAACTGAGAAAACTGCCCCTAAATTATCTGCCTCATAAACATACATGTTTTCCTCATTCATACAGTACAACAAATGAAAGGAAAACCAAGTCTTATGATAAATTAACAATATGTCAAAGCAAACAAACGGCATCTGTAAATTCCTTTCTAGACCATATAAATCGAGCTATATTTCTACTCATCCACTCATAATTGTCTCATTAATTACATACAATGTATTGGAAAACCCTGAATTCTTCTGATTCATTGCCTTAATCCATCATTTCTAAGATGAAATTGTGTGCAATCAAATTAAGTCAGTTTACTCACACAGCCATACACGCACGTAGGCTACTGTATGTATACACACACACACAGTATGCACACACTATATATGTAATTGTACTCTCATTGGCTCTTATTCTGTTCCTTCTGTGCTGAGTGTGCCAAAGGGTAAAATCCATCAAGTACATAAGACACATTATCTTTTATGTAACTGCACAAGTTTTTAACATTAAGATTCATCTGTTCTTGCAGGCTATTCCTGCATCCGAGGCACTATGTTAAACAGTCAACAATTCAGTGTATTATGTATTATAGCATGTCCTCCTGGGTAGGCAGGTCCCACCAATAGAAAGAGCACAGACTATACAACCTTTACAGTGATATACAGGCCCAGATGTAACATATTGAACATGGAGACAAATGGATTCAATCATGCAGAAAGAGGGAGAAAATACATCCTGAGGTCTATTATTTACACTCAGCCCACATTCATGCACACACATGCAGACAGTAGGATCACCAGGCTTTGCAGTAAACCTTCAACAGTTCACACTTCCTCTATAGGCACTCCCCACAGCACAGATGGTTTTGTCGTGGTTCACTTGGCACTCAGCACCATCTCAGACTCATGCAGAGCTATAGGATTTCATAGTGTTTCATTAAAACTCACACATGGGCAAAAAAACAACAACAACATATAGACTTCACAGACGGCAGGTTATAACAGTCAGAAGGCTTATGAAGGTATGCTTGGGGAAGCAAATGGGTATAAAAAAGTGAATTTCACTAGACATCACATGCCACAATGGCCCTTTCCTCTGATCTTAGCGCCCTGCCTCAAGGGTGCAATAACAGTTTATTACACCTATCCTCACTTTATGACCCCCCTCTACCCTCCATCCCGCTCCCCTCAAGCCCACGCTAACTGTTATTGAAAACACCCAGGTCTGCCATATATCATTCCTAAGCAGCACGTTATGGTATGCAACCTAGCTAATCACCACTAGCTCGTACGAATATTGTCCAGGTCACATTGGAATAGTTCCACTTATCTCTTGTCTTCTTCAGTGTGGTAGTGTTTGAACACAATCACATTTGTCTTTACAGCCTGTGTTGCCTTGAGGCCGAATCATCTTTTCCTCATATGTATCTGTCGTGTAATGATGGGAAGTAAATAGGAAATGGAATTGACAGATTTTGCCACTGAATGCCTGTGTGGAGAAAAGAGGGTAAATTAGTTTGGCCTAGTTTATTACTAGCTGAGAGGATAGAGCAAAATCACTCAGGTTGAGTTTGAGGGAGGTATAAGGCGTACGAAGGAAGGGACCGGATAGGCCTGTGTGTGTAAGGGCTCTTGAATTAAAATGCAGCACATCAGTGAAGATCTTTCAGGGTGGAGGTGTTCAGAGAGAGAGGTAACAGCTCATGGGTGACAATGTGACAAGACTCAGGGAAGGAACTGTCACCCCTCCGTCACACCAATGGCTCCTCTGTCATCGAGCATGTAGAGGGTGCAAGTGGGAAAAACCACATTGCTATAGCAATACAAATGCAATGAAATATATATATATAATTCTTCTGAGGAACAAATGCTATGTCTTAATCTTTAGGTTGGCCTCTAGGTTTGAAAACCATACACCAATAAGGCCCCCAGCGTTGTGAATGTGTCTGTCTCATTCACTCAGTCAGGGACGTTTGAGGTCAATAAAGGCTTCCAGAAAATTAGCAAGTGTTGGACGTGTTCTGTAGCCTACATACACTGTTCCACGGTTTACTAAGCTCAGGTCAAGGACACACAGTTTTATGATTATGATTCCATCTTTAAAGGTGTAAAGGGGAACTGTGTATTGAAATCAGCCAGTCAGAAAATTATTAAACACAATTGAAAGCATCACCGTTATGGGTGAAAAAGGTAGAGCAAGTAACCATGAAACTGATATGAAAAAACAAGAAAAGAGAAAAAGAAAGAAAACAATGAAATCAATAAAGCAAGATTGGAAAACAAGAAATTGGCCCCAAGAGCTTAAAAACATGAGAAAATAAGATGAATCTTAAAAAGAAAAAGAGGCCATTATAGACATGACAGAGAGGTTGAAAGCGGGCAAAATACTTTAAGTGTTGAGAATGGAGCCTAAGGAAAGTCAAACACTAAACAAATGCACTTAAGCGAAGGCTGTATTAAAGGTGGAAGGAAGGGGAGCATGACTGTCAACAGGGCATTGTCCTTTCAAAAAGCCGCAAATCAAGCAGTTCAAATTAACAGCGGTTGAATACAGATGCATACAGCAGAGAGAGAGAGTGCAGTGCAAACTGGATATATTGTAAGAGGTGAGCCATGCTCTGACTGCAAGTGTGTGATCAGCTGGAGTGTATGCATGGGAATGAAATAAAATGTGCACTGTAAAGTATAACTGTAGACATATCCCTGAACAACACACACTCAAAATCCCTCCATAAAGAAAAGGAAAAAACATGACAAGCCCCAGGTAATTGTGATTTAGCCCCTAATCTTTGCAATCGCTACAAATGTCCGTGGGTCATGCTTGACCAGTCAGCACCAGCTTGGGCAGATGGTTTGTGTCGTCACGTGGGTGGGGTGTGGTGGGGGTGAAGAGCGATACGGAAGGGGGGGGGGGCAGCAAGGTGTGCGATGGGTGGAAAATGGTTCTATTTAATTAGTTGTCAAGCGAACAGCCCAGCTTGCTGCTAAAGAGCTCTCGTCTGTCCCGAGTGCCCCGAGGGGTGATGTAAGGTGGGGTTGGGGGCGCAGTGAGGTTCAGAGTGTTCCTAGTGTTACATGACCAGGCTTCACTAAGCAGGTGCTGCAGCTCACTGTCTATGGGCTATTTTATCTGCAGCTACAGTGTTAGCACATTGCTGCAAATGAAAAAAAACAACCATGATTCTTTGAAGAATACATTCAGATTATGGGATAATCAATGTGCCCCCGTGGTGTTTATGATCACACGCTGTTTTCTGAGTCAAAAACTCTATTAACACTGTCGTATCCCTCTGCCCCTTTCCCTTCTTCTGTCTATTTCTACAGTATGTGCTGGTACAGAGAACAAGCTGAGTACTCTGTCTGACCTGGAGCAACAGTACCGCACCCTGAGGAAATACTACGAGAACTGTGAAGTCGTAATGGGCAACCTTGAGATCACCAGCATTGACCGCAGCCGCGACCTCACCTTCCTCCGTGTAAGGACTTAATATTTGACGTATTTGACTCAGCGTGCATGAATAAGTCACAATATATCTCCTTTACATGAATCAATTGATTAATCACTGACATTATGGACTGAAAATGCAATCTGTTCCTACCAGTTATTGTCCAAAATGTAGTGAAGTGTTTGAAATGTGAACTTCATTATTAAGGTTTTAACATTTGTCCTTGTTGCCCAGAGAATGCTCTGTGCTCAGAACTTTTTCAACCAATCAGCATTCAGATTAGTGTCGACGCGGCCAATGATAAGCAAGAAGTAGCCCTAATCCTTGGTAATCAGACCCATAGATATAAAAGATCATATATCTATGATCAGACCTCTCCTCTCAGAGTGTCTGACTGATTATATGCTCACACCATTGTGGTCTGAGGCACAGAATAATCAAAATCCAAATGAGTTAATCTGCCAAATCTACTTTTTTTCATTGTTAAAAATGAGTCACTAACCGATATTTATGAACAGTTTTTAAAATCACCTTAACTTGACAGAACACGTTGGGAAAGTCATAGATTAAATAGGCTTGTTATCATTTTTAATCCCAGAAATGTGGAAGTAATATTATGAAATCCACAACATTGCAGAAAGAGAGGTTGTTAACAACCTGGGTGAGGGAGCTGAACCGGAGCTTGCTTCCTTTTTTTTATTTTTTATTTATATTTTGATGGACACATGCATACACACAAACACAGAGTAAAATGGTAGCAGCCCCAGGCCTTTCAGGTCCAGAGCCGTAATGAAAGGCTAGATGGAAGTTACTATTGAGAAATCTCCAAGAAAAAGACATTTTCTTTCTCTTTTTTGTTGGGTGAAATTAGCTGCTATTTTTGACCTTTGTTGGCCTACCGTTTCTCCAGAACACCACCCTTGACTATGTTGGTTGCTCTGTGCACTGCTAAAACCATCAAGCTCCAATTGATTCTGGTCTATCTTGAGGGCTGGGGAGCTCCCCTGGTGTTCCACTACACTGCTGACTACATTAATGGGCAGCTATTGCTGTGAGAGTTAACTGGGCTACAGAGGCTATAAGGCAAGCTGTGTTTTCATACTTTGCTCTTTTCAGCAATGATTGAAAGTTAATACGCCCAAATCATTTGTTTACATCAGGTGAAAGTAATGGGGCAACTTGTCTCCTCCTGTGTGTTCAGTTTGTGTGGGCCAAAAAAAAAATTAAGATTGATCAAAGCAGCTAAACAAAACAGTGTCATTAAGTGTTCAACATTGTGCAAAGCAATTCTGACAAACCCCCCTTGTGACGCCAAACAAAACCAAGATGATATTAAGAAAGAGGGAGCAATGGATGGTAAAGTGCTACCATTAGACTCCTGCAGAGGTAATAGGCCCCACTGACTTAGATGAAAATAGATGGTGGGTGTGGGGGGATGCCGCTCAAAAATAAAATGTGATTGTTGTTTAACTACACAGAACAAGTTTATATTTTCAAATAATGAATTAATATTCATACTCTCAGAATAGGTTTGCCATCTGTATGAACAATATTTAAATGGGGCTGCAATTTCTTCTTTACATGTTACACCACAGCTCATTTCCAAAACAGTTCCCTGTGGTGCTGGCTTGCCAGGTTCCTCCACCTTTCCATTGTTGGCAATTAACATGGGTTAATTGAAGATGCTAATTAAGAACACAGGGTGCCAAACAGCAAGGGAGCATGAGGGCAGGGCAGTGTGTGTATTTTTAGGGAATATTATTATTATTATGATAAAACACATTAATAACGCACTTCCCCAGGGAGGGTAAAACTTCACCTTGAGGTAGAGAAAGTGAGGTACGGTGAAGAAAAAACTATTGTGCAGCAGCGTACCATACCAGCTGTCTTTAGGAGGTGATTGAAACTGATGCCTGTGCATTGGCTCCCTCTTTTCAAGATAGCCGAGAGATTGATGGCTGCCTCCCAAAACCCCTCAAACAACTTTAGCAGTAAATAGAGTCCATCTTCCAAACTGCCTCCACGACAGATGAATCAAAGCTCGTGCCATGATTAATAACTGCATTTCAGCACTGAGGCTTTCTCTCTTCTCACATATTCACGCTCAGACCAACGGCACACCACAGAGCTTCAACCGCACGCAGTGTTTACGGCGTCAGTGTTTCAATCTAAATCCGTGCTCCCGCTCCTCTGAATCCTGCTCCTCCATTACGAAACAGAGCATAGATGCATTTGCATCTCAAGTGTGTGCACGTCAAGAAAATGAAATGACAAGTTGTACACTGCTCAAAGTATTCCAGTGTGACATTTTCGTTTATGTGAATGGGACACAGAGGAAAGCAAACACACACACACACTTTTGCGTCTCTCTTTTCCCTCATATCGCTTTCTCGCGTGCACTCATAAACAGTTCTGTGATTATGAAATATTAATTTTCCCCTCTTCTCCGCTCTTCCAAGTCTCAGAAGGAACTCACAGTCACAGTCAGAGCAGATTGTTTGTCTTGCCATTGCAACCATTAGTAAACATGTAATTCCTTCAATAGCACTAAGTCCCCACCTCTGTCCCTGTAGTTGTAATTAAATCATAGAGTCATTGTTTACAAACTGAGATATTGAATATTTCCAACAGGCCTCATGTTATTAGTGTAAGAAAAGTTAATAGAATGTAAGACAAGGTAGCAAAGACAACAGGGGAAAACCAACACTGTATATTTAGATTTTGTGTTGAGACGCACAAGATTCAAGAATATTCCCTTGTAGTAAAATGAATCTACATTTGGAGAAAATGCACTTATAGGAAATGAATTTGGTGGTCTGTTAATGTGGCCCTTAGTGGCACTTGTGTGAAGAGTTTCACTTGACCTTGCACTTGTTTTAAACACTCCCAGCTGTCACAGTGATGCGTACCAGATGGAAACCACTGTAACTGCAATAATAGGCAGGAATACCAGGAACTATACTGTAGGTGGACCAGAGGTTACACATCTGGTTACTTATGGTAACCGTACTGTCTTTACAGTGAGAAATGTATATTTTACAGTACATCATATCAGATCTTTTCAATCTGTCTGAATCAATATTTTCCCGTGCAACAGGGAAGCGCAGTTTAGATGGAGGGAATGGAGGCAGTAGATGTGTCCTCTGTATGCACTCTCAGTCCCAGTTGTCTTAACCCTGCTGTTAATAGACTCTGGGGGTGATCAACCTTTTTTACTGAAATGAATCACTTTCTCACATAAAACAGCCAATACAAGTGTTTTGAAATGAGTCTGTAAGGCCAAGGGAGAGCTAGAGTGCTGAATGTCTAACCTGAGCATTTTCTCTGTGCTGTAATGTTTGTATTAACCTCAGAGGTTAACATCAGATATGTTGTTATCCTGCTAAAACCCAGAACTAAGTTGCAAGCAGAGAGTGAAACCTATCACATATCTCATACATTATGCAACAACGTTTACATGAGGTACAGCTCAAGGGCTAAACAGAGAGGAACGCTTAGATTGGAAAAAGAAACATAGTTTGTTCTTTAATAAAGCAAGAAAAAAAAAGTTTTTTGTTTGTTTTTTTGTGTTTTGATGGCCACAATTTTGCTAGCCACTTTCAAGAGATCAGATGCCAAATTCTGACAGGATATAGCTTAAATTAATTTTACTCATTTAAATGTGAGGCACAGTTAATTTAGCTTAATTTTTTCCTAAAACTAACATCCATTAAGATTATCTGTAACAAAACTGCAGGGAATTAGCATTAACACTCAACGGGCCTAACTGTTGCATCATCTTAAGTTTATATCTCTCATGTTATAAAGCACAGGTTTGCATTGCCAGAGGAGGTGGAGCGACCATCTGTGTGGGTCTGTGGGCAACAACCCTCTGAAAACCCTGCTGCAATGACCAGCTGGCACTTGTACTGGGTCACTGATACAGAATATGTGCGTGTGCGTTTCTGTGACAGGGCCATACAGTCATGCAGATCATTAAATCATCAGTCCATCTTTCTTCTCTCACCACTTTTTAGATATACTGTTACAACTTTATGCAAGGCTCAAAGTGACCGACTCACTGCTGGCTAATAAATTGTATGTTAAGTTGACCTAGCTCAACAAATTAACATTATGCTGCCTTCGGGTGCCTGTCAGAAATATATCAGAGTCACAAGTATGGCAGGTTTTAATGACAGCAGCTAATTGCAAGGTTTTGGACAGAATTAAAGCAACATGCAAGTTGAAGAAACATAATTTGATTTATGTATTTGTTATTATTTATCATTTTCACCAGTGCAGAGGTTTATGTACGCTAGGTTATTACATATTATCAGTTATTTCAAAGAGCTATTTGAATTTTTTTTCTGTTGTAACATAGCCAACCTTATAGTTCTTCAGCTTTGCGTCGGATGGTTCATGCCTCCGCATCGTCCATTAATTTCTAATAATGGACACCTTGTCGGGCATTGTCCCTACATAATAATTTTACCTAAAGAGTTACAGTAGTCAAAAGATGCATAGAGTTATTTAAAAATGATCTCTCCCACCATTTTTGAAAGCAGCATCTACTCTGGCACTCTGGACCCGTCGTGTGACATCTTTCTTCTTACTTCTTCTTGACTGGCATATTTGTCCCTCAGGCGCCATGAGCGCCCTCCCCAGCTTCCCTAATTTTTGATGCACTGTTAGATGAGTGCAGATTACGTTGGCCCCCTGCTCCTCAGCAAACTCCTTCAATATTAATGAAGACTGATGAAGTGCGAGGGAGCCCCTGTCTTTCAGCCCCGACCTAGATTGGATTGACAATTGCAATTAGCGTCCCCTCAAGTTCATTTCCATCACTTTAATTTGACACGAAGAAGGACAGTGTGGGGTGGGAAGTGAGACCATTGAGAGAAAGAACTCATGAGGAGAAAGGTTGGAGAGGGAACATGGGGTGAAAGAGTTTGACCAGGAACTAGTTTGAAAGCTAGACAGCAAAGAAAAAGATGAAGGAAATTTAAGTCCCTTGAAATCTTTTACTCAAAGATTTCTGAAGTGATTTTCTTTTTTCTCCTTTTTCTTATATTTCCTCCTTCTTACTTGTCATGCACAGTACAGTACTGTACAGCACAGCAGCCAAATGGAAGTCAGATCCACCTGAGAACCTTGAAGCCAGCCTTTGGTTGAGATCTTGCTACTTACTGCACATGTTTATTTTAACGTTTCAACCTAATAACGGCATCTTATTCTGCATGTTTCCTTCTTCACCTGCTACAGTATAACCAATCCTTAATGTAAAAACATAGTAAGCCTGAGTTAAAGTCATATTTCTGTTCATTCAAGATCATGGATGAATGTGGTGATGTGGGATACAGACAGAGAAAACCATGTGTATGTGTTGAACCATGTGTTATGTGGTGGATACCAAAACCACAAATGAAGAGTTAGTCAGGGGCTGGGATGTCTAGGGCGCAATAGGAGAGCTCAGAGCTCAAGGAAGCTCAGCTTTTGTGCAATTCCACACAGGTTCAGTCAGTCAACAGCCTGAGGTAGACAGCTCTGCCCCCAGGAACCAGGAAGCTATAGAATGTAAACCTACAATAAGCAGAGGAGAACCAGGGTGTAGCAGACAAAGCACAGGGGTGGCCAGAGCACCTGAAACAGAGGAGAGGAGCCAACAAGCCAGGACAACACATACAGCTGGAGCTGTAACATACGATTATTGCACCTCTCAATGCACGTGTGAGAAAGCAGAATAGTGTACAGTGTGTGATACAGAGACAGTCACCCCTGAAAATGAATGTTTCTCAAGTTTGCTATAGTGGGATGTTGATGATGTGTGATCTTTTGTGTGTTTGTGTGTATATTATGTGAGACTATGCATGTTACAGTAATGCTATGAAAAATGTCTCTTTGCCATAGTGATATTCATTCTACACCTCCTTTCCTTTAAATTGTCCACAGCAGTTGGTTATTGTTTGACTGACAAGTACATTTTCCTGGACAGCCCATTGCATTTCATTCCATTGCCTTCTACAGTAGAAATGATCTGGGCTGATAAAGCGAAAAGACTAGAATAAATGATAGAAGAGGTTAAACGTCTCGTGTTTGTTTCTGATCCCCTTTTTGCCATTCTTTTCAAAGAACCAGTCCACTCTTTCCATTAATACTGACCTGTAGCCCCGGAGAGGGCAGAAAGAAAAGATCAGCACAAAAACACACACAAAGCTCACAGCTGTGCTGATTTGTTTCATAATGAAAATGTAAAAAAAAAAAAAGAAAATCTTTACCGGATCACAGAGGTTGGGAGCAAATTGCTACTGCACTGCGCTTAGTGTCATACACAACATAAAAATCTAACTTTTATTAATTGTCCTGCCAGAATGTGTCAGACAATCTGTTGGTGCTTTCTTAGTCTACAATTTTTTTTATTTTGTAATTTATTTTTTCTTCTTTTTAAGTTGCATAGATGTTGTATGGATGTTATATGAACAGGAATGGCATAGACAGCTATATTAATGAACTCTAGTGTTAGAAAACTGTAGTGTGACTATAGTTGCAACATGGTTAAAATTCTGTTTACTATTTTACATGTTTTACATTTTCACAGTACTTTGTCTTTAATATTCCACTCTTCATCAATTTATCTTGCAAATGTTTCATCCCAGCCATAATTACAGTCACACTTGCTCACCAGACCTCCAGTAATTAAAATCCTAATTGGAGTGACAGTTAAAGGGTTATACTTCACCCAAAATCAATAATTCACCAATTTTCTACTCACCGTCATGCCAAGGACGCGTAGTGTGTGTTTTGGATGATTCAAAAGTGAGCTCTCTCCACTGCCATTATATGAAAATCTGTTGCGGACCCCCCCTGGATCTCCAAAAGCATTTTGATAACTCTGAAAGTTCTCCAAACCCTTCCTTGGCATGATGGTGAGTAGAAAATTGGTGAATTAGTGATTTTGGGCGAAGTATCCCTTTAAGACCAGGTTATATATTTCATCCTGAGAGCTGTTTTGTCTTTTTGTTCAATTCTGGAAAAACGTTATATTTAAAAGATGATTAATAGATGTTCCTCTTCACCATGTACCACAAAGACAGCTTGAACCTGATATTTCCTAAACTTCTTTTCCCCATAATTTCTTAGCAAAGTTGTTGGACACCGGAGATCTTAAAGTTGTCTGTGTGTTTGTGACTCTGAGAGATGTTTTTTTTGTAACTTATATTCACCATATTCACGCACCACCCAGGGTGGCCTTTGTCTTTTAGCTTTATCCTGTTAAATGTTGTGTGTCTTGTGTGTAACAGACCATATCCTTGCAATCAATGCACCTTTTGTCCAACGTTTATTAGTTTGTAGAGACCCCAGGCTGATTCAGACCATAAACATTCCCCATAAACTAATTTATTTAAGTTTTCTGCATATAGCAGATGTAACACAGTTGCCTGAAAATGTCATATCAATGTTATTTACGTAGAGCCCTGAATTGTAGGCATGTGTATTCAGTAGCATGCCTGAAGATAAATCTCACATACTATCTCTGTAAATCATGTGTGCTGCATACTGCAAACAATCATCCATTTGCTAATACTTACATTTCCTGCACAGTATGGAAGCATTAGGTATTCACTATAGAAAAAAGAAACAAGAACATTGATCTTAACAAGATAATTACTTCAGAATTCTAAGATAATTATCCTGTTGAAAAACAGGATTTCATAAATAAGAGTTTTCATTGGAAAACAATCAAGTTTTTAGTTCATTCCAATCAACAACAACAAAAAAGTCTGACAAGAGAAATGCCTGTTTTTCTAATTTCATTTATGCTTCAGAGCTACTCATTATTTATGTTACTGATACTATTTACACACTGTGTGTGAAGTGTTTGAGTTACAGTAGACCTGTCTCTGTCATTCATACAGGCTACTACTTTTAGTGAGAGTAAATGCCTGAAGAATATGATGTTGTTGTCTCTGATTCCAAAAGATTTGGCAGATTTCAGAAAATTTGGATTTTCAGATGCATAAATGTTGACACAAAGATTGTCACCGGAAATAAACATGAGTCCATTGAGATGTTTGTAATTCAACAATTCCACCTGACGTGGGCAGACAGGAGGGGTCTTTAAACAGCTGTGAAAACTAGTCATGCCCACAGTATGTAACTGCATTGAGGTAAAATTTAAAAGAAAATCACGTAGTCTTTGCATAGACAGTGTCAAAGATGCATGAGACAGACTTACAACACTGTGCATGCACATGCACACATGCACGTGCACAGCAGAGGTAGGGGTGGTAGTACTTATCGTAAAAGAGCAGTGCCAGACTGAATAGAGAGGCGGTGGGGAGGAGAAGCTGAACCATGGTGTGACAATAGCCCACCCTGCTTCTGTGATACCTTTCAAACCTCATATCTGCCTCCCTCTGCAGCCTGCCAAAAAAAGGTGAATAATATAGACCAACTTCTCAGGAGGATCGAAATCAATTTCCACCCCATGCAACCAAGATGAGGGACCTCCTTTCAAGAATGGCTGGAGTTAAGGCTTAGTTGGCCAGAGTACAATAGCTCTGCTGGAAGCAGACTCCATCCTCCTCATTAACAAAACGTTATTGATAACAGCGCTTACTGAAAACAGCCACCAGCACATTTAATCCTCTCTGGCTTTATTTAGGCCCCCAACCCCTAACACATACTTTATATGCATTCAGCCTGTGCTGGTGAGACCGTGCATGATAATACTAGACCTTATGAATTTAGTCTGTCTCGTCTGAATTGTTAGACACTATAACCTTCCTACCCAGTTAAAATTTTATTGATGTTTGGTTTAATTTTACCTCATCACACCTCAACAACAACTGATTCAGAGATGGAAATCAGGGAACTCTCCACCATCCCAGTGTTTTCCCTGTGCTTATGTTTGTTTCATGAGAGATATGAATATACAATTGATAAACATTGATATGTTATTAAAAAAAATATTGAATAATAGCATCAGATTCAATACATTAATAAAACTGGCCTGTTTTTCAGACGAAGTTCATTGTCTGTCTGCAGCAGGAAGCATCTAAACACCACATTTTCCTTCTGCCATTGGAAAATACGTCAAAAAACACATACCTAAATTCAGCTCGATGATCGTCATCCAAACAAATTAGAATGGTGTGCTCTCAAAATAGCAAACTGATGAAATTGATTTCCGGTGATATCTACCTGGTCCATATTATGTTGAGCTTTCTTTTTCTTGATATTTTGATGATGAGAGAGAAAAAGGTGAAGTGGATACATATTTAAGTGCACAGAAGGCCCTATTTGAGACTGTAATTTTATTATTATAAAAGTCCAATCAAAAACAACCCTTTATACATGAATTGCAGTATTTCTAATGTGAATTGAAGCCAGGATAAAATATAATATAATCCATCCAATATTAGATGTTTCTGCAAAACCCTGCACCATATTGAGTGATGGGAGCTTTTTTTTATTATGTCAGTTTTTACAAGTTACACACTGCAAAGAGAACTCATGATGTAAATATAATGTTATAAACATCATCCTGTATGGACATCATGTCATGTCTGTGATATCCAATATGCTCCCTACGCTTTTACTAAAAAAGTGCTCTGCATCTCAACCACACACTGCGCTGCTGTTGGTTTTCATTAGCAGCAACACACACATTCATCATGTTACTTATGCTGACAATCCCCTTCTCTCTCTCTTTCCTCTTTTTTTCTTTCTATATAAGTACAATATCGTGGCTTCCCATTGCTTTTACACTCTCGCATTTTACCCCACCACCCCCACACCCCCACCACTACCATCACTGCAACCAACATGATCTCTCCTTGCACTAACTAGTCAGTGTTTGAATAAAAACTCATTAGGATTACATAGCCATTTAGCTAAGTGACACAGGGTATAATTGTACCATCCATCAATTGCTGTGTAATAACACACTCGGAGGAGCTACAGTAAATGTTGATTAGCCTTCAGCCAATTTCACCAGTGGGTTTTGGGAATAAATAGTCCGAGTATATCAGAGTAGGGAGGGGGGTGAGGGATACTTGGTGGCCTCAGAGGGTGTTGCGGTCAGGTGCGCTGACCCATGCAAGCCAAATTAACTTGGAAGGGATAAAAACCGAGTGTTGAAGACAAGCAGAGTATCACTTTCGCTCCATGGCTATTGGCTGTTTCAGGCTCTGTCTGGCTGTCAACCACCCACACAAATCACACTGAACCCGTAGTGCCCTTGTACTACGCACAATGATCTGGACAATACAGGATGTTTTTTAATAAGCCAGTGATATCAATCCTCCAGCTCTGTAAAGCAATCTAACAAAATTTGCTACATAGAGATGCATAAATTCCTCTATATTTGCCTGGCACAAAAGAAGAATCAAGTATGGACAGAACACATCAGGAACATGTGTGAGCTTTTTGGAAAGACTGATAAAAGAAAATTCTGAAGAGAAAATCCACCATCCAGAGTTATGAAAGTTCAAAACCCATTTCCATTTTTAATAGTTCCTGAAATCACGCTCTCATGGGGGGTGCTGCTGCTGGTAGCACATATTTAAACAAGAACTTTCAAGGCTGAACTAGAGAGGAGTTCCATGTGAACAGGAGTTGAACATGGGTCAGGGGCAGGGGGAGTGTGCAATTGAGCCAGAGAAGAGGGGCCCAGTTTGAATGTTGTGTTTACAGTCTGCAACGAACAAACCTGTAGACTATACTTTTAAGTACTGGGAATGAGTGAGTCAAGTATGGCTCTACTTTTTTTTATATTGACTTTCAGGAACATGGTGAATTCTCTGTCTCTGATTCGTCACATCCAGTCATTGCCTTCTTAAGGCTACTTCTCAATGACACCGAGAGAGGCAGTTAGTGAGTCAGTTTACTCACATTGCAAAGTCTATTCATTCCTGTTTGAGACGCTCAATTTCACCCTAGTGTCACAAATTACCTTCTTTGTCAGCACTTTCCTATATAAACTACATACTTTTCAACGTAGGCCACTAACCGACTGTGCAGAAAGACTCATTGCACAACACCATTTATTTACTGTTTATTACATTTATATGTTCATGTTTTTTTTTTCTTGTCTTTCCAGTATACTTTGTTCAGCTCTTCCCTGCCCTTAACTGTGGTTTAATGTTATTATTGAATTGAAACAGAGATGCAGTCTGCTGTGTAAGCCCAAGTTTTTCTACAACTACCATATTTCTTTTCAGAATCAAATCTAACCAACCAAACAACCAAACAAACCATTTGCTCTGCTTGCTAACAAATCTTTTGTTGACATCACAGGAAAGAAACAAATACAGTGCAGTTTCATTTCAATCTGGATTATTTAATCATAGTGACATAATTGTAATGTCATCCTAACCCATGTACCTCCTTTTCGATCAGTGTGGCCATGATTTGTTTTGGGGTGGATGGATGGTAAAATTGTGCTTCATTACTGTGATTGAAACAGACACATAAGCCCAGCGTCTCCTAGACCTATGCAACAGGAGACGCCATTGTTGCTCCTATCTGTCCTCCAAAAGTACTTAAGTATTATCTGAGGACCAACCACAAAAGAAACCAAAAGTCCCCTATCAGAGGGAGGAAAATGTTTTTTCTTCCTCTCTCTCTCTTTTATATTCAGAGTTTCAAACTTCCTCCAGAAAGATGAGAGAATAGCTTAATTGCTCATTGAGTTGATGACACTGCTTTATGCTGATAATATCCCATTGCCTTATGGTGTCATAGTGTAGATAAAGGCACTGCAAAGGAGACAGGAAGAAGAAGCAGCAGGGAAAGAAAAGAAACATAAAGAAACTGTGCAATAGACAGAGAATAAGAAAGAGGGTCTCTTTTAGAATAATTGCAGCTTTTACCATGTAATGAATGCATTGTCGGGAGCTAACAGTGCCAGCTCCACCCATGCGAACCATCACTTCTTTATCACTAATGGACCAGTGACTACTACTGTAATTACACAGGCTTTTGTCTAACTCTGTGCACAACTATCTGGGAAGCAAAAATTGGTCTGACATTTATGGCTCTTTCATTGACATCTACAGTATAAGAGCAAGTTCCAAAAAAGGATAGAGAGAGAGAGAGAGAGAGAGAGAACAAAATAATAGGTAGGTAATGAAAAGAGAGCGAGAGATGGAGAGAAATAGAGGAAAAAATGGAATAGGAAAATTGTTGTAAAAATATTGGGAAGATGTGGAGGAATATAATTTGCCAGGTTGGTGAAATTTCCATATATAGTATGTATTGAATTGGTTGTGATTCCATCTAATATGGATACAAAAAATGTGATGATAAATTCTCATTTTCATTTGCTCAGTTATACTCAACTGAATCCAGTCACGCTTCTGTCTAAAACCAAAAAATGTGTAAGCAGGCGTCTAAGAGCTGACATGTTTGTCTGCATGGCTGGCTGGGTTATTACCAACAGAAGCAACCACAAAATTACACCCAAAGCCAAGAGATAGCTACTGTAACAAAATTATTTTGTTGGGTAACTGGTAGCAAAAGTCTGTAGTGATTAGCCCCCCCTGCAATATCATCAGTTTGCAGGAATAGTTTTTGCCAGAGGCCTGACACTGAAGTTGTTGTGATAAAAAGATGGAGTAAAAGTGGGAGATCTGTCTGGATGGATAGATGTGATGGATGTGAACCCATACAACCTGGTTCTTGTATTGATCTGGAACATGAATGACAGTGGGACAGAGGAAAGACAAATAATGTTTTAAAGTTAAATATAAACGAGTACAAAAGAAAAATAAGAGAAACACTTGACAATAACCTCAGTGATAATTGGCGAAAACTCAATCTTTACTCAGCTGACTGAGTTGAAAATGTGGAGGGGAAACTGTAAATATGGTTTGAAGGACCAACTCCAAGGTCTGATCAAGCTCTAGACATGACAGGCCTTGGCTCTTCTGAAGTACTCCTGAGTGTGACACTAACCACCTCCACACTCTGTAAAAGAGCAGAAGGGAAACTTGGTACATAACTGGAGATAAATGTAAAAACCTCACATTCCAGGAGAACACGTAAAACCACAGAGGTTCCACAGCTCCGGTTTTCTAGCTGGGCGCTAGTAACGGCTCCATCATGAACTACTGTAAATACAGGAGATGTCCATTAAAACAGTTCAAATATTTAGCATGTTTGGCTTGGGCGCCAGCTCCCAACTTGCTCCCCAATGTCCCATCTATTCAAAAATAAACTTCCTAACACCCACACACATTCACAACAACACATGCACGCATATACACGCAGCAGTGTACCATGTTAGAGGAGTCTCTGTCTCGATGGGACAAAAAAAAAAACATCACACTAAAACCACTGGATTTCTTTTTTCTGCCTTTAAACTGACTTGACTTCCCTCTAAAATGAAAAAGAGAGCAGGTCAAAGTTCTGCAGATAGTCAGACAATACTATTGTGTTTAAAACTGTGTTTAATAGAACCTTCGTTTTCTCGTTAATACTTGTGAATGTAATTTGTAATTTTTGCCCTTTTTTTTCTTTAACCTGATTAAGATTATTATCACTTGTTATCTAATATATTTAGGTTAATTAACTTTTCTTCCTAAATTCTTTTGCAAATAAGTATATGGAATGTGTTGAGGTAGGGAGATACTTCCCCTGAGCTCTCAGCTAAGTGTCACAGACAACCTGAAAAGCAGATAAGAATTCATTCACACATCCGCACACAGTGGGAAGGTTTTTTTGTTTTTTTTAAATTATAATACATAATACTACAATACATAATCACAATAGTATTTGTAAGCATTTGATTAATTCTGCAGTATAAGTCCATCCACAAAAAACAGGCAGAGTTTTATTTGTGCAAATGTCAATATGTCAATTCTGTTTTATTACTGAATGTGATCTGAGAGCTGCACTGAAGTGACTGAGAGTCACTTAGGTTCATCAGCTGTGTTCTAATTCCACCATAACACCGCAACTTCTTAATTAAACATGATTGTTATCTGGGTTTGTTTAATTCTTAGAAATGCTGATAGGTCTGACTGCCAAGTAAAACTCCATGGGCTGGATACAGCCACTCTTTTTCTGTGTGTGTATGCATTTGTGTGTGTGTCTGTGTGTGTGTATGAAAGAGAGAGAGGACAGCCAAGTGGGTCAGAAAACTGATTCCTTGGTTCCCAGTGGAGAGAGCAAGACCTTTATCTTCAATTTCAGAGATTTCCTCTGTGGTCAGAATAGGAGGCCACGTCACCTATTTCTTTTCCACTCTAATACTTGTTTTATTGGGCCATCACTTAACTCAGACAAGATATACAGTGAAGGGGGTATTTTAGAAGCAGCTTTTGCTGCCTGACCTGTCTCGCATGTTCATTTTTCCCCCAATTTCTATCTTCATCCATATAGATTATGTTCAAATGATCAGGTTCTGTTGTCTGGACCTCTAGGTGTTGTAAATGTTGTTTGTTTGTCGTCAAAGGGGCTTTTTCTTAAACGTAGATATCACTGATCACTTCAGTAATGAGTAATTTCTTTATTCTTTATAGGCAATGCTTTGGGCTTGAGTACATGATGATGTACTGTATTTCTCACATATGGTATAACAAGCAAGCTGCAGATGAGCAAGTCTGTGTGAGTGAGCTATCTTCCAGTTCCATGGCGTGTGTATCATCTAGAAGAGGTCTTGCGTTGCACTATTGAGAACATTTGAAAGCAGAGGGATGGTACTCCTGTTGACAGCAACCTGCAATATTCTCAGGTTTTGTGATAAACCTATAAGCAAACTTACTGAATCTGCAGGGTGAGTTTATCTGTAATGCAAGGTACTCCGTGTACCAAGGAAACCACCAACATGCCAAACAGAAAGCACCACAGCAGTTTTTGCAAATGATCCCCACCAAGTGGAACTGCTGAGACAGTGGTCCTTTTTTCAAAGATGGTAACTAGGTCAATACATGTACAGTAGATGACTGAAACCAAGTTAAGTTTATTACTTATACTTCAATACATAATGAAAACAAAGCCACCAACTCATCATGCTTGTGACTTGGTGCAAAACAAGAGTGATACAGTCCCATAGTGACAGCTCACCTTAACACGGCCGCTGCTTCTTCGTCTCCTGTCCCCCTAAATTTATAGAGCCACAAGGCCCATCAACCTTTATTAGCTAATAATGCTGTTAGGGCCATTAAGCATGGCCAAGGCTCCCCCACAGCAACATTTAACAGTCTCGCTGGGGTACTAGTGGAGGGCTCAAGTAACCAGGCCACTGTGTGACATCCCCCCTGCGCCAAAGTGTCTGACTAGACTTATAATGTGACTAAGACCAGTTAGTGCTCCGAGGGCGTGATTTGTGTGTCTCTTAAATCTGGCCAGAAGAGCAAGAGCTGATTATTTTAGCAAATGACCAGGAGTCATTTGCTAAAATAATCAGATCAAATCATATTTCAGGCCTCTTTTTTTTAACTTTCCCATTTGTTATAATTTAACAGGTTTATTATTAAATGTTTCCTGTTTAGATTTAGCTGAGAAGCAATGTTGCACTGTTGTTCTGCTGTAAACTTCTAAAAAAAAAAAAGATTGCAACTCGCCCAAGGCTGCTGAACTGTCTGAATTGTACTGTGCTGAGAGTGAAACCAACCAGCACTGTCAGGGATCATTTCTGGGCACCTGCTGGAATGCCCCGAAGGATTCCTGAAGATGCCTGGACTTCAGTTTGAGAATGCCTGTTTTCTGTCTTTCTGCATTGAAATGCCCTGTCCAAATAGAAAGCAAATGTGGTCCACAGAGAGGAGTGTAGATGATTTACAGCTCCTGTGGGTGCTCTTTAGATTGCCATTCTGAAATAAGCAGTGAAGGGCTGACTGGAGTACTGTATGGTGACTCCCAGGGCCGTGGGTGTTGTTTTTGTTGTGTTGTGCTAGGTCCAAACTCTTAGAGAACGGTTAGGGGATGGCCGCCGTAGATCAAAGCAGAAATATAATCAACTGTGAGGGAGAGAGAGGCCTCTATTTTATCTTCTCTACTTGCTCAGGGCTGAAAACAGACTGTTGTTGAACTAAAAGTTGATAAAGGATAAAAGAGTACAGTGTATGGTCCCCACTTGTTTCGTAAGTAAAACTGGAGCACATGGCATGTTTTGATTAGTCACATGGACAGAACTTACGGTAGTTCCTTGAAATATGAGATTCATTTTTACAGTGTGTGGTAAACATGAGGAGGCCTGTAGCTTTTGTCCATGAGGAAGAAACACTTTTTAAATAAAAACATTATTATTGTACATCCATTTTATAGTTAATTTCTTAAAACTTTATTAGGTAGTCTTATTGTCAGTATAACACACATTTGTGGAAGGGTTAAGCTGTTGTACTGTGGGTATCTCTGAAGGGGGAAATCCATACCGAAGCAATCACACTTGAGTGTCTCTGCAATTAAGGTATCCGTGCTTCAGCACCGAAGAGAAGTTTACCCATGAGGCCTTGTGCCTTCAACTTTCATATAATCTTAGGATAGATCCCGATCACCGATCCAGCATTGGAGGTCAACTGACTTCATATGCATGTAACACACCAAATGAAGAGTTACAATCTAATATCCAACATGGTGTTGTATGTTGTGTTAAAATGATGTCATGCATGTCGATTGTGAGAAAGTAATATACACAGTGCTTCTACAGTGCTTGCATAGTTTACAGAGTGATAGAAGCTGCATAACAATTGGCAACACTGCTGTCAGTGTAAGTAAACAGCCGTGTGTGTTCAAAGGTCACTGATGCTGTTACTAGAAAATACTAAATAGTCATGACAGCTAAGAGCCACAGTATACAGGATGTTTACAATAAAAAGAAATGGTCCTGTGCAGGTTTGACAAAAATGGTATTATATTAATATAATTTTAATGTGTAAACGTCCACACAATTAAGGCATCTCGCCTCTTTCAAATTGAGATGATTATCAGTGTAGAGTTTGGGAGAGTCACACAGGAAAACTGAAATGAAGACCTCTCACCAACACAATGTAGCCTACAACTGTGTCACAGAATCAGTGAAAACGTTCATTAGAGAGCAGGATTTTCTTCTACTGGTAGAAAACTTAAAAGGACCAATGGGACTTGGTTTGAAGGCCTGATTAAGGAGCTAACCATGGGCTGAATGGATCTAGGACTACCTCCCACCCAAATACCCTCTCTCACACATCAGCTTATAGTAGGGGAGCGTGGGGAAGTGATTATTCTTGGATTAAGACTTGCCTTGCCACCGATATGTGCGGCATAATTGAATAATAGCTGCCTCACCCGAACAGTCCCAATGCAGACGGGCCTCCCAGCCTCGTCAGATCGGCACAATATTAACCATGACACAGGCGTAACCAGGCCGGTAATTAATGCACTGAATCAATTACAAATTAGTCCATTTGGAGAATTCCCCACAGGAGTCCACTCATTACCCGTGCTCTGATGGAGTCGCAGTTTCCCCTCATGGGAAGAGGTGTCACTCCACTGTTCTCCTTCTCTATCTGTCTTTATCTCTCTTCTCAAGGTACAATGCAGAAAGCAAATGGAGGATGAAATTGATGCTGCCTGCTACTTGGAATTACCTTGCAAAATAGCTTGTGAGCGACACAGCATTGGTTTCTTGCTAATGTCCAACTAGAGAGGAGTGTCAAGCTAACTGAAGCTACTGTAATGAAGGAACCTTTTTGAAGGTGACCAGTGAATCCATTATCTGACAGAACTGTAATAGGTAACTTTTACATAGCATCAAAAGCAATTTGCCAATTCAAAAATGAATGACCATCATTTATTTTCTCCTTTTTCTTTTGCACTTCACACTGTAAGATCACAATTACTTTGTAATTGCATTTTCTCCAACCCTAAGGTTTATCTAACAGCAGTTATACAGATACTCATCAGGTGCTGTGCTTTTGCTCCATGTAAAATACACAGTATAGATAGAGTCCAGGGATTAATAAAGTATACATTAAATAAAATGGTATTGAAAGAAGGCTGTAATGCGAAGAATATGGCTCTCTTTCCTCACTCTATTAATGGTTCTCATAGCATAAGTTGAACACCACACTATTCATTTTCCTGCCAAAGGTGAAAGTCAGTCTTAATGACAGAGGGCTTCCGAGCTCAATTCAGGAACTGTCAGGGAGGTGAAATGGGAAAGAGCTGCCATGATGAGAGAGACGGAGAGGAACTCTGTGTGCGTGTGTGTTTGGGGTTTCCATTTCCCTGCACCCAAGCCCTTGAAAGGCAAGGAGCATTCAGGGATAATAGAATAAATTTTGGGGAAAAAATAAACTCTTGATCTATCTCACACATGAAGGACAGCACTGTGTTTTGTTTTAAAAAGTAGTTTTACTCAGCATAGTTTTAACTCAAATCATTATCTTGAATATTTGTCAAACATTTTTCATACATATGAAATATGTCTCACGGGGAGAGGAAAGTCATTCTTAAATTTCAAGGAAGGAATCTGATTAAGAAAAGCAACAGACGACTACAGTGCCACTTTCTTGAGCAACCTCTGTGCAGCAGTGTCAATGACTGATCCCAGACTTTTCCACATCAGACGTAAAGTAGAGCTACTACCTATTCTCTAGTGGACATGATGGAAGATACAATGTTCGCTGTTTTTAATGTAAAGCTCCCTGTCCTTTGTGTCAACTTGCTCAAGCACCCTTCATCAATTTCAGGACCAAACTTCAAGGATCGCACATTTTCACTCTGATTTTTAGATTGCACTTGCATGACTGTATCCCAATACCTTTGATTGCAAAATACAACCTAGAATAACTAATCTGAAATGAATCCAACACTGAGAGACAAACTGAAACGGGTATCAATTCTACTGAGGCTTGATAAAATAACAGACACACACATACAGTTTACAGGTTTCACTTTTTATGAAGCAAGATACAGGATTCAATGGCAAGTAACTACTCTATTGTGTCGTCATGACATGTGGCCGCTGTGCCAGTGATGGTGAATTCTGTGTGTGATCATCGGTCCCTTATCCTTTGATTCATACTTTGTAGACCTAGTTGTGTTGATTTACTATTGTTGGCTGGTGGATATTGGTGGTGGTCAGAAGAGTTGATAATTGGTGGGCTGCTCAGAAGCTAGTTTGCGGGATGGAAATGGCATGGCAAGTATGTCGTGAAATAAATGGTACAGTATGGTACTTGATATGCTGTAGCGTCAGATCTGTAAGAATCTTATACAGTGCTCATGTGCACAAAAATGGTATATGTTGCATATGCAACAGAACGTTACAATGCTAACTTGAGTGCACAGTATACAGTACACAGAGGGTCAAAGCCTGCCACTCATCATCTTAACAGTGCACTTGAAATGAACATTTATGGAATAAAATAAAAAGTTTTCTCCATTGTGGTGTGAGACAATAACAAAACTGATGATGCTGGTCTCTGTAGGCTGCCATGTGCTACTCACACCCTCTAGTTGGCTGTTAACAAGTGTCACTTGGCTCAGAAAAGTGTTGGTCATGTGGAGGCAGTTGGGCACAAAACAGTCATTATGCATTTTAAACATTACACCACCAGTTCTGGCGCAGTTTCACAAGTTGACCCAAAAAGTAAGCTCTTGATCCTTTGCGTCAGATGTAATTTCTGCTGCCACTGTCCTGCAGAGACTCTTGATCAAAGAAACTGATGATGGCAGCAAAACAGTGATGGGGACTTGAAGTGGAGTGGCAATTTTCTGACATGGAAAAAACCCACAACTCTGCTTGATCCAGAATAACATTATTTTGTGTGAGATGAAAAGAAAAGTTAAGCTGACCAACTTTGTCCTATCTACTATTAAGCTTATTTAACTTTAAGCATCAACAAACATCCAATATCCCAGAGCAATGTAACAGTAGGTGCTCCAGTACCCAACTAAAGTATGATTATTATAAATACGGTACTTATTATCAGAAAGTATTCAAATGTAAGACGTCTTATTCACACTTTGAAAAACAGCATCTTGTGTGTTTATTGGAGTATTTATTCTAAGCATAAGAGTCCCTGCCACATGAATAAATGCCTTGCTAATTTGGTTCATGTTCTTTTCTTAGCAATTTGTGGCTGCACAACAAAGAGGGAGGGAAAGGCATTCAACGTGTTGAGCAGAAAGAGAATAATGAAAACAATGGAACAGAGAGCAAAAAAAAGAAGAAAAAAGACAATACACATGTATTTTCTTAATTACTGTGTTAGTAAATCAATAGGAGCTGTGCCATGCCTCATTGTCTGGGCTGTGAGCAAGGGAGAGGAGTTAGACAAGCTGCAAGGAATCAGACAGGAAATGTTGGCAAAAAATCATTCTTTTTCGATCTGTGACCTCTGCGCACCCACCCACAGATTCTCTGGTATCCACCCATTCTCCATATACATAGACTGTATATTTCTTTGATCAGTGCTCATGAAAATTTTAACAATATCATCTCAATACAAATTATTAATTATAATTAAGTTATTCTGAGGTGTTATAATGTATACAGTAAAATAGCAGGGAAGAGTGTTAAAACCCTTTAAAGGCAAAGAAGACACTGCAGCCCTTACTTTGCCGTTGTTTGTGTATTTGTTCTGTTTATGTTTTTGCATGTACTGTACCTCTCTTTGGGTTCTATTGATGCAAAGTGCATGGTGCAAGTGCATTTGGAATGTGTCTCTATCCATTTGCACTAGTTATATAGATGTTATCCATTCATTCATAACCTGTAGACCTGTAATGAGTTGTTGCAATTTCCTTTTACCTTTCAGAGCCAGGCGTATTTAACGAAGGGGAATTGTTATCATTGTGCAGTGCTTCACACAGAGTCTGTCTATTTGTGGCATGTTGATTACATATTGCACTTGACCAGTGAGTGGCTTATTTTGAAACTGTTCTGGGACAAATCTAGTCTAGGTGATGAATGGGAAACGTGGCAGATTTCCCAGTTGGTAGGAAAGAACAGTTCTCTGCAGAGACTCATTCATGTCCAACAGGCATCCATGACATATGGCTGTTGGGCCTACATGGTACAAGGCAGATTTGTGATGTACGATAACACTGCTGCTCACTATTGTAATGGCCATATGACTTGTGATGAATAAACAATGAGGTTTGTTTGTGGCAAATGAAGCTGCAGTCAACACAGAAAGTTTTCTTAACTTTTCACTTTCATGTCATACTCAGATAATTTCAGTAATTCTTTTGCACATTTTTGTTTGTTTGTTTTTGTTTTTATATATTTTTGGACTTTCTGCCTTTAATTGAAAGAGAGAGACAGGAAATAGGGTGGCAGAGAGAGGGGGAATGGCATGCAGCAAAAGGGCTGCCCCAGTTGGGACTCAACACTGGGCCAGCTGCAGCAAGGACTACAGCCTCTGCACACAGGGCGGTTGCTCTACCCACCAAGACAAATGACACCCCTCTTTTGCATGTTCATGTTGTGATGATGATGAAAATAAGATTTACTGGTCAGCATAATGGCAAAATTTTGCAACACACAACATGGCATGAAGAATACTCCGAGGCTGTACTGCAATGTTAAAGCTGACTTTCAATCTCAGCATGTTCTGCTGTGTAACAGGCATGTTGTGTGTATGTCTTCATAGGCCCATAATACTCCCTTTATTATGAGCCCACGGAAATACTGCACTGATTTCAGATCATGTTCTTGTTGGTCAAATTTGCGATCGCTTCCCCGCTGTGATAAGATGTGCCAACAATGGTGACAAAGTTGATGAGGAAGCAGCTTTAAAAAACAAAAACATTTCCCTAGAGCCAGATGTTTAAGGGGTATATGAATGTGAATATTTATCCTCATTAGTTTGTGCAGCAATTGTCTCTTCCTGTGGCAAGGATTCAGCAAGGAAGGTCTATGAGGATGGAACACATGATAATGATTTTGAATGAATTAAAATTGGGAAGAAATTCATATAATTTCACAATATATCCCTCAGAATTTTTTTGTTGGATAAAACACCTGGGCTGTAATCTCTTTGCTTACAGGGGTTGTGATTTCCTTGTGAACCAACTCTTTTAAAATTAGATCATGGCCAAATAAAAACATGGCCTCATTGTAATTCAAGAAAGGCAGAACTCTGCATTAATATGGGTAACCTCACTCTCACACATTTGTTTTTTCTTTTTTTTCTTCTTCTTTTTTTTGGTCCACCTCTATCTGCCCCCCGTGATCATCTCTGTTTTCTGCTTTTTTTCTATTGTGTATTTGACCGTCATGGTGTTTTCTGTCAATGATGCATGCACCTTACAGGGCTGTCATGTCATCATGCTTGACAAGTAGACTGTCATACTGTCGCAACCAATGACACTCAAACGTGAACTGAGCAACACACATTGCCTCGGTGTGCACACTTGCTGAACAGCAACTTAGCAAAGTCACCCATTCTTGCGAATCTCATTAACATGCGGCAGCTGAAAAAAAAATCACATTAATTTGTAACATGTCAGATAGTTTCTGTTCTATCGCCTTTTCTTCCATGTATTCATCAAACACTCATGT
Source organism: Decapterus maruadsi (assembly GCA_030347415.2). Classification (NCBI taxonomy): domain Eukaryota; kingdom Metazoa; phylum Chordata; class Actinopteri; order Carangiformes; family Carangidae; genus Decapterus; species Decapterus maruadsi. Next base: position 11,718,531 of record CM064902.1, on the reverse strand, counting down.
TACTTTGTGCTTATTTTAATTGAATAAAATAGCCTAACTTGTCCTTACATAAAGGGAGCTTTACTTTTATTTGCCCCATTGGAATCCTGGTTGCAATCCTTGAGCAAAAGAGTCCGCTGAAATACAGCTGGCACTGACCTCCTAGCAACAAAGGAAGGACATGGAACGCCAACAGAGATGTCTCAGATCCTTTATGTCGCTTGTTCTTTCGTTCTTACTACAATCAACCAAAAGAGAAAAAATGAGACAAAACAACAACAACAACAAAACCTGTCTAATCTCATGAGGATTACTTTGTACAGCCACACAAACACCTATGCGCAGTTTGCAGCTTTTTTCATGGGTGCATGAGAGGTGTAATGTGAGAACCAGAAAGGATAGTTTATCCTCATCTTTAAGGATGAGTCATCATGATAATCTTGTCAAAGCAATAAAGGACACTTGAGTCACATAGGCTACATATACTTTTACACATGCACACACTCACAGACATATATAGACGCACACACATACATCAAAGGAAGCATCAACCGCAGGTGTTTGAAGTGACTCATGAGTTTGAGCCCCTCCAGAGGGATTGAGGTGTGACTTTGTGGGGAATACGCACAACATACTCTCAATGCAGGGTTAACACTCATTTATAAAGATTTCATGTCAGAAATTAATGTCAGAGCGGTAATGAAGCCTTCACTTACCAAAATGGGACAATTAGCAGCAATATTTCCAGTAGGTTGTCAGTTACATTGAGGATGATCTCCTGGGAAAACTCTGGGGGGATTTTCTCACTTACACTTGTAGACACTCCATCCGGATTCTGTGTCTGTTTACTGATGTGAATGTGAGCTCAGGCAGAGGGTTTAGGGAAGCGATATGGAAATAGGGGATGAGGGCTTAGTGATGCAAGGCAAACCTTAAGCCCTCCCAGTGCACTCCTGTGTATCTGACTTCAATGACCGCAGCCCCACGGAGCACGTCGCTACGCCTCAATATGGAAATGAAAGGCAATCATGCTAACGTGTGTTCAGTCTCTTCAAACATGCTAATGGTGTCATTACACTTTCAGCTCCGCAATACCCCTCCCCACAGTTCACCTCTCCTCAGACCCTTTGCTTTCTCTCCGTCTCTGTTACTGAACTGGAACAGGTGTGGTTTTAATTATGCATTAAAATATACACAGACCCAGTCCGATCCACTTGACTGGGCTCCTCCTACTCTACTGTGTATCCCTCCTTTTGCCTCCCTCCCTTCCCTATATCCTTTTTCTCTCCTTCCTTCTCTGCCTCTACCCCCAACAACTCCCTCCCTCCCTCTCCTCGTCTCAGAAGTTGGGGATTGAAGGACCCGATTTCAAAACCGCGCACGTCTCGTGACTCAAGTGAGGGGTTTGTTCCGCTGCCACACTTCCGTTCACAAATGCTCCGGCTTGGGGAGGAGGGAGCAGAGAGGAGGGAGAAATCCCTGTTAATCTAGTGAATCTGTCTCTCTCTGTCTCTTTTGTTCACTGTTACTGGGACTCTGACGCACTGATCTCTTTTGAGGCATGTGGGTGTGTGTGTCTAGGGTTTGGAGTTGGGTGAGTTTGGGGGGTTGTTGCAGTTCAGGCTAGATGCAGTGAAGTCACTGTCTGTTCAGTTTTATACTTAGTCACTGAAGTGATTATCAACGATCAAGACATTCCACCCTTTCTGAATTCAAAACGACAGAGCCTATTTCGCACTATTTTGTGGGATATTACAATGTTGACATTAACAAATCCTGAAATGAATTAAGTAAGGAGAGAGATTTCAGTAAGATGAGCTCTCTCATGTCTGGGTCACACGTGGCCCAGACACCTGTGTCAAGATAGTTAAAAAGCTATTTTTGCTGGGAGAAATCCAGGACAACAACTGGTCATGTTGTTATATTTAGCAGGTAATTTACTGCTCTAATTGCACTGCAGCTAAATAGAGGAGGCCATGCAAATGACTCAAGAATAAATTTAGTGCAAGTGCAGAAATGCTATTACACTGCATGGCACCTGTGCCAAACCCTGAGTTACTACTTCATCACATTGTGGGAACTCTTGTGCATTAGCACCTTTTTGAATATCATTTTTCAGTTTTGCTCCTTCAGGGCCCCGCATGTGTTAAAGCTTGCTGTAATCCAGGTGCCTGTATCCCTGAAGTGGGCATACGGTGCACTTGGCCTGCACCAGTGGTGCGGCAGGGGAGAGGGTTGCTTGTTTTGTTGATCTGTGTTTAATGAAAGTGACCACGCAGAGCAGATTTGGCCATTAGCTCAGCAAGGGCCTGTAATCACTACAAGTTGTTTCCCTTTTTTCATGCAGTTCATTATTGAACAAACAATCTGTGGGGAGAAAAGTGCGTGTACCTGCCATCTTCTTTCTGCCTTTTATTTCCCTCTGCAAGGCTGCACTTGGAAAGTATTGATTTGGTGGCTTGAAAATAACAAACCGGCAACCGTGCCAGTGGGGTAATAAACAGGCAGAAAAAAAGAAGATGGAAAAAAAACCCTGAGGTGTGTACCCTGAAAAAAATAAAATAATCATAATTTACTGTATGTTTGGATTCAATCATCCAAAGAGCTGATTGTTCTTCCCGTTGTGCACCACCCTCAGTTACTCACTTAAAAAACTCAGCCTGGGCATTCTAAAATTTCCTCAACAGTGTTTTCTAAAGAGGTAAAGTAAACAAGCAAATGAATGTGATGTAACTCAAATAGGTGTAAACTGTCTTACCTTGGTTGGCTTGTGATACATTTTCCTATCGTTCTCTGCGACATATTACTGTAAGTTTGATCAAGTTTTACAGTAGAGTGTGTCATTGACAGTTAAATTACCATAGAGGCATTTCTTAAGGATTTTTTTTTTGTTCCATTGGGATGTGTGGTTTCCTCTTCATTTCTGCTTGCATATCTGTAAAAGTCACCACACACCACTGGTACCTGGATTGTAGATGTAGAGTTTATGGCACAGTGCCCAGGACAATGTCACTGGACTCCACAGACTTTGAGCTATTTCATTATGTAGTGGTGTTGAAAAGACCTTCAAATGCGCAGCAGGGTGAATGTGAGTCATCCTCAGCTCTTGGCCTGTGAAATAAAGTCAATATGAGGGCCCTCATTGTCCAACTATGTTGGCACTGCAGACAGAGAACACAAAACACATCAAAGGAGCTCAATATATTGGGCACTACAGAGGGCTCGAGTATTCAGGACTGACACTGATAAATGGACGTCATCACAGCAACTATCCTTCAGGTTTTGCTCAGGTTTTTCTCACTGTTTAATTTTTTATACCCACACAACATTTCTAAACTGAAGAAGACACTGGGCATAAACTACCCAGCAGTCACATAAATACACACAGACTCAACAGACTCTGGCACGTCTGTTTCTATTAATGGTAATCAGCAGGGTAATGATGACGGAGCTGTGACTGCGGCTTACTTACTTGTGGCTGATGGCCATGCTCTTTGACAGCTGTCAGACGCCATGACTACGCTGCCAGGGCCCTCCTTAGGACTTATTTCAGCTCAGTACATCAGCTGCAACAGCACTTCACACACAGACTTGTTGATTATCAGCATCAGCGGGCCGACGTGGAAAGACTTCTCTGACCACCTGTCTGCTAATGACAGCCACCATGATGGTGGATGGGAGAAAGAGGACACAGGCTGTCACTTTGATTCATGCAACAGCAGCTCCAACTGGGTGGCACCTCGCCAAACTCTCGACAGTCGTTATATCCCCTCCTAAATGACATTTAAAGTGTGAAGCAATGGCTGTCCTTGTGGCTCAGTCACCCCGGGCCGGGCCCCGGACATGAGCGCAGAACCCTGTGCCAAGTTCTGCAGTGGGGTCACAAACCCTGGAGCAAATTATCCTCGCTCCGATGCCCTAACTCAGTGCGCTGGAAATGACTGAATATGTGGAAAGTGACCTTGAAGATAAATGCTGTCAGTGATCTGATGTATTCCTCTGACTTTCTTGTGTTATTCCGTATTGTTTTGTTTGTGTCGTTTTACTCTATGCTGCGTTTAGTTTATGCTCCTTGTTGTCTCCAATTAGTTAATTCAGGTCAGGGGCAAAAATCTTTTACCATAACTTAATATATTGAAAAATTGTGGTTAAAAGTGGTGGTGCGGTAGAGTTTATTTGAAGAGACTTATCTGAGGAGAGAAAATCTTTTTCTGCTGATTAAATTGTATTACGCGACTGTCTGTTGTGCCATATTGAAAATGTTACAATAACTTTTTCATACCAAATACTGTAGTAGGTACTGTAGTTTCTAAGGAAAAAATAAATGAGTTGAAACCTTGAAACCTTGTTTGCATGTTTGGTTATGCACTGTCCTCAAACTCTGCTCTGAAAAATGGACCACAATTTAATGAACATGACACTGGCTAGCTCAGTTGCTGAAACAGTTTAATCTTAGAACCATGAAGGAAAAAGAAATGTTTGTTTTTTTATAATCTTTTTTGAATTTGTGTTTTAACTGCTGCAACCCACCCTAATTCTTTTCCCTCTGTGTCAACAGTCCATCCGAGAAGTGACCGGCTATGTGTTGGTGGCCCTGAACCAATTTGACTACTTGCCTTTGGAGAACTTGAGGATCATCCGAGGAACCAAGCTCTACGAAGACCGCTACTCCCTCGCAATCTTCCTCAACTACAGACGTGATGGAAACTCCGGCCTACGACAGCTGGGTCTGAAAAACCTCACAGGCAAGTGGCTGATGTTTCCGTGGTGTGTCGTCTATCTGTGTCTCCAGTCTAATCTTTAAAGGAGTTTGTTTTGTACCCCTGGAGTGTTTATACATGTCCACCACCTGCTGCAAACTTCTCCTATAGATCAGCACAGCTCTGCAGCTCAAGTACATGACATGTATATACATCAAATTTACATCCTTCAATTGACCAGCTTGAAAAACACTAACCCAGGTTATGCTTTTACATCTAATGTACAGTGCCCACAGCTTGAGTGAAACGATCTGCTTGATATTATTTTCAACAATTCAAAGATGAATCAGAAGCATTTCTTCTCAAACCAAAAGTAACAGAATATCATGGCCACGTTGAAGCCAAGTGAGAAAAAAAGTGAACTGGGTATCATGCAAGAAGGTGGATTAAATGAATGTTTCATAGAGTTATTCCCTCACTGTTAATGAATAGATCGTATCTGAATTAAATTGAGATCAGACCCCCTTGCTGAAATACCTGTGTTCATCAAATGTTCCTTTTCCTCCCTCTGTTTTTGATACAATGCCGAGAGGCAGCAGATAACAGCACCGTTTCTCACTGATCTATCACTAAGCTCGTGAGAATATCCCTGCTTTATCCTTCAACACACATAACAGGTGGTTAAATGGGTGCATTCAGGAGACATTGTCACAAAAACACAATTGCAGTTGAAACACTGGTTGGGGGGTACATTGCACAGTTGGATTAATAAATTGGCTAAATGTGCTGGTAGCTGTTTGGTGGTTTTTATCAGCTTTACACAAGATGGGAATATTCAGACTGTCTGTTTCTCCTTCTTCTTCTCCCAAGATCCTGACTGGTGTTGTTATCACAATTAACCCTTTCACACTAAAGGATGCAATGCCGACTCGCAACGTGAAAAGAGTTTTATTTCTTCTGTCATTTTACTCCTGCTCACACATAGTATTCTCATCTGATCTACAACCCACTCACTGAATGATCCAAGCCCGTTTCCTCGGAAGATGGAAACAACGGTGAACTGTTATTACTGATAAATATTGTACTTAGAAGGAAAACAATGTGTGGGTGGCTCTGCCTCTTTATGAGCGAGGGATCCTTGTGCTGCACTGTTCTCTCCAGGCATCCTGACCCCAAGGTCAGTCAGAAATGAAGCTCTTGACATGCAAAGAAGATGAAGAATTTTCCACAACAGGGCTAAGTGGGGCATGCCAGGGCCAGGGCAAGCTCATGACGTGTGAAACACAAGATCAGAGTTGTTATTTACTCATTCTGATGCTAAATCTAACCTCGTGAATCTTCTGAGAGTGTGGGAATGAAAAGATATACAATTTGTGTTTTGGTTGAATAACAAGCAGAGGTGTCGTCGGTATGGTCTTGGTCAGTTGTGTTTAGCCCCATGGCGAAAGCATGGTTTCTTTCCACTTTTTGCCCTGCAGTGCAATCACAGCATAATTCCCCCATATTGTCTTTTACACATAGGGAAGCATGAGGAATCAGGTTTGAATGATTTATTAGTATGCCTGCCCTCACTGATATGAAGAATGTCAGTAAAATGTGTAATGAAATGAATTCCGCTGCCTCTTTCTCTGTGGGGATGAGCCCCTAATGCAATTACACTGGAGTGGCGGCACATGGTAAACGAAAGCTTGTTTCCATGCTGTAGTAATATATTACACACGCATACATAAATATATGTTACACATAAGGATGATTTCAAGTACGTTAAGGAGTCACTGAGCGAGGAAGACAATGTCATCACTTTGCACTAGACTTGTCTGTATTGAAGGATTTCTATTTATTTCTCAACTAGAATTTATTTAGATTTGTAAGGAAGAAGCTTGGCACTGAACTCGTGTCTCTGCTGCTTCCAAACCTGCTTTCTAAATAATTCAGACATCTCTCATTGTTTTCTTCAACTGTTCCTTCCTGGTGATCCCCCAGAGTCGCAGGAAACAACACAGCCGTTTGTGAGTGTGTGCGTGTGTGGAGCCACAGTGTGTGCTTGTGTGTTATGTTCCATCTTGTATTCCTTCTTGCATGGTGCGCCTTACTTAGGGAATTGCATTTGTCCAGCACCACCAGAAGCCTTTTTTTTGCCAAGCCTGTCCTTTTCATTGTGGTGCCAAGTTGAAGCCATTGCTGAGGGAGCCGGGGCTGGACTCTGTGAGAAGCTGCTGTTTGATGTGCCATCCGTGGCCTCAAGCCATGAAGTGGAGGGGAAGTTATGCACAACAGCCATGGCCTGAATCTGCTCTGCTTCATAACTCTGACTGTTTGAGTTTCACACTAGTATCTTTTGTTCTTTTTCACGAACAGAATAGAAAACAATCTGCTCACTTTCTTGTTAATGACGGGGGGGAAAAATGCTGTCACGGTCCAGGGGTTTGCTGTTAACACAATGCAGCGACTAGAGGTCTTCACTTCTCAGAAACTAAGACCTGACCTGGAACCCAGACCAGGTCCACATTACACAGTGGGCCATTTCTGTTCAGTTCTAGCCTACAGTATGTGTTAATACCCAAGCAGTTTTGCTGTCAGCTGTTGTCATGTATCACTACTGTACATCATCACTGCAGGACGTAGAGAGATAGTGTCAGCTGAGAAGTGGCATGTGTAGTTGGGCCCTTGCTGCTCATAAATTTGTGGTGCATCATGCTGCTGCTAGTATCAGTGATCTCTCCAATGATTATGTCATTGGACTAAGTCTCTGTTGCATCTGTTAACATACTGTATGTGTATATATCTTCTTTACTTGTTGAGGTCTGTTAAGGATAAGGCCCAAAATTTCCCACCCATCAACATCTCCACCACCAACTTATCTCTTTATAACAAGAATCTTGTCTTAGGGGGGGGTCTATCATATCACTGCCTTTTGCACAGATGGTCCCAACAGTTAAACAAGCTCTTGCTGAGGGGGAATAAACAAGTCATTTGTGTCCCAGTTTGCTCGGTTGCAGTTGTCATCATTCGGTAGTGAGCTGTTCAGGAAGGAAATAAAGCCTTAACCATCAAGACTGAGCCACTCCTGTACATCAAGCAGCACAACTCAGAAATGTTTCCTTCCTCCAAGTGCTGTGGTTAGTCCCAGGCTAGCTGTCTGATTCATTTCAAGGTCTTTGATGTTGCTGTCATATTAGTCCATTGCTCCCTTACTAGCAGCTCCCAGGAGAAGTGTAAAATGATCAATATAATCCATAAGCAACACATATAAGGGGATAAAACTTATTAACTACATAAGGGGCTAATCAAGAGAAGGCCCAGTCAAAGACCCCCTCTGTGCTGAAACGCTACTGCATTTCCACTTGGGTCGAAATTGCTTTGGGATGAAATCAATTTGTCGCTAGTATATTGTAGCATTGCACTTATTGATTTTTCTGGTGCACTCTCTGCGAGCTGCGAGTGGACTCTCTGGATTTGAGGGGACTGGAGGATGGGTTGGAGGAGGTCTGTGGCTGAGCAGGGATAGGACTCCCTCCAGTGCACCTTTCAATCAAGCTTAGCTAAGTTATCCTCATGAATATGAAATATAAGGCACAGTCAAGCTGAGAAGAGTTGACGGATGGTGTGTGTGTGTATAGGGGTGAATAGAAGTGAATAAGAAATGAAAAAGGACACACTTTGCTTAAGTGTGGAAAGTTTGTGCCATTTGTTAGTCATGACGGTACAGGGACACAAGAACATTTACAAAGTCATGTCCTCACAAGGTTATCAGTTTTTAATGTTCAGAGTCTACACATGAACCCTGTTTGCTGCAAAGAGAAACTTTAAATAAGTACCTTTCTTTCTCCCTTTTATCCTTCTAGCCACCCAAGAAAAGGTTAAACAGAGCCACTTGCTGACATTTTCAAAGTTCCTAATCTTTATTTTGATGCATGCTGACCCTCCGTACATTTTCAGCACTTCCATCAGGATTCACATGAACCCAGGGCTGCCTCTGTGCTTTCACATGGTAATTACAGCCTGCTTCTCTGGCAAAATAATACCAGCCTCAATAAGGAGCACAACAGTGTTGAGCTTTCTGATTTAACGCAGTTTACAGCCACCCCCTCCCTTTCCCTCATTTCACCCAGTATCTTTTTTTCAGATTTGTTTAGTGTTGTTGATTCATTTTTCTAACCACCCTACGCCTGCACTGCGTCTGTCCAAAATGAGGCATCCAATCTGAGGCCCCATCTGCTGAATGATCCTCTCTCGTCGCATGCATGTACACACGCCTGTGTTTTACGCCAAGGCGTTATCCACTCCTTCATGGCCCATCTGCTCTCTCTTTATCTATCCCATTTTCTGTCTTTCTTCCATCTTTTTATCCCTCTTTCTTTGGCTCGCTGTCTCTCATCATATTTCAGTTGGCTGTCTTGATTTGTCGCATTCGTGCCTTTCACACAAACACATGCAATATAATGTTTTGTGCCTATTTTGCGCTGTACGCAGCACCATTTTGAGCACCTGAGTCCTACTGCGGTCTCCAAAGCCTACTGCAAGCACGAAGCCTCAGTGAAAGTGTATGCTAACATCTGCTGAGCATGTTCTGTTTCGCATCTTTTGACGGCGATTCACAGGGGAGGCTCTGAAACGACAGGACGGAATGGGGCAAGGTGAAAGGGGCGATTTGAGTCAGTGTGTTTCGCTCAGACAAGGGACAGCTGTGAGTTGGGCATAAAATTGCTGCCTTCTTCCGATGCCTGAGACTCCCATTCACTCTCGAACGTCCAGGAGAAGAAAGAGCAATTCTGCCACAGGAGGCCGACAGATTGGTTCAGTGCAAGTCACCAGGATTCAGTCGAGCCTCTAGCCTGGCAGCCCACAGACCTCAGGTCTCCTTCAATTGTGTGTCTAATTGATTACTTCCCATGCAATTACTCCTGTGTCACACTCAATATTTCACCGCTCCAGGAAGGGGGCAAGAGGGACTTTCTTTTTGAAGGACGACATTCATATTGTCACATTTGTGAGCCCCTAATGTGGATCGTGAAGAGGCACATGTTAAATTGAAGTCCGGAACGGGCCATCAGTGGTGGTTGGTGTTAATTGATTGCTCTGTAATACCACTGTGCGACAGAGATAGTGAGACTATTAGAGCCAATGGTATGGTTTTTCTGCCAGGGGAACGGCACAGCTCAACTTCTTAAAAAACTTTCTTTTTCTTTTTTTTAAAAATAGTTTGTGTTTAATTTTCTGCTTCTCTGAAAAGTTAACACGACAGGAGAGTATTGACACGCTTTTGGATTAAATGTTTTGTATTTCACCACCTTTGGCTCCCTCTGCACATGATGGCCCAAGTTTCCCACATTTCAAACAAATCAATAATTTCTTACTTTTATAATCTTGCATTGTCGCTCACAGCACAGCCTTAAGGGTACAGTGTTGCTTATTTTTTTTGCCTTTGTTATTTGTTATTTTCTCCACTCTTTAATAATGTTTGAGATTTCATAAGCAGGAAATATCTGTGCTTTATGAAATATTAATGGACAACAACACCAAGATCTGCCTTGAGAAAGGAGTAATAATACAAAATAGATCCACACCAATTAAAAGTGTGTGTGTGTCTTTGTCTGAGTGTTGCGTAAATACAATTACTGGACTCTGTTTATGTAAAACTTTAACATTTTTTTTCAAGACTTGACAAAGTTTAATCAAACATTAAGGTAATCATTTTTATATCACTTTTACTACTACTGCGTTCTATCCTGAGGTTGCTGCATGACACTGTCGGACCCAGACGTAAATTAAAAGGTCTTTCAGAAGGTTTTAGCAGGATTTGGAAAAAAGGAGGTCAGATGGGTAATCATTTCATGTAAATCAAATAAACTGTCTGGGACTGATCTGTTTTGATAGAGATTATTCTGTTGGCATTGTTTAATGGATGAATACAATCACCCCTCAGCTTCACTCACTATATGTCTGATATTATGATCCCTACATTTAAAAAAAGTAATTTTATGCAGATTAATGACCGTAATCTTTCAGCAAATCATGTTCGTTTCCTACTGGATACTAGAACAAAGAACATCTGGTCCTCATCAACTGTCCTAAATCTCAAAGTGATGAAAATTATTATCTGATGCTACTTCCCTAAGAGACAGTGAAATGTTTTTTTCATCATCAACAACTCTGATCTTTCAAATTGTGAAATATCAAACGTTTCAAATGCATGCGATGCAAACAGTTCCTCACAAACTGCTTAGTTGGATGAAGATCACAAATAAAGGACTGATGGTATTTCTTTCTATTCTGGGTAGCACTTATGCCTTTGTATTTTATGCATGCAGGCATGCTAATGTGTGAGTATACATGAGTACAGTCGTGTTCATATGTGTAGAATGTCTGTTTTCAATAAATAATTCACATAGACTAAGACTAAGCCCATCACTGCATAAGGGACCCAACCTAGAAGGATTGTCACTTTCCTCACATGATTAGAAATATTGTCCAGTCCCAATCTCACCTCTGCTTCACCTGTGGTCTGCTAGAAGAATATCCAAACTTGTCTAAACACAGCAGCTTGTTCTTCATTAACACATTTACTTCCAATTCTGGACCTTTATGGCCCGCTGGAAGTGAGAGTCGACTTTTACCTCATTAAAAGTTAAAGTAGGTATGGAAGGAATTATAATGCCAATTAATAATCGAAACACATTCCTCCTCTCTCTTTCTCTAGCATTTCCATGCCCCCCAGGCTATAGCTTAGATCAGGCTAAGATCTGCCATGACGTAGATGTAAAACTGGCTCAGACACCAACAGGAGGCTATTCACGCCGGTGAAACCTTGTCTGAATTCCACCGTTGTTCCGGCAGGAAAATGGGGCAGCATGAGTGTGACATGAGTGTGACTGTGTCTGCTTGAGAGTGTGTGCTGGAGATTAATATTCTCTGTAGGTTATGTAAATTTCCATGTGTTTCACAGCCGCTTGGACTGAGCAATGATTTAAACTAAACACTTCTACCATAAAGTATTAAATAATTATATAGTCGATCAAATATGTTCACATTATTTAGCATAATTATCATACTCACTTCTGTTTTTAGTTCTCATCTAGTTTTTTGATGAGGGTGTAAATTAGTTTTGGTCAAATTTTGTGTCAATGTAGCAGCACTGCAGTGACACAACAGACCGACTCTCCTCATTAAACCAGTTATCGTTTCCAAACTCCAGCTGTTTGAACAGAACCACTCTCTCATTAGTGCAGCTACCTGTTCTCGCCACTGCAGAGCAGCAAGCCATTTACAAGCTGGATTCCTCCATTTGTTTGCTAAAATACTGATCAGTGACAGGGTTTAGTTTGAGCAGAGATGTCACATGTCAAGCAACATGTTAATAATTCTTTGGGAGCATCGAGGAAGTTACTTATTTTAGAACTTAATCTTTGAACCACAACATTAAGGACTGGTAATGAAAATTAACAATAATGATAAATATAGTATGTCCCTTGATGACTTTTATTCATATGCAGGCCAGTTGTTTTTTCGTCTAACTCAATGCAGACAACTGTAGTGTTTCATTCCAAGAACCAGCAGCATCTGTGCTGAATACAAGATGCTTCTTATTAACACCAGTGCGACAGGTCAAGTGGTTAATTCCACTTCTGAACAAGAGACATTTTAGGCAGCAGAGGGTACTGCTCATGGGGGCAGGTTAGAGTTTGTAATTTGCATGGAGGCTTATGAATAAGATTTTGCAATTAAATTGGTAATTAATTCATCTGTCCATTCATCAGTCTTTCTCATTATCATTTCATTTTTATTCATTGCCTAAAAATGTAAAAAGAAAAAAAAAGAAGTAAGGATTAGTCTAAATTTCTTTATGAAAATAAGATCATTGACAAACTTTTTGCCATAATTTTCTTTGATGAAGTCAAGTTTTATTATAGCTTATTATTTACAATAACTTATAAACACTCAGGTCAAGTAAAGTCAAGTATAGGTAATGGACACTTGGCAACTCTCAGCACATCTAGCAAATAAGTTTGCACTATGCTACTTCTCAGTGTCAGCACGCCACAGATTTGTAACACTACTCAACAATCTCAAGTGGTCACACAAACAATGAGGTAAAGGCCTTAACGTTTTTTAATTGAGATTGAATCTTTTTAATGTTGTACAGTTCATGCTGGACTTTTTTTCTTTTTTTTTCTCTCTTTCTGAAAAGTCCAGACCATAGTGTAGATTCTATGGCAGATGCAAAACAAACACTTACACTGTGATTGTCATGTTCAGTTTCTGTCATGGGCTGGCTGTCACTGTAGCTTTGCCATGTCGGTGCGTTGCTGTGCAGCCTTGACATGCAGCTCTTACTTTGATTCTGAAGGCCAGACTGTGTTTCAGACAGGTCTTTGATGTCAGAGGCGCTCAGTGCTCATCTCAGAGGAGGAGCAAAATGAGTGGGAAAGCAAATGAAATAGGAGCTGACTGACAGCTTGGTGGGTCTCAAAAGCCACTGAGGAAAATGTCACTTTCTATCAACTTAGTTACAAGGCCTAAATGGACACCTGTGGACGTGCAGTGGTAAAAATCATGTCTTCACTGGTGAAGACACAAGGTGTTTTAATATTAATATAAACAGTTTCTGAAGCAGTGTGTCTTCATTGGCTGTTGAGTGTTTTTTCTTTTCTTTTTTTGTTCTTGTTGGATTTTGTGCACTTGTCAGTGAAATAATCTTCTGGTATCCATTTTACGTTGCATGCTGGTGCTGCTTTAAAAACAAACAAAAATAGAAGATATAACACATCTGTGAAAGCTCCAGGTCTTCCAGTATATCCTACATACTCTCAAGATACAGGAAATTGTTTAATTGTGATATCCAATTGAAATGGTAAGCATTAGTGCCTACTCTCAATGGTTTTAACAGAAATGGTGCCCCCAAAACCAATTTAATAACCCTGCCTCAGTGCCGATACACACATAAACACACACATTACCCTCCAACCGTACCACTCCTCCCCTTTCTCCCATGGTAGCTTAATAATTAATATGCTTATTTTTTGCCTCTTAGGCCGAAGCCTTGGGTAAGTGGAGCAGCGATTGAAGGGGGCAGTGGTGGGTAATGGAACATGAAAAGGACTTTTCTGTTCATCTCAGGTCTCCATAGAGATATGATGGGTGTTAGTATACGCAACATCAGGCATGACTTCACCAAATAGAAATTAGAAAAAAAGCCCCACTTCCCTGCCATCTCTCCATGGTACATTTATTTGGCAGTCCAGTCCAGTGGTATTTTTTGATCAGATTTTTCCACCACACCTAGCAGGTGGTCCCACTTTGATAATTGTGTATTCAAGTTTTTATTGCAGTCTGCTATTGCAACAACCAGGCAGTGGGGGTGAGCATTTTCTTGTCCATACTCTGAGGTTGGTTTGTGGTCAGAAAGCAGGTGCTCTGCAGGACAATGCAGTTCCTGGAGAGTGCATGGCTGTAATCAAACCACATGTCTTACTGTACCTTGAGGATAGTGGAGAAGAATAAAAAAGGGAGCTCAAGTGGTTTTTGGACAAAAGGGTTATTTTTAAAGCTGTTTATCCATTTGTAGAATCTGGGTAATAAGGGAGAAGGCAACTACGAGCATCAGATGGCAAATGAGGTCTGAACTAATATCAAACCACAGCAGTTTAATTACTTTATCATAGTTCTGACCAAAGAGATATCTCATAATATATAATCCAGCAACATGGGCAATTTTAACTAAGTATATCTCCAATACAGGTTTTTTATTAGGTAATAGTTCATACATAGTTCTATCATAAATTATAGCAAATTTCAAAGTAACATGTGGATTAAATAATGTCTGGTCTTCAAAAGAGGATAAAGGGATGAAAAGAAGCCTGAATTGTCTAAACTCAATGTTTACAGTTAGGTTTTATGGAACAATAAAATCTAAATAGTAAAAAATAAAAGCCTGTTAAAAAGTCTGATTTGTGTTTTTGAATGTAATTTGTTGTTTTACTTACGTTTAACAAATAAAACAATATGTAAAATCTCAATAGTTATCACAACATCAGTACTTACTGTATGGCAATAATTCAACAACCTGACAGATCTGTAAACTAAAAGCCTGTAGTTTAATGGGATGATTTCCTATTAGTCCTGCTTGTGTTTGCATGGTGTACAACCACAATGAAAGGTAAAAGTGTTTACTCCAAAAGGCAGCGTTCAAAGGCGCAGTAAAAAAGGTTGCTGGCTGAGTAGTTGTTGAAGTATCTGACACAGTCTTTTCTTGAAGCCATTCATAGTGTTGCCCTCAGTTATAGACACAAAAGTGCTACAACCACAGTGCTACTACAGTTGTGTAACAAAAAGTAGTGTGGAAAAGAAGTACACAGGGTAGGTGCTGCTTACTTTGGCACCCCTGCACACATGGTCAGACAAAGCTCCCCCAAGTCAGAAAAGGGATAAAAAGGAAAGATACTGTATAAAACAGCTTTGCCTTAACTCTGCTGGTTTCGCACAGGTGTTGTGGTTAATAACAATTCAGAGTCTCATCCCTTTTCATGACATCAGCACCAAAGACTAAAATGCCTAATTAATCCAAGCAAAGGACTTACTCTAATTAACAAATTGTGGAGCTTTATGAAGTGCTGATGAAGAGGAAGATGGTGAATTGGGGAGAGTTAGAAGCTGATGGCAGCCAGCACTGTTTTCTGTGGTAGGACTTCATGTGTAAGAGGCAGTAGTCCACTTCCAAATCTAATTCACAGTCCTCTGGGTCGACTTTCCCACCTTGGCTGACAGACACATACGACTGCTGTGTGAACAAAGTGAGAGTCATGGCCTGTAATGTGTAACTGAATGTCTCCCAGTAGGCATGGGAAAACAAGGCCTCAATGACGTGTTGTTGCCTGAGCAAACCGTGCACTGAGTGAAGCCAGCTTCCTCCATGCTAAAACCAACATACTTGGTATGCTTGTGGTAAGATACGTTCTCTCCCCTCAGTCTCTCCATCTTTCCTTCTCTTTCTCTCTGCCTCTCTCAGACCCTGTTTTGTTTTGCCCATTCCAGAGAGTGTGGCTCATTTTAATTCAGCTGGCAGGCTGATCACACATCAGGCTTGATAAGCTAAGTGGCCCTCAGCAGCAGCAATTGAAGGTCCTTTTGCTCTTTTTTTAATCACTCACTTGTTTTGTTCCCTTGATAATCTTTTCTGTCTTACTTTTTGTGTTTCTTCTCTCTCTTGTTGTCTTTGTTTTGTTTTTCTTTCTTGCTTAGATTTGTCTTATCTCAAGGTGTTGTAATATGGTTTTCTCCTCCTCCGCCCTATCCAGAAAGCTCAGATTACCAGGATTTTATCACAGTTTAAGTTGAAAATAAGCAGGGATGCAAGTCCCCCCCCCCCCCCCCCCCCCATAAGCATTGTGTCATGATTTTCTCTTCTCGTCTTTAAGCAGATGCTTTGCCTTGCTCCGGTATAATTCCATAATCCTTAAATCTCAGCCATTTTTCATAAAGACTCATAGGAAACAATTGCGTGAGGGATGGGCCAAATTTAATCAGCAGCCTGTGAATGCAATTATCATGGCGCAGGAGAGGCACATGTTTGGGGGGATGGGGCTATGGCCGACGCCCTCATGCCATCTACTATACCCTAGAGAAAAGCTCAGCAACATTTCTCCTTCAGACTGACACAGAGGATAAAAAGGATATAAGCACAAACTCAGTTTCAAAATCTATCAGTTTTAGTGACTGAATATTAGCATAAAATGGTTTTCTATTATTCCATTGGATTACAGTCCATTTCTATTCTGAAAAAATGAAACAAACATTTGTATAAATGCATAAAATGAATGAATTTTGGTTTAAGACAATAAATCAAGGAGCTCATATTACAAGTTTTAAAAATGCAGATGGTCATAATTTGTTATACAATGTCAGGCTATTGTTGATCACCCAGGTTATTTCTCTCTCTGTAATGCTACAAGATGAATTTCTCTCCTGCATTTTTGTTTGCTGTTGCCGTTTTATTCACAGCCCTTTCCCCTTCCAAAACTATTTGTATCTACTCTTTATTTATTTATTAGTGTCACTTACAGTATTTCAGTCCATAAAACATGGACTGCCACACAGAAAAAAACAAAAAACAACTTTCATTTTTATATATATATACAGTACATATGTACTGTATATACACAGTGTATATATATAGATGGAAGAGGTTGTTTATTACCTCAACAAATCACATCACATGTGACGCCATGGGCTTCCTTGGCCACTCAGCCATGAATGTCAGTCACCATGTTAAAATTAAATGTCCAATATATAAGGTCACTTCACGTACAGTGCATGCACATCAGAATATGTATAAGGAGAAGGACACACACTATACAAATGTACTCAAGAAAGAAAACACTTGTCCATGGCTGTGTTTGCCTTTTGCTCAATTTTTAATGGCCCCTTTTTTCTTCCATTCCAAGTTAAGGGGTCATCATGGTGCCATCCACTTGTCATGGTCTTATAACGCCCCTCTTTCCATAAAGCTTTGTCTGTTCATCTCTTTCTTCTTCCAAGCCAACTGACACACACACACACACACACACTGCCCACAGAGTTGCTCCTTACTGCAGTGTGTTTAGAGCCAGTGAAATCCCAGCGCTGCCATCTCTCTGGTGAACTTCTCGTGAAGCGCTTTTATGCAGTCGAATTAATGCAGTTGTTCTTTTCAGGTCAATAGTTAAACACATAAAAGTGCAATTACATTTGAGTGGGTACCACCATTTTTTCTGGGGACTGCGTTAACGGTGTTAAAATTGCATGCCATTCCCGTGGGGGGTGTTCCATCCGTTGACCTTACAGTACATTGGAGCTGATGAAGTTTGTGATGCATGCTGCGACACATTCACACTGTAGAACTTTTAGTTAAAGATTCCATTGGTCGATATGACAGAGAAACACATTGGTTATGTATATGTTCTGGAAAAGTGGAGAACAGGTAGGAGATTAATATTAACATGAATTACTCTGTGTCAGGCCAAAACAGAAATGGATGGATTTGGTAACATGACCTACATGAACCTCAAAGGTTTCTTGTTTGTTGGCCACCGCTCTGTCCTAGAGAATTTAATCTTGTTGCCAGCCTCTCTTTCTGAGCCCTGGGGCATATAAGTAATATTTTAGTTTTATCCAGGTCGAGCTATAAAAGGTTTTGTAATATCAAGGCACTAGTATCTAATATACATCTGAAAAAAAATAACAGAAGTTGCTCCTTTGTCATCAGAAGACAAAACCATACAAAAATCAGTGTGTCACTATGGCTGTGAGAAAAGCATGAGGACACCACCAAGGATTAACATATATACAAATAAAAGGGACCTTCCAGTTTTAAAAATAATATTTTGATTACCTTTCACAGAAGGAAGCTGTGAAAACAGTTTAATAATGTGCTCTGTAGCTCTGGAGGGAGCCTTCCCAAGGAAGCATAACCCTACTCATGTCTGACAACTGGATTGGGACTGCCAACTCAGATTTTTAACAGAAAGCCTGCAAAGCAAGGTAAATGTGTGGAAGTGAAGAAGGAGCATCCCGTGGCCAATTAGACATAAAGTAGTAGTAGATGAGTAGCAGAGTTGACCCTTCTGGAGGTTTACAAGTTAGTTTTTCGATTTTAATGCATGTAAAACAAAACACACATGCAAAGAGAGAGAAAGATTTTTATCTCCACTAAGTGTACGCACAGACACTGTGATGCCTGCTCTTTTCATTGCTTTTACTCATGTAAATTGATGTTTGGACAAATACACATGCAAACACAGATACAGTTTCCTCCGCAGCTATTCCCTTGGCAACAACGGGGACTGGAGGGCGAGAATGGGTGTGTGCAGTAGCAGCAGATGATGGATGGCAGACAAGATCACCTATTTGTAGAACTGTTTGCAGAACTCAGAGCAAAATGATTGACGCAGCACTGTGTAGCGAGAATTTGAAAACGGACAGGAAATGGTTTCTCCTAAGTCTTATTGTTAGTTAATTGATGACGTGCTGCCTTTCTTTTTTTTAGTTGCAATACTGATGGTGCATTTTGTGACCTCTGAAGTGGGCCTGCTTCATCAAGTGCTTTTAATTAATCCACCATCTATTCAAGTTTTGTCAATGCTTTTTTGACACTTTTAGATTCTACTGCTGTCTTCATGAACACATACATTGATTGATGATGACTGATAAAATAGATCTCATCATCTATCACTGCAAGTCATTTATTCATCATCTCTGCAAATGGCATTTACATTCTTTAATTTGCACAATTATTCACTCACTCATTTTCGCTGGACCAAAAAGCAAGACCAGTCCTATAATTGTGGATGTCCTTGACTGACTGACTGACTGACTGATTGATGGTTTTCCCATAAATGTTCAGTGGAGTGCTGTTCTGCTGCTTACCTGCTCAGGAACTGCAAGGAAACAAGTCTTTACTGTCATCGTTGCAAATCAATACTTTCATTATATGTATCATTAAAGGATGCAGATGTACAGTGAGCAGAGAGAGCTATTTTTAGGCTACTAACCTGCAGCACTTAGCTGCAAGTCTTACTCTTTCTCTTTTCTCCCGAGTTTCTCATCTCTCACTCTCACAAGGATGAAAAAATCATTTCTAAAAAGAGATGTCTGTCTCTTCTAGATTTGCCACTGGGTGAACATTTTTCACTACACACAGCTGATCTCACTGCTCAGTCTTTATCTTTCAATTATGTGTTTGCTGATTTTGTCAGACAACTTTGTGGCCGGAAAAATCGGCATTTAGCCATAGGTGGTGCAGCCTCATACTAGGTTTTGACCAGTCATATTTCCATCTGTTCCACTATTACAGGAAGTGATCCAGTTGACTCAACAGCCTGGAGTGACTGTTTTATTCTTCTTTTTCTTTCCATTTTTGCTTCTTTGTAGAACTACTTACTGTCTCACTTGCTTATCTTCTTTCTTCTAATACTCGATTTGTACTTGTTAGCTTAAGAATTTTCACAAAATGCAATTCCCAAGAAAGTTGACATATAGTTTCATGATGTTTTCTAGGAACACTATTTTCACATTTTAGTTGTATAGCTACACTTATCTTTAGCTGAGAACTTTCCAGTAGCTATGGTTTTCGATCATTCCACCAATAAAATGCTTGGTTGTAAATTGTTTTCCCGAGCAATTCATAGCAGTTACACATGGATCAGAGAGCAGCGTTGACACTCCCCACCCACATTTTCCCAGCTCTTGTAGAGACTTAAATTAGTGACCTTCTGGTTACAAGCCGACTGATGAAGCAAACTGGTAATTTAATTGATACTCAGCACATATAGTCAGTCATTACTGGCAACACTGAGCCCTGTGTGTAAGCGCACGTGTGTGAATGTGTTTGTGAGGATGTTTTCTTCCGTGTCTAGTGTACAGTAAATGTGCGCTCATCTCATACTTTCATATTTCTGCCGGTCTGTCTGCCGTGTGTAACCTAGCAACAGCTTCAGCCCCTCACTGCTGCTGGGATATACAGTAGGAAGTGTGCCCCAACATTTAGCCTCGTCGACCCAGAATGGATCCTCATCTTACCGCAGAGTTTCTCTCCTCTGTGCCACTGAGCCGATATCAGCGCTGAGCCGAAACTGAGTTGAAGCTCTCAAAGTCAATAAGACAATTCAGTGGAGACTCAGGGTAAAATCCCTGGTCCCACTGCGGGAGGAGAGGGGAAGCTTCTCTCTTTTTCTGATTGAATACTTGTCTATCTTTTATAATTGCCTGACTGTTAAGTGTCCTTTGAATCTCTTGCTGACTTTTAATATGTTTTATACTGGCTCATTTTATTGTCTTCTTGTGTATACTCTTGCCTCTGGTACAAAATAGGGAGTAAAGTTTAACATTGAGTGAATGTTTTTTTTCTTCCTGGTATGTATTGATGACAGTAGCTTAGTGCATGGATCTTCTTCAGTGTACAGAATAATAAACAGTACTGGGGATATTCAATAACAATCCTCCAACACTGGAGCAAATCAGCCATTTATTATAGTGCTTCTGTTGTCCTACATATTTCTTCATTAAACAGTCTACACTAATTCCCTCTCACAAACTCATTAATATGGCTTTTTTTCTGATCTTTGGTTTGCTATTTGCCTCCCAGTCTTAATCAAACTCATCCCCGCTCTGCAATAAAGAAAAAAAAACACACACACACTACAAGCACTTACCGTCAAAATAATTGCCTGCATACATTTGTTCTGCCTCCCTGAATTTCATATTGTTTTCCTCCAATGGTCATGCGGCCCCGATACTGAAGATTGCAGTGCCTTTGGAAGACATACGCTCATTCAGAGACACTTTGAGTTGCTCTTGGGACAAGGTGAGAGAGGAGGGAGTAGTTTCGAAACATGAGCAGCATCTACCTGAAAAAACTAATTAAGACATTTTCTCTACCCACTAAACAATCAGGATTTAACCATCGATCTCCCCCTGGCCACCAAGTGCACACCCAGCGAATGTGCAAGCCAAGCATTTACCTGTAATGAAAGCAAAGCCTTTGCTTGAGCTTTTGCATGTTGTTTTCAGAATTATGTAATATATGTTTCTGAATTCATACCTTGGTGACAGAGGTCATTGGAACTCCTGAGAAAAAGCACCAGCAAAGAGCCAATTAAACTGTTATCCAGCATTTTAAACTTGGTGAGTTGCGAGAATTGTGGAGCCTGTTGAGTCACTATGACTAGGTTGTACAGTCTGCTTATACAGTAGGTTTTGGGAGTTTGAAAACTGCTCATGTCCAGCTAGAATGAGTGGAATCACCTTGTATTGCTTGTTCAGTACACACAAGAATACTGCAAATTCATCATGGCTGGGCTGTTGTCTATGATTTTGCTGCAGGCCATGCCGATGATTACAGTATGGACCATGTTTTCAGATATGAAGAAACTTGGCAGTGTTGTTGTCTCTGTCCACACTCACTCTGAAACACGTATGGGAAAGATGGAATAAAGTAAAGGTCTATCTATCTTTCTCCAGCATGCCTGTGTTTATTGTGCAGAAGAGCAATCTTCCCCTCAGGTCTCAGTGTGCAAACTACACAACGATCAAATTCAAGGTCTTTCTTTATGTATTGTTTAGTGGTTTTTGTTGACTCAGAAAGTCAATGAAAAATGAGAGAGCAAATTGCTTAAATAGAAATGAGATTGTGGCTGCATTTTCTACTCAGTGTCAACTCAAGATATTGTGGTCAAATGATCGCACTCATTCATCATTTTCAAACAGCTGTGAAGTGTTGAAGCTAGACAGAATTAAACATCCGAGGTAATTCATTTGTTCAAACTTGAATAAAAAAATATATAAATTAGCAAGTACTTTCAGAGCCCACTGGAGCCCTCCCCCAGTTTCTGTCACGTGTGGAGAATGAAACTTAATCTAGTTTTAAATGCAGCCAAATGTGTCTTGGATGTGTTTACACCTGAATTCAATACACTCTGGCTTTATTTCCGATGCACCCAGCCAGGATGGAGGTGAATGCCTGGAAGATGTACATGTATCTTGCTTAACCAGGGTTGAGATGTCCTGCTGGCATTTTTATCATAACAACTGCTTTGCTTTGTCTGTTGGTTTGTCCATTGCCCTACTTTGCCAGCAGCATCCCATTGTGCAAACAATTTGAATTTGAGACGCGTCCTCTTCCTAGCCGAGCGATATCCCTCCTGTGGTGAGAGGCAGGATTAATTTCTCTCCCTGACTCCCACCACACATGCATCGAGCAAGAAAGGGAGCGCTGAGGTTGGGGGACGGGGGCTTGTGGAGGTAATTCCACCACCACCTATTATCTAAGGAGTATCATTTTATCGGGCCTTGGTGGGACGATATTGTATTTGGTTGTTTCTGGACGTGCTGGCAGGGCGTCTCGTGCACGATTATGTGTCTCATCGGTTTCAGTCCTATGTCAGTAATCTGTTTGTAGGGAGATAGAGAATACACAAGCTCTGTGAATAATGCAAATCTGCTACTGGGCTTCGCTCTGCCTTTCTTTTCTGCCATTCGTCTCTCTGTGGCTTTCTCCCATCTTTATTCGTCTTTCTCTTTCTCTCAGATAAAAGTCAGGATTAGGCATTCTCTAAACTCCTGCACAACAATATTCAGAATCGCCCTCCGTATCCAATCATTCAACAAATGCTCTGTGTGTGTGTGAGGGGCGAAAGGAATCAATCCCTCCTATAAGTCTGACAATCATTAGTTGGACAAGGCAATACATATTATTATGGCGAGATACCTGACTTACATCCCACAACCTTGATGAAATATGAAATTACAAACTTGTTCAGGCCGCTGTCCCTGAATGAGGCTTAAATCCTAGATGGATGTGATGGCATTGGGGCATAATTGATTCCGTCTGCTCACAGCATGGGAAGAGAAAACAACAAAATGGGAAAAAGATCAGAGGTTGTAATAACTGCAATATGACATGGCTTTGTCTTGGCAGCCTCACGACAAACCTCCATCATCGGATGAGTCTCAAGATCACCTGTTCCACCTAAAAGCCCAGCCGTCCTCGGGTGGAGAGAGAAGGTTAAAGTGCCTATCCAATCTAGTCCTCAAGTACGGAAATGATTTTGATTTAAAAATGCAGTGTCTGGCCATGTCAATTGTTAATTATAAAATGAGATGGGGGAAAAAGCTGGCAATTTAAAAACACATTAGGAGGCTGGTAGCATGATTGCTGAATTACGTGCATCCTCCAGGCAGAAATGGTTAAGTACCCAGAAAGCCCGCCGTGTCTCTGTATACTGAATGTGTTCTCTCTCTCTCTCTCTCCCTCCCCTCCACAGAGATCCTGAGTGGGGGTGTTTATGTCGACCAGAACAAGTTTCTGTGTCATGCGGACACAATCCACTGGCAAGACATTGTCAAAAACCCACGCGTCCATCCTGTGGTGGTGCCCACAAACAGCAGTGTTACATGTAAGTAACCATCTCCAGTTGTGGAAGACAAGATTACTTGATCTCACTTAAACCTTTGTTCCCTCTACAGTTTTACTGAGAGCATTGTGTTGCTCCAGACTTCACACAGTTCAACTTGGAAGCTGCACAGTATCCACAAAGTGTAATCTGCTGGACAATAAGCAGCACTGAGGCAGAAGGGAGTTGAAGGGGTACTGCGCTGATTTTAGCACTGCACTTACTTTGTTGGACCCGTGAAGGACAGTTATAAAAAGTCTAAAAATCAATGAAGCAGCAGTGGCTAATGTAGCCTTGAGCTGCTAGTCTCAAGCAGAGATGAGGAGCAGGATACAGAGGGCCGGATGATGTCAGTTTTTTCTTACCCCCCTTAGCACTCCACAATATTTGTATTTTGCATACATATTAATCTGTCTAGTTACTATATAATGATGATAAGGAAGTGAGTACTGTTCCTGTTATCTCACAATCAGGTTTTCACGCCGTATGTAAACCATTTCTTTTTGATCATGTTATTGTTATATTCATTTCAACAACACATCGAGAACAGAAAAAAGACAAAATAAAACAGTGACAATAATTAGTTGCCATGCAATTCTTTTTTAAAGTCAGTTTTAAACTGCCCCTTGAAAACTTTGACTGATGCAGAGGCTCTTAAGTCTGAGGGAAGAATGTTTCAGAGTCTGGGGGCCACCGAACAAAAGACTCTGTCTCCTTTTGTTTTGAAGTTGGTCCAGGGAACAGCCAGGAGCCCCTGACGAATAATTTTCATGTCCATTCTGATGAACAAGCAGGTTTACTATAGGTGTTACAGCATATAAGAAAGAATCAGAAAGTTAAGTCAGAGAATTGCACACAGTCAATGCCCAGAATGGCCAACATCCAACTCACCATCAACACTAGAAGACAGAAAAATGTTAAGAGATGCCAAAATATCACAGAAGAGCCAGTGTAGTAGTATTGGACTTGGTCTGTTTAGCTCTATCAAGCTGCAATCCACCTACTACATCGCTAGGCCAGGTATTATTGACAAAACAGGCAGCCAATCAGAATAAAAGCTTAGAGGTCGACAGAAAACACTCTGTTCTTGCTAGAGTTCCAAAGAGAGAGAGAAGATGTAAAACTATATTGTGGTGGTTACTACTGCTGCCATGCTATGAATGGATATCAAAACGTAAAATATAGGAACCTTTAAAAGTCATAGTTGTGGTGAGTTGATGGTTTTGGAACCCAGATTTAAAGACTGTAAAAGGACTCAGGGTTCTAAAAAGTATATGTGGCTATTCTGTTATAGTTCAAGTCTTTTTAAAGCACCATTGGCTGATGAAGAGAAACTGTTGAAGACAGTCCCCTGTCCCCCTGTATAAGCAGCAGAAGTTAACATTATCACAAAAATATCATCTTGACTGCATTCTGTTATTCACTCTAACCAATCCACATGACGTCAGTGAATACTTAAGAGTTATGAAGGGATTTGTTATGGCAAAAATGTACAACCTTAATCTAGAGGGGTATTGGGGGTATCTGGTGGTTGTCAGTAAAGTAAAGATGCATTAAGGCACCTCTTCTGACCCTATTCTGTTCATTCATTTACTTAACCTCTTAACACACTCTGCTTCCATTATTAATTTATTTTTGCTCAAGCTGTTTGACATTTAAATCTGTTGATGTTTTTTTTTTAATCTGTGATTCTTTAAGCTGTCTCTTTCGTCTGCAAATACGAAATCAAATAATTAACATTATGGAACATAAAAAAAAGACAGTCTGTCCTTGGATTTTCTCCCACAGCACTAACTGAAGGCTTCAGACGCAGATTAACAGCTCAAGGCATTGATATTCTACTCAATCCCCCTCCCTCCTGCAGCCCTGTTAGCCCTGGATCGACCCTGACTCTGATTCAAGTCCTTTACTCCTCTAAAAGATCAAGGATCTCCAAACCTGTAATCCACAGCTGAGAACATAATCCCAAATTCATTCTTTGTGAAGGCAGAAACTTCACATTGTTATTGCTTAAGATTTATTTGTGGCATGAATGTTGTGTATTTTGGTGCATGTCGTGTTCATTTTAGTCAGGAGCCCTCCTCCTGAGGGTTTTATGCCCCTCACTAGCCCTGGTTTGACAGCATTTTTAACATTTTAACCTTCAGGGACTGTTTTAAGAAAGCTGTTGAAGATTATGGTGCAGGGAGAGTGGTGAGACAGGTTTATTCTAGCTCTCAAAATTTATAAGTTGAGATAGTGAAGACCTTGGACACTAAATGAAAACTCTTTGGCTTTGACTTCACAGGGCAGCAAGTTCAGAGGAGAACAGAGATGTAAGTCTAAGTGCAGCAGAGGTTCTGCGCACTGTCAGACAACCACTTACGGCTCGCTGACATTTGTTTTACTATCCTGTTTGTATGCTGCTTTTCATACAGTCAAGGCTGTCAACCTCTCTTTCTCAGTTGCTGTCAAAGTGCTAGTTTGAGGGGAGCAGACTAGGGAACCAGAAACAAAGGGGGACCTGCTGGAAAAAGACAAAAAGAGACACGGTTGGACGTTAAGTGAAAGAACCACAGAGGAGTGATGAATCAGTGAGCGACGGATCAAGAATGAAAGAGATGAAATGTGTGGTGGAGAGGGGCACAGACGAGGAAGAAGAGCAGGACAGAAGATAGAGAGGCTCGTGTTGGGGGAATAGAGTCAGTCTCAATGCTAATAGCTCTCATCTGGAGAGGCTTGATGGACAGAGGACAGCACTTCTGCACTTATCCAGGCTCACTTCCCCCGTAGTCAATTACTAGATAGTCAATTAAGTCCTCCAAAAACCACAGAATGGCACTGGCTAAAGCTCTGAGGGTTTGAAGCAGCTTTTTTCTGCTTTACTGCTTTTATCTCAATCTGATGTGTGCTGGTTTCGTGCAGGGCTGATTTAGAGTAGAGTTACAGAATGACTTGTCTTATTTTCACCAAAAACAACGTGTGCCAAGGTTATTTAAGTATTTATAAGCAGGGTAGGCTACAATGAAACATACAAGAGAGATGATGGTGACGGTGTCACTGAAAAACTGCAGGTTTGATCATTAGTTCTGTTTGGTAATAACAGCATATGAAAAAAAAATGGTAGGTGAACTTTGAAGTTAATTTTGAAATATCACAAGCAATTCAGATAAAACTCATCATGTCTTATTAATAGGAACCAATCCAGGCAAGTATTCAAATGGCTAGATTTATCGCAAATTATGTCTTTCATGATTCTTATCACAAAGTGCTTGAAATGCACTTCTGATTAACTGTATCTTGACTACGGTATGTAACAGAAGCTACCAAAAAGGGGGCACACACAAGCACAAATTTTAGGTGGATTTAAACCACAGCCAAGTAATCAAGTAATTCCTTCAACCTCACTATTTGGATCGATTTGGGCTTCAGATCTTGAAGGCACACAAACTCCAGCTGACTGCCTCCAGCCCATTTTCAGGTTTAACTAAAATTAAGCTTCAAGGTCTGATCATATTTTACGATTAAGCATCCATTTCAAGTGCCAATTATGCAAAAAAAACAAAAAAAAAACGTACACACGCAATCGCGGTATTTTATTTTGAAAATTGACCGGATGCTCTCGTGTTTCTTTGTGTGACTTCCTGCCAGAATTGACGTGGGCGGGCACAAAATACAACAGACGCCGAAATACAGTAAAAAAAAAAAAAAAACAACGGCTAGATCAATACTGGAGCGACATCAATGTATTATCCATCACTCACGTATACAGATAGAGACATGAAAACAGGGCCCAGGTAAACCTAAGTTTCCCTTTAAACTTGGACTGTGCTAGCTTCTTAGCCTAGCCAGTTAGCTTAGCTTGACCACCTGCACTGCAGCTTTTGGAATGGATGTTTTCAATGCAGCTTCACTTGCTCCACACAAGTAAGCAAATTAATTCAAAACACAGACTACCTGTGTTCATTCACCTGCTGCTTAATGCCACGCACAACTTGCAAAATCAAACTGAACCATGGAATTTTCTGAATGCTGTCAGCATCATTAATGCCAATCATCTCTGTCTCTAAACTTGTGTGCAGGTCAGAAGTGTCATCGTTCCTGTAATGGACGTTGTTGGGGGCCCAAAGAGGATCAATGTCAAACCTGTAAGTACATTAATAATTTTAGGTGATTATAAAGATTTTATATAGATAGAATATTTTACTCATAATGATATAGATAGCCTAGGCCTACTTCTTTGGTGGTAAAAGGTTCTGGTCAGGGTATTTTCTTTAGACTACCCTTATTATGCTGCTGCCTTGTTTCATATAGGACTTAATTCATGATATTTTCATGAGTCAAAGCTACAAATCAAACAATTTCAGTGATCAGAAATGGTCAGAAATAGTATCTGATAGGCTATGTATGCAAGTAAATATGCAAGCTACAAATGTTGTCCAGCTGCAGCTGGAACTCGCTGTGAGCAAAACTGCTTCTTCACAGCAGAGTGGACACCACAGACTAGGTACCAGACCGTGACCACATCAGTTCGGGTTGTTGGTTGCTAGTTACTTAACTAGAAAAAAGAAGAAAAAAAAGGCAAAACAAGCGATTTGCCTTCTAAGAGTTCGATGGATGCCCAACTGTTAAAGGAAACCTTGGCTATGATGGAATAGCAAAACTTACAAAAAGCTATAAGTAATACTGTGTTGTTTTTTTACTACTCTGTTAGAAAAGAGCGAGAAAAGTGGCAGTTTAGCTAGTTCAATTTCAGACATGATAAATGGGACAGCTCTATAGGCTACAAGTGTTCAGGAGCTGACTGTGGAAATACCCCCCAGCTCCAACATGAACACACAGACACACATATCGACCCCCCATAAAAATACCACAAACCTCCCTGCTGGGACTTCCCTCCTCTCCGACTGGCTAATGGCAGCTGGAAGACGGTGTGAGAATGATACACTATTGAGTCCGCCAGCAGGGGAGAGCTCCAAGTTATTCCCTCAACTCCAGTCATCTTACCTTGGCTCTCTCTTCATGTATCAGTGTCTTTCTCTCAGGGTTTACACACACCTCGCCTTCTCTGTGGGCCTTTCTCTCTCACGCACACACACATACATGCACACAGAGTTTATCAGTCTCCCGTCACAGATACCAAGCCTTGCTCTTTACAGATGTACATCCATCTAATTTTTTTTTTTATCATCACTTGCATCTGTGTCAATCTGGGCAGACAGGCTTGATCTTTACTATGATCACGCTTTTCATGTCATGTGTTGACATACATAGCACACACTGAAAGTGAAATGACCCAAACTTTAAATACAGCCTCATACAGGCAAAAAAGCAATCACATTTATTTTCCTTTTTTTCATTGAACATCTCTTCCCCCTTGATTGCGCTAACTTCACCAGTAATTTCTCTTTCTATCACTCTGCGCACTGACCACTTCATCTGTGCCGTCCGACCCTGGCATGTCTCATCTTATTTGTTCTGTGGCCACGATCTCATTAAGATAATGAAGAATGAACTGTTTGACTAGGACCTGTTAACGGCACGTCACAGACCAGCCCTCGATAAGACCTGGCCTTGTCTGTCTGCCTCCCTTTTAGACGTTGCCACGCTATCTCTCTATCTTCATCCATATGTGGGTGTCATGATTCAGTCTTATGCCCCCCCCCTTCACAACCTTTAATTTTATTGTGCTGAAATACATGGATTGAGTGGAAAAAATGTCAAATGAAAAATTACTTCAAAGATACTGTGACATTTAAAAAAATCATTATTCAGCTGTCTCAAAATCAACAATAAACAGCAGCTTTTGGTGTCAGCACCTCGGTGGAAAGTAAATACATCTAAGAAATAAATTACATATTCAACTCTTTCTTAGAAGATGATGAACAGAACTTGAAGGACCTTATTTCTGGCATAAAGTATAGTCATTTACTCACCCATAAAACTTTGGTGTCATAGGAATCCAGATGATATTTAGATCCATTTGAGAGCTGCATATATCCATATGCTGTGGGAGTGATTGGGGCACTGAAATGCAGCCTCTAAGTAACGCATTATCTGCCATGAAACTCGTTCATTTCACCAATATTTTGTCGTGATTCGCTAGTGAAATGGTTTTAAGCTTGCCAATGCTGATGCTTTACTTGTTATTCTACCCATTTTCCTCAGAAACAACTTGATTTTAAGAGCAACTGCGTGCATAGTATATCATTATCAGTATATCATTTTGTCTTTTATGGCTCTTTCGCTTAGTTTTTGTTCTGAGGAAATATATTAGGTAAATGTTAAACTGTGTTCATCAGCTACTTAGAAAACACTACTGCTTCAAATTAATGACAATTGAACAGCACTGATAAATCTAAATAGTGAACTGTGGTTTGTCATGTTACAAAATTAATCAGTGAAACAATCCCTGCTAACTTCACAGGGAGACAGTGCGACTGACATATTGTGTAATTAATCTGTATATGAAGAGCAGGAGGATGGTGTACATATGCAGTTGCAAAATGTCCCACTAGGATCAGATCAAACATGGGTGATCTCATGTAATTCTCTCTCAAGAGTGAAAATATGTCATCTTTTATTTTTATTACAACTTTTATATTTGTAACTTTTTATTAGTGAACTTTTTAACTTTTTGAACCACTAACTGAAATAAAATATCAAGTTGAGTCACTATGTAACTACATCTCAGCGACATTTGCAGAAATTCTAAGAAAAACTTCAATAGGTAAAGAAAGTGTTTCCGCTGGCAAAAAAAAAAAAAAATCCCATGGTTATTTAAGAGGTTCTTTTGGAAACCAAATGTGGAAAGCATATTTTAGCTCATGTAAATGGAAAGTGAGAGGCAGTGGTTCCTGTGACTGATGCTGCTGTCCACAGCCTGTTCAAATGGAAGCTTCCAGGCATATTTTGTGAGATGGATTTCTTTTGTATTTGTCATCACCAGCCTTTTTTTCTTCTTCTTCTTAAAGTGGAAGTTTAAAGCCAAATTGATCAACAGCGTTGCGTCTCTCAGTTGGCAAGGTTATTTGTTTGACAAAGTGTCTTGAGTAAAAGAGGCCATTTCGTTTTAGCCCAGGCACTGTTAATGGAATGCCACTGATGGCATGTTAGGCATAGGGTGAAGTGTGCGACTCTGTGTATTTGCATGTGTGTTTGGTGGGTTGTTTGTGGCTTGTATCCATCACTTTGATAGTATCTCGTCACTGCAAAGCCCAAAGGGAAACGCAGCACACATCAAAACACTGTGTGTACGAAGTAAACACAAATACATGCGCATTTGCACAGCTCTGGGGCTGTAATGTTGTACACTAACACTTATTTTATCTGGGAATGAGTATTGCGAGAAGTTACTGTTTCACTCTCAGTTAAAGCATCTGCAACTAATTTGTTTTCACCTTATTCAGCAAGTTGGATCATAAAATTGGGGCTGAATACCCAGTGACTGTTGTTCTGTTTGTATTCATTCATTATTGGTCTTTTCTACACAAATGTAATTGCCAGAAAGTTGCCATTGTTTTGTAGGATTTTTTCTTGATTGTGGACACAGGAGAGCAGGAAAATTGGACACCAGGAAAGAGGGAAATTGAATTGTTTCAGATTTTTCGTGACGGATATGTGTGGGGTCATGGAGGTGTGAACCAACAGTAATATCATTTGAAATGAATCGCAGTTCAGTCAGACAACTCTGAAATGAGAACTAATAATTTATTGAGTGTAAGCATTGCAAGATGAAGCACAGCATAGGTATCCTTGAGCATGGCTGCAGCAGGTTTAAGGGTTATTCATTCCCTTAATGATCTGCTTTACCAAACAATACAGGGAATGAAGCAGATCCCCCCCCAAAAATGAAAACAGCTTGAGATACAGAGCTTGACCCTGCATGCTAGCTGGAGCTTGCATGCAGGCCGATTACCTTCAGCCGAAGCCTGTAGTTTATATGGGAGCAAAAGCAGAGATTACTTCAGTTCCGCACTCCTGTGGAAACTAAGGAGAATAAGAAAATTAGTGCAAAACTCCCTAGCAATCCACCAGACAACATCGAGTAGAGGAATAACTTATGTTTTAATATTTTTTCATGCGAGAAAGTGACAGTTTAGATTCCCTTTCTGTTGTCAGTTTATCCAAATAAGGTCTGTAAGTATTGTTCCAACGATTGTTGGAGGAGTGCAGAGCAAAACGTCACAGAGGCTCTGAGCTCATCGGCCAGGCAGCTTCTCTGTCCTCCTCCCTAACCAAGCAACTTGCCGAAGCTTCTTTTCTTTTCTTTTTTTCCTCCATAATGTCCAAGTCACGGGTAAGAAAAACCTTTTTGAACACATGAACGACAACATAGTATTTATATTTCGTGTAAAATAATACGAATAAGAGCTGCTGCTCTGATTGGTCAAAACCTACCGTCACGGGTAGATTCTTTGCAGGCTGAAAACAGAGCCTAGGGGAGAGCAGAGATCAACAGTAGGTTATTAATTGTAGCCTTTAAGTCAGATTACGTGGCATGAGCACTCATAATTTTAGCTGATTTTATCATTGAATAGCGTTGACAACTGTAGGATGAAGGGAGCACAGGAAGAGGGATACTTCAAACTTTATGTATTTATATAACACCTTTCATACATATACAATGGAACACAAAGTGCTTTACAAGTTGAAAGACCGAAGACCTTGAGCCTTCTTTTTAAAGTCTCTGCAGCCCTTTATTTAGATGAAATCAAACGCAGTATCATACAGTAGTTCCACCTTCGCTGGATGCACGCACACTCCCATGGGCCGTGGCCAGGGGGAACACTTCCTATCGGGGATAAGTTGGCATGACACCGGCAATGATGCTAACAATAGCAGCAGGGCAAAACCTCATGGGCAGCAAATACAGTAGCAGCGGCAGCAACAGCATAGCCGGTGACAAGCAGGTAAAAGGGGAGGTTGAAGTAGCCCGCCCTATTTGAATGAGGAGATCATGTGACTGATCAGCTGATCAGTATAGGTGCAGCTAGAGTTGTCTGCCTATCTCCGCAGCCTCGCATCATTTCTTGAAATATGAGAGACACAACACCCATGTAGACACACACCAAAGGCTTTTGTTTTGTTGATTTGCATTTCATTCATTGTATTCACACTTGGAATCCCAGGTACACCGCCTGTGCACAGTTTAAACACTCAGGTGCTGTCAAGTGTAACAAATACAAATGAAGAGCTGAAAAATAAAAGGGCCACTCTTAATTTCACTTAAACTGCAACCCGTCTAGCTGTGAAATGGGAGATTCCTGTGTACATTTGCATATGGCTGTCAAGAAGCGAGACACACAAGCGATCGCCACGTGACTACGACGGACACGTGAGAAAAGGGCAGACAGACATTCTCCATGACGGGATGACACTGAGTACTATGAAGAGTAAGACATGATTGAAGGCAGCTATAGGTGGCAGACATCAGCTTCAGCTTCAGCTTTATTCACCACACAGATGCAAACTCTTGTGACTATGGCATCCAGCGGCGTATCCAACCTTGTGGTGAGGGAATGTGATTGTGAAGGCACATCGGAGCTTTGCTTTTCAAATTAATTAGGTTACTATTTGGTCGGATAGCTTTTCCTACATGATGCTATACTTATTGTTCTAGTAGTGTGCTTTTTTTCATTTTCTGCTCTTTAGACAGCATAAATAATAGCTATTCACCCTCTCTAAGTTTTGTGTAGCCACTTGAATTTGTTCCATTGTAACATTTTGTTCTTCAGGTGTATTTTTTTTTCTCTTCCCTTCTCTTTGCTCTACATCTGTCACTCCACAGTAACGAAGACAGTGTGCGCTGAGCAGTGTGACGGACGTTGCTTTGGCCCCTATGTTAGTGACTGTTGCCATCGTGAGTGTGCAGGTGGCTGCTATGGACCTAAGGACACAGACTGCTTTGTAAGTCGTCACACTACACACACACACACTCAGAGACACATACGTGCACACACTCGTGCACGCCCACACGCATGCATTTACTTTTCAACCTTCTATAAAAAGAAAAGGTTTAAACCAGTCATATCTTATAAAACCCAGCAGCATCTCCTGATCATATTTTATTTTGCATTTCCTGTAATGACACATTTTACCTCCTTTGTTTCAAGCTCTTCTGTAAAAGGATTTCATTCTCCCAGGCTCAATTTTTCAGTGTTAAGATGCCACTCGTATGACAAATATCATTAAAAGACATTTAATTCCCATTTCCTCCTGACTTGAGTGACATTGTTAAATACAGACTTCACCAGATCCACCCCCTCCATCCTGGCTGATTGCTGTGTGCTTTATCAGTTTTATTTTCATCCGTCTTCATGTTAAACTTGTTTCTATGCTTGTAATTCAGAGCCCGTCACTTATATGGAACTTCTCAGCTTGACTTTGGACAGGCTACTTCTGGGTCATTATTCTTTGCTCTTTTTGATTCTTCACAGTTCTCTTCATATTACTTATTTATTACTACTCTCAAATCACAAAGTCATTTTGAGCAACTCTTTGAATGACAAAGTAAAGCTCGGACTGCCTCTTATTCACTGTCTAATTTCTGTCTTTTCATAACATTTTGATTTAAACTTAATTAAACCAGTTCAGTGTGCAGTTTTTGTTAGATCCACAACCTTACTGTTCCCTACCTTGGTCTTATATATTATCTTAAAAGGCACATCACACCACCTCTGTGATAATTTGATTGGGCATGTCATTTTTCGCTGTCCAAAGCATTCAATAATGTTACTTTACTGGTAACTAAAGACCACTCTGGAGAGAAATCTCACTTAATTGCCTTGTAGTTGAATTAATGTTTTCATCCTCTCATGTTTATGCTATCTATTTGTGTGTGTGTTGCTGCAGTACATGGGATAAGTAAGAAAATATGTTATTGACTTAGGTCCCTGATCCGTTAAGTAAAACCAAGTAGCATACTCATTTTAATGTAACAATTGCCAATGACAAACGGTGTCAAAAAGGAAAAAAGAAAGAAAAAAACAACAATCGATCACGGACTTCATGATTGATTACCATGGCAACGAACGAATCTTCGAAGCTTGAAGATGATTGCCATTATTTAAGTTAACTATTATTTATGTTTGCAGGCCTGCACCAACTTCAATGACAGTGGGGCATGTGTGACCCAGTGCCCCCAGCCATTTGTCTACAGCCCCACCACTTTCCAACTGGAACACAACCCCAGGGCAAAGTACACCTATGGAGCCTTCTGTGTCAAGAAGTGTCCACGTAAGTCTCACCATCTGCACACAAACACACACCTTCTTCTACTACTTACTAATGGCCATACAAGAGAGATACAGGAATTTACTACTCCATTATTTTAGTTATGAAGTTTAACCCTCTCATGGCACCCTAAACAAGCCTCATCCTATTTCTAAACATTGTGGATGTTTCAAGAAATTGTTCGTTTTGCCAGACCACTTTTACAGTAATTAGGATAGTACTGTAATTAGGATACACACAAAAAATAAAAATAAAACTGCTGAAACCATCTTCAAAGCAAAATTACAACATTACTTCTTTCCCCATGCTAACCATGCTTCTTTTCTACTGCAAACGATCACTCATCAACAGAAACATAGTCAGAGACACATTCAGATTTCTAATATTAAATGGCCCATCAACTGATTTCAGTGACAGAAAGTAAACAGGAAAATGACGGCAAAGCAAGAACAAGTTACTAAGAATGTGGCCTTTCATTAATTAAAACAATTGGTTGGTGCTGATTAATTATATTTTTAAGAAACAAGAAATAATGTTCCCTTGATT
Source organism: Decapterus maruadsi (assembly GCA_030347415.2). Lineage (NCBI taxonomy): Eukaryota > Metazoa > Chordata > Actinopteri > Carangiformes > Carangidae > Decapterus > Decapterus maruadsi. The sequence goes on along the minus strand of CM064902.1, from coordinate 11,683,169 downwards.
AAGTGATCATTAATATGAACTGCATTACATTTTGCTGTTTCTAAGGCATGCGTTTAAATAACAATTTATGTAAATTTCATCTGTCAAAAGCATTAGAAAAAAGTTGATTAGTTGGCCAAAAGCAACTAAATATTAGAACTGTGCAGGCAAAAATGTTTGTGTATCTGTCATAAGTGCCCATAATATTCCTTTCTGCGTAATACCACAATTACATTAAGCTCTTAGCAAAGGTCATGGACTAGACGCACACACGTTTCCATCCATACGTTTTCATTCGCATTAAGCAATATCGAATTCAAAAACATTAATACGGTCAATCTCAATTTTCTCTTGATCGATAGAAAGTTTATGCAACAAATGCTGATGGAAACAATTCTTTCCTGGATAAATATGTGTTGCGACCATGTCTTATGTCAGTTCCGCTACGTAATCCCAGCTGTTCAAAGACATGGCGGGAATGATGGCTTCATGTGGAGTGTCACGATCTCCCAAAACTGTTTGAAGTGCTGCCATTCACATACCATCTCTACTGTCTAGTATTTAACATCTGATCTGCATCAAAGTGTTGTTTAAATGACAGGCATGTTGTATTACAAGCACCAGCCTATAGCCTATAACTTGCCTATTTACCAAGCTAACTTGGCTGGCGTGCATATGCCTCAGTGGTTATCAGGCAACGACTCCAGCAGCTCGCCACACTGGGCCTGTGCGCCGCCCGACCTTGCATAATCGGTTAAAGATGAAGGATGGGTGTGCCTCTATTTTCGCGATTTAGTACAAAAATGAATGGAAACATTGAATTGCAAGAAAACAATTTGATACACCAATACTGTATGATCGCAAAACAGCACATGATGTCATTACGCTACTGCATTTCAGAGAGTCTGTTTGTTCTCTGGTGTGACCATACAGTGAAGTCAGTGTTACGCTATGCTTTGCCATGAAGAAGTGCTCTTCTAAACTTGAGAAATGGAAATCACTGGCCAAACAAGTAGAAAACAAATAACTGAAGAGAGCAAATCCTCACTCATTCTCTAAGACATTTCACAGATGTATTGTTGGACAAGGTCTCACTCTGATTTATTCATCATAATGACCCGTCTACCTTGAAACAGCAGTCTGGTTTAGCATCATTTTATCTTTTGCTTCTCACTACTGACTTGCCGAAAGCTCAGCTACTTGTGAATGCTCCATGCTGTTCTAAACAGTAGAAAAAGGGCAACCAGCAGGGGAGGAGGTTGGACTTGGACCTGAAGGCAGTGTTACTTTTAGACAGATATATGTGTAATGTCACCATTTCAAATGTTTAGTGTGTTGGATTGATGCTTGACATGTAAGTCCTGGTTTTTGTGCATATTCAAGCTTCGAATATGCACAAACTATAACCATGTACTATTTCTTTTTTTAACTGTTTGCATCTGGCCTAGTATATTGATGCCTTTTTTATGAAATCAGCAGTTAATTTTTCTCAGGTCCTACTTAATTCCATATGGACTATGCTGTTGTTACATTGGCCCTACTGTAACAAAATAGCCTGCTGAACCTACTGACAGCCATAAGCAATACATTGTGCAGCATGAACAGAGTTTATAACAGTGTGGGTTGGACTACTAATTCAACATAGACTTTAAGAAATGAAGCAGGGCCTAACCAAAATGTCAAAATACTAAAGCAGTGGACACACAAACTGTGACTTAGACAGAAATAGTAAATTACTTTCTAGTATTAAGGGCAGTATTATATTTAACATCATATACTGAAAGTAGTTCTAATGATTATTCATCTACAGTATTTATCATTCAAGTGTGAATTACAGCATTTATATTTGTTGATATATTTACGTTAATTGTAGTGAATTTAACTACTGTATGAACTTAAATTAAAAGTTGTGCTGTAGTTCTCATGCTGCTGAAACTACAACACAAGAGTTTTACATTTCAATTGCAATTCCTTTGCATCCAAGAGGAGCATCAGTGTGTGAAAGTCACTTTCAACAGTTTCTAATGATTACCTGCACCACGTGTCATTTATTATACTGTATGTTCCTGTATGACAAACAGCAGCCATCTGTGTTTGACATTTACAATGAATTGTTTTTCAGATAACTTTGTGGTGGACCATAGCGCCTGTGTGAGAGCATGCCCCAGTAACAAGATGGAGGTGGAGGAAAACCGCATTAAGATGTGCATTCCCTGTACTGACATCTGCCCAAAAGGTAAACCTCATGTGTTGTTAAAGTGAAGTAGTATTTTTGTTGCATCACTGTTTCTAATAGGGCAGGCAGTCGAGATGCTATACAGATGTTACTGGTTCAAAATTGCGGACTTCTCGCGTGATTCACGCGAGACGGCACAAGCCTCAGGCATTTTTTTTCTTTGGCGAGACAAGAGACAAGACACAGTGTGCCAAAACAACCACCAGGTGGCATCTGTGAGAACGGAGGACGACAGGCGGATGAATCAGTGATCTGTGCAGTAATCCACTGCTTAAACTATAGGCTATTTAACTAGAACTACCCTGCCTAAATCACAGAAACTATTGTAATATGATAAAACTTAAGGCTTATTGGGGTTTTATAGGCTATATAACGTCACTGTAACATGCGTAGCACTTGTCGGTGTTGTGCTGTCTCTCCCTCCTGTTTCCCAGGTAAGAGGGGGACAATAGCCCACACTAGGGCTGGGCGATAAAGGCTATACATTCTGAAATAACTTTTCTTACATATAAATATGAGACGTGGTCGTGTTTCATTCATCCATGTTTTGGCAGACAATACAAATAGCGCACTCACAATAAAACAGTGCGATTGGTTGAAAGCTGATAATTAGCCATGTGCTTACAAGCTGATTGGCCGAAACCAAGAACAAAGCCGCTGAATGGCCAATCGCTATGTGTTAAGAGCCGACATGTAAATCAGCTGTTTCGATGGGCGTTAACAGCGCGGAGATGAATAGAGGTGTTAATCTCCGCTCATCCGGTACTTTGCAATGGGTGTTTGTGGACTTCACTCTTCAGTCCTGCCCCCTCCCCCCACAGCAGTTGAACAGAAAAACCGGTTCTTAACAGTAGCTCACACTTGAGTTCATAGGCTAAATGAAGAAATTTTGTTGTGTTTCATGTAATACATTTCGCATGTAGGCTAAGGGGAGCTGAACATAAAGCCTCCATTCAAAACTCCAAGACACATGTATTGAATGTTTACGTTTATTTACGTGGTCTATGGCAATTTTCATACACACATTGAACAATATAAAATGAAACACACACACACGCCTCCTTTGATGTGAACTGGCACAGAGCATGAAGCTTGATAACCAGCTTCGTACCGTGTTAACTCGGACCGGGGCTTGAGGTTTGGGCCGGCTTGCTGACGGTGTCACCGCTCTATTATCACTGGCTGTTTGTGTTGTCTGTCAAAACATGAATGAATGAAGCCAATCGACTTTGTATCGGCCGCGTTTTCTATCGAGGGAAAGTTATTCTATCCTATATCGCCCAGCCCCAAAGTGACACAGACCTGACGCGTTCATTCACAAGAAATCATCCAGCTGCACTCTCATCCAAGGTGCGGAGTGAGAAATCTGCGGCACTACTGTAGGTAGTTGGCTCATTTTAAAAACACAGTTTGGAGCTAACGAGACAGAGGACCGAAAAAAGAGAAGCTGCCGTCGTTACAGTGTGTCATTGAAAAACTATGGGCTACTGTATTATTTACTGTCTGCAGCTCGTTCACCTTTCATCCTACTGTATTCTACCTGTCTCATGAACAGCGCCACTCCTCATCGCGGCTACATTGTGTGACGTGTCAGCATTGTCCCCAAAACGTCTGAGCAGTATTTAGTACGGTGCTGCCACCTAGAGGAAAACAGTGGTGGTGAAAATTCTCGCGTTCGCGAGATCCTGCAGTGCGAGACAAACCCCGCAATTTTGAACCAGTAACATCTGTATGTAGCATTTTACCAACAATTGAACAACAAACCTTTGCCACATGTTTAGGCATGGTTAACACATAAAGCTGTCAGTAGCCTTTGCAAGTTCCCATTTGGGTTAAACTTGCACACTTGCTGGATTATGGAAGATGTGCTTCCCTTCCACTACAAACGCAGCCTACCTGTACAACAGTGTTCATTGATAGTGCAGCTTTATTTTCGAGAAATAAGCTAATCACAGAGACAGTACAGAGAATGGCAACATCACCAGTTATGATCTCATGTCCTATGACTGTACTTTAAGTGTTATACAAAAATATTGTTGCTCACCTAAAGTTGGCGCTGGTAATACTTAACACTGCACCTTTGAATCTCTTTAGTTGTAAGTACTGTATGTTGGTGTTATTTAATCAAACCAATGCATTTTGCTGTCATGCTGTGTCTTCCAGCTTGTGATGGCATCGGTACAGCCAGCCTGCAGGCTGCTCAGACAGTGGACTCCAGCAACATCGACAGATTTGTCAACTGCACCAAAATCAATGGCAACCTGGTGTTCCTTATTACTGGTATCAAAGGGTAAGAGCTCAAGTTATCAGAATGAAAAGCTGGGCCAACATAATGCAACTGCAGTCACACTTGGGCATTTCATGTCAATAGCAAATGAATTCCAAATTAACATTTCATTAAATTTCATTTAATATGAAATCTTGGAATTCAGTATCAATTTCAATATTTGTAAACACAAATGTAATCATGACAATGGTTTCTCTTTACTCACACACCTCAGCAAATATTAATAGTGAAATGTATGTGTTTTTTGCTCCCAAATATACCACCATTGATGTGAGTTGCTAAAGATGAGCTCATATATTTCCCTAAGGTGTTAAAAAGGAATTTGCTATGAAGTGAGATACATGTACTCTGTAAAAGACAAAACCAACATGCATACATTATATTTGGATTTATATCCTCAATGTTTGTAAGTTATCAGTCGTAATTCTTTAAGTGAGCTTTTCAAGTAGATAACATGCTACACAAAGATTGCATGCCTTGATTTGATTTGGTATTATGGAGTGTCATGTTTATGGGTAAACAAAGCTCCTTTTCATCACTGTGATCAAGGAGATCACACATTGCTGTGCTACATAGAACAAAAGGCAGACGGTTTGTTTCTTTTTCATTGTGTTTGTGTTGTTCTGATCTCTGTTTCTCATTCACAGGGATGTTTATCACAACATTGAAGCTTTGGACCCAGAAAAACTCAGTGTATTCCGCACCGTTCGGGAGATCACAGGTGAGTAACATACAGTATGCATCTGTGCACAGGCATACAAATGAATAAATAACAATAGCTCCAACCTTTATCCTTCCTTTTGCACTTTCACGCCAGATATGGTGTGGTAATGTGTATGTGAGGCCTGTGTGTGTGTGTGTATCACTGTTGTATTTGCTCAAGTCTACCTTCCCCCTTCCCCTGAGACTGTGAGACTGTCCACACCAAGGACAGACATTGCAGCATAAGATGAATATCAGATGAGTCTTTCAATCTTCTCCATCTTTCTGCTGCTCCTCCCTGTGGGAGTCCCTAGCCTTGAGTCCCACAGTCCCAGCTCTCCCTTCACGCACCATGAAGAAAAGATCCAGAACATGTGGTGCGCATCGTTAATCCTCCAGCGCCACTATGCCATCACCACTTCTGAGTCACATGTATGCTGTCATTTTTAAAGCTTAGACATTTGACAATGCCATCAGAAAGAAACCTTGTACCTCTGAAGTGGCAGTCTTTCTTGAGAAAATGACAAAATCTTACTGTTGAAAAATACTATGTGACATTCTTGAGCTATACCGAGGGTGTATAAAAGAGACCTTATGACCCAGTTAGTGTCACCTAAGACTTACACATTACACTTCACTGATATTTGATGTTGATGAAGCACAATTATTTGTATAACATGTTGTTTGTTAGTTCTTTTAAGTAGCCTAACTTCTAATGTAATTAATGATAATAATTATTATTGAAATTATTTAATAATTATTCTATTGATATAATATAAGGGAAAATGAATGCATCAAATTGAGTGCCAGGATATAGTGGTACTGTAGCTGCTGATCTTTGCATGAATTCTGTTTTCCTACCAACTCAGACTCTGCAAACCGCTCTGCTATGAAAAGCTTGGTTTGTTGTAATTCAGGAGCAAATATAGCAGTTCAGTTATGAGAGCCAATTAATACGAGAATTTCACTGGTGTGCTGCTTAGTACCTTCTTTTAATGTGCATTGGCAACTGACAGAAATACAGTTTAGCTCCTTTTTACACCTCTTTAAAGATCACAGATGACATCCACTTGGTTTGGCTTTGTTTATCTGTAAGTGTTGACGCATTGGTAGAATATAATGTTATCCCTTTTCCATAAGAACAAGAAGAGAAAAACAAAGTAAGAGGAGAGACAGGGAGAGAAATAATGTAAGCAAATGTAACAATCAAACAACAAGAAACAAATTTACAGCTAATTAACTATATGAACCTCAACTGGTTCATACAGAGATTTTGAGAACAGCTGAGGATGCAAAATGTGAGGGCAGGAGGGATTTAAAAGGCTATAAACTTCCATTCACCCACAAAATACAATTAGTAAGCACTTTCAGCCATTAATTGCATAATTAGCTGATGTCTTAGTAAATCACATATTTGTGTCAGATTATGAGCTGAAATACATGAAGTGCATGTCAAATTTGGTGATCTACCTTGTAAGTAGTGACCAAGAGTGCATTTTCCTCAAAATCATGATACTGCATTCACTCTCACAGTCAAAATATTAAATATTTAGTATTGACATAAGTCAGAATTATATATTTTTTTAAAACTGACTTCCAAGGGCTATTGTTTTTCTTTTCTTTTGGTTAGTGATGGCAGTTTGAGGGAATTTGATGGGGACAAACCATTGGCCAAACATGTAGTCAGAGATGCGTGTCATCTCAGCTTGTCATCTCTCCAAGCTGTCAAGAGAACGTGACTTCTGACTGAGGCAGCCAACCTGCCTCTATGACCCAAAGGTTACAAGCAGCATTGCTCAAGCTTTCAGATGAGCTGCGTAGGAGGACAGCTCCAGTACACCCACCTGACCCTCTCTTTCTTCCTTTTCTTCACTGATTTCAGTGGCTTCTATTTTTCAAAGACATATCACCTGCTCATGTTTCATCCACACTTCATGCGAACTGCTCACACAATTTAGCATGAGAGGGTTTCTCAGTATTATGGTTCAGAATGTAATCATCACAATTGAAGTCTTCTTAACCTTTGCATGTGAACCTTCCTCTCTATTTTACTCCATGCTTTAGTTTGCTGTATGCATAGGTGTTCCACTGATGTGCTCTCAGCAGCACATGCATACTTGCGAGGCCATCTCTTATTCTGTCCAGAGTTCATGATGTCAGCTTTAAGATGAGCAACTGGACCAAAAATGCAGACTCACTCACAAAAACGGGTGTGAAAAAAGGGTCTTTTGGACTTACGGAGAAAAAACCAAAGTACACACGGAAAGGAGCACACAGGAACACAGGGCACCAACGCAGGGCAGGACAAGAGAACATACGCAGAAGAACCGACAAGGGACAATGAGAAAACACTGAAGTTAAATACACAAGGGAGAAACACGGGTGATGCAATCAACACAGGGGAGATACATAAGGAAATCACAAGAGGGAGAAGACAGGAAGACAAGACATGGAACTTCAAAACAGGAAGACAAGTGACAAACCATGATGCATGGTGTAGAAAATCTGTTCCCTCTACAGCTCTACTGTAGCATATGTGTGCTGCATTATTACATTAGTCGAAGCAAGTGTGCAGCAGGCAGAGGCTTGTTACTCTGATTAGGAAACAACCCCATCCCCCGAAAGAGCACTATGGTGAAGCTGTGAGGTGCCTCAGCACTGCAGGTTATGTCATTAAGACAATTAGTGTCGACAAGTACAACACTAACAACTCTGTAGCACTGCTGCCTCCAGGCCACCAGGCCATCACCATCTTAAACTACACACCAGGAGGTTGGGGACAGGAATGCAATAAACAAGATGGACGAATACTTAAACCACAAGCAACCATTTCCTACAAAACATTTTAGGTTTCAGTTTGAATATTAGAAAATACTTAATAACAAAATGAAATCTCATTAGCATTCCATCACAATGACAGCCGTTATTGTATCTTCTCTTGGAAAGAAGCTGCTGGAGTAAATAGCCTAATAAAGAAATGATATTTCTAAGAAATCTATCACTTTCTATTTTAGGAAAACCTAATAACGTTGGACTTTTTTTTTTTATCTTCACAGAAAAAGAATAGCTCTAGCGTGGGCTCATGTCAATTTCAGCTCATGTCCATTTGCATGAGCCGTGGTGTGTGATTCCTCACAATCACCAAACTGGCTTTTTTTCTCCCTTTCATTTCACCATCAAAGACTCTTAATAAGCATTCGCTCAGACATTACCACTGATCAGCAGGGATTGACGTAACAAACAATGATGTCCACAAACCGATAAAGGTGCAAATGAAGGTTATTGCTCCCTTGTCAACATGCCATCAGCGGCCTTCTCTCTATGCAACCCCCCTCTCCCCCCACCGTACGCCAACCCCTCTCTCTGAACAAACAAAATTATGCATCCTGTGTAAGGGAAGCACGCCGTTTAATATAATGGGCTCAGATACTGTTCATTGATTGGAGAATGCACCACACAGAGTTTTTCTCACCCAACCACAACCTTCTTCTACTTCACCTTTGTCAGGAAGGCAGTACAACAGCAGCTCTTAGTTTTGTGTTATTGTGTTGTTGTTGTGTTCTTTTTTTTTATGAAGAAGATATTTGGGAAATATTTTGTGTGTGTGTAGTGTGTATGTGCATCTCTGCCCAAGTGTCCCACCAATTTTCCCTGCCTTCATAGCCTCATCATGTTTGTTCTCTGGTGTTGGCTTTGGGACTCTACCTCTCTACCATTCCTGTAGTAAATATTTCATATTTCTGAATCCATAATTGAAAATATTAAATGAGCCACAGCCGCCCCTTTTTAGCTATTCATTTAAACATCTGAATGATTCAACAGTAAGAGAGGCAGATAAAGGAAATGCGAAAATATTGATATTTATCAAACTTCACGCTCGCCATCAATGGTATCAAACTCCTCTGCGGCGATGCTGTGCCTGTAACATACCTCTGAGTTAGAAGCGTTTGGCTGCTTTCAGATCAGACTCAGGTGGTGTGGTTACTGCAATCCATGGCATGTTGCTAATTTCAGAAAGATGCCAACTCTCTCTTCTTATTTTGTTCTTGTGTGAAACAGAGGACATGATAGACAGCTGATTCTAGTCTGTCAGTCGTAGTGAGTCATTATAACCTCTATCACTGTGTGTGTGCATGTTTGTTTTGTATGTCTGTGTCCATTTAGGCTTTCTGAACATCCAGTCTTGGCCTGACAACATGACGGACTTGAGCGTTTTCTCCAACCTGGCAACTATTGGGGGAAGAGCGCTGTACAGGTGAGAACATAATAGCCCTGCTGGGATGATTTTTTTTTCTTAATGATGAATGTAATTTATAATGTAGTGGTGTTAACACTGCCTCAATCAGAGCACAGTGTAAATTCACTAATTGACTCAATTCAATCAACGACTAAATTTGTCAAAGTGCATAAAAACTTCTTACTAAAGGAGAATGATGTTGATAATACAGAGTTAAAATACACACATTGTTAATGTTTGAAGATGAGCCACAGGTAACCAAAATGTTTTGGCAGCTATCAATTACAAAATTAAAGCATTCTAATATATGTATTTCACAATCTCCACTTAACTTGCAGCACTATGACATATTAGCACTACCAGTAAATACTGTATTTTGTTAAATTTGACAATGTAGTCAAAAGGGTGTGACATGCACCAGATTTTGCTGTATACTTACAGTAATAGCAGTCTGAGGATAAAAGAGAGTAGTGCTGTTCCAAATGGGTGAATAGTGTCTAGTATCTTATTTATTATGTTATCTGCAAATGAATAATACATGCGGTTAGAGTGGTCATGTTTCTGTATGATCACTGTGTCTGAAACACCATTTTGTGAATTTTTGTTTTGACATTTAATAAGCAAGCATATTTAGCCCTACTAAGTTCATGGAACATAATTAATTTTCATTTAATTTTTAGCGATTTGTCCGTAGGTAATTAGCTGTGACATTTGGATGGAAAAGTCTGTGTGGGCGGCTGAATGCATATTGTGGACTGTTGGCTGTTGCAGTGTCTTTTTGTGTGTGTGTGTGTGTATGTGTCTGAGTGTGCACATGAGGGCGTGAGTGTGTGTGCTCGTGTGTCATGCACCTGCAGATGGAAACAGCAGGCTGCAGTACAAATTACAGGCTGCCACCCACCCTTGCCCTGTGCTTGATCTTGCATACCCTCTGTCTATCTGATGGCTCTGACACCCCACTGGCCTCCTGTCATTTCTAAACTGTGCAAGTGGGGCTTTTGGGAGAGGGTGGGGGGCGGCTTTGAAGACAAAAAAGAAGAATGAGCAGCCTACAGAAAGAATAAAAAAAAAGGTGTTGCCATGGCATACGGAAAATTGTGACTAAATGTAACCAGAATAAAACCTGAATTAAGCAGTGTTAATTGTAGTTTGATTTTTTTTTTAAATGGGTGTGGTTAAATTATACAAAATGAGGTCATAGAATTTTTACATGTACACATTTTCTGTAATAAAGTTGGAAATATGAGTCATATAACCATCACAGACAGACTACTTGGTGATATAGCAGAATTATGATATAGGTTTTTACCAAAAAACTGACTCAATCATCACCAGCTGTGAAGTAAATCCATCTCCTCTCCTATTTTCCCTCTTGTCCCCTCTTCGTCTCCCTGATCCACTTCATCCTGTCTCCTCCTGTTCCTCCCATCTTCCTTCAATTCCTGTTTGGTCTCTCTCTTCATTTCACCTGCACCCTATTCTTCCCCCTCAGTGGGATCTCCCTGCTGGTGTTAAAGCAGCAGGGGATCTCATCACTGCAGCTTCAGTCCCTCAGAGAGATCAGCGCCGGGAATGTCCACATCGCAGAGAACAGCCAGCTTTGCTACTACAATACCGTCAACTGGACAAGACTGTTCCGCACTGCAAACCAGAAGGTTCTTGTCCGCAACAACCGAAGCCCACAGGAGTGCTGTAAGTTCATAGAATCACCAACCAACATCAAAAACTAAAATCAATCTCATTTTTAGTTATTATGCACTTGTCTGGTCATATGTTAGCATCATCGTCATCTGAGGTCCCCAAAACTTGTTTGATCAATGCTGTAACAGTAAAACACGCACAAGAGACACAGTATGAGGACTGAAAGAAATATACTTGTTCTTGAGCTTAATTTCCAGATTTTCAACACTATAGCCATCACGTTGTTTCAACATGAAATGGTCATTTCTTTGAACAGTTGCTTACTACTATAAATAACAGCTGCTCAGTTAATAATAAGTCCTTAACTTATATGTCACCAGCAGGTGAAATTCTAGCATGTTTAAATTGATCAGTAAGATTGTATTATCTTACCTTATTTTCAAAGGGAAACATATTTAAACCATGAGCTGATAAAGTCTTTATACTGCAGCTGTTAAATGATATGAATTAAATGGTATACAGTACTCACTGACTGACCTTTTTGAATTTGACTGAATTTTCGGGTTTAAATCCTCACTGTTATCCACTGTATTTTTACACAGTATTTTTTATATTCTAATCTCACTTTCAACATTAATTGTGCAGCTCCAGGCACCATGAGGGGGTTCTTTTGACAAACTTGTTCACACTTATAGATGGGTTATAGATGTTTTAGATCTAGAGGAGAAGGTTCAAACACTAGTGATCTGAAAGAATTTGCTGACCTGACAAAACATCAAATTTAGGCCTAAATCTCTTAGATCTGTTTTCAAAACAGAAATCAAGTTGGATATTTTGAGGGAAAGGAGCTTGAGGGGAAAAAAGCTTATTTGTTTTTTGTAATAATTTCTCTATGCCACTACAGTAGACAGTACTGACACACTGAACATAGAGCCTAATAGTAGAAAGAAATGAGGCTTTTTCAATGTTTGGACACTATTTATCTCCCAGATTTATGATGACAACTACAAAAACAAACCCATAATTAGACCATTCAAACTATTCATAGAATGCAAGGTTTGGCCGAGTTAAAGGAGAAAAATAACTAACTTCTTGAGATAAAAAATTGTATTTCTACAAATGGACACACTTTTATTATATCACTGCCACAAGTGTTAAAACATTATTCATTTATGTATAATGTTCATTAATGAGCCAGTATTTGCATTATTGAGTTGGCACCTTTTCCCTGTTCATGTGCTCCTTTCCCCTGGGCGGTTCCTTAGTGTTGAGAACGCACGTGCGCGCGCGCACACACACCACGCACGCAAACACACATTGACACATACATAGACATACTCATGCCCTTCAGTGACTTTGAAGACTTTGGGTGTGACTTAAGAGTCACACACGGCTCTCCTTGGCAAGGCTCTGCATGTGTGCATCGGAGTGTGTGTGTGTGTGTGTGTGTGTGTACACTTGACTGAGCATAGCAGGGACTGGAAAAGGGCAGGTCTTGCACAGGACAGCACAGACAGAGGACAAGGAGTCTGCGTGTGTCTCTTTATTTTATGGTTAGTAGTCGCAGTGATGAACTGTAGAAACATCACCAGATAGTTGGAGAAACCTGAAACCACAGTAACCAATTTTTATATAATAGCACTTTACATAAGCTGAAGTATGAGTTGCATTGGTTAGGGTGTATAGATGGTAGATGCTATCAGCAGCAAATATTACAGAATATTTTTTTGTCAAATTATGACTGAAATTAATTTAAAACAACAACAACTTATGGCACATACAGCTAATTTGCTGACATCATCAACCATCCCCCTTTTTTATTTTCATTCTTCGGGAAAAGGGGGTTTCTGTTAGAGGTTCTTCATAACCAGTTCATGGGAAGGTGTCACATATTGCACAGCATCATCAATATTAGGCTGTATGTTGACTTTCAAATGGGTTTCCCCCTTCAAGTCTGTCTGGTTTTTGCTTTGGATTAATTGATTGTTTTTTTGTTTTGTTTTTTGTTTTTAACTTTATTTTTATTAATGAGAAACACGGTACAAATATTCTTTGACAACATCACAAATTATGTATGACAGTGCTAAAGACAAGAAAAAAAGGAGTAAAAAAAAACCTTGAGGCCCAGAAAGCTGAATTAATGGATTGTTTTTAAGGAACTTTTTTTATATATATATAAAAAAACTTTTGATGAAAATTAACAAAATAGAAAGAGTAAAAGAATTAGATCCAAGGATTCAGTCACCATAAGGTGATGATAGAGTCTGTAAATATATTGTTGAGTGATGGCTCATTAGCAATAAAACGTCAGTGTCTTATAATGATGTTTGACCCTTGGGGAGAGAGAAAAGCATTTTGTTTTCTTCACACACTTCATCAAAAAGGTCAATCCTTAGGCTAGAAAGTGCACTAGTAACAGCGCCTTGAATGTACTCAGCAGAACAAACCGTCTCCAGAAAGAGCGTTTTCATATCCATAGCCTTCTCATTGATGCCTTTAAAGGCCATGCATCACATACACACACTCTGGCTCTTGCTCTGCACATCTTCCTGACTCTTTCTGATGAATTGCAACTTTGTCATGGTATTATGACATGGTGCAAAGCTCAACACACAGAGCTCTAATCAGCCAGGAAACATCAAAACGTGTGTGTTTGACATTATGGCAGACAAATTCACTGTCCAGGAGTTCTGGTACAAGATGTGCACTTTTCATACTTGATCAGCATATTTAAAAAAATACACATTGTGAATCAGCCTTTGCAAGCTTTTATTATTCTCTGTGCTCAGTTTTGGTATAATTACTTAAGTCTACCTAATTGCTGTTTCTGATACTAAGGTGATGAAAAGCCTGTGTCATTGGGGACATTTTGACATGTTGCAGTAGGAACTGCACAGGTGTAAATAGTCAGATTGATGAGTGCTGCTTCATTTTCACTTGGATGCATCAGAGCTATCGTTGATGTTCTTAGAAACACCTGTGTGTGTTTTCTTCTAGTCTCTGCTGAGTAAAAAAGGCCCATTGAAAACAAACAGGTGCTCTACTTAGACAACATACAAGTGTTAGAAGCTCAACTTGAAGCAAAATTGCCATGATCGACTTGTAAGAAATACCCCTGCAGATGGGAACAATGCAGTTTGGTTTAGAAATAAAAAGATGTTTTGTCGCATGACAATCTGGCCAATCAGAAGTGTCCAAGGTGATATCATTCTGGAGCTTCACAGCTTTGAGTGATTATAACAAGTGTTTGACACAAAGAGCTTCTTTGCACATTTGAACAAAGTATTCCACACAGTCTTCTCTAATATTAAAAAAAAAAAAAATCCAAAATGTTAATTCATATTATTCTACATTATGTATTATTCAAATAAAATTCTCATCCCCACACCCTGTAGCGGCCAGGCTTTATTTTCAGTTGTGCCTTTGACACAGAGGTGAGAGAGGCCAATAGTGCAGACGAGAGTTCCACCTACACTAATCTGTTAACCACCAGCGCAGTTCACAGACAGGTTTGTGTTTGTTCACTGCACATTTCCTTATTGCTTTATTTTCTATTCTTTTTGATTTTCGAGTCATATTTTCTTTGCTCTCTTTTCTTCTTCCTTATTTTCCAGTTACAGACCCTTATCACAGTTATCCTGTCTCACATGGGATTCAAAAAGGCACCTGTCAGCTCAAGGCCCCATGGGCTTTTGTTTTCCAACCGTGTCAGAAACATCTGAAGTTGGTATCTTTTTGATCTTGCTGTATAGTTAAAAAGCCATCCAACCTCTCCTCCTCCCTTGTTTATTTCCTTTTTTCAGCACCCATCATTCCTCCTTATTTTCCACTTTGCCTGGTCAGTTTCCCTACGGCACAGGAAACCCTAGAGGTGGTTTTGTCTCATGTGAAAGGCAAAGCTTTCATCCTCCACTCGCAAAAGAAGAACCACTTGATTTCTCCATCCTCTCTGCATCCTTATGCCTGAAATTTTAAGCATCATGAAGATTGGTATGGCTGATGCTTAAGTATAGCCCCTGGCTTACATGCAGAGAAGAGAAGAGAAGAGAAGAGAAGAGAAGAGAAGAGAAGAGAAGAGAAGAGAAGAGAAGAGAAGAGAAGAGAAGAGAAGAGAAGAGAAGAGAAGAGAAGAGAAGAGAAGAGATCCTGGCCGGCAGTTGTAGTTCTGAAATTCACCGACAAGGGGGAAATCACGTTAGACGCAGATGGGATGATAAAAGTCTTTCTGCAGTGCTGTCACCGTGTTACTTCAACACTCTCATTTTGTCACTGTAAGAATCTCAGATGTACCAGCCTTTGTAGAACCGAGTACTGAAGGGGGACAAAAGAGCGAAAGAGAGATAAGAGATACAGACACTAGAAAAGAATAGAGCAGGGTAGATGTAATGGCCCGAGTCTGTTGTTGCTTCAGTAGAAACAGACTCAGAAACAGACAGAACAGCATACAGATTGTTCACCATGAATGGGGATGGAGAAAGAGGTCTCTTCTTTCTATGACTGAATGTAGTTCATACACTTGTATCTTTGTAAATCTACACACACTTGTGGCGTTTAGTCTTGCTTTACATGGCTAAGAATAGTTAAAAGTACTGTCATTGTGTATGAATTGTGTGTTGAAGGCAGATGACAAGCTGTTAGAAAATCGTTATTAGGCTAATTATCAGTGTCAGTTGAGCATATACGTATATTTGAATTTCACCAACAACAAGAAATGAGTGGAAACAATCTTGAAGTGAATATTTTAGAGTAGACTTCAAATAAATACAGAGCGTTTTATTTTTCTAGCCTCCTTTTTCTAACCCTAACTTAAATAAACAAGTCTGTCGGGCATCAGCAGGTGTTTTCTGAGTCCCATCAGTGCTTTGTCACCATTTGCTCAGCATTCTTTTAATGAAGCAGCTCAGCACACATACTCTCCCCTTTGCTCGCTTGACAGTGAGCCCTATCACACAGTACTGTACACGTACCACATATGAATACAGACTATTTATACAAACATAGAACATACAGTACCAGGCGACCTTTCATTTCATCTGGGAGGCTAATTATTCTGTGATTGCTCAGTGCATATTGTCTAACAATTTCTTGTTTGCCGAATAGGAATATCACAGTTCCTCAGCATGTGTTTGAGCTCTAAAGCCATTTCTCTCATGCTGCAATTACTCCCGCCATTGCGAAAAGTCGTCTCACAAAAACAAACCTTTCACAAGCCAACTTAAATGAGCAGCCGCTTTGTGGAAGCGGCGTTGCTTAATGCAGAAGTGAACCCTTTGCATATGCCTTAGCACATGCATCAACATGTCTGTTCATGTATAATTTGATTATTTTAGCTTAGATTATAGCATTTCATATGCAGAGAATTCAGGACAATGTCGGGTTTGTTCTCTGTACAAACACAGAGTCATTAAAACACAACTGCATTCAAAGTGAATGTAATACAATGTCGTATTTAATACTCTTTGTCTTTGTGTATGTTTGTGTTGAGCAGCCAGGGAGAACATGGTGTGTGACCCGCTGTGTTCAGATTCAGGATGTTGGGGTCCTGGCCCGGACCAGTGCCTCTCCTGCAGATACTTCAGCCGTGGACGAACCTGTGTGGATAGCTGCAACCTTTATGAAGGGTGAGCGAGTTATGGATGTGCATGTACAGTACACCCACACCCAGATAATAAAAACAGTATTTTTTGCTACCAAATACAAGGGAATAGAGGGGGAAAAAAAACAAGACAAAACACGAGGACATGCGAAAATTGATTGAAATTGAAAATTGAAGTCTGATGTACACAGGTATCACCTCTGTAGTGGGTATCAGATAATAAATGAAAATAGTAATGAGAATAGATTTACTTCACGCCAACAAAGCCCCATTTCATACATGTAAAACAGTTCCTTGAGAATGTGTCAAGGTTGCATTCAAATGTTTAATAGTGAAGGTGAACCAACTTATGTGAGAACTAAGAAAACCTCCGCTAACAGCATTAAAAAAACATTTTTCTATTGGATAAAACATGAACCTTCAGAAAGGAAGAGCATTATTAATTATGTGGTGCAAGGTTCATGCAAGATACAAAAACAGGCCAGTTTTTTTCTATGTTCTGGTGCTGCTAGTGCTTCAGCTGGACACTTGTATAAGGTCACTGTTAGAAAGGCTGTTTTATTATCAATGGCATAATGTAAAGAGGAAAAGGAATTGTAAGGTTGTCACAGCGATGGTCAAGTAGTATTGCAATGAACTGATCTGATTTATTTTTTTTAGCCAATTACAGTGTTTACACGGCCCAAACAATAAGCACTTTATATTTCGATAGGTTCTCACAGCTGTTATCAATCATTTGCCCTCAAAACAGTGCAATTAATTATACACTTCACCATCTACAGTTAATGTTGAGACTCAAGTGCACTCAAGCAAGGGACATAATTGCGTTCAATACATTTCATAGCATGTGAATAGAACTGCATACAGACAGGCACAGACCTACTGTACACAAAGACCTTGGAGATGTAAGCTACAATGAAAAGTTTCTTTGGTAACCAACGAGTGCCTTTTTAAGCGTTGGATGTGGTTAGAGAAGAAAATTCACCTCATGACATCAAAGAATTACAGTAAAAGATAATACAGCCCTGTGCCAATCCCTGGGGGCATTTTAAATTGCGAAGACAGATGAATGAAAAATGAAAAACTGGACATGATTCACAAACTTATGCTCATGTTTGGGTATAAATGGTATATGCATGTTTGTGTCATTTTTCTGTGTATCAGGATGACATTTGGTTTTCCACTGAGTTGTCAGGTTCCTGGTCTTTTGCAGAGACACACACTGCAGACCTACTTGAACTGTGGTGGATCATCCTTTTTGATCTGCATTTGGTGCTGACCACCTCATTTTAAAATTAAACTTATGCTAAATAATACATAATGTTTCCACAGGAATGTGAAAAAAATATTTCTTTTTCACACTATTTGTATATATATTCAGTGATGGAAAGATCAAAAATGCAGATTTTGCCTACTTCTTTCACTATCACTCTGTGGATTGAAGATCGAGTTTCTTTCTGTCAAGTATTGAACCCTGAGGATACATTTCAAGAGACAGCAGTAAAAAGTGCTCCACTGATCATATCAAGAAAAAAAAACACAATCCAGTGATATCAGTTGAGAAGATTCCTGTTGGGCCGGGCTGGTTGCTGGGCTGCAAGGCTGAGAAAGAGAGCGGAAAAGTAAGAGAGATCAATAGCGCTGCGTGTGGTGATCGGCCCAGTGGAGCAGACATCACAGCCAAGGTGGTTCTGTGAGGCCATCCCCTCCATCATGTCTGCACCACAGCAACACTACACTCACCTCAGTCTTGCAGCTCTGTCCATCTGCTTACTGTTTATGTGCTTGTATCTTTATTTTTACATGAATCAAAATGTCAAGTGCAAGAACCAAAAACTCTGTCTGAAAAGAGAGAGAAGATAAGTTAAATTCAATAACTCAATAACCGCGACTACGCAGGAGGACAGGAAACAGGAGGAGCACAGCAGATGTGGGTTTGAAACCACAGCTCCCAGTAAATACAGTTTACAGACATAACAGTCAGAGTTTTATTTGTCAGAATTACATGTATGATGAATAACTTAATTGGAAATTCAATCTAAAAATCAAGTATGTCTGGTGTTGCATTTACTGTTTCATTATCTGCTTCCAATTCTAAAGACACATTCACTATATTTATCTATTTTATATATATTTATATTCATTTTACTACATGGTTCTTGTGAAATGTTACACAGGCCGGATGTGTCAGATGGGTTTTGATGGGTCAGTACAAGTCCTGGACCGACTTCTTATTCCCACCTTGCCCTGAGGAGGACCTGCTGCACAACCTGCTAATCAAAAGTTAAAATTCAGTTCAAGAACAGCCCAAGGCTCTTTGTTCCAGCTTTCAAATTCAGCAGTATTTTTTTTCTGTTTACTATGAATGATATTAAGAGCCAGAGGGCGAAAAGAACAATTTAAGATGTGGTGGTAACTGGTGGTTTAAAAGGCTCCCCTGCTGAGTGTCAAAATGATCGGGGTCCCCTGACTTTAGAGGAAGTATGGCTTCATGCTCGGCACCTGATGAGACCTGCTCCCCCAGTGAGTTGCGTTAATGACATTTTGCCTTGCTGAACAGCTGGAAAGATGCTTTTATGTTCAAAGTCCCAAGTTGATCAAAAAAAAAGTTTTGGTGGCCGCGTTGGAGAAGATTGAGGAGGACCGGAAGGTGCTGTTAGGGCAGGGGGGCTAGGCGTGTCACTGCGTGTCACAGTCACTGCTTGCGCACGGGGCCACGCCCTGCCTACCTGTCCACCTGCACGTCAGCACCACCCACACCGTCAGGGTCACCAGCACAAGCCAAGCAGGGCTTTACTGAACGCAATACCAACCCGTCACCTTCTTAGCATTGTCACACATTAGTGCACTGAGTCACACTTGTATTATAATTTTATATGAATTATTTATAATCATTGCCTGTAGTTATTTATTATTTATAATTCAGGCCTATAATCCAAGTTTGTGTTGCACCATCTTGATTGCATGAGAGTCTACGCAATTTCATATCAGGTGTATTAACAAAAACTTAAAGGACAGGCAGCTAAGCACACAGTCAAAACTGCTATGAACAAAATGAATCCTTTTTCTTAATACTGGAGATTCCCATGTTTAAAACACAACAAAAATATCAAAATTTGACTCCAGAAAACTCTTCTTTTTGTAAAAAAAAAGAAAAAAAGGTGAGACCTAGTTTGTGTAGAATTAGCTGCAGCAGCACAGGGGCAAGAAAAGAAATCCCTGCACAGCATGCAGTATTTATTGTGTTGTGAATTTACTTTTCTTTCATCTCACCCGAGTATTGGCAACACAGCATGGGCTAGGCAGCAGCAAAATGGTAAAAAGTTTGAATTGCTGTTGTATATCTCAAATTATTTCTGAATGGCTACAAAGTCAAAACAGTTTGGATGTTATTGTTCAGAATAATATACAGGTGTTTTTACTTGTAGGCTACGTGTCAACTCAAGGGTTTGGCAGTGATAATTATGTGTAAAAGCCTTTTGAAATGAAAGTGTATTTTTCATCACACCCAGCTGCTACAGATTTAATATTCATGGTAAATGTGTCGCGCATCTTTGTCCTGCAACAGAAAATACAGGAAAACAGAGCGGAGCAGAACACTCTGCCACAGTCTTTAGTCCTAAGCGTCAATGATATCTTCCAACGACACAGCAGCCTTTATTATTTCAACCAGCACACACCCAGACAAAAGCTTAGCTCCCTAGCCTCCTGGAAGGTTTTCTGAAGGCCAGATGAAGCATAATTAATACTAATTTGATTTAGATCCCACTGGGCTGACTTTTTTTTTCTATTGCCAGGATAGAACGTTCAGTTTTCTTTCCCTGATCAAAAGAGAAGGACCCAAAAGTCTTTCTCCTTGTCCTATAGTGACAAAGGCAAAGTGCCAACTCAGTTGCACTGTGGTCAAATTTAATGACTTTTGGAGGCCACTCTGGTGTTCTACTACAATAAGGGGATTGTAGAAATTGAATAACAAGGCACTTAATTTAATTGATTTTTGAAAACGTTACACCCCTAGCAGGTATTGCACCTTTCAACTGTGTCGACCCCCTGAGTGATGCTATCAGTATTACAGTTAGGTAATTAGCTACAATGCTTGTGGGTAAAAGGTTTGTGTGTGTGTGCGTGTAAGGCTACATATTGTATTTGTAATACAGTATATGTATAATATTGTAACAAACAAGGTTCATGCTAGCATATAAATCTATCCACTACTAACACTTCCTCTACATCGTTCCCTGCAGTATTCTTAGCTTTGAAAATGTTACCATGAACCCTGAACTGACTCAGACATGAATGACTAAAAAGGATCATTCACGAACTTGTGCTCAACAGGATCAAAGCTCATTAATATGGCCTCTGTAGAAAGGAGAGTAGCTGATAACTATATGTGTGAAACAATGAAAATGCTTTAAATACTAATGAAGTATCATGTCTGATCCCATTAGACTCTACTGATTTGTATAAGTTTATTATTTTCATTTATCACCTATCCATTTATTTATGGCAGGGGTTGATGTGGTATTATTGTTATTATGTTATATCATTATTGTTATTTTTAATTTGTGTCCTCTCAACAACATTAGCGTCCTGTTAGAGCTCCAGCCACTGACTAAAGTTGTGACACCTGAACACATTTGATAGAAACATCTGCACAGGCTGAAAATACAAAGCCTTTTGTTTTACAAATAATGTTTTTCTCCTCTTGTCTCTCTGTCTGCTCTCTTTGCTCCCCACCCTCCATCCTTCAAACCCTCCATCCCTCCATCTCTCTCAGGGATATTCGAGAGTATGCCAACGGGTCAATGTGCGTGGAGTGTGATGCCCAGTGTGAGCGAGCTGACGATGACTCTCTGACCTGCCACGGTCCGGTAAGCTTCCCCCTGTAGGCAGCTCTAGTGAAGCAGACTGACTCACTCACTGTCATCAACGGCAAAGGGGACGATCGTTTAAGCAGCCTCTTTTTTACATTTTATGTCATTTAATCTCATCCTTAAAAAGGAATACCATTAACAAATAAAGAAATACACATGGTGACATGATGCAGAGGCCACAGCCCAAGACTAATCTAAGTTATAATGTGACAGTGAACAGAAAGATGACATATAAAGGCTGCTTTTTTAGCTCAGTTGGTAGAGCACCCGCCCCATGTGTTGAGGCTATAGTCCTCACTGCAGGCGGCCCCGGTTCAAATCCTGCATCGAGCAGCCCTATCCTGTTTGTCACTCACCCCCTCTCTGCCTCCCATTTCCTGTCTCTCTCTCAACTGTCCTGTCCATCAAAGGCAAAAAAAGCCCCAAAATATACTTAAAAAAGGCTGCCTTTTGTGAATTAATATTCATGCTTTATGCAGATAGGTTCACAATTTTTAAAGTTTGTCTTCCAACAATAATCAACAAATCCTATGAAAATCCCCCCCATAAAGAACACGGCTTCATTCTCCACAAACCAAAAAATTACTTGGAGCTGCAGACATTCCCTGTGGTCATCTCCAACTATGATTAATTAGTGTATTAGCACTTTATATTAGCCTCTCAGCTTCACTATTGATTATGTCTCATGTTCTGACTCCAAGGCAAAACTGATTGTTTTAGCTCAGATCAGCACTAACTGCGTTATAATCCTCAAAGTGTGTGTATTCAGTTCATGTGCATTTGTGTGTATATCGAGTAATTCTGGTTTTGTTTTATGTGAACCATCAGGCACTCATTCAAGGACATGTTCTTTTTTCCTTTGTCCATCCATTAGCCATACCGCTTATCCTTTTGAAGGTCGGGTGGGGGGTGGTTAATGCCAATCCCAGGTGACATTAGGAAAGTCTTTTTTTTTCCCGAAGCATAATTGTTTTTCTTTTCTTTTTCTTTTTTTTTCCTCAAAAGACATTTATGCTCGCAACAAACTTTTGTATTGCACAAGCTCTTAGAGGAGCACAGCAGCTTGCTGACAGATTGTTTGGAAGCAACTGTACATTAGAAAAATGCCACAGTGAAAAAAATATCCCTGACCTTCATTTCTGTTTGCCTCTTGTAAACCCTCCACCCACAGGCACACGAGGCCCCTGATCCTGTGCTTTCTCTTGAAATCTTATCTTGCTGTTTGATAGAGAGGGATGTTCTGCGACACATACAAGCTAGAGGGGCCATGTGCTGTCTTTTGCTGTCTTTTGTGTCCCATCACACTCACTTTACAAGTGTGGAACTATTTTTTTTTCCCGAAACCACCATAATGTTTGTGTGTGAGGCACATCTGTGGTTGTTAGTTTTTCAAAAACCATTTTTGTTGTTATCGGAAGAGATTTGT
The DNA here is from genome assembly GCA_030347415.2 of Decapterus maruadsi. Lineage (NCBI taxonomy): Eukaryota > Metazoa > Chordata > Actinopteri > Carangiformes > Carangidae > Decapterus > Decapterus maruadsi. The sequence goes on along the minus strand of CM064902.1, from coordinate 11,660,191 downwards.
TTGTGTGATTTGGTCAACGTTCTTCACTTAATACTTCACAGCCCTGAATTTACCTTTCTTTGACAAGTGATGGTAAGGTGGGTGCTATAAAAAGAATAAAAGCCAGACAGAGACCAGTGCTAAAAAGTTTAGAGCAAGCACTTAACCTGTGTAAAGCTAAGTCCCAGTGTGGGGGATTTGGTGGAGCAATTATGTTTTGATTAGTGCATAACCACTTGTACCAATGAACTGGTATGTTTTCAATGGCTTGGAATAAGCCTGTCATAATAGGGTGCAGCTCCTCTGACATGAAGCCCTCCATGTTGGACTGCCATGTTTCTACAGTAGCCCAGAGCAGAGGATCCAGACTCTGACTCCGGAGGTGGCCTGACACGATTTTCTGTTACCTGAAGCCACTGTACTGTACGTTTTCTGGTGAAGTGAGGCTGTTATTCAGGTGGCTCACTGCTGGAAATCCTACCCACTGATATTTTGATGCAAAATCAGTCGAGGCAATGTTTGGCCTCTATTTATTTAATTATTTATTTATTTATTTATTTATACATACAGACATACAGATTTGAAAGTGAATGTTCCAATATATTCTTACTGCATTAACAAACTTGTCATCCAAAAATGATGACATTTGAAGGAACTGTGACCTCTGTCAATGTAATTATTATATATGTTAAATACATGAACACACACTGAACACATCAGCGATGTGTTAATAGACAACGTATTTGTCTTCTCCCAAACTATCTCATAGTGTAATAAACCTTTATTGACTCCAACCATATTGACACGGCTCAGTGGCAGGGGACTCAAGTGCACAATTTGACACAATGGTGCAGTTTAGAACTCAAGTGTATTGCACTCAGGGCAAGCAGCCTGGGACAGAAGAACAGAAACAAAAACCATAGACCTGACTTGAAACTAACAAGGAAAAGCTTGCAACGGTTGACGTGACAACAAGACAAACTCACAAACACTAAGCGCAAGGCTTAAATACACAAGGGGAGACAAAGACACAGGTGAAAACAATCAGGGTGACATCAGCACACAGGAGAACACTAGTACAGGAAGTCAAGACACAGGCATTCATTGTGCTTGGTCATGGTTAGCCAGAGCTTGTGGTCTCTTTCAATGCAGGAAAAGTTCATAATGACTTCATGGACAAGAGGTTAAATTACATTGAATCAAAACCACCGTCTTTCCCAATTTTTAATCAAAGTGGTCTTGTTGCTTGAACCTCACCAACCACGCTGTACTGTCTGCAAACCACTGTCCCTGGTGTGACAGCTGCACGCCTGTCATCCATCCAAACCTCTTCCTGGTGACTTTTTGTATCCTCACTCATCATAATCCATTCATTCAAAACAGACGTCACCTCTGAACATAGTCTGGCCACTGATTACACCTCCTACTGAATGCGTTTGCTGTTAGTTTCACAGTCACACATAGAGAGAGAGAGAGAGAGAGAGAGAAGCAGAGAGAGAGATGTGTTGCTGTTTATAATGGATATGTATCAGTGTAAACTGTTGAACCTCATATTAGCGTCATATGTGCAGCACAGACTCACAAATGGATTACAGCAATCATGTTATGGCCACAGTGCTCGTAGAAATCACATTAGACTTAACACAGTGATTTGATGGCCCTATAGGGCTAATGCCTTGTGTGGAGGCAGATCAGAGATAACACAGGCTTTGTTGTGGACAGAACAGGTGGCGGTGGTAGATCTGGAGTAGTTTCTTCTGCTGATCACCGACACAAACACACTTAAGTGCTTTTGATTGAGCCCAATCATCGTGTCCTCACCGAGAGAGTGGTCATACTGTACATCAGTCATTTATTTAACGACTTTGTTCTCCTCAGGTCAGCTCAACCCAAATATTCTACTGAATTCATTACCTTATTATAATTTCTTCAAAACATGAAGCTACAAAATAGACAAGATTGTTACAGCGGCCATGTGCAAAATCTGTTCAGAATGGAGAAAGACAGATCTCATCCTCCTCTTCTGTTTTATAGTTTGGTCAGCTTGAAGAAAAATGACAAAGCCCTTACAATGTCAATTTCTACAAGTGCCCTCTGCATAACTGTATATCTGAGGTTTTTTTCTATCAAGTTCAAGTCTTATGTTTTTTTTCTTTCCAGCAATATATTAATAGCTTCATGGTCACTTATACTGTATAGCATAAATGTACATGTGCAGTACATGCATTCATATAGTTACACATTTACATTAATAGAAGTGTACTTTATAATAGACAATTTTTTGAAGCACAATTTCAACATGTAGCATCCAGATGAAATACATTTGGTTTTCTATTCCTTTATGACCTCTGAGTTAAAATGCCAACTGTTATCATTCATCTCCTCACTGTGTCTTATCTGCCATGTCTCCCCTGCCCTCTTTTCATCTCCCCGCCTCATCATTAATGCTTAAAATTATTTTGTGGTGTGATTATTCAAGATGTCAGTAGATTAGTGTAAGGTCTTGGACTGTGCATTGTTGTAAAATACCCCATAAATCCTTCCTGATACACCTGACTATGCTTTGAAAAGCCTTTTATGTGGCTGCCTGTTAAATGTCTATGTTATGAGCTCTGACACCATGAAGAATAATGGTCAGGCACCCTGCGATACTTGTATGGTTTGTGCGTGGAAAGGAGGGAAAAGGCTGAAGCTACACACCTGTACACATAGACACACATATCCAACAGTATTGCACACAAATGTCAACGTTGAGCGCACAAGCAGACCAATTTAAATTTACAGCAGGGTACTTTGGACACGGTGCATCCCTGTCATTTTTTGGATGCCCAAGTCACCCGCTGGTCCAAACACTGTTTGTTTGCTCTGTCACATAATTTAGCTTGCTGGTGTGAAGGGATTATTGGATGTACACACACATATACACAAGCACACACAGCTATAGCTATGGGTGGGAAGACACTCATAAAAGTGGCTGGCTCAACACTAAAGCCAGTGAGAGCAGTGAGACTTTCAATTTGCATAATTACACCAAAGTGAATGCACATTCACGCACACACAAAAAAGGACACATGCATAGGCATTAGTTAGTATAGGCCTTTAGACACATACAGGTACGCAAACTCATCCACAGACTGCACTCAGTCACTCCTCCATTTGTCAAAGCATAGTTATCCACCTTCAGTATCACCATCTACTGTGATATCCTCCTTCCTGTGTGTTGGTGTGTGTGCATGTGTGTGCGTGCATGTGTGCATGTGAGTTTTTCACTCACCTATATTTGTCATATATACAGTATGTGTTAACACTGTACACCCATTTTTTTGCATTTGTCCACAATCCAGCCACCCTGAGTGAAATTGTTGATGTGATTTCCATTCACCGTGTTTACGTACAGTTTGTGTGTGTTTGTGCTGTTTGTCAATGAAATGTTCTTTAGGCCTGTAGATGATACCAGGCCTGTCTGGGAAAGCTCTTTGCCTCTCTTCTTCTCCTCCCCTTCCTCCTCCCTCGCCTATATTAGCTCCATAAATCCTGTTCTAGGCGGATTGTTATGGTCATTGTGTGTGCTGTGAGCGATGGTTATTATCTCCCTGCTCCGCTCACACTGCTTTATGTGTCTCGTCTGCTCTCTCCCTCTCGTCCCTCGTTCTCTCGTTTCCTCTCCCCCTGTTCACACCATATCTCGCTCGCTCTTACCGACTCTCCCCTCGTCTCTGTTATGCCGCATCCACGTCCACTCTCTCTCCTTCACTTCCCCTTATTACTCGACAGTACTTATTTTTTCACTTTGCTTGTCTCTCTTCTCACCACTCTCGCATTCAGTCTTTTGCTTTGTGCTATCTCTCTTTTTCCTTCACTCCTGCGCACATGCAAGCACAACAATTTAATCTATAAAGCTGCAATAGGCAAGTCGATCATGTAGAAATATACCCATCAATCAGTCTGTTTTGTAAACTGAGGCTACAGCAGATACCTCATCCTTTAAATTTGCAACAGATTTGTCCTTGATGTCTGACTCCATGATGTCAACTATAGTTATTCTCTTTACACAAGGAAAGGATGAGGTCAAAACTTGAGTGCAAACTGTCACCTAAACATTTCTGAGTGAGAGTTGTCCCGAGAAAGCCAGACTCAGTAATGACAAAAAGACATGTTTTCTCTCACTGCACCCACCAGTCATGAAGAAGTCAGGAGTTTTCAAGAAAAGTCTGAGTTGTCTTGAATGGCACTTGCTACTAACTGCCAAGTAAAACTTTTGTTTTTCTCAAAGCGGATAGTCTTTAATCGTTGGACTTGTGCCATGATGCAGTTTTAAAACTCACAGAAGAAATGGCCCATGCTTTGATTCATTATTTTCATAATAGAAAATAAATATTCATAGTTCTTAGTAAAGTGCTGTATCAAATTGCAGCTGAACACCTTGCTACTGTTTATACTTCAACTCCATGTACATTTCATTAAGAATCACTGTTTTCTCACTCCCCAAAGGGCCCAGAGCATTGTGTGAAATGCCTTCATTTCAAAGACGGTCCAAATTGTGTGGAAAAGTGTCCCGATGGCCTTCAAGGTGCCAACAGCTTCATCTTCAAGTATGCCGAAGCCAACAACGAATGCCATCCCTGCCACATCAACTGCACCCAGGGGTAAGTGAAATCAGGAAAAGACTGGTCCGGGGTTTAATGCTCATTATGCCACTATTATGCAACATTTTTCTTATTTTTTCAAAAACAAAATCCAGTACTTCCTCTTCTATCTGTAAAGTATAAGTATAAATGAAACCATATTATCATTTTGCTAAATAAAACCAAACAAACATTTTCTGTCTAATGTTATGTGTGATGATGATGGCTAATTATAAGGAAAATCAACCGGATGATTAGATGTCATACAGATTTGATGTAGAAGGACTTGAACTGTCTGCGTGTGTGTGGAAATGAGGCAAATTAATCAAATATTACTGTACTTTACACACAAAAGTATCTGACTTTCACAAAAAAATGCAGGAATACACAAAAGTCCCACTAAAACTCATACTTTAATATTCTACGTCAAACCTACTGCAAAGTTTGAAGTACGGTACCCGACCTAAAATATAAGGCTGGTCACATCAGATAAATCAGTCCGATTCGGTCCAGAAATACTTAGTTATTACACTGTACTTAGTTGATTTAATCACATCTTGCAAGTTTCAACCAGAACCAACCAGATGACCCAATTTTATCCCAACCAATTAATAAAGTTCTGCCAGAGTCCAAGGTGTTTCTGAGAAAGGCATGGTTTATGGTCGGCCTTGTGACAAAATAATATTATGTTGTTGAATCTGTGCTACTGTAACTTCTGGCTAATTGTATAACTAAGTGTGGTTAGCAATGTGGGAAACTTTTACTACTATGTTACTGGTGAGCTCACCTGCCACAGTAGCTCAGATACGGACCCTATGAGTAATCACCACATCACCAAGCTTCCAGCACCACCTGTTTCACAAGGACACTTAAATGAGTTTCCCTGTAGTACTTTCTGGAGTCACTGAGCACCAGCAGAAAATTCTAAATCACACTCTAAGTGCATTCGGCTTTTATATACATAAATAGCGACTGAACAGCAGTCAGTCACAAAAAGTCCCTTTCACTCTCCATACCCTGCAGACATGCAATAATAATCCAACATCTTGCCGGATAAAAGAGATAAAGAAAGAGGTGATGCAGAAAATGAGAGAGAAGAGACAGATTCAAAGTGAGAGGAGTCAGTGAAATACCTTTCCACTCTCCATTGCTCACTAGCCACTGATCGCTCAATGAAATATTACACAAGGGTAGGACATCATTTTGTATTTAACTCCACAGGGATTTTATGTCACTTCCTTGTATGTTATTCCTCCTCTTCTGAGTGACAAGCTCCCGCTCGCTTAAGCACAACAATGCAGTTGTAAATGGAAAACACCTAGCTGACAGCTTTATAATCGGGTCCACTTCTAAAAAACACATACTGAGGGAGTGAGGGGGGAAATGGTAGAGACATGGACTTACAGGGAAACAGACAACACCAGGACAAAACCAATATCCTTTACCTCTAAACATTCAGAGGGCCCACTGAATTTTGGAGCAATATTAAGTCTGTCAGTCATGGTATATGATGCAACTAGTGCACACTGCACAGGGAAGATTTGAAACAGGACAGGGGACACTTTCAGCAGAAATCTGTGCTTTTCATCAGAAGACAGTGTAATCTGTCACTCTGAACTTTAACACATTCCCAGAATGAAATTAGAGCTGAGAAAGAGATACAAAGATCTGAGTTCTGAACTCAACTCATATTTCAAGTGCACCATCAGACATCAGGATAACACATTGGTTTGCTGATGTTGTGACTTTAAAGGTATAACCTGCCTTGTGCTTTTAAAACTAAAAGCCAGAGTTGAACACAAAAGTCCTCTCAGCCTCTGTGTCCTGCTGTCTTTCAGTGTGTTTGATACTAAGCAGGCAAAATAACTCAGAAAAAAAGGACTGAATCAAATTTCTTTGAATTTACGAACTTAAAAGCAAGAGACAGAACCAGATGGAGGAAGCAAGACTGAAAGGTAGAAAATTGCAGGTCTGTGCACCTCTTCAATGTTCAAGAGTTCTGAAAAAGATGAGAAGTTATTGTGATATAGCACTTTTCAGTCTGCCTGAGACACATGCGTATTATATATTTAACTGAGGAAGGACAGGAACTGCTACACTTTTTTTCCCATACCCTTATCTTGTGCATCCTATGTAACTGTGTTGACAAGAGGATCCAGTAGCCATTAGGTTTTGTGTAAACAAGTGCAGCTAAAGTTGTCTTAGTGATAGGACTACAGGATGCTCACAGGTCCTTAGTGTAAAAGGGTTTTTGACTGTACCTGTTAGTTATTGCTTTGGTCAGACCACTCCAGTGTATCCTAATTTTCAGATACGTATGTGTAAACTAAAAAAGTGTTTGTCCTGTTTTGTTTCCTCAGGTGCATTGGTCCAAGACTCCAAGACTGTATCGGCTGGATGGACAGGTATAAAATGTATTAAACCCCCCCCCCACAGACACACACACACAGATCCAAGAATCACAGTAAACAAAGTCTCAAACGGTTCGTGCTAAGGCCCGAAAGTGTCCTTAAAGCCACTCTGTGATATGCATGTTGGAGGCTGGAGTGTGCGTTTGTGTGGGTGTGTGTGAGCACTAGTAATATCCCTGGTTCTTGATAAATTGATAGCACTTTAGCTTTTGTTCTGAGGCTATGGGGGAGAAATGGGAAACAAACTGCCGCTAACAGTTCACAGCAAATGGATTCAAGGTTTCATAAGAGAAACGGTTTGGCATCAGGTGACATGGCACTGAGAATTGTTGGATTGGGTGTTTGGGAGATGATTTAAAAAAAAAAAAAGCGGGTTAAAAAAGCCTGATAATCACAGTGAGCAGTCAACAGTGTAGGCAGTGTAGACTTACTGGTGGGCCTGGAGATCTGCAGCACAACAATGACACCAAAAAAGAACCGAGTTATGCAGAAAAGAAAGTGGTGCAATGGTAAAGAACAATGCATGACTTTAAATGAGATAATCAAACTGGAAAAATGGAGACACACTTTGACTAACTTGCAGCATAACAAGAGGCCATGGGGGCTGCTTAGAAAAGTAAGATGTGTAGACAGACTGATAAACATTTACCAAGTGCTGATCAATATTCAGTATCCTTAATCTTTTACTGGGATCAATAGATGCTAAAGGAGAAACCTGCAGTTTGGAGAAAAACATCCCCCAGGGGAGTGTTTAAAACCTGCTCTTTTCTTCCTGTGGGACACTGCCAACAGACTGAAGGGGAACTGCAGCAGACGGGGGAATGTAGTTATCAGCTGACCCAGTGAACAGGGTAGACCTTATCAGATCTCTGAGAGCTGTGGCTCGGATGCAGCGGTAGATTTCCAGCTAACACCAGCGGTGTTGCACACCTTGTAAATCTGGTAATTTGTTACATGATGGACGTATCGACTTCTCAGCACAAATGAAAGTGGCTTATCAGAAACAGATGATTACACTAAGCCCTCAAAGGCCGGTGTTCCACCTGGCATTAACGTGAATCTAGTGAAGGGATTGTGTGCATATCTGATAAAACTGGATTAATCACTTTCTGTCACAACTGACATGTAATACCTCATCCAACATGTTTCCATTTGACGGCATCTTTTCATTTAGTTGAGCATCATATGAGCTGCCTCTGGTTTGACAACTCTGTGTTCCTCATTTGTATGATTCAATGTCCTTTTTTTTTAAAAACTGCGATGTCGTTGCAGTGGAGGCCAAACATTACACTTAATATGATGCATTTCTGAACACATGGCTTGCTGGGTGAAATTTAGAGATGTATGTTTCAAATACATTTGTAATGTGGTCAGGATTCATGCGCTCACTCAAGGGACCTGTTAATATCACTTGAAGAAACCACGTAAGTGAAGCGCGTGGATTGAATTAGATCATCTACTGTGGATCTTGATGCTTAAATTGCATTTTGTCATGTGTCAAATCCTCTGGGGCATTTCTAGCCTCAGCTATATTTGTAATTACTAGGTGACTGTCAGTGGTCTTTTTCTCATTATTACAAATACTAACATCATGGTATTGGAATGTGCTCTCACATGTAATGTTACTTTAGTTACTGATTTGATAAACTATTAAGGCTAAATTGCAAGAGCCTTTTTGACCCTGTGAACAAGGATTTTTGTGAAATTTCTGAAAACATGGGTCACCAAATTTAAGGAGAGACATATAATTGTTGAAATATAGACTCAGCAGCCATGCAAACACATACTTTTGATGCAAAAAACTTCCATGCTCTGCGTAAGTTTTCACTGAATTCCAGAAAATCCTGGCCAGCTAATTAGAGCAATGATTGTTAAAGCATCTACAAAGAAGTTTCATTTTGTGTTGATTTTGGCGACCGCTGTGGACAAAAGCAGTAGCGTTTTGCCTGAATGAAGACTGCATTTCCCATGAGCTTCAGCGCGTATTGTCTTACAACTCTCTTTGTTTTCTTTTTTTTTTGCTAATATGAAGCTACAACAAGGAAACAGTCAGCTTAAGTGTAAAGACTGTAAAATGAGCTATTCTGGCTCTGTCTGATATTTAAAAAAGAAAGAAAGAAAATTGTCAGACCTACTGCCGTATCACATACAATCTTTGTACAAAAACTGTAAAAACAAAACAGTACAGTGAGCTATTGTGTTACAATAAGATTCATAGGTGCTCTAAGCTAAGCTAACTCTTCTGGGTATAGCGTCACATGTAATGGACTCTGTTAATATACTAAGAAGCAAATTTCATCAATGAATTGTGACCTGACCTTTTGAACATCTAAATTAACTCAAACAAATTTATACACATGTCTTGTTAATTACCCTGCATTTCTGCCACAAGTTAATATTGGCCAATATGTCCACCTGGCTGATTTATTAGTCAGCTCTTTGCCACTGAATGTTCAAAGTCCCCATCTTGGTGATTTTCGTCTTGTGCAGCCAAAGAGAGAGATGTGGGGGAGATACAGAGTTCTTTACTTCCCATGAAGCCGGCTGACTGCGATAAGGTTTTATGGGGTGCATCCTTGCGGTGTGTGATATACAGTCCTGAATAACAGCTTTTTCCTACTGATTTAGGGCAGAGCAGAGCAGAATATGCATGGACCAAATTTGGTTCTTTCATTACAGAATGGGGTGGGGGGGCTCTTCCTGCCCACTTCTGCAGCAGCTCTGTAGACAGTTTGGAGAGCATATCAAGAAAATTACTTAGAGTCTAGGTTTCAAATGACAGCGTCGGTGTGGTGCTGAGAAATCACTTTGATGGTTATTTCCATGTTTTTGATCTCAGCCTTGGTTTTAATGAGAGTGCATAGAGCAATATTGGTTACCAGATAAAATTCAGAGCACAAACAGTGAAAAACTGGAGGTGAAGATATTACCCACATAGGCTGCATATATGCCTGTGTGTCTGTGTGCGTGCATGATGATGGATGAGGCTAACTTCTTTCTTTTTGTTTTCATCCTCTCGGCTTCTACTCAACCTGTCCACCCCACCCTCCTGTCTGTCATCATCTCTGTCCTACCGGTGACAATGTGCCATGTTTTGACATTGCCTGCATCCTTTTCTGTCTTCATCATTTACTTTTCATCATTTACACCATTTTCCTGTCTCTTCTTCCTCTCTCTGCTCACTTGTCTTAAGAACTCCTCTGATCGCAGCGGGGGTGATCGGTGGCCTCTTCATGGTGGTCATCATGGTGCTGAGCGTCGCAGTGTCTGTGCGCCGGAAGAACATAAAGAAGAAGAGAGCCCTTCGTCGCTTCCTGGAAACAGAGGTGAGAAGGACAACAGATGAAAAAAAAACATAAAGAGGAGAAACTGTTGCTGGAAGCACTCAAAAATAATATTAGTAAGACTATTGCTGCCTGAGAATCCAAGGGCCAAGGTCACTTTGTTTTCATCGAAGTGCACATTTATGCAATACTGCTTTAGAAATCAAGCTGTAATGCATATGATGCTCTGGGTTTAGATACTGGAGAACACTGAGATCAACAGCAGATGGGAGCATGAAAGGAGAATTGGTCAAAAGGGTACTCAATGAAATCTAAAAAAGAATGTATTTTTTATAAAGTGAAAGAAATGTCTTTGACAGATTATTTACATAAGAGTTCCTGGGATGAATATTCCTTTAAGTTTAGAAGGAAATCAGTTTATTATAGAAGAGTTGCCTGAGGACATTTGAGCTCACACATATGCATGTTTGCATACATATGTGTTTTGCTCACATTAGGTCTGCTCACACTCTGTGTGTGTGCGTGTGTGTGTGTGTGTGAGGGGGGTGCATTGGACACATGCTGGAAAAAGTGTCAGAGAGTGAGGCTCAGGTGTTGACTTTGCCATTGTAGGCTATACTGGAGAGGACCCTTCTGTTAGGAAGAGGAAGGGCCCATACCATTAGAGGAGAAGAAAGCACTCTTCCTTTGTGTTAAAACAAGAAGAGTAGATCATCCAGTGCACTTGTGTGCCCATAGAGCAAATGAGTTCTTGTTTCAGTGCTCTTGCACACAAAGGTATGAGAGAAGTGTATGAGCAGATAGCTTCTATAATGATAGAATAGCACAGATAAGGCTTATTGTCCTACTTACATTTACATCCTCTCATATGCTGCTACTGTTGGTTTCCTACACAGTGGCAGACACTATGCTGGCTACAGACATTGTTGTTGATAACCAACTGTACAATGTCTATATGCGTTAACCTATGTATAAGTGTACTGTATATATAAACCACTTTGACACAACACATTATAATTAATTTATGCATTTATGCAATTAATGCATAGACACCTTCCCACTCTCAAATCACCATAACTATGCTTATATGGTGATGTTGTTAGCAGCTGCTACAAAAGCAGTGGTGAATTGATAAAATAAGCTGTTCTGACTGAAACCTTCTGCTCACAAAGTAGAGGATTCTGCAGACCACCACAGGAGTCATGTGTTCAGATTACTAAACCGTGTGTGTGCATTGGCAAAACATGAATTTCATACTGTACATGTTAACACCTGGTTTGAGTAATTAAGGGAGACCATTTTCACCAGGTAATAAAAACCATATCTGTGGAATAATGCATCCACACAGTAACTTTATTTCTGGAGGTCTATAAACCAAATGGTTTTATCAGCACATATCTTCAAAAGTGAGAATCTACATTTAATACTGACCTAAGGTAATATAGTAGGGATGTATTAGTGTCTGTTTTGCTGAATAAAGCACCCAACCCTTAACAGCATAGCAAGGAAGCAAAGCATTTTTTTACACTCAAACTTAGTTTTACAGCACCAAACCAAAGATACTGAAAGATCTTCAAAAGGTTTTACATGTGCTTTGTGGACTTTTCTGTCTAAACAACCTCAAGTAATTCCCCCAAATGCATTTTGTGTACAGACCAGCTCTAATAAGCATGATAAGTGCATTTGTCATCAAATATTTTAAGAGATCTTCTCCCATGCCTCTCTTTACCTGAATGCAATGGATTTTGTCATGTTGGTCCAATGTCCAGGACACTGCAAGTGGTTAAACCCAACACAGTGAGCCATTTGGAAAGATGCATATGCATTTATATAGGCTAGATTCATCCAGTTTCTCTTTCAGTGGAAAGGCAATGCAACATATAATTCATTGAATGGATAAACCAGTCAGTCTCTTCACCACGTTCACCACCTTTTACTTTGCTCCTTTTAAATGTTTTGGATTTCCACATCTTTCAGTTGTCATTTTTTCTAAGATGTGTACTGTATCAGCTGCAGTATGGAAATACACCAAGCAGTCTGAGCGTACTTAAGTTACGTTTGTTTGGTTCGTCACTGCAGTGTAGAGTGAGAAGGTGGACAGCTCCAATTTGCTGCACTGTGACTCCTACACAGCCTCAGCATCTTCAGCACCACTAATGCTGGACAGCTCCCTGCACAGAGAAACAGCATATTGTAGTGTGTATACTGTATATGTGTGAGTGGATAATTCTTACGACATCTGTATTGTCTGGTGTGTTTGTTTATGTGGTGTGTATGTCCCACCCCTCTTGTTTCCACCCTGCAGAAGCTGATTTGTTATTCCATTTAAATGAAGAATGACTATTGTTTTTAATCAAATGGTTACCATGAGCCAGAGGGACAGAAGCTGCCAACCGCAGCCAGGCTGATTTACACTTGCTCTCTGTCTCTCTCTGCCCTCCCTCCCCCTCTAATCTTCCACTCTTTTCCTAATTCTCCTTATATTGCTCCCTCCCTTACGCTTTTGTATTCTCTGACTAATTCAGCCGCTCGCTTCTCCATCGTTGTCTTGTTGTTGTTTCTGCCACAGTTCCTCTCCCACTACACATCTTCCTCCCTCCCTCCCCTCACATAATCTTTCTCTCTCACTAGCTATTTCATCTGTTCATTCCTCCACTTGAGCAGTAATGAGACAACAAAAGTGTCAACTCCTTTTCAGGCTGCACAATTATCCATATCCTCCATCTCTGTTCTCTCACTATCTCTCATTCTTAGTCTACCTTCTCCATCTTGCTTGATACTGAAGTGGTTATGGCACTCCAGAGTCTGAATTTGAAATGTTGGAAACATGTTATGGAGAAAAAACACTTCTTTATAGTTATAACTCCATTGCCATTGTTGTTAATGACTTAAGATGATTTAAGAGTTTCACTGCATTTTTTAAAGGAAATTTATTTTTTTCACTGAACATTGGAAATACTCTCTTTTTACTTAATTGAGGTGCATTAGGGGGCACCGTCTCCTGAAAAACAGGGTGTTATTTTTGTGTAATTTAAGTGTTTTTGGTTTCCCTGATTCTCACAAAGCTAGATTGCATATAATTGCTTGACAATATGAGTCATATCAGATTTCTACACTCTCTTTTTCAGCTGGTGGAGCCTTTAACACCAAGTGGAACGGCGCCAAACCAAGCCCAGCTTCGCATCCTGAAAGAGACAGAACTGAAACGGGTCAAGATCCTCGGCTCTGGGGCCTTTGGAACTGTTTACAAGGTAAACCACAAACTATAAAATGACATAGCTATATATCTGTTTGCATGGGTTTCAGTTGCAATTGACCAAATAAATGAATGTAGCCTACTCCTACAATTCATAGAACAGGCCTCACGTCCTTGCAAAAAGGAGGACAAGAAAGACAGATTGCAAGACAATTAATGACAGGAAATGAGAGCTGCAGGCGGGGGATGAAAAAACTAAGTAATAGCCGACATGGAGACCCCTGCGGTTACACTGAAATAAGAGGTAGCTGAGGTCACCAGTGTGAAGATGTGTGGGGGCAGAGGCATAGAGAGAACAGAGTTGAATTAGAAACAGACTCACTGCAATCATCATAGGTCATTTGGTAGATCAACCATTTACATTGTAGCCCCTTTAAGGGTATGATAGATAGCATGAGCGCAGATGTTCATTTTCAAAGAAATATCTTCCATATTACCCTTGGGAATCTGCAACAACCAAAACAAAAAAAAACATGAGGTCTCTTGGGTCAGCTCTATGGGATCTATAGTGGTCACAAGGTAAATGGAGGTAAATAAATTATATTGTAATATCTGAGGAATTGTGGTGTAATGATGAGATCCTGTCAGGCAGTGAGCTGAGAAACCGCTCCTCAGCAGCTTGACCGCATGATCTTATTATTTCAGGCACAATCCAGAGGTCAGGGCTAATGCTGATCTTCAGCATTCAGGTTAACGTGTAAATTGAGCGCTTTGCTGTGCATCTTATCTGTCTTTTCACCAAAATACAAAATTATAACTTCAGGCACCCAGTACAGTTTTTGAGCACTAGTGGTGCAATGTTTTGACGAGTGGATCCCTGGGTCCCTCTGTTTTGTTGAAATAAAAGCCTTGAACAAAATGAAGCAGATTAACAGGTCATAAAAGACACAAATGAGAGCTGGCTGAAAACTATACTTATGTAATTACCTTAGAAATTGATCCTTTTTGGTAAATAAAAGTCAGGTCATATGTCTCTTGATTTCACACCACTCCAGAGTTGTTGGCAGCAAATGTTGTTGCTACACATGCCACAATTAACCAATTAAGTAATTTAAATGATAATGATCCTTTTTAACCAATATTTGTTGGGCCCCAGGACTCTTTTTCCCTCAGCTTTTGCTCAGTCTCTACCTGGCTGAATTCAACAATTGATCTTGATGATGAGAACAATGTGCTGAGACTGGGAGCCGTTGATCTGTATGTTACACTGAGCGACAACAGCAACATGTCACATGGTTCTGTTGTACCTCATTCAATGCAGTTAGTGCAATTTTTGAAATAGCACAGGCTGCACTAAAATGATGAAGAAAAATGCATTTTTCACTAAAGTAACAGTGTGTTGTGAAATGTTGCTTCAATACTGAGCTGGTTACAAACCTAAAGCAGTGTTATGTTCATTCACTATGTAAATAATAATGAAATACTACATAGTGTGAGTGCAGTTTATCTGAGGAAAAAAAGTTATTCATTGTGCGTAATAATAATAATTAACACAAGTGCAGGTAGAAAGTCTATAAAAAACCATGACATGAAAATTACAGCTTTGAGAGCAGGTGTTTTGAGTCTGTGAGTGGAGGTGGGTTTGCTGGATATGTAGCCACATCAGGGCTGAGCCAAGGTGGAGCACACTGGAAAGATTTTTAAAAAGTTGAGAGGTACTTGTTTTGTCTCCACTTTGAAATGCTTTGACCACTTCGGCAGGTGCATAATCTACTCAATCCCACCTGAAATCATATACTTTAAAATAGGGCTGGGCGATATATCGGATATACTCGATGTATCGCGGCTTGTTCTCTGTGGGATATAGAAAATTACTATATCGTGAATATTCGAGTATACATTAAATTTACACGCAGTTGCTTTGAGTCGCGGGCATTAAACGACAGGTTTTTCTCACTCTCTCTCATCTCTCCGCACGGAGAGATAAAACAAGCGCACCTAGTTACGTACATCACATTCTGCCGTGCGTGCAACGTCATACGCCCGGCTGCATGTAGTAGCGAAGCAGCGAAGTCCGCGGAATTTTCTCCAGCCGCCGCTGCCTTGTGACAAATATCTTTGCTTGTGAGTCTGCTGCCCGGGGACAGCTGCTCAGTGCTCACGCTGCCGCAGCGGGTCCGTGCGGGAGGGGATCGAGTTGGCTTGGGGGGGGTCGAGTCGAGTTGGTCGTGTGTGTGTCCTGGTGCAGTGGGACTTGACTAGAGTTGAAATATTATCATCGTATGGAAGCAGCAGCTGTAAAACCGGAACCAGTCCCAGAAGCTCCAGGCCTGGAGAACCAGAGAGCGGCCCCTCCCAGAGCGCTCCCCGAGAATGGTGCATCATCGCCCGGGTAAAATACGTTAGGGAGAGGGCAAGATTACCGCGAAGTCCGTGGCTCCGAAGTCCGGGGTATTCTCTCCAGCGGCCGCGCCGTGTGAGTCTGCTGCTGCCGGGGGAAGCTGCTGGCGCTGCCGGCGGCTCCTCGCCGATGAGCCGCCGCCCACGCTGCTGCAGCTCAGCTGGTCCATGCGGGGAAGGAGGGGAGGAAGGGGGATCGAGGTGACGGATTACATCGGTCTGATGATGCTGGAAGTGATTTGATCTCTGACTTTCACCAGATTTAACTTTTTATCAAAAATTTCCCAGCTGATCCATTTTTTCCTCATTTTCTCAGTCCAAAGTTTGCGCTGCAATAAAGTAATATGTGGACGCGCGTGCCCGATGATGCGCGTGCATTCGTGTGTGGGGGGGTCCGTGTGTGTGTCCTGGTGCAGTGGGACTTGACTAGAGTTGAAATATTATCATCATCTGGAAGCAGCAGCTGTAAAACCAAAACCAGCCCCAGAAGCTCCAGGCGCGGAGAACCAGAGAGCGGCCGCTCCCAGAGCGCTCCCCGAGAATGGTGCATCGTCGCCCGGGTAAAATACGTGTGGGAGAGGGGAGGAAGATTTGACGCTTTTTTCAAAAATCTGATCTAAAATATCAGATTCTACCACTTTCCCTCGGTCGATTGAGGTCCTGTAAAAAGTATGATGGTCTTTTAACTCTCCTCTAGCCATATGTGTATTATGACGTCATGTTTTTTTCAGAAAGTCACGTGATCATGCCTTTTAGCCGAAATGTCACAAAACACTGTATGGTACATGGTCATATAAGATGAAAAAAAAAGCTCCAGCAAACTTTAAGCAAACAAATCAATGTTGGCCCTGTTCAAAGGCCTACATATGACTGTTCTCAAAATAGGTGGAGGAAATAAAATTATTTTAATTTTTTTTTTTATTGCAGTTTTTCAACATTTTTTTTACTGATATTAGCGGTCCCTCACTAAAACAGGCCATGAAAGGGTTAAATTATAAAAAATATTGATGAAATTACATATCATTCAATAGAAGACACCTAACCCTAATCAACAACAAAAAATATTGTAATACCTATTTTCACTTTGACGTGGTGTGTGTTTGAAAACATGGGCCAAAACTGTCCCTATCAGGAGAACGTTAGTGATTTTTAACAGGATCTGAGGGTTAAAATCAGCATATATTAATGCCGTATGAACAATGTTTTAATGTAGAATCATCATACTGGTATGATTGTATGTATCAAAGTGTTAATTCAAGGCTAAGGGATAATATCGAGATATATATCGTGTATCGTCACATAGTCTAAAAATATCGGGATATTAGTAAAAGGCCATATCGCCCAGCCCTACTTTAAAATTATCTTTTTTTAAAGTTTTTATTGAAGGACTAAATAGCCTTTAATCATACTGTACAGGATGCAGTGGCCACTCCATAGTCCCTCAGTGAGAATCTGACACATGGTTTAACCCTAAAAAGTGAAAATCCTCAATTTTTATTTATTGAGATTCCATCTTTTAAGATCAGCATCTTTCTTTTACTAAAATGTTCATTTCAAGTGGGAGTTTCATTTTTACATCCAATACATTGACTAATTATCTGTTTGTTTTTTTTATTTGCATGTTTCTTTAGGGTATATGGGTCCCAGAGGGTGAAACAGTGAAGATTCCCGTAGCTATAAAAATCCTAAATGAGGCCACTGGACCCAAGGCTAACGTGGAGTTCATGGACGTGAGTATCTTGAAAACAAATCAATTCCAGTTATTAATTGTATTTTCCCTCACAGGTTTTCTATCAGTTGAAACCTGGAAATTATTTTCTGTGATTCAAACTGAAGCTGTAGAAAAGTGAGCTGTTTTCTCAGTTTATATTTTCTTATGTAGAAATGTTTCACCGGGTCAGTCAAGCTCACAGTATCGTCATAGTGTGCGGAACTGTTCCAGTATTCACATACGACCCATCAGGCCACTGTGACACATTGTTAAGTATTGGGATTGCAGTGAGAATAGTGATGCCACACATCAGTGACTCCTAAAGAAAGACCAACTCACACATCAGCTTTGTTGGTGAAATGAAGCATTAAGAACTAAGCTTACGTCCCATGGACTCCAGAATGGAAATCATCAGGGGCCCCTAGGACCCCTACCATACACCCACGTACACACACACACACACACAATGCCACAGGCTCCCAGCGCAGTGCACAAGGCCCCATTTATAAAACATTCACAACTCTTCTCATTTCAAAAGGAAAAGTGAAAAAATTCAAAATTATTACCCCATGATGATGCAATCCAGATGAAATAACCCCCTTCAACACACGCACACATTCAGATGCAGACACACACGCACACACACACCCGGTAAGCGACCCAGTTGCACTCATGTTTTGCGCTAAGTTTGACAGTCTGAGGAAGAGTTTTTGGAGTGTTAGCGTTTCTATTTTTATCAAGGCGTCTTTGATGAATATGCTACGTGCCTTTAATTTTATGTTGTGTGTGCTTTGGGGGCACATCTGACAATCAGAGAACCAGATACCAGCAATGAAAGAGCAACATACAGAGAGACAAAAGACACATACACATACATCGGTTGTGAGACAAAGAGGAAAATTGACTGATCCTTGACTGATGGTTGACTCGGGCACTGAAGTGGAGTTGACATCTGCATGTGAATGCAGCAGTGTGGTCGATTACGTTGCTGGTAATTTTGTAATGGAACTCACTTATTTGATAAAATGCACTGTATGTATCTGGTGATGAGCAGGAGAGACAGAGCCTGTGATTGGCTCAGATAGAAACCAGTGAGAGAAGCTAAAAGGAATTAGAAGAAGTTTGACATAAATACTGTGAATGATTTCATTTTCCCTCAGTAAAATGATTTGAGCTCCATCTTATTTTCCACTGATACCTTCCTTTCACATTCATCCTGTTCCTTAGTGTTCTTGTACTGACTGCTGGGCAGAGGGGAGCTGAGCTTCTGCACCAGGGAACATCAGAGGTAGTTACAGGGAAAAATGAGAGTGCCATTCGTTTACTTTAACCTGCTATACTTTCCCAGCTGAACTGGGAATTCTGACTGGTTTATTAGGCTGCAGGCCACACTCACTTTCCACTGACTGTTGGATGAATTTCACTGAGGATTGATTGCCTTTATGTTCTCTGTGTGTACAGTGTGTACTCTGTGTGTGCGTGTGCATGCGTGGGTGTCATTTTGTTTCTCCCAGTAAAATCGTTTGTGTGTGTGTTTCCCGTTCTTTACCTGAAGAGCACCTAGAGGAGGAAAACATTCTCCTTTTACAATGGGTAAAAGTGTTTAGTCCAGAAACGTAGCGTGAACAACACTTCCTTTCTGCCTAGTAAGAAGACTGACTATCAGTGTCCTGTAAGATTGTCATGCATGTACATCTATGCATGTTATTGTGTGTATGTACTGCATAATAATAGCTTCAGGCAGACAGGAGAGGCTGTTATTCCTTTTGAAAGCTAAACTCCTGCTCAAGGCTTGTTTTCACTGAAGCAGGATAAACCCTTACGGATTGGCCTTGGAAAATTGAATTCAGTGAAGCTGCCCCCCTTGTGTAAGAGAAAGATAATCTTTTGTTCTATTCATAAATGTTTTTGCTCAGTTATCATTCTCTAAGACTATCAACCAGACAAAAAATGCACCAAAATAAATCAATTGTAATGATGCAAAACATGAATTAAACAGATTTCTAAATAATAACGAGAACCTTTATTTGAAGTTATAATGTGTGGCCTTTCCATATTCAAAGATTTCAAAGAATTTGAGAGAGAATTCAAGAGAAATATGTGATTTTAATCATGATAACAGTATGCATCAAGTGTTTTGAGCTGAGTGTTAGAGCACCTGTCATACAGGTGTATTTAATTTGATTCCTCAAGGTAATCAAATACATTGTTCCCAGTTTAATTGTGCATTTTGTAGTGCTGTGATTTACACATTTCTGCTGTTAAGATTAAAATTAAGATATACTTTATTGGTCCTTGACAGGAAACTTGTCTTGGGCATGAGTGCTGACACAGCCGCGTCTAACATATACAGTGAGCACATTGTCCACATACACATGTACATAGTGTACAAACACATCCACATACACACAGATATCACAATTACATTTAATACTTAAAACTTCGAAAAACATTTGAAAACCCTTGTCATTAATGGACCAGTAAGTGGCTGCAGTCAGAATTTTTTCACTTCCATCGGTGCACCGCAGACTTCCCGGGCATTGGCGATTACAGTGACATGCATGACTCTGAACGTGATAGGCTGGTTTTGATTGACTGTGTTGAAATCGGCTGCTCCTGCAGGTAGCGTTTAGTATGAGGGTACTGACTTTGCCGCAATTCTGACATCATATTGACAGATAAGGTAACTAAAGTCCAAAAGTCCACTGAGGTGACCTGAGTTTGGAAAGGAGTCTGTCCTGTGCGGGGAGTCAGTTGTCTGTTGATGTTAGCACCCTCCATTCTTAAAGCCTTTGGAAACATGACTTTAAATAGTAAAAATGCTTATATTATATCAAAGTCAAGTGCCTCATTAAGCATCTACAAAAGTCTGAGTGACAATAACTTATTATAACTGTTAGAAAACCTGGTTTTAAAACAGCTCATTTTGCATTGAGGCATGTACTGAGGTCTCTGGTCAGGACAGTGTGGGCGTGGCAGATAATGCTTATGATTGACAGCTCCCTCGTTTTGATTGACAGCTGGCTCCGCTCACTTCAAACAGCAACACGGCAATGGCGACCGTTAAAAAAAAAAAAAAAAAGTCCTCACCGGACTGTGCATCGATCGATGCTAGCTATCTAGCTAACTAGACTATGACCAGCTTTCGTTTGGGAGCGATATAACCGTCTTTTGCCCTTGTCGCACAGAAAAAAATGCTTCTAACCGTCACTCGCGCGCGTGTGTCTGTGTGTGAGCGCGTCGAGGGGCTGATTGACACCACAGACAGACAGGTCGCGCTAGAATGCTAATTAATGCTAATCGCTAAAGTACTGTACACCCCATGCTCGACACCCCCCCCCCCCCCCCAAAAAAAAAACGGCTGGGTGTAGAGAGGAGTTGTGAAGAGTTGTGATGAGTTGTGGGAACACAACACAACACAACAGGCAGACAGAGACAGACACGGCAGGTCGAGCTAGAACGCTAATAAATGCTAAAAGCATTTATTAGCCCCCTCCTCTCAACAAAAACAAAAAAACGGCTGTAGAGAGGAGCTGTGAGGAGCTGTCATAGAGTTGTGAGCAGAGTGACTGACAGGGCTCTGGTTGTGAGGACTTCAGAGGAGTGGAGGAGCAGCGACCGGGAGCAGAACGGTTTTGTTTGCCACCACTGGGGGGCTGGATCAGACGACTGACGTAGTGATTTATGAGTGGTTAGGATTTATCACGTCATAAATCAGAGAGATAACTCCGCCCAATTTAAACCCATTTTTCAACGGTTAAAAAGACAAATATTTCGAATTTGGATGATAACTGATTTCTCATATTTTTACATGTTAAATATTATCTACATAAGACCCTAAATTACATAGTTAGAAGACTTTTGTGGATTTGGGTTTCCAAAGGCTTTAAAGCTAATATTCGCTAGTGCTATAAACTGCTGTGGGGCAGCAAAAAAGAGGCTTTGGGTTTTCCTGTAAAATTCGGCCTGGGTGCTTTTATGTGGAAGTGAGTCAACAGGATGTGATAGGAAACAGAGAGGATTGAAAACTATTTTTTCCTTTTTTTTTTGGTGGAGCCAAAAGCAGACCTTTTCAGCTAAGTATCCACATGTGAATAGACTCTTGGTAAACACACGCACATACAGCCTTATTCTCTCTTTCCTACAGTATATCCATGCTCACTCACCAACAGCACAGACATATCCTCCCTGCTTAGTGGCCTCACTGTATGATCTTTGCACACAACTCCAAGCTGCATGTCTTTTTCAGTTAGTATACTGATAAGGATTGAGGCGAAGGGAGGTAGCGAGTTGGAATTTAATCTTACCTGAAAAGCTCAGTGTAATGTACAGTAGTCGAGAGTTAAGACATCTCAGGGTGCCATGTCTCGGTGGAAGATGAACGCTGCCAAGACTCACTTGAAACCGATCCTGCCCACACAGTCAAACGGCTCTCTCGCAGACTTTGGCCTGAATTATCATCGTCCTCAAAGTATCTACTGCCATCACCAGATGAGCATGGATCCGATTATGCAAAGCGTAGACTGTGTCGTGGTTGTATCTCTCTGTCAACGTTCAGTGGAGCACGACACACTGTATTTCTAACGTGCATGCAAACCCAACCACCTCCACCTGTGTTGTGGATTTCTGCTGCACAACTATCCGTCTTATGATGAATTGTCACATTAACCCAAAACCCTGGCAGTAATAATGCTCTAGGTGTGTGTGTGTGGGTGTGGGTGTGCGTGCTTGCACAGAATGGATTAAGGTTTATTTCTATCTTTGGTAGATTTGCTGTACACAGATTTTTAATGCATGATGCTACCATCATATGCAGTACATATATATACACAGAATAGGTGTTGACACACATGGGTTCAAAGCTTCATAATGTACTGCAGCTGCTTCTTCATACTGTATGCATAAATCCTATTCTGTAGCATTATTCTCTAATAGCAATGTTTCAGACTAAAGTAAGTACATCACAGTTTTTACTGTACATTGTAATAAAGAACACAGACACAGGATTCACAACAACCTCACCTTGATGTATTTACTACACTTTTAGTTAGCTACAAAGAACGCTGACAGCCTTGTGAAGCAGCGAGTCACTTTGATGTTGAGGTTTGAATAAAAATCTACTGTTTCTGACTTAGAGGAACCTTGCTGCTCGCTTCAAGAGAAACTTCAGCCTTAAACAGAATAACGGGTCCTGTGATCTTTGATAGTTCAGTCAACACTTGTAAACATGATGGACTCTCTACCAGTGCGTTGATTCTTTGAACCTTTGCTCTGTTATTTGTATTTTTGCTCTAACTGAAACACTACCTGTTTAGGTTAAAAAAAATAACAACATCTGGATGTGGTACATATCTGCACATAGTTAACTTTTCTTGCTCTGAAAATTTAAATTATAGATGATGAAAAATAGCAACTAAATAGTGATAAGATTATTTCAATAAGTGTAAGTTATGAAAAAAGTGTATTTCTTTTGCAGATAACTTTAAGATAATATTTTTCCTAAGCAAAAGTGATTAGATTTAATGTATTTAAAATTGTTCAAATAAACAAAGAAGATATTATGCCATTTTACATTCCTACTATTTTCATGTCTTGTTTTTGTTTTTTTCCTTTGTACACACACACAATAAACATTAAGTACTGTTCCACAAAAATAACAGAAAAATTAGCGAGTCAAATCCAGAACTGGCAAGAGGAGTCCAAAACTGCAGATTAACAGAGATAAATAAAAAAAAGAAGACTTCCCCTTCCATCAGGAGAGTCAAAGGTACAACAAAAAAGAGAGAAAAAATGGGTGGATGACTGCCAGAATATCAGCCGTATGCAGGATGAAACAGAGTTGAATCAGAGTTTGATACAACATAGCAGCAAAGCTCACGAGTTATGTAGGTCTCATTCACCATGGTCAGAAACAACTTCTGCACCTTCTGGAAATAGTTTTATGAATTCCATTTGCCATAATGAATCCATTCCATCTTGGCAACAGAAAGTATTTTGTTGAGCCACCTCCTAAAACATGGAGACAATGGAGACTTCCAGTTTAGCAATACTATTTTTTAGCTGCAACCATGCCAACCATACAGTCTGGCTGAATGTCAGTTCCATATTGTTTGGGCAACCAATTAAATATGTCACACCAGAAATCCCCTGGTACTGGACAGTGCCAGAATAAGTGTGATAGTGATCCCTTGGCAGCACCACACCTACCATACATGGAAGAAACCAAATATGCCGTCTATGTCTAGTTTTGAGTAAGGCCGTCTGTGTTAATTTATATCTGCAAGTAATGGAACAGACTGTTCTATCATACTGGCCAGGCCCGAGTCCTCCCACAATTCATCAGACAAAAGAACGCCCAATTCTTCCACCCAGTCCTCCCTTAGACAATGAGCAACATAAAAGCAGTGTCAAAGCATGCGTTTATATCTTTATCATTTGGCTGCAGAAGTAGAATATGAAGTGTCTTACATGGAGATGACAGAAATGGAATAAGACAGATTTATTTATCTCCAACATGGCAAAGCTCCCTCCCCCTCTGGTCCAGCCACAGTGTCCATCAGGGGTGGTTTGAACAAGTGATTGAATGTTGAATATTGAGTGCGTGCCAAGACATTTGGCAGTCCAAGTCATAACTCAATCAGTCATGAAGTTTTCCCACTTCATGATAGGATCTGTGGAGCTCAGCCACAGTGGTTCTTAGTCGCCTCTCTTATTCACTGCAGCAGAATATTTCATAGACTCCATCACATCAGGGACTGAACCGTTTTGAAATGCACTGTAGTTCAGGAGGTTGGGAACTGAAAGTACTCGGTCAAATGAACAAATCAATAACCTGCATTTTACACCATCAGTACCTGGAAGATTTCTAATTACTATTGCAAAAGGCTTCAAAGCAATATCAAAGGTGTTGGAGAAAGGGGATGGCCCTGCCACACCACCTTGCAGCTCAGAAGGTTGTGATTTATTTGCATTAGATGAAGAGAGGATGCAGAATCGAGTTCACCCTGAATGGCTTACAGTACATTTTAAATGTTTGGCTGCTAGGAGATTATTCTGTCTGTTAAAAGAGATACTATAGCAGGATGTATAATTCAAACTAACATAAAAAAACATGGCAATGATGGATTTTATATTTGTTTGTATTTGTATTTGTTGTTTGTTTTGGCTAAACCTGAACTAAACATAGTGCAGAATCTTTTCATGTACTTGTACTATAACAAAATGACAATCCCTTTACTCCCACATGCCTCAGTGTATATCTGTCTCATTCAGGAGGCGCTGATCATGGCTAGCATGGAGCACCCCCACCTTGTCCGCCTGCTGGGTGTCTGCCTGAGTCCCACCATCCAGCTGGTCACACAACTGATGCCTCACGGGTGCCTGCTCGACTATGTCCATGAGCACAAGGACAACATTGGATCCCAGCTGTTGCTCAATTGGTGTGTCCAGATTGCCAAGGTAAGCACTGAAGATTCTGATTTGTTAGTTGTTCCACAGGCTGCATGCTTGTTTGGTTCATGTGGTCGGTTGGTTTATTTATTAACTACCTCACTGGTGGTTTTGTTTGCTGATTAGTCTGTTGCTTGGTTGGGTCTCGGTTGGCAGTTTAGCGAAAGGTTGTTTTTCGTGTTGATGGATCGCTTTGATACCTGAGGAGTTTGTTTATTAGTGGATCATCTTGTCGAGTCTTACTGCCCGGACTGCTGGACCAATTATCTAAGTCAACACTGTGTGATGATTTGAAGAGTTCGAGAGTAAGATGCCAATGTGCATCTGTATTGCTTGCCTCTGTTTGACAAAATTCATAAGAGTTGAACTTTAATTTGCCATTTTTAGTTTGATGTGCCCTTTTGAAACCAACTGTGCTCCCTTGTATTATAGGTCTCAGCAGATAGAGACCAAATGAATTGCTACATTGCTACTGTGACAAAATATGTTTAGTTTAGTCTAAGGTAGTGGGGCTGATAGGTAGAGACAAGGAAGGACTAGAGGTTTTGGTAAAGTGTGAGTATATGCAGGTGTGCGTTGAGGATTCCTTAGCAGTCAGTGGTGCCCCTTGCCAGCCTCTCTGGAGAACTGAAGTAAATAATTCAAAGTCTTGCTTGACTTGTGTGGAGAGCAGGGAACTAGGTGTTAGCAGAGCATTGCAATTAGTTTTAATCTACTTGTCAATATTAAGAGGTGACAGATATACCTACCAATGGCCTGTCTTTATCTGCCTGTGTCTGTACAGAGCGGATAATCACCAGAGTTAACTCAACATATTTGAATGTCTAACAAGCCTAATAACAACTTCTATAAATCTTGTCAAAATGTGTCTATATATAATGTGATATAACCATTGATAGATGGCCAATAACCCAGTCAGATACAGGGAGGAAGTAATGGGTTAAAAAGCCAAGAGAAGCAGAATAAAAGCAACTTAGCATTCACTGCAGTCCCAGATCTAATATCTGTGACAAATATTTTTGCAGCCATTTTTGGCTAAATCAGAGTCAGGCAGTACTCCAGCTTAGCTTTTGTGGGAAAATATTAAACTATCAATTAAACTTTGGGACACAGTTATGATCATACCACATAAAATGTCTTTTTCATATCAAAGGCTATCAAAGCGTGCATGAATTCTTGCGACAATGACCAATTTCCCATGCTGTGTAACACAAATATTGACTTGTTATAATATTAATCCCACCAATTATTTGATGATGGAGATTGGCTATATACAAATGAATAAATACTGTATATGCCTGCTGTGAACAGTTGTCGACATGGGGACATTTATAATTCATAAAGGGTAGATATGATGATGTATTATTTACTTCTGTTCATGTGTGTCTCAAATGAGTGCTGTTTAGGGTTTTCAATAATTGGCTACAGGTTGTGGGGGCACAAATAGCCATCAGGAACCACAGCCAATCAGGTGTCCATCCTGTAGGTTCATGCTCACACAATCACAGAGTGTCCTACACAGTGCGCTTGTCTGAACTATACTAGCAAGGTGAACTGAGACACTAACACGAGCAACATTCCCACTTGTAGTGCTCATAATAAGTTGTTGTAAGTTGACTTGAGTCTTGAAATATCTTTCGTGGAAATGATTTCATTACCATCCATCATGGATACATCCACTCGTGCAGGGTCTTACGGGGCTGTCAAAGCTCTTGCAAGTGACAGGGCTCCACTCTCTGAAGCAACATCTCTGTGGCCCTCCCTCTCTGTCACGGACGCCATCGCAGCCTTATATTATTAATGGAGTGATCTGCCCTGAGAGTCATACTAATGAGCAGATTCATCAGCGCTACTATGCATGCAGGGCTCTGATGCCGCTGAATGTTGTTTTTTTAATCTTGTTTTATATTAACATATCCCTATGAAATACTGTATGTATGCTTGCTTTTCAAATCTGCTTCCTAGCCACTCTTTGGCCGTCTGTTGCAACAGTGTCATATGGTTTGATTTGGGACTCCTTCTACTGTACTCAAAATGGTATATCAAAATTTGATACTGCTGTAATACCATGGTGAAGTGTCAAACAATGTACAATCGTAGCTCTTTTTTCTGACCAAGATAAATTTAATTACAGTAATTACAAATGGGATCAATAAATAAACCATCTTCAAGATCTATTAAAGGCAAGGGAGGCAGAAATCTAGAAAAAAGCATTTTTGAAAAGTTGAGTCCATTCACTGACATCCTTTGAACCATTAACATTAAATCAAATTATCTGTTTAATACTTTTTTTCATTCAAAGCCAGAGTCAGTCACATGTAGAGTCAAAAACTGGCTTTCACATAAGCAGATGTGATTAGCTTTTGCCACAAATCCTGTAATATTCAAAACCACGCTAACTTAATAAAATAAAATTTAATCAAAACGTCATGGTAAAACATTTAATGTAAATGGTGATTTCTGTACTAATAAGGGCTGCTGCTCAAACTGCCACAATTGTTACATTTGATTGGCATTTATCTCCTAAAAAAATCTACCCGGCGGAAAACCGTTAAAAACCTGCAAGTAAGTTAATTAGCGACGTCTTTTCTACCGGGGTTCACGGGTGACAAGATTCTTTGCAGATCTGCTCCAAAACAGAGCTTCACTTCTCCGAACAACATCGGAGCAAAGGGCCGTCATCTGGATAAACCGACCGCACATTGAGATCTGATGAAACCACATTCAAACCTAACAAAACTATGAAATTTTCACATCACTTCATCCTGGATGACTGACAAGAGGCTTTACATTATTTCATTCTGCTAGGGAACAAAAGGTTAGTGCCTCTTGTCATTCAGCGTGTTTTTGCCTAATACTATCAAAAAAAGCTGCCTCCCTAGCCTTTAAGCCATTCATATGCAATCAGCATTTTCATGTCTTGTGAAATTGTTACCCTTAATTCATGATGTATTGGCATTATAGCTGCTACAATATATTTCCTGATTTGAGAGCCATGAAACTGTGAACTGTTCATTATTATTCTTAAGTCAGTCATGATATCAAACAAAAAAGATGGAAATAATATTTACACACGAACACATACGCTCTCACCCGCAATCTATTCAGCAAAATTAGATAAATAAGTGACCAGAACAGGAAAATAGAGGAAATCTGCAGAAAACAGTGACTATCTGTTTTGCATTGTATCATAGGTCTGCCGAAGACAAGACATTGATGCTCCATTTTTTAGTAAAAAAATCATGTGATTAATATACAATAAATTAACAATAATAAAATGACAAAAATTGAAATAGCAGAATCAAGTATGAGATTTGAATTGTTGTTAATCGAAAGTCCCGCCCGGCGATCCTGAAGGAGGAAAGTCCAAGTGAAGCTGAGTTGTCTGAGGAGACTTAAGACCCGGAGACATTGATGTTTGTTTAGAGTCAATTAATATACAATTAACAATGAAAATTGCTGTAGTATGTATGAGATGTGAAGAAAGTAAAGGAAAAGAAGAGTGAGCTGTGAGAAGACTACTTAAAGCTGCCATGTGTTGTTCTGCATTTTTGTGGACACAGTTGTCAGCTTGTCTCCTGTTGGCTCCCTGGTCCATGTCTGACCGTCTCTATAGCCAGATTATTGTGTTGGGGGCAGGAGTGGGTCATTGCTTATGGGGGATCATACTTTAGCTCTTTTTGTTGGGTTCTTTGTAGAGCTTGTCCAGGCCTGTCCTCCACGGTGGGGTGGGACAGGTGGATGGTTGGCCTCAGGGCACTCTCTGGTTAGTCAGCTATTGATCTTGTGTATGGTGTTGAGTGGAAGTGGGTCATGGTGGAGAAGGTGCTTTCTGACACCCTCACTAGGTGATGGTTCCTCTGGTCAGTGGATTCATTATGGATTCTGATGATGCTTGTGGATTCTAATTACACCTCTGAGAGCAGATTATTTCTATGTTGGGTATTTGGGCTTTAGATGTTAGCCACTTTGTGATTGAGCAAAAGTTCTTTTACATTTATTAAGATGAAGACGTTGGAGTCAATGACTGTGTCTGGCTTTGTTCTCTTTTGTGCAGGATAATTAATCCAAATGACTTATGTTATATCCTTCTTTTGGAAAGTTGTTAATTTCCAGTTAAATATTTTAACACTGATGGGATGAATATGAATCAATAAATAAAGATGTTGATCCCCAGACTTCTCCTCCTGCCATTGTGAGGTTAACAAAGGCAGGAGGTTTTGAGTGAACCTCATGAACCATTAAACCCTTAAAAATGCTGTTTTTGGCTTTCATTGGTGCATTACCATATCCAGATAGCAGACTTCTTCTTCCCACTGATTACAGACAGCGTGAGACTGTCTAATATGATGTACTGTATTACTATATTTCCCTGTTAAATATTTAGTGTGAATTCTTCCTCTGGGACTTAATAATAACCACATCAACATTATGCCATCGTCTAAACAACTTTCTGGACACGATAGCAAGACCTCACTGAAACAAGCTTTCCAGTGACAATTTGTTTGACAAATACAACAACAAATCTTTCCTGTGCGCATGTGTGGTAAGAGCGCCTCTCACGGTGTATCACAGGGTCATTTTTCTGTGTACAGCAGACTAAGTAAACATGCCTCTCCCCAACTCATCACATACTTCCGCAGGGATCAGATGAAAAATTCCTCTTTCCCTCTGTATCTCTCTGAACATTCATGTAAGAAGACTATACCATAGGCTCCCTAAGATGCTCATATTTCTTTCACTTTTCTCATGTCGGCGAAAGAGGCAACATTGGCTCACCGTATGGGGTCCTTTGCCATAAGCCACCCACTGGTAGTCGTACTTCCTAATGCTGAAAAAAAAAAGGTTGACAGTTTTTTTTTATTGCACTTTTTTTATTGTTTGTTTTTTTCTGACTGAGTAAAATATTCAAGATGCCGAAAATTTGCAGAATAACATTTCTGCAGGGACAGAAATTTTCAAGGCCACCAGCTACCTCAGGGCAAGCAAGGGCTGTCCTTGAATCGATGTGATTACCTTAATGAATGTAAATTCCTGCAATGTTATTATACTTTTTCAAACTAGAAACGGCAACGACTCTGGACACATTTTACTGGCTGCAACAACAACGGGTGATATTATTTCCTACTATATTCTCTTTCAAACAAGCCGTTTTTTAAACTTTATTTATTTTTATTGTGCAAAAAGAAAGTAAATGAAAATCTAATGTTGCTCCATACATCCTCTGTCACCAGGACCCAAGGACCTGTTTCTGTTTTGATCAGCAAGCAAACTCCTCTTCCTCTCTTTTCTTCCTCTCCGTCTCTTGTAGCAAAGACTGAAATAGTGTTTGATTCTGAGTTGCACTGGCATATAGAACGCCTGCTCCACGACTGCATGTTAACACACGGAGCGAGGAGCATATCATAAGCGTCAAGGCTTTGATACCACCAACCCTTAAAAATGTCAACAAGTGTCCGCCTATTTCCCTTCCCCTCGCTCTGTCTCTCACTGCAGCTGTCTCCCTCTTTTTCACTTCCAAACTAATTATTTCTGAAGCTTTTTTGTGGCACCCTTTCATGCCTGCATAAATAAGTGTATGATTCCAATGGTAACGGCCAGAATACCTCCCTTCCCCTGGGTAAACAGCAGCCCGAGAGTCCTGTTTGATTTAAGAGAACACCTTATGCATGTTCTCATCAGTTGATTTTGACTTGGAGCAGTAAGGTGGATCATAGTGGCTTGTTAATCTTAGCCCAATCTTATTTTTAAGGAACATGTACGATAATCTGTCCACAGTGTCATCTGATATAATGCGGTTATGTCTGTTACACATGTACATACAGTACTTGAAAGTAAAAGTGGTTTGTGATATTCAACATTAACCAGTTTAAAGTATCCTTCTGAGAAAGAGTTGACTTCTGAAATTAGAAGATGCGCTCATCAACAATTCTCAGGCTGTAGCTGGTGCATCAAATGCATTACAGTACTTAATTATACACACTCGGGGCTTCATTATTCACCTGATGACTAAGACAGTAATACCCATAAATAATATAAGCTGATGCCTAAGAGATCTCAGTAGACAGGAAGTAAAATTACCACAATAAAGCCAGACATATGTCACAAAGAGTTTATCTCCCAGCCAAAGAGTTCACCCAGTAATTAGCAGTCCTTCAAGCAGAAGGGGAAAAGTCATCAGTAAAATCACCAGCTGTGTGATTGGTTGAAATAAAAACCTGCATACATATAGTTCTCCGTGGCACATGGTTGGCCTCCATCCTTTTAAATGGTATTATTATTATGATTTGTGGCCATGGCACCTGCCAAAGAACATTGGGTCGCTCACCTCTGTTGGGAGAAAGCCATTGCTCTATGCAGAGGAGGACGACGCCTCCCTCTGGTGGCATTTTTGGAACAGCCAAGAACTTGTTGGAGGGATTATAGGGAATGCCCCTGGGATTTCCCTGGAAGAGCTGGAGGATTTTGGCTAGAGAAAAGGGAGAAGGACATCTGAGCTGCCTCGCTCAGTCTGCTGCCACCATGAAGCAGAGCAGATAAGCTGTGCAAAATGAAACAATTGTACAGACTTGGGTCCTTAATAGTAACAGTGTTAGATGTTTTGTTTTTGTTGTTGTTGTTTTAACCTTGTTAATATGGCCACCTGGAACAGCCTTTAAATGCAAAATAGCAATGCTTTGCAATCCGCAGCAAACAGATAAACAGTCACTGCAAAGGACAGAAGGATACAAAGACTATCGGGCCTGCACTGACTCGTGGCTGCCATGTTGTCAGTCAAAGGCACACACAAATAAGCCAAGAAGAATACATTTTCTCTTCTTCTCCCTCTTTCTCTCATTCACACACACACACACACACACACAGTAGTGACGCAGTTTTAACAGCGTCTGGCTGAGTGGAGATGGATGTGGCCAGGTAGGGCGGTGGGGGAAATGGATGACTGCAGGCAGCCCACACAATGGATGAGACTGGCAGCTCAGGGAGACAGGTCTGCACTAATGAGTGACTGCCAGACACACACACACAGGTAAATGAAGGCTTGTAGCTATCCAAACTCGTAAACGCAAACATTAACAAATTGAACATTTCATTATTTGATTGAATACATTTACACACAACACACGATATCCTCAAACTAACAAGCGAATACATTCACAGAGACGGTGTTTGAAGTTTTTAAAAACGTATGTAATCAGTGTTCTTGTATTTATTTCACTTTTCCTTTCACTCTGTGTCAAACTACAGATGCTCTCATTACTTCCTCACCTTTTCTTTTGCCCTATATTTCCTCCCCTCACTACTCACTACAGAACAGGTTCAACCTCTAATTTTACATTTATCTCCCTCAGGAAACAGATATACCAACACTCACATCTCTGCAAACAAATCCCCTCCCCCCCACCGTCTCTCCCTCTGTGTGGGTGTATGTAAGGGTGGGTAGGTTGTGGGTGTGCGTTTAGCCTTTCTGTGTCAGTCGCTTAGTATCACATAGCCTAGAGGCTATAAAAGTGGGCTTCCTCAACAACTCAATAGAAAGTACATTTGAAAAGGAATAGCGGTAATCCAAGAGACCACAGAGGCACTGGGGAAACGTAATGTGCAAAACGATTAATAGCATTTCACTGTTGTTGTGGTTTATTATTTATAGTGTCCTTGTATTGGAGAGGGTAACAACAAGGCATTTCACCCACTGGCCAGCCTTTCTGTGGGCTTCCTTCTCCTCCCTGTTCTGCAGCGGGGCAGCTTGAGGAGGCCATGGAGACGTCTTGTTTTGAGGCTTTGAAATGCAAACAGACAACTGAGTGCAGCAATATGATACCCCTATAGTACAACCACAAAGTTCATTTTATATCCTGGCCTGTAGCTAGTCACTGCAAATCTACTTGATAAAAGTTGCTCAATTTTAGCAGAATTTTGTTAACACATCCATTTAGATGAATTGTGCATTCTTTTTGGGAAAAAAATAGATGACTTTTGCTATCACTAAATTTTGTGCCTTGTCTATGAGTTTATTTTGTCTCCTGTTGTTTCCCTTCAGTTGTGGTTGAAAACAGGTCCTTATAATATCAATATTATTAGCCATTTTCTCACATTTAATTTGCATCATTTTCTCTGTGTAGCTCTAACCCACTTAATGCAGCTCCAGGCATTTTCGTCTGTTGTTTAGTCGACGGATTTACGGCATAGGTGTGTTTATGTTAATGTTTCCTCCATGGTTTGCAATGTGGGTGGCTTATATGAATACATTAATGCACTGTATGCTTTCATTCTGGTGTGTGTGTAGGTAGTTTAGAGCTATCAAAGTTTTGGTGCGTGTGGTCAGGGTGGCACTAACACTGGTGGATAGCCTGTCATCCCTTCGCCATGTAGGCGGAAGGCCAACGCTGCAACAGCTTGGATCCACTTCACTTTCAATTAGTCGCCTGCCACTGTAGATTCCTCCTCACCAGCCTCTTTGGACATGACTCAAACCCTGCGTGTGTGTGTGTATGTGCAACAATGGCAGAGAGAACAACAGTTTATGAAGTGCATCTTCCAGGGAATTTTGTATGTAAATAATAAGAATGCGCTTGTGTGTATCTCTGGTTAGATGGCCGTTGGATGAATGTGTGTGTTTGAGTGAGTGAGATGATGCCCAGTTGACATGTCCGCCCCTTTGCTGGAGACAGGTGCCAACCCTGTGGGTTTCCAGACACCTGCCAGACTTTTGAATGAAAGACTTGATGGTGGGAGCAGAAACTGGTCCATTATACAGGACCATGCAGAAGACAAATAATAGTTTTTATCTTTGTCCCTTTCTATTTGTCCGTCCCCCTACTGTACTGTATATGTATACAGACAGTACACACAAACACAGACAGGTTGTGGGGTCATGTCACTTGTCACTACGGTGACAAGTTCATAGAATGACACAGATATCTCGTTGACATGATTAAAACAACGACACTGAGATGCGTGGATTTAATTAGTCAAGCAACACTTTCCAGATGCAGCAGGTGTCTGCCATGCTATTGATGTGAAGTTCCCTAATGTTTTATAAGGACCAATGTTGTGATCAGATATTAGTTGACAATTTCACCATAACTCATATTCCATCCACACTGAAGACAACAAATGCCCCTTATAGAATAAATGTAAGTTTTCCTACAGCACATTGATAGGGCATTAATTAATTTCCAACTTGTTAATGCTTTGAAATATGGAGTCCACAGTAGAAGAATTTTATGTAGAGACATTGTAAATACTATATATGGTAATTACTTCATTAATTAGCCTTGTCTCATTAGCATAAATCTTTGTTTATGTCATAGTGATTGTGGCAGGATATTAAGCATTTTATTGCCTCTTGTTTAGGTTGTTGAAATACTGTTGAACCTGTGATCATAACACAATATCGCTCCTGTGCTGCGTCCTATTTTCAACCCCTCACATCGGTTATAGCAATATAAAGCCTAAAGTGTGTTTAAGCACACTTTCCAAACTACAGGAAGCCTTTTTTAATAATGCACTTTTCAAGATGAAAGAGGGTAGCAGTGAGGAAAAGAAGCAATCAGAGTCAAGTACAACCAACATGCCATTAAACCTTTTAATGATCTCAACCTCTCCATATTCCAGTTCACTGCAATTAGCAATAAAATTCTTAACGGGTGTGGACTTATGATGTAGCTGTTTTAGCACAGGTCAAGTTAAACGGTCATGCATTCAGACCGGCACCATCTGTTATTTTCAGTGGTGTCTGACTCATGCAGAGGGCACCCTAATGTACTCTAAGTGTTTCTAGTTCTTGCTATTGCTATTTCCCCCCTATCGCCATTTGTTTTCACTACAACTGCAAGGAGAAGTAGAAAAGAATCAAGTTAGTGAGTCACACAAAAAATCTTCATGATCTATTTTATAATTTTGAGGGGGAAAAAAAGATAAGTAGCTATTAGTCGTTAAGTTTCGACAGATATTTAATTTACATTCAAACTGATTTGAAAACAAATACTGTAGCACCACGATGGAGAGCATAACCTAGACACTGACTTATGCTAATACACCTCTTATCTCATTGGGATTCTGTCAGAATACAAATGTTGTGTTTTTGAGTCAAATCTGAATAGTGTAATTTCATAAATTCAAATAGTCCATGTTTTCACTTTCCCTGTCCTTACCCAGTTCTTCAACCCTGTGCCTGTGGACCCTGGTTGTGCAGATTCATATCCAAACACATCTGAAAAGCCGAACCAGATTATTTTTGAAAGCTTACAGCTCTTTTCAAATTATCCCAAGATGCCTTGGGGAATTGTGACAGCTCAAGGTTGTTTTGGAGTGTCATCAGTATCATCTGAAATGAAGCAAATGAAACAAAACTATAGAAAACTTGTCCTGCTCATTTGTCCTGATCAGGGCACGGGGTTTGGCATTGTTGAGGCTGTTATCATGGCCGAGACAGAATCCTCCCGTCACAATATGGCTTTTGTTAAAGCTCGTCGACAGGATGCAGGCACGTCTCGCACGCCCTTCAGGCAAACGGGGCTGGCTGTAACGGCCTCACACACACGCACACTCTGGCTCCCACACACATGCACAGGGACACATCCCAAAGCTCAGAGGAGAAAGCCGTAAAATATTGATAGCAGCATCCACTCCTCTGTCTCTCCGAGCCTTACCCAAGCACCCGATACAGCCATGCACATACACATGCACACAACAAAAAGTACCTGTGTGCATGTACTGTAGATAAAAACTTGCACAAACTTGCAAGTAAGTTCAAATGCAGACCATACTACACAGATGTATATGTGCAGACACTCACATCTCTAGGATCAGGGAGATACTGTATGTATTATTTACTGGAACTGCAGGGAATATAGGAAATCAGAGTGAATAAAGACCATGGGGGAGGAGAGAGAAAGGAGGTAGAGAGGAAATAAAGTTAAGAACTTGAGGAATGGGCAAAGCACCGCTGATTTTATTTGTTTAACCTTCCTTTCTCCATGCAAGCCTGGTATGACCACAAGGAACAAACAAAAAAACAATGAGAAAACCTTATATCCTCTTATTTTCACTAGTAATATATTTTCCCCTGCATGTAGTGGGCCTGCTGGGCCTCAGGAGATGCTGTTGAGCAGGAGGCAAATTGCAAAACACTTAAAGGCGTTATATAAATGCAGCACATTTGGTATCTCACCACATGGATAGTTTTTCAGAATATCTTTCGCTGAAATGTCTGCCTCTACCTCAGTGCACTGAAGTTTAAAAAGGCTTTTTTTTTTCTTTCTTTTTTTTTGCAGGATTCTAAGCATCAATAAACCCTCACTCTCCATAACTTTACTGTGAACATTTTGAGTTATAATGTTTGAAAACTGTTCTGTAGGTTACTTTTAAGAGACAATATTAATTAATCAGTTAGTTTACAATGTAAGGTGTGTAAGTTTGGTGCTTAAACACCAAAACAACAAATAACACACTTAGAATCAGCCCGTTCCAGGAATCTCCGCTGTATTGCCAAGCTGCCAGCTTTGCAACAGATCAAT
This sequence comes from Decapterus maruadsi, assembly GCA_030347415.2. Taxonomy (NCBI): domain Eukaryota; kingdom Metazoa; phylum Chordata; class Actinopteri; order Carangiformes; family Carangidae; genus Decapterus; species Decapterus maruadsi. The sequence continues at coordinate 11,623,617 of CM064902.1, read as the reverse complement.
CATAGATCACAGTTAATGTCTCCCGTTACAGCACCCTGTGATTGCCCTGTTATTATGCCACTAATTATGACTATCATCATTATTATCATTTCTCTGTTATAGTCCATTACTCCAGACCCGAAAGAGGATGGCATAATGGTCCAAGTGGCAGTTATTCCATTTATCGGAAGTTGCGAGCCTTGCTGCATTATGTTTTCTGCTCGGGCCAAAGCTGAGGCGCTGGCAACTCCTCCAGTCGCCCAAGTTCCGACTAACTGGTTTGTAAATTGGCCAACCCACTTAAGATGGTTAAAAAGTGAAGCTGCTGTGAAGTTACAAAAATAGGAAGTTGCAAAAGCGGGAAAAGGATGATTTTAGTATGACCTCCAGTTAATAGCCATCAAAGATCAAGCAAACACCAGTTCAAAAAACAAAAGAAAAGAAAACCAAGGCCTGCTTTTTGTGCTCATCAGTTAAAATAAAAGGGCTTGCAGAAAAATATTTTTAAACCATGGAAAATTGCCTCAGCCTTTCCTTTTGTATAGTGCTCTTTTATCCTTTATTGGACTTACTATCCTTAATTCCAATGAGCACATTTTCTTTTCAGACAAACATACAGACAGATTGGTGTAAAGATCTGTACCAATACACACGCTTCTCAGCTAAATAACAATCTGCTACCAAATCTGTTATTTTCAGCAAATCAATAATTTATGCCTTTTCTATTCAAAAACTTTGTTCAGCTTGATACAACTTGCATCACTCTGTGCTAGACATTTACACGGGAGAGTTTTCTTTGGGCAGATTTATGTCAGGACCTGTTTGACTTTGCGTTTTAGCCTATTTTGCTGGTTCATTGCTTATATTAAACATTTACATTGGAGCTATTATCTCGTTCAAGGCTCATTTCCAAAGTGACGTTTACAACTAACAGGCAGCATCTGCTTGAAAAATAAAGTGTGCACACTTTAAGTCCCATCCTGTGGGCAACATCGCAGATCAAATCAAGCACACTTGATGTTTACTCGGGAGGTGTCTCAACAGTGTGTTTCAACACACCCACCCCCTTTGCAAACAACCTGAGGCAATCTCCACACTTTCTCACTGGAAAGCACAAACAGATTTGGCTGCCTACACTCCAACACAAGCAGACGGATGGCTCACTAGATAGGGAGACTGTCCCATCTCTGCAAGGTGAAGAAATTAGTATAAACGTTTCCTCTAAATAGCTGCTGTCTCTCACAGTCGCCAACCTGAGTCAGCGGCTGACTCATAACCTCCGTGGTTTGTTGTATGCCAGACACACAAGCTGTAGCAGTGTGATTAAGGGACAGAAAGAGCGTCGCATCGCTGCACTGCTGGCAGAACACCATTTCTCTCCAGAAATGTCAAGTTTTCACAATTACAGACAAATACATTCAGGAGTTGGATTGACAACCATGTATTTTCAGAAATAATGCAATAGGCTTTGAAATAGTTTCATAAGCCAAAGGGTCACGCACATTCCTCAACCAATAGATGAACAAATCTACAAGAAAAATTACGAGTAGCACACAGAATGGAGTCACACAATATACAACATACACAGTGTAAGAAATGATTGAATGTATGTCTCCAACTTCCCTGTGACATTTAATTTGAATCTAAATCTCAACATTTCAAATGTTAACATCATTTCAGAGCCTAAAGCTGTACGTTGATGTGCTGCTATGTCCAAACTTTTTTGTTTCACATTGTCCCAGCCAGGTATCATATAGTGAATATTTGAAAGCACTTTGTCACAAAAATATCAACTATTATGTTTATTGATAATGAATTCATTTGAAATGCTGAGAGGGAACATCTCATTCCTCATAGTGGCTTATACATTAGTGACAAGAATTTATTGTACCAAGCTTTGATGATCAAACTGCAACAAAACAAACAAAAGAAGAAAGAAAAACCATAGAAACTGCGATGCTAAATCCAAGGCTTAAATATCTTCTTTTGATCCCTCTACTGAATAAAGCATCAGCCATATAGCCATCACATGCGCAAACAAAAGTAACAAACCAACATGCAAGTGACTTATGGTGAATCACACCCGATGTACTACGTTGCCTTAGTGTGAGAAGAAAACAGTTACCAAAGTGGCAAAGACCAGAAAGTACCTTAAACTGACTGAACTGACTAAATCCATATAAAGCAAACCCTGACAAAACAGACTTTAAATTAAACAGCTTTTCTCTTTTATACTTTTTCTCCTCCACAGCAGTGACCAAAAAGTTCTAGGACTGTCTAAATATTGAAGAATTCAAGTTATAACAGGTGAGAGACATTGGTTCAAACTATGACTAAACACAGCTGTACGCGACCTGTTCCCTCAGCCTGATGTTGTGTTGACACTGTTCACTCTTAGTGACAAGCGAACAGGCCAACTCATTTACTGTGTCGCTTGTGGCGTTTCTGTAAATCAGCTGAATTTTCAAAAGGCAGCCTCACCTTTATCCACATGTTACTCTGTCTTTAGTGTTGAGTCTGAAATACCTCCAGATATTACATTTCAGTGGTTTTGTCTCATGACTCCACAGTCAATGCCACAAACTAGTCTTCATCATTTGAGGGTTGCGAAGAGTAGTGGCCATGGTCGCTGAGAAAATACCACGCAGAGATGACAAGAATAGTGTGAAAGGTCAGCGTGGGTCGCTCATGTTTTATCCAACAAGATTCCCTTTATTGTGTAGCGCAACGCTTTCGCAGTGGTTCTATCAATGGATGAAATGTGACTCTGAAGTATTCCTTTGTTTGCTCGGAGTCATATCTATGAGCTCAGACCTCAGTTTCCGGAGGGAGCGCATCTTCAGTTTATATAGTCTCAAATAAATTTAAAGAAGTTTGGGACAGTGGAAGTGGTTCACCCTTGAAAAGATTTGTGGTGTAATTGAAATTAAGTCTGCGATTATGTGATTATAAATCAGTAAATAAAGATTATTGTGATGGAGTCACAGTCCACAGGGCAGGGGAGGGGAAGAGAGGACACTGAGAAATCTCTGAACACATTTCCTGTTGACCAAAACAACAAATCAGCTTCTCTCCTTGAGAGGTCAGATCCGATTTCTGATTAGCCCTTTTCTGTTTACCGATTTGTGTACCTTTTATCATTGCCTTTAACTGGTGAATACACACAGCAATAATGCTTGAGTCTCTCTTTCTCTCTCCTCTCTCTCTGTGTTTTATTTAAATGATCTCAGTAGGGAGTTATTGTTTTGTGTGTTTGCAGGGGATGATGTATCTGGAGGAACATACTGTAGGTTGGTCCGCAGGGATGTGTGTGTGTGTATGTTTCTGTCTTCAATAATCACTGTGTATTACACTGGCCATGGAGAATGCATAAATCAGTAGGTATGTACTGTATGCAGAAGTGCATCTTGTCTCATTTCATGAACAGGTCTTCATGGCAAAATGGTACTATATTTACATTTTATAAACATGGGCCAACAAATTCATTATGAAATTAGTTTTAAAAGACATTTCAGAAATGTGCAAAACATTTTATTTGCTGCGAACGTGCACTCAGGGAATAAATGAGCAATTACACAATGTTGTTAATTGCAAGTTGATTTGATTAATTTCTTACATAACATCATGAATTTAACAATTTGTGATTTCAGTATTGTTGCACCTGCTTCATTGAAAAGAACTATGTTAACTTGGTTTCTCCAAATACACAAAAATTGTACACACTATATACTGTACATACTGTATACTCGGTTGGTTAAAACAAATGTGTGGCTAATACAACAATCCTGCAATAGATCTTCTACTAGAAGGATGGAGTTAGTGCTGCTGATGTTCAACACTGATTTATAAAGAGAGGAGTTTGGGGGTTTTATACCTCATTGATATGAATGGATTAGGCAAGATCAGTAATAAGAAACACCTGTCTGTATTATTCAGTACAATTCAGCAACAAACCAAACTTGTGAGTCAACACCTCTCTGCAACAGACTAAACTTAACATTAAGCTTGATGAAGGTTAGATTCATATACATATGAGTTTCAGTTAAGAAACTGTAAAGCCTATAGTACAACAAAATAAGATCGCCTTAAGGGGCCTTGCATTCAGCCAGATGTTGCAAGTTAAAAAAAAACTTACTCCCATGAAATCAGCATTACAGGATTTTGTTGTTATTCTGTTAATGTATTGTTAATATTCAGCTTTATTCTATAAGCACCGTTCCGATAGTCGGTTGGATCCCTGCTTTAATTAGCAAGCTTAGTTCCCTCTGTTGTGATTTACTGTTTGTGCAAATTACAGGCCACTGTAATTGAAGAGGACACAAATTGAGTGGGTGTGTGCCAGAAACCCAATCATGTGGCTGCAGTTCTTTGGCGGCTGATAGAAGCTGACCAGTCATCTACTTCTTAATGGTGCTTTAAGAATGGCATTTGCTGCTGTGTGTACTCATTGGCAGAGAGAGACAGAGAGGAATACTAGCAGATCACACCATGCCAAGTACATTAACATATCCATCTGGTGTCTCATTCTTCCTCCACTCCCACTCACCTCATTGGCCCCTGTTGCCCCCATCACTGGGCTAGAGTGGGCCCTTCCAGGACAAGGTCATGTTGTTGGCGTATGTTATGAATCTGCCACCTGATCCCAAAGGTGCCTGTGGGGACCTGGCAGACCAGCATACTGGCAGGGTGGCATTAGTGACTCTGTGGTAGTAGTAAACTGACAGGAAGCAAGGCTGGATCATGCTATCTGGGTCACAAAGGAGCACGCTGACACATCCACATTCAGGAAGTGAGTCCTTTCTTTGTTCGCGGCATTTCTCTCTCACTCTTTCTTTCCCTTTCTGGTTGTTCCTACCCCTTCATTATCACATACAATACAGTTACGATGCTTGATGTGGGTTCAACTGTTAACACAAATACAATCTGTGTGTCTTTGCTGCAGGGTTTCACATCGTAGCCAGGTTATCTGCGGCTCACCGATGACCAAGTGTGCAACAATATGCAGTGTGGTCAATACCACACTTATATTTCCATGAGAAACAGGTGAACAGACAGATGGCATAACCAGAGCCAACAAAAAGCTATTCAACTGAAACGTATGTAAAAAAAAAAATTCCCAAAAACTGTCAGTGTCGGAAACATACAGGATATGATGTAATTCACCGAGTTAACTCATTACAGCTTATAGTCCAAGCTGTGTGGTGTTATTATCACTGTAATGGAGAGCAAAGCATTATCTAAAATTAAAATCACATCAGTGGAACATTTGAGCCAAGCATTTTAAGCAGATTACATATCTTAATTTATCACCGTGACCAATGAACTTGGTTTAACAGTTTGGGATAAATTCCACCGAAAAATGTAAATGTAGGTAAATGATAACCATGAGACATCCAGTATTATTACATATTAACTTATCACTGACAGGGATTTACTGTGCAATAAATGGCTACTGGTTGGTACACTTTTCCTCCATCTGTTGCCCTGTGTGACCATTAAATCAGCTGCTCCAAATCCTTCACTACTTTGCGATATGAAAATTAAAATTATTCTTGAGGATTTTAAATTTGGAGTGAACCGATGCCCCTGCAGAGACAAAGACCAGCAAATGAAGAGTGAGTTGCTGAAGCAAGGCCTTTCCATGCCTTTGTTTAGCCTTTTATACTGACCTATCAATATGAGATGATTCAATTAACAAGGGAAAAGATGGATGCATTTCTGCTGAGTGTTCATGTTTTTCTGCCCTCTCCACACGTATATCTGCTCTTTTTTCCTGTGTGTCCTTTGATTGTTGGTCTTAAATCGGTTACTCTGCACATTCTCCTCGTCTCCGAACCTCACCTGAACCCTCAAGACCCCATCAGACCACAGATGATGATGATATGCTGTCATCTCTCTGGCAACCTCTAGGCCTCTTCTTTACAAAACAGCATCTACACACACAAGCACAACTACACACTTGTGTATGGTGTGTTTTGGTCAAAGAGAAAGGCAGTAAAAAAGTTTTAAAGTGAAAAAGATGCCAGGAAATTGAGTTTCTCCAAAGATAGTTTAATAATAACCGCATGTTACTGATGCAGATGATGCTGTTTATCTCAATTCAAGCACGTTTCCAAGTTGAAATTATATTGGATATAAAAAAAATTAAAGATAACTAAAGTAACATATTATAGGCTATACAAAACACCATTACTATAATATTACAATAGGATCCAAACGTTGATATCCAGGAGAGCAAAGTGTTTTTGTTGATATCTGGTACAGTAGATATACAGTAATGGTATGCAGAAATTTTGCTTTTTCCAGACAAGAGCTGGAGAATTCGTCTGAAGTATTTTAAACATACAGCATATCCACAAAACACACAGACAGTTCTCTAGCATCGCCTGCTTTCAGTCCCCATTAAAAGTTAAACATGGTCTTCAGGGCTCATGGAAGCCATCGATGTAGTCTAAATAAACCAAACATGTGTCTCCTGATATCAAACATCTGGCGAAGTGCCTGCTTACTTTCTGTTTTGTTAATGTATTCACACAAACCCCCCCTTCAATTTCCAGTCATCACATATGATATCCCTATGACTTATCATTACCATGAATTTACTCAGATGAAGGACATTCCTTTCCGATAAAGCCAACAACTGTGATTTTTGACAAATAAACAAGAAAGGTACAGTTTACTTAAAATCTCCCCTAAAGCAGCTTTAAATAAATCTGCTTTATTCTCATTGCAGTCCTACTGTTCTTTATTTATCTCTCTGGCTGAGAATTTCTCTCTGTCTCTCCTTCTGTGGGTGGTGAGGTCAAAGGATACCCTTCATACATTCATTCATAAGATCCAGCTGGATGAAGGCTTGAAAATATTAGCTCAACTCTTAGCTTTCTCACAAGCAAAGGGTGCTGGATCCTTCCCTCTCATTTATCGTCTCTGATTTTTTTTCTCTCTCACTTCACTTCATTCAAACATTGTCCTTTATATTTATGTGAAAATGTATTCCGGTTTTGAAATTATTAATTTGTACAAGTGAGGATAACAATTGTCTAAAACATTGTGCTTAAACTCTGCAATGCCCTTGAGACTAATTTGTACTTAGTAACTTAGTAGCAAAGAAGCTGATGAAACAGATAATGGCTTTGTCCCATCAGCCGTCATCTACATGAATAAGATGTTGCAGCACCACTGGCAATTACTGTGCCTTTATTTACTGTCCTTTGTACCTGTGGAGTTTTTTATTTTGAGTGGAGGGTGTTTTGTTGTTGTCTAAAGTATGCAAGTATGTATGAACTGGTACTAATCAATGAACCTAACCCAAAAACTCTTTTTAGTGGTCAAAAGACAGGTCATGGGGATTCAATTCTATTGTTATTTGCACCCTCAGTCTCTTTAATCTTATAATTTTTATTTACTTTCCCATTTCTTACATACAGTAGGTTTTTCTTCCTTTCCCTTTAAAAAAAAAAAAAATCAAAATTGATTTACAAATTCCTGCCAGGAAACAAGCGCCAAATTCCTACAGGATTCTGAACCACCTGATCACATTCATGAGCTGAACTTGGACTAAATTCTGACGTGATTATTTGGAAGCAGGAGATGTGAATTCTGTGACAGCAGGGTTGTTAACTTAAGAAATCAACAGCCGTGGCCAAGTGAGGTCATTCCCTGCTCAACTGCCACAGTGACAGTTACAGTGAAGAGGCTGCATCCCATTTAGAGTGATGCCTGCTTGGCAGCTCCTTCCCCTCCCCCCCCTCGGAGCCATGTCCCCTGCTCCCACATAGAATACCATTGTCCTGAAGTAAAACACAATCTCTTAAATCATCTCAAGTCAGTTGATATTTCTTTAAAGAGAATCTCTCTGCTATCTGATTTTTCTCTCTGTGCCCACTGTCATCTGTGATCTCTGAACATTGTCCTCAGTAATGTTGCGAATAAAACTGAACTCTGCTCACAAACAATCTCTGCTTTATCATAGAGCGATAGATTTTTACACCCCCTTATGAATCTCCCACAGTGCATTTTAATGAACAAAAAGTAGCATTTCTATTTTATTCTGTTTTCTGTTTGCAATAATAGACACTGACAGCTTTATTTTGGAGCATACTGCAGGATTTTTCCATTATGTTGTCAGTTGAGTGCCTTTTATTTTGATTTAAAAAGTTTAATTTGTGGCTCTGTTGACAAGTGATGTACCTATTTCCAGTACTATTGTGATTGAGTCGCTCATACCTAAGGATTTTACAGTGATAATCCTATTTATGGTCATGACACTTTGTATCGAATATCTTCAGCCTTGATGTGCTCAAATAACCTCTTGACAAAGTCATAAATCTTTTTCATCTTTACACATTAAAATGCCAACCTTCAGGCAATGTTTTTGTGAAGCTGGAGTTGGAGAAAAACTCCTTTTACAAGAGATACAGATTCAGTCAGAAAAACTTCATTCTCAGCAAGACAACCTGGAGAGAGGATTTATTAAGATCAAATGTTAGGACCATCATCCACGTGTTTGCAGATGATGAAATGGTATACATAACATGTATGGTATAATCTGCCTCCATTTCAGATGTTAAAGCCTTACATTTAACCAAATTCAATTTTGTAGGCATAACAAAGTAATTCACACCACCCTGCATCAAATCACTTTTTGCTCTACAGGGTATATACTGTACAAAAAGTCCTATAAATCCAATGGTCAATGAGACATCAGTTGGTAATTAGGTAAAATTAAAAAAAAAGATTGCAGTTGGGGAAGACTTATTCAGATAGTTAAACCCGAGAAGCTGACTTCTAAAGGAAAGACATTTATTCAGGTGTTTATGTAATTGCAGTAGACTAGTTGGTCCCAAAGAGGCTTGATTTTATGTCACCAGAAGATATAACATTGCCTCTGATTTGGTTTATTTTCTGCAGAGTAGTGTGGTATGTGCAATCTTATGCGGGTTTCCCCATTTTTCATGAATATTTCCCCCTCTCTCTCTCAAGGATTGGTTATGATTTGAACCAACTGCATATGTATGTGTGTTTTCTCCACTGACTTTTGTGTTGAGAAGCTCTTACATTTCCTGCAGTATTGAAGTTTTAATTAATCCCATTTCTTTGCGGATATTGTTTATTATTACATTGCTCCAACTCTGTCTCAGCTTTGGTCAGAGAATTGATAAATACAGTCGGTCACCTGGTGAGTAAAAGACCTTGACTTGAGAGGCTGATAACCACTTTTTAATATGGGAACCATATTCATTTATCTTCCTCTGTAATCAGTCTTTTGCCATCTGATTATTAATTCAAAGTGATGATTGCATGTTGTACCAGTTCAGTTCCACTCATGAGGGTATTTGTGTGTTCATATCAGAGCTACAGGCCCTCCCCTATGGTGTAGGTATGGTAGTGGAATCTGCAGCAAGCATTCATCAGAGAGAATAAATGTATTTGACCAAGGTTCCCCCTCGCACGGTGCTAACCCAGTCTGAGAACAGACAAATTGTTCATATTCAAGCTGCTCCCTAATGTCATTTTCTAAATTCATTATGACATGGGAGCTCAAAATGAAATGAAAGCCTACTGCTTTCATCATTATTGTGTTATCATTCCCCTCCTCTCCCTCAGTTTCTCCTCCTCGTTGGTGTGATTCGTTTCACCTCATTCCTTAAACAGTGATTCACCTTTTCCCGTGCCCACTGAGGTCTTTTTATATCCAAACCATACATTAAACATATACTACGTCAAATAGACGTTGCAGTGGTGACACAAACCTCCATTATAACGGCACCATTATTCACAATATGATAACACAAAGTCGACAGTCACCAAACATCCTGTGCTCTCCAGAAATACCAGCAGCCATGAGCCAGAGATGCTGTAAACAAAAGAGAAAAGCAGGACAGACGAGTCATGTTTTCTCGCTGCTGAGTGTTAAACGTTCAGAATAAAATGACTCTCACATTCTCACATCGACTGCAATGCGAGGAATTTTACTAAACCCATTCTGGCACTGCCTGTTGTGCTATACTTGGAAGGGGATGTACAGTATCTCACGACTCACATTCAAAAAAGCTGGTCATAGTAGATTTCGGTCAGTGGCGGTTGCTGGTCTTTCAAAGAGGGGAAGCCATTTTCCAGCCTCCTCAAATTTGTCAATTTTCTAATCCTCCAGTGTATGTTTCAAAATAGCTGTCAATCAAAAAGGGATTCAGCCAGTTTAGACAGATCCTCCAATCATCCCACTGCTCCATTCATTCACAGAGACGTTGAGCGTCTGTGGAAGGGGCAAAATTGCAGCATCCATCCAATGACCGTCTGGTTTAGCTGCATCAGAAAAAAAAGGATTCTCTGCTGAGCTTGAGCGGGTTTAATGCACTTTGACGCTACTCACTTGAATGTATGAGAAGAAAATCGCAACAGTCGACCTGCAATGACTAGCTGACTGTCTTAGAGTTGTACATGTTCTAATGTATTTTTAGTCAATGAAATAAAAGCACAACAGTTCATATTTGACCATTTATTTTTTTGACATTTTAGAGGAAACACAGCTTCCCTTTCAGTATCGGAGAAATTGCCTCTGCTCTCGGTCATGTACCATTTAAAGGGATAGGGATTTTGGCAAATTGGCCCATTGCCATAATCGCTATAGTCATAGCAGTAGGTTTGTTACCTTTAATTGTCGGTGTAAGCTATTTTTAGTACGGCGGAGCGGAGCTCAGGGCTACGCTATGGAGGCTAATGGAATTTCTTGGTTTCCCTCATCAAACTCATCAAATACAAAATCTCAAAACTCTAAAACGCTTTCGTGGACAAGTTGTGAGCTGCACAACCACCATGCTATGAGATAATAATGGAACGTTACAAAACAAAGCCGTTTTCGTCGAGGTAAATACAGAGTCTGCTTGCTGAAAAACTGTCCCTGTAGGAAAATGAAGGCTCTGCCATACAAATCTGTTCTTCACAATAGTTTAGGTCAGTTTAGATGAGTTTGAAGTAATCAATACACAAATTGACCAAGATGAGTCTGCACTGATGCTACAACTCTAAAATAATGTGATACAACACAACCAGACTAGCTGGCTTAAGATAAGATAGGAATAATGATTCAAATGTCAAGGTATTTATATTTATTCAAAGGAGAAGGGATCTTCGCATCAAATAATGTAGAGAGGTACCACTGATGAATAAATGGAATAGTGAGATAATACGTTCTCACTCTTGCACCAATAGTGCAAGTATTGTCTGATAGGAAATCACATATTTTATTTTCTGCTATGGTTACATTTATTACATGATGCAAAGCTTCCACATGTGCTGTTTAAAAAAAAGAAAGAAAAGGAAATGTAGTTTAAATAGTGATAAATTATCATTATATGCCACATGACAAATCCATACCAAGAGTGAATTCTACTCTTACTCTCTCTACTCACACACACAAGCATACACACCCTTGTCACTGAAGAAAGAGAACACAACAGAGATTTATAGAGCCTCTGTAGGATGTTCAATCTCATTAGAAGTGTTTCTACACAAATAACAATACATCAGATTCAATCGCTTGATTATAGATTTTGGTAGTGTTTGTGGGCACCACCTGCATGTGTGCTGACAGCTTCCTCTGTGTGTGACGGTGTGTGTGTGTGTGTTTGGGTATGTCTATCTCAGCCAGAATAAACAACAGTGGGAAGTGGCAGTTGGTGAAAAATGGGCACCACCTCTCCTTGCTCTCCTCCTATTGATTTAATCTCAAGCCCTTTGCCATTCGCCGCCAAATTTGTCTTCACAAAACAAATCTGAGTACGATCCTGTCCACTCGGGTTTTGTTCGCATGAGTCTGTGAAATAAGCATAAATAACCATGACGGGAGGTCAGAATATTTTCCGGGTGAGCAGTAATTTCCCTGACTGGTGAGGACAGTTAAGAAGCCTGCATGCATCCCTGTGGCACTGTTTACTCTTCATCTTTCCCTTTTTCTTCTGTAAATGAGATTTTCTTCACCAACATTTGTGCTAAAGAATAACTCTACTTTTATTATTTGCTTTTAAGAAGCATACCACCAAGTCTTAATGCAGAAATCAGCTAATTCTGCATCCATCTTGCAGATGAACATGAATCAGAATGATGGACAGAAAAGATGGCAGAGTTTTGAAGCTTGCATGAAAGCCTGTTTGTCGTAATTAGACACACAAGTTTAAAACTACACAAACTAGTGAAACCTCATGGTATTCATTATACTGTTCAGTTAGTGTTTAAACGTATTCTCCCAATATGCAAAAACTAAAAGAAGTAGGGCCTTTTTTATTTAAGATGTAGGGCTGGCACAATGTTGTATATCGTAGCAGCTGCTGTTGTTTTTTCCTTAAATTCTACATAATTCAAAACCCTGGGATTTTTGTTTCTTGCATTGAGGTGTTTTTTTTTCCCTTGGCTTGCTCTTCCATGTAAAATCTCCATGTGCAGGGTTTAGGGCACAGGCCTGATCCCAACTGATTGGAAACCAGCTCTCGTCTGGAGGTGTGATCATAACAGAGTCTGTCTGAAGCCTGTGGATTTTCTCTGGTGGCAGGCTTACCTGAAATACAGCTTCCACAACTGGCATCTCCCTGGCAGTCACATCCAGGTTTTCTGCAATTACAAACCGCTGGCAGTGAGTTGTTCCCATCATGTCCACATGGGAGGGCAGTAAATGAAAGCAACCGAGTAGAAAAAGAAAAAAAAGTTTGTTCCTTACGCACGTCTGCAGCCACTTCCCACACTGCACACTTCCATCACCTCCCCCACTCAATCTCATTGTGCTGGCAAATTAAAATTCATGGGTTGCCAAACCATCCATTCTCCCTCCATTGCTTAATTGTCTCGAAAATTGAGGAGATTACCGGGTGCGATTTATGTACAAATAAGGATCTGTCAGAAACCTGGCAGACTATACCATGACACATAGACGTGATTATTCTGGAGCCGTAGGCAGCGGCCAGCATGGGATAGCTCAAGTCCCAACCTCTATCCGGTTCAATTCTATCCTCGACCTGTATGTATGTCTTTCTAAACAGTGCACACCTCAAAGAGCCAGACAAAGCACAGGGGAGGGCAAAACTCACAGAGAGGACTGAGGGCATATATCATCACTCAGTGTATTTTGATGCTGGTCAGCATCCTCTTTGTTTACAAGTCTACTTTGAACATCAGTGCAGTGCAGTGGCTGTTAGTTGCCACAACATTGTTCCTGTATAATCAATACTTTTTAGAAGCTAGATTAGGTATTGTCTGCTCAGAAAAAAACTTGTCATGTCATATGTACTGTAGAAGTGTATGTTAGACTATGTATGGCTACTGATGGAGTCAGACCTCACTGGATTAGTCATAAAGTCGTAAAAAGTCAAAGCACAGTCCTGCAAGTCCTGATTTGCAGATCGACAAACAGTCAACCCCTGTATAACAATGTGGCTACACACTCAGAATTTGTATGTTTTTTTCTTGTGCTGATTCAATATTATTGGTTAGTTACAAGAGTTCAGTAATCAAGTACATTGTCAACACATTGCAGTTAGTTGTTATTAGCTGAGTTAATATCTGACTCACATGTGATTGTGGAGCCTCAAGCCAGCAATAAATGTCTTTACAGCAAACATGAAACAGCAGTTGAATGAACTGTCAATTACTGACAGTTTGAACTTCACACTTAGCGTGCTCTGCACTTCAGCGGGTTTCCCGATCCCATCAATCACAACTGGTGCTTTTCTTTTGAACTTCATGGGGTCTGACACCGCCTCTCTCTGAAATGACTCACCAACACCACTGCTGTATATGCAGCACTTAGTGCTAAACTAATAGGATAGACAAGACAATAAAGAAATACTCAAGAAGTACAAAGAAGTCTTCAGCTTCAGTTAAACGTTTTCTCTGGTGTTTGTCTCTGAGTGAATTGGTGACATGACATGTTTGAAGAATTGATGAAACTGATGTATTTTGTTTTCTGTCAGAAAATCAGCATATTTCAGACAGCTCCTCATAGTTGCTTCTGGCAAATTGTAACATGATCTCCATCTATGAATCCTTCCAGTCAGACAGGCAGTTTAAAACATGATTATCAGGTTGTAACTCCCCACTCACTTGCATGCATGCAGGTGTAACTCCATGCGAGTGGCTTGACCGCAGCAGCATGAGTTTGTGTGTAAATGTGCAGGTGTGTGCTGCTGAAACCACATGCTCTCTCCTGGGAGGGGGGCCAAATGAAGCTGTGTGATTATAGCCCTACCAATGTAATCTCACCTCTTAGAATGCTGCCACTCAACCCCACATATCCTCTCTCCTCCTCCCCTCCTCTCCCGCATCCACTCCTCCTTTTAGTCCAGCCAATTCCACCTAAATCCAATTTGTTATGGTTTCAAATAAGGCCTCGTTTTTCTGTCCTCTCGCCACTTCGAACAAAGTGCCTTCTGTTATTGCTTGTCCAATTTGAAACAGTTTTTTCCCCCCATCTTTCTTTCTCCTCAGGTCCACTCTTGTGGTGATGCACAATAGGCAGCGTCGACTCTAGATGTGTAGTGCAAGATGGAGCAACTGAAAAGCTCTCTCGACCCACACAGAGATGATCTTTTGTAACTGGAGGACATTATTGGCATTTCGCGTCGTACTGAAGTTCGGCTTTATGCTGATGCAAATCCTGATTGATGACTGATGATCCCACTTCATTGTATCTTAGAGTGTGTGTGCTGATACTGTAGTTGTGGATTCATGTTGCTGTTAGAACATCTGATATCTTTTGGTTTTATTAAAAGGATACTTTTTTTTGGACACAGAAAAGATTGTCTATTTTCTAAACAGATAATCATCATTAATTAAAGCCGGGATCGGGGGAAGGCAAAAAGGGGTGTTTTTTTAATTGTTCAGTAAATGTATTGCATGAAATGTGTTGCTCCAACATTCCTTTCTTCTACGGGTCCTGTTCTTAATTGATAACCTGCCTCTGGGTTAATGCTTATGGATGCAGCTGTTATTGCATCACAAAGCATTTAGCAATAACGAGGGTTTTTCCACAGTCTAGTTGTTGATTGATGGGAATGGTAACCATAAAAATAACAATGTGGTGGTAATGATGATGACAGGAATAATTATAAAAATTCTAATGAGGTCTTGGTGGTGGTAGTGATGACGGCGATGATGATGGTGATGGTGATGGCGATGATGATGAAGACAGATGGTGATACTGAACAGGAGTCAGAAATGCATGTGTGTGTGTACGTGCAGGTTACTGCATGCCACTAGATGTTCGAGTCCGTAATATGTTTGTGTCTGCGTATGTGTTTAAATGATCTCAATAGGAAGTTATTGTTTTGTGTGTTTGCAGGGGATGATGTATCTGGAGGAACGTAGGTTGGTCCACAGGGATCTGGCGGCCAGAAATGTGCTGGTCAAATCTCCCAACCACATCAAGATCACCGACTTTGGCTTGGCTCGCCTGCTGGACGTTAATGAGAAGGAATACAATGCTGATGGAGGAAAGGTAAATCAATAATATTCACTATCACCCAAATAAACACATATAATAAACACTTTTGCTGTTAAAATTAGTTTTTGGAAAATCTAAATGTTTTGAGAGGTAAACTCATATAAAATTCAAAGAAATTGTCTGAGATTTTGGGAAATACTTTTTTACACTTCTGCTCAAAGGGTTCCATGAGAAGATCAGTACTACTCGTTTAAGTTTATGGTAATAGGAGGCCACCGTTAATATCACTTAGCGGTACTTACTGTGTCTTGTCTGGGCACAGTGGCCTGAGGTTTCTTGATCAGACAGAACTTGAAGCACATTTTAGAAGTGGCATGAGTGCATACAAATCAGACACAAATTTGCCGAAGGCGACGCAAACTGAATTTAAATATTACCTGTTACTAAGTGCTGATTGTCAGCTTTGTATAAGACATTTATGAATATTATTACATTATTTATATATTCTATAAAATTAATTAAGTGTTGAATGGGTATTTCAATTCATTATTATTAACGTTTAAATGAATTAGGTATTAAAATGAAGGCAGTGTTAAAAAATCAGTATATATTATATGATCAGAGCCTACATTTAGCACAGCTGCTTCACAGTGAGGAGGTTCTGGGTATGAACCCCCTGTGTGGGATTTCTCTCTGGAAACTTCAGCTCCCCCTGCAACCCTGCATAGATTAGCAGTATAGCTAATGGGTGGATGGATGAATGGATGAGCCTGCATTGAATGACCTTATCAGCTTTTATTGTCTGTTGTTGATGATTTTGGGGGCTCACTGAGATACAATATTATTGAATTATTGTTTTGGACCATACCACAGACATGTTGTAAAAGACAACAATAATAAACAATAGATATTAGCATTAATTAGGGTTTTATATCCTGAGGGAGGAACTTAGCTCATTACAAAGGACAGTTTTAGTGGAGTTAGTGAGATACTATTCTGCTCTATTGAACCGTTTTATTCACTATTGGGGAATGGAGATCTCAAAACCGTATAAACATAATAAACTAATGGCTCTCCATACACTGGCTTTGGGCCTCTTATAATTTCTATTCATGCTTTTCTTCTTTTAGGTTTTGTTTTTTAAACACTCCCTTCTGGAGAAAACCCCTCCCACCCACCAAGCAGCGTGAAAGACAAACACACTATACCCTTCAATATCTTCCTCCCCTTAACCTCCAGCGCTGTAATCAATAGATCTGGAGTTCAAATCTAATCACTGTGTTAAACTTCTTCTCAGGCCTCTCTGCCATTTGCTCCAGCTTGTTCCAATCCTGTTCTCTCTCTAACATGCTATACACAGCCAGTTCTGCCAAAACACTTCACTGAATGCCAAAACACATATATTATTAACTCTTATTATGTGCTCTGCTTCTCTCTGGCAGATGCCCATCAAGTGGATGGCCTTGGAGTGCATCCATTACAGGAAGTTTACTCATCAGAGTGACGTTTGGAGTTACGGTAAGCCTTCCTTTCCTTTTAGCAATTGGATAGAAAAGGCAAGATGTAAGTGATTTTTTTTTCTTTTCTTTTTTGGAAATTGAAGGTGGCCTTACCGTACGTACAGACCAAAAAAAAATGTTTCTGGCTGCTTCAATAAGGACACTGTTGAGGTCCATGGGCACTTTGACAGGGATGTAGAGCTAGAATGTTTGTTTAGAATAAGGTCTTCTTTTTAAAGGATCCACACGGCAAAAAACTTGTCAACTAATATTTCCCTTAACTGGTTAAAACTCATGAATGTGCTTTTGAAACATTAGATTAGCAGCACCAACTACAACAAACAACCACCTCCTTGTACTGTATGCACCTTTTAATCATATCTAAATGTTCTCTAAAAATAACTGACTGGATTTATTTTTCAAAGGCAATTAGTACTGATTTAAGTGGCGCATGTCCATGTACTGTAGTCTGGGAGGGTAGGTTTTCAGTCTGCAATAGATTCTGGGCGCTATCTCTGCTGTCCTTTGCGTATGTGTGGAGTTCATTCTGCCACCTTGGGGTCAGAACAAAGCAGAGTTATAGAGAGAGTAATAAGCAAACAGAGGGAAGGGATGTCGGTGTACCAAAATGCTTGTCAGAATACTAACATGATGGAAAAACAAGAGATACTGTATCAAAAATATGATTTGGGGATTTCTGAAGACTATGGATACAAGTTAGTAGACTGAAGGAATTTGTTGTATACAGTTAACTCCAGACCTATGGGTTAGGGGGAAATTTCTAGAGCTGATACAGCTGTAACTAATATGAGAAGAGACTAATGATTTCCTGTACTTCTAGCAGTCAAAGACAGTGTAAAATACAAATAGGGTGAGCTCTTTAACTCCTGTAATATTAAAACCAGTCTATCAGCGTGTTGGCAAGATTTAAATCTAAAGGTTGACCCCCATTATTTCTCAGTCTTTTGAGATGTGTATTGCTATACTTCAAATAACAATTTCCTGTTTAAGTCTGCCAATGACTCTTAAAGTCATTTAAAAGAAGAAATTAAGATGGGTCATATCAAAGAGAATAATATGTGTTTGATTAAAAGTATCAGTGTGGTTTAGAGCGTCTGTGTCCCCAGTGGTCCTCAATGACCGCAGGCTATTATTCTTGTATCTTATTGTTTGCATTTACTCTGCTTGCCACTCATTAACACTAACTTGATTATGGCTGAACAGTGCTGAAAGTTTAGAATGACTGATCACTTTTAAGACTGTGATTACTTCCTCTCCTTCACTCATTTTCTGTCCTGTTATGATCCGTCTCTTTACCTTATCCCCTCTCCTCTCTTCTGGCCTCTACATTTGCTTTTCATCTTTCTTTCTTTTTTCATTTTTCCTCCTTTCACCCTCTCTACTTCTTTCCCTTTCCATCTTTTCACGCATCTCTTCTACTACTCTTTGCGTAATCCTCCTCACTGAACCCCTTAATCTTCTCTACTCTTTGCTCTTTCTCTCATCCTAATTTCTTTCTCTTCGTGTTCTTTTCTCTGCGCTCTGTTCCACTGATGTGTCATCCTTTGTTCTTTTGTTGTCATTTCCTCTGATTAAGTCATTTTCTTTCTCTTCTCATATCCTTCTCTCTTGTTTTAGGGGTAACCATCTGGGAGCTGATGACCTTTGGAGGGAAGCCATACGACGGGATTTCCACCAGAGATATCCCAGACCTGCTTGAGAAAGGAGAGCGTCTTCCACAGCCGCCAATTTGCACAATCGACGTCTACATGGTCATGGTCAAATGTAGGTTGAGCCTGAAAATAAGCATTTCTAAGTCTGCTTAAGTTTCAACAAATATTTCACAATATAAGATAGAAAAAAGTATTTATTTCAGAGCCACTGTAGGAAAAAGTTGGTTAACCCTGTGGAATGGACTGCATTTACATGAACAAACACAAGCTATTTAAACTAATAACATACACATTATTTTGTTTGTTCTCATCCACATGGAAACATTTACAGTGTAGGTACTAGGTAGGTGAAACTATGTGAGGTCTTCAGCTAATAATGCCAACAAAAGCTAACAGGAGGAAGGAGTCACACAATGCAGAATGATCACTAACATCAGTAATGATCACTAACTGAAGAACCTCAGAGTAACAAAGCTTAACTCTTATGGATCTCAGTTAATTGCTCATCACATCTCTCTGAGACCGCATGTTTTTAGCTATTTGTTAACCTTTTTTCAACGTCAACGCTAACTATGTACAAGGCTTAGAAACAAACTTTTTTCGCAGCAGACTTTGCCGTTTGCCATGTGCTGTCTGCCGGACTCTGATCTGAGGTTTGAAATGAACGCTACACTGGTCATATCTGTCCTCCTAGCAGCCATGGTGGTCATGCAAGTCAACCAAAACTCAGACAATACCAAGATCACACATTTACAGTTTTTCTTGATTGTTTACACACATTTTCTGAAAGAATGCCTCATACTCTCAAAACTCTACACACAAATCCAAAATAACACACACAATGGGCAAAACCCCTAACTTCTCCAGCAAAATGAAACTTTACATTCAAAACAATGTAATTTCTCCTCAAAATGCTATTTTAGTCTCAAATGACACACACAAACCATCATATGACTAGACATTTATAAGAACCAGTTGAACACTGATGTGCTCAGTGTAAAACACACACTTCTTCTCCATTCATCAGAATGACTTAGGCTTTTTCTTTTCTTTTTTACAGTAATTACATTTACAGTATGTAAATGTGTTGTAAAATATTTTAGAATATTGTTTTTATACTCAGAACACTCAAATACTTGGTAACAAATCAAATGCATGAAGACGCGACCGAGGTGGCCGTGTGACGATGCAGCCATGCTGATGTGACCACACACAAAAAAAAAAGAGTGGGTCAGGGTCAGCTGGTTTACGGCCGGACAATTTTGAAAGACTGAAGATATATTTTGATAAGATGAGACAACAGTAACATGTAGCTCACTGAGTAGAGCAGCACTCTCTGTAGTCAATGACTTTGTTCTTCTTGGTTCGAATCCCTCCATCAACAAATCTTTTTGGTGATCAATGCATTTTCTTTTTTCATCATTATGATCACGTTTATAAATATATGTGTGCGTGTGTGTGTCTTTGTGTTACAGTATGTCTGGCTTTTCTCTTTTTGGTGTCTCTCTCTTTGGTGTCAGTCCATCTCTGCCTGTTGCCCTTTTTTTGCTAAAGATCTGATTGCTAATTGTAAAACTGTGTGACAGGTGTTTACCCATGTGATGAGTCAGTGTGCATAGCAGGGAAACTAACTTTAGAATTTTGAATAACACTGTGTTATTCGTGAAAACATTGTGCCAAATGCAGAGAATTGTGTGTAGTGTTTTGAAAAAAGTGTGTTTTTGAACTGCAATTTGAGTGTAAAGCAGGAATTGTGCTTGTAGTTCAGCAGATTTGGTTAAAGGGGTTGGTGGATGAGTTAGATGTTGAGGCCATTGTGCCTCAACAGCCAGAAATTGTGTGTAAACAATCGAGAAAAACTGTAAAAAAAAAAAAAAACGTCATCTTTTCATTGTAGTTTAACTCTCTTTTTAATGAAAAAGTCGTTTTCACCTCTTTTGATGCACATGCACGAGATTTGCTGCGAGATTTGCTGCAAGATGTCTTCCGTGTTTACATCATACATCCGATGGGGTTCACAACGACGAACAATCTTGCAGCAAATGAGTGAGACTGCTCTCGTAGATTTTCTTACATAGTATTGTACATAATGTTTTGTGTACAGCCCTGCAGATAACATACCATAGAAAAACCAATACATTTTAACAGTAATGAGAAGCCCAACTGAGTTTTAGTTGAAGCAAACATAATGCTTTTACTGTATTTTGTGATTACCAAAATGCCACAGCAGATTGACAAAAGAGGGTCTATGTGGTGTCAAAGATATTTTTAAAGCTGAACTATTACTTTTCAGAAATAGTAAGGAAATCCTTCAGAAATAACAAAGTTTAGGAGGGGTTACTGGAGAAGATGAGTCACAAACTCTAATTTTCCTGGCCGTGACCCACACCACCAACACGTGGGCCTTATGGGTCGGTGACTGCTGTCATGCTGTCAGGCTCTGTGGTCACAGGCGGTGTTGTAACCTCTGGCCACTGCTGCCAGGACAAAGACTTGGTGCCAGTGCCACTCCGGCCTTGTCCTCTACTCTCCAAGCTGTAGCCTTTGGCCCTCTCTGTCTCCTTGGCGCTCACTGACACGCTGAACCTGTGCCAACCTGGCAAGCAAACACGCCCACACACGGCAGGGAGAGGTCACAGTCACCTGCCTGTTACCTGCCTCTCTTTTGCACCACAATATATACAAAGCTCACAGCACACTGCTGCATGTGTTGAGAATGCACAAGCTAATTACCAAGAGAAAAGATGATAACTCTTACATGTGAAATCTCCTGTACCTGCATGCGCGAACATGTGTGAAAAGCTGCATCTCTGTCTTTCCATTTCCATGTCTCGTGTCCCCGGATACCTAGACAGGCTCCACTCAGGGCCAGATCACATGATTGCATTGGCATTAAAACGATGTGTTCACAGAGAAATTGGCAGAAGAGCACATTACTCCATATGGCCACTCCAATGATGAAACAGTATTTATCTTTAGACTGGAAAAAGTGATTACAAGACAGAGAATGTCATTAAAAATCTGTAATTGTTCATCGTGGTATAAATAGAAATTGTTTGGAATCATGGAAGATGGTGACATTGGTGACATTGGTGACAGTGGCGCAGGAGGCAGAGTAGGTGGTCCAAAAACGGAGGGTACGCAGTTTGAATCCTGCTCAATTCCAGTCGCTGTCCTTGGGCAAGACACCTTCGCCACCTTGCCTTGTGTGAATGCATACAAATGTATGAATGTTTGGTGGTGGTCAGAGGCGTAGTTTGGCGCACACTGGCAGCTATGCTTCTGTCAGTCTGCCCAGATGAAGTTTAGCACCACGTGGTAAGAATAAATAACGGTTTGTGTAAAACACTTTGGGTGCCACGAAAAGCAAAGCCATTATTAGTGTTATTATTAAATGTATAGTCTTTCAAGACCTTTAGAAATGGATAATTTTTGATCTTAGTTCACTAATGTGATCTTAGCCATAGGGTTAGACACGTATGTGCCGTGTCACTTGCAATATTTCTTTGGAACAGGTGGAAATAAGTGGGAATGGGCTTGGTGGGATTAGTAGCCTTCTGTGCTCGTAGCCTCCTCTGCAGTTTTCGGTGTTACTCAAGAGCTTTCATATTCAGTGACACTTCACACTGCAGCCACATATGCATACTTAAAATGAAAAGTGCATGTTATTTAGGGATCAAAGGATTTATATAAAAGTCAAATGATTATGAATGATTTTATGCAAATAGCAGAAAAATGAGCATGGCATACATATTTGACATAATCTTCACAGGCAGGACCCTTGAGGTGTAATGAATACCATTAATGAAAAGCCATCATACTGCATGTTTCCATACAATCCACAGGTGCAGCTTAATTCACAGAAAGTCAAGGAATAAAAAAAAAAAAAGAAGGAATGTTGACAAGGCTTTTGTATACTGTGGAGAACAAAAATAGCCACAAACAACAGGTTCAAATTTCAGTATCCTTGTATTTTTGATCTTCATGTTTCTCAAACACATTTTTCAGGCTGGATGATTGACGCAGACAGTCGCCCCAAGTTCAAGGAGTTGGCTGCTGAGTTCACTCGAATGGCACGTGATCCCCAGAGATACCTAGTTATCCAGGTAGGTTCATCTGTGTTTTATTTTCTCCAAATGGCTAAGAAAAAACAGAAATGTGCATCTATTGTTTTGTATGTATTGTGTTTTGTCATTGTCTATTTTCTTTTCCAATTCATACAGGATGTAGGGCATTAGTAGATAACAATATTCATTACAGATACATTCCATTTTCCTTACTGCTTGTGCGTCATAACTTCAAATGATTGTGCTTGCTAAACTTGAATTGGTCAGCAAATCTAGCACAGCTTTCATCATAAGCCAGTGTTGAAATAATAACACAAAACATGATTCAAGCTTTTTAATTAAAAAACAAGGATATTGGGCCAGTTAAGATGTAAAGACTTTGACTGTGACAGAAATACTAATACTAACACCCCCAAACCTACCAACACACATGTACACACACATACACACACACACAAACACACTCTCACACATTGACACATACACACACACACATACATTTACATCAACACAACTTTTCTCAGGGTGACGATCGCATGAAGCTGCCCAGTCCCAACGACAGCAAGTTCTTCCAGAGCCTCCTGGATGAGGAGGAGCTCGAGGATCTGATGGATGCTGAGGAGTACCTGGTGCCACACTCCTTCAACATCCCACCACTGGCATACACGCCGCGCTCACGCATGGACTCCAACAAGGTATTTCGTTTTTGACTAAACTGTAATTTGAGATTGGAAGCATCAGACTTACTAGCAGTGAGTTGTTTGAACTGATGGCTTTTTTTTCTCCAGTAAGTTACCTAATTAAGAGTCACAGATGTAAAAAAGTGGTTAAGTATGTAATGTAATATCCAAACCATCATCTAAAGTCCAGAAAAATAGTTAAGATGCCAATAAAATATTTTTTTATATTCATAATTATAATCAATCAATAATAATTCTTATAATCATATATTTTCTGTACTTCATAAAGGCAGCACAGAACTATTCATACTTTAACAAAATTAACGCCTTGTATTATTTAAAATTCAGCTTGGTATGTTATTGTTTTTGTCTTTGTAGAATATTAGAGATTAAGTTGCTTATCATTTCATTTAACATGCACTCTCGATTACCATTTCTTATTAGCATTTATTTCTGAGTGAAGCAGCAGGGTGACTGGCATAGAACCATGACGGGAAAAGAGACAATATAAAGTCAAAGTAGTCATTAAGATCATTGAGATGGTTTCTAAAGAAATGTGGGGATGAGTTTTCACAGCGTGTGCTGCAGGACTGTCCTGTTCAGACTCAAAAGACAGAGATCTTGAAACTGAACTCACACAGCCTTCTCGGTTTCACTCTCATCTTCCTCCTGCTCTCTTTTTCTCTGTCTCTTTTCCTTGGTCTTTCTCCATTGTGAAACTATGGTAATTGCTTTCTTCAAAATTGGGATTTGCAGCCAGACTCCCTCTGTTCTTCAACTGTTCAAATGTTCGTCGTCTTTCTTTGGACTTAAATCTATCACAAAACCAGTCACACAGCCAGGCAACTCAGCCATTTTGTATTCCAATATCCCCCTGTGTTTGTGTCAGAATAAAAATGCCTGCTGAATGCCAATGAGAGAAATGACTTCTGTTCCAGTTCTGTTTGGTGTATTTTAGAAGGATGAAAGATAATTTATTTGCATAATATTTGTAAAGTTATCCTCTACCATTTTTGGAATCTTTTATTAGGACGGATGCAGAATTAATTTGACGAATTTCATATAGATACATAAATGCAAGTGAATAATGTAAATGATGTAATAAACTCAATTATTGCAGCAAACAAAATGTAATATTTACATATAAATACAATCTTCACTATTGCATATCTTAAAGGGTTTTTTCTGGATTCCCACATACACGTTGTTATCAGAACCTTTGGAACTGCCATGATTAACATGCCTGACGATGAGAATTTGAGAGTTCAGGAACATTTTTGACCGTGAAAACAATTAGGTGAATGGTGACAAAAACACTGGGCATGGCCACAGGCACCTTGTGCTCTCACAGGGAACATTTTAATGGGGCTCTTTACTTGGGGCGCTTGACTCTCCTAAATATTCCATTAGCTGTACCACAGTTCACTTTGTCTCCACAACGGGTGAATTTATTCCCTCGGTGGTCTTTGTAGTCAGGATTTTTTGAGGAAATAATATGATTGTGATTGGTGAATGGATCTAATGACTTCATTTATGGTTTAAAGTTGTGTTTACCTTTTGTGGTGAGGACAATGTTTTCTGTTAAAGTCAGTGAGACAGAAGAAGGGAAGGAGACGGAGGTGTAAAAAAGGACTGAGAGAGGGTGATTTAGTAGCTGTAGTTACAAGGGAATGAGAAGACTGTGTGAGCTCTAGAGCTTTGACTAATACCCCTGGGCTTAAAGTGCAGACTGCTGGATGAGAAAGAAAGGAAAAATTCAACAGTGACAGACAGTGGGGAAAAAAAAGATACTGATGCATCAGTATCATGCCAGTGCTCACAAGTTAATAGTTGCTGCTCCTTTTGTGCTTGTGTTCTATTATATCACCACAACTGTCAAAACAAACACCACAAAAAAAAATCACATTTCAAACATCAGTGACTAACCCATATCTTATTTATTTTTTTCTTTTTCTAAAGGCTGTTTATGCTCTGATTTTTGGGACAGGCCTCACCACTGTTTGGGGGGCAACATGATGATGAATAGTCGGGGAACCTGTTAAATAAAAGTGATGCTCTTAGGAGAAATTTGTACCTGCATCTTAATTCACAGAGCAGGAATCCAGGAAGTCGGCCCTTCAAATCGTGTCTTGAAGAAAAAACAAATGCAGCAGGAAAATTACATAATTTCTGCCTCATTAGTAAGATTACAGACTTCTCCAACGTCATGTTAGGGAAAGTAAGTGATGGATGTAAAACAGAAAACAAAGCACTTGCTGGAAAAATGGGGGAACGAAGATAAATCAGGATGAGGCTCCCAGTGAGGTTCTGAAAAGCTCTTTTTTGTTATGAGCATAGACACAAATGCACACAGCAGGGTAGGCCTGATATGGCTACTTTAAGACTTTGCTGCATGGAGCCTTTTAATTAAAAACCTTTTAATTAAATTGTCCTTGGCAGTCACGCTGCCATATCATTGTTTGGCACCGCTGTTTGTCTCCCCTGCCTGTCATATTGGAATATTACAGATGAACAATGGTACAAAGAACTTGAATTCCACATTTTATGATTCATAATATTTTTGCTTGGTACTTTTATTACATTTCTATTATTTAATTTTGTATTATATTTACTTCTTTGTTTGCTTGGTTTATGTACTTTCGTGATTCACTAGAACCTCGACCCGGTGTGTAGACGGGGCAGTACACAATTATCTCGTCAGTGGGAGAAGAAGCTGAACTTTAGTCGACCTCAGAGGCACAGGACAAAAAAAAAACTCTTCACTCATATTTGCCTCATGGGATTTCTTTCTTTCTTGGCAAATTGACACTCTTTTAATTTGGTCTCACTTCCATGCAGCTCTGTCCTGAATAAATTTTCACTCTCCTCCTGCTCTACCTAGAACCAGTTTGGCTACCAGGACCCGAGCTTCAGCATGGAGGACATGCTGGCCACCCTCCCTCGAGTGGTCTCTGTTCCGCCTGTGTCTGGGAGCTGCCTCCCTCCACAGGACCTGTCCTCAGGGGGGCAGCTCGCTGGTGGATTTGGCCGTGGCAACCAAGATGACCCACGCTGCAACGGCACATTAAGGAAGCAGGCCTCCCCTAGGTCGAGCACCCTCGGAGCTGTCTCAGCTCTAGCAGGACAAGGTAGAGTGTTATCTGAAAGTTGTGGAAACCTGGAAGACTAGTCATCCCCTCACTAGGCGTGAGTGAATGTGTGTGTCCCAAATCAAACCAGCAGGTGAGCAGAGGATTGAGTGAGACAGTTAGTTGTTTATCTCCAGGCACTGTTCAACTCTGATCAACTGTGTTTACATCTGCAAAGCATCGTGAAGACTGATACAGGAGTTCCTGCTGATGGTAACACTGTATGGTTCTCGAGATGTGATCATCCAGAAGTGTTGTTTTACAGTGTTGAGTGAGTCAAGTCCATAAAATGCCAGTTTTAATGAGGTAGTCAGTGTGTTATGTCTTCTGCCACACTTTTAAATCAAATCCTGTGGTTATTTGGACACAACTTTGTAGAAAACATTTTCAGACAAAGACGAATGCCGCCTGGAAAAAATGGTATTATGAGGAAAATGCCTTCTATGAGCACTGTGAATACATGTGTAGCGTTTGTTGGACAGGAGTTTTCCACAGTGAGAAGTATCAAAGGCTTTGACTGTGCTATATCACTAATGGCTCTATTCAGGTGCTGGCATTGATCTCTTTGTTGTCATGAAATGAAAGTGCATCTCAGGTCATAAGCCCAACTCCACAGAGTTGTTGAACTTTTGAGCTGTACCTGCTAAAAAGGCAGACAAACTAGACTCAGTACCTAAAATGGATTGCACTGAAAATGCAAAGCGCTTGTTTATTGGTGGAGATAAAAGATGGGGTTTTTAGAGCACCATATTTAAGAATTTCGGTTGTGTTTCTTTTGTTTGTTTTTGGTTCTCAAGGTGGCGGAGAAGACAGCGGACAGCGTTATAGTGCCGATCCAACAGGACTTTTAGCGGAACGTGGAACAAAAGGAGACAAGGACCAGGATGGCTACCTGACAGGCATGAGAGACAAGAACAACCCAGGTTAATTTCGCAGTTTAGCAGAACACCTGAACATGTCCGTGAAGTTAATGGATTTTTGGCTGGAGGCTAACACTCTCTTCCTTTTTGATTTCAGACTATCTCAACCCTGTGGAGGAAAACCCCTTCGTCACACGTCGCAGGAATGGTGACGCCCATGCAGTGATCGATGGAGCAGGTTGCCACACCCTGCACATTTCCGGAGCTGCTGCTGCCCCCAAGAGCCAGGCCGCCCACAGGGATGATGAGTATGTCAACGAGCCACTGTACCTGAACACCTTCCTTAACCCCGGGGACAAAAACGGATTGGCTGGCGCCGTCGCCATCGCTGGCCCTGGGTCATCTGTTGCCCAGTCAGTATCGCAGACAGTCAACCCATCGACATCAAGCTACACCGTCTCATCCGCTGGATATGTGGTGGCTCCTGGCCACCTCCCCCACTCGTCATACCCATCACACACCCTGCATCCAGGGCATTCAGGACACGCTCTGCACTCAGGCATCACCAGCAGCACCATCATGTTTGATAAGAAAGGCAAGAAGGCCACTTTTGACAATCCTGAATACTGGCAGCACAGTCTCCCCCCAAAGTCCTCACTGCACAACCCTGAGTACCTGCAGGACTGCAGCACACGCTTCTTCTACCGGCAGAACGGACGCATTCGCCCTGCTGTAGCCGAAAACCAGGAATATTTGTCCGAGGCTGCTATGAAAGCTGGCAATGTGTTGCCACCCCCTCCATACAGACAGAGGAACACTGTGGTGTAGTGACCCACCTGTAGCACAATGGAGAGATAAGTAGAGGGGTAAAGGGTGGAGATAAGTGGGCTGTGAACAGTCCTTTTGTTTCCTTGCAGTACTTCTCAACCTGGGTTCTCCTTGCACCCTCCCTGAACACTTCTCTCTGTTATATCTGATTGCAAGTCTTTTATTCTCACTCTAAGGTTCTGCCTTTTCTCAACAGGACCACGATAACAGTCGCTGACAGCCTCACCTGGCACTCAAACCATCCTTTTTTTTCTTGCTCCATCCATCCTTGGCACCTAAAGCAAGTAAACACATCTCTTTGGGGTTGGTTGGTTCTTTTCTGGAGATAACTGTCCTGTTATCATTAGTCCAATACAATCAAAGAAAGATTGAATTTAGATGCTTAATAGAATAAAACATAGGAATAAACCAGGGGTAGCCCAAAGAGAGGATTATTGCCATGACCTCACGTGAATTTTGATTTGCTTTTCTTTACAAATGCTTGAATTACAGTACTGTTCACCATCTCACCACTTTCATTTGCCTAATTTTCCACACGGCTAAACGTTCACATTTCCGTATGCAAACATTGCTATTGCGTGCATGTGATCTGTCAAGTGGCACATTCACATGGAGTTATGTTGTGACCTACCAGCAAATCTACAGTCATACTCAAGAGCCCAGATGTGGCTTGCATGCCTGCCCACATGCTTCTTTGACTGTTACATGTTTTACATGTTTCTGCAGCAGTAATGGAATTCAAACACTTCTCACACACAGCTCATATCGTAAATATGTTAAAACATGTTAACATGCCAGCAGCCTTGACACACCAGTAATACCTATACATTCATTCATACGTAAATGCACACATGCTGACAGATAAGAATGCTGCCACTTGAAATACATTCTGGTGGAGAGGTTCAATTGACCTTGTGCAGGGATACAGCAAGGGTCAATAATGGAAGTCAGTGATGCAGTGCAGAAAAAGGTTCAACAGGGAAGCAAATGTCAGCACACTTTCGTGAAAGGCTGTGATATCACACTATTTGGTGGAGAGCATTCAACAGATTATTGGCATGGCTAGAGAGGGATTTAAAAAGGTTGATCGCTCAGAGGATGACCCTTATCTCTCTCTACGCTGAGATCCCCCCTGTCCTCTTTCTTCCCCACCAATCCAGTCTGAAGAGCCAGCAAACCATCCAGTTCAATACCACCTTCATGAGATCATTGTAAGCAGCATCGTGACTGAGATAACCAATGGTAATTGCTACACTAGGATTGATCCTTCAATGGAACTGGTGCCCGGGAATGGACAACACTTTTGAAGGGCAAGGTGCATGATTGTGGAGAACATTTTAACAGGCCATGAGGGAAAGATATAAGCATTTATAATATGGATCAGAGCTTGTTTTTTTTGTTGTTTTTCTTTCTTCTTAGGCATCAGGGATCTATTTTACTTTGTCACCTTGTCTTACAGTGGATGTGCTTAATGATGGACAGGATAAACAGCACAGACAGCCACAAAAAAAAGCACTGTGGAGATGGCAGAGGCTAACCTTGCAGAGCTGTAAATAAGCCAATTACATGTCATTACCAGATCGGCATAATCCCACACAAAGGCTCAGTGGACCGAGCTGTGTCTGGAAAGATGTAAAAGTACATCAAAAGATGAGGATGAAAGATTTTTTTCTCACCTCTCTGTGTTAATACTATTGTATGTCAAAAAAAACCCACATAATTATCTTTGACCACACAGTCACGACTACAGGACCTTGCTCTGTTTCTTAAGGTTAAGGTGTTTCAGGAGGAGAGACTGTCAAAACTGTCTTAAGAGGCCTCCTCCCTAGTTTTACCATGGAGCACCACCAGAAAATGGGACACTTTCTTTTGTATTGGTGTTTGACATTAATGGTGTAACATTACAAGTTATCACTGAATCCACTGTTGGCTAGCTTTCTGTACTCACACAATACTGCCAGATGCTGCAGTGTGCTCTGATCGAGACCAGTAGCATCTGTCATCAAATGACTTTGAAGCCCAATTTAGGCCTGGGTTGATAATTTAATAGCACTTAATGCTCTGGCACAGCCAAATGACTTTGCTGTTATTCTCACTGTTAGCAGCAGTTCATTCAATTTTTTTCATTATGCTGCTGCAACTATAATTTACAGTGAGACAATAGTTCCCACTGCACAGAGGCCTCATGTTATCTCTTTTATTAGGCATTTTACCAACAAAGGCACATCCCTCTACCCTCTAAAGAATATCATACTAATAGGGCAGGGAAATATAATTATGTACACTGTAAGAGGATAGAAATTTGTTTTCAATGCAAGTATGGTTTATGCTATTGCTATCCCTTTAAAAATCTGCTGTTTACTACACTATTAGGAGCAGTGTTACAGGATTTTTGCACCAATGTTATGAAATACAGTGATTTTCTAGGGGTATTTATGGGGTAATCTAGTGATTTAATATTGTACTTGCACAAAGTTGGAGGGCACATACTGTATAGACAGATTTTTAAGAAGCGGTAAAAGTCCCTGATGTGGGGCAAGCTCCACAAACACTTGATCCTACATTTCCCAAAATGCAGCATAACAGCATCTACTGATACACTTCCTGATCCCTAGATGCTGACTTCTTTCAAGCCACAAACCTCTAGTTTATACTGATGGTTTTCTTTTGGCATATTTAAGTCTCAAACCACGGGAACCCTGATAATATCTTGAGTAGAGTAGAGAGTAGAGAAATACTTAATTCATCCCTTACAGGGAAATTCAAAGGGTACCAGGATTATGTTCTCAAACTTAAGAAAGCTCCCTCCAGAGCCACACCAGACAACTGCAACTGTTTTCACAAGCTGAGTTTTACTACATGTTTCAAGTTAACAAAATGTCATATGTGAAGCCAGTGGTGTGCCCCTTTAATTATAAAACAGACATTCCCACCTTCTTATTTTATCTATAGCGAAACAGCTGTACAATGTGAAAATGTACTATATCCCCATATTTTAATATGAATCCACAAAGTGATAGATTATTCCTATCACCCACCTTAAGTAAACATGCAGTGATAATACCGTGAAAGGTTAAGACCAACTAATGCCTGTTAACGTCTTAGTCCTGACATACCAATACAGAACCACTGTTACACAACCTTGTGCCTCAACGTCGCAAATACTGGGTAGAGGGAAGATTCAGACAAGCAGTGCTGATGATTTATGGTCCAAAACACAGATGTTGCCCTGGCACGGTGTTTTCTCTCCCTCTCAGGTTTTTATGGGGAATAATAATAATCCAGTTGAGCTCCAGCTGAGACACAAGTTACCACCACATAAAGGGACATCTGACCTATTGAAGAATAATGGTATACAGATTAGTGCCATAAAACCACAGTAGATGCTGAAATCTGTAATATGAATTTTATACTCGGGGGGGACTGTAGGGTTTTAATGGTAAGTCTTGACATTGGCACTGTTCAGTATCACTTTAACATTGAAGTTGCTCTGTTACTCACCTCATTTAGCTGTGCTAGATCACACCCTCTATGATTGTGATTACCAATTTACTTGTTTATGTTCACGCTCAGCATATTTATACATTTTTTGTATAAATGTGTGCAATGAAAGTGTTCGTTTTGTTTTTCTAGTTGAAAGTCAGTTATGTAAGTCTATTTTTATCATCACTCGTAAGGTATTAGTTGTAGTGCTCGTAGACTACTGTACGGCCGTGTGTTTAAGTGCAATGACAGCAGTGGAGAGTCACCAAAATGTTCCCCGTAATGGATCTCTGTGGAAAAAATAAAGCCAATCTACTGGAGGAGAAAACCTTCTGGTACTGTCAGCTAGCCGGCATCACAAGGGGCTTTTAGCTTTTTGAATGCAAAGTCATCCACTTTCGCTTGTTGTTCTGTGGGGAAATCATGTTACCCAACGTCTCACCCAGTGCACCAGCTGAAAAACCCTGAACGACAGGCAAAAGGCTGTAATCCTGCAGCGAGGTTGAAACTAAGGTATTAGCATTCCAGAAATGTTACAAGACCAATGCATCAATGTTACAAAAGCTAGCAGGAGAGAAGGTGCAAGTACACTGTAACTGGCAGAGGAGACCGGAGTTGATTGCCATTGTTTCTTTCTCCTCTGAGGTGACTGTATTGTATGTAGCAACCACTGTTCTGCAGCTGAAGCACTGAAAACTGAAAAGCAGCTATGTTTGGAGTGATGAACAAAGACCAAAACAATATAGAAGTGATTGTGGTCAAATGTTAACATGAGTCATATTTTCATATGAGAAGTAATCATGTTGCTGTGTAAAAGTAAGCCTCATAGGTACAGTAGATATTTAAAGGAGCACAATAACTCTCAATACTGACTGCTCAACCAGAAAATCAGCCGTACAGTAACAGAACAGTTCTATTTATTTTATGCTTTTACTTTTATTTTTGAGGGGGGTTTTACTGTAACTTGAAACATACGTAATCATATGTATTGTAAATGGTGTTTAAAGGTTTGTTTTTACTCGTGTTTTTGCTCTTCAGGGTCTCATTGTGATGTTTTTGATGCCAAGTTTGAAGGCTTCATCATCTTAAGCCTGTCATGTTTTTCTAATCAACTTTAAAGCAATTATGAGTGTAGACCCAGTTTAAGGGTTGGATGTTTGCCCCTCAGAGGAACTGGAGCCCAGCCTGAACCTGCATATTGTTGCCAAATGAGACTAGAGAAACAAAGACCAAAACTGATGTGTTCAGGCTCTCCTCATCAACTGTTTAATTTTTTTTGTCCTGTTTTGTGCCAAGCAATTGTCCTCAGACAGCAAAAGAAAAATATAATTGGGAAATTATCCACTTTACACTATTTTAAAGTGAAATTTGGATATACCCTTTTGCCTATGATGGACAGCAGGTAACTGAATATATTTAATAACTGTGACCATGAATCACCCCGTTTTCACGATGCCCAGACTGTGAGAACAGTGGGGTTTATTGTTGGCTTCCATTATTTTACACCGACTTTTTCAGTGTTTAGTTGATGTGATCTGTTGTACATCTGCTGAAAAAATGTAATGTCACATGAAATTTCCCAGTTTTACAAGTTGATGAGGGCAGCCTGACCACTCAGGTGAACTGACTGGCACACAGTGACTTGCGGGATGTTGAAGACTGCAAATGATAAACCAGCCGTGTCCTCCAAAGCAAAGGCAGACTTAGTTTTTCAGACACATTCTGTGAGACCTTTGAAATGGGACAGATATATCCTGCCCAGAAATGAGGACTGGAGGGTCCAGCCCATGAACTGGAACAGAGTGACTATATTTATAGTGTGTGCTCTATTTTCTCTTTTCAATGCTTTGATTAATCATATTATAAGGACGTGTTTTCACAGCAGAAGCAAAGTCCATCCACCTGTTGTCTAAATGGTTTTACAGTATTGGATAAACTCATGCATCTCAGAGGACATCTATTAATTACTCAGTTGTTTTGTTCAGTGCATCATCAAGCAAACCATAAATATAGCAGATGACAAACACATGTTCTATCACTGTAATAGAATCAAACTGTGTGTGGCTGTCATATTCTGATTTTACTCTGATTATGTGTATATTCTACAATGCCATGAAGGGAAAGATGACAGTGGTTGAGTAAGCACAGTTTACTATGTATTGCATTGATGGTAAAACTGTAAAATGGAATTAATAATTGTCTTTTAACCAAAAATGACAAAGACATTAGGATAATGGGTTACTCTACAGTTTTACCATTATTAAAAAATAAATCAAAAATAAATAAAAAGTGAATAGTATTTTTTATAGGTAGGGTTTAAAAAAAGTGGCCAGGTGCATCTGTAAATAGGAAAAGGGTGTTTCTTTTTTCCAGCTGAAGCCTTTTTTTCTCTCTTTTTTTGATTTTTTTCTCCTTGCATCATTGCATTTTTAGTGGTCTACTGTTTCTTTCTTTGAGGAATATCTTTTCTGTATGTATATAGATATATATATACAGTTTATATATACATATATATATTCTGTAAATGTAATTTGAAGAGTGAACTATGACTTAAAAATCGCTTGCAGGGCCTCTAGTCACCCCCCACCACATCATTTCCCCTGTGATTGTGTGATTGTGTTTTCAGCACAACTTGGTGGATTTTGTGTTTCAACCTCTGCTCTTGCTGACTTTGTAGGAG
This sequence comes from Decapterus maruadsi, assembly GCA_030347415.2. Taxonomy (NCBI): domain Eukaryota; kingdom Metazoa; phylum Chordata; class Actinopteri; order Carangiformes; family Carangidae; genus Decapterus; species Decapterus maruadsi. Next base: position 11,589,310 of record CM064902.1, on the reverse strand, counting down.
TGAATTTTTTTCTGTTTTTCTACTGGGTGTATTAGACCCACACTACCCTCCATGCTTCTCAGTATTATCCACATCTTGAGATTTTTTTTAAGATTTTGTACACTCTTAAGATGCTGTTGCAAAACTAATGAATATTCAATATTTAATCCCCCCTTTCTCTCAGTCCTTCCCTAACAATGTTAATCCACCAGTGTCACTTTACACTTTACAGTTTTGAGGACCTATATTATATTTCCTTGAATAGTTTCATTTCTATCTCCACTATCTTCATCCATTTGTGGCAATACTGATCGAATGGTGTAGCAATACCATGGTGCAGCACTGAGTGTTTTAATGATGCTTGAGAAGCCGACTGGTGGCGTCTGTATGGGTAGGGCTGATCATTTAAATCGCTGATATCTGTTTGTACAGAAAGGCTGATAGTTACTACTTTGGCTTGATTGGGATTTAAATGCTCACTCTTTTCTAGAAGTCAAAGTTTAAAAGGAGGCTAATGTTTTCATGTAATGGGATCTTACCTGGACTTTGGGAGATTTTGGCCCTTTTGTCACTCGATCTAATATGAGGACTGGCACCAAAATCATCAGGGTGAGTTGTTTTCATTGTGGCATTGTCACAAATATGGATGCACAATTTGACAACTGGAACATACTGTTAGTTATATTACATTTTTCTGTAGCAAAGCAGTTTATGCAGCAACTGAGGCAGACAAGGAACAGTTTGTGCTGTTATTAGATAATAAATATAAGGAATACTGCTGCTTTCAAAAGATACAACAATTAACTATTTTGGATTAATTAAATGTTGTCATAATAACGATGCATTGACCACTCCCTACAGTTGAAGATTTTGGTGGCAATCCTGTAGTTTTACTGCATTTACATGCTCAAAAGTCATTAGAAAGAAGGTATCTGTCATAAATTTTCATCTGTTCATATCGTCTCATCAGAATGATTGAGAACTAAGTTTTATAGACCTTGTCACACACTACCAATTTTAAGTGTTTCTTTTCACTGGTTAATTGACACATTTGCCAAACTAGAACATTTAAATACGTATTCCCTCTGTTTTGTTACATGAATCTGTCAAAACTATATTTTTAATTCAATATGAATAAAGATCAGTCAATATTTAATGATGCATTGCACTCATTTCTTTAGGTGTTAACAATGCTGCAATTGTGTTATAATGAAGTGATTTAAAAATCCAATGGTTTAATGAATCCTGGCAGAAATGATGTTTTGATCACTGGATATTATTTCTTCATACCGACATGTCACTACTAACCACAGATGACCTGAGAGAGGGTTAATCTTTTGATGTGGTAAATCTGTCACAAATCATTTCACAAGCTGGTGAGGATTGAAAGCATCACAATGGTCTGGCAGTCATCTAACCTTTGTTTATATTTTATCCCTCCTGACCACTAGACATGGTGCTTGAAGCCCTTGATGACAACTAATTCCTGTCTAGTCACAGGGTGTAGTAAGTACATACAGTGGCATGCAATTTGCAAAAGTTTGGGCACCCCTGGTCAAAATTTATGTTAATGTTAAGCAAGTGGAAGATTAAATGATCTCCAAAAGGCATGAAGTTAAACATGAAACACTCTTTTACAATATTTCAAGCAATGTCAGTCATTTTGAAAATGGTTGGGGTTAGGGAAATATAATATATTGTTTAAAATATGAAGGAATTTGTCATCTGTAACTTAATGCCTTTTGGAGATCATTTCATCTTCCACTCACTTAACTCTTCACATTAACAGATATTTTGAACAGGGGTTGGAAAGAGCTGTTCCAACCACTTCTGGAGTGCCTCACTCCGCAAATGAGTCAGGCATGGGCACATCAGATACCGCTGGAGGGTCAGGAGAAGCTGCTGAAGGGGTGAGCTGTGGCCCCCTCAACCTGCTTACAACAGGGATGCATGGGTTGAGCTGCACACAGACTTTCATCAAGTGATTGCTCAATCTCTGGCACCCTGGCAGCCTACAGTGCCTGACATACGAAGCTTCAAATCATCCAAGGTCATGGAAGGCCTTTCCTCAAATGTTTAAGATTAAGACAAAAAGTGCAAGAGAGGCAGGCAGGCACTACAGTAATAGGGGTCAGCATAGTGGTAACTCATATCCACCATCCAGCAAGACTGGGTACTGGAGCAAGAGTACTCTACCCAGAAGTACCACACAACAAAACCATTTTCCCTCCTTTATTCCTCATGCTCTCACTGGCTTGTCCAGGAACAACCTCTTTTTCACTCTGCTTTCCAACCTCTCCAGGTGCATCAAGGCTCCCCAGCACAAGGTCAGCACTGCTCTTTCCTGGAGCAACAGCCTGCAGCACTACTCTTCTCCTCAACCGCGACACAAGTGCCTGCTTAGGATTTACTAAGGGAAAACAAGATTAATTCACTGCCAGCGGCCAGGATACAAGTCAAAAGTAGCAACCATGACCTCTGCAACATAGAGGCCAAACTGGACAGCACTTCGCCCCATCAAGGAGCAACACAAACTGACCTTTCTCTGTTGCAATGACTGGGTAAAGTTGATTCCACTAACCTAACATAGTACAGTGTAGCACAGCAAGGCAAAGTGAAGCACTCTTAACCTTTGTGCAGGACGATGTTTAGCTCAGTTGGTAGAGCAGCTGCCCCAGGTGTGGAGGCTACAGTCCTCACTCATAGTCCTCACTGCAGGCGGCCCCAGTTCAAATTCTGCAGTGGGCGGCCGTTTCCTGCATGTCATCTCTGCCTCCCCATTTCCTGTCTCTCTCTTGACTCTTGACTGTGACTGTTTCCATTAAAGGGGAAAGAGCCCCAAAAATATACCGGTACGTATACCTGTGCTATATCCTAGTGCTAGAATCAGGATGGTAACCCTGAAGAAAATAAAGTTTTTTTGGAAAAACCACATGAACTTCACATGTGAACCACATATGATGTGTGTTTTGCATTCACATGTGCACCCGTTTTCCACATGTGGTAAAATATTTTACACATGTGCTCTATGGTAACACATGTAACATGTGGTTACATGTGATCATGTTACCATATGTTTCACATGGAAATTCACATGTGATTCACATAAAATTGGGTCAAAACCACATGTTTCCCAAATGCAAATAATGTGATTCCCATGTGCAAAACACAATGAGTCACATAGCTCATGTGGTTTTTCTGTAAGGGTAATATTTTAATATGTATACTTTTTATGATGTCTAATAACTGATGAACTACCAATACCAAACAAAATAGTGCTTCATGAGTGAAGCTAAATGCTGGACCAACAGCTTTTCACACCCCTTACCTCAAAGGTCAGCCTGTTCTCAAGTATATTTTGCCAGACACCAGGTTACATCACTGATGATGTGTTCAGGAACATCAGAGGATGTATTCAAGAAGGATTGTTGGGTAGCCTGTAGTCATAGCATGACATCTTCATTCAGCCCAGATGAGTCTGAGCTGCAGATGTATCTCTTTTATTCAGCGGATAATGCCTGTAGGTTACAAAGAACAAGGACTGAGACAGTGACTCCACTCGTGCCACCACAACCTCTTGTCTATGGCACCTTTTTTCTCACATTAAAAGCTACTCACATCCACACGCAAACTTGTACACTTGCAGGAAAATCACACAGGAGCACCAATAATAAAGTGTCATTACTTCTGACACTTGCTCGTGTATGATAGATGCATCTCTTTTCCAGCTGATGACATTTTATGGCATTATCATAGGAAATCCAATAACGAGATCGGTATCTTGGCGCCTTTGCCCCATGCAAAGTCAGATCACTTGCCTTAAGATGGTAATAGAGTGTGATCGAAACAATCTATCACTGCCTCTGCTCTCACTCTCACATGCCAACCTGCCTTGACAAAGTGTATGGATTTTTACCTGATATGAGGGATGATCGGCACTGTTGAATGTAAATGATCTTAAATGTCTTTAGGTGAATCGATTGACTGGAGCTTCTCCGCAAATAAAAGTGAAAGCTCTATTTGACAGTGCATCAATCTTTACCACGACACCACAGCACAGCAAAACTATTTTACTGTCTGTGCGTTTCCATGTGCAGCTATTTTAATATGTGCTGATGTAAACAAGTCCATAGACAGAGGTTTAAAGAACTGGATGTGAGCCAGAGCTGCAGTTTTGCTTGCTCCAGCAAGAAGTCTCTCTTTTTTTTCTTACACTGTGAGATTTGGTGCCATGTACACACTGTTCTCCACTGCTAGAGTTTTTATCCCAGGTTAGCGAACCAATTGTCACAGCTACTAAGCAGCCCAACCCTCAGCAAAGATGAGACATGCTGTGGTTGTTTCACCAGAGCAGATGGTTGTATGTTGCACACCAGCTTTGTTCAATCACATTGAATCACCTGATGCAATCATACTGTAATGTTATAATTTAAAACGACAGCAGAGTTTAACACCAAAGCACCGAAGCTTGTTCCGTCTTGTTCCCACTGTTTTGGCATTGCTATCTCTTTTACTCACAGAGCCAGTGGTGAGGGCGGTTGCCTCTAAATCCCAGCATGTTGGCAGCCTGTGATTGAATGGACTGTACAAAGCCCACTAAGCAGTGTTGCGATCCCCCTTGAGAGCTTTCATTATGGAACAGCATATTGGATTCTCTTCACAGGCTGTCTGTCTCTAGAGGCTACAATCTCTCCAGGGGACCACACACATGCGCGTGCACACACGCATGCACACACACACAAAGTGTCATACAAGAAAACATGTCGACAACCCAGTAGTAAATCCTGCCTGATTCTCAGTGAATCTGGTTTCTTACATTGCAGGAAAAATACATGCATCCTCAGACAGTTTCTATGATGCTGCCAGTATTCCCCATGACCTCGACAGTAAGCAGTCTGTTCATGGGTCACCAGGTAAGCATAGGGGTAATTGCTCACACACATGAACCTACAGATTTACAGTAGGTGTGTGTGATTCTTTTTTTTTTTTAATAGGATTTGAAGAAAAAGACACTAGTAGCCTATAAAATACAGCTTGTTTAAGAAAAACCTCAGACTAATTTTCTTTACTGAAACAAGTGTTTTACAAACAAGACTACTTAAAAGTAACTTCCCACCGTAGTGATTCCGTATTTCTTTGGCAAAAAAACAGAAAATGCAGAGTAGAAGCCCTGTGGTAAGGTCTGCACTCACGCAGATTTGAATATGGGCCATGACATGCCACTTTGCTTTGAAGTAACCTACATCAACTATTTTCATATTTTCTACCCGGTCAATTCAGTTTAGTACAGATACGAATGCATGAGTTCATGATGAAGTCATCAAACTGGGCTGGTGATAGTGATTTACTAGTGGCAACGGTGGCATAGCCTGCAGTGGCAACACATTAAGGATTTAATATAAATCTTTTTGTGTGACTAAGACTCAGTCCAGGTTGAAATGTTATCTGCACAAGTATTTTGTGTGCAGGTGCTGCAGCAATTAAAACCAGAGAGTCTCCCTTCAGTGTGATGGATGTAGTGCATGCATGAAAACCTAAAACCCATCATTTTTACATACAGACATCTCTGTTGGCATGTGCAATTAGGAGGATGGATATAGAATACAAACTCTACTCTACTCTGCCTGTCTGTCTGTCTGTCTTGTGTCATGGTCATTTGAGGTCAAAGCTGATGATGAAGGAGACTACAGATTGCAGGGGGCACTCAGAATAAAAGCTAACCACTTTCCTCCCCAGTTGTATTAATCACACTTTCAAAGTCAACAAGAATGATTCTACATGAGCATAAGTGAGGCAGAAATATCACTGAGTGAACCCACACATTAAATTATTAATGCTGTTGTTTCTGGAGGATTTGTGGCTTTTTCCGCAGTCTGATGTCAGATAACTACTCAGTGGTGACTTAATCTTTCTGTTGCGCTTCCTAAACATGACTGATTATGTTTATGGATGGTGAACAATGGTTTGCGAATACTCAGAAGAATCTTTTTAAAAAGTAATGCCCAAAATGAGATTGCATGGCGAAAAGTGGATGTAATAATTTGTAGGCAGTGGAAACATGTACTTGATGAAATATTGAAACTGTTAGCCGAGCCAAGATGTTGTCATTTAACAGCTGATGTTGTCCTGGGTCAGACGTCAGCTGGGGGGTGTTAACTGAGCTGGGACAGTAGTGCCTCATCCTGGTTCAACTAATTTAAATGTGTTAGATAAAATTTAAATGTGGATTTTGTATTAGGACCCAGTCACCCCACAACTAGGCTACTTTCTTTAGACATTTTAAAAACTCTTTTTTAAGTGACTGTAAGGCTATCTTTAGATACCCAGATCACCCTCGATAGCTTTCAATGCCAGTGTATGAATGGGTGCTTTGTATGAATGGGGGAATGTGGAAAGTATCGTAGAGCACTTTGAGTGGTGTTAAAAACTAGAAAAAAGTGTGAAATGTGAAAATGTTTTTTGTCATGAATATTTGGAAATTCATTTATGATGAGCTGGCAGTGGTTGAACTACAAGCTGGAATCATTATATCAAGACACTGAATGCTTAAGTGGTTTCATAATATAAATCAAACCATCCTCAACCCATTTAAGTTTAATGATTTATTGTGCACATTAGAATTTAATCAGTGGTTATGAAAGATTTGCACAAGCTACTTCGTTTTGGCTATATTCTAATATTGTCATTTCAAGCTTCGGGAGATCTAAAACTGTCCAGCATTTCACTAAGTGGTAGTTGACAACACACATTAAGATTAATAAGGCAGTCTCATTGGTCATTTGCATACTGCTTGCAAAATACAGAAATCTGTAGGCTATAGTTGAATGTGAGCTGCTGAGCATTGTGTGTTTATCACTTGCTTTGTTGGGCAATTTGCACACAGGCTCTATTTGAATGCAGGCATCCTGATGAGATGGTGGTCTCTAGCCTACTCATTTATATTTTTATTACTTCCAGTAATGAAAGATGGCCTAGTGTGATGACTTAATATCCTACATTTAATGACAGGGTGTAACACACATCTGAGCTGCCTGCCACCAAACACTCAACATTTCCCAAAAAAGATAAGAAAAGTTAGGACAAAAAAACAAAAAACATCAACATATCAAATGTTGAAACTGAAAAAAAGTTATAGCTAGGCCTATATTTAGAAAATTGTGTGCCCATTGAATATGATGCCTGCAACACATAAAAGAAAATGAGACCTAGGTCATTACAACTAGGTTGCATCACCAAATATTGTCGGCATTTAGCTTCTACTGCTCCAACTGGTCTTTTTTCATGTTACTTTTACTGTAACCACGGTATAAGCTGATCCAATTTGCAAAAACCACACGTTTGTTGCCAGATATTTAAAACAAAATGTAGATGGCCTAACTGTTCACTGGACAGGGACTGAACCTATCCATTTGATAGATCACGGTTGGTTGCAGTGTTTCATACACTTTGCTGAATTTAATGTGGTTATGAAAGATTTGTGCTGTTCGTTTTGCCCATATGCAAAGGTTATTTCTCATCACACAAAGATTAATAAGGCAAACATTGCATACTGATTACTTGCAAAAAACAGAAATTGTGGGCTATAGTTGAATGGAGGAGTGTGTGTTGACTTGGCATTGTTTTGATGGGCCCTTTGCACACACATCACATCGATCCTTACACCATCACCACCAACAACAACAACAACAACAACAACAACAACATCATCAATAACAACCATCCACTTACAGTATTTTCAGGATCCCTCAGACAATGTGGCCGCTGAAACTTTGCGTTGGTCCCCTTTACGTAGCAACTGGCAACCATACTGTTGTTGCAGCGGAAGTGAGCTTCACTTCCCTCTTGTTGCGGACATGAGGCAGAGAAAGGGAATCGCGCCCGGAGCAAACTGGAGGAGCACAAGGTGATGTTAGCTGAGCTCGTCCTAGTAGTTAGCCTGGAGGTTAAAAAACACCCGTCCAAATTAAGCGCAAGACAAAGCCAGGACAAATATCCAGAGTTCAAATCCAGGTCATGTTACCTGAAGCAAGGCTATGAGGAGACAGTAAAGGCAGACAGGTGTGGACTGAGAGGCTCAAATCAAGCTGTCAGCTGCCACTTCCTCCACCGAACATGGCCTCCGGGGGATATTTTTAAAAGATGAACAGGATCCTACGGTTCTTAAGTGATATGACAAACCGTGCAGTGGTATCAGTCTGTTCAACTCTCATGGACATAACCTGATACCAGACCACCAGCGGCGACACATTTCTTCACATTGTCCCCATAACAGGATTGACTGAAGTAAAGTGTGGACGCACAGTCATGACAGGTGAGTAGCTAGGCTAACACTCAATTACACTCAATTCTGTAGTAAATATCTTGCTGTATTTGACGTTTTGTGCATTAATTATAACACTGCTCTGTGCACGAGCCTTTGTTGGCCCGTGCTTCTTTGCTGATATATTGGCTTAATGTGGTTGTATAGTAGGCTATGTATGTATGTCAGGTGGATATGTTTGTGTCTGCTGGTCAATTTTAAACTTTGCGTCTATGAAATCGCACTGTTTGTAGCCTATATCCATCAGTTTCCACATTGTTGGATGTGGAAATCACCTCAGATAAATTCATACTCCATTAGATTCACGTACAGGCTTTGTGTGCCATATTCTTTCCAGTTGTTATCACCTGTGCTGACGATTACATGGTTTGGTTGGCAAGACTGGAGATCTGTCCACACAGCATACAAATAATGTTAAACAAAAAATAAATAAATAAGAGAGCTAAAAACAACCTTACAAGAACCAGTTTGGAAGCCCCTGTTCCATGACTGATAAAATGACATTAGATGACAAAACGGATATGAAAAATGTTGTAAGAGATGCTACAATTGAATGATATACAAACATTTTAAAAATCAAATTTGAAATGCTGTTGCACCAAAATTTGACAAAAACAAATAATTCATCACAGCTCATACTTGGGATTTAGGGGTAGTGTATGACAGCTTCTGCCTCTTTTCCCTCTTGGCCTTGTATGATGTATTCTACACAAAATAATTCACAAAAATAACTTTGAGGCAGTGAGAACTAAAATTGAACTTATTTTCTGCATGACTTAATCTTGAGTCTTGTTTGTTTATCTGAGTCAATTTTGTTACTCTCTAACTCTTGTGTTTATTAGATTTTTACCACCCCCGTAGTTCAACAGAGTCTCTCGAAGTATAAAGAAAAGGGGCCATATTGTGATGTTAATTAAATTGTGTGTAAGAGTGTCCCCTTATACACGTTAAAGATTAATTAAGGACACTGCAGGCAAACTAGCATTTCCTCATATCTGCTAAGTTAATGGAAACGAAGTAAGATTTTTTAAAATGACTTCCACTCACAGAATATACTAATAACATGTGAAGAGAGTGATAAATGAGACCAATTGTGGGCAGCACTGCATTTTAATTAAGCAGCAGTCTTAAGCAAGGAGGCGTCATTGTTAAAGTCAACTCTCCATTGCAATTATGCTGCTCTATTCATGTGTAACATAATGGCTTGATGACTGTTCTTTGTTGTCTCACAGTGGAGACATAATTGTGCTCTGTCACACATAAAAATGGTGCATCTCAATTTTCTATTTTGACTCTAAGAAACCCTCACTCAGAAACAGGATGGAGGTTACACCTGCATGACTTTATCCTGCTAGAACATTGCATCTGTACTTGTACTTCATGTTGCCGGTTAAACTTCACAGTGGAGAGTTTGACTTGACGATAGATAGATAGATAGATAGATAGATAGATAGATAGATAGATAGATAGATAGATAGATAGATAGATAGATAGATAGATAGATAGACTTTAAAGGTCTCTCTGGTTCAGTTGGCAATTTAAATATTTTTTTACATTATGACATTCAAATCTCCAGTGCTATAGAGTGGCGAAGTCCCACCATTCCATTTCCAGTGCAAAGCGAAACATTATCAATGAGATTCAGTGGGTAGATAAAAATTATTTTCTAGAATTGTGCCATTGATTTCACATATGTTGTTTGTGATTAAAGATAATTTTTCATGCAAAGAAGACTACAATTAAGTGCAAAGAATTTTGATGAATGATATACGTCACAACCCACATAGTTAGCTGCTAGCCCATTAGCAGCTATGTTATCGTTGCTAGATTTGCATAAACATATCTGATCAGTTGGAGCCAGCGATTCCTATAGTCTCCTTATCAGATGGGGAAACAAAAGAAAGAGCAGCCGTTCCTACTGGAATGCGGACATTCAGGAACAAAACACACTGGCATCTTAACTTGAATCGCTGTGGATGGAGAAGCAAGGGAGGGAAAGGGTGATGACGTGACATCTCATACGCAACATAACATTCTTTGTCAGCATTTAACTGAACAATGGCACAGTAAACGGTCAAACTCTTGACAAAATATAATCTAAACTAAACAAGGCATAATGACTGGGGGATCAGAAAAGAATTATTTTCTGTCCATTGAACGCCATTCATTTTTACGCTCCAGGTCCAGCGGAAGAGGCGGGACTTAGCCACTCTATAGAATCCGAGTTTCCGCTTTCGTGTGGCTTGACTGAAAATCGGCAGTTGGTACAAACTCTCTAGCTGTGAACTGTCTTAGTAGTCAGACACATTTTGTACACTATATCAACACTCTTCAAACTAAAGTGAGAAATGTTATTCATGTGCAATCTCGGTTGTATAAACATGTAATTTCCTTGTTATGATATGCACAGTTAGACAGGCAAATGTTGTTGATCCTCTGTTCAGTCTCATATTTGCAATTATGCTTGTGTAAAGCTTATCCATGTAGCCTAATACTCTTTAAAGCAACAGTTTCACCATGAATCTTATTGTAGAGGAATTCACTGTTGATCGACGTAACGTATAGGTATCATGTCTGCACTGAAGCTGTTAGCGGAGCTGCAGCACCTTCAGTGCTACAGGCTTTGAGCTGTTTGCAACCTGCGATAGTTAGATTTTTTTTTTTTTAAAAGAAGCATTTGTGGATGTTGCATCTTACTGATTGAGAAATGTGTCTGTGAAAAGTTTTCTGTGTTGACAAGCTGGAAGCAGTGTTTTTGTTTTCATTTCGTTCCTTTATTCATTCAGTGATAATGAGATTTCACCTGTTGTCATCAGGTTTAATTGCTTACTCTCATGAAATGCCTTGCTCTGGGTTAGATCTTACTCCCTGGAAATATTGATGTCATTGCGAGTGCTATAGCACATCAACTAGTCCTGTGCCTGTACCTTGCTCTCGCAAGCTTTCTCTCTTCTTCTCTCTCTCTCTCTCTCACACACACACACACAACCACCCACTTGTTACAACAACATGCACCTGTTTGTTTGGATTTGAAAGTGTGGCACTGAGATGAGATTACAAGGGATCAATCGTGGTACATTTGGAGACACGTGCGTTGCCAGATAAAGCCAGGTGTAAGTGGACATGAGCTGAGCGCTCTGATCAGATCGCTGAAGACCCAGGTTTATATCAGGGCCAATTATTTGTTTACAACTGCACGTGAGAGGGGAGAGAGGCGGGGGCATGTGTTGCTGCATTAAGCCCACTGCAGGAAGGTGCCCTCAGCTGTAAAGGACAGGCTGAACAGAACTCAATATAAGGTGTACAGTGGCTCAGGTGGTAGAGCAGGTCGTCCAATGACCAGAGGGTTGGCGGTTCGAATCCCGCTCTGTCCTGGTTGCTGTCCGTAGTGTCCTTGGGCAAGACACCTTACCCGCCTTGCTCCTGATGGGTCGTGGTGATGTATGTACTGTAAAGCGCTTTGGGTATCGTTGCAGATGGAAAAGCGCTATATAAAATACAGACCATTTACCATTTACAGTGTAAAATAATCTTTTTAGAAGCATATGAGTCTATTTTAGCAGACAGAAATAAAATGAACGGTGAAAATGCCTGGAACTGGTCCTCTTAAATGTTTGTTATCAAAAGGGCATCTTTGGAAATATCTTCTTTTATCTTCCCCAATGAGAGCTTTTACCATTAACTTTGTCTTTTCCCTGCATCTCCATGGTAAAAATGTTCACCTTGAGAGTGACTGGAGATGATATTTGGCCGTGGTGAAGATATACTTCATTAAGTGCTTTCACTTTTCCCTGTCCACTTAGTGAAAGTGACAGAAAGCCCAGAGACTTTTACCCTTCAGAGGAATGATTTCAGGCTGTCTGTTGTGCAGTAGTTGGACAAATGGGCAGAGTTAATGGCGAGAGACTTTGATCTTGCGTGTGTTTGCGTGTTGTCCTTCTCTTTTGCTCTGCCTGCCTTGAAAACGTATGCCGAAGATTGCCTCAGCCCATCTTTATATTCCTGCAATAATACCAGGAAACTGCGGATTGATGTCCACTGGAAATAAACACAACAGGATCAAAGCAAGACTGATTACAGCCATTATGCTTTTCCACCATGTTTGAGTGTGTTCATCGCAAACTTAATCTGCTTTTAAATGACAATATACCAATCAGTGCATGGCCATTTTCAAAAACTAGTGCTCCCTCAATGAGTGCACTGTCATTGTGTTCACTTTGATTGGGGCCACGCAGTTATAAAGTGCAGCTTTAAAGTGGACAGTCTGTGCTGATTGGTCATGCAGGCTATGTACATGTCTCTTCACCAAGTTGAAAGAGAAGCCGGTGATTGCTCCCACACATTTCTCTAACAAACAGTTGTGTTTTTTTGCTCCAGGAAGAAACATATTACATCCTGATATCATGCAGGGTGCCATTACTCTTGTCACTATCTTCCTTCATGATGCAATTGAATTTTTTTCCCCCCAGAACAAAAGGACAATTGTATTTTCCTTTATAGTTCACAGATCCAAGCAGTTGCTAAAATAAAGCAGACAGCAGAGTCCTCTTTTGACCTCTTCTTCAAAGCATTTTTGCTTCATATTAGACCAGTAGCATTTGAAAAGCTCCCACAAGGCATCCCACTCTCATTTAGCCCCACATTTACTCAAACTGCAGGGGCCACAGGACATTAAAAATACACTGTAGATGGTTGCTGTGTAGCATCACAGTATTCAAGGCTGGTTAGATGAGATTGTGAGGTTACCTGGTCAGGATTAGACCATGATCTCTTTCCATTCCTGGTCCACCAACTCAGTGTCTGTGGTAACTTTCACCAAGCTGGAACAGGGTCACAGGAAAGGTTGTGAGATCAACAGTGATATTCATGAGGATAGAATTAATTCAGAGAAAAGCACAGACTTTTTTTAAACGGCAGCTTTGCCCGAGCAGGTCGAACATTTATGAATTCATTGTGTTGATTTTCATTCCAACAAGGACAGCAACAGTTAATTTTATCAGCACCTTCATCCCCTTGAGTCGCAAAGGTCGAAAAGATCAGGACAAAAAGATCTGCGTTGTGATGAGATGGTACCACAAGGAAAAAAGATGACACAACCCTCTGGTGTGTTTTATGGATTTGTTTCAGAAGCAGAAAAGAAAGGAGCATATCTTGTACCACTGCAGAAACCCTGAGGGAAGAGGACAGGTGGAGAAAATGTCTTTGATAAAAGCCCCCATGGTTTGCATCACGTGTTCCACCATAGTGTCAAACCAATGCTGCTACTGATAACCTCGAGCAAGTGATAGGAATTGGCTGAATTTAACAATTTAACAACCTTAAAAGCATTTGTATTTTGTAGTGGTCACATAACAGGCGTGATCACTTGTTGCTTTGTTTTTCCCCCTCTCTGTACCTCCTGTCAATCTGGAGACACCATTAAGTGAATGTTAAGTTCATAGCGCATGTAAATAACACTAGGTGACAGCAGAAATTTTTAGGCATAAATTTGAATGATTGACCCTTAAATTATGGAATGCTCTTCATAATGATTATATGATCATACGGAACCTTTCAAGTGATTTTGAAGCCATTTAACAGATTTTTCTCCAAACAATGTAACACAAAACTCTCAGATAACATAAAGATGCAGATATGCTTAAAATAGAGTGTAAAAAACAAACAACAATTTCTTCTTGCGAACCTCATATAAATAAAGCTGCACATATTTGACATCGAAATGCTTCAAGTTCAACAGGTTTCTTCTCCTTCAAATATAGAACACAACAAATTTCAAACTTGCAATATTGAGTGCAAATACAACATTAGTGTTTATGTTCCCTGCAGTGATTAGACTTGCAAATCAGAAGTTGTTTGCCAGGAACACAAGTTTGTCCACAGTCCATTAGGGGTGGGAGAAAAAATCGATTCACATATATATCGCGATATCTTTTTTGACGATTTTTAAATCGATTTTTTTTTTTCAAAAACACAAGCATTTTTGTCCACAGTCCAGATAAATGTTAAAAATGCAGATTAAAAATCGAGAGAATCGGCAATATCGTAGAATCGCAATTTAAATCGAATCGCCATCCAAAAAATCGTAGAAGAATCGAATCGGGAGAAAAGCATATCGTCCCAGCCCTACAGTCCATGGCGTGAGTGCAGATCGGTGGCATGTTACGATGTAACTGCCACTGGTGCTAAATGCCCTTTCTGAGGGGGCAATGCAAAAGGAATTTCTTGGCCAGGCTTGTCACCCTGGGAAAATTAGCTTGGTGCAGGGCCGCCTTTTTGAAAATGCTGCCTAGACTTGGTTTACTATTTGGGTTCTCTCTGGGCTTCTCCAGCAGCTCCCGTGCTTGTGTGTGATGTTGGTGACTCAGTGGCAGACAGCTTGCATCTCTGGCAGTGCCTGAATTTCTGTCGCTGCTTTTGCTATGATGAATCCTCTGCGGTCATCAGCTATGTATGAGGTGTGGATCAACAGAGGAGGCCATGCAGGAGGTCATCAGTTGCAGGGCCTGAGTACTTCACATTTAAATACTTGAGAATGGCTGTATAGGCCACTTCGTTGCATGTCCTTTGTCAGGTCTGTGTGATCATCAGCTGGAGGAACAACTGTGTTGTTTAGAAGGTGGAGAACAGGTTTCACATACGACACATTTACATACTCTTCTCCAGACAGAGCATCTGTGGACTGAGGGTCTTGTTCACAGATTCCAGCACGGCCCAGCCCTACTAGGAACCCAATTTTAGTTTTATTTTTCTCGTCTCTATGCTTTTTTGTGTTGTTTTGTTTTGTCTTTGTGAATTATGAAGTGCTACTTTCTTTCTTCAGTTAGCATTGTCTGGAGCACAGTCAGATATTTAAAATTCAAGTATAAACTCAAGTTAAACCGACACAGCTATTTAATAATAAAAAAAAGTGATGTTGCTCAAAATATAGAGAGCAGTCACAATTCTGAGAATCGTTTTAAAATCTGCACAGCGCTGTAGCTGTGACTGAACTGAATGCCCTTCACCTGTGTGATTCATCTGACATGTCTCGTGTACTAAATCAGAAATGCTCACATCACAGTCACATACAATGCAGGGAAACTGCTCCATCGGCGCAAAGCAATTATAAAACCAACACATAGAGCCATAGTCTGTAGGCAGCCAGAGACAGACAAATTACCTTCCTGTCAAATAAAGTCAGACTCAACATAATTTAATTAATTTCAGTGTATATTAGCATTTTTTATTGTGATTTGTCCCCTTTCTGCTGTGTCTGAGTTCCCCCTCCTCATCTTGTCCTGAGGAAAACATCAGTTTGAAAAATGAGCAGCCCTCTTTTCTGTCTGTTCTTTGAGGCACTTCTCCTCCATATCGCTCTTGTCTCTTTTGATCTCAACACTGCAGTTATGTATGAGATGTGCTCGGACTAAAGATGTAATTTAAAGGGAAGACAGGTCCGCCCCCCTCCTTATAATTTTGTCTAACTCATTTCACCTCCTGCATAAAGGGTCTGTGATGATCTCACCTCTCCTCAGGCGTATGGTCTACAGTTCACTCTGTTCACCGTTTATTCACAAGAAGCCTGCACTCAGACCTGGAAGTTCATTTTTCAGCCAGTCAGTTTGACACTGTGACTGATACTTGCACCTGTTACAAATGCACCAGGCAGTTTATAACGTAGGCCAACCAATGTTGGCAGTTTGGCAGTTGATTTTGTTTTTATTTAATTTTGACAAATACTGTTGTAACTGTATAGTATATGTGGCTACATACACAGTAATTAGGTTTTCAGGTGATACTTTGCCTGGATAAAATGAAAATGAGGTAGTGGTGGTGGCGCCACTTGCCTAGCTAGAAAAAATGAGACTCCAAATAATAAATGCATAAACCGCTAAAAACTTATGCACACCTACTAAGGCAGGCAGGTGCGTAGGAGAAGACCAGTGCGGTCAAACAATTAGATCAAAGGAAGCTCCTGCAGTGCACACTGTCTTAACTTGCATTAAAATGCATGAAAAGCCAGAGAGAAGGAAAAAAAAACACTGACGTGTGAGCTGGTGGCAGTAAGACATGGCTGATCATGGTTTGTGGCCACTCAATCAGGGCATCCCTGAATGAATTAAAAGTTTGAAATAGTATTAACAACAGATAACATATATGTTGCTGTTTACTGAGTAACATACTGTTATGAACATATCAGTTTTGTTTGTGAAATCTACAGTCAGAGTTAATTGTGCCAACTTTTAAAATGAAAATCACATTCACGGGTTGGGCCGTTGATGCCAAAATCATTTGGGACTCAAAATAATGGAGTCTCACTAATCTGCACTCTAATCTCTCTTCCACTTGGCATGGTTGTGCATAATGAGAGATGTGAACCCACTGCTACAACACATTAGCTGCCACTAATGCACCGCTGCACCAGAGGATGCAGATTGTATATGAATGTGCATGTGCTGTGGTTTTCTCATTCACCATGTGGAAATGACCCCATGCCCCATGCAGCTCACATTGCAGGCAAATTCATGAGATGAAAACAGAACTGTTCTCCATTGTAAATAATATGTATAATTTGTAGCGGTGTAACGAATAGCTGATTTGAATTGGAGAATCAGATTGCCTGGTATTGGAGAGATGCACACCCCTAATAATTACCCCTAATACAGTACTGCTTTGAAGGTACACAACAAGAACAAAAAAGCCTATAGGTCATTTTGACTTTTCTCACAGAAATTGATGATGATGGGTCTAACATCAACAGCCATCACTTCTTTGCAGTCTGTTCTTCAAAGCAACACAACAGGATAACAACTGAGGTTCAGTTCATTTGTGCTACCAACTGCAGGGTAAATGCAATGTCTAATAATTAAGTTGAAAAGTGGAGCAGAAAAACAGGTTCAAAGAATATCTTATAAAACGAAATGTGTGATGAGTTGGGCAGTGGTGAAAAAAGGTTGAGGATTTTTACATTATAACTAAACAACTAATGATACTTTTAATGATACTGTGTCTAAGATTGAAATTTTAAGTAGTAAATATTATTATGTTTCCACATCAAACCAGACGTGAGCAGGGAGCTGAGATGGGCCCACTGCGAGTCGCACTGTAGGTGGAAACCCTTGGCAGGATCCCAGAACAGCTGATGTTGTAGTAATCCCCAACGACTTGACTCTGGGTGGAACCTCCTGGAGGCTTTGTCCGTTACCGAGGTGACGGCTCTGCCAGTGCCTCTCAGGGATTTCAGCTTTGGTGGAGTTTGCCAGCAGACCTTCTTGGGCACGCTTGTTTTCTTTGTCGACTTGTCTGCAGACATTTGTGGGTGGCTCACGGTATCTGCAGGTGTTTCTGGGGTCTGTTGTAAAATAAAATTCTGATATATTTGTATTTTTCATAAGTGTTCTTTTAGTTAAATTAGTTTGGCATGGGTTATTAGACATTTTAAAACTTGCATGTTTAGACAAAGAATAAGAACAAAGAACACCCGGACAGAGATGATTAAAGGAGAAATTATGTGAAAAATGACAGATTAGCACGCTGCCAAGCCCATAACTGAACATCCCCATGTGAAATGATCACAGCAGTTTTATTTTTCCTGTGGTGCTTGTGCACAATCCTGGGTGTTTCTATTTTCCATTTTATCTCAGAGGAGAGTAACTTTGTAGAAACGTTTAGATGTGTAATCTGAAGTTTTAAAAAAATAACAACAAAAAATTGACTATCAAGTCATAAAAGATTAAATAACAAAGCATACAAATGGCACTAATAATGGCAGGAAAGAACAGCACAGATTTGGATTCACGTGTTTAATGATGAAACAACACAATAAAACTTCTGTGTTGCTAAATTAATGTGGGTTACATTGCAGTAATGGGATCATAATAGAGACAATGTGGACGACCGTTACCCTGGTGAAGGATGCTGACAGTATGGTTATAGGGAAGATGTTTTGTTGCAGTCCAACTATAGGATAAAAATCTCCAGATTGTCTCCATAGGTTATAGAATAGTTGAATAGAAGAGTAAACTGCTGGCTGCCTCTCAGGATTGGAATTTATTTTTCTTTTGTGTAAGGAGAGACAGAGGAAGAGCAGGAGACCTTTTATGTCTGTGTCTGTGTGCGTGGGTGGGTGTGTGCATGTCTGTGTCTGCATGTATCCATGTGTGAGACACAGAGTTCACGATTCACTGCTTAGTCACACTCCTCTTTGCTGTTACTTTTTTCTAAGTAACAATCAAATCTAAATTAGATAGAATCCTACAACATGAAAATCTTGGTTGCTGCTTGCGAGGGCCAGGGTAGGAATTTTGCCATGACCCTTGTTGCTCCGCCCACTGGCCATGGTGCCATGAAAAAAAGATGGGCGCCAAACTGCCATTGTGGGCTTTGTGTCTGTGCTATTGTCAGAATCTTGGCTGCTATAAAATCATTACAGCAGCCCATACAGTTTGTGCACATACCGTGCTTTACCGTATACTTCTAACTTTTAGCTCGCTCTCTGCTCAAGAGAAGTCAAACATTGTGGTGGCCCCCTTTAAAAGTGTTATAGTATTTCTCAAATCATGCATCTTAACCAAATAACTTGGCTACTGCAGTTGTTTTTATTTACTGTCACTTGCATTTCATCTCATGACTTCAGTGGTGCATCTGTTTCTGTTTATCCCTTCAAATGTGAAGCATCATCCTTTCTCTATATAGTTTCTCTGTTTCTCCACTTTTCTCCTCTCCACTGTTTTGTTCTCTGTTAATCCCCACCTATGCACACAGAGTCACGACCAGACACTCTCCCATCCACTCAACGCCACCCAGGGATGACACTATCTGATATCTCCCTAGCAGATTAAGGCCTTAGATTGCAGCACCATAAACAAGTACCTGATCAAAGCTCCGTGTCACGGATTATCTCCTTCAGAAACATTGTACGGTAGAATTGACACAGGCAAAGCTGCAAAATGTCAAGGAAGCTTGGTCCTTTATTGGTTTTCAGCTCAGTTGTATAGTGCAAACGTGTGAGAGACGTTGTCTGGTATTTGAAAGAAAGCAGCAACAGCCATGGTTGAAAGAAACGTGTTGGGATGATGGATATTGTCCGCTGTTACAAGTAGGCTCTTAAAATACGAGTGTTTTACTCAAAGAAAAATGACTGTAGACGTATTTAAATAAATTAATGGTTGCTACATAAACACGTAAAACCAGTATTTATAGAAGCAGTTCTTTTGTTTTATA
This sequence comes from Decapterus maruadsi, assembly GCA_030347415.2. NCBI lineage: Eukaryota > Metazoa > Chordata > Actinopteri > Carangiformes > Carangidae > Decapterus > Decapterus maruadsi. The sequence goes on along the minus strand of CM064902.1, from coordinate 11,569,809 downwards.
TACTGTATGTTGTTTTTCAAAGATCATGTGGAGCAATTATAGAACAATAAAGGAAAAACGGACCTGCTTAACAGGTCATCACATTTTATTGGCTGCAGTAAGAAAATGTTATCATTTTCCGGATTGAAAAACGAATAAATACATCGATTACTAAGATTGCTGATAAAAGTCACCTTTTTGGTTAAAATAGTTTAAAGAGGGTCGTTCCATCCTTTTCAGATTAGCTGTAGCTACTGAGTTCGTCTGTGTCCACACCGGGAAATGAAACTCTGTGCTACCTTCTCTTTTTTCCTCTTTGGAAAGGGGTGTTTCAGGATCTAATTGATGAATAGCAGCTGTAACTTGGAGCTGCAACCTTCAATTGAACTTTAATTCATATCTGCATCAATCATTTCCCCCCGTTTTAAACATAATGGATACTCAAAGCTCTGATTACTGTGCGTTTTGTCCTTGTAATGTGCGTGCGTGTGTGTGTGTGTGTGTGTGTGTGTGTGTGTAAGAAAGAGTGAAACAGGGATTTTTCATCGGAAATAGTAAACAAGGACCGAGGAAATCTCCCTCCCCATGAAAGCAAGTCTCTCTGTCTGTCTCTCTCCCTCCCTCCCTCTTTCCTCCATTATGTAGTAAACAGGGCCCCAGCTGTGCTCTTTGCACGCCCCACCACTCAAATATTGAATTTTTTGTCCTTCATACGGACAAAGCAAAGCACTGTGAAAGGGACTGCAATAATCTGGGGGAGAGAAGCGAGACTATGTGAGCTTGTATTAGGCCTGCATGATTATTTTGATCATAATTGAGATCACGGTTATTCAATAAATATTTTTTTTTAAGGACAAAATATTGTCTTGAACTTTCACTGCATTTAATTTAACAGGGGACTGGTTTTGCTCCCATGTTTTTCTCCATTCTCCATATCAGAACTTATAGCGTCAGCCTCCATTCATTCACTGTATGGCAGTTTGTGATGGAAGTCGCTCCAGTCCCACTCTGTATTTGCTCAGATTCAAGAATGCACATACAGTGGCATGATTCCTAACCTAAAATGAAGTCTAAACATCTGGAGCACCCCTCATTCACCCATTCTTCTCACACACTGATGCTTGCAGAGCTGTCATGCAAAGTGCTAGCCCACCAGCCTTTGTGGACAAGAGGTGTCATGGATGAAACCCCCAATGTTGCAACACTGGTGACCTGCTTTACCTCCAGAGCCCAATTACAGCCACCCCATTCAAAATTGGCTGTCACACTTTTTTGAGTTTTACCCTTAATTTGCACTTCATTAGAGCTAACTTGTCAAAAATGAACCCTTGTGTGTTTTATTTTTAGGTGAAAGATAAAATGGATATTGGATATTAATTGGTGGATATCAAATCCTATCATCTATTGACCTTGTGTATCAGCAAGTCCATCTTCTTGATAACTAAAACTCCATTTGAAAGATCCAGAAAACAAAGCACACAATTTTGTCTGCGGAGTGCGGACTGATTATGATTATACTTATACTGTATATACTGAATAACCACACTCTCCCGATGTTTTTCTTATATCATCCCCATAAACTACATTTCTTTTTTTCCCATCAACTTCAACAAACAAGCTCTTGATCCTTAACTGGTGGTCTCTCAGTTTACTAAAGTGAAACATTCAAGTTCAGTGGGCCCCAAATTAAAATATGTTCTTGTACTGTTTCTATACATATATAGTCAATAAAGACTAATTATATGTTTCATCCTTTGTTTTGTGAAAAGAGGATTATGGAGAAAACATAACAAGGAGCAGTCCATCTCATATGAGCTGTAGTCGGGTCCATTATTTTCACTTCCACCTCTTTAATACAGTATAATAGGAAAACAGCAACAAAAAGCAAAGAAGTCACGGCTCCTGCTTTTTTCATGCTCAGTCATTGTGTTTTGAAAGTCCTTTCAGCAGGATTTGTAGCCATAAGAAATGTGCATAGTGCTGTTTGGATGCCTGCAGTTGCTGATCCCTAAATTAACTCATTGAACTAACTGAATTTAATACTTGTTTTATTGTTGTTTCGACAAACATCTAACCTTTTCTAATCACAGTGCTTCGACCTTATTCATTGCAGTTAATTCTTTTCTCTTTTTATTCTCAGCTTTGTGAACAGTTTTTTTTTTCCTGCAGTCGATCAGATGTATGAAAATTAGTTTCATGCCGCTGCCTTAGTTAAAACCTTCAAAGGTGAGCAGTAACGCACCCTCCTGAAACACACCTTCCTCTGCCAATAACATCCTCATCAGTGTTGAAACCAGAGAAGGCACATGCTCTTCAAATGAGTTCGCCTATCACCCAGTTGCTGTCTAATGAGCTAACTAATTTAATTCATTACCACGCCATACAAGGGTTTGACTAATGAGAGTGACCCTATTCTGAATACAAAACCAGCATCTGATTGCAGTGAGGGGGGTTGAGATGGCTCTCTTTTCTTCAGACACAAAATTCATTGTGTTTCTTATGAGTGTGCTGTGCTCATCACACCAGTAATGCTCGGATCACACTGCCTGCGTTGCTTGAGTGTGATGGCTGATGTCGCTGAGCTGCTGCGGAGCAGACATATGTGTTCACACTGGCCTTGTTGCTGCTGTGTTGCTGCTGAAAGCAGTTTTATCTTCCTTCATAGAGTTTGCAGCCTACTAGTTAACATCTGATTTTTTATTTTGTTTTTTTGGAACACATCTTTATTGTTATTTAAACATTCATCATGTCACATATTACAGCTTTTCATTTATGGACCACACCCCCACAAACTCAGAACAGATCCCACAGCACAGCACAGTCTTGCCTTACAAATATAGTGGTATTGAGAAAAATAAAAGTAGATACATATAATGTTCTCAAAAAAGAGAAAGCGAGAAAGGAAAATAAATAAATATATAATAATAATTTTACAGACAACCACGGCTCCCTTACGAATTCAGTCAATATGATTTATTTTGACAGAAAACTTCTATTGTCTCCACAAACGATAAAACTGATATATTCAAAACTAAACTCTGTGAAGGCGTCGGGTGAACTGCCAACATTTTTGTGAGCCACTGTTGTAGACCATGCACAAATATCAATACTTCTTCACAGTGTAATACTGTCAGTAACATCACTCTAATATTTAATTGTACCAATTATCAGGATCTGGGCTGACTCTAGCCAATTGGTGCCCTAGGCAAGATTACTGTTTTCTTTTTTTCTTCCTTCTTTGGGCTGGCAGCGCCTTTCCAGCAGGCCTTCTGTATAAGAATGAAGTTATGCTTCTTTTTTTTCTTCCCCCATTTGTGGCGCCCCCTGGATGGAAGGCATTTGTACTGCCTATGTCATGGGGCCAGCTCTGATCAGGATAAGTTTGTATATGATGTTAATAAATGAAAGAATGCAGTAGTGTATGAAAAAAACCTTTGGAGAACAGCAGACAATATCCAAACTAGATTTACTACAAAGAGAAGCACAATTATTCTTTTAGGGAATATCTAATATGTCTTGAATGGAAGTAGTGGAAGTGAGTTTAAAGTGTGAATTAAAAAATGTGGATTTATGGATTATAGGGCTCAAAGGATCCTTGGAGGTCATCTAAGGATCTCCAAGACTAGGCCGTTGACCCCCAAACTTACTCTCATAGAGACCAAGAGAGAAGACAGACTACGTACACTTTGAAACAGCACAACTACTCAAACAGTAAGAGAAAAAGAGGAGATAAAGAAGATATACCAGATTAATTTCATGCAATCCATGATGCATGAGCAGTTACGAGCATAAGCTGGTACAAACACTGGCTGAGGACCAAGATCAGAGACATTTCAATGACGCACCCAGAGATGAGAGAGAAACTTTCTGTCTCCAGGATTCTTCTTGAAAATTTCAGACTAAAGTCCAGGATAAAAAAACAAGATTTTGGAATATAATTTCACGAACATGTCTAAAAGGACCAGACCATGTGGGACATTGTTAGAATTGATTTTACTGTGTTAAACAGTTGTTAAGCCGGCAAGCAGGCCTGCTGGCCTGAATTGCAGCCCTCCATACAAAGTCCTGTTGAGAGGAAGAACATCCCACCTCCCTCTCATCATCCATCTTTTCATTTCTCACTCCGTGAGACCAAATATTGAAAGAGCATTCTTTCTTTATTGAAAGGGACTTTCTTTGTAGGTTGTTGAACCTGTTGTATAGGCGACAACAGACAGGGAACATATTCATCTGCAGCCTTGTGTGCCCTTCTACATCGCCCTAGTCCCTGGGTCTCTCTGCAAGGACAGAGCACAATGGAAAAAGTCCATTAAGACCTATCTTAATGAAGAGGGACAGAACACAATGGCACCTTCAGAGTGGAGAGTGGGGATCAGAGAGGTAGATGACGAGTCCAGCTCCTTCACCTGGGAATGAGTGGACACGAGGCTTTGGACTTGAGCCTGCACCGATACAGCAGGACAGGGCAATGAATGGAAAGGCACTACTGACGGAGGCATCAACTCACCGATCTCTCATCAGCACCGGTCCCACTGGTGTGTCATTAATACACCCCCTTTCTCTTTCCATGGCTCTGTCTGAGGTGTCTGTCCACACTAAAATGACTATTGTTCACTCAGAAGCAAAGAGTTACAGTTTCCTGGAGGGGAAAGTCATCAGTAGTTATGCAGTTTCACTTGCCTCAACTCAACATTAGATTTTCCCCAAGTTGTTCTTACTGAAAACAAACCTGTCAGTGAGATAAGTAGTCAGTGCCATCAGATGTGTAATGTGGTGATTCATCTGTTCATGTATGTAATACTGTCTAGGTTCTTGCTTGTAGTAATGTACATTAGTTTCTGGAAGCGTAACAGGCTTGAAATCGTAATAAATACATAATGGACGGATAGTGTGTTTCAAGTTCAACAGGATACTCCTGCACATTGTCGTCACACATATTAAAGAAGAAGTAAGTGGTCCGGTCGTTTTCGCTAATGCTGCGTTCCAGGCAGGCTTTTGAAATCGTAAATTACAGCTTCAAGTCACAACTTACGACTTTGTAGCGTTCCAGGCAACCCACTCGTGTTTTTCCGACCTGTTTTACCGGTGAAAGTCACTATAACAGCCACTCGTAACTTCCGACCGGTGAACTCGTACCAGATCGAACTGGTACCACTTCACGGTCGGAAAAATACGAGTTTCCTTGAACGCACCATAACAGTGTCCCTTCGCCACATTCACGGCGTTTGGCTGCACACACAGCCCTGCATGCCGTTCTCTCTCCTCATTGGATAAAAACTGTAGGATACGATAAATGTTTTCTCCTCGGCTCAGAGCAGAGCAGAGTGACTGACAGACCCGTGTTTTGGTCCAAACACTCTATGTAAGTGATTGCTGTCGGAAGATATAACTATTTAAGACTTATATTAACACAAATATATCACTTACTTCTGCTTTAACACATGACAGTTACATGTGGTTTAACATTATGGGATGTGTTTGGTGGTCTCCCAAACCATGTTTAAGTTCCAGCTAAGCAGAAGTGCATGTCTCATCAACACATAATGTTTCAACGTCAAGGACGACTCAACACACATCTGTCAAGTCGTATAACTGCTCTCCCAATACTCGCAGGTTGCTGGAATCTGAATGAATGAAGCTGCTTTGAATCAATCCCAAACTGCCTTTACATAGCATATTATTATACAAAGAGGATCTGCGGCATATTTGGAATTACTTTTTTTTTTTTGTTCAGACCTCATTTCCCTTCACAGCCTGCCACAGTGCATTGTGGGCCTTCTGATAAGGAATGTAGACAGATGGGACATCCTGCCCCCCCCACACCCCACACACACACACAGACAGACACACCACCACCACCTTGGCATCACGCCTAGGAGGAGTGCCACCTCCTTCCCAAGACACTACCAGGATTGTAAACCTGCTCAGAGAAAAGAGAAGTTATTTAGTGGAGGGGGATGTTCCCATTAGGGTGATGAATGGCCTAATTACTGGAAGTAAACAGTCCCTGGGAGATAAAAGACAAACCAGGGGTAAACCAGGAGGGATGAGTCCCTGTATTACAGGCCCCATCCAGCCTGGATTAGGGAGGGATGCACAGCTTGATTACATGCGTTTGTGTGTCAGTGTCTGCGTGTTCACATATTTCTTTGGGTTGCTTAATCCTTGTTGCTCTTCATGTATCACCTTGTTGGTTGGTTTAGCTGATGTTTCTCCTTGAATTTGTTTTTCCGCAGAGGTGCTGTTCTGGTATAAAACGCTGGCCCATATTCATGCAAGTCACACTAACTTCAAATTTAAAAAGTCATATATTTTGAATGCTAATGTATCTGTAGAAATTAAGTCAATAAAGAAAGGCTTAACACTAGGGCTGCAACAACTATTTTGATAGTTGATTAATGTATTGATTGTTGAGCCCATTAATTTGGGTTTTGAGTAATCAGATTATAAAGTAATGGTTTTGTGTGCAAAAAGTTCACATCCTGAATGGCTGAGAATTTTACCAGTCAGGTCACTCTAGTTTAAATGTGGAAAAGGAGGCTGAAGATCACACTAATGTCAACTATGTATTGTTGGCAACTGATTTTGTTATCGTTTTTTGTTGATCACGTGGATTAATCATCTCACCCCTATTAAACACTGAGAATTACTTAAATGTATTGAAAATGAGAAAGTTATCAAGGCACAGAGATACATTATTAGCTCAAAATTGAACTAGTTTTTAGTCCTATATTTAAGTTAGCTATACTCACTTTAGTTCATCCATGGCCACTATCCTTCTCTTCCTTTCCAGCCAGTTTTATTGATTGATCTAATAATAGAATAGAATTTAGCTGTCCAGATCAGGCATGGGGAACTCATTCATACAAAGGGCGGGTTGTTGCTGCAGGTGTTTGTTCCAACCTCAATCAACTGTCTGAAGACTCAGATCAGTTGATCAAATGAGTCATGTCTGTTGAGCTGCCGCTTGGTTGGAACAAAAACCTGCAGCCTCACCGGGATTTGTGGAACGAGTTGCTCATGCCAGGTCCAGACAGGTGAGAGAAGAAGTTTTGTCATGTAGCTATGTCAAGTAGCTTTCTTTACTGTGTGGAGTGCACTGGTCATGAAGCAAATATTTATTTTAGAATCTTAGCAAGACTTCCTTTGAATATTTCAAACATTATAGTAGCTGAAAACATACTTTTTGTGTCAGCCTTTCTCGGGGAGATGGTTCCATGGATTCCTTTTCCAGTTGGGGAAACACGATAGGACTCTTGATCTTGGGAAGTTGCAGTATTCAGTAAAGGACACTCTGCAACTCAAAACTGTACATTTACTGCCAGCTTGCCACCACCTCTCCCTCTGCTCTGCTGCATTCATTGCTTCACTGTCACTTTTCCACTGCTCGTTGGTTACCCTCCGTCCCATTCACTAAAGAAGCTGTGCTGCTCTACTGTACATGAATGTCCTTTGAAAAGTGAAGAGAGGGTCCTGGATGATTTCATGTGTGAATGGATGATACAAATATTTTGAAGATGCATCTGGTATTACCACACAGCATGTGAGGAAAAATCATTTGTAGATTGTGTGTGAAATTTATGCTCATAATCTAGCAGCATTGTTTTGATCTGGCAGTCATTTACTTTGGACAACGACTGACAACACAGCTCTATAGCACATGATGCAGAGCAGTAGAGAAAATACACGCAGTGAGAATGAATAAGAGACAGTGGTGAAAGACGGTGTGATTCATGCAAGACTATTAAAATAAAATGAATTACATTTGACGCAAGCAGTATTTTCATAATAGCAGCAGCTGCAGGGTAACGCCGGAAATGTATGTAATCTCCTTAAACGTCACCACAAGCTGTAACATGACAAATCGGTAAAGATCAAGAAAACATCAGCAGAAAAAACACTACAGCCTGACCACAGACATCAACAAGAAGAACCTTATGAGTGTCACTATAACCAACCGTCAAAGTTCATTGATTGACTCTTTTTTATATATTGGAAAACAACTAGAAGAGAATCATGATCTAACTTTGATAAAAGAGATTTTTAAAACTACTACATGCTGATTGTCCAAGACTGTACTTTCTTTGGACAAATACAAATTAGGTTTATATCCTGAAAAAGATCCCAGTCTGCCAGAGTTCATACCAGTGACCATAAAAACACCTACACACAGGCCATCACCCACACCACCATTATCCCAGTCAATGTCCCTTGTACGCTGCTGCCTCCCAGTCTTTTGTCCAGACTGAGCTATTCAGCATTTTTTATGATCGATTACACAGTTAGTCAGGGGGAACCACTGGGCCTTTTGGGGACTGGCAAACACACACACAGACACTCATGCACACTCCTATTCTACAGCACATGTTTAAAAGCCTCCTTTAACCTTGATCACGAACGATGAAGAACATGACACCTAATAAGTGTTTTTCATTGTTCACTGTCCCCGTAAATTCATAAATCACCCTCAGCTTGTACAGTCAAGGGTACAGTGGACAGTTCAGAGCATTGCGCTCGAATGTGAATGGGCAATGATAAAACAGTACATGAGTAGACAGACCTACTGCTACTTTTCAGACAGTGTCAATGTACTACAACAATCAGTGACAATAAGGAAACGAATCAGAGCAATCCCATATAAGTGGCCATCATCTTATCATACTGAAAATGCTAAATGTAGCTCAACACCAGTTTTATCCCCATTTGTTCCCTCAGTTCATTACAGATGCCATATGCAGAAATCCTGGACAGTGTGTAATCAGTAACCTTGTCCAAGGGTAGTAGCGGAAAAAAAGGTCAAAAGGTGACAGGACAGCAGAACCGTGGAAGTGAGAGGTGGAGCTAATCTTTGACACTGGCCCTCAGATCCAACGTTGCCATTCTTGGAAAGGGAGCGATGGGAAGAAGGGACGCCAGCTGCCACGAGAGGCAGTGCCAGGGCAGACGGGAAATCAGCAGGCAGCATTATGGAATAGTGCCGATAAAGCACAAACACTGTAAGGTGGGCAAGACTCGGTATCCCCCCACCACTTCTTCCACTTTAACCAGCTACCTCATTTCCTCAGTCTCACCCACCTCCTCACAGTATGGGCTGCTTATCCTCTAGAAGGGTCTATATGCACTTTTTTTTTTTTGTCTATGCCTATATATTGGCCTGTTTTTTTTTCTCTAGCGATCTCCTTTATTCCTCAATAACATTGACATTGATATTACAGTTTTATGGCGGTTTTTGTTTCCGTATGCTTAAAATGCACAAAAAGTGGTGCCATTTAAGTTTTAATAGTGAGAGCACCATAGAGGGAATCACCATCAGGGACTGGAAAGGTGACAGCAAGACAGTGACTATATGAGACTGTAAGCTTTGCCTTCATTGCATATTCCCTGTGACAGAGTTCCCCTTGGTGGGAAATTAGTTCTACACAGAAACAAAAGTATTCAGACGACACAAGCCCGAGGAGACAGTTCACAAGAGTATACAACACAATGCACGAGCAGACAGCACCCACTCCATTTATACTGTCAGATTGGCTTGGCTGCACCTTCTGTTACAGACTTTATCCGCTTCCTTGTTCTCTCCTCCTTTTAGTGTGAAGAAGAGGCTCTCCTTCCTCATCCTCTCCCACTGAGGAATCTGTTTATTTCAACAACCCCCCCCACACACCCTCCCTTTTTCACTCGAACCCTGAAGTGTGGATCACAGGAGATGAAAGGGCTTAGGCAAGTAAAGCTCTCTTCTTCCCCTCGCCGCACATTTCTGGTAGTTATTCATTCATGACAAAACCCATTCACGCTCTGACAGCCTATGTCCCCACTGATGTATGGTATCGTCTCCCGCCACGATCCCGGCAATGTGCACCGGGGGTCCCTGCTGCCTTGCCCGCCCCCCCTCCTCCTCCCCCGCCCGTCACCCTCCTGATTCTGTCCTGAATATCGCTTTCGCTCAGGCAGGATGTGACGTTTGGTTTGGGGGTTTATTCATATATGTGACGGCTTTGATACATGACAAAGAAAATACGCCGATGGGGGCGAGCGCCAAGAAATCTGTTTAAGATCACACGTCTGAGAGCGATGGCCCCGCCGTGTGAATATGAATGAAGGAGAGAAATTAATGCTATTGCCTCTCCTTCCTCTCTCTCTCTCTTACTCTCTCTTGCTCTGTCTCTGTTATTTATTCACATTTCATTCACTGAGCACACAACCCCTGCGGTTTCTCTGTCAGACCTGGCAAATGCAGAGTGAGGGCGGCTACACATGAATATGATTGCCCCCTCTGTCTTCTCCGATGCAAAGAAATCTGATCTGTTTGTAATGCTGTTTGGGATGGTAAGGGTCAACTTGTAAATCAACCAGATTTTTGCCCTGAGAATTCATTTGCATACACAGCAGAGAAACATGGGTCTGCTCCCTTCTGTGAATAAATTGCTCCCCGCACTTGCATGACAGAGTTTAAATCATCACATGCCATAACAAGTGCACGTGAATGCTCTATATAAAGCACACTTGTATCATGTAAGAGAAGCTAAACCCCTGGATGTTCAAGTCTGAGATGTAAGTAGATGCAGCAGGCACTTAAGTTAGAGCATGCCCCTCATTTGCAAAAGCCTCATAAACTTTTATGAAATCAGCAGGAATTATATGTGTCAGTTTAAGCAAGCTAAATTACTTGACTTAAGTTGCCAGCATGCTTCTTCAGAGGTGCTTGTAAGGTGGTCAAATTAGGAAATCCCCACCCCACCCCTCCCCTCTTGCCTTACACCTTTCAACGTCACTTCAGAGTGTGTTAGCGTTTGATCCTCTCAGTGACATGTCTGAGGCTGCCAGTCCAACACTCACACCCATGTGATACTAGGATTGGCCGGCTGTGTGGAGGCGAGACAGGCGGCAGAATTTGAACTATGGAGTCTTCCTGGATCCATCTAAAATTTGCACCGTTGTCTGAGTTTTTAAATAGTGCCACATGTCAATTTTTTTTCTATTATTGTCAGCTCTTCACATGCTCTTCATACTGGCTTAAAAGTTCCACCTGTTTGGAGCAGTTGATTACAGACATGGATGGAAATCAAGTTTGAAACATTTCCCTTTTCTTTTAAAGATGACAAAGACACTTAAATCAACAATGCATGTTTTTTTTTTACTTGTTTTGGACTTTGCTATAGTAATTTGTTTCCAGTGTTTCTAGTGGTACATCACGCTGTGGAGGAAGGTAGCCTGGTACAAATGACATTTTCCCAAGTTGTTCACTTAGATGAATTATGCAAGTTTTTTCTGCCATAGAAGTAAGCAGTAGGGAGTAGGTGGTGGAGACAATCACTAGCCAACAGTTTCAGCAATTGTTGCCTTCCCTAATCCTCATTATGTGCACAGTTACAGTACAACTGGTTTGTGTTCAACATGGACTTATACTATGGCTTATGCATGAACTATAGGCTACCCCAATTCATCATATCATGTCCCCTCCTAGATTATTTCCGAAGTTTAATTAGTATAACATTTTGTAGAAATTCACTGACTTTTGCAACCAAGGTGTTAAAGGATGATGAGGCAGGATTCAGAAATAAAACTCACTAGCGATACATAGCGGCCGCCAGGGTTACTGCAGCAGCCAGTCAAGCTGCAGCGGGAGCGCGCATCAACTCTCCACAGCAGCAGCTGATGCTACGTGCTGTCTCTCTCGTGACACACACACATACATACGTTGCACTTGGCTGTTAATAAACTGTAAACGCGTCACACCGCGCTCATTGTACAGTGCCCAATTTACCGCGACAGCCGAAGGTTGACCGCCTGGGCATCAAGGTCTGCACACCGGCCGCTGCCGCCGCCGCCGCCGCCGCCGCCGCTATGAGCTGCTGCTGCTGCTGCTGCTCGGCTGCCCTAGTGGCTCTGCACTCCTCCGAACACGTCGGCGAATTTCCTTACATGCGTTGTTTGGATAAACTGACCACGGATGAATCCATCGGCTCATTGTAAAACTATTTATTTATTTATTGAAGTAAATATGGTGATTATGTACGTACAGAGCCCCAAGGCTGCGCTGCTCTCTCTCTCTCTCAGTACACACACACGCGCGATTCACTTTTCAACTACCGTACATAAATACAACTGCCACAAAGTTAGATTTCATCAACGAGACCAGCATTTATCTAAATAATAATTCAACCAGCCGACATAAAAACCTGTGGTGAGTTACTCAGCTGGTTTTCGCTGCGAGGGAGAGAGAGAGCAGCACAGAGAGGGAGGAGGACAGAGAGAGGCTGCCCGGCGGTGAGCTCAGCTCTCCGGCTGCAGTCTCGGTGACGAGCCGCTGCTGATTATTTCGTGTGTGCCGCGACATTCCTCCGAAAAATGTCGGCGCATCTACTTACAATATGTGGATAAACTGACAACAGATTGGGAGTCTAAACCGCCACTTTCTCGCATGAAAACATATTAAAAATGTAAGAAAGTGACGTTATTTCCCTACTCGCTGCTCAGGTAGTAATGGCTGACATCCGCTCACCGCTGACAGCGTCATTTGACGTCACATCCGCAGAGCAGGATGAGCAGCGCGGGAAATTCGGATCCTGAATTGCAGCGCATTTTGCAGCACACAGCCTGTTCAAGGCAACGGAGAGATACGCGAGAAGACTCATTCTTTTTGGTTTGGAACGCTTCATGTCCCATTATTAGTAGAAAACTTAAAACGTATGTGCATTTTTTCATAAATCTTGCCTCATCATCCTTTAAGTCTATTTGTGTTGGAGAAAAGAAAGTGATTTGGCAAAGGAGCAGAGTCTGCACATGTCAGTCTATTCTGAGCATTGCATCTCAGATCAAGAATTGGCTGTTACCCCACTCTTTCACACTCCCACTGACTCCACTGTGAAACTTCTGTTGACTTCTGTAACAATACTCCATTGGATTGGTGGAAATTTAGTTTAAATCTCAATGTTTCATCAACTTGCATGTCTAAAAACTGAATTCTGTCACTTTGATTTACAATCAGCAGCCAGGAAAGCATGAAAGTATTTAAAAAGCAACAAGTATCATCGAGTACAGTATGGATGTCTCGGTCAACTATTGTGTGAAAATGTCCCAGTTGTCAAACTGAATCATTGTGCCAAAAACATGAATAGAAACCTCAACACTCAAACTCATTAGAATAAACCTATACAGTCAGGACAGATGGCCTATTTTTTTAATTTTAAAAGCAAAATAGAAACAAAATTTATTTAAAAAATATATTTTAAAGATTATTTGTTACCTGATAGATATTATCTTTGTTTGCATGGCCGTTATTGTGTTTGTTATAAAGAAGTCCCATTTTGTTCTGATACTTAAATTAGTAAATTGTAGAATAGAATAGTCTAGACACAATAAACTGCATTTGAAAAAGTTAGTCAGGCATCTGTTTTTCTTCAAGAGGACAGTGCCAGTCCCCCTTCAGGTTAGTGATAAGATTGGAATTTGTCAGCTTTATTGGTGCATGTCAAATATGCCATCTCATCTTGGGTCACTTTCACCTGAAACTCAATGAAACCACAGTTCCTCATTCATATTAGTGCCAGCAAGGCACTCGCTCACTGAACCCTCACAAAATAGTTTGGCTAAGAGGATTTGGCCAATATCTCATTAGCTTAAAGGCAACGGCTCATTCTGCCCTCGCTTTTATTTGGGCAGCATTGCTCTGGATTAACACTCTCTAAATAACAAATGCCACCAAGCCAGTTTATCTGGCTTTGTTCACTTAAATTCAATTTTCCTTTACCCCCTCAAACCATCCTCAGTTTTTTTTTCTCTTATTAGGACTGTGAAAACCTGTCAGGTGCAGGATAAGGCTTGGGGATGACAGCACTTTTGTGGAATAATCAACAAGCAAAATGGAGAAGACACAAGGCGCCAACATCCCAGTATCAGTATAGTCCCAGCTCCTGCTACAGTAATGTGTTATATGCCATGTTGAGGCACAAGCTAGTAAACGCTGTCACACCAGTTGTTAAGCTCCACCAAAGAAGGGTACACCATGCCTGTGTACTGTATGTTTCTTTAACTCGCACAATACAGCATAACAAGAAAAGGAGGGGAAAGCTCTTTTGGCTTGTTTTTATGCCTCTGTGCTGACAACAGTCAGGGCTGGAGGCATTGTGTTTTTTCTCTGTCTGTCGGTCCCTAGCATTCTCATCCACTTGATATCTCAGCAACACCTTAAGGAAATTTTGTCAAATTTGTTTCACTTTGACTTTAGAATGAAGTGATTAGATCATTGTTGAAAGATCAAAGATTAAGGCAAACTTACATTTTGTGAATGTGATATATTGGGAATTTCCTTAAATTTGTGACCTACATTCACCTGGACTCTAGGATGAGGAGTTAGATGTTGGTCCAAAACTCAAAGGTCAAGGCCACAGTGACCTGACAGCATGTGTCTGGATTCTTGACTGTGATATGTCAGTCACGCCTTGAGGGTACTTCTTCAGAATTGGCAGCATAAGGCCTCCAATGTGAACTGGTAAGATTGTTGTTGGCAAAGGTCAAAGTTGAAGGTCAAGGGGAACTCACTTGGGAATGTGATATATTAGGAGCACCCATAGGGAATTTGGTAAAAGGTCAAAATTTTTGTGACCTCATAAAATGAATTTTTGAAATAACTCATGAATTCATAAGCTAATTATGACGCTACTCAATACAAATTTATAGTAGGATGAAACATGTGAAGAGGCAACATTATATATCCAAATAGTCAAAGGTCAACTTCAATGTGATATCATGACCTGGAAAAACACTTCACTTGACGGTTTGGAAGACGCTTTTATCCAAAGCAACTGACAGGGTAAGTGTAACCTAGCTCAGCTCTAACTGTTAGTGATAAAGACTGGAAGATACAGATATTTTTTCAATGCATTAATTACCTCGTGGACCAGAAACAGAAGTCTAGATCGCTCTTGGAGAAAGGGGTATTAGCAATGAGCATTAAGTGACAGAGTAAAGAAACACACGACCAACAGGTAAGTTCTCAAGTGCGTTGTATTGTTTTGATTTAAAGAAATAAAAAAAATAAAATAAAATTTAAAGAGTATGGTTTTTTTCCTTTTCTTTTCAAAAACACACAAGGAGGTATCAAACACAGTTTCAACAATACCAGTCTCTGGATAAATCACAGTCTCTGTTTTGGATGGCTCGCCACGACCACTGAGGTTCCTTCTACCGTTACAGAACAGGAGGAATCCACAGCAGAAGAAGAAGTCTCTATGTAGATCTCAATCCCAGGAATCCATACAGTAAACAAAAAGACCCGGCCTAAAAAGGCCAAAAAAGGGTTATTACTATTACATTCATGTAAACAAAATATACCTTTAAATGTAAATAAATTAATATAAACACAGATTTTATACATGTATATTATAACATTTCTTCGTAATAATTGCTTTAACCACTTTTTACTGTGCTTTTTAGATGAATAGAACACAATATAAACATAAACATGCGCCAAAATGGCGGAATACTCCTTTACGTTGTCAACCACCGCTCACAGAGAATTTACACCGAGCGGGGTGGGCAACATACGTAAACACAGCAATATAAAACATGTTTAAACACTATACACATACTCTAATACTTCATAACTCCATATTAACCTTAGCAGAGGCACATTCAACTTCATTCATCGGACTTTTATCATGAGGGGTCGGCTACTCACCAGAGGCTCAAACATCACATATACACAGACACTCCAGGCACAAGGAAAACCACACGGCTCTCGTCCGTCCGGGTTCCGCTTTTTAAGAGACAGGGACATGGGAGTTCAGTAACGTGTAACCTCATGAATTGAATTTAGCGAAGTGAAAGTGGCTAATGGTCTGAGCTAGTGGCCTAGCGCCATTGCTACTAGTGTAAACAAGTCACAGACACACGGTCCGGTCCGCTATCAACCCACGGCAAAATAAAAAGGCTCCGCTCTCTGCGCCGACGATAAAAATGTCTCAGACTTATGGAATATCTGGCTTTCTTTCTATCTGCAGCGTAAAGCCAACCTCGACAACACTTCTGCACGTACACCACTGACGGCGTCTGATTGGCTACTCCGCCTCACATCATGTGAACTCCTCATGTCACCTGAATCCTTTACACTTTCAGAACGGCACATTCGCCACACTTGAAACAACCAAAATATTCTTTTTAAACAGATGAAAATAAACATTTTATGAATCTTTTTAATCCACTTATTGACCTATTTAAGATTTAAATCATGAATCCTATTTATTCATATTAAGTAAGATTATTTTAAATCAAACTATTTATTTGTTTATTTATCTGTTACAAAAATATATATAAATCTCATTAATTTATTTATCTAATTAATTAATGGATCTGAACCTCTGATCAAGTGCCTAGTAACCTGGGTTACATAAGGACATCAGGAAACAGCAGGTCAGTGCAGAAGCCATGCACTGCATTTATTTAAGAGGTGCAGGAGGTTGTGTAAGGAAGTGCACCATAAATAAGTGTGCCTGCATATAGGCTACAACACTGCACTATACTTTTCAGAAGATGTAAAACTGTATGTGTCAAAGGCTTTTCTATTCACCGACATTTCTTGTCTGATTTGTGTAGGGAGCTCTTTGCTCCGCTGACTTTTCAGCCTCTCGGCTCAAGCAACTGTCTTGTCCTCATTCCCCAGATCTACCCCTCTGTCATAAACCAACATAGGTTTGCGCTAATGAATGCCCTCTGGAACCTGTGAGGACACAAACTTCATGTCTTTGACAAGTTTTCCTCAAATACCAATTGTATGAGTGTCTGTGCATGCAAATATGCTTCACGCATGGTTTGCGTGCTTCAGTCTGTACAATTACAGAAAGGTACCACAAGCCAGACTCATTCAGTCTGCCAGCTGAAACTTCCGTGACCCAAATACTGCCAAGATACAGTCCCAACAAAAAGATTATTTTTCTAAATTTAGCAGATTATTTGAATGATTTCAACTCGCCGGTGCGCTGGACTGATGATCATCCGTCCCTATGTGCGCACATTCAGTTTATTTGTGTACCTCCTCGTAGGACCTTCCCCATCTTAGATCTGTATGTCACTTTGGAGTTAAGCATCCAACATAATTCTCTGTCTGTATCACTGTGCCAGACAGGCAAAGTGGGCCAGCACTAACATTTCAGAGCATTTCAGCATACAGTACCTACACCCTGGGGGGAGCTGCAAGAGCTCACGCCAGCACATTGTCATCCCCCTTAGCCTTTTTCTAGTCGGAGACATTTGCTACGCTGCCACTTTTTCCCCCTCGCTGCTTTTTGCTTGTGTCTGACACATCCTTGTTGTTCATTTCTTATATATGCCATCTTCCCCCAGCTGCTGCAGCTCTTCCCAGCTAGCCGGGCCCATTAAATTGGTGTTTACTGGCAGCAGAGATTGTGTCCCAGTCTCAAGCAGGGCCACCCAAACACTCCATCTACATGAATAAAATATGGTTGCGACATTACACACGCAGCACTCATGGGGCCTCGATACCAGTGAGGTTTAAGTGGGAGATGGGGGTTTTGGAGGTGGTGGTGGGAGTAAGCAGGTGTTCAGTGAGGTAACTTTCTGTAAGGTGTAACGTCACAGGAGTGTTAGGTCAGCCAAGTTGAGTCGTCTGCTGAAAATAATCACATGTCTCGAGTCTGTAAATGTTGGTTCAAGAGTTCATGGGGCGGGGAAAGGCACTGATTTCATTCAATAAATATAGTACCCCTTATAACGCTCAGTTTCAGCTAGTGCTGATTTGCACTGATACTGGCATATAACCACATGCACTACTACTATTACCCGTACAGTCTCTGCTGTTTAAAGAATCACGTTTTCTGACTGCTTCCCAGTCTTAAGGCAGTGTGAAGAGGTATACTTTAGTATTAAGAAGGTTTGATTTTCAACACCATCAAGGACATACAGATGCGTCTGTTAACATGATGTAATATAGGGCACAACCAGAAGTCCTCCATGATGTAAGCAACTGACAGAACAAGCAGGCAGCTGAGTTCAAAAACGTGGTGAATGCTGGTTTCAGATACATCCCTCCGGTTTGGGTCTATTTTGGGTTTAGATGCGCAGATACAGGTCAGCCATTTACCACAAGAAAGATGTGGCGCTAGTGGGTAACACATCAAAACATTGTTCTGTGCAAGTGCAGTACCTGAATGAATATGCAGCACAGCGGGGGACCGAAAGCACTCTGCAGCGCTCTCAGATAATAACTAACCGAGAAAAAAAAAATCTATGTTGTCTCGTTACAGAAAATAAGGTTAGGTCTGTTAAACCCAAGAATGATCCATAAGCTTTTATCTAGTACTCTGGAGAAATTATACAGCCACTTTCTTTTTTGAAAAGTCTATTTTTCTATTATGTTGAGTCGCCCCGCACACATTTTATTTTAGTGTGCTTAGATTATTTTTATTTAGTTTGGTTGTCTGCATTTTTTTAAGAAGAGGGTAACTGGGCTAAACAATCAGCCAGGCTGACTTTATTGATTAGGACTTATCTTCATGTGCATATGATATGTATACAGTATGCATGCCAATGCCTCTCAAGTATTGATCACCCATTGATTTTTTTTCCTTTCATCCACTTCCCATTAGAAATCTTTTTTTTCAACATCATGCAGGTACCTTTTGCAGGACACTGTTCCTTTGTAGGTTTGTTTGACTCTGGCTAATAACCATGCAGCATTTCAGTTTGATTTGCTGTTAACATGTCAAGGTCCTGCATTTACATGTGGGGCTACATGAAAAAAACATCCTATTATGCGTGCGTGTGTGTGCCAGCAGCCCAGTACAACAGGTCCCCCAGTGGAGCCGAGAGCCGAGGTGCTCATCACAAGCTAATGGGTCTTTTTCTTTTTGTTTACCCTGTTTGGTTGGCAGGCCTTTCGTGAGTAATTGTTCCTGCTAATCGCTTATTGGCTGCTTGGCAGACGAGGGCTTTTAAAGCATATGAATTCATCTGTTGCTGCTGTAACAAAACCATGAGAGCAACAAGACACAATCCAAAAGCCTCCATACTTTTTTCTGTTGCTACATTATAAACACACATCCTTCATACTTCAGACTGTTTTTTTTTTGTATTCTTGCTCAGAAAAACATCACTTACTTTCTTTACCACTGAGAAGAGACTGGGCTGCTCAAAGGGAAGTAAAGCCTGATGAAAGTTTTTTGGTGCATCTCTGACTCTAAACTTGGAAAATCAAAGCATCAGAACATCTTCTGGACTTATGTCAGAGAAATCCCCTCAGAAAAGTCTCACCCTTGCCATTACAGATGACATAAATTTTGGTTTATATCATTACAGCAAAATGGCACGTTTATTTCCTATATCCTCCCAACCCTACAAAACCCTCAAGAGAAATGCTTACACATCCACTTTATAGACGTACCTTGCTTCCACACTAGTTACTCTCCAAAAAATAAAGTACATGTATCTCTGATATCTATACCCAAGTGTCAGCTGCCGAAATGAGTTTTGCACTTCCACAATAAAAAATTGTCAAAAGGCTAAGATATTTTTTCAGGTTGGAGTGAGTGGAGGTTTAATGTGCCTGCAAATGAGCTCACAAATCTCTTAGGCCACAGTACTGCATCAGTGAGATAGAAGAGAAATGGCTTCTATTCGTGAGTGTGCCTGTTTGTGTGTGTGAGTGTGTGCACCCGTGTGTGAGACTGTGCCTCGTACACAGTGTGGGTTTCCATGGTGCGAGGGATGTAAAATGTGACTAACTATCTGTATGATGTATTGTAAGCAGAATCCTTGGGTCTCTTGGCCGATTACATCCAACAACCATTGGTATCTTTGTCCATATTTCAAAATTGATATCGTTTGATTTGACTTTTTCTTCGCAGTTCTCTGAGGCGGCGTGGCCTCTGCAGGTTTGCTTTTAACGCACTTAAACTTCCGTCATGGTGAAAGGTGACGAGGGAAATTAGGTAATGAGCTTGGCATGCAAAGAAAGCTAGAGGAGTACCTTCCTCTACCTTTCTTCCTCTTTTAAGCACTTCACATGCTTTCCTGCCTCTCCTCAGTGGAGGCAGCAAAATACTGCTCAGCTCTTTTTGTATGAAAGAGAGCTCCATTCTGAGCCATTTTTTTCACTCTCTTGTTTAATTCCCTTTTTTTTCGCCATAGCTCCCAATCACGGTCCCTCTTTTCCACTAGCAAATGACTGGGAAAAGGCTGCTCATTTCTTCAAAGCCACATGCATATCCAACATTTTGAAATATTAATAAGGGTTCATTTCAAATAGAGGATGAGGTCCTTTTTTGCTTTTCTTGCAGCAGCTCTCTCAGTCCCCTTCCTATTTGCATGGAGCAGCAAAGGGGATATCTTCACAGATTGGATCAGGGGCCATTTGCAGATTTTGCTAATTATCTTCTCCACTTGGTAAATGTGATAGCAGTGGACAGGACAGGCAGGTCTCTGCGCCAGGATGGCGGGGACAGATGAGGTGACTCCTGGATGTCTCTTCAAGATGACAAAGGGAAGCAGGGGGTGCAGCTGCCCTGTGCTTACTTGTTCCCATAATCCCCCCTCTTCATTGTTTCATCTTTTTCAGTGTGACAGGTGGTTGAGAGTGAAACAAGTGATTCTAACAGAGCATTCAGAGAATAACCAGTGCAGCAGAAAGTGGATAATTAACATAAAAATACCCTCTTCAGCCGAGCCCAGAAAAAGAGACTTAGCGACAAAACTGTACTGGCTAACACTTCAGATTGGGGTGTAGGTGTGTGTGTTCACTAACAAATGTTCATTAGGGCCCGAGCCAGTGACAACGTCACGGTCCGAGGACCCTATTGTAATTCGAGTGTCAAAAGAGTCGACATGTAAGTAGGCCACAAGTACCAAGGAACCAAGTCACCAAGTAGGTAATAGATTACTCATCATACCTGGCGCAAAATTCCCCGAAATGCAAATGTTTATTATTAGGGCCCGAGCGGCGACTGCAAGTCGCAGGCGAAAGCCCTATTGTAATTGCTATGTTTATTATTAGGCCCGAGCGGCGAGTAGCACTCGCCCAGCGAAGGCCCTATTGAAATTCGTTCATGGCCCCAACGTGCACATGGCCCCACAGTGCAAGTGACCCCAAAGTAATCAAGTAGTGAAGTGATCATGTGATGGACGGACCCCGGGGGAAAAATTGCTATATTGAAATTGTAAAGTTTATTATTGTTATTATTTATTATTCTTGCGCTTTTGAATTGCCATTTTCACCCCTTTCCCAAATGCGAAAACGCTTCTACTTTTGCCCGGGCATCCGGCCGGATCCGAAATTCGATATTTTGTGCTGCTCGCCCATGTCCGACCCGTAATGGCGAAATAGCGCCCCCTACAAAGTTGAAAAAGTCCCATAGGGACTTTCGCTTACTTTGGCGTAGACCGACAAAATTCGGTACACATATGCATCTCACCCTGATACACAAAAAAGTCTCTTAGCGTCATCGTGAAATGTCGACAGGAAGTCAGCCATTTTGAATTGGTCGTTTTTGGCGGGAAATTAACTCGTCCGAAACGGTTCGCCCGACACGCTCCAAATTTGATAGACGACATCTTCAGACCTTGCTGAGTATAGCTTGTGCTCCGTAGGTGGATACATCAAAGGGCGTGGCTGGTGGGCGGGGCCAAACTTAGGCTCGATCGCCACCCACATTCGGTTGGCTGTCACGCCCACATGCTTTATCCAATCAACTTCAAACTTGTAGGAAATTATGGCGGTGAGTCACTGATTCGCCCGATATATCAATATGCCACTTTACTCAAAGCGCCCCCCGGTGGTAACAGGAAGTGACCATTTTTTACATTAAAATCTTTAACTCCTCCCACAAATTTCGTCCAAACGACTTCAAATTGGTTACAGATCATCAAGATGCCATGCTGATCCAACCTTGTGCTCCATAGATCTCTACGTCAAAGGGCGTGGCTTCTGCAGCCTTGCCAATTTTTGGTGACTTCACGTTTCCTCGCCATTTCCCCATCGAACAGCTCTAACGGCCACATAATTCATCCTATCAGCTTCAAACTTGCTGAACATGATGATGGCTCCACCCTGAACGCAGCGATGTATGGCACGCCCACTTTACTCAATGCGCCCCCCGGTGGTAACAGGAAGTGACCTGATTTACACTTACATTGTCCGATCGAATTCAAATTTTACCTGTTTGATGAGGCTCCACCCCTGGACACACCTGTCCACATCTGGGTTGACACAAAGGCACCCCCTGGTGGTAACAGGAAGTGACCATTTTACATTTACATTGTCCGATTTACTTCAAACTTCAGGTGTTTGATCCCGGTCAGCCACTGAACGCCCCTACCCACATCTGGCTTCGTAGCGCCACCTGGTGGACGAACCACGCATTGCGTTTTCCCTCTCACGCAGCGCTTTTTCGCCCTTATCGCTTCGCGCCACGGCCCCCGCGCGCCTCAGGGTCCCGCGGTCGCATGGGTCGAGCGAGGGCCGACAACGCCGCTTGCGGCTTTAATTATTATTATTATAGTCAACCTATCATCGCGTTTTTCATGGCCTCAACGTGCATGAAAACGCGTAAATTTTGGCATGGACATCAGGCCTCGCGAAAAATTTGATATTTTAAAGTCGTTGGAAATGGGCGTGGCCAAATGGCTGAATAGCGCCCCCTAGAAAATTTCAAAAGATCAGCCCCGCCGATGCGTTTCACCTAGAGGCTTGAAATTTGGTGGGCTTATAGAACATGGCAAGACACACAAAAAAGCCTCTTAGTGTCATGGTGAAATCCAAACCGGAAGTCGGCCATTTTGAATTGAAATTTTGACATTTTTGACCTATCTCCTCCTACAGATTTAGTCCGATTGACTTCAAATTGGCTACAGAGCATCGAGATGTCATCCTGAACAAATGTTGTGCGGCATAAGTCTCTAGGTCAAAGGGCGTGGCTTCTGGAGCCATGAGAAATTTGGCGACTTTTCGTTTCCTCGCCATTTCACCTTCGAACACCTATAACTCACACATACTTTATCCGATCAGCTTCAAACTTGCTGGACATGATGCTGGCTCCGCCCTGAACGTTCCGATGTATTGTTTTCCCACGTCACTCATAGCGCCCCCCGGTGGTAACAGGAAGTGGCCAGGTTTTCCTTTAACGTGTATTGATGGCACATACTTGACCCCATCAACTTCATTCCACTTCTAAAACATGCAGAACCAGTTGGTGAAGCTACACCATGAACCCTGTGAAGCTACGAGCAATGGCGTCCACGTGGCGACGCGGCGACTGTCGCCCTCGCCATGAAATTACGTTTGCCCTTTTGATGGCTTTAATAAACTCGTATCATCATGAAAATTGATACACAGGTCGAGGGTGGGATGGTCTTTGATCTGATAGGGCGGCGCCCGTGGGCGGGGCCAAATGCCTCTACAGCGCCCCCTTGAAATTTTCAAAAACCCCTCCCCATAGGGGTTTTTTTGGAGTTGGAACATGAAAATCGGTACACATGTGTAAGTTGTCAAGGCGAACAAAAAAGTCTCTTGCACCATTGGTCTACTCCAAACAGGAAGTCGGCCATTTTGATATTACTCGCCATTTTGGCGTGATTTCCACACTTAGTACTTTAATCAACTTCTCCTTGGGATTTTGTCCGATTCACTTCAAATTGGCTACAGACCATCGAGATGCCATGCTGATCAATAGATGTGCAGCTCAGATCTCTACATCAAGGGGCGTGGCCACCATGGCACCGCCATTTCTGATCCATCGCCATGCATATTCAAGCAGCTCTCTCTCCTACATACTTCATCCAAACTGCTTCAAACTTTCTGTACATGATCAGAGCCCCTCCCTCAACGTCTCCATGTGCTCATAAGAAATCTCACTCATGTCGCCCCCTTGTGGAAACAGGAAATGCAGTGTTTTACATCAACATTGTGCGATTTGCTCGAAACTTCACACGTTTGATCAGGGTCAGCCCCTGAACACCCCTACCCACATCTGGCTTCATAGCGCCACCTGGTGGACGAACAACACATTGCATTTTCCCGTTCCCGCACCGCTTTTTCGCCCTTTTCGCTTCGCACCACGGCCCCCGCGCGCCTCAGGCCCCCGCGGTTGCATGGGTCGAGCGAGGGCCCGTCATCGCCGCTTGCGGCTTTAATTATTAGGGCCCGAGCCAGTGACAACGTCACGGTCCGAGGACCCTATTGTAATTCGAGTGTCCAAAAAGAGTCGACATGTAAGTAGGCCACAAGTACCAAGGAACCAAGTAACCAAGTAGGTAATAGATTACTCTTCATACCTGGCGCAAAATTCCCCGAAATGCAAATGTTTATTATTAGGGCCCGAGCCAGTGACAACGTCACGGTCCGAGGACCCTATTGTAATTCGAGTGTCCAAAAGAGTCGACATGTAAGTAGTCAACAAGTACCAAGTAAACAAGTAAACAAGTAGGTAATAGATTACTCATGAGACCTGGCGCAAAATTCCCCGAAATGCAAATGTTTATTATTTGTTATTATTATTATTATGGATCCCAACCTTGAAACGCGAATTCCACCCCTTTCCCAAGACGAGAAACGGACGAAACTCTACACGCAGGGGGGGAAGGCGTGAAATTGCGATCTGGTGGTGGTCTCGCATGTTAGCGTGGCCAAATGGCTCCACAGCGCCCCCTAGACCGCGCATTGGAAATGAGGGTCTGCGACACGGATTTGCACGAAACTTGGTATACTTGTCTATCAACCCGAGACCTTCAAAAAATTTCATAAAATGACATGCTCTAAAATGGACAGGAAGTCGGCTATTTAGCCTCGAAGTCGGTTTCGCCAAAACGAACTCCTCCGAGGGGATTCGCCCGATCGGCTTCAAATTGGGTCCAGAACATGTCCAGACCTAGCTGAGCTTATCTTGTGCTGCCCAGATCTGTAGGTCAAACGGCTTGGCCTACAGCGGACCTCAAAGTTTGGCGACTGATTCGGGCCTCGCCAGCAGCATACGAATGGCTGTCACGCCCACATGCTTCATCGTGGACGCTTCAAACTTGGGGCATATGATGAAGGCGTGTCACAGAACGATTCGACATATTATTTGCCTACGTCGCTCATAGCGCCCCCCGGTGGTCACCGAAAACGTACAACAATTCGTTAAAATTACGAACTAGACCAAATAAACTTCATTTCACTTCTACTACATGCAGACCCGGATGCTGAAGATACATGATGAACGCTGTGACCCTATGAGCAACGCCGCCCGTGTGGCGGCGCGGCGAAAGTGTCTCTTCCCAATTTCAAATACGTTTGCCTTTCACGAGCACATACTTCATCGTAGCCACTTGAAACTCAAGGAACATGATGATGGCTCTTCCCCGCACGTTTCGATGTATCGACTTCCTGCCTTGCTCATAGCGCCCCCCGGTGGTAACAGGAAGTACGTTAAAATTCATTAAAAATCCAAAATTGACCCCATCGACTTCATTCCACTTCTAATACATGCAGAACCAGTTGCTGAAGCTACATTATGAACGCCGTGAAGCTACGTCTAACAGCGTCCGTGTGGCGCCGTGGCGACTGGCCACCTTTCAGCGTCCAATTACGTTTGCCTTTTTGGTGGCTTTAACGAGGTCGTGACGTCACGATATTTCATACACTGGATCAGAATGACGAGCTCTTTCTATTGATAGTGTTATTTCGGATGGGCGTGGCAAAATGCCTCTATAGCGCCCCCTTGCAAATTTTGTGCAATTCCCCATAGACAATTTTCACTTACTTTGTCGTACACTTACGAAACTTCACACATACATGCATCTCAACCAAACATCCAAAAAGTTGCATCGGACCCACGCGCTAAACACGACAGAAAGTCGGACATATTGGCTAGCATTTCTTGGACGCAAAACGAACTGCTCCTTGGGATTTCATCCGATTTGCTTCAAATTACGTACATTACACCTTCAGACCCAGCTGATGAAATATTGTGCATCATAGGTCAACAGGTCAAAGGGCGTGGCCGCCGTGGCATGGCCAAGTTTAGCGAATTCAGCTAATAACTTAGAAATGCTAACACGCCTACAGTTTTGATCGCAGGAGCTCCAAACTTGCTGGACATGATAAGGGCCTCATCCTCAACGATCCGATATATTACTTTTGTTTGTGGCTCATTGCGCCCCCCGGTGGTAACAGGAAACGTCGGAAAATTGGTTCACAATCCGGACTTGACCCGCATCGCATTTTCCGTACGTGCTCAGAGCCCCGCCCTGTACGCCTCCATTTGATCGGCCGCAGCCTCGCTCAAGTCGCCCCCTTGTGGGCGCAGGAAATGACACGTTTTGCATTGCCTATGTCCGATATGCTCGAAACTTCACACGCGTGATCCGGGGGCCGCCCTGAACGCGACGGAGCACGTCCGGCTACCGGGCCCACGGGGGGGCCTGGGCCGCCGAGTGGCGTGGGTCGCCGAGTCGCGTGAGGCGAGGGCCCGCCATAGCCGCTTGCGGCTTTAATTAGGGCCCGAGCGGCGACTGCAAGTCGCAGGCGAAAGCCCTATTGTAATTGCTATGTTTATTATTATTATTATAGTCAACATTAAATCGCATTTTTGGGGGCTTTAACATGCCCCAAAACGCGTGTATTTTGGCATGCGCATCCGGCCTTGCGAAAAATTTGATATTTTAAAGTCGTTGGAAATGGGCGTGGCCAAATGGCTGAATAGCGCCCCCTAGAAAATTTCAAAACATCAGCCCCGCCTATGCGTTTCACCTAGAGGCTTGAAATTTGGTGGGCTTATAGAACATGGCAAGACACACAAAAAAGCCTCTTATTGTCATGGTGATATCCAAACCGGAAGTCGGCCATTTTGATTTGAATTTTTGACCTTTTTGACCTATCTCCTCCTAGGAACTTCATACGATTGACTTCAAATTGGCTACAGGGCATCGAGATGTCATGCTGATCAAAAGTTGTGCTCTATAGGTCTCTAGGTCAAAGGGCGTGGCTTCTGCGGCCTTGAGAATTTTGGCGACTTTTCGTTTGCTCGCCATTTCACCTTCAAACACCTATAACTCACACATACTTTATCCGATCAGCTTGAAACTTGCTGGAGATGATGCTGGCTCCGCCCTGAACGTTCTGATGTATTGTTTTCCCACGTCACTCATAGCGCCCCCCGGTGGTAACAGGAAGTGGCCAGGTTTTCCTTTAACGTGTACTGATGGCACATAGTTGACCCCATCAACTTCATTCCACTTCTAAAACATGCAGAACCAGTTGGTGAAGCTACACCATGAACGCTGTGAAGCTACGAGCAATGGCGTCCGTGTGGCAAGCGGCGCCTGTCGCCCCTCGCCATGAAATTACGTTTTCCCTTTTGATGGCTTTAATAAACTCGTATCATCATGAAAATTGATACACAGGTCGAGGGTGGGATGGTCTTTGATCTGATAGGGCAGCGCCCGTGGGCGGGGCCAAATGCCTCTACAGCGCCCCCTTGAAATTTTCAAAAACCCCTCCCCATAGGGGTTTTTTTGGAGTTGGAACATAAAAATCGGTACACATGTGTAAGTTGTCAAGGCGAACAAAAAAGTCTCTTGCACCATTGGTCTACTCCAAACAGGAAGTCGGCCATTTTGATTTTACTCGCTATTTTGGCGTGATTTCCACACTTAGTACTTTAATCAACTTCTCCTTGGGATTTTGGCCGATTCACTTCAAATTGGCTACAGACCATCGAGATGCCATGCTGATCATTAGATGTGCAGCTCAGATCTCTACGTCAAGGGGCGTGGCCAACATGGCGCCACCTTTCTGATCCATCCCCATATATATTAAAGCAGCTCTCTCTCGTACATGCTTCATCCAAACTGCTTCAAACTTTCTGTACATGATCAGAGCCCCTCCCTCAACGTCTCCATGTGCTCATAAGCAATCTCACTCATGTCGCCCCCTTGTGGAAACAGGAAATGCAGTGTTTTACATCAACATTGTGCGATTTGCTCGAAACTTCACATGTTTGATCAAGGTCAGCCCCTGAACACCCTACCCGCATCTGCCTTCATAGCGCCACCTGGTGGACGAACAACACATTGCATTTTCCCGCTCCCGCAACGCATTTTCGCCCTTTTCGCTTTGCGCCACGGCTCCCGCGCGCCTCTGACCCCCGCGGTCGCATGGGTCGAGCGAGGGCCCGTCATCGCCGCTTGCGGCTTTAATTAGGCCCGAGCGGCGAGTAGCACTCGCCCAGCGAAGGCCTATTGAAATCGTGCTGTTTATTATTATTCTTCTCCACCTTCAAACCCTAATTTCGCCCCTTTCCCCAACTCAAAAATGTGTGAGCTTTTTGCCGGACGTCCGGCTTCTTCCGAAATTCGATATATGTGGTGGTGGCGCATGTCCGACGCGAAATGGCGAAATAGCGCCCCCTACAAATTTCAAAAAAGCCCATAGGGAATTTTGCTTACTTTGGCGTAGACCTACAAAATTCGGTACACATATGTATCTCACCCAGATATACAAAAAAGCCTCTTAACGTCGTCATGAAATGTTGACAGGAAGTCGGCCATTTTGAATTGATCGTTTTTGGCGCCAAATTAACTCGTCCAAAACGGTTTGCCCGACACGCTCCAAATTTGATAGATGACATGTTCAGACCTAGCTGAGTACAGCTTGTGCTCCGTAGGTCGATAGGTCAAAGGGCGTGGCCTCCAGTGGGCACCAAACTTAGGCTCGAACGCCACCCAAATTCGGTTAGCTGTCACGCCCACATACTTTATCCTATCAACTTCAAACTTGTAGGTCATTATGGCGGTGAGTCACTGATTCGCCCAATGTATCAATATCCCACTTTACTCAAAGCGCCCCCCGGTGGTAACAGGAAGTGACCATTTTTTACATTAAAATCTTTAACTCCTCCCACAAATTTAGCCCGAACGAATTCAAATTGGCTACAGGTCACCGGGATGACATGCTGATCCAACGTTGTGCTCCATAGGTCTCTACGTCAAAGGGCGTGGCTTCTGCGGCCTTGCCTATTTTTGGCAACTTCACGTTTCCTCGCCATTTCACCTTCTAACAGCTCTAACGCCCACATACCTCATCCTATCAGCTTCAAACTTGCTGAAGATGATGACGGCTCCACCCTGAACGCTGCCATGTATGGCACGCCCACTTTACTCAATGCGCCCCCTGGTGGTAACAGGAAGTGACCTGGTTTACACTTACATTGTCTGATCCACTTCAAATTTTACATATTTGATGAGGCTCCGCCCCTGAACACACCTACCCACATCTGGGTTCATACAAATGCGCCCCCTGGTGGTAACAGGAAGTGACCTGTTTTACATTTACATTGTCCGATTCACTTCAAACTTCAGGTGTTTGATCCCGGTCAGCACCTGAACGCCCCTACCCGCATCTGGCTTCGTAGCGCCACCTGGTGGACGAACCACGCATTGCGTTTTTCCGCTCCCGCAGCGCTTTTTCGCCCTTCTCGCTTCGCGTCACAGCCCCGTGCGCCTCAGGGCCCCGTGGTCGCATGGGTCGAGCGAGGGCCGTCATCGCCGCTTGCGGCTTTAATTATTATTATTATTAGGCTTCCCCGCGTTTGAACGCGATTTTGACCCCTTTCCCAAGACGAGAAACGGATGACATTCTACACGCAGGGGGGGAAGGCGTGAAATCGGCGTTCAGTGGTGGTCTCGCATCTTAGCGTGGCCACATGGCACCACAGCGCCCCCTAGACCGCGCATTGGAAATGAGGGTCTGCGTCACGGATTTGCACGAAACTTGGTATACTTGTCTATCAACCCGAGACCTTCAAAAAATTTCATAAAATGACATGCTCTAAAACGAACAGGAAGTCGGCTATTTAGCCTCGAAGTCGGTTTACTCAAAACGAACTCCTCCGAGGGGATTCGCCCCATCGGCATCAAATTGGGTCCAGGACATGTCCAGACCTAGCTGAGCTTATCTTGTGCTCCCCACATCTGCAGGTCAAACGGCTTGGCCTTCAGCGGACCTCAAAGTTTGGCGACTGATTGGGGCCTCGCCAGCAACATACGAATGGCTCTCACACCCACATGCTTCATCGTGGACGCTTCAAACTTGGGGCATATGATGAAGGCGTGTCACAGAACGATTCGACATATCGTTTGCCTACGTCGCTCATAGCGCCCCCCGGTGGTAACCGAAAACGTACTAAAATTTGTTAAAAATACGAACTTGCCCAAATCGACTTCATTTCACTTCTACTACATGCAGACCCGGATGCTGAAGTTACATGATGAACGCTGTGACCCTACGAGCAACGGCGTCCATGTGACGCCGCCACAAATGTGTATCTTCCCAATTTAAAATACGTTTGCGTTTCACGCGCACATAGTTCTTCGTAGCCACTTGAAACTCAAGGAACATGACGATGGCTCTTCCCCGAACGTTTTGATGTATCGACTTCCTGCCTTGCTCATAGCGCCCCCCGGTGGTAACAGGAAGTATGTTAAAATTTATTAAAAATCCATCATTGACCCCATCAACTTCATTCCACTTCTAATACATGTAGAACCAGTTGCTGAAGCTACATTATGAACGCCAAGAAGCTAAGTCTAACGGCGTCTGTGTGGCGCAGCGGCGACTGGCGACTTTTCGCCGTCCAATTACGTTTGCCTTTTTCGTGGCTTTAAAGAAGTCGTGACGTCACGAAATTTCATACACAGGACAAGCATGACGAGCTCTTTCAGTTGATAGTGTTGTTTCCGATAAGCGTGGCAAAAGGCCTCTATAGCGCCCCCTTGAAGATTTTCTGAAATTCCCCATAGACAAATTTCGCTTACTTTGTCGTACACATACGAAACTCGACGTATACATGTATCACACCCAAACATACAAAAAGTTGAATTGGAGCCACGCCCTTAACCCAACAGGAAGTCGGCCATTTTGGTTTGCATTTCATGGACGCAAAACGAACTCCTCCGAGGGACTTCACCCGATTTGCTTCAAATTTGGTACAGGACATCTCCAGACCTAGCTGAGCTTATCTTGTGCTCTGCACGTGTGCGCGTCAAAGGGCGTGGCCGCTGTGGCACGGCCAACTTTAGCGATTCAGCTAAGACGTTTGAAATGGTACCACGCCCACAAACTTGATCGCAGTCACTTCTACATTTCCTGACGTGGTCAGAGGGCCGCCCTCTACGCCTCCATTTCATCGGCCGCAGCCTCGCTCAAGTTGCCCCCTTGTGGGCACAGGAAATGACATGTTTTGCATCATATGTCTGATCTGCTCGAAAATTCACAGGTGTGTTCCGGGGACGACTCTGAACGCGACGGCCCACGTCCGGGGGCCTGGGTCGCCGAGTGGCGTGGGTCGCCGAGTGGCGTGAGGCGAGGGCCCGCCATAGCCGCTTGCGGCTTTAATTATATCTCTTGTTGTAGTGATGAGGACAGGCTTCCTCAGCCCCATCTTCCTCATCTTCTTTTCTATGGAGACCATATCTTACTTTTAGACTGTTTCAAAAAACATGTGCACACACATACTTAAGGTGCTGAGAAACCATGTAACATAAAAGTGATAACTTTTAAAGAAATAAGAACCACGCTTTAGCACTGATTGCACAACACACCTTTGACATGTGGTTACCTTTGAATGGTCTCATAATCTCGTTAAGGCATATTTTGGAATCTGTAGAAGTAAATATTTTTACATTTTAAGCAAATCACATAATTTTACTACACAAAGACGAAAGATTTGTTTGCTTCTTATTTGTCTTACTGCAATCTTAATTGAAAGGTTTCTCTTTGCTTGACAACCCCACAAAGAAACGTCTGTCACAGATGTCTGTTGTCTGATAACAGTTCTGTTTGAGTAGAAGGTTCTTACATTACATTATGTTTCCATGTCAGAGGAAATTTTCCATATTACAGGCAAAAATGCAAAGGATTTTTGATCTAAACCTGTTAATGTGCCACTCTTTCCTGTGATATCGTTCTTGGTCTTGCTTCTGAGATGAATACCAAAAAAATATAATAATTTATTTATGTTTGAATCATTGAGCTGAAATTAATTCCGATCTCGTTCATTTGTAAATATTTATTAACATAGTCTATTTTTAATGCAGTGCCTCTGGCAAAGGATTAAGTTTTTGCTTACCATGGACACCTGTCCTAACACTCAAGCACATCTGAAAATAAAATATGATGAGCCACAGCAGGGTGCCCATTCATTAAAGTTTCAGCTCTAACAAAGTCCACCATTGTAGTTGCTTGGCAATGGCCAGTCAAAATTTCCAACAGATGCAAATTCTGGTGAGAAATGCTGAAAAGCTATTATTAATATTTTATCAGGGTGGTGACTTAGTGTTGGTTGACCAAACTGCTGCATTCCCGAGTCCAGATATACAGTAATGTGTGACTGTGTGATTGTGATAAAAAAAAGGAGAGAAATGTATTTCAGAAGAGGTTAAGTTGTCACTCTGCAATATCCAAATTATACTCAAATACTAAAAGGCCCTTCAAACCCTGGAGACGGTGAATTCAGCTCTGTATGAGACATTTGTAAATAAAAACAGGACATATTGCATAATATGCTGCATTTCCTACATGCTGGGATGGCTGCATGTCCTGCCATAGTTAAAAGTAGCATCGTAACACATGCAAACTACATGCACAGGCATTTCTGAATCCCTTTAAATTGATGACCACAAAGCTCTCTCTCTCTCACTCACTGTCACACACTCGCGCACACACACACACACACATACACACATACTTGACCAGGCGAGTTTGGCTGCTGTCAGTTGTCATTGTTGACAGCTCTGTAGAAGAGAATAGACAGACTATGAAGCCTGATTGACAAGCATCTTCAGTACAGCTGTTTTTATCCCATCAAGCTGAAAATTTTGATTATTAATGATTGACTCTGAACTGCCTTTTTTCTCTCTTCTTTTGTTTGCTTAAAATGTGTGCATGAGGACTGAGGACGAACTTATCAAACAGCCTGGAGCTATTAGGTTATTTGTTGAATTTCATTCTAAGTATGGGCACTGCAATTTGTAAATTACTTTCTGTTCTCTTTATAGGGTGTTACCAAAATCAGGAGCGGTCGAATTAGCAACAAAGGTGCTTTGGGGCAAAAATGGAGCATGGGCCTCTGCTGCTCTGTGGGCACTTTGGGCCTCAAGGGACGATAAAATTGACCTTCCAAAATTGGTATGTCTAAAGTTAGCAAGTCCTCCACACAGAGTGACAACATATTTTCTTATCTAGTGCTCATATTAGCATGATGGTTCCAAAGCCATACTTTTCTGAGTGTGTGAGGCATGTGAAGTGTGATGTGACAAAGGGGTTTCAGAGCCAGGCTTGAAATGACAAAAGAGATCACAGCCGGTGAAAGCAGGAACCTTGAGTATCTTTTTGGTCGTAGAAGAAGAGCATTTGCAGGTGTGTGTGTCTGAAGCCATATAATCTCAATCCCAGCAAGAAGTGAGCAGTTTATAGAGGAATGTGGCACAGAAAAAAGAATGATGACATGCTGACGTGTTCTTATATATTGCAGATTGCAGCTCTTCTAAACCTGTTGTCTCTTGCTTCGTCTTTCACACAAAACAGATCTGTTGACCTGTTGTACAGAAAGGTAGATAAGATAGATAAGATTAGGA
Source organism: Decapterus maruadsi (assembly GCA_030347415.2). Lineage (NCBI taxonomy): Eukaryota > Metazoa > Chordata > Actinopteri > Carangiformes > Carangidae > Decapterus > Decapterus maruadsi. Next base: position 11,536,215 of record CM064902.1, on the reverse strand, counting down.
TGGATAAGTAGGTATATAGATATTTGATTCATCCCCTGGAGGGAATTTGTTTAGGCCATTTCTAATAATAATGATGATTATAATGAAAGTAAATAATTTCCTGTGAATTCCCCTGGTCTGCACACATACAAAGCCACTGGCTATATTCCAACGTGACAATGCAGACAAACTCCAAGCTGTCAGTCGGATCACATATGGAGCTTAAAATGATAATAATGACAACATTCTGCCATGCTGTAAGTTTTTTCTCAAAGTCTGAAGTTCATCAATATCTCAAAGGCTGAGCAACACATGATTCTGGTCAGAGACAGCTTGTGTACATGAGTCGTGAGAAACGGCTGCAACTAGTGCTTCACTGAGAACTGCTTGTCCTTTTTTCAGTTCAGTCTCCACTACAGGAAGACTACTAGTTACCCAGCCTGTCCACACATTCATAGAAGCAGGAAAAGGCTTGGTGTATCATATAAAATTTGAGAGAGTGAAAATCCCAGCTTATTTAACACCACATTAAATGCTGAAAAGCCTCTCACCAAGTGTAAAGGTAAATGAAACATGAGGCTATGACGGCACACTAATGACTCATCGAAATTGTTTTAAATATGATCTAAAAATGGAGGCTGCCGCTGACTGAAGTGAAGGCAGTGAGGATTAGATACTAAAAAAATCAGTGCACAGGGAAAATGTTGTTTTTATGTTTTAGTTATTACTGGCTAAACAAGACGAAGAGGTCATCATGTGTCAAAAATCAATTTGCTCTCAGTTATTATAGCAGTACGCCTCACATTAGGCATTCGAACTAGACTACGTATGACAATGGGTAGTAGCATTATTCCCTCATCACTGTCACAGCAGGTAGATGGAGGATGAAGAGACCTCATAATTACGAACGGATTCAATCATCTGTGACGGACTCCTGGAGCCGACTTGAGGAAGAAGTCATAATGAGTTTGAATGTTTTGAGGATCTTCAACTTTGTATTTTCAGGCTGATAGAAAATATTTTAAATCCTTGAATATGCGCATATGATATATTTATATTAATGAACCTTGATTTCCATGCACAAATTTGCATCTATAGAAATTCTGCGCCTATCTACAGCTCTTAGGAAGTAATTGGTGTCACCTACAGTACGCCTGCTGTTCATGTAAGCTCTTGGAGCACACATGATGCAGATTTCAAAGCAAGACTGCTATAATTTTAAAAGGGTGTCTGAAAATCTGAAAACCTCAAATTTGCAACTGACTTCAGTTTGAATTGACCTCTGTGGATTTTAGTGGATAAATCTACTTATTCAAAGTTGAAGTAAAAACACTGGTCCGGACTGATAAAGTACATCTTTTACAGCAGTTTTGTGGGGTACAGACATTTTTTGAACTCCTTTTTTCAAGCTCAAGCACAATAGCACTGAGTATTTAACACAATTATTATTCAACTCATTGGGTTCTCTTAATATTAAGATGAGCTGCAATAGTTCCCCCTGCTGGATTTAGAGCACATTGAACACTGTTCTTCAAGGATCCTCATGGTGAGAAGATAAATGATCTGTAGGAATTGTTTGATAAGAACCATGGGTGCCACCAGTTTTAGACAAAATCAAAATGAGACAGATTACAAAATATTGATTTTTCCAAGACTGATTACGATGAGGGATGAAAAAAATGTCACATCTTCAATCCAATTAGTTGAGCATATAGATACAGTGTATATGTATTTAGCTCATTTCAATGTGTTATTAGTTTAAGTTTAAAGTTAGCAGACTCAACAGCCTCAGGTGTTGATCTCCGTTATCAGACAACTCCTCCCAAGTGTACACAGTCTAAGGATCTAAACTGCAGAACAAGAGTGTACATGAAATCCTATTCTCTGAAAACAAAGCTATTGAACATTCAAGTGCTTATGAAGAGATCAGCATCTGTCCTCTTTCTCGACTCTGGGGACTGGAACGACCTGCTTGACTGCTACCAGCGGTGGTCTCCCTGCCAGTGGAGGTGGGAATAGTAGGTATACAGGGAGCTTTGTGATAACACTCAGCAGTGATCAGCTCCATTGAGCATTCCATTGAGCATCTGGTGGTCCGTCATTATGCACTGCATCTGAAGTGCTACTATTTCACATACTCTGCTGTGACTCCCACACAAGGGACAGCGGATGGGTTTTATGATTACAGAACCACAGCCATGCATCATTTGGTTGGGCTCCCAATACTACGGTACACAATCTGCCTGCTGCGTGTGATTGTGAATGCATATGTGTGTGTGTGCGTGGGCGAGTGGATGTTTATTTGCATGTATGTGTGTGTGTGTAGGTTTGCACACCGGCATCTGTTTGTTTTTAAGTGGCCTGCATGTGTCTTAGCTTGTGTTTGGATGGGATTCCTTGTGTGTGCGTGCACACTGGTCATTTGCAGGTGTGTGTTACATTGTGTGGATACAGGAACAGGGGGATGGAGACACAGGTAGACAGAGGGACGCTCTGTTGCGTTCACACTATATGCGGCAGGGGTGCGGAAATGGTGTACTTGGCAACACGCGTGTAACATGTGTGCCTGGTAGGTGGTTTGCGACACACCGACGGTACGTGCCAGTAAGTAGCACCAGGCGTCATGGTGGAGCCACGCCAATCTCTTACCAACTTCGTGGGGCTCAGTTAGAGCAGAGAAAGAGCCACCGGGTGGAAAAGAATGTCCTTCAATAATCCAAACAGTCTTTTCTGAAGTATACAACGCCTTTAGTATCAGGTGTGCTCATGCCAGTGTGTGCTTGACCTTGCGTCAGGATCTGTTCATGTCTTTATCCGTCTGTGTTGATGTCAGAGAATGCGTGTTCCCAGGCTTCCGTTGGTGCACTGGGAGGCGAAGCTGTGTCTGGTTCTATGCACGTACTGTGTTCTCATTACCGCTAACAGCCTTGAGCCGGCCTCATCATTAGAGGGAATTATTCTCAATCCAATCACCTATCGGTTACATTACGCTACAGAGGCACACAATCTGTCCTCATCCACTGGCTTAGGTCTCTTTGTGCTGTCTCCTGAATTGCAAAAGGACGAATAGTGAGACGAGAAGAGGAACATGAAGAGAAAAAAGGCATCAAGACACGAGTACACGATTGCAGCTGATCATTTTGCAACACAGGTGTCACTGCATGTAGTTGAGCTCTAAAGAGGAAACTAAAAAAAAAATTGCACCCCTGAGTTTGTTCTATTGCACTCAGTGCCATCCTAATAAGCATGGCATGTACTCCAACTTCTTCTGATTGTGTCATTAAAATCACATTCCCACTGATTCTGACAGACTGCAATTATAATTCACATGGGTAGTAGAGGCTGTAGACAGGTAACGTGTCAACATGATTTGGGGCATTAAAAAAAATAGATGCTGTTGCTTTTCTTAAGAATCCTCACACTACACTTTTCAAGCATTGTGCTAGATCAGTTTAGGGAGGTCTCACTAACTCATACTTGAACTAAAAGTGGCTGCTGTGTGTTTTTCCAAAATTCCACCATGCTTAGTAAATGAATGACTAACAATGGCAAAGAACATTAAAAAAAAAAAAAAGCACAAGTGGATGGAAGTACTAATGAGGCTGTTTACCTAACTCTAACTCAGCCAACAAGTTACAGCCTTTGTCTAATTGCAGCAACCCAACAGTCTGAAAGGTAATGGTGATATAGATATAGAGATGGATAAGAATCAGTTCCCCCAACTGGCTGATACTCAGTGGCTTCAGTTAATCTCACAATTTGTGAAAGATTTCACTCGGAGAATCCTGTCTCCGCTGCACCAACATGACAAGCTAGTTCTCAAAAACAGCAGAGTTAGTGGTTTTTAGCTCAGACCACCAGTCAGAGTAACTCATTCTGCCGGTCACTTAATACTACATATTCAAATGATGCGACAGAAAATGGATGGTCAAGACTTTTGCTAAATATAGTGGTGCTGTTGATTACCTCACAACTTCACTTTAATGTCTAGACAGCCAGAGATGGTGGAAGTCATGTCACACTATCATCACACATAGACACACATTGATATAGTAACATGTCACACCATCAAAATTCATTTAAAGAGAGAAAGAAAAAGACAAAATGCATCTAACTGTTGTATTCTTTTTGTTATACTTTGTTGTTGCCCTTCTTTCACACACAAAGTTGCATTTGAAAGCTAGAAATGTCTTGTATGTTGTGTCTGTCCTAGTGTTCTGTTTGTATGTACAGTAATGTCTGTTGTGTGCTTTGTGTGTTATTGTACTCAGTGTCTGTTGTGTTAATGTATTATTGTACTCAATGATATGTAAGTGTGGGCCCCCTACTATAAGCTTTAAGTAGCCTCCTTGGGGTGACCCCGTTTTCACACACCGTAGCTAATGAAATATGCTTGTAAGATTCTTCCAACTGATGTGTGTGTGTGAAAAAAAAAATCAATCAATGTTCAGAACATGTTGCATAAATGCAGGAACATAATTCTTTTTTTTTTTTTAGACAAAGAAAAAAACTCTTCTCGATACAGGGTTTATTGGCCAGGGGCATAGGGTGCAGATGTAGTTGGCCATGTGAGGTGGGTCAGATGTGGTGTGGGTGTCCACCCTGCTGTCTTCCACTGACATTGATTATAATCAATCTCTTCAGCCCATTCACAGTAACCAGCTGTACCTTGGCATGGATACTGTAGCATTCAGCTGTAAAACACGAGACCCTGTGGAGTCTGTTTTGTATCCTCACATCAAAACGTGTATGAAGAGAAAAAAAAAAACACTTTAACCATCTTGTGCTATTAATTAGCCACAATCTTCATTTTTGCATGCCACCGTCCAAATTGATCTGTTTCTCCCGTCTCTCTCCCTCCCTCATTTTGTATCATGCTTCTCTGCTCTCCCACCAGTCCCTCCCTGCATGTCTGTCTCTTTGTGTCAGTGGTGCTGGTGGCTGTGCAGGTAGGGAATATGAATTACCTGGCAGGCAGGCAGTGTTCTGCTTGGAAGGCTGCTGTCAGCATGGTGAGGATGGATGAGGAGAGACAGGAGAGAGATGAGACTGACAGCTCCAGCCAACCTTCATCCATCCATTCATCCATCCACCCTCCCTTCTATTTTACCCTCCCCCAAAATCCTTGGTCTTTTTTCCCCTGAGTAGGTACAGAAGAAGGTTTGACATTACTTTTCTGCCATTTAAAAAAAACTGTGAGGCTAAGATGCAACAAGGGAAGATTTTAAACTCCAACTACCCTCACTGAAAATATTGGCAACCTCAATGAACCTTCAGATCTCGAAATATTCGGCTTTTTGTAATTTGACAGGTGCTCAGCATTCGCCTTGTTGCCTATTAATGCCAATCAGATCTTCTGCAGCTTAAATTGTTTAAAATGTAAGATTTATTTAAGCTAGACCCCATATAACCAATGCATCTAAGATCTGAACCTAAATAGATGTTTGGACAAAAAGAACTCAATGCAGAGTTGACAGTATGTTGATGAATGTAAACAAAATTATTTGCCAGTGTTAGTTGTTGACACACTACTGTAGGTATTAGTTTGTAATCACATTGCATTCATCAACATTTTACAGAGATCCTGTGGTACTCTCATTGCCCGTGTTTTTTAGTCTTAGTCACTTTGTGTTGACCCCAAAACAGACTACACTCACTGGGAAGGGTTAACACCTCAGTCCAGTCAGAGCATGAGGGGAGTCTGGAGGAAAAAGCTGTTGCCACAGTAGCAGTGACAGGAGTTGGACAGCAAAGAAAGAGTTACATGTTAAAAAAAATCAGTATCCCAAATGAAAAGAACAACAAAAAAAACAGAACACACACACACACACTGACCAAGCCACTGGTTCATAATAGAAGATTTGCCCTTTTGAGGTTGTTGACTTCACAATGCTGAAATCCTTCTATTTCTTGTTTAATGATGTGCAGCTTTGTAGAAAGAGTTGCAGGTTCATCTGGTTCTTTTCTCTCTTAATCTGAGATGGTGTCACACTGCGTTAAGCGACCTCAGTCTCGTTAGCCATCTGATGGGTCCTCACACACAAAAGAGGGAGTAAAGTATGTAGTGGAGTCTGTAAAGGTTCTTTGAGTGCTGTACATTTCCTCATTTTGTTCTTTTCCCTTTAAATGCTTTATCACTTTATACTGGAGTGTAATTGTGTCAGTACACAGGACACATTTTTGCATTCTTGTAATATCAACACAAGGTTATACAGATCCCGGGATTGTTACATTGATCCTAAATGTACTATATTTCATATAAATTTGAGAAGTACAGTATACTGCCAGTTCAGTAAAGTCAAGTAATTCAACATTGCATGTTTGACAAACAGACTTGAAAACCTGTGTTTTGTCAACATCATCCTTTCCCTTCACAGACAAACTAATTTCATACAGCAAATGTAAGTTTTCTTTAAAAATTCCTTTTCCATGTTTTCCACTTCTTCCTCGTTCTCTTTGAGGTTGTGGTTGGTGCGTTCAAGGAGGGGTCCTGTTTTTTTGTCTGTTAGATGAAGAGAAATGATGATTGGTGGGTCATTGTGAACATAGAACCTGTCAGACTTTTCCTTGAAGGTTACTCATGGAAAATGAGAACTTTGTATCAAGCAACAAAAAAGGTTGTGACACAGTGTGTTTACATGAATTTCCCTTACTTAACATAGGTCAGCACTAAATATTCGAAAGATCTGCTCTAAAACCAAGATGTAATATAATGTTCCCAGGTTGTTAAAAATCTCAGCTGTGGAAGTATCTAGATCTTTTTCAATGAAGCGTGACAGTTTATAGTTTTCACAAAATGTTTTTTTTTCCTCCAATTTTTAGTTATTTTTTTCTGGTTTTCTAGTTTTCCTCTTTTATTTGTCCCCTTTTCCTGTTCTGTTTCTCTGTCCTCAGTGTGACTCTGAGGCCGATAAGCTGAGGCTGAGGTATCAGGCTGAGCACCCATGCAGGGATCCATTAGGCAAAAACCAATTTCACACAGAGCCAATTTCATAAATATGGAGTATGGGCCCACCTTTAGCTGTGCTTGACTAGCTTTTAGAGGGATATACAAAACCATAAACAACGAGCCTGTGCCTGAGCACTTCCTTTAAATGATAGCTAGAGTGTGTGGCATTGACCTAAACATATTAAACTGTAATTTTAACACATTAATAAGAAGCACAGTAAATAACTCTGAACTGAAAATCCAAATAACACTAATGGAGGATTTTTGATTAGCAAGAGAAAATTTTACAACAGACTAATAATGCTGTTCACTAGTTGTACATTGTAAAATACACAAAACTATTGATTGCATTTAGTTACCACTAGTATGTCTCCAATTTGCAACATTAACATTAACCTGGGCTTGGTTTTGTTTTTCTGTAGATAGTAAAGATGGCCATACAATACAGTAAGTATTAATATGTCACTTTTCCACAAATAAAATATCTAAAGTTGAATCAAGGTAGATACTAGATATTTATGTTTTGTGGACTTAATTTACCTCAAATGTTTTCATTACAATCTAGATAAACAATCAAATCTGATCAATGATTTTAATCATGGTAATGGTATGTATTTGGTGACATGGCAATGACGTCATACCCCTAATGTGCCTTGTCATCACTGTGGTTGCCTTCCACAAGCTCAAAATGGACTTCATGTGTCACACACAGTTCTACAGTGTTTAACCATATAAGGGATTTTATTTCACCCAACATCTACTGTAGTTTTAATGAAAAAAAAAAACAAGAAAATAGGGGGCAGCTCAGCTCAGCTGCTGGTCTTGTCTTGGACTTGTCTTTTCTTGTGTTCGCTGAAGAGTGCAAGAGTGTAGGGAAAAAGTGAAACTGCTGTTTAAACCCTTGTCATAGTTAATTAAAACTAAGACTTAAACTAAAACTGGCAGTGTAGAAATAATTTAGTAAACTGAAATAAAAATGTTTGTTTTTACAAAAACTAAAAGGAAACTACAGTGAACAATGCAAAATTAACTAAACTAAATTGCAGATACCTTGGGATTTTTTTTCACGGATATTTTGAGAGTGCCACGGGGGCCACTGCAAGGGGTGTGACCTCTGTCAACAAAGGTATAAAACCCATGACCTTAAAGGAAAATTGTGTAGAAATGAAATTGTGTATTGCATTCGAACGAATAGTGCACTCTAATGCAACAATTTTTCTAATCCGTATTGCAATTATGGTAGCCGCTGTGTATCAAAAAGCTTTGACAATATTGGTGAGACGAGATCACCTGACACTTCATGGAGACAGACAGACACGTGGACTATGTATATTTACATGGTTTCTGTCGGACTAACAGCTGGTGGGAAGACTTAAAAGCTGTCGTTTACCATGACTAAAAGTTGTTGTTCACTGCAAATAAAAGCCGGTGTTAACCGCAACTACAACATGCAACAAAACCATGTAAACATACTGGTCAACGAGAGGAGTGTAACCGTCAATACACAAGTAGCGGTTAGTCTGTCTAGCCAAGAGAGGGAAATCTGTCTCATGGGTCCTCCACCAGCTGAGGGGGTTCTCTGACAGAGACAGTGGAGGGGCTTCCAGATATTTCTTCAGTATCAAGCCAAATATTCGCGCAAATGCCGTGAGTAAAAACAAATATTCCAGCAGGCAAACTCGAGCAAGTAGCTAGAGCAAGGTGATTATTTTACTCGGGCCCGGTGTGAATGCACTATAAAGCATGTGCTTATCCCGCGCAGAAGTGCATCTTTTTACCACCATAGCTTCATGGATTGCCAGTTTGAGTAGTTCCCGAATAACTGGAGTGTCAGCAGCAACAGCTGCCCCTGTGTCGTGCAGCAACTGAGCATGCAAAGGAGCAATAACTGACAGTGTAGGTGTAAAATCCTCAGACATGATATGGGTTGCATCTTTCATTTGCTTTCCTCAGCAGTGAAGATGTCCATGTCGCTGAGTGTGCAGATGTTGCTTCCACATCTTCTCACCTTTGGGGAGAGGAGCGCGGCACAAATAGCAGGCTGCTGCTCTAGGAATCGCTCGATCATGTCCAGCGCGCTGTTCCATCGTATAGCTACATCCGTTTTCAGTTTGTGCACCGGCAACTGTAGAAGTTTCGGTTTCTGCTGCAGTTCATGATTTCCGAGATCTTGTTCTTTCGGTCATGACCCAGAGTTCATGGTCATGAACACATGGCCCAGCTTTCATGACCAGGGTAGGAATATAGAGAGCTTTGCCTTTTGGCTCAGCTCTTTCTTCACCATTACAGACCGATACATCGACCGCATTACGGTGGCCACTGCACCGATCTGCCTGTCAATCTCACACTCCATCCTTCCCTCCCTCACTCGTGAACAAGGCCCCTAGATATTTAAACTCCTCCATTTGAAGCAGGAGTTCTCCTCCGACCTGGAGGGGGCAGGCCACCTTTTTCCAGTCGAGAAACATGGCCTCGGACTTGGAGGTGCTGATTCTCATCCCAACCGCTTCACGCTGCAAACCGCCCCAGTGCATGCTGAAGGTCCTGGTTCGAAGGAGTCAACAGGATAACAATCATCTGCAAAAAAGCAGAGATGAGATCCAGTGGCTCCCGAACCGGACGCCCTCCAGCCTCTGGCTGCACCTAGAAATTCTGAACCGGTGACAAAGGGCAGCCCTGCCAGAGGCCAATATGCACTGGGAACAGGTCTGACTGAGCAGACCAAGCTCCTGCTCCAGTCATACAGATACCCTACAGCCCTTAGCAGAGGGCCTCCACGATTCCCACAAAATTCCATGAGGGACATGGTTGGATGCCTTCTCCAGGTCCACAAAATACATTTTGGAACAGCATCAGCAACAGCATGAGCAGCATCAGTTGCCACCGTAGGCTATACAGAAACAGACATGTGGTGTCCCATGGGCTGTAATAACCTTGTTAACGTTGTTCATTGATAAACCAAGTGCCATCCAGTGGATCAAGACACTTGAGGAAGTTTACAAAGTAATGGCCATCTGCTCTGACACGATGATGTGAAGTAGTGGTGGTGATAATTAAGGAGCGACCCCTGTTAGATACAAGGCCAGGAGTTGTGATTTCTAGCTCTGCTGTCATCTTGTAAACAATGCTGATGTTTAGGGCAGGACCGAGCTCGGTGTGTATATGTTTTTTGTGGGATTTTTTTCCCTCAAATTTGTATTCTGTAGGCTAATAGTAATTACTATTAATAGTAATAGTAGCCTACACACATCCTGATTGAGCTGCATGTTTTGATATAAAATTTGCCCCAAGCAGTTACCTCTGCAGCTATTTCATAGACAAACTGTCGTTGTCTTCATTGAGAGACCCCCAGAGGCAGAGGTCACATACTGTGCATGGAAGGCCTACCCTGCCATTCCTTCCTCTTTATTGCCATCAGCTATTATCTGTCCAGGCATTCTTCTATATCTCAATTAAAAATATTTTATGGTCTGTATTTATGATACCTTTATCACAGCCCCTTAACTTGTCTTTCACCCATGATTGCATTTATACAGTGGTGGCTGCTCTGCTGCTTAGCATTTAATATTGCTCATTGTTCATCCAGGTGCACAGATAAATCGGAGAGCAGTGAGCTTGGTCTCTCCACATTGTTATTACTCTACTTCCATAAAGGCAAGACTCATTTTAAAATCACGGCTCATGGAAAAAGGTGGCTATTTCAAAAAGTTATGAGAAATTTAAGTCGGGTGATGAGGTAAACAGCAGTTTGAAAAGGAACAATAGATGTTACTATCTGACTTTAAGGAGGGATCTTCAACACAAACAGAGCGAAGCTGAAGTGACAACTATCAGTCAACTGGACAGACTTGTTCTAGCACTGAGGAAAGATAATGGATTTTAAAACTATTCTGGCCTGAAAATTCTCTGTGGAGGCACTTTCATACATTGTATATCCACAATGGTGAAAAGACAGTAATGTTAGTAGTATAGTCACTTCATTAGCACCCCAAGATAACATTTAATATCATGAACATGGTGGTGGTCTATGAAGCTGCTTTTCAGGATAAACAGCAACAGGTATCTTTTGCAGCAACAGGTATCTTTTGTATAGGATAGTTAAACATAGTTTTATTTTGTCCATGACATATTTTCTCTATAATGAACTTATGAGACCTGGTAGGAATCAGAGATTCATAGATTTTAGAGATGCAGGGTTACAGGGATGGCTGAACTCCTGCTGGATGGCAGTAATATCACAACATCAAGGTGAGATGAAACTTCAGAGGAAACTTGATGTTGAAGCGTGCACCCTGTCAGGCTCACCTCTGTGGTTGCATTCATTTTAAACCAGGACTCTACAGCCAGGTTTCTTTCTTCCCAGCGTGTATTGAGATTTTAAAGACGCTTGTGGTATTTCCACCAGAATGTTCTGTTGTGTTTCTCATGATAAGCTTAGGAAGCTTCGTACAGTATACAATTTGCCCTTGTTTAAATATTTTTCAGCATATTGATTGCCCACATTTTTTCTGTTCTAGAACTTACTATACAGTATAACAGAATTCCTTGATCTTGTCACATGGTTGGTGAAACTGAAAACTCCACCAAGGAGTAACCTTTAGATTGTCATCATTTAGTTTATTGAGGACGAATCTGAAACTGACCTCACAACAATTAAGACTGAGACTGAGTTCCAGTACGGTTCAGACGAGGCTCTTATTTGTTAATACTTACTAGGCTGTTACCCTGGAGAAAAACTCTCTTGCAACGGTGTGCTTACTACAGTGCAGTGTGCAATGCAGGCTAAAAGTAATAACCACTAGTAATAATCAATACTGTGTGTTGCTATAGGCTATCAAGATCAGATTTCCGTCCTCGCAAATTGTTATTTTAAACACATGCACACTCCACATCACCCTACTGTGCATTACACTAGGTTTTTTATTTTAGTAGTACTGAATTCTAATTACCAGACAACAGCAACAGTGGGGGCGGTTTTGTTTTCACCTTGTGTTTGTGCGTTTCTGTGTATGTTATGATAAAATATGGCCTTAGAGACACCTACTGTCAGAGGAACAACAACATGTTCAACATTATAAGTTCTATGGAAGATGTTTACATGTTTGTTGAGAAATGGTGTCACTATTTCAGCATCACAATCCTCCAAGATACGGTCGTGAAACTGAATACCCTTTAATTTCATGGCTGTTAATCATGTGGTCATTATTTAGTAACTGTGTAGTGATGGGTGTGGTCTAACCCCTATGTACTGAGACCTCATGACAGTCATTAACTCCACCTGGAATCTTATGATACATTTAGCAGTAAGGCCGAGGCCCTCTGCAGGGATCCAAGCCCAGGCGAATGAGGCTGAAACTCTCATACTTCTGTTGTATTCAGTTCACAGGAACAGTTTGAACTCGGATAAAACATTATGCTCAGAGCACAATACAGGCCAAACTGCATATTCCAATTTTCTTCATATTTCACCAGTCTTATTTCTAGGCCTAATAATATTCCATCCTAAATTTAGAGGTTTGTCGAAGAGATGATGGTTTACTCTGACATTTGCAAAACTTTAGTGTGGTACATATCATAACTTTGTTTTAATTATCATGTGACTGAATAAATCCCATTCAAATCATTTTAATTGCTTTTCCCCTGTGTAAAATATACCTTATTCTCATTGTTGTGTACAAGCGTTTCTCCATTTGACCTTTGCAATGGTGGCAGTTCTCTTTCATAGCATTTGTTTGGTGCCTCTCTGGGGAAACTCCTCCTACTTGACCTCATCAGAAATACAAATAACATCCTGGTGGCCAGCACTGGCTGCAATTAATGATGCCATATCAGGAAGCAGTGGTGGCTCCTGCCATGTGAAGTTCCCCTGCCGACAATAAATATTCTTTTCAGGCCTCTATGGCAGTCAAAGAGTGAGTCTTTCCTATTCTGAGATAAAAAAAAACAAACAAACAACAAAAACAAATTCTATGGACATGTTTTGTCTGCTTTTCAGTTCGATTTTTGGAAATCACACAGCACTACTACTGCAGCCTTATTGTCATAAAATGATCTCATTGACTCCTTTGACAATAAGATACATTGTACAGTCCTTTTCTTTTGACCTGTCCAAAGCCTTTGATACAGTAGATCATACTCTATTAAGGCAGAAACTTGTGGCTGCTACCTTTATGTTGTATGTCCTCGATTATGGCGATGTTATTAACATGAATTGTTCTTCTATCTAGATGCTTGTGTGGTCTATGCCTGCCCATGGCCACTGAAACTGACTGTTTGTGCTGCCGGGAATAGTCGGACGTGTTCTGTCAGTGCCTGGATACTATGCTGGACGCAGAAAGTTGCTGCATAACATATATCTGGAGGAGAGTGGGTGAGTTTTTGTCTCTTTTCAATAGAAACCAGGCAAAACTAACAGATGTTTGATGCTTTGTATTATGTGATGAGACCCTGTTTGCACTGCGCTGCTTCTGCTGCTTGGAATGACTTTCATAAGGACCTGGGATTGAAGGAGATGGTCTCTGCATTCTTTTAAAGACATTGGTCGAATGGTAAATCAGGATGCAGATGCTTTGACTAAGATGCTTTTGGGAACACTGTAGATTATGCCTTTTGGTACATTTTAGTCATGGATGGTGTTTAGTTTTGTGTGGATGTAAATGGCTGCAATCTTTTTCATTCATTGCGCTGCTGCTGTCTTGGCCACAACGCTTGTGTAAGAGATTTTTAATCTCATTGTGTCATTTTCCTGAGTAAAGAAGGTAAATAGTATGACCTCAATTTTCTGATCATGAGTGTCTCACCCGACCACCATCCTTGCAATAAAAGGGATGTTGAGGTGATCTTGTTTTGAAAGACAAATTACCCTATGTCATCCTTATATATGAGAGGAGGTTCTCATTCCTTACTGATATAGGCGTTTCCAGTGCCAGCCAATGAGGGCTCCCATTTTTGGGAGACTTCTGACGAGGTCATGCAGGAAGCCCCCCCCCACCCCCTCCATGAGATTTTGACTTGTTCTAATCAGAGAACCAGGGTTATAGCCATAATCTTAAATTATGGTACCCGACTGAAAGTTTGAATCGTCTTCATACGGGGGAAATCAACAGCAGTGGAAGAAGGTAGGCTCTGCACGTTTCTGTTCTGAAGAGATGTCTACACTCATTAACTACATGCAAAGTGTTCCTGCAAGGGAGAACAGCAGGGGGCATTGGATTGTGAGTGGGGTGGTTGTTGAGCAATACTAAAATATCAAAGTGAGTGTTAGTCGTTATGGAATTATGAGCAGTAAAGTACCACTACAGTGGCTTTTATCAAGTGTGAGTATTCTGGATCTTGACGTTACTTAAGATATTTACATGTATTTATGAATTTGAAATGCTACTTGGAAATGCCGTGTACATCTATCAAATACAGGCAATGACAAAAATTATGTTTATTTATTACTGCAACTCTAAAAAAAAATCTGTCTTTACTTTATACCACTCCGAGGCTTGGATTTTATATGTTGGTTTATCTGACCCAAAGAAAACACATTTTCTCACCCAATAGAAGGAATTTAGTGAGAATCAATAAGCCTCCACATCTGTTTAAAATCTAAAGTAAGTCATGGTGCTGTGATATAGCTGAAGGACTGAAAACGTATAGCTGATGCTGTGTACCTTGTGTGCATGTGACAATTGAGTGTTTGGTGGTAAATCCTCAAAGGTTTGTCAAGTCATGTCGCCTTTAACTATTCCTTCCTGAGTTGACATTAATCATTAAAATAAAGATACATCACTCAAGGTGGGATGAAGAACTGTTGAGCAAAATAGGTCAGCAGAATGTGAAAAATTGTTGTGTATGAATGTGTGAAGGCTTAAGACAGGAACAGTATATAAGATGAGATTTTTGTTTTACCCGATATTGTATTACGGAAGCACATCCTAACCAACTTTTGGAATCCCATTTTACCTTCCTTCATCCTGTCTAGGGTTAGAAATCCTGAAAACTCTATCCAACATTGGTGATCAACTTTTGTTTGTTACCTAGCAACCACTGCTTTTCTCATCTCACCTCACAGGTATTCTGTAACACTTTAGATTCCTCATTGAAATGTATGAATAATGGCCACTCTGCTCTGAAAATCTTCATTTGCAAAAAGTGAAACTGTTGGTTGTACCACCGTTTCCCTCACCAAACTCATCAAATACACAATGTAACGACTCCAAAACACTCACATGGACAAGTTGTGACCTGCACATTCACCACGCTATGAGATTATAATGGGACGTCACGAGACAGTGTTGTTTTCGAGGCATATGCAGAGACTGCTTGCCGAAAAACTGTCTCTGACAGGAATGCACATCAGTGGTTTTGCATGAATTTACCTTGAAAACAACTCTGTCTCGTAACATTCTGTTATTATCTCATAGCGTGGTGAATGTGCAGGTCACAATTTGTCCACCAGATTGTGTATTTGATGAGGGAAACCAAGAAATTCCATGAGCCTCCATAGCGTAGCTCTGAGCAGCTCGCGGCTCTGCTCTGCCATTCTAAAAATAGCTTGCACCAACAATTAAAGGTAACAGACCTACTCCTTAAACTATAGGGATTATGGCAATGGGCCAATTTGCCAACATGTTGAACTATCATTTTAAGCTTTTGTAAATCAAAGACCTTATTTGAGGTATTAAAAAAAATCCGATTCAAAAAGCGTATTGACTTTTAGACGAGGGAACTGGAAGTGCTAAAAATACTAACCGGGTTCTAGCCTCACATCACCAGGTTTCCAGCTCGGTAGCTGGTCGTACTGCAAGGCCATGGGGATGGGTAGCCTAGGCCTGTTTGTACCAATGGGTATTTGTTATGGTCTGCTATAAGTCTTTAAATGAATAAGTTCCATCTATTGCCATTTCATTGGGTGTATAAAAGCAATTGTACTTACCAAGGACCTCAAGAATTGAACGTTTCTTTGGACGGCATATACAGCATAGGCACAGCTGCCTGTCCACTCTGATGTTCTGCTCACCATCAAGTGTTGAAGGCCAGATCATAGTTTAATCAGAGTAGCATAGGTTGCCCCTCATCTTTGAAATTGCTATTAAGACAGAAAATCTTTGAAGCGAGAAAGCAGACAAGATGTGTAAGAGTGGAAACTTCACGAAGCAAAACGGTAACCATACTGCAAAACAATAACCTTGTAAAGAAATATTAACATAGAAAAAACTGCTTTCCTGCAGAATGTAAAAAAGATGATCTGTCCTGACATTGATCCTTCATGCTATAGCTGTCAAAGAATCCACTCAGAAGTGTGAAAAGTTGAAAGTGGAGAGCGCACAACTTCAACACAAACAGAATAATTTCCCTTCAAACAATTTTGCATGGCTGTACCTCCAGTATACATACTGAAGCATATTCTTGTTTCTGTAGATGTTTCTACCAGATACACATAAAAGTTTCTGAGCAACCCATCAGAGCGAGTGACCACCAAAAAACAACTGTAATATTAAAACGGGATTCGCAGACAACACACTGACAATATCAATATTATAAAAGCATAATTAGATACATGACATTGTAAAGCACATTGCTTAAAAGAATAAGTCATTCAAACGTGATATGATGTATAAGGGCATTTACAAATCCTATAGGTTTTCCAGGTGTTTTCACTGTTTCCACCATGACAACCCACTTGAAACCTGTCTGCCCAATTTAATAAAGAGTCATATACATCACTTCTCCTTGCAATGCCTAAGAGTGTCTGAGGATTGTTCTCTCTTCTCCAATAAACGCCTGAACCGAATCTCGCTAACTAACTTAATAGATTTTCCAAAATGAACTCCACCACTTGTTTATTAGACGTGATTCCTGCCAAGTTTCTTAAGGGGCACAAATGTCACTTTGAATTGTCAGTGACTCTCTAGTTTAGTGTGGGTTCCCCTTCAGTTTTAAGCATGCAGTAATAACACTAACCCTTAAAAAATCAAAGAAATCTTTCTACCAGTAAATATTACCATCATTTATCCAAGTCAACACTCCAAGTCATCAGGTTTTGCTCTCAGAAATATCAGAACAGGAATCAACAAACACATCTGCAGATATGAGCCGCAGTGTATCCCAGGATTCCACCGTCATTACTCTACATTATTCTCTAATCTAGTGGACATCCAGTGCAAAGACATTTCTAAATTAAACCCAGCTAGGATTAAGTCAAGTGAAAAAGTGCTCACATCAGTTCTGCCAATGCATATACTGTACCAATACTGTCGTCTCTAAGAAAGGCACAAAGGTCAGCTGATTTGTCGTCATAGAAGGGATATGGAATAATTGTCCCAACAGTTAAAAATCTTTCATATTTCACCTGTGTCGTGAAAAAGTTTTATCAGTAGTTTTTGTACTCGCTCACCTCCACACGGACAGTCTCTGTATGAAGTGAGAGTGCTCGTTAGATTCTAGATTTCAGTAAAGTTAGAGACAAATTGTCTGATCCCACTTCACCTCCCACCCAGGCTACATTTCATCTGCTCTTCCCTCCGCAGCCTGGAATGGATGCATGCATCACAATAGCAGAAGCAGTTTCGAGAGAGAGAAAATGGAGGGAGGGAGGGGAGCCACCTACACTGAGTGTTAAAGATGGGCATCATCTGTATTGTAATGAGGGGTAATCAATGAGCACTCTTATCTCATTATGGTTTTTGTTCCTTCACCCAAGCAGCCATTACCCTGTGGGCTCTGCTGCCACTGCACTACTAACTTGTCATACCTGGTGTGCTCTCCCACTCCCCCACTTTGCCAGACATAATAAATGTTATTATTCCCCTTTGCCAGGGAGTGTTAAATTGAAAATGGCTGACACAAGCTGCTCGGTATTGCATCACAGAACAGACTCTCTCTCAGTTTATCCTGTAAGCTTTTAATAATCAAGTGACAGACACGGGACAACAAAGAGAAGATGGCGCTGCTTATTTCCTTGCTACGAGGAAGCCAAATTAAGTTGTAAATCAGCTACAATCATTTCCGCAGATGCTTAACATGGTCTGGTTAAAAATGGCAAGATGTCTAAGGCTGTAAGGTACAGGGGATAGTTTCAGAGGCTAGGGATCAGATGTAATGGTGGCCTATGGTGAAATATTTACTTGGCCTAGATTCATTTATAATGAGCTTAAAGAAACCTAGTTATGTAACAGAGCCAATGAATGTTTAATGTAGTGTTGTTGTGAACACACTGGAGAGATATACACTTGTCTTTAAATGAGTTCATCGTGCTGCTCTCATTCAAGGCAGAGTTTAAAAGATGCTCCTTGACCTTCTGTTTTTTTAATATAATGCCTCTTGTCTGAATGTAAACGGACTAAATCAATCAAATGAATTACATATTGAACTCATGAGGCTCATCCTCAGATAACTTGTCTATGAATTGTCCTCAGATGTTATACAGTGTTGTTGCTTTTGCTAATTATGTAATGTAAGATGGACTTCCACAGTCGCCTGATAAGTTATAAGTTTTTACACTCTATGATGTGAGCAGCAGTGTGCCATTGTTCCTACGTGTCTCTAATTATCTGCAAGTATGCCAGCTCTATTCATGTAGCTTGTCTTAAAATCCCACACTTTAAGGAGCCCACTCAGCAATCATCTGTGCAGATCTTCACCCCAGGGCCAGGGAAAGAGAGCAGGGATGAAACGCAGAGCCCCGTTTTGGTAGGAGATCCTTTGATGAGCCTAATAATCAGGCAAAATCTGTCATTTTCACGAAAAGCATTTGGGCCATGTGTCTGTGTCGCTGAGGGTAAAGTGGCAGAAGATGAGTTGCTTTGTGACTAATAAAGCCCTGTGGTTCCACAGGAAACGTGTCTTAAGTAAAATGTGCTATTTTTGCATTGGTCTCTGTTCAAAGTTTGACTTAACTCACATCCATCAACAATCAGCCATTAAACCTTCCTGGACTGAAAAGGGAGATGATACAGCTGCAGAATCCAAAAGAAATCTACATTAAGGAAATAGCTCAGCTACAGCTTTTAACACCAATCTAGTAATTTTTCAAACCTACCTCAGTATTGTGTTTTTGCTATGTCCCAGAAACAACATTTTCATTTAGAAAGTTTGTGATTTTTCAGGATCCATATAACAGCTTCAATTAAAAGTACAAGTTTTATACTGTAGCTATATAGTGTGTAATGGATCGTTGGATTATATGCAATGATGTTTATGCATCATGTTATTGTGAATCTGAATTTTTAATTTAACCTTGCCATGTGCACTCTTACAGACAAATTCAATGTGTTTCCTTCATAAAAAGTCGGCACAGATAATTTTTTATTGTTTAATCTCTGTGTTCTAGTCTGTGGTGTTTGTGACCTGCACAGTGCATTGTTGTACTTCTGCGTATTGTGTCCTTTAGATTTAATTCAACTTTTTAATCTTGCACAATCTTGGTTTAAATACACCCCTTCTGTATTTCTCTCCTTTATTTCTGTTAAGCACATTGATGCATGATAATGTGCAATACACATTTGTCTTACTATTATTGCCCCTTGTAGTTCAGTAGATTTGTGTGGCACGATTGGCAGGAGTCAGGGCTGTGTTTCACATGAAGCAAACAAAATTACTGCATAGCACAAAGCACGTAATGCTGTTCCTGTGCTATTTAAGCCACCCATTGCTCCTTATGTTGACAAGATAAATATTTAGCCGAGTAGTGTGTCTGCACCTTGTCCTCAGTAAAGCTTTTATAACAGTGAACCTAGTGGGAAATGATGAAGTGAAATGAAAATTTCCACACTTATTCTCTCTTTCTCTTTTTGTCTCAGTGCCCGTTCAAATACGACTGCCAAGAAGTTGATGTGAGACAGTGTAACAGAGTGGAATCATCAACAGCTGTTCATTCAGAATAACAGCCAAAATCCTGGACGAGACCTTAAAGGGGTTGGTTGTTATTGATCTATTAATACAAGTACGTAGTCGTAAACCTATATTGGAGTCCAGAATGGTTTAGTTAGTGCACTTGTAGCAAAGTTTAGTTTGTAGTCGCACAGTTTTGTGTGTGTGTGTATGTATGTGTTGTGGGTTATGGACACACCTTGTCTTTGGCATTCTAGACAGATCCCGAGTTACAGTCTTCATGGACCATACAGGGAAATCTCCCATACACCGGCAGAATACTAACACCAATCCACCACAACACTTAATTGCCACCCCCTCTCGCTAAACAAGGGGTGTGATTGAGCTTAGTGAAAATGTTGTTATGCTGATTGCAAAACATACTCTTCAAAGGCTTCATTCTCAAAAGTCCTGCCTTGAAACCTGGGAGGTAAAAACATAACAAAAGGGAATTTGCCATCACTGCCGTTTCTCTCGCACAGTGTTCCTAATTGTATGTTAACAAGGAAGTAATTCAAAGATGTAATTTAAGATGGCTCATCTAGCTGGCTTACATGTATGGGGGATTTAATGTGGATCAGGTGTAAAGCAATTACTTTGCAAAGCTTAAATTCTTTATTGTTAAGATATATGCAGGCATACCACTGGTTGGCTCCAAATTTGATAAAAACAGATTCTGAGGCACAAAACTATAAACTGTTGCAAAGACAGACCTTAGTTTTCATCATTGTTTCATATTGGAAAGAGAGACTAAAAATCAGACTTAACATCTGGTTTGGAATAAGTTAAAGCTGAAATGCATAAGGCATTTGAGAAAACTTAGCCAATTAGCCATTATTAACTGTATCTCCTAGATAGACTGTGGAAAAGTGTTCAGATTTTACAAGCACAGCCATAGCATTCATATTAAATCCTTTTCAGTTTTCATTTCACTCCAAAGTAATTACTATCAGAAGTGGAGGCGGCCACTCTGTAGTGAAATACCCCTTTCATACATCAGATAAAGGCACAAAAATGACTACATTCTCTGCTTTAAAAGTGCAGGAACTGAAGCCTCATGGCTGTGGAGTATAATAAAATAATATAATAAAGTAAATGTACTTGCACTATTTATTTTTTTGAACTTATTTTTTGTAAGACTTTGCATTAGAAATTCCTGCCTAACATGATATAAATGCCCCTCACCCCCACAGCTTTATCGGCAGGTGTACATTTATGTGTGAAGTATATCAACTATTGTCAACAGGATAACTCGGTGTAAATGATTCTAAAACTCATGAGGTGAATCGGGCCCATCAAACACCAGGTGATTGTGTTGTAGCAGCATGAAAACACATTATGGCAACCATTTTCATACAGATGGCAACTCAAACTGTTTGATGGGCTGGGAAACAATTAGACTGCACAATTGCTTTTGGGTGGAAGCACCATTACAGCTGATGGGGAAAATGTCTTGCTGCCAGAATGGTATTTAACACAAACCAGGGCAGGGCAGGACAGGAACCGTGGCTTTATAAAACACTTTGCAAATGTGACTGCATAAATCCAAAAATGTTAATTTGTGGATGTCTGTTGGTCTAACATAGGGTTCTTTTGAGGAAAAAAAGAAAAGAAAAAAAGACTTTAAAGACCATTTAATTAGGGACAGAAAATTATTTGAGTAAACATTTTCAGGGCAGGGTCATAGGGATAAGGCAAGATTATAGATACAATAGAATCTTCACACATGTGATGTGGCATACAGTACTGTAAGGGTTAAATAGATTAACAAGGAAGGAGTCCCTCAGACCAGAACAACATGAAACTGTTTCTACACATGATGTTAGCACTATTCTCCTCAGCCAAGCTTCAATATTATGTTTCTTCAGCTCGGAGGATTTCCTCCTCATCCAGCTGATGACGTCAACCAGTGCTCACCGTACTCGAGCTATTGAAATTTGGATTCTAATCAATAAATCCATATTAGAGGCATTGGCACAAAAAATATAAATTTGATGACAATAGTCTCACATTATGTGAATCATGATGCCTTGCATCTTAACCAGAGCGTAAACACCAAGAACTATACATTTGCATGAAGTAATTCATAACTTCTGTCTCCCACAGTAATACTGTAAATCTACTGTTATTCTGGCTGCATAGTAACATTCCAGCAACACAGTGACAAGTGTAATATTATTTAATAATAATAATAATGTCACCTCTATTTTTATTACTACTCTCAGACTATCTCACTAATCAGTGGAGATGATTGGATTAGTTCTGATGAGCTTTTTCTGCTCATCAGGAGATTTGCATCAGACAGAAAATAATGAATAAATGAGCAGTTTTATTTAATCTAATTAATGTCAGTAATGATTCATCACATCCACAGTTAACATTCGTTAAACACAAAACACTGGTACGTCTGAGGTGGAAACATCAGCACTTTATCATGTCATGGAATTTACAGAAAGCATTCAGTAAGATGGAGGTTTTAAAAAGCTTAACATGCCTGTTCTCTGGGCAGAGTAACTAAATCCAGCAGCAGCACAAGAAAATCCTGGATCTCCAGAGAGACGTAGCAGCTAAAGCCCTGGACAGAGAGGATTCATCTGCTACATGTCTGTTTCTGCTGTGTCCAGGCACATTCAGCTTCAACGCTAGACTTGCACCTTGATGACGTACAAGATACCATCAAGATATCTTTTTCAGTGTCCGTTACATTTGTTACTGCTCTATTAATGTTTAGGTTCACACAATGAACAAATCCCATTCTTCTGAAAGTTAAAGGGATAGCTCACCCAAAATTCAAATTTCACTCATTATCTCCTCACCCTCATGTCGACAAAGAGCTATGAGAATTTTCAGAGTCCTCAAGTCCACAAAAGAATTGTGTGAATATTGTTTTGGAGTTCAGTTTATTTTTCAGATTCTCTGGGTCGTCAGTGATGGGCACAAATTACTAAAAAAAGACCACTTTGTCCCTTTAAATGCCATTTCACCATGTATGCCACACAGCTGTTTAGGTCATGTCTGTAGGCAGTTGTGTTCCTTCCTCAAAAGACATATTTTCATATTTTTTTGACATGTTTTGACATAAATAAATAAAACTCCTTAATTATTTTGTGTATTTTGCCATTTTAAACCTGTGATTTTTATGTTAAAAAAAAAGAAAAATGGGCATTTAACATCGGCTTGTACATACTAGCAGACAGTGATTGGCCTCCAACTACTATGTGACTCATCCTACAGGGATGCTCACTCTTCTATGCCCTGCCTGCTCCTCACTGCCATAAATAATTCATTTAGCACTGCATGAAAAACGCATGTCAATTAGCCAGGTTTATTTTTTTTTACTGCAATGAAAAACAGCGGGTTTCTCTCTTCATGCCATCTCGGGGAAATGCATCGAAACAGTGCATTATTTAGCATTCCTGGGTGCGTCATTCCTCTGTGTGGGAGAAAAAAAATAGGAACAAAGTCTGATGGTGTCAGTTATTCTGTTTGATTTGAGCTGGCATATCTCTTTTTTATCAGTCAGGAAAGGTTCGAAGTTTGCATGCTGTGTTACTTGCTGTGATTGACCCTAGATTCTATTACTCCTTTACAAGCCCCTGCTGTGTTAGGTGTAGTGTAATGAGTTTTTAAAAAAAAAATGTTTTATTGTCTTGCGAAGATACTTGCAATAGTGCAAATAGGCTACAGATTAATTCAATAAACATAGGAATACATAGGGGCAAACATAGCCGACACAGTCTATAGAGCGTAGCTCTAGCTGTAGCTGTACAGTAGGTGCAGACCCAAAATACCTTATGTTGTTATTCCTCACCTAATGATTTGTAAAATACAGTCCAATCTTATCTATTATTCAATCAGTGATTGCAGATACAGTTGTCCTGTCACTTTCTGTTACGTTTCCTTAGCAAGTATCCTTGAGGAACACCCAGACTGAATGGTACTTGAGTTGTCATCACGCTGAATTTCTCTGAATCGACATAAAGTGTTATGTATTTTAAACCACCAAGGTGACTAAACAGTCTAGGTAACCTCTAGGTAAACTTATTATTGAAATTGCAAACAAATCTTAAGTCTAGCTTAGTTTGAAATGGCCTGCTTCCAACTTTTGCCTGATCAGCAGCCAGTCTCTTTAGGAGTCCTGGACCAGAGAACTGTTACTGATATATTCGGTTATTTTGCCAGCTGGAACGGTGAGATGTGGATTAGTTAGTAACTGTTAGCATAGTTTGACAGAAGTGTGTTCTCACTCTGGTAATGACATTTTTATGTTGAACCACTAGTTGCCACAACTTACGCTGCATGTGCAACATTGTCACCCCCCCCCCACACACACACACACACACACACACACACACTCTGCCTCCCCATTTCCTGTCTCTCTGTTGACTGTGCTTTCCATTAAAGGCAAAAAAAAGCCCCCAAAATATACATAAAAATAAAGTCAAGGTTGATTTAAATTGCAGCGTGATGCATCTTTCCCAAGCATATCTCTTATAATTATCCCCAGTGTCCGTTGAAAATGAACATCTGGTTGGAGATCATAGAAAAAGTATAACTTCAGATTTTCCCTGAGAATCAGCACCTTTTTCAGTTTTCTTCGCTACCAAAATAATCCTGTGGTAGTTGTCTATTGCATCCATGGCTTAATGCAAACAGGAACTCTGTTAAGCCAATTTAATGCTTTTTGATGGCGTCTATTTATCAAAATGTAAACAAATATAGGCTTAAAAAATAAGGATTGGCGTCATTCTTTGAAAATCACTATCCATGACTAATTGGAGCTTGTAATCGCAATTTTTTTTCTTGTTTCTTCCTGATCTTCTCCTTGTTCTTCCTGTCTGCGGCAATACAGCTTTAATGAGGTATAAGTCTTTCAATAGACCTAAAATGTCTTAAATTTAACCTGACCCAAAATAGGTAGTCTACGTTTTGTGTGTTTGGCAGTTTGCACACCCAGGAAGGCTTGCTCTCATAAAGGAACTAAGACCTTTGTGTACACCCAGAGGGTTCAATGCCAACAGACCCAAAACAGAAGATCAGTTTTTCATAATAACAGAGTAAGTTTAAATTTAACAACACTGCACTTTAATCAAAGTGGGATTTACCGACATACTGCTCAAGACATAGGGGACTACCTTGGAGTTATTGTCAGCAATGAACTTCAGGATCAGCCCTGTTGCTTGGTTACTGTGCCTGCAGTGAATCGTGACTCTGATGGCCCTGGGTAGAATTTGCCCAACTGAACAGGATTTGAGACTTTGCTTATACAGAATTTGATATTCTTTGTGTGTGTGTTTGTGTAAGAAAGAGAGTGAGCACCAGGTGAAAGAAGCCAAAAAACACAGAACTTTTCCTTCCATGGAATCAAAAATATATTTAAGTCTCTTGCCTTCACTTGCTCTTTCTCTCTCTTTCACATTTTCCTCACATCCTTGGCCAATATCAAAGCCAGGAAAACTGCAATTATAGCAGAGAAATGACACTCAAGCAAAAAAAAAAAACTGCTTAAAAAAGTGCTCACTATGTAGGAAAGTGAGTGTGCTCTCGGCCCTTGTCCACACTACTAGTGTGTGTAATTCAGTTAACTTTATAATGAAGTTCACACCACTCACATCTTCATGAAACAGCTGGTTGCTTTGTACATCATCAGTCATATTGCATTTGAAGATCAGAGGCAAACTGTAACACAGTACTTTAAATGTCACTGTTTGGGGATAATGAAACAGTCGTCAGGGCTCTAGTACAAGACTTAACATTGTAACAGTGAGACCTTTTGTTTTTGCTGTTGCAAGTGTCGCAGTGAGACACTGCCATAGTCAGGTGCAGTGGGTGTACTAAGTCAAAGACAAATGCTGAGGTTGCACTGAGGTACTGTACCTCTGGAGGCTAAAGGGAGAGGAGCTGAGGCTGGAGAGTCTGGTTCAAAGAGATGGAGGAAGGTTGAGAAAGATTTAGAGATAGATCAATAGAAGTTTTGTATTACTTAAACCTAAAATAAACTTTTAGCTCTATAACAGATTTAGCTTTGTGTTTGTTGGGTATTGCTCTCTGAGGTTCAATACCCACCTGCACTTAAGTTCTCACCACCTGTCTAGGGCATATGGATGCTTTTCCTCATCAGCAGAATGAGGTGAAGTGTTTTCAGTGATTTTCAGTTTTGCAATAATAAGTATCTAAAGGACGAAGATGAGTTTGGTGGCTGTGCATTTGTGCATCTGGTTGAATGGCCCAGAACTGCTTCAGGTGTAAAATGATTAATTTGAACATTGAAACATGAACTCTGCTTGATAACTGGCCACTAAGGGATCATTAGACTGTTTGTTATTGCACCCTTGTCTGCTTGGAGTTGTTATTTTTGTGGCATTACACACCAAGGTACCAATACAAGAAAGCAAAACTGAGAACACCTAAGAAAAGGCAAGGGTTAATATTCAAGTTGTCCTTCTGTAGCGATTAAAGTGTACTGTTGGTATTACTATACTACGGTGTCCCTGAGAGCTCAAACCATTGCAACTGAAGAAAACACATGCAGGTAGACAAACCCAAAGAAGATTGGTCTTTTCAAACTTTAGTAAACACAATGTCCTTCCTCAGGGCCAGTAGGCTATATTTTGGATTAACCTCTTGTTCTGTTCAGTACGGCTCAGCATCTAGCTTCCAATGCCGTTATATTGTGTTTGTGTGTGTGTGAATGGGCTGTTCACAGCAGAGAGATGGAAGGAACTTTGATTTTCATGCATGTCCAATGCAAGCACAAACACAAACAGCAGATTTGGTTGAGATAAGACTTTATTTTATTTCAGTGTATTCCTACATAACACAAACAGGAAGACAACATAGTGAGTGAGCGATAACTTGTGTACGTAGCTAAATAAACTTGTGTTATATTTCAAAATGCAAAGTAGGTTCAAATGCAGACTTGGTTTGAAAATTACAGTATATACACACAAATATATGTATATATAAAATATAAAACAGATCAGTTATGATCAACTTCAGACTTTAAAGATAGGATTTGAGGTTGGATCCCTTGAACAATGAAAAGTTTCTCTTCATCATAAAATGCACACGGTTTACCTTAAGTACAGCTACCTTATTTACATCTTTAAAAGTCATGCTAACAGGATGTTTAGTGTCAACACCATTTGAAATCTAAATCTAATAAATATAGGAATAAGCTCAAATGTGTAAAAAAAAAAAAAAAAAAAAAAAGCTGGGAAGCTAAAAAAAAATGGTTATTGCATCAAATTTAGAAAGGTCCAAAACTCAAAAGCAGAAAACACAAGATAAACCACTAAAAACTAAATCAACCACTGCAACACCATTCTTTGGGATTTGCTTCAGTGAAAAAAAGGCAGTGTAATTACCCTCTCTGGTATCACTTATGATAAGATATCTTTATGGAGCATTTATATCCTGTAAGCTTTATAGTTCGCTTATATGTCATTAATAATTTTAACATTTAACATTTAAACTTCCAGGTTGTGAAAATCTTCACCTTCATCTTCAACTTCGTACTTGTTTGACAATGACCTTTAGTGAAAGATCAGACCATCTTGTCCACCATTCACTTTTTACAGCTTATTAACAGTCACTGCTCCAAACTTGAATTATCTGACGAACTTGTTCGTCCTACTGGAGCATGAACTCCAAGCAGAGATGTTTCATCAAATGTTAACACAGGACCTGTTTGTTAACAGTTTAAAAGTTATTCTGTAGTGTTTTTGTATTATGCTTTTTACTTCTACTTATTGTGCCTCTAATAATAATGTGCTAAACACACACATTTACCATGTCCTGCCTAATACCTTTATTAGTAACAAATCTTGACACTGAAGGATTGGAAAACAGATACAGGGAATTAAAAAAAAAACTATGATACAAAAATCTGCTGCCACTTAATACTGGAGTTTAACAAAGGGAATGAGGAGATGAGGGACAGGGGAGGAAGCTCTAGCTCTGCTGACTAGCCTCTCTGTGTTTGCTTTCCTTCTGCCGGTAGTGGAAGAGGCTGGTGGTGTCGAGCTCACCTGCGTAGTGAATTGCTTCAGCAAACAGCTTCACCACCTAACACATGGAAAAATAGGTAAGCTAAGATTCATCACGTGTCAGGAAAACGCAAACTGACAGCATGCAGAGACAGAATGTAGGCTAAATGTCAACTGAGGATATAAACCACCTCTAGCGTGATATTCACAGACCTGGAAATTTGTGATGAGGGGAACACCATGGTCGACAGCCATTCTGCGGATGAGGAAGTTGTCCTTCAAGTGGCGAGTGTTGTTATTGGGCAAGTTGACCACCAGGTCAATATGACCTTCGTTGATCAGTCTATAAAAATGGGCAAAAAGATCTAATTAGTAAATTTAAACCACTTGAAAGCACCAGTGTTTATCGACAGACATTCAAAATTTTTAATACAAAAAATGATCTGAAATGATCTTTGTATGCTCATACTGTGCTGTTTGTGCTGAATGTACAGTAGATGTTGCAGTGCTTTGTAAATGTGTTGGCTGCATGTCCAAACAGTTTAAAGTTCCTGAGAGGCACCATGGCTACCCAGCGCTCGGGATAGGGACAACACTAACCCATGGGGGCAGTTCTTTCAACCACAACAAACACTCAAAAAACAATCAAATATCTATGGTACATGACTCGAATCCTTACGAGACACCACTGAACTCGTATAAACTTTGTGTTTTAGCATGTAATCGCTCACCTCAGATAGCCTAACTCCGAAACGTCCTGGAAAGACATTACTATCTGATCGCAGAGTATCTGCTCTCCCCGCCACAAAAACAAACACTTTTTTTCTCAAACTGAACCTCACATACCACAGATGGAAGTCCAAGTACACACACACAAAGACACATAGTGAAGTCAGGGCTTTGCTGTGTTGCCTCTGTCACCTGAAGGCCTTTGACAGCCAGCGGTGAATTAGCGATGAATTTTAATGGAAAAATAAGGAGGACAAACAATGGTGACAACAAGGTCTGTTTCTTTATAAAGGCTTGGCCTCTACTTCTTCTCGTGCAGCTGATGCCATCCAGCCTTGTGTTTGTGTGTCTTGTCTTGATCTAGACCTATTAAATTCCCTTTAAATCCTGTTCACCAGCTCATTTCAAAATCCATGGTGCAGATGGCTTCACTGCAGCATGATCATGACTTGTTTGTAGAGTAATTACCTGGACATTGCAGTTCTGCTACATGTATTGGTGCTGCTAGAACCTACTGTATGTAAAAAAGGTTTGTACCTCTGACAACTGAACAAGTTTTCAAACAAACGTGACTACTGGTAAATTACATAATTTCAACAAAAAGCAGCAGAACAGTGTAATGAACTAAATTGTCTGTTAAAGTGGTCCTAGTTATGTTTTGTACTTAAATGTATTGGTGACACGTTTGCCTCATTGTTGGCCATGGTTAAATAAATACCAAGACACTTTATTTTTGATTTCCTCAAACTTGACTTGGCTCTGACACAAGACTTTCCTCATCCTCCCTATTTAGGCCCCAGTCTGGTTAATGTAATGACTGTGGACTTCAGAGTCTGCTACATCCGCTTTGATCTTGTCAGCATATTACGGTGATAATGAAGGGGCTATGCCCTTAGATCTTAAGGCAGTATCTTATGCTGATTAGATATCCCAATTTTGGATCCAATGAATCACACTTTATGTATTACTTAAGCACTGCCTCAGGAAAACCGTAAGCAAGTCTCTACATTTCGACATGGCTTTGTTTTCCATGTTTCCATGAATGTGTCAAAAGAATTTAAATATTAATTTAGTATTAAAATTAACATCCCCCAACCTCTTAATACTAGGCAAACTGGTGTTTTCTCCCTTCTCAGTGGGCCACGCGACTGGAGTAGCAGGCACATCATTGGCACACAGCCAGGCAGAAGTGGCTTCAGTAGCATAGAGCTGGAAAACAGAAATAGGCCAACATTACAAAATATAAGGAATATCAAAAACAATATTGGACGGACTCGGGTAACTCTTTTTTTTCCATTTCTTAATAAAGGCAGAATCATTCGAACCAGAAAGCTCATCAGCAGTGTTAAAATCACACAGAGAAAAGACCAGATTTTTAATGAGAAATCTGGTCTGTAGTGTTTGAAACATTCAAGCTTGCAGCACTCACCTTGAAGCCCTCCTCTTTTAGTTGGTGCGCCGTGGACAGGAAATTGGGTCGGAACGAATGCTGGAAGTGAAGCAGACACATTTTTGAAAAATAAAATGGTGCAACAACATAATAATGCCTGCAGAAGGTCTGTTTTGATATGGGTTTCTGTTGAAACATAATGGATGAAAGAAATTGCATGAGACAAAGTCTTCCATGTAGCGTTCATCATTGAGAATGTCTTCCATCTAAATCTGCCCTGACCTTTTGGTTCCTCTTCCAAACCATTTGTCTTAGTGTGCTTCAGAATGATAGTAATTAAGACATAGACTGATATGGAGCCATTTTACACTATGTTAGGCAATTATTACAGAACAATGAAAACTTTGGAGACTGAAACAATGTAATGCCATCCCAGCAGCATTCTTTTTCACTTTTGGTAGCAATATATTTAACCAAATGTTGTTGCATATTATTCAGATACTGGTACTGTTCATGTATCAGAATCAAACAATAATGGGATTAATGAAGTAATTTGTATCATATATTCATATCATACTGTATTGTATCAGACCAATTACTGAATACACACTACATAATGTGCAGAAAATAAAATTATGTGAATTATTACACAGCATACTGCAGCTGACACAATAGTAGGCCGTACTTCATTGGGTTGGATTAGTTACCAAAGCAATACCATGAGGATGTAAAGGAAGAACAAAAAGTCAATTTGTAATGCATTTATGTTTGTAGACATTACTGTAGCTTCAAACGACCTACTTAACAGATTCCACCAAGCATAAAGCATGAAAGTGCTGAAATTTATTCTGTGGGTCTTTGCTGCTTATTCGCAACTGATTATGCCCAAACTGGGCGCCCTTCAGCTCTGTAAACAATATGCTCGTTAAAATTACTGCTATCCCACCAAAAAATTGTTGTGACACGGTTTGATATGTTTTGGATATTTTCAAGTCCACTTTACTAAGCTGTATATGATGACATGCAAGTTTCTAATTTGATGTGCAATTTTGACACAGCTGCAGAATTTGTATAAAAACAAGGTGGGCTTAATTAACAAGACAGGCAGACAGGGAGAGTTAAGAGTGTGTGAAGAGAGAGAGAGATGATGCCAGTTAGACAGCAACAGGTGAGGAGACGGTAACAGCTAAAGAGGCTGTGACTCTAATAACGTAATACTACAGTTATAGTACATCAATTTCACTACAGTGCATGACACTGAGAGTAACACACACCAGGAGTGAATT
The DNA here is from genome assembly GCA_030347415.2 of Decapterus maruadsi. Lineage (NCBI taxonomy): Eukaryota > Metazoa > Chordata > Actinopteri > Carangiformes > Carangidae > Decapterus > Decapterus maruadsi. The sequence goes on along the minus strand of CM064902.1, from coordinate 11,505,036 downwards.
ACGAGTGACAAAACACCAGCACACACAGCAGTGATGTTCTCACACTTGATATCATGGATTAATGTGCAATAGTTCTTTGGGTTTTCCAACTGATGTGTGTCAACTTCCGAAACTAAGAGTTACTGCCTCTGCCAACCAGCCAAGTTACAGGAAATATGGTCACAACCTCCACCTCCTGAGTTACAGCCTTGAACAGAAGAAGTGTTTGTGGAGAATATCATGATGTTAAAGTGAAGTAAACCTTTGGCCATTTGGATATAAGATGTTATTGCTGCATCATATTCGACAGTTGTGTCAAATTGTGTCATCATTAACACATGATTCCGTGAGTTGCAGCCAAACTGGCCTCAGTAATCAATTCATCCTCATGTCCGGGTACAGTAGATGTTTGTGCCAAATGTGAGGACAACTGAAAAGATGTGCTGTGGCCACTAGTTCCTGAAACGAGGTTGAGGAAAGCAGTGACTGACACCATGTCTACATAGAGGATATAATGTGAGCAGCATATTAGCAGAATAACTCCAGCATTCTGCGTAGGATGGGTTCAGCACGGTATGGAATCGTAGGTCACCTGTGTTTTGCAAGAAATCAGAGCCCAACACACAATCACTGTAGTTATCTGCATAAGACATAGGAGAATAGACTAGAGAATAGCATGTGTTGGGCTGCATGTTGTTTATGGGCTTAGAGCAGGAGTAAAAGATGTTACACAGCTTGATGGATTGAAAAAAACTATCTTTAGAACTCTTAATATTTCAAAATGGAAAACAAGAAAGAAACCCTGTGCACAGTCAAACACAGGCTACAGAATGTAGTACTGAGTGGCACTGAGTCCATAAATGTTGTCTTCAGGCTCATAAATGAATATCTTGAATTGGGCTATTTCTGAAGTCATCTGCAGCTTGTAATGTTATGTTATGTTATGTTAGTGTGTTTATTAATTTTCATAGAAAACACTACACCAAGTGTTGGAGTACCATTGTAAGCTATGCTGCCTACCTGAGAAAATTGTATGTGTGTTTTTGTCTTTGCAAATGTAAGCCACAAAAATGGCACTACATATCTTTCAAACATTGGATTAGTACCACTCCAGTAGGCCTTGCTAACATTTTTGAAATGTTGCTAATTTTATAGAGTACAAGTTTCATCAAAAAGCCCAGTAACGGCTGCTTGGCTGTGACAGTACAGCTGAGGGATTTGGTAAATGTAGAACACAGAGAAACAGCAACAGCTACAGAGTCTGTCTGATAGGCATGTGTAAGGATATGCAGTATGATACGTTTCTAATTCAGAACATCTGCACCACAGAAAAATATACTGTAGAAACTTAAATAACTGTTTCTGCTAATTTGTTCCTTGAGTTTGTGTTGCTAAAGGGGTGGCATCCCAGCAGAATATTCATAATGAATCTATGAGGAGGAATGAGGAGTACTGAACCGACAAAGGGGTTTGGTACAAGGAGTCTCCATACTAATATGGCATTTCAATGCTGCCTGTGTGAAAATGAAATTTACCGTCCTCAAGCTGGAGGCCACAGTTTTTTCAGTCTTTTCCACACGACTGTCTCACAAGAGTGCACTTTCAAATAAAAAACAACTTTAATCTCTCTCACAATATTTGTTAAAACTATGGGAGGTAAATCTCAGTGTTCCTCTGAGTTCTGGAAATGTGAACCATAACTGTTGCCGCTTGTCAGCCATGTTAAAGTGTGGATGTACACCACCCAGGCACTTGCCTTTAAATGGACCTGTTCCCCTAGAGCACCAGTCACACAGCTACTGTTGTGAGTGCTTTGTTCAAACTCAGTTTTGCAACCCAGGATGGCAGCTAACCATAATTACTAAAGCTCATGTAATGTGATGAGACTTACATTTTGTTCTTATCTGTGTGTGTGGATTGGTGTGAATGGCGGGATGTTGTTGGAGCACTGTTAGCAAAAGTCTTCTTTTGACAGAGCAATTTTTCACTTGATTAGTTTTTGTCATTTTTTTTATGAGCTTAATTATCACCTTGGGAGATTCTATAATGAGGATCATGTTTCTTTGACTGGTAACTGATTGAGTTTTATGTCTATGGCCTCGTATTATCACTATTAGATCAACAAGTCTCCTCCATTCATCTTAGGGGCATCATCCGTTCTGCTAACTGTACTTGAATCTCTCGTGGTCATTCACGCTCCGACAGGTAGATCATAGTTTTAAGTAACATGAGACATGGTTGTTGCAAGAGTCAAGGTGTGATTTGATGTGAAACAAAGTGAGGAGTGCCAGGCTGGCAGTGAATGAAGCTTACAGCCTAAAAGATTTAGGCCACCTGTTCGTAAGGAAAATCACATTGGGTGTCTAGTGGGCAGAAGGCACCAAGAGGAAACACAAACAGGAGGCAAGTGGACCTCCAGATGGCTGTTGTCTTACCTGAATCCCAATAAGGATGCCCTTCTGTGGTAGCTTGAAGCCTGTGGAGAGCATAGCTTTCAGGAAGGCTGAATAAATGTTTGGTCCAAAACAAGCCACCTGCAAGAAAATACATCAACAGAACCCTGCATGAGTAACTGTTCACATCATTTCTACAAATTAGTCGGGGAATTAAGGGGAAATTGAGTTGTAATATTTAGATCTGTATTATATTCACTTCTCCAGTGGAGGCCATCTCACAGCGAAGCACAGGGTCTGCATCCCTCAGACGTGGCCACGAGAACATGGGTGCCTGGTGGAAGAAAAGAGAAGGGAAATTGTTTAGACATTGTTTTGAAGTAATGGGAAGCCTCCATGTGTGATGCTAATGAGCTTCCATTAAAACTCCACCTCCTCCTTTGAGAGGTCTTCTTGTTTAGCTGCAAACAGCACTTAGGGATAGGGATAGTTCAGTACTAAATCAGCATTTTTCCACACAAGCAGGCTCCACCACATGCTGTATCACTCTGCCCATCAGCTGTTAGGATCAGTGGTGTGTGGAAAAGGCGGAGTGATACAGCGCGTCACGGAGCCTGTCTGTGTGGAGGAATACTGAGTGAGTTGGTTAGTTCCAGTCCAGATAAACACATTTTTTTCAGCTGATGCTTTGTAAATTTATACTTTGGATCTTATTTTGAGACGGGACTTCTCTTAAGCTGCGAAAAATACACTGATTAATTGTCCCTCAATCACAACAGTGTACTGCCTGTGTCTCGGTGCAGCATGATGCGCCAGTGTTTCTCAGTGCGGGGGGCAGAGAACTTCCTACTGCAGATATTATACTTAATGGCCTTCAAAAAAGCTGAACTATCCCTTTAAGTCACAAAGTCATTTTTTCAGCCATATCAAAAAAAGTTGATTTCCCATTCCACAGCACCGATAGAAAACCCACTGCTGCTGCCAAAGCAGTGGGGGTAATAGTAAAGAGAATGAGATAAAACTAAAATCAATGGATGATCATTTTCTTTATTGCTAATCACAGGATGTTTTCAGTTGACTGGAATCACTTTACTGCCCCCTATAGTTGAAGTAAAGCTTCAAAAGTAACAGGTAAACCAAGGCTGGCAGTTGGATATGCATATGAGAGTATAAATGTCAAATCATGTCTGTTTAATGAACAAATGAATGCTCATACAAAATAATAATGAGCATGAATTTCCCACTACTATCATTGTTTCAAACCACCATTTCTGGTTCCGCTATGAAATTTTAAGGGCACATCAGGCAAATATTTAGAGACAAGAGAGGTTGATGCACAGAACTGAAAAAAAACCCTTCATAACTGCTGGAACAGATTAAATGAGAAAATGTTGAAAAAGAGAGAAGGAGACTTGGACACCAGTTGCTTTAACATGCTGGTTGACGTAGGGAGAAGAAGGTAGCGCCACAGCAGGATGAGTCAGAACAGGAAAGCAAGAGTGGAGGAAAAATGAAGGACTATAGAGAGGATAGGTAAGGAAAATGGCTTGGGTGTAGACAGTGAATGAGTAGACTTAAAAGAAGAGATTACGTCAATGCGAGAAGGAAAATTACATAATTACACAGTTAAACAAAAGGTGAGAGGAAGGGAAAGATAAAATTGCAATAGTCAAAAGAGGAGAAAATGACAGTCAAGAAAATGCAGGAACAAGAGAAGAAAGCACTGTCTTTTTTTGTAGATGAATAAAGAATAGTTAGACGTCATGTGGAAAGCTTGTTGTTGTTTTTTCCCCCCTTTTTTTTTCCAAATTTATTTTGCCACGTAAAAGCAGACAGCCATTACCTACGAAAGAGAGAGCGGAAGTGTGGTGTTGTGTGGCTCACGTGTACACACACACACACACACACACACACACACACACACACACACACACACACACGGAGAGGCAAGGACCACAAGGGGGGATTCATCCTTGAAGCGAGCTATCTAATCAGCTGAATGTAATGTTAGCATACTAATGTATGAAGGGACGAAAAGAAGGGATTGCAGACAGGAAACCAGCGCCGCTTATCATGGCTTTGTTCAAAGAGTTGGAGAAAGACAGGGAAGTATGCAGAGATAAAATGGAGCAATGTAACCAAGAAAGAAAATGAAACAGAGGGAGAGGAACACATAGAGAGAGGGAAGAACAGTGAGGGGGAACTTTTAGTGTGCAATAAAAAGAGGACAAGGAGCTACAGTGATATTAATGGCAGAGAAGAGAATTTGTGAAAGATATGTTTGCAGGTCTCTGAGTAAATGTGAATGTAGAACGGTAGATTTGTATATCATCCAAATGAAGAGGGCTTCTTATCCACATTGACATCAACTGTGGAGTCAAATCTACTGCAGCCTGCTCTTCGCCATTGAAACTATGAAGCAGAATTGAAAGTGAAAATGGAATCCAACCACAAACAAGACGAAAGCAAGAGAGAGAAAAATGGCATCACCAAGCCAGGGAGATTTAAACGCTGTGAAAACGAGCAAACATACACTTGAACAGAGTGCTGTGTCTGACTAACAGGATGCATGCGACTGTCACAATCACCGAGCCTCTCTAACCACAACATCCTACCAACACACACACACACACACCACCCCATCTCCCTATCCCACACCGACCGCCCACTCCTACCAGACAGAAGAACTGCGAGGCTCCGCAACATGAACAATGTTATCTTGGGGCAGCAGCTGAGCTCCAGTGGAAAAGGGAATGAATAAAGTAAGACATTTCCACACGCACACACAACATTGTTGCTCGCTGTGGGCCTTGTTGGAGGCGGAAGAGGCACCTGTATAAATGTCTTTATATTCACAACTGAATGGAAATGAACAGCTACATTTTGTACCTACAGGTTAATGAATAGCCGTTCATTAATCTGTTGTTTCTATTGATATTGCAATTGATGGATATTCTGATGTTCAAACAAAGGAAGCAGGAAACATTCAGCTTTCTGAAAACTCCTGAAGTGACCTGATTTGGGAGGGAGAGCGAAGTGGTTGATGGTTCAGTGTTGCAAGGTCAGGGTCTTTGTCCTCTTCTTTTTTAAGGGTATTAATGTATTAATGGTCAACACCAATTGACTGCTTTTGTTTGTACTGTAGATTCCAGGGAACACATGTATCTTTGATGACAGTAGTGTGGGATTGAGCCTACTTTCTTGTCTGGAAAAGTTTTCAAACAGGATAAAACCTAGACATACTGGCTGAATACTGACGAACTTTAAAATAATAAAGTTTGATTGGGACATATTTGTCTGATTAAAGTTACTCTGTGAAATAAAATAATTGTCAACCAGGAAGATGAGAGTTAATACAAATATCTAAAACAGTGCAGCGGTTTCCAGGCAGCAGTCAAAGTAAACATATGAGAGACCAACATTTGTCAGTGTATCATACTGTTGTACACATGGAGATGACAGTATGTGAGGATATTAGTAATACCTGAAATGGTGGTGATGTAGTAACCATTGTGTGATTAAACACATTAACAAGCTGATTAACATAGCTTTCTGACATTAAAGCATTTATATTCTAATTTTGTCTATGATATTTTCTGGGGTCATCACATTCACAAGAATGTGTCTATTACATAAGTTGCCACGATGCCAGGCATTATTAAATGGTCAAGGGGACAGAGTATCCAAGTTGGAGGTTATTTTTCCTCAGCCATTAAGTGCGCACAGGGGACTGACACCAAATCAGCTTCCTCCTCCTCAAATGTGTTTCTCATACTCTTCTTCCTCTCACTGTCATAAATACAACTGTGTTATCGGTCCTATGAGTTTGTATATTGAGGCAGAAATTACACAATAGGGACTTGTTAGTGAAAAGAAAACAACATGGCCTCAAACAAGGGATTGTCAGAGGAAAGAGACTGCAAGAGCAAGAGAGTGAGGTTGGGAGGGAACGAGACGGATAAATGAAGACGGTCTCTCTGGATGGCAATGACTTGAACCATGGGATGATACAGTGAGAATAAAGGCTGAGCGAGAGTACATATTGATGGTACACACTTCAGGCTGCAAAGGCTGGATAATAGGTCCAGACATCACATTGTGTTAACAGTGGGGGTTTGATGTTATAGTGGCAGTAAAGTGTTTAACAGGAAATAAGAAATTAGCAATACTTCATTAAACAATCTTCATGTAATGTGGCACAGTTTCCAGCACAGACTGTATGAGACGGTGTATATGAAGTCTGTATTGTACATTCCAAGTAAACTGGAAGTCTTTTAAGCCTGGTGCCTGGAGTATTCAGAGCTCTGATTAATATTCCTCACCACTGTGCAGCCTAGAAATTGAAAACTTTAGGTGGCGGTGAGGAGTGGGGGATTATACCTGCGTGATTGGCTCCAAACTACAGCCATTGTTACAGCAGCTCTGTTGTAATTAGAGGGAGAAATTACTTTGGAAAAAATAGCTTTGGAACAGCTGGCGACACGTAAACTCTCTCATACCCAATCTAAGAGGTAAGCCTCCCATCCGGCACGAGAAAGCATCCATACACCCCACCATCATGGCGAGGTAGAAGGATGGAGCAGTAATTGCTGTCTTTGGTATGTGATCCAATGAAATCTGTACTAGCAGAGCCTGCACTACCTATTAAGACATCACACAAGTAGGGCTCTTTACATACGACCTAATTTTCCAACAACACATAACACATCAGACTGCAGGACGTTCAGAGACATGCACTTTTACCCCTAAACTCACCATTGTGGTTGTGGCTAATTTTATAATTCTGAAAGTCTGAACTTTAGTCCAAGATTTATATGGCTCTATGAGTTCAGACCACCTGACATCTTAACAGCAATATAAACCCTTTTAAAAACACACTGTATGCTATTCGAAGCTCAGTCTGACACATATACAAATAAACAGTTCCCAGCATGACTTGTACTTTCTGTTGCATGCAGCAACAGACTGGGTGACACAGTCGAGGATTTTCCAAGTCTTTACTTGGACCCTTTTGCATTGTGCATTTTCGAGGCCTTTAATCTCTATTTTCTCGACAGAATGTGCAGGTTCAATACAAAAAAGGAAGTAAACAGGAACGCTGCAAAGGAAATGTCATGTTCCAGTTGTTTAAAGGTACATTAAGGTATTGGTTTTATAAATGACATTAACTAAAAGCCATGTTCTGAACAAGTGCGCAGGTAAGTACTGACACAGTGACCGTGTGGAACATCTGAAACCGGAACATCAGCCATAATTAAATGTCATATTTAATCTTCGTAAAATGTGCTTTTCCTCCTCACATGTCAAAATGTCAAAAAAGGACCATCATGATTATTATAATTGCTATATGTGCATCAAAGACTTCTTGTCCTTACAAGACAAGTTTCAGACAAGACAAACAATTACAGAACATGGCTGTGTTGAAGTCGCAAGTGTGAAAAGGCCTCACTTACTTATAAAGCCATCAATGTTTTATTCATTTATCCACTCACCCACCCACACCCATCCATCCATTCTATGCACTCTATAAAACTTAACCTTAAAAAAAAAAAACACAAGAAAGCAAGTGGTACAGTTCCCAGCTGTAAACAGATATTTCAGTTTCCCTTCTCACCTTGATGCCCACGTAGTCTACAGGAATGATGGGTTTCTCCAGCGAGGGCAGACTCGCCTCATCCAAAGGCTCTCCCACCATCACTTTGGTTGCGACGTTGATGAAGTCCACACCAATTGTTTTTGACACAAAAGGGAAGGAGCGTGACGCCCGCAGATTACACTCTATCACCTGGAGGGATACACAAAATAATACCGACATTGAAAACAGATTAATCAATAAATGCTAATAAAGATGCTCTGCTGATACACCCACATGTGGAACAAGAAGTCATAATATGCATACACATTTCCTGTACATGCACTCTAGCTATAACATTAAAACTTATGGAAACATTAATGATAAAACCCCAGCAAAAATTGATTTCAGTTTGTGAGGGAATTGCATTTGCTGCAACTAGATGTGAAAATGCCCATCTATCATTTTGTCATACCCCAGGAAATAATACTTACCATGACATCGTTGCCTTTAACCAGAAACTGAGTGTTAAAGGGCCCCGAAATTTCAAATGCTTGTGCAATTTTTCGGGTGGCAGTCTTAACCTGAAAGCAATGGAAAAGGAAAACACACACATATGCAACATAAGGCTGGTTTTAAGTGTTTCATACCACAGTATGTATGCATGCACATAGAATGGGGAAAAAACATGCATACCATTAACTGCGCACTGAAGATTAGTTTCAATTACATGAAAATGTATACAATTGATTTTGTTTGGATCACCATGTCAGTGTTGCGAGTGTGGGTTAACTGACCTTTTCCAGTGCCCCCTGGCTAATAGTCTGGGTTGGCAGCATCAGGGTGGCATCTCCTGAATGGACCCCAGCATCCTCCACGTGCTCTGTTATGGCATGGACCAGAACCTGAACAGAAAGACAGTGATTAAGTCACTCTGAAAGTATTTGCATACAGATTATAACTCTAATAAAGCAACAGAAATCCAGACTCAAAGCAACTCAGCCATTACACCCTTAGTCTGTTTTCTGATGAGTTTTTTTTTTTTTTTTCTAATTCAGAGGCAGATGGTCTCTAGACATGATGAGTTTATAGTACACAAAAGTGTACTGTCAAAATATGTTGAGTCAGTTCCAAAACAGCAGGTGACTTTCTGTGCATGTGGAGGAATTAAATTCATCAGGTAAACACTTATTGAAAACGTGTTCAGGACAAAGGGCCCTGCACTTGTTGATAAAGCTGGTAAGTAACAATGCGGTGGATATGCAGTGTCAAAAGAATAACTTCCAACATTTCACCCACAGGAAAGGAGATTTGTATCACCAAGCAACTGTGTGAATGTATATGTCAGTAAATGAGCTGCTGTGTCATTAGTTCATTTAAACTGCTGCTAACCACCACATTCATTAGCACTCTTCAGATAGAGTCAGTAATTAATATGTATTATCTCTGACTTTTCCACTCTCCCACACATATACTCACTCTCACACACTCACACACACACAGGCCAGGAATAATGAAGCCTGTTTGGTATTCAATGAATGGACAGCTTGTTAATGTGATACTGAAGATAAAGGAGGGGCTGTATTCAGGGAAAGTAGAAAGAGAGAATCTACCATACAACTGGTTTGCCCACGTTCAAACTGACACCCTTGAAATGACTTCCGCAACATGAACAATAGAAAAACAGATAAGGCGCTGAGGACAAGTACCTGCGTGGCTCCATCCTGCACTGTGACTTACAATGCTAACAATTAAAGTTGTTATATGTTTTTAAGCCTTCTATTTAATACCGAAACTAAAACTTCACTTCCATGATTACCAATGAACATGTTAACAAAAATTGTGGAAGATGCAGTGAAATTGTAGAGAAAAACAAATATTTTAAACTTTCTCATATTCCAATAATGGATTTTACCATTTTTAGGTTAAAGCTTGGACATTCATTGAAATAAACCAGGTTAAACTAAAGTTACACACTTATAGCAGTTAGAACAAAGCAATAGCCAAAAAAATATTACACACCTAATTCATGTCCAACTAATGTTAGTCTGTGTTCACTCCACTCAGACAAACAATGAGCTTTTGCTTCATTTACACTCTATTCAAGTTTTGACCCCCCACAACAGAGACTTCTAGTGACAATGATGCAGGTGCTTTGCTCAACTCTGACCAAAGGTAACACCATCAATGTGTTTAGTCATTTGGAACATGATCACATTGGATATGAAGAGTTCATCATTTGTCAATCATAATCTAGGTAAAGGTTAAAAAACAAGCGTAATTTTGAAGTCATATGCCCCCCCCAGCCCCTAAAGAAAGAAAGAAAAAAACTACATACCTTTCACGGATGTCAATCATATATGAAAGTTATTTGTATGAAAAGAATAATTTCAATACACCCTAATCTCATCCCATGTGATCTGTTTGTGTCACCAGTTTTGCGTATTTCAGTTTTCATGTATTCCATTTCCCCTATCAGATCTGGACTGGTATATCTTTTTTTTTTTGAAGATGAATGAGATTACATCCACTTGATTCATCTACTGGGCTCACCATCTTTGATACCTTTCCATTTCAAAGGAAAAATAATGTAGGGCTGAATGAGGCGAGACCACAGAGATTAATAACAACGTTACTGTTATAAATTAAAATGTGGTCAACAAGGAGTCAATATGTATAAAAGATGAACAAATGTTTTCATACTATGTTTCGCTATGTAGAGAATGTATATTATATGTAACCTGTGTATGTATGTAACCCGTGGTGCTTGTAATCAATGCAGCATGTTGAATAGCTGGCTCACATTACCAGAACAATAAGCCCACACTCGCAATCACATAATGACAAATCAATGGCATTACAGAGGCCTGTATAATTGGTGTTGGGCCTAAGTCCATTCAAATAGTGTAGATTGCATGTTCTTTTGTTCTAATAGACAAATGACAGCGCTTTCAACTACCCAGAATCCTTCAGTTCTGCCCCAAAAGACAAACAACCAGTTAGTATTACTATTGATATGGTCATTTTGCTGTAGTTAATCATCAGTCACAGTTGAGCCGATGTGAAATTATTATTCAGTGCTAGTTTTGTTATTATTTGTGTATTAAGTGATGACCTGCCATTTCAACTCTGGACAGAATATGGCATTAGTATCTCACCTTTCCTGCTTTGGCCACAGCATCCACCTCTACCTCCCGGGCTCCACGGATGAACTTGGTGATGACAACTGGATGCTCCTGGAGGAAAGACACACAGGAAGATTATCTGCCAATTCAATAACAAGATTGTTGTGTGATTTCAGTACAGTCTCTGCTACACACATTTGTTCATTTTTTTTTTATTTTATATTCTAAATATTTTTCTTCTTTCGATTGTCAAAACATGATAATTGTAGTTAATCATCAGTCACAGTTGAGCCGATGTGAAATTATTATTCAGTGCTAGTTTTGTTATTATTTGTGTATTAAGTGATGACCTGCCATTTCCAACACTGGACAGAATATGGCATTAGTATCTCACCTTTCCTGCTTTGGCCACAGCAACTGTTGGCTCCACGGTTGCTTGGTGAATGGATGCTCCTGGAGGAAAGACACACAGGAAGATTAAATTCAATAACAAATTGATTTTACAGTCTCTGTGTTTTTTTTTTCTTCTTCATTGGAGAACAACTGTTGGCCAGTTGCACAATCAGTGACGCATAAATATAATAATTAATTTTGCAGAGAACATACCTGGCCTGGCATTGGTCACAAACCAGTAAAGGAATGTAGAGTTATGGACCTAAAGTTGACGCTTTGTTAACCTCCCACCATCCAACTAATTAATTGATTGTAAAACAGATCCGGAGAATCAACACATGGACACAAGTAAACAACAATAATGTCTCCTTTGTAATAAGAAGACTAGGTCTATTGATTGTTACTTGAATAGGAAAAAGCAACAACAAAGAGAATTCAGAATCCTTCATACAAAATCACTAGGTATTCACAATGTCTTTAGTACAGCTATTACAGAAAAAGGACTTCTGTGTAATCTATTATCTTGAGGAACATTTATTGTTTGGTTTGATCAGTTTACCACTTCTAATATGGCTAATTACAGCTTTGAAGGACGTATTATGAAATTCACATTTGTATTGATAATGTTTTCTTTATTAGCGCCACTGGTTGTATATAGTATTGCATTATTGAATGTTTTATGTTAATGGTAGACTACAGATGTGTAATTTTTATTAGTAAATAGCTTTAACAGCTGCACATTTAAGCATTTTATACACCCACATACCCAGTTTATCCTTTTTATGGTTTGGTTTGGCTTTGATATGTTTATTGCACTTATGATCAAACGCTTTGATATATTAAGCTCACTCATGATTGATTTCTGATGACAGCTATTTCATGTTTTTGTAAATCCATTGATTATTGTTCAACCTTGATTTGAGTTTAAGTATGAACAGATTATTACTGTTATTCATTCTCTTTATTCATCAGTGTACCTAGTTGGTTTGATTCTTGAATTGGTTCACAGATGGCTCATTATGATAACCATTATGCATGATTCAATTCTCTCATCACCTGTAAACATACTGTACAGCTACAGTAACAAAGTTATTTACCTACTGTAAATATTTTCCAACTTAAGACTACAGGGGAAAAAAAGCAAAAAAAAGAGATAGCTGCAGATAGTGATGGGCTTTGAGGCTTTGTTGAGGCTTCAACACTTTGTGTCGAGTAATGAGCCATTACTCGAGGCTTCAATGACACAGCTGCTCCAGTACGACATCTAGTGTTCAATAAAATGAAGTGTAATTGAGACGTGTCATTCATTGGTTCGCTGATTGTTTGAGATTTCATTTGCCGTGCTCACTCCGTTCAGCTTACGTTATAGCCTACATGGTTGTTTCAAGCTGACACAATAAAATATAAAAATATAAAATAAACATGAAGTTTCTCTTGGCATATTATGATAGGCTTTCGTTATAGGCTACTTAGCCTGATATAGCCTCTGCTATGAATCACATTCTGCTCTGAAAGAAGTCTAAATAGTCTATGGCTTAAACAATGTGTGAAATGGTGTAGAGGAGATGGCAAATTTGATCTAAATTCAGAAGAGGAAATAAAGTATAAGTTATGAGCGGGATTCGAACCCACGCCCCAATAGCTTGAGTGGCAGCAGTCTTATGTAACCAGATTGCGCCACTGTACTCGCAACAGGACATGCTATATGTTTCTTGAGCTCAAATGGTCGTTAATGCTTCAATCTCCAGTAAATATGCGTGTTACAATGCTTAAATAAATTGTTTTCCTTTACTCCACATATCACAGTTTAGTAATGTTATAGAATTCCTGGTACTGAATACTACACTTTGCAACCAAATCTCTGCCGCCTCAGTTTCTATGTGCTTCAAAGGCTCAGCTCGGCTCTCACAGAGCGCCGAGACAACCAAAACATTGACGGTGCTTCATGAATGGCTGAAGCAGTGAAGTGGTTCATACGTCATCCAAGTGGTTCATTCGTCACAAGTCACGTGACCAAACCACGCTCCGGCACAGTGGTTCGATACCAAATGCTTCATGAGCTACGGCGCATGTGTCGGAGCCTCGGTGTCAAAGGACCATCACTAGCTGCAGATCATGCCTGGCAAAGCTTCTCCAGGGAAGTGCCTGTTGATGTTTATGGGTCACAGACTTCAAACAGCCAGTCATTACTGCAAAGGATGAAACTAAATACTGTATATATTAACTTTTTCAAGTCTATGGTAATTTGTCTACTTTCTTTTGATCCTCCATGACTCCTACACTGCTCATCTGCTCGAGCTAAAGCTGATAGTCAGTCATTTAACCCAGTGGTCATCGATTCACTTTAAATCATATCTGCTGGATGGAGTAAATAGAACATGCTTGTTCATCCACCTACGAGCGTCATTGTTTGCATGTTTTAAGAATTAAATGTAAAACAGGAATATATTCTCATTAGTTGTTTTAAATCTATTAGACCACCATTAACAAGCTTGCCTTGGTGCTCCGAGGATCTGGTGTGCGTGTGTGTGTGTGTGTGTGTGTGTGTGGTTCTAGCCCCAGGTAGAGGCCCTTAGAGGGGCCAGCTGCCCCCGAGCCACCTGGGTGCTCAGTGAGGTAGAGATGGGCACACAATACTAGCCAACAGACATGCCAGCTGGTAGCAGTAGTTAATTGAAAGCAGAGGGAGAAGGAGAGATGAAAAACAGAGGCTGAAAGCGTGTGTATGTGTGTGATAGAGACAACAAGATCCTGTGGATGTCCAAACATGCTAATTTGATATATTTCAAGAGAGCGACAAATGAAAGGCCAGGGTGAAACTTTTGGAAGGAGATCTCTGGCAATATGTCTCTCTCACACGTGTAGACATGTTAACAGTGATCTCACCTGGGACACCTGAGCAGCCTCCTCCAAGAACCGTTTCATCTCCTCTTCTCCGTACACAACGTTCATCGCTGAGCCACTGGTGAGATGCAAGCAGGAGAGAGAGGGGGTAAGAGTGAGCGAGAGAAAACAGAAGGCCACGGGAGAGGAAGAGCAGCAAGCGAAGGGGAGAACATACAAGCTTCTAATGATTGTTCAAAACACTCATTATCTCTCTGTTGCATCACTATTACCATCGGGAACAAGGTCTGGAAACAGTCAAAATAAGGCACAAGAGAGGAAGAGAGAGAAAGGGAAAAGAACAGCTATTTGGGTCGAAAAGCACTCCGGGCTCTTCAAAACGAGTTCAGAACTTCGTCATTAAAAAACAACAGATTTAGGCTAGTTTTGTTGTGGTTGTTGTTTTTGATTTTAGACTGGTAGCCAGACTATTCTCCTGTTTGAAAAGGAGTGGTTGAGAGAAACAGGACACATCAAGGCCACAGGCTTGAGTCACAGCTTTCTTCCTTCACTGTCTGTAGCTCAGAGGCAGACAGATGTCCAACCCTCAAACCAATACTGACCCTTCATTTGAGCACCAACTATAAAAGGTCCATATGCATTTACATCGAGGCATAGCCTTGACTTGGATGCCATCTAGTTCCTGCATCACTGTCCTCTGAATTTTCAAATGAATCTTTTCGGTCATTTGGAATAACTATGAACAGATTATATTTTCTCCCAGTCAGTCCTTGAGTCTTTTACAAGAATAAAATAATGCAAAACTATGTTTTCCTGTCCATCAGTCTACAGTCGTTTTAGCTGTAACAGTAGTCGAGGCAGGTACAGTACTAGTAGTGTTGACGTTTGAAGTAGTAACAGTAGTCTCAGTAGTAATCTATTCTTGTTTGACTAGAAATTGTCTAATTTATATTTTTTATGCCAGTGGATGTTGAAAACTTGTGACTTTCACCATAACTGGATTAAAGAGGTGCAGTGACATTTCCGTCTTAATGTAGACTGAACACCTGCTCAATCTGTTAAGGCTGTGAGGGAATGGGCATGTACTGTAATTGTCCAAATGTAAAGACTGGACCTAAAAATAGACTGACCAGGAAGTGTGTATTTTATGTTCATGTTACTCTTGCTTTCATATACATTTTTCTGTCGATCTGAAGATATATCGTATGGAGGCAAACATAAAAATTCAAGAAAAAATAAAATTCAATATATTACACGATAACAAAACAATGGGATCACAACAAAAACCACTTGATTGATGTGTATAAAAGTGGGTAAGGTTGTTCATGCTTGTGTTTATTACTTGGGTTTGATTGATTACACCCCTCACCCACACAGATATGCTTTCACACAGACAGAAATTCCTCAGAACTACCGTGCATTTGCATTCCACTCCCTCTCTCCTGCCAACATTGCCTTTCGCAGCTCTTACAAAACACTGAGGAACTGAGACGGTTTCACTGTGGAGTGACATGAAGATAAAAATGATTAAACTATGGTCTTGCCTGAAACCTGTCTAATTGCTTGCACACATCATTATTTAGCTGTGTCCCGCAGTGTCAAGACTGTCAGAGAAATTGTGTTTTCTTAACCAAAATCAGTGATGGACTTTTTGTATGCAAATAAGACATGGGTCATAAGAATTTTATAAACTTATCAAATGAATATATTTCAGGGCCAAATACCTCAAACTCTGGGTGTGAGTGTGCGTGCGTGTGTTTGCATTTCACCGTTAGATAAATATGAAGCATGAATCTGACAAGGAAGAGAGTCTTTGGTGTGTAAATTTGTGAGTTTGTGCATATGCACTGAGGCTGGGAAGAACATTCAAAAACCATTACCAAGTATGTCAAAGGGGAGAGTGAAAACCCTTTGGGGAGGGGAAAGATTAGACAAAGTTCACCCTGCACCAGTGCAGGAGAGGAGCGCATCCTCATCTAAAACAGTATTCTGCATGTGCAGTATACACACTAGAATAGGAAATTGTGAATAATAATAAACTATATATTATTAATGGTATAATAATGGCTAGTGCTGGATACCACCTCACTGAATTTAATTACTTTGAAATTTGGTAGTTTTAAAATGTGACCTTTTAGCTGACGCTCAGGGTAACCCACAGTGCTTAACAATACAGATAGATTCTCTTAAAGGATAAAAAAAAATATCACAGTATGAATGTAAAGTCCAAAACTTTATAATACATACGTTTATTCTCAGTGACACCAAAGCCCTGCTAAAAAGAGGGTTACACCATGACACCTGCTGGATAGAAGTGTCACTGCATGACTAAAGGAGCTTGTTGCAGAATTCAGTTTATTAATCACCAGAACTAAAGCTGCATTTAACTAAAGTTAGCAATAAGACTGTGAATAAGCAATTCACACAAAGGCCAAACATATTTTCCCCTCTCCATGCCTCAGTTGACAAAGGTTGCAGTCTGGTCTTCCCTGTGTTTGTCAATTATTCGACACAAGTAAATTACTGCTGTTCAAGTGTGTAGCACAAGTACATAAAAATGTGCTTGTTATGAAAAGTCTACAATTGAATTAGCCACTTCTCATGATTAGGAGGCTGTTGCTATAATGTTATTTACTTTATGGTGGCTGGCATACATTATGTTAAGACTTACCTAAGAACATAGGAGGGGCGCAGGAGACATGGGTAGCCCACCTGGTTGGCGAACGCAAAGGCATCTTCCTGTAAAAGGCAAGCAAGTTCAACAAATGTTTAACAGTCAAAGTACATCATGTTATAACAATTTGAAACACTCTGCAAGTTTGGACCATGAAGTAAGGTGATGCACTACGGCCCAACAGTATAGTTTTCTGGGTAATAGACACAGATGCAGCCGCACACATCCACCTCCACCTTCACAAATCATTGGGACTATATCAGTAAGTGGAAAAAAAGAACAGTCACTGGACTGTGGTGAGAGTTTTGATCTAGACCTGATAGTTTGTAAGTTGGCCAAAACATAAAAATGCATGTAATATAGATCAGATACCTGCTGTGTCTGAGGTATAAATCATTTTCAGGGCCAACATTGTATTCTAACAAACAACACAAACACACTGAAAACCAACCAATAGAGACTGAAAGAAAGGGTGTTTAAAAAATGGTTTCAAACAAGAACAAGAACACTGAACTTTTCTTTTGTATTTGAATCTTTATGTGACTTCAATAATGCTAAAAGGTTTCGATTGCAGCCACTTCAGAGAGAAAACAAAGTATCGATATCATATTAAGGGGGTGTGTTGTGCTCGTCCTCCCAGTAACAACCGTCTCATACAATAACCTGCATTTTACGTGTTCTCAATTCAACCACGTGCATTTGAAAAGGCTCAAGAGAATGACACGTGAAAACCATATCAGCCAAATCACAAGAGTAAAAGGGAGAATATAAGTGCACCAACAGCCAGTAAGTGGAGCCTCGGTTCATCTCCATTTTGATTTTGTTTTCTTCCATTCAAGATAAGAGAGTAGAAGTTGTGGAAGGTGTCTAGCAGTGAGAGAAATGCTGTTTGTCCTCCTCTTCCTCATCATCATTATCATCATCTTTCTTTCTCTCCTTCTCAGGCTCTCTGCGGGACAAGGCTTTTTTTTCCCTCTCTATCATTACCCACTGCTCACTCACTAGGTGGAGTACCATTTACAAACACTGAATAGCTTCCCAGAGACGCAAAAAGCATCTCCTCATTGCTGTTCAAAGTTATTCTGGCCCAATAAAAACAAACCGTTTCTTCACGAACGGCAGGGAAATAGAAGATGGAGGTGGACTCTGGAGAGACACACAACTTGATCTTTGTGCGTGCCAGCTAATCACTCCTCAGCAGTAACTGAATATATGAGCAACGGTAATGGAGGAGACGCATTTCAGCTTTAACTGCAGACACTTTTCATTGCTCCACACGTTCCACAGTGGGTTCGCCGGTGCTTTGTTCTGTCGTAGGCGACAGCGGGCTGAAAGGGCTAAACAAAGGATCTAAACTGTAACTAGGGGGTGCATTGCTTCTGTGAGGAACATAGTTCTGAAAGTGACGAGTTAAGTTTCTCAGTAGGGAAAGGTGTCACACCAGTGCAACTGAGCTTATCTTGCTGGACAGGTAGAACATTATCTTAGATGACACCTCGAGGACACAAAAGCTGTCCCTCTGTGCTCAAATCCTCCACAACAGTCATAAAACATCATGCGACAATTTATCTTTAACACACCCACCACCTATTCCTCTCACCAGTGAACTTAGTGCCCTCCACGGGGCTTGGGCGACCCCGAGGTCGTCTAGGACACTGGAGAAGATGGAGCGCTCCTCTGCCCGGTCAATCTGCAGGGGGCTCGTCCCAAGAATCTTTATCCCATTCAAGTGCAACGGGACGGCCAGATTGTTGGGGATCTGGCCTCCCACTGACACAATGCTGCCAGAGCAACCCTAGAGGGGAGAGGAGAGGAGTTTACAAGATACAATAAAAAAAAGAGAAGAAAGACAACGGGAGAAGGGGAGATATTCTGATGAGTTGTCGACATCCTGAGTTGTCGACATCAGCCAAGATTTACTGTCTGAAACCTGAGGCCACACATTTATTCTGGCCACTGAACACACATTTCAAATATGAGACAAACAGAAACAGTTCTGTTTGTAGGTTTTGCTATAACCACGGTTGGATGGGGTTTACAGTGGATTGAGAAAGTTTTCAGACCCAACATTTTATTATGTCGCAGCATTATGCTGTTGCTATGCTAATTGCTATGCTAATTCATTTTCCCCTCATCAATCTCCATCAATCTCTGCTCTGAATATTTACGCCGATGTGAAATTTCTGTTTTTAAAGTTGTTGTTTGTGCTTTGCCGTTATAGTGCACCAAGTCTAGATTGATGAGAGAAAAAATGAATTTAGATGACTTAAGCGTAAGCCTGCAACAAAACGAAATTCTAAGAAAGTGAATACTTTCTGAATGCACTTCAGTGTGTGTGTGTGTGTGTGTGTGTGTGTGTCAGTGCACGTGCATATGTATGTGTGTGAGTACGCGAACCTGAACAAGTGTGTATGCACAGAATGCAAACCCTTCTCCTGTCTAGCTGATCTAGGGGGAGGCTGTTTCCATGGCAATGCCAGGTTGTATCGCTTCATTATTCATGGACCTGCTCTCCTGTTCCTGTCCAGGGTTTATCTCCATGCTCTAATGCCGTATTTATCACACACACATACAAAGAAAGGGGGGACTGTAGCTCTGAGAGAAGGATTGATGCTAATGCTATCTCCCTGAGCAAACAAACACTTAATCACACTCTGATCCCATCACAACTTTAACTGGATTACAATTCCTCTGCATTGGAAAGTCAATGGACATTAACGTATAGAGACACAATACAACATAAACATAAAGATGCCATGAAATATATTGTGCAGAAAAAATATCAGAGGGATAGCAGGTTTTTACCTTGGCTCCCAATACACCACAGAGCAGCACTTGATATGATATAGGTCAAAATCATATTATACGGGGGTTCTCTGTGGTCGAGTGGTTAGGGAGCACGTCCCATGTAATGTTGGCAATACATGCATATGACTCCCGACCGAGACGATCCTTTACACATTTCATTCCCCCAGTCTCTCTTCCTGCTTTTCTCTCTCTCTACATTGTCCTATCTAAATTAAGGCAAAAACATGCCCCCCCCCAAAAAAATATATATATATATTTAAAAAAAATAATATTATACGGCATAACCAATTAAGTTTGGTTACATATGAAATTGTGTTATTTACAAGAAAGTTCAGTATTTGGAAAATCATGGTGCCCTTATGTCATATATCATGTAATTCAAACTGTAATCCTTACATTTGGTCTTTCTGGTTGAAATTTGGCATTATCCTAAATTTAGAACAGCAAATGACTGTTATCACTGTAATATGTATCCCCATGACCCGAGGAGACTAGCCTACTTGCTTGGGCACTTGCTGCCAATTATTTATTTATTTTTTAATTTAGTATATAAATTGACTTATGGTAACAGATTTAAGTATATAGGTATACAGAAGAGTTTTCTACAGTTTACAGTAAACAACAATAATAATATAAAATGTTACCCAGCATTTAGTACAGTATTATAAAAAGCTTCCCAGCAATATAAAATGACTCTTTAAGAATATATTTCCAAAAAAAAGCATTTAACAAGCACAACTACATTAACTGTGGGTATTGTAGAGAGATTAAAATTCCCAGAAAAAAAATCCTTACACCTGTAACTACAGAAAACCTAAGCTCTTAAATCTTAGATGAGTCTTTAGTGCTGCATAATATATGTCCCAATTAGGACCAATTTATACTTCCTCCCATCCCTCTTTGACAGGGATAAAGGTTTTGTTTGGCTGCTTTTAATGACCAAGACCATCCTGGGGGTTAAGGCAAAAAAAAAGCTGGGCACTTTGCTGTTTAATGAGTTTATATATTGACTTCATTTGAACATTTAGAGAGGGAATTTCATGATATTGACGGTTATGTTGCATCCATGTCATGTTTTTTCTTTTCGGCACACCCCAGCTCTGTGGGAACTCCATGATAATAAGTCACAGCTCAGCTAATGTTTGATTTATACATTTTTATCAAGAGTTGAGCTGTATAGTCAAGCTGACACAAATCCAAAAGGTTAAGCTGAATTAATTATTGGGTCATTATTATATGGATGAATGTGAGTTTTTAGAACATTAAATCTAGATTAGTTTTTTAGTTTATAATCCACTGTTTGTGTTTTTCTTCCCTTTGACCTGGTTGATGTGTGATGTGATGATTTCTTTCATTATATTTGTTCTGAGGTACTGATCAATATTATTATGCTCCAAATTGATTGCCATGCACTGTCATTTTTCAATCAGATTCTACTCAATACATATGCATATATACACACGTTTTTATTGATAGATATCTGACCAGACTAACCCTTGACTCTCAATGCATAAGATAGGGCCAAGGATAACAGGAAGAAAGTTTTTGTAGTGTTAGAGCTGAAGAAAACATGTTTTCTTCCACAACAAAAAGGACAAGGTAACTCTGAATTTGTGCACTTTGTCTGAATTTTGTCAAATGAAAAACACTGTGTGCCCGTTTGTCCTTACCTCTTGTTGTGTGATGTCGAGGATGCGCTCCAGGGTCAACTCTTCAAAATAGAGGCGGTCACACTCATCAAAGTCAGTGCTGACTGTTTCAGGGTTGTGGTTCACCACCACCGTCCTCTTGCCCATCTGTCTTAAGGCTCTGATGCTGGACACTGCACACCAGTCAAACTCAACACTGCTCCCTGCCGGATGAAACTGCTGATTAATTTGAGCACCATGAAGATCACAAATTCAACATAAGAACTATACAACTACATAGTTGTCACTTGCAAGGATACAATGCAAATGTCTCATTAATTATTATTATTAACTTTTAACTTGCCATATTTAGAATTACCACATTTCTTAGTAAGATCTTGTCTGTTGTTCCTGGACAATATTACTGGGATAGAG
This sequence comes from Decapterus maruadsi, assembly GCA_030347415.2. NCBI lineage: Eukaryota > Metazoa > Chordata > Actinopteri > Carangiformes > Carangidae > Decapterus > Decapterus maruadsi. The sequence continues at coordinate 11,483,185 of CM064902.1, read as the reverse complement.
CAGAAACAACCCTTTTCAATAAGTCTTCGCTCGTCGTTAGATACAGTGAAGAGTTTAAACGTAACAGCTGGCTGGTTATGAGATACAAACCCTTGCTAATAATTATTGGCAAAAAAAATTCTAATGCTGTCAGCCTTTGTGAGATTGACACTTTTTTTTTTTAACAAAAAGTCAAATTCTTGAACCATTTATTATGTATGAACTCTTGATGTAAATAAATATAGCATACCACAGGAATATAGGCTCACATATTACAACTGCAAAATTTAGCAGAATATACAAGAAATCTACTAATCAAATTGTTGGACTCACCAATGTGGTAAGGCCCACAACCAAGAACCATAATTCCCTGGTCTTTAAAGTCCAGATCGTGTTCCTGATGAAAAGGATAAATAAACCAAAACATTGGACAAACAAATAAATAAAAATAATGAATAAAGAATAAAACTCATGTATAAGCCAGTCTTTCCTTTACACAGTGAAACAACACCCATCTTTCAATTTAAATTAAAAAATAATATATTTTTTATCATAGCAAATAGTTTTCATACTAGTTCTATTTTCAGTGATTGGTTGGGCAAATATGCATCATAATGGCTCCACATGTAGCATACTATGCAATACATACCTGACCATGATAGGTACAGTACAGGTAGTTGGTCATAGCTGGGTACTCTGCTGCCAAGGTATCAATCTGAAAAGAGGAAACACAGAAAAGAAAGGCTTGAAATGGCTGATATTCACATGCAAAAGGAGCGTTAGTTGATTTGCCACAGAGTAGCAGTAATGAAAAGGCTTCATAATCCTTGTCCATTTATCTCAATTATTATAAGTGTAAACTCCATCACAGAAAAGTGGCAGTTGTTCCAGTTTAGACCTAGGAGTTATATTTACATGGTTTGTGCACTAATATTTTAACACTCTGAAAGGAGCAATTTTACATAATTAGTATAATAACTTTTACTTTTGCCAAACATCGCCATTCATTCTTCTGTACATTAATTTGAATAAATGCTTAAATGCAAAACTATTACTTGTGATGGGTAGTATTCCAGTGTGACCATTTCTACTTATGATTAAAAAATAAAAAACACATACTGACTGAAAACAACAATTAAGGCTGATATATTCAATTCAATTCAATTCAATTCTTTATTTCGGACACAGCGGCGGTCCATGGAACAGTAAATACAATAGTATATAGTATAGTAATATAGTTCTTCTTAACAAATGAATCTAATATTTAAACAGTTTCAAAGCCTTGAAGCTTTGGGTGATCAATGATTACAGAACAGAACCCTAACCCTAAGAGGCATGACTGTTATCATTTAGACAAATACTGAAAGTCTGAGCAATGTTGGAAGCTCTAAAAAGCAGCCAGTGATTCTCACCTGTTTGACCCAGGGTCGGATATTATGAGTGAGCCTCAGCTCTCTGGCTGCTCTCTCATTGGATCCCAGAATCTGACCAACCTGTCGGTCAGAGAAGCCGTCCTGTTTGGCCTTCAGCAGCAGCGCCTTGGAGACTGTGCCACTGTAGGAAAAGACAGGTAAGTAAACATTACTTTTTTTTTTCAAATTTAGAAGAATTTGTTTCTTTTAATTGCTTCATTAAAAGTCAGTGTAGCTGAATCTTTACTAAGATTCAACAATGTGTACTTTGGTGGAGTTTGGCTTTTCATGATTTCTGTCTTTGACTAATTTGGGCATCAGGATCACTGCCAAAAACATTCAACATCATTTGCAATGGAGCAACAGAGCTCTTGCTGTTTTGTAACCAAATCCCCCTTTATACCAGAAGAAAAGTGCAGGATTTGCTGTTATATTCATTCTGTTACCACAAGTCAATCTGTCTGTCTCTTCAGCTTAACGGTTTAGTGGCACAACATGTCTGGCATGAATCAGGCATGCTGTGTGAGGAAAAAGAAGTGTCCCCGAGTAGACGAAAAAGAAACAGAAGTGAGTTTATTTTTGAATGTGTATGTTTTTTTCCTTGTCTGTGGTACTTTCAAGTCCACTGAACTAAGAGGGTCAATCTAGCAAGTGGGTCATGACTGGCTTGCTTACCAAGCAGTGTGGACAGCAGGGAACGGCCCACCTCAGAGCGATCAATAACACATCGACAAACAAGGCACCAAGGTTCCAGAGCACCAGGTTGGCAAGTGCAACCATTTAAAACCCATTTTAAATCAATAAAACTTTAATGTGAGCTGTGAGGTTAAACAGAAAATACAGTTCTGCAATTCTGAACTGGAACAACATGAACTATTTAAAAACGTCAAGCAATTTTGCACCTGTACTTTCATGCACTTCATTAATTGTGCACGTATTAGTGATTAGTCAGTCTGAGACAGTGAGAAGGGGGATGACGAAGGAGAAGTCAAATAAATAAAATAAAGTAGTTAATTTAATTAAAACCAGACAGTAACAGTCTGACAGAGAAATTATAACCAAGGATATGATCTCTGATGATGATGGTTTATGTTTATAATAGAGGGAAACTATCATACATGCAATCTTCACTGAGAATACAATATTATATCTTTCTTTAATTAATTTTATCCAGTAAGCAACAAAGTAATGGCAGTGTGGATGTGCTGTAAATAAAAATGCAGCTCTATGTCTTCAGGACAGATTGGAGACTGCAGAAAGTCACTAATGGGATGGGCTAGCTTGTTAGCAGGCCAATTTCAAATACTTCTACTAGGCTGAGTCAGTCATTTCATTTCATTTTCATTTATTGTTTATTTGTTTGAGGACAATGCACATTAATGAACAGTTAACACCGTGGCGTCCTGTAAGTGTGCCGGATTTACACACTACACACTACGGAGTACTACATCTAACTCTTACTATTTAGCCATATCAATAATTGCAAATAGCTTGTGAAGTAAAATGGCTACCTTCTGCCATGAGAGGTATTTCTAAAATACCGGTAACCCCTCTAAAACTGTATGGTTTGCAAAGTTTTATTGTATTTCCCCACAAGCTAAACAACAACACACCCACAAGGTAACTGAGTTTGGCACAGGGCAAACTCACAGTAAGGACAGGACATTTAAGTTGCTGGTGCAGTTCATGAAATAGTTTCAATGCATGAGCTATACTATAGGTATAAAATCAAAGTGGTTGGTTTTCCATTTGTACAAGACATAGTGAGAAAGATACAGGTTGTAAATGTGACAGCTCTGGAGTTGCTGAAGGCTCTTTTGACTGAGTTTGGCCAACTCTCCATTTGATTTCTGTTTTTAAAAGTCAAACTGTAAACACATGAATGCATGGTGATGAAATTGATGTGGATCTTCTCATCTAAGTCCCACTAAGAAAGCAACAAGCATAATGTTGTAGAGACAACAGGACAAAATCCTTATTTCTGGTAAACCACAACTTGCTCTCCCTACCTCCCTTTCTGAATTATTTATGACCTTGTAGCGTAACAATATTGGAAATGTCAAATGTGTTTTAACTCCCACCACACAGGGCTAGGCTGAGAAATAACAAACTCTAGGACCAATGGAAAAAGTAAGAGTAGCAAGATTTCAGAAAATCACAGGAAGGAATGAAATTTGATCTGAGAGCTTGGTTGTCTTTTGAAGAATTGTCCTGTCTGGGAAGGCAGTTTGCTGTGTATTTTACACCATCCTACGCAAATAAAACTTGAAAAAGGTTTTAGCACAAAGTATGGTGTGTGTGTATGTGTATGTGCAAGGACGGCTCGATACATATACATAATATTATAACAAGCACAGAAACACAGATTGTGAGAACCAATTTCTGTGATTTCATGCTTTTCATTTGTCATTTGTAAAATTGAACCTTATGTCAATGACACCTTGGCGTGCTGTATAATTGCAGTCCTCTTAATTGTAATAGGTCATGCATGGGGCTCATATTCCTAACTAGACAATTTAGTTGCAGAATGCCACAGAGGCCGCTGCCAGGACGCCATCTCTGTCAATATGGCACCCAAACCCACGACCTTAAAGTCAAGTACGAGCTAATCAGACAGACACATGATCTTCTTTCTCTGAGGGCTGACACTGAGACTGAGAGGCTGTCCTGTGTGTGTGTGCGTGTGTGTGTGTCTGTGTGTGTGTGTGTGAGCAAGAGGAGTGCAGTGGGAGTGGTCAGAAAGGCTTTTCATGGATGCAAAAAATGCAGAAAATCAAACCTGTTCCATAAACTTTAATGACAGAGCTGTTGAATATGATCGACATATCATGAGGTCGAATCTATTTTTAAACGGGCCGCAATTTCGGAGGAAAAAACCCAACTCAGTGTCCAAGTATGGGCATAAATTTGTCTCATAAATAGTTGTAAACGCACAGAGGGTGATCTACAAATGTTCCTAGGTTTGCACACGTGTTTTGATATCCACAGAGGGTGATCTACAAATGTTCCTAGGTTTGCACACGTGTTTGGCTATCCACAAATACAAATGTCTAATTTGCTTTGTTTTTTACAAATATATGTGTTTTTGTAAATATATTGGGTATTTGTAAATGTATAATTTTCCATTTGTAAAAACAAAAAAAACATTTGTAAAACCGAAAATTCTGTTTGTGAAGTGTGATTCTGCATTTGTGGATCACCAATCACACACACGCATCTCTTCCCTCAATGACGTATTTCTGAGACATTCCTGTCGAGATGACACAGATCCACAAACACACAGCTGGTGATTCACAAAGGGCCCAGCCGTCCTCACCAGTAGGGGGCAGTGTTGAGTAGCTGAATTTAAACAAACGAAGAAGACTGCTACTGGGATATCTTGAGAAATTACTTAATTCCCACTGTTTATGTGTCACTTTATTAAGTTTTAATGTGTTTTCATGCGATAAAGTAACTGTTAAGCTCCTCAATATGTGGTCAGTTAGCCTGTTTGGAAGTTTGCTCCGCCGTTCGCGGTGGTAATCGGGCGAGAGGCTTATCACAGAGGCTAAAGCCGGGGCTGCTGTGGTGGTCGACTGGCTAACCTCCACTGTCATCCCGGTTAGCTGATGGAACAGTCCACCGGACAGGCGGTCTATCACAGAGGCTAAAGCCGGGGCTGCTGTGGTGGTCGGTTGGCTAACATCCACTGTCATCCCGGTTAGCTGCTCCAAAGCCTAGTTAGCTGCTCCACCGGACGAGAGGTCTATCATAGAGGCTACAGCCGGGCTGCTGTAGTGGTCGGACGGCGAAGCCACGGCATCTTCTCGAGGGAGAAAACGAAGACTTCAGTAAACCGGTTGCTGCCTCTGAATCAGCAGATTCTTCTTTTCTCCCTCGAGGACATGGGCTTTAGCCTCTGTGATAGACCGCCTGTCCGGTGGTAGCATTGTTAGCTGCTCCATCAGCTAACCGGGATGACAGTGGAGGTTAGCCAGTCGACCACCACAGCAGCCCCGGCTTTAGCCTCTGTGATAAGCCTCTCGCCCGATTACCACCGCGAACGGCGGAGCAAACTTCCAAACAGGCTAACTGACCACATATTGAGGAGCTTAACAGTTACTTTATCGCATGAAAACACATTAAAACTTAATAAAGTGACACATAAACAGTGGGAATTAAGTAATTTCTCAAGATATCCCAGTAGCAGTCTTCTTCGTTTGTTTTAATTCAGCTACTCGCTAACACTGCCCCCTACTGGTGAGGACGGCTGGGCCCTTTGTGAATCACCAGCTGTGTGTTTGTGGATCTGTGTCGATCTCGACAGGAATGTCTCAGAAATACGTCATTGAGGGAAGAGATGCGTGTGTGTGATTGGTGATCCACAAATGCAGAATCAACTTCACAAATGTTTTTTTGTTTTTACAAATGGAAAATTATACATTTACAAATACCCAATATATTTACAAAAACACATATATTTGTAAAAAACAAAATTCAAGTTACAAATTAGACATTTGTATTTGTGGATAGCCAAACACGTGTGCAAACCTAGGAACATTTGTAGATCACCCTCTGTGGATATCAAAACACGTGTGCAAACCTAGGAACATTTGTAGATCACCCTCTGTGCGTTTACAACTATTTATGAGACAAAATGAACTCCATATTCCAAGGGCCTTACTGTCTCCTTCAGGGGCTCTCATTTTCCTTTGAATTGCACTCGCTTTACTTCCGGACCCGACCTGAACGTCTCATGGGGCGGGCGCAGCTGACCATTCAGCCAATTATGCGTGCTGTTCTGAGACAGACGCATGAAGTCACTTGTACTGTAGCTCACCTTTAGCACATGATTGGCTGGAAACTTCTCACATGTGAACAGATGCCTCATGATTCATAAAAACCAAAACTCCGGCAGACAAGTTGTGGCAGGCTGATGATGACAACCAAACATTCACATAATGGTCAAATTGTCACATTTGGCTTTATTTGGGATTAGTGATTGTATAGAGGGCCAAACTATCGTACAACGCTGATTGGCCTCAGCTGTGGCTCTGGCCTGAGGCACAGAGGTTCGGGGGATGCCACAACCATAATGCACCCCAGGATGAGGCAGACAGAAATGTTGAAAAAGAACAATTTCCTGCCTCAGCAATGGTCTCACATTTTAACTTATTTTGACAACTCTGTAGATCTTTTGGTGTTTCTAGAGTAAATATTCTGGAAACCAATGTGAAAGAAACTGGAGTCTCTTCTGCCTGCAGACACTACAGGGGCAGTGTGTCGACACACTTGTAGCAACTTTTCTAGTTTAGCCTACTGAATAAAGTTAGATGGGTTTTTTTTCCTTGTCGATGTTACTGTATAAAACACACACGCTGCTACAGCTGTGCAGCGCCACATCCATTGTGATCGGGCTCAGCTGATGAGGGCTCAGATGGTGTTTAGATCTGCTGAACTCTTTTTATACAAAGTGCTGCCAAACACCAGGCCAAAGAGAGAGGAGCAGCAGAGTACTCCTCTGACAGGTGAGCTGCAGGTGAGCCAGCTGGAGACTGCAGCGTCATCCTTTTCTTTTCTCTCTTTTTTTTTTTTTTTTAGAAGCATCGTCCTTACGGGGTGAAGCACAAGCAGATGTCCGCCCAACTCTGATACTTAGTTGTTAACTAAGTATTACTGTATACCTAAGCATGTGACAAATACAACTTTGAACTGATGTGAAGTTGTAGCGTCATTTATATCTGATGCAAAAAATATAATACATGATATTTCGGCTCCAGAAGGAATAGAGCAAGAAGACTTGTGAAAACAGGAAGCCACTAAAACAAACACTAAAGACATAGTTCAGTGAACACATTTTAAGTTGGAGAAGAGTGACAAAATGGAAATGGAAGGTGACAGGTCGTACAGTCTAAGTAGTATCTGTAGTCCCCCTGACAAAGTAAACCCCCCCCCATGTGAAGCCTTAGGAGGGAAATTTCCCCCAGTTTTAGAAAATGGATTTCAAACCCTGAAATTTCAGATGACTTCTCCCACTCCAGACTCATTTCAATGGGAAATTTTTCATAACTTACGTCATGTAATATCAGTAGTAGTAAAGATGCCATCCTAAATTTTTGGGCAGATCCAGGCAGGTCGCCTAAAATTAGATTTTTTGACCCTTACATTTTTTATTCTGTCCTCACTCAGTTGTCGCCACTTTATGCAAAAAGAGCTGGTGTGAATTGAACCAAACTTGGTGAAAAGGTGCCTCTGGGCACACCTAACAACATATTAAATGTTGGGGCAGTTACAGGCAGGTTGCCTAAAATGTGATTTTTATTTTTGTCACTCCTGATCTTAACCTACACAACAACCCAAACATTAAAAGTAATTCTTCCACAAATAAAGAGGAATCGATGTTGAATATCTGCCAGTCGAAAGCACACTTTTATGCACACAAACGAGTCTGCTGACCAACAGAGCCTGAAGCTCACCTGTACTCAGCTCTACGCTCCATCGGTCTGGCAGCAGCAGCCTATTGTTAAGTCCCCATCCCAAAGTCCCCTGCTCCAGAGGCAGAGGAGAGCACAACAGCCCACTGTGCGTCAGCTGGTAGCGCTGCATGCTCACCAGGCGGCCAGCCATTAATTATTAAATAGCAGAGCCAGACGGAAGCAGCAGGTTACCTGTGGCTGAGCCGTGAAAATTCACAGCGGCTTTGATTTGAGCTGTCCAGGTAAGAGCCAGAGGGCAGAGAGACAGAGAGGGCGGCAGCTGAGAGGAGGTGAACCACGACAGAGAAGGAAACAGACGTGAAGAGACTGGCATTCATCTCATTTTGAGCACCAACCTTTTTCAGTTACCTCGGATGAATTCAGAATTTCCATAATTTTTCTTTGTTTCTTTCTTTCTTTTTAACATGCGTGTTGTTGTAGTAGACAGCTCTGTGCTCTCCCCCAGTTTGCCATACCAGCGCATATGCTGGACAGAGATACAGGAGATAAACGGCGGTGAACAGACCCGACCTAACAGCGTATTTTTGCTGCCTACAAGAAGTCAATCTCGAAATAATACACCATTTAAGTGTATTATGAAGACAAGCAGTTCATCTGTGACTAACCAACTCATGGAGTATTCCTCCACTCAGGCAGACTGCTCAACTTGTACTGTATGCTGTTAGTTTGAATATTGCCTGTATCCCTGTCCAGCACTATGCATTGGTATGGCTAACTGGGGGAGAGCATAGAGCTGTTTACTGTGAATGTTGAACTTATAGGGGCCATTTGTACCTCATACAACTCCACTAAAAAAACTGACCTAGCCCAGCAGTTAAATAAGACAAAATTTGTAACAAGTCACAAAATGATCACTCATAATTTATACCTTGTCCAGAATGGCAAATTTTGCATTGGTGAAGCACAAGCTGCATTACACAGCGAGCATGTTTTCAAGGAGCATGCAGATTTTCTTTCTACAATTTATTTTGTTTGTTTATTTTTCCTCAGACAAATTTCTGGCTTCTTAGTGGATTTCGTTGTCTAAGGCATATTTGATTGGGTCTCTGCAGCCAACTCTGTCCAGGCTTAGAAAGGGAGATGAAGCACATCGGTGCAATTTCAGTTTATACAAAGGTCCAAACTTGTTTTGATTTTTTTTGGAAGATTCCAATGAAAGATTGTGAAACGGTGATTCACATTCAGTTATTTCACAACCAACCATGAGCCTAATAATGCCTGCCTGACATTCTCCATGGCAGAATTTTACTGGTCCAACATCACAACCTACTGTTAGTAGGTCAGTCACCCCACACTAAATATCACATTATTACGGACACGTTCCAAAATTGCTGTAGCTGTATGATTGCCATGGTTTTGTCTTGAATTTTTATATGATGTGATATGATTTTAACTAATTTTTAAACTATTTTTTTTATTTATTTATTTTTTGGCTTTTCATGCCTTTATTGATAGGACAGTTCAGAGAGTGACAGGAAATGGGAGGCAGAGATGGGGGGAATGATGTGATATGAGGATTTCTGCACATGGGGCAATCTTGAGCTAAAAACTATTTATTTATTTTTTATAAAGCACTGCAGAGAAAGCTGGTGTATTTGTACATTTAAACATTTGTGGGAAATGACAATAAAGTTTCTTGAGTCTTGAGTTTCCATTAGGCCTGTTCGAATAATCGTTTTAAAACGATTTCACGTGAAATCTTAAAATAGATTTTTCACTCTAACTAAGGTAATTATGATACAGCCCCCGTTCATGTATCTGGGCTGCGCTGGGTTACTGTAGTGAGTTCGACCTCCTTCCTCCCATCGTGCTCTCCACACACACTTTAAACAAACATGTTGGTGTTTCCCAGGGCCAGAATCTTGTTGCCAAAAAGACCAATGGCCCTTTTCCATTACACAGTTACAGCTCTGCTCGACTCGGCTTTAGGTCTTTTTCTCGTCTGCACCTCGATTAGTGACCACAGCGAGGTTTTCCCCAGAGCCATTTAACTCAGGTGACATAGCAACAACAGTCTCAGAACAGATCAGTGGTCGCAGTTATCAGTGTGTTTTTAAAATTAGCGGGTTTGATTCTTGTGTCGTGTCATGCTCGCGACTCAGGTGACAATGCTCTGGCCACTCGGTGGAAGGCATTCGGTTGACATCACATGGATGAATGGATGGATAGACAGACTTCATTATTAGACACCAGGTCCATTTAAAAAGGCACTGACTGCACACAAATAGTTTGTACAGTAAACGTCAAACATTTTTTGAGAGAAGAAAATCAGGATTTTATTTTTGGGCAAAATCAAACCTCGTTTCCATTTACTGCTGTGCAACATAGAAGAGTGAAAGTAATTTCCATGCCATAGCTGGATTTCAGAATGTCATTGGAGCAATTGGAGCATCAACATTTCTATTCCTCACCAGTAACATTGGAGATGGTAAGTGACTCGTGTTATGTTTTATTTGCAATGTAACAGCCACTGGGAGCCAATATTTGAATGATGTTTTCATAACTGCAGGAGACTGAGGCCACCCATTAAAACATGTCTGATGAATCCCCTCACAAATCCGTCAAACCAACAAGAGGCAGGATACAAATAAAGCCCACATGTACAACAGACAACAGCACACCACAGGCCAGCTTAAATGGCATTGGCTGTGCTCATCTGGGAGAAAAGGCTCGCTGCAATACCAGCCCAGCAAGGTTTGCCTCTGAAATTATATTCTTCAAATATCATTATGTGACTGTAATACAATGTGTAAATTCCTTTTTAGGATCGCTACACTGGCAGGGCATATTGCGTGCTACACAACACTGCCATCAAAAATGGCATTACACTACTACCCAGACCTGATGAGCCAGGAGTGTCTGCCACCGCTTAGATCTGGCAGTGAGGACAAGAGTCAATTTCATACAGCATCTACTCTTCCAAATATCATAATCAAATCAACCAGGAATACACCTTTACGCCATCAGAATCAACAAGTTCTTTCACTGTTTGATATGCCCCAGTCCTCCGGGCTGCTGTTTGACTACAAAAACTGAAGTGTGTGGATCTCTTCTTGTTGTTTCAGGACTAGGTAAGTCAAAACACACAGTGCAGATGCAGGCCTTGTCAGGTAAATCACCCACATCTAAGGAGATTATTATCCAGTTATGCTGCAAATGTAGTGACAAGTCACTTTGCCCTCCTCTTGTTGCACTAATGCACTAACGACCCTTTTTGTGGATCATAATTTTTGTTTTGTCTAAGTTTTCAAATCAGACCATTAGTTGGCCAGCACATTACAGACATGTAGAAGTTGCTTTGTTTGACGTTAGTGTGCATCTGTGTGTTTGCGTTACCTCTTGTAGTTTCCTAGGTGCTGCTCCAGCTGCGTTATCCTGTGGAGTTTGTGGAGGAACCACTTGTCTATGGCCGTCAGCTGGTGGATCTGATCGACACTCATACCACTGTGGAGGGCCTAGAAGACAGAGAAACAGACTCAGCATCACATTGATCATTTTTATCAGGCCCATCAACCACGCCCCTGATCAGAGAATTCTGAAACCAAACATCTGATTGATTTGATGTTTCAATAGATTCTGTGACAGTGCCTGGTATGCCTGTGGCATTCCACTGGCCTGCATGTGCTGTGTCTTGTCTTTCTCCTGGGGTTGGCTGTGGTAGTGGGCGGTGTCATCCCCTTAACAAGGCACCTGGGCCCGGTGTCTCTCTGGCTTTAAAAGCCCCACCTTTCCCTCCGGTTCCCTCTCTCCAGTCTCCACTTGAACTGCTCTGCCTCCACCCCCTGACCTTATTGTTCTCACACACACACTCGGACCTCATCACATTCTCACACAGTCCTGTACCCACACTACTGGCTCAGCTGAAAACTCACATCTTACCAGTTACTGAAGTTCTGATTTGGCTTACTATAATTTGAACAATAAATTGGATCTTTTTGTTCAGCATATACTCGTGTCTCCCATCTTTTGTTGCGGCCGTTTGAGCCATTGTAAGGGAATGGTCACTCTCAACAGCCACTGTTAGTACTATGGCTTTATCCATCACTCCTTCAAGCAAACTCTATTGCATAACAATACAGTGTGTCATTTGTCAATATTGGCCTTTTATTAAAAAAAAAAAACTTGTAATATCGCAGAAGCGTTGCCTTGGCAACACCTAGTGAATATGTTTCATTATTTCTATATTACAGTACATGTCTGACCAGAGAAGTTATTCCAGGCCACCATTGGGAGGGCTTCAGTGGGCGATACATGGCGATACAGAGCCCCTTTATATTATAATCTTCTGATTTGTCTTCTGATCACCCACCCAACTATCAAAAAGTTTCATCTGTCCAAATGATATTATCTGACAGGGTTTCCGCTAGAAAAAATGGTACCGGACAACGTGACCGTCAGGTTTTCAATTTACCTGACAATTGTTTGAAATTTCAGTCAAGTAGCCTATCTGATTTTTTTTAGCTTAAAATGATAAATGATATGCAGGCTATATAAGAATCAAGGCATGCAAACTTATAATCTTTTTATTGAAAATAGGGATGCACATTCTGAATATATTTTATAACTGATGTGTGCCTGTGACTATAGGCTTGTGCCAATCAGCAACCTGATCCTCTATTGGCAATTAAGAGGATGATTGCCAGTGTTTTTATTTTCCTTTTTTTTTTCTTGCCGATGTTGTAAACGAACACACACTGGTACAGCTGTGCAGCCACATCCACTGAGCTCTGGCTCAGCTGATCAGCACTTCTTCACATGAACTCTTTTTATACAAAATGCAGCCAAACACCAGGCTTAAGAGAGAGGAACAGCAGAGCTCATCTCAGTTAGCTACAGGTGAGTTAGAGGTGAACCAGCTGGAGAGCGCAGCGCAGCTTGTTTTTTTTTGTGTTTCTTTTAGCAGGACCATCCTTACAGGTGACACACATTGCAGACGTCCATTTATCGTCTCACCTTACTTCACGGGGACTGCCCTGCATACAGTAACTGGTACATTTAGCTGAATCCCTACCTATTCTCAGATAAATCAGTTTGCAAACAAAAGACACATTTGGACTGGCTCATACTTAAGGCCGCGTGCTGCCAACTTGAAATCAAATCATGTCCGTCCGCTACATGCATTTGAAATATAGATGCAATAAAAACTCATCATAATCTTTCTCCTTAGACCTGTTTGGTTTCAGAAAATAGTTTTTTAAGATTTGCTTGTTTCTACATGTCTGACCTTGCGCTATTGTTGTAGCTACTGCACGTAGCATGCATGCAGTAAATGAAACAAATGCAACAAGTTTATGCGTGAAAAAAGAAAAAGTTTCTTTCCACACAGGCTTGGCCTACACTTTTATAAAAATAAGATTCTGTTTTTTAAAATAAAATTTCAAGTGGAAATTGCCTACAATTCAAACTGTGCATAGAGGGAATATTGAGGGACACTGACCGGAGGGGTCAGCAGATTTTACCGGTCAAAATCTGGTAATTACCAGAAACGGAAACCCAGGAATCTGAGAAGCACTGTGCACTTTGCATTGTGTATTTTACTCCAGTCCTCAGCCCACTCTTGTACCTTGATCCTGGGGTTAAGCTTGTATCTGTATTTAAAGTTTTCCCTGGTTCTTTTTCCATCACTCAAACCCTTCATCATGCTGTCATGCCCGGGGTGGTGGGCTGCAATCAAATAGACCGTATACTTCTTAACAATGTGACAAAAGCAACATCAGGATGCTCAGAGATGGTCCTGTAGCCTCCACCTTGATCATGCTTAGCAATTACATTTTACCATATCTCTTCTTTCCTTTCTCCTTTTATGATGAGCATAGTGCACACAATGATACCAAATAGCAGGAATGATTGAATATGCGTTTATAGAAACCTGCACCACGAAAGAATTTTTAAATTTCAACACTTTTCACTCGGAACGCAGCATTGTTTAAATGAGGTGTAAGGGCACCAACGCTCTATGCTGTGTCTGTAGCTGGTGTTCGATTGCCCGGAGATAAGATGTGGATCATTAATCCCTAATGCCGTAGCCTTCCCCATGACAGCGTACTTACGGGAACAGATCTGTCTCCCCTGTCAGGACACCAAGCTCACACAGCTGGAGGGTTTGACACTGATGTGACCTCAGTCTTCCCTTCTCTCAGCTGGTGATAAAAGCATATTGAAGTGCTAGACCTGTAGATGTGCTTCACCTTGTAATAGTTCATGTACCATCTCTGTGTTTGAATGATGGAGCTTGACCCTGTGTCTAGATGTGCTTATAAAACTGCTACTTTGCTTTCCTTTTCTGTGATTGTGTGAGGGAAAATAGAGACTGACTATTGAGAAAGCACAAAAGCAAACTTTCAAAAAAACATATTTCAAATTATTACCAACATATGAACATTTCTGAAAAGGATACTGTTAGCTCTGCTTCAACTGAACAAATCTACATTTTGAGCATTTCCACACAATTAGGCCTTCACAACTTTGCATGTGGGAAGGCCAGGGACACAGTTTTCATATTTTTTTCATGATGATTTTTTTCCCCCTGTAACACTTCAAAATGTGGTTTTAATGAGAAAACTGTAGTTGGTGTCATTCATTATTAAAGCTATGAAAAATTAGTGTACCTTTGCAAGGGAGAAGATGCGGGTGCTGGAGGGCACAGCCAGCTCCTGCTGCAGGTCCTGAGTGTCGGCCCAGGCTTTCTTGAGTGGCAGCCGGGGCACGAAGCCGTCCACTGATGGATGACACATCCTCAGGGCCTTTTGCATGCTCTCCTCAAAGGTCCGGCCCACTGCCATCACCTGAATCCAGAAGAGGGAGATACGACACAGAACAATATGGGTGAGCGAGCATAGTGAATAAACAAGTGAATGAGTGAGAGTTAGTGTTTATCCTAGGATCTTGCCCCACCTCTCCAACACTCTTCATGGCACTGCCTATTTCACGGGACATGCCCTGAAAGCGGTCCAGGTCCCAGCGGGGGATCTTGGTGACGATGTAGTCTAGACTGGGTTCGAAGCAGGCTGTGGTCTTCTCCGATACAGCATTCTTTATCTCTGGCAAGGGGATTCCCAGAGCCAGCTTAGCAGCTACAAACGCTAAGGGGTACCTGTGAGACAAAAACCAAGCAGCAGGATGACCAAAATAAGTTCATGTTGGACAGAAAACTTTTAAACTCCCTCTCTCACACTGTAACACAAATATTTTTGCCATCATCAAACTGGCGATGCTGATTAAAACTGTTATGTTGTTTTGGCATTTATATTTTGCTCTTCAAGCCTAAGATCTTTTTGATATCCAAAGTCTTTTTAAATTACTTAACAGGGCTGGGTTTGTTTAGAAATTTGCTTTTTAAATTCTTAATTCCAGTCTGAACTGAACTGTTTTAATTTCACTGTTTGGAAAAAAAGTAATGAACATAATGTTTGGAGTGATGCTGCATTAATGATTTAAGATATACTGTATTTAAAACTATAAAACTGCTATCAGGATTATTTGGTTGCTGTGGATGCAGGGATTGTCTCACCCAGTGGCTTTGGATGCCAGAGCTGAGCTTCTGGAGAGCCGGGCGTTGACCTCAATGATGCAGTACTCTAAGGATGATGGGTGCAGAGCGTACTGGATGTTGCATTCGCCTACAATGCCAAGGTGACGAACCACTTTAATGGCCGTCTCACGGAGCATGTGGTACTCCTCGTTGGACAATGTCTGGCTCGGTGCCACCACTATAGAGTCACCTGAAGAAGAAGGGGGATAAGAACATGAAGTGGCAACAGTATCTGAATACAACATGAAAACAGAGGACTGTCCTGATATTTCTCTTACACAAAAGTCATCAGCTTACATATAACATTAGTAACAAAAGTTTGTTTTTCATTTGGATTCTAAACTGAAAAGAATCGATGTGTAAATCTTTTTCTATCTCTCCAACCAAAAAGGTTATGCTCTTTTTTTCCCCAGAAGTAAACAATACCTTGTATATCACCAAAAACTAACTATTAAAACTGTTACTTATTTATAATTCTGTGTACAGTAGTTCATGTTAAGTTCTTAAAATCAATGTGCAACAAAATGATTTTACAGTTGGCAACCTGCAAAATTTGTTCTCATCTGTTGGATTGTATAGGAGGATCTCTGGGGCACAGAATCACATTTCAGATAAACAACACAGCATTCTTGTTTATCCCATGGATTTTGTGAGGAGAACTCAAAACACCTTTAATCTTAGATACACCACAAAGTATCTCAGTGAGTCTATACAGGCAGAACTGAACTAAACCCAAAGGTTTAGGTTTGCGGCTCACATATTGATTTTCAGTGCTTTTCTTGATCTACAGAAACAAGACAAAAGGAATGAAGCAAGGAACACAGTTGTCCAAAACATCTGTATCATCTTGCAAGGTACACACACAGCCTGAGCAACCAGCCTACACTGCAAACAACAGACTTAAAAACTCAAACAAAAGTGAATCAAACACCCCAGAACAAAAATCTGAACAGATGAGAAAACAGTAACACAAAGCACAGTCTTGTAGTATTTTGTAGTAGTCTGAGGAACACATTAGTAGGTACCTGTGTGAATGCCCAGTGGGTCAAAGTTCTCCATGTTGCAGACGGTAACACAGTTATCGGCAACGTCTCTCACCACCTCATATTCCACCTCCTTCCAGCCCAGTAAAGACTTCTCCACCAGGATCTGACTGCTCATAGCCAGAGCCTACAACATGCACAGAATATCATCACTTTAGATGAGACTTCGTTTTTTTATTCCTGTTTACTTAGAATATACATTTTGTTAAAAACATAGTTTGCTAAATTAACATTTTGATCAATTGATATGTGCTTAGCCTCTACAGGGACATGTAAACAGTTTCTTACATGATATTGAACAGAGAGTGTATAAAAAAGTGTTTACCTTGGATTTTTGTTTTCTACTGTATTTTTTTCACTGATTAGAAGAAGATCTTGTGAATTATACATCTGCCATGTATTTCCTACAAACTGATACTCACTGACCATGACTGGTTAAAAAAACAATTGCCATGGAAACCTTTGAACGGTACACACTGTAAATGAATCATTTAAAATGGCAGATGAGTAAAGAATCTTCAGCATGGCATAAAAAAGGTATGCATCAATCTAAAACAGGCTGGCACAAACAGTTCATTTTGCAGCCTGTGATCACAGATTAGAACCGACTGAGCTGTCAGACATAATGCTGGATACTGAGGGAGCACAAAAGAATGTTGCTTAGCAACAGCAAAACTATCCCTTTCTTAGCAGAAGACCAAAGAAACCCATCTCAACTATTACAGAGCTTTTATCTCTGTGCAGGTTTATGCTGAAAACACAGGTGAAGATATAAACCTAAAGAAAAGTTTGTTGGTAAAAGTCTGAGGAAAATGTCTCCATTTCTGATCAACTAGAACTAAAAAAGGCCATATATGAATGATAATAGCTGTACCCAGATGCCCATCAACCCTGCTGTGAAGAATTTATTCTGACCTTGTGGGCAGTTTCCTCCAGTTTCTCTTTGTTGGCACACAGACCAGAGCCCAGACCTCCCAGGGCATAGGCCGAACGTAACATCACTGGGTAGCCAATCTGTTCTGCTGCTTTCAGGGCATCAGACACCTGGAAGATGCACAAAGATGTTTGAAATCACAAAAACGTGCACACATGCAGGAAGCCATTACAGAATTTACCAAATACATCTATATTGAGGATGTCTGCAATATGTATTTGTATATTTAGACAAAACTACAGTTAACATATACTCATAACTTACTGGTCGTGTAATTATTAATTGCTGCTACAGCATTGATTGAATAAATACACATTTGTTTATGTGAGTGATCTTGTATACTCACCGACTCGACAGCGATACTGGGTGCGATCTTCTCATTGATTTCCATCAGTTTGTCAGCAAAGAGCTGTCTGTCCTCTGTGGCCATGATGGACTCCACTGGGGTGCCGAGTACCTTCACTCCGTACTTCTCCAGGACGCCACGTTGGAACAGTTCCACTCCTGAACAACAAACAAACACACGGCAACATACAGATTTTGGTGAAGATTTTTTTTATTTTTTAGTACAAAGTAGTTTGTACAACTTTGTACATTTTTAAGTACAAAGTTAGATAAAAGTATCAAGTATCAACATCTGTTTGTACACTTTTTATCACATGTGTCTTTTCAGCAATGTCAGACAATCTGTATTTTCACAACTCTCCAAAGAGTTTAGTTGCAAAAATGGCTGCTCCCATTTCTTACCACAGTTAAGTGCAGTCTGTCCACCCATGGAGAGCAGGACGCCGTCCGGACGCTCGGTCTTGATCACTTCAGTTACAAATTGTGGTGTGACAGGCAGGAAGTAGACTGAGTCGGCCTGCTTGGTGCCCACCTCGTTGGTCTGAACCGAGGCTATGTTTGGGTTCATGAGCACCGTCTTTAGATTCTCCTCCTACAACAAATCCACTGGGTTAATTAAAATATGTTTAAAAGAAAGCTTGAGTATGAAGATTAGTTTTGAGCTTCAACATTCATAAATGTGCTGATTTTTCTACCTCAAACCCAAGCAGTTAAAAAGAATTTAGCCGTCATTAATTTTCCTATTTGCACTTTTTTTCGCTTTTCCTCCTGTGACATGTCAAAATGTCTCCTGTGAAAAAGGCCTATTTATTTCATTTCAGGGACTAAAATGGGTATCACACAGCATGCACAACAAATTATTCAAACTGTTGTATAAAAGCTGTCGTGAAGGTTTTCAGCAAAGACGCTTCTAAATGTTAAAGACTATGGCAAGAATCAATTCAGTTCAGCCTTAACTCAGCAAACGCATTAAAACAGACTCATTCATCAGTAAATGAATGAATAAAATAAATCTATTCATCTATTATAAAAACTGGCATGTACTGGAACTAAAATATCTATCTATGTCTGTTTGCACCAAGACCATTCATTTTTATATCAGTCTTAAGAATGGGTACAGAAGGAGAAGTTATTATCTTAAATGCTGAGCACAGTAGTTTTAAACGAATGTTTCTCCAACCAAAGTAAATAACACTGGAACCTATTTTTAGCTGCAGATTAGCACAAAACCTTTATTGTGTTTTAACTAATTTTTGAAAAATTAAGGTGTATGGTACAGAGGGATATCAGCTACAGTATATCCTACAGTGTTTTAGGATAAAGGTCATATTGCCCGAAATGCTGACAAATTAGGTCATTATGACAAATCATTGGACATGATGTGATGCAATGATGTGAAATTTGTCTTAGTCTTCCCATATTACACTGTGCATTACACTGATGTTGCTTGATATCCCCCTTCAACATGAAGCTATATATAAATAGTAAAGGGAGCCATCATTCACAGACATGCTTGAGAATGACGGGGTGAAGTGTTTATAGAAAATACCCACTGATCTGTTGTGTTGTCTCTCACCTTCATTGCCTTGATGGCCTGAGATCCAGAGTAGTCAAACTCTCCAGCCTGACCAATAGAAAGACCACCGGATCCCAAGACAAGCACCTTGGACACCTATGTTATTACAAATAGACAATAACCACAGTGATTATCTGCATGTAACGCAGTAAATAAAACAGCAACTGTGCAGCATGACGATCCATTGCAATTAAGTTTTAACTAACATAATTGTATTCATGTCTTTCTCAGTGCTTACACAATGTTCCTGACTTGAAACTCTGACACGCAGCGTAGCACTGAACAGCATTTTAATGATTTAGGAAAGTATTCTTTGCTCGTTCGTAAATGGCATTCACTTATGAATCATTGAGAGGATGTCATGGAGTCTGGTTCCCTGCTAATTACGTACTCCCGCTTAATAGTTTCCTGTTAAGGGACTTGATAAGCTTTTACACATACAGTACAAGGTAGTCATCAATGACAACCACACCTATAATTATCTGCTGCTCAGAAAGTTCAAGGTTAACCTGCTGAACCTGCGTGATGTGCCTGTACCTTGGCCCTGGGAGGGATGTTGGGTTTCTTGGGCATGACTGACACCAGGTTGGCGTCCTTTCCTTTCTTGATCAAGGATATGAAAGCATCAAAGAGGAACTGTGGAATCAGAGAAAAAAAATGCATATTATTATTAACAGTAGATTAATAATATTCAGAGGAGTCTTGTTTGCTGTTTTTGTTACCTTCATACAGGTTGTTTAACTGAAATTGTGATTGATGGAAATCTACTGATTTTCTAATTAATTTTTGCACAATGAATAGAAAAACACAACCACTTCTGATGTGCTCTCAAAGTTTTGGCTCAGAGTCTTCTTTATTAAAAGATGTAGTATCTGTATAAAATATACAGACAAACAATGCAGGAAAACACTGAGAGTTGAGCCAGTTGTCAGCTTTCAAAAAGACATACAATACTATACACTGCATGCTATATACTATAACATGTTGATTCATATAACAGCTTTTAAGAGGAGTCCAAGATACAAGGTATTTTTTCCTTAATGATAATAAAGTCACCACTTTGTTTTAGATTACAGGTGAGTGACAACACAGAGTCAGTGAAAGTGACAGTGTGATGGTGTGTTAAATGATCTAATCTATAAAACTCATCACTGCCAGTTAAAATAGAGTAACAACTTCGGCTGAGGAAAACTTTGCCAGCTGTTATTGACATGTGCCAACCTGTCAAGCTAAACTTGCTTTTATGACACACTGTAACTGACTATGCCTATTTTTCAACAGACAGACCAACTTTCATTTGTCCAATATTATGCATTACGGTAAGTACAAAAAATGAAAAGTTTTCTCAATGTCTGAAACAAACGCATTAGAAAACTATCCATCTCCCTGCGCGTCATGGTTATAAAACATTTGTCACGGATGCTGTGCAAAATTTTTGTGACATCTCCCGGAGTCAACCCCAGGTGGAGGAATTCTCCAACTGAGCTGTCAGCTGTATATTTTGGTCCAGGGGAAGAGGCTTATTATTCTGCCTTAATATGACAGAGGTTACAACGTAAACTTTGACCAGGACTTGAACTACAGTCCTTGCCTGCCATGTGGGAGACTGTGGCACGGACTCATCAAAGCTTTATTGCAGGGAAAAGGACAGGCACTTTTTAGAGGTTCACCTGAGCCCTGGTGCAATCAAATAGCAAGGCCTTTATAATACAGTATTATCTGGTTTATTTGTTTGTTTAGTTATGTAAGTCCAAATCTAAAGATAACAGATTACAATATAGTGCATCACATGTTTTATTTAAGCTCAAGTTTTAATGACAACTCAAGCTTATTACCAAGGTTTGCATATTTGTGTAGTTACACATTTATACTCTAGGTTTTTATCATTAATTCTTTTCTATTTCTACTCTCCTTTATTCCTCTTCTTTCTAAACACCAAATAACTTATCCAGGCTACAATTCAATGGAAGACTTCAATTTTCACTTAATCCCCATGCTGTGGTATTACCTTTACTCAGCTTTAGTATAGTATTCAGGTACTTTATGCATCGCTATCAAAGTCTTTAATTACCTCTGTGTCTGTGGGACCACCTTTAGCCTCCGGGTGGAACTGAGCCGTGAAAACAGGTTTAGTGTTGTGCATGATGCCCTGCAAAATATGCACAGTGGATATAAGGAAGGAGCAGTATTTCACATTTCTGAATCTAATTTAGTAACATCTCAGAAAAAAAGTGAGTCTCCTTAAAATGTTATTTCGTAAACCAACATTTGAAGACTCCATATGGCATCTTTTTGCTTGGCTGCACTTATTTTATGAGAGACACTTCAGATTTTTGGGCAACATCCATACACAAAAATATCAATATGCCAAGTTGTCTTATAGAAACACTGAACATTCGCATCGAGTGAAATCAACCTCATTGGTGCCATCATTGGCGTTAATGAACAGTGGGCTCCACCCCGGGGGCAGGGACTCGCTGTCTATTCCGTAGCCGTGGTTCTGTGCCGTAATGAACGCCTGGCCTGTCATCACATTCAGCACCGGCTGGTTCTGGCCTCTGGGGAACCACAGATATGCATAAAACACAGTCTGAGTTTTATTATTTTTTTATGGAGACAAGATATTGAAAGTCCTAAAAATGGATAAAGCCATACATCACACTGAGTACCATACTAAACCACAAGAGTCTGAGTCTGTGCCCACAGAGGCTTGAGAGAGATCATTACTGTGCATCTTGTTAATTATTCTTCACCGTGCTTCATTGTTTACAAGCTCACCTGTTGCCCATAGGTAGTTTATATGACTTAGCTCCTGCGGCAAGAGCAGTAATTTGGTTTCCCATACAAATTCCAAACACTGGCTGAGGACGATCACTCTCCAGCACCTACACAAGTCAAAACAACACGATTATATTATGGTTTAGATCATTATAGAAATATATTGTAAGAATATGTAAGAGAAAAAAGAGATGACAGATTATGTTTATTGCTTACATGTGACATTATAAAGTGATTTTATTAAGTGAAAAATTGTGTTGCACTACTGTTGAACAAAGTTTTTGTCCTATACTGTGAAATGACTAGAGAGCATCCCGTCCTACCTTGCGGACATTCTGGACGAGTGTCTTGGCCAGAGATGGATCTCCCGGTCCATTGGAGATGAAAAGACCATCATAGTTTAGACTCAGCAAGTCCTGGTTCCACGGTACAAGGTGAACCTCTGCACCCCTCTGCACACAGAGACAGAGAGAAAATCTGTAGTGACTACGTACGCTGTTGCAAGATTGCAACCACCAATTGCAAGATAATATCAACATTATAAATAACATAAAACCATTAACTAGAGCATAAACAAACGAGAACCCCACTTTCTGTTACAGCAAGATGACACAAATAAATACTACAGAATGATTTAATGATTTCTGGAGCTCATTAGACCTAACATTACTTATCTCAAATTTTCTAGGTCAGGTTGCAGGAAACATGCGACAAAGTGTCGATTTCTCTTTCTATATTTGTGCGGAGAAGGTTCATTAGGGCCTCCGACATAAAAACATCATCTCTCAGTGTGTAATCTAATGAGGACGCACACAGAACGCCAAGAACTCCTTCTGCATCCATTCTCACCTTAACCAGCAGGCGTATGATGTTGTGTTTAATACCGCAATCAACAGCCACCACTTTGATTGGGTTTCCTTTTCCAAAGATTTTGGTTTCCTGGTAGGAAGAAGGGAGTAAGAGGTGAGGACGCATTTGTAGACAGAGAGAATGTGTTTTGAGTCCAGCTTTACCTGGTGCAGCGAGCACAACAGCTGTTCAAAAACCGTTCAATATAATGGGTACAAGCTGTTACCTTGGTTGAGACTTCTGCGACCAGATTGTTCTGGTTGGGATCAGATATTTCAACAGGCTGCCCATCAAATTCAATCTTCCCCAAAACTGTGCCCTGAAATCACAAGCACATCCAAAATAAAACACTGAGTGCTAAAGCTATCCTCTTAGAAAAGATGCAGTGGGTCACAGTTTTGTATTCACAGTACCTTGTCTCTGATGACCTTGGTCAGCATTCTGGTGTCTATCCCAAACAGTGCAGGAACCTTTAGAGGATCAGAACAAAAAAATTTGGAAATTTACCAACAGTAGAGTCCTGTTCACCACTCTACCCCAGGTGCAATTTGACTCCTAACCTTCTCTTCTTGTAACCATTGACCCAGAGACTTGACAGAGTTCCAGTGGCTGTACTCGTGGCTGTAATCTTGAACCAGAAGGCCGGATACCTAGAGGGACCAAAACACAATATTATCCTTGGGAAAAAGGTCAAACTAAAAAAGCATAGAAGTACCTCTGTCCATTAACTGCACCCGACTGTAATATGAGCACTGTATGGTGTCAAAGCTGTCAAGCACAAAATACTATAATGTGTGTGAACTTCCCAACATATCCTGAGCAGGGAAGATTCAAAATAAAGAAATCCTATTTCTTAGGCACATCAATGTCAGTTAAAATCCTGTTGCTAATGTTGGCTCTCATTCCAGAAAAAATCATTGCATCTCCAGTAGGACTGCAATGATCTGCCGTTTGGTGACTCTATTAAAGGTGAAATTATAAAGATTTAAGCCCTGCTTGATTTGGCCATGTCAAAGTATAACAGAGGGCAGCTGTTCTATCTGTTTACAAAGCAACCAAACATACAAACATCAGTAACCTGATTTCATATGTTATCACCCTAAATCTGGCTTTTTAAAATCCAAATGTTTTGTATTATGCATTTTATCAGAATAATGTGATGATGAATTAAATAATAATCAAATTTAAGAACCATCACTTTTCTGTTACATAACTAACTAATTGAGTCAAGTTACAGAAGAGACAAGGACAGAATCAAAATCGATGCAATGAAAATGTGTAAAACCATGAATTTATGAGAAATAAAATGCACTGAGGTTTCCACGAAAAACCTGCATAGCACAGCCAGTTTCCCAACCTGTATGCGATCTGACTCCACATGCTTTCTCAGTCCCAGCTCATCCAGCTCCTGGGTGTTGGGTACTCCATAGTTCCCTACGATTGGGTAAGTCAGGGTCAGAATCTGACCTTTGTAGCTGGGGTCAGTCAGGGCCTCAGGGTACCTAAAGCAGGGGAATGACACAACAAATATACCAGGGTTTTGTGGTGGTGCAAAAAAAAGTGTGAAAATGTAACATAGCCTACTTTATGAAAACTTTAAAACTAAATAAATATACTGAAATGCAAGACTTTGGTATTGAAAGGTTTGTAAAATATATAGGCTACAGTACAAATATATAATCTTTTTTTTCCTGTTTATTTTCTGTCTAAATTCTGAACCTTTACTTGTTCAAATGCACAATTCTGTCTAATCCAATCAAGTCTGATTTATGTCAGGACTTGTCCTCCTTACCCAACCAGGCCAGTATTGAAGACTAGCTCCCCGGCTACTGAGGCATCATGCCCAAAGGAAAACCCTTTCATCCTGGTGCCATCCTCCAAGACCAGGTGGGCTGTCTGGGCCTGGCAGTTAAAAGAGAGCAGACAGATGTCGAGCAAAATCTCACCCAAGAATAATGCATTCCCTTTTTATGAAGCAAATTTTGAGAGACCAAAGGCAAAACTTTGATGTGTTGTAGACTATGAGTTTAGGTGTGATGGTGATGGAAAGGAGTGAGCCTCTGGGACCTAATGCTGAAACTGCAGGCCACTGTGAATTGTGCTGTGAATGCTGAGACCGACAAATCTGTTCTTCTGCGCGCGCGTGCATGTGTGTATGTGTGTGTCTCTCTGTGTAGTGTGTGTATTATGTTCATTTAAAGGTTGCAGCATATTTACTCAAATACATTATACACAAAATGTCCACATTCAGATACAGGCTGTATAGTGTTGATGTCACCAATATTGACTATAAAATTATTCTCCATGGTCAAAAGTTGAGCCGACACTTGACCATCAACCATAACACTCTGATGGTGTGGGATTTCTGGCATGTAACTGGTATATAGGTCAGTGAGATGTTGCAACTGCCCCTGTACCTGCACTTCACAATATAATTCACACACACACATACAAGTCTAGTGGGTGCATGCTACACAACTGCTGAGGCAGCACCCTTAAAATCTAATCAGCCATGACAGAAAAAAAAACCTCTTTTCAACTTTTTTTTTTGTGAGATGTCACCAAATCACCGTTCAAAACTGCAGAGTAAAATCGAGTAGTTTATTCAGGTTTTACTAAAGGAAATAACCGCATAGGTTATATAATGACTTCCTGTGTCAATCCCTAATCAAAAATAGATAAATTTCAACTCGGCATGATGATAGTCCACACACAGCGAGCGTGTTTCACACTTTTTAAACTTTTTAAAACCGACCAACGCTGCTGCTCCGCTGTCCACCATGCTGCGTTTCTGATGCAAGAGCCTTTAAGCCGTAAATGCAAAACTGCAGCTCTACTTTTAAAAAATCACTGTATGTAGTGTTAAACCTAAGCCGAATAAAAGGTTTCCCTCCGATTTTCATTAAATACGTGGTAATAAGTTTTTAACGTAACCATACATTCACGTGTGGGCAGCTTTTGCAGACTTCACAAGTTTCTCGGTGGAGTTTGGCCTCGGCCAGCTTTAGCGCTCAGTTGTGACAAAGTTTTTTGTTTCTAATTTCTTCCTTTCACCGCTGATAACAACCGTTTTTCCTCACACAGCGCTTTCTTACCTTCACACTAAAAAGTTTAGTAGTTTGCAGCCTTAGCCAGCCCGACGTGTTACCCACTCTCCTGCCAACCAGACATCCATGTCTCAGAGATTTAACAACGCTGTAAGCTAACAGGATTTTTGTCATGTTAGCATAAAGTTACCGGTGTGGAAAAAACAACAAAAAAGAAATAAACGACTAAACAACTACACAGTGTTACAACTTGGTGACTTGTGCAGCCAGCGGGTTAAATTTCGTTGAAACACAAATGAATGAGTGAGTTATGGGCTGTCCCCCCTCGTGTCCTCGTTCACACCCAATACATCCATGGTTCACACACGCAGTTCAACTGAGCGCTTGAAAAGTTGCACAGGATTGGCCCGCGTGGCGTTGTTTTTCTCAACATGTGAAACGCACCGCGTTTAGATTGGTCGGCAAATATACGCCTATCTTTTTTGTGAAACTAGAGGGATCGTGAGATTCACATCTGTCTAAATGCCAAAACACACGATAGTAGGTGTGAACATAACAATGATGTGTCTCGTCTTGTCTCAGTCTGATGCATCTTAATAGCCTACTACTAACCCAACAAACTGAATGGAAATACTGTAGTGCATAGGCCTACAGCCGTGACCATTAGGCTAAATTGCTTAGTAGGCCTAATTGTTTACGAAATGAATAGGCTGTTATTTTTTCCAAAGTTTTATGTGTTGAATTTGTAGGTTATAGGGCTGACGACAGACAGTCCTAGACAGCAGATTTTTGGAAAGTTAACTCATTCATTCACTATATTCACTAATTATTTATTTTAGGCTATTCTTTTTAATTCTGCACTGGTCCTATGAAAGAAATAAAATTGCTATTAAGAATCCACATAGGAAATAACATGAACAGTCTACATTTTAGCACATTGAAAATAAACTAAAGGGAAATGCAGGTTGACCGGGAATGACTGCACCTGCTTACAGCAAACTTTTGTGTGTGGACTGGTTTCTGTGCAACAAACTCTTTTGCAGCCTTTTCTTTGAGGTCAGTTGCGTGCAAAAAAAAAAAAAAAGGCAAACTGGCCATGGACAGGCTCCATGGTGGTGGGATTAGAGTGGTCTGTGTATTTGCTGATCACTGCAAGACTGGTCCTCTGTGGAGAAGGCTGCCTGACTGCCACTCTGCTGGGTTCAGCAATCTGAACAAAGTGGGTGTGAGTAATAGGACCTGTGCAGATCAGGAAATACCTCCACTCTCCAGATGTCTGATGTGGAACAATACACTATATATCTGTCACTGTGTAAAAGCTATGATGCCCAACAAAAACCCATAATGAAAAATGTGAGTATACAGTTCATGGCAAAATAACTTAGATTTCAATTTAAATGTTCTGCTCATATAGGCTATAGGCTACTGTTAAATTAATTTGTGCCTGATGCCTTTATTTTGAACTTTAGCTTTGTATTGCTTCTCTGTGTTTTTCTAAACACCCCTGAGCTACGCACAGATCATGTTTCTCTTGACCAAATTTAGCCCAAGCGCTTCTCTTTCGTTTGTGGAGCACTGCTGACATCCAGTGGTGACTTTTGCTCAATTCATAGAGAGGTATATTTTGAGTTGAGCACCCATGTTGTAGTGGCACACTTCATGTGTAGATGACAGTACAGCTCTCTCTGTAGCTATGAGTTACATGGGAAGCTTCCTACTGCCAGTCATGACAGCTTTACAGGTGATGTGACACACTTACGTCTCTGTGTAACTCACAGCGGTATGTATGTTATGTAGGAAGTGGTGCATTCAATTGAAACACAGTGTATTTATTTACACTGTTGTCTAAACATTATTTGTTCTCCACTTATCACCATTAGCTACTTTAGTAGTTACTGTGGTTCTTCATGCTGGTCTAAAATGTCCAGATATTTTTAGTTGAACATATTCAACAGGGGGTTGAGATAGGCGTACAATTATAATTATTATATTCTGTTCATTTCTCTATAATCTATGATGATTTCAACACCACAAAAATCTATTCTGTTTAGTCAGATTGATCCTTTGCTGTCTGTGACATTAGCTATGCTTTTGTGTAACATTTATCATTTGCATTTTAATTTTTGCTTTGCACTGCATATAAAAATTAGGCATAGGCTACAGGAGTTATTCCAGTTTATGTGATTTTATCCTTACAAAGGACAGCAAACACAAGGCATACTAATGCAGGACTTGGCAGAGGTTTGCACCATTAGCACTTAGGCCTATGGGGGGAAAAATGATGCACATCTGAATCGTCTTAAAGAGGCCGTGAACATGTTTTGCTACTACAGAGGACCCAAGAGGGTGGAGTGAAGAGGTGATGAACATTCACAAACTCAGCCCCTGTCCTTAGTCTGTCTCCGCACTGCTTGATCTTGTTAATTTAGGATAACTTGTGTGACACTGGTTACCTTGATTAACCATACTAGCTCCTTATTCAGCCTTGGAAACTGTCAAAACACCGACCCCAGAACACACTGGTGTTTCCTCCTGATGCCTCACCTGCAGGTGGAATAATAAATCAGTAAACTCCAAGTTGTCTTGAGAACAGTCATAACACTAAAGGTGTGTGAGCCTGTTAAATACAGGGGGTATTATTAAGATTACACAGGCGTCATATACTGTAAAGTGTGTTAATATTTTTAGACAGCGACAACATGAAGCCATTAAACACTTAACTAGGCAATGATTCTGTTACCCTGTCACCACCAAAACATGAAGCGTTACTTCCTGCCGTAAAATAAAGCTGTGAAAATAAATATATAAATACAAATGCAGCATGTTTTACTTGCCAGGGGTCTCTATTGTGCCACCACCTCTGCACACAAATTCAACTGTCAAATATCTTTTGTTTGCGCTTTTATTTATGTCAAAGGGCAAGTATTACATACCCAACTTTTACCCTGTGTGATATTATCAAAACTTAATGAAGCAAAGATATCCCCTTATGTACCCACTCTGCAATAAACTATAGATGCAAGCATGTTTTAGCAGTGAGTCATAAAGAATTTATATTTCTCTGAATATATAAATATATGTATATTTTGTACATTTTTTAAAATAAATTGATTTTTCCATTTTTCCTCTTCTGTTTTGAAATAGCTCTGTTATGCCGCCAAACACAGCCCTGGCCACTGGTCAATAATGACAGAATCATACAATGGAAAAATTGCTTTGAGATGATTGGGAGAACATGAGAAGCCTGTGCAATGTACAGCATGGCCCTTTATTACTGGGAGGGCTGTGATTAGCCACCTTCTACATTCCTCCACTGATTGACTCGGGTGCGGCCTAATGAGCTCCAGTGTCTGTCCTCAGTGGAGGCACCCCCACATTGTCTGCGGTTTCAAGTGTGAGTCTCAGATGGTGACGGAGCTTAAGAGAGGACACAAATAGACAGACGCCGCTGTCTTTGCCAGGTTTCCAAGCGTAGTCTCGGTTCTGAGATGAAGAAAGAAAAAAAAGATGGTTCATTTCAAGTGTCCATAATGGTGCTCGTTCAGGCTAAGATCAGACTGATTGGACAGACTGAAGAAATATTTCATATATTTTTCTAAGGCAATGCCGAGTTCAAGGGCTTTACATAAGACATCAGCAGACTTGACATACAGTGCAGGTGCAGAGCAAGATATGAGAGAATCAACCTTAAAAAAAAAAGGATGGATGAAAAGAAATGTTTTAAGCCTTGATTTAAAATAACTTAGAGTTGGGGGAGACCTTGTGTTTTTGCTGAGAAAAAAAAGAAGAAGAAGCATCCATGCTTAGTTTTGTGTCTGGAGGGGTGATGATCTGTGAGGCCTTGAACAGCTCTTAACATTGCGTCAAGAAATGATCCATACCTCACATAAACAACAACATAAGTTTCAAATCATTTTTTTTGACAGAGGCCAAACCAGAGTGGTATGTTTTGTTGAAACTTATTACATTCTGTAATAAGTAACACACCTTAATACATCTACTAACTAATATTTAGTAGTGCTAGTTGCATCAATAGCTTCATGGATAAGGGAAGCGTCCAGTTCTAAATAATGTATGACCTAATAACTATGTTCATGCCTTAGAAGACGACCCTCGCGCAGCGTCACCGTGCCTGTTTTGGGTGATGACAGTAAGATTGTCTTAACTGCGAAAGCAACTTCGGCTTCCACTGAGTTAAAGGAGGATCAAGTCATCAGCTGGAGAAAAAGACGGAAGAGACTGTCCCTTTTGGACCCTATCGGATTCCCTTCCTCTGCAGTGATGTAGTGTCCCCAGTAAAAAAGGGCAGCGAGTCGCTTTGTTTAGCCTGCCCCCATCTAATCCCTGTGTGGCCAGTGAAGGGCTTTTGAGAGAGCGAGGGAGGGTAAGAGAGCATGCAGGCCACAGAGGCTGTATCAGCCCCCTTAAGGAGCCATGGCCCCCGCTCTTAGAAATCCCAAGAAACTTCACACCTCTCTGTAGGGACTATAAATAGGCTCCATCTGTCCCCGCAGGCTCAGTTACAGCCTCATTCCTTTTGGCATGGTTGGAGGGCAGGGAAGGAAGCACTCGCTGTTTGAAAAAAAAGATGGGGTAGGGGTGGGGGGGTTGCACAGAACCAGAGTCCAAAATCCACTCTCTAGTCATCACAGATGGCTGACTGGTTGACCTCTGCTGCATGTTTGGTGGAGGAGGAAGTTCATCTATGCTCCCTGTCATTTCCTTCATCACAGCGATACCCCCCTCCAACTCTCCACAGGGGAAAAATGCCATTAGGCTAGGAGCCTCCGCCATCTTTGGAATCACACACCTCATCTCATGGCACTCATCGTGTGACTTTTTTTTTTCTTCCCAGGTTCTTCACGTTTCATTAATCACACAGGGGATATGTCTTTAAGTCAGTGTCTACGCCTCCTTCACCACACGTCTTCTGTTCAGTAAGAGTTCACATCGGGATCCATGTAAGTGATATTGTAAATGAAGGTGGGAGGTAAAGTTGAGTGATGCAAAGCAACACGCAGACACTGGTGCTTCACGTCACACTGTCATTCCTGAGAGTATACTCTTATACCACCTGTCCTGTCCTGGAGCAAACCTGGGGGTGATATTATGAAATATGCTGCCCCCACCCCCACCATCCAACCCCCCAAGGACACAGCGAGAGTGGGGAGGCAACACAGAAAGGATAGATCCCAGCTTTCAAAAGACTATCCCCCCAAAACCCTTCCTTTCATGTCCCTTTGTTCCTCCGTCTGAATGACATAATCCAAAAAAAGCTTCTTTGTCTCAGCCGATGAAAGTCAGCGGAGTTTACTAAGGTCTCTGCTTTATTCCATTAACATATTTTTCATGCCTGCGTGTAAGATCTCATAGCCTGCAGCTCCCCTCTCTTGGCTGCAATATCACTACACAACGCTCGAGCAGATTAAATGAAATCATTTAAATAGAATGAAGCAGTTGACTTTGTAAGAGTGTTCTGTTTAAATGCACCTCATTTATTGTTTTCCATTTTGTGCTCCATTTTGGTCAATGTATCCCATTACTGCTTTCTGATGCTTAAACATCCCAATAGTCACTGCTGATCATATCTGATCTTATTCTCATCAGGCATAATCTAATATTCATGATAGAGTCTGAAACAGAGCTGCGTGGGGAGATGGAAGCCGTCTCAAAAGCTTTTTCTAGGAATGTGGGTGTCATTACGACACCCACATTTTGTTGACAAATTGCCCACAATTTCAAGCATATTCTTTTAATAGACAGTGTGGATTTTTTTTCTGCACATTTTTATCTGCCATGATTACGTGTATGAATAGCTAGGCCTATGTGTTTCAAGAACACACTTTTAGAGCACATGTTAACTTGCCAACTGGATGACCAGACTGCCAAAGAAGGAACACAGGTCAAGTAAAAAAATGTCAGTAACTCTGACACCTGTCATTCAGAGTCTAACTAGGATATTTAAAGATCACTATTGTTTGAGCTTATAAGAACAGCCTCCTACCCACTTTGCATGAATTATGCAAAAGGCCTCAAGCCTACCTACTGTACAACTGTTGGCACAATGACTCTTAGAATGGCACAGTTGATCTGCTAGTCGATCCATTACTTTGGTTTAGACTAAAAAAACATTGGTAAAGAATGTCCTGATATCAAATTAACAGCCTCCCCAGATCAACTTGTGATCATCCACTGAGCTCTCTCTCTCTATTTTAATTTGTCACATAGTTCATTATTACTGTAAGTCCCTTCAAAACTAATTTCCAATCACATACTCAAAGTCTACTTTGAGTTGAGTGCTACAGGCTAATTATTGAATGTTAGCAGGCTAACACGCTCAGTTAAGGTGGGGCAAAAAAGAAAAAAGGTGTTTTCACTCTTGCACACTGTCCAAACAAGAAACTCTCTTTCCAGGTGCGTAGGCGAACAAACATTTAAGACAACAGGAAAAAGCTCACACACTAGTCAAAAAATGAGAATGTCCATTTAAGAGATTGAACCATTAAATATGTTTGACATCCGTCAACCTCTTTTTTGAGTGTGCGAGCTTTTCCTGTTGCCCAGCTACTGTAAGGAGTTGGACATCAGCCTGAAAATTATTCCTGCTGAACATCAACATCTTCACTGCGACATTGTAAACGTGTTAGCTTGCTAATGCTAGCATTCAGATAAAAACACTGCTGAATACAATCTCACAGATGCTGGGGACTGAGAGTCTTGTTCACTGTTTTCCTTTCTGGTACCTGATCTGCATTAATATAACTGAACAAACAGTGCAGTTAAATCTCGAAACAATAGTGCTGTATGCCTCTGCACCTGAGCTCTGACAGCCTTTACTGTAAATGTAGCAACAATCATCATAAATACAACTTGTCAAGTAGGAGAAGCTAGAAATGCAGGATTTTGTACAAAAACAAGCTTTCTCTTTTCACCATAACATCTCTGCCTCCTCGAAATGTCCCATTTTGTATTTTTAGCCTGACTAAAAATACATCTGCTTGTTAAAAGCAAGAAATAGCAATGGGTGTCCCTTAATCAGTGGTTCTCAGAATGGGGTCTGGGGATCCTTAAAGGCCCTTGATGGTGTCCCCCCCCCCCTTCTCTGCCAGCAGACCCATGGTGGTCAGCAGTGGTCACCAAGGAAGGATTGGCTGTTGAAACTGATCTTCAGATGGAGGCTGTCACTGCTATGTACCCCCCCACTCCCATTTTAGAGGATCTGACCTTACACCCCCAGTATGGCTTTTTTCCCAAAGGAGCTGGACCCAGATGATGAACAAGTAAAGTGTTACAGGTTTAGTCAGAGGACGGAGGTCATTAATCTCTATTAATATGATACTTGGAATGCCTTGGTGACTAAAGTGTATTTAGAAACCTGTTTGTTCAGACTCACCGGGGCCACAATGAACCACACAACACAAACTTTTCTATTTCAATATGTGACATTGAAACTTAGAAATGTTACTGGAATTCCTTTAGCAGAAAATGAATGAGTTGGACAACAAAACAAATAATAGAAATAATCTAACTTGAATCCCTAAATATTGGCAGTGGGTGATTTTAGATCATGTGAAACTCAGTACTGTATATGATTCACATACCAAACCTTGGTTATCTTAACCTGCCTATCTAAACCTGATACAGTATCTCTTTTTTTCCCTCGTTCAAGCAGGACCTGCCATCACATCTTAATAAGGCCCAGTTCTTCCATGCTGCTGAGTCCATTAAGATTCTATAGTGGAGCTCAGATTGGACTTCAGCACAGGTGCAAGGACTGAGGCAGAGTTTATATCGGGGGAGGGAGTGAGGGGAAGTCAGACTTTGAGAAGGTGCAGTGGGGTGCCGTGGGTGAGCCCAGATGACAGCTGAGGGACTGAGGCTTTCTCTGGCTTGCCCTCGTGGAGATGGGGTCAGTGAAAGCAAGGGGGTGGGGGAAGGGAAGGGTCTGCAGTGAAGGAATTCATGCAGCTCCGTCATCACCAGGCCCTGTCGTGGAGGTGGGGGGCGGGGCTGCACCGCTGGCACCGGGAGACAGATATAGACAAGAATTAAGAAGACAGAATTTGCACTCTTAGCCTTGTCTGGGTTACTGACATCAGCAGCTGAGAGCTCCACTAGATCTCCAGCACTCTGTGCTTTTACGTCACATCCTCCCCCCGCTGGGGTGGAGGTGACCGCTCACCACCACAGAGCCCTGCACTGAACACAGGTGCTGCTCTACCCAACACACTTTGTCAGTGACTACAAATAAACAATGGTTTGTTATTAGACCTGAAAGACACCTCTGTCCACATTTTCCCTGGTTTTTCCCAGTTACTCAAATATTAATTTCAATTGGTTTCATGAGTTGTTTCTTTATTTTTTTTTCTATACTTACTCTATTTTCAGTCTACTACACTGTGTTTGGCACTATTCTGAAGCCTGAAGCCTTGATGATGCTCATATGGGACAAAATATTCAACGAAATATACCATGTTTTTATGGTAGCACCATTACATCAAAGCAGACAACCTAGATGTATTGTGCACCATTTATCCACATATCTATAGATGATGATGTTGATGTTGATGATGATGATGATGATGATGATGATGATGATGATGATGATGATGATGATGATGATGATAAGGATGATGTTGATGTTGATGTTGATGTTGATGAATATGATGATGATGATGTAGGCTGATTGTGTTTCTGGAAACTCTATGATCTGTGCTAGTATCTAAAATAAAGTGTGGTGTGATGCTTGAGTACACAGCAAGCTCTGATGAGCCCAGCAGAACTGCAGTCAGACACGAGTTACTGTACTGTATACAACACAAATTCATCAATAACTGATGTGAGCATAAAAAACTAGCAATGATAATCATATGTTGATATCCTGTCATAACCTTCTTCCATAAACACTATCACTGTGGGACTTAACTCATGAATATCTGGCTTAAAGGATAAGGCACATAAGGTCATCAAAGCAAAATGTGAGTGTGGAGAGTTGAGAGCGAGCCACCATCAAACACATCCCAGATCTACAGTGCTCAGGGCATATGATACTTTTTCTTTTCTGGGAAACCATCCTCCCCTTATTTACAGTGTCTTATTTCTGACCATTCACTGAAACATTATTTTCCACTTGACCCAAGCTTATGTTTACCACAGTGAGAAAGAAATTATGCAACTCCATACTGGATGAGCTCCTCGATTTACAGTTAAAAGCTCACTGTCCTGTCAGTGACCCGTTCAGGCTTTAATTATCTTATCTAAATATCATATGATTTGTTCCTAAAGTATTACACACACAGTAAAAACAGTCTAAAGGTTTCTTGTTCTTTTTTTTTTTTAACGTCTTATAATGTTACAGCCGTTAATCATCCTCAAATAGACGGGGATGCGTCCTGGTTGTGCGTAATGGTGCGCAGAGCTGTGCGTAATAGTGGGACCGTTCACTTGTGATTGCATGGCTGCAGAGTTCTGTAACCTTTCACACCGTTTCCAGTGTTTTCGTTTTTGATTATCGATATAAGGCATAAATAAACACTTTCTGGCCCGTAACCCTATACTCCATGTTTAGAGAGGACACCCCCTCCCGCCCCAGACACACACAGCCACGACACATACACACACACACACACCCCTCCCATCAGCTATCCAATCCTTACCCGGGGACAGCGTTGACGGGGGTCAAGAGGAAAATAGCCTCATATATATACGCCCAAACGGTGATTTCTTGCTTCGAGTCCCCTCCACTCTGTGCTACACTCCTTGTGTTGTCACCCGAACCGGGAATTGTCTGTGCTTCAGGAACCCAGTACCTTTACTACCTGCTGAAATGGCACCCAAGAAGGACGCTAAGGCTCCCGCCAAGAAGGCCGAGCCCGCAAAAGCACCTGCACCTGCACCCGAGCCCGAGCCCGCCCCCGCTCCCGCAGCTCCCGCCGCCGTCGACCTGTCCGCAGTCAAGGTACAATGAGAGTGAGAGAGTATGATCTGGCCTTGGAAGCAAGGGATGGAGACAGCATGAATGGCTGCTCAGAAGGAGCTGAAATTTGACTACTGCACTCAGAGTTGCATGGTAGAACTAGACCTACACTGCAGTTGTTAGGAAGAAAAGAGGCTGGTGAGGCAAAGTAATGCTTTTTTATTTTAATTTATCTTATTTCAAACATTAGGGAGGAAAGAGAGGAGCAGGGGACTGATGTTACTTCTTATGGACAGAATAAGCATCCTATCCTATAAAGTATACAATCATGGGAAATAAAGAGGTCAAAAATGTAATTTTATTATGGGCCTTTTTCCTTCACTGGACATCAATCTTTACATTTATTGGACACATTACTACAAATATCTGTGAGTGGATACACAGTTAATAGGGAGACTGTCAGAGCAGCTACAGGCTCGAAGGACCACAGTCAGAGATGTCCTGAGGAGAATGACTAGAACCATGGATAGCTCACCAAGGTTCAGACCACGCCCCCCACCCCTCGGGATTGGACTAAAAGAGAGGTGACTGATGGGTGATTGCAATGCAGGGTGACACCAAATGTGGACATGTTAATGTTGCTAAAGATGGACCTCCTCAGATCGGATGCCACCACGTGAAGCTAATTTTGGCAAAGAGACAAATTTAATCCTAGTTTAGACCTGATTGATTAGACTAGATTAAATGGAACGTGCACAATCACTGTGACTGGGTTGCATATGTTTTATACTAAACATGGCTGCTTTGTGTTTGTTGGCTTGTAGATCGAGTTCACCCCAGACCAGGTTGAGGGTAAGTAATTCTCATTTTACCTTTACAATCACCATATGACATTCATCAGCTCATCTTCCTCTTGAGGATGTCTCAGCCCACAGTCCTGGAAAATAAGAAAAGGCATCTATAATAAATCAGCGTGAGAGACACTAAGAAGGTTCATAGTAGTTTGATAGTAAAGCTGTGAAGAAAATTGTGTGGCCTTCTCATAAAGATTGATAATGCAAACCTGCAACATACTTGGTGCTGGGTTTTAAAAGCCTCATGATGACAGATGGTCACCTCTGTCATTTGTGTTTGACATTCCTCGAGAATATCAGATGGCTTGTGAAATGTGATAATGGATGTGTGAAGCTAGGAACCCATTCAAACATCCACACACACCACAAACAAGTACACTTTTGAGATTATAGTGAAAAAAGAATATGTGGTGATATTTCTAACAAGTGCGTATTTCTTGACTGTATGCATAGCTGATATTAATATAAACAGAAAATCAAGTTATTTGGTCATGCAACATTTTGCAAGTGGATTTGAATATGTGCAGACTTTCATTCAAAACAAGCAGCAGCTGATTGTGCCTGATTGTCACTTTAAACCAGAGCAGCTGAAACAAACATAGTAGATTAGCTTGTTTCATCTAAAAACATAGAGGAGAACGATCGCTGATGACTGGTGGGCAGAGCATCACAAATCAGTTTCACCAACCCCTAATACCAACTGCTCTTATCAAGACTGCTTGTTGGCACTTTGCTGGTAACATTAAACTCTCTTTCGCTTGATCAGTGCTGAAGCATATGCCAAGAACAGCTTAAAATAATTACAGTGATATTAAGAATTAGCTCATTTATTGTTTTATAGAGGGATAGAATAGAAGGAAAATGAAATGATAGGGTTTGATATCGAGAAACACCTGTGTGCTATTGGCCCTTTGGAACTGGACGCCACTGGAGCAGAGCTGTTGTCTGGACGCCTACAGTACGTGTTACGCTGCAGTCAGCATTCCCTTCTTTTCCTCGGCTCAGCCACAGAAGGCCTTGCCTTTAAAAGGAGGGGGCTCATATTCTCAGCTATGTTTATCAATTCCAAGGTGGTCTTTTAAAAGAGCCCGCAACCCTGCTGAGAGAGACAGGGAGAGAGGGGGGAGAGAGAGGGAGAGGGATAAGGAGATGGCTGAGATAGAAATAGTATGAAGGTTGATGGAGCTTGGCAGGAGTCCGTCTGTCCAGCCTATGACACCACAACATATAGAAAGGTTTCGGCCAAGGCTCCCTTGTCAGTTTGTGGAGCAGCTGCCTCCACCTGCTGGAAGAAATACCAAAGACAGAGTTATTATGCAAACAGCTGACTGCAAATGTGGAAAAACAAACGTTTTACACATCCTAGAGAAAATGTACAGGCATCTTGTATAAATCAATACTGTTTGGTTTATTAGTATGAATCAAATTGCATCTGGAAATATGGCCATTGTCTGCTTAGACCATTTTTAACATGAGGTTTCATCTACTGACTTCCACAGATTATTTAAATGAACCTTGACATTTAAAATCACATTAATATTGTGTGACTCTATGTAAAATACATGGATATCCATAAGATATAAAACATTCAAACAAACACACATTCAAATAAGGCTAATTCTAAATTCATTCAATTAAAGGGAAACTGGCCCTTTGCCATAATCCCTATAGTCTTAGCAGTAGGTTCAAAACCACTGATGCGCGTCCGGGTTTTTGGGCAAGCAGTCTCTGCATTTGCCTCGAAAACAACTCTGTCTCGTAATGTTCCGTTTATTATCTCATAGCGTGGTAAATGTGCAGGTCACAACTGTGTATCTGATGAGTTTGGTGAGGGAAACCAAGAAATCCCATTAATCTCCATAGCGTAGCTCTGAGCAGCTCACGGCTCTGCTCCGCCGTTCTAAAAATAGCTTGCACCGACAATTAAAGGTAGCGAACCTACTACTAAAACTATAGGGATTATGGCAATGGGCCAATTTGCCAAAATGTTGAACTATCCCTTGAAGTGAAACGTCTAGACTCACATTTGGTCGAAATGAATTTTGGTGGAGTACCTGAGTTACAAAAATGAAATAAAGTTTATTCTAAAAACACAAATATAATTTTAATTCCAGGAGAAAAAAAATTAAAAACTTTACTCTGAATGAAAGTACCAGTGTGCAATAAGTATCACTTTACATAGGAATCACCACAAAATCCCACATGGAATATAATACAAATACACTATGGAAGGTCAAGTGTTCACAAGGTGACATTCTGTCAATATGAACTCACTGTTGAGCACCTCTGACACACACAAACACAAATCACCTGATAGAAATGACGAGAACAATGGAGTGATGACACTCTGTTTTCCTCCTGCTCCACAGACTACAAGGAGGCCTTCGGTCTGTTCGACAGGGTGGGTGACAACAAGGTGGCTTACAACCAGATCGCTGACATCATGCGCGCTCTGGGACAGAACCCCACCAACAAGGAGGTGGCCAAGCTGCTGGGAAGCCCCTCTGCTGAGGGTAAGAGAACTCTTCTATATGTCATTTGATTAGTTCAGAATTTGTGTGGTGGTGTGCTAAAGCTTTTGGGTGTTAAAGACAATTCAATAGATTTAAATTTGATTTGATGAACTGATGCTGTGAAATTCTTTTAGTTGTAGTCTGTATTATAGGAATTATTTTTGGTGATATTTTGATTGAAATCACCATGATCTACAGTGCACTTTAAAACCTTGTTACATACACTGACATAACTGATTTGTCAGAAATGTTATGCTTAGTAGTACATACATAGAGTGTGTAGTAACTAGTGATGTGTGGCTCTGTCATTTAGCACTGATGTTCATGATGTAGTCACTGTTTTTTGGTACATAAAATGCCCCTCTGGTACATTTTGATATCAAGGAAGAAATAATCAGAAGTTGCTTTTTATGGCTGAAATCTGACATGTTCAGTCAGATCATCTTAAAAAATATCATTGAAAGAACACAGAAAACAAAAATATGTCTGAAATGAGCCCAAATCTCCACCATCTTTAGTGAAAATCCAGTATGTACTGACAGCTAGTGGTTGAAATCGTCACTGCTGTGTAGCGCTACACTGTGCTCTGTGTAATGTGAAAACATCTCAGCTGGATGTTGTCGGATGTGCAAAATGTCTCACTTGTCCACTTCCTGCTGAGACAGTTAATGTGGCCAGGCATGCAGCAGATTTGAAATTGTTAGCCTGTAGAGGTCATTCAACATTTAGTCTGGATTTGATCTTTTTACTGTATGTTTTGTTAGGCCCCTTCATTTGTTTGCTAAAAATCATTAAAAAGCTGTTGTGATCAGACATAAATCTCTGCCACCATGACCGTCATAGCTGACGACAGAGCCACTGCTGAACATTACATAATTGTCAAATATAAGATCAGAATAGATCATATCATAAACATGCACTGGTACAAATTTGTGTTATAGTATTACCTGTAGCGTAGAGGTGAAAATTATATTGTCCATGTGCTGCTTATTGACTCAGACCTGACCAACTTATTGACCTCTGGATGCAACTAACCATTCTGTTTCCCTCCGTGCAGACATGGCCAACAAGAGAGTAGAGTTCGAGGGCTTCCTGCCCATGCTCCAGACCATCATCAACAGCCCAAACAAGGCAGGATACGAGGACTACGTTGAGGGTCTGCGCGTCTTCGACAAGGAGGGCAACGGCACAGTGATGGGTGCTGAGCTGCGTATCGTCCTGTCAACACTGGGTGAGTCAGGCTTCGTGCTTGGTGTGTGTGTGTGTGTGTGTGTGTGTGTGTATCACTGTGTGTCATTAATACTGGTTGTCCTCTGCCTCCCCCTACAGGAGAGAAGATGACTGAGGCTGAGATTGATGCTCTTATGACAGGACAGGAGGATGAGAGTGGCGGTGTCAACTACGAGGGTAAGTTACAATATTATGATGAAAAGTTTTATTTTTAATTTGTGTTTATTAGTGATTTTATATCATTTTAAAGGGGCACTGCAACCATTGTATACTTGAGAACATTTTCAGCCTGTGAAAGCAGTTTGATTACAGTATGTCAGCAGATGAAAATGTGCTATCCAGCTTCACTATGAAAAATGTAGGATTGAGCGTTATTGTAGCTTGGTTCAGAATGGGGTCTAATAGTGGGGATATTTACAATCACACTACGCAGAGAGTGAGGTGTCTTTGCTAAGGAAGTGAATACATACTAGTATTTTTTATAACGCATGAACAGAGGCAGACATTCTATTGTGCTTAAGTCCATTTCTCAGATGGTTCATGCTGCTTATATCTCTACATTTTAACTTTCATGTTGAACAAATATTGATTCATTGTGATTTATTTTTCCACTCCGCACTCACTCATTTCCTCTGTCCTGTCCTCTGTCCTCTGTCCGTGCTGCCCTGGTCTTCACCCACAGCCTTTGTCAAGCACATCATGTCTGTGTAAGGACCCTGCCACTGCGGTGGTGACCATCGTATAAGTGCAGACCCCATGGTGTCACGACATCCACTCACTGTTTCCTGAGGAAGCAGGGGGAACAAAGGACTATGAGATGTCATTTCCTGAAACCTTCCTTTGTTTTATTCTAAACCTTTTTTCTCGTCCAACTTGGTGCTTTTTTTCTCTCCTCCTCCTGCTGTTCAGGAAGCCATCCTGGTTTCCCCACGAGATATTTCTTTCCTCATCTTCACCCTAGTCCTCCAGTCTCATTAGGTTTTTTTTTTTTCTCATCGTCACTGGTGTTCACAGTGGAACAGTGATGGAGGGGAGGGTGGGATAATCATGATCCCCTCCTCTTGTCACTTTGCTGTCTGGCTGGCTCTCTATCTGCCAGTGAAGTGACCGGTTTGGCCCAGGACTGGCCATCAAAACGCATCCACATCCTCACCCAACCCATCCCTAAGTCTTAACTTATTGTATCCTCTGCAATTTCACAATAAAATTTTCACAAACTCCCATTTTATTCCCGAATCGCTGACTGTGTTTATTCGATGCAACTCATTTGCATGATTGCACGTTAAAGGCAAAGCTTGACATTTTGAAAAATAAGCTCATTTGTTGTCGAGTTAATGAGACTGATACGACTCTGTCTAAATTAAATATGAAGCTACAGCTGGCAGCCAATTAGCTTGACATGCAACTCGTCATTAGCACGCTTGGTTTTTGTATGGGTGAAATCACATGGTGGTTGGAGGTGACTTTTGTAACCTCCAGGGCAGCTGTTGTCACTTTTTGTGAATTCACTGAATTCTCTCTAAAATGAAAAGATTGTTAAATTCCTGCTGTAACTATATGTTTCATCTAAAAAAAAAAAAGACAAGTGCTCCAGCATCAGTTTTTGTCCCTTTTATTGTCATTAATTATTGTAATTGGTGTCATATCAACAAGAGAAAAACTGCGTACATCTACTTGACCTTTTAAATACATTTACAGTTGCTGTAGGGTGGAGGCGGGGAGGGGGGCACACAGAGATGGGGGATGCAGAAAAAACACAGAAGCAAACAAACAGTCGCAGGTGAGGGCAGTAATTAGGCAGGAGGCAAGATATACCACACATGGTGTCTGAAAAAGAAACTAGATCGACCAAACACTGTCCTAACAGATCTAACAGGAGTTGACCGAGTCCCCTCGGTCGTTTTATTTTTCTTCATCAAGTGTCTTTTTAATTGATTTTTCTCAAAAAAAAAAGAAAAAAGATTGATCTTTTCTCACTTTCTTCTCCCACATATTGCAACGTAACATCCAGATACAGTAGCATCCATGGCAAAACAACGTGGGCTCTGCACCAAACACACACACACACATACACACGCACACACACATACAGACATTTCAAAGTAGCTGCTCCTCTGCTAAATCTCAGATTGCCAAACTGTAGCGTGTCCTCCTGCGGCGCAGACGGCAGACAGTCCCGACGAGCGCAACACCCGTCTGTTAGCAGAGAAACCTCTGTACTGTTCAATCATTTAAGCTGAAAAGACAATATACTTTTAGCTGTTTGCTTTTCGGATGGACGTTTGTGGAACGAACTCCAGTGTTTAATATTGTTCTGAAGTATAAACAGGCTTCTATATTGAACTACTGAGCAGGTACAAGTGTGTGATGCCCGTCAACAGGACTA
The DNA here is from genome assembly GCA_030347415.2 of Decapterus maruadsi. Classification (NCBI taxonomy): domain Eukaryota; kingdom Metazoa; phylum Chordata; class Actinopteri; order Carangiformes; family Carangidae; genus Decapterus; species Decapterus maruadsi. The sequence goes on along the minus strand of CM064902.1, from coordinate 11,440,316 downwards.
AGATGCATTCCTTAGCAACACCAAATCAGCTGTCTGACACTGTCACCAAGCATTACACTGTAAACAACTAATAACTACAAAACATGAACTTGTTTATAATCTTTATCCAATAATTGAGGAAATAACTTACTAAAATCCTTTTTTTTAAATTACAAAATAGCCTCTTTTTATATTTGAATCAATACATGCTCGTCATAACATAGACCTAGTTCTTGCAATAATGCAATTTTACAGGTATATTTTATAGCCATATTGTCACTTCCTGTTAAAATGTTTTGAGGACATTTAGATGGCAAAGAACGTGTATTTTTATACATGTTTCTATATATATTTGTTAAAGATATCATATTATATATTTGATGACAAGAATGACTTGCTTTAAGGATGCTTGGTTTGTTAGGTGGGTTGGCGTCCATGCACATTTACTGAGCAAGAACAACACGTGCTGCATGGTGTGCTGGTCACATTACTTCTTATTTTATGTAGAAAAAGGCGATAGCTGCTTCAAAACACTGATCCAGGGCCAGTCAAGCCAATACCTGGTCCTTACAGACTTAATCTTATCTATGACCAGTGCTCGGACTGAACTATTCTATGCAACATAATTGAAAGAGAAGAGGCCAAGAAAATGAATCACATATTCGGGTTCAAAATAAAAAGGACCAAAGTACCGTAGCTCCTAATGTGAGTCCCTACTTAGATTGGAGAGATGGATCTTGAAGTGGAGATGTTCAGAGGCTATGGTTGAGCTGTAGTTGGCCTCAGGGTGGCAGGAGTGGGCAGAAAAGTTTGAGGGAATCAGGCTGAGGACGTCTGTGGTGCAGAGCATGAACCTATAAATCCAGTGTTCACAAACCCTGCTTGGCCAGAGCCGCAGTGACGTCCTCAGCTAGGGTGGCTAACTGCGGCGACTCCATCATGTTCAGGCTGCCGGAGGATGAGAGCTGGCTGTCTCGGTGGCGGTGAGGAGACACCGAGCCGGAGAGGCCCGGCGACTGGACGACGATCTCAGCTCCGTGGTCCACTCGGGCCTTGGCTTGGTCGCGAAACATCAGCCTGTGGCTCTCAATCTATTAAGTGCAGGTGGTGTGACAGGAGACGTATATGGGGAGGAAGTCAGACATCATTTTTATGTTGTGTCAAAAAATAGTTTCTTTGTGAGTCATCATTAGAACAACTGCAAAAAATGAGCCAAATGTACTTTTACATTATTTAATGATAAAAAGTTTATATTATAAACCTACCACCTACCTTTCCTGATACCCTCAAAGGCAGATAAAGGAAAACAAGTTTTTGAAAGATTGGCCTATTGGAAACATTTAACACATACACATACTGTATACATATACATGTGTGTTCGTGGGGGTGGGGTGGGGGGTTAAGGGGTTAAGGGTACTGTAAGGTAAATGTAAACTATTGTGTTATATATTGAGTATCTGTAAGACAGTTTTTTATTTACACATTTAACTTCCCTGATTAAGACCCGATACACGTACTGTATCTTTAAAGATGGACAGAAATATTCATGGACCTCTCACTACATTAAGTAATAGGTAGTTTGAAAAATAAGGACAACTAAAAAGTCTACACACTGTGACTTGTAAGGAAAATATTATGTACTATGTGTGACTACATAGAGTATATACTGTACCTAGTATTTACCTACAGGTATTCATATAGCTATGTTGACTAGTAAGACAATCTCTCAAAAACTATGTTTTCCTTTAAATCATGGTTTGAGGGCATGGAGCTGACACTTACCATTATGTGGCCTCCACCAGGAATGTGGTGAGCATTATCCAGGGAACCCACCTTGGCTTGGGCCTTGTCTTTGAAGTCCAACTTCACACTTTCTATACGCACGTTACCGCCCCCTGGGAAGAAGCAGAGGAAGTGTCAGTGCTGTACAGGAAAGTATTGATTTGGTTTTACAGCCTGTCAGCAACTGACTAAAAGCAATAAGACGAGTCTGTGCGACTGGACAGTTTTCATGTTCAGACCCTGGTCGCTTAGTACAGGTTTCATGGAGAAAATAAATGTGTAACATTGTGCTGAAAGACCCTGTGTTTCCAGTGAACCCACAATAAATGATGTTTATAAAAGACTGGGGTACTACGTGGCCAGCAGATGGTGCTGCAGGATCTGACGCAATGACCACAAAAAAGACAAGAGGGAGGGGAGAAGGCTTTCACAACCTCACCGCGAAACAGTGCTCGAAAACCTATAGGCTTTCTAGCAATCACTATCTGAAATCTCTTCAGCACTGTAATAAAAATAGCTCTTCTGTTCAGTGTGTCAATTGGTTTATCTGAATAAAAATGTACATATTTTAAAATAGCTCTTCAGTTTTTCAGTGTTCTTGTCAATTGAAGAATTTAGTTCTGAATCCAAAAATTAAAAATTTATTTTCCCAAAACCACTGCCATTAACCTGACTATGAACTGTATTTTCTCTTTGGCCTACTCCTTCAGAAAGTCGGACAGTCCTTCCCTGCCTGATGATGATCTAACTGCAGGAAGTCATCATCAACATGCATTATTTTTTGTTCTTTCACAGGGATTTGAATGAAAAATAAAAATAAAATAAAAAAACAAAACAAACAGATTCCAGGTTACATCCAACCCTGTTGACAGCCAGAAACCACAACACCTCCCACATTCGGCCACCTGTGGATAGATCCATGGAGCTGTCAATCCAAATTCAATTTATTGAGTCTTCCACCACTGTTATGGACTGGAGCTTCATTCGACTGGTGTGCTCCTTCGGCAGTTAAATATAAACTGCAAATTACATTTATTAATTATATTGGATCAAATGACACCTTAATTGTCAAGCCAATTTCATGCCTTGCCTTTACGCTCAGTGTCTGACATGTACTGTACCAGTGTTAGAGCAAGCACCTGTGGGAGTCCTTGGCCCCATTTATACTTGGTATTAAACTGCTGTCTGTATCTGGTTTTATTATCAGTTAATAACATCAGATCCATGAACATGCATTTACACCTGGTATGGATAGACTGCACTGCAATCAATTATGTATTTGTAACGACTTGTAACAACTCATTCTAAGGTACGAGAAAGCTTTCATTACATGTGGGTGTGATTCGACTTCAGTGAAATACGTATTTATGAAAGCAATATTTGATTTTAGCTAATTAAAAGCCAAATAAGTTACATACTGGGGCTTTAAGACTGTGATGCAAAGTCACATTTAACCTACACTGAGCTGGATATTTTCCTCAAACAGATATATTGAGGTACAGATCACGTGTTAACGCTGGATGCAAACAGGGTCCTCGAGTAGGATGTCATGCTAGCATACGGATCTCAAGTGTGATCGACTGCCAAGCTGTGAATTCCTACTCGTTGCAGGTCAGCTGCTTTAGGAGCTTCCCACACTACTCGCCTGCCTCTGGCTTCTGGCCTAACTGTGCTTCTTGCCAAGGATTCACTGCTTCTTATAGAAAATAAATGGGAGCTACTGTACTGGTCTGTCCAAGCTGACTGCGTTATCTGCTTTTTCCAGCCCTTAGACACTCTCGCCCTCAGCGTTACCCCTCAGTGTCCCCCCCGCCCCCAACTGAGCGCTGTGGGTTACCTGGCCGATGATGGATGTTGTCTAGAGAGCCACACTTGGAGGTCACATGGCTCAAGTCAATCTTCTTATTCTGTATCTGCACCTGAAAGAAGCAAAGGCAGGAATAGACGAGGTCAGAGCTCACAGTTCACAACGAGGCGATGAGAGCTGATGACTTCTACGTCTCGTTTCTGAATTACAGAGGAGAACGTAGTGCATCTGATCAGCGCTAGATTTAGATGTTGTTTCAAGAAAATGTTTGGGTATCAACTGGGAATGAAAGGCTGCAGTTTCTACATCCAGACAGTGATATCTAATTGCATGTAATTATTAGAAAACATGAGCAAGAGAGCGCAAGAGCAGAATACCAGCAACTATTACATGACAGTCCTTGTGATCTGCTGTGTGGAGATGCTGGTGTCTGTTAAATCAACACAAGCAAGACCAAATACAAACTGTGTGTGTGTGTGCTGGAACTCTGTTTTGAGCTAAAAATGTTTTGGCACAGTCAGAAAACCTTACAAATACTCTATATCGTGCACCACGACAGTGACGATTCAGTGTGAGAAAGAAAATAAAAAAGAGTGACGACTGCACAGTTGAAAGTGGCCACAGCACAGGCAGAGAGCAGATAGGGAAATGCAGTTATGTGACACACCCTGGGGATCTGAAGAGAAAACCACAGAGAGATATATAAGGAGTGAGCCGATGAGACAGCGAACAGAGCGGAGCTATAAAGCTTTTGACACAGCACAATGAACAAGAAGAGATACACCACATCCTGAGATGAGTCACTGGGTCACGCCTGTGGTCCGCAATCGCTTCGCCAAGTCACTGATTTAGTTGATAATGCCTTTCGTAACCAATGATTTGGTGTTCTTTATTTTCTCCTCTCTTAAATAGCCCGAGAGGACAATAACACAGCGGGGGAAAGTGAGACGATGATGAGCCACGCAGATCATGAGCCACACGACGAAACCACAACACCGTGTGCACGGGGGTACAGTATATGCGGCTTGGCCTGTTCACCTGCCGGCCGTCTATTACACATGCAAAACACTAGCAGAGATGTACAGCGTGAGTTCACAGACAGGAGATGAGATGTGGTTTGTGTCAGCGTGGGTGAACATCAGGCTGCAGCTTGACTCGTCTCTCCAGCAATTTTATCTTTATGAAGTCTATTTTTTTCCTCTTCCATTTTTTTGCCTTTATTTGATAGTATAGTTGAGAGAGAGGCAGAGCAAAAGGCCGCCCGATGTGGGAATGCAGCGAGGACTGTAGCTTCTGCATGTGGGGGTGCCTGCTCTACCCACTGCGCCACACGACGCCCTGTCTTCATGAAGTTTTTTAAACATTATTTACGGAAATGGCGTTACATCTGACGACCTTTTCTCTTCTTTTATGATCTATTAAAAATGTTTCTCAAAACATTGTATTGTAATGTTAATGCTCAATAGTGAATGTGCATGAAAAACCAATATAACCCTATGTTATGAATATAACAACTTTGCTTTGAATGCACTTGTTAAATTTGCACTTAGGTGAATATAAGAGCATGAGGTGAACAAATGTAATGTCTGAATGTAATATATGTACAACTTGGTAAAATATTAAGTAAAGGCCACTTCCTTTGAAATAATATCATCATGCAGACTCATATCAAGAGTACTGTGTAAAGAGGTTTGGCATGTTAGATGTTTACAGCTTATCCATCACAAAACAACATCAGAGAGATTTTTGATTGTCTAGACTCATTGTGCAGAACGAAAACAGCCTCAAAATACAATTATCTTCAGAGACAAGAATAATATGGAGCACAACAGATGGTCAGGGCCTCCACGGAGTTCTAATCTCAACATGGTGGAGTCAGTCTGGGACTGCACGAAGCGATAAAAGACACTGAGATAGACTAAATTCACAGAGGACCTGGTGCAAATTCTCCAAGAGGCTGGAAACAACCTTCCTAAGGAGCTGGAAAAGCTGTGCACTAGTGTAACTGGGAGAACTGATGCTGTTTTATAGGCAACGTGTAATGACACCAAATATGGATTTGATTTGCCTTGTTCTGTTTTATTATTGTGTTATTTTCAGAAGTATCCTCATTTGAGTATCAGGCACTAAAACCTATGCTCAGACCCAAATTATGAATTTCAACTGAGCCAGAATTCAGGGCCTTTGTCTGTTGTTTCCCTCCATTGTCTGGATTCAAAATGTACTATGTCATTCTGTCTCCAGTTCAGTAAATTGATCACTCAACCACTCAGCCACCGACTCCGTGGCCTTGAGATCCCCTTGTTGTTTGCCCATTTCACCGGTGCCCTCAGCTCTCAGTCATGTGCTCACAATAAAAAGCTGCAGGAGCTGCCATTCGTTCAGTTGTGATTTAAAGCAACAAATTGCCTTTGTGCCATCATCACTCTCTGCTGAGTTACATGAGGTATCTATCTAGCTGCCGAGGCTCTTGTATGTTTAGTATCTGAGGTGGGGATCTGATATGCTATTTGATTATAATACTATGCAATTATATTTTTTCCTAAACACATAGCAGGCTACAAGTACAGTAGGGTCAGAGCAACAAACAGCTCAGGTTAATGTCACACTTCTTTTTTGGGTAAGCAAGTTTAGTGATTGCAAATCAAAAATGAAAGTATCTTTGTTTATTTATTTGACTCAAGCCCATATAAACATGCTGTACATACATTTCTGTACCCACAGCAAAACAATACAGAATCACAATGATTCATGGTTTTCTATGGTTGAAAAAAAAAAGATTTTGTTAAAATAATAAATTCTTGTTTTTAGTGTTATAATTATAAATGTGCTGCCTCTGAAACACGGTTGACTCAAAGAGAACGTCGCTAGCAGCTGCTATCTCCTCTAACCCTGGTTTGTCAGATACAAATAAATAAAAGTTTTGTGAGAACAGACTATTCTGAGGAAAATGGTATTAAGTCAAGTGAGAACTTTTAATTGTCTCATTATTATCAAGGTGGCATAACCACGCTTTGATAATGTGCATCACGTAAATGAGAGACTGCAGAGGGAGCACACACTGTACCTGCAGTCGGAGTTAATCAGCTAAGAGGGAAGGGCTTCATGCAGCGACCTACCTGCGGAGGACGAGACCTGCTGGCAAGAGTGTTGGTAGTAATAACTTGAAGACAATTGTTTTCAATTACATTTTTGTTCAATTGTTTGCTTTTAGATTTATATGCATAAAAAAGTATGGCTGTGGATCTGTGGCTGTACTGATAGCTTTACATGTAGCTGCAACAGTTCTGAATATTATTGTGCTGGAGGAGGAGACATTAAGCCCTGAGTATGAAAGTCCTTCGCAGGAAACAAACCACTAGTGAAGGATGTTGTGTTGCTAAAGAGCCATCAGGTGAAGGGGACCCACACTACTGACTTGGTGAATGAGTGACTTAACAACACAGTGGCACATTGTAACGTGAGGTGGAATGAGAGGAAAAGGCAACACGGGGAAAACACAGATAAACACTGACATGAACACAGAGACAATGGACTTGTGGCACAAGACTCACGTTTCCACCTCCTGCTGAGTAGCCCCGCCTGTCCAAGGACCCACACCTAGACTGAACATGGCTATAGTCCAGCTTAACACTGGGGATGAGAACCTGCAGGGGTGGAGGTCAGGAATGAGGTGGGAAAAGTCTTGGGCTTTCTGGCATGACACTTCAGTTTAAACATCTCTTTAGACACTTTCTATTCTCCCGCTCAGGAAGTAGTCTGTAGTAGACATCAGAGTTTGTTTGGCTCCCATGAAGGCACTGACAGCTGACACACGTTGCATCCCCTACATCATATACGTACTGCAGTGGATACAATCACTCTGAACTACAAGGCATGACACATTGATCGCACAGCATGAGCCTTAACGCTAGAGTATGTGCTACATAATGGTAACTCTTCAGTGGATCCTCTTTATTTCCTACAAATCCGCATCACGTCCCATGATATCCTAGATTCTCGCAGTCAAATTGAAGCCAAAGCTAGTTAGTGTGCTTTTCAGCCCCATGTGTAGGTAGTAAAAAAGCTTTGGTGCAGAGAAGCATGACATTTCAAAAATTAAGCTGCAATCAATTTGTTAATAAAACAAAGGGAAAGATTCAAAAAGCCTAAAATACTTTCAAAAGTTTCCAAAACTTTCCTTTATGGTTTCACCTGCCTCTGTTCGGATTTAAAATACTGTACTAGAAAATGCAAATTATAAGGATTTCAAACTTGAGACCATTAGGATGCGGGTATTATAAAAATATATGACTGTGCAGGGATGGTGAACTGCTCTCTGTAGCTGCAAGGAGAGAAAGCAGGAGTGAGATGCAGACACAGCAGAGTTGGCACATAAACACGGACAGTTGATACATTTTTCCCTGTTGTACAGTAAAAGCGATGGGAGCTACTGGAGAGAGAGTAAGACAAAGAGAGCATACATATCCAAAGCACTGGAGAGAGGAGGAGAGGAGAGAGGAGAGGAGAGGAGAGGAGAGGAGAGGAGAGGAGAGGAGAGGAGAGGAGAGGAGAGGAGAGGAATGAGCCTTGAATTGCTCAGTATTTTCTTCATCATAACTCAAAACCATGCTTTGTTAGACCCAGTAACTGGCAAACAGGACCTTGCTGGTCATAAACTGTGTTTGTGTCCAGTTCCCAATTAGCAGTGTTTTCTGTCACTGCTTTCCTTTGGGTCTATAAAATATCTGATTTACAGGTTCTTTCTGGTTTTAAGTAAAAGAACAAAGGCATGAAATTGAATGAATAAAAGGACATTAGCATAAAAATTCCCCCCCCAAAGCTAGTAGTGCATTGGTAATGAGAGGTGCAAACTGTGCAGAACCAGTCTTTCATTATTTTAATTAGCACTGATATCATATTACCTGTAACAAATTAAAGTTATATAAATGCTTAAAGTCTTTAGCCTCTATTTTGAATAAAACCCGAACCGAAACACTCCTAACAGATGAGGAGAGGAGAGGAGGAATGAGGGAGTAAGGAAGATAAGGAAAATCTACCGTCTTTCATTAATGTTCATCAACATCTAGATTTGAACATTGTATACAAAACAAACTAACATGACTGGGAGAATGGAAATCAGAGCCATGAACCAACACAATGACAGACCTACTACTAATCTCTGGGACAATTTACAACCACTGTGACAAAGTAAAATAACTACTGGACACAGAAACCAGATCTAAGATGCACAGTGCTATGAACGGGACTGAATGGGAATCTAACAGACTCTTGTGTGGGGAACATTTCGTTCTTACTTAGCCCCATCTAATGGTCAAGTCAGTAGGATTTAGAGTGTAATTCAAGTACACTTAAGCACAGCAGGCGTTTGCCAACACATGGCTTACTGTAGGTCATCTGGCTCTCTCTCACCATGAAGCCTCCTTGGTGCCAGGCAGTTAAGTTATTCTGGGGTTTATGGCACAGTTTACAGTGGTTCAAACCAGACCGACAGACCAGTTGCTTTTTTTCTGATGGATTGTGGGTATGTGAGTAAGATATGTTTACATTTGTACAACCAAGCTTTAAAAGTGGTCCTTATTACCCAGAAACCAAAGGCGGCAAGGGAGGCAGTGAATCATAAATAAGTTCCATGTACAAGGAGGATTAAAACAAATGCAGGATTTAAAAGTAAATTACAAGTACTATGATACTAGACCACTAGCTGTGTGGCGGTCTGGGAAAACCCGTCGGATGTCGCCAACGTTCTATTCTGGCAAACAGCCAAAATAGGTGGAAAACTACTATTTTGGCGATTTTTATATTTTGTGTGATTCTGGTACTTTAAACCCCCCACTACATTGTGGTGAATAAATATTTTCAGAAAACAAAAGGGAAAGTACTTAATTTTATGTTTTTGTGGCGAGTATCCTACCAAGTGTTGTCAGCTGAGCCACAGAGCAGCGGAGCTGCAGCTGTAGCAGCAGCGACAGTGGAGAGCGGCCGTCTTCAGGGTCTTGTTGTCATTGATTCAGGTGCCATTCACTGACCGTCGGAAAGCCGAGAGTCCCGTGATTCAGATGTTTTTTACAGTTCGTCTCTATCATAAACGGTTCCGAAGTTACAGTATAATGTTTTGATGATGTTTTGTAAAACACGTTCGGTTTGGTTTAGCATAGATGCTAATCTTAGTTTAGCGTCTGTTCCTGTATGACTGATTACATGCTGATGGCACATTCAAGGACCCTCGGAAAGCGGAAAACCCGACGATTCAGAGGCTGTTTGCTGCTCGTCTCTATCATAAATGGTTCAGAAGATATTTCATGTTTTGTATGTGCAGTCGTAGCCTGTCATCGATGGTCCGCTCGTCTTTAGAACGTTACAGCACAGATGTTCTAAGCCATTTTTCTCACTTTTCAGTCTTTTGGTCATGATAGATTAAAATAACCATAACTTTTGATCTGTGGGGGCTATCTCAGTAATTCAAACAGTTATGAACAGCCCAGAACCTCTAGTTTATGGAAATGTCAAAACATGAAAATGTCAAAATCCCACCATGTGAAGGGTTTTCCCAGGCCACCACACCTATACAGTATACAGCTTTGCACAGCACAAGAAGCAGCAGCTGCAAATAACTTAACTGGACTTTAAGCTAATGTTAAACATGGCCATCACCCACCACCTCATTTGAGGAGGGTAAGGATGGCAGGATACATACATCGTCTTCAGGAGGAGAATGCTTCAGATTATCCTCGGCACTGCATTTTGATATTACGTGCCCAAAGTCCACCCTCTTGTTTAAAATATGATTCTATGGAAAAATACACAGACAGCACGCAGCTCTTACACAAGGGAAAGAATTCAGTGCTTGTTGTAGGATAGACGAATCAGAATACTTTCAATAAATCTGTTCTATTTCTAACAACCTTCTCTGGATATTGACATTTTCTTTTGAGGCTTTTTATTACTGTGTTTACCTGTGGAGCTTCTACAAAATTAATTTTCTCACCCACTATAATGGCTCATGGGCCATTGGAATAGACAGTCAATCACTTATTCTTCCCATAAAGTTTGACTCCATAAACACCCTGGAAACTTGGTGTATTTCAAAACTGTTGAAAAATACCTCTTGAAAACTATGGTCCTTAAATTCAGTTATATCTAACCTATGGATCATGGGCTGTGCTACTGAATAAGTATAGGCTTTGGATGAAATATTGGTTTTCAATTTAAAATTTCTAAGCATAATAAATATTTTTTTTTATCAATTTTATAAATGTTACTACAGTAAAATGAAGTAATATATTTCTTGCCATCTGATGTCAAACCATTTATGTAGACATTGGCCTGTCTTAACTTATTGAGTTACCACTCTCAAAATAAATGAAGTCAGGACAGAATCTGTAATGTGACTCCTCCCGAGACAGAACATCTCCTGTTCTATAGCTTGATTCAATGATTTCATTAAATATTTAAAACTCATCCATTAATTCAAAGGAATGGGTTGACAAACTGTGTTGTTCATACAGTAGATTTGTTTCTCCTTTTTTAAATTAATAAATCAAGAATAGTTCTTTAAATGTATCCTTATTTGGACATTAGAGTATCTAATTCTTTCAGTGGTGCACGCTCATCCAGGCTCTAAAACACATGGTAACAGTGCTGATGTATACCAGCAGGTCTTGGGTCCAGGTGACACCCTGCGCCCCAGACAGACACAGAGTGACGGAGATGAGGCGCAGCACTGACTTCCAGATCCACGAGGCCTTGTGTTTGGCCTCTGTTGGCGTACTTTGGTCCTTGTGCTTCTATAAGGACAATCAACGGACAGGTCAGTGTCTGGGTGAGGCTCACTACAGCGGAGCTGCTGGGTACAGGAACTACTTGGACCTGGTGGGGACTATCAAAGGTGAGGAGGGAGGTACAGTACAGTACTGTCACTTGTGCTTCATAAGGGACTAAAATATCGCACATCACACGTGCAGGATTTTATCATCTGAACTGAAATCCAACTGAAAAACATGAGGGTGTTTTTCACAATGTGGAAATCGGAGCTCATTGTATGACAACAGCTTTATGCTGCTGATGGACAATTCGGGATTTTTTCAGTCACAAGTGACACAAGACAGACGAGTGGGTGGGCGTGGGTGGGATGAGGACCATGACTCAACCAGTTTCTTCATGTTCCCATTTTGTAACTGCATGGGCTGCAACTCTAAGTCTTAAAATAACTATTGTATACCCAAAAGGAAAAGCACGCTGAAGAATCAGAGACTGAATGACGAAAATTGAATCAACATCACCTAGCAACAATGTAAAACACGTTATTTAGATGGTGTTCACACTGCAGCTATTTAATGTTTGACTGCTGTTGACGTAAATTTTTTTGCACAAGCCATTGTACGTATGCATCTTGAATAATTTTTGTTTTATTAAACTACATGACTCTCTCTTAGGCGAAACTGCAGCACTGATAGCTCATAGTTTATGTCAACTTTAAAGGATACTTCACCCAAAATCGATAATTCACAAATTTTCTACTCACCGTCAGGCCAGCGAAGGGTCGATCCGGGGTGGGTGGGGGGGGCAGGAGCTAGCAGCTAGCAACTGATTTTCATTAGATTGTGCTCACACACTATGTTCTTCTGTGTTTCATCCATGGTTTACTACGATAGGCACTCTAACAACGACGTTGGTGTGACGGTGAGCCGAAAATTGGTGAATTACAGATTTTGGGTGAAGTATCCCTTTAAGGTTACTAGTTATTACATAGGAAATAATTCAAATGTGTGTCTCGGTCGTCTCAGATGTTCACAGCCAAACATGAGCAGAAACGACCTGATCATGGACCACAGCTACAAGACTTCAGGTCAAACATCTCCCCATGTTGCACTTCATTGGGAAGTGGATTACGATACTAAGGCTGTCAAGGTTAACCCCCATAACGAGTCAAACTGCATGTGACATTTCACCGCATGATCCTAAAAGAAACACACACACATACCCAAAGTAAAAGCTGGCAATAAAGATTTGTAAGATTAAAGAGGCAACTTGTCATCTGTCTTACACTGCGCAGCTCTCACTCAAAAGAGATTTGCACGAAAAGCACAACATTACCAGCTTTAGCATTGTCGTTGATTATGACCCAGCATGCATGCTAGCACACAGAAGCGCGCATGCACACATGCACAGAGACTCCACTCGGGCCGTTTCTCCTGCAGATGACAGGGAGGCATTTGGAACATGATCCCTCCCTATTTTGTGGCTGGCTGCACAGAGCAGTGCAGCGACCTGGCAAGTCATAAAGATGTCAGCCAAGTGCTTAGACTCCTAATCAGATCATCAGTGGAGGCTTGTAAGAGCTGATGGCTACAGACACATTGCTGTTTTCATTACTGTGCTTCCCGTTGCAGTGCTGACTTTGTGTTTCAGAACAAGATATTTGTCAAACTGTAAGATACACGCTCCCAAACACGCTGCTAATGCATATTTTGTGGAAAACGAGATTTGAAATGCAGATTTTCTTGCTGGAGTGCTGCCTTCACTTCACAGAGCCATGGGGACAAATGCTGCTCACTGTTTTGACGTTCAATGTGATGTCAGATGGAGCTCACGTCTCTATATTTTGAAATTTGAGGCCTAAGAGGCATGAGAGTAATGACATGACTACAAATCTGATAGATTGTTACTTTTTGCCAAAGTAAAACTTGTAGAGAATCCATCCGATGATCCATGGATGGTAACGGTGAACTGAACTGAGACACATTTGGTCTTCTGTTCATATGTTAAGTTGCGGGCAGAGACTAAATCAAACTCACAACAACAGAACCATGATACAGCACCTACTGCCTTCCTTGTATAAAAACAACTGCTACTCACTTACCACAGTAATGTGGACACTCTTGTCATTTGAGAAATGTTAAACTGATATTTTGTCAACTTTTAGTACTGATTGTGTTCATACGTCTGCGTTCCAGCTACTGTACATGTTCAACTCACTTCACTGAGCTTGAAGGCCAGGAAACATGTAATCATGTCATATACCACAAACAGCTACTTGTAGCTGTAAATCACTGTTTTATGAAAGTCCCTTGAACTTTGAGGGTCCAGTGAAACCTATTTCTTTCAGTTTTTCCTAGTATGTGTGAGAATTAAATTGCTTTCTTCCACAGAACACCATTATTTCTTAACTCACTGTTCTTTTCTACTGGTGAGTCAGCAGGATGATTGAAGGCCGAGCAGTAGAAAGCAGGGGCTAAAAGACTAAAGAGGACTATGAGTGTGACACAGGTGGGACAGAGGGGCCATGGGAAATAAGCATATCAAAGCAGAAATTAAGGCAGAAGACATTACACAAAAAGACACATTAACACAACTGTTAATATTGTCCTCAGAGCACACCAGTGGTGTATAGCCTACTGTATAGCCTACAACTACGACAATCAGCCACTACATTGAAACCAGTCACTGGTTTCTATATAGTGGCTGGTTTGTGTATATGAACCTTTGGGGAAACTGACACAAATTCTTCATATTTACATATTACTTGCACTAACAAAAACAAGTTTCTATCTTTAACATTGTAAAACAGAGAAAGGTAGAACAAAAGCATGACAACCAGATAAAAGAAGAACGCAACACTGCAGAAATGATATAAACAAAAGGCTAGTTAGTCAGAAGCAACAGGTTTTGGGATGAAGTGTGGAAGAAGAGTGTCACCTGTCCTCCTTTGGGCTGGTACTTGATATTCTCCGTGGAGCCGATCTTGGACTTGATGTTCTTGAAGTCAGGCAGCGGCTGGTTAATGATGCGGAGCTGCTTGGGTGTGGTTGCAGGCGATTTTGGCGGGGTGCGGACTACAGCCACCTTCCTCTCCTGGGAAATCAAGCTGAGGGAGCGAGGGGTTCCAGGGGTCCTTGAGGATGATGAGTAGCTGGGAGGGGTCCCTGGGGTGATGGCTGTGGAGCCGGGAGTGCGGGGAGTGGAGTGGCCACTGCGAGCGGAACGGGAGCGCATTGATTCGGTAGCTGGTTGGAAGAAGTGAAAGGGTTAACGCTGGAGCTGGCGGTTAAAAGACGCTGTATAATAAAATCCTGTCACTGCAAGACAAATGATTTAACATGCATTTTATAATAACAACTTATCATTACAGATGTTTTATACCAATTTACTAAGAAGACTTGTACAACCTAATAAAATCCATTGCACTAATCCTGTAGAAAACATTTTTAGCTATTATCACACAAACAGAGGTATAGAAAATCCCCTCTACCTGTCATACTAGGGGCTCGTCCTGTCCTATGCTCTGCCCTCATCTCAGTGCGAAACGCTACAAAGGCAAGAGAGGAAAGATTTAAGGCACAACAAAGAAGAAGAAACAAAGGCAGATTTACAAGCAGTCAAATCCCACATGCATTCACCTGGATCTGTACTAAAGAAAGGTGTGTTTTTATCATCCTTCAAAGACGTTTGATGCACACTGAAGGCAGGTCTTGTTGAAATAATCAAAAAATGTAAAAAAGCCTTTTGAACTACAGTAATAGATGCCCGTTTATCTTGCTGGGAGTGTCTTTTATAATTCATCTGAAAGCTCTATGTATTAAAATGTAAATGATCAGTGTAAGTTGAAAAAACTATCTTCTGAAAAGTTATATTGGTTGAATCAGATGTTAGCTTCAGGCTTTCTAATGCCACCTACAGTATGTAATGCGACTTATGCGTTGATCAGAGGAGCTGCAGCTTACATGTGGGCCTGCGGGGAGCCGTGGAGCCGGAGCTGGTGATGGAGGTGGAGCTCTCCTCTTGGTCGTGGTACCCATGGCGACTCAGGATGGAGCCATGGTGCCGTGGCAGGGAGGACCTCTTGTTTGGGCTCCGTGATCCGCCGTCCTGTTGGCACACACCAGGGACAAGACAGGATTTCTTAGACCGAGGCAACAGCTCAGTTGGAGGTGAAGTGCACAATACGACAAAATCAAAGTAGTAAGTTTTGACCGAATCATAGTTGTTGTTCTGTTCAGAGCTCCAGAACTTCAGACCTGCAGCTACAGTTCTGCTATGCCAAACACCTACCTTGGCAATGAATCTTCGTAAGATTGGGGAGCCTAGAGGCTCTGCTGAGGAAGGACGAGGTCTATCTAATGAGGCAGTCACTCTGGATATGGAGGTGGGGATCTTTGTTAGTGGCAAACGCTGGAAATGGCACTGAGATGGTACAATGATGGCGCCGGGTGGGTGAGTAGCATGGCACCAAAATACAGGACACACCCAGGATGAAAAGAGAGTGGTGGGAGAAAAAAAGTGCTTAACATGCATTATCAGAGCACAAAGATCTGAAGTACTGTACCATGTATGTGATGAGGAATGAAACATTAAGACCAGATCTTGTGTGCTTAGCACCCAATCATAGCTCAACAACGCAGCCATACATGGAGACGGAAGGAAACAGTCATAAGGAAACAGAAAATACAATGTTGATCTGTGAAAATGAAAACAAAAGACCAAGTATTTGCACAGTTCTGTTCACCGTGCAAGAGTCCACACAGTTACAGATGTATCTGTAGACTGTAAACAGAGAGTGTACATCAAAAGTAGAATATGATGTGGGCTCAAAGTCACAGAATAAACTTACAGTATGCAGTAATGACATGACATTCAAGAAATGCAGAAACTGTGTTATTTTAGTCACAATAACTGTCATTACCATGGTGGAGGAGTAAAATGGAGTCACGACCACAGCCGCTGGAGAAATGTCACAGGGTGATTCAACACCCACTCAGCAAAAAAAACAACAACACTCTAAATGGATCTGTCTTATCTACTTGTGCAAAAAAACCCATTAAACAAGGCAACAATAGCAAACAAAAAGCAACAGCAACCGAATAACATAAATATTTTTCATTAAAATCGGGAGGAAAAGTGGCGTTAATACTGAATGCAGTGTGCCGTTTTTGGTGCAGAGATTAGGATGCATAAAGCGGGGAGACTTGTTTAAACTGTATGTGATGTGTTTATCTGAACAGATTAGTAGGTTGCTCTGGAAGCCACAAGAGAAAAATATGTTTAATGAATCTTAATTCTAGAGATAATTATTCTGCCTTATTAATGTGGTATTGTTCCAGTTCATGCATCGACGATGCAAACAGGAAGCTGGCGTATTAGTGACTCCATGTCAGTAGCAAGAGATTGAGGTTTGAAATGTATCACACCAATGACAATGAAAGAGATGGCAGACATGTTGGCAGGCCTGGTTTTCTGGTCAGTGAGAGGTGGCATCTCTTTGCCAGTGAATCCTGGCAGTTTTTTCCTCTGTCTTAGTGGTTCTCGGGACACACATTATGCCATGGTTGGGCGGGTAGAATATACTCACCGATGCTCTGTCACGAGACTGTCTTGCGACACTAAGAGGCTGACGACCGTCTGGCAGGGCCTCTGAGGGATGGAGAGAAACAGAAGTTTCAGAGAGATCAAAATAAGAATGTGTTAACTTTCAGAAGCGACAGCCTTTGACGTGTTTCACTAAGCAAGATTAGTAGGTACCATAATTTTCTTTATCCTTTTCAGGATTTTTGGTTTGGAAATATAAAAATTGTAGGCATCCAACTTTGTGATCTAAAATTTGGCATTGTGAACTACATGACAAATTAAATGTTCTGTGGGTGCCAGTTGATCCCCCCTTGAGAGCTTGGTTCTGTAAAGATTTGGCGTGATATCACAGAGAATGGGGATATTGTATTATGTAAGGCAATGTTGGAAAATAATCTAATTGGGGCAATGCAGCAGTATACTGGGCTTTCATCATCAGCGACACAGAATCCAGTCCGTCAGGGGAAAATGAAGTGCAAACTGCCTCTGGGACACAGCAGCATTACAGAGTCTTTATAGTAGCAGGTCCCTTAGAACAAAACCATGGATTACTAGTTGCTTGGCAACCATAGGTTGAAATGATGGTGGAGTGGATACTGTATGTAATTCTTAAAAAGACCAGAGGGGTCAGAGAGGTTTTATTGCTTGCATGACCAAAGACTATGATCATCAGAGAAAGCTTGAAATATTTGAAACAATGATAGAAATGAGAAGCATATCAATGTGAGGAGTGGGCAGACCACCAACAGCTGGAGCGCATAATAAAGTCACTGCTTGAAATGGTACATAAAAATGCATTAAGAGTACCAGTAATTCAACATTAGCCGAAAAATCTAAGCTGTGTCCAACATCGCACTAAATGTACAAACTTAAATAGGACACTACCTGGCATGGACACTGCTCTTACTATAAAGAGTGCAGCTGTATAGGAGGATTAGTATTAGTGAGAATGAAGTGAGTGAATGTGACAGGTGATTTCAGACGCAGCTTTTGTTTTTGTTTACATTGCTGCAGTGAGAGTGAGTATACCTGTTAAGTGTGGTTACAGATACATGAAGAGTGCTCATGTAGTAACATAATAAACACACATTTATGCAGAGGATTTCAAGTTACTTTTCATGGAACAGAGTGAGTGAGCAAAAAAACAACAACAAAAATGAATAAATAAATCAAACCAAATGAAACGAGAATGACAGTCAGTTTTTTATTGTGTTTGAATACAATGATACCTACATGACAAATACAAACCAATAACAACAGAATGGAAGCTGAAATCAAACGAAAGTTGAGAGTGGAGGTAAAAATGCAGTGAGAAGTTGGTCGTCTGGTGACTCTGCAGCACCAGGTGTGTGACAGACTAAGGCGATGTGTCACCTGTGGTTCTCCTCCTGGGGCAGGAGTGGTGCTGGGTTGGGCGGGTCTCACGGACTGCTGGCTTCATCGTGCTCCTCCTGGATGGGGACTGGGATTGAGTCTCCATTTTTTTGGTAAGCTCAGCCTTCCTTATCACTGCTACATCATCAGAGGAAACAGGGTCATTGTCAGAAGCAAACGAGACAACACCAAGCAGAGACTGTGGCTGATGTTAAAACATGAGGAATGAAAAATCCCCCCTTTTTAAGTTCTAGTAATTGCTGAACTGCATTTAACAACAGCTGGTAGGGAACTATTCAATCTAAGAAAGATAAATGAAAAAGAAACCACATGAAATCAAAAGGAAACTGAAGTGACGAGAACCTTTTTTCTTCTTGACGTCCTCTCTGGGGATGAAGACGGGTTCTTTGCGGACAGGCTTGCGTTCTGGTGTGGAGATTCGACCTCTGGCCCGCCCTCCTTTAGCCTTTGGTTTGACCGGCTTCTCCTGTTTCTCTGGCTTGGTCTGCTTGGTGGGGGCCACAGCGGGCTTTTTGACTGGGCTGGGCACCTTGGGCAAAGGCTCAATCTGCTCTGTTAGCATACTCTTATCGTCATCTGCAAGGTGGAAAAACAGGACATGGTAAAACATAAAACAGGATTTTATTTGAAAATCAAAGCAGCAGGAGCAGGACAGGCAGAAAAAATGTGCAAACCTCACCTTGTGTGTCAACCCAGGAGCTGTCCAGGATGGAGTCGTCCATCGTAGTCTCATCTCTATCGTAGCTTTCTGTCGCCTCTTCTGTTTCACCTGTTTGGGCGTCCTTCTGGGGGGACGAAGGGGTCTCAGGAACTTCGCCCACCTCCTCTAGACTGGCAGCTTCCATGTCCGCCTCCTGGGCTAACTCCACGGACTCCTCCTCATCCTCATCCTCCTCCTCTTCCCCAGCCCCTTCCTCCTTCTGGCCAGCGACACAGACGGCTTGGGCCTCGGGTGGAGCCGAGAAGCGAACGCTGTGTCCCGGCTCCTCCGCTTCATCGATGGTCTGGACCACGGTGATGAAATCGTCTTCCACTGTCACCACTGACTCGATGGCAGCGCGAGTCTCAGGGATCTCCTTCACTCCCGCCGCCCCAGCTCCTGCTCCGGCTTTCTCTTCGTCTTCCTCACCGCCATCTTTCTTCTGCTCTGCCTCCACAGCAGGTGTCACGGCTGCTGGTTGTTGTTCTTTCTCCTCAGGCTGGTCTGCAACCTTCTTCTCCATCTCAGCCATTTTTTCTCTCTCCTCCCTCTCTTTCTTTTCTTTGTCTTCCTTGTCTTTTAGTTCCCTCTCTAGTTTCTCTTTCTCTTCCTTCTCCTTCTTTTCTTTCTCCTCCCTCTCTTTTAGTTCCTTCTCTTTCTTTTCTTTCTCTTCTCTCTCTTTTTGTTCCTTCTCCTTCTTTTCTTTCTCCTCCTTCTCTTTTAGTTCCTTCTCTTTCTTTTCTTTCTCTTCTCTCTCTTTTAGTTCCCTCTCAAGCTTTTCTTTTTCTTCCTTCTCCTTTAGTTCCCTCTCAAGCTTTTCTTTTTCTTCCTTCTCTTTTAGTTCCCTCTCTAGCTTTTCTTTTTCTTCCTTCTCTTTCTTTTCTTTTTCTTCCTTCTCTTTTAGTTCCCTCTCTAGCTTTTCTTTCTCTTCCTTCTCTTTAAGTTCCCTCTCTTTCTTTTCCTTTTCTTCTTTCTCTTTTAGCTCCCTCTCTATTTTCTCTTTCTCTTCTTTCTCCCTCAATTCTTTTGCTATTCTTTCTTTTTCCTCTCTTTCCAGTTTTTCTCTCTCCTCTTGCTCCTTCCTTTCCCTCTCTTCTTTTTCTTTCTTTTCCCTCTCTTCTTTTTCTTTTCTCTCAATTTCTTCTTTCTCTTTCTTCTCTTTCTCTAATTTCTCTTTCATTTCCTGCTCCTTCTGTTCCTTTTCTTTACGTTCTTTCTCTTCCCTCAGTATCCTCTCTGCCTCTTCTTTCTCTTTCCTTTCCCTCTCTTCTTTCTCTTTCATTTCTTTTTCTTTCTTTTCTGCCTCTTCCCTGACTTTATTCTCTGCCTCCTCTTTTTTCTTTTTCTCTGCTGCTTCTCTCTCTTGCTCTTCTTTTACTTTTCTTTCTAACTCCTCTTTCACTTTCTCCTCTTTGTTTATTCCTAACACAGGTGAAGGTGTTCTTTTGGGGGAGCCATAAACCTCTCTTTGTTTCAGCTTGGAAGGTGAGAGCACGGGGGAGAGCAGCTTGTCATCGTCGATGTTGCTTTCCACAGAGGAAGCAGGTGAAGTTTTGACAGGCCTAGCGATTCGGTCCTTGGCCACACCAGTCAGCTGGTACACATCTTCAGCATCCACTTCCTCGTAGGCCTCCTGGTGGACCAGCTTCACCTTCTCTCGCAGCTCCTGAAGTTCCCGTTCCTCTTCCAAACTGAGAGGTCGGTCCTCCATCTCTAATTTGCGGATCTGCCTTTCATAATCAGCAATCTCAGTCTCGGATGCTGAGCCTTCTCCACTGGCTTGTCGTTCAGTCTCACTCGCTGACCTTCCTCCTTCTTCTAAAGTCACTGTGACAGTTGGTGTAACGAAAGACTCGGCCTGCTGGAAAGGTGGAGGTTTAGACGGCTGACCATCTGCAATCTCTTTGCCTTTTTCTTTAACAGAGCCTTTTCTCTCTGCCTGCTTCTGGTGTGTTTCTTCAGTGGCTTCAGCCACTCCCGACTGGTTCTTATCCTCCATAGATGTGTCTCTGACAGCTAATTTTCTTGCTTGCTCTGCCACTTTCTCCTCCAGGACAGAGGGGGTGAAGACCTTTGCAGAAGCAGCTGTTGGGCTAAACACATCTGCAGGAGATGGCATGGGCCCTGAATATTCACTGAACACACAATAGCCCATTTCCTCTAACTGGCTGTCACTTTTCCTAGCCCCAGGACTCTGCTCTCCTGAAACTAGACTGGCCAGTGGGTCATCAGCGAAGGCAGGGACATCAGCTTGGATCGACTTTCTGCGGGTAATTTCCGGGTCAGTGTTTTCTGATGCGAGTCTGGAACGGGTACCGGCAAGGTCCAGCATCTCAGGCAAGTCTTGTGTCATCACTGCACCATTTTTATAGTTGTTCTTCGAGGGCTGTGGTGATTCTGGTGATTCTGGTTCAGCACCGGGTTTTGAAATTGCCTCAGCGGTCCTTGGAGGGGATGAGGAATCTGAAGTTATGGAGGCTGCAGTCTCCAGGATGAGCGGAGGGAAGGCTGGAGGCTTATCCACAGAGGGTGTAGTGACTGGGAGGTAGTCTGCTGACTCATCTAGGCTTCCACTCGTGTATGACATGATATCTGTGGCCAGTGGCGAGAAGTTCCTAGGTCTGCCTTGGCCACTCTGATCCATTGCTCCAATGGTAATGTTGAGAGAGTAACTCCTTTGCTCTAAGGCCAGTTTACCGGGGGAAAGCCGGCATTCATTACTCCTGTCAGGGGGTGTGAACACTGCTGTGTCACCCGCTGTATTTTTTTTGGTTTCCTTTTCATCCTTGGCCTCAGCTAGCGTGCTGTAACTGATCTCCTGAGACCTGGAATCAGTTGTACTCTTCTCTTCACCAGCTCTGCTGAGTTCGTAATAACCCTCGCCCTTACTCTCATCAGCCTCCATAGTCGATGTTTCAAAATATGCCGACATGCCAGATCTGTCTCTTGCCTCTGTCGCTGAGTCTCCTCCTTGAACTTTCACTCCCATTGGAGAGAAGTCAGAAGGTGCACCAATGCTGCTCAACTCAACCACCTCCACTGATGGCTGCTTCTCTGACACTGTGATGGGTTCACCATACGTAGGCTGTAGCATGAGTGGTCTGGCTGATTCTTTGGCTTGGTTTGGAACATTCTGAGGTACAAAGGACGGCATATCCATGGTGGGGCTCTCTGGTACAACCCGTTCACCAGCAAAGAACCCTTGGATCTGGGGCTCAAAAAACTCCTCTGGGCGTTTCTCTGATCCAATGCTGTCTGGACTCATGGACCCACTCCCCTGCTTGTCTGAGTCCATCTTCAAAGCTGAAAGGACATCTGTAAGTTGGCTGTTTTGATCAACATAGAAAAGCATTTCTTCGGCATGCTGCGAGTGGGATATAATATTGAGGCAAGGACCTGGAAAGCCGTTATTACAGAAACAGGCAAAGCTGTCCTCAGAAACTTACAGCACAATGATACGGCCATCACTGAAGAAGTACGGCGGCATTATGGGGTCCACCAAGTCACAGATGGATGAGAATATGGCATGGTATGTGACGGAACCGGCATGAGGAAACTGTGACAAATGGAATGGATATCCATGCAACTCTTCAAAACATCAGATACAAAGAGAACTAGCATTTCTGTCATTTTTCTCAAGTGTAATGAAATGTTTTGAGATCTTTTCCAGTTGATTTGTGAGTGTTTTGTTGAAATCAAATTAATTTAAGGTCTTAATAGTGACGTTCAAATGTCACTGCATCATAAAAGGAATGTTAGTTAGTACAGCGCTGCTAGTGATGACAGAGAAATGCTGCATGCTGTCACCAATTGACAGTGACAAAACAAACAAAAGACGGGAATGACTTTGAATTTTGCTGATAAAATAACGCATTCAGTGAGAAATGGATCTAACGCTTACTGTAACACACTGAACATGAGACAGCCAACACAAAATCCCCTGCAAAACATGTACACAATAATAATGATTCTTGGTAAAGTGCATAGCACCAGCATACCAGCACCAAGCCATATGTAGATAAAATGAGGAACCTGTAAGCTTGTAGCGGTAACAAAAAGCACTACCACGTTCAGCAAAAGTTTATCATACCAATACGAAATGCCCGGCCCCAACTACCACAGCGAGAAAAATAAAAATGCAAGCGCAAATATAACACACGATCAAATCAGGTTAGGTTAAATAAATGTGACTCTTTTCACCAACAAGCCTGTGTTGCCTTGCAGCCGCAGCAGAGCGCAGAGAGAATTATTTGCCATTCCACCTGAATTACAATGTTTATGTATTATGCTTATGGGTTCCCTTTGACACTGGTGTTCTTATACAGTACAGTGGACAATGCGGTAACATGCAGGCAGGGAGAGCAGAGGGCAGGACACACCTGTCTCAGGGCTTTCCTCACCCTCTGCTTCCTCCTCCTCTCTGTCCATAGCGCTTTCTGCAGCAGCACTAACTGCTTCGATCTGCTCCAGGTCTAGGTCCTGAGCCTCGTCTATGGCCTCTGCCTGCTCTAAGGACTCTGCCTGGGGGCTGTCCAGCTCAGGCTCTTCCCCACTCCATTGCTGCTCATCAAGAGCTGCCTCGGACTCTGCTGCCTCTGCACTCTCCTCCTCCTCCTCCTCCTCCTCTTCCACCTCCTCCTCGTATTCAGCTGTAAGAGCCTCCATGGTCTCTTCTTCTCAAAAACAAGGTGAGAGGGGGAAACATTAAGACTACAGGCAACACAGACTTGGGTTATGTGAGAACACAACTTATGATGGGACACTTTCAGCTTTGGGAATAGATGACCTAAAGTGCTAGTCTGCTCACATATAAAGGTACATTACACATAAAATACAGAATGCTGGTGCACTATAATTACTGTTTTTTTTCTACCTTGGGTTCTTAGTGTACAGAGTGTGTAAGGAATCTATAACAATATATAGCTTCAAGGCAAGCAATATTATTTATCTTATCAGTATTCACTTTGTAATCAATAATCTGTTTTAAAAAAAACTGTTTTCATTTCTCTCATTCTCTTCCACACTCCATGGCTGCAACCTGGTCAATGACATGGGCTTTACAAATATCTTCTTTGTCACATGGTTAATGAATGATTACATAGATTGATAAAAGGACTGGCATATACATGTACATTCATTTCGATATTAATCAATACTGTTTTTTTACATTCTGTGTCTCATCCAGTTTTATAATAATTGTGTTAATCTCTAGGGACAAAGGTATGGCAGGTGCTTAGATCTATCAGTGTATTCAGTGGGAGAGTGGGTGATTCAGTTCCTTTCTCTTGACTGACAGAGAGGCAACAGAGACCTACAGTAAGAGAAGGCCATGTTGGTTACTTGTGCCACCCTAGAGGGACACAGTGAGTTCTTTAGTCCTATTGATGTAATTGGGTAAACACTTTTGAAAAGAAGCATCCTGTATCTTGTATTTTTTTCAGAGACCAAAAAAAAAAACCTACTAAGGTAATAACTAATATAGTATACTAATGTAATAGTTTATAGGGTTGTATGTGGATTTATGTGCTGGTGAGTGTGTGGAGCTGAAAGTCTTGGTTGTTGCCATAGTGTGCTAGTAATGTGACTAACTAGGGATGAGTAGAGGCTCTGACATGGTGTAACGTTATTAAAGGGATACGCCAACTTTTTTTTTCGTGTCTTGACCCACTCCTGAGTCCATGACAAGCAGATAGACACCATTCTTTTGACTGTGCGTGAAGTGACAATGGAGATAGAGCCGTATCGCCCGTAATTAGCTTAGCTCAAAGGCTGGAAGTGTATAGGTAATGTTAGCCTCCTACCCAAGTCGATATCAGTAGTCAGAAGCTGATTTCATTTCAGCTCTAAACTCTGTAAATATATCACTTTATTAACATTTCAAACATTTTTAGGCGAGAAAGGCTCCATTTAGATCAGCAGTGTGTCGTTAATTTGTCTAAATACCAGCTGTTTACAATTGTGTTCGGATGAATTTGGCGATACTTAAGCTAGCTGTTGTGACCCACTTTGTGACTTTGAAATAGGAAGCTAACATACCCTCAATGCAGCTAGCTTCATCCAAAATAAACCGTCTTTGCTTGAACCCTCCGTTTTGACTGATCTCGTCCCGTTACCGGCATTTGACTGCTCAAGGTGCCTTACCGGAGAGTTTGGTCAGCTCTGAGACGAAGATCGGTCCGTTTAGAGTTGCTGAAGAGTGTCTCTGATGACTTTGGGTGGAGGCAGGATACCATTACCATTACACTTCCAGCGTTTGAGCTAAGTTAATTACGGGCAATACGGGCTCTGCCTTGTTACTGCACGCACAGTTGAAAGGATGGTGTCTATCTGCTGGTCATGGACTCGGGAATGAGGCAAGAAAGTAAAAAAAAAAAAAGTTGGCATATCCCTTTAAAGAGAGGAATTAACCAAAGCACAATTCTGGGAGATGATTCGTCAACAGAAATTTGAGTGTAGAGGTTGTCAGGCATGCAGAATGTCTCTGAGATATTTATAAAACCCTTTTGGGCATTAAATCATTTCAATTTTTAAAAGTCTACCTGGGGGTCTTACTGATGAGAACAGTGTCCTGTGTCCACTGACTGAATCACAATAAAACATTGTCCTGCTTTAGAGACATCCCTGCTATGTGTCGGACTTTATGACATGGCAACCACAGGTAGCAACAGCTTTGGGTGAATAAACAAATGAAAAAAAAGAAAAGAAATATGACTGTTAAACAAATATGAAATTGCTCAGATTTTGAGTGAACAAACATCACAAGGACGCACAAACACACACAAAGACGGACGAAAAGACGAAGAGACGAACTGACGGACGGATAGACGGAAGGACGGAGGGAAGGAGGTATGGAGGGAGGAGGTCAAATCACAGAAGAGGAAATTGGTGTTAAAAGGAGAAAGGAGAGAAAGAAAGAGAGCGTGGATGGAGGGGGGGGAATGGCAAAGAGGAACCATGCGTGGTTCACCTTCAATCTGTCTAAAGGCCACGGCCTGCCCTGTGGGGCGAGAGCCCGAGTGCGTCCACTCTGGGCTGAACAATGGGTGCTCATAGTACTCCTCGTCGGAGTGGTAGGGGTCGTCCTCGGGCACGGAAACTGAGATGGAGGGGGCGAGGAACTTGCACCTCTCCCGAGAATTTTGGAAGCGGCGCAGAGGGCCCGCCTCCTCCTCATCCCCTACATCTACAAACAAGACAGACACAAGGAGAAGAACTGCAGGGAAATCTGGACACACAGACTGAAGAGAGAGAGAGAGTGAAGAGGAGGAAAAACACAATGGAAAACGAAGAAGAAAAGAATAACAAAAATGGAGAACACACCAAAGAATGTCCACTCCAAAAGTGATTGCTTGATTCTTTGAAAATATTCACTGAATGCCTAAAAAGCTGACACAACTTTTGCATACTTTTTGAGTTTTATTTTAATTTTTGACCTTTTAAATAGTTAATAGTCACAATAGTTATACAGTATTTACATATTCATTCAGTTTGTGCATTAAGGGTTTCTTTTTTGCATCCACTGAGAAAGAAAGTGAAATGCTGTGGAATGGAAGCAAGATATTTGAATGGTTCTATTGAAATGATTTATTATAATATAATATATATAATCTGTACCTGCTTATTTTTTTCCTTAGTCATCTGAGATTTGTAGCTACAGTATTATAAGAAACTGTACTCAGGAAAGGAGAGCATACTGTATTTAATCAATAGTTCATCTAGAGCCATGAGTGATCCATCAATTTTTAATATAAATACAATATTTTTTATTTTCCCCTAATAAGGCCATTAAGTAACATTTAAAGATGGACATTTTTTGCAGTGAAAGGGGAGATAAAGGTCACGGAGAGAATGAAAAAAAAAAGGGCAAATTTAAGATATGCAACAAAGAGTCACCAGAGAGGGATGCAAGAAGAGGACAAGATTTGATTGAGAGCAAGAGAAACGTGACACACAGGACACTGACAAAGAGACAATGACATGCAACTCAAAAGTGACCAGGCTTCACGGGGCCAGCCATACTCTCACACCAGCAGAATCTGCGTATTTTATTGTCTGGTGGAGATATCAACACAAAATGCTTCACAAATGAATGATCAAATATTAATATAAGACTTACAATGAAAAAGTAAGGAAAGACTACCTACAGCTTTGATTTAGAATATACATGTGGCACATGTTTTGCCAAACCTCTACACAGCTCTTCAGACACCCTCTGAAAAACCTCTGCATAGCTAAAAAGGTTACAGTACTGTATATTCAAAAGTCCATCACCTGACCCTGAGATGACCAAGCCCTTCAGCACCTACTTGTTATCTATCATATTGACTGTAATGACACAACGATAACTAAACCTCTAATGCTCAATCTGAACAAGAACACAGTCACCTGAGTATGCAGGAACTAACCTCTACGATCTGAACTGAAGAGACCGTCTGTATTTGGTGCATGGCTGGCCCCCCCTACAGACACTCCTCATCACATTTGACGTAAACAGAAAGGCAAAGCAGACAGGAATTTTAGTTGTAGCTACAACTACGTCATGCAAGCAGCTGCACAAGAATTACTACATAGCCCAAAATAAATTTGGAAGTGATATAAAGAAAGACAAAATGAAAGACGGAACAATTTCTGTCAAGGATTTAGGTAAATGAGCTACTTTTATCCATTTCTAAACTTTCTACAAAGGCTGCCAAACTGTTTACCTCTGAGCTAGTTCACTTATTCAGGCTAACTCAATAAGATGATTCAGTAAACCTTGATTACATTTCTACTTCGTCCTATGATCTACTTTTTGTTTGCTATTTTTGTCATTAGACCTCAGTCTTAGCTTCAGCTTGAGGGTGCTTAAACTGCTCTGATCTGTAGTCACACCCCCCAAAAAAACACATACAAAAAGACTGACGTGAAAACACAACACTATGTTTAGACTGACAAAACATAAGACATTAACCAACTGAAAAAGACAAACAACAATAAGTTGAAGGGTTACCTAAATTGGCTGTCATATTAGTGTGTGGAAAGACAGTGAGGTGTGGAGGTCAGAGTGGGGGATGAAAAAAAAGAGTGCACTCAATGTAACAAGGTGGTCATGCGTGTGAGGCTTTCTGTCATTAAGAGAAAAATGGTGATGACAATGAAGATACAAGTTGTATCTGTACCAGATGTACAATGAGGAGGAGGAAGCAGGATTTCAGAAGAAATGGATGTCTGAAAAATGGAAAACATGTTCCTGCTTTTAGCAAATCTGATATGTAGAAGGTATCAATGTGTGGCTTTTGCTCCCTAGACGTTGAGTATGTCCTGAGACAGGGGGGGCTGAGGAGCAGCACCCTGAGAGCCAACCCGCAGCAATGTTGCTGGCGACCACAAACCTCTACAGCTACCGTCATGGGAGAGAAGGAAACCACACTCCTCTCCATTTGACACATACTCTCATAAACACAGTGGCCCTACCTTGTTCCAGAGGACCAAAGTGCTCTGCAGCAGGCGAGGGGGGAGGAGAGGGAGGCAGATTGGTGGTGTCTTCAACTGCAAGTGGAGGGAAAGGAAAGGAAAGAGGAGTAAAACGTATAGTCATGTAACTAGTACTTCATGTACTTTTCCTTTGTGTCAAAATGTTGCACACACATTACCCACAATGCAACTAAACTTCTGACAGTTTGGTTGGAGATTCAATTTTGTTATGCAAGTACCAGCTTGAGCAACTGGCTCCAAGCTGAGATCAGCAGTGGGCTGCAAGTGACATTAATTGAAACAATTCATCACAATTCAGAGCCATAAAAATGTCTCTAGAGACTTAATTTGCCTGTTTTAATAAATCTGTTTCTTTCTCATAGTCATTTGTTACAACATTATCAAAATTGTTTTAGTGAGGTAAGCGAATGCAGCACAACTGACAACTGCTGCTGCACTGCTCACCTGACCGCACTGCTGTATCACTCTTTGCACAGTTGTAGGTTTAGGTTCACATGGGGATTATTGTTTTCTCTCTCCAGTCTCTGTGGCGAAGAGCTAGGTGTATGCTGTTTACTAGTAAATACGCTTTTCTCAAGATAAACAAAAACTCAAATATTATCACTTATAATGAATGAGGTGCCCTGCTTCCACAGTGTAGTGATAATGCGGATACGGTGAGCTGGAGACTTTACACAGCCTAATGCCAAGCTGGGACTGGCTCCATCCTGCTGTGACCGCTGAATGGAAGAGAGAATGATGTACAACTGTGTGTGTGTGTGTGTGTGTGTTGTTTACCTGATGGCAACCTTTGAGTCTCCTGTTCTCCCTTCAGCACTGCCACTGCCTCTGCTGTTACTTCTTGCACAATCCGTGCTGACACTTGTTCTAGTAGAAGCACACACACACAGTCAATCATATAATAAACCTTAAGGATCGTATAAAGTGACCTAAGCTGGATATACTGTAGTGCTCAACCCCTCCGTATTATCCTGGGCCTGCTCAGTGGTCTCCTATCAGTGAGATGAGCCATGAAAACCTCCATGGGGAGCACCAGGAGGCGTCTAATCTGATGCCTGACATTAAGGAGCAGCAGCTCCACTCCGGCTCCCTCCAGATATCCAAGGTATTCATCCTATCTCTACGGTTGAGCCCAGTCAACCTGCAGGGGAGGGTACCTACGTCGCTAGTGACTGCGGCCTCATTCTTTCAGTCACTCGCCAAAACTCGTGACCATTGTTGTTGATCAGAACGTAGATCAACTGCCAAGTCGATAGCTTAGGATCACAGCTCAGCTCTCTTGTGAACAATGCCAACTTTACTGCTAATTCCTTCCACTGCCCAACACCACCTTCAGTCCAGGTGAAGCCCTGTTATCTGAGAAGCTGGACAGTTAGCCAAGTATCATGGCATTTATTTGTGTTAAATATGCAATAAATCTCTGGTTAAACCAGTATATTAGGACAATCGTTCCTAAGTTAAGTCTGTAAAATATCATTATGAAAATGTGAGGCAGGGTGAAGCTACTGTAGGTGATGCTCAGTCAGTATCGATATCAACACTCATGCCACTCAAAGCCTGAGATGAAAGCCAATATGAGAGAGCTGTACTGTAAGTGTTTCCTTAACTGCAGGGATGCTCGATCTGCTGGTGAAGTCTGCAAGTGTCACCATGGAAACCCAGCATTCCCAAAAATACGAACTAAAAATGAATCCTGGACCAGGCAAAAGTGTACAGTGTAAAAATGTTTTCTTATAAAAAAAGATATAAAGATAAAGATAAAACAAAGATACTTATCCCAGAACTAAGGTATAGGCTGCAATACCCAGTCTGCAACATTTCATTCTTTTCATTTCCATGCAGTTTAACTGAAAAGTTATGATGTGTCATGTTTTTTAATCACTGACATCACACCATTGACATTTTGCTTCTGTTTAGTGGCGAGAAAACCAGAGTGGGCATCACAAGCAAAACATCATCTAAATGCCATGAAAGCCACATGTATGGTACACATTAACTACTACACCACCGGATGATTGGATGTATAGCTTTGCTAATTACATTTTAATTATGTAGGCCGTTCAATAGATTGAACCATTTTGTAAAGGACCGGACCACATGATTAGTTCTTTAATGCTTTGACAATTTGCTTTAATACTTCCAAACAGTGCATGCACATAAGACAACAATGATTTTGGTTTGATGCCCACACTTCATTGCAAAATCATCTTCATGTAATTGGATTCTAGCACAACTGTTCCAGTCGACCTGGGTGGCAACAGATTTAGTGTGAGATAAGGTGAGCTCTTTGATGCTGCTAAATATTTTCAGCTGTTTGAATGATCACAGTGGACTATGAACAGCCAGAGTGCAGATTACAATACCCTTTATTCTCTTTTATCTACTCAAGGTGAAGGGTCTACCATTTCTGAAGATGACACTGAAAGGCAGGTACTGTTACCGCTTGCAGATAAATACAATTCAACACTAAATCCAGTCCTTCGCAAGGTTTAATTAAAAAACCATGAGGAGCAAACAGTAGATGAAATTTACTAAAAGAAGTGACACTGTGATCTACGCATGTTCAATATAGTAATAGGAGGGTTTTTTAAATCAACTTTCTTCCAATCTGAGAGCAAAACATCAACAATTTAAACTGTCCTCTTCATTTAAGCGCACATCTGTCTGCCTTTATGCACATAAGAATCAGTTTAAATATAGTCTGTCATGCGAAGGGGCGCTGAGCAGTTCTAATCAAACCTGCCTTCATTTGCATGGTAACAGTGGTTATGTGGGATTGCGTGGCAGTGTGATGCTTTTACTGCTGCCGTTTTAGGACCTTTTTCTATCCAGCATCACCCACACATCAACACAAGCAAGCTGGCAGGCATACACACACGTACGATTACGCACGTACACACACTTCTTCCGGGAACACTTAACACATCCCACTCACCAACTCAAAGCAGCCATTTCCCATTTCTCCATAGCAAAGTGCAATAAACGTGTACCACTTATTGATTGCTTCCAGACAAAGTTCTCTCTCCTAGTGCTGGAAAATAGCGCTGAAACGTGTCTGTCATTGTGTGTAAAATCAACTGACTACAAACAGCCCCTAGAACTGAGACCTGGGGAAAAGCAAAAGCCTGTGTAAATGGTTTCATAGTGAGACAACACTTTGTGTGTATGAAGAAGGAACATTAGCTGACTCTTCTTAGTTTCGG
This sequence comes from Decapterus maruadsi, assembly GCA_030347415.2. NCBI lineage: Eukaryota > Metazoa > Chordata > Actinopteri > Carangiformes > Carangidae > Decapterus > Decapterus maruadsi. The sequence continues at coordinate 11,408,632 of CM064902.1, read as the reverse complement.
AAAGAAGGAGTAAATACATAAGAAATGTACACTCAACACGAGCACAGAACAGTGGAAGTGCTGGTTAATTGTATTAAGTTGGAAAGAATCATATGACAGTGTTGACCAGCTGCAGGTGAAGTGTGGGAAAATACTTACTACATACATACATACTTCTCAGACATAGGTTTAAAAAGCATAAATCCAAGTGTGGTTACTCTATATTGGGATGAACTGCCTTCAGAAGGTTTACAAAGTGATTGTAACAGATTATCAGTTGAAAAAGCATAATTCAGCGATCGTTTTGGCTAATGCTGCGTTCAAGGCAGGCTTTTGAAACCGTAAATTACGGCTTCAAGTCACGACTTACGACTTTGTAGCTTCCAGGCAACCCATAACTCGTGTTTTTCCGAACTGTTGCCTGTGAAAGTGCACTATAACGGCCACTCGTAACTTCCGACCCGTGAACTCGTACCAGATCGAACTTCACAGGTCGGAAAAACACGAGTTACGGGTTGCCTTGAACGCACCATGAGTTAGCAGCTCTTGCCCTCGTCAGGCATCAATTGGTCCTCGTCCCTACGTCACCACATTCACGCGCATCCCTTGGCTGCACACACAGCCCTTCATGCCGTTCTCTCTCCTCATTGGATAATGCTTGTATCCCACAAGGAAAGTTTTCTCCTCAGTTTACAGCAGAGCAGAGTGACGGAGGGACCCTTGTTTCGGCCGAAACACTTTATGTAACTGATTGCTGGAAAATAGGACTATTTAGGACTTATATTAACAAAAACATTCCGCTGACTTATGCTTTAACAGTTCAACTACTTCTTTTTCTTAATATTGTTAAAAATGAGTTGAAGACAAAAATAGTGAAATAAAATGTAACAAATACATTGAAAACCCTCCAAATAATATGAAGTAATTTCACTGGATGCACTTAGACATTGTTTGTTTTTCAACAAAAAAAAGAGAAAACAATCCAAAGACATGCACATTCACAGTGCAGTGGAAACAACCTTGTCACATCCACATACCTACAGTAGCTGGCAGTGACGAAGCCGGTCTGGTCTGGTCAGCTCAGCAGTTATATGACAGAGTCATGTCAAGTGACATCGCTGCCTGCCTTTAATTGGCTTTGACAGTAGAATAAACCACATGCACAAACAGCTGCTTTGCCATCCGGGCTGCACCGCATCTTTAGATCAACATCAGCAACCAAAAGTCACACCGTACTATGCACACGCTCACATGCTCACACGCACACACATCCTCTACCAATGAAGTAAAAGCATCTATTACCTGATTAGAAAGAAGCTGAAGCTGAGTACGTTCACTCTCTCTCTGAGCAGAGACTACGACTGGGAGCCCTGAGTCAACGCATCACACAGCCAGACTGCAACACACAAACACACACATGTACCCCCTCTCTCTCTTTCTCTCTCTCTCTTTCTCTCACACACACACACACAGGGACTGTGAGGGCAAGGAAAGAGCAGGAGTGATCGCGCACAGCACCCAAAATGTGTAAAACAAGTGGTTGCCATAGCAACAGACTGCCGGCGGGCCACTGCCTTGGGTCCATATGCAATTCAGATGCCAGGGACATGCCATGGCTGTTACAGCCTCTGAGCTTTTGCATCTACAGTCTCCAGTAAAAAGAAATGATAGCTATTGCTGGCCATTAAAACTTTAATCTCTTCAGATACATAAAATAAATCAAAGGAAACGTAACAAAGGCCCTTTTTTTCTCAAAGAAATTAAAACATAGATGAATTGGAAAACGATTGTCAGCAGTACATGGAGACAGGTACTTTTATTTCATAGTAGTGAGCTGCATCCATTAATAAATTACGTAGCCTATATGATAATAGATATATTTCTAGTTAAAAGACCTGTGTGTAGTGGAAATTACAGTCCTTGTTGTACAGTACAGTGCAATGAGTTTCATTCTATCATGGTTACATCACATCATCTGATCAATGCCATGTCCTATTTTTTTTTTTCTTTTTTTGCAACCCTCAAATGAATTCACTCTTCAGCTGTGGCACACATCACTGTGACAATCGCCAATGTGACAGACGTTATTCACTGTGCCTGATATCTAGTTAGAGTAACAGCAAAGCTTTCACTGACCTAATGATTGAGATTTGTGACTGCAGTAGCTCCTCTCTTGTCCTCGACAACATCTGGATACTACTTCTTGTGCTACGTTCTTGTCATCACCTTCAGATAGGTGACCATGTTTGTTTGTTTGTTGTGTTTCTCCATATTGTGATACTGTCATTTGCATAAACATCTACTGCAGTTTTCATTTATCTGTGGAGTTAGAAAGATGTGATTTTATCAGACATCTGTCGCCCACCCTTCATCTCAGGCTCAGATTAGCAACTCCAGGCTACTCTAACCACTACTTCTCGTGCACAAACTGTTGCAAATCACCAACTGAACAGTTGGTGGATGAATTGTACTGACGGTAATATAGGCCACGGTATTTCGGAGAGGAAAGGAATGTGAATGTATTGACTTTGGCCCTCTTTCCTCAAATGGCCCATGTGTAAGTCGCACAGTAGTACATGAGTGAATCCTAATAAGTGGAGTAGTCTTTTTTACACAAAACAATTAGATGTGAAATACTGTATATTATATTGCCTTTATATGATGTACATGTTCCCTTAAATTAAAAAATTTCAGTATTTTTTCAATGTGCCCACTTTTGCATTTTTAAGGGCCAAAATATACGGTAGAAAAGTTTCATTCAATGCATCACAGAGATTCAAACATCCACATACTGTACATTTTTGTTTGTGTCCTTCCTCAAACCATGGAGCCATTTGGCAAATCTCCTCTCTGCCTCTGCCAAACATACTGATTTAAGCTGATGAGATAGACTTTAACAACAGAAAATCTTGTCAAGGCTTCCTGGCATTATGCCCAGTAACTTACGTCAGCTCAATGACAGAAACATCAGTCAAGGCTATACCCCCTGATAACATAAGGGCTTCCTAGATTTATGTAAGCCAATTCCTCCCTTGCATAAATTCAAAAACCTTTCGCCTTCTTTCTGTTCCTATTAGGTCACTCTGATTTTTATTTCCTCACTTTTTCTTGACCAGCTCCAGCATGGCTGACTGACTTTTTCAACCTCGTTTCAAAGGAAAGTCAAGAGGGCAATTTCGTGCTTCAATAGTTCTTGTTGTGTCTGAAGAGCTTTTCACAGGGAAAGAGAGTGCCAGCATCAGCCCTTCTGTCACCCATCCTGCCCCACTTACCCACGCCCCACTCCCCGCCCTGCCCAGCTCTGGAGCAATCCTAATGTATGCTGACAAGAGAGTCTGCAGACAAACACAGCTTTGGGTTCACAGCTGCTGGGAGAATGTGTCATTTTTATGGTGATGATTTGACGTGTATTGATACACTGATCGTCATTATTATTACAGATTACCGTCAATAAAGACCGGAGAAGAGGAAGAGTCTCTCTTGACACAACTTATCTTTAAACCTGATTGATTTTGTCAATTCCCATACGTCAATTTACCATTATGAACCACTGTTTAAGGATATTGTATCTTTGAGTGATAGTGAGTCCAGCTATGAATGGATGACACATTTGAAGCAGGACTGTTACAGTTCCAGAGGCTCTGGGGAGAAGACTTTTAATGGGTCAGGAGATGCCACACTGCTTGGTTTAGTATAGTAGTACAGACCACTTACAGTTTGTTTAATAATATAAAAGCTTATTTATTACAGTACAAAAAAATCTATTTGAATGTCATCGTCAGTTGAAGTGTCATTATATGATTATAACACAGGGATCTGACTCTTTCTTTAATCTCAGTTCATAAACAGTTCCATGAACAATCCTGACATGAGTGTAATGTTCCTGAATCCTGACAGAAGTTTGTACTGTAATTGTCTCACAATAATCTGCAATATTGTTTTCTCACTAAACAACTTGAGATGGACGTCGAGGCCACTGGGATTGGACATCGTCTACACTCAAAAACACTGTTGTCAGAAAATAAAACTCATATCAGTTTAGACCTAATAATGCAGATGGGAGGTTAATTGGGATCTTGCCTTCGCACGCTTAAGAGCCTTGTCTGTGGAAAGCTACAGGCAAAAAGAACAAAAGCCCTGGCAAAGTAAATTGTAGGGGAGCTGTTGCTATGGTTACGCCATTGGTACATTATCATTCTTGTCTCCAGTGTGTGAGTGTGGATGGGGTGGGGGACTAAAGGGAGGAGCGAGAGAGGTTTTATGTGTTAATTACAGCACCACTAATAACAGTATGTGATTCGAGTGAGAGTATTGCAAGCCCACGCACAAGAGAAAGTAACTGTGCATACACACACACACACACACACACACACACACACACACACACACACACACACACACACACACACACACACACACACACACACACACGCTCACATGCAGACATCATGTTTGACATCATCACATAACTTATTGACAAACCCATTTAGAAGCACCATCTTTGCTGCGTCATGGTTATTCCCACACCTATAAGGCCTGACCTGCCCTGCTTACACCTTGATGTTTGCTTCTGAAATCACAAGTCCTATAATTAATGTCTGTTGTTTTTACATCTTTTTACATCATTATGTTTTCCATTCACCAAAACTCTGACTATCAAATGTCTGCAAACTGTCTTCGGGATTTGAATGTTTTACCTGGTTTCAACCACACACTTTTGGTAATACCATAGCCTACATGAATCGCTGCTTGTCTACTAAATGGGTGGCACATTATATCTTCTCTTTTGCTGATACACTGTGCATCCACAGATAAATCTTTAAAGCACGGAACATTTAGCCGTGTTTATTGTGTTCCACATTTATATATACGAACATGTTTTTGTTCTCCACCTACACTTGTGAAGAATTTCTTCATAAAACTGAATTTTAGCACTTCTACTAGGGACACGATCCTTGGTTAACAAATATAGTCAATGTGATATGATCTGACATGTACATGTCATGATGCTGACTTTCTAGACTATTGGTAGAGCTGTGTTATTAACCGGAAAAGTATCAAGCATTTATCCAGTGAATACCTTTCCCTATTTGATGCATTTGTGACATCTGTCCCAAAGTCAAGGAGGAGGCTGACCCAAGCATCAATAGTATGCTGTATACATCATTTGACCACAATTTGCTTTCAGTGAAGACGATGCAACAACAACAATTCCAATGCAAACACTGAAGAGAAACTTTTTCAGCCACCAAAGGTAGCAACTTCTTTAGTCTGCCAGCCCTCATTAACACTGCCACATAGCCCATGACCCCCACCACCCATTACATCCATACTTTACCCTCCTCCCCTCTGGTCAAAGGTTCAGACAACTGTCCTGCAGAACAACCCGCTTCTGCAAAAGCTTCGTCCTCTCTGCCATTACAGCTCTAAACAGTAGGTGGTAGATATCATGGTCGTGGTTTTTGTTTATTTGTACTGTATGTATGTATTTTTTTCTGGTGTTGCACGAGTGTTGGTGTCTTTGTCTGGAGCAGAACTGTGAAAATGAATTTCCCCTCGCGGACAATAAATCATGAATCTGAATCTGAATATAATCACTTGGCACACCATCCTCTTGTTGAATATGATACTAAAACATATTGTCAAGCCCTTCCTGGTGATATAAAATCTAAGGGACCTGTTTGTTCCTTGCTAGGGAACTTTGTTGCATGTCGTTCCCCATCCTTGTCAACTCAACAAAGGCATAAAATGCTAAAAATATATTTTGTAAGTCAAAATAATGTCATGTAGGGTAAAAAAAAAAATACAGTTTTAAGTTGAAAAACAAGTACATTTTGTTTTTGTTCCCCTGCCAAAATGGGCTTCGATAAAGCTCCAAAGTCCAGGTTCATTTACTGTAAATCTCACCTCTCCAAAGATGCCTTGACCTCTATATTTGTTGACATGTTAACTGTTTGGCAACCACAATGTGATGCACCCAATGACCTAATGACAAGCGGTCCATGAATGCAACTGGATTCCAAATGAGCCTTTGATTGTGGGTAAAACAGAAAACTCATGAGGACATCTTACCTGCGGTTATAGCATGAGCACCAGTGAGCTCCCCATTGAAGCCATTCTCCCTGGCAGAGTAGGGGGTTGTGGCCATGTGGGCCCCACCTGGCTGGCAAGTCCTGTATGCTGAGGCAGAGTAGCCATTGGCTCCGTGGGTGCTGGTCGGCTCCTGCCCTCCTGACGGGTCCCACTGGGGGGCACCGTCCTCTGGCTGTCGACTGTCTGCCATGCTGGTGCTAGCTAGCAGCAGGGGAGAGTGGGCAAGGGATGGGGTCTCTCCTTCTGGCTGTAAGACAGGAGGAAGCAGGGGGGGGGATCAAGAATTGGTCAACACTCAGCACAATCACCAACTCTAATCTTAGCACCATTTCATGAAGAAGAATGAACACTGTGAAAACCAGAGGAGACTGTAGGACACGCTGCATTAGTCACATTCACAAATCTGTTTTTGTCAGCCATCACCCCTGTCACCGCTCCACTGAGCTTCACTGTCAACAATTCTGAAAGCTCATCTGTGCTTGTGTGAGTGTGTGTGTAGGTGGTTGTGTGAAATACTGCCCTTGGATGTTGGCAGGCAGGTGACAACCACTGGATGAAACTCCATTGATTTGTGTGCGTGTGTGTGTGTGTGCGATGACTCATATAGCCAGTAGCACAGGTAGAAATGACAACAGGATGAAAATGAACAGAGCACACATTAGATACATATGAGTCAGGGTTGTGGGGGGATACAAGGTGGCCTCTGATCAATGTGCCAAGTTCCAATCTTAGACAAATAGTGGAACTGTGACACGTAATTGATTCTGAATTACAACGCGACATGGTTAAAGCCCCAGTATGTAACTTATTTGGCTTTTTATTAGCAAAAATGAAATACTGCTTTCATAAATACGTTTTTCACTGATGTCGAATCACACCGAAAGCTTTCTCATACCTTAGAATGAGTTGTTACAATACAAGTCGTTACAAAATACATAAGTGGGTAACGCACAGAACCACGGCTGCCATGCTGCATCGCCACAGAAACTCATCAGAGCTGTCGGCTCGGGGAGAAAGTTTTCCAGGTTGCGCCTGTTAAAACTGTCACCACTGTGTAGTGTGAGGAAGGACAGAGGCACTGATGTTGCATTCAGGTGCAGTCAGACACCTGAATGACGCCGTCGGCAAACCAACCGGATGTCATTTTACTCGACGAGAGAAAGACGATAAAACATGGGTCAGGTAAACAATACCACATCACCATGACAACATATTGTCAGGCCTGTATTGTTTTGCCTCGTGCTGGTGGACCACTTGTTTACATAGACGCTTGTTTATCCTGTTACATGCAGCGTCTGTTGTCTGTCTGATGTCTGCCCGATTTCACGTGAATGCAACATCAAGGATACATTCCGATTTGCAACCGCACTACTAGATGTGGGTAATTCATACATACTATACCTTTAAAATAGGGATGGGGGTAGTACTGTGGGGCTTATAGTACATGTATGGAATCCTGAGTTGAGTAGATCTGATTGGTCAGAACAATGTAGAGAGGAGATCAAGCAGAAGCCAAAGGGGTAAAATATTGATCAACCCACACGATGGCCTGAGGAAAGGAATGCGGCAAGAGTCAATGATCTCTTGGCCCTATATCACGCAGAAAGTGGGGGAAGGAAATGAATGGGTGTGATGTAGTCATAGGATCAATACACAAGGTTGTGTATGGTCAGTCAGTCTTTAAGTCACGCTCTCCTCCCCTTTTGTATGTTATTGAGTTAGTGTGGATTGCTCCAATTTCCTCCTAGATTATGACACTGATATCAACACATAATACATTTCAAGGCAGTTTCAGTCTGACAATAACAGCATGAAAGGACAGAAAAAGTGTGAGAGTGAGACAACTGTGAGCTCACTGACAAACACGACCTAGGGGAAATACTCTGAAGCGATTTCTTGATTTTTGCAGAGGGATTGTAGCTGCTGCTACTTCAAGCATTTGGCAAGCGTCCTGTGTAGTTGTGCATAAGGGGATATGTGAAGGAGCAATTTGTCATTTAGCTCTGCAGTCCACAGAGACCCGGAGATTAAAGGGAAGTCTGCTGGAGAAAACAGGAGTCAATAACTGCAGCCTGAGACCAACGTATCGCTACAGTGAGCACTGGCCACTGCATTCACAGTACATCCAAGGGTATTTGCTCCCTGTCTGCACACAAAGAGTACGGAACAGAAAAGAAGAAATTAAATTATTAAAATAGAAAATAACAAAACAGTGATTTTCAACATTGCAATTAGTGTGAGGCTGATATATAACATATAAAGAACTGATAAACTACAAATAAAAAACGCATTGCCAAAAGCCACCCATTAACCTGCGTCAGAGTAGAGAAATAATAATAAATGGAATAATGTAATATTTTTGATGATTCTTGATTCTTTAGGTGCGGTGTTACTGTAAACATGTTTAGTTTATTGTTTGTCAATTAGCAAAAACCATATGGTCAAGGTTAGGATCATGGTAATGTCATCAGTTTTGCTGGTCATGAACCAAACCACTGATCCACGTCAAATTTCACAACGATACCAAAAGTAGGTGAGACATTTCACATAAAATCACAAATTTTGGAGCAGAGGAAGAGTCAAAGAGTACACCTTAAATAATTCTCTGAAACATTTCTGTAAGAGTTTAGTCAGGACCAAAGTGGAGGACAGACCTGCCATCTCTGAGCCATGCTGCTAGCTTGGCTAAAAACAGACATAATTTAAAGCGACAGTTCAACATTTTGGCAAATTCGCCTGTTGCCATAATCCCTGTAGTCACAGTGTATAATATCAAATAACATCCGGTTTGAATTCCATTCAATAAAACAAAAAATATATAGAGTATATTTATACTAGGCGGCATCAGTGGAAAGGCTCAAATTAGCATGATGTGTGGCCGGTTGAAAACTAAAGGAACATAAAACCACGAGGATTTAACACAGAGGAGCAGGATGGCATTAAACAGAGAGAAAGAACAGAATAGTGGTGCATAGAATTTGTGGCGGCTGTAAGCCCTTGCAGCCTAAATGGATCAAAGTAAGGAGTCAATTGAGCTTTGCATGACTCAGCTCTGAAGGGAAAATCATTGTGAATGAAGCCTCCACAGAGACTCCACATCACACAACACTGCACATCCCCCTCACCAAATTCTCTCTCTGTCTCTGTCCAAAAGCTATGACACAGTATATTTTGGATCGTCCCTCCACTGTCATCGTCTCATCTGCTGCTTCTGTCCCTTCAAGCCCCCATTGAGGAGCACTCCTAATATGAAAAGTCACAAAATACAGACATGGGGCCCACTTGCCCTGGTGTTATGTCTCAGTGCTGTCTGTCTGATGATGAAGGTCACTTTGAGCTTTGTGGCTGAGATCCAAGACCCAACAAGATCATCCTGACTGGTGGCCAGGCTCGGGGTGGAGGAGGGTGGGGGGTGGTGGTGGGGGTCAGTGTATAGGAGGGAAAGGAAGTGTACGCTGGCTTCCTGGAGGCCTGTCAAGCTGCTGAACATTTTAGTGTGTAGTCTGCATGTTTATGAGCAGGGGGTGTGTTAAATGTGTGAATGAAACAGCACCACCTGCTGGGCCAGAGGATGAAAGAATAAAATAATACTATTACAAACCATTATAAAAAATTGGCCTGCTGGGTCTTGCGATTAGGGAGGCATTAGGAAACTTTATCACATGAAACTCCATGAATCATCAGTATGAAACACAATCCGGGGCTGCAATGCAGTGCAGGGTCTCATCTCTATTTGGATGTCATTAATTACGACTGCTCTATTTGTCGGAGCAATATCCTGCTGTATGAGATTATGATGTGGAACTCCCAATATGATGAGCGTGCAAGTGGCAAGAAGAAAAGTGTAGAGTGTTAATCAGATGGAGCAGTGGAGGGAAGTCAAAGGAACAATCTTGTCAAGATGAGACAGTACAGTATATGGTCCAGATAATATACTGTCCTCCAGGCACTCTGTCCAGTGAGAATGGGACTGTATGAGATGGTGATATGATAGAGTCAGACGTCAGGCGTCTCAGTAGACAGCAGGTCTGTTGCACTTGGCAAAAAGCCTGTGGCACTTTGCCAGAGCGATGGTTGATGCCGATACTCTCTCTCTCTCTTTGCTCAAAGGACAGAACTGTATAGTGAGCATTAAAAACAGAGGTGGACGCTGCTGCTGTTCAACATTTATGATTTATGATGTTGAATCTTGCACATTGGAGGGTCAAAACTTAAATTTACTTTTTTAAAAACTTTTTCAGATGTTGTTTCTATTAGTATTTGATTGTAATGGCTTTGTTTAAGAATTTGAACCTACAGTCAATGGCTGGTGGTGGTTGTATAAAGGTGGTGGGAATGCTTTATAGGCACACTTTGGGCCCCTTTATACCAACCAATCAAGCTTTCAAAGCCTCAGCCTGTCTGAGTACTGTTACTAACCATGCGATTTACCTTATTTCCAGCAAAAGTCATCTGAGCTTGGTTTCGTGAGCATGGCCATGACTTCAGTTCAGTCAATTTCAATGGCTTCACCAATCATCAAAACTCCTTTGAGATGTGGTTGAGCTGGAGAGGGCAGTGTGAAATTATGTGATATATCATGTTAACATGGAGAATACATCTCAAAGGAAAGTTTCCGACATCTTGTGGAATCTATGCCTTGAATAACTGAGGCTGTTTTGAGAAGGGAGGCCTTACCCAGTGTTGTTCCTAATAAAGTGCTTGCTGTGTGTATATCAAATGCTAACTTTTTGTGAATGTCTACCTGCTACAGCACTTCACTCGTCTTCTTAACATCATGAATTAAATAAAAAATTACCTTTCTTGAATACCTGTATGACACTTGACCGAGTCAATACACATTGAAACATATTGGTATCATAGCATTAATATTAAACAGACTCACTGCATTCACAGAGAGGATTATGTTGGTAAGAATCACTTTAATCCAAAGCCCTGTCACTTAATTTTCCTGACCTGCTTTTAAAGGCACATTCTGAATTCATTGTGGATTTTAAATATAAATGTTAAAAATCGGAGACAAGTACATAACGTCATTAAAGGGCCACTGTGTAGGAATTACTCCCATAGCGTTGCGGTTGTATATCGCAAGCAACTCAATCGTATTTTCCATGCTGCTTTCACGTGAAATTGGGCAGCTGGATGATGTTCAGACGGTCGACAGCAGCTGCATCCTCAGCCTGGATCCTCAAACAAGCTCTCTATGAGTAAACAAGTGGTCCCAAAGCACGAGGAATGATTAAACAACACACGTGACAATGTGTTGTCATGACGATGTCGTATTTTTTACTTGACCCAAGTTTTACCGACTTTCTCTCGACTTCTGTGACTAAAATGACATCTGGTTTGTTACCGATTGCCGTCTGTCTGACTGCACCTGAATGCAGCATCAGTGTAACGCCCCATTCCTCCTCACTGCACCACGGTGACTTTTCAGGGTGAGTAAATGACCTCAACCTGAGCTGACAGCTCCTTTAATATTAAACAGACTGTCATTCTGGTAAGAATGAGTTTCCATGGTTACCTAAAGGCACATTCTGAATTCACCCCACACACATGAGTAGAAGCCCAAAAGTGATGATTAAGCAGGATTTCTTTCTTGAAATTGTTTTTTTTCTAGGAAAATCCTATACCTTTAAGTACAGTATACTGCACTTGGAAATGATTGCATCCTGAAAGAGTTGGGACTGCACAGAAAGTCTGTGCCTGTGCAAGTTTTAGGCCAGCAGCATTACTTGTGTCATTTCCACAAAACCTGAGAGTCATTCTAGACTTGCTGTAGGGGGCACTTTTCCTCGCTGTGCCCTGAGAATAGACCACTCAGGCTTCTTCTCCCTCCTCAACTGTGACAGACTAAAAACTGTGGTTCAGGAAATAGGTTATGTTAGAAAAAGACAGATGACCACACCAAGGTAGTGCATTAGAGGGATAGTTCAACATTTTGGCCTGAGTAGGCTAATTACCTTTAATTATCGGTGCATGTTGTTTTGAGATCCGTGGGGCAGAGACGCGAGCTGCTCATCTTACACAATGGAGGTGCAACCTCATCAAATACACAATTCAACAACTCTAAAACCCTCTCATGGACCAGTTGTGACCTGCACATTCTTCACGCTATGATGAATGTGCAGGTTACCAAGCAGGAACACGCGCACACACTTTCAAATGGAGATTCTAATGGGCTCAAAATAGCAGGTGGACTGTCTGGCTGAGACTGTAAAATGAAATTTTCATTTTGTACCTAAATGCATTTGTCACTCATCACATAGCAAGAACAGCTTGGAGAAGTGGAAATGTATGTTTTTCAGACGCTATTCTTCACAATTTTTTTTTGTATATTTTTTGGGGCTTCTTCACCTTTAATGGACAGGGCAGTTGAGAGAGAGACAGGGAGGCAGAGTGGGAGCTGACATTTCCAAGGACAGTTTATGTGAAACAATACAGCATGTTGCATTTGTTTTTGGTCTTGTGCAAGTTTTAGGCCAGCAGCATTACTTGTGACACAAAACCTCAACACATGACTTGCTGGGTGCACCCCTATTCTTCACAATTCTTATAGTCCCTCCTCAACTCTAAAAACTGTGGTTCAGGAAACTCTGATGACCACACCAAGGTAGTGCATGGTGGAAATAAAAACTTTAATATTTTGAAGCCAGAGGTTTTCATTAGTTTGGCCATTGTCATAGTTTGACACAATGGCTTAAGTGTGGAGTTAGGTTAGTAAATGATTGCACTGTTTGGTATTAAAAGAGTTTTCATAGATTAACATGAATTATTTCAACAAATAACTAAATCAGAGCTTGCTGATGTCACCAGATTGAGGGTTGATTGAAAATTAGACATGACAATATCAAACAGCAATCAAAGGTTTTCAGAAGATCAACTTGCAAGCTGTGGCAAGTGATGGTATTTTTTAAAATCTGTTTCAAGACTGTCTTGGCCTTGTCTGTTCCAGAAAACATCACATGTGAATCAAACTTAAAAAGATGCAGCAAGACTAATAAACTGGCTGTGAACGCATCAGCCATGGAAATCCTGCTCAGACAAGGTAATCATCAAGCTAATTAGATAGTCCATTTGTCATTTCCATGGCTTCTTCACATTCTTTTGTCTGATTTCTTTGCATCCTTTCACCTATAAGTCTTCCTCCCACCTGTTATTCCTTCTTCCCTCTTCACCTTCCTCCACCTCCTCTTGTCACTATTCCTCCTCCTACTCACTCCTCCTCCTCAACCTCTCAACAGGCTTCATCCTCTCTCTCTCTCTCCCTCCCCTCATCTCCCTCCTACGATCTAAGCGCCTTCACATCCCACAGTTTCACAGTATGTGTGTGTGTGTGTGTGTGTGTGTGTGTGTGTGTGTGTGTGTGTGTGTGTGTGTGTGTGTGTGTGTGTGTGTGTGTGTGTGTGTGTGTGTGTGTGTGAGTCACACAGATGCTGCATTGCAGGGCTCTCCTTTCAGGGCCGTCTCACTGCAGGAGCCAGAGAGCAGGAGTGGAGCTTAGGGATGCAAGATCTAGGTTAGTTCCTTGTGTGTGTGTGCGCGTGTGCGTGTGTTACATATGTGCTCCATTTGCACATGTATGTAGCCATGCAGACACTTGAAAGTGGAAATATATTATTCAGTGTGTGTAAAGGGATGTGGGAAATAATCTTATTAGCTTTTTTTGCCATGAGTTGAATGAGGATTGCTGCCACTCTCATGTACAGTCAATATAGTGGAGACTTGCTAACTTTGCTTAGCATGAAGACCGGAAATGTACACAAAACAAAAGCATAAAGACAAACAATTTGCCATCTTTAGGTGACTTGGTGCCAAACCATTTCTTGGCCAGAACCAGTAACCTCCTGGAGTCTCAGCTGGTTGCCTGGAAACTGATCTTAGCCAAGATATGATCTGGCACATAATCCCCATCAAATTTGCCATTGTCATTTATCAATTAAATGACCTAACCTGCTAAGGTTCTGGTTAATAGATCTGTTACCATTGGACAAAGCCAGACTTGCAGTTTCTCCCCATTTCCAGCATTAATGCTATGCTAAAGCTAACTGACTCGCTGCTGGCTCCAGATTTATATGGTTTTATCTGACCACAAAAGTGGTATGTAATCTTCTCATCAATCATTTCCTTTAATAATTTATGGCAAATTTAATGTTATATTGAATGTTGGTCTCAGGGGTGATTTTACTAGAGCAGAGGAAAGTTGGAGTTTAGCCTGTATGAGAGCCAAACTAGGCCATGGAGACCAGCGTTGTGGTAATTTTATCCACACGTTCCTCGCTAAACAGGTCCTAATCATACTTTATGAAAATGGCACACATCACATACGCTCTTTGTGAGTAATTCTTGTGTCCTTTCATAAAACCTGAAATGAAATTCACCTCACGCCTGCTGAAGATGCCGTTCTTTACAAAAAGACCTTATTATAGCAGCTTTAACTGAAGAGCTGCAGCGAAGGTCTTCTGTAAATGTGGCTTCAAAGGCTTTTCATCGAAGAAAGTTGCCCACTTATGATTTTTCAGCATGACGGCAAAAAGATGTTGAATTGCACAAAATGCATAAAATATTGCCTCTTAGGACCTAGAAATAATGTTATTAGTACATTTAAAACTTATGACCAGCAAGTGCTGATAAAGAGGGAAGGAGATGGAGGAGTAAAGAAGCAAAAACACTGCTCATTTGCCAAAACTATTTTTACATTTAGACTTCAGTATTGTGGTGTGTGGTGTGTAACACTGCACAACCTTGGTGCATGTGCCACTGTAGGTGTGTTATTTCAGGAGACACTTGTTGGACTGTACAGTTGTTTCACCTTGTTGTTGGTGTGAAGTGATGATGTCATGCATCAGGTGACGTCATTTTATAGATGAGATTCAAAGAAACACAAATGTCCTGACAAACACAATTAATATTTCTCAATAATAGAGTTAAAAGTCATGATGTGATTATAACAACAGACAACCAATCAAGTGACACTTTTCATCATTGTTGTACCGACAGATTTCATTAGTTCTATATTTTGTGATTATCTATACTGTATACACTCATTAATGAGCGGGTACAGTACATTTATTGTAATAGGTCCGAATTATTATAGTCTACATTATTTTTTCATTTTTTCATCTATATTGTCTCCTATTATGAGAGTTGACACTTGTCAGATGATTTGTATGCTATTTATGGTATTTGTATTAACTTGCCTTTTATAGATGGGCTTGTAAATTGGTACTTTTATCCCATTGATTGTAGATAGTCGGGCTGTCATTCACCTTGTCTATCTAAGCACACATGTGATGACAATCAAGAGCGAATCTGATGAAGCAACACGTGAAATGTGTTGTTCGCCCCTTCTGTTTTTACTATTCATAATAAATTTGGTCTATCGTGTGTGCTGGAAGTTTTTTTAATTAGACTTGATTAGTCTTTTGTTTCATTATCCCTACATATAATTTTTCCCACCTGCTGTTCTCCTCTCAAACATACTGTCCATTACATACAGATTGTGAATCGGGATAAATATAGTTTAATGTTGCATGTGTAATTTTTGTATCTCATTTCTGGTCTCATTCAGCAAATACTGGAGGATGATTTTGTTTGAATTACACAAAATATATGTAAATTAGATTGCGGCACAAACTAGAGCAACTCACAAACAAACAACTTGCATGAGATTCAGTTGTGAGACAGCCCAGCGAACTGTTTCTGTTTCACATGTCTTGACCAGAATGTGCTGTCCAGCCTATTGACTCAATTCTATCCTGTTTCTTTTTTTTATTTTAACCAGTGGAAACAGGAGAGACAGAAAGAGGAAAGAAAAGGAGGGTAACCAGCTCCTAACGTTATATGCATAATCACATGATGTTAGGCGAACACACGAAAACTCTCCTCCACTGTCCACAACCAACCGCACTACCTGGTACTCTTTGTGCCACAGTGCAGAAAACAAAGAGAAGCCATGAGAGCGTTACTGCCTTTCAGCAGGCCTTGGTGCTGATTGTCTGACTAAAGCAGCTCTTCTCTTCCCACTCAATACCCACTTCCCACTCACAGCTCCTAGCAGCCTGCACTCACATGTACATCCACCCACACAGCCATTTCATCTGTGGAGGTACTTTCAGTCTCTCGCTGTCTCTTGTTTTAAATGTTTCTTTTTTCTCTCCCTGACAGGTATTTACCATGTCTCATATGTTTAGGTTAAATGAACGTGGCTCCCAACAGGGTTACTAGTTGCTTGTGTTATACGAGGATTTGGCTAATTTTGGTGTTATTCATTCATTGATTCTGGTGCACAATAATGTTTCATCCCCATTATCGTCTGCGACAATGATTTTGATGTTCTTGTGGTTAAAAACAGACCTGGTCAGAGCCATTCATGTCATTTCCACCTGTGCAGCTTTTAAGCTCAGAGGATCGCTTCACATTCGAGATGTATGTAGGTCTGGTGTAGGCTGCAGGTGTTTAAGGTTGTAGCCAGGTTATGGCCAAACAACAGAAGCATTAAATAGTCTGAAAATGTTTTGTGTATGCACTTCTGTTGTGAGATACAGGGAATATTAGTTTTAAAAAAGTTTGTATTGTTTAATATTTCAGTTGTAGATGGTAGATGGAATGCATCGTGGTTCTCACATACAGTACAACACCCAACTATGTCAAAAAAACACATTTTGCAACACCTCACCTGGTCAGTTGGTCTGGAGCGTAAGATGATGAGTCAAGCTGCACGCAAAAAAATCAGTCCTTTCTTCAAATCTTGCAGGGTTGACGTCAAAATTCTCAGAGGAACACTAAAAGCCAAGGGGGAGGGGGGCAGCCTTGAAGTTGCACCTGCAATAACGAAAAAATACATTTCAATATTAACTCTTAATAGCTTGTTCTCTTAGGGAGGACTGGTCAGTGAGGCAGCAGCACATTGCATTGTCTGAAATTATTTGAAAATCTCAGAAAAGAGGATGAGGAAGGCAGAGAAAGAGGAGAGGAAGAGAATTAATGAAGTGTAGTTATGAGCTATTCCACAAATATGAGGCAGGTGAGATTAAGTATTCCCAAAACATCTCTGTCCAAGTTTTAATGACCATAAAAGGATGCCATTAAATAAAAAATAATACCCACAGTGAGAGTATAAAAAGTAAACATGGCATATTTCCATTGTTTCAGAGCTGTTTTATTGGATCATTTTAATTGCAGTAAGGTGCATACAATAAACTGGCAACTGAGTATAAATGACATAATCATCACCCATCATCTGTTGTATCGAACATTTGCATATAAACTCCCACAGTTTTACACAGTCATTTGTTGTTTGTACACTGACCGCAGATGGACACACAGTGATGTGTAGGAAGAGTTCATTAAAAAAAAAAGACACAGACGACCAGAGATGTTGGACAAACACAACCAAAATGAACAGCTTTGATAAAACCCAGTGTTGAGTTTACAAAGACTCTCAATGACACACTTTAGGAAAAGCTTCAAAATGAGTTGATTTCATTTCAGACTTAATTTAATATCAAGCTTACTCTGTATTTCCTCACATCCATACAGCAGCCACTAATAATCTACTTTTGATGAAGGGATCCCTGATTCAGTGTGTCACACATAAACACATTTGAATGTTTGAATGGGTATTTTACGACTGCTGAGCTCAGATGAATGCTGTTATTATCAGGAGCACTGCAGGAACAGGATGCGTGAATATCTGGAGGTGAACAATTGTTCTGTTTCTATTACTTATGTTAAAACCTGCTGAAGGGCCAGAGCGATGCACAGCTCTGTTCAGCATATATTTTCCCCTCAAGCAACACTGGTGGCTGCGAACGAATCAGAACACCATTTTCAAACAGAAATCATCTGATTGCATAATAGGTGAAAATGTCATTTGACTGCCAATAAGTAAAGCTTATTAATATTTCAGTTTATTTACACAACTCAAGCCTGCTGTATATGCAAACACTGTAAGGTTTTGCTAAGTTGCATTGAAAAAGTCTCTTTTTTATCTCTTACTCTGCCTGTAACTTAATAAAGTTAAAGTATTTGATTTGAATAATTGCCGAAAGACTCATATGCATATTGAAACTGCTCTTGTAATTAGCACTTTGCCTTGTCCAATGTAATCAGCTAATGCATGGACAGTTTAAGGAGGTTTAAATCAAGACTGCAGAGCCGACATTAAAAGAAGATCTTGTCTGTGTAAAACAAGACAAACAGTGATCAATAATTTGTGATAACAAACAGTCCATGTAAAATCATTTATCAAAGCAAATTCAATGATGTTGCCAAAAATATATATCTTGCTAATTAAAATTTTTTGCTGTTGCGGAGAGTTAGGTGAGAGGATCAATACCACTCTTGTGACTCCATATAGCATGAAGCTATTAATTCAGTAGTAGATTAGTTTAGTTCAGCATACAGTAGGGGATGGAAGCAGAGGAAGAGCTAGTTTTTAAAAACTGTGCATCAATACATCTAAAGCTCATTGTTCTGAGCTTGGGACAAAACTTGGCCACTGACCTATACGCCTGGTCAAATCCTGAATTTATATGTCTAAAATCGCCCAACGACAAAGTTTGTTAAAGACAAAGACTGTGATTTCACTTCTATTTACCTCAAAGAAAAAGATGGAGAAGGAGAGACAGAATGTTTTTTCTTGTGTCGTCTCTCACACACAAACAGCCTCTGGGATCCAGTCACAGTTTTCAATGACTGTATTGCCTCAAAGTGCCCGCGGTCTTTAATTACCGCCACAGCAGAATGAAACGGACTTAGTTTCATTACAGGAAAATCTTCATTTCTAACTCCCTCTGATGATATTTAGAATATGACAGTGGTATTTCAGTATGAAACCTTGTTTTAATTTGCTCCCATTTGCCCTGTTAGACTTACTGCATTACTTGATTAAAAAGTCTGCACTTCCTATAAGCATTTCAAATTAAAAGCTCTCTAGCACGCCAGTTGTTTCATACAGGGCCTTTTTTGTGGTGCTGCGGTGAGAGCATTGTTTCATTTTCAGTTGTTGGTATTTCTGTTGTATTTATATGCTAGTCAGTAACTGATGGACTCTCTCTCTCCCCTGCTCTCTTGTCCAGTGTGCCTAGTAATAATGCTAAACGTAATTAAAGTAGTTTATTTGCCGTAAAAAAAAAAAGGGAAAGAAAAAGCAAAGCTTGGGGCTCAGAGAAATTGGAGCCCTACTAATTACCTTAATTATTTTCTAAACATTGCCAAATGACAAACAGACCATTGACAGTGGTATCTGGACACTGACAGTTGTAGTTTGAGGAAGAGTTCAGTTTTCTTGCTTTGCAGATAAACATACGGGATACGTTTGGGACATTACTCCTTGGATGTACTGCACACAATTGATTCAGCTCATTTATAATGCTTTCTAGACCTCAGTACACAGAATCGTACCTTTTCCAATTGTTGGAACTAATCAAGGCCACAAATAAATGTAATACAGTATTTAAAAAGGCCACTTCTTATTACTCTTGTCTTCTTCTTTTGTGAATTTTGACAGTGTCGCAATGTGAGAATGTTATTTAACATTTTTCCTATAATGAAAACCTCTCATAACTGTCTATTTTGGTGCTGCGTTTACAGAGAACAGAAAGAGCAGAAGGTCTGGACAAAAATGTATGGCAGCCTTTAGCTAATAGCATTGAAGCCAACAACGTTTGCTTCACCTAACCAGCAGCTGAGGGTCGAAGTGAGTCATACATCAGACAAGGCCTCCAAGGCCTTGGAAAAGCATTGCATACTTGCAGTGTAAATATGCAGGTTGGTTTATAGACAACACATTACTGTACACCAGGAGACAACTCACCTCAGGGTAAGGTATTGTTATAGCACCCTATGGCATTCAGTGGCGCTTTAGTATTTGTATAGAAAGAAAGAAAGAAAGAAAGAAAGAAAGAAAGAAAGAAAGAAAGAAAGAAAGAAAGAAAGAAAGAAAGAAAGAAAGAAAGAAAGAAAGAAAGAAAGAAAGAAAGAAAGAAAGAAAGAAAGAAAGAAAGAAAGAAAGAAAGAAAGAAAGAAATGTGAGATTTTGCACTGCCCTACAAGTTCAACCCATGTAACTTCAATTATGTATGATCAGGACTTCCAAATAAAAATGCCAATGAAACACTTTGAAGCGAAATGACTCAACGAGCTAAAAACATTAATGGTGGATGCCTTTAGTGGATCTGTGGAGACACAGAGACAGACAGCAGACAGAAACCAGACACAAATCTGGTGAAGCTCTGGAGCCATCGCCAGCCTCTGGCAGCCACACTCACCAATTTGTCGAGTGTATTATTACAGCCTTTGCAAAGCATCATCGATCTAAATTGTAACATGTGTTTAGACCACCAGGGTTGTCCTTTCCATTTTTACACCAACACCATCTAGAGTAGATCTGTAGCTGCCTGGAACCTAGAACAGTATGAGGAACCTCCAGGGGGTCAACCACTGAAAGAAAGAGACAGACAACCTTTATTGTTGCTTGATTACAGGCAAGTTCAACAGTACAGGGATTGACTTTCATTCAAGACATTGTTAAATATGAGAAAGAGTACTGAAGTCTATTTATCAAAAGATATTTTGTATTCTTACATTTTATAATGGGGACAACACCTTTCTGGTTTCAACTGATAGTGTCTGCTACTGTAAACACCCTTCAAACCAAAAGTGTCAGAAGTAAAGGAATAGTTCACCCAAAATTCAAATGTAGTACAGGGGGGCTCGGCACAGCAGTGCATGTCCATATGACGGTGGTGAACGGGGCTCACTTTTCTTCGTCCAAAGAGACACACCAAAAAACATTTGCACTGACGCCGGCGCAAATCACGTGCCATTTGGACGGACCAGGAAGAGCAGTGGGAGCTTCTGCTACAAACAAGGTTAAAATACAGACTTATTAATACATTCTTGGAACAGTTTCTCATGTTGGGGCGTCAATACAAGAGGGACATTACAGACGAGCAGCATGGAGGTATTTGGATGTTTTTTTGGACGAAGAAAAGTGAGCACCGTCCGCAACCTCATATGGACATGCACTGCTACGCCAAGCCCACCTGTAACTCCGACAAGGCACGGAGGACTCTGAAACTTCTCCCAACCCTTAGTCGACATGAGGGTAAGTAGATAATGAGTGAAATTTTGGGTGAACTATTCTTTTAACGTAGGTCATAAAAAATGACTTTTCTCGAATCCAAAAACACCAAGTTAATCTGTTTAATGTTGAGTGCCTTGTTACTTGTTTCTCATTAAAACCTCATTTATTTATTTACTTATTTAGCTATAAATAAATCCTACTTTATTGCCAAGTCATGGTCTTGTGTATTCCCTAAAAGCAGAGACAGAGACCCACAGTGGTGCCCACTGTTTAATAGTTGCAACGACTGAACAGCAACAGTATTCAAAACCGCCTCTGTGGTAGTTCTCACTACCGTAGGTGTCATGATACACACAGACTTACAAAGTGAAAACATAACGAGCCACGCGCCTTCGCTGCTGATGATAAAGCTGTCGGCTGCTTTGTAACAGCGAAGTGAAACTTCACTATGAGAGGAGAAATCCTCTGGATATAACAAACCTGAATGCTGAATGCAGCAACTTCTCATCTATAGCTCATGCTCTAACAGCAGGTGTTGTGATGCAACCTTGACCTGAATGACTCATTCCAACAGTCATTCCTATTCTTTCCCCTATATCATGAGAAACAGCCTTCACTTTCTTAACCCACACAGCAACAGCTACAAAAACATCATAACAACTGACATGCAATGACTGCAATGACTGTGTATCACACAGCTGCAATCTGTGTTTAATTAAAGCCTATGGAACCTTTTTTTCCCCCATCTGGCCCTATTGTCATCGTTTTATGCTTACCATTCTGAAAATAAACACTTTTCTTTCTTTAACCAATTCCTTCCCATCTCACATAATTCTGCTTTTTACTACCATACAAATAATTGTTCCTGCTCTGGGATCAGGAGGAAAAGAAAAAGATGAGCTATGCATATTTCTAACAGAGAATTTTTTTCATTCATAACTCTGCTGATCAAGTTTTAATGATGATTACATATCAGTATCAGCAGAAAAATTAGGCCACACAGGGTCTTACAGTCATTACAAAATGACAGTCTGTAACCAAACCAATCAGGAATAAGCACCAGAGATCTTATCAAATGAAATTAATTGCAGCCTTTATTTTATTTTCAAATTGTGGAAATTATGATGAATTCACTGTACAAAGGTATGCATATCAGTATTGTATTGTTATTCAATTTATGACAATCTGAGAAAGTCCACTTCATGTCCATTCCATTGGAGGACGGAGTAATCATACCATTGAATACCAAATGATGCTTTATGTTGGGGGGTGTGATCATCATCATCATCAGTAATCATCTGCACTGCAGTTGTTTTCAGCACACCACAGTGAGATATTTAAACAAATAATATACAACTTACAGTATGGGGATAACCCAGACTCCAGTCAGAACACACAAACACATGCAAGAGAAAAGCGTGATAGTGCGTGAGAGATTTGTGGAGACATCATTGCAAGCTCTCCTCTTCTTCCGCAGTGTCAAGGTCTTTTCTCTGCATTTATTAACCTGTACCTTACTTGAAACAAACACGCTCAGCCATGCACACGCACACACACTGAAAGAGCTTTGTTCTGTCTCTTGGGACTGCACATCTAGCAGCCACCTGTCAAGCCATATTTAATGCAGCCTGCAAGGGGCAGTGTGTGTGTGTGTGTGTGTGTGTGTGTGTGTGTGTGTGTGTGTGTGTGTGTGTGTGTGTGTGTGTGTGTGTGTGCGGCTATGACTATGCATGTGTGTTTCAAGTGACACAGCTTCTTACTGCTTTCAAAATGCAAAGAACTCATGTATTAGCAATGTGACTGGATCAATTTGGGGAGTTCAAACATATGCTGATAGCTCAGGTTCTTTCAAGAAAAAAAAACAAACTTGAAAGCTTTGGGATTATTCAGCAATACCGTAAAATGGTTTCCTAGAAGGTTTGAATATGAATCATATGGTTATGTAAAGCTTAAATTTTTAATGAGTGCACAGCATGCTTTGCAACTTCAGACTCTGCCTGTATGATGCTGCAATATGACGCTCCCTGTAGGTATGGGCTAGAGTGTCAATTAGCCTGTTTTTAATGGTAGAGATGACGATACAAAAACCCAAACGCTCAGTCATTTTCTCAAGCAGTGAGAACCATAAAGTTCTTTGAGGATGAAAAAAGCAATAACAAGAGAGGAGATATTGAGTCAGAGCAAAAAGATGAGATTTGCCCACAAGTAATTACTGTATGAGTGCAACTTCAAATAGGTTCAACAGAAAGTCATTCCACCATTTATTTCAAGCTGATGTTCACCATATGCAAAAAGCTGAATTAAACGATACCCAAAATGAAAAATCTGGGCAATTCAATGGAAGTTTAAACAGGACAAAGTTATTATTCTTCTCTCTTCACCTCTCATCGATCTTCCCACTCCCTATTAACCTGCTCCCTCCTAGAATTACTGGGTGCTGTAACCTACCATGTATTTCTCTGTGTGTTTGTGTGAGGGCACATAATGTACTCATTGCAGCAAAATATAAAGATTGTGAAAACATTGCATTCATTGTTGTGAGGGCAACATTGATTTCCTAAAAGAAGTTCCTCAATCAATTCTGTGCTTCTGTTTATGTAGCACTGGCCACACTGACATTTCAGGATCCCACTTTCACATCTATTGATCACCTCACTCACACCAGTGGCATTTTTGTGTGAGGGAAGTCAGAACACACTCCTCCAAGTCTTACACTTCATGGTTTCTGGTTAAAATCCTGTGTGGTTAATGAAATAGATGAAAAACGGTTATCCAATTTAAGAGGACAATGAGTTCATTGTAGACATGACCTGCTGTGTCTTTATCTCAGGGCATATCCCTACTGAGACTTAGTAAAGCATTATTCAGCTTTAGTTTCATTCATTTAGTCCATCAAACTTGGACGATCCAATCCAACAGGAGACTTTTCAGAGGACATGTCAAAAATGTTGCCACCCATCAGTGGTAAAAATCATCAATTTAATGCATTTTCAAATGAATATATTGTTTTCATTGTTTGCACTAATGTTAATTACCCAGTTCTTAAGACGCACGAGTGGCATGAGAGGAAAAGTAAATGGATAATTCCTCCTTCTGAAAATGAGTTTAGCTGAAGTGTATTCATTCAAATGAAAAGCAGGATTACCACAGATCTTTTCAGTTTTTATTCAGTAGATTATCCACTGATCCTCTAATTTTGAACATTTTCACATGCAATGAATTTTTTTGGCAAGTTTTCAGAATCTACGCATTTGTGATTGGAAAAGATTTAACACTTGGCCTCTTGACCAGATTGACCAGATCTCCTGATTGTTGTAAACAGTTTAAAATATTTTCTTATGGAATTAAAAAAAAAGGAAATAAAAAAACCATCAGATCGTATGGATAGCAATCATCCTCATCATATGCCTGTCCCTGAGTAATTCACTCAGACCATTGCATGTTTCCTGATCATTTTGTCTCCATTCAAAATTGAGATGGTTTAACTAATAAGGGCCTCTACCCTTTGGAAAATGATACCTGCAAGACTACTAAAGGAGATGAGAGGTCAATGATCCTTCCATTTTATCCATTGTAAAAAGCTGTTTGACCTCTGGCTCTGATCCTGCCTGCTGACTTTGAAGTGCTCTCAACATTTGTTCCTGCCACCTCAAGAACTACAAGCCTGTCTCTCAGCATCAAGTTTAATCTTAAATCCTACAATGATATTGTATTCAATAGTATTCAAACAGTTATCAGAAAAAATAATCATTAATAGCAATAATTTTATTCCAGTCTGGCTTCTGACTTTCTCACAGCACTGAGGAGCCAATGACCTTTCAGTGACTGGATATGCACTCCATCTTACTTCTTTCAGACTTCAGCACTGTTTTTGACACAGTGGATCATAAAATATTAATCAACAGTCTGGAGAAGTGGGCAGGAATCACTGATGTGGCCTTAAACTGGTTCAGGTCCCATCTATCTAGTAAATGTTTTTTCTGTGTTGACGGCTGGCTCAGTTTCATTACCCACAAACTCACTCTGCTGTGTTCCCCAGGGTTCAATCCTGGGCTCCATTTTATTTTGCACTGATATGCTCCATCTCTGTGACATCATCCACAAATGTCCAATTTTACTGTTATGCTGCACACAGCTCCACCTTCCAATCAGACCCAGACACCAGTCAAGCACAGCAACCTTCCGCAGGTGTCTTACTAAAATAAAATATCGTTTGTCAGACAACTTCCTCTGATTAAAGCTCGAAGCCATCCCACCACCCCAGCAAAACGACAAGTACAGATAATTTCAAACTAACATATTAAGTTTAGTCTTCAGGTTGCATTTTATGATTAGGATTTCTGTTTTGAATCCCATGTGAAACAAAAAAAAACAACTAATGCCCACCTTTAAAAATGGTCAAGTGCGAAGGAGAAGACCAACGGCCAACAAAGTGAAACAGAAAATATTCCCACACACTGTCTACACTTGTGATAGGTAACTGATATTTCGGTGCTCAGACCTTCATCAGGTAATCCCATGTGACGAAAAGTCAGTATTAGATGACAGTGACAGAAGTTCAGTTCCTCTTATTCCAGCCGGCATAGAGCTAACACTAGTAGGTATCTGAAGAATTCACCCATAACTTAACAAAACCTGCATCCTTTATACAGCATATGGTAGGAATCACAGTCACTAAATATGGACTTTGTTCCCAAACAAATCTACTCAGAAATATTAAAGCAGGATGTTTTAGAGTAACTCTCTGTCTTTCACTTATGAAAATCATATCCCATTTCCCTATTATTTATTGTAAACTGTAACCTACATTGAGAGTGCAGTTTCTGGTGAGAAAGGACTTGATTAGAAAGCTATGTATATTCAAATAGTATATGCAGAATGATCATGTTATGTGAGTGTTTTTTTCATAACGATTCTTGATGAGAGTAGAGGACAGAAATGGCAGTTGGGTAGCTGCTTAGGTGAAATGAAAATGAAACACGGAGCAAGAGGGAGAGAGTGGTCAAGCAAAGAGAGAGAGATTCAGAAGAAAAGAAAATGAAAGTCCAGCCTGAGGAGTGGGGGGAGTCTGGGCCATTACATCACTGCTGCAGTGGCTGATAATATGAACTCTCTCTTTCTTCATCATTGAGGCTTTTATTC
Organism: Decapterus maruadsi; assembly: GCA_030347415.2. Taxonomy (NCBI): domain Eukaryota; kingdom Metazoa; phylum Chordata; class Actinopteri; order Carangiformes; family Carangidae; genus Decapterus; species Decapterus maruadsi. Next base: position 11,382,327 of record CM064902.1, on the reverse strand, counting down.
TGAAATACTAGTTACAAGCTATTTAAGTTTTAATTTAACATTCAAACCACAGAGTGGATGGAAGTCATAGGGGATGAAACTAACACCTCATACAACAAGATCATACTATTCCAGAAGTTTCCCTTATTATTAGGCTATACTGGAATACTTCAAATATCATTGTAACATAAGACATTTCATAACAGAATGAAAAGATATAAGTTTGAGCTATACGCTGAAAGTCCTCAAAGGAATAATAAAAGAATGTTATATAAGTTTAGAAATTACAAAGTAGGTATTTTTGCTAATTCAGTGCTTTTTGATAGCATTTCTCATCTTTAAGACCTCCCTGTGGAATGATGCATAAATATGATAATCAATAACTAATTTAGCCTCTTCATGGAAGTCTTTTTACTTGCGTCGTTGTACAGTAGGTACCATGACTGATCATAAAAATTTACATTTTAGTGATTTAAAAGATGCAAAAATGTGATGTGGTTCTAATCTCACAGTCACATTGTTGATTATGATTACTGACTGATAGGAAGCAGGACAAGTTTCATGGTTTGTGAATCCAATCATCCGCCCAAAACTCCTCCATAAGACTTTTTGCAGTGGCATAAAATAATGCCATAGTCGTTATGTCGGCAGAGCACTTGGAAAAAAACATTCATGAAAGTCATTACAAGACTACCAAAGCTGCTATTTTTTTTGACTGTTGAGGCAAGTTACATAAATTGCTTTAGGGAACTTATCAGTATTGGTAGGTTAATCTTGAAGTGGACTACGTTGTCTCTGTAGTGGCTTGTAATTTGTGATAGGTATAATGACTATTACATGGATTAACAGCTAAGATGTAAACAAAGTGAAATGTGCCCAGGTCAGGATCGCTTGCCTGCCTTCCTGGTTCAGCCATCAGCTCTGTGTGATGCAGAGGTGAGGAGGACAGGAGAGGGGAGAGGCCAAACAAAACAGGAGAAGGTCAAACAGACCTGCTGGGAAATGCCACTAATGTTTTCCCTCACAGAGACAGCAGGGGAGTGAGATGGAGGGAAGGCCTGCATGTTTTCACATCAGATACTTTCATTGTTATCGAATGTACACGATGTTGGAAACTGGCAAACAGCGCCCTGCCAGGCAATACTGTGAATGCCTGTGTGTGTGTGTGTGTGTGTGTGTCAGAGAGCGAGGGTGAAGTTGCAAAAGACTTGTGGGACTGAGGGGACCCAAAGCATACACAGGAGCTGGATGATCAATATTGAGTGTTGAGTTATGAATATTTGAGCAATAGCTGTATGAAAAACTGCCAGTAAATCTTATCACTTGTAGGACCATCTAAAACGTAAATTAAACATAACAGAGTCATTGGTTGTACTGCCAGAGAGGAGAAGGCTGTTCAAAGCAAAGCACTGAGGACATTCTTTAGGGTTAGCTGCCAGTTTGTTATGGCCAGAGAGGGTGGATGAAGAAATTTTAGCAATGGAAGTCCAGTGTTGGTATATTATTAAAACACATATTAGATGACGTGGGAAAGCTTTGAATATCTCAGTATGTGTTTGTTTTCTTTAAATTTATGTGAGTTGCATATTGCAACAGAAACACATTCGCTGAACAAAAATATAAATGCCACACTTTTGTTTTTGCTCCCATTTTCATGAGCTGAACTCAAAGATCTAAAATGTTTTCTATCTACACAAAAGAACTATTTCTCTCAAATGTTTTTCACAAACCCGTATGTGAGCACTTTGCCAAGATAATCCATCCCGCCTCACAGGTGTAACATATCAAGATGCTGATTAGACAGCATGAATATTGCACAGGTGTGCATTAGGCTCACCCATTGAGCATCCCAGACATGCTCAATGGGTGACATGTCTGGTGAGTATGCTGGCCATGCAAGAACTGGGATGTTTTCAGCTTCCAGGAATTGTTTACTGATCCTTGCAACATGGGGCTGTGCATTATCGTGCGGCAACGTGAGGTGATGATCGTGGATGAATAGCACAACAATGGACCTCAATGCCACCAATAAAATGCACTTGTGTTCATAGTCCATATCATACGCCTGCCTGCCCATACCATAAACCCACCGCCATCATGGGCCACTCGATCCACAACGTTGACATCAGCAAACCGACAGTTTGTGCAGAAATGCAAACCAAGATAGTCTCAGACGATCTTGGAGGTAAACATGCTGGATGTGGAAGTCCTGAGCTGGTGTGGTTACTGGTCCGCAGTTGTGAAGGCGGTTGGATATATTGTCAAATTCTCTGAAATGCCTTTGGAGACGGCTTATGGTAGAGAAATGAACATTTAATTCACAGGCAACAGCTCAGCATGCAGGGCTTTTTAGGCTCGCCTTTTATTGTGGCCAGCCTAATGCACCTGTGCAATAATCATGCTGTCTAATCAGCATCTTGATATGCCACACCTGTGAGGTGGGAGGGATTATTTTGGCAAAGGAGAAGTGCTCACTAACACAGATTTAGACAGGATTGTGAACAATCTTTGAGAGAAATAGTTCTTTTGTGTACAGAGAAAACGTTTTAGATCTTTGAGTTCAGCTCATGAAAAATGGGAGCAAATGCGTTTATATTTCTGTTCAGTGTAGATTGAAAAGTGGGTGATGTCAGACAGATGACAGTGGTGACTTGGTGGCACTGATGACATCCCTCAGTTCACAATCACCATCTCTTTGTTGACAGGAAGTGATGATCAAAGAGGCTGCAGACGGATAAAACTCCATGTAGAATAGAATGATGACTGTACAAATTGTGTATGAAAGTGTGTAATCAGAGATGACTTCATTTATAAAACGTAAAATAAAATAAAAAGCACAGTTTGGTCTTTGACTCCACTACTTAATACTGAAGTTGGTGATTGTCAACTGCTTTGCCTCTTGTCCTCTTCTTCATCATCCACATCATCATCATCATCATCATCATCCTTTAAAAATAGTGTCTGGCCCCATTTCCTGCCCATATCTCAACTATACAGTCTCACTGTCAAAGGCAGCCTTTTACTGCATGTCATTCCCCCTCTCTCTGTCTCCCCATTTCCTGTATCTCTCAACTATACTATCCAATAAAGGCATAAGAGCCCAAAAACATACATACTTTAATAAAACAAACAAAAAACGGTCAGCTTCGAATCTGGAACGTAACCATTATCAGATCTGTACACCATCTTTGCTATCAATTCTCATCAAGTCATATGGGAGCACCTGGCTTGTGTGCTGAGAGTGGCTGGTGATTGTTTTGTACAAACCCAACTGCCCTTTTTTTTCTTTTCACCCCTGCCCTTCAAAAAGTCTGTGCACACCACTGGCAGCTAAAGCCCAGTGTGAGACGAGTAGTAAACCAGAGGACTTGACTTATTGACAGTTGTGATCTCCCTGACGTCAGCCTTCTCTGATTGGTTAGAACGGCGAGGCTCGCTCAAAAACGTAAGGGAATATGAATGTCAGGCTGTCAGGCTGCGCAGAGAGTCTGGGTCACAGACACCCTTTGACAGCATCTCTCAACATTAAGATGTGTTTTGGAGCATATTTCATCCATCCATCAGAAACACCACTTATCTGTGCAGGGTCATGGGGGAGCTAGAACCAATCCCAGCTGGGCACACCACTCACAGGTCGCCAGTCCTTCACAGGGCTGATATATGAAGACTAGTTCACACCTGTGGACCTCCTCTCACTTTTATGCTCTACGGCCCTGAAGCCAGAGTTTGAATCCAGAGCTCTCTTGCTGTGTGCTAACTACTGTACCACTGTGAACATACTCAAATAAAAAAGGGGCTTGGCAGGCTTGAGCAGGCACCCCATATGCAGAGGCTACAGTCTTCATGTCATTGCCCCTCTCTCTGCCCTCCCTACTTCCTGTCTCTCTCAACTGTACTATCAAATAAAGGCAAAAAAAGACCAGAAAAAATACTGTGGCTTTAATAGGAATAAACACTATTTTCAGCAGATAGTCGACTCTACTGTACTATATCTAATTAATTCAGAGGCTAATGCATTGTCTCAGCTACACTCCCAGCTGAAACCAACAAACACACTTCTCAACTCTGGTTTGACCAACTCCTGTGAGAAATGCTAATCTCTCTCTGGCTTCAAACAGCCATGAATTAGCATTTTGTCTCTGCACCATTTCATGCCGGGCAGATAGAAGCAATTAACTTGTGTGAGCTTATGACCTGGAAGCAGAGGCCGGTTGTTTTATAAATGGGGCATTTGGTGACATCCATAGCCAGTCAACCATAAGGACCAAACCGAAAAAACACAAAAGGTTGATGGTTACAGTTTTGTTTGACAGGCTTTATCAGCTGCCTTCTCCCGAAACAGGCAGCCATTTGATTGTGTTTTGTAATAAATGTATTCCATAACAGGGCTTTTAAGAATAGCTTTCAAATTATGTTTAAATAAATGAACTAATGATTATAGATGTTAGGCTATATATCAAAGGATAATAGAAGCTGATAACACTTTAACACCAAAACAAAGTATCTATTAGAGATATAGCCTACTGTAATTCAGGCGACTGATTCAAAAGGTTCATGTTTGGCGTTTATGTGTTGGTGCTGACTTCAAAGAACAGGAGCACAGTTTTGGGCACAGACTGCATCCATCAGGTTCAAATGCCTGAGGTTAAGTCAGTAAACTGCACACATCCATTATAAGTTTGTGCTGCTTTTTACAAAGGGATGACGAGGCAAAAATACCTAAGATTGGTGAGGCCATCTTTCTCTGGATGGGATGCTCGACTATTTGTACTAACTTCACCCTTTTGATTTGTCACTTCCACATAGGGAGAGATGGTGACCAGTCCTGACACCAGAGATGAATGTGGATAGACTGAGTGAATCTACTATGTGGCAATAATGTGCCTTTTCTCTCTTCACCTGAACCTCACGAGTGTGAAACCGGCCAACAGAACGACTGTCTGGGAATGTCTAGACATGTCCCCACACACACACACACACACACACACACAAGCACACACAGAGAGAGTATTAAGATAATAATGTGCACACGCTCAACATGAATGACACAACTACTGGAGGAGACACATGCACATTATTCTATACAATTGGACTCATGAATTCTCCCTTAAGACACACAAAACACACAGATGAATTCAGACGGAGACGCAGACAGACAGAGAAACAGGTGGGACAAAAGAGAAATGCATCTGGTTTTTTTTCTGCCACTGTCTTTTTTTCTGCTACTTCCACCCTACAGTGAAATTACAATAGTGTCTATATGCAACCGGCACAGTGACGCAGCATCTTTGCAGGAGCACCCAAAGCCATATGCAGCGAACAGAGAGAGAGAAAGACACAAAGAGCAGGGGAGGGGTGGGGTGATAAAACAGAGAGAGAGTGCATCAGAGACTCACCTGGCTAGATGGGAAGTTGTCTGTGGCTCAGAAGAAAGGATAACATCCGAGACCTGAGAGGGAGAGGGAGGATAAGGGGAAGGAACAGTAGTGAGGGGGAGCGAGAGAGAGGGGGAGAGAGAGAGAGATTAGATTTGGCTTCTTGTGCATTGGGAGTGCAGTGGCAGGTGGCACCTCAGTTAACTCTCACACACACACACACACACACCATTGGTATATCTTTCCAGCAGATGGAAAACAAGGGGGAGAGGTGATAAAGTAGTAAGAAATGGCTGAAGTGGGAGAGTACGACTGATATTGGTTTCCAATCAATTGCGGATCTAAAGGAAGCCCTGCGCTATCACACAGCTGGGGATAGCAAGAGGACACAAGAGAGAGACTGAGAGAGAGAAACCAAAGAAGGGAGTGAGCATGCATGTGTGTCCTTTAAAGGTATAGTATGTACAAATTACTCCCATCTAGCGGTGTGGTTGCATATGGAAACGTATCCTTGATGTTGTGTTCACGTGAAATCGGGCAGACATCAGACAGACAACAGACGCTGCATGTAACAGGATAAACAAGCCTCTATGTAAACAAGTGGTCCGCCAGCACGAGGCAAAACAATACAGGCGTGACAATATGTTGCCATGGTGATGTTGTTGATGATTACCGTCTTTCTCTCGTTGAGTAAAAATACATCCGGTTGGTTTGCCGACGGCCGTCTGCCTGACTGCACCTGAATGCAACATCAGTGCCTCCGTCCTTCCTTACACTACACAGTAGTGACAGTCGCAACAGGTGCTACCTCGAAAACTTTCTCCCCGAGCCGACAGCTCCGCTGAGTTTCCGTGGTTACCTACGGTCACGCTGACACTGAACGTAAAAATGGCGATGCAACATGGCAGCCTCGGTCCAGTGCGCCCCCCCCCCCCCCTTATGTATTTGTAACAACTTGTAACAACTCATTCTAAGGTACGAGAAAGCTTTCATTTATATGCAGGTGTGATTCGACTTCAGTGAAATACGTATTTATGAAAGCAATATTTGATTTTTGCTTATAAAAAGCCAAATAAGTTACATACTGGGGCTGTAACGTTGCATGTGCACTGTTCATTTGACAACAGCCACAAAGACTCAGACATATCTCTGCCTTTCTCCTCCTCCTCCTCCTCTCTCTTCCTCTCCAGCACACACTCACACACAGTGGAGAGCTGCATGAAAGGGTAAACACGAGGATGCAGCTCCATTTATCAGATACAAAGTCGCACACCAGACACACTGACACATACTAAGTGGCTTTAGTCCAACAGCCACAGTCTGAACATACTGATACATGTGGACGCTCTAGGCCACGGCGGGCATTGCGGCGAGAGGCCAATGAGTTCATATCAATGTGAATGACGCTGAAGAAGCTGTAGACGAGAGGAATGTGCACAATGTGCAATACACACTGCAGCAGACATTTATCGATCAATATTCAATGCATTTCTCTGATCATTTCAAAACGGAAATACACATTTTCTCACTGCTGGACTATGATAAACAGTCAGGGGTTATATAACTTACCATATCCTTCATGTTAATATAATTCACCTATTCATATCAGAATCCTCCCAACAAGCAGTTTTCGCAGCTTCCTTAGCAAATACTTTTAAGCCAGGTTCAGACTACACAACTTTTTTTGTCTTTCATGATGGTCGCCTTGTCAGATTAAACAATCACAGTGGCATAAATTATTTCCGTGTCTTGGTTGGGAGACTGGCAACACTACAAGTACCACCCCGACCAATCATCGTTCACGCCCGATCACGACCCTGTACGAGTTCATAGGCCGTCAGGGAGGCGTAACAAACTGTCAATCATGGATACTGTACTGCTGTGTCTGATAGCGGTCTTTTGCTCAGACACGAAAAATAAAAGGAAGAAAAAATGATTGTGGAGCCGTTCCTGGGACTGGTGAAGAGGACAGTCTGACTGTAAATAATGGGTCAGAGCGCTCTGTCATCCTATTGGTCGACATCAAGGTTCACGTCATAGGAGATGCCAGACTAGGCAAAGAGCGTCCGTCGGAGCTTCATACAGCATTGTAGACGCAAAACTGGTCGTTAATTATGTTACACTACACGTCCGTGTCGTTCTTGATGCTCATAATCGGGCATGACGCTGGAAATGTGTCAGCCAGCCACAACGAAATCGTGTCAAAATGGGTCTGAAATTGTGTAGTCTGAACCCGGCTTTAGATGAGACACCTCTGAAGTATCCTGAAGCTTTTCGGAAGACCTCTAACAACAAACCAATGACTTAACTCTGTACGGATCAATACAAAGATTTAGCCACACCCTATACAGATCATAACCTCAAAAGAAACTGAATCAAAGGAAAGACCTAATCCTGAAGTCAACATAAGTAGAATCCTATTCAAATCCCCATCCCATCCCAAGTTTTATATTATAGATAAAGCTCTACCAAGGTCCTTTCACAGAACTCATCAATCCCTCTGGAGCAGTAATGGCATCCACCACAACAGACACACAGTCCTGTCCTTATTACGGCTATTAAACACTCGGCAACAAGCTGAAGGTTATCCCAAATGATGTGACGTGAAATAGCTGATCCATGGTGGTCTCTATGGTTCAAGGTTCTGTTTATAATAAATACAGAAGGATGTCATGACCTGCAGTTGGTGGAGATACCTAAACTGGATACTCTGCAACAACTGCAAGGCCATGATGTTTAGTTCAGGAGTACAACGGAGCAGAAAAGGGGAAGCATAATTCATCAGTCTAAAGCCTGTGGATGTGCTAGACCGAGCTCCAGCACAATCAGTGTTTGGTGTTCAGTGCTCCTGAACTAAACGGCTGGACAGCTTTCTGAATCGAGCCTGGGATGTTGTAGCCTATACCTGCACCTTCATGAAGAAAGCCTCAGTTGTTAAACGAAGCACGTCGAGGAAAATTCCTGAATGAAGCACCGGTTATCTCAGAGAGGGTGAAAAGCCAGTCTTCCCATTGAATGCAGAATCTTTATTTGTCTCCTAAAGCCTCAACTATTTGTCGCAGTCCCACTCTTTCATAGAAGTTGAGGGCTACCGGTCCATAGCTGAACCTTAGCACCTTGGTTCATCTGTCCCGGGTTGGCTGCTACACACTGCTGAGTGTGAGAAGCAATAAAAGTATAAAAGTGAAATCTCATTAAAAACATTAAAGGGTATACTGTAGAGGAAATTCAACTCAATGTTTTCTTTAAAGATAACAGTAGCTGATAAAATTAATCTTTGCATAAGGCTGGCTCTCACCATTCCCTGAATATCAAGGTTTCAATGAACCAATTTTCGTGAGGTCCAATAACCACACATTTATTGCACCCAGTGCACCCAGGGCCTGCCCCATACTCAAACAGCCCTTCCCCAAAACACCTTGGCACACTTATTATATGTACATAATATACAGTATAGAGCAACAGAGCAACAGTATAATACCGTAAGTGAATAACTCAGCCCCTTGTCTAATTAAAGTGAGTGCTCTGGTATTCTGCTTTTAGAGCTACTGAGAGTGTGATGATTATGAAGATTATTCTTCCCTTGTTGCTGGAGTGCAACAATGAGTCGTGCTCAGCAGTAGTAGCATGAAACAAAAACACGACTACGCTCCCATTTCATTCAGGGCTCATTCTTTTTTCTTTTCTTTTTAAATTTCTTTTAAAATGTTTTTATTAGATTTTTCGTTCACAGCAATACTGTACGTGGCACATACAATGTATCCAGATAATCTTGTTGAAAGGTTGTAGGAAGTTTGTCTTAGAAACTTAACCTAAGCCAGAACAGCTTCTATGAATGAACCATAGCTACCCATTATCCCTTCCCACCCACTGTTAGGAGAAGAAAAGCAAGTAAGAATCAGAAAGAAAAAAGAGAAGAAAAGCAAGTAAGAATCAGAAAGAAAAAAAAGAAACCATGACAAGGGCAACCGCTAAACTAACATCAACAGTGCAAACAGCGCAGACCAACAACAGTCAGAGACTCATGACATTTGACGATCAAATTCCAGCTAGAATTCTTTGTAATGTGTAAAGTGTAGGAGATTGTATCGTTCAACTAGCAAGCATCAGGACTGAGGAGGACATCGCTGCTGCAGGGCTGAGCGCCATGCTAAAGGAAGGAAAACCCTATTTATTATGTATTTCAATTATTTTGCGATGGGATTTTTTTTTTTTTTTCAGCATTTTGTATTTCTTTTTCACTAAGATATAAAACATAGATCACAACATAATTTTTCCTTAAAAATGTGGATCAAGTCAGTACGTTCTCTTACAACTGGAGAATATTATATTTTGGTTGCGGCATCACAGTGCCTCATTAATAATGCTACATGGAGAGAATGTTCTACCACTTAAAGGATTTTGATTAATTGCTGAGCCTTATGACATTTTGCAAGGGTTGTGCAGTGTTGTCACGTCTTCAACAAGACTCCGTCTTCTCAATGGTACCTGTAGCTATATACGTACCATACACACACAGCCCCTAAGTGTGCTTTTTCTTTCAAGCACGCTGCTATTTTTAGTCTGTGCACAACATGTTGTCTACTAGTCCAATTAGGCTGAACCTGGTACCCCTGAAGAGAAAGTACAATGGAATTACAATATGTCACTTTCAGTCACAACCTTACCATACAGGCATCACAGTGAAGGTGTAAACATTTGACACCTGAAATAGAAAGATGTGGTCAGAAATACTTCTGATGAACTTCATTGTTTTACCTGTATCTGTAATGTGAATTACATGCTCGGTCAACTAGTAAGCTCTGCCAATCAAACAGGAAGCCAGTCTTTCTCTGCTCATCAAACTGATGTCACTCTGCATCGGATCAAAATGAACGCTCGACAGACAGCTATTCAGGAACAAAATGGTTCCTGGGGCTTTGCACCATTGTCTGTCTGAATTCCCATCATCATTTAAGAGATTGTGAATCCAGACACTCAGAGGAACTTGGATCACTTAACTTTTTTACCCTTGATGGGAAAGGGCTCTGGCAGATTTTCTCATTAATGAAATTGTTTTGGAATTTCCTTTGACAAATAATTGGTGAATAATCACTGAACAACCATATAAATAACACACAGAATATGCATGGCAACAGCTTTGGTTATCTACATTGCCTTTTACCATTCCCTCCTGATGAACAGGAAGTTCAAACTTCAACAGAGACCTCAGCAGGCTGTCCTGCTCAGCATCCTTCCTGCCCTTCTTGTTATCCACATGAACTATTCTTAATCTGATCAAATCGTGTTTGACAAAGAAGCTGGATTTCACACTTGTGATTAAAACCTAATTCTGGTCAAGGCGTCAGAAAAATTACCTGAACTAGATGAAAAGTTTAAGTTTGTCAGCAGCAGTGTGTCCAACAGGTGACACTGGACCTGTAGTCATGCTGTGAAGACACCAGCTCTGAGTCAACTAGAGGTTGAACTATGAATGACCTGGTTTTCTACATTGAATGGTGATAAAACAAGATCTCCATCTGAGTCAGAGGTGCAGATAAACAACACATTACAATATTCTGTGTCATACATAATTACAGTGCTGATGGAAAAAAGCAAGTGAACATTGGACCTACAGTAAATAATGTTGAGGAGGAATATGAACCATCTATTCGGCTCAAACATATTCTTAGGATGTGAACAACTCTTAACTCGTTCCACAGCATCATCTCTCCTTTTATTTGAACTGGGGTGATGTTTTCATGTTGGTATGTTACTCTAATAATAAATTATTCTTTACTAACTCCCTTTTAGTTTGGCCACTTCAGGCAGGGTTGTCATGGCAGCAAAAAATTCAAAATAGGAATGAAGTGTCCGATTATTCAAATTGAGTGAGATTAAGTTAGCATTATATGTGAATATAAATGTAATCTCAGCAGTACAAGAATTGATTACTGTAGATCTTGTGGGCAACATGCCCTTAATTCAGTCCACACCATTCAATTAAAAGGTATGTTGTTTATGCTATACATGATATTCCACCAATAACGGCAAAGCCCAATCAGTCAGTCTGACGAGGGAAATCTGAAGTTGTCTTAAAGACTTAAGGCAGTCAGTGAAACAGCAGCTACCAAGCATCAGGTTTTATTTTGCGTAAAGATGTTGCAGGCAATGCAGTTTATGGTTGTGTCTGCAAAATCTCTGAAATACGACACAGAAATAGAATTATCCTCTTTCATCCGTGGATATATTTCCAGGCAGCAGCAGCAGCATATTTTACTTGTATGTAGCAGCCACAAAAAGGCAAAAGAACAGGCATGTTAAGGGATTGTGTATACACATTTGTAGAATTTTAGACATCGTTTTCCTCAATCCTCCTCGCAAAGTTTCCACAAGAGATTTCTCAAAAAGTCATCCTGACCCTACCTGTGTTTGGCAAAACAGAGACAGAACACTAACATATACAGAACAGAGTCTGCCCTTGTAGGAAAAGAGCACACGTGCCTTACGCCAACAGGATACACACACCAGGAGGCAGCAGGACAAAGAAAACAGGCAAGTAATTGGGGTGAGAAACAGGTCAGGAGAAATAGAGAAATGGAAAACAAGAGAACAAATTACACAAATACGTAAAGTATATTTTTCCCTAAAGTGACATTTAGTATTAGTCCTACTCTCCGTGCCATGCAGAAATATAAATAAATATGTCCTACAGTAACAGTGTTGCAAAGTATATTTTACTACTGTCCCACTGATTTATATTATATGAAGAAAATAAATCAGCCCATTGATTTATCAAAAGCCAACTGACATCAAAATGATAAGCATTAGATTAATTGATAATGGAAATAAATTATACCACGTACCTTCTAGTAAGTATTTGCCTATAAAATTCTGAACCAGAGGAAGCCTTTCTGATCTTCAAAGGTTTAAAACTGCTTTGAGTATCTAGACTGAGATATGGCAGCAACTGACACAGCTAAATGAGGTATCCTGTGTTTCTCTCTCCATCTGTCCGTCAAGAGGACAGGTAACTATCCAGGTGTAAACAATGTCTCCACAGGACCAGTTCCAGATCAGGACACAAATAAAAGGAGGACAAATTGTCTAAGTGGCAACTCTCAAAAGACAGACAGCCTCCCCCATGACAGCCACAACAACCAGAGAATGGTGACTGACTGGTGACAATGTCCTGTGTTATTAACAACTCACTAGGTGCTTACAAATATTAACCCTAATTTCAATCATTACCACTGCAGCATTAACTCAGCGTGATTTGGATTTGCAGCCATTATGCCTCGTTGGTTGTACTTTTGCAGTTTTGCAGCATGTGTTTCTATGGGACTGCTGTTGGAAAAAGTGAAGCACGGGCAGCCAGCTGGCTGGATCCTCCCAGGCCACTGTGGTGTTTTCTGAACCAACATCAGTCGCTCTTCTGTTGGGTGGGGTTTGGAAGATGCCGTATTTCCTCCACTGAAGCACACACACACACACACACACACACGGCCCACATTAAAAATGACTGCTAACCATCAGGGTGATGATGTTGCTTGAACAAGAAGGGCATTTGTTAATTTGTTTCGGTTAGACGGGACAGTTGCTGTTAATTCCAATTTAATAGCTCGGAAAATACAGCTAAATCTTTACCCGTCAGTGTGGTCCAAGTCTGACTTCACAATGATTATGGCAACAAGCATATTACTCCAATTTCTCTCACTATAAAAAACTGTACTTTATTCTAAATCAATTTTCAGTTACATGATTAGTAAATATTGGCATAAATATAGTGGTTTTCACTGAAAATCAGGGATGACAGTGTTGACCCTCAAAATTTCAAACAAAAACTAATTTGATTATTTATTCTTCACCAATCAAGTACTAATAGGCTATATGCCGCTGGCTGAAAATCCAGGAATTATTTATTCGAATTTCAGCCAATCAATTGATTGATTCGAGGTGTGTCTGACAAAAAATAAAAAATAAAAAATCTGAAAATTTCTGAAATTAATACCAACCAGGAAGTACCAAATTTTATACTATTATGGCTACTTATTATGTCAATAATAAATTATACACTATAAGCAAGACTAGAGTAAAAAGGATTTATCAATATTAGCAGCAGTGTGTAAGTGACCACTAACTTGTTGCTTGAGTGTTTGAAAGACAACACTTACACTGCTGGAATGATTTGGGTAAACACTGTCAAAGGTAATCAGCTTACATGTTATTTGTGTGAAACACATGCTCAGAAATAGAGAGCGGTGATAAAGAGAGGAGTGTATATAGTTAACTGTTATCAGGTTACCACACATGGTTGTCATGGTTCCTGGGAGGCTTAAACTGACTTTGTGACATGATCTAACAAAAACATAAAGTTCATTGAAGCATATTCATTAGCCTAAATTAAGTGAAGATATTAGTTTGCACTGTCTTTCATTTAAAAAAATAAAAACAACAACAACTTCATGTCTCAGCTCTTGTATCTAGGTCTCATTATCCAGCCAGTTGTTTATTATCACATCAAACCCCAAAGAGCAACTATTGTCTCCAGTTAACCTCCTTGTGATAGTAAAACCCTAAAATTAGCATCTGCTGCCCTAGTTCAACATTTTGTCTTCTACTGTAGTGCTGAATTTTGAATTAATAACTGCCATTTCTGAATGGTGTGGTGACAAGACACTGGTGTAGCTTTGATGTCAAGTCACAGCTGACAGGATAAAGGATAAAAAGCAAGAAGAATGATGCAAAGAATGGTTAAAGATTCAGTGAGAAGGCCATCATCTGATGAATTGGTTCAAAACAACACTAGTCCTCCCCTGGACTTTGCTGTGTGGTAGAGAAACTGTGACTGTTGGATGATAAAACATCCTCCTGAACAACTGGGGCTCTTTCAGACAAGTGTTTCCTCTGTAGTCGACCGAAATAACCCCTAATTTTCCTTCGCAAATGAAAACAGAGAAAAAAGAAATTGACTGCGGGATGAGAAAGGAGAGAAAGAGAGTGAGGCCCTGAACAACCTTTTTTTTAAAAACTCCAAATTATGGGAGTGAATTTCCTCTCCCTGTTCTTTTCCTGTTCAATGCATTTCAATTCTTTTCTGTGCTCGAAAAAAAGAGAAAAAGAGTAAACGTAATAACAAAGGTTGCACACACATTTAAGGATAAATGACCTGGCTAAAATTAGATTTCTTCTCTATTTTTCTGCTATTTGCCTCTGTCACCCCTGCTTCTCCACCTCATTTGACCTGTTTGTATTCACTCTCTGTGCTTCTCCGCAGCCACGGTGTGAAAAGAAGGTAACATATGTGCCATCAAATAAAATGTCTGCCCTCTTGTTGTCAGACGTTGTGAGGCTTCAGATGGTGGTGCTCTTTGCAACAGAGCAAAGCGTTTTCACAGATTCTTCATTGGTTTACGTGGGCTGCAATGTAAACACCACCACTCAGTTAGATTACAGTACAAGCAAGCTGATGAACACTCCTTAGTCTGTTAGCTCACGGAAACACACACACACACACACGGCCGCACACGAACCCACAGTGCATGCACACATATGCACAAAGACTCACTAGCAGACACATATGGGCAGCTTATGGTTGTGATCCCTCACTGTTGTTGCAGCGTAGGAGGATGCAGCTTTCACTGCCAGTGTAGACTCCACTTTAAATATGTGGCAAAAACAATCTTGCGATCGGTCGTTTGTAGGTTTTTGCAAGAGGAGCCGCCGCGTGAGTTTCCATGGTCTGTTCAACACAAAGACAAGATGGTTTAATCTGGATGTTAAATGAAAACCCTCCTGTTGTGTTTCAGTGCAGAAGGTGGGCTACGATTGTCAAATTCATGAGTGTGGAGAGTGTACAACAAACCGACGTTCATTGAATTTATCGTAGTTCTACCCTCCACCATGATTAAGTCGGTACGTGTTGAATGAATAAGCTTACATTTTGGAAATCATGTCCATGAGAATCACTACTATTCATTCAACTAAGATTGTATTGCATTTGTTTATTTCAATCAGTGATTTATTGTGTAATATATCATTTCCTCAGTGCCTGCTTCTGCTGTGCTGCTGTCATAATACGCCCAGGACGTACAAGACAACTATAACACAATTAGGATGCTGTTAACTATTATTCATGTACTATTATTAATTCATATATTCATGATGGTTTGCACATTTTATCTTTTACTGCATTCCTTTCTAAAGAATACAAGTTTCTCACTTCTGTTGAATTTAGGGTCGAGCTAAGTTGGTTTGTGGGTTGTTGTTCTGTAAATGCTGACTATTCAGGTTTCTAAAGCCAAACAACTTGTTATTATAAGACAACAACATAATTATTCAGGTCAAAGAATATAAGATGACAATTGACAAATGAGGAAAAACATGAGATTTTCAGTCATTTTTATCACATATAACTGTGATGCATTGTTTAACAGAAAAACTACTGTGTGTAGCCTACTGTATCGTGTTAAGATGCATACAGTCCATATGCTAATATTGAAAGTAAAACAACACAAAACAACATAAGTACATTTTTCTATATATTATATTTTCATCCTCTGTGCTAACACACTCTGTCCCACACTATGTATGGTATAATGTACTCTACACTAAACATAGCCTAATATTGTATGGATCTCTCAGGAAGTGAGCAGTGAGTGTGTAGGTGTGTGTGTTTGTGTGTGTGTGTGTGTGCGTGTGTGTGTCACTATCACAGACACAACTAACAGGGGAGCAGTGAAACTAAGCCGCAGCGGGCAACACAACCACTGTTGAATTAATAAACAACTGTGGTCAGGAAGGCCTGCTCAGCTGTGTGGACCATATTAATGTTAAAACAACAAAAACAGACTTTTACCATACGTCAATATGCTGCAACTATGACAACTGAGTAATTCAAATTAATTGTATTTCATGAAGAATGTCTTTTTGTTATTTTACTAATCACTAAACTTCATTTTGTTAGGTTTTACTTACTATAGTTTAGTGTCTAGCTGCCTAACTACAGATCCCACAAAAATACACAATTTATTATTAATTTATTATCATCATCCACTTAAGAAGCTGGCATCTTTTTTCCCTTAAGTTATATCAAGAAGCATAATCAATCAATACTTTCTTCAGTGAGAGATCAATCTCATCAATTCCCAGAAACTGGTCTAACAATTCAGACATTTCTAGACTCAGCTCAGCTTATAGGTGAACAAGTCAGGATCAATGTGTAAATTAAAACAAATGCATCATTGCTGTCTTCATGGCAGACCTTTCATGTTAATGATGAAATGAATGATGGCTCATGGGCGCATTCAGGGTCCTGGTTCTGGCACTGTGTGCGCTGGCTCACTGTCACACTGCCATGGTTTACTGGGACACTTTGAATAGAGCCATTGTTAGCATTATGGCTAATATGCCTTCCCTGCAATGACAGATTAACATTTGAGATGTGTAAGAAGCCTATGGGGAGCAAACCTCAGCCTGATTATCACACCTGGAAGCTCCCTGCTGCTAATTGGACTGATAATGAGGGTGCAGATTAGTGACTGGCTTCTGTGTGAGACACATGAGTGGTCCATTAATCCTTAAAAGGTCTGGATTATGTGAAAGGCGGTTGTGTTTCTCGTTAAATACTACAATTCAAATTGAAATAAATGTACACAAGTTACAATACACATAACACTGGATTCAAGCAGTAACCAAACTATTTATCAAAATATGGCTAAACTTCCAAGCTGTTGCTGCTGCGCTTTGTGACATTTGGGATGAAAGGAACAATACACCCAGTTATGTTGACCAATGAATCATCCGCCTCGCTGTCTCAATTGAATTTAGGCCTCACTGTTGCATGAACGATATTGCCAAAGCAGATCATTGCACATGTGTAAAAGGGCAGATAGGCCCTCTGTGTGTAAGGTTCACATGAAGAAAACACATTACATCTTCCACATTCACGTCTTGACCGCAGTTTCATGTGTCCATGTTTGCATTTATGATTGTTTGTGTGGTTGCTGGTTGGCTCGGGGGAGTGGGGATGGTTGCTGTGGGTGGTAATGAGCAGCCGTTCGGTTACCACAGCAACACCTTAACTCAGTCAGTCTCCATGGCAACTGATAACAGCATTAGCTGATTCAGCCAAAGTGAAGGTTCATATCAAATGGAGGGAACTGGATTTTTTTTTTTCCTTCTCCCAAAAAGGCAGCTGATGATAAATGGAGATGGGGATGTGGGAAATGTTTTTTCTTGAATGTTTGTTGCTGCATTCAGTTGTAAGAGCCATGAGATGCCAAAGAGACTGTCAAGTCTAATTGTTGATAAATAGCAATCAGGGGAGGGATAAAAGTCATTGTAGTATTCATACCGGAGCTGGCATCAGTCCCAAGCCATTAAAGGACTTGAAAGTGAGGACATGCCGAGTTACAGACACTAAATTTACACTTCCTTACTCTGCCCACCATAAGACTCCAAACTTAATAGGAAACGGGGACAAGAGGACAAAGGATCCCCGTGTCACAAACTGGCCAGCTTCTAGCACAAGGAGAAGTTAAAAAAAAAGATCAGGGGTTCAATGTCCAGTTCCACATGGATCCAATGGAGTGGGCAACCAGGAAAATTGGAGAAATACATCTAAACTGAAAAATCCTGATAATAAGACACCCTGAGAAATTGCACCCAGAGTCAGTGACCTGCTGTGGATCCAGCCAGGGTCTCCAGCCACAGCACTGCTGGCAGTAGGCCAGTCTTCACATAATGTCCATGATCTTCATATTGAATATTATATCAGTTACTTCGGTATCCATCTTGGTTTCAAGTGGAGCCATGCAATCTACTTAACGCTGTCTGTCTGAACTTTAATAAATCTGATTCAATTGCTTGTCAGTTGTCAGGCATCATGGGTATTCCAATTCAATTCACCCCGTGTTTTTGCAAAACATCCAATAGTGAGCAATAATTATTAATGATATCTCTACAACACAATTGGATTGCTAGCTCCAGGTTACCATGGAAGCAAACGGGGCGTTTGACGCAACAGCTGAGCAAACTTGGCATAACTGAAATATACACAGAGCGGGAAAACAAAGGGAGAGAAGGGAAAGAGAGAAGAGTGATTATGCTGATCCAGCCTTTCATTTTCAAGTCAGTCCCCTAGAGGCAATGACGACGGTATGCATCTATATATCTATATATATACACACGCAGTATACATATACCCCGAATACAAGAAAAGAGCTGGCAGGTTGCAAACACTTCCTTTTACAGGATTCCTCCATCCGTCCCCTCATCCCTCGAGCCCATGCTCCTGAAAACAAGAGAAAGGCACATAAACCTGTGTGCCGCAACACGGCAGAACACTGCAATGAGCAAATCAAATAGAGGGCCTGCCTGCTGACAAGAGGCACATGGATTGAAGCCAGTGAAAGAGCAGCAGGCTTCACCCTGCGTGTGTGTGGACAGTGGGTGGTTTGACTTAATGGCGTCCACTGAGAAAAAGCAACATGGCTCGATGTGCGATTTCAGCAGCTATCGCTCACCTGATGGTGTTGGCCTGACGACTAGGTGTTAATTAGGGACCAGTCACACAGAGTTGGGGTTAAATACATAGAGAAGGTCTGGCACCGTCAGACTGAGCTTGTGGGGTGTTAGTCTGGACACTCAGGGGTTTCTGGGCTAGATGGAACTATGGGATAAATATGAAATCTTATGAAGCGTTCCATCAAGGGTTTGTTGTTTTTTTTCCCTTTCCTACAACAAAGAATTATGCTGTTTCTTTCATCTGCATTGTAATGTCTTTAATTGGCCAAATCCTAGACGGACAACCTTTACCGGAACAAATGCTATTATCAAAGTATTTTTAGTCTTCAAGGCCGAATATGAAGTTAAAGACTTGTTTATGGATCACAGTGTTATCTGCCTTGATTTAAGTCACTGTATAAAATTTATTTTCCACTGACGGGGCATCTTGTCTCCACTGAGAATAACGTTGTGGGCAGTTCTAACCCTTCTGGTTTGACAATTTTGACCAAACTAAAGGAAAGGACTTTTTACTTTGCAGATTTAATCTGACTCTTTCACCTCTTCTTTTATTTTCCATCTTTCCACTCTTCACTCATAACTAAATTTCCTCTGGGACGCATGATTCCTACAGTAGGCCATTCCTCTGTGTGTGTGCGTGCGTGCACGTGTGAATGTGTGTGTGTGTGTGTGTGTGTGTGTGTGTGTGTGCGTGTGTGTGTGTGTGTGTGTGTGTGTGTGTGTGTGTGTGTGTGCGCATGTGGTCGACCTGTAAAGTAATCCCATTGTCTTTCTCTCTGGTGTAATCCTGTAATTTCCTGCAGTAGGAAGATTCCCACTCTCACTTAATCATATATAAACTGGCCTCTAATCCTGGTAATCTAATGACCGCTGTATTGTTTGTGCAGCTCTGTGTGCAGGTTGTTTTGTGTGCTTTTCCTTGAGGTCTGTGTGGTTTCTGTTTCTATGTTATTATGTTGAGGCAGGTAACACAAAGTTCAAAGTCCACACAGGCAGATGCAGACAATAATAGAGGGGTTAGATATATTTTAGTTGAACAAAATTCCATTAGGCCTGTTGTGGAATTCCCCTCGAACCAGCCGCTTACAGGAACTGTCATGCAATGATACATGTTGAATTACTGTAGTCTCAAAGGGAAGGAACTTTTCAAATACTGTATATACTTAAATACGCAAATGGAGATTTATGGAGAAATAGGATTTATACTACTAATTAAGTTGTACCCTGGTCTAATGTTTAATTTAATTTACACACATTAAGTGACTTTCACCAAAAATGAATTCAACACCTCATTTAGCACTTTTTCCTCAAGGGCTTATTTTAAACTGGTACACTGCATTATCTATATAAAACAAACAATTCTGACACGCGCATCAATCTCACAATACCAAACATGAGAATCAGTAATGTGTCTGTAAGAGATTAGCTCCAGCTGCCTTTAATTTCATCCATTTTCTCATGCAGGATGATGGGACGATGGTGCCAAAAGCTTCAGTGGGGCACTTATCGTTTTTGGCACAGCAGGACACCAGCGACCTCGTGTCACTGGTTTCACGTTCTTTTGTTGGCTGAGGGGCACTTAGTGGTTAAAACCACCAGCTACAATTCACTGTCAGGTTGTAATGTGCACAGGCTCTGTGATCTCTGCCATGCGTTGTTGGGGGTGGTACGGTAATGCTGCCGCTTTTCTTACAGAACAGTGGGATTTCTATTTGCAGAAACACCTCCATTCCGGCTTTCTTTTATCATTATTTTGCTTTTCATTTACTGCCACACTGGTATTCTATGTATTATGAGGAAGGTGCTCTCTAGTTCATGATGATTCATGTAATTACCCCCCCCAAAATCGCTTTCATGTTGTTGTTTTTAAGTTTAAAACATGGCTTAGACATAAGAGCCCAATAATAGTTCCCCTGTGAAAGCAAGCCTCTTTTAACATGTATACATGACCTGGACAGGTACTTCAGCATTAAGTACAGTGAGGTACAGTGTGTTGTGAGGTAAGCGTGATCAAAATAGGGTTTGGCTGGAACAGATGGTCCAAGATTAAAGCCTGGAAGTAGGGAGCTGCTTCCCCACCCCCTGAAGAATCAACCCACAGGTTGTTTTAGAGAGGGAGGCGCGCGCACATGGATCTGTGATAATCCTTAATAGCGCAGCTTTGACAGTAGATGTCACAAGAGTAAAGCTCTGTGATTGGAGTTGTGTGAATCCCGCTGCAAAGTAGGTGCTGGTGACAAAGTTATGGGATAAGATTGGCCTGTCACGAACAGAGACTCACACAATGACAGAAAGCGTTCAGAATGGTTGGGGAACCAGCAGGCATCATCCACGCATCTATAGCCTACTAATCACCTACCGAGGGATGTTTTATGTATTTTGCACTTACAGCGCGTGCAAATGTGTCTGTGTCTGTGAGTGGGACCGCACACATGTAAGCATGGGTGTTTGTTACATAACTGACAGAGGGACGACTTTACTTCCCCGAAGACGAGTGCTGGAAAAGATGAAATGCAACACTTCAAAACAATGAGGGAATAATTCATGCTCTTTTCTCATGTCTAACTTGTAAGCTTTCATGCCCTCGAATTCCCAGAGATCTTCAACAAGTTCAAAACCACAGATCACACACACACACACAGTTGACAAAACGTCTGGTGACACTTCCGGCAAATATGGTGTGAAACAGAGGAAGCCCACATGCTAGGCGATGAAAAACAAAAATCAGACATTAGCTGCCTCCAACTGGTGAATCAGCACTTTGTCAATTTTATAGATTTTGTATCCTGACTGTGTCTCCAACTCGTAATGAGTGGATTTCACTTGATAAGTCATATTACAATCCATTGCAACAGTATCATGTTTTTTTTTCTTTCCTTGGCAGCTACACACATCCTCCTAGTATAAAATTGTATGCTACTGTGTAATTTCATCCTCCTAGTTGTTTCAGTTACATTACACCTGATATTCCTTATTAATCAGGAGCTATTGACATTTCATTAACAATGTTGTTTTTCATGTGATTAAATACATCATCCATTCTCCCTGCTGTGTAATAAATGGGCTTTTAACATATCTTAGGTGGATTTAGGCCTTAAATTGCAGGGGGGGGGGGGTTCTGAATACAGTGCCATTATCCAAAAAGCGTGTTAATGCAGGTGGAAAGAAGGTCATAATGTGTGATTCACTTGAGTGCTCTTTGTCTGTTTTCTCATTTGGTTGAGAAAGAAAAACGAAGATTTTATTCCTCAGCAGGGCTGTCGCTCTGCACACTCCTGTGACGGGTCTGTGCTGCAGACCTCGGGGGCGCGTCACCATCAACCCCTGTACTCCGTTCAAGAAAAAGCCATTAAGAGGAGCGGGGTAGAAGACAGGGCAGTATTAACGCATTTCAGTAAAGCGAGGTGAGATGCAATTATCCAGACAGGGTGGCAGGAACACAAGCGATTTATGTAAGCTCACGCTGGCCGACACTATCAGCATTTACAGTGTGTTGGGCTGTCAGGAAGGGATTTGATGAAGAATAACCATAGTCAACACAATGTTTTGTTAAATTATGTAAAGATAGTGATATGAAAACACAGCATATAATACGACATAACAAAGCGCTGGCTGTAAAAGTATATTTGAGCCAAGTACATCTCCATTAAATCCTGCTGGGGGCCACCCAAAGCCCCATCAAGAACCTTTGGGAATCTCCAGTCTATTTATCTCTGTCATAGGTTATTGCACTTTGACTGACGGGATCTACAGGGGCAGCTGTCCTCTGCTATTCCTCTTCAGACGATGAGGCCTGCAAATATTTCATGATCAAAAAAAAAAGAAAGAAAGAAAGAGGAAAACATGAAACTGTTGTGAACATGAAAGTAACACCGGGTAGTCTGATGGTCTCTTTGGATCTTCTTTAGGTCTGATAATGAGACGGATGAGTCAATGCACTGCTCATTTAACGGTCAATGGTACCATGGAGGGTTTGGCCAGTATATTTAATTAGATTGTTAAAACATTGCATCAGGCCCATGGATGTTATGAAGCTATCACCAAGAAGCTCTTACGTGAATCTAAAATTTTGATAAGCTTCAAGCACAGTATTTGTTGAGCATTAAACTACACCTAAAACGAATGTATATTTACTTGCTTTCTTGCAACATGTTATAACCAAGACTGTCTTGCTGGTTATATATTATTGCAATATCTGAGAAAGAGAAGGCCTAATTGCCGCATAACAATCACAAAAGAGGTTGTACCCTTTTTCTAACCAGCTGTCCATTTAGCTGTGTATCTATGCCCACACACTTTTCTGTGGTGCTTGTTATAAGACATTCTGAAAAATTCAGAGAATAGAGTGATGACTGAATTGGTCGAGAGAGACTGAAAGAAACTAAATTACAGCATTATGTCATGAAATAAAGCCAGAGATGCATTCAACATCACATCTGAGACTTCAAAGATTTTTTTCTCTTAACTCTGTCATATAAAGCTGTAAATTATACCTCTACACACAAGCATTCACTCCCACACAAAGACTGCAGGGATAAACACTTGTGCGCACACGCCGACACAGACTGAGCACGCACGGACGCAAGACACATGCACGTATACTTTCCTGGAGGAGAGCAGAGGAGAGACATTAGGTGTGCTGTGAGTCAGCCTTATGTTTCAGCCCACACATGTACTTCTTATCAGATCTCTATCTGTCTGTCACGCACTGCTGGGTGAAGAGAATGCAGTTCACTAGAAATACTCACATCCTATAGACTCCTGACATCAGTCTAGGCCCGAAATAAATTCCCATTCAAAACTCGAGCTGCACCTTTTATTTATCAATTCATTTGCTTCGTTTCTTTATGTGTCAGAAATATATACAGTACATACATAATAAATCATACTCATAACAAGTCATATTTCAAAATTCACATTTCAAATTGGCCTTTTTGTCCTTTGGAAGACATTGCCTGTTGAAAACTGTCAGCCTGCTCCCTACAGCTGCTGGTGATCGCTTCAGTCAGACACTACAGTATGTGTTAGGGCTAATCCATTATTCTTATATAAGTAAGTTTTATTTACAGGCCTCATCCCTTCACGCTCACCTCACAAACTTGTAACCTGAGCCACATCGCTAGACGTAACCTAACAACTGTCGGCTACTGTTGGGTCCCTCAGATATCGCGCCTTTAATGCGTTGATTACATAGGCATTGATCGGCATATTTTTGAACTGACACGACTCACAGTCAACTTTCTGGTGTTTAGTTGACCTATAATGTTTTTGAAACAACAGAGTTAAGAGGATGCCGGAGACAGGACAGGGTTGAATTAATGTTCTTCCCAATTGATTGATTATTTGTGTAATTTTTTAAATAAAAATATTTTTTTCAGTTGGAAAAGGCTATAGGGTACCTAATTAGCAAGTTATCTATTAAAGCAGAAAGACACAAGATGCTCAGCAAAATATTTGCATATAAATCCCAAGTCACATTGTCATCGCAATATTGAACAGTGTCATCACACATCTGACATTCTGCTGATATGGTGCAGGCCTACTGTTCCATTTCCTTTCAGTCTATGAATTTCTCTAGTAGGAATATTTTCCAAAAGCAAATCTGCATAAACACAGACTAATCCAGTCCCATTTGATGCTTTGTGTTAAGCCAGAGCTCCCACTTGAGTGCACAGGGTGTTGTCAAAAGCACAACATTCTTGCATGTTCTCAGTTTATCACGTGAACCTTAAAATAATGCAGTCCAGTACAAATGTCTGGACCTAAATCCTACCTGAGTTCAGGGTTGTCAGGAAGACAGATATAGTCTGAGTGTTGGGACAGCCTCTAGTGGGACTCAGACTGACTGAGCTCAGCCTCCCCTCACGCTTAAGTTCAGCTAGCTTGACCCCAAATGTCCCTTAGCGCAGAAACATCAAAGTTGAAAAACAGAAGCTCAACAAGACGCTTAAAAACTATATCACTGTGTTGTGTAGCAGGCAGAAATATGTCAGTGGACATATTGGATGTGCATTCACTGCAAGTCAGGTGAGGTCAGGCAAACCACCCTTGGACCACCGCCAAAAATGGAAATTACTGAGCTTAGAGTTGTCAGTGGCCGTTCCCTGACAGGACTGTCAAGAGCGCAACAACTCAAGTCAGCATTCTGCAGTCCATCAGCGATTTGAGGCTGATCCAGGATTAGGACTTGCACTTTTTATTTTCTTTGATGATGGAACAATCGCTGAGATCTTCATTTTATGGAAATGAGATGAATGTAAAGGCGCTAGATCTGACATAGCCTGCTCAATGGAGATTAACTTCTAAGCACTTAAATTCAGAGGATTTTCCTGATAAACTTCTTTTTTCTTCAGCCCATAATACCTGACCATCGATAAGTACAGTAGAATAACCCTACAAGTTTTCTGGTCCAGCAGCAAACTAATAAAAAAAAAAATACATGGAATAACAGCCGCAAATACAACTGCAGGTATAACAAACACGTCACGACTCATGAGTAGCGACTATTTGTATTTGACGCAAATTAGCAAGGGCAAGTTCTAGACAACCAAATACCTGTATGCAAATGTTGCCACATGTCATTTCAAATGAAAAGAGGAAAGACCTTGACCTACATCCAGGTCCTGTATACACAATTCAGGGTGTGAGTTTCTGTAAGTAAAATCACATCAGCAATGTGTCATCAAAAAGTTCATGTGTTGAAATGTTTCTGTTTGAGCAATGTTCCACACAAAAATGTTACGTTGCAAGCAATGCATAATCAGCCTGTTTGGACTATCATAATAAGTCATATTAGCCAGTTTAGCAGGTGAGCCTGTCTCAATTATTACATTGCCTGATCGCAATTGTTTAAGCTGACCACAATTATTTTTGCATAATCTTTCAAATTGTTTCCATTCATCTGTTTAAAAAATCAGCTGGAAGAAACTAACCATTTCCTCATCTAATTCTGTTGCTTGAGGTTTGAATGGTCCCCTTCTAATGACATCATCACGTTGCGGCCCCTTCTTCTGCTGCTTAATTTCTTATATTTGACAACTGCATTTTGATTGACATGAGCATCATGGATTTAGTTGGAAAGACTAAAGGCCACAGAAATGCAGTTTAATTCATATGTTCCCATTTTTAATTCCAATAAATGGCTCTTATTCTTCTTGTCTGTGTACTATATTTTAGGCTTACACTAGTGGCAGAAAAAGACAATGAAATCGTCAATTGCAATTATTTGTATGGAAATGAATTGTCAACTAATATTTCATGATTGTGACAGCCCTATTGGAAAGTATAAAGGCAGAGTGTTTCCAGAGTTATAACAAACGGCTGACACATCACAGACCCCACTGCTGCAACACAGTCTGAACTCCAAGTGCTGCAGGTTGTTTAACTTTACAGTATGTTGAGTAGGAAGGCCATTGTTCAGTGAAACATTCAATCAAAGCGCCAAACCCCTGAAAACTTCTACATGCTCCAGTACCCTGGAGCAAGGCACTGACTCCACCAGCTGCAGCTTTTTCTTCTGTACCCGACCCTGATCCGCCAAGAACAATCTCCTAGTCCTACATGTTTCAACACCAGTGTATTACGACACAGGCATTTCAGATACAATCTTCAGAACACATTAAACAAATACCCACCATAAAGCCTGACCTGATATGTGGTGGAGGCATTAAATTTGTTGCCATGTCGGCATCCTTGGCCCCGTGCCCTCAACTATAAAACTGAATATAAGCCAGCTAATGTACAAAGCCAAGCTGTTTATCAGTGACAAGCTAGTAGTTTATGGCGCCTGTACAGTATTCCAGCTTGTTTTATGTTTTTTACTCCTCATCTTTCAAAAGAAGAGAGGTCAACTTTGTGTACAGTGATACTGTAAGAGCCTCTGCATCGAGGCTGTTCACAGCCACTAGTTGATGCTGAGCAATAACTTTAACCATTTGTCAGTTGCTGATGATTTAGAAGTGACACTCACTGTGTTCGATTAAAAAAAAAAAAATTATCTGACTTTAAAAATATAACCCCATAACACAAAAGTTACTCTCTCTTTTTTTTTTTTTTTAAAGCAAAAGGCAAAGTATCTTTTCACTTCCTCCTGAGCATGTTTTACCAATGGACAAATCTTCCAAAAACCTGGGGTGCTTCACTCAGCCAGAGAGGCAGAGAAAGGCCAGAGATTGGCAGCTAGTTGGCAGACATGGCTGTTGGTTGTGTGGGTGCTACTGCCAAAGCTACCATCGAGTGTCTCTCTCCTCTTTCATACAAAGAGCCTTTCCCAATTTCTCTGGCTCACACACACACAAACACACACGGAGCACATTACATCATCTTTGAATGTGACAAGTGAGGACTGCCTGTTTGTGCCTTTGTGTGCATCTATGTGTGTGTGATTGACCAGCTGACTAAGTATCTTTGTAGGAATCAGGATTAGGTTGCCTCACTGACACACTGAGCTTATGTAAAGCTGACCTACAGTATGTGCTGCCTGCCACATGAGGTGGATCTGCTACAGTGCTGCCGAACACAGATGACACCTCTGCCTGGACTGTTCACTGTGAAGGCCGACTGCACCTAAGACAATGAAACAAATCACTTCAGCGTTACCGTCCCAGATGTCAGTGACTTCGGGCGGTCTTAAGAGAATGTCTTTTTCCAGCCTGGGTTTCACTTTTTCAATCATTTACATTAAATCCCAACTTCCTTTTTTTCTCTTTTGAACATTTGCCAAATAAACATATTGAGACAGGAATGTAGTGACGCAGCATTACTCTGCAGTAGTCCATGAGGCCAAGCAACACATGGCCTGACAACAAATCCCCATTTTAACCTAATTAGCTAAACAATCTTACCGTGACCTGAAAACAGATGTTCACTGTCTATGTTTGTGGGATCTTAATGCAGTAGACAACTGTAACAGACAATGCAGGTGTTCACCTTTGCTTGCTCAACACTACTTAATGTTCCTTCCTTTGATATGGTTTTCCACATCTCAGCAATGCTGTTTATTATACGAGTAATTAATAGGTATTGTTTTTTTAACATATCTTAATGCAGTAGACATGACATGACACTTTCCCTTTTGGAGCTTTTCTGACACTATTGTATTTTCAGGTTGCCTCCGTCCTGCCTGTTAAGACAAAAAGTAGAGTTTTAGCTTCAAGACTATATTTTTGTTCTGTATTTTCTTTCTTGCTAAAAGAGTGCTAATTTTTAATGTGTTTAATATGTGTAAATTCAAACTTCCATGACAAAAGTTGAACTGAACCCTCGACTTTATCTTCAGGCACAGCGCACTCTCGCTTCAACTAAAACCCCAGGCTATGCCAGACAGACACCTCATGTTTAATTCATTCACATAAAACTCACCATGTACCTCAGTTGTCATCCACACCACTAGTGTATAATAGCATTGGGACTGACAGAAACACAAAGAACAAGAGGGCAATTCTAAAGAATACGATTGTTTATCAACCACTGCTCTGGTTCATATAGTGACTGCATGCTGGACAGTCTGTCCTATCCTGTCTGCTGTATCAACCTCAAACAAAACAGGCAGGTGATTTATTATCTCAGATACTGCTCACCTAATGAATATTCACCTAGAGTCAAATTACTTCTATAAATCGATCAGTCATTTCTATTATGCAGATCACAGGAGTTTAAGGATGAGTTTCTAAGTAAAAGCGCTTCTGAAAAAAATGGCTTGCTGCTTTAATTCAAGCATATTACGCTAAAGACTTTGGGTTTTAAAACATCTATATCTAACATTCAGCACTTAAAAGAGTAGAGACGTATCTATGATCAAAGTTGCAAACACAATATGCAAATAATAGCAAAATAATTTTTCATAAATGAAAAATAGCATTGGAAAGACTATGATAGTGTGTGGAAAAGACGAAGCAGATGATACAGTTGCATGCTCCCTTACAGTCTAGAAGCATGTCACCACCAAAGCTTTGAGAGGAATAGAAACCAATGACCAGAGTAGGCCACCAGAAACAGGAGCCCACTCCCTCATCGAGGAAGAGCTCACAGCTTGCTGCCGGACCGTTCTTTCATGACTCAATGCATCCGAGCCTCATCTTGAATGCATCAGACATTTAAATGTATCTGCACACACAGTAGCAAATGGTCTTGACAGAGGGGAATCGATACCCAGCCCCTGTATGTAAATGAGATCTGACTGAAGCCTACATGTGCTGATTAAGACTTCACTCGAGCACAAGCTGAATATTTCATATTTATTTAATATGAAGTAAAGGATGTCTGAGGTGCAACAGTGATCCAGACTCCTTCAGCTGCATACCATGTTACAAATATGATGGAGCTGGGGTTCAATAAAAGAGATCAGGTTTCAATGTAGCCACCCAACATCTGATTAAATCAGCCCAATAGCATAAATGCAAGAGTTTAAAATTGATAATTTTCACATAAAACGTCATTGTCATGATGGGAATAATGAACATGCACATATTGGGCTTAAATCAGTGTGATCAATCAGAGGGGGGCTAGCCAATATGACTCAGCACCTGTTTTTGCACACCCCTCTTTTTCTCACCCATTAGGGCGAATATACACGACTGTTATATGACTAAAGGGACGTTTTTCCAATTATGTTTTCATCACCGTGACCTTATGTTATAGCTCCCTACAGTGTGGTACAACATTACTATAGCCATACAGCCGCGCACTGCCACCGCAGCAAGCCAAGTTCCCGCAGTGACCGCAGTAGGTGAAGCCTTTATGTTGCACAATGCAGACATTATCGTCGCGACGCATCAACTAAACAAGCATTTCACCGAGTAATTGGTAGAATTACGGACGCGCTGATAAGATCAATCAATAACCTAGGGCTTACCTATCTCAGAGATTTGGTTTCTGGATCTGTTGATCAGCTGTGATTTCGCCAGACTCATTCCGCAACACTGCTCATTTAACCTGGCTGACAACACAAACGAGACAGCACACACAGACTAATAAGAACCCAGACCCAGTTCTCCTGTAGACGAACAATGCGTCCTTTCTCAATCCACGCCACACAGAGAGGGGCACCTCATCATTTCAGCATCAATGCCTCCTCAACTGTCCATTCACTGCCGGCTCTTAAGACTCTCTCACCGCCAATACCACATGCTGTTTTCAGTCAGTGCCACTTCCAAACATTTGGTCGTATTACAACGCTGTTACAGAAATAAAGAAGTGTCATATATTTATTTTTTACCTGTCCGGCGCAGTGTCTTCCAGCACAACTCCTGCTCTGTCGGACACGGAGAGCCTCCGCAGCTTACAGTTACCGTAATGACCGCACTAGACGCGCTGCCATAGTGTAGCTGCGCTTTCTGCTGGTAATTACGGTAGTGTGGTCCTCCCATTTGCTAGAAATTGCCACAGACAAAATTAACTAAACTGTGACAGTAAATTCAACCTTGAAGACATACGTCAAAGTACGTGTAACTCACCTTATTTGCTGCTTGGCAAGGCAGCAGAGCCGACCTTGTAGACCTCTGCAGTCTGACACCGGTCCACAAGACAGTAAATAGCTAGCTAGCTAGCTAAGCAACTGGATAGTTTAAGTTCAGCACGATTCAACACCCGTGCCTCGTCCTTGCATGTTCTAAAACTTGTCTGACACAGACCTGTTGCGGTTGGCAAGGGGTGTTGTAGCATGCAAATGTTAGCAAGAAACTCGTTTCTGTCTTGAAATGTGGATAAAACCTTTTGACAAATCCTGAAAACTTTCGATGAAACAATGCGCGCGCCCGTTTTTCAACCTACTAATAAGTTTTCACCGTCAGGGCAAATTGCAACCACACGGAGCTTTATCGCCACCTACTGTTGAGTTTTATAACGATTTTATTGATTAAGGGAAATAAATGTTTAATTATCATTTCCAGAACAGCAAAAACTCCAGGAAAAAATGCTCACAAATACATAATTGTGATGTTCATATTTCTGTATTTTAGGGGTATAAAACACAGTTACCAGTCTCTTTTTGATTGCAGCTGTCACATTTTGCAGATGGATGTTTTCCAATAAGATGTTTTAGCTTGGTATGAGATAAAGCTACCCCAACCCATCTCCAAAGTATTCTCCACTTCACCCTCCTGCTGGATTTGATACAGATGTCTTCCTGAAACTGCAATTTCATAACAAATAGGCTACTTGTCGATGTTTTTAACTGTTCAATGCTGCACTAGGATCTGAACAAATTCTGTCTCAAACCTGCAGAGGATCATTTTGGAGGGATGTCAGATGCCTTTCAGTTGGACAGACCACAGGTGTTGTTAATCAGCTAAAAACATAAATAGCCTGTTCCTTGTATGCAGGTGCTTAATTGGCTTGGCTTACTTTACACCACACAGACCATTTTCTTAAAAAACTTTCTCCATGTCTTGCCATCTAAGTTTGTTTTTTATCCATATGCCAACTGGGGATACAGTAATAGGAAGTTAATTCAGTAATAGGAAGTTAATTCCAAGCACATTTGTTTAAAATCTGTAAAACACAACAGGCTATATTCCAAATTTTCAAAACTTTAAGGTCAACCAATTTCATTAGAGCTGCTGTCAACCAAAATAATTGTCCATGATGTATAAGGGAACATTCAGGTCACAGCCTTATATTTAACATGGTAAGAATTATTACATACAGTATTGTTTTCTATTTATACTGTTGCAGTGAATTACAGTAGTATGAAATACTGGGTTGCCGAGATGTTCTTGGAGGTGTTAGTGCTCCCCCAAGAGTATAACCACTCTAGTTACAACCATGTTCTGTATAACAATGTACAATACTACGCTTCACAACTTTTCCATAGAAACATTTATTTACTTTGCTAATGTGAAGGAACAGCAATTCACATCCCTCTATTTTATTCTGTTAATTCCAGTTAAATGCTGCTGAAGTAAATAATGTTGACTGAAGTTGACTTCTAAAGGAACAACATGCCCCCATGTGGCCACCAGAGGTTAATTCTGCCTGCCAGCCATCAGTATCAGACAGTAGAAGTCTGGAGCATCACACAGCCTAGAAGTGGCTGGGCAGATTTTAGGTGGACCTCCTACTGCAGATGGGGATACTGTTGGCTCTCATTCACAGACAGGGGTGCCTCTTGTTCACAGCACCTGAGGAGAGAAGCAACTAGCCAAAGTGGAAGTGACATTGTTGGTCTGCAGTTTTTGGTATTTCAGTCTTGGAAAGGGGGGAAGACAAGAATCCACCTATTCATATTGTATATGCTTGTTTATCAAGCAAAAATGTTATATTATTTAAAGTACCTGACCACATGTCGATTTTCCAGAATAAATGTGCTGTTTCCCAGTAACCTGGGAAATACGTTTGATATATGACCAAGAAAGGGATCCTGTTTAAGTGGGAATCCTTTTCACTCCTACTCAGCCCGGAATTAGATCATTAGAATCTGTGAATTAATTATGTGATTGGGTTTCTAACTCTGGGAACCCAGCCTCTCAGTCTCATCCCTGGTATGAAGTCACTGACACACATACAGATGAGAGGTATGACCTTGACCACCATCTGCCCATTAGGCCTGCTGGTAGCTGTGAAGGATATCATCAGAGGAGGTTTGCATATGGGATCAAAGTGTGAGCTATTTCACTGAGACTATGACTTTAGAAAGCTATGACCTCCATAAATATGGTTATGGAGGTTATAGCTGTAGTTAATCACTGAAATCAGTGAAATTGCCTCACATTAGCCTGAATTAATGACATTTTACTTAATTACACTTGGCTGAATTTGTGGACATATTTCACCTGGTGAAATAAAAACCAGAGCTTCTGGTTGATCAGATGCTTTTCATCACGTCCATTTTTAGACTTGCAAGGGACCAAAGTGCATGCAGCTATTTGACAAGTAAATGCAGTTTTCGAATAACCTTTAATAATTTAATGCATGCATACTGTCATTTTAATCCTTTCTCATACATGCTACACTCACCAGCATAAACTATGGGGAAACTGTAAATTTAAATTCTTTATATGTAGTCCCCCAGTACACTGCTTAATTTTACTACGTGGGTGTAATGATGAGAGATGCATACAATCTTTCAGATCCCACTCTCAACTCATACCTAGGAATCAGTGCTAACCACTGAACGACTCTGCCAATGTGAATCAGCCTTTGTAAAACTAAAAATAATGCACCAGAGGGCCAAGTATAACATCAACTATGTTTACTTACTGTATGTTTACATTTACTAATACATTTTTCCTTTCTTCTTTATAGAAAATATATATCAAAACCACAACTTAAAGAAAGGGAAAATAAAAGAGCACATGTAAATCAGGTAAAAGTTTACATATGTATTTACTAAAGACTTTCTATACAGTATTTTAAGACAACTGTGAAAATAAATAACAAGCGACAACTACAAATGGTATACAAACCTGAGACTACAGAGGATTTGTGCTGGTATATATTCTTAACATACAGTACCTCTTTTACATTAAAACCTGAAAGTGTAGCAGGAGCTACAGTAGTCAGTTAAAAGTACAAGTTACAATACTCACAAAATAAAACAGTTTCGCTTCAAAGTATTACAATAACATCAATCACTGGAACATATTAAGTATCCCACTTAAGATTTTCCAGGTTTCCTCAAAGTTCCAGATGTGAGGAGATCTGGAAGGAAAATAATGAAATTAATCATTTAATATAACATATGTAGGCCATAAAAGCAATTGTCAAAAACAATTTGCTGGCACTGGTTGATTGAGAAAAAATAATTAACCATATGAACAAATATCTTTCAGTTCTTTTATACCGACTTGGCCTCTCATATTACTAATTATTTTGAATGGATTAAGCTTTATTATTGACTGTGTATGTAAATCAATCACTCAACAAATGCGTGTTTTAAAAATAACAAACCATTAAAAGATTCAGCTAAAAAATGACTAACTGGATAGCCGAGTAACATAATAAACACTGAACAATGAATTCACAATATTTTCCAACATACATCAGCTGCTGTTGGGTGAAGTGGTCCTGCTGTGTGCACCAGAGGGCAGTGTAGCACCAGAGGAGTGAGGTGGGGAGAGATGGGAGCTTG
The DNA here is from genome assembly GCA_030347415.2 of Decapterus maruadsi. Classification (NCBI taxonomy): domain Eukaryota; kingdom Metazoa; phylum Chordata; class Actinopteri; order Carangiformes; family Carangidae; genus Decapterus; species Decapterus maruadsi. The sequence continues at coordinate 11,348,400 of CM064902.1, read as the reverse complement.
AGTTCTTTGATGAGGAGGAGGCAACACCAGACTCTAACCACTCTGAGGGAAGGTCCTCTAACATATCACAGAGCAGGGCGTCTTCGTCAATCTCACCCAAAGGAAACATGCGAGGCTCCCAGGGTGTCTGAGGCTGCAGGAGAACAGAGTGGACAGATAATGTAACCGAGTGAGGTGATAAGATGTTTCTCGCTACAGAGATTAACTTCAGATAAAGATAGGCTTTATAAGGGCACAGTAATGAGAATGTGACGCATTTATAAGATGAATCACTTATGTGATAACTGCAGTATTTGTTTAAAATGCAAAAGGCACATACAGACTGGGCTGCCCATGTTAAATTGTGATGTACTATTCTGAATCCTGATAATCGTTCCTCCCATTAGTAGTCCCCTCATTGAATTTAGACTTTGAAGGCTGTATCATAGCTGTGCACAGCTCAAACGCCTGTTTAAAAAAGAATCAAAGGTTGCGCTTTAATCAGCATTTGTATGGGTGCTGCAGTGCGTGAGTGCATAAGAAGTGCAAAGCCATGAAGTAGGGGAAATTTGTGGCTTTGAGGAGGTTGATTAGGATGGTCTGCTTTAGTAGAAACTCACTGCTTCTCCAATCAAAGTGAAAGGGTAAAGAGCACTGCAATCAGAGCATCCTCCACTGAAGAAAGTGTGGAGATGAGTATCTGTGTAGGCTCTCAAGAATCCATCCAGACTTCATAGCTCACACAATAGTAATGAGAAAGCTTATCGAATAGTCTGAAACGCATTTTGGCCACTCTATTCTCTTCCCCTCTCTGCTAACACAATTTTATCTTGGACTTGAATGTTACAGAAAATACTCTGTAGCCCTCAATGTTTAGAGGATGAAATGAGAAATGGCTGTACAGAATATAGGTAATATGCTTCTCAAGCTCTTCTTTATATTGGCTATAAGGAAAGGAAAGGCACATGGCCTCTGTCATTGTTCCTCTCACCTCTAACCAAGATTATCTCGATCAAGGTCAAGAACTGTCTTAATTCTCCATGTGAAATTAAAAAAAAATATATTTATATATAATTTGTTTGTTGGGCTCCTTCCTATGACACCTGAATTACAGCTTCTAAATATTCAAAGTTTGTTTGGGGGATTTGGGGTTTCAGCTGTGTTGCTTTTGATCTTACCAGCCACTCCTCTGAGCTTGGCTGTTCATCAGTATCCAGCTGAGCACCACTCCAGTCCACAGAGCTCTCCTCTCCTGATGTGCACATCCCGCCCCCGCCGCCTGACAGCCTGCTGCCAGATCTGAAGTGAAACAACAAGCATACCCCATGCAAGTTCACTGAGAAGTTTCTCAACATTCCACTTTCACACGCTTTGTATTTACATGCACAGAGATGAACAAAGTCGATCTGCAACAGCTGCACTGCACACTCAGCACATTCCTTTCGAGTTCAGGATTTAATCCAATTGCCAAATGTATCTCTGTCGTCATCTTGAAGAAAGCGTGAAATGTGAAACACTACATGTCACTTCCCCCCACTCCCCAACCAGCCTAATTTTTCTCCCACACATGACAGAGTAGCATTTAAATGAGCCAGTTTTCAAAGCTGTATTTGTGAGTCTGTGTGAATGTGTGCGTGTGTCCACCGTGTTGGACGCCTGACGCATGCCCTCTTTCCCCAGGATGACCAGCGTAATTTCTCTCTCTGCTCCAAAGCCAAGTGTCTCTGAGCATAGGTTTCCTCACTGAGATCCTCAACCTGCACACCACACAGAGATGATATGAGTTTCTGAAATGAAAATTGATGCCCATTTGCTAAAAAATGAGACATTACCTGGCCCTCGTCGTTGTCTTCCTCTTTTTCTGCCTCGTCCGTCGGAGACTGTGTGGACACCAACCGCCACCTGCAAAAAAGACGTTTTTTTTTTTTTTTAATTATTTGAGGTAAATAATGATAATGAATAGTGAGTAACTGCTTTTTGTGTCTTATTTTACTTTAGGGTAAAAGACGATTTTACTTTTATTTACAGTATAACACTCATTTTTTTTATTGTCTATCTAGAACACCTACAGTATAGTGGCAGTTCTGTTCCATACCTGGGAGTGAGGATGTCTTTGTACTGAAGCTTTTCCACTTTAGCCAGTGACACAGGAATGACAATGTTGTTGATGTTGTACACACTCTCACCCTGGCGTTTGCGAACAGAGCCCTAAATGGAAACAAGGCCACGGTAAAGTCAGAGTAATGTGACAGTTCACACCAATGATTTAGAGATGTTCACACATTCAAAGTCATTCTCCATCATCAGGTTGCCATGATAAAGGATACACAATAGACTGACCGGCTTGTTCACATTTAACATGAACACATTTCAAGCGATGCATGACATGTGCATCTATGTTGTGAGGGTGTGTTTAATTTGAAGAACATGTATAATTTCCTACACTAAATGTTGTGATCCCAAATAAGATGTATAACTCCTCCACTGCTATCTGCAAGAGATTTTACATTTGGATATAGCAGACAGTGCTATTCCAAAACGTGACCTTTCACGCCATATGTCACATTTATAACAGATATGTAAAGAGTGTTGCAAAAAATGTCCTACTGTCACTCTCTAGCTCTCACTCCCTCACAAACACAATGACAACAGACCTTGCTGTGAACAGCCCCTCCTCTCCATCCACACTCTGAATCAAAACATGATCATGCGCAGAAAGATTGTTGTTGTCTTTTCCCTGCGGGGAAGACGACTGGTAAAGCTGTTTGTCAGAATCAACTGCTCGTGTAAGTGAGTAGTGTCAATGTTGATTCTTTAACACTTAAATTAAAGTGTAAAATGTTTGCTCGGTCAACCCAGATGGGCATTGAATATTTTAACAAACTCGAAATGTCTCATCCTGTAAGGAAGCCCAAAACCGGCGCGGATCCAGAGATATAAGCGAACGTGGCCGCCGAGAAATGTAACAAAATGCATGTGGGAAAGCTGAACAGTCGACCCATTCTGATTAGCTATCCAATTAATTTGAGTCTGAATATTTGCGGCCTTAAACCAGTGTTGCTGTGTCAACTGAAGAGGATCGGCGGGGGATAGCTGTAGCTAACGACGAGAGAGATGGAGGGATGAGGAGGACAGCTGCCAGCAGGCTGCTGTGGGAGAGCCAGCTATGGCAGAAGCAACAGGTGACAGCAAACACAGAAAGCTTGTTGAGTCATTTGTCACAAAGCACTTGGCAATGGAAATATTTGCAGTGGAGCACTGTGGGAAAAGCTGCAGACCATATGTACGCAAACAAAGGATGTTTATTACAAGTAGTCCATTTGCAAAAATACAAAAAGGCGTGTTGTGTATTTGTGTTTGTTACCAGAGAGGCCTGCTTGCGTGACACCTGCGTGTAGCTCTCCTCCAGCACTTCATCTGAACTTTCCTCCAGTTGACTGAGTTGGCACAGGTCACCTGCCTCATCTGCACATACATAATACATAATCATCAGTTCAGCCTACTACCTCTAGTAGTAGTGTTTATTACAGATATACACTCACCCTCTATTAGCCTGTGGATGCATCTTCTCTTTCTTTTCCTCTGATTGGCTCTTCTGTGTTGACTCCGGGAAGGACCTGACCTCCTGATAGGTGACAGACCCATTACTCTGCTTTTACGATGCCTTGAATGCTGCTTGTATTTCTGACCTATAATGACAAAGACAGACACACACACACACTGAATTAATACACTTCTGGAATTCCTACCAACCCTTCAGTTCTGACTGACTGAGACTTATTATTTTGGCAAGTGGTTGCCTCTTAGTTTTCCGATCACCACTGGCTTTATTTACAGAAATCATAGTGGGCCTGTGTAAACCTGAGACTGTCAAAGTGTCAAATACATTTAAATGTAAATATTAGAATTTTAGCTCAATAGCCTCCAACCCAATTGACTCAAAATCAGGGATCATACAGTAGTACTTCACTGGCTGTATGAGATACACCCCTTGTTTTTACATTTTACATCTATTTATTATTTTTTATATGTAAATATTAGCATTTTAGCTCAATAGTTTCTCAATAGCTTTAACACAGTAATATCCCACATTTTTAATTTTAAAACAGGAAGTTGGTACACACTGTAGCCGTCTTCAAAATAAACACTGCAGCCATCTTCAAAATAAACGTTTACTGTAAAGTCTGCCATAGAGGTGCACATGAAATGTTGGAGTGGCTTGCTAATGTCTATCAAATATCCAACTTAAAACATATACCGGTGCCTCATCCTTTTGTTTAGTCTTAACTCACAAACATCCTGCCTGCCAATACTGTGAGCTACAGATAAACAAACACACAGACACGGATTTCATCAGGAGAAAATGAGACTGATACAGTAGAAGAACAGAAAGATGAATGAACTAAGGCCTAAAAGCTACCTTTTATATTGATAATACAAGTGATGAATATTTGGGCCTGCACCCTCTAAAGCAGCATTAATTAACTTCATCATTCACAATCCCTCATGTCATTTGCCCATATCTGCTGCCTGCTTTGACCGTTCATGAAATCTAATTCTATTTTTGCTGTGACCAAATGTGATAACAGTTTTGTTGCTAGGTGCCAGGCTATTATTTTAGGTGATGTTTACTTGACAGTCTTTTGCCCCTGCTCTTGCCAGAGGAGAAAAAGATCATTCATGATGACAGGAAATCAACAGAGTGGTGGGTGAGTGATGTGTTCATCCATTTCAATCGGCCTACTTTGTGTCTCCTCCCTCCCTCATCTTGCTACAAAATTTCTTGTCTCATTTTCAACTTTACCTGGTTTTTAACATAGGAATTGAAAAAAATCATGCAAAAACTTTTTCAAGACTGCTTTGATGAAGGGGGAAATTCTGAATCAATCTACATTGTGGATATTCATGTGGGCAAAGACCTCTTAAACCATAGGTGTGCAGCTGCAGAGGCGAATGATCGTTAGCGCCGGGCAAATACATACAGAGGCACATATTGACATTGTTGAAATGCCAAATGATTTAATTTCCATCTACTGCTCAGTTGGAAGCCTCATACAGACCCAGTGGGAAATCTGACATGCTAGCAACCAATTACGTCGGTCCACGGGGAGATAACAAGCACACACAGCAGTAGGCTTTGAAGCAGCCATTTCCCCCACAGTGATATTGGTTCTATTCATCACATACAACCAGAAGGGATAAACTTGTCAAAAATTGATGACTTATTATGATAATTTGTAAATTTGTTCTTTTTAAATCAAGAAATTGTACAATTAGTGATAGTGTTATAATAATATGACATAATATAACATATAACATAATATGGCAATTACCATGGCTAATACACAGTAGCTACAGTAATACACAAAATATTGCCACTGCCACAGGGTTTAACTGCGGAGGTGCTGTAAACACTGTTCCTTACTTCAGACAGAAGACCTCACTAAAGCTTACTGTAGTTTGGTGACTTAAAAGTCAGCAAGGCAGCTGTCTGTTAGTTGAGCCATGGCCACAAAAATGCAGGCGTAGCCTTCAAGTCTAGCAATCCTCCTGTTAAATAGCTCATCCATTGACTATGACGTCAACACAGCAGGTTATGGTCATGTTTCTGACCCTGCTCCCCAGCAGCATGTAAACATCTCAGATCAATAAGTGTCAGTCAAAATGAAGAGGAATACTAGCTATCAGCTTGACAGCTTCACATGGCTGAGCAAAATAAAGAGAAGTTATGAAATCCCTGCTGACAAAGGACGGGATCTTACTGTTGTGCAGTGGTGTGGAGCTGCGTCTGTTGCAGTACGATGGGATGGGTGACTGGGCGTTGATCACTAAGGGCCTTTGGGACCATTCCTCTCTGGCAGGGGCTTTCTCTGAGTGGTGGGAACGAGGAGTGTCTGGGTGGAAAAGACACAATGTTTAGTTGATCAAAATGATACAACGCTCTTCAGAAAGAAATATTAAGTTGTCCTGGTATTCAGCAAAATGTAAAGAGTGATATCCAATGCGAGTTGAAGCACCCACATCCATTGTTTTCTACAGTTTGTATGTAAACCCACACACTGGTATCTAATCATTCTGAATCCATGCCAAAACATCACAATGCACAACTGTTCTCTCCCAGGCACCTGTGAATCAGCTCTCCAGAAAAGCTGTTTATGAAAAGGCAACTTGGTGTGTGGTCTACCATGTCAAAAAAAAAAGCCAAGAAATGAATCTTTTCAACTAGCTATTAATCTATTCCATGTTTCTTTTCTAACCCTTTTCATCATGCTGCACTAAGGATTCTCCTACCAAACGAAGGAGACAACACAGTGTGACGTCGTGTGTAACTGTGCTTCCTGGTGGATGGACCCGAAGTTGAGCTGCAGCCACAAGAGGAGCAACATGAACAGGAGGATGACAAGACAGAAGAGGTGAGGGTCGATGTGGATTTCCCCGAGTCCTGTAACACAAGAGAGAAGAACGAAAATGATTTACGACATATTAAGGTAAAAAGAGCATATTCAGGACAGTTACACCAACTACAGTATTAAGTTGGCTCTTTTTCTTTTTTTGTCGGTGTATGAGTCATGAGGTCGAAAGGAAGCTGCTCTCCATTTGAACACTCTGATTAAAGCAATTAAGTTATTAAAGACTTTCTGTGCCATCTGGCAATAATATGATGGCTTGGCAGTGGCACTGCTTCTTCTAATTGCTGTGGGTTTTATGCTATCCAGAAGAATAGTGTTCACTTTGACACTAAAAGTCAGGATACCTTATGTTTCCATACAGAAACAGATTTGTGTTGTCTGTTGTGCCACAGACAGACCCCGTGACAGTACTAACATGTTCAATACAGATATAAATGGCACAATCTGAACTCTGCACAAGAATAAAATAGAATAGAATAGAAAGCTGCACTCCTGACTTTTGTGGCCACCTGGAGGTTGTCTAAACACAACAAACCATGTTAGGCATCAGCCAAGCATTCCACATCCAACAGGCACAGAGCAACAAAACCTTTCAGTTTCAGCAGTTCTTTTGGCCACCTTCCTTAACTCTGTTTTAGCTGCCAGATACTCAAACATTACACTCACCAGCTGTATGTGGCTGTGAAAAAAAACCCTCTAATAAACTGACTGTTTGCTACCTGTAAGGCACCAACTAGCAGACAGCTGCCTGCCGAAGCTGGACAGTTGGATGTGAAGTTTTTGGATTACACATTAGTTGCCAGTTTTATTACCGTAGTGGAGTTTAAACAACGGTTAAATAACCCACTGTTTATATTTGTTAGCGCAGCTTACAATACAGATAGCCAAAAAATAAACAGAACCATATATTGTAGTGTGTTTATTGGCAGTGAGGAGATAGCACTATAAAATGTCCCATGGCTAAATAAAGGCTGGAGCTTTGAAGTAATCCCAGGCATTTGATTTCTTTATTTGAGGCAAATCCAAGAGATAATGTTGTTTAATTAAAAGCAGGTGTGGGGCTTTAAACATTAATTCCATTTTAATTTGGGGAACTACTAAGTGATATGGCATTCCACCACTGAAGCGTGACAAAGAGTGACTACTCTGAAGATAATTTGTCTAGAACAAGTGAGCAATTTTAATTAAATAAATCTTTGAACACATTTCACATAGTGTCCTGCTTTTATTAGCTTCTCAACCTTCATTATGGAATCTAAAATAGATCTACAAGAGGTACATTGTAAACATGTACTGTATCATAGATCTGGCTGGAAATAACAGAAATAAGGCATAATGTTGACTGAATCGGTATTACTGTCACATGGTACTGCACTCATCTTCCAAATAGAGAAAGAGGGAATTGTAATTGCTTTACACAAACTAGCACTGCAGGAATATATTTGCATTTATAAAATAACAGTAGATTTATACCAGAGGCACAGAGTTGGATTAAAATTATTATAACAACAATATAGAAACAATGTGTGAGGATTAGGGGACAGGCTTCTCTAGGGCTAATGAGAGAGGAAGTTAAATAGGTTTGGGAGAATTTCTGTAAAGTGCAATGAAAAATATCATGATCAGTTTTATGGAGTGAGCTGTATGTCCTCTGAGGGAAGTCATTATCATAAATTCTGGTCTTAAAGGATAACTTTCGTTTTTTACAACCTGGACCTTATTTCTAGCATCAAATACGATCATTTAATCACCCTGACAAGTTTGGTGTCATTTGGAAAATATCGAGCGGCGCGTATATCCGTATAATGCGAGATTTGCAGCCTCTAAATAACACATTATCCGCCGCAAAACTCATTCATTTCGCCAATATTTTGTGATGATACACTAGTGTTATTCCCCTCCGAGCCCGTGGTGGCATGTTATCAACATCCTGCTCCTCTAGGTTGACCTACTAACCGCTGACCTGGATGATGTCATCTCCGACGGCGGCGCGGCGCGGCTAACTTGCTATCGCTAATGCTATGGTCCGTTTCTGCATGTTTCTGACTCGTCATAACAAAATGAGCAGCTGGATGAAGTTCAGCTTCGGTCAGCTTCCACAGGCTTCCTCTCCTTGGATCCTCACTACAGCTCTGGCTAGTTGAGCTAAAAAGGACCCAAATGCCGAAGCGGAATGATTATTATCAGAACGAGCCGGGCACCGGTCGGAGATGACATCATCCAGATCAGAGGTTAGTAGGTCAGCCTGGAGGAGCCGGATGTTGATAACATGCCACCACGGGTTCGGAGGGGAATAACACTAGTGTATCATCACAAAATATTGGCGAAATGAACAAATTTTGCGGCGGATAATGTGTTATTTAGAGGCTGCATTGGGTGCCCCGACTAAACGGATATTATTGTCAAAACTATCAAATGACACCAAACTTGTCAGGGTGAGTAAATGATCGTATTTGATGCTAGAAATAAGGTCCAGGTTGTAAAAAACGAAAGTTATCCTTTAAGCCCGTGGTGGAAATATTGGATTTAATCGTTATGTCTACGGTATACCCAAAATGTAAAGCATATTTTGCACTGTTTGCTTTGTTTTTGACTTCTTTCTTTAATTAACTGAAGATCATGAAGTTAAACCCAAACATTCTAGCTCTGTTGACTAAATTATGTGGCTATCAAAGACCATGTTTTCTATACCTGTTTTCTTTTTTTAAAATCTAATTTGCATTTAAAGGGATGGTTCCGTTTTTTTGAAGTGCGGTTGTATGTGGTAAAAATTGCAGTAGACAGCTCTCTGCTTTCCCCCAGTTAGCCTTACCAGTGCATATGATAGGCAGTGGGACCATTAGTACCTCATACAACGCCACTTCAAAAAACTGAACTGCTGAACAAAACTAAAAACATGGGCAGCCATGGGTGGGTTTTATGCATTTTTACAATAATTCTATCTTATTAAGGCTAAGGCTATCGATTCTCTCGATTTTTAATCTGCATTTTTAACATTTATCTGCACACAAATACTGTAGGAGCCTATAAATTAATATACTCCATTATAAAGTGAACTTAAACCCTTTTCAAAATTAAAAAAAAAGGCGAACAAATGCACATTGCACAGTAAAAAAAATAAAACGATTTTTGAAAAAAAAAATCGATTTAAAAATCGTCAAAAAAGATATCGCGATATATATATGTGAATCGATTTTTTCTCCCACCCCTAATTAAGGCTATCCAATAAAAAGAGATTCAATAAGTAACAACGCTAACTGGATTTTCTACATCCTCAGGGGCAGGCCTTTATTGGCAAAGTGGATGTGCACATGTGTCCTCTGGCTATTCCACTTATTAAGGAGGTGTGTCTGTGTGCTATGGCAGATATACTGTGTGTATATGGCCAGATACACAGACCAGGGAATGGAGACAAATGTATGTGACCTACCAGAGGACTGCTGGGGTTGTTGGTGTTGAAAGTGAACAGTCTGGGCTTTCGGTAGGTGACTAAAGGTCGAGTTCGGGCACAAACACATGACACATCAGCCTTGAAGAGGCTTGTGGTCGCTAGTCTCCTCCTCTTAGAACTCCCAGGCATAAAGACACTGTCTCCTCTCTGACCGCTGTGGGGACAAGATCAGATCAGATGAGGTCGTGTAAATGTGACAGAAAATGATTCATGCAAAGATCACAGGCACTGAAAAGCCAACATTTGAAAGGTCTTTGTCCATTAGATCATATTAAGGAATAGCAACCAGAGACAAATAACACCTGCATGTAACTGTGTGTTGCTGTACATGCATTAGAATGTCTTTTATTTAGTACCTGGCTTTTATCTCCACAGGCAGCCACACAGAGGTAAAAAATACAATGGTTTATACTACAAACAGGGAGCAAAGTCTCAGCCTTGATAGCTTGCCTTATAGCCTGAGCTTTATTGGGACAATGGACAAACCTCTCTGTAGATGCATTTTTATATTTTATTGCACAAAAAATGTCTAATTATTTGAAATTACAGTAGAAACTGAATGTTCCCATTGCGTATGTGTGTCCTCTACCTTTTGAAGGTTCTCTTGGCTTTACAGTTTTGTGCTTGTTTTGAGAGCGGAGAAAAAAGAGGAGGCATCAGACTGTTGACAATCTGGCTAAGCTGGGCACTCTGTAATGAAGACATGACCCCAGATAATACATTTGAGTGACAGACTGACACCTCAGTGAAAAATTACAATACCATTAAAAAAGTCCATACAGCTCTGAGGATGAATACGATCATTCTCTCTGAACTGAAATTTAACACAATTAAGGTCAAACAGTATGTGTAGATTGAATAATTTGTCCGATCTTTTCACATGTCGTTAAAGATTAAAATCGGGTCCTCCCTCCTACCTGTCTCTCTATGCTGTACAGAAGGTGTGTGGGGCTGCAGGGTTCAGTGTCAGCATCGGAGGCCGTGCAAGACAGCCCGGCCATTTCCCTCAGCAGGGTCTGCTGAATCTGCCGGTCTGTCAGTGGCTGGGACTCTGCAAGCACCACTCCCCCCTTTAAGACACACAAAAACATGCAGAGATTACTAGCATCAAAACTCAGCAACTCTGGGAAGTGGTCTGCTTTAATTGAATACAATGGATTATTTCTGATATTTGGATTTTCAGTGCATCACATTTTATGGAAGTATTATTATAGTGTATCTTCATCATCTTTACAATCAATCATCAGCAGATTATTCTTAATGAAAATGACCACTGTGGTAGTACTCCATGAATGAATACAGTTTTAAAATATGACTCTAAGTTAACCTTTCTAAAAGACTTTTTTTTCTCCAAGACACAAAACAGATCTAATGTATATGCATATATGACAGGAAAACTATGCAACTGCCCTTTATGTGTGCCAGTTGGTTCATTATGTCAACTGCCCCTTACTGAGGTGGATACAGAAGAGTATTGTGTTACTTTGGAAGAACGGATGTGCTTGTGGAGCTCCACCAGTTGTTGTGTTCTCCCCTCCAGCTCGGCCAGACGCAGCTGCAACCAGCTCCATCTGCTGCCCAGCTCCGCTCTCTCTTCTAGCCATCGAGTCTCACAGCTGCTGCTGCTGCTGCTGCTGCTGCTGCTGCTGGGAGGGGTAGCGTGGCAGATGAGAGAAGGACAGTTATCTATGTAATGCTATATTTTTGTCAAAGACATTACATTCCAGTCCAAAATCACGAAGAAGACAATTCCAAGTCCTTTAGAACTTGGTCATGAAAACTGTAAAATCTCAGGGTAGGAAAGCATTTGTGAGTTTACACACTTGTAGTGTAGCCCTGTAAACAACATACAGTATGACCTATTTTATACAGCCATGTCGCAAATAGCGTGTAAACTGTTTAGTAACGAGGGGGGAACTGAATTTTTAAGCACAAAAGCTTATCTAGGCCACAGAATGAAACACGGTTGAGTTGTGTGGTGTGTGTCTATAGTATGTTTCCATGGCACTAGCCTGTTCAGTTAGCATTTATGTTCTCTCTCTCTCAGTGTGTGTGGTTGGCTGACTTCAGCGGGGCAATAGTTGCTATGGCAGTGCTGTTGGACCTTGGCTTGGACAGGGAGGGACTTCAAACACTGATACAGGACAGAGAAAGGTTAGTCCAGTCAGCAAGCAGCTGCACACAGATTTTACCATAAGGTCTGTTATTATGAGGCAGCTAATTAATGCTGGCCTGTTACCTCAAATATCCAATATATTTTTGTTTTGCCCAACCACAAAAACACTGAGTTTGTGGTGCTGCTGATTAAAAGTGATGTCTGTAATTGGTTAATGGCTGCCTTTAAACCGACTTTCACTCAACACTAAGCTGATATCTGTTTGCCAAGGAGTAGGCTCTGTCTTTCCTCCATAGACAATGACCAGACCTGGCTGCCCTGCAGCTCTTTCCAACTGTATAATGAGAAAATTCCAGGAATATTTGCCAAGCATTAAGCAAGTCAGAAGGAGAGGACTGGAGAGGAGAGGACCAGGAAAGTCTGCTTTATACTGTACCTGTTAGTGTGCAAGTTCACAAACTATTTATCATGAAAATATTGAATAAAATGTGGAGTGTAGCAACCCACTGGCTACCCTCCACAGACAGAAAGTGGGTTTTCTCAGCCAAATCCTGTTTGATTCAAAGGCCAGCCCAAGCAAGTATTGCTGGGCTGACGAATTCCCCTCTTTGAACAGTGTTTCTTGGCTCTTGTAGAGGAATTAGGCTTTCTGGGTGTGTCCTGCAGTTAAACTTTCCAACATTTAGCCTTTAAAAAGACTTCCATACAGGATATTTAAACCTGCTGAAACTAAAAATGACTGAACACAGTAGGTGTGACAGAATGCTATCAGGGCGGAAAGTGAGCAAAGTCGACACGGTGCTTCGAATTGAAGTCAAACCATGTCTTTCTTCACCAGTACAAACTTTGAATGTTAAAAGGTCAACTGTTTCCACATTCTCTGAGCGAGGGCAACGACCCGTCCCGTCTCCAGCGCGGGGATATCCTGGTCAAGGAGGAACCTGCCATAAAAACTCCTCAGGGGAGGTTTACTGATGAAGCACAGCTCATTGTTCCACAGTGGAGGAGAATAGACTCAGACAAAAGGCGAGCTGACACTTCCAGAGTGAAGCTGGCCAAAAAAAAAAAAAAAAGATTAAAGAACCCCTTTTTCCTTCCACTTCAAGACCAAATGAAAAACATTTTTTCAGGTTTTGCTAAACTGTACTGATTCGAGAAAAAGAACAGAAGCCTTGAATAACTCTATCTTAGTGAGTAAATCAGAGACACTGTTGCTAGACTAGACCTAGCTTGAGCCCTGAATGAAAGGTGCCCGATTAAATTAATGGGCTGGACACACTGTTGCCCCCACATTCTGGACTTAGGAATTGTATTAACTCGGTAACACACTGACACTAAAACAAATGTAACACACCATCTGGTCAAAAAATTGCAAAAATGCCTCTCAAGAGAATGTCTTGTTCTTTCCAAATAAAGTTGTTGTCCTCGCTGTGTCCTTTTGGTTGTACTTAGGAAACACACACAAAAAAACCCCCCTAGAAAACATGTTGTCACATTTACTCTGAGCAAAAATCACTTTTGTTGCATCATGTTTTCACATGACATGAGCTTTTGCCCAACTGTTCTCCTGCCCTCTTTGGCAGTGTTGCTACAATATTGAAGATATCTGCCACAATAATAACCAGAGCAAAGAACCCTAACCATTGCAATACATGGTGTAAAGGTGCTGTTTCTTCTGCAGTTAGAGTCCTGCCATATCTGATGGCACAGATAGTACTGAGAGACAGCACACAAGCATGTCACTTTAAATACGAAGCTGTCACTGCTATGGGATTCTGCTCTTTTTTCCTTTTCCTTCATTGGGAGCAAACACAACTCCACTTGGGCAAGGACACAAGTACAGCTGCACCGCCCAACCAAGCACACACACACACAAACCTCTAAAGTATTTTTCACTAGAAAGAGCAGGAGCTGAGGGCACAGAATGGCTGGCATGTTGTGAGCTTGCTGGCATGTCTGTGTTTATTTCCTACCCTGTGGGTAAAGCGAGCTGGCTAGTCTGTTAAATCTGTTATGACTGTAGCATGGAGAGAGAAAGGTATGTGTGCGTGAGCATGGCTAAAAAGTGTCATAACACTCTCCGGAGCTGGGAGGACAAAACTTGTACTTATGACAACCACACTGTAAACGTTCGCTAAGGGCCAAGAAAAATATGCGTCTAAGACTGCGGAGGGAGGCACAGTGGACCATTCACTGCAGCAGCTGACTTTCCGAAATATATTCCGTCATCCTGAAATAAGTGTTGTTGCGTCACCCTTTGACATCTGTGTATGAATAATGACACATGACACGAGTGAAATTGATTTCAATGATGATAATGTCAAACAGATGAAACTGACGATTCTCACAAAATCATGTTTTGGAGTTGTTTGCGATGCATTAATTGTCCCAAATTGAAAGGTCTACATTTGTCAGAGTTGAAACAAGGCCAATGTCTCTGGCATGAACCTCAGCTGGATCTGAAAATCCAATCCAGGAACAGAATAACAAATCATTTAAACGTGAACTGTACAAATGCCTCTGAGCTTGTGTTAGTACTTTCACTCTGGCGTGAGCAATCTGCCTTTATATTTCCACATATTTGTGTGGAATAACTCGATTCACCTAAACATGATATGTAAAATCCATGGTTCAGGGGATTTGAAGTCTCTCCTCCTCTCCAGTTTGTATTTAGCTGTAATAAACAGCTCTGACAGCCGTAAACACACTGTGGTTCTTAAGAATACACATAGGTAAATGTAAGAACCACAGTTCACTTTCAGCCAACAAAAGAAACCATGTGTGGAGAGCTGCTGGCACAAACAACACGTCCCTTCATATCTGACTTCATACTGTGAAGAGGATGCCTATAATGAGTTTAAAAAGTTGTTTGTTTTTATATTAGTCATCATCAAACAAATGATATGACATCTCATCAGTCAGATTTAATAAACAATATTGAATGAAAAAACTTTAAAAGCCACAATTAGTGATTTAGAACCGTAGTCTTCATGACCATTGTGGAAATTTGTACAGACAAAAGGATAAACATAAACTGCTTCTACTTGCTGGATACTCACACGCATGAAGTCTTGGTTTTTCCATGACTCTTCTCCTCCTCCTCTAACTCGTCGTCAGAGCTGCTGCTGGCCGTGGCCTCAGAGTCCAGGGCCTCCTGGAGGCCTCTCAACACCTCCTGGCTGCACTCACTAAACTGTCTGAGCTCTGTGAATGAGGATGAAGCCGTGGACGACTCAAAACAAGGTTTACCGGACACTTGTGGAGGTAGCATACCTGGATATATAAAGTCCAGGCTGTCATGAGACACATCTCCAAGTGGACAGTGCCTTTTCAGCCCATCCAGTTGACGGTCGCAATGTAACACAGCATGCTCTCCTAGCAGGGCTTGCAGCCTCTTCTGGAGCGTCCAGGCCCGGCTGTGAAGCGCTGCCTGTCTGGAGAGCTGCTCCTTCACGGCCTCCTCCAGTGCGGCTCGAGACGCCTGCCGGTCAAAGTTCGCCCTGCCGCCGCAAGACTGCGCTGAAGCTGGAAGAGAACAGCCGACACCATCTGCTTTTTCCTGTATCGGTGTAGGTGGTGGGGCTGCAAAGAAGGCAGCAGGGCCCTGGAACTTTATCTTCCCAAGGGAATCTGAAGGAGAAACACTGGTAAGGGTAAAAGGGGAGCGATGCACATCACCGCCATCTGGCCCACATTCAGAAGCAGCACTGCAGCCATGCAGCAGACAAGCCTCTTGGCTATTGTGCTCAGGGACAGGGCCTAAAAACATGTCTGGTACACCTGGTAAGACGGGGACCACCTGATGAGAATCGTTCAGGCTTTTGTTGAAGGACAGGAAGCTGAGGAGGGAGGCGGGGCTGGGGAGGGGTACCGCCTCACACTGACTGGCAGATGTCGCCTGCAGACACGGGGAAAGCAGAGGGTTGGCGGCGGGCACATCCAGGGGGCTCACGGGCAGGCAGCAGGAGTCCAGCGAGGGATACAAGGAGAGGTTCAACCACATCTTCTGGGGGTCGCCATCTCCCATGGGTCTCACGTGAGGCTCTGGCTCTGCGCTGCACACGGCTCTCCCGTTGGAGTCCACTCGGACAGAGGAAGGAGGTGAGGACAGGTGGATGCCATGGCCATCCTTCAGGACTTTGGTCAGGGCTGGGGCCATACCCCCTTACTTTTGAACAACAGATGGTCAAGATATCCAAGATGGTGGACCTCACAAATGGCGCCTTAAATGATCTGACAATAAGGAAAACACACACACAGGTAAATTCCTCTTGTTATGCACAACAAGCCCCCAAAACTATGTGGTAGAACTATACTTCTACCACATTTCCCCAAAAACAGATGTGCACAGAGAAGAGAAATAACTTATAACTATATGATTACTGATTCCTAAAAAAAAAAGACCAATGATTTGATTATCTAAGATTGATAGGAAATCAGTCATATTCGCTGAGATCAAAACAATGGAGCATTAAGTAGTTCGCACTGGCGTATTGAAGGTTAACTGAGGGTATATTTAATGGCGTTGTCATGAGAAGTAGTTATCAAGCAAGTTAACGAATCATCAACGTTATGTCATTTATTACCCTAAGTTAATTGTTTTTTTTAGTTAACACATTTTGTTTCCACTTTACTAACCGTTATCAAAATAACCGACGGCTGCTGTTCTTGATAAATTAAAAGAGTGACGTTATAACGTTAAAGCACGAGAACTACAGTGGCCGTTAAATTCATACGCAGAGAACCAGGTACCAGCAGCACCAGCAACATGTTTTTCCCGCACTGACTGGTGCCCGTTCACCACAGGTCAAGCTGCAGTGGTGTAAATTTAACAGGGATGTTTCACACTTTCACACTTATTTCAGTGTCAGTGCAGAAGCTAGCGAAGCCTCATAACGGCCGTTAACGTCCCTGAGCTCTGTGGTTTGTTTTAAAGAGGGTGTACGTTACACTCACCTGACTGGGAGGTAAACCGTTGATCTGACATCGCCTGTTCCAGCAAGATTTGCGTCTCAATGTGACAAATTTTCTCATTTCCTTTGCTGGTCTTGACTGATTCGTGGCATCAAATCTGTCTGTTTTGTGAGGCAGCCCGACGGGGACATTTGTTTTCGCTCGGGATATCGATAGCTTTCCTCAACCACAAACGACACCGTCCTCCGCCTCCTCCTCCTCCGTCTCCTCCGCTGGCCGCCCGCCGCTCGCTAACACCAAGTGAGAAGGAGAGAGGAGTGAACCCATCTGAGCGAGGAGGGCTGGACCACACTCATGGTGCCTTCAAGACCTCTGCAGAGGCTCAGACTTCGGAGCACTCAGAGTAAAAACAAAAAACACCCTTTCTAACCCCAAATCTAAATTTCTGTTTTTACATTCAGGAATAATTCAGACCGGGATAAAAAATAATTCACAATTAACTTAGCCTAATCAGTTTTTTCCCGATAAAAAAAAGCCTAACCTAGGCTACTTTACTGTTAGAAAATGATGACTCTTTTACAGTAGGCCTAACAGTAAAATGCTTATTTTTTAATAGTAACCTAATTAATCTATTGTATGTGATTAGTTCGAGTATCCTTGTACAACATCGCATTAATTACAGCTAGCCTGTATTCATTTATTTTTCTACCACATCATAATTGATTGACCTATTAGGCTACGCAGTGTAGATCCCATTATTGTGATATGTTTTTATTAAATACACATTTTGCAATTACACCAGTATATTAATGCCAGCCATTCTTATGAGTTCCATATCTATTCTTATCTTGAAAATAGATTAGGCTACTCATCAGATCTTATAGGCTACATGATATCAATTTCTACAGCCATAGGCTAGTTTCAGTGGCTCTGACAGAAGTGTATTCTGGTGTGACAGGGAAGAAATTAAACAAACTAAAAATGTAGCTGGGTCATTCTCAAAATACGGTGAAAAACGTGTCCCTGCATTTTCCAGACACACAATTGCTTGAAAACTTTAAAAAATCAATCACATTAAACCAAAATTATGTAATTCAAAACCATATTAAATGATGGTGATAAGTTCAGTTTATATATTTACTGTTTCATTTTATTTTTTTCAGTTAAAATTTCCTTTGTACCTAAAAAAAACACTTGTCCCCCTGCCATGGTTCAATGCTATCGGACAGTGTAAAACTATTTTCTCTTTTTTGTTTAAAAAAAAAAAAAGTGGTCAACAATGGGCAAACACTGGGCTTAATGTATGAACAAAATTAAATTTAAATTGGGTATTTAATAATAAAAATATTTTTAAAAGAATATCTGTCCCTCGATTTGGTGTCATTGGTGTTACTGGTATCACAGACCATTATTTTGAAAGGTTAAGAATATGTAAGAGAACTCCCAAGTTCAGAAAGAAGAAGAAGAAAAAGAGCCATTTAAGACAATACATTGTGAGTGTCTCTTTCATGAGTAAAAAGTAAGATATTTCCAATTAAAATGTCATTTTTCAGTGTGGTTCTTTTTTGTGTCATTGGTGTTACTTTGATTTGCGCTAAAATGAAATATTTTTATGGGAAGAAAAACAGTTTAATAAGTATAATTCATAGATTTTAAAGTGCTGACTCATGCTGGCTTTGACCTAGCCTGCACACTATTTTGTATAATGAAACTTTTATAGATATTTGTCATTGGTGTTACTGTCATTGGTGTCACCATGTGGTAACACCAATGACAGAAAAATCAATACATTTGATGGACGAAAAAAAAAGAAAAATATTCTAGTTGTCCATTATAGTTGATAACATGGTCAACATGCTAATAAATAGTTCCCAATAAATTAAATTTGTGAAAACTGAATTTTTTTTTTTTACTTTTTTGACTTGGAAAATCACCGTATTTTGATAATGACCCAGCTAATCCTAGAACAAGTTTGTGTGTGAGGTGTAGTGTCAAAACATGAAAAAACAAGTCTCTCAGTTTATATCATACTTTATGCCTTTTTACAATAACAATACATATTACCCTCTGAAATGGAGCAAAGTGGAAGTTTTTTTTGTTGTTTTTTTGCAGAGGGCATGTGACTGTATAGCCTAACATAAAGACATACATTCTTCTGCAAAGTAGTCACAGAAACATAGAAATGTCTTTTGAAAATGTCCAGTAAATTTGGTCAATAATCTCAGAAATTTCATGATTGGAAATGCTGGCATAGGCTACAGGCTTTGACGTTTAAATTAACCAGGTCAACATGCAGGACTAATGTAGATTTTATCCCATTAAACTCCAGGTGCTGAAGTATGAACTTCATCATCCTTGTTGCCATTCGTGTCATTTTTTGCACCACTGAGTTACTCTGGTCCAGATGTCTACTCCTCTTTGCCTGAATACAGTCATGCCTGCTCCCATACTAAGTGTTATGCCTAACATGTAAAAGTTGACAACAGTAAAATGTATATTCGGATCGCCGAGCAAGGAGGGAAACCGTGCATAAAAAAAGTCAAACGTTGCACAGAACACAAAGAGGAATCCCTGCACGATGCCTATGACAGTAACTCTTATCTGACCCCTGAACTGGGGACAGGAGAGGGGATGTCCATGTGCTGCCATGCGTCTCATGTGTCTTGACAGGTAAACTACAGTAGAAACATTGGACATCACCTCAACAGCAAGACAGATAACGTAGTACATATCCATCAAGTAAATCTCACTCAGGCACGTCCGCCCCGCATGCATGACAATGACATGATCCATTGTGACATTGTTGCTGAATTCAATGTCACTGAAAAAAATATCATTTAAGAACATGAAGATAAACTGAAACAAGCAGAGCATTCTCTCAAAAAAGCAAACGCAGTAGATGATGGGTTTGATATTCCTCTTAATCCAGACAAGGAGTGCTTGCTGTGCAGGCACAATCTGCGTGTAGTAAAAGAGGCTCAGCCAGACGGAGGAGGTCATACAAAGGTATAAAGTCCAGTTTGTCACCCATAATAAAACTTGGACTTTCTTGGAGTTTAAGGTTAAAGGTTGGTGTTCAAAAAAGAAGCCCACCAGGATTGACACTGAGAAAGTAATTATACAGCTGATCGAGGACCACAGGAGGAACATCAGGGGTTGCTTGATTCTTTTCGCATGAAGTGGACAAGAAATGCAAAAGATGTAAAAAAAATTCATCACGAGGTTGAAAGAAAAGGGAAGCCAGTTGATCAGGACACATGTGTAAGTGTCCATCAACATTTGGCTCGTTGTTTCCATTTTCGTATCTTCTGTCCTAGTGGCGGTAGTGTAAGTGAGGCACTCTAACTCGTGCAGTGAAACAAATATGAGGTATTTGCATAACATGCAAATCATAATATGATAATAAACATATTACACTTTTTCTTCATTCATCCATTCATTTTCTTTTGCAAATTAATTTTCTTTTATACAGTATGATCTGACAGTATGTACAGTATCTTCTGCTTCTGTCAGATCATGAAGGTAACAAATATAAGCACACACATACACATAAATATAAGAAGCTTTTAACACTCAAATTTTCTGATAAAATGATTCATTAGAATAGTTTTTATGTGCACACAGTATTTGTCAACAACAACCTCTTCAATGAGTATATTATGAGCGTAAACATTCGGTAAAACATACAAACATTTTTAATTTAGTCACAAAACCAGCAATATGTAATATGTCATGTCATTGTGAAACATTTGAGTTTGAAATAAGACAATCTAAACCATGACAGCAACATCAAACAAAGAAAACAACAAATTTCTTTCTTTTTTTCATTGTGAAGAAGACACAGTGTTGAAATGTTGGTCTGTTTGCACTGACTGCAGATTAAGCACAGTGAGGATGAGATATCATCACCTTCCAAAAACGTTTAAATCTCCATCACCTGCGATACAACAAGAATGTTCACTCCACACGTCATACAGACTCTGTGTCGAAGCTGAGATAAATTTTGATGATGTTAGGGTCTATATCGGTTTTAGACGCAGAGTTAGTTAACACAGAAAACTGTCCAATCAGAAGCATTTTACAATGAAAAGTAGTTACATTTTCTCATTTTCTTGTTTATCATCATTGCCAACATGCATGCACACAATCTGTTATGTCCCATTATGAAGTTAACCTGCTCTGCCAGGGTTTTGCCACTGGACGTAATAGGGAATTGTATTCTAAATCTTCCATAATCATAACGTTTGATAGAGGCAAACACCAAATAATCACATCATTTGACCAGTAACAGTAACTATTTCATCAGACGTCATCTGGCTGGAGTGCAGTTTCATATCATTTGTCACCATGGCTTCAACAACCAGTGTTTTAAGAGCCATCCAAATATCAGCTGCTCTTTTTATGAACAAAGCCTGACCGATGCCCATGTTGACTGTGGTGCCAAATATGTACAGTGAGGTGACAGTGATATGCACTCTATATGTAAAGTTAAAGTCCGGGGAAAACATCAAGGTGAATGTATCTATGAAATAGAAGACACCAAAGAGGAAGTAGAGCACTCCTTGTGAGATCCCAGCGAAGGTGACCCTTTTGTGACTTTTAATCCTCAGTGTGTGGAAGCTTCTGCCACTCTGCGTCATGTTCCTCATGTGTCTGAACAGGTAGCGGACTGTGCAAAAGCTAGAAACTACCATGACACACAGACACACCAAAATATGCACTTTGGTGATGACTAAAGCAACTGGATTTAAAATATCCAGGTCATGAAATGCATCTTCAGTACCGTTAATGTAAGTTAAGTCTATGGCTATATATGCAATATTCATGATGCTATCCAACAAAATAAGCATCACATCAAAAACTAAAGCCACATAGATGAAAGGCCTGATGTTCTTCTTCAGCCAGATTAAAACAACTCGCTTTTGAGGGACAATCTGCAAGAAGTAGAAGAAGTTCAGCCAACTTGAACTCGTCATGCTACAATACGTAAAGAACAGCACAAACAACCACGATAGCTTTTGAATGGTGTCTGCTTCAGGTGACGGAAAATGCAATAAAGGCAAACTAACACAATACATAATAGAGCACCAGACAAGATATTCCAGAAGTGCCTTCAAAGGTTGCTTGAGTCTTTGTTGCAATGGGAAGATCAGGCAACATGCATAGAAGATGTTTGCAGCAAGGCTGAGGAAGAGAAGAGCACCGTTGATCCATTTAAAACAGTCCTCACCAAGATTAAGGAATTGATGTTCCATTGGTGGTTTACAATTTAAAAAAAAAAAAAAAAAATCTGTGTCGTTATGGCTCTTTGTCTGTGTCATCTCTTCTTCACACGAGTCTTATAAGAGACCTTACAGGAAACCAGTGTAAATGGACCAGAACTGTTGTATATACATTATGTAAACAACTGTACCCACAAAGGAAAGAATCACTGAAGCATGGAAAGGACACAAGTCATCCTCATGAGTAAAAAAAAGAGACACACTAAAATTTGTTTAATCTACTTGTCAACATAAACTCTCTGTCCACCGGTCCCTTTAAAGCTCACAGCACGTTGTATCTTCTTAGTTTAGTCCCTACTGTGTTGTTGTTCAACACTATGATGGTACTTACTTTATTGAGACATACTAAAAATATATATCTGTAAGTGTTTCTGAACTAAAAACCACATGTATTTTCATAAAGAACTGCCAGCCCCAAAATTTCCTGTCTCTGATAGTGAAATAATTGGTCCAAAGAAAAAATGAAAAAAGTAATGCTCTGTAATGGTAACATCTAGCCATACAGAACATGGGATGGTAGCACAGCCTGCATGTCATGTAATGTAGTTAATGCTGTTGGCTGGTAGTTGTGTGAGGTCTGTACATGTACAGTATACTGGTTACTGCCACAAATGTCTTTTGTGAGGTCACTGTGACTCTCCTTCTTCTTTGGAGGAGAGTCTGGCGAGCGAGACTACTGTGACTCTGACCTTTTCCCTTTACCCACTTAAATCCTATCTATTTTGAATCCCGATGAGCATCTGTGTCAAATTGAAGATGAAGAATGAATTTGTGTTTTTCTCTTGAACACTCTCCAGCTGTGTGTATTAGGTGTCTGTTGATACTGTACAACTATAAAATCAACTTCTCTCATTTAAACATCAGCTTAGCTTTTGCAAATTTGATTCCTCTTGTGCTATTTACTCTTCTTTTTGATCACTACACATGGCGCTACAAATCATAAATAAACATCAATATAGCCGTACTGCCAGTAATGTTTCAGAGGCATCAGATAGTTTTGTTTACTCTCAATGCCAACTTTTCCATAGTATCCAAAGTATTCAAATGCAGTGGTGAGCCAAGTGTTATTCAAGCAATAGTTATACATCAGCCTACAGGAAACCAACTTCAGTGGTCCACAGTTCATGTAAAAAAAAAAAACCCTACAAAACACAAAGCAGGAAACTTGCCCAGAGAACATGTTTTGTTTTTGCACACATGATACAGTAGATGCCTTCTCTTCATTTCTTGTATTTGGTACAAACTCCCAGAAAACACCTGAGCGCTACACAGAAGAGACACAAAAGAGAGGATGAATTAATATTTTAAGCAAATCCTCTTAAAACCACACTGTAACAACTAGAGTTGTGAGGTAATAGCAACCTAAGAATTATTCAACACATCCTCCATAATGCCAAGCTCTATGTAGTGGCTGTTATTTTGGATTTAATAGTAAAGAGATACGTTAAAATAAAATGTGAACAATACCGAAGACAAATCTGTCCTAACAGTTTGACACAATTGTATCTTGACTCAAAAGCCACAAATGAGCTACTTCAGTAAATCATAACAAATGGGATATCTTACATAACTTCACATACCATCATTTTATAAGACTGAATTATCTCTATGACAACAGAGTAAAGTCTCCTTGAGGTGATTTATTCATGCTCTTTGTGGTACTACTGTGTTGTTGGTCAAGAATGTACATTAAAATAATAATCTCTCTGTTGTGTCTATAAATTTGTGTTAACATTATCATGGGAAATGCAATTTCTGCAACATGTAACACTTTTTCTACACAGTATTGATTGGATATTTCACAGTCTAACAATACAAACAGTGTTGACAATAGATTTTTTAAGAAGAATATAATTGTCCACGACAAAAAGCTGTGCAATATTTTTTTTTATTTAAATAAGCACGTCTGACTAAAACGCCAGAATCAACAGTTCATATAAACACATAGAAAATACTCATAAAAATAATACTCCGTGTCAGAAATAGCTAATTATGGTACATCTTTACATTCAAACATCAATCTGGTGTACAGATAATTATTCCTCACACCTCACAAACACCAGTACTCAACATACACACACCTGCTCACGCACTTTCTCGCTTACACACACACACGCACACACACATGCAGGCTCACGCACATACCCACTTAGCCACAGGTTTATCCCTCTAAAGTCTGTCAGTGTGTATGAGTGAGATATTCATGATGCTACATGTCAAAGATTTAGACATACAGGGAATAAATAAACATTGGTGTGAGATTACAAAGTTGTCCCTCTGTTTCTGCCGGTTTAAAATTGACCTTTGTGCAACCTTCAGTGGTTTGTTATGGTCAGATTTTCCAAATCACAGCAGTGGCACGCACATATCCAGGTTCCAGCACTTCACGGACCATACAGTATCAAGGTTTTTGCATAGTCACACCTCACATGCAGTTTACATTACTGTTGTTTTCTTTGTATTTGAAATGTTTCTCCGCATTCAAGGCAGCTAGTATACCACTTCATGTCTGCAAATACAGAGGGTGAACTGGATCTGCTCTCATCTACAGTATGTTGTCCCTTAACGCACTGCAATTTTTTGTCAAGCTAATCTGCAATGCATCAATGCATTGCCAGGCATGCTGTTTAATATAATGGATGACCAACCTTAAGCATAAGTTTCAAGTGCCTGCAAATGGTTGTTCATCACCAACAGTGGAGCTAATGAGAATCAGCAGCTGGCTGGAAGGAGAGAGAAACACGCAACACCACACTGGCAATGTAAGGTGCATGTGAGTTGTTGTTGTAAATTAAGTATATCATGCAAAAGTACTGAAACAGCCACAAAAGAAACACATTTTACTTGCAAAAATGCGTACTTCGGAAATGTGCCAGCCCACACAGACACACGCACACAGGAACACATTAACATTTACATGTGCATCAATGTGAAGCCCTGAATGCAGACGGTCAAATGGGCCATCAGCATTAACACTGTGACCATCGTGACACATCCCAATTGTCAGCATAAGATGGAAAGTTTCTGTGTAGTGTGCAATGTATGTGCGTGTGTGAGTGGCTGCATTTACATGCACAGCAATACTCTGGTATTGAGCCAAACAAGATCAGTCTTTGAATAAGACATTGCCATGGAAATAGCAGTTTCTGATCACTTTAGTTGAAGATTTGGAGTAAGCAATAAGCATATTGTGGTGTATTCCAATTTTTGTCACATTACTGAGACATGTTTACACCTTAATTGTACTAAATGTTCCTTCTGGAACTTTCACAGCTTTTTTTGGCAGATGCCAACATCTTGATGAAGCATGCTCTGGTTCACAAGTGGGTGTAAACTAAACTAAACTAATAGAAACATGTCATCCTCAAAGAAGATGTCATTTTTAGGGAGAAACATTAGCTATGCTTAATGTTTTAGAAAAATTAATATTATCAAGTGACTGAATGGGCAGAATGCGTCTGCATCATAATGTCGGATGTTGCGTTGCTTCAACCACTTCTAGTGGTATTGCTATGTTTTTTCAGAATATGCTGATTAACTTGTGAACAGGAAAATTCCTGCAGCTGCTGTGCATATAAACACCTTGTTCAGAATATCAGCTGAACCAGGATATGGACCTCACTCGGAATATGGTGCACACGCCAACATACTCTGTATGTGTTCGAGGTTAGAAGTAATCTCTTCTTCGTGAATCATCACTTATGAAAGAGGGATTCCACTGGGCAGGGTAGATGCATGAGTGACGAGAGCCCGGCAGACCTGTGAACGGGTACAGGCCGTTTCTCTCCAGGTCGGAGTTACGCAAAGCAGGCTGAGGGAGAAGGCAGATAAAGAGAAAAAGAAAAAAATAATTAATGTTAAATGTGCAATTTTTTTTTATCATGTAGTGATTTATCAGTTGTGTTTAACCACACAAAAACTAAACCCAGACTTGGGCGTGACAGACAAATGAGAGGTGCATTCAATGTCTCCTTACAGAGTAGTAAATATCAGTCATCTGCAGCAGGTTCTTGGTGCTGCCATTCTCTTGCATCTCTATGGTCTCTCTGCCCCACTCCATGGATATGCGGTTGTTTTTGGGGAAGTCTGCATAAGGGGACATCTGCAGGTCTCCACTTTTGAAGATAATCTTGTTGATGTCATTCTTATCTTTCCTGAGAGATCAAGAATTTAAACAAAGTCAACCTTTTGCCACGGTTACCCAAAACAATGTACATTATTAAACCATGCATTATTATAAAATGAATATTATTGTTTTATAGTGTGATAGCACTTAAACAGCTGTTACTAATACTGTTTACGCTCAAGAGTATCAGCTGTCTTACTTGCAGCAGGTGACGATGAGAGCAATGATGAGGATGAGGAGCAGGGCGCCCCCTGCAGGTGACACCACCACTGCAATCAGCTTGTAAACTACAACAAAACATAAGAATTTGATTTAGAAAACACGCCTGAAGAACATGAAAGAAAATGACTAAATCTTCTGCTAATACTCATTAATAATGACTGATTATGATTTCTTTTTCAATCACTTACAATTTCCACAGTTGAATCCACCAAATCCAAACATGCACCTGAAAAGAAGAGAAAGAACCTGTAATGAGGCTGGGAACTCAACTATTTCAGTGGTAACTGATTAAATAACAACACAATGGCGATAAACTTACGGGACACATGTGCCATTTTCCAGCTTGTAGCCATCCCCACATTCTGAAACAATAGAAAGAATGTAGTTAGAAAACTTCCAATTACACTGACACTTTTTTTGTCCTTATTAAGTATTGAAAAGCTAAGTGATTTCTATTATTATTCTGTGTTTAATATGGTCAAATATATCTGGTTTATTATATTGTTCACTTTGAATTATTTCTGTAGCTGGATTGTTTGATACCTAAGTGTCTCAGCAGAAGCAAAGACAGAGCTCACCTAGGCAGGACAAATCATCAGGATTGTGTTTGTAGTATCCTTGAAGACACTGGCAGTAGGCTGTGCCGTTGGTGTCTGTGCAGG
Source organism: Decapterus maruadsi (assembly GCA_030347415.2). Classification (NCBI taxonomy): domain Eukaryota; kingdom Metazoa; phylum Chordata; class Actinopteri; order Carangiformes; family Carangidae; genus Decapterus; species Decapterus maruadsi. Next base: position 11,321,238 of record CM064902.1, on the reverse strand, counting down.
TGGAGCGCTCCATGTCACACTGAGTCTTCTGAGCCGCACACAGACTCTCCACTGGAACACAGTGTGTGGACACAGTTTAGCACAGTTAAGTACACTGACATGTCCAAAAAGTAAGGAAATCGTATGTGCATGTGAGTTTTTGGGAGGTGTGAGTACATCAAGGCTATAAATAAATTAAGTGCTTAAAAAAAAGGAAATACCAAACATTAGATCTAATCACAAAAAGCACAATCAGTCAATGTACTGTTACATGTAAATTGTAACTATATTGTTTATTATTGAAGGGGTCTTTTCCTTCAATATGGGGGTCATATTAGTAGTTTTATATTTACAGTATTATATTTGCTGATGTGAACTGGAGTACTGCTATATAATTTCGAATGGGGGATTAAAAAACTATTTCTGATTCTGAATATTGCTCATTGTAGTATTTCATGGTGTTGCACTATTATCCTTTGATACTATGGTAAAATAAAGCAGCTGGATGATGTTTTGAAGTTTTGCAGCTTAAGTGTAATATTTTTAATGTATCATTTGTAAGGATTTTTATTATACTTTGACTAATGTATCATGTATCTAAAACCTGCCTTCAAAAGGCTGTAAACACGTAGAAACAGAAATGAGCGTGAGTGTGTTGATTACTTTGCAGCGATGGCAAATGTATTTACCGTGATAAGTGAGCTGATACCGTGATAAGTGAGCTGATGCCATTGGACAGTGGGCCACCGAGGAGTTGCAGTTCCTGAGGAACATCTGGATGGTGTTGTTGACTTCTGCACTCGTCACATCGGTGGAGATGGAAAACATGTTGATGGCTAAGATATGAAACCCGTTCTCCTCTCTGTGGGGGAGGAGTTCACAGTGTCAGTACGCTGTCAGTAGATCCATGTTGCAAAACCTAATCTTAAACATCATCACCATCCTGATCCATATTTTTCTCATATAATCATGTTTTGCTTTTGTGATTTTGAAAATGCCTCAACTAAATCGTGGGAGAGTACAGAAACTGGAATAGTTTAGTGATTGCAAGAACGTACTTCTTACTCAGAGTAGAGCGGCTGTAACCTTGATAGACAGACAAGGAGGCGTTGAGCTGTGGTGAAGACAGGAACAGAGTGTGGATCAGATATAATGTGCATAAGCTCACAAAATATTTCCTCAGACGTTGAAAGGGTAGATGTGGGCAGACACTCACCAGCTGAATGATCTCTCTCTGGATCTCATGCATGATGACACTCTTGAAGATAACAGGGTCATGTGTCACAATGAACGTTCCCAGAAACGTCTTTGCTGTGAAGGAAAAAAAATCAAAATGAGGCTGATGGGAAAACCCAAGTAGAGAATTAACTAATATTCCTATATACATATACAGTGCTGTGAAAAAGTGTGTGCCCCCTTCCTGATTTCTTTTTTTGCATATTTGTCTCACTGAAATGTTTAAGATCATCAAACAAATTTTAAAATTAGCGTTAGGGTTTTAAATGATTATTTTGTTTATCAAGGAGAAAAAAGCTATCCAAACCTAGCTGACCCTGTAATAACCCTCCTTGTTAAATCATGAACTAACTGTGATTGACCAAATTCTTTGGAAAGTTGAGTTCAATTCAGCATCCACACCCAGGCGTGAACACTGCCAGACCTGTCGAATCAAGAAATCCCTTCAATAGCAGCTGTCTGAAAGTGAAGCAGGCTGAGAGATCTCAAAAAACAACACATGGTGCTGTGATCTCAAGAAATTCAAGAAAAGATCAAAAATAAAATCTGGAAAGTGTTACAAAGCTATTTCTAAAGCTTTGGGACTCCAGCAAACCACAGTGCGAGCATTTAAGTGTGACACATATACAAAAAAGTAAGAAATCAGGAAGGTGACATATATGTTTTCACAGCACTGTATATATACTGTATATACTGTATGTACAGGAATCTTACCTCTTGTGCAGGTGCGTCCGTCCTCGAGGTCGAAGCCCAGCGGACATTCACAGCTGAAGGAGCCTCTAGTGTTGACGCACCTGGAGCCTTGTGGGCAGGGGTCCCTCTCACACTCATCCAGATCTGGACACACAGTAAATAAAGTTATTACAAAATCCCTCAATTAAATAATTAATAACTTTTTTTCCGGAAATGTTGATGCTTTCATCCATTGAAAGACTTGAGGTTGAGGAGCATGCATGTTGACAGTGCTGTTATCAAACACAGACTCACCCTGGTTGCAGTTAGGCCCTGTCCATGCCTGCTGACAGCGACAGGTGTACTCAGGCCCCTCATAGCTCATACACGTCCCACCGTTCATACAAGGGTTGGACACACAGGGGTTTCCTGGAGCTAAGACAGGACAGAGCATGCATTTTACCATAAAACCCTGAATAAAGGTAAGTGGTTTCTCACTAGCATTCATCATCTTCTCAATCTCCTGATGTAAAGTCTTTATTAGGTCAATATGCAAATCTGACCAAATTGGTGATTTAATTCATGTCATATTGATTTCTGGTCTGTCCCTGTTCTCGCGAGCACAGTATCTCAGTAAAAACTTGAAGGGATTTCTTCAGATACAGAGCTAAAATTCACAAGGACTGATTAAATTTGGAGGTCAAAGGTCAAGGACGTGGTAAACTCAGCTTTGGCCTTGTGAATGCAATAGCTCCTTAATACCTCGAGGGAATTTCTTCAAATTTGGCACAAATGTTCATCTGAACCCAACTGGTTGGATTTAAAGGTCATGGCCACGGTGACCTCATGGTTTAAAACATAATTCAACATCATTTAGGTCTTGTGAAAGCCCTATCTCCATAACTTTCTTCAACTTTAGCACAAAAATTCATTCACTTGGACTTCAGGATGAACTGATCAAACTTTGGTTGTCAGTGGTCAAAGTCAAAGTGAGCTCGGAAAACACTTTTTTTTCCATTAGTCAAAACTTCACATAGCAATTGTGACAAAATTTCACACACATCATTAAAATGTTGTATGATTTTGACAGAACAGTCACAAAACAAAAAACTTGATTGAAGAAAGACACATTCTTGTTTTGAAATTCACACATCGGAAAGTTTAATGTGCATTGAAACAAAAGTGAAAACTCACGTGGTAGCGGTGGTGGAGCCAGAGTGGGCTGGATGTCAGTGGGTGATGTTGTCACCACCAGCTCTGTGGTTCCCCTATCTGTCTGTTTCCCAGTCGTGTGGAGAAGCTCTGTGCTCCTGGTCGGGGTGCTGGGGGTGTAGGTGGTGGTGACGTAACGGCTGTCCGCCCTCAGAGTGCCTGTTGTTTCTATCCGCACGGTGGTGACCTTTGTGGGGGTAGCGATATGAGTTGAGGGCCCCTGGGTTCGGTCTGATGCTGCACGGTGAGTCGGGCGCGCTGCGGACGTCTGCAGGGCCGCAGTGGAGGCCGTGGTGGGGGCTGCAGTGGAGGGGACGGTGGGCTCGGTGTGAGACTCTGAAGTGAAGCTGCTGGTGGTGCTGCTGAAGCGAGGGGCTGAGGTTATAGGAGGAGGAGGGGTTGTTGTGGTGGTGGAGGTGGACGCTTTGAAAGTGTCTTCCTCTGTCATCTGTGATCTGTTGAAGAGAAAATGAATCAGTTGAGCTTCTGAAGAAATGAGAGTAGTATGTAAGAAGGGTTTTCATCTCTGCAACACTGATCAGTTCATCTCAGGATCAGGACTGACATGACAACTTTATTGATCACCCAGCTCACTGACAGCACTGATGGTAGCTTATAGACGTGCTCAGGGTTCCTACTCTTTTCTTGAAATCATTTTCCATGACTTTTCCAGGACATTTCCAGTGGCTAGACATATAACAATAAATTAATACACTAATACATACCCCGTCCAATTCATGATTTGGAGAAATGTTCTTCTCCACAGTTGTACTCTATTTTGTACATTTAACCAGTATTTTCTTCAATGTTTATTCCTCTCTCATCCCCGTTATTTTGATTTACAGTAAAGGTGTGCAGTCTATGGCTGTAATTTATGAAATAATCTCATAAATTGTAAAATGTACTGTAATCTCTTACATTTTAATCTCTAGACGCTTAGAAATGATGACAAATGATGACGAATTTCTCATAGAACACCGCAAACATGCGGTCCAATACTGGAAACACTCATCAACCCAAAGTCTTTAGTTTTCTCACTAGGAACTTTTTGGAAAATAAATCTTTGGTGGGGTCTGGAAAGGTCAAATCGAGTGTGATAAATAATTTTCCAGGACATTTGACTTTTTTTTTCATTTTCCATTGGTTTTCCTTGACTGAAGAATTGGCCAACCGTTTTCCAGGATGAGTGGGAACCCTGGTGCTGCATTTCTTAAAGCTTTCATAAAGCTGAGCTTCTTTGTCAAAAGGACATTTTCTACGATATCGACAAATCCATCTCTCAGTCTTACACTGAACCATCAATCTAATAAATAATAAATAATCCAACGTACCGGTCTGTTGCAGGAACAGGGGTGGTGGTGAGGAACAGCTCAGTAACCGGCAAAGGAGTGTCCGTCAGAGGCTCGTCCATTTCAGATGTGTTGCTGCTGACCGTAGGGGGCGCTGCGGTCAGACCGAACTCTGTGCTCTGTCCTCCGGTCTGGGTCGACAATCCCTCTGTGCCCTTCTGGTTCTGAGTGCTGGAGCTGTGGCCTGCAGAGGAGGCCTCGGTGGAGGTTCCCACACTAGAATCCGTCTCCACACCTGTGCCTGAGACGTTGGTAGGACCCCCTGCGGCCGAAGTGATAGGAGGCGTTGAAGAAACTGTCACCTTGGATTGGTCGGTGCTGAGTTCCGTCACCCTCAGAGGCGGTGTGGAGTCGGACGTCTCCTCAGACTCTGAGGTATGTTGCTGCTGGGTGCCGTTAGGTGGTCCGGTTGAACTCTGGGTTCCTCTGGACTTTTCCCCCGGACTCCCAGTCTCTGGAAACCTCCCTTTAAAGGAGTGGGTCATGTGCTGGTCTGTTGTCTCCCTGCTGTCAGTCCTTGTGGATGGAGCAGTGTGGGTGTAGTCCTCAGTCCCTGGAGCGCTAGCAGGGACACCCCACGTAGAGGGAGGCTGATGGGAGTTGGATTCCTCTGTGAACGCAGCGGAAGTGCTGTTGCTGGAGGAGGAGGAGGTGACAGACAGCAGGGTCCTCTCCCCCGCTCGGCTGATGGTGGTGGAGGTGTAGGTGCTGTCGGTGTGAACGTCTGTCTGCGACGCCAAGGCCGTGGTGTCGCCCTGCCACAGAGTGCTGTCTGGGCTGTCCTGGAGCATCCTCTCTGTCAACGTCCTGGCCTCCCACGACACAGACTGGGAGATGTCTGGCAACTTATCTGTGCTACCAGAATCCTCCCACTTCCTGCTGCTGCTACTAGTACTGCCACTAGTACTGCTACTAGTACTGCTACTAGTACTGGTACTGGTACTACTGCTGATACTGCTGCTGCTGCTGCCAGTACTGGCACTAGTACTGCTATCAATACTACTACTACTACTGCTGCTGCTGCTTGTACTGGCATTAGTACTGCTTCTGGTACTGCTACTGTTAGTACTGCCGCTACTACTGCCAGTACTGGCACTAGTACTGCTATCGGTACTACTACTCCTGCTCCTACTCCTACTACTACTGCTGCTGCTGCTGCCAGTACTGGCACTAGTACTGCTATCGGTACTACTACTCCTGCTCCTACTCCTACTACTACTGCTGCTGCTGCCAGTACTGGCATTAGTACTGCTATCAGTACTACTGCTACTCCTGCTGTTACTACTACTACTGCTGCTGCCGCCAGTACTAGCATTAGTACTGCTATCAGTACTACTACTACTGATACTGGAACTGGCCTCAGTGGTGGCTACAACAACAAGTGTGGAGATGAGCGGCTCAGTTGACAAACTGCTGGTCTCTAGTGATCCACTGCTTGTTTCTGTGGAGGTCTGTGTCTGCTCGGTGTCTGTGGAAAAAGAAGATAACAAATAATATGATTAGTTACTAAAAGCTTGAACAACTGTGGGGCCAGAAATGAGACAATTTGTCGACACGCCATCATTTAAAGGCTGTATATTGGTATATTAGTTTCAGATTCTCAAATGGTGGTGATGGTTAAAGGCGTGCTTGTTCAAATCACAAAACTGTACAACATCAATTGTACTTGAGCTCCACCATGCTGTGGCCACCAGAGGGCGCTCACACCAGACCGAGCGGCCTGTTCAGCCTGCAGAAAACTGTGAAGATGCTGGAAGAAGTGCAGCAGCTTGCAGCAGGGGCAATAATTTTGGGTGGAGAACAACTGGCAGCCGGGCTGGTCTACTCTAACAAAGGCTTGAAGTCCTAAATATGGTGGTGACGGCCTCCGCTGGGAATCAGCCCATTTCCTTCCTAAAGCTGAGTGAGCACAAGGCACTGGCAGAAAACTGTCACCATGGATCTAGGCGTGTATTCAGGTTCATTGTTTGTAGAGTTTTTTTTTTAGTCTGGCTCAAAATTGTTGTCACATTAAGTTAACGTTATACTACACCAGAAGGGAAATGTGATGATGACAGAAGATAGGAGATAATATTAATGTTTAGCCTTGGGTTTAATTACTTTGTAATACATTATGATTAACTGCATTGGTTCTTTTTTGTTCACTTTGGAGGAGAGGAACATATTGTAAAGGCAACACTTATATAATATAACTGTTGTTATTGATTATGTTAAATGTCTTTGAGGATTGTTGCCTGTATACACTTTCAGAATATGTAGTATTGACCTTTATTAGTTTAGGTTTTAGCATTTAGAGTTTTTTAAATCTCTGTATTGGTCTCCACCAAATCCTTTGTAAAATATCAGACCTTTTAGTTGGTACATGTTGGACTGTGTAGCAGTAGTAAAGGTGTGGCTGAGAAAACCAAAACAATGAGCTGAAAGATGCTAAAACTCTGTGGAGCTGAGGGAGCCCCAGAATAAAGAATTATGAATTTCATCACTAAAAGCATTTCAGTCAAACACATAGCTGACATTAAGATTAAGTAAGTCCAACAGTCTGGTCTGTCAAGTCAAGTCTGCTTGTGTGAGTTATTATATTCTTTTTCCAACCTAAAGGTTTTTTTTTTTTCCCCCCTCTCCACCTATCCCTGATGCAGAGCCGTCTGACAGCCTGCTGACTGGCCAGCGTCCAGCAGGAGAGGACTAGAACAACAACACAACTCTGTGGACGAGCGTCGGCACTGGACAGCATCCTGACGGCCAGCACACAGCGACCAGCGGCCACCGTCCAAAAAAACCAATAGAGGGAAGAGTTCAAGTGCATAACAGCACATCCACTGGGGAGTCTATGGGGAGAACTGGGCCACCAGACAAAGATTTTTCTCTCTCACTTCCTCTGCATGTGTCTCTCTCATTATTTCATTTTCTCTCTCTGGATCCAGTCCGGGCAGCAAAAAACTCAGACTGGAACGTGGTGTTGGCAACAAGTGGAAGGACACTCCCAGATTCTGTGCTGTTTATCGCTCTGCTCTCAACTGTTAACACAGTTGTCACTGCGGGTTTCCACATCTGTTGTACGTGAGAAACACTGTGGCTTGCATATTGATTTGGGTCTAATGCAGCATGCTCAGCATTATAATGAGCAACAGCATGACATAGCAGTGCTGTGAATAGATGGGTTGATAATTTACAGTTGACAGGCCAAATAGGTCATTTGTTCCTGAGGACTTTTATCATAGTGCGCAACCAAATGCTGAACTGGGATTGAGATCCGCTGTTCAGTTTGTTGGTTTGTCACCGGACTGCGACCTGAATATCTGGATGGGGACAGGAAAGCTGAATCACTGTGATATCAGGGTGAGGAAAGTGAATCATTTTCCTACTATATCGCTCCTCTGCAGCAGCATCTATGCCATTAAGCAGAATGCTGGGGCCTCACATTGTTTTAGTGGACTTGTGGTTGGGGAGCTCCCAGAGTGACTGTGCGTCAACTGTACTGTATGAATTAAACAGGGTGTTGAAGGAAATGACAGAAGCCCAAAATAGACAGATAATGCCCAGAAACCTGTCCAAAAGAATAAAAGTGTTCATTTAGACTCTTGTTTGACTTCTAGAATCAGACCGTACTTCAAGGGTAAGGCGTGCTTTTACGAAAGAGAGGCCAAACAAGACCAGGCAATGTCATTTACAATATCATTTTAATAAATTGATATAAATTAACATTTGAAATTCTCTTCCACACATTTTTGTAGCATTTATTGCAAGTAAATGGCATCATGCTGACCATTAGTTGAACAGTAGCTTGTGGATAGTAATAACAGTGATGGTATGTTAACAATAAGAGTCATAAAACTGTCTTGAAAAACTCACAAGTTCTAAAATCTAGAGACAGAGTCAGTGAGTGCATGATCTCAGTAACTCTCCTAAAAGGTACATCATCAGTCAAATCCTTCTATTCCTCTAAGGCTTTTTTTAATTGGTTGAAACTCATACCGCTGTGGTGTTGGGACATAATGAGAGACGTTTGCCTGAAACCACCGTGAGGCGGTATCTGTGAATATGGCTTTGACTTTAAACAAGTGCAAAGCTTGCCAGCTGCAGTTTGATGGTTGATATTGGACATTGTGCAAAGGGAACTGGGCCTTAAAACTCTTCAATCCAAAGCTATGGAGCTGTGAGAGGAAAATGTGTGTGAGGTTCAGCTGTGGTTTCCCTCGTTCCTGTGCACTAACTGTACTAAAATAGATCAGCGGCAGGTTTATGTGTGTGTGTGTGTGTGTGTGTGAGAGAGCATCTATTAACTCAAGTGTCTCTGACGTGTCTGCTTCTCTTCATGCGCAACTTCATGTTTATGACTGGTATTATCAAAAAAAGCATCATGGAAGGAACAGTTTATATCCTGGTGTGTGGAGCCCCTCACCTGGGGTCATAACAGCACTCTATGATGAACACTACAGTCACTTTTATTGAATTGTTCATTATTTTATTGTGGATGCTTCATGTTTTTACACTGCCATGAGTTGTCGCAAAACTGTTTTTCGTTATTATTTTTGTAACAATGGCAAAGTCAGTCCATCTTTTATTAGAGATACTTTGAGTTCACTCTTCCATGTGCTGTAGTAATACTGCTGGGGATTCGCAAACCTTTTTTACAACTTGCACGAGCTGCTTAACAAACGTCACAACTATCAGAAGCAACAGTGGTTCTCACATTTGAGCAGGAAACAAATAAAGATAATGAGGTGAGATTTGATATTCAGGGTTATATTCATGGGTGGGTCGGTGAGTGATTATTCATTTCATCAAACTACGTGGTTGGTTCTAAGCTGAAGAACTGATGGGCACCATGTTGGTATTGGTATTGTCTTTTGTCAGTTTGAAATGCGGAAGATCTAAGTAAACTCTCCGTAGGCAGGTTTTTTTCCCCTATACCACAACACACATGATCAACCTGAAAGTCCTTTCTTGTTAAGGAAAATTTGTTTGACACAAATTTCTCTGCTCCTTCCTGAGTTCTTTGTCAGGTTTGAACAGTTAGTTGGACAAACAAAACCTGAACCTATCTGAATACAGTATAATAATAATATAATATATAATAATATAATATATAACATAATATATTGTGCATTTTTTCCTCTTACCAACAATGTATCAAGCAAAGCAATTTAGAAAATCATGACAGAATTTAAAAGAGACAAATGCACTTGTTTCATGACACCCTGTCTATGGATGCACATGATCTGAATCCATTTTGATACAGTCCACAACAGGATGTGTTGTTAACCTGTAACTAAGAGCTGATGCTTAGCCCACACTAAAGGTTAAGACATTTTATTATAATATCAAATTAATAACAAATTATCCTAAATGAGCTCTATTATTATGGTGTATTACCAGGTTCCAGCTCTTTCAGCAGGTTCACGTGTGTGCAGCGATAGTAGCTTTAGTTTAAATTGGAAATGCAATCTCACACAGTAAATCCATGTTGTGTGTAGGTTACACTTGCCCTGCAGGCCTCAGTGACAGTGATCTTACCGAAGCTCCCGGCAGAAGGAGAAGCAGAAGCAGCAGCAGCAGTGTGTGTCTCAGCAGAGTGTGTGAGCAGGAGGTTCCTCTGTGATGGTGATAAACTCTCGCTGGAGTATGAAGTTGCAGTTGCATTGTTTTCCACACTGCTGAGTTCATCTGAGGCGGTTGAATGATGAAATCCTGCCGTGCTGGGGTCCGAGCTGGTGTTACTGGGGGTCCCTGCCCCGAGGCCCCCCGGCAGACCCAACAGGAGGACCGACAGAGACAGCCCGAGGGCATGATTCAAAAACCACGTTTCCATGATTTTCAAGACCCCAAAACGGTCGCCGATAGTTTCCGTAAAGTCGAGTGAATGCCGGGGAGGTCTCCCGGGGACACCATGGGAGTAGCGCTGCAGCTTTTAGTGGAGTTTGATAAGAAATAAATAAATCCTGGTGGAGGTCCGGAGGAGAACCGCTGCTCGGACGGCGGGGAACGGAAGATAACAGAGGAGAGGGAGCAGCCTGTTATCACGGCGGAGGAGCTCCGGCTCCTCCCCCCCGTCCCCGTCCTCCTGCGCGCGCGCGCGAGCACACACACATACACACGCGCGCGCGCTCGCAGTTATTCAGCTCAGTAGCTTCTTTTGCTGCCTTCAGGTGTTCTCGTTAAAAAGTGGGAACATTCCCTCGTGAGAAGCTGATGGCTCTGGAGACCAGGAGCTGACAGACCAATTAAACAATAGCCTTCCTTTCTGTGCTCACTCCCTGAGCTCTGGATCATATGGTGGTACCATAAAACATCTAAGGAAAATGAGGCAGCCATATAGACCTACTTCCTTTAAAATTCTGTCATGGATCCCCAAATTCCAGATTAATTCAAGCAAAGTGAAGTCCAGTTCCACATCCTTAACTTTTTCATGTTCAGAAATGTATTCTCCCATAACCAATCTCAAAGTTATTACAGGTGATAGGAGCTCTTGTAAAGTTTAAATCCTTATGTTGGCAAAATTAAAAATCTTCACTTTTCTGGTGAGCATGGACCTCCGATTGGGAGGAGATTTGAAAACAGAATAAACTTGGTGACAATAATTTAGCTGCGGCCAGGAAGATGTGGGCGTGCACTTGTGCACTTCAAGCAATCACACCTGAGGTGAAGTTCACATAGCCTATTAGTTTTATAAAGGTTTTTTCTCCATGAAATGTGTGAAATGCTACAGAAATGAGAATCTCAATTTCTCATACTAGACCGAGATCTAGTGACCAGCGGAGGAGGAAAATAAAAAGGTACCAGTGTCTTAAAACTCTTGTCTGTTGTTAGGTTACTGTAGCCTACTACTGACAACAAAATGCAAAGAGGAAGTGGTTTTCACAGCCTTGTTCTTAACCTGCATGAACGGTAAAACAGAGCTTATCCTAACGTTGCAGTAAGCTTGGTGCATCACTTTTTTTTCTAAGTAGAAGTAAGCCAGAGCCTGTTCTGAGAAAAGTTTGTTCTCTGAACATTTTAGTTATCAATAACACTTGGAAGTTGTTTTTAAAGGACATCTTTTCTGATTTTTATTAGGCGCACCTTTTGCTAAAGGTGTCTTTCAAGAGAAATGCTCTTCCACCTACATTTTATTTTGAAAATAGTTTTTGAATATGTTAGGGTGAAAACTGTCTTTTACATTGAATATTTACCTTTACTAACTGAAGTTGATATTGTGCCTTACTAACTAACAAATAAAACAGAACACCATTGTCTCACTGACTGATGTGATAAAAACTGGACCTGTGTCTATACTGGAGACTGCAAAACTGCACAGATACCTCATCAGAACTAACACTGAACATGAACATGGATATTCTCCACTTTGACATTACTGATGAACACTGAATATATCTCACTAATTATTGTTTTAGTAGATTGAGCACTTAATCATAAATTATGTGAAACTTCTGTCTTTATGCAAGTTGTAGTAAAGTTTAGTCTCATATTTTAACTAACTTATTGTGTCTTATATTTTTGACTAACCCACTGAGTTTAAAGACAACTGAAACTTGTAAGCAAACCATATAGTTTCATAATGTAATAAATATCAGTAACCCTGTTTGATCATTCAGAGGTAAGCTGAGGGCACACAGAGCCACAGGGAAAGCAAAACATCTCCAAGGCCGAAGAAGGGAGGATGGGAGGCCTGTGAGCTCTGCTGAATGAAACATTGCGAGGAAGAGTTTTAATGATCTGTATTATCTGCCCTGAACCCTCAGACACCTGGGATGGAAGTTATGTCAGCGTAGGGAGGATGCTGTTGTGTTTCAGGCCCAGAGGTTCGTGCGCTGGAGAGATGGGACCAACCTGTGCCAGCCAGAGGGCACCAACGAAGGGAGGGCTAAGTCTAAACCACAGCCACTCCCCACCTGTTTCTGACCAATAAGAATTAATTACACACACATAGTGCAAAGTATTAAGAATTAATGTAACGTTTTTGTTTTGGGCAGAACACAGAGAATTCTCGCTCTCTTGGGATGGTGGTTGCAGCTAACTGCGATTTCCTGAACAGGAGAGTTTTATTTTGTATCTGATTCCTTTGATGATCCAATCCAAATAGTCGACCGGAACGTTGTAGTTTGTCCTCTCTTGGAATAAATGAACACGCAATGTCAGTTTTCTTGTTTTTCAACCTGACAAATAACAAATGGCAATGGTATTTTGGACATTGTTAGTTATTTCTGAATTATTCTGAGTTTGTACAAAGACTCACCTCTGAAAAATAACAACCTGAACAAAACTGTTCAACCATTATTAAACTGCAGACATGTAGAAGTGAGTATAGTACTGTACGTATTTTAATGAAACTTTGTGTCACATGTAAACAGGGTACTTACTCTATGAGCACCACATTGACTGGACCACTGGGAAGTGACCCAGCTGTAATGTACTACTGACAGATGTCATGTCATGTCAAATGTGAGAAGTGGAGTTTCACAGATTCTGAAAGTTCAGTCAAAGTTAAAGCCTGAAATTAGTGACCCAGCTGTAGAGTAATGTACTACTGACAGATGTCATGTCATGTCAAATGTGAGAAGTGGAGTTTCACAGATTCTGAAAGTTCAGTCAAAGTTAAAGCCTGAAATTAAAATAAGTCAAAATAAATTATATATATATTTTTTTACTTTTACCAAGTTTACTTTATGGAGGACAGTAAGAAAAATGACCAACTCCGGTTCCAATCAGTCTACAGACATCTCTCTCATTCTCTCACACAATCACACACTTTGTGCAACTCTAAAAAATGTTCAGATTTTGTCCAAGCACCACAAGTAAATGATGAGTTGATAAATGTCTCTGTTGAAACGAACATGCAGAATGTGAACCACGGAGTGAGACAAGACTGTTTGAGGCAAAAAATGCTGTCAGGTACAACATGTAATTGGGGTGGTGTTTAAATCATTGGAGTGGTGGCTGTACCATCTTGTCAGCTCTGATGAATGAGGACTGGTGATAGCGGTGACGAGAGGCAAAGTCAGCGTTTTCCTCTGTCAGCTGCCTGGTCTTCAGCCCCACCCCAGACAGAGAGGGTGTCACTACAATCTGATCTTGAGGAGATCCTTTCCCGCTGGAGAAACAGGTTTTGGGAAACAGTGTGACAAAGGAAATTACTATACAACAATTACTAAGCAATAGGTAATGACAGTTACTTTACTCCCACTCTGTAAGTTAATAATAATCTAGACTGATATGTCGTTGATTTGTCACTTATGAATTGAATCCTGACCATTTTATAATATAACCATACAATACCTGCAGATATTTTTCACTGTCGATTTGAGCCACGTGAAAAAGCTGAATCGAGCTGCAATGCCTGTGAAAAAATCAGCAACTCAGTAAGTTACGTCATTTATGCATGTTGTATGTACTGTATGTGTTTACAATTTCGCTGTACTTTGTACTCGTGCAATGACAATTATAAAGTCCAAGTCTAATACTAGCTGCAGAAAAACTTAATAATTCATGGTTACAGTGATGGTAATAAGTTTAAACTTTCTATGAAAATCTTTGTTGTGTAAATATTGCTAATGTAGGATATAAAGTACTGTAAGTGAAAGAGCAAGACACACAGCATCTTGTTGGCCACCTGTGGAACAGGTGTTTAACACTTGCAGCTCTTATGCTCAGACATTTCATGAGTCAGGCTGTTCAGGCACGTTGTAATGTGGAGAGATTAATGCAGATGTAGGGTGTCCCATCCAGCTATTCTAGAAATCCTAAGCCCCAACAGCTGCCAGGCAAAGAGGCTGCAAGTGAAAACTCCCAGCAACATGTCTGAGGATGTTGCCAACTCATCTTCACACTATTCACATAGATGTATTTTTTTCCCCCTAACATACTGGAATAGTTAGTAGTAGTCCAATAATAATAGTTAGTTATTTAAGGTATTACTGGCTATTAACAGCCAAAGATATACACATTTACATAATCACCTTGTAAACATGCAACAAAAATAACACCCCAGGGAATGAACAGATGAAGAAAATATAAAAACAAAATGAAATCTGAAAGTGTACAGTATTTGGGGACAGCTGAACAGAAAATGAGACCTTTCTTATCAACAGGGACCAACGATATCTACTTACTAAGCCCCTTGTTACTACAGACGAGTCCTCCTTGCAATCAAGGTGTGAGCCTAAGTGGCCAATATCTAAGATCATACTTTGAAAATAAAAATTCTATAAACACCAAAAACAACCAAAGGAAACATCAAGAAGAAAAACCAGCAGTTACTGTAGATCATCACTGAAAATAAAGTGAGGCACTAACCTGTAGGTAGTCCAGGACTTGTTCTCCCAATGTAGAAGAAGAGCAGTAAGGCCATGACTATGTTTGCTAAGGCATAAACCCACTGGATAACAAACATGATCAGTATGGAGCTCAACGCCTGAATGAAAAAAGAAGATATGTTCACATTATTCATGAAGTTCTCTTCATACAAGCTGAATAGAGACACAGAACAAAAAGAAAAGATGTGAACGAGTTGTGTAACATACCCCGATCAGAGCGATCCAGTGGTTACAGAACTTTGCGTAGCATGAATCTTGCATGGATTTGATTTCAAAGCTTTGGTGATCTGCTTTCTCTTCAGCACCTGAAAAATGTAATAAAATCTCAGGCCACAAAAACATCTATGATCTCATTTAAATCCACTTTGATCTAATGTTTGATGTGCAAAGATCATCACCTGTGCTGTGACTGTGAGGGTCAGCTGACGAATCCTGTTCAACATGACTTATTTTTGGACAGCATTGAACTTCAGGCTCTTCTCCAGCTCCGAGCTCCTCACTGCCACACTGCATCTCACTTTCCTCATATGGTGGAGCTGAACTTATGTCCTCATCCTTCTCGTCTGAAGACACGTTGCGGTTTAAGTCCAAACCAAAGCTGTCCATCAGCTTCTGCTTAGCAGTAGCCTTTCTGCTCTTGCCTCGGCTCCTCGGCTCTACCACCGAGGAAGTCTTCTCAACCCTGGCATCAACACTTGAGACAGGTGGAAAGATCTGATCCATGTCCTTGGCGAACTCCAGTAAAGTGCCTTTGCTCTGTGGACTCTCTCCTCCAGTCCCATAGTTGGGGAGAGGTGCTTTAATTAGAGGTGTGGAGCTCTGCCTGACAGACCTGCGCTGGCTTCTTCTGGCCAAGACGAGTGTGTCCCTCTTGTCATTACTCTGAAGCTGGTAGGTCATGGCCACGCTGAAGTAGGAGTAGTCGATGAAGCTGTAGGTGAGCATGAAGTTGATGGTGACAATGGGAGCCAGGACATTGACCTGGCCAATGAATATAAAGGCCATGGTCAGCAGGCTGGTCAGACAGATTGCAGCCACTGGGGTTCTGTTGGGGCCTGTCTGTTAGAGAAAGAGAAGATTTTTTAATGTCGCTCCCAAAGAAAACAGACTTACGGTGGAGAAACACCCAGGTTTGTGAAATGTTTTCATGAACCTGCACTTAAAGTTACACGTTGATCAAATGAACCTAGCAAAAGTTGAGTCCTTTCAGTGATGTAGCAATGTGCAACTACTTACACTATTATGCTAGTAACCTAACTTTGGTTGTCTTGTGGTCTTTTTTAATGATCAAAACATCTCACACCATGCCACAAAATCCTCCTCACTTCATCTTTAAAAGGCCCCATTTTCATACTGATGCTATTGCCTCCCTCAGAAGTCTCTGCCTTCATAGTATTTATTTCACATCATGGTTCAACATCACAACAAAGAGTTAAATGCTTTGTTAATGTGTTATGTACGTGTCAGGTAGACAAAGACTCTGATGATCTGAAGTCTTTATATTTGGATGGAACGCCAGTTCTAAACAGGAGAACAAAAACAATGGCTCAACAATAATCCCTTTCTTAAAAGGGAAACATCGTTTTAACATGTGGTTTGGTAACCAGTTGGCTTTCACTTCCCAGGTCCTATCACACAGTTTAAGGAGCACTGCTGTGTGCCTGGCGGTCCTCCAGAGCACACAGCGAAGCAGGGCCCAGCCCGTCGCCCTTCCTGCGTTTGTTCTGATGCTTTGATTTGGGCCAAGATGTCTAGGGCCTCATTCCAGCCTGCTGAGAGAGGTCAGACACTGCTGCCATCCAGGGAAGTCTGAGGAAAACCGGGGTGGACAGGGTCAGGACGTCAACGTGACAGTGTGCGTGTGCATGTGTGTGTGTGTGGCAGCAGTGAGTTGTAACTCTTTGTGATTACCAGTCAGTCTTCTCACTTCTATGGAACACGCTATATTTAGCCAGTCTTGTCACTGCTTCCTATTGAGTCCAGCCACAACCCCTATACATTCTGCCATGGCACATTTATTAGTTTACACCACACCCACACTGCTGTTAATCAGAGACAATATTGCTATTACAAACTTTATATGATTCTAGATATATAATTTACATAATAACATGAAAATTTGTTAATTTCTTAAGAAGTTAGTTATAGTTATTTCTGCTTCTTTACTGACTACTACTCCAACCAGCTCCACCAAACAGTATGTTTACATAACTGATAATTGTTCAAATTATAATCAAGGTCACCAGTCCAGTTGATGGAGGCAGGTCCACATGCTGAGAGAATCTACTTCCTGAGAAGTCCACCTCAGCAAAAGCAAAGTCTCCACATGTAAACAAGCAAAGGTTTGGAATAATCTTTCATTTCTATATTCATGGCCTCCAAGGATTTCACAAACTCCTGAATGGAGGGCGTTTGATCAGTTGTCATGGAGATCTGCTGACATGCAAGCTAAGCAGCTGGCAGGATTTCATCCTTACCACTTTTTAGACTTCTCATCCATAAAAAATAATTATCAAAGCCTGATGCAATACTGTTGAAAGCTTCAAAAGTCACCACTGACTGTAACTTGAGTTGGGGTTTCTGTATGAAAAAACTGATTTTACAAATCAATACATTTAATTTTGATTTGTTTTTAACCTGACTGTGTACATGCAGAAGAATTGCAAATACATTGGTCAGTAATTTTGCTTGAACTTTAAACAAAACTCAACTGAACTGAGCTAAACTGGGGTAATCTCAGTAAGTTCTCAGAGACACATTAAACAGGCATCTATAAAATACTTGCAAAGTAGGTAACTTTAACTTTAAAGTTGTAACTTTATCCCCAACTATAATAATTCTCTGCCACTGCAGGATATTCATTGCTCTGATATGCAGGAGAATCATTTTTTTTTGCATCTATGGCGGGAAAATGTCCAAAATGCATTGAAGAGTAAGTAACTCCTGTGCATGTTACTGTGAAGACACCCATTACTATTATGGTGATTCTAGGTATTCTTTTCATCATGATGTCAGTGTAATGGAAGAAATCCCCCCTCCATAGATCTGTCCAAAAAAATTCATACACCCACCCCTCTTCCCAAAAAGGCCAGAGCAGGTAAGACCCTCTCCTGGGCGATACACTGAAGGATCCTGGGTGCTCCATACAGGCCGCCCATGCAGGAAGCCAGGGAGGAGATGTAGAGGCCCAGCAGAAAGAGGAAACCCACCAAGGAGACCTGGAGGAAGAAGGAAAACAAACAGAGGGTGGAAGAGGATAGGGTGGGGTTGAGCGCTCACAACAGCAACACCCAGTTCAGTTCCGCTGCAGCCAGCTCCTTTTGAAAACAATGAGGACTAACCACTGATGGAGAAGTCAAAGACTTTTAAGTGACTCAATGAATGTTTCAAGTGAAATCTAATCTTTTTTAAAGTAAGTGGCAACTGCAGAGTAACCTACGACCCACTTTTTTACGGCAAAAAAAGCTACAACCACTTTAGTACTTTATAAATACTTTGTATATTCATATTCCTAACTTTAGCCCTACTCTTTGTAAATTTAGCCGGTTACACCAGGCCGTCCTCACATCAGCTGTCCATAGGGAGCCTGACACATGCTCAGACGTGGCTGAGAATTCATGGGTCACACGTGAAACTTCCATTCCACACAGACTGTATCTGAATAGCATTTAATGTCTTTTCTGTAGGATGCTTTGAGACTCAGGTATTGAACTTCACAGGTCATGTTAAAAATAAAAAATGTAACTATATAAATGATACATTGAGGCTAGTCTTTTGAGCATTTGGTGCTTATGGAGTCTTAAGCCCCTTCATAACCACTGCAACAAACTAGGTGATGAGTTATAATTCACGAGGACAGAAATCAGTGAAAGTCATCAAATTCGTAACTGACAAATCTGAATACATTATACAGGCTGCAGCGGTCAGGCTGACACTGTATTAATGCTTAAATCACTTAAGTCAGTACATAGTTTAAGTGTTTGTTTCTGTTTTACTCAATTAATTACTTTACTACACTAATCTCTTAGTTGCTTTCTCTCTTGCTGCCTCTCCCTCCTCTTTCTCTCTGCTTCCGTCCACAGGCACACCATGTATTGGTTTGGTTTGGTCATACTGCCTTAGTTCTCCTTTTTGCTCCTGTTTCACATGATCAACACCTGCATACATGCACTCTTGACTCATGCACACCTTGCACCACTGATCCTCCACAGTCCACAATGTAAACATTTTCTTTGATGTCTTAATTTGGTTCAATTTGGTTTAATAAAGCATTTATTTGAACATGTACATGGTGTTGTCTCCATTTTTGTTTCCATATACTGTAATTTGAAAAAAAAGGGTTTTACATGTAAACCATTTAAACCGTTCATACAGTCAGTGCCTGGTCTAACCACACCACATCAACAGAGTGAGGAGTCGTGGGCAATCCCCTTAGCTCAACCCTTCTCTCCCTGACAGGGAGGAATGGAAACAGAGAGAGCAGTTTACCTTTTCTGCTATCAAGAAGTCATAGCGCAGAGCTTCTCTGGTGCAGATGGCCCCCAGGAGGAAGACAAAGACCAGATACAGGAACCACCTGTGGGTCACCAACAGTACACAGTGCACAGTTATTAACAAATGCTCCTTTCCCACTATTAATAGGAAAATGGTGTCATCACCACTCAACAAGAGTAACAGAGTCATGTTGGAAATTTGGGTTTGCTTGTTCTCCCTAATGGAAGTGGAAATGGTTTCCATTTTAATAAGCTTCCACTAAGAGATCCGAGAGCATGACAAAAGTGAAATCTAAACATCTGAAAAATTCCCTTTCGGATGAATCATACCTTTCTTATTGCGTAACTATTTTTACTCTATCTAGGTCAGTCTGTGCACCTTCACTGTGGTTGTTGTCATGTGTATTTCATTGAGTAGTGTTATGGTGTTTTTGTGTTATTCAACATTAGTGTGAATGTGTGCGTTTGGGCCGTTGTCATACGAGGTGAAGACAGCTGCCAGCGTTCCCACAGGGATGTTGTGTTCAGGCCGCTGAAGATCTGAGCTCATGTTGAAGCCTGCCATTACCCCTACACACATGCACACAGACAAACCACAAAAATGTACACAGCATACAGTACAATGCATAATGTATTTTTAACCTCCATATGTAGCTGCAAGCAGAGCAGAGCCTGAGCATTCAGAGCACATGTGCTATTCTGAGAATTTTAAGTTATACATTTTTAATGCAGCACAACAACAAAAGGACAAACTTACCTGTAGCAGCAGGGAAGAAGACCCCAAATACTGTGAAGAAGGTTTCTCCTGGGGTATAATCTGGCTTTGTGTTACTGCTGAGCAGATCAGCTGAATAACCAATGAAACCATGCTCTGAAAGAGACAAAGAAAAGGCATTGAACTTCATATAGAGATTATCTCAAGTTGAACACAAAACTGTTAAATGACAACATGAATGTAGTAAAAAAACTAGCATTCAGTTTTGCATAACAGTAGAACAGAATAACTTGCAACGTCAATCTTCACTGACAACATTGTCACATGCTGAAACTATGAAATAAAATAAGCTACAGCTCTCTCACATTCTCGTTGAGTGCTCTTTAAACCAAAACAAGCAGCTCTTTTCTTAAGTTTTGGACACACTGACGAAGACTGACCGTGACACTGAGTGTTGCTGGCTTCTTGTTCTTTTTAAAGTGATGGACTATAACCTGGTTACTCCATTGCTTCATTGTGACGTAATGCAATCAGCTTCAAGTGCTTTTGGTGTGTTGTTTTCATTTTCTTTGTATTCCATCATCAGCTTTAGTCCTAGATGCTTATTACTGGTGGTCAGATTGTGCACTGCATGTCTGAGAGAAGTTAGAGCCATCAAGAAATGTAAACATATCATGTACAGTATGCACCAAAGACCTATAGCCTCAGACACCAGTTCAAAATAATGCATGCACTAGGTCGCATCATATCTGCATAGTTAGTGGCAACTTTTCCTTCCGAGACAAGACTTTCAGTAAATCACTGAAGGATTCTGGTTCCTGAACTGATATTCTCAATTTTCCATTCCATTGTCAACGATTTAAAAACACTACTCAAATACAAACAAGTTACAAGACACACAGACACACACTAATGTTCCAGGGGAATCTCATGTTGATAATTTGAGATTGTATATCCCGACTAAATACATGACAATAGTAAGCATCAGTGCACTTTAAAAACATGTAGTCTGAAGACAGGTTTGTTGAGTCTAGGTCAGTTTGTTGAATGTGCGCGGAGAGATTGTTCTGTATTGATGGTGGCCATTTAAACCGTACAGTCTGGAGGGCCCGCCTATGTTACAACACCGGACATTTCCCCCTTGGTTATCTTGCGATGGGAAAGAATGTGTTCTGTCAGATTAATGACATGTTTATCCAAAAGGAAGTCGCCACCCCTTTCAGAAGCTCAACAGCTTCCAAGTTTGAGAAAAAGAATGAGAGTGAGCGAGAGAGGGAGACAGAGAGTGAGAGAAAAGAGAGAAGAAGCATGATTTTTTTTTGTTTTAGACAAAAAGCCAAAACCAAAAAGGCTGGATATACGACTTATTCCAAGGGCACATATTCAGCAGGATAGGGATTTAAGGAGGCTGTAAAACCTGACATCAAACAGGACAAAGAGCCCAAACTCTTGTTCAGTGTGTGACCTGGAAAGACCGCCCTCTGTCCAAACAACCAGAATCTAACAAATCCAGGGCAGTCAGTGTCCATGTCTGCACCATGGGCTCCCCACCCATATTACAACATCATACTCCAACATCCAACCATGCCTAATTCTCTGAGTATTCAATTGAGGGCGTTCACATATTTATAAGGAAAACTGTCTCTATAAACACAAACTCAGTGTGTTTACTGTCAGTGAGCTCTAGTACCGGGGACAAAACTACAAACAAATATCTCTTTCGAGAAAATTTTGTATATCTTCTCCATTTTCTCTGCAAACTCACACCTCCAACAGTTAGCTCTCACACGTGGCATGACCTGATTGACGATGTGAGCTCTTACCTCCAAGTATATTACATACAGTGGAATTCATAGCAGGTTTATTATTGCCAAAACACCAAAGGAACACAGGATGAATTGGATAACACTCTGGATTAGTTGTAATTCCTTACCCACCCCACCTTCATCACTCCATGTTTTCAGTTTGTTCAGTACAGTGGTTCATGATCAAATACCTGCACAACTGGCATGAGCGTCTACAGCTAATTAATGTAAGTGTGCCAACATGCTGAAAGATGGTGAATACGGTAAACATTGACATACTAACATGATGACATGATGATGATGTTGAAGCTGGTGTTTAGCTCCTCAACATCAAGATGTTGGCCTAGTAGTAAAAACAAATACCATTATGCAAAAAGCAAGCTATTTCATGACATCATGGTGGTATCTTGCTAGATTCAGCTCACGTTTATCTTTCATTTTCACAAACAGTGTCATGGGTTGCAGGATGATCTTAAGCTATGAACGTGACTTTGCTTTTTGGGCCTAGTTAAAGTTTTGAGACCAGTCTGTGGTGATGGTGTCCACATTTCAGTATGTGTACTGAGGGTCAAATGTACAGGCCGAGAGGGGCTCCCTTCTGAGCTGAGCATTCCTCCGATACACACTGGAATGTGTAGTCAGATTATATGAGTGTCTGAGGCTCCTCTCCATCTCACTGACCACTGAAGCACCCACACAGACTACTGTAGTATAAAGCGCTGTGCATGGAAGACGGGGCAGGCGCTGTCATGTTACAGAGGTGGGGCACGTCGCACTGGGATGACGCAGAGTTATATATAATGGTAGGATCACAGGGTGAAATGTGGCAGTCTCTGGAGTAGCAGCAGGCCTCAGATCTCAGTTCCGGCTTTCTCCCTTTGTCATTTTCCAAAAATGTGGGTGAGTCTGGTTAACACCCTTAACCCTGAACCCAAGGAGCACATTACGGCTTCCTGTTCTGTGGGGAAAAGGCTTCAACTAAGGGGACAGCGTAATGCATGTCAGATTGAAATTCATCTGCGCACCACTATCAAAAGCATTTGCTGCTGAATTGTTTGGTTGCACTGACAATAGGATGGCAGTGTGACTGAGCAGACTAAATAAATGTAACTATTTACAATAGTTTAAATGGGACATTAAAGCTCCTCCTGATCCCCGCTAGGAATTATAAAGGACAGTTCTGAGCTGTTTAACAGGTTGCAGCCATGTCGTTTTTCAATTCAAACTCCACCTGTCACAGTTCTCCAGGAAGGACTTGTCATGATAAGTCACTTAACAGATCCTCATGGTTGGGGAAATGAGGAAGCCAGGTCAAGCAACAAGTGAGGGTTCATCTACCTACAAACATAATATCCCTAAATCTTTTTGCTTATGATATTACTCCTGATTTGCCAGTGGATCCTTGTTTTGATTAATAGCATCCCATCAGGGGTAGAAGTGGCTGCCACTACTTCAATTATGATGATGAAAACAGAAAAATGAAACTAATACAAAACTAAAGGTTTTGGATTGAACCTTATGATATTTAAAAAAATAATCTTAACTAACCACACTGATTTAGTCTTTTTCCCTTAAATGTTTTTGTTAGGATATAAAAGCTGCACTTAATCACTGAAACCCAGGATGGTAACACATTAGAATTATCAATATAAACAATATGTACATGATCTGCATTGAATTAATGATTAATCTGATTATTTTCTTGATCATTTGTTTCACATTTGTAAAACATTAAAACAACAACACCAAGAGATATTCAGTTACAATTACTGGTCATAAAATGGAAAAAAACAGAGAAGGTGGAAAACTAAAAACTAAATATGCTTGAAAATACTCAAAGCAATAATATAACAAATTCTTGCCAGTTACTTTTAAGCGAATTGCCAGCTGACTGGCTCAAAGTTCAGCTCTAAATCTGATCCTTGTAGTAGGAAGTGACAAACATCAATTTTGTTTTAAAATGCCAATATTCATAGCCTACTGAAAAGCCAGAATATCTTTATATTTTTGATGCCATTTCCTCTCTTGACACAGAAGACCTGCCTTTGTTATGGGAATGTTACACTGTTGAAAACATCTTGATCTTTGCAAGCAGGGGACATGTTATCAAACTATGACATCATTTTGGCAGTGGCTCTTTTTCCTTTAGGATGTGGATCTGCATACAGCAAAAATTGAGGCTAATCTGAGCTGTTTCAACTAGCTAGGGGAGCTGCTGGTCCTGTGCCAGCCATGAGGTCACCACAAAACACACAGCAGTTCTTAATTGGAAAAACCTGGAGAAGCCATTACGCCGGGTTCTCCCACAGTTCTGTGAGGAAGGCTGGAGGCTGGGAGGGGTGGAGCAGTCCAGGTTAGGGTAATGGGATGAGAGCCTGGTTTAAGTAGCACAGGGGTTCCTAGAGTAGTAAAACTAAATCTTGCAAAAATGAACTACTGCCCAGCAAAGGACAGGTAGCGCCATATGAGAGCCATATGCATGGTTTTACTGTGTGCACACTGCATTTCACGTGATTTTATCTGTATTAGTAATTTTAAAGTACAGTGAGTGTCCTTGTGTCTGAAATGTGTTATTCACAAAAAGACTGGCTTCACTTCTGGAACACTTGGACAGGACGTTGATAATCAGTGAGAACAGGAAATGTGGGGAAGGACTTCCTGAAAGCCAGCAAAAGAATACAAGCTACTCAAAAAAGGCTTCATTTCCACATGAAATGACCAGAAAGAGCAACAAAAGTGGAAAAAGAGACGAAAGAAATAAAGAAAAAAAAAAGAATCAATCTCCATAAACACACCTTGGATTAAACCATAGCAGCAGAAAACAACAACAAAAAACACTTCACCCAAGTTTCAAGTCATTGAGATCTCATCGGGGGTGAACACATACACACGGGGGAGAAATGGGTTAAATATGAAGCAAAAGGTTGTTACACAGTCGCATAAAAAAAGAGCACTATTTCGATTTGATAGAATACAAGACTGAGATTGACTACAATAAGTGGTACCACAGCTACATCTACTGG
The DNA here is from genome assembly GCA_030347415.2 of Decapterus maruadsi. Classification (NCBI taxonomy): domain Eukaryota; kingdom Metazoa; phylum Chordata; class Actinopteri; order Carangiformes; family Carangidae; genus Decapterus; species Decapterus maruadsi. The sequence goes on along the minus strand of CM064902.1, from coordinate 11,296,441 downwards.
TTTCCATTGGTCACAGCCATTCACAGATTCAACAATCTAGTTCCACTCCTTGGCTAAAAGAGTTTTTAGACCCCCTCCAAGATTGACCCTTTTTAATCACAATTTAATCAGCTGGTAACACACTGTAGCTCAAAAGTTACAACTGTTTTCCTAGTTTGTATTTTTACTATACCATACCTAATGTTTAGTGTTTTTCTTTCCATTCCTCTCAAACCTGATTCCATCTCCATTTCTATTTTTGGAACAAATCCTTCCAACCTGTTCATATCCCTGCTAGCATCGCAGTGCTCTTGTTTAGCTTCCATGTCTTCCAGTTATCGGGCTGTCGGAGCAGAAAAGGCACAGGTGGTACTAATGACATTAACGAGCGCTGCATTCCAGCAGCTGCAGTGCTGCGCAGAAGTGAACTCATTAGTTCCACCTGTGTCTGACAAGTCCAAATGTAGCCGGGTTGTCACAAAGGTCTGTTCAACTTTTTCCACTGTTTTTCATCCCAGTTACATCAGCGACCCCAAAAACTCTCCCTTCTCCATCCTGAGCACTACGCCATGGAATGATGCAACCTGCACAGCCTCATCTTTTCTACCTCCACTTCTTCCCAGCTAACACTATAACAGATGTAAATCATGAAATTATACTCAAATTGAAGTTTGAACGCAATGTGCTAAATCATAACTGTGTAGGAGTCACACCTGTGCTAAAAGCCAGGGTAGTATAATTTGCTAAAGATGGATAATAGCTAATCATCTTAAGGCACATTTTAAACCAGTATATTTACTATTTTTAGACAGGATAATGTTGGCCAAGCAGTATATTCAAACTGTGTTTCTTTCCTTTCCCTGATAGACTATCTGGTGTATGGATTTTTAAAAATATTCAGGCTATATATTTATATAATTCTACCAGTGAATAATTTGAGGATTATTTTGAATAGAAAATATCCATGAAAACTATTTGCAAATATTATATTCTGGCTGATTATAGCAGTACTGAGTGTCAATATTCATGACCCAAGCCCTACCTGGGTCAAGGTGAGTGAAAGTGCCGATGACAAAGTCCAGAGTAGAGACAGCCAGGACAGCCAGCAGCAGCAGCTGAAGTCTGACGATCCACTTGACACCAGCCAGGTTGATTCCAAGCAAGGCCAGAAGTATTGCTACCGACATGCCGCGCACCGCCCACTGTGACTGTAGACCCAGTAGCTCGGCCACCGACTCAGAGAAGCCTGTGATATACATGGCTCCAGCCACGCACTGCAGGGTCAGAGGCAGCATAGATCAGGAGATAAACCACTACTTATTTAAGTATATTACAAGGACAAAAATACTCACCTGCCCAAAAACATAAAGGAGGCCCATTGTGCCCCCAACCCTGCCACCAAGGACTGTGGAGATCATGGAGTAGATCCCTCCACTCCCAACACCACAGTGCTCACAAATCCCGATTCCCGACATCACTGTCACCAAAGCAACCAGCACGACCAAAGAGACCAGGAACATCCCGAGCAGCACCCCTGTGTTTCCCTGGATGATGTCAGGAGACAAAACCACCACACACTGTCACTCATGCACATACTATATGTAAATCTGCTATGTTAAGTTAAGGCTTCTCAATTTCTGCAGATTGTACGTTCATGTGTTCATGTTTTATGTTATACTTATGTTAGTAGGCTATACACGCACATAACAGTGATATTTTAATTCTTATCTTTAAAAAATGGAATCAGTTTCAGTGTGTTTAAAACTAACTATGTTCTCTAGCAAAATAGTGTTTGGTTTCATACCACTCCAAGCTGCCAAGGGGGAACTACTCAGCTTTAATTTTCACTTCCTCATACTTTCATCTGAGCCTTGGTGGAGCAAATTGTCCCCTGTACACAGTGTCCCCATGCACCTTTCTTTCTTGCCTTTCCTCAGTTCTTATTTTATGTTTCTATATCTACAAAATGGCATGAAGTGCCAAAAAGTGAACAAACAAGCAAGAAAAATTAGGGACAGGACATTGTCATTTGCATCTGCTGAAGTCTGGGTCATCAGCACAGGCAAAACATCTTTGCTGAGCAACAATCTTTCCCTAGGCAAGTAGGTCATGATAAGAAGCATCTGGATAAGAAACTCTGTCTCCCACATGGAAGACTATATCCATCAAGCTTACTCAAAACGGATGCAACACTTAAGAGTAGAGAGTCTTTGTAGCTGCTTTCCTGTGATGACACATGCACATTACAGTGTTCGGGGTCGAGTGACACGGTGACACATGCTTAATGATGGTTGCAGCTAAAAATAAAAATCTAAAGCTTCAGCAGAGATGAGCAAATATGTGAAAAAGCACGCACTGTCCTTTCATCAGCAATGAATGGATGCACCAGTCTACAGTGCCCCCTCACTGGAGCCAATATCATCAATAATTTGGACTGAGTTCTTGTTTTTATGTGTAGACTCTGTACTGTTTACAATGGTGGAAGAATTACAACAATTAAGTTGTCTTTCCATCAGTGCTTGAATGCACCATTCAGTCTATGAAATAATGGGACATCTACCAAATAATGTGTTCTGGAGTACTGAAATTGACTTCATATGTTTATTAAATTATATCTTCTTATTAGTTATTTATTTTAGTTAATGATGTTGAATCTTAGTCGTCAGGTGTCCAAGACAAGAAAAAAGATCCAACCAAGGACATGCTGGATAATTTATTGCTTTGATCTTACTTTTACTAACATGTAGAAGGTGTGCATTTTGTTCTGACTGGCCAGGTATGGCAGTAGACATGTCCATACACATACAGTAAGACAAAGCGTCAACTCACCACCAGGTAGCCAGTGCGCAGGAATAAAACCACTCCAAAAATGTTGATCATGCAGGTGGTGAAAACTCCATCCCAGGTGCCAAACAAGACCGGCTCCCACACAAACACTTTGATCCTCCACCACGGTTGGCTTGACTGCTGGAAGCCCTACAGACACAGAAAACGCTGTTACAGCAATGGAGTTTGTTTTTTGTTTCTTTAAAAGATGGAGCATTTTACCAGCAACAAGTCATTCATACAGGCGACGTATAACTTCCATCATCATCTTACCTGTGCATCCTCATGAAACAGGTCATGGACATGTGTGTCTGCATTGGAGACGTCCTCCTTCACCAGTCTTTCTCCATCTTTCTCCTGGCCACCTGTGTGCACAGTCCAGCTGAATGGCAGGGTGTCCATTGTCACCTACAGGTGTAAAGCAGGCGTCCCCTCTCAGGTGGCCCTGCTTGTTCACATGTTAATACAAACAACAACAACAAAACAATCAGCTGTTAAATTCATAAATAACTTTGCAACATTAGTTGGCCCCTGTTGGCGTAGTTCTATAGGCTATAGGAAGTCAGCTGTTGGTCCGGACTGTAACGGTAAATATTAGTCTGTCTATCCTGGTGAGGACACCCGGATACAGCTGGGTGTGCTCCTGACCCACACGTCAACGATGAGTGACGGATAGCCTAGGCTACTTCAAGGACAGTTAAAATAATACCTCAATATAGCATTAAATACTGACACATACACTGTAGTAGGTTTTATCTCACCTTTTGATAACAGCTTTGTCTTTTTCCTTTTTTTTTTCTAAACCGTGTGCTTGTAAAAGTTAAACGCCGGTATTGACAGGCTGTGTTATCTCAAGTGTAGCCTACCCGTGTCCCCACCGGGGGTCACAGCGCTTCAGACACCGTCGGAACAAAACTTCACTGACTAACAATTCAATTTAAAGTATCCTACAGTAGAAAAGTAAATTGTGCTCCATTTTTTTGGAGTCACGTTTTAATTCCACTGCACACACTTCGGTTACTTGATTAGGTCAAAATAAGTGTCTGGTTAAGTGGGTTCAAGATTTAATCAGCCATGTGAAAATAATTTGATAAGTAGCCTAGCTCTGTTTCCGACAGCTTGTATGACACAATGTAGCCTGTGCAAGATTGTGTCGCTAGTCGCTACAACACAGTCCAAACTTTTCACCTCAGCCTTACCTTGCACAGAGAACCATGTCACTCCATGATGAAACACAAGCACCAGAGTTGTCTCCTCTAAAAACCAATGATAAATCAGTTCATTATTCCATTGTGCTTTGGTATTGTGATAAATCCTGTCAGTATGGACAGACAGAGCTCCCTGATCCTGCTGCTGTTAACACCGTGTTTGGTGAAAACGTCAGCAGGCAGCCGTGCATAAATGTGTTTGGTTACCTTCCAGGGTGTGTTGCTGCTTTGCACAAGGATCCTGTGTTAGTCTTGGCAAGCCCTCTAGGTTGACTAATGATTAAAGCTGAAAAATGCATGCACGACTCGACAACCTTATCTTTTTAATTGTGAAATTCTTTCCTTGAACTTTCTATGGGAAAAGTGTTGAACCATGAGGATATTTATAGGCCTGCAAAATGAGTTTTTTTTTTCTGTCAGCCAACCATATCTATAGTGCTAGAGAAAGTGACTTGCTGACAAATCCTGAGTAGTATGTATTTGTGGATTAAACAGATTTTATTTTTGTATACAAACTTGGTAGTGTAGTAGTAGTGGAGAACTGGAGAATATTTATATACTAAATTGTGCTTTTTGCTGCAAATTTTTGTTTACATCCTGCTAAAAATTGGATGAATCTTTTTTGGATGAATTGGATTTATAACTGTCACACAAAATATGATGTGAAGAGGCAGAGCTTGCCCTTTTTTTCTAAACAAATCATTCTCAATCAAGTCAACAAGACAACAATATAAAAAAAGACAGCTAAATCAATATACAGTAAATGATAAGACGCATACCTGGCAAAAAACAGCTGAATGGCGGTGCATGTCAAGAACAATTCACGGTTACATACTGTGAATTATTTTATTTATAAGGACATGACACAACAATCAAAACAACAATTTAATCTGATTGTTTACAAATCATATTATATTGCAAAAAAATCTAATCATATGGGTTACTTGACTGAAATTAATTGATCACAATTAAAGCTGCACATAATTCATAAAACAAGTTCACTCGACCCAACAAGTTAGAGACCATGCAAATAAACCTTACAGTCTAACTTAAGATCAACCCCCACAGTGAGGCAGAGAGGCTTCTTCATCAAGTTCTTTGAAAGTATGAAAATGCCAGTCAGAGTTCACACTCGAGAAGAGGCCTCCCATCCATATTTGAAACATCTTGACACAAACGACTTGCACAGAGATAAATGAGGGTAGCAATAGTGACTGCATATGATATCATATGATATACTGTACATATCAGTGCCTTAAATGACATGTTTCAAAAATAGGTTTTTATCAAAAAGTTCAGAATTCTGTTTTTTTATTATTATTTTCTTGTCTTTTTTTTCTTTCTTTTTTTTTTTTTTACACAAAACAAACTTTTTTTTCTCCTCTAGCTTATACAAGGACACTTATGGCCAGGTTACTGACAATAGTTAATTCAAAGGAAAAAGTACTGCCCTCAAAATTCATGAATCTCCATCAACAGTTTTGCATTTAAAATGCACAACTCAATTCCAAACTCTCCATGAATGGTTTATGGCATACAATTTACCAAAGCAGACTAACTCGTCTGCACTGTGCTTTTGAGAATCACTTATATTGAAACAGATTGACAGAGGATCATTTCAACCACAGAGCCGGTATCTTTGTGTAATATTCCACCAAAAATCTGTTTGAACTGACATGGATCCAAGCTGCTTACAGCTGTTACAGTAAAAATACTGGATACATGAAAGGAAAAGACTGATTTCAGGTGCAGGATTAAACTCAGGTGAACTTTTTCCAGAGGCGTTTCATTACAGGTGTTTACAGTAAACCCATCACAATGCACAATCAACTGCATTAAGTTACAAAAAAATATTTTTTAACCCATCAGCAATAAAATGTGAAAAAAGTGTCAATTTTTCTGATAACAGTGGCAATATACTATGCAAACCTCAGAAACCCACATCTTTTCAGTGAAAAGGATTCATCGTTCAATCTAATAAATGCTGGAAAACTAATAAATGTGCCTTCCACTTTCAAAAAGTGTCTCTTACACAAGCCTTGTCTTTCTAATGACACAAAGATCTAACAGTACTTCCCAGAACATAAAAATATACAATGTATTTACAGCAGGATATCGTCTATACATTCTAGAGGGAATGTTCAATGAGGAAAAATAAGGTTCTTGATGATCACTGTGGGTGCTGTTTGTCCCTGATTGTCAGTAGAAATGTAACAAGAGGGAGCTTGGGAGGAGCAAACTGAAATTTAATGATAGCGCAGTGTTCAACACAATAGCACCTAGGACAACACGCATACTAAAACAGTCAACAGTGTGATAAAGTACAGAGGACACCATTGAAATCCACATTGTTTTAACTGACCTGGACAGATGTGGCTTATGACTAAACTCTAGCAAACAAGTGATCATGATCAAAACTACAGATAGTAGCTAAAACATCAGTTTGTGTCCTGACATTGTGTAGCACAGTACATGAAAACACAACCTCCTTCCAATCATAGATAGCAGGTTGAGAATTAAACATGGTGCTATTTCTTGCTTTAATTCTAAAATAATATAATAATGGGAAAATATGAAAATTAGATGAAGCTCCCAGATGTCAACCTATTACAGACTGAATAGGTTTCATAGCTTATGTGTTTGCTGTAATTGTGCAAGTTGAATAAGTAGCCTTAGAGCATTGGCTGAGTAAAAAGAAATACATACAAGGAATGAGAAAAGGAATGGCTGGAATTAAAACAACACGGGCTGATTTCACAATAAAGCCTTGATAAATCTTCAATGAAGACAAAGAGTTCTGATCACATGGTTTTGTTTTTGTTCCCCAAAAACCTGTGCATCCTCCAAGAGGAACAGCATTCAAACTGCAGCTATAGAACTACATCGCTAGAGGCGACTGAATATAATATTTAATAATATTTCATATTTAAACAAATCAGACATAATGATTTTATCTAAAGTGGTCAGTGTCAAAAACCGCATTTAACAAAACGTTGCCTTTTATTTTAGGTGATGGTATAATGCAACTCCACCACTGTGAAATTAAGTGCTACATTCTCTGTAGTGAAGAATGTGCAAGTTGTGCAAATATAAAGCACAATCGTTTTAAGTATTTTTTACTACAACTCACTTTTGCTTAGAAAATTGGGATTATCCTGCACTCATTACATGTGTGCATGTGTGCAGCTGTTCTGGGGGTAGAAAATCTTTTAAATCTAATACAGCCCAGCTTTTAATGTTACGCAGCCTGTACTATTCTGTACTAGGGTCACATTTGTAGAATCAGTGCCAAGATATCCAGCCACGGAGGGAATACATTACCCTACACAATGCTAAACAGCTAATGAATAAGGACTATAATTTCTTTTTTGGCAAGCAAATCAGGCCCAGCCAGAAAACCTAGATTCCAGATCAGACATCTGAGAAATCTTTTCTGGAGCATTCATTAGGAAACACCTATTTTAGGTGAGATTAAAGTGACTTCAACACATAGTGAAGAATCTATAATGCGCTAGACATGGAATTGGTAAATTGCACGGCTGGGATACAGTGGCACTGGATTAAACTTACTTTTCATCAGATAAACAGCAAGGGGAGGCAGCCACAGAAAGGCCAAAAGGCATACATAAATAGGGCCTCCATTTGAATAAGTGGAAATATTGCATGAAGCAGCAAGAGTGATTTGATCATCTTCTTAGCAAGGCAAACTGATTGACAAGAACATTCAAATAAACTCCATTTCAATGGTATGAGAATATTTCATTAATCTCTTAATGTACATTCCGGAGCAAGAAATATTCCCTTGTAAAATTACATTTTTTTAAAGGGGAAATGCTAATTATGTTGTATCAATATTCAGTATTTTCTTTCTGTGAAGCTACGGACTTAACAAAAAACAGGACATGAATATGCTGTCTAAGAAAACGCTTTGAGAAAAAGCACATACTTGCAATGAAACTTGTTTTGGCAAAACAGGAAACAGTTGATAAAGTGCAGCTGAAATTATTAACAGAAATGAATTCTGACCTCCTTCCCTTCAGCCAAATGTTTCACTGGATGAAACATCAGGGGAGGAGTTCAGTTGAGACCTGGTCTCAGTGACTCTGACTAAAGGGAACTCTGAGAAGTCTGTGCTGTGTCCCCGGAGACTTACTTGTCCGTTGGCAACGGTAAACTGTGACGACGACCCAGATCTCGATGTCTGGAAATGAGATTTGAAGTTCTGATCGAAGGAGCTTATCTGAAAAGTCTGCAGTATTCCCTGTGAAGAGTCTGTCTTTTTGGAGGGCGAGACTTGCTCCAGAAAGTCCTCCTCAGCTGGAGACACCGCGGAGGGAGGCGTGGTGTCATCACCTGAAAATGAAAACGAGTGCTGGGAGTCCCCAACCAGCAATCCAAAGTGAGGTTTCTCTAAAGTGGACCTTAGTGGAGAGCTCATTCCTGATTTGAATCTGCTGGGGGAAGGAAACTGTTTTTCTGTGGAGAACAGAGGCTGTCCGGCTAACGTGGGGTTTTCAGAGACCAAGCTGAGGCTCTGGCTGGTCAGGTAGCTGTCGTTCTGGCTGGTCCTCTCCAGTGCTTGCTGGAGAAACTTGGAGTATTCTTGTAAGAGGCTCACTTTCTCAGTAGCTGGCTGACCCTGAGCGCTCGAGGCTCCGAGACTCTCCACGGGGCTGCTGTCCGAAACGTCAGAAGAATTGATGGATATGCTCGATGTCACCTCCGTGTCGGCCACGCTGAAAGAAATGTCTGATTGCCCGTTAGCTTTGTTGGAGTAATGATCTAAGAGAGTCTGGAGAACCTCATCTGGCAGCACGTTCTTGTCGTGGGTCGACTTAATCTCCGTGTTGATTGGCTGGGGCTCCAGGATGGTGGCTGGGACTGTTTCGTCGATGACGGTTCCCACCACAGTTTGCGTAACAGACGGCTGAGAGGAGATGCTGCTTGTATTCAGGCCGTAGTCCCGACTGTTGTTGGCCATCGCAGCCTGAAGGTAACGCTTCTTCTTGAGGAACTGCATGGCGTCGTCGTAGTTCGTGCTGCTGGCCGCCGGCTTCGTTGGTCCTCCTTGAAGAGTTTCAACTGACTCGAGTTCGGTGTTGCTTTCTACTTCCAACAGGCTTTGCTTGTCCACGATTTCAAAGGCATATTGTGCGACCTTACTGTTTTCCTCGAAGGAAGACAAAGTGGACAGGCAGGGAGGGGTTTGTTCATTGGATTGTTTAACACCCCGCTTGGTGACCTTCTTCAGGAGCAGCTTAGGAGGGGTCGCCTCTTCTGGTGACACTTCTGCCTCTTGGTGTTGGCTGGGTGTTTCTTCAGGAAGTTCCACAGAGTAGTCCGTGATGACGTACTCGTGTTTGACTTTGGAGGACACGGCGTAGAGAGGTAGACTTTCAATTTTATTCCGTCTCTGCTCCCCCTTCTCGTCCATCTCGTTCTCGACGGTGACAGCGTGCACTTCTGTTTGGGGGGCAGTGGCAGCGCCCAAACTCTTGTCTGCACACTTCTGGCGCTTTTTCTTAGGCAGTGAACACTCTTTGGCAAGAAAGGGGAGGCCTAAAGAATCTGCTTCACGCAAAGGTCCAACTTTACCAGCAGCCTTGTTGGTCTTTCTTTCCCTGTTCTCGTGACACATTCGTCTGTGCTTTAAAACCCGGTCTGTTCTGGAGAAGTACTGCGGATCAAAGAGACAACACATCTTTTAAATATTGTAGGAGTAAATATTTGCCGAGGCAATTAAAACAAATTAAGAAAACACTCAGCACTTTCTATGCAATCGTTGTCATCACAGAAACTCTTATTTAAACTATTATCTGACAAAACTTTCTCTTCCTGAGAGTACTGATGGGTGACCTCAGACTTATTTTATTAATTTCTTGCTGCACTTTTTAAAGAACTGGTTAACTTGTAGCTTATATTGAGTCTCTTTACAGAAATGCTATTCACTCTATATTTTGTTATTCATTTTGACCAATATAAAGAACCACTAATATGACCACCTTATTACATCTTATGCTGTTCATAAGACCTGATTTATCAACATTACTCAACATACCTTGGTATTTTGTTATACCATGGAATGCAAGACTAATTTGACATCTGACAATAAAGTATAAAGTCTTATCTTACCTGGTGACAGAAGTCACATTGGTAGGGCTTCTCTCCACTGTGAGTTCTCTTGTGTCTCTCCATGTGATACTTCTGAATGAACCTCATTCCACACTCATCACAGCGAAAAGGCTTTTCACCTGAACAGAGACAACAAAAAAAAGGAAAAGCCAAGGATGACTCTATTGTGACTAATATAATTCATTAAGTCATGCCAAATCCTGATTGCATTTGTTACTCACCAGTATGGATCTTCTCGTGTCTTTGTAGAAGATATTTCTGGATGAAGCGCATGTCGCACTGGCTGCACTGAAATGGCTTCTCACCTGAAGTTTGAAAAATATACAGTACACATATGTAAAGATATCTCACAGGGTAGATGCTGCTAAAGGCAATCTGATGATTTATCATAGCAGTTTTTCAGCTGGACTTCTCACCTTTAAAATGATAACTGAAAAATAACCAATCTATAGTCAAATGACAACATACCTGTGTGAATGAAGACATGCCTCTGCAGATGGTAGTTGGTTCTGAATGCAGCATTACAGTGGACACAGACGTGACATTTGGGATTTTGCATACCCAGTGATCCGTCATCATTGATGCTGAGAATCTACAACAGGAATAAAGACAGATATTAGTATTAATGTCACTCTTCCAGCTGTCTCAATTGAAATGTATCAGAATTGTAATGAAATCCTCAGCATTCTCAATCACACACACACATCTTTGCTTTGATAAAGGTGACAGGTAATCCACATCAAATTTCTTTCAAAAGTGTCCCAACTTGCACCTTTGCTGGTGAGCGCTGTTTCCTTTTCTTCTTCTTGGGACACACCATCAGGTCCTTCACTGTTTTCTTGTCCTTCTTTATCTGGACTGCTGGTTCAGACAGCTTCAGTTCCTGCTTGATGCTCAACTGTGAAAGCAGGACCATAGATAAGCAAGATATTTAACGTGAGATGACCTAGTTTAAAGCCTGTCCACTTATCCAACAGTTTATCCTGGACAGGGAGGTGCACTAGGGCAAGCAGAAGATAATCAACCCATGTGAGCCAACCATTTAACAGCTGCTCCTCCATAATTTAAAAAGCTAGTTGATGTGGTTGAAGTGACCTCTAAGGATGACCAAGGACATGCTAAGAGATTACTTCAGGCAGTCAGACTTTTTAAAAAAATGTTGCCACTCTCCAAGATTTAAGTAAATATCCTGTTAGATATTGCTAAAAATCAGATCATATTCATCAGATATTAATAGGTTATCCTCAATGTCCATAACATCAACACAAACAGTCTTATCAACACGTCCACTACTTCTTAAACAGCATGAACTCACTGGCATTTGAAGCAAGCAGGGCAACCTATTGGTGAGTTTTAGGGGGAAATGCACTCCCACCTCGCCTCCTCCCTCCTCTTCGCCTCCCCCACCATTCTTTGTCATCTCCTCCTGCATCATCAGCTGCTCCGGGGGGACCAGGTCATGAGTGACCAGCGAGCTCCCAGTCAAATCCTCGTCGTCGTCTTCGTCGTCGTCATCCTCAGCCAAGAGGGGGTGGTTCACCAATGATCGATCCCCTAGGGTCATCACCACCAGTCCACCTCCACCGGGCAGCACTCTTCCTCCTCCATCTATTCCTCCACTGCTGCACTTCAGCAGCATACCCTCCAGCTTGTCCTCAGTGTTCATCTTACATAGAGTTGTTCTTGAGACTGTAGAAGAAAGAGAGAGACACAGAGGCAATGTTGGCAGGCTAAATGTCATACATATTGCTTTACAGTAATTGATATTAAGAGTGCAGACATTGATGCGCAGGGAACCTCAAAAATATCTTGCATAACAAATATGAATACAAAATGAAGACCATATTTAAATTGTAGTCCTTGATGTAAAAAAGGAAAAGAAGTGAACTACAAGTCACCGTGGACAACATTACGTTACTACTACCAATACATAACCCATAAACATCTATAGTAAACTTATAATTGACTATAAATTCACCAAGACTACACACACAATTGTAACTAGGATGGCAAAGCTAATACTTCGTTCTTATTTCCATTTTAATTTCCATCATTTTAAGTAGCACCTATTCTTACAGTGTGATGCTCAGGGATGCACAAGTTTTACCCTAATCTGGAAGACTCTGTTGCTCTGCTGTTATAAATATGATGCAGATGCAATCATCGCTTTATTTGATTGTACGGATTAGCTGTTTTAAGAATATGGCTTTCTTGATTAGAAGAAGAAATAGCTTAAACCTGTAGTACCTCTCAGTCCCAAGTTTGCTTCCCAAACAATGTCTCCTCTCAGTGAACCAGTGTCAACTTAAACTGGGTCAGCTGTGATCTTACCTTACAAAATGTACTGTACAGTGTTAAGTGATAGCAAGCAGCTGTGAGGCAACTCGGAGGGGTTGACAATTTATAGAAGCGATGTGCCGATTCCACAACCCCGTGTTGTACAATGTTTAAAGTCATTTGCACAAGTTAACGTTGTCATGACCCAGGCCGTTTATATTATTTAATATTCTTTCAAACAAGGCTAAATGTCAGTCTACATAGACTACGGCATATTTCAGGCACCGAAAGAGTAGTTAACCAGCTGTGCGTTTTATACTGCAACACTACAACGGCGCTGCGTTTACTTAGCGTTACACTTGAGCAACACCTAATTAGTTAACTAGCAATCACTCGATCTTATGCGATAACGCAAGCTAACCTAGCACTTGTGGACGGTTTGGGAACAGGTTTGCATTGTAGCTACTAGTGTGACCCGAGAGGTAGCAGAGCAGGTTACGTATCTGTCACAGTTAAAACACACACCAACAACCACTAAGCCCCATATGTAAACACACTCACTGTGTCACTTAGGTTAAGTGGGTTAAATCTCCTGCTAAGCAGCTAGCTAGCCGCGGTTGTCAAAGCTGCTAACGTTGAACTACATCACGTTTGAAACGAAACTGCTGCAGGGACGTAGGAAAAACAACAGTCTGCCTTCAAAGTAAAAGCTCGTCCAAACACAAATGTGTGATCCTACGCACTTATTGCTCACAATGGTAAGAGAAATACATTTAATTCATAATTGCACATTTCAGTACAACTACACTAACGACAGAGCCGAATAACCGACACTAGTACACCACAGAAAACTTTACTTTGAAAGCCGCGACAGGAAGTTCTCCTCTCTTGCACTTGCTTGACAAACCACGGCGGCCTATTTGGACGCTAGTTAGCAAGCTATTAGCAATTGGCTGCCAACATTGATCTGTCTTTGGCTGTAATAATAATCAGTTGACACCGCATATTCACAGCGACAGACGTGTCCTCTCACATGCACCAGTCGACAATCAATTCTAACTCTCGTTAAACGACATACATGACATAATACAGAACTTTATTTTGCACATTTAATCAAACTTGTCAGCGGCGTTAGTGGTGCGCTTCGGTGCTAGCGCCTCCAGCTTCCTCAGCCACAGCTCCATAGGCCCACACTGTAACTGCCTGCTAGTAGAGCTAACGTCCGCTAACTAGCCAGCTCGCTGCTAAGTCAAACAATAACGCGCGCCTCGGTGTCGCGCAAATGATGTGCCGACTGTAACAGCTGCATCGGTTTATTCTTACCTGCTGCGCGTCTTACGCCAGGTTAGCTGTCATGATTGTTATACAAGACTACAGTGTAATGATGGTGTGCGGAAAAATCAAATACACCATCACATTTCGTGAAGGGGGGTGAAGATTTCTATTTGTCGCCATCTAGTGGTGGAGTATGGTTGTTGAGGTGAACACTATGGGTGAACAGTGCGCTCCCGATTCCTGTTGCTGCTCATGTTCACAAGCTTCAATGCGACGAGCTAAACGTTCTTTCACAACAGTGTGGCTGGGACACTGTTGTGTATTTCATCCGTCTATGATTTCACCGGCCAGTGCATTGTTTAGCCTATGTCTATTAATATCTCGCACCGTGGTTAGCCAAAATAGACAATGATTTGTGAGCATCTGATAGAATCCAATCGGAAATTAAAAGCTTGGGTGTGTGTGTTAGAGTGTGTTTATGTGTGTGTGACAAATCTGTTTCATAGTGTCATGTCTCTAGGGGTGTTAGCCTAGTATTTCCGGCTGCAGCATTCTTATGGGCTTTCTTGCCAAGGTGAAACTAGGTGAAAACAAAGGTAGTTTAGTTTCCCAATCCAATAAAGACCAGACGAACAAATAGCCTAACAAAAAAGGGACGACACAAACTCTTTCATTTATGACCTTGTCATATTCCCCACAGTAGTCTGCTGTCTAGGACGGCCAATAGCCTATAGGCTACTGCACAATTTAACAACTGTTTTCCATGTCATGTTGACCATTCTTTATTATTGGATACCATTAAATATATTTTCTAAAGATGCGTTAGGGCGACTTTGAGCTTCTCAGGCTGCGCACCTTGTGACAGCCTCATACAGCCTAAAACAGCAATAAATGGAGCATCAAGTAGAAACGGGTTTAAAGAAATAACCATCTGGATTTATCTATCCCATTAATCCATTCATCTGACAGGTTTACCACAGAAGGGATGCTGGGGGTCGTGATAAGATGATCACACACACACGCACACACAGAGGCTACACACACACTCTCCGGCGTGGGGAATACTAATCAACCTGTTTGCCGACAAGTGCAGCAGCTCGGCGCGCAATTCTGTGTCTAGAAACGTCTCTTTTGGATTCACCTAAAACCTCCACCTGCTGAATTTGTTTTTTGTAGAGCAGTCTTGTTTTAGCAAACGAGTGAGTGGTCATCGCTCGTGTCTTCTCCGTCTCTGTCTCTTCTTATGTGCGACAGACAGTCAGGAAGAGTGGACCCGGGAACTGACAGCCCACTCTTGCGTCCGCATAAGCAAGGGAAGCCCCCCACGCGTTGCGCGCCTGGGTCGCCGGCATATATTCGCAGCGCGGAGTGCGTGTGCATGTGCGTCAGGCTCTAAATGTGTGAGTTCGCGCACGTCAAAGCCCCGGGCTTCGTCCTCAACAGTTGCCACCGGAGCGGAGGAGAGGAGAGGAGCAGAGCGAGAGAGACAGCAGACTGAGGACGGACGCGGAGCCCCACGCCGCTCTGCCCGGCTCTGCTCCTGACATGCAGTCGCTCATCTCTCCGGTGACAAAGGCCATCCTAGTAGCGCTTTTCATCTTCGCCATACTCCTCATTCTCTATGTGATCCTCTGGTACATTTGCAGAGACGTGGACTGCGACCACGGCATTTGAGGACTCCGTTAAAACGGGAATAACGGGAATTTCACAATGGGGCGCACGGAGAAGCCCGCAGAGCCCAGGGTCATCCCGTAAGTCTGCCTGTCTTCCTTTTGTCTAGTCTTTCTTGTTGTGTATGCGTGTTTCTGGGTTATCTGTGGCTGTGTGCGTCTCTCCCGCTCTCTCCCCTCTCTCTCATGTGTTTGTGTGATTGTGTACACGCGCACAGTCCCGTCGTGCGTAATGTTAAATGCGCTCCGGTTAGAAGGTGATGACCGGCGTGCGTCTCCACCGGTGTCCGAAACCCCTAAATGAGCAGTGCCCCAAATTCTCCTCTGTTCAACTTAACAGCGGTCATATATCAGCGCTGGCTCGCGCAGCCCATCACACACCCGGTGTTATTAGTGACAGCCAATTCTCAAAGGTGATACAATGTCATCAGAAGGATATCGAACCGGTGTCAAACGGAAGACGACGCGAGCGCGCGTGTGAGGGCTCTCAATTAATAGACAGACGGCCACATTGCGGTAAACGGCGAGAGTGTCCCATAAGGTCAAGAACAACAGTGTTTACTCGAGGTTGCCAATATTGTTTTGCCTCCCTTCATCCTCCTCTTCCTCCTCCTCCTTCCGTATATCTGCAGCATTAGTTCATGCTCAGTTCATCGTGGTCTCTGAGGATGCTTCCACATTGGCATTTAACATCCAACAAGATAACTGGATTATCTCCATTGCCTCCTGCGCGTCTTATTCTTAATCTGTTTTGTGCCATGTTTTTTGAGTCCTTATCATGAACACCGCGCTAATGCTTTTACGCATAGCGCATTTATATTCCCCTTGACATTCTGAGAGCTTGTTGCAACATGTTCGGTCCAGTCTTAGTTTAGACAAATGTTTTTATATTTACTTTCGCTCATCCAAACACGCGCGCACGCGCGCACGCACGCATGCACACACACACACACACACACACACACACACACACACACACACACACACACACACACACATACACACACGCACGCACGCACGCGCGCGACCACCACTAGCCACACTTAATGAAGGACTTTTCAATATTTCAGGCACGTTGGCTCTGGTGCCTACATGTTGTCACATGGTCCATAAAGCTATTAAAGCATGTGAGATATGATTGTCATTTTTCACGGGTTCAGAGCAATTTGTTTTCATCTCCAGCAACACCAAACCAGGAAAATGAATAAACTGTGCACACTCTAAAGTGGAGAATGTGAAGGACACACCAAGGACATGTTGCTTTTTAAAGGTTTTTAGGACATTTAGGAAGAATGCATTGAGGGGATGTGCATATCACACCCCTGTTTGTCTTTTATAATTTCATAATATCTTCAAAACCAAACATCTTAATATAACCAGAGGATTGGCTTCAGTGGTTGTAAAAAAAGAAAGAAAAAATAGACTCAGTCCTTTATAAAATTCATCCAATTAGTGAAGGCTGAATGATAATAACTGCACCATATTTTCACCACATCACCGTTTTCCTCCTAAACACCCCAGAGGATTTAGACAACCCCCTAATTCACCTAGAAAGTGCAAATTTAAGCTTAAAAATGTTAAACCTTCTTATTTTGAGCTGCAAGTGCAAAACTCTAGTATTTAAAAGTCCATAAGCAGCCCAAATAGATGCAGCCACGAGGAAGAAACCCTGCAGCCTCCAAAACTGTTGTGTGTGCTGCCCTGCGGAGAAAAGGAGAGCCTGGTGGGGTGGCTGATGCCCTCTTTGACCGGACTACAAAATGATTCCTGTCAGGAATAACTAGATGTGCATCTCGCCTCTGTCACTATACTGAACACTCAGAAACACAAATACCCACGCACAAGCCTCTAAATGACAGTTCCAACTCTCTCAGCTCATGTAATGATGTAAAAAAGAGAGCGGGCGAGCAAAAAGGTATGTGAGAACTGCTCCCGTTTGTGTCCGTCTGTGTAAACCAATGCCCTGGATTGTCAGTGTGAGTGTGTGTTAAGGTGGAATGAAGGAAAAAAAAGCAATGTTTGTGCAACTGTGTAGGTTTGTGCAGTTTGTTGTGTGTGTGAGAGACAGAGAGAGGGAGAGAGGCAGCGTGGGAGGGGGTTAAACACTGACATGCTCCAGAATGACAGATGATAAAAAAAAAGGAAAAAAAAAAAAATTGGAGCAGGGAAGGCTCAGTGGGACTCAGCATGACAGACAGGTGTGTGTGTGTGTGTGTGTGCGTATGCTTGTGCGTTAACATATCCAGCACGTATACATGACCGTGACTGAAATTCACTGAAGTTTATTGAAAATATTTTCTCCTTCATTAAATACATGAGTTGACTGTAAGATAGCAGCGTACCAACTGTGCAATGACTGAAGTTACAACTTATAATGGTGTGTGTGTGTGTGTGTGTGTGTGTGTATGTGACCTAAAAAGCTTAACAATTCCAAAAATTCCCATATTTCACACCAAATGATTTTTACCTTAATTTCCACAAATCAGATATTTTCCAGAGGTTTCTTTATGTTCATAACCTACATGTGTGACAAAGTTAATTTTTACCCAGTCATTTACAAGAGTTCCATGTGATGCTGTGGGAGGTGGGCGGACGTTGACAGAAGGTCGTCTTTTCTTTCAGAACGCTTGAATGTTAATACACCTTTATAAATCCACGTTGAATTGAGACTCAAATCATAAAATATGTAGGAATAAAAATAAATTATTGAAGCTGGCGGAAGTTAAGAGGGGCTTTATTAACCTATTCTGGCCCCAGAAGGTGCAACTACAGTAGATAATGTGTGTGAATAAGTGTGTGTGTGTGTTGCTATCAGATACTCATATTCACAAAGAAATTAGTAGATAGACAAACCAAACCGTAAACCACCATTGCTGATGAATGCTGACATGGTGCCTTCATAAATACAGAAGTTATCAGAGATATTTCCCATCATCAAACCTTGAATGCGACAGTAAAGGTCAGGAGTTCTGTTGGGGCTGCTGGGATGTGGCGTTTAAGGTCACAGAGCAGATCCAGAGAGGCAGCATCAAGAACTGATAGAATGATACAATTCATATTGTATAATAAACACGGTGCATATTTAATACATTTTCAATTTTTTTTTCCCACATTTGTCCTTTAAATGTTGAACAGCTGTTAATACTAAATCACATACTGTTAATTAATGCAGATACAGCTCACCCCAAGAAACTATACATCTCCTAGCAATAGTTAATAATCGTACCATACACTCCACTTAGATTTACAATAAACACTCAAACATACCTATAACAATTAATGACTTTACTTCAAATTCAAGTAATTAAATTAAAACTAGCAACACTAAGAATAGCTGCTAATTGTATTGTTTGTTAGTTTTTTTTTTCTATTGACAAAACAGATTTTGGATCTGTATGCGCCAGTTCTTCAGTCAGACGTGAGGGTCAGGCAGTGTCTTTCTCAAGGACATAGTAGGAGTGGTACCTCTTGATTCAAGGACTTGGGTGTTTCGTGTTTCAAAATCTGAAATATAATTCTAACAATATTGAGATACAGTATTTATAGACTTCCAGTGGCTCAATGGAACAAAAGCAGAGAGGAAATTAAAAGGCCCCATTCGAACAAACAAATACACTGTTCAGTTTTACATTGTTTTACATCCAGTGACCCGCCTCCCTCCTCCACTTGGATTATGTAAGGTGTCAATGAGGTCTTTAGAGTCACAAACAAATTTTAACTGTAACAATGTTGAACAGTTTGAACATGCTGATCCCTTACTTAAAGGGTTTATAAGTGATTCGTAACAAATTTGTTGATGGTTAAGGAAATAAGGCAATTTCAAGAACAAGTTCTGGGACTGAGAAGTTTGTAAACTGCTTGAATGAGCAAATGAATTCAATGAATCCTTAAAAATTGTGAGTGGCACTAATATTATCATTTCATATCTCTGTCGTTCACATCCTCCACTCTAATCCTGCGGAAGCTGTGCATGGTTTCACTACTGAACATGTGGTATTAGCTCCGATGCAATCAACAATATGCATTTTAGACATAAAGTTTGATCAAATATGTTGGTTTTGATTGAAGCAAATTATTTTAATTATGAAGGTCCATTAATAATTTTGTCATAATTAAGTTATGTTTTTATGTGTTTACATGTATTTATTTCTGGAGACCTTTACCTTAGCCTTGTAGCTCCGTGACCGTCAATGAAGTGAATTGATTCTAATTAGAATTTTCACGTTTTAATCAAATGTCAAATAAAATCACTATCTTGAGGTCATGTTTTTGGCATTTAACATTTAAACACAATTTACTGCACTAACCTGAACAGAAAAAAACACATTATATTGTAAATTCTGCTGCAGGTTAAGATTCTAAACCAGTTTTTTTTTCTAATGTAAAAATATGATGCTTTTAAAAGAACATATTACATACATACATATTACATACATATTTTCATCTGTAACATGTCTTGTTTAGTACACACACACACACGCGCGCGCACACACACACGTGCACACACACACACACACGCTACCATCTGCACTACCTGGGAGGCCCTGTTGCACAGCATCCCTCTTTTCCTTCCGCTCTCTCTTTCCATCAGGTCTTTACAGCCACTCCTCTCTGATAAAAGCAATCTATTGTAAACGGAAAAAAAAAAAACACACACTAGTCTCCTCCAGTTTGATCCCATTTCAGAGCTACACCTGAAAACCAAGTCCTGGGGCCTCACACAGCTCCTTAAAGCAGCGAGGCCTGGTCAGGATGACCTGACATCACAAATATGTCCTCATTCTGAAAGTCTAAAACTCAAATTGGTTCTCGGAGAGAAGGAAGCCCTGGACACACACACAAGCGCACGCACGCACACACACACACACACACACACACACACACACACACACACACACACACACACACACACACCTCAAAGCCATAAAAATAGATTGTCAGTGACTCAGCCGTTATGTAAAGTCCATCTCTGATAGGGCCGCCTGGGGCTGTTTATGTCAGTTTAGCTTGACAGCACTGGAGCTGAGGTGACACGTGTCTGCTGTGTCCGAGCTTCAATACACACTCATACGTACGCACACTTTAGGATGCGTGCGAGCCTCTCTCCCTCTTCCTTCTGTGTTCCCAAGTGTGTGTTCCCCAATGGACAAGGATGTGATACAGTCAGCGTAACAGACTCCCTCAAGCCAAAACAACACACATTATTAGCATTTCAGTGCAGACTCGGACGGAAATACCGCGTTAGACATGAATCACATCCGCTGTCCCTGTGGCCAGGTGGGCAGTTCAATCAATATTGGTAAACTTGAGCAACTCAGGGCTGGGATCTAGAGCACGAATACTAGATTATGTCTGTATTTTTTTTTATTAAGCATCAGATTTGGCCCTTGTTTACATGCTCTTACTGTGTCGCACACTTCCCATACAGCAGATGTATCTTATTTGATAATATATCCTATGGGAAAACCTTGATGCCAGTTTTCGTGCCTATATTAACCTGGGTTTGAAGGGAGATTTGACATGCTGTGGTGTCTGTTGTTGATTCAGATGCTGTCTCATCTTGACCAGAATGAAACTCACAGGGAAAATGTAATGTCCTGGGCTGAGTAGGTTTGAAAACAGTCCCATTTTCATATCCGATTCTAAAAGACAGAATTTTATATGAAAATGGGACTCACCCATGTGGTCCAGCCTTCACTGAGTGCAGCTTGAGGTGGGAGTGTGAATGTGAGTGCTGAGGAATCAGTGTTACTGGGTTAAGGAGAGGGGTGGTGGGTGGAGGTCCTTAAGCCATGGAAGTAAAACACACACACACACACTGGAGCCCTGGAGTAAGAGACAGAAAATGAGTGAAAGATGAAAGTGTCTCCTCACAGTGCTGTCTCAGTGAACAACAGGTTTCAGACACACAGACTCACAGACTGTTAAATTAAAAGTGTTAAATACTGTGTGTGTGTGTGTGTATGTTTCTGTCTTTGTGAGTGTGTATGTGTGTTGCACTGAGTTAATGACAGTCTTAATTGGTGCGAGCAAATATCCCTCCCACCGCTCCTCTTTCTACATCTACTAATGGAAAAGCAACCACTCCCTGAAGACAGCTTGGAGAAACGGTGCAGGGATGTATCTGATGAACATAAGCATGCACACAAGCGCACACACACACACTCACACACACGCCCGGACTTTTATCTTTACAAAAGATGAATACCGGTACATGATTTTCACAACTTGCATAACAACATGCATGGTGTACGCCCTCACACATAAAAAGAGCAACAAGCCTCATGAAAAACATTGTTTCCAGCAGCTGTTACATACAGTCATATAGACTCTCTCACATATACAGTAAATGCATATGCATTTCATTAACTCAAGAATACAAGCTCATCTGCTATGCATAAACCATAATTCTCGACCTGAGTGGTTTGTAGCTTCAAATGGAACTTATTTTGTTGGAAAGTTTTGGAGTGAGTTGAAATTTCTGTTTTTCTGACTCAAAAATAGACCAATTACAGTTCAAGGGATGGTCTGTTCAAACAGGTGTATACAGAGCTTAATATTGCTTTGTTGCGTGAAGCTCACAGTAAATGATCTTTGTTCCATTGATGAGGGCTTTTCATCTCCTCATGCAGGCTCAAATTAACTCAGAGTTGATTGAACTATAACTGTTATCTGTTGTGAAACCGGAAACTCTGAGTCGGACAGCTCAGGGTTAGTCAAGCCAGAGTTCAGGTTTTAACTCAGAGTTTGTTAACCCTGTTTTCTGAAGCGGACCCTGCTCTATTACAGGAGCGATGAGTCCTTTATCAGAGTAGATCTGATATATATTTTAGAAAATTATATATACTGTATTTCTGATTACTCTGGCAATTAAAAAAATAAAATAAAAGTGGGATTATTATTACTTGGGTCATTTATGAGACTTTTTTTCGTCACAAATGCCTGTGAGTCAAAAAGATGGACAAAAGTCCCTGACCAGATGTTAATATAGGATGTTGTTATATGGTGTGTGCAGTCGCCTACTGCAAACACATTCAAAAATCTCAGGTTTCACTTTCATGTTTACAAGCTGGCCTTTGGCTTCTGTCCCCATGGAAGGCCTGTGGCGGCTGCAGCTGAGGCGACACAACAATTACTAAATCTGTCCATGTACAGTTCACTGCCTTTTCCCACCCACGGCTCCTAGTGCAAATCCGGCCATCCCTTGAGGGGACTGCCACTCCTGAGGTTTCTCCTTTTTTTCCCCCTTCTACTTACAATCTAGGTGTTGGTGTGAGTTTTATTTTCAGTGGTTCAGTGGCTGGACTGGAGACCCTGGCTGTGCTGTGTTCTGGGCCACTGAGGCACTGCAAGATGCTGGCAAATAAACTGCAAAAACACACAGACACAAAAAAATTGCAATATCATGATTTTAAAAACCTTTATTAAAAATAAAAGTACTGCATTCAGCAAGCAGAAGCACTTACAGTAAGTATTCACAGACATGCGCAAAGAGGAATATTTTGGGAAATGATTCTCTTTCTTGTTGGGAATAAGATCAAGGTGAAGCCAGCAGATTAATCTTAGCTTAGCACATGGGTTGTCAAACTGAGAGGAATGCATCCCCAGGCAGGTGTGATGAAGTTTAAGGGGAGGCTCAGAGTGAGAGATGAGTGAAATTGAGTCAAAAATTGTTCTCTTCCTCAGAGTCACATCTCACTCAGATCTCTGCACAGAGATAATAGACATATATTTGTTGTGACTGACTAATAATATATATCCGTGACAAATCTGCTCAGAAGTTACACACAAAATACACACTCTGAGTATAGCATCATGTTTTTGAGTTGGTTACATTTTCAACAAATACTGCTTGTTGTTAATTACTTTTAATGGGGCCAATTTGTCAAAATGGGAACATCCATTCATCCATGCATTAGTTATACCACTTATCCATGCAGGGTCATGACGGGGGCTGGAGCCAATTCCAGCTGACATTTGGCGGGGCGGGGTAAACCCTGGACAGGTCGCCAGTCCATCACAGAGCTGACATATAGAGACAAACGACCTCACACACTGACATTCACACCTATGGGCAATTTAGAGTTGCCAAATTAATCTAATGTGCATGTCTTTGGACTGTGAGAGGAAGCTGGACAACCTGGAGAGAACCCACACAGAGACAGGGAGACCATGCAAACCCCCAAAACGTGAACAGATACAGTAGGCTTAAAAAGTCTGTATTTGTACCGCATAGTGCTACAGAGATTATATATTTCATCTCCAAAATGACAATAATTATAAATGTTTTAGCAATGTTCTTTATATTCCTGGATCGCTGACAGCCTTTGTTAACAGGTGTCTATTTTACATCTCCCTATCTAAAGTTTGGGGATTCAGAAGACCCCATCCCTTGATTTAAATTATTAAACGTTCTATGCTGTTTGTTTTGTAGGTTATGCACAAAAAATGTGCAGTAGCAATGACAAAATAACTATTTATGTGGGGCTAAGCAATAATTCCATAACATGACATTTTTAGACTTTGGTTCTCCTACAGATGAAACAAATTGTTTGTTTTCCCTCGTAGTCCAGCTCAGGCATGCAGACACAACCCAGATACACTCAAGAATAGGTGCATACGGATATGTGGTTGCAAAATAAAGCATTCCCCACAGATTTGTGTCTCCTACCTGCCTCTCAAATGGAGGAGGCTTCAGAGGAAGAGCAGAGACTGAGAGAATAAGACAACATCACTTCACACAAGCTTTTGCACTTTGGAGACCAAATTGTTCATGACACACTCAGAAATTCCCTTTCCCTCACATTATGGCGTTTCATCTGCCATCTCCCCTAGGTGGGAGCTGATCAGTAACACAAAACAAACAGAGGCAAAATGTTAGGGAACGAGGTGTCGAAATCACCCCGTTCGAAAACTGTTTGTGGCATGTTCTGCTAAAAATATCCAATATCATCCACCTTCTCCTCTCACCAGGAATAAATCTATGTGGAATGTGAAATAGAGATTACATTTGAACCGGGTGCCCATGCGCACACACATACACACACACACAAGCAGATACCATAGAGCTGTTGTCAGCCTGGATTTACGAAAAGAGACAAGTTGGGCTTCGCAGCCAGCCAGTGGTTGTCATATAAGACTAGGTGACTGTTGGTTGGAGCTGTTCTGATGCTGCTCACATGTTATTTACATCACACACCCGCCTGTCATGTCCTGTTCCCAGCATATCTCATGTGCGTGCACATATGTCTTCACTTTTGTGTGCGCGGCTGTGTGTGTGTGTGTAAAGTGGACTGTCTCCCTGATGTTCCATCATCCCAAATAATCATCCCACAGTCATCCGTGAGATGCGATTTCCTTTAAACAATAGCCGGCCAGCTCACCCCGCTGACCCCCAACCTCTCAGGCTGCGCCGGAACTAACACACACGTGTGTACACACACACACACACAGACACACAGCCACGACGCGCGGCTCAGCTTCCATCAGGGCAGCAGTGATGACACAGTCTCTTTATGTTGCTGCTCATTTAACTGCCTTCTACAGACTTTAATAACTGGGGCCAACCGCTTGTCAGAGCTGCTGTTCTAGCTCGACCTTAACTATTGGATAGCGAGAAAAGACACAAACGAATACTAATGATTTCCCTGCCAAGAGAAGAAAGAGCAGCTATTGTGATTGTCCTAGACCTGTCTTTAAGAGAAATTATTGTAATTTAGTTGAAACTATAAGGACGTGGAGGGTTGGCTGGCCTACTTCGAGTGCCAGGGACAGTACAGCACCTACCCTGTTAACCAAACACAATCCTTCACGGCAGTAGGCTGTCTCTTCAGGTTTGTGGTGTAAAGGCTAGAATATAGCCTCTACATTAAGCTCAAAATCTGTTTTGACAGTAATGATGTCCTGATTCTGTCTCCTATTTGGAGCCAAATCATTCAGCAGTGCACCGTATGCCAGTCACCACTCGAATGCTGTTTTATCTCAGATATTATGTAAAATAATTAATGTATGTTTGTAATTAAATTTCTTTGTCTGCTCAATATTACAGCCCATATTCTTTTTTGTTTAAATGGTTTCAATACTGTCCTGTACATTGGTGGACACTTTTGACCCTTTACTAGTAAAGTATAGTGCTATTATATAAAAGCTATACTGTAAAGCATAGTGCCAAGTAGTGCTATTACAGAAATGATGTATATATAAAAGCCCTGTGTCAAAAGCATTGAGCACAAGTACAGAACATTGTACATTGCACAACACTGTGCAGAAATATGAGCAGTAAAATTAATCTTTTAGATTCAAAAGTCAATGTGCTCATTCTGCAATAAAATGTGACCAAGTTATTATCATATATCATATTAAATTGTTATAGCTGATATATCAATGAATCTACCAATTTACTGCTGTCACAAAGGACATACTTTTAATTACTTAAAATGAATAAATGTATCTGTCGTGTGTTCACAGCATGAATCCAAGAGGTTGTGAGTGTTAATGGGGTATGGGAAAGAAAGAAAAGTACATACAACTGTTGCGCACAAGTCTCTGTGAGTGGGGGGGGGGGGCAATACTATCTGTGGAAATTCTACTCAAGATAAGTCAGACAAGTGAAATATTTTAAGCCATTTTGGTGTAAGGTGACACCCTTCAGAAAAAAACCTTGGGTCCTATTTTACCATGTTTTTGTTTTTCATGTTCTCACCTTTAGGACAGCCCAATATAGATTTATCAACAAAAATTAATCAATTTCTCCTTTTACACCCGTTTTACCACTTGAATTGATTTAGTGATTGCCCTTGGCATACCAACACTATGACAGGAAGTCACTAAAAATATATGAAGATAGTTTTTTCATGTGGAAAAAAAGGTTGACAACTTTTGCAGAGGGGCTTTCCTCTCTCAGTAACAGGTGTAACAGGTGTATGCCTTATGGCTCTTCTGTGTATTTGATATAGTCGCTTCAGTAATTAAACATTTCCATTTGTTATTTTGTGCATGTCTCTCAGCATCTTGGCAAAATCACTCAAACACTGAATCATCTTAGAGTATAACTATTCTCCATGTGTCTGAGGTGGAAGTGACAAACTCAGCTGCAGAAAATGGGATAAACCTTGGATTATAACATTATGAAATGATTAAAAATGTCATCTTGACATTTGATTCTTTAAGCCCAGTGAAATGGTTCAAGTTCTTCAGTATCTTCATGGTGTATTGGTAGATTGAAAGTCATGGAGTGTGACATGAAGTGTCAGTAGCTTAACTCTGAAAGCGGAAAATGATTTCACTGTGGCACTGGTACTGTGACTCACTGTGATACATAGACCACTACGCATTTTTGTAGCCTGCATATAGGCTACATATATTTAGGCTACATACTGTATGGTAGTCTATTAGGCCTATAGGCTATACACAATTTTGGAATCACATGATCACGTGAAAAGGGTCATAATACTGTTTGCACCCTGTAACATAATTGAACCCGCCCCCTGTTGAGGGAACACTGTGCTGATTGAATCATAGAATTAGTGTTACGATTGCAGAAAAAGTCAGGACTTTCACAGCTGAGGACCTATTTGACTAATTATCACTGCAGCATGACTAACCTCTAATAAGACTAGGCTGGTGTGATGGACTCAAGTGATCCCAGAGGAAAATCTAACATCCAGCAGTCAGCCAGAATTCATGTCCTCCCAGTTAGAGGAGCATCGCTGCAGACAGGAGCTGCGCTGCTCCAGAAACATGCTTTCAAAGCCCATCCTGGGAAATTATGGCTCAAACTAGTGGTGTGTCAACGCCCTGTTGCTTCTACCATGTGTGACCTCTCTGGCAGCAGTTAATGAGATAGTCAGGGAGCTGAAGGGAGCAATATGTTGGGATCTACAGAGAAAGATCAAATGGCACATCAAGCAGCCAAGCACCAGTAACTGGCCTCCTCCATTCTTCAGTTAATTCCACCTCTGCAGCAAAGTGATGGATGGATGACTGCTGGAGATCCGATATTTCAAGGTCAACTAGTCTCATGAGGAATTTGTCAGTTAAGCCATCTCAAGAAAAGTCTCCGTTTAATTTAAGCCCCGGGACCGTACCACTTTAGTCGATTGGAAAGCACGACAAGGACGGATGCGAGGATTTTATATTGGAGCGTGTCCCTCACAGGGAGCCGTAGCTCTCAGCTGAACTCACATGTGCGAGCTCCTCTCTGCACAGTCTGGTCTGTCCACTCAGTCGGTTCTAACAACAGAGATGCTGTTTGCTCTGTGGTCTCGTCTTGTACCTGCTGTCAGACTTTACCTGCTCGGTTTGAAGGTGCTGTTGGTTCAGTTGTTCAGCAGACGGTTCAGGTTGCCAGGTTGGTTCAGCGACGGGGTTACTTACCGTGCTTTGTTGTTTTGTCGTGTTGCCATTCAGCTGGTTTTGTGAGTAATACACCGATCCACTATAGTTACATGCCTCGCCGTTAATTAATACATTTAGGTCCGACTCCTTTTATTTATAGGATCGACGTGCTGTCCGCTAAACTATGCTAACGCTAAGCTAGAGAAGTGAAATGTGGTCCAAAGGTAGAGTGAATTAATGCGCTGTCGGATGTTTTAAACATGCCGAACTCACCAGAAGAGTTTAACAGATTACCTTAAACTCTAAAGTTTCTTGTCTTGACCGTCTGTGTTGGTCATTGAGGGATTCGAGGTTTTAAATGTCCACTTTTTCTAACGCGGTTTGGACTGTGTGACTGTAAACACAGTGACAGAGCGTAGCACAGCAACAGGTCAACATAAACATGCCTCTCTGTGACAGGAGGCTAACTGTCAAGTGACATACGGTATAACGTTATAGAGAGAAAAACATGCAGTTCAACGTAAAGAGAATATCACAGGATGATTTTTGTGTGTTGGTGTCGTGATGAATTGGCAATAGAGCAGCAACAACACGTTCACTTCAAATCACTACCAATTTGTACACATCTGATGCAAACAAGACCACTAGCAGAAATAGGCCTATAACTTTCAGTAGCCTACATGGTCTTTATCATAGACTATGCACATAAGAAAAATGTGAATTAAGGGTTGAAATTATAAAATTTAAATTTGATCAGAGGGTCAAAAAGCTTGATTTGATCAAATGTATTAGTTACATTTAATTCTTTATAACAGACCTGCATACAAAAAGTGGTTAATTTGAAATCTGGGTTTAAGCAAGAGGTTTGCATTTGTGAAAAATTGTTATTCTTGTAATTTAGGCAAATCAGTGCAACAAGAAACTTTATACGGTGCTGTAGAAATTTAAAAACCTGAAAAGTCTGTATGGGATTTGTATATCACAAGTGAAACTGGGACTTCTCAGGTCTTGAAATAGTGGCCCATCTTGAAGCAGCTCTCTTCAAATGACATTCTCCCTAATATTTGTGTGTCCTCTTCTGCCTCTGCTAGTGATGCCCAGACAAGATGGCAAGGTTGCCATAGTGACAGGAGGAGTCAGGGGAATCGGCTATGAGGTAGTCCGCCACATGGCCAAGCTGGGGGCACACGTTATCATAGGTACAGTATGAAGCACCACACAACTGACACGCAAACATGACAGGAAGCACAACCCTTTAAAAGGACAGCTCCACGTACATGACAGAGATATTTCCCAAAAGGTAGGCTTCCATCTGTTTACTCTCAGATTTACATAAACAACAGCAACAAGGGTTGTCACAGTGATAACTTCTTGTGCTTCGCAATTAATAATAATCCAATGCAACACACACACAAAAGAAAGCATTGAAAGACTGACCAGCACAAGACACTGCATCAAAATAAACAAAAGAAAATGAATGGAGCCTGCCTCTTTGGAAAGCCTCTTATCTTTTTCTGTTGTTGCCTGATTTTCATAAAACCGAAGTCAGTGGAAGAAGCCTTATCTCCTTTGCATTGTATGAGAGTTTTCTGGGAAAGTATTGTATCTGTAGCTGTAAATGAGAGATTTGTGTGGAAGGACTCCAGCTTTCTAATCAAATTGATACAGTTATTGGTCTGGTGAAATTCGTTTTATGGCCTCACAAATAAGGTGTCATTAGATTAATGCAATGCCGTATTTAATTCATACCCGTTCCAGTTCTCTTTCTGCTGCCAGAACAAGCTTGGGAAGAGGAGTGTAATTTAAGTGGATACGCTAAATGATTTGATAAGTGAATATATTGTGGTTATTTACATCACATATGTGTATTCTCATAAAAAAAATGGATATTGTGTTTGGGTCACAAGAGCCTGCAGAGCGGTGAGTGAAAGCACTTGCAGTGTAAGCAGATGTAAAATTGGTGGCACAACAACTTTAGAGATGATAGTGAGAACGCCTTAATCCCAGCTAAATGATCTGAAATTAGTTTTCAACTGGCACATCAGTAGTTACACAGAGAGAACTGGAAAGACTTGTGTCAGGATGTGTAGGGAAAGAGATGCTGCCAGCGTCTCTTAATATGAGAACACGACACAAATTGCAGTTAAGGGTTGATATGACTTTTGCAAGTACCACTGTGGTTCCCAAAACACACAGTTAACTCACTGGCATCACAGCTTTTGCAAATTTAACTTTGGGTTTCAAATGGTTGCAGACAAAAACTATTATACACAATCAAACTGCATGATCCATAGAAAGGAAAGGAAACTCCCCCTTTTAGGGTCTATGGGTTTGAAGAGTTTTCTGTTCCATGCATTTCTATTAACTGTTGCCCTGCTGTATCAAGTAATAAATACAGTACGGCTGAATGGAGATTGGTCTGTGTTGGTGGGGTCACAGAGAGGATACATACACAAATGAAGTAATTTGTATTGTACAACGAACCAAAAATATTGAAGACATCATCTGTGTGTGCCTTCTTAAAAGCCCGTCCCTGTCAGAAATCCCTAATTAGTATCAGACGGTCAACAGTGCGTTCAGACGCCTCTTGACACCCTGCTGATCCGACTTAAGGTTCGGAATAACATCAAAACAGTTTGTTTTCATCATGAGGAAATATGTGTAATGCGCCACTGTGAGATAATGTGAAGACGTTTTGAGTTCTGCTGGGATTAAAAACCTGCTATCAAGCTGGGTCTTAAATGCAAATTTAGGATTACTAGAGGCTTTTTTGCATCAAACAAGATCTTGTTCCATTAATTATTCAGCGGTGTTTTCTGTTGAAAGATAAATGCAAAATAACAAAGTCGCATAAAGGAAATAGCTGGTGTTCTGTCAATCGTTGTAGTGTCTTTGTGAAACAGATACCGATAAACATACAAAATGTACATGTGAATAATGATCAAAATAAGAAATGATCCACCAGCCCAGAATTTGTAGCTGCCACAATCAAAAAAGTTTGATATGAAAAGCAGATCGGTAATATGATAAATAGTCCCCAGAGTATACAACTTGTATTATGTGAGTGTGAACAACATAAAGATAATCAGATGAATCAACTCCCAGTGTCCATATATATTCATCTGTAGCTAATATATCTTTTCCTTTCCTCCTCCTTGAAGTGCCACCTAGTACCTACTTACCAAGGTGATGTACTACATCGATCACTCCCTCCCCAGAGCCAGCTCCTGAAATATGTTGATCACTGCACCTCTGATGTCTTTCCTGTCTTCCTCTTTAATGTTTTGCGATTTAAAGCTGCGCCTGTGATTAACGGTTCAGCTCCTTCACACGCTTTAGCATTTCTCTGAGCCCTCAGAGCTCCAGAGGAAATTGCTGTGTACACTGTAAATTAGTTTTTGAGCCAGGAACATGTTTTTTTTTTCTTCTTCGACATATTTGATTTGATTAGAAGACTATTGGCAGTATACCCATGCCAAGTTCTCGGCACCAGACAAAGGAAATTTGTCTGCAGCAATAACCCTCACTGCTCATTCACGAAACTGGCTGGGTTGCTTTGTTTGCCTTCACATGTCATATGTGGGTATCTGTTGTATTCCTGTGTTTAAGACATGGGGCATGGTTGAAGACTGAAGGTGCTTCCTATTATCCCCCCTTTAGCTGTGGGACCTGCTACAGTACATTTAAATTCAGCTCTGTCTTCAAATCCTCATGGTTTTATACGTTCGCACTGAAGTCCATGCTGATCCTCAAGCTGCGAGCACTTTACAAAGTATGGACCTCTTGGCTTTGCAGTGAGAAAAAGTATAATCTGGGCTCCAGAAATTAAGGTTATTGTGCTTTTTCAAAGACTTCAAATTATGATTCAGAGCTAAAAATATGCTGTGCCTTTCTAACCTTTACCAACAAGATAATAGGAAATAATGGGAGACAAAGAGATAGGTAATGATGACATGAAGCAAACATCGTCAGTAACTCCAAGACACCAAAGTGCCTCCAGTGTATGCTTGTTGCAAAAATGTAAATATGCTAATATTGTTACAGCAGCTATAATATGAAAAAAACAAAATTTTGTAAAACAACTGAACAACATCCATTTAATTGATCTGTTACTGTGACAGTTCTGATTGTAATTTGCCCCAGAGCATCAGACAAGCTGGTTATAGCCTGCTCCATTACACAGTTTTCTCTGGTGGTGGAGCTGCAGCAACATCCTGTTTAATTGATTCTATTGTTTTGTGTTGTTCCTTTCCCTTGTCTAAATGGTTCTGCAAGGGATTTGGTTTTTGATCGTGTGCGTTTTTCCTTTTAATCATCAAACATTTTTCCTGCCATCACTCCAGGAGCGACAGGAGACATAACAGCCACAAGCATCTCCTGAAATGTGCACCGGGGGTTGATGTAATTTCCACTGGCCCATTAAACTATCAGTTTTACTCTGTATTTGTAGTCAACAGTTACCGGGTTTGGTTTCATCGTAACTTAATTTTGAGGTCGCCTGAATAAACCACAGAACTCTCTGTGGTAGCTGTCATAAGGGCCCTACCCTGGTTGGCAAAATAAAACATCTCAACAGGGATATAACATTTTATATTCCGTATACCCACTTGAACAGGGGATGCAAATTAAATTTAACAAATAATTAATGAATTCTGTCAACCTATCTACCTATCTACATCCCTAACTACTTAGGATAGATAGATAGATAGATAGATAGATAGATAGATAGATAGTAGGGGTGTAACGGTACACAAAAGTCACGGTTCGGTACGTACCTCGGTGTGGGGTCAGCTGTACAGCGGAAAAAAATTAACAAAAGCTCACACATGTACAAGACTATCTTTTTTCATTTATTTTGAGCAGACACCAATTGACTGCAAAATGTAAAACCATCTCCTGATATAAAAGTAATAAAAATAAATAGAATAGAACATATAACAAACATTGGGATCTCATTCAACAGGGAATCCGAAAAAAAAATTAAGTCCATATTTTTTAATATAATTTGCTTTAAATGTTTGCTTGTGTGTTTTTGTGTTTTTCTTAAATATTTATAATATAAAATATAAAAATTAAAATGAACCCAGGACTGGCTGCAGAAACAGCACGGGGGATGCGCCGGTCAAATGCGGCTCCACAGGTCTGTCCCTAGCTCTGTATCAATGTGTCTCATGTGCAGACGCAACTGACAAGTAGTTATAGATGGACGGCAACAGCTAAATTAATCATCCGTTAATTACCAGTACTTTATTTTGAAAACTGACCGGATTCTCTCTCCTTTTCTGTGCGCGACTTCCCGTCTGGTACAACCTGGTCTATCCAGCTTGGCAGACGGAGCTCGCGGCTCGCGTAAAGACACCATCAGAACCTGCCTCTGCTCCAGCGCTGCGCTGCGGTTTCACAGGCAGTGCATCTAGTTTTCCCTATCACATTTATTTTTACGGTAGATATGTGAATCCCTAACTACAACTTTAGTTTCTAATAGATAGATATGGATTGGATAGATAGATAGATAGATAGATAGATAGATAGATAGATAGATAGATAGATAGATAGATAGATAGGTAGGTAGGTAGGTAGGTAGATAGATACAGTACATAGACAGATAGGTAAGTAGGAGAGTACAGAGAGTTCTCTCTCACTCTCTCAGATGGCAGTGCAGGGTTTAAAAAAGAACAAAGTTATAGTTATTATCACAGTAATGATTTCCTGTGTCAGTCCTTGTTACAGTGGAGGTGAACAAGTCTGTCCATAATGGACAGTTTGTTCAGTGTCCTCTCTCCTCCTCCTCTGCAAAGGTGTCTGGTTTGCAGCCAATTACAGATTGGGCCTTCTTGATCACCTCTTTCAGTCTGTTGGTGTCACCAGCTCCGACGCTGCTTCCCCAGCAGATGATAAGACGTCCATTGTGATCTCTAGATTCAGCACCTTGGAGAGAGCACAGCCCGTAATGACATGACAATGAGTTTTCTGTTGTGAGAACTGCTGATGAGCCTTATGATACTGATTTCATCTTCCGTCACATCACTTAATCATCTGTCAGCTCAGCAGTATCGTCATTATGTGTAGCAGACATAGAGACAGGCCCCGCAGTTTTTTCAATTAAAATATGATATGATCTCCAGACAATAGAATGATTAGATAAGAATATCCACCTCAAACCGACTCGTCAAATTTTGGTTTAGAATTAGTTTAATTTGGTTGTTTTGCAACTAAAGTCCAGAAAAGGTACAGTGCTACTTATGCAATAAAGTAGTAAAGTAGAATTTTATAAGACATGTGGATCACCCACTTTAGAAAAAAAAACCAACAAAAAACATACATGACAGGATGAAAACCATATAATCAGAGACTTGTGGAAATGTGATATGATTTAAATATATCATCAGTCATTCTCTCCAGAAAGCATTTATAGTGTCGCACAAATAGGTGGGTAACAAATCCCCCTTGTCAGAGCAAGTACAAACACCGACGCCCACAGACCCATATTCTAAATCTATTGGGATGTTAGTAGTAGTCCTCAGTGGTTGAACCATTTTCATAAAGTGAGTAAAGCTTTTAAGATCCAATATGACCTGTATGTAAATGGCAGTTGATAAGATAAATGGGCTTTCTAATAACATTTTATATTATTGATATTACAGCTGTTCAACTGTAGAGTCTATCTCAGAGAAGCAGATGGAGGAGAATATGTGGAGATGTGGTGTGAGGGTGTTACCTTAATGTTCAGCCGAGGTGGTGGTGGTGAATACTGACAGGAATATTTTCAAAAACTGATCATATACCATGAAATTGTTCAGTTATTTTTTTCTCATCTGTATAAACCTTGGTGCAGGATGTAACTGCTCCGATATGGTGCGTGGCGTGCAGAACCTGCCATATGTCTTCACACGGTTGACTTCCACGGTCAGACTGAATTGCACATTCAGTTCACGAGCCTTAAAACTTTGAAGAAAACTCTGCTTTATTTATCCTGAGTGTATACCACAAAGTCAATGTCAGGGTATCCTTGGAGACGGTCCGAACAGAACATAAATGAGACTTGAGCACTACGTATGATTACACACACACAAAATCAATACGCCAAGAACTTTAAGTGTCTGTTGTAGACCCAGACAATCCTATGTGTATTGAAGCTCATCACACAGGACTCGGTGTGCCTCTGTTTCAAATACTCTTGAGATAATTCATGAAGTGAGGATATTTATGGTAAAGTGGATCCCTCTCTGGTAATGGAGTGGATGCATATTTCAGGTTGAGTGGTAGCATAGTGCTCGTGAGAGGAGAGTTTAGGTTTTGAGTCTCTACGCTGTCAAATACCAGAAATGGATATTAACTTCTGCACAATTGAGCTTTAGGTCTTTTTGAGTTGGTTTTTATTGGAAGTCGATATTTTACTGTAGGATCATGAAACCTGAAAAGTGTGATCTTTGCTGCAGCAAAAAGACCATCTAAGAAAAAGGAAGAGAAAGAAAATATAAAATTTGATACAGTCGCTACGCAATTCTGTGCAGTATGAATGCATTTTGTCACTGTGGACTGATACAACAAAGACATCTTGCTACATCAGCTTTACCATTCAAGAGTTACACAGTTAAACCAACAAAGCAATACTGTGTGTGTTCATTTGTAATTCAGATATCTTGCGTTTCATAAGATCATTTATGGAGGCCATTGTCCATAGCGGAAACTGTTCTGTAGCCTTTTAATGAATGGATTAGTTCATTGCTCCACTCTGAAAAGTACCATTTAATTAGGGTTTCTGTTACATAACACATTGAATTATTTAGATTTGATTAATTGCAGTCACAAAAGAAATCATCTTCAAGGCTATTGCATTTGCTGAAGTGGAAGAAAAAGTCTTTGGAGGCCAAATTGTTTACATGAGACTCGATGAAATTTATCAGTGAGCTATCGGCTATGATGATTGTTTTTCAGTCTCATTAACCAAGAAGTGCGTTACCTCAGGGAATGTGCCATCGAATAAGACAGGTGAGCGTCGTCTGACACTGTCAAATACCAAGACTGGCCAGCAGGCCACACAAGCACCCAGTATTAAATATGAGATTTCTGTACCACACTTCCAGATCCTGTTGCCTCTGAAATATTCTTAAAACAACAAACCCACAACCATCAGACTAATCTGCCACCATTTCAGACCATTTGCAAAGAAACCAAATAAGCATATTTCATAAAATGTTGAACTAAAGTTATGCACAGTATCTTCAAACTTTCTTACCCTGTGTCATGCTCAATTTGTTCAGCTGCAGCAAGATTATTTAAGTGAAATAATTAGGTTACATTTTCAACTCTCAGCCCAAAATATTTAGTAGGCAAATTATTTCCTGGGGGCATAGTTTTAATCAGTGGCTATTTTAATGGACAGCTTTGACCAAAAGCAGTTGTGTGCAGAAATGTGTATTTAATGATATGCAGCGTTCCTATTGAATGTTGGTCCATGGGCAGAGAATCCAATTGAAGAGCAGCGCTTTGTGCATTTCTGTGCAGGATCAGTGTGAGTCTATCCTGAATGTGTGTGTTTGCGTGTGCGTGTGTGTGTTTGTGTTACCCTTGTGACACGTCAGCCTGAAGAGACACATCTTTCAGGCCAGCCTGAACCGCAGTGCATCAGGGTAAATGATGCTGTGCCCTTGAAAAGGCCTGCGTGATAATCCAAGATTAGTGTCTCTGTGTGTTTGTGTGTGCAGAGAGGAAATGAGAGTGTGCGCGAAGGCTATTTGTGTTTATGATTTTTGGTAAAATGAGAGTTGGAGTGTGTATTCATTTGGAGTGTCTGCAGCAAATTCTAACATTTGAAACGTAGGAACCAGCTAATGTTCAAGTAATATAGAATGATAACAGGCTGCTGCATTAATTCATAAGCAGCACTGCTTTATCTGTATGTCTGCGTTTAGCAGTGTGCACAGTTAGTTAGTTTATTTATTGACACAAATTATTGACACAAATTATTAAAAACATAACATTTGGGTCCAAACAATAAACAACACAACGGAACAAAAAAAGGAAAAGAATAGAAAAAAAGAAAGAATGATACACTTAATACAGTGTTTCCCACAGGTTTGCAAGGTAACTGTGGCGGCAGCGGACCATCCGACCGGGGGGGGGGGGGGGTACGCGAGCGAGCAATTTGTCCGACCGGGGGGGGGTGTAACGTAACGAACGGCGCTATTACTTTCACTTTTATCACACACGCACTGCTGTTAATGCGCGCGCGACAAAGCCAAATACGGCAGTACGGCACAAATGCGGATCAAGAACGAACGGGGGGGGGGGGGGGGGGGGGGGGATGGCTGGCATTCGTGGCGGACGAAATTCTCTTGTGGCCCGCCACGAATAAATGCATGTGTGGGAAACACTGATATATATATATATATATATATATATTTTTTTTTTTTTTTAAGGTGGGGGAGGCAAACGAGACTGTGGCGGGCCCAAACGAGACTGTGGCGGGCCGCCACAGTCTCGTTAATTAGTGGGAAACACTGTAATATACCCTCCCTTCTCCCATCTAGTTTTCCAGCATTGTCAAAAAGGCCTGTAACATAATTAAAATCTTTTTATCAGTGTTGGTGAAGAGAGAGCTCAGCTCTGTGGAGTCATGCCTGTATTTTGCACAAATGTCTTTTGTGTGGGGGCACAAGAGCAAAATGTTCCGTACGGAGCTACGGATGCTTTGAAATAGTTCTTCTGTAAATTAGACACAATCTTTTGTTGTCTTCTTCCAGGCGTCTTTCCCACTGTTTTTTCATTCTGTTTCTAATTTCCTTCACTTCTATTTAATAGAAGCAGAGTTCATTTGTATGCAGACATCCTCTGTAACCAGTCCTGAGTCAGAGAGTCAGTGACTGCGTCTGTCACTAGGGCATTTGCACATGTTAAAAATATTCAAATATCTAATGTCCTGTGTCTAAATGTGAAAGAAACAACACATTTTTGCAAAGTTTTCTCAAACAGTGATCCATTCCACACACTTTGTGCTTTCACCTTGTATGCATGTTTGATGCTGTGTCTGTATTTCTTGTCAGCACATGTGATTCTGGTTGTCAGAATAGGACAACACTCCTATGCTCCCGCTTCCTGATGTCTGGCATCATAACGCCACTAAGCATCAACTGTGAACTGTTGTTGGATTACTTTTTATTTTAGATCTTATGCATATTTTATGGTATAATTAACTGTGTTTTTAAAGTACTGCGCATTCTCTGGAACCAGGGCTGCAAACAAACTCCTCAGCGAAGCAGAAGGATTGACTGCAAATCTTTGTTAACATTCATAAATGTTCCTCAAGGGCTAAATGGCTGTTTAAAAAACTCTTCTCGTTTGAAGGGCTCTCCTTGGAAGTATGTTTTTATAAGATGACAGAACACTAGACAGACTAAGGATAAGAAAAACCGTATTAGTATTTTATTTGTTTATGTCTCTAAGGGCTTGTCAGACATTGTATTAATCTGTGTGTGCGTATGTGTGTGTCCTTCTCTTTCAGCTGGGAGGGGTGAGCAGGAGGGTCTGGCAGCTGTCAGAAGGATCTGTGAAGAGTACAGAGAGGCTAAAGGTAACATCGCAAACATGTCCACGACCACATGCAAGCACACACACAGTTGTTTAAGTGTGCACTTGTTTTAGTATGCCACTGTTTGAAGATAAAGGGCAGCAGTGTGTCCCTCAGGGTTGTTTTTACAGTCTTGCAGGAACACACACATAATTGCACACTTGCAGGTATGCACACACATACACATACATCAACTCACACACACACACAACAACACAGACAGAGCTTCCATGCTGAGCATACAGTGCCTGGAGTGGAGTTGATGCACTGTGAGGAAGAGGAGATACAAGGAGGGAGACTGTGAGAAGAAGATGGGGAGATAAGTCAACCAAAATGTGAGAGGGTTGGACGAGAGACAATGACATGAAAGGCAGCATAGGGGGCAGGACAACATGACAGATAGGAAGATATACTGTAGGAAAATATAAAAGGAAAGGTGGAGGGAAAATGGAGGTGCAGAGGAAGCGATGGAGATGAGAAGAGACGAACGATCGCGGCGACAAGATTTATTGCTCCATTGACTAAAGCTTACAGTGTTCTCTGTAACTCCCGTGTTGAGAAATTGACTCGACTGACCTTCACAACGCCATAAATTCCACCATAGTCTCATGACTAAGAAGCCTCATAAGTTATCCCCTCCTGGACCGAATGACCTTCAGTCTTCACCATGTTGCAGGGAGCTACAGTAGCTGTTCACTTCAGATACCAGAGATTCAGACCATTACAAAAAATCTGTAATGATTTAATGAATGGTGATTCCGATTTTTAGAGACCTACTGAAATGTGTGTTTTATTTGACATTTGTGTAAGCAAATATCAACTATAGATGGTCAGTATTTGTCTTGAAAGTAATACGCTACTTTAAGTTTGATCTAAAAAAAATTCTACATTTAATTTACAAATCTCAATTGGTTTCAGTTCTCTTGCTTGCTATAGTTTGTAATGTGGCTCAAATGTATTTGGATAGGATTGCAACCTGTCAGGGGATATTATATACCCATAATATAAAGCTGAGGTTGTTGTGACAGGCGATTGTTGTGGGTGTACTGTCGGAGGCTTTTCAAACTTTTTCTTTTATGGATTTTCAGTCAGCATCTGCAGACCTAGCAAACACCGCCACTTCTGCTACCTGCAGCGGTGAGGAATCTCATGGTGGAAAAGAATTCGTTATTTTTAATCAGTGTTGAAAAGTAGGTGTTTGTGTTTGAGGTAAATGCTGGATTATGGTACATATACTGCATATTCAGGTTTCTAGTGTTTAGTAAATGTGTCTTATCCCCATATGGGATGGGCCGCAATGGTGGCACGACACCAAAATAAAATATTAATTAATTAATTCATTCATTCATTCATTCATTCAGATTGTCCATACAAACATCTGTCTTCACCAAGGACAAACTGAGATGAAACTTGGTGGTCAAAGGTCAAGGTCACTGTGACCTCTCAAAAATATGATTTTTACATTGCAAACACAATATTTTCGCAACGCCTTTGACTCAAGGATGAACTAATCAGATTTTGGTGGTCAAAGGTCAAGGTCACATTGACCTCATTAAACAATTTTTAGCCATTCCTCCTTGTTTTAACATACAGACTCTTACTGTGCAATAAATGAAATAGACCTTTTCACTACTGAGGAAGATCTTCATTAACTCAACATTCAGATGTTTCTTTGTTTACTTAATTAACAGTTTAATTAAACAGGTCTGGTCCACACTCCTTAGAAAAGCACTGACCATGAGGAAATGGCAGCCCCTTTTGTTTTAGTCTTTTATTGTACTTAATAAGTGCTGATTGGTGCAGCTGAACACAGGTTATGTACGATATTAAATTGAGGAACTGTCAATTGGGACGCAAGCTGTGGTTTGTCATACTCGGCCCTGCAGTGGAGAGCAGCAGAAAGCCGGCTGGCCTGCTCCCTGTTTGTGTGTAAGTGGCTGTCAGGTACAGAGACAGCGGCCATGTAGCTGGTGTCATTGAAGTCGATTTCCCTGGACGGGGCCGTGGTGGAATTGATTACTTCTTTTGTAATTGGCAGGCACTGAGGCATAGGGGACAAGAGGGGTGTCTGTCGCCAGATGCTTGTGCACTGAATGAGAATGCGTTTGCGTGCATGTGTCCGTGCTCGCGTGCGCGCGTGTGTGTGTGTGTGTTTGCGTGCGACAGTAATGGATTCTCATTAGTATGTGAGGCAGGAGCTTTAAACATCTCTGTCCAAACCCCCTTTGGCATCCCTCCTAGTGTTTGCACATTTGTCTGTTATGTGAAATGGGAGACAGCTCATAATATACATGTGCTGTAGGCTGCAGAGGTGCTTCTCACACTGGGGACTTGTGGACAACTGCAGATGTATGATTTCACCGGTGGCAAAGAATTTCTATTCTACTACAAAGTCACCTAATATTGAATGCTGTTGGGGAAAATCAGTGTTTTATCTACACATTGTCACCATTTTGACCAACAGATTACACCAACTTTGAACCTGAGAAGAGCTGAGAAAGCAGCTGTAGAAAAATAATGTACATCCTCCTAAAGCTTTCCAGGTAATTCAGTTTTACTCTTCCAATTACAGTAGTTAGCTTGACTAATACATCTCAGGTAATATCCTGGCTAACAAAACTTGGCGTCTCTTTGTCTGCGCATGGTAATTTGTCCACGTATGTTGCAAATAATTTAACGTTTTGGGAAATGTAGAGAGCAGTACGGTTCCTTTCCTCAGCAAGAAAGTGAATGTCCATATGCCAGTTTCTTTAAGCTTTTTTAATGAGTTCCTAAACAATACAAAACACAATAATATATCACTGGCGCAAACTGCTATGGATTTACGGGACTTGATAAACATAATCATACTTTACTTACTCCATCCATCACCCAATCTATCTATTAGCCAATAGCCTCATATCTCTTGTCCTTGTGCGGTCGCTGGAGCCAATCCCAGCTGACATTTGCAAAGTCATCAGTCTATCACAGGGCTGACATATAAAGACAAACCTCCCTTCACCATCCCAATCACACCTATGGCTCACTTCAGAGTCACCAATTAACCTAATGTGTTTGTCTTTGAACTATGACAGAAAGCCAGAGCTGCTGGAGGGAACGCACACAAGGAAATCACCTGAACTCCAAACAGAAAGGCCACAGGGTTTGGGAGTTCAAACCTTCTCACAGCAAACTGACAATGCAAACCACTGCACCACTGTGCTGCATTGTACTATAACACTAACAGAAATCAAATGAAATAATAATTTAAAAAGTCACTACATTTCAGTAAATCTCTGCCATCTAAATACACTTGGCTTCAATCCATATCCAAAAAACTATATGAATGTGTGTTTTTGTGTGCTGTTGTCACACATTGTTGGACACATTCATATATTATATGTGAGTTTATAAACTCACTAAAATATATAAATATGTGTTTGGTGATGATGTATTGTCAAGTCTATCAAAGGTACTGTCCCTAGAAAGCCTGAAGTAGTTACAATCCTCTAGAAATATGCTAATGACTTTAGACAGGAAGTGTGCTTTAGTCAATGAGGCTTAAAGTATTTTACTTTATATTATGAGCACACGCACGCACACGCACCATGCAGATATGGGGTATTTCTGTATTTTTGCCACAGGCAGCGCTGTCTGTCCACTAACTTTAGTCACGGTGCACTTGAAAGTAACACTTTGTGCCTCAAACCATAGGCCTACATTGGCAGTGTGAAGCCAAGGAAGCTGTGTGTGTGTGTGTGTGTTTGTGCATGTGTCTGTTGGTCTGCTTGACACACGTTAAATTACCTCTCAGCTTAGGTAACCCAGCTGCTCCCTCCTCACAAAAACTGCTGCTATTTTACTGAAACTCTTTCATTCCAATTAACATTTTTTAAGTCACCTTTGTTTTGTTGTAGTTCAGTCATGAGAGTGGAAAAAAAATAGCCACTTCAAATTTGACATTTGGTCAAAAAAAAAAAACAAGTGATCTTGACATTGTTGTCACTGTATTTCTGAAAAGCTGCCGTTCTTTATGCTACACTTCAGTGATTGTGTATAGGGCATGCATGTCAGTGTTTATTTGAATAAGCGGTAAAATTGTGTACAAGACAACAGTAAACACAGGTTAGAATTTACAGCTTTCTTGACTTGGGTTAGTAACATCCCATTAACACTACAAGCTGGAGCTGTCTGGGGCACCAGCCAGCCTCCTTTCTCCTATCTCAGCTGAATAAAAAGTCTGCGGAGGAGCTCATCCTGGCACAGTGCCCAGACCTAATATTCCTGGATATCACTGTGTTGTTTATCAGGCAGCTCAAAGTGAAACTATTTATACTTTCTTGTCCGAGTCTCCTAAGAGGAGGTTTCAGAGGGGGCCTCTCATTCATCATTTTGCATTTTCACCCTTTTTTTTTAGTCTATATTGTTAACAAGAGTTGGATGTTAAGGGAAGTGAGACGGCACTGTGGTGGTTTCTGATCCAGAATGTTGGAGAGATTCAGGAAAAAAAAAAATCATTCAAACAATTCTTTTTTTAGGACAGCTGAAGAAAGACAGGAAATGGGGATATAGAGAGGGGGAATGACATG
The DNA here is from genome assembly GCA_030347415.2 of Decapterus maruadsi. NCBI lineage: Eukaryota > Metazoa > Chordata > Actinopteri > Carangiformes > Carangidae > Decapterus > Decapterus maruadsi. The sequence continues at coordinate 11,253,600 of CM064902.1, read as the reverse complement.
CAGCAAAGGGCCACCGGTGAAATCAAACCGGGGCCGCTGTGCTGCCTGCTCTCCCCACTGAACTAAATGATGCCCCAATCATCCGAACATTTCTGAAGATGTGCCACATTGCAAATACTTATTTGTTGTCCAAACAGTCATCCAGCTGTGACAGCAAAGCCTTTGCCAAAAAAACCAACTCGAGCATATCAAGGTGATTACTGTCAGTTTTAAAGCATGTGAGTAATGCAAGATCACAGGCCTGTGGGTATTGGGAAATTCAATGTGTTTACCAGCGATGCATTTTAATATCAGATTTAGGTGTAATCCAGCTTAATCATATCGACTGTAGTGACAATGGGGACACAAGATGCATGTTAACGGCAGGTGGAAAGAGGGGATTTATGGTGAGAGAAGCAGGCAGTAGCCCCTCATTATTCTCTATGTATTAAATTGTTTTTTGTTTTCTCAAAGAAGCACCAGTTGGAGCAGAGGATGCCGTTACAGTAGCATGATGGCAAGAAATTTACCTCTTGCTGTGAATTTGAAAAAATGGACATAAACCCACTTGTGTTCAGTGTTAGTTGCCCGCTGTTGAGGATGTAGAGTCTGCTCACATTTGCTCAGATATTCCAGTCAGGCTGCGTTTCAAGTGTAGCAGAGAAGTAGAGTGTGTAAATGTGAGATTTTCATGGATGTTTCCGAAGCTTACCTGGGAGCACATTTGTGCCTCTCACAAATTCCATTCTCAACTGGAACATCCTTGGTGAGAAGTCTTCAGTTTGAAAGTTTTCTTGAAACTTGAAACTTAAAAAAGTTGCACATTATTTCACAGATCACTTTCCGAGCCGTTATCCGTACATTTAGTTAGAAACTAAATCTGTCCAGTGATGCATTGGTGTCAAATTCATCATGGGTTTTCGCAAAAAAAAAAAAAAAAAGTAAAGTAAAAAAAAAGTATTGTCTTAATTGAACTTAGTATTTGGCCTATTTCACATCTTATCTCTGTTTAAAGTCTGATCAGCTTAAGAAGTTCAGCATAATAAGTTCCTAACAGATTTGTATTTAGAATGGGCTTTTATGTTTTTCAGGCTCTCTGTTGCTTCTTCAGTGGCTGTGATTGTGCACTGATGTGGCAGGGCCCATTTTAATCACATTAGTGTTCAAAATTACAGATGCAGTTGTGTAACACTCTTGTGTCTGCTTTCTATTAACGTGTGACACAAAGAGCATCTGGTTGAGATGCAAAGACAGAGCCGTGTTTGTAGCAGAGGAAAGGGAAAGGGGGGAAAGGGAGGATGATGGTGCGAAAGCCCTGAAGCAGGGTTGGACTGCGCAGCTCTTTCATGAAACCCTCCTTTGACTTTTGCCCCCTTCAAGACTTCACAAGTCATAAATGTGACATGGTGTGTTGAAGTGTCTTTGTTTGGAAGCAATGCCAAAATTCACTGTCACAAGAATCTGTTGTTTTGTAGGAAATACTCAAGTAGTATGGGCAAACACTAACAAATATGGCACAGCTTTTGTTTTGTTAGAAGAGCAGAGGGACACTGGCAGTTAATGAATATAATTCAGCCTTAATTCAGACATTTATTCACACCTCTCCCTGTCTTCTGCGAAAAGGCTTATTGCATGCTTTTTTTTCTTTTTGAAATGTCTTTCATTGAACCTTTCAGATTGGGAGTGTGATTTAATTCATTTTATCAGATCTGAATTCACTTTCATAAAAAAACACTGATTTAACCTGGATCTCGTTGAGGTTAGTGGCTGGTTGTGGAGAAAGACATTTTTAAAATACTTGCATTGTAATGATTTTTATAAAGATATCTTTTGTCATCCTCTATCTGTGTCTTTAACAGGAATGGGATGTTAATTTTTCAGACTTTCAGACCAGCGCAGAGAAGAATACCAGTGCAAATTCATATTCCAAGTCAGGTTTATTGAAGTTAAGTTTATTTTATGACAAAAAAATGAAAATTGCAAATTTCACACAAAATCTGAAAATGCAAATGTAAAATAGCCTCAAAACTTGTTTTCACCTCATCTGAAGCTTTATACACCCAAATAATTTTCATAGGAAACATCACGTTTTTCTGTGTTTTATTAAACCAAAGAGCTGCACCCACTTTTTAATATGAATTTGGAATTGATTAAAATAATCATAATCAACACTAATTAGAAAGATAATTGAATTAATCTTTCACATTGAGTGAGTTAACATGCAGCTTGGATTAAATTAATGATGAATTTTAAAAGGAGACCCAGTGGATCAAGTGGATTTCAAACAGCGTGCATGTTTCCGAAAGCTATTTCTGTCATCGGTTTCAAAAACCGCTCTGTAACAAAAACACATTGGGTGTGTGTTTTGCCTATTGAATTGAGGAGGCTGAGCTTTACAGAAGATCCCGGGGTCTTAATTCTGGGCCGGCTGCTGCAGCAGGGCCCAAACCCGATCGATGGCATTTCACTCCCAGTGGGCTTTCTAGATATGACTGGCCTGTCTGACAGGGCTCGGCCTCCAGGGAGCCCATTGAAGAGGACAGGAGAGGACTGGCATGCCTGACACTGACACACACACGCACGAACACACCCCCACGCACACACACAGATACCTGTTTCCTGCTAATCCACAAACTTATGCTTATTGTCATTGAAATGCACACAGCTACTCTCTGTTATCTTTCTCTTCCTTTCTCCTCTAATCTGTCTTTCTCTCTCTGTCACGCACACACTCACAGGTGCACAAACACATACACACGTACTCTGCAGGAGGTGAGTGGCATGGTTTGGAGATAAGGCTGCTATCAGACCTTCATCGGGGACGGCTGTACTCTCATCTGTCACGGCAGCCTTTTCCTCTATCGCTTCCATCAACTCTCCTTTCCCCTGCTCCCTCTCGGTCCTCTTTCTGTCCTTGTCTATTATATTTGACCCTCTGCAGGCTCGCTGGAGTCGTTGGGAGGAACAAGATATTATTTACTTGGTGTTTGAAAGACATTGTTTTATTTCTGTAAAAATGGCAGTGCACTTGTAGTTGTAGTACTTTGATGGCAACTGTTTAAAGATTTGACAAATACTTAAAAAAAATGTAATTTAGAGCCCAACAGGAACCTATAACATTTTTTACTTTCCCATCTAGAGGTGTTAGGAAATGAAATCAAACCTTGCTATGTGTATGTGGAGGAGGGTGGTGGGTGGAGGTACAAATAAAACATTTCTGGAGGAGATGAGATTTCAATTTGCTTCTTAAGATTAAAAGTGACTCTGCGTTACTGTGTGAATTTGGAAGGTCATTCCACCAATGGAGAGCCTATAATGAAAAGAGAAATGGGCATTCTTGCTTTTATTTATTGCAGCAGTCAATAAAGAAGAAAAAGATGCAACAAAAAACAGCGAAAGATTTAAATCCAGGTCCAAATACAAAGCTACGGAACCAGCTGCAAAGCACGGACAGAGAAATGAAAAATGTAAATTTGAGAAAACATTTTTGATATCGATTGAATGCATTTGTTAATGTAAATATTATACTGTATACCACCAGAAGAGGAATGTTTCACCTACATCCTAAGCACCTACTTTACTGATGAGCTTTGGTTAGGAAGCAGACAAGCACCACATGTCTAATGCGGGGGGAAAAAACTATCAAGATTGAAACTGTCAAGAGGAGTAATGACATTGACCGGGGCTGAGGTGTGTGATTAAGAGCGTAATGCTGCGTGTGCAGTCTGAGTTGGCCGTTTGCTAAGCATAGCAGTGCCGCATCCAGCATTGCCTAAGTACAGCTGCTGCAAAGACATGATTTGATTTACAAAAGGCATTTGCTGTTTTCTTCACTAACCAATAACAGTGTGTAAAAGAGTGAAAAGCATAGCAAGTTAAACGTCCCTTGGAAGTTCTTGTTGTCACATCTGTGAAAATGTCTCTAAACCTGTTTTATGTGGGTTTTCTCTGTGTTATAATATACCATAAAAGTTTAAATGGACTGTGATGAGACTGGATACAGAAAACTGTGTACTCAACATCCAGCTGGATTCAAATGGACTTTTACAAACTTGCCAAAGAATCAGAGTAAAACAACCACTCACTATTACACACTTTCAGAGCCACAGACCCCATAAAATGTACCAATCTCAGAACATTTACTGGTCATTTGTCACTGCAGCGTCTTTAACCTTTGCAGTTTTTTAAAATTACAGTCCAACACTCTTTCCAGTGAGCTAAGTACATGTTCTCACAAGAAATCGTCCAAACTTTCTAAGTATATCTTCACAGTGATTTCTCTTGAAGTGTATACACACACATATACGCACACTCTTTCACTTAATAGTCACTTTCACGCTCTGATGATACAACCTCTTGGGCATAGCTTCTCTACCTGTGTTTTATCATACATTAGACCTGATATAATGGTGTGTTAAGCTTTGATGGAGTTCAGGAAGAAGTATTAGCTTTGATATAATGTACTGGAGCAACAGAAGTGTAACGCTGCCAGCTCTGTAGTGTAAGAAGCCACCAAGCCTGCTGTAAGAGGTGATTAATACACTCTTTGATGTCTTACCATTAAAATGGCTAGCAGAAATAATCCGTTTTCAATGGCTCTGATGTCTGTGTGTGTATGTGTGTCCCTTTCAGTGGAGTTCAATAAACTGGACTTAGCCTCTTTGCAATCCGTCCGTCAGTTCGTCCAAAGCTTCAAGGAGCGGAACCTGCCGCTGAACATCCTGGTCAATAATGGTGAGTGATGGAAATATCATGTTCTGGCCATTTGTGGGCGGTGTACCATGTAAAGTTATTCTATAAATTATCCAGTGAGAGAAGTAGAAATCCTCTACACAGCAGTGTAATTTACATGCTGTCAACTGACTGAATTTAATCGGATTAAAAGCGGTGAGCTCAATTCAGATTTAACATATTCCATATATTTCTAATTCTATACAAGAACTGAAAGATCAACAGTGTCCTCCACCACCCTGGCTCACTAGTGAGAGCAGTGGTTCCCGACCTTTAACAGTCTCACACGCACCACCTGTCAGGTTTCAAATATTGGTATTTATTAACACATACAGTTGAAATTGTGTTGTCATCAACTCAAGACCTAGATGTCGTGGCATTTCTGTTTTTGCTTCATTCTACTGTATCTTCTCTGCTCCCCCTCATCCTAGTTGTCATGCACTGCACTCTCATCCTCAGTACGCGATGTTCAGGCTACAGATGTGATCTGTCGACATCTTGATGAGCCAGCCACTGATAGCTGTTGCCTACCACAGGATTCCTCATTGCCATGCTGTCACGACACACAGCTCACAGGAAAACATTACAAAGACAACCTCCTCCTAAAGCCAGCTGAGAGAAAGTGATAGTAATACAATCCTTTAGCTATCCCCAGCATGAAAGCAGCATGCAGGGCAAAATAAGTCCAGTTGAAGGATATCATAAAGAACACACACCATGGACTCTGAAAACTACATAAAAACCCATAACTGATTTATTACTGTATGCAGTTGAACAGATGTTTGCTCATTTCATGTGTATGTGATGGGACGGGTACATAAAACCTGATTAAGTCACCATGCACCATGTTTGAAGCACGATTCAAAGCCAGATTTTTGTGTGTTAAGCGGGCGTCATGCTGGTTCCTGAAGGCCGGACTGAAGATGGGTTTGAGCAGCACTTCGGGGTGAACTACCTGGGCCACTTCCTGTTGACCTGGCTACTCCTGGACGCACTAAAGGATTCTGGGAAATGTGGTCACTTGTCTCGTGTGGTTAATGTCTCCTCTCCAGCCCACCGCCTTGGCAAAATCCAACTAGATGATCTAAATAGCCGGTAGGTTCAACACATTGCATGTCGATGTTGAGTGAATGGTTTTCTGCTAACAATAAATGATGAAGATAAATACAAAAATAAAAACTATGAACTACAACACATAGTTTGCAGCTGTAGTGCAGGAACAGTAATTCCTTCATTTTCACTTTGCGTGCTGGTCATTAGGCATTAGGCATTTGTGGCATCATTTAGCAGTCACGACCGTATCTAATGATGTATTACATATCTGTCCATTTACATAACAAGCTATGTCAAGGAAACACTTATTCAGCCCTGCTGTGTTGTTTCATTTGGAAGAACATTTGAAGAACAAACCTGTCACACTCACCTGCACGCTCTCTCTGTGCTGGCATCACCCACACAACAGTCTCAGTTTCTGCTGGCAACTGTTGGCTCCAGTTGGCCCAGTATCATACCAGCCAGCAGCGCTGCTGTCCAGAAGTATTAGCAGTGTAAACATCTTCATTGTGCTGTTTCACTGCCGTGGCAGCAGGTTATGGTGCAGTGCGCGTAGACTCTCAGACTTGTAAAATCTTAACTAGTCTTTAATATCCCAATTCAATACATCATTCTTTCAGTCCAAAATGCTGGCATGGGCGTACTAAATGCCCTCTATGATTTTTAGAGGACAGAACAAACTGTGCGTGTTATATTTTACTGTTGCACAACCCCTTAAAATGACTAACAAAATTGAACATCATCATCCTGAAGTGAATTGAGTAATCAGACCGTCTAGTTTTGCAGACGTGTGTGTCTCATTGTGACGAGCTTTACACATAGGACATCTGTATAATATCACATAGAGTCAAGCTATGATCAGTCACGAGAAGTAATTCAAATGACACTCAAATGTTATTCAAATAAGTTAATAAGATATCAATTTTAAATCCTCAAACTGGCACACTAGCAGCAAATTAAAATATAAATGTGGTGTGTTTCTCACTGTTTGTCAAATTTCCAAAACATGTATACTTTCAGAAACCTTCCTGTGGATGGGTTACACAGTTTATATCAACAGAGCTGAATGGCTGCTCATTGCTGAAAGGTAGCACAAGCTGGAGCAGTTCTTTTTGTTCTATGCTTCAGGTTTTAGAAACACATTAATGGATGCGGGCTCTGTTTTAACAGACCAAAGCTCATGGTCTAGTGCAGTTGCATTATCAGTCCTTTCAGTATCCACTTTTGCTGTTTTAACAAACGGACTTCCAGCACTTGTTGTTCTTCTTTATGCTGATGATAGTTCTAAATGGGGGTTTTTGTGAATAAATTTGGGTCCAATCAGACGCCTCACTGATACAGGTACTATTACATGATGGATAAGCATTCTGACTTAACAGCATTTTCACCCCTGCCTAAAACTTTTGCACAGTACTGTATATAAAGCGTGAGTATGTAACAGGCAGGGTGTTTTGTGTATGACAGTAAGGAGACAGTAATTGAGTTTTTGTTGGTGTTTTGCTTTGTCTGGATTTAAGCCAGGTCCCTGTGTGCCACTTTGCAGAGAGGTCTTGTTACGTAGACTCAAACTCATCCTGCTGAACAATGACAAGTTCTTCATCCATGAAAATATACAATTTTTTGTTGATTGGAATGAACTGAAAAAGTGCGAGGTTGTTATGTTGCATTAGAACGTACAGTAGGCACATTTCATTGTTTTTTTTAATATGAAGGTGTGACCTTCTTTCATGTTTCCTCTCTCCTCAGCCAGTCTTACTCAGCCCATGCTGCTTATTGTCACAGTAAGCTGGCCCAGCTGTTCTTCAGCTCCCACCTCCACCAGGAGCTGCAGCATGAGGGTTCCCCAGTGAGCATATGTGCTGTGGATCCTGGCATGGTGGATACGGCTCTGTACCGCCACCTCTGGACGCCCCTCCGTCTGGCACACAGCATCATCGCTCACCTGCTTTTGAGGGTAAGAAAAAACTCTTTTAACTTCCAGCTGTTTTATTCACAGATCAGAATGGATGAATGAATGAATCAAGTTTGATTCACTCTTTATATAAAAAAAACAGTCAATTCAGTAACTTTGAAGCCTACTTTCCTGGAAAGAAACTGCTGCTGTTACTGTTCTGGTTTGCTCAAGGTACCACAGTGACCTGAAACATCAAACCCCACTGCAGATAATGCTCAGAATTTCATTAAACAAGATAAAACTCATTCTTGTGTGCACAAATACACAGACAGTATCCACTTTGCTGAATATGGAAGTGCTACTAAAAATTACACAAGCTCTTCGCTGTGTGTTAACATTAAAAAAAAAAAAATTCTTGCAAATCTGGAAGTGTTGGCCGCAGGGTGTTGTTAATGTCCCAGGGATTTAATGGAAGGAGACGTGTTAGCATGTTAGAGCCCAAAACTACAATTGTCACAGGCATTTGCCTCTGAGCACAACCTGTGGGATGATTTTGCCCCACATATGCAAACACATAAATCACACAAACTCATGCATGTAATTTTTAACACACACACACACACACGCTCAAATGAATTCTCTCAGTGAAAGACAAAGATGGATAAAAGGGAAAGGAGAGAAACAAGTGAGAACTTTATTGATCGTCAACCACAGAACAAACATGTCAGGACAGTCAAAGTAATGTGCATAAACTGAAATGAACTACAATATGAACTAAACAAGTCTTATGCCCCAGACAGCAGTTAGAACTTGTTGCCCCCAGCTTAGTCTATGTGTAGCGGCAGGATCCTATGAATCTAATGACACACACAAACACACAGAAGTGCACTCAAAATAAATTTAAGTTTAAGTTACAAGTATTTAAAGTTTATTTAGTTTTCAGTGTTGCAGGTTGTGCTGAAAAATAAGGTTTTGGAAAAAAAAAGAAATGTTTAAAAAATATTTAAAAAGATAAATGTTACCATAAAAAGGAACAGTTGGCCAAGTGCCCCCGCCCCCCCCACCTGGAGCGGCAACTCAAGTTCCCCAGCCACATTGTGTTCTCTGTTCTGAATCCACCAAACAAGCGGTTCTTCTGGAGCTAACAGTCCCTTGGGGAGACCGCCTGGAAGAGGCAGCTGAAAGGAAGCTCGCCAAGTACGAGGGACTGGTCAGCGAGCGCTGACAAGCCGGATGGAGAGCAAGTCTCCCAATAGAGGTCGGGTGCAGGGGCTTTGCAGCCCCATCTCTAACCAGAGCCTTCAACCTGTCAGGCATCGATAGAGTGAGGAAAAGACGAGTCATCCGCAATACCACCGACGCGGCAGAGAAAGCCTCAAGATGGCTATGGCTCAAGAGATGAGATCTTTGGGTGGAGAGTACAGTAGCTAGATTTGCCAACTGGACACAAGGTGTGGGACCTGGTCAGCAGCAGCTGGGTCGCCTGGATGAGTGTGTATGATGTTGACATCACTGAAGATGTGTCCAGTAGCATCAGAAGATGTATTTGCACAACAATTCCTTATGGTGATTTGCCAGTGGAGTCTTTTCATTTTCATTTTATCTGGCTGTATTTCATATTTTATCTTAACAGACACTGACAATTTCAGACAGACAATAAAGGAAATGTGAAGCTCTTAGTATTCTCATGCTCATTAAAAAGTCCATGCAGCACCTTTGGGAAGAATAACATGTTCAATATACGTAGGAGGTGGCCACTGTTATGAGTGAATATTGTATTTAAAAAAAAGCAGTATCCTTGGTGAAAAAAATCAGATACAACTGATCACAAAGTAAGCTACAATGAGTTGCCTGTTGTCATAGAAACAATTTTTTAAGATATACAGTATGTTTTAGATTTTTTTTTCTATTCAAGAGCCCTAACCCCTCCCTTTATGAACAGGGCTTTAAACTGCAAACAACAGAGTGAATATTAAAACACAAGCTGTGTTTGCTTGTATTGTCAAAAATGCAGCTCAGCAAGCAAAAATAATTCATTCAGAACAATTAAAATTCATGTTGGGAAACATAGTTGAGCACTACGGCACACAGTGACAAACGCATACATACACGCGCTATTTCACACACAAGCACGCCAGTGCGCTGTTGATGCTCGCAGGATGTGATCTCCTCTCTGCTCGGAAACCTGCTTCTGGTCTCACAGCTGACACTGAGATCATTGTTAAAAAGCATCAACACCAACACTCAACGCACACACACACGGACACATACCCTGAGCCTTCTTCTCACTGACGCTAATGTGCGATGGCATCAGTCCTCCTCTGGCATTCATACACACACACAAACGCACGCACACACATGTTCTTTGTTTTCACAATGATAACTTGTTGTTGAACTTGTCGTCCTCCACTTTCTTTTGATGTTTTTGGGATGCAGGGTTTTGTTTTTTTTAATTTGCATGTGTATGTGTCCACAGACTCCTGCTGAGGGGGCTGCCACTGTGCTGTATGCGGCTCTATCACCGGCCCTGGAGGGGGAGTGCGGAGGAGGCTACTGGGCCGACGGGTGTAGGGAGATGACAACACCGCCGACCTTTGACCCCCAGCTGCAGCTGAGCCTATGGGAGACCAGCCTCCAGTTATCGGGCCTGTAGTTGCGTCGGACTAAAGGACGACCACCAGGACTCGACCCAGAAGGAAACATCAGCTACAGACCCTCAGTGTGGAACAGCCAGCCACCCTCCTCCCCCTCTTCCTCCTCCTCCTCCTTTTTTTCTCCTCAGTATTTCTTTCCTCTGTCCATTACCTCACCTCGAGGTGTTTGTAGCGCTTTATGTTGAGAGAGCCACAATCCACCGCTGGGCTGTGATTGGTTATTTGGCAAGTATAGACCTCCTTTTTGTTCCAGACCCTCCAAAAAAGGGCTACAGGTCATGGAAGACATTTTTTCCCCCCCACTGTGAGCAAGCAAAACGTACGCACACCTCCATAACGCACTCTAGGGTTACATCCATGTGTGATTCTGCTATCATATCCACCGGCCAGTGACATCAGTTCTTCGCTCCCTGACTGTCGTTCCCCTCAGAGCCAGAGAAATCCTTTCACAATGTTGTATTCAGCAACCTGCTATGGCACCTGCTCCACTCTGCCTTAATGTCACTAGTCTGGCTTTCAATGCGCATCATCCACAATAAATTAAATGCTCTTTTAGAGGCTTTTCCGTACAAATACAAAATCTGAGGTGTGGAAATAGGCTGAATCTTGGCACAGCATACTGGCTGTAAAATCACATCGGTCCAACCCTACCTGTCACACACACTTACGCACAGGTACACACACATTCGTGCACCATGACGATGATCAGAGCGTCCAAACCTGTACCCGCCTTTGCTGTGGCGGGGGAATGTGATGTCATGACTTTGCTTTGACAACCTCACAGTGATTTCCCAGATCATCTTGCCCTCCCCACTGGTTTTACTGGGCGCTTCTTGTTCTCTCAGCTCATTTTTGCGCTTTTACTGGTTACTGCTCTACTGAATCCAGATGTTAGCTGCTGGTTGTAGTTGTATGATGAGCTGCGATTGAAAAAAAAGGTGAACTCTGCTGAAGATGCTGGGAAAACGCTCTCAACTCCCCTGACCTGCCTCTTCCTCCACCGCTCTAAAATCTAGCAAAGAAACTTATTTGGACTGAAGGAGGGATCTGGGAAGACACTGAAAAAAAGACGGGATATCATGGAGAAGTATGGCCAAAAGTGGGACGAAGCCCCTCTATAGACTCGAGCTTGATGATGAGACATTATTTTGTTTTCGTTGTGGTGGAATTTTCTTGCTGTCGTCGTTTTCTGAAGCAGGGATTTCCAGACGTTTCCGTTTGCTTTTCGTCTGCTCAGAAACAAAAAGGGAGGGATTGTGAAGCAACCTCTTCTTCAAACTGTCCCGGTTTTCCTTTGTGATCTGTGTTAATCGGTTTTACTGTGCCTGTGATACGTGTGTGTGTGCGTGTGCGTGCGTGTGTGCTTTATGATGCACAGGAGTTTAGAAATAACTCCTGCTATAGACCCAATTCATGTTAATGGATAGCACAACAATGGCCCGTCTAGGTGGAGCAGTGGTGGAAAGGAAAGAGAGGGAAAGCACTTTTTTTTTCCTCCAGCGTTTAAGCTGTGATTGGTTCCTCATTGCTGCTGCTGGTGCTGCTCCCTCATTTGGCGACGCGCCCAGTGCATTGTGGGATTGAGATTTCCCAGTGGTGAGAATCAAACTCCATCTGCTAAGCTGCCACACACTCACTCTCAAACATTGGAAGCAGTACATCCAGGCACAGGCTTATCTAAACAAGCATACAGCAAACAAACACGGCTGTCGCTCGTGCAGGAAAACACTTTCATACACACGCACACATATACACACTCACTCACTCACTCGTACACAAACAGCCATAACGCCATCGCCACTGTGATTAACCATTTTAGCTGTGAAGATTAAAAGTTTTATCTCAAATTTACAAGTTTTGGCTAAAAGAGGTCCTTCCCTACATGCCGTCCCACTGCTCTATGTGTATCTTGTTGCTCTGAATACTGCCGCTGAGCATCCAGCATTTGTTATTATCTGCCGTATGTGAAGCAATAGTATCACTGTGGTACTGTAGCTAATTCAGCCAGTAGCACAGAGCCAGACATTCGGACTAGGAAAAGAGACTAAGACTACGAAAGTGTATGAATGGAAAAGAAACCAGCTTCAGGTTACCCATATATCAGGAATTCAAAATTTCTTTGTCTACATGTAGACATGGGTTCGTCACCGAAGACTTTATTAACGCACATTGTTTTGAACGGTTACTTTTATTATTCTGTTTTTTTTACGTGTCCCGTTCAGGAGCTGGATCCTGTGAAGAATACAGCTCACTAATGTCCACTCCTCAGAAAACCTAAAGCTCCGGCTGAATCTGCTCCTCCTGCCTCGGTGGGACAAAGGGTCGACTGGCTGAAATCAAGGCACCGTGAGCGTAGGAAAACATATCACAGCTTGAATTGGTATTTGGTTGACTTGTATTTGAAGTGAAAAACTTCCACCAGCAGGTTTACTGTATATGAGAGGAGCAGATTCAACTAAACCAATCAGTATTCAGCGTGTGGGGGACTTCAATGTAGTCGAACAAATGCAGTTTAGCCTTCAATAAAAAGAAACAGCAAAATATCACAATCCAGAGGGTCGACGTATTTGAAAAAGAAATCCAGTCGAATGATGTGTGTAAAAAATTTAAATTTAAAGCAACCATCTTCGGTTTGAGGTTGTTTCTAGCTTAGCGGTTGTGTGGAAATCGACTCTAAATGCCAGCAATACTTCTCAGTTTTTAAGTGTTTTTTCTTCTACTCAGTATTGGAAACAAACAGTTTATTGCCTCAGTGCTTCCTTGTTTGACTGTGTGGTTCCTCAAGGCTACTGTACTGACGAAATAACAGAATGGCAAACAGCTGAAACCAGTCCCGGTGAAACAAACGTGCTCTTTTCACACAAATGAAAACACCAGCTTACCACTCAGCAGCGCTCCCTTACAAAGTACAAGGCGACAGTATGAGCTACACCCTGTCGAAGAAGCTAGTGTGTCGATGTATGAAAACCTGAGAGGGAGAAAACGTCCGAGCACAAGATTTTCCAAAGACGAGTTGAGGTGGAGCGTGAAGGTCCGTCTTGGTATTCTTGTTGTGTCAGTGTGCAGAGGGGTGCTGCTAAATTATCAATGGTTACCTTGTTATTAATTTAGCGTACTCCTGACACGTTCTACGCAGACAGGAAAACATGGTGAACTTTCTGAACTTGGATCGCAAGCATAGAAAAAGAGCAAAAAACAGCTCGAGTTAACTTGTCTGTGATATTGCCTGTGTGTGATTTACTCGTACATGATCATTTCAAAGCGTCGTCACCGCTGGCTGTGGACCAGCGGAGCTGTATGTAGACTGAAAATGTTCTAATAGCCATTCTCCTGACTGACCTGGGATTACATTTATATTAAATGTTCTGGTCCCAAGTTTGCAAATCCTAAATGTGTATATGTATAGGAAGAGATAATATAAAGCTATATACAGGGGGCGACCAGATGGACTGAATCCTTACTCTGGTGGCAGGACCAGCTAAGAGGAAAACACATGCAGACATGTTCCCCACCTCTCACCTTTAGGCTAATGCATATACCTGAATACCATTCTCTCCTCTGGTCTGAGTGCGACCTTTCGCTCCAGTCCAATGCGGGCTGCGAATAGAGGATGTTCCCACCTCCGGGGTAAACATTCAGTCTGTCTGGGCGCCCGAGGATTCATGAAATGTGCAAAATGTTTTATTTTTATCATTATTTTGTTGTTGTACAGATAACACATTTTATTGCTTTTGCTGTGCCTATGAAGAAAATCTCCCTCATATATGTGTAACTGTGAATTTTTCATGTAGAACTGAGCTTGTAGAAACCGTGATACCGTCTTGTCCCGTGCATTGCTGTAAGTTTTTTCTTCTCCTTGGAGTGATGGGAATGGTGATGAGGAGTGAGAGTGCGCGAGTGGCTGTGTGTCAGTGTGCGTGTATGTATTTGTGTGTGTGTGCGTGCGCGTGTGTGCGTGTGTTTGTGTCTAGATTAGGGAGTTCACGTCCATGTTTTTTGTCGATGGTTGTGACATTCCAGCAGCAGCCACCACCTTTTCTATTATCCAAAGCCTCTCAATAAACATATCATTGTGCCACTCGTGTTCTCTGTCCTTTGCCCCGTGTGTGAGTGAGAAACTGTCAGTCTGATGACGCTCGGCATGAGACGGCGAGCCTCCAGCACATTCTGAACTTTTGAGATATTTACAGATCCATCAGTGAAACTGGCGCACACATACACAGAAAAACACACCAACTATATATAGACCTCTAGGATTAACTTGATCACATTTTCCTCATTAAATATTCATTCCTGTCCTTGTAATGTTGTAGTATCCCACCCCTGACACCTTAAAATGGTCTTTAATTACTAAATTACGATTACATCACACTCATTTGGCAGACACTTGTGAGCAAGTGTTTTTTTTCCTGTCATCCATCAGGAGTAGAAGCTCTGAAAGGAATCTTTGTGCCAGGCAATGGCTGACCCAATTTATTAGAGAAGTTAAGTTTTCTACTGGATCTGAACCGACCATTTTCTAAACCTCACCCTCCTAAATTACTGTTGCTCTGGTTGCCAAGCTTCCTATTCTAGCATTTCTTAGTCAGTTCACATCGTAGGCTTTGGACACCTGACCCGGTTCTCAAAACGGCCCCTGTTGTTGTTCGGCTGTAGATGTTATTCAGTCGTATCTAATGATACAACGATCATCAATCTTCACACTGATTTGATGTGACTAAACTGAAACTTGCTCATTTACTTGCTTTACACTACACAGAACACAGATGGTCATCTTCAGGTGGTTGGAGAAGCACTGAGAACAAGACAGCAATTTTCCTGGCTTTCACCCCTCATGCTTAGGTGTTCATAACAACTCCATCAGAGGATATCTAATGTACACTGTATGTGATTTGAAGTGTAGCTCTGGTCATATTGTAATATTTCTATAATCAACACAACACGGTCAATCTGTCAAGGTAAAATATAAATTATAAAAGTTAAATACCACATGACTCTGACTAGTTGAAATGATTCAACTACTGTTAAAGGCAATTGCTAATGTTATTTTTTTCATACTACAGTACATGTGGTTGAACTGAAGTTGAGAAACTGGAGTAATTTATCAAAGTCTTTTGGCCTGCCAGCTGATGAGCACATCCCACTTGGATGTGTGCGATTAGGACGATCTTCAGGAGACATCTAGAGCTGATCGTCCTCACTGGAGACAGATAAAGACAAACAGGAGAGAATATAAAGGAATAATAACCCCAACGGCCTGGGAAATAGATTAAATGTTGATCAGTAAACTAACTTTGATAATAGTATGAGATAAATGAAGAGGCTATCTGTCCTTTTATTTTTAAACGCTATTTTTCGTATATAAAGCCTCAGCAAAGATGTAGACAGAAAAATATTGATGACATATATTCTGAAAAGAAAGATTTCTATTTTCCTATTTTGATAAGAAAGTTGGAAGTGCATCTCCTCCGTGACAAAGACAAAGGATACATTAATGGGAATGACGGATGATGACTTCAGTAATGTGCTAAACAGAAAGGGCAAGTGATGAACACTGAAACTCTGATAAGATCACAATAAATGGACACTTCTCTTCACAGTGCATGGTCACCACCTCTTCTCTTATCCTCTGTTCTCTTTGTAGTCGAACAACAAACGAGTGGAGACAAAGTTCACAAACAACTTTAGAAACCACACCATGAATTCTGATTATTAGAAATAATCTGAATAAATGATCTCTCTTCAGTGACTCTTGAAGACACATGACAGCTACAGCTGAAAACAGTTAATAACTTTAATGGAATAAACAGAAGAACCACTGATCAATATTTCTGATAGTAGCATCAAATAACTGTGTTTATCTTTTTGTAAAGTGTATTGCCTCTCCCTCTCTTCAAGACAAGCAGCTGATAAGCAAGAAGCCAGTTAATACTTTGACATGTTTGTAATATTTGAGACAACATTTCAGAGGCATTACAAACCTTGCTCTACACCATGATGACAGTTTATTTAACTGAAAGCTGGCACTGACAGCAGCAGTAACTGTACTTTACACATTCACGTCAACATTGACCATACTGTATTATTATATCAATTGAGCTATAACACAATCAGCACAGTATGGCGAAGGACTGCTCTGTTTATTGCTGATCCAGAGCCAAGTTTACCTTTATGTAAAAGTAAGCGCATCTCAGGTCAAAGGTTTCCATCCTCCACGCCCAGATCAGTGTTTATCACTCCTGTCCAGTTAGCTACTGTAGCGGAGCACTGCAGGCTTCTCGTCACTTGGCTTCTCACTCCAGTTGTTTCTGTCTTCTCCCTCTCCTTCTTCTGTCAGTCTCTTCTTCCTGCTCCTCCTGGCTGTCACCGATGGAGATGTAGTGTTAAAGCTCCGACTTGACGTCCCCCCGTTGTGATTCTCATCCCTCACCCAGGCGGCAATCTGCTTAAGCCTGATCTGAACTGATGAGGAGTCAGCAGTGTTAAATAAAGCTAAATGCGTTTCTAGCGCCAGAAAACACAATCAACCTTATTTGTTGTGGAGACGTGTGTGAAATCCCTGAGGCTCCCCCGTAATTTCTAACACCTAAGAAATATAATAGTTTAGAGGGCACAAAGACAGACACGTTAACAATCGATAGAATCATACACAAGGTTGCAGTTACTTCTCTCATCCGCGGTGTCTACTCTTCTTTTTCTATGTCTTTGCAGACTGTGTAGAGTCTGGTAGATCTACAGAGGACAGACATGAGGACCTGTTTGCCTGCTCTATGCTCACTCCCCAGCAGTTTGTCACCTCTGTGCTTTCTAAACGGTACACAGGGGAGATAACACTGGTGACAGTCCTGCCATCACACTGCATGCATCGGACAGATGGCCTTGAGTCCTCCTCACTCTGTGATACAAGCCCAGGATGGACTGCCCCATAGACTCCATGTGTGTGTGGTGTGGCTGATCAACTAAACAGGAAGAACAAAAAAAGGAAACACTAATATGGATAAATAAAAAGTAGTTTGAGACCAGAGCACTGATGGAGGTGTGAAGAAAGAAGAGGACATACAACTGGATGGTCACAGGAATGATAGACTCCCGTGGTGCAGCACTTAGTCATTCTGGCTGAGTCTCAGGCTGAACTTGCTCCTCTGGCTCAGGGAGATGTTGTCCATGATGGAGAGGATTTCTGACAACATCATTTCCCCCTGCGACTACACGCAGAGGGTCCAGCTCCACCCCCAGGACTTATTCAGCTTTCTGAGTCAGTTTTATTGAGTCTGTTGGTGTTAGCCACCCTCAGGCTACTCCCCCAGCAGACCACAGCGTAATACGTTGAAATAGCTGCATTTATGACTTTAATAAAGAACAAAACTCTGTTTTATGCAGCTCAGAACTATAGCAAATTCAGATAAGTAAAAACAAGCTAACATTTATTTCAGTTTGTTCTCTGACATACAGTATAGGCTTAATATGGCAGTGATCAGGAAATGTTCAGATGTTTCATGGGCCACCATCAATTTAATAATTTTAGAATTGTTCAAAAGAAGTTTTGAACTTTAGGACCTGATGGTCCAACAGCACTGGATATTGTTCAGTCCAGTGTCAACAGTGAAAACATGCTACAGTAACTCAGTGATCCACACTCAACCATGGATCTTACTGATGCCAGATGTGGTTTTATGGTTTTTTGACATTACAGGCACCCAACATGTGTTTGTTTAGAAAGTCAATCAATACAGAAATACAGTTTTACTTTTATGTCAAAACCTATGATTGTTTCAATTGGTGGGCCCTTATGGCCTAAAGGATTGCAAATAACTTAAAAGAGGACAGTTGGTGGAACTTGACCAATGCTTCATAGGTGGGGAGTGGCCACAGTAACTTGTTTTCTTCAACAAACTTCTGTCTTCCTTCCTTCCTTCCTTCCCCTTCTTTCCCTGGCACAAAACTTTTTTTCTCCCACGTTGATAGTGTCTTGAGTAGAAGATTGGACATTATAAGACCTGTCATTCTAAAATGACCTCCTTTATGATCAATCAGACCTTGTAAAGACAGAGATAGGGATCTCACACTGAAATATTTCACATGGTGGCATCATCCTGAGCTCAGATGAGAATACAAAGTTCCTGTGAAGCGTCAGATAAGCGTCCGTTCCCCTCACAGAAACATTCAGTATTGCCATACATTTCCCAATAATTTCTCACGTTGTGATTGGTCAAAGTGATGGATCAGTCCATTTGAAGCTGTCATGTCATATATTTCTGAGTGAGGATCATGGTAGCGCAGCTTACTTTACTGTTAAACTCAATACTTTTCTAGTTGTCAATCAATCAAATTCTTTTTTACCCCTAAATTTCAGCGACATTTACTGTAGGTAACACTTTATTATAAGTACACACTTAGCATTAGTTAAGCATTAATAAATACTAAATTCTTCATTTATAACGCATGTATACCCATTAGTATGTAGTTTAAAAATACAGTTAGAGCTTATCAATGATGAGTAAAACATTTTTAACTGTGTTTATGAACTACATACGAATGAGTATTCATGTTATAAATGACAAATTCAGTATTTAATGCTAATGATTAATAGTCTGTTATTACAAAGTGTTACCTACTGTATATAGTACACTACAGTATATACTGGTCATTGAAACATGATCTCTTTATCTTCACATTCTTTTAAATACATTATTACTTTCTAGGCCTTCTGAAGGACCACAGCTGAGGTGTTTTGCTTTTGCCATCTCATTCGTGGTGATTAATAGAGCGTGGAAAATAACATAACTGCAAACTTTGGCTGAAGGACACATTTCAGCAAGAAGACGCACAAACCTGAGCTATAGAGCAACACATTCCACTCCTCCGCAACCTGCTGAGTGTATTCACAAATCTGAAGCAAAATGCGACAAATTATTCAGAAACCTCTCTCTCTCCATATGTGACAACAGAGAGGCAGAGCTGTCATCTTGTCCGAAAAAGTGTTTTTCAGACATTTGATAAGGCAGCGGAGCCAACATGACTGAGTAGCGCTGCAAAGCCCTGAGAATCATAGCTCAAAATCAAACCCCTGGAAAAATGTAAAACAACCCTTCAAGGTACATTTGAATGACAGGCAAGGAGAGATACATGGCGTATGTGCCTCCTTGTTTGAATAAGTACCTGACACAATGAGGAGAATGAGGTTCTGTCTCCTCAGATCTCCATAGCATGAGGACACATGCAGCGTGTCTGCACTTTAATTGACTGTCGACTGAGCTCGCTCAGGCAGAAAACAGAAAGAGAGAGCAACCTGAAATGACAAAATGATCATCCTCATTTATGTCTTGGTAATTGATGCTCATACACTTCGGGACAGATTATGCTTTATAACAATGAGTATAATCCACAAAGCATTATAAACACGCTTAATAGGCCCTTATTCCACCATTAAGTGACAGCCCTCCCCCCATAAACTCCTTATGGGAGATTTAATGAACTCATTGCACGTACACTCATAAACTAGGAAGTGGCTAATAAGCATTCATTTATGTAATTACTGCAGAATGACTGGAAGGACATTATTATTCATAGCAATATCCAAGAGGGACCTGGTTGTACACAGGTACTCACCTTCTTTTCTTTTCTTTTTTACCCGTATTAACAGTGCCAGGGCGACTCCACTGCAAATCTATAGCCTCATGGCTTAAATCAAAAGTTATATTCCTGTTAGTAACTGTATCAACGTATTGCTCCACATGGGCTGCAACTGATTACCCAACCCATCATATTAGTTTTCTATTTATATCATAAACATCTGTTGCTGCCTCCTCTAATTTCCTCTAAAAAGGTCCAAAGGTCATTTTCTTCTTCGGTGAACGAACACAAAAATCAAACATCAGTTTTTTGACTGCAGTAAATGTAAATGAAATGGAGACGCAATATTAAATCTCCTTTTTTGACTATTTCTCAACCAAATTATTCTGAGAGTAATGACCACTAATGAAAGTAATCTTCAAGTCTAGTCTACACCTGCAGCTGTTTTAGGTGAGCATGCTAAGGTTTTGTCCATTGAAGGTCATATGATGGTGTAATTGTAAGCAGCAGCTAGGTCCAAGTTCAACCCATGGTGCCGTATCATTCTCTCTTTCTGCACATCTTTGTTAAATTGCTATGTGTTGAGTTCTCAGGGCCACCAACAGTAAAACGTACAGCTGAGGGTGTTGTGAATGTCAAGGAAATTAATCTACCAGTCACAAACATACCATAGATACTCTAGAGCTACAGCGTGTGTCACAAAACTCACATCAGTTTATGTACTGTGCAACATTAACAAGGTAGGTGAACATAATATTATTTCAGAAATACATTTTTTTTCCTGAAAGGTGCAGCAACATTATATTCATGTGCTACACAGTCATTTGTTTCCTCCCACGGCCTCTAAAACAGATGAGAGCTCAGCGTGTTGCCAGAAGGCACCTTGCTAGTAGCTGTTGTGAGCAGGTGGAGGATCACTCGTTCATTTCCTCAGTGCATTTTGAAGGGTTCCCTCCCATCACGACATTTTCACCAGGTTGCTCATCATTTTTTAAAAATAGGTTCATCTTTTTGTCCTGATCCGGTCCAACAGATAACGTAGTTTTCTTATTAACTGAAAGGAAAACAAAAAGACCTTTACTTTGACCTTCTCGCGACAGTAAACTTTGTGGACCAGCACATTACATTACATTACATTACATTACAATATCATTAAAAACAACGTGTGTGCCACAGATGTGATGATATGAACAGGGAGGGAAGATGCCTATAACTCTACATGTCTTTTACAGAAGAAGATGGACATGTGACAACACAGCAAAAACAAATGAGAATTTCATTTCTGCAGGGGTGTGAGAGAGGTCTGTCTGTCTGCAGGTCCTGCTATTAGCAGTCTCCAAGCGTGAGATTAAGAGAGCCATTAATCTTCCAAGCTGCAGTGGTTTATGGGAAAGGCCTGACAGCTCAGGGCTAAGTGATACATGGACCTTGTCTAGACAAGATGATGACTTGATGGAGGGATGGATGGATGGACAAAAGGGCACACACCTGCACACACAAGTCTACCTCACCTGGACAAGAAGGTGTGTCTGGAAAAGTTGGCAAAACTAAAAAAAAAAAGAGATTACTGAGGACACAACAACAGCAACACACTATAGCACTGCAACTATACAAGGGTGACTGGCTTGGCTTGCACTGTGACACTTCACACATCAACTTCAACACCTCTTGCCTTGCTATAAGAAGCTATCTCACTATTCTCAGTATGTTTGTTATTGCAGAGGCAGCCAAGAGGAAGAGATAGAGGAAGAGAAGAAGACAGAGTGGCCAAGAATGCTAAATCTCATACTGACGTTTTATTTGTTGGTGAGAGTTCAAAGAAAAGACAGGATGCAAAACTGGCACAGGACTCCTCATCATCTTGGTGGACCAGTTAGTCATGTCTTTTCCAATTATTTGGGCCTCAGCTGGTCAACTAATGCACGTGCTCTGCTGTCCATAAGTGGGGCTCAAACTGCGACTTGCATTTACAACAGTTCAGTAAAAGATGACAGGACCCCAGAGCAAAATAAATAGATAGAATATTAGTATTATATACTTATACTTATATAAATAAGTGGATAAAATAGCTAAGATCAAGAAGAACCATCCTACAGTATGAATACATGTTTTTTCTGGATAAAACAGTGATGCCTCCTCTAAAAATCTCTTTTTTCTGTGTCTAATTTCAGTTGCCAGCTGCCTGTTGCGCACGCAGAGATCTGAAAAAAGACACAGAGGTCACACTCTCCCTCTGAATCTGGAGCAGATGTCTGTACCACATCCAGTTCAACTTGAACATTTATCACTCCACAGGACAAAGAGCTCACACTACACTTTCTCATTCTGTGAAGTCCTGGTTTGTTTGCCATGCATTTCAGTTAATCTGTTTCTAATTATGTCCCATTCTGCGCTGTCTAATTGTGCGGCCAGATTGATTTGGTTTGGACTCGGGCGTACACTTAGCAGTCGGGACCGGGGCCAGTAGAAATACAGATGGCCGTCTTTACTTTGTATTACCAATGAAATACCACTTGTTAACATCAGTGGTGGTTCGATGTCATGAATTTTCTACATAGATTTACTGTGGATTGCACATTCTTCAAACTACTGTTAGCTCAATGAAACAATATATCTCTTTAATGAATATAAATGTACCTTGCCGTTTGCTATTAGCAGCACTTAGTAGCATATAGGGTAATTACTCAGATATGACATGACTCTCTCTTACCTGCCAGGCTCTACTTAATTCTTCCAAGTGCTCTTGTTCTGGATCCATGTCGTAGATTTACTCAAACCAGATGCCCTCAGAGTCCACTATGGACTTGATTGTTATTTTTGCTGCTGTATTGTTCCACAGAGATAAACTCAGCCAATAAATATGTAGTGGTTTTGTTGTGCATAAACCTACTCAATGTCTATTAGTAATCAACACTAGTTTCAGTGCCTCGCATCCTGAAATAGTGTTGGAAAATCTGTGATTGTGGAGTTAACAGTTACCAGATCAGTCAGTGTGGTGGGATATTAAAATGTATTGTTAAAGCAGAGGGAAACACATACACCTTCCGTCTCACACAAAGTAAACAAACCCAGTGACCTGAATAATAGCAGAGAGAATTTGTTTTAAAAGAAAAACTGGCAAAACACCACAAATTAGTTTTACAGATCTGATCAAGTCACATTTCAGTCATTTATCCATTTGCTGCCTTGATTTGCCAGGGAATGTATAATAGTTTTCCTTCTACCACGACAAACCACTGTGTAAAACCAATTATTCTGGTGGACAATTGGTATCACTGCCTTCCTCCTCCACGTTTCCAAAAATCGGATTATACGATGCAAAAATTTATTTAGTGGTTGCAGTGCCGCCGGAGGTATCACATCTGTCACAGTTTAGGAAGTTACAGTATGAGGTCTGAGGAGGTGAGTGGTGGCACATTGCTCTGCTTTTGTGCCTCTGTATGTGTGTGTGTGTATCCGAGTGTGTGGCCCTGTTACTATCTCTTACAACACACACGCACGTACACATTCAGGCACTTGCAGCGATGTGCTGTGGGAGAGGATGGGATTTACTGTCTAAAAATGGCCAGAGAGGAGGAGCAGGGGGAGGAGGAGGAGAGGAAACGAAGGACTGGTACGTGAGGTGGAATGTAGAAATAAAGAGACACGGAGGTGGGGTGAGGGTAGAAGTATAATATGTGTCGTGGTATATATTTCTCTCTGATCTGACATGAAAAGGAAGAGGAGAAGAAGGCAGAAGAAGAGGGCAGGTCATCAGGGAGACAGAAATTAGGGACAGAAAAAGAAACAAAATCAGAGACAGAAATAAAAAATGAAAGAGAAATGGCTAAAATCCAGAAATGCGAGAAAGCCAGTGAAATAGAAAATAAGCTGTCACGTTATAAGTAAGATTTATATATTTGTGGGACAACAACGATGAACCAATAACTCAGATCATTTATTTAACCCCCCCCAAAAATGGAATGCCCATTTTTCTTGTTGTTTTAAGACACACACACAGACACACACAAGGGCTAGCCCGTCTGAAAAGCGGATGGCACAACAATCTCCAGGGCACAATGCTTCACTCCACCCACTCATCTCCGCTGAGAGGAAAGAGAGAAGAAGAAAGAAGGAGGAGAAAAATAGAGAGGTGGGAGGCAGACAGCTAAAAGAAAAAGCAGGGAAGACAAGAGGAAAGTGGAAAGGGAGAGAGAGGGGAAATGCCCAGAGGGAAAATGAGGGAAGGAAAGGAAATGAGGAAAATGAAGGAAAGGAAAGTAGAAAGGAGAGGAAGCGGGATGGGGGTGGGGTGGGGGGATGACACAGCTGAGAGAAGAGAAAGAGGAGAGTATGTTATGCGTCACATCTGCAGTGGAGGAGCACTGTCTGACAGCCATCAGACGCCTACTGAATGACAATCTCCTCTCCTCTCTCAGGTGGCTGCTTTATCCCACCTCCCCCCTTTTTTCTTTCTCGTCTCTGGGAAGACACCACTTACCCTTCCTCGCCCCACTATGTCCTTGAAACTCATGACGCACTATACGCTTACAGTGACTTCACACCTGGCAATCCATCTTTTCCGAGCTGATATGAGCTCCTGAGGCATGTACACCGGGCCGATACCGCATCATCACGGTCGATAAACTATTACAGTTGAATCAATGTTCAGTGTGAAACATGAATTGATCACCGTCCAGTTCCATGTGGTGTTAATTCTCATTAACTGACACAGGAAGCAACAAGAAAAAAAAAAGGAGGAGGTAACAGGCTGGGTTTCCTAACAGCTGGTAATTGCAGCCTCTTAATTATTATTGGTGGGTTAATGGGCATTAACATTTTAAATAATTTTTATGTGACAGGTGCAATTAAAGCATTTAAGCACTGTGACATTTTGGAAAATGGGTTTATCTGACGTTTGACGTTTGATGAGGAGATCAATATCAGATAGATCACTTAATTATGTCCAGGATGTGTTCGGCCATCTCCAGACCGACAGTCAATGGTTGGTATATTTTTAAAAAACAAATGACGGCTCCAAACCATGTAGACCTTTTTCACAAGTCAGATCACGTATTAGTAAAAATCACATAAATCTGCCTTAAGTGCAATGACTTTGGTTTGATGAGACCCCCCATCCAAAGAACGAATGTTTTGTCGTTCTCTTGCAAGGACTTGTAAGATCCATTTAACAGAGCAGATAATCCAAGTTTATTCAGTCTTTCTTCCAGGACAATGCCGGCAGCAGGTAAGCAGTCAGCAAAGGCAAATAAGTCTAAACAAAAAAAGAAAAGCAGGCAGGAAGCAAAGAGCAGAGTGAGGCATGGATCCTGAACAAGGAAACAGACAGCGCTAATGCTGGAGCATCAGACCAGAGGTTTCCCCTCGGCTACAGACTGACAATATGCAAAACAGGAAAAAAAAAACCCTGAATAATAAGTGAAACTTTTATATGCTCATATAGGCTATTTTTGTAGCAATTACCTCGAACTTGGTTCAGTCTGTGCTGCTGTGTCTTTCCACATCAATCAGTATATAGTGTTGTTAGGAACAACAATGCACTGATTTGGTAAAGGTAACTGCTCCATCACCTCTCAGTATTCATTAGCTAACATTTTAATTTACAGAAAGCACTAAGCTACCAAAATACAATGCAGAGCAAATCATGTTAAATTTCTGTTTAGTGTATTGCTCTGTTTCATTTTCTTTCCTCTCTCTTTTCTTACAGTATGATTCTCTGTCATTTTTTTTATTAGTGTGTTTGGAGGATACGTTAAAGGAGATCATGCCTGAACCAGAACTTACATGATTTTGATCATATTCACAGTTGGCTGGCATGCCGTGAAATTGTCAGCCATGGGCTTTTTTTTTTTTGCACACAAGAGAATTGAAGGTGGGTGAGGAACAGCAGAACGAGCAGAGAAGAAACTCCAGGAAATCTCAAGGTTGACAGAACAAATGCAAAATTAAACTGAGGTGGGGCTGTCAGATGAAAATTTCAGCTTCCACTGCAGGTCCAGGTTGAGTTTGTCTAAACGGCAGTGCAGCAAAAACACCAAAATCTCAAATCTCTGGGGATCATAGATGTCGAGTAAGTCCTTGCGCTTTTCTGCTAAAAAAACAAACAAACAAAAAACAGGCAGACTGCTTTCAAAATCAAGCTCTGAGAGCTGTGATGAGATTTTTGACCTTGTGGCCTAAGATCAGGTTTCTGGACACCAGGGACTCTGAAAGGGCAACTTGCAGATCCAATCAGAGACAGCACTCTGTCTGTCCATGTGTCCTGTCCCTGTAGTTTTGCATTAGTACTGTATGTATGACTGGACATCATGTTTATGGTTGACACTATGCTGACTAACAAGTAGATACTGATAATAAAGTAGTATTGTTTATTACTATGGGTATTGATCACATTCTCTTGATACCAGTGCTGTTATTGATTCTGCTTTTCAGTTCAATTCTTTATCAATTACCTTATTGATTATCGTTTTTGCCACACAATCACACATGACTTGGCTCTGGCTGTATAACCCTGTGTGACTGTAGTCTTGTTAATGCCATCAACTGAATCACACCCATTCAAACACTCTCAAACTCAGATAAGTGCGTCCATGTTGCTCATTTACCCATCTGATCAACAATTTGAATTTGATATTAATCAGTAATTAATGTCAGTCTATCTTACATCAGTCCAGATGTGTAACCAAACCTAGACTAAGAGACCAGATGCTGAATTTCTATTTATAAACCTGTGTTATCAAGAAAAAATAATTCACTCCATCCTCTCGGCAAAGTCATAAACTTTTACACCAACTTTATAGGGAGGTGGGCATTTATAATCTCATGAAACGAGTTGAATTTACAGTTTGTTCTCAGTTGCCATCACTAATCAGCGACAGTCTCTACACAGCCGCGTCTTTATTTCCATGACGTCATCGGTCTGGGCTGACGTGCAGTGATCCAGTCATGTTTATTTGAGACTCATCACTGTTAATTCACTAAAGCAGATGACAATGTGCTGCTCTGAGTCATGTCCAACACATCTCAGAAAACTAGTGGACAGGAATCAGTGATTAAGTACTTGCATCATTCAACTTGTTGTTCTTGCTTGATTTAAAGTTATATCATCAAAACGAGGCGTTCAATTGAAATCCATTAAAACAATTCCGCCCCTGATGAATTTGTGAGCGAGACAATTTTACACGTTTCTCGTGAAGTTATTGCTTAAAGATTATTTTCAGAGCAATGGGAGCACTTTCCATCTTACATATTGCTTTGACTGTCATCTGATAATTCACTTTGAGGCCCAGATCTAACACGTCACAAAAAAAACATGATTAAAATTTCAGGGTTCATTGATCTGTGAGTTCTGTCGTCGTTGATGCTGCAGAGAAAACAAACTGCCATGTTGTTGTCTTTGAAACTAAACCTGGAATGAGAAATGTCACACCACAAGAGAAACAACTCACCTTGGAGATTTCTTACTCACCCAAGGTTGTCACTTATGAAATTTTTGGTTATTGTGCCGCCAAAATTGCCGAGGAGAAGAGCTGAGACTTTACACTGGAGACTGTAGTGATTATACACCGACCTGAAATTAATTAAGAACCTGTGAAGACAGGAGATGACTATTCTCCCCTGGTGGCACAGTATGTGGATGCTGGCAGTGGTGAGAGGACATTAGAAACTTCCTGCAAGTAAAATCACGAGGAGATCTCATTTGTCAAGATGGTCACATAAGTACTTCTTGTAGTTTTTGCTCATGGGCAATCTATTAGGCCTATAAAGTTAAGTACAGTATCTTCTCTTAGATCACCAAGAAATTCAGACGTTCCCCACTTGATAAACTAACTAATGTAATACTCTGACTTTTCATCTGTCACCATCATCATCATTACTTCAACTTTTCACTTTTACTGGTCCAGTTGTTCTTCTTGTTAAGAGCTTGAGAGTTGTGCTTGATGTGCTGTGCTCTTTTTTTTCTCTTCTCTTTTTCCTCTACTTATTTTTTCCTCTTCATTTTACATGTATTTTCTTTTTTCATTTTTCTCTTACACTGTAATTGAAAATCAATAAACATATTTCCCAAAAATAAAAAAATAAAAACCGATTCACCGCCATTGTTGAAGGTCAGCTTGGAGAGTTGCAGCTGGTTTTGTCCATTCAGCATCAAAGCATTTCTTGTATGATTTGAAAAGTCATACCAACTGATAAGGATCCTGTCGCTGATGACCCAGATTTCAAGATGTATTCCAAGACTAATGCAACTGGAACATCAGGGTTGAAGAAATATGGTAGAATTTACAGGAGGCACCTGTTACTGTAGGACAGAGATGGCTGTTTGACATCACTCAGTTAAACATTAAAACATATGCAAATTTTCATTTCACTTAATTTTCCCATTGATGGTTCAACATTTGAACAATCATTATGGACGATCTTCTAGTCAGACAGAGGAAAGGCCTTTTGTATCTCTGCTGGGAAAACAGTTAAATTTTTCTGTCATGTTGAAAATCAATGTATTTTTCTACAACATACAGTATGCTACCATATCATTTTTACATGACATAAATAAAATCAAAACAATTGAGGCATTGTTTTCTAATCAGCTTTCAGCATCTGAGGAGAGATTTAATAAATCATCATTCAATGGATCTTATCATACAAAATATTGCTTTTTAATGAATGGACCACTGCTGTCCAACTTTACTTGTGATATTTCACAGTCTCTTTTGTCAGACAGGAGGTGCATCATTTTATCTGTGCAATTACAAACTCCGACATATAAAAAACTTTTAGCACCTGCAGGCTGACAACTGATCCAGCTGTTATGCAGCTGTGCTGTCTCCAGCAAACTGACGATATTCCAGATGATGGGTCAGAGAAAAGGACGTTGCTTCTCTCTTTTTTTTGTGGGACACAAGTGTAGGAGAGGAAACGGGGACAGGATTTAAGGTGCATTTTTAGCTGACTCACTTTTTATTTTATTTTCTCTTCCATTAAACTCTAATGACAATTTTCCAGCTAATGTTTTTATTTATTTATTTTATTTTATCTAAACATCAGGTATGTGTTGGTCAAAGTTAGCAACTATGTCATTGAAAATTGTACAATTATCTTGATTTTATAATTAATGGACAGTTTAGCAGCCACATTTCCCTCATCTTTCTTACTTCAATTTGTTATACTGTCATTCATTTCATTTTACCTCACCATTTATGGTGTGTGGTGCTCTCTTGATGGCCAAAATTAGCGGCTATAATGTGTGTGTCACTTTAGTCAAATTGTTGGTCATGCTTCTGTGTTGGAGTTTGTAACTGCACAGATTAAACACTGCACCTCACGCCGACAAATTCTCAGTCATAAAGTAATTGTTACTGAAAACATGATGTCAGACACTCTATTGAATGACAAATTAAACAGCTAACATCACAGACATTTTATCACATTGAATACAGTTTTGATTATTATAATTAGAACATTACATTGTCATCTCTTTTCATGCTTTGTCATTATGCTGCTATTGACTTTTGAGTGGTGATGGCCAGAATCTAATGACCAGAATAAAGCTCATGTTAAGGAGATTTTTGATGGCTACAGTTAGAAGCTCATGTAACATATTTTGTTACGCTGAGGTGTCCAACATTTTGTTGTATCCGCATGCAAATCACATTTAATTTTTTTTTTTTTTTTTATCACTCTATGTGCTGCACATTTCTGAATGCAAAGTACAGACAGTTGGACAGTGGTGGATAAGGAGTGCAGCAGCCTGTCACCTGCACATGAACCCAATGTGCATTCATCATTCCCTTATACAAACCCAAACAATGACCAGCAGAAACAACTAAAGACTTTTGTGAGTGTAACCTGAAGTGGTTATGTGAAGAGCTACAGGCGTCAGGCTCCATACAAGCATTTGTGTGATGTGTGCATGAGATCTAATCCTGGTTGCTCATGGCATGATATGACATTAGTATCCATTGTTATAACCGGTGAGTTACTGTCCTACAGGCCAGTTGCTCAAAAATCTGACTTAAAATACCATAAAATCTGTTTTTCCATACTAATCAAACCACACCTTTGACATAAGACGGCTGTAGTTCATCATTTCACTCAATCAGAACACTTTCTCAGGCGCTGTGTCTGTCCATGACACAGTGAAGACACAAAAGCAGTGAGACAGCTAATCGAATGTTGTCCTTATCACAGACATACAGGGCTGAGCATGAAAAATGGAGGGGTGTTTCTTTAAAAGCATATATGCACTGATGTTGGCATATTGGAAAGTGAAGCCCTGAGGGTGTGTGTGTCCCTGTCAGAGGCACAGCTCATGTTCACATGATGACAAATGGTCTCTCTACCCGACTGCTTGTTCATGCAGTGTCACTTATTTGTCTCCCATACACACACACACACACACCGTCAGGACTCTGGGCAGCCTTGGCCGTGTTTGTGTGTACTTTGTGTCACTATAATGTAATGGCTTTATTGACCTGAGGCCCAAGGACACCGCACCACTCCCCACCTAAACTAAATGCTTGGCTAATGGATGGTCCTCCTCCTACTTCTCATCTCGTCCACTGTTGTCTCATCTGTCCACCACTCATGATCTCTCATCTCCTCCTAATCCTCCCTCCTTCCTTTTACTCTCCTCAATCTCTCTATAATCTCCCACTCTTCCAAGAGTCCCACATAAGTGAACAGAGAGGCGGAAGAGGAATGAAAGTCAAAGAACAGGCCAGGTGTCTTTAAGCCCCTGAAGCACACTCGTAAGACAGTAATTCTGTGAATTTGTCCATATCAGGACATGTCACACATTTTTTATTCATTGGGCTTCTGCACATTCAATTTTAAACAAGATAACGAATTCTAAAGTGCCACATCTCAGGTTTAATTTTGGGATGTTACGTACGGGAAGATGCGTAGGGAGATACAGCCTTTTTAACACTAGTGCCCAAATTGCAAAGGGTTCAAAGGCTGGACAAGGTTGTTTAATAACAACTAGCTGTAGAACTTTACATGTGCTAATGGAGAAGTGTGGCATTACTACTTTACTCCAGCAGAACATCTCAGCACTACTTCCATCATGGCATTTTTATTAGAATTACCAACTGCAGATTGTTGTTGAGAAGTGGGTGACTGGAGGTACCAGTTAAGTCTAATTTCCTGCCAGACAGAGATAAACTCTGTAAAACCGAGAAGGCATGCTCAGAGATGTTCAAGCAGATGACGCCTTGCATATGAATCTCTGTTAAGTGTCTTCTCTTGATCTGTGTTTCTTTCTTACAGCTGCTTCTCTCTGAAAGCCTCTTAGTGGCTAAGATGGTTTTTAACACTAACCAGCGTCTGCAGGAAATGTCCATTTCACAATAGCCCCACTCTGCTGCCAAATTATGTGCATTACATTTGAATATATATGAATATACATTTGATATTCTTTGTATTGCTATCAGTTAAATATATTGTGGGGGGGACAATTCAACTGAGATTAAAGCTCATTTCTTTTATGGTAACAAAACAGAAAACAAGAAGAAATAGCCCGCACAACCTCGATTTGCTCCAAATATTTATATAGCAGACAAAACAGAGCAATATTGTTAGCCTGTGTCTGGAAGGGTGAATCTGTTTGCTTTCAGTTCAAGGAAAAAAAAATCTGATTCCTCTGTTGTCATGAAAATGTCTTTTGATATTTTACTGGAAAAACTATTAATTGAAAAGCGAAGCATAAAGGTGCACTGATATGAACCTGAGCTGAGAAAGAGCCTTGAGTTATTTCACCTTGTGACACCTCCAGAAATGGATACATGTAGGAGGTTGAAGGCCAAACACACACACACGCACACACACACAAAACTGTATTTACTAAGTTGTGTTACTTTAGTTTCATGGCTGTGTGTGTGTGTGTGTGTGTGTGTGTATGAATGTGTGTTTGCCGGCAAGTGTGTGTGCGTGTGCATATTTCTGTCAAGTCTTCATGCTGTCTCACTTCTTAGACCTATTTCTTTTTCTCTCTAGAGTTTTTCAGTCAGTCACTGATGCTCTGCAGCTATTTTGTGTGTGTGTGTGTGTGTGTGTGTGTGTGTGTGTGTGTGTGTGTGTGTGTGTGTGTGTGTGTGTGTGTGTGTGTGTGTGTGTGTGTGTGTGTGTGTGTGTGTGTGTGTGTGTGTGTGAGTGAGTGAGTGTAAGCAAGGAAGCAACACAGCTATTATGTTTTTATGCATTTTATTTGCTTTTTCACCTGTCAATATGCAATGTGCATGCATGTATGAGTGACTGAGCAAGGAGGCAACACAGCCATGTTTATTATGTGTCAATATTCTTGGGCTTTCTTCAGTTATCTTTGATCTCTGTATGTGTGCGTTCATGCATGCATGTGTATGTGTGTGCACCAGCCCCCCATGGTGCAGTAATGAGACATATTGGCTAGACAGAGCTTTGGGAAGGTCATGCTAAATTGAGGCATTGAGGAAAGAAGGGATGGTGTGACTCGTGTCACTGTGAGTGCCTAATGACGAATCAGAATAAACCTGCTCTAAATTAGCAGGCAAGTTCAATCCATCCATTTCAAAAACGACCTGAGCAGCAAAGAGACAAGGATGAAGAGAGAATGTGGGGAAGATAAGACACAGTAAAAGATAACACAATTCAATCTGTCCTCTCTCAAGTCATCAACACCTCTAGGATCTGTTTCTCCAGACTGTGGAGTGTGGGTGGTGAAGGAGACCAGAGACATTGTTAAGTTATTATCGGGTAATACGAACCTGATGACACAAAACATGATGCAGCTGTCAGATGGATTTGAATGAGTAAACAAATGGTGCATTGGCTGTTTTCCAGCCCCTGGAGATCAGCCCTTCTGGTCCACATCCTTCACTCACTGCTGGACCAACTGCCTTCAACCAGTCACATGTCTGCTCTTGCTGGCCTGTCGTCTATAATGTTCCTGTACAAAGAAACCCTCATTAGACTGCACTGGTGAATGTTTTATAGGGACTCCAATGTTGCCTAAACAATATTTTTTCTCAACATCACAAGGAAATTATTAAATAATATGAACCTTCAAAACATTTAAAAGAAAAACTCTTAATATTTTATATACTGTACAACATTTGGTTTTGATTATGGAAGGACTGTGTTTAATATTTAACCAGAGCAGTCTGTCCTCAGCTTTACACAAAGTATTGGGACTAATCTTCTGTTTTAAGGGACAAATGCAGGTTGTAACAGCTAGTAGTTTTAGTAGTTTAGGGAAAGATCACGATCTTGTTTTGATACTGTAAAAAATAATAAGTGACATACTGTATAACCAAAACCCACAATCTGTCACTAACCTTAACTTCACCTTAAATGTGTTTGCTGCCTTAAAGGGAAAGTTAAACATTTTGGCAAATCGGCCCATTGCTATAATCCCTGTAGTTTTAGTAGGTTCATTACCTTTAATTGTTGGTGAAAGCCTTTTTTTAAGAGTGGCAGAGCAGAGCCGTGAGCTGCTCAGAGCTACACTATGGAGGCTCATGTAATTTCTTGGTTTCCCTCATCAAACTCATCAAATACACAAATTGTTTTTTGGGTAAATGCATGCAAAACTGACAATTAAAGGTAACAAATTTACTCCTAAATTTGCAATGGGCCAATTTCCCAAAATGTTGAACTATCCCTTTAACCTGACTTGTGCAAATTAGACTATGTTCTAAGATTTCTTTTTAAAAATGTATTGTATTGTTCACCCCAGTAGAGTGATTGTGTCACAGTGGAACCTAATTGTAAACGTCTCTCAAGCTTTAAAGTCAGTGCATTTTACATCAAATAAAGTCAGTTAGTCTGAAAACTCTAGATTTCATCCATCTGCCCCAATCTCATCCCCACAGCTGTAATCACAATCAGACAGCAATTATCCTTCCAGCAAAATGTATTTGCCCAACAAATTAGTGGTTTACACATGTATTTGTTGCAGATAGGGCAGCTCATGCAGGGTTTGGTTTGGACAGTCACAAACCTGTTTCATGGTAGCCTATTGGCTTTTTTATCTCAACACCCATTGAATGATTTATGAACTAACCCTATGAGTAATACACCACCTCCTCTCTGACCTTGGAGGAAACCGGCCAGTATCAGCGAAGCCAGCCAGCAGCCCATCTTTTTGTCTTTCTCCTCTTTAATTTCTCATCAGGGTGGGGCAGCAGCAGCAGCAGCAGCAGCCTGGAGCCATAAAGCAACATGGTGTTGAACCTCCAGCTGCTCCACTGTTGCACTGGCCACAAGTAAAAGACCATGTGAGACCGTACAAATTAAGAATGGGATGTAATCTATATCAGCAGCGAGCACAGTGGTTAAATTATCACTGCCAAAATCTGGATCTTATTAAAAAAAAGTTTTCTCTCCCTTAATACTCTGTTCACCTTCAAACTTTCCTAGCTTTGCAAGTGGAATACCATCTGTTGGATTTCCTCCGGCATGATGAAATTACTTGCAACTCATCGTGCACGGCATTAGCAGTCTCCTTACAGTTGCTGAATCAATGACACATACGACAGTGTGTCATTCAGCTGCCTGGTGTCTCCCTGATAAATCCACAAGGCTCAGTGTCTGTCGGGCCAGTTGGTTGTAACGGAGCAAAAGGTTCACTGCAGTCAATGTGATTAATGTGAACCAAACTCCCTCTGGCCCAGACAAGTGTTCACTTTTGTTTCTTCAACAAAGGGGTCAGAGAGTTGATTCTGCGAGGGCAGGTAGAACAACGTTGCAGCGTGACACGAAGCAGCAATGTCTGAGCGTGGAAATTTAGGAGCTGCATTGGAAATATATCACAGAATTCTAACCCTTTGTAAGAAACTTTTCAC
Source organism: Decapterus maruadsi (assembly GCA_030347415.2). Classification (NCBI taxonomy): domain Eukaryota; kingdom Metazoa; phylum Chordata; class Actinopteri; order Carangiformes; family Carangidae; genus Decapterus; species Decapterus maruadsi. The sequence continues at coordinate 11,218,897 of CM064902.1, read as the reverse complement.
GTCTGAGAATAAAGTAGAAAAAGCTATATGCATGAGAAGCTGCATGAAGATGACATATTTTTACTTGACGCTGATGTACAACATGACCATGAAGTTGCCAGGGGAGGTGTTCAGTTGATCACACCCAAGTATCCAACTTATTTGAAAGAAACTGTTTAAGCTGAACCAAACTTTAAAGAAACAACTTTAAATAGTCAGAAACATGTATATCAATTGTGGAAGGTAACAAACATTAGACTTGTTCAGTTTGGAGGACCCATATGAACCTTAGCTATCACCATGGTGACTTGAGGATTTGTTTGACTTTAGAAATCCCACTAAACACGTCGAGTCTTTGTTGTTTTCAAAGCTGTTTAATCTGCACAGTGTCGCATTTACACAAATATGGAGCCATTCAACATCACAGGGAGCTGCATGTGAGCTCAGAGCAAAATCAGTAATAAAAAAACAAGAAAAGAGACAAGAGCAAAGCTTTGTACTGTATGTGTATGTGTATGTGTATCAAAAGGCAACAGAGTAAATAAAAGAAGTATACTGAATAATGAAATTTATTAAAAATAAAATAATGACGAGATGAGAGAGAAGAGTGGGGCCTCATGGAGGAACCCATCAACTGCCTCAGCAGTGGCCCGGTCTGCCCTCACTTTTCACTGCCAAGAAAATGTCACTAAACAACTATATAACTGATATTATTATTAAAATTATTATTAAATGACTAGCTACTTATTGTATTGAGGCACTATGGCTAGAACACACACTACTCATCCTACCTCTTTTAATATAATATAATATATTCATAAGTAAAACAGCTTCAAAATATCATGTACACATTTGCCCATGTGATGCCAGGCGATCAAGAACAAGAGCGACACTGAGCCTGTTTGAGGATTGACCCACTGATGTTATACTTATGTAATTTTGTTGGGCTTGTTGTACTGTCCCATTATCAAGCAATATTGTATGTAAATATCTGTATAATATCTTATTTTATATGTTATACGTCTTTTTTGTTATCGTTGTTTGTTCGTTGTCACACTGTTCCACCAATAGAAGAAAAATAAAAATTTAAAAATGAGAAGGCAAAGAAAGAAATCTTCACTTTAAGACATGGCAGCTCTAAAATCCCACAGGAGCTGAGATTCATATGGCTGTCAGCCAGGGTAGCAGAGGCACATACAGCGTGAAACTGTGCACCATGGGCTACGCTCAACAGATCCTCACTGGCATTTCCTGCTCATCTCTCTGCCACACTGCAAAAAGATACGTGGATATTAAAATGGACACTTGTATTTAAACAAGGAACATCTTCCGAAGGTACTCGCATTTGTTTGTTTGTTGTCTTAAGCATCATCAATGGCAGGTGTGACTTTCTTGGACGTGACCTGTTTTAATTATGCCTCGTTTTAAAATGTTGGCATTTATTCTCTGAGATGAACCAAACTAGACTGATCTTGTGGTGAATTGTTGCGTAAATTGGCCATATTTACTAGTTATATGCAAATTTAGGAGTGTCAGACTGAATGTTATATAGTCATGATTGATATTTTTTGCAGTGTGCACCTCCCCTCTCTGTTCTCTAGTTATTATTCTATGCCAGTCCGCCAGGCTTTTACTCTGTGCAGTGGAGTGCCAATTATTATGGTAATGACTGAAACAGATATCAGATGGGTTTCCCTGGAATAAGCTTTTCATATTTCACACACATCACTCTCTCTATGTGCGTGCATGTGTGTGTCCATGTCCTGATTTTGTATGTAGGGAAAAAAAGAGACAGTAGCAGCGAGCAGCAGGAAGAGTCGGTCTGTGTGCTGAATTGAGTTTCCTCACATTCGCTAGTTTGAACTAAATCTTGAGGAGGGGGAATTCATTGCAAAACTTTTCGGCTCTGTCCATCAAAGAATTTGATGAAATTTCCTCTGAACAGTTCAAAAATACATTGAGGACTATAAAGAGGAGCATGTCAGAGTGTTATGACAGATCGGAGGCAAGATGTTTCCAAGGTCACTGCACAATTTCCCTCCCGTTTCCTCTGCAGCCTCTCTGCTGCACGGCTCCATGTTGTTCAGGTCCTTTTTATGAGCTGGTATTGTTAACCTTGTCTTACAAAAGTGGATGTGTGCATATCCTGCCAGAATCAGTTAGTCAGTAATATTATTATCATCTTTTCCGACTACATATACATTCAGGTTGATGTCAGGCTGCTATAGTGATGGTTTTCATCATACTTTATTAATCTTCATGCTTTGCATGAATTTTGAAGGTATACAGGTGTCATCATCTCTCTTTATATTCATCATATTTATTCATTATTGCTCACTTGTTCACACAAAGTCAGACTAAATACAGTTTGTGCTTACCACTACAAAAACTACCAACTGTCTGAAGATGGGCTAAAACTTCAGGTGACACAAACACACAGCAATATTTATATTTCAAATATAGCTTTAGAGGAAGGGGATGATGATGATTTAGTTAACATTCGGCACTGATTAAATTAAAGCATGACACTTCTGTCCTCCTTTGTAGTGAATAAAGTGAACGTCCCCTCGTGCTCATGTGTTTTACATGTGCATGTGATGTGGTGTGTGTGTGTGTGTAACAAATGGGGAACACATGGGAGTGGGGCGCGGGATACATTGGGGGGGTTATAAAATCAAGAGCGTGTGAATTTCTTAGGAGGGGCGGTGGATGTGTTATTGAGTGAAAAGGCCAGGATTCACCAAAAACCACACCGGCGATTTTCTAAATTTTTAACCCCCAGGTTGAATGTATTTATTTATTTATTTTTTTGATCAAAAATTCAGATTTCTTCAAATTTCTCCAAACTTGGATATATCATCTGGGGGGCCGAGGGGAGTCCAATGCAGAAGGTTGGATTGAAATTGGGCCAGTGGTTTTGGAGAAAATGGCCAAAAACACACAGCCATCGTCTTTTTGGTCTGGAAACTCACTGACCGTTTATTCTGCGCATGCTCACAACAACATTCTAGTCTCATGTGATGTCACTGAGTGACATATTATTAGATATTATTATATATGCTTAACATATACAATCTGGTATCAATTGTAACTGATTAATTCAGTATTTCTCTCACTGAAATCACCTGTCTCTTTTCTTAGATGGCATTGAGGTGGCTGTCTGTCCACCAATAGTTTGGACTATTACTATACTGTCTCTCACCAAACACTGCAGGCTGGCTGACCTTTTCCTAAGGAAGGTTGTTGTCTCAACTCGAAATTCCTGAATTGGCGCAGTTAAGAATTTGTGAAGGTCCAGGGGACTGTTCAGGGAGAAGGCTGGTCTTGGTTGATAATGTGGCCACTGCTCTTGATCCTTGGTTGTCAAGTGTGGACAAATCCTGACAGTCAAGAGGCCTGTCTTCAATCCAGATGGGAAGAGATAAAGTTGTATGTTCTGAGGCGACCGATAATCTGCAACAAACTCTCAAGTGCATAACCCTGCTAATAGAATAGACAAACTGATGTCCTTCAATAAATAACTTGTTGCAACATGTCTTTTCTCTTTAACACACAATAAAGCATACACAGAACTACACAGTGATTAGCATTCATGCCATGAAATACATGTACACCATGCGCACAGGAAATGTTCACCTTCCTCACTACTGTCCGTTTTGGAGTATCATCACTCAAAGCAGGATGCTGCATATCAGAATACTGTTTTATTCATGGGCTACTGTGTAGGGGTCCTCAAGTGCTTGCAAGTTCTTGAGTAAACAGTGCATTAAAGCAGCATTTTTGAAAGATGATGTTACTGGAAAGACAGAATGACATACAGGTGTAAAGAATGCCAGCGCTGTAGAGAGCAATGTCCTGTGTTCCCGCTGTCAAGGACATTTTGTTTACTCTGACTTGTCACATGTAGAGGGAAACGATTACATGCAACACAGTTTAGAGCTCTGAAAAGTCTGAGTAAATTAATCTAAAAGGGGCTGTGGTATTAACACTCGTCAGCTGCTCAGTTTTTTTTCTTCCAGGATGTGAAGTGTTGATCCAAAGATGAAGGGAGGGCTAAGGTGTATCGATGAAACTGGATGCTGCATTTTAATGAAGTCAGACACTTTCATGGCCTTGCGTCTATTTTCAACAGATCTGAGAGCTTTGCCTCAAATCCACACCCTCACTGCTCTCCAAAACCCCGTGGGAACTCTGCAGGATACTGTATGCTGAATACTTTGTCCAACAATATTTAACAGAAAGTAGATGTAATGGCTGAGTGATCCTTGGCAATAATGACTCAATGACCCAGTTAATTCAAAAATCAAAGAACAATATGATTATGTATGATATCTTCTGCAACTGTTGCACCAAAGGAAGAAATCATGCAGTATTTTCATTATGACTTCATTTTTTTTACGCTTAGTGTAATAGGCCACTTTGCATTCAAATTCATTGGATTGTCAGCTTTAATAAGCCAATGCATTTGTTTTAGTTCTATTTACATCTATTGAAAAAAATAAATAAAAAAAAATCAGCTTTCAGATGGTTACAACTGAGATGTTCAAAGCATTCCTTAATTTCTTTTCAGATTCACAGTGACATGCTTTATGGACCTCTGCTTGCATCTTTGTTGTCTATTTACACATATAGAGATAAGATGCACATACTGTAAGATACCAGAAGGCAAAGGACATGGTAAAAATCCAGAGAATATTATAGAAATGTTATTGTAGAATGCAGGCAGGAAGAAAGTGCTTTATTGTCATAAAATGAAGCTCATGACTATAAAAAATCCTCCAGTGCACAAAAATGATGGAGATCAGGGATGGCTGTAACATTTTAGATCTCATCCTAGAGCTCTTTCAAACCAGTGCTTCCAAAATGTGATACAAAGTAGTTACATGCATCTGCTATTAAATGGTGTAGGTGCTATCTCAACAGAAATGGGTTTAGTCTCAACTGTTAGTCGGGGTTATTTGTAACATAGGGTCAGTCACTGTAGTGAGTAAATACTTTTGAACAATAACACTAAACAGAATGTGTAAATGTCCACATACAGCTGTGTGTGTCTTTGCGTGTCTGTGTTGTTACAGCTGATCCTGTCTCTTGACCTATGACCTAGCTCATACCTAACAGCTACAAAATTAGCACTGATAACTAGCATGGAAGACATCTATAGACTCACAACAAACATGAATTAATAACTTTGAGGGGTTTTACTACACTATTTGTTTAATTTTTTAATTTGGTGATAATTTTGTGATGTGATAAGCGCTAAATTTAGCAAACTTGAATGAATCAGGTTTTTTGTAACTTGTTCCTGATTGGACAAATTAGTCGGCTATTACACCTGACCCATATTTAATACCTTAATGCTAGTTTAATCTTGTCATAGAGAATGTCTAAATATTATAAATACTAAATACTGGACGGGTCATCAAAGGAGTCATTTCATGTCATTATATCCCAGAAAGCACTGAATGTATACTGTGTTTTTTGTTTTTTACAGGTGTAGAGAATTGATGAAAGCAACAGTGACGAACAAGAACAAGATGAAGTGATGCATTAATCCCTCACTTAAAGCTCTTATAGCAGTAAAACAGATACCCTTCATGACAAAATGTCTCAGTGAGAAGTGACTTACATAGTAAGCTATGTCTGGAGACAGGTTGTGTAATACAGTAGCATCACAACTGTGCAAAACGCAGAGGCAAAAAATATAATTTGACCTCTTTTATTTGATCTTCTTCCACAACCAACCATCACTACACAACATAGCCACAAAATTACATTTTAAATTTAACTCAATATCTCAAGGCTTCAACATCAAAAACATGCCGTGGTAAATTACAGGGTATGTGCATAAAACAACATTATCACTGGAAACAGTTAAAAGTCAATCTGGCAAATGCAATTTGCACATTCAGTATAAGATTCTGCAGGTTTAAAAAAAAATAGTTCAAAAGAGATTTCCTCTTTTTTTCCTCAAGGCGCATGGCTGTGATTGCAGCGATGAGTGAACATGAAGAGGAGGGTGATCTGCTGCTCCATTAGATTACTTTGTGATTTTGTACCAAGAAAACATCAGTGAGGTGTTGTGGAGGAGGACATAACCGAAGAGTTTGTATTGTGTAGACAGACACATCTCTGCCAAGAACCAGAGGATTAGCTGCTGCATTATTAATCCAACATAAACACACCACTTATGCAATGACGAAAATGTGCTTCAATTTAAAGCCGCTGACTCATTACAACATCACACGAGTCAGAGTTCAGGGTTGAGCCCCATTTCTGTGTGTGCAGACCCACAGAGGAGTGTGTTCCTGTTGAAAGCTGCAGCTGCTCTTATATTCTGATCATTATTTGAAGGGCGATGGCACGTCATTCAGCCACTGTAATACCGTGTGGTGCTAATGGCTCTGTCCTGCAACATTATTCTTCATCAGGACTTGGAAACCAAACAGATTTCCAAAAGGCGCTTTCCAGATAACACGTATGAGTTATGAATAATAATGCTCCCTTTGGGACACTTGGGGACAATGCCGCGAGACTACTGATATTTTAATGTTGTATAGTTGATATGGCTAAAGTGCTAATAATTGATCAGATGCTCTTTTGTTGATTACTATTCTTTATTCACGTATTAATCATTGACAAAATGGATTCAAACTCTTTTCATCCACATTTCATGAACTGATTCATGAGGGGATTAGGTCTCTTTCGTGTCAGTGTGATGGTTAGTGAGGTCTATCTGCATATCTGACAGCAGGTGTTATGGTATGACAGGTTGTGTCAGATGTCTCCTCCACACAAAGGAGAAGTCTGATCAAGTCCATCCCAACAGGTGCGTGACATCACAACCATGAGCTGCAACTCAAACAGTGGCAGGTAGCACCAGTGTTGGCAGAGGCAGAGCGTGGTGGAGACTGCTTCTCATGTTGAATAACTGTTATAACTGGATAATCCAGTGTCTAAAGTGGTAGTAGTAGTAGTAGTAGTGGTGGTGGTTTTTGTTTGTTTGTTTTAGAATTTACTTCAAATATGTAATAAAAAAGATGAAATAACAAAAAGCAACATTAATTGAAGACAGACTCACAAATATAATTCCTAACAACCCAATTCCTGTGTATAATAAATAAAGAAAAGGCAGAAGTGTGACACTTATTTAGTCCTATACTACATATTCCACACTGCCATAAACTAAGTTGAAAAGAAAAACAAACAAAAAAGATCATCTGGTGACATTTACAGCCTCATCACTGCTACATTGCGCCATTTCCTTTATAATTGATTTATGGTCGTGCACTCTTGTAACTCCACATTCATTTAGTCTCTTACTGTGATAACAGAAACACAAAACACCTCTCCTTGTGGTGCATACCCTAGAGGTTTTGAAATTATAGTTTCCCCTTAAATTATAACCCCTGTCCCTTTAAGTTTTTGAAGTTTTTCTGATAACAGATGGTGTTTTGCCTTCAATATTACTGTACTTGTGCTATTTGAAATGCCACTTGCTCTGTGAATTTTAGTAGTTTTGACTGTAGTGAATCTTTTGTAGTATGATCAATGAGTGTAACCTATTTTTAGTTGCCCAAAACTTCAGCACAGTAAGTAAGATATGGAAGGACTATGGAGCCATATAGAATGTGAAGTACTTTCTGATCCAAAACCTGCCTTGCCCTGGTTATACTGCAATGGGAGTTTCTGTTTCAAACCATAATTTTAATTTATTCAATTATGTCATGACATCAAGGGTTAGTTTTTGTAAGTCATACCCAGAGCAAAACACATTTGTAAAACTTGCAAACAGAACTGCCTTTAACATTCCAGACACTTGGTCATTAACATAAAGAATAAACAATTCATGTCCCATGGGGGACTCCATAAAGTAATAGTCAAAGATTTGGAATGATAATCATCCAGCTTTACAAATTGTTTTCTGTCCATTAAATAACTCTGGAACCAGGCCAAAAGACTGGAACCAGGCCAAAACAGAAGCAACCCCTAGATTTCCCTGATTATCACAACAGATTAATGTGTTAGCTGTAGTAAGCTAAATTCCTGGCTTTAACTCCATACTTGACACAGAAATATTAATTGATATATGAGTCAGAAAGAAGCAAACAAGTAAGTGACATTATAGTGTAAGACCTCATTAGGAATCATAACACTGCTGTGAAACAGCTGTCCTTTCCTGTGCCTACCAAAGAAAGGCTGCTGAGACAATGCAGTGATGAGTCACTGTCATGTTTTGAGTAGACAGAGATTAATTAGCCAAGGTCATGGAGGTGCAAAGCTATTATAGCATCATGATCTGGCCATTGAAATATTTACATAAATTTAGGGTTTGGAGTTTCCACTCCAGCTTCTCAGGTTTCTCAGAGTGTTATTTCAGTTTGATGTCAAGTAGCAACTCAGAACCCTGAATCAGTAAACTAAACTTGTGCAAGGGCGCAGCTTTGTGTTTTATGTCACGATCACCCTGTCTGGCAGCTTATCTGTCAGCCTGAAGTAAAGACTAATTTTGTTAACTTTGAAAGTGTGATTCTGTCAGACACAGATGGAAGTGCACACAATCATTAGTTTTGCATCAAATGTTCCATTTCAGTTCACATTTGCTTGTTAAACTGCACATTTGTCACGGTGGATTTGGCCTCTCTGTTGATGTACTGAATCACAGAGGAACAAAGAGCTGGACTGTTGCGCATGGTTGTCCTGGGACATAGTAAACACATGAGGGAACACTGCTATCAAGATCGAAATGAACATTTTTTTTTTCACTATTTTGCAATAAAGCTATTGTGATCCAGTGTTATTTTTTGAAGAAAAAAAAGACTCTTGATTTTTTTTTTTTTTTTAAAGTAGCTTCTTTTTACTTTTTTTGTGCCAGTCTGACATTTCAGTCCCCTCATTTTGCAACACACATGATGAATGATCAAACACTTACCTGACATGGTTTTTACTAGCTGACACTCATGCTCAGAATAGCACAGCGGTGCTGTGGCTTCAGAGAGGTAATCGCTACAACTCTGAAAGGAAACACTGCACAACAAAATGTGACACTGACTTCAAATACAAAGAAGGAGCATAGAAAATACTGTTTCAACCAACAATATGTTTCACATTACTTCATCAAATCCACCAGGATTTCTCATCACCCCCGAATTGATATGGTGTTCAACAAGCCACTGTCCTTCTCAAAGAGGCTCCTCTTTACTGCATTATGGCAAAAGAAAGAAAAGCTATTCCCATTCTCTCTGCTGATGCAGTCTAGCCTTTGTCACATTTTTTCCTTTTATCTCTTGCTGTCGTGGTTTACAACAATGATAGATTCTGTCTCTATGTTTTCTTGAAGCTGCTGCAGTGATGAGTGTCTCTGCCTCCTTCCGTGTTCTTTTTCCGGAGTTTTCAAATGTGAGGGATGAAGATGTTCTCACAGGAGACGGATGTGGGAGAAAAATAATATTTTTTTCTTTTCATGGAAATAGAATCTCTTTCACCTTCTTCTCTGTATTTTGTACGCTGTCATTGCAGGTTCTCTTGGTTTTTGTTATGACAGACATAATGTGTGTACTAGTGTTGAACTATGTGTTTTCGTGCGAACACATACTCCACTGGGAATTTAATCTCCTGAATGTTGGCAGTTAATCCGATCATTAATGCAGGTGGATTTTCAGCAGTGTAACCCTAAATGACACATTATTACTGTTTGTGTGTTTGAGTGTGCGTGTGTGTCACACGTAATTGTGTAAATCAGCAGAATCCTCTTCAGGCTTCACGTCTGTAAGTTTAATTAAGGCTAAAATAAACTAAAAAAAGAACAAAAACAGAATAGAAGGGGAAACATATGATTACATTAATGTCCTGGCAAATCGTCTGATCATCTGACAGCGATGATGTCAGACCCAGAGTGATATTATTCATCACTGCATCAGCCAATTAACAGAAGCAGACGGTGCACACTCAAATAAATTTCATCAACTTTTTGTAGTCAGCCTCTTGCAGAGTATTACATTTATTTGAATCCAATTCATTTGATTATGTTATCCAGGTCTGAGGCTCTACGTAGTGACCTGTGATTTATTTGGACAAATTTGTGGTTGTTTACCGTATTGTGAACATGAGCAATAATCTGACATATTGGATGTAATCTAAAAAATGAAGCACTCTTTTATTATTTTTAGTTTAAAGAAATAGCGGCAGTGCATCAGGCACTCTGTGTATGCTCTATTCATCCGTGCTTTCTGAACTCTCATTGAGCCTAGTGATTAGTAACTTTCATTTTGTATATTTCTGGGTGCGTCATGAAACAAAACAAAAGTTTACTTTTCAAATTCCAAAAACTGCACGACAACATTGGAAAAAGAGGTTTCTAATGTCCTAAGAAAACTGCCACAGAGAAGAACAAACATAGAAAACAAAGGGTGAACACAGTGTTGTTATCATAAGTTTGTAATAGCTGAAAATGGTCAAATGAAGAGCTTTGTGCAGAAGTGTGCATCAGTTTACTGTGTGGACATATTCGGGGGATATAAAGCACGTGCTAGCTCAGCTTTCTGATGAATTGTTATGTTAGGCTGCTGTGTTCAGCACTGATGACTCATGTCTTGTTGTTCCACTGTTTTCTGTTCTGAATGAGTTTTGTTTGCAGATCTTCACACCAGTGTGTGTGGTTCTTTTTGTTTTTTTGTATAGGCTCAAAACACAATAGTCTTCTTGACATGTTAACATTCTGTTCTCTTCTTCTTAATTTCTTTATATCATGCTGAATTCTGTGAACATCTCCTGCTGCAATGACCCAGTTTCTCCACAGCGATCAGTAAATCTTCATCTAATCTTCTCTGTCCTTGCATGAATCGAGTTACATTCATTCCTTTGCAAGACTATGGCAGCAGTGTGTTTTGTGTATTTGCAGGATGCAAAATGTCTTCCGACAACACTGAACTGGGTCTGGCGTAGAGGGTGGGGGGTGGGGGGGGTTGCCTGGGTTTCTTAAGTAATGACAAACTCACCAGAGTGCCTGCAATGCATGACTCATAAAGATATGATTTTTGAAATGCTAATGAGGTGAAGATTATACAGAGTGGAAGTGCAAGATAGAGCAAAGGAAGAGTGAGATAGAGACAGTACGACAGAGGGAGAGACTCCTCGTATCACGGCGCCTCTTTTGCCAGAGCCGACAGTCACGCTTTCCTACTGAATGTATAAGATTTTTTAAATAATCTCCCTTTACCCGCTTTAGTATTTCATGACTTTGCGATGAGTCAGAGAGGGAACGAGACAGGCGGAGTTTATGCAGGAAAGCCTGTAGCGCTGTGGGAGCGCTCCTCTTACTTTTTTCTCTCTTTCTCTCTCTCTTCATCATGTGGGTGTTCATCTCCAGTGCAGTGAAATAGGGCTAAACAAGGATAAAGAGAAGGTCAAACGCACATGGACACAGTTAATCTTTCTCCTGTCATTCCAACCACATGAGACAGCGCTCCTCCAGGAGTGACTCAATTATCTTTGTGGGTAGAATGAACTCCTGTCTTCTGCATTAGTGGTTGGTGCACACATCTACACAAGGAGGGTTACTTTAACATACTTATTGGGGGGTAACATTTGGGCGATGCTATTTCATCTACAGGCATGTGGCGCTCCACAGTGCACATGCAGAAACAGAATGTATTTTATTCCTTGCACAGTCACTCCCAATCGTCTCATCACTGTGCCCCTGTTCCATCCACATCTTCCATATTTTGTGTTCATTGTTTTCTCTCTCATCTTCCTATTCCTTCTCAATACACCACCATCATCTCCCCCTTTGCCTTCTTTACCCCTCTTTTTTCATTTACCACACCTCCTCTATCCCCCCTTCGCAACCCCTTTTCTCTCCATACCATTCTGCTTCTGTTTCTCCCATCTTCTGGCATGTTGAGCTCGTGAAGGTCATTTTAGTGTTAGAGACGGGGGGAGGGGATGATGCAGCTATATGCAAGTGCTGCGCTGGGTAACTGCAGGAAGATGGACGAATGGACGGATGGATGATAACAGCGAGAACGTGGAAGCAGAGAGGGAGAAAAGATGAGGGGGCTTGGTGGGGGTGGTGTGTTGGGTGGAGACGGAATTTCCTGTGACCTTTGTCGGCGACCTGATGGGGACACGCTGTGCTATAGCGTGTGCATGCCTGCTGCCCACGTAACATTGCGTCTTTATGTGTGCACCAATGCATGCTGCTGCCATTTGTTTTCATTAGTGGTCCATCATTATGGTCACCCCTTCAAATTACCTCGGTGACATTGACGGCGCCATTATTTGTTTTTACAGCCACCATGTGCGTGCTTGGGGTTTCGGAAAGCGAATAAGGAACTGATTAAACAGTGTGTTCATTGGATTTTAAGCAACTTGCCAACTAAAAACCAGCAGAAGCATTAATGTAATGTTGCTTTCCAGGCTAAGGGTTACATTTTGGTCAACTAAAAAAACAAAAAAAACAGTAGTTTTCCCTACTGCATATGAGTCAGACAGGGTGCTACAAAATAGTCAGATTTTAGAGTAACACTGCTAGCACTGCCCTCAGTCTTTGCACTCAAATCCTGCTCTTAATGTATGAATGAACATATGAAGCATAAATTGTGCACTGTTTTCTCCAATAAGCTGAATGCACCACTTCTGATTTTACACTGATCATCAGCCAGTTAGGAAAATGCTTTTCCCTGGAAAGTGCATGTTGCCTCAGGCTTAGCACCATGACATGTGCATGTAGCTAAGACACTGAATAATTAGGATCCTTTTGCAAAGTTCATTAAAACGAGTGAGCTGGAAAATGCTTTTTTAAACAACTCCAAGAGTTGGTACAAATTACTGAGCCAATTAAACTTGATTTGCAAGTCTCCAAACTAGGCTGCACTGATTGCTTTTAGCTAATTTGCCTACATTTTTAAAAATCACAATAGATTTCAAGAGATAAACAACATCAGCACACATGTGAAAGCCTAATATCCACAATAACTGCATCTACTGTAATTGAGGATGGTTTGGTGCCTCAGTCTTTGCTCTTGAATGACAGATGGATAGGGACAAGAGAAAATAATGCACTAAGAGCTTTATCCTCCTTTCTCCTTTACAAAAGTTTCAGCATACTATAAATGGAATCCATATAACCCTGAGTATGAGTCTATATGTGGAAGAGCTGTACACAAGTTATCATGTTGGGAGACCAACATGCTGCTGCAATATGGTGTAAAATTCTCAAGATTCTCATTGATGCTCACATCAGAGTCAGCTTCATTAATAATTTCCCGTATAGAACATAGCATGTTGACAGGTGCTCGCAGGCTTCCATTCAAGAGCGTTAACAGCTGAAAGAAACCTGCAGTGTTGTTTGGATAATTCCAAAAATGTCAGGAACCCCGCTGTGTCATTGTCAGACATTTGCTGCTACCTCTCCCTTTACCCACAGCTGCTAAAAGCTTGGTTGTTACTGCAGGTTTAAACTCACACAGTATTATGCAAAACCTGAGCCGCTTCTTGCCTTCCTGGAAAGTATGTAAAAAGAGATGAAGGTGAAAGAGTGCTGCAACACATCCAAGCCTAACCTCTATCCCTACAGCTCAAACTGATGCACCCAGTCAACATGAGTGGAGGCAGCTAATAATCCGTGGAATTAAATGAATGGGAGTCATTTCAACCTTGTGGATGTTTTAACTTCTAACAGTCTACTTCAGATTAGTAGCACTCTGTGGTGAGATAACATGTAGAAGGAGCAGGTGCATGTGTTTCCATGGGGGTTTACAGGCTTACAGATATACCTGTGGCGTCTGAATATTAATGAGCTACCCATCAACTCCTCTGCCCGTCAAATAGGCACTGAGCTTCGTCTGTTCTGATTCCCTCGGGGACAGGGACTGGGACGACCCTGGCATTTACACACTAATGAAAACAATCATGGGAAATATGTTAATCTGCCCGACTCTGGTTGGCCGAAACAAACTGTGCTCTTTCAAAAAGGCCAGATGCCCCTGTGAGTAATCACCTATGGCAACTGAATCCATTTAACCATAACCATTATGGCTTTGTATTTGACCCATGCATGTCATGTACTTTATACACTGTGCTGCATTAGAGAGATTGATGTTTGTTTTTTCTGCCATTGGGGTCACAAGAGCTGAGATTATCCATTAGAGTCTCCACAAACAGCCAGAGTGACATTTACAGGTAACAACCCAAAGGAAAAATGTATCAATGCTCACACAGCTTGTAGGAGCATCATTACCAAGTGGGAAAGATTCTGTTCAACACTGAAATGCTGAAAATGATCAGTTATACACGCTGGACTAATCCTAGTAAACCACAGCAAAAGATGAAATGAGCTGAACTGCATACAGTGCAGTGCTGGCTGCGAGATAGCGAATGTGTCCTATCAGTGAAGAATACATCACAAGGGACTCACACTATGCTAAGGACGCATGCAACATAAACAACATGCTTATTTGCGTGAGAAAAGCAATGTGCTCATGCTCTTCAACTCTGCCTATGGGAGATGATGACACTGCAATCTCCTCTGAAATAAAAGCAAGAATAAAGAGTGAAGGGACATGTGACAATTTCAATTTCTTTCGATTTTAATCAATGATAGAAATTGAGTTTTTATTATATACTGCATATTAGTGTCATAACTTATAAACTGTTTTCCTGTCTGTAACAACATCTATTGCAGGTCTGCCCGTCCTGGGTGAGGGATCCCTCCTCTGTTGCTCACCCTGAGGTTTCTCCAATTTTTCCCTGTAGTCGATGTGAGGGTCTAAGGGTAGAGGATGTTGTTGTAAAGCCCTTGGAGACAAACTGTTTTTAAAAACGGGCTATACAAATAAAATTGCCTTGCTCTTGCCTAGTGCATACAAATGTTGCTGTCATCATATCTGTTTTCCACAGCTATTCAAAAGAACTATGAAGCAAGTATTTTCTCTAACGAAACCAAGGTGAAGTGAAAAGTAAATGTTTTATTTTTCTTTGCTAAGCCTGTCAACACCTGTCTCTTCACAGTGAATCTTCCATTAAATTAGAAGATGATGACAGACTGAGGGGTTTTAATCTGCCTGTACTTGTTTTTACTCATTCTGTTTGTTAATGTTTACAGGATCCACAGCTTGTTCAAAATGTCCTGATGATTACAAGCTGTTGGTGATGTATTTATTCTGTTTAAGACAACAGGTACATGGCTTGGTACATTTCTGTGAAACAAAAGCAAAGTATAGCTGCATCCAAATCAGAGACAAAAGCCTTCAGTCATGCTGTATGTCAAACACAGTGTAATGATGATGGTTTTACCAGGTTTAACCCAAGGTCATCAGGCTGGTCTAGAGTTCACATAGATAATGTGTTACCATGAGAGCTTGTTTGTAAGGTATATTAGATATTTACCTTATTGATGAAGATCATGCCGCTCGCTACAAGACTACAAGACAGAGCAGAGGACATTGTTGTGATATGTGGAAAGAGTGTCTCCAAATGTACACTTTCATAATCCCCAATGTGAGAGTGAGCCAGTGAGGTGACTTATTTTTATCACTTGGGAAGTGGATAAAGGGAGACACGGTGGTAAAGTGGTTAGCCTCGCCCTCACAGGAAGATGGCTCTGGGTTTGAACCCCGAGCCTGGGGTCATGTGGAGCTTAAATGTTGTCCCTGTGCCTCTGTGGATGTGATTGTTGATTAAGTGTTGTGATAGACTGCTGACCATGTTGTTGTTTTTCAGTTTGATGTCAATCAATCACTTCAAAGCTTTCCTCACTGCAAAGCTGACATTTGCTCCTGCTGCAATTAATTAATAATTATGTAAATTACTGCATGTCTCAACTGCCACTTTCTATGGGAAGGTCTTTTGGTTGTAACGACAAAATGTTTTTTTTGTTTTTTTTTGTTCAGTTGTTTTTTATATGATGCAAGTGCAGTGTAATGTTTTCTATCCGGTTGCCTGTTTCAGAAGTCATTCCAGGGCTCTGTGTAAACAACTTAGATGCCACCCTCAGATACAAATGCAGCAATGACACGTGTCATTCCATCCACTCTCACTCTCAGCTCTGGCAGGACAAGCATCAATGTGAAAAATCACTTTAATAAAGATAAACATTTGGCTCGGTGTGTGTGTTCCTCGGTTTGGCTAGGAGGACCAAATGACGTCAAAACCAGGACGAGGAGGTATTTCTGTCCCTGGACCTTTTTTTAATTCTTTTTTTTCTTTTTTTGGGGGGGTGGGGCGGGGGGCATGTGGGTGGGTGACATGTTGCCAGGAGCAGAAGTGACAACCTTGTGGCTGAAATATGTCTGCCAGACATCCACAACCTCCTGTTGTGTGTGGTGCGTGTGCGCGTGCGTGCATGCATGCGTGTGGGCATGCGTGTTGGTCTATGTGCGAGACAGTCTCTATTTAGTCATGCTAAGGGGCAGGACAAAGATATAAAAAACAGAAGCAACAGTAAGTGACAGAGAAGAGAAAGGGCAAAAATGGAGGGATTAGTCATTATCAAGGGGAGAAGAGAAACATGCACATACTTGCCCCCCCTCTTCCCATAGACACACACACACACACGCATGCACACAGAAGTTTACACAACTATCTTTCTTAGGGCATTGCAATGACTTCCATTCATTGTGGACATAACCCAAACTTTCGACCAGGCTGTGCCCCTGTGAAAGCAGTGGTGCTGAAAAGGTTTTTTTTTACTGTAGCAGACAGCCCTAAGACACACACACACACACACACACACACACACACACACACACACACAAAGAGCTTGTAGCTCATTTAGATCAACAACCGTAACAACAGTTCCAAACCATCATTTTAACTTCTCTCCCTGTGTTGCCAGATGTGGATGTTTTCTGCAAGATGCTGGTTATTATGATGAACAGTGAATGACTGACTATGATCTGTCAACCCTCCTCTGCTAATCGCATTATACGTTGTTGACCAGCAGCAGTCAAGCAGCAGCAGAGAGAGCAGTGGTGGTGATGTGTCAGAAATGGTAAGTAGTCTATTCATAGTTTAAAGGTTTTAAATGTCACTGAACTGAGATGATCATCTCAAGATAAAATATCAGCATATTTTATATCTGAATTTTAGCAGTTATAATAATGGGTGAAAAGCTTCCCAATGCAAATTAAGATATCTGGTGTTATTTATACATTACTGAGAAGAAGAGCAAGTGAAAGAAGTGAAAACAAGAATCATCTGTAATCAAGCCAAACGTGCATCTTCATTGAAATACCTTGAGATGTATTAGCTATTTATTCCTTATCTGCTTTCCATGAGTGGATCCTGGCACAATTATTTCTGCATATTGGCCATTAAGACGTGACGATTATTCATAAATATGCAAAAGCTTGTCCAATTGATCTGTTTTTTCAGTGTTAGTTGGATGATTTCTGAGGTGGCTCCTGAATTGTGTTGCAAATCTCTGGTTTAATATAGAGCACGGTGCTGATGAAATGTAACTAATAGTTGTCTTAACTCAATATAAAAAAAACAATGCAGTTTAATGATGTGTTTTTTTATTTGAATGACATCAGGAAAGGCTTTGTATTGTCTCATAGTCTGTGTTCCCTACAATCAGCTCCACTGCAGGTTAATGACATTCCCTCTGTGATAGATGGACGCCATCTGAGTCACGCCAAGTCCACTTTTGACAAGAAAATTACAAACGTGTATTTCTTTTTTTAATCTCAACGACAAGAGATTCTAGTCTGTACTTTGGTGTAATGCAGGTAAGGATGTATTTTTGTGTGAGTGTGTGAGTGTGTGTGTACAGCCACAGGGCAGACATCTTTGTCCTCCGTTCAATACTGCTGTCACCAGCCCATGAATTATGGAAGTCTTTGGGAGTGACAAAGCACAGCTTACAGCCAAGAGACACTTTTATTGAGTTGTGAGATGCGATGGGTGTGAGCATGTGTGTATTTGTGTGTGTGTGTGTGTGTGTGTGTGTGTGTGATTCTGTATGTTTTCAACCCACCACCGCGGTTCTGATGAAAAGACACAGATCACGCCTTTCACTCCTCATCCCCACTTTTCCTCTTCATCTCTCTGTTGAGCCTCACACCACCACCTTTCTGGTTTCTACTTTTTCCTGACATACAGCGGCCACAACAACACAAACAAACAGCGAGTTCAATGAGGTTTGTTCACTGACAGCACAGTGCAAGAAGGCGCATTCATCCAGATGACGATGTCTCTAACCCAGATTATTAAAATGGTTTCGTACTTCCGTCAGCCATTTATTACAAAATATGTCTGTAGCATCTTAAGGTGACTTAACACTAGAACAGCCAACATTCCATGTATACCTAGAACCGCCAAGAGGTCATTTTGACCTCCATTCACTCTAATGCAAAAATGGTAAATGGACTGCATTTATATTTCATATTATTATAAACCCAGCCAGAACACAGTTCAAAACACTTTATAGTAATGTTACATTCATATATAGCAATTTTACAAAAAATCAAATTTGAGGCAAGAAACATCGACTCTTTATTTTTCTATTTTGGAAACAGTGTGTGTATGTAAAAATTTTAAAAATTGTTTCAAATTTTTGAATTCATGTCCATTTCCCATGAGAGCAAGGGATTGTCATTGTTATTTCAATTTAATGTAATATTGGTTTTTTAAATCTGTTTGAACTGTAAAAAAACAAACAACTTTCTAGTATCTGACATCCGTGTTGTGTTGTGAGATGAGGTCAAAATGACTAACTAACTAAATTAACTATAACTAACTAATGCAAACAATAAATTTATTTGATTGTAAATTGGAAAATCAATTTTATAATGTTTATAAACACAGATTCGAACAGTAGAAAAATAAAAGTCATCTATTTTTCCTCAGTGAGATTGTTATTTTCTAAAGTGTGTGTTTAATGACAAGTATTACCATAAAGTCTTTTGAACTGCTGTCTCTGGGTTTATAAATAAATGTTTCATAAATGCAGTCCATTTAGCATTTTTGCATTAGAGTGAATGGAGTGTCAAAATGACTTCTCTTTTTTATAATTAAAACACAGTTGTCACTGTCAGATTGATCAACAGAGCAGAGGCTGCAAGAATTGTTCTGTAAATGAAATAACATTTTAAAGGAAAAGTCAACTGGGAGACCTGGTTTTTACGTATCCAACAGAGTTGGATTTTGGATCAATTTGTAAAACTTACGGCGGTTCTAGTGTTAAATACTAAAAAAAATTTTAATCAAAATTAAACAGTGGATTTCATTTTTGGAAGCAGTGTGTTTCTTCTCTAGAGCAAAACCGTACCATATCAGGTTACTATAGCAACACAGGTGGATCAAATTCTGAAAAGAAACATCGATAACGTGATGTGGAAACAAAGTGGGTGAAGACTAGGCTACATTTCTCCATCAGCAGAGAATTGCCTGACAATCGTACTAAAGTGATTTATTTAATGTCACGATCCTTAAATCTGATGAACTTAAAAAAACAAACAAAGCAAAAGCACAACATCCGGAGGCTGTTGCTTTGGCCCAGGAGTTCTTACCTAATGACAATATTTATTGATGTAAATTAAAAATAGAAGCAAAGGAGATTCACTTAATTCATTTTTCCTCAGTGAGATTTCTAATAGTGTATGTTTAATGACACCTGCTAAGAGCTATCTCTAATAAATAAATGTTTCTTGGTTACATTTCTCTTTAAGCCTTGAGTGTGTGCTTCTCATTTTTTATAACTCAAACTAACATTCATTCAGAATTAAAACACAGAAGCATAGGCTGCAAGAATTGTTCTGTAAATGCATTTAAACATCTTAAATAAGACCAAACTGTTCAGATATACATTGAATAAACACATGAAAGAGCACATGGCGGCTCGTGCCATGAGTCTTTTGATCACACTGAGAAATTCCTGTTTGAAAACAGAGAGACGTGACAGGCTTTGCCGCTCCCAACTCCAAAAAGGAAAGCAGGTCTTAACTTAAAGTTTCCGGTGAAAACTTTGGTATGAAAACACAAGTACCTCACAAAAAAGTGCCAGGAGCCTTAATAAGCATCTCTCTCTCTCTCCCTCTGTCACACACACACAGTCTCTGGGCATAAACTGCGTATGTTCCCTGAAATGCCCTGAAGTTGTTATCTTAAAGTGGCATCCTGGAGCTCGAGGGTGGGAGGGTGCGTGACTTGTGGAGCAGATTTAGAGCATCCTCAAAGACAGAAGTACACACACACGCATAGTGCACACACACACACACACACACACACACACACACACAGACACACACACACACTATTCCTTATACACAAGTTTGTATATACATTGATACAAACAAGCACATCTACACTCATTTCCGGACCCACGTGGCCGTGAGTCATAATTTTTACTTACTGTGCCATAATTAAGAGATACTCTTGGGAATTCTGTTTTTTTTTTTTACCATTCCTTTCTTTTCATCTGCTCCCGAGGGGAGAACGCTACTATACGTGATAATATATGCATGAGAACCAAATGTATGAAATCACCATCTAATCCTCTTTTTCTACGTTATTTACATTCTTTAATTTATGTGTTTATTTGACATGTGACGACAGAACCCTGAGAGTAGGATGGGAATGAAATGAACGATGTAACTGACTGGACTCCAGACAGGGTCACACGATGTGCCTCATAAACCACGAGGAAACAGGGGCATCCGCTGGTCTGGAATTATTGTTGGAATTTTGTGTTTCCTCTGGGCAGACTTGCGTCACGTGTTGAGGAGAGCAGAGAAGCCTGGATGTCCCCGGCTCACCTATCTATCCTCTCCTCCGTCACAGCTTCACATTTCTATCGCTTTAACTTTCTAGAACCATCCACAAAACCCAGTGAGGTTGAACCTGAGGCCAGCACAATAATAGCCTCATGAGATGGAGCAGTAAATGGAACTGAGGAGCAGCGAGGAGAGATGTATGAACCTTTCTCTGCTGAAGTGGAAAACATTGACTCAGGTCTAAATCATTGACGAAAAGCGAGGGAAAAGTACTTGAGGAGCTACTCACACAGAATTACTGCACTGATTTTTTCCCCAGAGGAGTGACGAGAAAGTTGGTTTGTTTAAATGCAGAGTAAAACCAAACTGTTGTTTCTTACTCCGGCAGAAAAACAGTTTCACTGACGGGATCGTTTCACATCTCCCCTCCTGGTTCTTTACCTTACAATCCAAAAAAGAAATCAAGCAGTGATTTCTAGTGGCCTATTTACTTTAAAACAGAGTGGGATAACTACATTCAGGGAGCACGTTAACTTTTTTTCTTTTTTTTTACCCTATTCTTCAAAAAGTAGGAACGCTAAGCTCATCCTTATCTAATCTGGTTTAAGCAAGAGGGGATTATAAGAAACTTAAATCGAGTAATAGGAATAATTTCAGATTCAGATTAATTCAGCCTCATATTTGTAAATGACATGCTAAGAGGAAAAACAGCTTATTCTTTTCCCCTGTGCATTTCCTACTTTCATCCTCGAGAAAGAAAATTTGTCTTAAAGGCATCAATAGACGACTACCATGCTGCACCAAATCGCTGGGTGCGACCACTGTCTGCGTACAGGTCAACGCGGTCTTCAGACTCAGCACTTCATTTCCCTTCATTAGACTGACTCTCCGTAAAGCTGTCCACAAGGATTTGACATCAATTCTAATTTGTTGCACTTTGAAGTCTCATTAATTCACAATTACTGGGAGAAAAAGCAGGAGAGAGGAGGACGGAGAGGCCAGTGAGAATGAGTGGGTGTATAAAAGGAGATGGGGAAGTGAACAGTGGTGGTACAGTGAATAGCTCTCTGAAGACTGATGGGGAAAAAAAGAGAAAAGATTTCAGCGAGGGAGACCACCAACTGATATTTGGTGCAATTATTATTATTATTTATTTATTTTATTTTATTTTTTGCTGAGAAAATACATCCTGTGCAGTGTAATGAGTGAAATACAATAAAATTCATGAATTTTATTTCATGTTATTTAATTTAGTTTAACCTTTATTTGATTGATTTATTTTATTTGATTGCACATATCTAAATGGGTTTTTTTTTGTTTGTTTGTGAGGTGAACCGGAGCACCTGGAGAAAACCTAACTTCAAAAGCATTCATCTAGAAGGAAACCAGTTCCCTCGGTTTAAGGATGCTTTGATTGTAAAAGCAAAACATAAGAAGAGAACCTGATACCAGTAACCTTCAAGATGAATGCTTTAGGAGGTGGGCAGAAAGTGTTGATGGTGTGAGCTATAAAGTCAGCTGGACTCAAAGGACCTGGTGAAAAGTCTTCTGGCTCTTGAGAGAAGCAGCTCTGAATTTCTTTTTGGGTCGACTGACGATGGATGTGGAGACATTGCAAAAGAGCGCCATGGAACTGCCAACATTTACCTGGGAGCAACACTAGGTGACCTGTGGGTATTTACAGTGTCTGTGTGCTCGTTTTAAGCGTTCCTTCTTCTGAGTTTTTCATTCCATGGACTTCAAAGTCTTTGGGTCCTGCATCACTGCGACCAGTGGGGTAGTTGTAGCTCCTCCCTTGTGGCCATAAAATGTGGAAGCTGTGATTCCCACCATTTAAAAAAAAAGTGCATGTGCTCTGTTGGCCACAACTGTGACATCACTAGAAAGCCCATAATGTCCTCTTGACGGTACAGTATAGATTTGCATGAATGATATTTTACTTAGATGTCTCAGATTCACGTCCCCCACAGAGGAGGAAAGTAAATTGCTGGGTCTTAGGGAAAAATGAACTGGTGGTGAAATAAAAGATGTGGCAGGTCATTGTGAGGAAGATTTATTGAGTCACATCCAACATCACAAAGAACACGATACAAAGATAGCTTTACTATGCTGTTAAGAGCAGTAAGAGGCGAGGGGGTTCAGAGACAGGGGCTTAGGATTGAGTGATGAGAACAGATATGGAGGGAAGTTCATCTTCTTAGCAATGAGACTGGAAGCTCACACTGCTCACCATCTAATAGAAGTTGACCTTTGCAGAGAACGGCTGATCACTTAACAGCGAAATCACACCGGACTGGGTTTAGGCTTTCTTTTGATGATCTGGATTTGGAGCAGGACGGGGCACACAAGTACTTTTGGAAACACGATAACCCGGTTCAAACAGGGGTTAGTCAGTGTGACACTAGCACCGGATAGCCACAGATTAAAGGATATAAATGAGTGATAATGACGGTGGTAAGTTTCCAAAAATACTTCACTATCCAAACTAAGAAAAGTTTGTTGTTTCATCTTTACTGTCTGTAACGGTGTGTGGAGTGTTGGTGTGAGGTGACTACAACCCTAGCTGTGTACTGTAGATATTAAATGTTTTTTCCACAGATTTCACAGATTTACTGGATTTTCTCTGAAAAAAAAACAAAATGACGTAGTGTTGGGTTTTCTCTTCAAGATGATGATTTATCCTATAATATGATATGTACTGTTGTATGTAATAAACTGCTGCCTACTGGTCATGCTGCAGGGGTAGTATTAGTGGCAGGAATTTCCTAAGAGGGTAATGAGGCATGAAACAGATGGTAACTGTTGTTCCTGCTGTGATAACTCATCACATTGTTGCCATGGACACCATTCGTCTGTAAGTATTTCATTTTACCAAACACAACACACTTTTTATGTATGATTTTATGTCTGTGAAAGTTTGCATTAGTTTTACCATGGTAAAAAAGAATGTTTCAAAGAGGAGTCATTTGTTTGATTTTTAAACAAGGACTGCAAATAACTATATAGGAGGGAAGATAATTGTAGGCACATTAACTACATAATGGTTACAGTTACGCTGCGTTTAGCTTTGGTTGGTTCAATTTAGTTCATACAATATTTGTTTCATATCAGGTTCTGACTCATTGAGAGCAAAATAGTCTTCAAATATTAATGATGCTTTAAGAGGTCATTTTTGGATTAACATTCATCATGATTATGTAAAAAGGTTGATTATGACAGTGCTCCCACTGAGAATCAACGCATGTCTCTGACTTTCATCTAATTCACTGAATAAACTGGAATAGCAAAGTGAAAATGTTGCCAACCGTTCCTGGAGCAGAGCTGCCTGCTACAAGCTAACTCTACCTGTTCAGCATGAAACAAAGACCAAGGGAAATGAATGAGTGGTAAAGGAAAGTGGAACACAAGATTTAAGCCTCTCTTAGGTGGCAAGAAAATAAGATTAAAGGGATGCAATTAACATTAAGAAGCTCCCACACAAACTACAGTAACTCTGCCTTTTAAACTGTAATGCAATGTATTATGTTAGTATGCATGAGAGCCAACTGGGCTATGTTCAATTTTTAGTATAAAACCAATTTAAGACTTTTTCTTTTGACAGTCTAACAATAGAACCATGAGCTGCTCAGATAATTCACAGCATTTAGTTGAACTGCTATACTGATGAGTGCAGAGTTGATGATCTAACCTTGTTAGATATTTACCAACACCTCCCACTCAAACAAGTAAAACATCCTCTAATAATGGGATGAAACTACAAAATATGGCAAGAAGGAAGTGATGTTCTTCTCTGTTTAACACATGATCGTATAACTGGCTCGTAATGCACCATTGTATTTCTTCCCTCCTCAGATGTGTTGACCGTGAAAACTATCAAAATATCACATCATATTTAATCAGGTTTGATAATAGGGGACAGAAATTATACTAATTAGTCAGTCATGAGCCATATTTGATACTTTGTAGCAGTTTCGAACCAAAACCATCAGTTTCTCTGATTGTTAAAGACTAATAGAGGCCAGTATTTCTTGATTCTGTGACAATGTTTGTGGCACTTTTTGTTCCCTTTTTTTGTGACTTGACATTTCCAGGACAAGCATTATTCAAACCTACACCCAAAGTTCCCCATATAGCAGTTAGACAAACTGAGACTTGGGTTTGGATATTTGGATGTTTAAGAACAGGTTTGTATTTTGTTTTTAGAAGATGATGTGAAATAAAAAAAAAAATCCTAAAAGAATACACAAATAGTAACGTAATCTTTCAGTTCTGGTATAAGAGCAGCCCAGATTTTTGATCTTACATCTCTTTGTGTCCCAGCACTGCGTCGTAAATCTTCCCAGTGAGGCGGTGCTGGGCGTTGGTGAAGCTGGCGGCAGTCAGCAGGGCGGCGTACTGGGTGGCCGTCCTCTCTCTGCCCTCCGTCTGTACCAGCATGTTGAGGGAGTAGAGCTGAACAGTTAGCGGACCAGAGCCGTCCTCATGAAGCAACGCCTCCACCAGCAGCACGGCGCCTCCTGCAGAATGAACCGAAAGGTCAGCTTGGCTTGTTTGACGGGTGTCCTGTCAAAAGCCCTGCTAGCTAAACCAACTGCAGCAAGTAAATGAATGATGTGGGTTATTTTAATGATCACAACCTCGAGGTAAGACAGTAATCTTGCATAATTTTGTGGAAAGCTGGATCATATTAACCGACCCACAGCTCAATCTGCTTAAACCACATTTGCACAAAATTCTGAGCATGCAAACAGTGACTGCTCAGCTATTTATGGTAATAGTGTTGTTGTTATTATGCTTATGAATTCATTGTTGATGAGAACTGATAAAGCTTCAAAAACTTTTTCACAGCAGACATTTTGCATGTCAGTACAGTATTTTCAAACAGGTGAAACTCATCCCAGTTTCACCTGTGTTGATGATCCTGCTACGTCCAAATGTCCTCACTCCACTGACGAGTGTCAAACTTCTTGTCTCCACTGTCCGGTAAAAGGATGCCTTCCTGCTTTCTTTTTGTCTTTGTCTATGCTCTTTCCTCTCATGCACACACACAGATTCACAGGCAGAAACACACGAGAAGGTGTTCTGCCTCCTGATAATGCCCACTGCTCGTGCGTGTGTGTGTATGTGTGTGTGTGTGTGTGTGCCTGCGTGCATGTGAGTCTTTGATCAAAGTCAGAAGGACAGATTTTTCTGGGATCAGCTGCATTGTGGGATACAATCTGCCATCTCATTTCAAGCAGGAGAAAAAGTACTCATCCCTTTCACACTCAAACACACACACGCGCGTGCACACACACACATACACACACACACAGACCTGGTTTGCAGGCTTTGTAGATTCTACTGAGTAGCTCTATGCATCGTTCGTCTGTCCAGTCGTGGAGGATCCTGGCAAGGATGTAGAGGTCAGCCTCTGGCAGGGGGTCTTTGAAGAAATCTCCTGAGTAAACACATACACATACACATACACATGGACACACACAGAGATCCATATGAGCAATTCAAACGCACTACATTGCTAAGATGATGCTATATTTGAGTGGATAATTTCATGTAATTTTTAATTCTGCTGACGAGCCCTCCAATAATAAGACAGTGACTCTATTAGTGGTTTACATACTCAAACATAATTACTACAAAGGGGTGATGGCTGCTGCAATCAAATTATGTCAAATGTATTTGACCCAACAGCTGATTGCAGCATGTTTCCAGCTGCCATCTAACATTTAGTGATGAATTACAACAGGGAACAAACATTTTTGGTTAAGAGTGGTTTGTTTAATTTCAACTAATTTCAATTTGATTTCTATTCAATTTAATTCTAATAAAATGATTACAATACTGTGGATGTTTTAACAGTGGATAAATAGTAACAAAATGGGAGTTTTTATTTTATTTTTTCTCTTCTATTCATCCTGCACCAGCTGGCACCTATAGGAAAAGAGGCAATTGCTGTGCACAGGACTTACAAACTTTATTCAGAGTACAATGTACATTTGTATTCCACTCAGTTCAATGTGTTTAACAATATATATATAAATTATTTGTTGTTATTGTGAAATAAAGTACACAGAGAACTGCATTCACTGGGGAAAAAAAAGAAAGAAAGAAAAGAACCAGACTCCAAATCAGCACATTTCACTTTGGTGTTTTCTATGTTGCTGTTCCCGTGGCGTTCAACACCACTGTGGGTATGAGAACAGCAGGAGAGGCAGGAATTGATTTTGGCTCTGGGTTTTCAAGATTGCTGGCCACTGTGAACTTTTTTTCCACATGGGCTGCTGTGTGGAGAGCCGACACAAGAGAAGCGTGAGGTATCAATTGACAGTTTCATACACAATATTTTCAATCCGACAGCAACAGCTCAGTGGGAGAATGAAGACACACAGGTGACAGCTTCAGTGGTGGTGTCTTTATTTTGAGGACAGATCCCAACCTGATTGTACTGTGTATTGATTTTATAACAGTGAGTATGTTATAATGATGGACAATGGAGACTTGCAAACTTTGAGACTTAAATATCTTCAAATTATGTTTTCTTTTTTTCATTATTATTTATCTTTATTCTGTTCTTTTTAAAGACATGTTTTATCAGAATTTGTGTGTTAATTTAAAGGGAGTGACAGACTGTAATGATGCAAAAACCAAACTTTAACTGAATACTGAAATGTTACAGTACCACAGACTCATCTACTCAGAACTCAAACTTTTCTAATATAAGCAAAATATGAGAAATTATCTTTTCAAAGAGCACAATTATTAACAGTGTTTTCTAATCTTTGCCTATCAGTTGCTTTGGTATTTTTGCTCAACGTATTGATGTCTGAATCACACTGAGATTTGAGACATTTGGGATTTTCTAAAGTCAGACAACAATATTTCAGCTAAGAAACAAAAAAGCATGAAATTCATTTTTTAAAAAGGAGCAGAAACTCCCTGAAGCAGCCATGCATGATAGGTTTATAGCCAACTTGACTCAAACAGGGGTAAATGGTGTATATGGTGAGGTCTAATTTCAGGATTTGGAGTATTTATGGCAATAAGAACCTCTAAAGTAGAGTTTGTGTTCATGGTGGTGAAGGGACATGTTACCCAGTGCAATAGTGCAGCTCATAAATGCATTTGTAACTCATTAATATTTGAAGGACTGAGGCAGAGGGATATATGGTAAAGAGGGATACATCATATCACACTTTGTCTACACAGACACCAGTAATCCTCACAAATTGAGAGGCCACCCAACTTCACCATCACTTCCCTGATCTGTCCCAGCTCAGTTTATGTCATTTGCCTATTTAGATCTGGTCACGGTGTGGGCAGAATTGACGTAACAATAAAGCTTACTAACATCAGGTGTAAATACAATGGCCCAGATAATATATTCAAATACTAACATAACATGGATACTATCTATTTTATTCTGTGTCTGTGCGTTTGAGAGAGAGCAAAAGTAAGTGCCCCACAATAAAATGATTAAGGTCCGGTTAAGGTTAGGTTGAGGGTAAGAATGAGGATTGTGCAAGATGTAGTTATGGTTGAGGTTAGACTACATCTGCTGGAAATGTAAGTCACTGGGATGGAAGACAACAGCGTGTGTGTGTGCGTAGAGTACAGTACTTGAACTGGCTGCATACGATAACGGCAAATGTCAAGTGATTTCACCCAGTCGTACTGATGTTACCTTGGTGGAAGCTTATCCTCTGGTCGGCCTCGCTGACAAAGTGTTCCCGCGACATACGCACCACCTTGGGGAGGTCAAAGATCGTCACAGTGCATTCTGGGTAGGCTGACGTGCATTGCTTGGCTAATGCTCCACTGCAGCCTGGAGACAAGAGAGAGAGAGAAAGAGAGTTACTTTTAGTTACGGCACAATGAATACACAAAGTCTTTATTAACAGGGTTGTGTGCCATTAACACACACACACACGCACACAGAGACACACACAGATTCACTCAAGCGTAACAGATGCTTTCAGGTATGTACCCATTATTTATTTGCATGATTTGTATTCAGTTGTATAGTAGCAGTTGGCGGCTTTGGGAATATGGTTCATCCAACATTCATGCTAATAAGCCAGAGTGAATTGAACTGAATGTAGAGTGACAGAGAGACAGACGCTTCATACAGTGCAGAAACAGAGCAGAGCTGCTGTCGAAGAATCCCACTAAGGAATCTCATTTAAGAAAAAGAAAACACAAACATACAGTGTGCGCACACCCACACAAAAAGAAAAACACACACACAATTTGATTATCTGGCCAAAATTGATTTCATATGCATTCCAATATGAAGCCTAATGCATTTAAAAATCCCCGTTAGGCCGGCTCAGAGGAAGACAAAGCCGGCCTGCACATCAGGGAGTCAGTGCACTTCTTTGGTCTGGACTGAAATGTCTTGACAACTGCTGGTGGGACGACCATGACATTTTGTAGATATTCATGGTTCCCAGGGAATGGATGCTACTGACTTTGGTCAGTAGCACGTTGGTATTTTTACTCTGACTTTTCCTCCAAAGCATCACCGTGACATTTAAGGTTTTTATTGAAATACCTCAGAATTTCTTCTTTGGATTGCAGTGCAAGTTGGGCGAGATATTCATGGTCCCCAGAGGATGACTCACAGATCTTCTAGTATTGGTTAAAACTCAGATTTGTCCAATACTTGCAAAAACTATTGATATTTCCATCAGCCTCAGCTTCACCTTGTGCCCGTGCTAAAATGCTAAATGAAAAGGGTGAAAGAGTAACTTGCTAAGCGTCAGTTGCTAGTAAGCTATTATCATTGCTGACACTAGCATGTATTCCAGCCTCATGGCACCATTAGCTTGACCACAGATTGATTGTTTTGTCCTGTTTAATCTTCCCCATTGAGATAATTCAGTCACTGATGGAAAGTAAGGCATTGAAATCACCATAAATATTCACACACACACATACACGTGAGGGCGGAAACTACGGTTAATGTAAAAATATAAAACTTCCAACTTGATCCCTTGGCAGCATTATTACTGTCGTTTATGCTCCATAAAGCAAGGAGAATCTAAAACGGAGGAGAGACAGATAGTGAAAGAGAGGAAAAAGAGAGAGAGAGAGACTGAAAAAAGAGGGGTGATAGATGAGGAATGTATGAATGGGGTAGAGTAATGGAGAGGCAGTGAGGTGGAATACAGGATCAAAGGATCTCACTTTCACAAACCTACAAAGCCAGGCAGACTTGTACTGGTGTGTTTGTATGTGTGCGTTTAGAGGGCAAACTGTCTAGCCCTGTAGTGCCTTTCTCCTAACATGACCTGCTACTACTTTATCAGTCTGAATTTTCAGACAGACACACACACACAGACACACAGACCTTGGCTCTCACATCAAACAGAGGTCAGGAGAGGATAAAAATCAAAGAGCTGCAAAGGAGGAACAAAACCAAACACATCACGCTGCACAAGACCCCGAGCTTACCTGGCTGCCTCAGATGGTTAATGAAACCCTTTGATGGCAGGTTTGTGATTGTTACTGTATCATTGTTATGTTTTTTTTCCCTCTATTTACTTTGCCTGCATGTTTTTCTGTACACATTCATGTGCATACGTGAGCTTATTTGATTAAAAATGAAAAACAAAACAAAGAATTCCCGAGTTTAATCAAAATGCATCACCGTTAGTTTCTGTTTCTGGTGTTCTGTGTGTTTTATTTACATTGACTATACAGTGACTCTCCATTAGAATCATTGCTGTGCTCTGCAGTAGGCTAATATTGTGACAACAGCTGGACACCAGTCAACCATATGTCACCATTTAACCTGTTCAACAGAGGAGAGAAGTGAGGGCGTTTCAGCCTGTGGGTTATATCACCTTGGAGACCTCCAGAATTTTAATAGCAACATTTTACACCAATTTAAAAATACCAATCATAATAATGATAATGTTATCTTTTATTTTTTAATGGATGTTTAAACCTTCCCCTTGCACGTGCACCAGCTGTATGAAAAACAAGACTGTCTCACTAAGACACAATACAATGTTAACGTAATGCTTTGCCCGCCACCACACGCAGTCGGAGCCCGCTCTGATGAAAGGTAGGATTTAAAATACACGACAAAGTCCAGCCTATCCTCATTAACATTGTGCCATGTGAGTTTAAACAATACATAACATCCCATGAGATGAAAACAACACCGCACCTTTATGGTTTTGAGAGATTAGCAATGGGACGTGACTAATTCCTGGTGTTTGACGAGAGATTCTGTTAATGGACCTCAGGTTGTCTCATGCTTCGGTGTTTCCACCTTTATTGACTGAATATTTTTATTTCACTTACTCTAATGCAAAACAATTGCCTTAATGCAGATTAAACTACTTACTAATCCTGCATATGTGTGTGGTTAATGGAAACTGTAAATCGTCCCCCGGCATGTTGACTCATTAAGGTCTTAATATTCAACCGTCAAGACAGTCACAGTCATATTTCGTCTTACTGCATTAAAAACACTTAAGCACATACATTTGGGCCGTTCTTCTTTTGTGGTATTCTGGCATTTTCATATATAAATCATACATTTTTCCACTGTGGTGTATGAAATACATTATAAAAGGCAAATGGCTGTTTATATTAAAAAAACATTATGCCATAGATGCGTGAATGTCCTCAGAGTTATTGTAACCTTTAAGCTCATTATATATTTTTTAAATATGTACCACTGAAATGTCTGTTAAATGTCACATTAAAATAAATGTAGATGTTTCCCACAGAGTGCCAGTGCGGAGCAAACCGCCTCCACCAAACAAATGACACACAGTATATTTTTAATGTGGCCTGGTTGACACCTAAATTGGATTAACATCAGCCAGTTGTCAGATAAATGGACAGACATGAGGCCTACACGCAGACAGACTGGACACCAGAGCAGCAGGTGTGTATAGACACAACAGATGCTGTGTGAGAGACACAGGTATTAATGGGACAGTGCAGTCACGCCCTTCACACTGCTGTCCACTTATACACACTCTTTTTTTTTCCTTTGTGATGCACCTTCATGCATAAACATGAACACACAACACCATGCTGAGAAAGTCTTGAGAGGGAAGAGAGGAGAGGAAAAGGCAGGAAGACTGTCCTGGGTTTGGCGTGTATGTATTCACACGTGTATTTTAGTGGCTTCACAGCTCCCCTGTGTGGTCAGCTGAGGTGTCACACACACACCAGTGTGTTGGTACCACAAGCTACATGCTGTTTCTCCCCTAGTAGACGCTTAAATAATTATAACTGAGATTAATCCTTCACATCACTGCTTCATTTCCACTCATCAAATATTAGATGTGGCCGATTGAGGAGCAGATGAGTGGAGACAACGTTCGGCTCTCACTTCAACTGAGAATACAAGATGAGACAGGATGAGAAAGCACAGATAATGTTTGTCAGACAAAAGCTTTAATCTTTATTATTCACATCATGGACGTTTTTTTTTTTTTTTAGCAGGAGATGAAAACTCTCATGACGCCCGAAGATTAATTCCTACTGTTTTCATATTCATATTCATCCTGTCTTTTTGATCCTGCTCTGTTCTTGGCTTGTCTCTACATTTTCTTGGAAGCTCTTGCCATCACATTGTGGAGTTCATATTGTATTTGTTCTTTTGTTTTTTCCCTCTCACATTCGTACCATTGTGCTATTTGCTCTCAACATAAAGCATTTTGTCCAGAACATGCTGACTTGACAAAGCTGAACACAGCTTTTTACCATATTTTACTGCCCTCTTTTTACAGACCCCACTGTCACTCAGCTCAGCTTAGATCTCTCCCATAACTCTCCACTAAAACTTAAAGGTGAGAATTAGATGTTCTCCCTCCATCTTTTTAAATCAAAAAGAGTGTGAGACAGAAAGGTGTCCGTTCACTGGTCTTTTTGGCCTCCTTTTCTGGTGTAATGTCTAACACTCTGCATTTGTCCCTGTTTATTACAGTAATTGTTCTCAACAGTGTTGGTAAATTTCCATATCCATTGTGCAGCACTTTGGTTATCTTCAGTTGTATATAAATGTAGACAGGTTTCTGCATCCTCATCTCTTGGCTCTCAAAGCACAAAATGAAATGCTCAGTAGAGTGTTAGCCAGACGCTGCTTGGTCTTAGCAGGTTCAAATGCTGCTCTTCTTAACCTGACTCTACCCTCGGTGTTGAAGAGCACAGAGTTCAAGTGTTGACTGTGTAAACGAGAAAATATGAAATAATGGGGCCAGGGCACAAGGCTTAAAGAACACAAAATGTTTTCTTGTTTGGCATTTAGACCATCAAGGAACAAGAATTTAACTGAGTCTAATGGAAAATTGTGGATTTACCAGTTTGTTAGTGGGTTGGACTGTTATATCAAGAGTGATGACAGGTATTGACCAATATTTGATATTTCATGACAAAATGAACCTTGACCACACATGTCTGTAGTGCTGAAAGGTGTTATAGCTTCATATGTATGTACTGTGAAATGTCCTCACTTCTCAAAGACACAGTAATGTAGCAGTGACTGAGATCTGTGGGTGATAACAAGGGAAACTCCAGGCAGAGGTGACTTTGAATGTTGTGTGTTGTGGAAGTTGATTGATTTAAAAAGAGTCAGTAACTCACGGAAGCTGGGGGCACTCTCATAAAAGGTCACAGTAGATGGTGTGTGTTGCACTCTTTTTTTTTTATAACACACACTTTACTGTATAAACAGATGTGTGTGTGGCTAAGCCAGCTGTCACTCAGTTAGCATGGCATGAACCATTTTAAATGTTAATGACTGTGAACCCACAACCTTATGGAAATTAGATATGATGGCTTGGTAAACACACACGCACACACACAAGCACACGCACACACTTACCTCCAAGGTCACAGATGACCTTGAAAGGCGAAAGGTCAAAGGCTGTGACCACGTCTTTACCACAGATGTTCCAAATGGAGTTCATTAACTGCATAAATTTCACCATCTCCTCATCAGACCTACACACACACAGACACACAAACACACACAGACACACACACAGAGTGGGGGAAAAAACAGTAAATCATATCTCTATTATGTCCTCTCTTTAATTTGCATCTCTGTACTAAGGCAAGTCAGCTGTAAACAGACAAACAAACTCACAGGCACATGCACACACAGACAGTTGCCACAGGAAACTTTGTATACAAGGGGAGGTGTGTGTGTGTGTGTGTGTGTGAGTGAGAGGGAGAGAGAGAGGTTGCCACAGAATAGAACAGCCTGTGGTGACTGCTGCTGCTGCTGCTGCTCTGTGGAATCTCCACCTCATCAACCAGCACTCTGCTCGGCCCTGACGGCTCTTTCTGTCTCTCTCTCTCCCACACACACACACGCACGCATGCACACACACACACGTCTGTCTCTCCCTCTGTCTGTGAGCATCCTCTGTTCTGTGACACTTGTTTATCCAAACTTCTCTTCCCTGTGGCAAACCAATCATCCTTCTTATCCATGAGCCAACTTCAGACGGCACACTGACCTCCAGAAGGACTTTGAAAGTGACTCATTGTTTCGGCTTCTGACTCTGATTACATCGGAAGTGAAAAGATGAGATGACTGTGAGGCCAAAATAGCAGACTGTCATGTTATATTTTGAGAACATTTTAAACAAAAATTATTGAATGCCCCCCAACGACAACATCTGCAGCTCTTTTTTGACCGTGATGGGGTAAATTTCTGTGCACAAAATCTCATCCTGTCTCCATTCACATTGAGAAAAATAGGCTCAGTCAGCTTATATTTGTCCTTGTACACATCATCACATGGCTTATGATTTGTCTTCACAGACATGTCCTCGACAACGCTGCAGGTCCCTGTCATTCCTCTACTGACTTGAGTTATTGTATGGTTCATGGCTGTCTGGTTGCTTTGGCTTCTCCATTGTATCATAAGTAATGGAAGGAGTCACCACAAACACTTGAAACAATGGCTCTGAATCTTTTTGGCTCATCACCCCTAAAATAACACAACCATATTCTTTTAAGTCTGTATTGAACACACCCATTAAATATTCAGAGTGCTACTGTGCTGCTATATCCTCAAGATGTCCATTCAAAATGTCACTTCGCAGCATCTCTCTAATTTAACTCAGATATAGATCTGACCATATTTCAAGACCATTTCGAGACACAATGAAGCGCTCGCTCAGCTTTTCTTTCCACCGTACAAAACCTTCATTAAGAAAATGCTCTCTCAGCTTTTCCTTTGTAGAGAGACTAAGATGATCCTTGGCGAAAGCTTCATTCAGCCCATTCAGATCAGTGTCCCTGGCTCAGATCTGTGTTGTGTCTGTAGTTGTGTGGCTTCCAGTGCTGTCTACCACATAACAGCACCACAGTGGCCACTGAAGTTGTGAATTATAAAAACAATTGCTCAAGTGTCTGTTTTTTTTTACAAAAGGCAACAGATATTCAAATAATGATAATCTGTTATAGAGGTTTGACGAAGTACATCTTTATCATTTCCTTTATCTTTAAAGAAGTACAGAAATCAGTGCAGTTGTACAGTTTTACAATAGCTATCGGTTAAAGGTTTCATCAGGATGAATCTATAATTGCTCATGTAGGATTAAAATGAGTTACTATGCAATGTTAGGAATATGTATGAAATCTGAAAAACCTCTCTGAATCAACTCACTCCACTCGGATTTCACACACACACAAAAAAATCCCTTCTCCCTCCTCGAGCACGAGAATTCAAGCTGTAGATGGGACTTGGCTGTAAATTATTCAGGTGCAGTAACATGGCTGGTTAAATGGCGATGAATAAACAGGAGTCTGAGTCATCCAGCCAGCTACAGCTCATCCTACTTCTGCTACAGCGCTCCAAGAATGCACTGAATGACTTCAGTGGTTGTTTTCCCCCCCTTGCTAATTTCCCCACAGTATTCACGGGGGAAATCAGCAAGGACAAACAACTGCTTCTCCACATTAAATCAATTGTGCGCAGGTGCTGGAATTCTTCTCGTAGGGTATTTTCATTTTCAATCAATTAAAACTGAATTGCAAATTTATCCGCAGAAGGGTGTGTTACATTGTTTGTGCATGGCTCATAGATAGATAGATAGAAATTAAAATACAGCAATATATGCACAACCCTGATATCGAGCAACATACAAGAACCTAAATAGCATGATGTGTAAGGATCAAGAGCGGCTACTTCATACATCTGCGCTCTGATATCAGTACATTACATTTTATTATCAAGACACTATTCAAGATCTTTTTCACCCTCTATCAGCATACAATAGTTTTGCAAATGATAATACAGTGAGAACAAGGAGATGGTGATTTTTTTAGCAAGTTATTCCAGCGTGTTTCAGTGTCTAACAGCGCAGGGCCTCGGGCAGGCCAATCAAAAACTATTAAGTGTGAAACTTTAAACGTGTGACCCCTTGAAAAGTGCTGACCAGCAGATCAGTGAGGCGTTAAAACTGTGGGCACTAGATACTATAAACACACGAGACCTCAAGGACAATGGCAGATGTAGTGTCTCTCTCTCTGTCTCTGCCCCAAGCTTCCTCACATCACTGCCCACATCCTCTCCTCCTCTCTCTCTCTCTCCCTCCCTCCATCACACATCCCTTGCCTCCTAATGAATCCCATGAGCCTGTTTTTTTTTTGTTTTTTTTAAGAATGGAAGAGAGAAAAGAGTGACAGGCCAGCTTAAGATGGAGACGGGGATGGAATGTGAATGAGACAGAGCGTGTGTTTCAGCGTGTGAGTGTGTTGAACAAAGACAGTTTCTTACCTGTAGAGAGCTTCAAACAGGTCTTTAGAGTTGACTCCAAAAGCCTTTTCATACTGGTTGCTTCCCTCTCTAGGACATAAAAAATATACACTGTATATATGACAGCAGTGTGATGTGATGTTGAATGAATGTTTTAATGATATTTCACTCCTTATATTTGTTAGACAAGTGTCCAGAATCCATAGTCAAGGTATTTATGAGTAGTAGACAACATCGATGAGTACATATACTGTTTTAAAATGAATTTACAATCACGCTAAGTAGAAAAACAACTCATTTTTT
Source organism: Decapterus maruadsi (assembly GCA_030347415.2). Taxonomy (NCBI): domain Eukaryota; kingdom Metazoa; phylum Chordata; class Actinopteri; order Carangiformes; family Carangidae; genus Decapterus; species Decapterus maruadsi. The sequence continues at coordinate 11,182,165 of CM064902.1, read as the reverse complement.
TCTATTGCGCACTGACTTGCACAAATAATTACCAATTAATACAATCTAGATGTCTTTACCCTTTACACATCAGATTTAACTGATGTCTCTATTTCAGTCAGTCTCACAGATGGACTCTACTTGTCAGCCGTGCTGAATCCAGTCATGCTTTCTTAGAGCTGCTGGCTGTCCTCCCTCAGACATAACAATGAGACTAAAATCCATCTTGAGACACTGTTCAAACAGAAAAGGAGGAACCTGAATCCACATCCTCAGGCTATGAATCACACCTGCAGTCCACAGCCTTCTCACTGCCAACACTGTGTATGATTTTACTCTTAGCTGGTTCACTTAACCGAATAATATCTGTTCTTTAGCCGTAGCATTGTCCTTTTCAGCCATGACTAATTTTCTGAGCAGGTATGGCAGCTGGTTGTTTATTTATTGTTGCTTTTGGTTTGCCCCCGCCCCCTGCAGGATTTTGTATCGAAGTAATTTTATTTTTGTGATAAATTATGTTCTAGGCCAAATAGATGTTTAAAACTATAAAAAAAACTATAGTCCTGTAACAGGTCTAGTGTCTTAATTTGTGTCTCTTTTCATCTTCATCTTCTTTTTTGTGTAAAACACAAAAAATGGATACCAGAAAAAATAAGAAAAGTCATGTGTATCAACCTGCCAGTGCCCAGATTGTAAATCTCCACATGAATACTAAATACACTTTTTTCTACTATGAAATGTGTCCAAACTGCAGACAGGGCTCTGGCTGCGCTCTGTGTACTGACCTGACAGCATCAGTCAGGTAGTGCCAGCAGAGGTAGATGGTTCTGGAGCTGTACTGGATGGACTGGAGGAGAGATAGAGGACTGGAGCGCGTCAGGTAGACACTGGCCTGCTCTGTGTTGCTATACAACACTGAACAGGTGGTGGGGAGAGGTGAAGTGAGGAGAGACGCAGCGGGGAGAGTGACTAAATGAATGACTGCAGATGTTTCACACAGACACAATGTGGACAAAGTAAAATAGAAACAATGCTACAGAAATGTAAGGATGTCAACAGTTCAGTTGGGGAGAAAAGACTTTTGCAGCGTGAAAACTGTGCATGGATGTAAACTGACCTCGTCCTTGCTCGTTGTGTGCGTTGAGCAGCTGCAGGCCTGTGCACGCAGCCAGCAGTCTCTGTGTGCCGTCCAGACTGGCCCCCACCGCCTGACTGATCTCCTCTGCAGACAGGGGGCACTCTGCACCCAGCAACACATCGAACACACCCAGCTCGCAGGACGTGAACACCGTCTGTGTCAGATGTAGAGCAGACACACAGGCGAGTAGATAGTTAATGACAGGACCCGTTTCATTTATTAGCTTCTGTTGGTATCTATTCCGTTATTTATGTCGAGATCAAAATCAAGATACTTTAGTGTCATTATGCACGTGTACACCAAAATTAAGGTGCACAGTCAAGGTATGGACACACACAAAAGAAAGGGAGAATAAAATAGAATAAATAACTAAAACTATGTACATCACTCACACAACAACATCCAATCACTGATTCATACAAAATTCTCTATGAAGACAATAATGAAGCAATAATGCAGTTATTTCTTTCAACTAAAGCACCACAGTTACAGTGTGTGTCCACAGAAGATCTTTGTCTTGATAGCCTACAACCTTTTATCATCCACTGCTACATTGGTTGGTCTTCATTCACAGTGACTCGAATTAAAAAGTCAGCTTGTTAAATACATGGTTTTAATGAAACAAAACACGAGTCAAGACAAAGCTGATGGATGATAAGAGGTTTTATCTGATCGCTCCAGCTGGAGTACAAGAGCTTCAGAGGAATGCATTCACCATTCACTGTGTCCTGCACATTGTTGCCCTAGTTTTCTGCTTTGTTTCCAATCTCTTCCCTGTTTGCACCATTTCAGCTTTGTTGTGCAGCACCCACTGACTGACAAAACACAAACAAAAACTAGTTTCAACAATAAAATACAAATTCCCCTCTTTCTGAACAGCTCACATCCTTACGACTTTAATCTTTTTGATTCTTTTCCAGGATCAACTGATGGGGTGGCCTCTTAAGCTATCACATGTAGGGCTTTTTTGACAGCAGGCATTTTGACACGTCACAGTGGGAAATTATAAATAATAAAAAATAATGACTGATGGCTTAATACCATTTAGCTGCATCACTTTTCAGGGCTCTGGTATTATGCCTGCTGGCCCGCTGTCATGTCTTACCTGGGGCACTTGGATAGAATGGCGTTGGCATTAATGGTGTTGCCAACACCTGTGTTTCTCCTGCTATGAAAAGCCAACATTTCTGCTGTGAAACAGGTTGTTGTGCCAGTAATGTTAAAAACAGTGCAGATGCTGAATGTCAAAATGTGACCCATGATGGTGTGTGACCACAGACTGCATGTGCATGTTACCTTTGAGATGAGGAATCCCTCCATGTACTCCAGTATTTTCCTGGGGTATGCGTTTGCAGTGGGTGTCCCCTCAGTTGAAATCACCTCTTGATGTTCAGCCATGGCCACGGATTGGACAGGACACCCCGAAAACAGCGCTGAGGCTCTGCTACCTGTGAAGTGAACTTCCTCTCAAGTCTCCTTTGGGGCTCTTCAACAGCTGTATGTATGGATGGCTCTGAAGACAAAAGCAGACTAAAGCAACAGAAAGTGCCCACCCAGCAGCAGCAGCAGCAGTAACAGCAGCGGGAGTGAGAGTAGCAGTGGGCTAAGCTGATTACAGCCAGATAACCCAGATTAGAGCAGGGGTTCAGTCCGAGTTAGACAAAGAAACAAGTCTGTGGCAATACACTGCTGCCTTGTTCATTATCACTCAGATGGAGACTTTCACTCATTCTCATACCAGACCTGTTTTTCACTCAGTTTTCATGACCTCAAAATGCAGTCAACAACGGGCGACGACCAAACCTTTCAAGGGAATGTGTCCTGTGAAAGATGTGCGGCCCCTCTGCTCTCCATATGGCCTGATTGCACTTAGGCTGAGAGACTAATGGTAGTTTCAGATCTAATGATACAGCCTATCGCGCCACATGCCTTGATGAGATTACAGACACTGCGTTGACAATTAATTATTTGTCCACATCGTTCATTCAACTAGCGGTGTACAGACAGGATACAGATTGTAGTTGGCCGCGTCTGGATCCAGGCTTTTAGGGAATACATTTATAAATATGGAGAAATAAAATGCTCAGACTGTGGTTCCAACAGCATCAAATCATGTAGGAATACTTTTTTTTAAATTGACAATAAAGGGAATTAAAATTTTGTTTATCACAGTGAAGCACGAGACAATTTTAAAGTAGACTATTTAGGTGGCAGAAGACAGAAAACATCTTTTTCTAAAAGTTTCCAGTTTGGATTTTTATTTCAACCACATGTGCAAGACATGCTCTAGTATTCATGAGCATACAGTATACAGAACAAACGGGCTTTGCTATGACAAGTTAGTATGTTGAGGAAGTGTTAACACAAAGTTTGACTTGTCCAAAACTCAAAATCAACATGAAGGACTGTCTGTGCCGTCACTCGTCAAGCTAAAGAAATGTATTCGGTGCTCGTGGGCATGAAGGCAGGAGATAAATCATAGCGTCGTCCCATCTGCTCTTGACACTGTGCTGGTTTGAATCCCAAAAGCTCAACAATTTTTAAACCTTGTTGTTTCAAACTTGAAAACATAAGTGGTTTCAAACCCTTCTAGTACTCAAGAGTCATATACGTATGACCAAGCAAAGAGGGAGAGAGGGTCAAGATGCCATCTTCACCATGAAGTATCACGGTTGTGTCTATCACTCCGTCATTCACTTCTCCTGGTTGTGAATACATTTACACACACACACGAGGAGGGTAAATGTAGTCCACTACAGAGTGAAGTGATTCAGACATTACCCGAGTCTTCACACAAATCTTAACTCTTTCCTTTCCAACAAAACAATTCCTCCAAAATTTAATTCAAAATAAAAACAATGAGACATCAGTCTTTTGCGACTGAAACTACGTGAACATCAAAATGCAGTCCTTTGTGGTTGCTGTGTGTTTTTCCGAGCTGATTCCCAGCAACACGGCCAACACTGATGCGGTATCCCGAGAAACCCTTCAGGCAGCTAACACATGACAACATACCAGCATGTCTACCAGTTGGCCTGAAAGGCAGAGGTGCAAGTCTTATAGTCTGTGGAAATTCAGTTTGTAGCAGCAGCCATTCTTTACAGTCCATTAGTCCACTTCAATGTCTTTTACAGATACAACAGCTGTGTAGTGTCGTTCAGGTGCTTGTTGGAGTCTTGATGTAACAGTGTGTGAAATTTTAGTCCTATTGCGCATCAGGACAGGATGCCTGTTCACTGTTTTTAAGCGAGGCCGCAGGTGTGGATGAGCAGCCTGGTGTCACAATGAAAATAACTAATGTGAGCTGTTGCTCAATGTTGTCCATGCACAATGACAAACTGGAGGAGGTAATTGGAATCAGCAGGCTCCTCTGTGCTCTAAACTGCCATATGACACTATCAGTGATTAGTTTATTTAGTGATCACTAAATCTGAACTGAAGTTTAACATCCAAATATGAAGATCCTTGTTAGTCTTGTTTCTAAAGTTGTGTTTCAGTGTCCTTCACTCTAAATGAGCCATTCAAGTGACAACAAATAACAAATTTGCCAAGTGTAAAGATGTTGAATATTTGAGCAAATTACAGAGTCTGCTGCTTTGATCCAATAATATGAATGGTGAAAAAATACTAAAGGAAAAAGCAGCTTCCAAGAAGATGAAGTTGATGTTTATACCGGATTTTTAGTACCCAAGAATTCTTCTTCTGCTATTTAGTGGCATGCCTCGTTACTTATTTAAGAGAACAAAAATAGCCTAAAAGTATGCATTAACAAACTGATTATGCCGGTGAGTTTAGCGTCGTCTGGAGTGGCTCCTGTCTCTACTGTTGCTGTGTCTCCTGTACCTGCGGCTGTAATAGCTGTGACCCGTCCTGTCTTTACTTCTACTGCTGCTCCTGGAGCTGCCTCTGCTGTATCTGCGGTGGCTACGTCTGTGACTCCTCCCCCTGCTGTGACTCTTCCCACTGCTGCTCCTGCTCCTGTCCCTGCTCGAGCTGGTGCTCCTGCTGCTGTGGCTGTGCCTCCTGCTGCCGTGGTGACTGTAGCTCCTCCTGTGACGGCTGGAGCTCCTTCTCCTCCTGCTGCTGTGGCTGTGGGAGCGCCTCCTCCTCCCCCTGCTGTGGGAGCTTCTCTCTCTATGGGAGCGGTCCTGCTCCCTTGCTCGCTCCCTGCTGTGTCTGCTCCTCGCCACCTCTTCTCTCCTTCCCTCCCGGCCTTTTTTCCTGTCCTCTCCTCCTCTCCTTTGCTCTGCTGCTCTGTTTTTACCTGACACATGGCCATGCGTGCTAGCTTTGGACATTTGTTTCTCCTTGCTCTCAGCTGCCTTTACTCCATTCAACTGGCCCAGAACACCGAACATAATATCAGTGCCGCCAGGAATGACAGCGTCCTGAGGTGTCACAGGGCCGGCCTGGTCCTGCACGTCTGGAGATTTTGTTCTTCCGTTGCTCTTCTTCAACAGGTTACAAAGCAGCCTCTCTCTTAGCTCCTTCTCTCTGCGCTGAAGTTCCAGCGCTCGCTCCTTCTCTACCTCCACCCTGCGGAGCTCCTCCTCCTGCTTGCGTCTGCAGGCCTCCAGCTGCTGAAGCCGGGCTAGTTCCTCCTTCTGTCGCGCCTGCTCCTGTCTTTCCTGCTCCTCACGTTGAGCCCTTTCCTTCTCCTGTTGTTGCTGCTTCAGGGCCTGTCGAGGAGAAGGCAACAGTGTAGGTCAAGATAAGAGAAAAAATACATTCAAAACCAAATAAAAAATGAATCTTGTGAATGAAAGTTTTTCACAGTTTACTTTGTGCAAGCTGGAGAGCAAAATTCCCAAATATTTCTCAACTAACACCATCATCAGTGAAACCCAAGGTTACTCATTAAAATGTAAAACTCCAATCAATGTCTGAGGTTAGAGCAAACAGCAGTGTTTGAGAGGGTATTTCAGTGTAAAATATTAACATCAGAGGTGTATTATGTATTCATGTACCTTTGCTCGGGCCAGAAGCTCAGCGATGAGCCGTATAGATTCCAGGTTGCGCTGAGCCAGCAGTAGCCTCCTCTCCTCCATCGCAATCTTCATCTGCAGCTTCTTCTGCTCCTCCTCCTGCTGTCGCCTCACCTTCTTCAGGTTCCTCTTTTGCTCCCTCTCCCGAATCTTCTGCTCTCGTTTCCTCAGCCTCTCCTCCTTCCTCTTCTCCTTCTCCTCCTCTTCCTGCTCCTTCTGCTTCCTAAAAAAGGGTTAGTTTGAGACCTGTGAAAAACTGCTGCCAGAATGAGTTATTTTTTAAGTCTTACCACTGCTGCATTATTTCTCATCTCTGCACAGCTCTGAGTTAATATTTTAACCCCTGCGATATCAATTCATTTATCCACCACACAAAAAGGTGCTTTTCATCATGCTGATAAATTCCCAAACTCATTAAATGATGCTCACACTAAGCTGCTGTCCTCTCACAGAAAGGTAGATCATAGTGGATGAGAAAAAGCTCCGCCACTCTATGTGGAGTCATTTTCAACAATAATATTTTACTTACATTTAAGGTGTTCTTTTAATCTTTACCAATTAAAAATAAATAAATAATATAAAAGCCAAGGGCCAGATTTTATTGTTGGAGGTCATTACTGTGCTTCTTTTTCATTATGAACAGGCTTTCCATTGCTCTCTGGTCTTCAGTCATACCTCTCTTCCTCCTTACGCCGCTCTTCCTCTTCCTTCTCCCGTCGTTTTTGCTCCTCTCTCTGTCTTTCCAGTTCCTGTAATTTCATCCTCTCCATGCTCCTCCTCTTCATTGCTGACTCACTCAGGTGCTTGCTTGTGTCAAAGGTCACCTAGACAAAACACATGACACGTCTGCGGTGAACATCAATCAACACCGCAAGATCTCTCTCCTGGAGGAATCTCTCTTTTCTCTATTGACTGATTCACTTGTTGTGTGCATTAATTAAGTGTAGTGTATTATGCTGTGTGTATTATTGTGCTCCGATGAAGAATGCAGTTATATTGTCAACATCTAACCTGCACTAACCACAGGAATAATATCTGCTACAATGCAAAAGGTAATAGAGATCTAAATAAACAGACATACTCTAAACCAGTCTCCATCTTTTATATTGTGGTGTGGTATGGTAATTTCAGTCTGTCTAGTCAAAACAGAGTAAAACAACATAAGACTTGAAGAATCCAGAAGAACAGAGGGTAGAAAATGTTAACTACAACAGTACAATATTTGTAGTCGACAGTATAGTATAACATAATGATGATTGCCACAGAGCCTTGAGTAAAATTACTCTGTGCCACACTGATCAAACTGGGTTATGTCACACACAAGTAAGATAAAACTCTTCATATTCTGGCACGAGCTGAAAACATTAAATGCTCACCCATTCTGTAATTATGTAATTCATCAACAAAACAAACTTGTTTTGTCTCGTTCCTTTCAAAGAGACCCTCCTTTGCTTCTTCCACTCCTATTTAGATACCACACTGGGGCTTTATTCTGTGGATTAAGGGACCTTCCTCTCCTCCACCCTCATTACCTTGGAAATAATGACGATGCAGATTCAACTCTCATTCCACTAAAAGGTCTTAAAGCTGTTATGTGACTGAGCAAAACAACCTCACTGCAAAATTTCAGGAGTTGAGCCCATGGTAGCTCCTCATACAAAAGTTTCTCTATACACCTTAATGATGGGTTTAACTTTTCTCCCCAAGAGGATTGGAACAGACAGCTTTAAGATGATTGGATATCTATTTAGTCCAGCCCACGTTCTGGTCACGGATGAAAAATGAGGAAAGATATTTCTCATTGTGTTCTTGCAATTGCCATTAATATGGCATAATGCAGTGATATATTACTAGAGAAGCCCACAGTACCTTGATGTTGCAAGCCACTGCCTTTCCATCATCCCCTTTGAGCATCAGCTTCATGCCACGCAAAGTGTCCATGGCCTTGGCAAAGCCACAATATTCCTGGTATTGCACATAAGCCTCAAAGTTCAGATGGCCTCCAAAGCTGAATGTACTGAAGTTCTTGTCCAGCATGTCCTCTCTGTATGGGTCCAGCATAGGGATGTCAACATTTCGTACCTACAAATGAAACAGTGACATATTATCAAAACTGAATTGAACAAATGCAATTTAAGAGAATCTGCGCTCTAAAAAATCTAAAGTAACTACCATAATACCAGCCCTGCCTAAGCTAAATTGCCAGGCCAAATATATAGAGATGTGTCCTTCTGCTATGTCCCACTTGGTAACATTACTGTGTGTCAAACTGTCATGTGTGACAGAGTCAGAAACACTTCACACCTTGCCAAAGGTCTCAAAGACAGCAATAAGGACCTCTTCAGAGGGCCGGTCTGGGAACGGGCTGTCCTTCTGACTGAACCAGCGACAAGGAAGCCCCTCCAGGTGGATAGTGTCGGGTCTCTCTCCAGGCAGTGTCTCATTCATGTCCTTGGCATCACGGAAGAATGAGTCCCAATCGTGACGTGTAGGGAAGTCCACCTTATTCTCTACAGCACGCACCTGAGAAATGAGTGGCAAAGAAATACGACTTTAGGCCAACTTTCCAGATTGTTAGAGAAACCTAGCTAAGCATCATGTAGTCTTACACAACACGCCTGCAATATTTTAGGATTTTTTATATTTTCTCATTATGATGGCTGTAGTTTTTTATGACACTGTTTCATTGTAATGAGAGGTGCTTTTGACATAAGTCACGCCGTCATATAAATGGAATGGGCAGGTTATTACAAAAGTACACCATTGTAACACAGTACATCTTATGTGTAACAGAAACTAGTACAACCACTAAAATAGCCCAGGAAGTACCAGTTGCAGATGCAATCAGCAGCATACCCTGAATAAGTTCAGCATGGGAACTGTCAGCCAGTCTTACCTTCAGTACATCAGTAAATCCACTCAGTTTGATGCTCTTTCCATCCAGTCGGCCCAGCAGGCTCTTGACCACCGTCTTGTTTTCTACCTCTCCCTCGAAGCGGATGAAGTCCATGGTGCTCTTGGAGATTCTCAACGCTGAGAACTGCTCTGGAGCCACCATAGCTTTCACCCGCTCCATCACCTCCCAGTTTGAGATGCTCTTGCCTGGGAGCTTGAGCTGGGGCAGAGCCACACTCACAGTGATTTTGGCAATGGGTTTGAGGCATAGGTTGTACTCAGCAGAGAGGCACACCGCCTCTGTGGTATCATGGACGATGGTGGTCATTGTTGCTGATAGACAGAAAGCTGCAGAAAATTTGGAATGACAATTAAGACTTTCAGAAAATATTTTCTGTTCAAGTTAAAATCATTGATTAATTATAATGCTTTCATGTGTCGGTGTGATAAAAATCTGAGCAAACAGTTAACAAAAATTGTGATCCCAACTGCTCACATGCAACGTTACCCTGAGGTAAGATCTGTGCTATAACGTTATTGTAGTAAACAATGCTCGCACAATACGTTAACGTTAAACCACACCAACTCCGCTTTGTGTTTGACTGGCATCACAAATCGCAGAGCTAACCTTCAAACGCCTGGTGTTTGAAAAATACAAGTAACGTGTCATGGAGAAATAACGACACATTTTTTTTATTTCTGACATGCAGTCTAAACTTTCCCCAGCGCTTCGTCTCATCAAACCTTCAAGTTTTCTAACGTTACAGCGACGTTAGCTGATCGCTAACAAGGCTATCACGGCTTTGTATCGTTCGTGTCACCAAACCCTGGCTACACCGTCACCAGCATAGTTGTAAACCTAATGGACGATAAGCTCGAGGGCTTCTGAATGAAACAAAGTACATAATGCTTAATAATTAATAGACCACAATCGATATTGCGAAGTGTTTGGTTAAAAAACACAACCACTAACGCCAGGGTTGTTTCCAGCTAGTAGCAGGCTAGTTAGCATCAAGTGCTGTATAACTCGTCAACGGTTCTGCTTTTAAACGTCCGACTACATCCACGCCGTTATACTCGTCATGCTTCACAACAAACTTAACCAACACCTACCTAACAGAAGTTAGCTCCCCGCCGGTGCAATACAGAAACCCCCAGAACTGTTGTATTGGTTTACAAGGAGCCATACGGTGCCGAAAAATAACAGAATACAGCTACTGCATGCCACTTCCGCGTACTGTGAACTTTGACATTAGAAACAAGAGTAATGTGGTGGCGTTACTTCTGAACAGCGACACCATGTGGAAGAAAGTGTAGCTATGAGAAAAAAATCAATATCAACAAAACAAGATTATTCTGGCGATGTCACATAATTAGTTATATATGAATCACCTGTGTGTAGTCAAGAGGTTTAATTTCGTAGATGTTTCTCTGTAAAGAATTTATAATAAATAGGCCTAGCTGTATCACATTATGGATATATTTTTTCATTTTGGCATAGGCTAGCCTAAGTCTTTCTGATGATTAGCTTCAAAAATCACAATAAATCTATTTTGATTGAATGCAACAAAAAAACGTAAAAACTCAAATGGGGTTAATATGATCCAATGGCATGCACGTTACAAGATTAAAAGGCGTCAGACAGTGCACATTTGTTTATAGCTTGATGCCTATTGGCACAGTTAGTCACAAGTTAGGCTCTGTATGAATGTCATTATCACCAGGCTGTATTTGTGGCGAGAGTCAGAGATGAAGACAAGACAGGACATGGATTAACGCAACAGTGGAGACTCCAGGCGAAAAAAAAAAAAAAAAGTTAACACGGATTCTCTATAAAGATGGCAGAGGAATTTACATAATAGGCATTAGTCCCTTCACTGTGTATGTAGGTCAGTAGCTGCAGTCAGACAGCCCCTCTACTCCGTCCAGATCAGCAGTCATCTAACAGATAGGCTGCCTAAGGCAACTCTGGAATCCACAGGACCAGAAAAAATCATCCCTTCAGTGACCTCTATAAATCTTTTTTTGCCTTGTAAAGGAGGACAAATGACATAGATTAGAGAACATTAAAAGAGCAGCCCGTCACTCTATCATTTACATTTACACAAGCCATACATTTGTGATAGCCTGTGTGATGGCTGTTCATATGTAATCCCGCTTTTATATGGTTGATTTGATCTGGTAAACATTAAAACACAGAACAGCACGAGACATGGAGCTAGAGGAACATCAAGGCTACAAGAGATCTGTCACAGTTATCTATCCAAGTACATTGACTGGGAATACCATATCACACATGACGGCTTATGAATATCAACATCCTCTGCTTTTTGCATGTATGCCTCTTATTCACAGGATGGATAACAGGATCAGCAATATGGCTAACAGAAAAAAAAAATCAAAACATGTCTCATGTCACTCTTACACTTGGAAACTTTTGTCTGACCTTCATTTTTTACTGAATTTGCATTACATTGGCTACATATATCATGACCCTGACAACATAGCTAACTAAAGCCAGTGAGGTGTAAATTGCACAATTTTGGGTTGACATTTGTTCCTAGCAATAATAAGTGCACACACACACACAACAGGTGCAGTATTAGGACTGTGCATATATTGGGTCCAGTGTTACACAGGCAGCTCACGAACAGGAAGCTGTGGACACGTTGTAAATGCTGGATTAAAGCCGGCACAGAGGGTCATCAGATCATCAATTATTCAACACCACCAGACAGGGACAATCGCTTGGTGTCAGCAGGAATGGCAGATGAAATAGTGTGCTTAGCAGCTTTAGTGCATTCTGGTTGGACGCCACACCACCATTCATATGGTTTGGTTTGCTATTCTAACATTAAAATATTCATTCATAAATAGTGAATATTAACCAGCACTGAGACCACTGACTCTAATTATTTTATGCAAACAATTATTGCTTTATCACATTCAAGGATGAGAATGAAGAGATAAGTGGCAGTGACAGTGTTTTCACATCACATAACAACTTCACAGTATTTCACAAAGGAGACGGACACAATGATTTACATACATAAGCATTAACATTAACATTTTCCCTATCCATGCAGATGGAAAAGAGATGTCAAAATACATCCGTTTAATACATTTCTACATCAAAATGTGTCAACCATATGATTACATGAAGCCCTATGATTTATGCGTACAAATGCTACAAAATGAACATTCATTAAATCTAGGATGCGTCATTGAGGAAGTAAGGTTCACATATTTGGGAAAACAGTCAAAAAGTCAATGTGCTCCTCAGCTAATCATAATATAGCAGACTCAGTTTAGACTCTTCAATATTCACAGATGAAACATACATAATCAATGAGCAAGTGATTGTGTACATGCAAAGTTAGACTGACATGATGTGGACAATATAGACCTTATGTTTTGTATCGTATGATACAGTTTGTTTGATTGCATATTTACTGTAAAACTGATCAATGCCATATGCTAGTCATCTGTTTAGAATTTAACCTCGACCAATTCTTTTTCATAATAGATGTCTAGGGATCTTTCACCTGCAAATCCAGTAAGAATGGTGAATTTGTCCTATAATTTAGTCAAATTTGAATCGTCTGTAAACACTGTGAAATGCAGCAACTGACCTTCAGAGACTCATACTCCCCCGCAAAGAAGCAGTGTTCCATTAAGTAAACAAGACTCTGTGGATTTGAGGTACATTATGGTCAGTAGAAAAACGTATATAAACATTGTCAGCTTTCCCTGTACTTCCACTCTGTGAAATAGTGGAACTGATCAGTATCTATAAGTAATTGGATCTGACTAAAGCTATGGCAGTCTGGAAATATATCCCTCTAAGTGTAATCAGCTATCTCCTAAATATTGATCAGGAAAAGTGATAATCTATAGAAAAACCACATTGTCTCATTTGTACTTTTAAATATGCAGCAGATTCTACATCTAAATGTGTAACAATTTGGTCACCCACTTAAACTGTGTATACAATATTAATATTTAATGTGACCTGGGACCAAAAACAGCTGTTGTGGTTTTAGATGAAAGCAGTTTCTGCCCACTATCACCGACCATCCTCAAAGTGACAAGTGCAAACATGATGACTGTACATGTTTCAATACGTGAGTGAATAAAACAGATTGACTAATAAAATCATCTGCTACTTGAAATTTAGGAAGAAAAAAAACCCTTCACATTAGAGAAATATACTGACAAAATTCAGCACCATCCAGTTAAAGGAGGTTAAAATATAGAAAATAAGGTCTAGAAATATATTACTTTACTCCGCAAACAAAAATGTGCCTGTGTGACAAATGTGTGGAATCAAAACAAGTGCTATTCACAAATCCTTCACCACTGTGAGTAGAAACTAAAGTGAAAACCAAATACAGTTCAGTGTGAAATTGTTCTAGTGTAAGGTCAAACAAAACAAGAAGATGTAATATTTGCTACCTGCTCTAACAGAGAGCTTAAAAATATAAAACCCCATGAACACAAAAACCAAGTTCAAAGCAATTCAAATAAGATCAGTTTTCAATCAATGTTTAAAAAAAAAAAGTGAACACTGTCCGGTTAGTGGTCAACATAAGCCTGACAACTCAAAAATAAGTTATATAATTATATTAAAAAACAAATCTGTAGTTAATTATTTAAAACCCTAAGTTAATAAAACTTTAAAAACAGCTTGACACTTTATATATCAAGACATGTGCCATTAATTTTGGTCATAAAAATGTCTGACCTGTCAGCTTATGAAGGTGAGTAAACTTTATCCTGTAAAACATGTGTAAATATCTATGTTGCTGGTTCAGACTGGTGTAACTTCATCCAAACAGGTTTGACAGCGGTCGGGTTCGGAGAGGACTGGTGGGGAGGTCCTCCCCTCTCCCCACCTCCCCGGTGTCTCTGAAGGAGGCGCTGTGGATGATCTGGGCTCGGTGACGCCCTCGGTGCAGCCGTGCGTTCAGCCGGCTCAGAGACGACTTCCTCTGCATGCCCCCTTTGGTCTTCCCGCTGCCGACCGCCTCCTCTGCCGCCTCGGACGGTGGGTTCAGTAGCCGCAGTGGATTCAGATTGCCCTGGAGGACTCTGGGAAACCTCCAGCCACGCCCTCTGCCCCCACTGCTGCTGCTGCCGTTGGTGTTTTCGCTGTCTGACTCGGCCCCCGGTGAGGTGACCACCCCCTCCTCCTGCAGGTTGGCGGCCAGCGGTGGCGGAAGGTACTGGATGGCTCGCCTCCCGCTGTAGTCTCGGGCCTCGGGGTCTGCCTCCCAGTCTGACAGCAGGACACGGACCACCTGTCAATCATAGCACATCAGATTTTAAAATGGGGGACAATTCAGACACTGAAAACTTGTTTGAGAAATTTGCCTCAGACAATGTAAGATGAAAAATATACTATGTGAAAAGATTCTCTGAATCCCAAGACACCCCCATTTCTTAGCATTAATGAAGATTTTCATCAGATTGTCACCTTCATAATGAGATCTCTTTTCAGTGTGCTTTGTTTTGGATCATGATATAAGGAAAAGAAAAAAAGTGGGGGAAAAAACAACTGTTGATGTTAATTAAGCTACTATTTTCTTTTCTGGATCATTTAGTGCGTATTAAAGAAGACCTCTAATCATTCTATCTGGGGGCAAACAGAGGGCGTTATTATCTGCTGCTTCACTGAGCAGCTGTAACACATGACACCTCACAACCACCACTATCCCCGCAGCCCACCTGTGTGTGTCCATGCATGGCTGCCAGGTGTAGCGGTGTGTATCCAGCACTCGATCTCACGTTTACATTCACAGGGATAGTATTCTCCTTGGCGAAGGCCAGCAGCTGGGAGAGCAGCTCAGCTTTGCCCTGCTTGGCTGCCCAGTGGAGGCAGGTAAAGCCGGTCACAAAGTCTCTCTTGGCCACCAGGCTGGGTTCGACAGCCAGCAGAGGCTGCAGGCTTTCCCATAGGCCGTCCGAGGCGCACAGCATCCACTCGTGTTCTAGCGGGTCCAGGGTCACTGAGGCACAGTCTTCATCCGTGGTTGATGAGAGGAGTGATGTCGAATCGCCATCACTTCTCACCGAGTCCCGGAGTCGTGAGCCACGGTTGATCAGGGACCTACGGACCTGAAAAAAGTAGAACACAGTGAAGAAGAAGGAGCAGACATTACATCAGCTGTTTTATATTGGCCCAGATAAAACAGTAGCTCTTCAGAAAAGATGCAGTCCTGACATAATGACATTCACTGTCATACTGTTAATCACAATGAAGCATCTAACTCTATTGAAACATCTTTGAGAATCGACAAATAACTTTTCTTGTGACCTCTGCATTTTGTTGCTTTCTGATGATCATCAAAAGAAGCTTTGAGGTCACTTAACACCAGAGTTACGACAAGCCGTGTTACATCACTGTGTCAAATCATCCAGTTACATAACACGGAGAACTGTTGCTGTGGAATTACACATCATGCATATTGGACTTATGATCACACGAAATGGTGACTTATTTTTAACCAGCGTGTCAAGGGCTGCACTCTGGGTCGTACCTTTGCCACTGTGTAAGTGGCACTTACAGGGGAACCTGCTCAGCTTCATTTATGGACAACTGTGGGCCACTCAGGTTTCTGGTGCACACCCAGAGAAGTGAAACACAGGCCATGACATCACAACTTTAGGTGTGGCCAAAGTACATTTACTCTTAAATTCTGACTTGCAACAACAATCATGTACTTCGAAGCTTTTTTTTCTGCTCCAGAAAAAAACAGTATCCTACCTGAGGAGAACTACTCATCATCAGCTCTATGAAGTTCCTGCGACTTCCCTTGGGTGTGTTGATGTCTCCAACAGGGTCCAGCCCCTCCAAGGCGCTGTCTTCAGATAGGCAGCTGGTTAGCATGGCACGCTGGGAGCCTTTGGACACTCTACGTGCCCCTCTCACTTGCCATGCAGGGTGAGCCTGGTCCACGTCTGGCATCCCAATAACTGGAGCCGACTCTCGCCTCCTCCGGTCTCGCAGTTTCACCTCACCTCCTCCACCAGGTGTCCCTGTATTGGCTTTATTCTGGGAGGGGGTTGCAGGTTGTCCATTCCCATTGGACTGTTTGTCATTGTCCAGGCCTGTGTCACGTTGGCTGGATACTCCTGGGAAACCAATTAGCATTTTTTTATTTTATTTACTGTCAGTTTACTACTCTAAAATGTGGTTGCTGATGACATGTAGCCTACTATTGAATTGAACAGGTTGTTATGTAATCTAACCTGAACTTCACAGTATGAGTAAAATCTGGTTGTTTGCTTTTTTTTTGTTGTTGTCATTGATATTGAATGCTTTTGGCATTAAAGAGGGCCCAGCTGCTGAAGAGCACACTCATGGGAGTTTGGCAGCTTTAGTCTAAACCCATACTGAGCAATGGCCAAACCCTGACATTTGATAGTGATCATCACCTGGTTGAGAAACAGCAACCTGACATGATAAGTGGACATGCATTACAAAAATAAAACTACCATCTTGGTTATATGTGTAAAAGACAAAACAAAAACAAAAAACATAGGCTAAAACAAGCAGTGATCAAATCAGTAGGATGAATGGACACACCAGGGACTAAACAAAGAGTCGCATATAATTAAATAAACATAAATGGTGCGTCTCCCTCACCTGTTTGGTCTCCGTTGTCAGGGTTGCCGTTTACACTGTTGTCCAGTGTCTCATGGATATTGCCATTGCACTCCGCTTGATCGTAGCCGTCAGCGTCCGCACGCATCACCGACTCCGCGCTGTCGTCAGCTTTCAAACACACAAATTTCACACCGTTTTCCACCTCCACGAAACCCACGTTGTCCACGATGCGTTTCACCACCTCGCGATCCACGGCTTCCTTTGATGGGTCATTTTCCCGCAGACCTGATAGGAAATGATCGATCAGCTCCATCTGTTGGACCCTCCCTCCTCTCTCCATCAGGAACTCCTGCACGGCTTGCTCCGTGCACTGGGACGCCATCGTCATCCTGGACGGCCCAAACACAACGCAACGATTATCAAGTTGCACAAGGACGTTTCAAAATGACTCCATGTCCGTGCTGCTGTCATTCACTAAGGTCGGTGACAACGGATGACAGCATCTTCCTCTCCGGCCTCCTTCTCTCCTCCATGGGGAAGTCCAGTATCGGACTCCGGCAGATAGGGGTCGCACGTCGCTGGAACAACTGAGTAGTGCTCACTGCTCACTACGGGAAACATAATGCTGCGTTCCAGTGCTTCCCAGTAAAATCACCTCGTAAAACTGAACATTTAGTAAAAGTGCAGTGATTTCTTTATTTTATTTTTCGAGAGAATTGGTTCATTTTAAACGTCGATTCAGCAATTATAGCACCAAGAAGAGGTCGAAATGGGCATGTAATACATACAAATATGATCAAAATGTATCTTACTGAATGGTAGAATGATAGTGGCCAGGTTTGTAAACAACACATTTTATCCTAATAGCTACCTGAGTGAGCTTTGGATTTTTAATTTTTTTCAGTAGGACCATGCTAAATAAAGTGTAAAATACTTGAAATGTTCATGTTTTTGTTTAAGGTCAAATTTCATGCCTGATGGCATCAATATCAATAATAGCTGCATAGTTGTTCTCATTTGGGATTTACAATTTTTCTGATAGTCCCGCAACATACCATGAAAGCGGCTGGGAAAATTAAGCCGCGCTGTACCATTATGCGTAGTAGGGGGGTGGGGTGTGTTAATAGTGTAAATGATTACGGTTTGACCACAGTTTCTTAAACATATGGTGGATTTTGGTCCGTGAAAATGACAAATGTTTAAAAAAACAAACAAAATTTCCATCTCGTGCTAGACATGTGTTTTAAGGTAAAATTTCAAACTAAATATTTCACCTCATTCCTACGTTGTTGTGAGTGGTGCAGTCTGTCCAGTTGTCGACGGTAGACGCTGTGAGGCGGTCCTGACCAGGATTCTAAAAAAGTCTTCGGTCATTAGTCTATTTTGTTGTATTTTTTGTGAAATAATTGAAGTATTAACGTCTGCCTAAAAACTATGGCTTCTTCAGACGTTGCTCGACAGCCGGTTAGTATTTTTACTCTTTGTGGTTGACAAATGACAGTGTTCTTGACAGTTGAGTAGGGAGTGTCCAAGGCTAGCATTATGTTAGCTCCCGCTAGCCCGATGATTAGTTTCTATCACTTTTAGTTTAGTTTGGTGTAGTTTAAAATGCCCAGCAACATCGACATTTATCCAGAGAATAATTCAGGCCATTTCAGCTTTAATCTTCAACCAGAAAAAAGCGATCCAACAATACAACTTCCACCCAAATACATCCGTGCGGTGGCACTAGCTAGCTAACACAACGGTAGCCATTCAGCCATTCAAAAGTTTCTGAAAATAGTAGTGAGCTGCACGGAAGAAAACTAATAACAAAACATGACCGACATAGAAATAGTACAAGAATGTAGCTAATTTGTGTAATAATTCAGCTTTGAGGGTAGCGCTAACTACGTTACTAGCTCTGTAAGCATAAGCAGAACTAAATAGCTATAATTTGATTGCAGTTTGGTACCAACCAAAACATCTGGCCGGAGATAACCACGTCGTGTAAATGTGTGTGAACTTTGATTGTTTCTCACGGAACTATATTTGAGAAAAAATATCAAAGTTGGAGTTCTTATAGTGAGAAACTTTATACCACACCCCACAGACAGGCTTCCTTAGATTTCTGGATATCTCGGGGGAGCAAGACAGAGGAGGACAGCAGGGGAGCTCAGGTTTACCCCGCTGGATAAAAGTTATTTTTTTCTTAATGAGTGAGCTACTGAATTTTAGACCATGTTTTTAGATCTTTTGTGTTGGTCATTGAGAGGAATCTGTAAATGTAGTGCTCGGATTCAAAGGAACTAAGATGTGCATGTTAATACAGGCGACAAACTTGAGCAGAACTGAATATTACACAACATTCGTCTAAATACGGATTTAGTTTACATTCTTCATCCAAATTTGAATTTGGTTTGAGAGTCACCCAGTTACATCTATTACAACACTTAGTGCCTGTAAGAGAACAGATTAAAACAAAAAAGCTTGCATTTTATACTTCCTAGCGGAAATGTTGTGATTTCCCTTGGGTGATGATCTGTTATCTAATTTTGTGAAGAAAAGCATTTATAGCATCTTGAGAATGATCTGTTTGTTTATGTGGTTTCTTCCTCAGGATAAAGCAGTCCGGCCTCTGAACTTGGCAGGCCATGTCGGCTTTGATAGCCTTCCAGACCAGCTTGTCAACAAGTCCATCTGCCAAGGCTTCTGCTTCAATATTCTCTGCATTGGTAAAGTTCACATTATACACTCAGACAAACATGCATAGTGTGACATTTAGAGGATGCCACTACTAATGTCATTGATATTGCTAAGTTTTAATGTTGTTTCTTAAGATTGTTATTGCATCATGTTTTTTTTTTACTCTAGGTGAGACCGGCATTGGCAAGTCCACTCTTATGGATACTCTATTCAATACCAACTTTGAGAACTTTGAGTCATCCCACTTTGAGCCTCAGGTGAAGCTGCGGGCCCAGACCTACGACCTGCAGGAGAGTAATGTCAGACTACGCCTCACTGTAGTCAACACTGTGGGCTTCGGAGACCAGATGAACAAACAAGAGAGGTGGGAGGAGGTCTCTTCGTATGTCCAAGAGAATCTGAGTGTTGTTAAGAGTTAATGAGTGTTTAGGTTAACACCTTATTTTGAATTTGCTGCTGTTGTGAATTAATCTCTGATTAGTCACTGATCAGCCTTATATGTCTTCCCTGTAGCTATCAGCCAGTGGTGGACTACATCGACAGACAGTTTGAGAGTTACCTGCAGGAGGAACTCAAAATCAAGCGCTCTCTTCACAACTACCATGACTCGCGAGTCCACGCCTGCCTTTACTTCATCTCCCCCTCAGGTCATTCCCTCAAATCCTTGGACCTTGTGACCATGAAGAAACTAGACAGCAAGGTAGGCAAAAGAACACTGTGTGTATGTGTGAAAGGATCAGACCAGTGTTGTGTAGTAGGTTGTTTCTACAATATTCACTTTGATCTAAGGCTTTTTGAAGCAGCACTGAGGAAGGAAATGTGTATCCTAGATAAGGATAGTCAATAAACCTTATGGATTCTAAGAAGTAGCCCAATCCACCGGAGTAAACAAGAATACACAGTGCAGGTTGTTTCGCATATTAATTAAAGAAGGTTAAGAATTGAGTTGTTTATTCTTGAGCAAGAAAACAGCAGTGGACAAGATTGAGAATATGTAAACTGACCTTGAGTCAAGAGTGGAGTCAAGTATAAATCTATTGACAAAAGATATTGGCTCATAAAAGTACCTTAAACATGTTTCCCTCATTTGTTTAGATGAGATCAAATATTTAGGATTAGTTTCTGAAACTCATGATGTCAGTGACACTCCCTTGTGAGCTCATTCATTCACATGAGCTGTCAATCGTGATTCCAGAAACATATGAATCATCACTGTTTGGTGACCTGTAATATGAGATGATTGTCATATTTGTGTTTTAAATTGCTACATCGCCGTGTTGGACTGGACAGCACTGCTTTTTTTTGTTTTCATGGTTGAAAAAACAAAAATTGATTTTGAATTGAGCAATCCATGCACAATGTAGTACTGATGGGTATGTGCAGCAGGAGATTATGTAGATGGGTCTGCTGCGGTTGCGTCTAGATTTCCCCGTGTGTTTTTTGTCTGACTGTTGGGAGTGGTTCACTATCCGACCGGCTAAAGCCCCTCCCATCGCTCTTGAAGTGGTCAGAAACAGAAACTTTCCCATGCTCTCTGTGTGCCGTGACTTTGTGTTTCTTTGTGTGTTTGTGTGATTTCACTGCTTTGGAGTGTCAGTAGCCCCGGATTTGCGTGTGAATGGAGTAGAAAAAGCAGTGGAATGCTGTAATCACTTCACACACACACACTCGAGTTGTCCTTTTGTGTCACTGTACGGATACAAGCAGAAAGAGCCATTTGTTGAATGTGCAGCACTGACAGAGAGACAGTCCATCACTCAGACAGCTGTTGGAACAGAACTCAGAGCATTGTTTTATTTTCCCTGCTGGGATCAGTGTGTATTCTGTGTGTGTGTACGGGTGTGTGGTCTGGCCCAGAAGCTTGTCTAGTGGCTGCAGCTCATTCTCTCTCTGGTATGACAAGACGACCCACAGACAGGAATGTGGGATGACCTGGACAACAGATCGGGCTGCCGGGCCAGAAATAACATCAGTAAACTTGGTTTATTTAAGACATGCCTAAACAGTTCCTAAAATAAAATGGTGACATAGAGAAATTAAAAACAAATACTGCTGAATAGTCAACTTCTGTTAATAAATTGTTTGTTTTTAGATGTAATTTCGTGGTATGTTGAGATTAGCTTGTTTAAACCCAGCAACAAGTTTAGTTAAAGACAAGGGAAGTTGGCCTCAGCAATTTTGTCTTTGCAAACTTCAGTTTCACACAAAGTTTTGTTAAAGTATTAGGCTAATGGATGCAAGTGCAGTGACATCATGGTGACTCTATTATGACTTATCATAATCAGTGGAAAAGTTGCTCTACTGTATTTACAGCCCCTTTTTACACAACTCAAAGCAGGAATGTAGCGCCCTTAGAAGATACAAACGTACAAGGGGAGGACATTCTTGTTCAGCCTTTAATCTGGCAGTTGGGTCGGTCACAGGGGAATCAGCATTTGTGTAAAAGAGAGAGATGGCGACACTGAGCCCACAACACCTACATACTATTGAAAATCCCATCCTTCAGTGAGAATATGTGGGCTTTATTTGGTTCAGTGTGAAAAAGAAAAACAGAAGGGTCTTCTTAACAACAGTATGTGGGAGCTCTGCATTAACGTGAACTTTCCCTCCAATATTCAAGGAATTCTTGTTATTTTGTGATTTAGTTGCACTGGAACACATGTTTTTTTTTATCTGAGTCCTGGATAGTAAATCAATGTCTTAATGAGTATGTGTCGTACCATGTTGTAGGTGAACATTATCCCAGTGATCGCCAAAGCTGACACCATCAGCAAGAGTGAGCTGCACAAGTTCAAGATCAAAATCATGAGTGAGCTCGTCAGCAATGGTGTTCAAATCTACCAGTTCCCCCTGGATGATGAGACCGTGGCAAAAGTCAACACTACTATGAACGTAAGAGACACACATACGCACACAAAAGTGGAAATACAGTTTTGTGCTTTTTGTTGGTCAGTCATCAGGCTGACAGATTCACAATATTTTCCCATAGGTTTGCAGTTGTTGTTGTTGTTGTTTTTTGTACCTTACTTACTATCAGTATTTATTAATTTATAAATTTAGTATAACAAACAGACAATTGTAACTTAGTAAGTGTATAAAGTTACACATTGTACCTGAAACAAGTTATGTTTATCTGTTCTGTGAATCTCACCATACTACATCATTTTGCCCTCTTTAGTTTAACACTGTCTGTTTTTTAGGGTCATTTGCCATTTGCTGTAGTAGGTAGCACAGAGGAAGTCTCCGTTGGCAACAAGATGGTGAAGGCTCGCCAGTATCCCTGGGGTGTGGTACAAGGTAAGATGGATCACTGTGTGTTTCTGTACAACTGAGCCAGCATTACCAAAGCTTCCTGCTGCCAATTGATATGGTGGACATGTCTGTACCAGCCACAGCCAGAGCAGTTGCAGAGCAGAACAGAGAGGCAGACGGTTGTCAGGTTGTCTGCCAATGCCATTCTCTTAGACAGTATCTCAGTAACGCATCAACAGAACTCTTCAATGTTGGCACATTCACGAGGACTTCAGGATGAACTGCTTAGATTTTGAGGTTCAAAGGGTCAAGAGCAAGGTGACCTCAGGAAACATCTTTTAGCCTGTACTTATTTAGCCATGTAGCCACACAAACAATTATGATCACATAATTTCACACCAATGATACATGATTCTAGATAAACAGGGGTGTAACCTGAAACTAGTCTGGCTGAGGCAGACAGCCACAAGGCAGTAATTCTAGTTGGTACACTTTCTAGAAAGAGCTCCACACAGTGTGACTTCATTTTGAAATCAGCACAGCCCTTTTCAGTGGTCTTTACTGTGTAAAAATCTAACCTGCCCTACTTTAAGCAGCTGGCAGCCTGCAGTAAAATTTGTCATCGCTGCATCTGTTTCAGTGTCGCATCCTGGTTTAGATTCTGTTCCTAGTCTGACACAAAATGGTCTGGGAGGATCTTTTTTGTGTCGGGCTGGTCACCGAATCCTATCGCTTGTCTAATGAGTATTTGATGTATGTGTTGTCAGTGGAGAATGAGAATCACTGCGACTTTGTGAAGCTGAGAGAGATGCTCATCTGTGTAAACATGGAGGACCTGAGAGAGCAAACGCACACTCGTCACTATGAGCTGTACCGACGCTGCAAACTGGAGGAAATGGGATTCAAAGACACAGATCCAGAGTGCAAACCTGTCAGGTGAGCTGCCCACTCACTAACACCTGCATTTATGTGCAAAGAAAAATGTACAAGTGATGACTGACGTCTGTGTATTTGTGTGTGGGGACATAATGTGCAGTTTGCAGCAGACTTATGAGGCCAAGCGTCAGGAGTTCCTGGTGGAGCTGCAGAAGAGAGAGGATGAAATGAGGCAGATGTTTGTGCAGAGGGTGAAGGAGAAGGAGGCCGAGCTCAAGGATGCTGAGAGAGAGGTATGAAGACGTGAAGGCCGTCAGACCCACGTGTTAATCAATGAATCAGTTTTCTCAAATTGATACAATTTTGTTAATAACGAATCAGTCCAATTACATTCTAATGTCCATGTGTGTTAATTCTTTAACTGGATCTCACTGAAGGTCAAATCTGTCCTCATCATACTTGTAAATATATTCAAATGAGCGTGATCTTCCAACATTTTTTTTAGCTTGTTGTCCAGCTCTTCTCTGAAGTATCAGTCACCTCGAAGGCATTTATGTTTCATAAAGCTTTTGTCTGCTAGATAAAATCACAATTCTAAGAAATGAAAGCCCAGTGTGGCATTTCAGATCAAGTTCAGATTTGATATGAGAGAGCGATCACATTCTGACGATGAAATGAAATGGTAATTTGTTCTCCTTGATATCATCATAACCTCGTTCTGCGTCCCGGCGTGTGTTTCAGCTGCAAAGTCGCTTTGAGCAGCTGAAGCGCCTCCATGCAGATGAGAAAGCCGCCTTGGAGGAAAAGAAGAGAATGCTGGACGACGACCAGAGCTCCTTCAGTAAGAGACGAGCCGCTGCTCAGCTCCTGCAGGCCCAGAGTCTCACCGCCAACGGCAAGAAGGACAAGGACCGCAAGAAGTGAGTGGCCTCTGGTAGTTCAGGGAATATTTACATTCTAATTTCTAATATGTGTTTCAGTGTTTAAGACTTTTAAATGACAGTTGGAGGAAATAATAATGGATAATGAAAAGCAAGACCACATGCTAACAATTTAAGATGACATTGACGTGCTTGTGGGCAATATCAAATTCAAACTATATATATTTTCTATTGTAAACATGATCCACAGCTCACTCATGTGTATCTGTCTCTCTTGTCTCTTTTAGTTCTGGCTTCATGTGAAGACTCTGAAGTACACTCCACTATGACCAGTATAACCAGTGGCAGTCTGTCCACACCTTTTCCAGCCCTCTGTGGCCAGTCTCAAACACTAACCAGGACAACCCCACACAAACCAGCAATGTGTGCAAGTGTGAGTTTGATAATGTGCCAAAGTTTAATGACTGTACCCAAGAACCCTGTGTACACTTTCTTCAATTGTATTTTTAATCTCTTTTGTGGGTTTTATACCTCTTTGTGTAATATTTTATATTTATCCTTTCATTTTTTTATATAAAACATTTATTTTTCATATACCTCCCTTTTTTTGGCTCAGACTGAGAAGATCACAGTGGATTGATCCTCTCAGCCTCCTCATTAGAAACACACAAGGATAGGTACCATTATTACAGTTGATCTACTACATTTTATGTTTATCTCTATTGCATCATGATGGACTCTTCTTTTGTAATACAGAAAACTGGTTTGGTGACCTTCTGCATAATCTGTAATTTATTATACTAACCGGTTCAGACTTGCACTATATGACGTGAACATACCAGTAATTTTACACATTTGTCTCAAAGTCTGAATTCTGCAAATCCCCTTTTTTAGAGAAGTTACATTGATTGTCAGTGTAGAAACTCTTACTTTTTTTAATGCTCAATGAAACTAAAATCCTCTCAAAATACTGTAAATGAGGGAAGACATTTTTCTCTTATCAAATAGACTTTTTTTTCTCCTTTTAAATACTGAAAACACATCATGTCACAGTCTGAACTTTTTCTGCTTTCATTCATACCAGTTACGCACACAGTGTGTTCTTTTTAACTATGTTGTATAAAATAGACAACAGAATAATAATTACAGTATAGGCAGATATGTCTGAACTGGCTGTTAATTTAACGGAGTCCAGCAATTAAAATATCCATATCTGAAACTTGATTCAGTACATTCATCCGAGTTTTCATGGTCACAGGGCATTATAATTATTATCCTTTTTCTATTCTTTGTCTGACTTTAATTTTTTTGTCACACCTCCTTGCTACAACATTAATATGATTACAACAGCTTCACTAAATCCTGCAGGAGTCACGTGATTCTGCTCTTGTTGTTTCACTTCAGAACGTTGAACTTCTCCCGTCCAATCACAGGTTTGTAGGAGGGTGAAGCCGAAGCTTGGTTTTAAACTAGGTACAAGTTACAGTGTATATTTATATACAGTATATTGTGTTTTACTTGCTCCCCCATTTTTCCTGCTGACACAAACAGTTGAAGTTTGCAAACCAGTCTGTCTGAAAAGAGCTGACTTCTGGAAAAACAAGCATCATGTCAAGTCAGTGCTTTTTAAGGGAGTGAAGGAAGAGGAGGATTTTTGCATTTGTGACTATATGTGACTATATTTTGAAGCATTTTGTTGTTATTCACTTCTCCCTGGTGCCATGATAAGACAGGGTTTCACACCTCGTAGCCTTTAACAGGAAAGAGCCAACCATGGCACTGCGGTGCTGGTTTCTGAAGCAACATTTACTCACAAACGCTGCCACTTTATATTCACACTAGTGCTTAAGATGTTAGTGCCTTACCTGTGTGAAACTAATACACTATCCACTTGGACATCCAGGGGAAACACAGCGATGCCTAATGGACTAAATCCTATCTGAGACCCAATTGTACTACACTTGTATTTAAGAAAAAAACAGTGTTATTTGGGAGCTTTTTTCCTTTCTAAATAAATCTTTGTATTTTTGTCATGACAAACTCTTGTCTCTTTGTTTGGTTTGCATCATTTCTACACAGCTGTGGATTTCACCTCACCCTTTTGGTCACAGACCAAGACAAAGAGAGATCCGTCTCTTCTGCAGTGTTGGGTGGGAGAGTGAGGGAGAGGTGACAGGAAGGGCTGAGGGAGATGGGAAACGGCACACACACGGGTCACCGGCCAGATAGGAATGGGGAAATGGACCAGGGTTCATGGATGAAGCCTTACTGCCAAGGTCAGAAGGGGTGTCCGTGGAATTTGTTTGTCCAATGTTGACTAACTTATTGTGAGATGATATACAGAGACAACATTATAATCACTAAAGGGATGCATCAGCGGGTATTTAAAAGAGCAGCTGTGATGTGAGGGTTGGTGAATGTACAGCAGGGATTATCAAGGGGAAACAGTTGTCCAGCTTTTCCGGACTGCAGTGCAGTAGCTCAGAGAGACTTTAATGACCTCTCTTCATCTATAAAGGTGAGATTTACTTATAAATGCAATTATTGATGTGTGATTTCATGTTAAATAACAGTAATGGACAGTAGATGATAAAAGAAAGTGAAGGATTATTTACTCTATATACAGGTTGAAGTTTTTAAAATTGACATTTACTGTCTGTAATGTAACATCATCTTCATTGTCTATGTAAGTGTGTGTGGAATAGGTTACGAGAGCCATTGCCTTTTAATTACTGCACACCTGAATTACTTTAATGTTCCTGTAATGGGAGGGGGTGGGGAATTGATACCAGCTCAGTCAGGCGATCACAGTTGAGACACAGCCTGACCCTTCTCTCTCCCTCTCTCTTGCTCTTATTAATTGGTTTTATAATAGTGTAGTTTAATATTATCTCTTTGTCTGTTGAAGCTTTATTCATTGGAAACATGGCACTGGAGGCAAATTTCAAGCCCAGGGCTGAAGTCGAAGCGCCTGACCAGGTACAATCATAGAGGATATTGTAATTAAATGTGATGCAGTTTGATAGAAGTGAGAGATGGAGACCGATCTAAGTATTGAATGTGGCATCATTTTCAAAGTTATTACCATTGATGAGAGCTTATAATGAACTGTGTTAAGAGCTTTTCTTTGCTGTATTAAACAAAGCAGTTTTATTTCCTTGTTGAAATCAAGGCATACATTTGATGTTGTGAGTAAAAGCATCTGAAAGGTTTTCTGACTTAATTCTGCTACGCTCCTGTGATTCGTGTATGTTTCCTCCCCTTTTATCAGAAGCGAAGAGGATAGAGGACGATCAGAGCCTTCAGCTTTAGAGAAAGATGTGAGACACAGCACTACCTGCCCACCACCTGCTTTATTTGAACACACACACTCACACACATACAAAGGGAATCTGTGCTCCGGCTGGCAGAGGCCTGGTTCCCTGCAGTGTCTTACCCTCCAGCTCTATTGCCCTTCATGTGGCTCAGAGGTGGCCTACAGACAGGTAGACAGACAGGTCTGGCGTAAAGCAAGAGGAGTGCTTATCCTCCTGCAGGGTGCTGCAGCATCTCACTGTTAGCTCAGAAAAAGACGATGATGACGCTACCTATTGTGTGTGTGCACGTAGACATCTTTAACCATCTGGTTCATAGGGTGCTAAGTGATTTCTCCCAGTTCTCACCATCTCTGCACGGTAGAAATGTGAAAAAAAAATAATCTAGGTCTGCTACTCGCAACACCTTAAATACACCAGTTAAAGCCTGTGTGTGTGTGTGTGTTGTGTCAAGATTTTCCAAGTGCGCCTCCATCCAAGATAACTGTCACCCACCTGTGCACTGCATGGCACACACAAGACCTTCACATACGCACATACCCTTGTCACCTTTCGCCACTCACTCTAAATGCAAATGGAGGTGATCACTGGAGACAGGCCCGGCTGCTGGAGAGATGAGGTTGTCATTTAAGGGGAGTGCCAGCGACGCTCTGAAATTACCAATTACACACCTCGACCATGCCAGTGTTGGCCTGAGAACACAAAAGGAGAGAGAAGGAGAGAGACACGCGCACACACAGGGATGGAGAGATGGAGGGAATGATGAAAAGACAGCAAGTGTGTCAGCTTTTATTCCTAACCATCCTTTACCAACTTGGTATAGAGATAATAATTCACACTGGCAGATAACCTCTCCTGGAGTGTTGCTCTCCATAAGACTCCATAAGCTCATAATGAGCATATTGTGAGTGCCCATAATTATAATTAGAGTCGAATGTAATATGATTCTCAGGTGGAATCGTCCAGGGGACAAGTATAATATCCTAATGAGCTATACAAGTAATGTGTTTGTTACGCATTAGAGTACACAAATGTGGATTGTTTCCCATTTCATTTTGTGTGATGCCGGTTATGAAGCCACAGCAGGTGCAAAAAAAAAAAAAGGCTTTGCAAATCTGTTTTAAAACAAAGGCATTTATTGCGAAAAATGCACTTGACATGAAAAAACAATCAAATCAACCACGGGTCATCAGTACAAGACGATGTATAATGATCACATGGTAGAGAGCGCTGGGCATGGTCAGCGCAGAGCATGACTTCAATGGCACAAAAGGCCTATAAATATTCTGCACAATATAGAATTATATATATACTTTCTTTTTTTCTCGGTTTCTCTCTCTGCACCGCTCTTCTCAACAACCTGGCACCAAGTCCTGATGAGGCATGAGCGTCCACATCATGCCAAACTTTATCATAAAGTTCCTTTTTTCTGTAAAGAGCTACATACAGAGGCCTTTCTTCTCCTCACACATACACGCACACACCCATACACACACACAGACACACAAGTATCCATAGGAACAAATATGACTGACATCTAATTCAAGATGGCAGGGTGAGTGCTCAGGCTTCCTGGAACGACGCTCCAAAAAGGGACTGGACAGTAATTTAATATTAAATCCAATGGGTGAAAAAAAAACAACAACAACAAAAACAAAAACAGAATTTGGATGTGCAATGATGTCTGTTAAGTTGTGTTCACATACAGTGGTAATAACCACTACTGTTTAATGGCTTGTTCACATTTTTCAAGCTGTCACCATGAGCACTCAAGTGGTATTTACAACCAGGAAGCTGAAGCTCACATCACGTAAATAAAACACATGAAAACATTAGTGAAACCAGCGGTTCAAGTTATTTCATGTAAAGTGACCACTGTGCAGTGGTTGTATTCCTGATGTTTTGACTCTTGTAAACTCTTCTGCTTCTCCTCCTCCTCCTCCTCCTCCTCCTCATCACAGCATCGACCTCACGAGAAAAAAAAAGACTGTCGAGACCCGTTGGTCTCTGACATGAACGAGGACTTGTGCTTAAGTTTGACTCAGTAGAAATTAGAGTCCTCTGTTCAGCCGGTGTACAAGCAGAGACACTGTCTCTCTGGGTTTTTGTGCAGAGCTGCTCTGGGATCCGCTGTTTTTTTTTTTTTTTTTGTCAATAGGTCAAGCAGAACAGATCTACAAGAAAAACAACCAGCAGGCTCATTGTGGCGACAAAGCAGATGAAGGGAGTGAGAAAGAAGAGATCGAGACGAGAGACAGGCTGCTCTGCCAGATACAGTGTGTATTTGTGTGTGTTGGTGTTTGTAGGCACTAGGGTTTGACTGACAGATCTTGAAAGCCAATGTGGATATATTTGGATTGAAGTTTCCAGTATATGTTTTTGACATTCTCATAGCAAATAGAATGGCACTTCAACCTGGCTCAACTTAAACAGCCCACTGAAAGCTGCACAAGTATCATAGTCTCTCACATTTATATAAAACAGGGTTCAAATAGTGGAAATTAAAGAGTGAAAAAAAACAAAAAAACAAAAAACAAAACAACTGCTTTATAGCCACGATTTGAAAAACTTCATATGTCAGTCTAGCCCTAGTTGGGAAAAAATGTGTTTTTGGTTTCATCTGCTGCTCCAGATGCTCAGAATTACCCACAAAGCACTGCCAGCTACCAGAAAATGATGCAGGCCATGTTTCTTTCTGTTACTACCATATGTGAAATGTATCTCCCTTCCTTGTTTTTGTTCACTTTTCTTCACAGTTTAAGGGATCATGGTTTCCCCCCCACAAAATATTGAATAATGTGAAAAACAAATACAAATTGCCTGTGCTTTCATTTTGTGTCTCCTCAATGGCAATAACACAACAGGAAAAAATGATATGGATCAAAATATCAGATGTAAAAGGTTGATAAGGCTTTTGATTCTGATTCAACACCTGTAACTTCACTGTTGTGTGTGTCATTTGTGTTTCTGCTCGAACCAAATCCAGTTAGTGCTTCTCCACTGACTGACTCTCCCCTGGTTATGATCCAGTTAGAGCCAATAAGACTAAAATGTGCTCAGCCAATCAGTGACCCTCACCTGTGTGCACACAGCCAGCAGCAGTTTGTGCTTTGATGCTTGGCCGGTAATAAAATCCTGCTGACCTCATCTCAGACACACACACACAGACGCACACACGCACACGCACACACAGTGAGCAAGTCAAGCTCTGAGTTTCGCTGTGCTTCTATGTTCAGAAACAGGGAGAAAAGGTAGATAGTTGTGGATTTATGTAAACTACACAAGCCTTAATCCACACTCAAGACGTAGAAAGTCACAAAGCAGACCAACTGCACGCGAGTACTGAAGCGGTACAAAAATATTTGTTAGAGGTCAACAAGATCAGAGTAAAAGTTGTTTGGCAGTTGCGCGACGACAAATTTGTATCCCTGTCCTCTGACTCACAGGTGTTTCCCCCTCGACCGAACATTACTCTATGAGCATACGTGTTTTGTTTCGCAATATTGCTGCAGTCAGACAAAAACAAAAAAACCCTCTGAAAAGTATCTGAAGAAAAAGCTGAGGAAGAGGAGTTCCTGTTGCTGTTCACTGGCATTAACCGTATCTCAAACTCACACATTTCAGACAAGTAAAATATCTGTAAGAAAGTTCTGTTTGGATTTTATCTTATTAAAAAAGATCTGTGCCTGCTTAAAGAAAAATGATGCTTGCTTATAATACAATGTGAAATAGCCATGGAAATCCCTTTTGTCAAATAAATAATAAGAGTGTGTAAGATACTGTATATGTATGTAGATATATTGGCAAGATGTATCAGATATTATCAAGTGCATTTCTTCCTCTCTAATCCCATATAGAAGTTCAAAAAACAACTCTAGAAATACAAATCAGTTCTTTAAAAGAGTTTTGGCGTGACTTCCTGTTTCTCTCTACATTCAGTTCATTCAGTTCAATGCAGCTGTGAGGTCTATGAGGGATGCATGTAAATAAAAAATGGTTGTATAAATTTATATGAGATCTATAAATAGAAAATAACAAATCACCTAATTCATATTTTACTTTTTGTTCTGATTTTTTTTTTCAAAATTAAAATCCTGTGACAGATCATCACAGCATGGCTAGGTTGGGACAACACAAACATCTATTTCAACATATTAAAAAAACATAATAATGCTACATGCATTGTTATTAACATATACTGGACTGAAAAGAAACACCTGCACTTGCTGTCACAAACTAGACACAGATATGTGCTCACGATGGTCCTGGCGTGTTGGCTCACACATTTCCCTCATCACCTGGTGGTACGTTTTCACCTCTCGGGTGACGAAAAGCACCCGAATTCAAGTTCTGAGGTCTCAGTGGAAAAGCAGAGCTAATGCTTCTTGTGCTAGTGTTTGCTGGTGGATGATGCCAAGGAGGAGAACTGGGAGGCAGAGGTCTGTCTTTCTGTGCTCTTTGAGTCCGTGTGTGCCTTCAGTAGTCAACTTCACGAGTCCAGACGCTGAGTCTGGACGAGGCCCCTGACGCCGGGAAAGATGACCTGCTTCCTATTTGGCTGGGCTGGTCGAAGCCGGGGCTAGCTTTCCTGTATGTGTGTGGGTGTGTGTGTGTGTGTGTGTGTGTGTGTATGGGAATTAGTTGGACTGATACGGGCTATTACACTGGACTTGAATTATTACAATTAATAATGTTTTGTAACAGTTTTAAATAGGTTTGTCTCGTGTTTTGAGTTAAATTATCCGGTAACACTTAACTTGAATACGTGATCATAAAACTGACATAACACTGTCATAACCATGACATGACACCTGTCATCATAAACATCAATGAATACTTATGACATTTATCATTGACTTGACATAAAGACAACATAACGACAAGTATAACAAGTTGTCATAACAAGGATATCTCAAACAACGTCAACTTTCATCAAAAGTGACATAACTTACCGAATGACACTTAACGACAACTGTCATAAGTACTCATTGATATTTATGATGACAGGTGTCAGGTCATGGTTATGACAGTGTTATGTCAGTTTTATGAACACGTATTCAAGTTAAGTGTTACCAATTGTCTTCTATCAATTTTTTTTGGGCTACCAGCTTTTAAAAGCAAATTTACACAGGTGAAGTCATCTTCCTAATCCTTAAGTGTAATTCGGGAAAACCCAATATCAGCTCAACCTTTGTGTGTGTCTGCTGCTGTGTGATCTGTTAGTGCGTGTGTGTGTTTTGTGACCAAGGAACAGGAACATTGTGTGCTCTTTTGTCCACGTTTTCCAGTTCAGAAGCTCTCGACGAAGCTGCTGGGAAACAGGCCGGTCTGTCCCGTCCTCTGCAGGGTGCCTTTGTACCAGCCGTCCTCCCGCTTCTTATGGACGAACACCACGTCTCCCTCCCGCAGCTCGATCTCCGCCTCGCTCTGCGGGGGGTAGGGCACCACCACACGATACCTGCCGCCACACAGAGATGGTGATAACACACATAATGCTTTTGAGTGGCGTGGGCAACACGACATGCTGAAACAACCCATCCGAGAGGATTTCATCTGTGCATGTATCAGTGGTTTGTTTTTTTCCCCCTTCTTCTTCCTCACAATAGCTTCAGTCACTGGAGTGAATTATGGGTAGAAACCCAACAATTTATCAAATGGGTTCCTCTGCAGTCATGTGTTCACTCTGCCTGCCTGTTGTTGCAACGCATTTGATCTTTTATAATGTATTGAATTTTATATTTTATTTGTAGCTTGCGGCTTTTGCTTAAAAAAAAACAGGTTTCAGCCTCAGGTGTAACTGAAGGCTGAAACCGTTTTAATTTACATGTTAAATTGTTCAACTCAGGATTTTTCCCTCTTGAGATCTGAGCTGAATATTCCCCCCTGCAACACATTTCTGAGGTCAGAGCGTGACTACAGATATGACGTACAACAATATGTGTATGAGTGATGTATTGTTGAGTTTCTGGCCTCAGCACTGTTCTGTGTTAAATCTGGAGCTCTTCACAAGCCAGCGAGTGCATATCAGATGTCATGGTAACCATTATGTCTGTGTTTTGGTGTACCACTGTCCCACAGGGTTTGATGTTTACCAAAATATTGGTAAGACAATTCTGTTCTGCCTCTCCGCTTCTTTCTCTCTCTCTCACACACACACACACTGAGACAGAAGGAGCAGTGTTTGCTGTGATGACCAGTAGGCTGCTCCCTGTACACACGCGCTTCATTCCTCTCTCATGTTTTAGTGTCTGTAAGTGTTTTACCGATTTTACAGGTTCCCACTGAGGAGTGTGTGTATTAGGGCTGACCCGATTATCATGTTTTGACAATCGAAGCTTCGAGGCCGTACATTCGATTTTAATCGAAGCTTCGACGGCTGCCGGCTGCCAGAGCGGGGGGGGGGGGGGGGGGGGGGGGGTTGGGTCGTCCGAAAAGAATTTTTTTAATTTTCATATTTTTTAATATAATTTGCTTTAAATGTCTGCCTGTGTGTTTTTTGTATGTTTTTCTTAAATATTTACAATATAAAACAGAAAATTTAAAATGAACAAATGTGTGTAGCGCAAGGACAGTGTCTGCAGAAACAGCTGTTTGCCTGCCGGTCGCACGGGGAGCGGCACCTCGTGCTCTCTCCGCGCCGGTCAAATGCGGCTCCACAGGTCTGTCTCTAGCTCTGTATCGATGTGTCTCATGTGCTAAATAAGCTAAATTAATCATCCGTTAATTACCGGTACTTTATTTTGAAAACTGACCGGATTCTCTCTCCTTTTCTGTGCCCGACTTCCCGTCTGGTACAACCTGGTCCATTCAGCTTGGCAGACGGAGCTCGCGGCTCACGTAAAGACACCATCAGAACCTGCCTCTGCTCCAGCTGCGCTGCGGTTTCACAGGCAGTGCATCCGGGCCGTTTCACGGGCGATCAGTTTTCCTACTATTACATTTAATTTTTACTGGTAGATACGTGAATCGGGTGCGAGCGTGCGCATGGGAGAGAAAGTGGGGAGACACCGGGCGTGCACCGGCAAAACTGAAACGGTTCAGTTAGAAATGAAAAGAGGAGAATCATAGAATAGTCCAGTAGCCTCCTCGGGACGGGAGGGAGAGAGGGAGGTGGATCAGGTAAGAACTGCATCTGCAGATGCAGCAGTGACAGTGCTTTCACGTGTAAAGATTTTATATTAGGTAAAGATTTTATATTAGGTTACACTAACTGCCGCCGCCGCCCCTGCTCCGCACCTTCCAAAAAAAAAAAAAAAAAAAAAAAAAAAAAAAAAATCGATCACGGACTTCATGATCGATTGCCATGGCCAACGAACGAAGCTTCGAAGCTTCGAATTTTTTGGGGCAGCCCTAGTGTGTATATGTGTGTGTGTATGTGTGTGTGTGTGTATGGCCGTTGGTGTTGCTGGTGTACGGTTGCATCTCTCTTGGAGAGAGCGGGATGATCAATTGATGATTCACAGCAGATGTAACTGTTGCTTCTGGCCCGCACTAATGGACTGGCTGCTTCTAGGCATCTGGGTGAGAGCTAGCACCTTGATTAAACCCTAGTGTTACGCTCCCACACGCTGACACGCACTCACACACACTCACAGATGACTTGCCGCTCATAAATGAGCCTCTGGCTGCTTCTGGCTTTGTTTCCATTTATCCTCTGCTTGTGCTTTTGTTATAGGTAATTTTAGCCTGACTTTCTTCCCTCTCTGTAACATGACGAATCTCTCAGCCCTAAACTGTTTGATCAGGATTATCAGATAGTATTCTCTCAGGATTATTATGGTCAGCTGTCAAATTTAACTTTCCTCAGAGTGTTTGCTACTGTCATCTTGCACACACAGCTTATGACCATATAATGACTTTGGAGGCCAATACCATGTTTTTTGTTTTTTTAAAATATATTTTTGGGGGCTTTTTTGCCTTTAAAATGTTAAAAGTGGATAGGGCTGCTTGACACGGGATTTGAACCGGGGCCGAGGACTATTACAGTGTGTCTCTACATGTAAATGCGTGTGTGCTCACCTCTCTCTGGACAGGGGTTTGGGTTCAGGCCGAAGGACCATCAGTGGGTTGCCGGCGCGCGTTGCTGGGGGCGACATGGGGAAGTTGGTATCCAGGGAGCCGGACTTCCTGTGCAGCGGCTCCATCCCCATGGCTCCTGCCATGTCGCTCTCGATTGGACAGGAGCCGGCTCGCCCTTGCGACGCCATCGGGCAGGAACCTGAGCGAGCGTGGTGGTGATGGTGGTGGGGGTGGTGGGTGGGGTCTTGGCCGGCCAGCGAGGGGTTGTGGGTGGGCGGCGAGGAGGGAGGCGAGCGAGGTTTCTTCTTAGCCGCCGCCCCCGATAGGAGCTTTAATAAACCTCCTGCTTTCCTCTCCTTCTACGGATGGAGCGACGCAGGAACAGGACAACAGACAAACAAACAAACAAGGAGAAATGCTGGTAAAGATCATTGTTTGCCTGAGATATACAGGAAAATATAGACTTCTTGTGAAAAAAATGACAAGATTGTAATGAAAGCAGTGTAAACAGAATCTCTCCACAGTTTACTTTGTTTCCCCCTCTCAACATGAAAATACAAAGAACATAAATAAACTCTCCATGTATTAATAAAAAACAAACAAACAATAAAATGTTTTGTTGTTGACTCATCACACAAGAAATGAAACTGGTAACCAATTTTGCCTCCGAGAGTAAAGCAACATGAGCTGTCAACATGGACGAACCCTCTAAAGATTTGATAAAAACCAACATCTCTAGGCAGAGGAAATTGGAAATACAGGAAATATCTGTTTTTATGAAGCTGCTTTGGTGCTATTTATGACACTGGGGACTAGTTCTCTGCACATTTTGGAAAGATCCACTTTACTCCCCCCCCCGCCCTTGCAGGAGTTGTTCAAAAACTTACATGCAAAGATAATGTCTGAGAGAGTGTGTGGCGTCAGAGGAGGAAGCATGCTGTAACTGTTTCTTGTCAAACAACAGCTTATCTGTTCACCTTGCACTGATGCACTCCTATGCAGCGTCTCCAATGGTCGTCTGGAAAGCTGAGCCTGATTACACGACTCTTGGATCTTAATGCTCCCGGCTGTTGTTTGCCAAGAAAAACAATTAAAGCAGATAAAGTTGTTGTTTTTACGTTTCTACTTAGACAAACAAGATACGGTGTGTTAATGTGCAATGGCAGATTTTTGAACTGGGAACAGAGACGGACTCTGTGTTTTCTTTACCTAGGGCCTATTGCACAACAATACAGACTGTACTGTATCAACTTTCTCATTTAACCTTCTCAAAACAAGTGCAGTTTTCCAAATGCCAAATTAGGGTATACTTTGTGGTAGAACTCAAAATACATAGCAATTTGATTTGATTCACAGGTTTTATCATGCAGACCAAAATCACAGTGTTAGTTGCTATAAGGTTGCCAGATTTGTGACAGTTTGAACACAGCAGACAAAAGGTTCAAACACTCTCCCTCACCTGGCAGACCTCACATTACAACGAGTTTGATCCGTGTGAAGACTGAATAGATCAATACAATAAAAAAGGCTGCTCGACTTTCTCCTCCACTCCACTGCCTTTCACACGCGCCTCAGACGGAAGAAAATAATGGTTACGGCAGTTGTTATTATTATTCTGATTGAGTAAGTCAGAAGGGAAATGCTGGGAGCGTCAGTCACAATGTGCATTTAGAACAAACAAGGAGCTACATTAACGATCCTTCAAGCTGCGTGTCTACCTGCTCGGAGAATAAAGTGGAGTGAGTCCAGTCAAACTGTTTCTCAATGGCTCCTATAAAAGCAGATTCATGGTTTTACATTCAGGCTTCACTGTGGTGGGTGAGTAAGACTCTGTCCATTCAGCCAAATTCTGCAACAGCAAGAGGACAAAACGTCTCTCTTTCTCTCTCTATCTCTTTGTCCCTTGCTGCTTGTTGCTGATTTTACCCTCTCAATCATGACAGCATGGATCAATACTGAGCATGCCCAAGGATGATTACAATTTTTTGGCGATGCTGGGAGCCTTCATATCAGCTGTCTCTACCTCAGCCATCTGTGTCTTTAACATGCTGGCTGCTGGATCAAGCTTCAGCTCTGCTTTACACTCGTTCCTCGATCAAAAAACAGTGTCTTTGCAGTGTCTGTCAGGGCTGGACAAGGCAGTTGTCATGGAAAGGGCATGAAGTTGTGAATTTAAAAGCACAGGAATAAGATAGAAATACAAGGTGCTGTTTAATTACGTTTAAAAGAAAATCCTTGTGATCTTCGACTGAAATTATTTAGAAAAGAGAGACAGAGCTGCAATAGAAAGGCTAAATAATTACAAATCACCAGAGAGAGAGAGCATAAAGAGCTTATGACCTGTTGACCACATAATCTCCTGCCAGAAGTCATTATTGAATAAGAGACTCTCTCCCTACACGAGCTGATTCGAAGCTGAAACGTGCAACAGCAAACCTAATGAATATGATGAACAGTTTTCATCAGCATTATCAACAACATCATAGTGTTTACCATGCACAATCATTTGCATATTGAACTTAGCCAAATTGTGATTTCATTGACATTTTGATCAATAGTGCATCAATATCGTGGATGGTTGTCACAGTGGCATAAACAGTACATGTGATGGCCAGCGAGAAGAGGGTTAACCTGAGCAGGTTAATGTGTTAGTATGATACATGAACCTCTAGTGCAGAGACTGAAACACATTAACCTTGACCTACGAAAAAGACTGTTAAACTTTAAGAGCACGGGTGTCCCCGGGCTGGTAATTATTTCTTAAGCTAAAACAAAGTTCACCTTACAAGCTGCATCCATAGTCAGTAAGCAATGTGGGAGCTCTCCCAGAAACCTATGAACTTGGAAAAACTAAATTTCTTCAGTTCTCTTATCAGTAGTTTCTGAACATGTGTATAAAGTCTCACATTACCAAACTACAGCATCATGTGTCGTTCATTTGAGTATTTTGTATAAATACAAGCAACTGACATCCTGATTATTTAAGAGCAGGAACACCCAGACCTTGGTTTTGGCAGATTTTTGCCTTCTTTTCTCAGGTTCAGGTGTTTGGGCGTTAACAGCAGTGCAAACTCTCTCAGCTTTCAGCACCTAAACTTGTAAAGACTTGTGACGATGGGAGAAAAATCTCCACAGTCCTGAATACATCACTAGTAAGGTTTCTCAGAGAAACATCTTTTCATTTCCTTCATGCCACTTTGAACCATCTCCCTGGATCAGCTTTTCCACATGTAATAAGCATCAATATGGCACACCCTAACCAACACTGAGAGGTTACGTTGGGATAATCATGACTTATAATCACATTACACAGGACGCCTCTTCTGTTTATTTTACATTTTCAATAAATCTGTCTCTTATTTTTCTACCACCACTACCCACCGGTCCCTGTGGTGAGTTTGCCCAGCTGTCACGCCAAATTTGCAAGCCTTTGCAGATGGCTCTGTAATACTGAACAAGGCCTGAAGCAAAAACCTGTTTGTGCTTCATGTCCATTCTTTGGCTGTTTTCTGGTATTTTATAAACCATTAGCTACATTTAGCAGCTAGATTCAACCACTACAACATGAACAACCAAACACATGATCATCCCACTCAAACAAAAATGGATCTTACAGTAAGTGGGTTGTTAATTAATGATATATTTTTTGAATCAAAATATAATTTTTTAAAAAGGGGAGCAAAAACAATGCATATCCCAAATGAGCAGTCTTAGTATTAGAGTGGGACAACACAGAAAAAAAAGGACTTAGAGCTTGTATAAACACTTTGACTCAGCAGAGCTGTGATAGAAAAATAACAGCATTCCTTTCGTCTACACTACAAATGCCAGCGCTTGGGAGTGATGTGTTTCCCTAAATGCTATGATTTCATTGTTTTTCAGGGGATGTCGAAATGTGGATCTCCTTTCTTTCATTTTTTTCATTCCAAAACATAAATCTCTTTTTCATGAAATACCGATGCTCACTATCTGGAGACTCCACAGTCGTCTCAAGTGTACACTGGCAAGGCACTGAAATAAACACATAAAATGTTCCACTTCTTTGGCAACATAAATTTCCTTCCTGTTGTGCAAATAGAGCCTGTTTGAATTCTGACTTGGGAGAAGGAGGAGATGATGGGAAGGAAAAAAAATAAGGATAAACAGAAGGAGAGGAAATAGAGGGATGTAGTGGGAGAAAGGAGCGGTGGAAAAGGGACTCAGGGAGGGAAAGTGGCACAGAGGAGGACACAAAGAAGCCAAAAGAAAGGAGGAGGATGGAGACAGAGGCTGAAGAGGGAACGATATGGGGAGGAAGGAGAGAACAGAGCGGTGTAGAGAAAGCAAGTGAAAAGGAAGGCAGGCGGTGTGATTGAAAGCGACAGAAAAAAGTGAATAATCACTCCCTCTCTCCTTTCATCTGCAGGCTTAAACGCTTAATCTGCCTCCTGTGAATGTGTGCGCTCGCCTGTTTGTGTCTGTTTACATTAGCAAGGCCCATTGCTGCTGTTCCAAAATGAGCCACCAGATGGCAGCAGGTACTCGCACTTTAATCTGATTCTTCAGGCTAATTTTGCATGGTACAAAAATAAAAGCTTGCATGAATGTGTGTGTGTGTGTGTGTGTGTGTGTGTGTGTGTGTGTGTGTGGGTGTGCATGAAGTTTTCATTCATTCCAAATAGTCATTTATAGATGGATTAATTGGAAAACCACCACATCTGGGAAGGATTCATAGTCATTGTTGGATAACTGAATAGTGCAGCTTTTGTACTGAACCTCTCTAACTTCGACTGCTTTCGCTTTATCTGTCTGAAATGAAAAACAAGAGGAATCATGGGAGCTCAATGTACTTGTTCTCAGGCAAGCTGTCTGTTCCACCCAATATCTATA
The DNA here is from genome assembly GCA_030347415.2 of Decapterus maruadsi. Classification (NCBI taxonomy): domain Eukaryota; kingdom Metazoa; phylum Chordata; class Actinopteri; order Carangiformes; family Carangidae; genus Decapterus; species Decapterus maruadsi. The sequence continues at coordinate 11,141,663 of CM064902.1, read as the reverse complement.
CTGCTGATCCATGTAGGGCTGAGGAGAGGCTGGAGCCAATCCCAGCTGACATTGGGCAAGGGCAGGGTACATGCTGGACAGGTTGCCAGTCTATCACAGGACAGACATCCTGAGACAAGAAACCAGTCACCTATAGGCACTTTACAAACACCAATTATCCTGGTGTGCAGCACTTTGGACCGTGGAAGCTGGAGCACATGGGCAGACCCCACTGCACTGAAAATATATGGTCAATATCATTGTTAACATAATATTTCATTCAGCCTTTTTTTTTGGCAAGAACTTCCTTCAGCCATTTATTTGGCAGTTGCTGTGCACGAGCAGATTTCTTGGAAATGTTCTCCAAATGCATGTCAGCGTCCAACGTGATAACTGTCTGTATAATGCCGGCTGCGCTCTAGACAGTGTGACACTGTGTCAAACAGAGATAAACCAAACTGCCTGCCAGACAGTTATCATAGCTGCTTCATCATTTCCTCTGTAACAAAGATGGACTCTGTGCAGCTTCATCGCCGCACTGACTTCAAACCTGATGTTTCTGCTCTGCCAAGCCGAAAGCAACAATGGTGAGTGGTGTGAATGAGGGTTAGGCTGAACATTAAAAAGATAGTATGATGATAAAGTTTGTTTTTTTTACAACAAAAGATGGCAATGCCTTTATTACTTTGTGCTGATACTCAGTATCTTTGATTTTGATCCACTGAGCTACCCTGAAAAAACCCATAGATATCCAGGATCCAGGACATTAACATTTCTGAAGCTTTTATAACAGCACTGGATGTTATGATCCATAGAAAGTCTGTACAGAGTAGAGGGGTGGAGGGGTTAGTCTGGGCATGTGGTCATTTAAGATTTTCAGATTTCTGAGAAAGACATCATCTTGTGATATCATGGGAGTATTCCTTAATATCAGAATGGCACAAAGTAACATCTGCCTATTCTAGCAAACAACCTTGACTGACTTTCACTGGGTGATACTGTGGTAAGTACTGTTGCCTCTCTGCAAGCAGGTTGTGGGTTTGAACATGCTTGATTCCCAGGCCAAGGAATATGTTCTCCTTGTGTCTTTGCGATTTCTCTCTACACTGGCTTCCTCTCACAGTCCAAAGACATGCACACTGGTTGTAGGTGTGAATGTGTGTGTGTGTGTTTTGCTTGTCTCTGAATGTCAGCTCTGTGATGGATTGGTGACCTGTCTAGGGTGTAGCCTACCCCCTCCCACCCTCGCCCTATGTCAGCTGCCGGGACTGGGTCAAGCTCCCCTGCTACCATGCACAGATGAGCAGCACAGACAATGGATGGACGACACTGTCACCACCTCGTTCTAACTTCTTTGAGATCTGTTCGGTGTGGCGAGCTAGTAACGACCCCGAATCTGGCCTCGCTGAAAAAATACGAGCCGAAGCCATCTTTGGGTGAGACGATGTAAACAAGGCCGCTGCCTGCTGTTCCATAGTCAATGAGCTGTTTGTCAGCTAGCCATGTAGTTAGATTAGCTGTACCAGACAGTGGAGCCAACAGTGAAACAAATGGAGCTGAGACAGATGCGAACCGTCGGTGCCATCCTTCACTGTCAGCTCAGCCCGATTTAGCATCCACAGCTTTAGCACCACAGATCTCACAACATATAGGACGGCGGTTGTGCCAGCTCCCTGGGTGAAAGACACTTACTGAGGTAGAGATGGATTACTGACACATCTCATACACACATATAGACACACACTGAAGATTTCACATCCAGTCAACCCTGCGATATCTACATCATAAAACACCTTTTTCCAACAGATGTGGTGCTACAAGGTGACAAAAATGCAAATTGAATTTGTTTTGAAATTTCCCACATCCTCATCTTTTTACAGTTCATTTTGTCTCAGTTGATTATTATAACAACATTTTACCCCCAGCTGCTACTACATGTTGCAAGAGTCAGTACTCAGAGATTTAATTTAGTAACAAGAGTTCATGGGAAACTTGGAAACCTGATTTCTCACAACATGTCATGTGTTAATGATAAGTTATTTCCTGTAATTTCCACCAGATGAAATAGCCCTTGTTTCTCTGCCTGTTGCATATGAAGAACTCTGGTTAATTGAGGCCACTATCTATTTCCACAGTGGCCGTTGAACTTTGGTGCAAAAGAACACATTTAAACAAGCTGACAACATTTGACCTTTATCCTTTTTTTGTAATTATTCTTGAGGGCAGACTCACCTTCTCTGCTTTGGGTGCGAGGGCGCTCTGATTGGGGGCGTGGGAGGGGCCTGGCGAAGGTGGCTGCAGGGGACTTGCCGGCTCGCCGTTGAGGAGCACCGCCGACACATTAGGAGGCGTGAGACATGAGAGAGGGGATGAGAGCGGGAGAAGCGGTCGTGCGGCGGGAGAAGAGAGGGGCGACGGCCCTAAGCTGGTACCCGGAGACACCATGGAGAGAGGACGACCCGATTGGCCGTGGCAACGTGAGGGGGAGGAGCTCTGAGGACGCAGGGGAGAGATGGCCACCGTGGGGCGCTCTGGGCTTCCAGCAGGAGGACTGTGGACTGAAACAGACGCAAACATACTTTAATCAGTATAAATAAAAGGATACAACACACTGTCAAAGTCTCTCTATGGTTTCTGCAGATCCTTAAAGCATCTTCAATTCAACTTAGGTGGACATCATTTAGACTAAATGGAGACATATTAACCAGATACAACTGATGTTGATTCTCTACATTAATGTAATCTCCACATGGATTTAATGACAAGCACTTGCAGTGGCGGATCCAGAGTATTTTCTGGTGGGGGGCACAGGAGGTAATCCACTTGTCAATATTAAAATTAGAGTCAATCAATAATCAACTCTATCTTGTAATTGGAAGTCTTAGCAGAATAAGCAACACAATAAGTTCTCAATGTCTCATACTCTTACCCACTAGTTAGAGCTCAACTCTGTGCAAACATCTCATGCAAGTCAGTCAGTGTATGGAGAATAACCAGAACAAGCATGACTTAAATGGTGAAATTAAGAACAATAACAATCTTACACAATGTCTTCATTTCCTACACAGAACACTGGGATGTTTGCTGGACAGAGTCATTAGGAGCCTTAGAAGTTAGTGCCCATACAGTAGCTCTTTACAGAATGATTGACATTACCACAGGTCAATCACCATTGGAGGGGCACCAAGGGTGGCCAATCAGCTTTGGGTGCCAGTGCCACCATGGAAGACCCGCCCCTGACCACTAGGTGTTTCCTAGTTATCGCTTTCAGATTCAGAAAACATTATCTGGAATGAAAGAACAACCCACACAGAGAGACTCCGTGTAATTTCGATGGAATGTGACATTTTTTTCAGTCAAAGGTTTTTTCTTCGTCTTAATTAGGAAATGGGAACTGCACCACATTTTTAAATCCTGTGCCACATTGGTTTGGCAGCTGTATGGAAATATACTATGACTAATCTAAGTTTAACTTGGGGCCCTAACTCTAAAGTTGTAGAAATGAAGCCAGGCTGAGACATTTAGAGTCCCCCCTTTTTTTTCCAGCCTTTAATTTGTATGAGGACATTTGGTACTTATGAGGATAGAAATACGCAACAATACACACTCATACAACACACACAGACACAGGCATGTGCATGCACACACACACAGGGTTGCTAGCCACCTGCTCTTGTACACTGCAGCACCGAGGCAGAAGTCCATAGAGAGGCGCACTGGTCATGTGATAAAACCACTAAACGCCAGAACTATGCACATACTTTATTTTGTAATGGAGACCAGATGTGTGTATGTGTGAGTTTGTGTTTTTTGTGTGTGTGTTAGAGGGAGAGACAGAGAACAGGGAAAGAGGTGGAGAAAGAGAGAGAGAGGGAGAGGCATGAAGCTCTGTCATTACGCCTCCATAAAACAAAAAGCACAGTGATGTCATTCAGCAGTATGTTTGTGAGCCTGTGTTCATTTGTACGTGGGAGTACACGTCTGTGTGTGTGTGTGTGTAGCTGTGTGTGTGTCAGCTTGTGTGTGTTATTCTTGGCAGTGTTCTCACCGTGTGTACTCTTAAGCCTCCAAAAGAAACCTTCACCATTATTTTCTCAGAGAGACTGAACAGATACAAAGAGGAGGAGAGACTGGGGTACTGGAGAGATGAATAGACTCTGAGTGGAGAGCAAGGCTGATATGATCTAGACCTTGCACAGACACAGGTTTTGTGCGTGTTTCTTAGGGGTTGTGTGGGACTGACCAGTGGAAAAAAAAAAAAAAACATTGCCGGTGAACATTGTGCAGACATCCGTACACACAAAATATAACCACCCCACTATACCCTGAATGCAGTAGAAAAAAAAGAAGCAACATTGATGTGTGCTGCATTTCGTTCACCCCCGAACACAGCATGTTCACAGCAAGACGTCTCTACGTCGCCTCACAGCAAGAATCCACCGTCCTGGCTCTTATTGTTTGGAGTTTTCATCGTCTTTCTGTATTTTCTCAGCAGTTAAACACAATGACATCCTCCTAGTGTGGTCAAGTGGACCTGTTGTTGCATGTCATCGGTCGTCTCCCTACCCTCCTTTATCAACTCTCTGCTGTTATAACAGTCAATTAAATCCCATGGATTTGACATTAAATATTCAACTTTTTATAAACAATGCCATTTGTTAGGCCATGCACTTTTACTTATGATATTTATATCATTTTAGGTTATTTATTGCTCTTGTGTTATCTAGTACAGTTCTTGTAAGCTGCTGGATGACTTGAATTTCCCTCCAGGGGGATTAATAATTATTTTTCTATTTTATTCTATTCTAATGTGGAGATGTCTATAAACGTCTGTTCATGTGGCGTACTGTATGTGAACACCACAAGTTTTCTTATTCTGTACTACTGTTATTTTATGGTCCAAAATGTTTTTTTTTCTCCCACAGATGACTAGCAGCACTGATGAATGGTGAGGTAATGGAGGCCACTGAGAGCATATGTCTGCAACTTTTTACATGGTGTAGAGGCTACTTGAATTAATGACTGATCAATATTCTATTATTCCGTAATAAGAAACTAAGAGCCTAAAATGCCGCAGCGATCCCAAACGATCCAGCCTCTGCTCCTATAAGCCTGTAGGCTGAAGAGCCCATTGCAGGTGATGATGCTGCAGAGCATGAAGTTGGAAAAATACCAGAGACAGAGACATCTCCATGTCATAAATACTTTCTCTTAACTCGCTTTACATTTCTCTGGAGGGCTGTAACAAGATTCACCTCTCCTTTCACAGCGGGCTGTTTGTCATTCACATGAGTACCTCAGTTTTTGAAGTTCCCATTTCTGCCTTTTCTTGAGTGCCACTACAAGTGCGTGCATGTGTGTGTATGTGTGTGTGCGTGTATTCTTCCATACCTAACTGCATTGAGGTGCGTGCCTGGTTAACTGTGTGTTGACTGGAGCGCAGGCAGTTCTTGAGCTGGGCTGCCGCGGTTTGCGGCGAGGAGGCAGGACTGACGGTGTTGATGGAGTTCACCAGCGGGGTGGAGGGACGGGACGACGAGGGCCCTGGAGACCCTGGAGACGAAGGGTCAGAGATTTTATTCCCCACCTGACCGCATCCACTCCCACCTACTGGACTGGATAGACACGGCCCACGAGAAGCCGCAACTCCAAATGGAGCCCTTTAAAAAAAGACAGAGTGGAGACAGATGTCAGAAAACAACTCCAGCTGATGTTTATGGAACCTTTCTTTCTTCACATCCATTCGTATATCAACATAAAAGGTTATTACTTCAGAAACAGTTCTCTCGAACCAGAAAATGCATGTTTAACCACGCCATGAGCAAGGCCGCCATTTGATCTGGACTCAACAACAATGTAAGAAAAGACACCCATGATGAATACTACCGACTGAATGTGATCCCCTGTCTTCTTCTCTAGCTCCACTGTGAGGACGGCGGCTTCAGCCAGTGATAATTTATTTAGTTCAAAGCACCAGTAAGCCGTACGCGAAGCCCAGCAAAGCCGCTAACATGAGTGCAGCCTCTTGTTTTGTGCAAAATGTTAATTGCCAGTAGACAGTCCATAAGAGCAGAGCAGAGGCTGTGAACAGTGCTATTATCCCCCGGTCAAAGTGAGTGATTTCAGTGCTATTATCTGACTGGTGGATCAGCACAACACAGTGTCCTGCTGTAACATGTACGGAGCCTCAAGCCGCTCATGTTTCTGTCTGCAGAGTGCTGAATGGCAGAACAGTGAGCTGAACATTATTGACGCAGCGGTATTCACACTCTTATGGCTGCCCATCGATTTCCCGTCACACACATACCGAGTTATGGCTTTCTCTGTATGTGTGTGTACGTGTGTGTGTGTTTCTATGAACAGAAACAGCATTGTTATTCACAGATTCTTTTATTTGGGGTTCTCCACAGCCGGTGCACATGGACTCTTATTTCTAACTGCTTATTGTGTGTGGTAGGTTTTTGTAAAGGCCCGTAAGGATATTCTTGGCTGCTATCAGTAACTTTTAGAATTTCAAGCAATAAAACTACAGCTGCTTTTTTTTTGCCAGAGTATCTTAAAAATCTGTTGAAATATTCAAAATGCATTCAGGAATTTCTTGAAATTCTTGTGTATTAGAATCAACTGTATAGTTAATATTTTATCTATATTTTATTTAGTGCCCAGTCTGTATTGTGTGTGTGTTTGTGTGAAGGTGTGTGCGCATCCTTGGCAGCCCTCATTATCATATTGAGAAATTTCTGAGCTGCACTGCAGACAAATGAGGAGGAGAGGAGAGGTGAGGAGGATGGGAGGGGGGGGTGGAGGAAGAGGGAGAGGGTATGCATGTGTAAAAATAACAAATTGCCTCTCATTTGATTACTCGCCCATCCTGCCTTTCTCCCTCTCTCTAAGATTGCATAACTGCAGAATGTGAAGTAGCCATTCATATCCAGAGGAGAAGGACACCTGCTGTTTTCACAGCCGTTTCATCCTTTTGTATCATTTTCTCACTCTTTCTCCTTTTCCCTCATTTTATCTTTCAACTCTCTCCTATTTCAATGTTTCTCGGCCTCTTCCTACCTTCTTCACCTTTTTCCTTCTCATTCCCATTCAGTTTTTTTTATCCCTCCCCTCTTCTCATTCTCTCTTTTTCTTACTCCCTCACTCTTTGTCTGACTATCCTTCAGTAGCCATATCTGGCCCTTCATCTCCTGATTATCTTTATCTCCCCCATTCTTGCCTTTTGTCTTTTGTTTCTCTCCATCGCTTATCCTTAATCTCCTTTTGCTTTCATTTTCTTCTGCTCTCTCGTTTTCTTTGACTGCATCATGGAGCAGAATACAGATTAGATGAACAGCCCCTGCAAATATTTTCATGCATACAAAAATAACAAGGGTAATTAAATTGCCAAATATGATTTCACCACACTCATTTTTCAATTTTATTTGCTTTCATTATTATTAGTATTAGGGTGCCAAAAGTAACAATAATGTGATGATGATCTACACCATGTGCACGCAGAGCATGAGAAAAGCAGAGGCTTTATGAGCTGCTCTTTTGTACTTTACGTGTTATTTAATGGAAGTTTATATTTAAGTCATATTCACAGTCTCATAAAAAACTAGTTACTTTTTCATTCCGAATAAGTCAATGAAGAAATTACTGTAAAAAAATGTTTGTAATATTTGAGCTGCCAACTCCAATATTAAAACACATGAAAATATCAAATTGATTTAAACTAGGGTTTGAACATTTTTAAAGTCAGTGCATTAAAACATGTTTCTCTCCTGCGTTCAATCACACCAGTTTACAGTTCCATTTGGCGAGAACATCCCAGAATAGGTTTCTGGTGAATTTTCTACTGTGACAAAACGATTTTGGCAGTTTTTTGGTGGCTAGTGGTGTTAAGTACAATCCTGACAAAGTGTGGCACAATATGGAGGCTCAATTGGAAAGAATTCATTATCACCACAAGGAATACAGACAGTGCCCACTGATTGCACCTCAGACTATAGTTTAAAAATTTGTTTTTTGGGCATGCCTTTGTGACAGGAGGAAGTCTGAGCACACAGAGACACATGTGCAATTACATGGCAGAACAAGTACCTAAATTGCACTGCTCAGCCTGAGCTGGATTCGCTTTGGCTGGAACCAGGAAATTACCATGAAAAATTACCATGACTCTGTTAGTGTGATCATTGCCTTTGTGCGAGGACAAAATTAGGGGGCTTTTGTTTGATTGTATTGTACTGTTGAGTTCACATGAGCAAACCAACTAAAAAAAAAAGAGTGATAAATGGATCAAAGGTTTGAACAGGACATGCGGCTGTAGGAATTAAACCTGGGTGCCCTGAGCTCATACTGCAGTCTCTTGGGTAAAGGAAGAGGTACTTCAAGCTTCAGCACCGCACCAACTGCTCGCCCTAATACAGTTGCAACTTGCTTTTATCTGGATGTGGGGATGTGATTGGGAGGAACACCCTTCACCATCCTCATCCCCAAGCCCCAACTCACTAACCTGGACACCGGAGTGACGTAGTTTCCCGGGAAGACACCAGAGGCGGCAGTTCTTAGTGATGTGCCTTTGAACCACCCGTCTTGACACTTCTCTGTCACCCGATACATCTCCCCCTTCCTAAGCTCAAGCTCGTCAGCCTTCTGGGGCTTGTACGCGTATAGAGCCAGATATCTGGGGAATAAAAGCAGCAGACAAAATCAAAAAGTGAGTCAAATGAAAATAAAAACACTCAAGTGTTCCGGAAATGAAGAGTTTATTATATCTTCATAACCTGAAAGCATGGTCTGATAATGAAAACATATGCAATACAGTACATGAACATAAGGCTGATAATGGCACCATGTTATTTATAATTTTGTAATTTTGCGTCTTATTTTTTACTTTTTATTTTACTTACTCTACATTGCAGCACAGAGGAATAGAATAACCACCAAACTGTTGATTCTCAACCCCAACCAGCTCCTTCATTAGACCACCAGACAACATATTGATCTACAAAAGGATCTTTGTCAGATCAGAGTGGAGCAGCACTCCCACCATATACCATACATTATCCCAGGGTGTTTTTCTTGCCTGTTTTACACCAGTTACTCTTAGGAAAGCAGAGTGGAGAGGAGAAGTGGGAGAGGTGGCTTTTCCACTCAGTGAATCTATACCAGGTATACTGAGCTTATTTCTGTAAATTGTCATTACGGGAAACAACAACATCAATGATGTAACTTTATGCACTGGAACAGCAGTGACTTCTGCTGCTCACGATGGCAGTTACAATTCTCTTAGGCAAAACACTGAGCTCTTGACATTTTTATTGGCCTTTATTTTACCAGACAAGTTGTCTGAGTACATTCTCTTTCATTTAATGACCTGTTATGAATGAGCTACAGTGAAGCCTTTGGGCACGCATTTAGCATTAGTCTCCTTAATAAGTTCTGTCCAGTGAATAATCTTTTTCATATCTGAATGGACCAATTTCCAAAGAGAAACATCAAATCTCAGAGGCATCAGTGCTCTAATGTTGCAGTGTAAACCGGAACAATTGTGATTTCTCGTTCCAAGTGGACAGGCCGTGAGTGGAAGCCTAATCAATACGTCCTTGTTAACCGCCCTCCAAACTGGTGCTCTAATAAATCAAGTATTTATTTTACTATGATTTATTTGTTTACTTAATAGCTATGCTTGTGTATTCAGTGTTGCGTATTGCATCTGCGTTAACATATAAATGAGTTTCAGGTCTTGTCGCTGGGAGACATTTGTAGTATGTTGAGCCAGACACCAACACAAGACGATAAGACCACAGAGTAAACAAGCCCTATGTGTGCTGCCTCCCCGGTTGCCATAGTAACAGATGTGGGGACCGTCTCCCGTCTCCCCATGGCAACAGGAATAGTTGCCAGGTCAAGATGGAAACGTCCGACCTCATCAGTAGGACAAACCCGACCTGGACATTGTGTGCGTGTGTGTTGATTGTATGGGTTAGTGTGTATATGTGTGTGTGTGCACATCTGTGTGTGTTTATACCTACAGAGCTACTTTAATAAAACCACAGATTTTATTAAATCTGATACAGGCGTATTTGACTCACATGTTGCAGGTGAGACAACAGTTAACAGCAAACAGCATACTTTTTCATCCCTTATCCAACCCCAGAAACTTAATTCCAGCCTTGGAACTCAGAAGAACTGAGGGAATATCCTTCAACAAAAATCCCTGCTCCACTCCTCTACCTTCACTTTTCAGGTAGCAGAGAAATACAAGGTCAGAAGAACACGCTCACTTTGAAGATACCAACATCTCTCTGGCACTTACCTAGTAGATTAATTACAAGGTAAATTATAGAACGGTCTTACTCAGCGCTGGCACATCATCAGCCATCTGGATATGACTAGTGAGGTTACATTTCCACAAGAATTTAATTGTGCTTGTGTGTCAGGTAGATTAATCTGTTCAAGAAATTATTGGCCAGTGTGAAGTTGGTGGGATCAGTAGCAAGAGTGTCCAACTGCTGCCTACTGTATATGTGCCTACGGAGGCTTATTACCCCAGTAATGCCTATCTGTAGCAAATTAAGTGATGTTTCTGGCACATTTGGACAAATACATTTCAAAAAAGCTTTCTGCCTGAGTTCCAAGTGAAACACAAAATACTTTAAAATGCACTAGCGCTCAGGTGGCTCACCCAGTGCAGCTCAGCCAATGAGGGCTTGGCCTATAGCTGCAGCAGCCCGGGTTCGCCTTGCAGCCCTTTGCCGCAGGTCATCCCTCTCTCTGTCTCCCCGATTTCCTGTCTCTAATACTGTCCTGTCACAACAAGTGCCTAAAATATATAAAAATGCTGGGGATGAAATTGAAACATCTGAGATTTAAGTTTTTTGCCCTCTCGCTTATTTTCCATCAGCTGTTTATTAATAAATGGAAATGAATGTAATACAATTCTGTAGATTGCACTTGGATAAACGTTTACACTGTAGCTGTATTTGATCAAATGTGTAACCATCTCTAGATAAATATAGATGTGTGACCTCTGTTCTTGACCTCTGATATCAGATACATTTCGCTGCTTGTTGTGTTTGGAATAATTAGTAAAAATGTCAAGGTAAAAAATCATTGATATTTGTTTGACTAAATGAAATAGTAAATTCACCTGAAGGGGATGGACTACATTTCTATACATGCACATAACATGCTTTTAAATGCGCTGTTGAAAGTCTTCTTATGAAACACTGATGTAAGCATCACTCAAATGTGTGTAACTGTATTTTTCCTGTCTGAGGGTGATTTCATTCTTGACCAGTGGAGGAGTAAATGTGGTTGCAGAGGTGGTGGAACATGGCCAATATCTCTGGGCAAAAAAGAGGATATATTTTTAACGCAACTGTGAGGTGCGCTCTGGATTCATGCTCACATCTCAGGCACATAGTCACATAAAACAGGAGGGGGGACTAAAAAAATCCAGGTCCCAGGTGCAGATGAGCTGACAGCAGCCTGAGGTGTACTCACATGTTGAGTGGCAGTTGCACCTTGGCATGGGCCAGCAGCTCAGAGGTTATGGATGCCACTTTGGGGGGCACCAGTACCCCTGCCGACGAGGGAGAGGGACCTGGGGGAGACGCATCCTAAAGATAGGAAACAGAAACAGGAAAAAATAAATGCAGCATACAAACTGAGAAGATTCCATTTGAAATAAATTATGTTTCGCAATATATGCCCGCAAACCTTTCCAGCTTTTCAGTATGCATCCTGGGTATTATTCAGAGATGGAGAAAACACAATGAACCCGGGTGTGAATTCAACCAGAGGCAATACATGTAAAAGCAATGTGTCTCCAGGTGAAAGCTATTAAACAGAAGAATGACTTTCTTCTCATGGTGCCGTCAGAGTAGGAGACTGGGAAATAAGTTCATAACATCTAGAGGAAAAGAGTGACCAAAGCCAAACCTGGATCACAAAAGGCTTGTTGATGCTCACTGTGCGTCTTAAGAGCTCAGCTAATGAATCAGTTACAGACAATTAAGAAATATTAGTACATCAGTTGGACACATGATCATTGGGTTAAATATTGCACTGTTGTGTGTTTGTGTGGGTACCTGGATGCGTGCAGCAGCCCTGGGGTCAGATGAACTGATGAGCACTGGGTGGGAGATCTCCATGCTGTGTCTGTTGTTGAGCTGGGCGGCCCTCTGGCTGACGGACAGCGCCGAAAACGAATGGCGCTTCTTGGCGTTTTTCTTTCCTTCACCCCTCCGGTGGCCAGAGCCATTCCCATTTGATGGGGAGGCGCTGGGGGAGGGGCCGGGAGAGCAGGGACCCAACGGGGCTGGCTCAGAGCTCGGACCTGGGACGTTAGTTGATGGAGGCTTGTCTATCTCCATTAACTGCTTGGCTGTTTCGTTTAACTGAGAGGAGAGGAGAGGAGAGGAGAGGAGAGGAGAGGAGAGGAGAGGAGAGGAGAGGAGAGGAGAGGAGGAGGAGGAGGAGGAGGAGGAGGAGGAGGAGGAGGAGGAGGAGGAGGAGGAGGAGGAGGAGGAGGAAAAGAGAAGTAGTTCAGGTGTTAGATTTCAGTCCTCAGTGGTTCACATACAAGATCATAACAAGTGTGTTTGTGTGGCCTTTCCTCTCCTGCTCTCGTTGGCAGCTTTTCAGACTAGGAGCACAACAATCATCACAACAGCTGGTGGAGTGAGACTCCCTCTGTGTAACACACACTCTCACTGTCTTTGTCAAACACACACAGATAGTTGAATAACCCACCAAAAGGTGAACACTTCCTTTGCTTGTCAGGGTTTTTCCTCTCTCTTCACTTTGGCTTCATTTCAGTTCATTCCTTGGTAAAAAAAACGATTAAATCCAACTTTCAGCTCTGAGGTAAACTTTTTTTTCCTACATCTGGACAGAACAGCATTGGATGAATGCACTGGTTACCTGAGGATGTTTAAAGGATGTCAGTAATTTGCTCACTTAGAAGTAATTTTTTAAAGTTAATTTTATGTCATTTTAATCATTAAAAGTGTAATTTCTCATCCTTAACGTATAATGACAAATGGCACACACATTTTTCTGGGTCTTATCGATTCTATGCTGCTTTCAGAATCAGTGCAGCAAACAAAGGACCCCATTTTCACAACGCAAGCCATCGACAGGCGCTAAGTGGTGGGTCTCGCATGGAACGTGTGGGCGCCTCCAAGTGCACCTGCTATTTCAGTTCATGTAGGTGGAGCAGCACAAAGTGCATGAGTGTTGGCTGGGATGGAATATGAATCGGAGGCTATACGGTGATTATATTCATTTCTACCGGTCACATTACTGCCATAATCCCTCTGAAAATATCAGAGCCAATCACAGTGATGCATGACGACGACAGCTCGGCAAACAAATGTCAAATGTGGCTTCTTGAGGAAGTGATACTGTTGTCTGGATGCTGCAGAGAAATGCACAGAGTCTCCCTAGTACGCAAAATCCATTTAAAGTCTGCTACTATATAATACAAACAGTTACATCGTGCAGAGACAGTATCAGCTTTAGCCTTTGCACCAAATTACAATTCGATAATAAAACACAAAATGCTTCTTTTATGATAGTTGTAAAATGGGACAATGATTCAGATGAGCTGCTGTTGTCTGACATCTCCCTTTCAAACGCCAGAATACAGCTTCGTAGCCGACCAGTCTGCTGTGTTCAGCACTGTCAGAGGTAACTTTGTAGCAGCCTGCTGTCATTTGCCCACGATTTACCAAAGGTAAACAGAGCGGACAGCCATGTGCGTAATAGGCACAGTGCTCAGGCCACACTTGTCAAATCGGTGGCTACAGATTTATCAACACGTGTCAGATGGCTGCAGGGATTTACTCAACTGGAGGAGAAGCTTTTCAGATACACTATATAGCAGCTGCGGACAACAGATAATCACTCACTTATCTATATTTATAGGTAAATACAGACTGACTTACTGATGCCCCCAATGAACACTGATGTTTTTATTGTCGCCCACTTAAGCGGCTCGAACGGCTGTGAAATGGATGGTTAAAATGGTGCATTCACATTTCCTGCATGTTTGCCTTGTGTATTTAGTTTGCTCTTGTTGGTATAATCACACAGGTTGCAGCAGACTGACGTTGCACAGACGCCGCTCTGAGTCTTGTGCTTACAGCGCAAAGTCGAAGACTGTTTTTCCACCAAAGTGCCAACACCTCGCCTTGCTCTGCCTTGCTCTGCCTGATCCTGATGAATCTCCCAACTGTTCGCACCTCTCCTCCTACCTGTACACCGCGCACTCCGCGCTCGGTATCAAAACCCCCGTGTGCTTCAGCACTTTGTTGTGCTACTCCGAAAAACAAGTTTAAGTGCTGAACCTTTGCACTCTTGTGTTGGTGGATTGTAATGTTTAATATTTAAGTTATTGTGCGCTCAGTGCGCAGGTGGACTTCTGGGGCTGGTGTCTTGAGTTTATGGATAAAACAACAAGATGAGGATTTGTGAAATAAACTGCAGAGCCTACAGCAATAATTGGTGGGTGATTTGAAGTTCTGCCATCACACAGGAGCACAAGAGAAATAAGCTCGTAAGCTTTATTGTGTTTTATGCTCAACGGGGCTGCAGTCTTCTGTTTACTTTTAGTATTACTAAATATTCCTTCCAGCGCAGAGTACACAATGACCTGTGTGTAATGGTCTGGTTTCAACAGATATTTTTCTCGTGTGGGGGTTTAAAACTCAATGACATTTTGTGTCTGGCTCGTTTAGATCTATTCACTAACACAACTAAATATGAATCAAATCATATTGAAATACATTTGTAATAACTCCTTGCGGGGCTTTGTTGAGATGGTAGATGTCAAATACAAACAGAAAACAGTTTTGAATAGAAAACTAAGGCTATGTATAATAAGTACACTCCAGAGGGAAAGATTTTACAGGAATATTAAGTTTAAAGCCAGCTTCATTTAAAGGTCTATGTATTCTCATTACGTTTGTATTCCTCGCTACATCTCTATATTTGTCTCCACAACTTGGGGAACCTTTGAATGTCATGCGCTCATTGTGGTCTTGAGACCTTGGGGGTCACGAAACTTTTTAAAAGCACACACATGCATGCACACGGAGGACAATATAAAACAGAGACCCACAAGCTAATACACTGACAGACAACACCAGCTTCAGCCCTCCGACAAATTTACATCGTAATCATGTCTGCTTAGCGTAACCTCAAACTCATGAACAATCCCCAGAGACAAAGTCAAGCGTTCCTCTCTCTTTACATGCATGTGTGTGTGTGTGTGTGTGTGTGTGTGTGTGTGTTAGTGGGGGAGAGAGACAGTGTACAGGTCTGACCCATCTCAGCTCAGTGATGGTGATGTTGCATTTCCATATTAATAGATATGCTAATCAAAGCCAAATCATATGCTAATGAGCTTGATGGATTGATGCAGCAGATATAACTCAGTTTGCTCTCAAGAGGCAGAGTAGAGGACATATACACGCACACGCACACACAGGGAAAGTGACACACTCAAAAACTCAAGTAACTTTTACCCATGCATTCAAGTGTGTATCTCCACGTACACAAATACATAGTTGCCATTCTTACACAAATGTGGTCACATGCTTTTGTTTCACTTTCTCTTTAACTACTAGTACTCCAGTGCTCGCTCATGCTGCAATGAAGGAGATAAGGCGGTGAGTGAGAGAGAGAGAGAGATGATGTCGATAGAGACAATTCTTCTTTTGCAGCTTTTTGGCTGAATGAAATCTCCAAGGTCATCTATTATGTGTTGAGATAACTGTACTCTGTGTACTCTGCGTCTTTTGGAGGGTGAGTGCTCTCCAGGTAATACTGAGGCTCGAGCTGATGAGCTGATATCTGCACTGCGAAAAGGGTCAGCCAGCAGGATACATGCATGCCCATGCACACACAAACACACACACATAGATAGAAGCAGCTGCAGGTGTGCCCACTCCCTCCTGCTGCAGAGACTTTGGAATAATAGATAAAGTGAGCAATAAAGAAAGAGCAAAACAGAAGTGCAATTAAGGCTGAATGTGTGATTCAAAGTAATCCATAACGAAACAGACCCATACAAGCCTGTTTCAAACTCAACTCCTGTTCACAAGAATCAGTCTGACTCAACTTAAACTCACTTTCACTGATCTCACATTCTCCTGAATCCACAATGGATCATACAACAGAGATCCTAAACTTATACAACACAATCCGACCCACTCTGCACGTCGTCCACACAAAGTCAGGTTTGGTCTGCGTAACATAAATCCATCCCTGTTGTTTAGGAACTAAATTTAGTTTCTGTAAAATGTGTGTAAAAATGAGGTTCTTGTTGTTTAGTGTCATTGATATATTATCCAAGCAGAGGCCAGTAACATTTGCATAAAACATCAATTGTCGCTATGTTTGCTTTCTTCACTGGCACCGAGAATGACAATACTACATCAATCAAAGCTCAGTTTTGACAAGGCAAGAGATAAGAAGAGACAGAACAAAGACAATAGGTGACTGGAGAGCAGGAACTGTAGGTGCTGTTCAGCACATACAGTAAGTAACAGCGTACAAAAAATACTGACCTGCACAATGTCGGCTTTATTGTCACAGATTTGTCTTCGTAAGTGTTTGTAACATAACAACACAAACTTGGCATAATTACGGTGCCATAACACTCATGGGAGATGTATATTATTCATGTCCAAAATGATGCAAACTCAAACACAAAGATGAAATAGAGTAGGTGTTGTTTTCTGTTTTTACACTGTTGTCTGGATCATTCAATGCATCATTCACAGGTTCCTCTAAACAATGTGTAACTGCAAACAACTACTGTATATTCTATTATTTTGTAGAACCACATTTTTGTGCAAGATGAGAGCACAGGTGGACTGAGTTTGGGTACTGGATGTTCAAAACTCTGTCAAAACATCCATCTGTGCCATTCATGTGGATAGTCCAAGGCTGAATTTACTGCCAAGTCTGGTCAAAATGTTTCGTTAGTGACTGGCAACAGTGTGCATCATACGGTTAGCTGGCTGCTGTTAAATGTTGGAGCATGTCACAGCAACATTAGAGTGCGCTAAATGGTTGTAACTTGATTGTTTTCTGTTGGCCGTCACGTGCACCGGTGTAACTTTATTCACTTGTAATTCTTATCATGTTGGGATGTGGCTATCCAGAGGCGAGATACTGGTGGTTTACTGTCTGCAACAGCTAGTGGCAGTGACAATGGCTTCAAGAATTGAACCTAATACATTACGACATGAGAGATCATTAGCTGCTGCCTACTGACATGGGTTAGAAGCTATTTTTATCCCATTTTTCCCTATGTCTGAAAATGCACATATGTAGATCAAGGCCTCCTGACACGAGCTAGTTCACTTTTTGAATCCCTGCCTACAGCCATGACTTCACCTACAGTTTTCCAGGTTCATTATACAATGAGCACAGGAAAGCCATATTACTCTCCCCAGTACACAGAGAAATTCATTATTAAAAACAAATCAAATATGACCTCAGTGGAATCATGTTTTATTTCCATCATTAAGGTAAATTAGTTTCAACGAGCACAACCCAGACTGTTGCAACATAAAAGTAGCATAATAAAACATTAAAGAAACAGGCAGACAGAGCATCTGAGAACTCAGTGTTCTGCTCTCACACTGATTGACATGTCTTGGTACGTGTCATAACTTTGTTGAAGTCACAATGTCACCAACTTGATATGACTGTTTTGGTTTAAACAGCTGAGCAGAACTTGCATTAACACCTTTATGAGCTTGTATGAAATAGATAATGACAGATTTGAGGCCGATTCACTCACAACAGAGCCTGCTTCATCCGCAAACCAGCAAATCAATATTAGCTAACCTAATAACATACTAATATTAAATCATTCAACATCAGCAGGTTGTGTTCACATCACAAGAACGTTTGTCTATATTGTCCGTCTCAGTGATGGCGCCCACAGACAGCACATAAAAAGTATCCTCTTCATATGTAGTGACTGCCAATCACTTCACACATGCACCATATAATTTGGACTTTTTTGATGATGGCCTCTCTATCATCTGCAAACCTCTCATCTCTAATCTCTGTTTTCAGACAGACACATATTAACGCAAGCTGTCCACGTTCACGTCCCAGCCGCGAGAGGCCGCAGGAGGTACTTCATATCGCACACATGTGCACGCACACACAAGTCCAGCTGGGCCCCCCTCATTAGCGTCACAGAAACACACTTATGTGCAGTTACACACATAAATAAAGACACTCATGCACCCGCACCACAGACACCATAGACACAGACACACAAACACACACCTGTACCCCCTGCTGTGTCAGAGTAATGGTGAGGTCTGAATTATTGATGCATCTCTATTTAATAGGAACCCCTGTGTCTGTCTGTGCTGTGTTTGTGCTGACTTTCCTCATCGTGCGGCTCAATCGGTCAACTAGCTAATTTTGGGGACATTATTGGATAACTAAGACTCCAGCCATATGTTAGGCTGCAGACACACACAGAGGAAGAGTGTGAAGGGAGGGCAGTGTGATTAGATTGTGACAAAATAGGCTGTATAGATGTGGGCATAGCCTGTGTTTGATGTATAAATAAGTATTTGTTATTGGATGCATGCTCTCTTAATAGCAGATGAAAAGCAATATAGTGTTTAAAACCCAGCAGGAAGGGTGAGTCATCCCATTAGTCTCTATGTCGCTCATCTCTCAGTGAATTTCTAAAAGCTGTGGTCCATAAACACACAGTTTGTACACTGGATCTGACCTTACGATCATCTTATTGTCTTGATAAACACACATGAACCGTCGCACAGTGGCACTTCACACTGTGAGTGAACCTCCTGTCAGTTTTGAAGGTTTCATCATTTGTTTTTGACATCAGGGCCACAAGGGAATTGGTGTGACAGAAGAGAGGAAAGAGACGCTTTAACAAGGGCAAGAAAGAAAGTATTTACACATCATCCTTCCAGTTTCCACCAATGGCTTTTTTTTTTTTTTTACCATGGCTTAAAAGCCTTAAATATGATCCAGAGCAAATTGTGCATGATATTTTTTTTCAGTTGCACAAGGATTAAAGTAAACTGTATCCGATTCTTGACAGGCAAGGCACTATGAAAGAAGGTAAAATGTTTGGGGAGTTGTTTTTTTAATCCTTTTACTGAGAGGAAATCCCTTAAAGAAACCTCAGAACAAACAGCATTGCTGCTGCAGTTTACATTTCTGGGGCAATTAAATGTTTATTCCAACAGATACGAGGTCAAACATACAGACGACATCACATAAAAACATAATGCGGAGTCTCTGTGGAGTCTTAACATAAAACCCTTCATGTTTGACACCGAATAACGAACATGCAGTAAACCTGTGGTTTGAATGAAATTCCAGTTATCTAACAAGGCATGTACTCTCCATTCATACCAAAGTCGTGGTGTTTAAACTCCTCTTAACCCAGAGCAGTAAGACATTTTAAAAGCAGGTCAGACAGTGCAGAGAAACCCATTTAGACCAGCTTGAAACGCAGTCAGTGTGTCATCCGAAAGGTCTAGAGCAAAAGCAATAGGAGCAGACGTGACTAGAAATAGAAAGAAAGGAACGGAGAGGAAACCAGTTAATAAGATCACTAAAATCACTAAAACTGACTCATAGCAGGAACAGCGCCTCTGGAAACACTGTGTACATCTAAAACTGACTCAAAATAACATTTGCATCAAATACGTTCAAAACCAGGACATTACTTATGTGAATGGCAAGGAAACCAACATTTCTCTAATTTCTCATCACAGTGGACAGGATGTATTTTACCCTAGATATACTGAAGGCTTTCTGCCTCCTCTCCCCGAAGTCGATGCACGGTAAAAGAAAAGACTGATACAGGTGCTGTCCTGCAACATTAACAGCTTCTTCTGCAATAACTTGATATGTGAGTGAATGTGTGCGTGTGTATGTGTGTGTGTGTGTGTGTGTGTGTGTGTGTTTACCTCCACATAGAGAATAGGGAAGATACCAATCTTGTCTCCCAGCATGCCCTCTGCCCAGTTCTCATCCACTCGCCTGATTACTGTCAGTACCTCATCCTGGAGAGAGAGGATTGAGATGATGATTGAGACTACAGACTGACAGTTTTATTTGGTCTACCTTTAAAAACAAAGTAACAAAAAAATAAATAGATGAATAAGTATATGTATGCCTTATGCTTCAACTCTTTTTGATCAAAACCTGGTCAGAACAAAAAGCATCTCAGACTCTTTGAAAACGCATGTTCAGAGTCCAACAGACATCTGACTTCTGGATCTGCTCTACTGGTCCGATTAAAGCTGCACAACATGTTGCTGCGGGTAAAACCTTCTTCATTTTGACGAACTATGTGTGTCAGACAGCCACACTGATGTTGTTGAATGTCCTAGCCCATTAACTCCAGATCTTTCCAAGGCATGCAAACAATTTTGGATTCGCAGGATGTTACTGATTTCAGTTCATTTCAGTTGGTTGCATTTCAAATGTTCATCTATTACCAGAGCTCAGTCGTGACAGACATTGCCGCTCATCCTGAACACTCTGTGCTGTTGCATTCATGGATTTTCAAGAAGCAAAGCCATTTCTTGCGATTTCTACGTCCTTGTCCTGCACCGGTTTGATGCAGCAGTGTGAGATATATGAGCTTAAACTGGTTTGATGAATATGGAACTGTGTCAAATTGAAATGACACCTTACAAAAGTGTATAGGCTACATTAAGGTCAATACAGATGAATCTGAAGTTGCAAACAACTACTCACGACTACACGCACTAGTGGAAACCTACTAGCAATCAACTGTCATGCTTTATAACATCACTTAAAAAAAAAAGTACTGCAAATGTCAGTCGTGTCTCCTGGATACAACAACACTACTGTGTCACCTTGCAAGGCAGGCATGTCTGTATTTACGTATGGCCTATATAAGTTTGATGTAATATTCTCTGCTATATTGTATCCATCACACAAGAGAAAATATTATGTTACTTGTTCACACCCACAGACTTCATCATGAAAGTATTTCTCCCTCTGCTGCTCAGCTCCCCATATGAATATGAGGGTCTTGGTTAGGCCATTAGGGATGGCAGCGATAACGCTAGTTAATGAGTGTGTATTAGTCATACTGAGTAATTACCTCTCACACTGAGAAAACAATATCGCGCGCACTTGTTCTGCATGACAACACGCACACAACTCACCACGGGGTTCATGTGTCTCTGTGTGTGAGTATAATCTTCAGTCATTAACCTGTTGATTAATTTCACCCCAAAACACAGGATAATGTGAACTATGGACATCTCATCATTATCGCTTCATCTGGATGTAGCAGGGAGCGCGTTTGCGACTTTTGCTTTATATCGCAGCGATCAGTCTGAGGAACATCTAGAGCGAAGCGTACAGTACAATCAGTGTAATTCAGTCATCTTTCTCTCTGCCCGTCCACAGGCTCATTGCAGAGACAGAGGGGATGTGTCGAGCGTTAAACTGTAGCACAAATGAGCCTGTGTAACAGCAGGAAGAAAATGATATGGTTTGAGGAACAGGGTGATACTTGGAATACAAATGACTGTTTACACCCGACCCAACCTGGATATACACACTTGAGAAGGACTGAATGTCTCCTCTCATCTTGTCTTTGTCTCTCCATCTCCATCCTTTTCAAAGTATAATTTCTGCGCTACCGGTGACTAATAGCACTTCAAACGTCAACCACTCACACGTCCACCTCATAAATAACAGAGGCAGAGGTCTGAATGGGTCCTGAATTTTTGTCTCAGTCTGATACAATCTGGAGAGTACCTATTGATATCCAACTTGTGTAAACAAAATTTCACAGATAAAAAAAAAGAGGGGACACGAAATCAGTCAGACTCGAGGATAATTGGACCTACTCCTAAAGGCAGTCAACCTTTACAGATCCAATCAGAGACAGGCACCAACAGTGGCAGCGATATGATGCTCTACTAATTAACAAGCAGCCTTGTTATGTCAGACAGAGTATAAATACACGTCCTATTCCTGGCAATCTCCAGTTCTCACTTTCCATCTCCTGTCAAAAATCCTGCCATGATGATGATACGCTGCATGATCAGATGTGAAGCAGAGTTTTGCCTCGGATTCCCTTCAGCGTTAGACATCTGGGGTTGACACACAGAAGCGAGACTGCCAAAGTTGGATGCCGAGTTGCAGTTGGTTTCTCAGAACCACGTAGAACCATGTTGTTTAAATACAAGTCAAACCAAATCCTCATGTAGACTTGCTGCTCTTGGGAAATTTTTTAGCAGGCAGCAGCTGTTGCTATATATTATCTCCTGCCTTGAAAAAGCTCATATAAGACACACTGACTCACAGAGATGATGACTAACATCAGCCACTGAAATCAGTTTCATTTCAACGACACACGAAATAAAGAGCACAGTAAATCAGGCAGAATTAACCAAAACAGCACACTAGCAAAAGAACATCCGCAAAACATCACTGGAAACAACTGAACAACTGTTTGACTTTCCTGAGTTTCTCCTGTAACCAACCCCTTAGACACATATTACCACATTATGCCAAACAAGATGAATTCCTCAGTGAAGAGCAGTAGTATTTTTGGATCAGTAACATCAGATTTCAGTTTCTCTGGCTGTGAACTCTTACTTCCTTGCAGTTGAAGCCCGGTCACATTATTTTACGTAAAAAAAAATACAAGAAAAAGAAAGAGTTAAAGGTGAAAGCTGGAGCACATTTACGAAGGCACCATGCAGAGCTCAGCAGCTGTCATGTCCTTTTGAAAATGGCTCTGGTTCATATTCTCAGGATCAAGCTGAAGAGAAGCACCAGTAGTAATAAATTATTTGTGTCCTACACAAAACCAGCCTGGTTAAACACCACAGATAAGTGTTTGCTGCTACTTTGGTTTTTATGCTGCTGCAAATTCTTAGTACTGTACATGCATTCCTCAATTCTCCGCACTGATTCATCCATGCAGCCTTCCATATTTCTGCATTACTACATTTATTCTGTGTCTGATGTAAAAATAGTGTCCACTGGAGGGTGTGTGCACAAGGTCTGTGTGTGTGTGTATGTGTGTGTTACCTTGCTGAAGGCCAGACAGTCTTTATCCTGGTCTTTGTCTTTGACCTCAAAGTCATACAGCGCTTTGCCCTGGGGTGGAGTCTGACTCAGGGGACGCAACAACTGGATGTAACTGGCGGGCAAGAAACCATGGCAACCGTTGAGCTCGCCATGGTACCAGTTGTCATCCACCTTGCGTCGCAGGATGATGATGTCACCCTTGGAAAACTGGAGATCGCCTGGTTCCTTTCCCTCGTAGGAGTACAGGGCCTTCCCACAAGGCAGAGCTGGGATATTCTAAAACACATAAACACATACAAACACTTATAATCCAAGCAAATCTTTTTTTTTACTACATGCATTTGAACAGAACAGACACCAAACCAAAGCAATAAAAACACCCTTATGTTACTTGTGCTGGAGAGAGATAGCGCACTTTAGCTTCTGGCCTGAAGTGACTGAAAGCTTCAAGTCTGAATAGGTCTGGAGACACTGAAAAGGTTCCTGACATCACTTATGATCCAGCTTTACCTGCCGTGTTTGAACTATAATGATGTTTATGGATTTTCAAACCTCTAATAAAACCCTCTGAGAATCATAACCACACTTAAAACCATTCCCTGTGTGATTAGTGGTCATAACATAAGCCTTAAAAGCATAGGGAGCAGTGGATTAGAGAACCTACATGCTGCTGTTTGGAGACATCTAAATTCCAGCTTGTTTCCTGTGTGCATAGCTGATGATCTGACTGTTATTTCAAACTACATTCTCCGTGACAACAGCTCTTCTGCCCTGCATAGTCATTAACATAAAAGGTTAGGTGTCAGGTGCATTTTTTTTACATACAAATCTTGGCATTAAGTGTATTTTGAAACCTCTACGGAGAAGTGAAAAGTATTGCTGTCAAGCATTAGTGCCACTGTGTCGAAATGATGCCAGATAACTACACCTCATAAACCTTGGGGTTGACAATTTCCTGAGTTTACTGTGTGAACTGCTGTTTCATTATATTCTTCAGGGGCTGGAAAATATGGCTTTGTGCCATCGCTGGAAAAACTTAGTTTCAAGTCTGTTATGTGACAGTAAAAACAGACTAGATCTGTTTTTTGCACAGGAACTGGTACTGGTACTCGTCAGCTTCCATTGTTCTCAACTCTAATTTTTACATTTGCGATGCCCCCGCTTAGAAAGATGGTTCAAATGAAGCAGTGACTCCTGCAGTGATCAGTAAATTAATTGGGGAAAAATAACAGCCGGGGGGGGCAAAATGGTTTTGTAGCAACTAACAACAGTGGAAAATCCAATACATTGCTCTGGAGGCAAATTTGTAGAGCATAGTTGGATATGTGCTCCAAGTTTCATTTTATTCCCCTCAGCAGTATGTGAGATATGACTGGTTATTAAAATGTTTGCCAGGTAATTGCTGCTCCCACCTTGGGCAAAACACAGTAATTTTGAAAATGCCAGAGTGCCGTGATGCATGACTCCCTGGAGTTTCATCAAAATCTGCTCTGCAGTGTCTCACTTATCACATGTCAAGGGCAGACACATACTGACCCATTTACCCCACCCAAACTGATTTCTTGCACCATGTCAAATTTGTGCAGAGAAGATCCGAGTGATGCACTGATGCCTAAATTCCTTAAATGACCAGTTTAGTGCCAGTCTTCACTTTACATGAACAGTGATTGTCCAATTATAGCTCTGCAATCCTAATTACCCAGCAGGCTTGTCAGGATGTGTACTACAATACTACAGGAAAGATCAATTAAATCTGTGTAATGTAATACTTAGTTTGCCCCCATTCATTTTCTATAGAATATGACTCAGTTGCTGGCATGGCAACCTCCTCACTAGCTTTTGAGTGTGATAACAAGTGAGTAGTGCCATGTTGCACAGATTGGGTCTGCTGTAGGGATGACCTGATTAAAGATGACATCATGACCGGCTGATTTCCATTAGAAATACAAGATCATTAAATCTGAATTAAAGCTTCTGATTTCACCTTTCACCTTAAAAACAATCATGGTTAATACTGTGGTGTCTGCCTGAGAGGTGTTGTGTTGTGTTGTGTTGTGTTGTGTTGTGTTGTGTTGTGTTGTGTTGTAGTCTTCTGTGTTATAACTCCACATTAAAACAAGCCAGTTCGGGGTTCTCTGGTGGGTTAGTGGCTAGAGCCCATACGTCCCATGGGCTCTGGCCTTTGTACAGGAGATCACCACCTCGACTCCTGAGTACCGACTGGGATGAAATTGCATTTCTTTCATACCGTCCTATCTAATAAAGACAACAAATGCCCGAAAAAAAGAAGAAAAAAAAGTCTCAAATTTTTAAAAGAATCAGTCAGAGAGCACATCCATCCATCCATCCATCCATCCATCCATCCATCCATCCATCCATCCATCCATCCATCCATCCATCCATCCATCCATCCATCCATCCATCCATCCATCCATCTTCGACCGGTTATCCGAGGTGGGTCGCGGGGGAGGCAGATCCACCAATGAGCCCCATTCTTCTCTTTCCCTGGCAACATTGACCAGCTCTGATTGGTGGATCCTGAGTTTGTTCGTTTGCTACACTTTAGAAAATTCAGTGAACTACTGCTGGGAATTCAGCTACAGACAACACTGAAGGTGCGAAGCCTGCTTTTGTCAACCTCTGTGTGAAATCAAGGTGAAACCATTTCAGAATTTATTGAGAAGACCTTGTCAGACAAAGCAACAGTAACTAGGGTGAGAGGGGCATCGAGGATGACTCAGTTCAACACACTGGATCAAATTCATCCCATTAGATTGAATCCGTCCTGATTGAATGTCTCTTTTTTTTCTAGCTAATATAGTTTTTAAACTGTAGATGGCATAAAGCTGCACTTCTATTGAACCACAGAGACATAGGTATTTGTCACCACAGGTTACCTACAGTATACTCACATCCTGTGTTCAGCACACGCTTCAAATACTGAGCATGTTCTTCAGGGAGACAGGCAATGAGGAATTTATCTTAAAAAGATCAAGGTAAACCAACCGCTGATGTACAAACGTAAAAGAAAAAATCCTTTTCTTCTCAGACACATTGTTTATAATACACACACACATACACTTTTTACACACTCACATAAAGGCTGATTCTCCCTTGACTCTACAATGAAGAGAACAGCCTGAAGCTTCACTGCCTGACTGTACTGAGATCAGTGGTGATGCAATAAGAGGAAATACACACATATATACAAATGTGCACAAACAACAACAACAACAACAAAAAGCACAGCACTGCTAGGACGGTGATGTTTCATTACAACAATACTGCATGAGGACTCGCTAGTTCAGGACTCACAGGGCAAAACCACATCCATATTGGAACTCTGCCAAACTCACTGTGACCTCGACTACACACCTGCTAAATAGGTTGCATGGTTGTGATGCTATCGTGGTGACAACATCTATCAACAGACAGACAGATAAACACCTGCCAAAGTAACTCCAAAAACTGCCTCTGTGGTAGTTACTGCCAGGAACACATTTTGTCAAGATGGCACACATATGTCAGCACACACGCACACAGGGTTAGCATTACACAGTCACGCAAATTACGTTAAATTACCTTCATATACTGACATTTTGTAAACGTGGTAATTGCTGCCAGGACTATGTGCGCTTTCTGTGAGTGGAGAAAGTGCTACATTTGTGTACACACTGTGACGGCCCTGTTGATCCGTCTGCTTCTCTACTCAGTTCCCTTCCAGGAGAACCTGGAAGCAGTGGGCTGTCCCAAGCAGACCACACCTTAGGGTGCGGTTTCACCTGATAAAAGCCCATCTCACTCAGTCTGCTCTCTCTCTCTGGTAGCAGCTGACTGCCATGGCCAACAACACATTATTTTCCTTTATTATATTAACAAAAACATTCCGCTGATATCTGCTTTAAACATCCTCAGAGCTCTACAGTATGTGTCCTCTCTCCTTTGTTCTAACCTGTGAGGCAGGGCTGTAAAAAACCAAAAACCGAACTACACCAGTTGTTCTCCTGGAAGGGAACTGAGAAGAGAAACAGACGGATCAACAGGGCCGTCACAATCGACAGTAGTTGATATGAGGTCATTATGCTGAGCCCCAACAAAGCTCAAGACTTTGACATCACAGACCTCACATTTGTTGCGCCTCACCTGTGGTTTGAGGCGACAACAGCACTTTGGACACGTTAGTAAGAGGCTGTAGTTTCAGTTAAAAATCACTTAAGTAAAGACCGTGATCTTTGCCTTAACCTTAACCACACAACCATGTTGAGCAGCAAACATAAGTCTCTGTGTTGCACGACTGAGTTTTCTCTGAACGGGACCGAGGCCATCGGCGGCGGCTCCGCTGGAACAGCTGGGAGTGAAAGCCCCACCAAAAAGAAAAAGGTGACCTCCTGGAGGCTGCTGGAGGGCCCAATCAGGGAGCTGCTGCAGTTTGGAGGGAGGTCACTGTGCTCTGTCTGCCAAGGGCATCATCTAAAACTGGGGACAGGCTGCTGTCTAACTCTGCTCTGAGCCTGGGGCAGGCGGGTTCAGTGTGCATGTGGGTGGCCTACATTTTAAAACTGGAAAGATTCCACCTGAATCTTAATGTTGTTTGTTGCTGTTTTCTAGGTCTTCCTGTGGATGACTGATTAACGTACAGTAAAACTTGTATCACTCTCCACCACTTATATACAGGAGCTTTCAAATGTGACTCATACAGACAGGACAGAACATTAAATATTGGCTCTTCAGAAATAAAATAGTACAAAATTAGACCTTGAATTTCAGGGAAAAAGAGACACCGGTGAGGCTTGAAACATGACGAATACACAAATTGATAGTGCGCATACTTTTTCCTCTTTCCTGTCTCATTTGAACTTTTCTTCCATCCTCACTCCTTTCTCCTCTGCCACTTTTGTTCTACCTACTGAGATATTTGAGTGGCTGTGGCAGTATTAGCACTTCGCTCAGTGTCTTTATAGCACTGTAAAAGCCGCCCTTCACCACATGTACTTTATACTCAATACAACGTACTGCCAAGTTTGCTTGTTGGCATCATGTCTGAAAAGGACCCTGAATCACTTTTAAATTCTCTCTAATAATTTGCCAGGTCGTGGTAACATCTCTGTAACTCTTCCTTTATGGCCCGGGTGAGAACACGCAGCTTAGCATCAAAGTAAACAGAGACCGCACACACAAGGGTTTACTGCTCTAGGCAATAAGCACATACTATATACGACACGTGCATGTTGTGCCATCTTCATAGGCCACAGTTCAATAAATGAAACATGCAATTATCATTTATAGGCACAAATAAAACTCACTGGAGAATAAACCAATTCCAGTTGCAATTCTGTAGAAGAGATATATTTAAAGCTCTTATCCTTGAATATATTTTTTTTTATGTATTGCAGACCAGGGTAGAAAAAATCTTCATGGAAATCCGCCATAGAAAATTACATTCTACATACACAACATCATCAAAGCTTGCAGCTTTAATTGAACTTTTTACAGCATGACAAACTGGGGGAAATGCTTTACCTACAGATTCAACAGCGAGCAAGTGTATTAGGAATTAAATGAAAGCCGAAACCTATCTGCGATGTCTTGTTAAATGTTAACTGCGGTTTCTGTCAGGCTGTGTCAAACAGGCAACATAATTCTGTCATGAATGAATGATAAAACTGTGGAGACAAGTCGGGGGGCACTGAGGCAATCATCAGCCGTTTTCCATGAAGTTTTAAATCCATCATTGAGATAAAATGAAAACACTCTTCTTTGAAAGTGCCATTACTTTCAAACTTGCCAGTGTTTTCCTGTTTTCCAGCGCTGCCACCGCAGAGAGAGAGGAAACTAATCTCTTCAGAGCACAGCAGTCATTTCATGTGTGAAAAGAGAGGAGTTGTGTGAATGACAAAAAACGGACTGTTTCATCGCGTGAGTGTGAAAAGGTTTTTTTTCGGTGGTGTACCTGTCAGTAGCACAATATTATCATCAGCCACACATACACACACACAAACACACACCCTTATTCAGAAAACCCTGCCACCCCTGTGGTGCAGTAATTAGTGTTTGTAGATCCCCGTAATGGACAGAAGGTGTGTGTGTGTGTGTGTGTGTGTGTGTGTGTAAAAGACAAAGTGTATGTCTCTTGCCCTTAGGGACGTACACACACAAACACATGGAGTCCCTCCATCAACCACCACTGAGACTCCCATCTGTTCAGGTCTCTTAGTGTAGCCATAAGGTACAGGGAGGAGCCTTGTCCAACATGGGACCGACTGCTCCATTCAGCTTGGCCTCTATGACACACATACACACACATACATACTGTATACAAGGACACAAGGACACAAGGGTCGACCAAGCACAGTCCACAGTTTCATTCAATTTCTGATGTGCACCTTTATAAACAAGGTTTTAGTGAGAAATTTGGAATTTGACATGTTAATACTACTGGTAATGGGAAACCATTCAAAAGCTTTGCCCAAAAAATATGATTAAAATTATGAATTATCTGATTAAATACATAAAATCCGTTGAACTACTCAGTGTCGAGCTGCAGTTCTTGACAGTGTTTGATGTCTGACCCTGTTTATTAGTCTAATGTGTTTCCTGCTTGGTATATCTGTGTTTGCCACCACACTGAATAGATTCATTCATAACAAACCGTGCGCACTCTCATGACACAATCATCAATTACTAAGAAAGTCCATTATAATCAGCCAAAAGTAAATATTAGAGGTAGTATCTTGAGGTGTAATTAATACTGCAGCATCTGTCACATTGTTCTTCCAGGAACACCTCAGACATCAGCACTCTTAGATTAATACACACACATGCACACACAAAACGCTTGTAAAACTACTCTGGTTTTGGACATGTAAGAATATCACACATTTTTCATGCACACACACACACACACAGGATTACAGTCTACATGTGGCACACTCACCCTCACACTCACACTGAGCTTATTAAATCAATAATTAACAGCTACTCTCAGCTCTACGTACGTGAGAGGCAACGAGAAGCAGCTTCATCTGGTGGGACAATACGCTTCAACACCCACCACTCTTATCATTGTCAATCTATAGTGACAGGTCTCACCATATGTATTCATCTATTATAGACTGGTAGAGGATACAGAAGCAGTATGCTGTGTGTGGATTACTGGCCTTTAAAGTGATGCCATGGGGAATGGTGCAGCACTGCAAGCTACTGATGGCAATATTCCTATTTTCTATAGAGGAAGCTTTCTTTTGTTTGCTGCATTTTTGACCATTTTTATGGTGGAAAAAGCCTTTGACACAACTTCAGACTTTGTTCAAAATTTAAGCTCTTTTTGTGGCAGTTAGGATGATGCACAGAGAGCACGCTGACAGCTCAGGGAAAGTGAAAAATGAAATTTGATGTAATTTAACTGTTCAGTTGAAGACATTTAAGTCTGAAAGCCTAATATGTTAAACAAAATAAGAAGAAGTTCAAAAAAAGAAGAAGAAGAAGGAGTTTCTTGCCAATAGTGGAGGAGTTTTTCCTCTCATCTGTACAAACTCACAATCACATAAGTGGACTTTTTAGCAACATATTTCACTTCACTATATAGGTCAGTGTTTTTCAACGTTGGGATCGGGACCCCATGTGGGGTCGCCTGGAATTCAAATGGGGTCGCCTGAAATGTCTAGTAATTGATTAACAAAAATATTGATAATTATTATTCTTTTTAAAATTATGATTAAAACCCCCACAAACACAATCTTAAACAACTGTTTTCTATACTCTCACTCTGTCAAATACAAATTGAGTTTAACGTTTAAAAATATCTGATCAGGTGCATCTTGATTGACGGCCACGATCACATGACTGCAGGTCGCTGGGTCGCCAGAAATTTGTGATGTCAAAATGGGGTCAAGAGCCAAAAAAGGTTGGGAACCACTGGGATAGAAAAAGCTTTGTACCTATAGGGTAGCAGTAGTCAAGTCCATAAACTTCCTCTTAAAGACCCATTCACAGAGGTGGTTCAACTATTCACAATACATAGCGGCTTCTCCTCCATTATTTTAGTAATCAATCAGTACAATCAGCCTTTTTTCTGGTGAGTCAACCACTTCAAGACCACATAATCTGGAACTGAATAACGCACAAAAATGCATCTATTTCACTTGAGGGTTCTTTCAAATAATGTGCCTCACTTTGAAAAAAAGATTTTAAATATACATAAATGACTGTAGCATTAGAGCATTTGGTCTCATATGAACAAAAATTCAACTTGAGAACACCATCCTTTGCTGAAACAATTGCTATTGGACTGGGAAAAGTTAATAATGTCACCCACGAGAGCTGCAATCTTTATGCAGTTACTGTACGGCATGTCCCCTGTGGCCCACATTATGAAGACAAAAGCTTTGATGTGGATTGTATTTACCTCATTTTACCGGATGACAGTAATTGTAGCACACACTCTGCAAAATGTTAATATGGTTCTCTCAAAGGAAGAAGTCATTATATTACAATCAGCTTAAAAAAATAAAGGAGGAAACGGCGGTCTTAGTGTTGATCCATTCACTTAACTTATGTTGTAGAATTAAGTTTATTCTGAAATACAGGCGGCAAATGCTTCAGGCTGTTGTACAAGCTGCATTAGCCATCTGTCAGTGCGTGCAACACTTTGGTCCAGACTGAAATATCTCAACCACTACTGGATGCATTGCCATGAAATTTCATACAGCCATCCACAGTGCCAAGAATATGAATACTACTGACACTGGTGATCCCACGAGTCCTCCTCCCTTTTGAGTGGACAGCTGTTAGTGGGAGAGCCTTGAATTTCATGTTTGTGACCTCGGCGATCCCACTTTTCATCTTACATCATGTTGGACAAATTAAAACCTTTGACCTGATAATGAGCAAATGCCTACAAGAACCCATGACATTTCAGTTTGCTTCAGCAGTCCTTTGTGCTTAGTGAGGATGAACAAATTTAGGCATGCTGATTTAGATACAAGAGCATGCCAAACATCTGCAGCATTGTCACTGAGTGCATGAATAGACATAGACTTAACTTCATATTGCTCCAGAGTATAAAATATTAACTTACCCCAAGAACATCATTCATCAAGTTGTGCTTTGTCGGGTTGAAAGATGAACAGTAAGAATGTGCATAATAGTGTGCAGGGCATGGTCAGAGTTAGAGAGAGCAAGACCCATTTACTATCCAGTCTCCTGTGTGGAATTGGTACACCTTCATATTCTACAGTTCAAACTTTAATTAACTGTTTCCTTCGATTTTTTTTTTTTACAAAGGTGAGAAAGACACACAATAGTGGTTCTGCACACTTCAGAGAAAGAGAGGGAGAGGAGCTAGACTAGTTATCCCAGTCTCACCTATCAAATAAAATGTGCTCATTTCTACATTAGTCACACTGATGCCTCTTCTCCTTTTGACCCGACCTGCCCAATCATTTTCTTGTTTGAACTTAACTACCTGACAACATGGCCCAGTAGTGCACTTTCTGAATTGCACTTTACAGGGTAATTATTTACCAGCAACGTTAAAATTTATACTATTTAACTGACGAAATAAAACTACAAGAAAATCACCCACTAGCTCCATCTGCACGATAATCTACAACAATAAAGCAAACAGTGGTGAGTGTGAAATGGAGGTGGTGGTAATATTTTTTTTGTTAGGTGGTCAAAACACTGCTGTGACTAATAAGAGAAAGTTTGTTGAGTGGCAGCCGGCACTCCTGTAAGAAGTGGACTTGGTTTTAAAGTTCCACGCGGACTTTCACGCTGTTCTTTATCTCTTTGCGTCTATCTCCATCAAGTCTCAATCCAGCGTACAGTTGTTTCTCGTATTAAAAATAGATCAAGAAAAGAGAGCGAGGAGGGGGGAGGTATTCTGGAGGATCAGGATGAAGAGGTTAGATATCAAAACAGACAACAAGAGGCAAGATGTTGCGTATATTGGAAATCTGTGCTGCAGTTTCCTCTGGTGGGGATCAGCAGTCACACAAACTCCCTGCCCTTAACAAGCGTCTCGCTGCCTCATCATCAGCGTTGCTCTTCAGAGGGAAGGAGAAGCAGATCTGATGGCTGAAAAAGCTGCTGCAGTGAACCAGATAAACAGGGTGTTCCCTGAGCGTGAAGCATGCTCCATATTACACACTTCATGAGTTATTTCCTACCGTACATGTCTTCAGAGACAAACTTTGCTGAGGCCTGGATGCTCTCTCTCAACAGGACATGTCCTCACAAAAGGATTTTT
This sequence comes from Decapterus maruadsi, assembly GCA_030347415.2. NCBI lineage: Eukaryota > Metazoa > Chordata > Actinopteri > Carangiformes > Carangidae > Decapterus > Decapterus maruadsi. The sequence goes on along the minus strand of CM064902.1, from coordinate 11,108,332 downwards.
TTTTTAGAGAGCAAAAACAACAGTGAATATCTCTTCCATTTTAGCTGTGTAACTACAGTGACAGCTATGTGGCCGGTGTAGAAAGGGCATCAGTCTCAAAAGGCTGAGCAATAGTCAGAGGCAGTGGAGCAAATTTACTGTGCAGGAGATTGGTTCAACCTTTGACCAAGTGACATATAACTGGTATTGATGCAGTCAATGCATCAGCATTGATTCTTGCATGACTGAATGAACCTGACACTCGGGTCTGTCTTTAAGGTATACAGTAGGTAAGTAGTTGTCTATGCAATTAAGGAGATAAGTGTGGCACAATACATTGCATAGGCTGATTATCCAGTCCTATGAATGTCTCTCAAATCTTCACCTGGCTCATGAACATGTCACTTTTTTAATGATAATTGTATTAAAGACGTTCTGATCTTGTAAATCAAGGCAGAATAAAGCACAGGCAATTAGGAGTGCCTTTTACCCACAACACTGTGGCCTTTTTCGTTGCGCCTGCATGGTGCACCAGTGGAACTTCCGCACACTGTGTTGGATTAGAATGAATTAATTATCATGCGTGCTAGGTGGGTGTGTTGGCATACATCATGGTTAATCCCATCCGTTAATTTCATCCCCTTTTAAAAGCAGTGCTCGTCCTCCGTGACATACTGATGGTTTGGGATCCAAGCGGAGAGTTTTCCGGTGACAAAATATTCTGTTCTGTGCTTTTCAGAGTAACAAATAAGAACATAATGCTGCAAATGACACATTAAAGTTGCATTCATGCTTCTGGATATACTGGAATTCAGTTAGTAACTGACTATTTTCATGTTACTATTACATGCAGCATATCCCTGTGATCCACTGGCTAAATACGACTGCTGTGCCATGAAGAAAAATGCAGGTGCAAACCAAAAAAAAAAGCAGTTTAATGTTCTGACACACAGAACTTGGCAAGTTACCAAAATACAAAACTAGTGCAGGTGAAGTTGAAACCTCGACGAGCCTCACCTGCTTCACGCTGTGCACCTGTACGAAAATAGAGCCCAGACTGTCATCTGTTCGGTGTCGCATATAAATCTGTGTTTTTCCCTTTTAGGAGCCACACTCATTCATTAATATGTAGATAGTTTTTCCACATGTGTGCACAAATGGAAACAAAAGCCGAGCTCAAAAGCTGAAGCTACATTCCACCCATCAAGTATCACTGCACACCTGCACCAAGCCTAGAGAAAAAGTTTCTCTTTTCTCTTAGGAGAACAACTGAAGAACATTTACCTGCATAACAAAACAGCACAAATATGTGTATTTCAATTCCAATACACTTCATGGGTATTACAGTAATGTGTGTACCGTCTGTTGGTAACTGACGCGACATTTTTGAGGTTTCACTTCAAAGGCAACATTTGCATAGTGGGTAGAGGATGTGAGGGAGCTTCAGGTTAAGTGAGCTTTGAAGGAAAACAGGAATTAAAGGGACTAAATGGTCTTGTTTGGAGGACTGCGACACATCCTGTATCCTGGGTTCGCTCATCTGTCAACTCTACTGCTCGGCAATACTAACATTCCCCTGCTAAGCCAGTGCATGTGTGTGTGTGTGTGTATGAAGGATGGTAGATGGGACAGGATGTTCCACTCCGCTCATATCCCCATCCGTTTTTTCCAGCACCAAGCCATTCCCAGTCTCCTGTAGTCCATCTATTCTCCTCCCTACAGACGCTGAAAGACGCTCTCTCTTTAACTGTGATTACTCTGCTCGCTCCTCTCTGGCTCACCCGTCCTTGGAGGGGCACTGGGCCATTACAACTTTTTTCCTGACAGTGTGTGTGTGCGTATGTGTATGTATGTGTGTTTGCGAGAGAGAGATTTTGTGGATGTGTGTGTGTGGTAATAGCATAGTAAATCTGGAGAGGTCTTTTTCCACTCTGCTGTGAGAGCGGCATTCTATCATGCTGTGCTGTTTTATTGGAGCAGACACTCAAGTACAACACAAACACATACACACACAAACACACACGCAGAAAGTGTTGCCTGCATGCACAAATGTTAATTTCTTCACAAAATGTAAATATTATTTGAATGCATCACATGAAGATCAACATCCACACCCGAACACATACACACAGGTGTCGCAGGACAATACTGCCCTACAAAGGCAAAGTGCAGTATCTGCATTTTTTCTTTTTTTGACCAATCAAAAGTGTGGCATATTCTCTTCAATCTGGTAGAATTTAATGTTGGTTTGGTACTGCTAAAATCTGCTGTCCATCCAAAAAAGCACTGTGAAACCAAGGCAAAGTGCAATATCTGCACCAAAACCAAGGCAGAAGTGCAATATATGCCATAAAACTGTCAAAATTGATCAGAAAGACAAAAGTCCACCTTTATCTAATACATTATAGATTTGGTAGTTATTCATAATTTGATGCTTAAACCTGACAATGAAAAACACAAAAAGCTGTTTTTCTCAGTTTGGCATTTTTACAGATACAGTACTTCACCTTTGTAGGGCAGAATACATAATTCAAAACAAAATGTAAAGCAACAAATTATGCCAACTTGAACCTACAATCTGGTAATCATACACACACACACACACACACACACACATGCAGGCTGTCTGGCAGTAATTCAGTGCACTATCGATTCACTTTCCATCTATAATTCATGAAACAACACACACCTCAGGTTAAGTGGAGACACACACACACACACACAGGCAGTTTCTGAGAAGTAGGAAGAGGAGAAACACAACACCACTCACGGTGTATAAACTTAGACACGGTGACACTCACATGCATAAGTCTAGCCGGCGGCTACGCAGGGTTCATTCATCTCAACCTTGTCTTCACCTCTCCATCACTCCCTCGTTCCCCCTCTACCATGTCTCCTGTCTTTCCACCGTCTTTCAGCCTATAAGACCAACTTAGCTCCGGTACAACACTTCACTCCTCTCCTCTCACTTATTACGACTACATCTATACCTGTATACAACACGCATTACAATCATGTCACATGTTTGTAAATGATGGAGACACGTGTATAATCCTGCAATGATCCATGAAGTAACACTGAAGAACCGCACCGGCCTCGAGCTGAGACGAGCTGTCAAACTCGGTTTTAATTGTTCACGCATTATGCACACACACAGACATGCAGTTATGTGTAATGTGTCCTTAGACTTTTGCACAATGTCATACCGGCTTTCATCTTCACATCTAATATTCTTTGTGAATATCAGCCACGATGTACTTTCGTGACTTAATGTTAGGCTCCTGCATCATGGGTATTTGACTGAGTGAACGACTGCGAGAGAGGCAATGACAGAGAAAGAGAAACAGAGCGCGAGATGGGAAGGAGCAGCGACAGCCAGCTGAAAAGCAGAAAAGCTCTGGGATGGCATGCATATTCATTAGACTCATTTCCATCTGAGCTTTGAGAGAAAGAATGACTGGGAGAAAAAAAAAAGAAAGAGGCAAAACAAAACAAAAAAACAAAAACAAAACATAGAGACATGCACATCCAGCAGAGCCTGTTAAATATGCAAACTGTTCAGTGCGAGTGGAGTTGTGAAAAAGATGGATGTCTCACCTGATCAAGTATCCAGCGTGGGAGCAGGAGATATGGAGAACAGCAGAGATGGAGGGAGGGAGGGAGACAAGGAGAACACAAGTGAAGAGAAGACTTAGTATCATTATTTACTGACAAAATTAATCCAAACGTGAAACAACAACAACAAAAAAGAAAGCATGCAATTTATAATGTAAGAAATCTGAAAAAGCTCCATCACTGTACACATTTATTGTGCCTAGAAAACTGGCTGCAAATGCTGTGACAAGTGTAATGTAAATATTAGAAAGTTATTTGTGATATTGATCAGTTGCTTATCTTCACACTTGGAGAACTCTTGACAGGCTGATAAGATAACAATCTCCACTGGCTTACCACATCAAGCTCTGTTTTTTACACCATTAAGCAAATCCTGCTGCTGCTCAAATGATGCAATAATCTACATAAAACATGTCATGGCGGCTGATGGGTATCCTATGGCTTACACTGAACTACATGCGCGCCATGCATCTTTAATACATTTTTATCATCTCACGTACATTTGCTACAGTTCTGGCAGATAAAAGCATCACGTCTTGCCACACATGTACAGAAGAAACATCTGAGGCGGTTCAGAAGTTGTCACTGAGATGAATGTTTTTTTTCTTCTCTCAGCCCTCTGTAATTCAATAAAAGCCTGGGAAATTACACCAACAGTATGAAACCATCATTTTTGCAAAGAGGCTTCATATAGACGAAAAAGTTTTGCTGCAAAAAAAAAATCAGACAGACCAAACAAGCCAAACGATCCCACCTCCGTAGACTGCAGGGGGAGAGAATAGAAGTGAGAAAATACACTCTAAATCTTGAATTAATTTCCTCTCACAGCAACCACATAAATAAAATGTGTAATTTTCATGTTTTAAATAACTCGTATCAGCTGTCGGTCTGTGGGGCCGGTCTGTGGTCCGATTTTATTGAATTTGTGTGCAGGGATTCAATGTCCTTAAAGAGTTACAACCAGCACAGATTAACACACAGGCTGACCTTTGCTGCTGCGTTATATCCTGTTTATATCCTGATTTATTTCATCAATATAAAACTCCCTTTTTAAAGCATGTGTTAAATAGGAGGGGGTTGAGTTGTTATGAAGTGCCTATGAAAAAAAGGGAGCTGTTCATAAAAATCCGAAAAGCCCATTGGACCTTCAGCACAACAAAGTTCAGTGCACACAGTCAAAGATATACAAGGATGAGTCATTAGTACCCAGAGTTCCCACTGTGTTCTTGTAATGAAGCTGCTCTTTTCTGAAGCCTCTCGCTGTGATTCAAGTAGCTGCCCGCGTGCTTGGCAATTCTTGAGAACTGACTCAGTTAATCACAGTTAGAAAGTTTAAAAGCATGTGTGATGAAATCGGTTTTTGAAGGCCGATAGTGCAGGACTTCAGTACAAGAGTGAAAGATTTATAGGAGCTTTAATTCCGCCCATTGAGGAAGAGGAATAGGAGGAGAATTAACCACAAGGCGAGAGAGGAGAGAGATGCAGTCAGCAGGTGAGGTTGTTAGGGGTGATAGGTTGTCATGGATGTGCCCTTTATGTTGGTCCCCTCCCCTCCCGAGATCTCTGTTACTGTGGCGACAGGGGGCCTTGAATGACAGATGGTTGCTGAGGCGTGTCGGCGGTTGTTAAGAGTACTAAATGTGTCAAACGTGTCAGTCACAGATATAAGGGGCTTAAAGGATATACTCGTGGCCTAAGGAAACGCTAACCATGGGGAGTTTAAGAGGAGAATTCTTACTTCAAGACGTGATGTGCTCTTGATGCTCGGAGATAATATAATATTCAAAAGCTTCATTACAGGGAATTTATGTCACTTACAAAAGTTAGAAAAAAAACAATGAAACCACTTGTTAGATGTGTGACCTTCCTCTGGGCTCCAGCATCAAGCAGACCCTGAACCTGATACGTGATTCTCTCGCTGAGTGAGTGGATTGTGTATAAATATTTAATAATCTAGCAACTGAGCACTAACAGTGATTTTATTTAACTCTTTTCAGAATATGCACCCTGACATGTGCTTTGAAAGCTTTTCTACATTTAGTTGCTCTTTGGCTTTTTAAAATCTGGTGAACTGTGCATTTAGAAACTAATGAGTTTTTAGGGAAAGCGAGAGTACTGTACAGTATGCTCATTTGCTGCTACTTCACCACAGCTGCAATAAACAGTCTGTCTCCTGTTTACAACTAATTTGCATGCTTGCACTACAGTATGTGTATGGAAGACATGTAAGAAGAGTCAACATTCAACACTCAGCTGAACCAATTTGCAAACGTGTCACATGCGTTTTAAAAAAAAAGCCTAAATAGCTTATTCTGTCAACTTTTAATTAAACATGCTCAGAAATGATCAATCCACTTCCCTCTCCCCATCTCCACCTGTCTCTGTGTCTTCCTGCCTCACTCCTCCCTCGTCTCCTTCCTTCCTCCTCTTTCTCATCCTGTTGCTCCGGGGTGTTTTTCCTTTTCCTTTTTCTTTTTTTTCCGATTTGTTTTCTGTCTTTTTATGCATTTTTCAGCTCCACTTTAAAAGAAATTATTCATAAGAAAGCGAGTATTGATACGCATGATGCTATAGGGTCAAATAATTTAACAGTGATGTAATAGATAAGCTCTACGGCTCCATTACTCGATAGTCAAGAATGTTAGAACAGAGATACTAAAATGATTCTGTCTTTGTGTGTGTGCCTCACCGTCAGTGTAGAGGCTGTCATGGTGCTTGGCTCAACGTTGTGATGACTCAACGCTCAGGCATGCAATGTTAAGAGCTGCACCGCACCAGTCTGTTCAGCAGAGTATTGATGAGTGAAAGACGTTAACCAACGGTCTGCCACTGCACTGTCAACACAGGGAGTGAACACGGTATATCTGTGCATTATCACCCTCTAACCTAACACACACACACACAGACACACAATACTCAAAAGCATGCACACACATGATCAAGTCAAAGGCAACAAACTGAGGTTCCTCCCTGAGGTTCTCCTCTGAGTACTTGTTGAAAAGGAGTTTCCTCCTCCACCACCATGATGTCAGTCTTACATACACATACACATACACGTACACACAGACACGCACACAGACTCGCACACAGACACACTGATAACAGAGATTATTGGACGAGAGCTGCTTGCAATGACCAATCGGCTTACAGCACCGCGTGATGACAGCACATCACTGTCTCCTTTACCTCCCTTTCTCTTCCCAACACCTCCTCCCTGCACGTCTCTATCTTTACATCCACCTCCTCCCTCCACCTCCACCTGGCATGTTTCCCTCTCTTTCACATGTCAGATTTCTCCGTCTTCCTGCCTCTCTGTCTCCCTCTGCCTGTCTCATCCTTCCTCCTTATTCTCGTCTCGCCGCTTCAGGCTATGTTTTTTTCTTTTTTTCGATTCCTCTCTGTTTCAGTTTCACTAAAAAAGATCTTACTGACAACAACATCAATGGATATTTAATAAGGAAATCAGAATCAAAACCATCACGCTGCATATGGTGAAATAATAATCATATAGCAATAATGCATTTTACAGATGAGATATATTGCTCGTAATTACAATTTAGACCATTTTCCACTTCTAAATTGATGGACATGATGCAACTGAAATTAGTTCAGAACCCATCACCGCTGTGCTTGTCTATGGAGAAGCTCTCAGGCTGCACATTTTGATCAAAGTGCAAACAGAGCATGTCTGTTTTTGTCTTTATGGTTTTCACTGTTGTTTCCAGCTTCCTCTCACTGACAGACCACATCACAGTCAGTCACACTCAAATAAATGATCAATTACGGAATCAAAGCTGACACTGAAGTTTATGTCTCCTCCCTCTTTAATCTCTCTAACATGCCTGATTAGTTGTGGTGAAGCGCTTTCAGACTACTTAGGTATTATATGGGCTGAAAAGGGATGCGGAGGGAAGTCGAATCATCTCAGCAGCACAGAGGTAGACATTTACTGAGATTTAACTGCAGACGTGGGAGTCTTCCATCACCGGGAACATGGCAAAGAGAGAGGGAGGGAAAGAGACGGGGAAGAAGAAGAGAGGGGCTAAACATACCCTTGACACCCAGTAGTAATTTGTTAATGTTTCCCCTGGTATCATTACTGTACTGTACACAGCTCCTTTTCCACAACAGTGCTATCACCTCTGCTTCTTCACATTTGTCTTCAAAACCCATAATTACCCCACTAACTTATTGAACTGTGTCTCTGTGGTCAGGGAAAACAACACAGATGTAGCTGTTACCACTCGGTTTAATTTAGAGCTGAGACTGATTATATTCATTAGCAGATTTGTCAATTATTTCTTCAATTGATCAATTCATCATACTGCCTATGCAATGACAGCACGTGACCTCTCTGGATGACTTTTGTCAGTCTAAACAAAATGCAAGTCTGAAAAAAAATACACTCAGTTTACTGTCAGGTGTGATAAAGAAAAGCACAGCACGACAGCACAATTCAGCACCGTAGCACACACTCACGTGCTGCTTCTTATGGGAAAAAACATTTTTAAAAAACAGAGGCTCATGACTGACAAGCACATAGAAAGCCTAAAGGTACGTGCAGAAAAAGAAAATCGAAACATCCAGTAATGTAAGAAAAAAAACTGTTAAGAGGTAAGAGGCTGACAGTCAGAACGAGGCTTCATGCGTCACCCTGTCTTAGACGTAGAGCCCACAGCAACACCGGCAAACCATTCAGTGGCACAGGTTGCACAACAAATCAAAATTCACTTTCCCACCACTCTGCATCGTTTTCCTTAATGCCAACCTAATGCATGTTTTCAACCACGCACATCAGTCTCTGTTTTTAAAGGTACAACAGTTGCACAGCTCTGTCACGGCCCACCATAAAATCTGACTTCTGCCTTACAGCACCTATCGCTAACTCAACATCTGACCTTTTTAAGCGGTTCAGTGTTGCATTAAATCCCAACACATGTTCCTTGAAATCAGTTTCTACACACAAACCATTGGTGTCCTCAAAAACACTTTAGCTCGAGCTTCATAGAGGATGTGATGCACTGTTGGCGGCACATCGGGTGTTTAATGCAGGGGGAAATTGATCTGGCTCGGTGTGTTTTATTTTCACAACTGTCCAGCTGAAGAGACTTCCACTAGGTTAACTGTCGCCGTGGTCGCCAGCTGTTGCTTCCAGCTATCTGCAGCAATATCAAATGCAGCCCTAATTATTCTATTTCTGACAGCAAGCAGACCGTCTTCATTAAATGATAAGCAGCCAATGCTTTGTGTTGCCCCACGCTAGTAAACCACGCCGGATTGTGTAGCCTGTAAGAACAGACGTGCAAGAGGCAATGAATTTTCAGCAGATGAGATTGCTTCTTCCCCTGTCGATGCTAAAACTCTTTAATGAAACACTGTGATTTGTATTATGAAAATGAGCTTGACTACGAGTTACCACCACAGCTTGTCATAAAACAGGCCCGTCTCTCACCATCTCACATCCATCCCCCCCCGACACCCCATGTTCTGTATGTGTGATTAATTGCATGCACGATATATATATATAGTTTGCCTGCAGTGGTTCATTTAAAACTTTATTACAACTCACTTCAACTACTGAAAAAAAAAAGAAAACTCTCATCTGAGAGAATCTGGTGATTAACAGGAACAGGAGCCTTTTATCAGGAGGGGTTCAGGTTGTGGAGAAAGAGATGTCAGTGGAGCTGTCAAAAACAAGCAGAAAGACTCCACTGATGAGATACTGGCTGCGAGTGTCGCTGCCATTCAATGGTCTATTGACTCACCATCATTATACTGTACCTAATCTCTTTTGTAATGTGAGCATGTTGTTGAATTTAATAAAGTTCATTACCTTGCCCCATGCATCTTTTTCTTTCACGCTTTAATGGGTAGGCATTTCAAAAGAGATGCTTTCATACCATTACATTGAGAATTGGATCATTTGCTGATTAAAAGCCATCTTACTGTAGATACTGTGAGGAGGCACTGATCTCAATGAATGGGCTCAATAAAATGAAGATGTGGTCTAAAAAGAGTCAGTGTAAAGTCAGTGTAAACAACAAGTGTTAAGTTTAACAAAAAAAATCTTTTGCAAATACTTATTTACACAATTTATTGACCCCATAGTGCCAAATCAAACATTCTATAAACACACCGCATTAAATAAAGGAAGATTTTAAAGATACAGACTTTGTTGTCTTTTTTTATATTCAAAAACTAGAATATGTTGTGATTCAGATTTCAACCAGCTACAGTACCAAACTTTTTGTTTTCTTGACAAACTCGTTTTTGTGTGAGGAAAAAAAACACTTAATGATAATAAAATACTGTTTAACACTTTTCAAATGGTTCAACAATGTCCTCACAGCTTCTAAAAAAATCAAAGCACTGAATCATAAATGTAACAAGGCTCCTACAGCGCAGAGAAGAAGAAATTATAATTACTAGTATACTTCACTTGCCGTGTACGTGTGTCGGAGCTCTTTTACTCTTTTTAAGGACCAATTTGAGGGTCAGACCTGGAAGATGAGCACTTTTTTTCTTTCTTAACTGAGGACATTTTCTCTGGTATTTTGGCTCCTCTTGAATTGGCCGTCTGAGAGAAGCAAAGATAATGTTCAAGAAAGGAGTTCAAGTGAGAAAACCAGGTACTTGAAGGCACTTAAATCACTTGTAGCCACAGTTTAGGTCCGAATTCACACTCTCAGAGCCATTATTCAGTTAAATCCAAATACATAGGCATATGAGGCAAATTTCTATTCACTGTGACTTACACTTCCATGGATATGGTTATCTCCAGTGGCCAATAACAGTCATAATCCATAAATCTTTGACACATTGTGGCTACAAATTTTCATTTTTGTCTGTTTTTGCTAACCGAGCAGAACACTACACAAGTAAGTCAATAACCTCAGTCACAAGAGCAGGCTACAGCATCGGTCATGTGTTTGATAATGTGATGTTAAGTGACCAAACCCAAAATGAATGATTCATACCTTGACATATTGGCCAGCTATTATGTAGAGCCCACACCTTTCATTTTAGTTATAGTAATGGCACTTTGCAAACAGCTCATTCTGGATATTAGGGAGTAAATTTCCCCAAATGAAAAACATGTAATAATGTAAAAGTAATAATACACTTCCTGTTGTTCGTTTCAGTGCATCATTCAGCAAATCAAACAATAACTGAAGTTGCAAAATCCAGTTGTATGACAACTCCAAAACATCTCCAAACATTGAAAGAGGAGAAGTTCCCTCCTTACTGAGAGCACTCTGGAGGAAAAACTTCAGCACTGAGAGAGAGATCTCAATCACACAGCTGTAATCTGAAAATGATTTCTTTGTTGGCTTCATTTCCGCCATGCGAATGTGACACTGTTTTGCAGCTGACATGAAAAGTTCTGGATGTTCAGGCCCACCCAGCAACGAATGAATGCAGCATGAGTTATGACTAAAAATAAAACTGAGCAAACTTGGATCGTCACCATCATATCACTGAATCTGTCACCACATTGCAGCCATATTTGCGTGCAGCATTTTTTTTTCCCAGTCAGGGAATCGTAAAGAACATGGGAAGATGAATTTAAAAAGTCCCTGGCAAGAATAAAACTAGGGTAAAGGTGGTAAGATACAAACATATACACCTGAGTGTAGCGATGCAGCTTCCTCCCTCCACCTATTCACCTGTGCACATGGGATTCTCAGCAACTCTGCCTGAAGACTGCTGTGTAAAAAGCCATGCAAAGATCCCTCAGTGCACCCACGCAGTGCAAACGCTACAGCCTGCTTCCCTAGCTCTCACTCATTTCCTGATGGTGTTTTGTGGTTTCCTTGACTAATCCTTTGTTTGCTTGTGCTTCAGATCGCTGCTCCTTGACTTCCTGGTTTGCATGAAACGCTCAGCCCATCGTTTGTCCCCCGTGCTAGGCTGATTCAGACCTCTGCCTCACTCAGTGCAGCTGTCAGCCCTGGCTCTGCAACCTGCGTTCCTGCCTGCTCAGCTCCACCACCAAGGATCAGCTTCATTCACAAGCATTGCAGTAAACTTGTTCTGTTTGAACTCTTATCCGCTTCCATGTCTGAGCGCTACTTTTGGCTCCTAAATTACAGCATTACACAGAACAGATGGATGACAACACTATCTTTCCAATTTTGCTCCAGAGAAAAAACTGTTCAATGGCACTTGCATATAATAATAATGTAATGCAATTTTAAATGTAATACACTATTGTATAAAAGCAAACTATAAACTAAAACTGCCAAAATATAGTCAAACAAAATATAGGAGCTTAACACAAAACAACCTGTTCTGTTTATACAAGACCATGGGTGAGCAAATGAGTGATTGAGCGAATGGTGGAGTGTAAGTGATTGAGTGCATGTGTGTGTTTTGGAACTGGTGATACAGTGGAAATGATCAGAACCATTTCAAATCCTCTCTCTTGTGGAAAAGTAAACAGTATTTTTCCAGTCTTTATGCAAATCTCTATTTCAAAGTACACAAAATGCATAATTTTGTGCCTCCTTGCACCTTGTTACTTTGAAATGCTAATGATGGCTGTGGTTCATGGGCCATGTGTGTGTGTGTGTGTGTGTGTGTGTGTGTACAAGTGAGAGCATGTAGAGTGTGTCTGGTTTGTATAGTGTTGCTTTGACTGAATGACATATTCAGTTCTCATTTGTCCCATTAGCTATCATTTGTCACATGCACACACGCACATCTTTCTCTCTCTTGCACACGCACACTGACACAGCCTTGCACTGCTCTATCTATCTGAATCTATCTTGATGCACTAGGAAGGTGAGTGCTCTAACCAGCGATAACTCTTCATATATCAAGTCATAGACTCCCTGCCCCGGCTGTTACACCTATACATCTCACACACACACAGCTTTTTATCTCAGCAGTTATTGAGGAAAAGGTCATGACCTATGTAGGGTTCATTAATCAAGTGGCACGAACTGCTCTGATTGGTGCGCTCACATTTAACAAGGGGTGGAGACTGACCTTTGGAAAGTGGATGGGGGGTGTGCAAGTACCCGCAGTATAAAGTAGTGATAAGCATTTAGCTCATTTTTTGAATGTAAATGGAAGGGAAATGGAAAAATGAGGGATGAACAGCTGAAGGATGGAAGTGAATAGAACCTCATTTTACCTAGTTGACATAATCTGCTCTCTCTGTGTGGCCAGGTTAATCCTCATCTGACCTAAAGAGGCTGCTCTTATGGTTTTCATTCTTGTTCCCTCATTCCACATCTCTCCCCTCTCCATGCCCTCTCTCTATTCCTCTCTGTGTAAAGGATGACTTCTCTTTATTAGCATTTTTTTTTTTTACTCTTGATTCCAAGTCTATTCGGGGTTGCATGTGGGTGAATGTGTACTGCGCGTGTGTGTGTATTGGGGATGACTCTTGGCAGCGGGATGAAGGGAAGAGCGCTACAGGAGATGACAGTGAATAGTAAAAGAAGGGAGAGGGGGGGAAAGATGTAGCAGTTGGGAAAACATGGTGGTTTATCTGCAGAGTACGTGTCCTTGGGGGTGAGAAATAGTGAGAGAGCCAGAATGGAATTTGACTGCCAAGTGTCAACACAAAACAATGAGAATTGCCACATTTCACATCAAGGAGCTCATCTACAAACAGCGTGTGCACAAAAAGAGTTGCACAACACTTTTTAAATAGAAGTTGGGATTTAAACAAACTTGACAGCAGCTTGTGTGCAGCTCTGAACAATGGATTACACCACAACAGTGAAGTAGTGAAAAAAAAAGCCAAATGTTTTAATGAGCCTTCTGATACAGTTCACTTCTAGCTATATCAAATTACTCTAATAATTACACCCTGTCGTAGGAGACATCTAAGGCTAATCAGTGTTTGTTTGTTGCTGTTTCAGAAAGGAGATAAATGACAAGCAGCTAATGAAGTGTGATGCATAAGAAAGAGACAGACTGCTCAGCTCTTCTCTCTCTCACTGTATGCGAAACTCAGATTAGACCCACAAAGCCAAACAAAAACAAAAAAACACACACAACATGATTATTCCCGCACTCAGATGGGTATGGTCTTGACAGATACAAAGGAGCACGTGTGGAACGAAGGAGTAAACACGGAGGACAACGCACTTGAACACAAGTAGACTGCTGCGGCTGTGTCTCGGCTCGGGGGACACATCCTTTGAAGGACACGGTCGATCACAGACTATGAAGGCCGAAGCGGGAAAAAAAAGAAGAAAAATAAAAAAGACTGTCTGGTCTGCAGCATTTCCGACTTATTCTCAGCTGCTTTATGTGCAGGTTCTGCCATATTTTCTTTGGAAAAGGCACCACCCGTTGGATCTTTAGTTTCCCAGGCATCAAAGGACACAGTTCTCAGCTGCATGGGACAGGCTTGTCACGCCGCTGTGACGCAAGTGGTCTTCAAACACTGCCTTCGAGGGATATCGTCCCGGAATTAAGACCACCAATGTGTGCGGTAATTTATACAGCACAGGTGAGGAAATGTGTCAGGTTTTGGTGATGTGGTGTGAGGAGGAATGCGGAGAAGACGGACTGTGAACTCTGCAGACAGCTGAGGGTGTGAACGTCTTCAGAGTGAGGTGAACGTCAGAGAAGAGCTGCTGCAGTCCCGCTTATCTGGTGCCAGCGTTTTCACTCGTGGCCAACTGCGCTGTTTTAACAGCTGCTCCCTGCTTTTCGACAGTTTCTTAAATGATTTCTATGGTTATCAGATGCTGACAGTCCTGGCAAAATGAATTGGTTTCATCTGCTCCTGACTGATGGTCCGGCTTCATGGTCTGATTAGTCTTGATGCCCAATCATAACTGTAATTATTTACAGTAGTAACTCTAACCAGAAGCCCTAAAGCAGACTTTTAGCCGACCCGTTTGTTGATTGGCAGATAACTGCTTGTGTGATAAATATAATCTTTAAAAGGATGGAATTCGACACCATTAGGGAGATTCTTACAGTACACTGAGCAGCCACTGATACTTGACATTATTGAAGCTATCCAACAAAACACCTGACGTCTGTGTGTGTGTGTGTGCGTGCGCGCACGTGTGTCTCGTATGTGTCTGAGACCTGACAGAGAGCTGACTGAGAGAGGAGGAGGGATTGGGTGGCAGTGTGTAATGACTTTAGGGGCCAAGGGGTGGGATGGATCCGGTGGCACATTAGGGTGGGTGGGCCACTAGTCAGCTATGAACACACACACACACACGCACACACACAATAACACTGACAATATTCACAAATACACAGTGTACAGTTGCATATATGCCGGCCGAGAGACACAGGAAGACACAGGTATAAGTCACTCAAGAACACACACTGTTCAGATAGTCCTGAATAACAAAACTGTTTTTTTCTGACCTTCTCCTGAGTCATGCTGACCTGGTAATAACCCCAAACCATTAGCAGACTGTACGTGTGAGTGTGAGTGTGAGTGTGTGTGTCAGTATGTGTGCATGCACACTTGTATCCTCAGCTGTTCAACTCATTCAATTCTGTGTTCCTGTGTTCGACTGAGCTGACCTCTCTCCAGTGTCTCAACAGCTCTGTGCGAGTCTCTGTCACTTCAGGAGCTTGTATGACACGTATACAAAAATGCCAGAGAGATTTATAAAAGTGATCCTTTTATAAATCGCAATCAACTTTAGAAATCGCTATCAACTTTTTAAAAATCTGTACACTTCGCCCACATGCTTTGCCCAAAACACTCCCACAATTAACTATAAACAGTCAATGCAAATCCCTCATGGAGGCTGAGATACGCGTTGTTGCGGTTGAGAGCTGATGGCTGCAGAAGCTGTTAATGCAGGGAGCGGATTCACACATTACATGTCTCCATAACACAATGGATACTTCGAAGAGTATAAAAGAGACTCGGCTTAACTCGCCAGCCATGGAGGAGTTTTAAAAGCTGTGAAGGCCATTACGTTTGTCATCACCCACATTCTAGCAGGAAGAAACTGAAGCCCTTTTAGTTGATAAATAGTCAAAACGCTGAAAAGTACAGTTCTATTCATTTGCTCTCTGCGCTATTAGAAACTCATTGATTAGTTTCTTTCTTTCACAAAGGCGAAAACTGACATCCTCATTTTCAAAGATAAAATAAAACTATAGGAAATACAAAACCAGTAATTAAAAGTGTACAAATACACTACTTGTTATTTATAATTAATAAATAGGCTACAAATTACTGCTCTGGGGAGTCGAACGTAATTCTTTCACTTTTGAAATGAATACCGAGTACTTAAACTCACATATTCTATCTGAATCCAGTGTTATTTTATTATTTCTTTCTCACACGCAGGCCACTGCTCAGTTGCTGGAGATGGGAGAGAGCGCTAACAGTAACAAAGACAAATATTCATCAAATCCCACCAGACAATGCATAATTCATCACATAGGGATTTGAATTATATATATTGATCATCAAATATTTACAGTATTTGCGTTTTTCAAGAACGGGAGCTGGATGTAATCTTTCTCTGCACTGGCTCGACGTGACAGAGGGGAGAAAAAAAAAAGACAAGAAGCAACATAGGATTTGGTTTCACAGGGATGCAGTACAAGATGATCAAAAAAAAAGAGATTGAGTGATGTTTTTTTTCCCCTCTGCCTTCATTTTAAATTACATTTGTGGATGTTGTTTTACATTCCCCCTTCATGTTTCTATTCTCTGTTAGAGAACAGATTAGTTTGTGTCAATTTGCTTAAAGATACTGTGGCCTTTATTCTCTGAGATGTATAATTTCAATATATTTCTGGCTTGGAACTGGACAGACTTATGGTCAATTACAATCTAGTAAAAAGAGGATGAGGGTGCTACCGCCTAGGGTTAAACCGTTGTAAGCTGTTGCACACACACAAAGACACACATATGAACGCACTTGTCATCCAAGCCCGCGTCATGTCAGACAAACAGATCTGCTTGATCTCTCCGGATTGCCAGCCAAGAAACACGGGTGGGCGAAACAATGCAAGCATATAGTGTTACAATATGTTTAATCTAATCCACCAGGCCCGAAAATAAGCACAACCTTTGTGAAACAGCATTATTTGTGAGATAAGATGTTCATGTTTTTTTGTCCATCCTTGTTGAAATTGCCCCCAATGAATAGTGGATTTATTCCTCCTCAAAATAGATGGATTTCATGATGATAAGAAGCAGATTAACTCAGTGTGAATGTGTGTGTGTGTCTGTGCACATAGGTTATAATTCTTTTTAAAAGAGATTAAACCTTTATTTTGGCAAACATCTTAGTCAGAAATGATCCTTCTTAAATACACACACATACGCACACATGCACAAACACACTAATGCGCTGTAGGGGAGCGTGATTGGGAAGTGGGCCAGATGAAGGATGGATGAAAGTCGCCTACTGGGAACAGAGAGAGATAGAGAGATGGAGAGAGAGAGAGAGACATCGGACAAAAAAGAAGATAAGGAGGGAAATGGGACAGATGTATCAGGCCGCAGTGGGTCAGATAACACCTCACTGAAGAGAGACAGACAGAAAGAAATCTGATCCTCTGATGCCCCTTCTCTCCTTCTGTCTCTCTCTATCCGTTTCTCTGTCTGTGTCTAGCTCTCTCTCTCATGGAGCCACTGAGTCTTGCAGTTGAGTGTGCAGCTGTCAGTGACTCTCCCTCCGTATGTCTGTGGCAGACCAGCGATACACAACCTCGCCATCACAAAGGAAAACTACACTATGTTATGCATATGGTAAGCAAAATTTCATGGTTTGATTTTTTTTTGGGGGGGAGCAATGGTACATCTACTAAACGCAAACAAACATATATTTATTGATTTAATCTTTTGAAAAGTTTCATTTTACCATTATAAGAAGTGCACCAAAACCTAAGAAGCTCATGGGTATCAATAAAAAGCAGAGAGATTAGGGGCATGTTATACAGCCTGCACTTCAACACATCAGTGCTTTAAGATCAATTATATGGTCAGAATATTAACATGCTTTTGTTAAGATAAGATAAGAATGACTTCATTAAGCAGTAAAATGTATACACAAAGTAAAGTCTAAGCTGTCATTTGTTCAAAAAGTATACATAACAATGTTGTTACAAGGTAAATGACTGTAATTACAAATGATCATATAGGGAACATGGATGTCTATATTGTATTTAATAATATTTTTTTGATTTTGGGGGGAAAAATTCAGTTGTTAAGTAATAAGTCATGATGATGATAGAGGAAAAATCAGGGGATCATTCAAGACAATGGTCAACTCAAACACAAAGCCAAGTAATAAAGATCTTCGGAGCCTCCATCTCAACACTATGCAGCCAATCTGGGATTATTAAGAGGCAGGACACATGTGTACAGTAGGTGTAACATGGAGAAGTCGAGCTGTTGTAAAGGCCGGGGGTGGGAACACCATTGAAGAATATTGTATGAACAAACTTTCTAGTAATAGTCGAGCCGACATGCCATCCTCAGAGTGACACTTCTGGTGTGGCTAAGAATGGATGTATTATTAGAAAAAGAAGAAGTGCAGTCAATATACAATTAACTTAAGTTGACCACTAGAGCCAGAAGTGCAGTTTAAGCTTTTCATATTCAGCCCAACATATTCATTCTCAGTCAAGACTCACTCCATTTTCAAATTTTACACGGTTGAGTAGCTGTCTGCAGCCCTAGAGGTCCGACTGTCAGCTGGGAGAGAGACTGTCAGGACAGTGGATTTTTCTTGGTCAAATGCAGCCGGTGTTCTTTTATGAAGACGCAGCGTACTGATGCACACATGAAGGAACATTATAGCGGGGCCCAAGCCTCAAGAGCTCAGGGCTCCAGATCTGTGATATACTGTATCTCTCAAGTTTTTCAGTAGCAACCCACTGCACTTGGAACTTGATAAGAGTCACGGTTAATGAAAAACCCTGACAAGAATTTCTAATAAAGGAAGTTGATTAGTTATAAAGAAGAAAAAAATGAATATGATATGAGTCGCAGTTTAAACGAAGCAGATAAGAGTCATTTATGAATAATAAAGAAACAAGAGGATTAAAAGTGGCGATACTGGCGGCTACCGCAACCAAGTTGCTTAGGAATGCTGCACAGGCCATCTGTCGTGTGTGAGTTGACATTACAGTTAATTAAAAACATCTGGCAATTTAATACTGCTTTGTTTATTGGACAATGGACTGTGAAGAATGAAGACAACGCATAAAATGATTCACCACCATACATTGTGACTTTGTCTCTCTATTGAAGATGTGATTCTTTCTGTCTTTATATCAAAGGCAGATGACAGCACAGTAGAAAATTGCACAGTTGAAGATTTAATGTATGAGAATATTAACTTATGTTTTATAATAAGACCAGAACTGAGGGTTGACGTTAATGGTAATAAATGCTTTTGGAAAGTCTGTTTAAATGCATGCATTCAGTGGTATGAGAGAAAAATCTGAGAAAAAGTGCAATATTAACTGATATAAAAACACATTACAGCAGTGGCTGAGATGGAGCATAGAATAGATGGACTTCATCTACCAAACCATTTCACACAAGGGAAGATACACTGGAGGTGAGGACCTTTTTCATTCTCCATTGCCTTAGTAATGGTCAAAAAAGTGCTAATGAGAAAATGTTGCTCTTTTCCTCTGTGGAAAAACAAGCTTAAGTTCATCTGAGATGGAGAGCAAAAAAGGACACAACAACGCTAGCATACTGCTTTTCAATTGAAGATAAATTGTGGAGTCGTTCTATAGACATGGGCGCAATAGAGGAGGATGATGGCATGTTGAGAGAGTAGGAGGGTGGGAAGGAAAATACACACAAGAGGAATAAAGTGAATTTAAAAAAAAAAAGAAAAGGAAAGAGACAAGCTGTGGTGTCAGATGGACAGGCAGATGGTTGGAGGGTGCGCTTCCAATCAGCCTGGTGACAGGGGTGAATCCTCAAACACTAAATCCAGAAAAAAATCCTTACAATCAGAGCACAGACATCCTCATCACAGGCCAGTGTCAGGGGTTACTGTACATGCACCTTTTACCAGAAACCATCCTGCCAACTAAATCCTATACAGTACATTAAGTACTCTTGGGCAGAATACATTTTCCATACATTTATTCAAAGACATTTAGATATTGGCTTGACTGTCTGGTTTTTATGTTATTCATGTGATCATGTTTGTCAATATTTTGAGCAACATAATCAGAGGTGTTTTATTCCCCCAAAACCTTTTCAAATAGTAAGAAAATGTTGTTACTAAAGATCATGAAAATGAGCACAGCCACAGCCCATCTGCTTAACAAGATTGATCTCAGAGGCTTGACTAGATACCGAGTCAAATAAACTGGCTTATTCTGAAGCAATACATTTATTTTATCAGCTGATCATTTTACACCGTTCCTGCATAGAAGAGAAAACTGACAGAATTGAAATCCCCATGATGCCTATATCTTGAAAGTGCGGAAGGCTACTTTGGTAAATATGATTAAATACCTAAAACGTAGGAATCTATCTGTTTATTTCCATATTCATATAATTGACATCACTTCACAGTTTTACTGCTGAAGACCCGAGGTAATTTAATGTTCACTGTACAATCTTCCATTCACTTAAACTGTATGTTCTGTTAACCACGATTTCTTTTATCCACCTTTTTCCGAACGTCAAAAATTTAAGCTGGTTTTGCTCTTCTGGTGGAATTTTGTATTCAATGGTTAAGGTAAATGCATGGATTTTTTTTTCAATGAAAATCTGTAAACTGCATTGATCATCACACCAGCTTTTAACAAAGGATATCACACAAATTGACACCTATGTTAAAAGCTAGCATAATAGACCATGCGTTTACCACAACGACTGAAAACCATGGAAACATAAACGTACAATTCCACCGGAAATGAGATGACGTTCGGAAACTTGTGGATAAAAAGGAAAATGTAAAGAATGTGATGTCATTTGTCACTGTGATGTCATTTGGTGGTGACTTTAAAGAATGTGATGACATCACAACACTGAAATAGGTACTAACAAGGTGATACTGACCTCAGAACTTGTTGTACATTGTCAACAAACAGGCAGGTCAAGACTCTCAAAGTGCACATCGACTACGTGCGGCTGAGAAAATGGTTCATATTGTAAATGAAAGAGGTGACCATCCCGACAACGATGACGATCCTCTTCCAGAGGAAGATTCCCAGGTTGTGAAACAATTTCTCAATCACTTTCTTGATTTTAGAAATGTGTATCACTTATTAACACTGGGAGTTTTACTTTATGTTGATTTGTCAGTGCGTGTCCTGCTAGTGAGCTATTTCTTTATTATGTCATGTATCTGTGGTATCCAATTTGGTAGTCGTTATGGTCGCCCTGTAGTCCTTTTGTTTTACTGTTATCTTGTTATGTTTCTCCATGTTACCTTTTTTGAGTCATTATTTTTTTCCCCTTTGGTATCTGTTGATGAGGTTTTGCCATTGTTCTTTTTCTTCTTTTGTCGTTGTAGACGTATTAATTCTCTGGTGAATTTTTGTCTCACTAATTTTTAGAAAATGTAGTTACCTTTATTCTACAAATTGTGCTATTCTGTGCACCTTTTGAGCTTTTTGAACTCCAGTAACAATGGCAGGGGTTTTCTCCGGGAGCTCCGGTTTCCTCCCATAAGTTTGTCAATTTCACCTTAAAAAAATGTTAAATTCAAATTTAAAATCTAATGTCTGTTAACTCATCATTCACAAAGAAAAAATCTATCGTAATATATCATCTCTGGGAGGTGTTTATTTGTTGTCAATTTTATTTTATTTTGTTTGTCTGTGTAATTGATTTGTTTCTCTTGGCCATTTCTTTATGTGATCATTTTATTAACATTTCTCTGTCATTGTTTTATTTTTCTCTGAGTAGACATTTTGTTTTCTCTATGGCACTTTTGTGTCTGTCAAATGGGAGCATGGGTAGTATAGGGATTTTGTTAGATTCTATTAATAATATGAACTATTTCATAGAATATAATAAAACCTGCAGAGGTTGCAGTTAAGAAAACTGAAAACACAACAGGTAAACAACACGGCATGAGTCTGTGTGTGTTTCGTTTGGAGAGGGAGGGATGGGTTGTCAGTGTCATCACTAGGCAGCAGCTGCTTGCTGACATTATTACCAGGACAGCTGAGAGCAGCTGCACGGCCCCAGAGAGGGAGAGATAGCGAGACAGAGAGAAAGACAGAGAGGGCATACTGGGTCACTGACAACTCCAAGTCTCTCTATCACCTTTCTGTCTCCTTTGTGTTGCTCTGTCTCTACAGTATGTCCATGTGTGTCTCTCTGTGGCCACCACCACCCTTTCCTGAACAGACTGAAACACAAACTTTGAGGAAGTTTAACTTTGGGGCCTCACAGACATGCAGCCAAAAATAAAGCATGTGGAGTTGATTGTAGCCACAATCTCAACGTCTTTGAGAAAATTAGAAAAAAATGACAGCTTTGAGAAAAGCAGTCAAAGTCAGTCTGAGGTGCATTCAACCAAAAAGGATTACGTCCTACTCCCTCTTTGTCTCACGTATGCACATAGACTCAAACACACACTTTAGCAGCAGGTTTACATGCACACTGCAGACCGTGGCCAGACACACTTCAGGTCTAGGATATGTGTGTGTGTGTGAGAGAGAGATGGAGTAGTCTGGCCAACTCACAAAGCCAGGGCGAACTACTGCTGCTACAGACGGACACATGCAGACTGACACACACCTTCCTCCATCTGTCTACTTAGTGGGTCAATCATAACCTCATTCATGCTGAGAGAAAGAGAAAGAGAGAAAGGGGGGGAATCTGCCCGCCACTGATCGCGTTCACATCCTCAATATGAGAATCAAGTTGGTCTGAACCAGCTTATATTGGACTGAAATAGGATTATATATAAACTGAACTGGATCATGTAGGTCCCAAACTGATTACAGCGAATTAGTGGATTATACAGAAGTGGATTACAACAGACAGATGAAGACTATACGAAGAGAGCAGGAATAGATGGTGGTGAATTAAAGTCGACTGAATCTGATTATACTGGGTTGAACCCAATTTCACTGCAGTGGTGTTAGTGGTGATATAATTTTAATGGGTTGAGATGGGTTAGTTTAGCATAATATAGACCTATAAGATTATGTCTGTTCCTTTCGTTCAAATTTGTTCCATTTAAATGTTTCCAAGTTTGTCCTCTGATGTCCAGTGACATGATGTCAACTTTTCTCCTGCAGCTTTTGTTTTGAAAGTGGAAAGGCTGAACAGATGAGTCAGCTAATTGATGAGTCAAAACGCTGCTGTGCCACTGAATATGAAAGAAAAGAAAAGCCATTGGTTTTGAAATTTTGGATGTACGAAATTAAAATTCTGCTGCATAGTCAGTTAATTCATGAATAGATTGAAAGATAATTATTTTGATAAACAAGTCATTTTAAAATGTAGTTTACAGCCTTAGCACAACTACACAGGGTTTATGCAGTTCATTTAAATCAGTCAAGAGATATTCAGCATTTTAATGAATATATATTTTTTAGTTTTTTTGATTATTTTTCATCATGAATACAATATATACTTGACAATTTTGTTCACAGTAAATCATTTCAGGTAAATAGAAACTTGAGTTTAGTTAACTGTAGCCTACTGGGTGGGATGGGAGTTTAAAGGGCAAGTCTGGTGAGACTAATTTTCTCATTATCAATGAATCCCATGGAAAAATCAAACCACCAAAGAACTCGTTCTATTATTAACAAGTCTTATCTATAGTGCACAGCAAAAGTCTGATTAAGCTTATTCCTTTGCGCTGTAGAGTAAAACACAAACACACACACTGACAGCAACTTGGCTTGGATCTCGGCTGCTGTCCCTGTCCTTGGGCTGCAGAGCGTCTGCAGACCTTAAACAGCAGCATGGGACACACCTCAGCCCAGTGTGGACCAGGCGTATGAGGCAGAGCCGCAGCAGTTAGAGGTTGGCAGACCTTTTCCTTCCTTGGGAATTTTGTTTTGGTTTTACAGCACATCGTCTCTGAAACACATTCTGCCCTTACACATTCTTCTCATCTATTTTTCATGATTATTTTGACAATTTTGTTATAGGTTGGTTATATGATAGAAATGTGTGTCTCCCGGTCTAAGAGCTGAGTTGTAACACACACACCAACACACACAATGGTGTCCTCCCTACTACAGGGCATTGGAGCAGGACAGGAATTCCCAGGGTGCCTTTCTGCTACTGACCTTCAGAAAACTCACAAGTCCCCCCACAGGGATCATTAGAGGAACTTGTCATTATATCACATTTAAATTGGTTGAGTTTATTTCACTGTGCTCTTTCTGGGATGGTGCTGTGAAATGCCTCATTTAGATGGCAGTCCAAACAGAGATAGCCAAGGACACACACACCGCCACACACACACAGGCAGCTCAGTTACCACATAGAGGGAAGCCTCAGGCCCGCAAGCGCACACACCAGACTGGCTCCAAATGTCTCAAATATACACAGAAGCACATGCTCACAGACATACACACAGATAGATGTCTGTAGACCAGTGGGACACCAGACTGCCCCACCTTCGTAGACCACCAGTGGCTGGTGTCTGTTGGTGCGCTGCGAGGAGAGAGAAGGGCAGAAACTATGGCAACTGAATCAAAACAAAATCTTCATCTCCACGTGTTCTGTGTGTGGTTCTGCCTCATGAGCCGCATGCCACTCATAAGATTCAATTAAGAAAAACAAGAGATCTTTATTCATGATTGACAACGGCAACACACACAAACATCTGCAGGGTTGAGAGCCATCTGTTGTTACAGACTGCTCAATCAGCGCAGTGTGTGTGTGTGTGTGTGTGTGTGTGTGTGTGCGCGCCACACATCTTCCTGTAAGACATAAACCATTGTGTTGCGAATGTGTATGGTTTCTGAGACTATGTGAAGCTTGTGGCTGGGAATGCACTCTGTCTGCGAACAGGAATGTCAGTCAGCAGAAATCGTCTGCTCTATCATGGTGAGAATATGCAGAACTATACTTAACACACACAATCAAGCTGACTACCGTCTCCACCATATGGAAAAAAATACACTACCGTATGAAGAAAGAGGGAAACATTAACCCCTAAGCTGCCTAAAAAACAGATGCACTGTGTACCCATTTTTTAATCTATTTCAGTGCCTTCCCCTTTCCCCATTCCTAAATCCTTTCACATGGATTTAAAACATGCCTTTACTTGGCCCAGTGCATCAGAATACCGCACCATCCTCCATAGTTGACAATGCTTGCAGTCTGCTATACCCTTGGCCTCCACATCTATTTCTCAATTTTTGGTTGACAACAGCTTCGCCTCCTTCGCTCAGCTTCAGAATACATATCAGCTCTCCACTAAACATCACTTCAGATAACCCCAAATCTTTTTTCTTTTTTTTTCTGTACTATACTCCTAAACTTTCTCTTAAACCCCCTAGCCACCATAGCAGATGACATATGACTGAGCCAGGAAGTGTGATGTCAAAGACCGATGGTACTCTCTGTGAGGTCCAGGCTCCATCAATGACTTTTCCTTTGACTGTTGACTCTCCCCTCGCAGGGATCCAGAGAGGGGCAGTGGCCCCGGATACATGCCTCACTAGAAGGGTCAGTCTTTAAAATTGGAAGTCATTTGTGCCTCCAACACTTCAACTCTGAGCTGGGGATCAGCTGATGCCTTTAGTGCTGGAGGAGATCCCGTTGTGACCTTCTGGCTGAGATCTAAGAGCCGTACAGGAGAGTTTCCTGGACAAATATACTGCAAAACTTCTCATTTCTACAGTAGAAGATTTTAGTTGGTAGAGGTTGGAGAAGGAGGACACTGATTACCTGTTTGTTTGTTTTTCTTATTCTATGTTTTATTTGTTGTTATGAATGAGTGTGTGTGGGCATGTCCACCATATACTGCCATGTATACATACATGAGTCATGTGTGCATATGAGTGGGCGGGTGCCTGTCTATATAATATGTATGGATGTATATTTTTACCCTCTCCCTGAGGGACTACTGAGACAGGTAGTCACAGAGCTGACAGACCTGATAATAACCTCTGGGTCTGAAGTGTTTCTATGCTGTTTATATTATATGTTGGAACAATCAAAAAGGGGTTTGAAGAAGAGTTAAGGATGACATTTACTCATAAATCAATGTGCCTTATTTTTTTGTGTTAAATTTTTTATGGATTTAACGATGCAGAACTGAGAACAAAGACAGGTGGAGCAAGACATTAGCATCCCAACAACAAGACCCCAACACAACACGGCGCCATGAAGGCGTCTTGATATTCATGCTCAGTGATCATCATTATTTAATATGACACAGTAGCAATTTAGCCTGACTGGTCTGCATGAGCTTGGAGAGTCGTTATCACTGCTGAACAGACAAACAAGTGCAACGCTTAAACTGCTGTGATACAAAATCCAAAGAAAAACACACACATCAGTGATGTGATCTGTATTTCTCTCCACCTTCATGGTGTCACCGTCGCCCTCTCTCTCACACACAAACACACACACACACATTCGGCTGCTGTATTGTATTCCCTTTGTTGAATGTGGTGGCCAGTGACATATTTTTCTGGGACAGGTTTCACTCACTACTAGGATACAAGATTATGTAACAAACTTATGAGCTCAATGCTAGGGGCATGGCAAAGTCACACTTTACTACACTTGGCACAGTTCGCAGACACCATTCACAGCTCAGCTGGTATAGGAACAGCGTGCTACAGTATATGGTAGGAATCAACCAGTCGTACATTCAGCTATGATACATGTGATGTTGGACTGCAAATAAAGAGCTATTAGTAAATGTATGAACTGTTTCTCAGATTAGAAGCAAAATAACTATTTGAAATATAACATGAAATATTTCAAAAATATTAATTGAAATCCCTTCACATAAAACTGTGTTCTGGCAACATTGGAAATATTTCAATAACGACTGCATGCACCACTATGAAGTTTGGTAAACACATCCTTGGCACCCAGAACATGCAGTCACATGACTGTGTGATCTCCTCATTTCTTATGTAGCACCAGTGGTTCAGATTTGTTCATATCCTATGAAAAACATTAAGATTCATCACTTGTAACTACTGACATTCTCATCATCTTCAGCTGCACTGGATGTTGTGCTTATTTCCAAATGTCAGCAGACTAACATGACTGGATGCTAAACATGGTTCACAATCTACCTGATAAACATATACGGTATATTAGCATTCAGCTTCACTCACTGTGCTGAGTCACAGACTTACTGGCATGGTTGTAGACCTGGTTCTTGATAAATTACTTGATTCTTGTTTGTTGTTTTAGTAAACAATTAATCAATTTAGCACTAACCACAAAATCAACACTCAACATTGTTGGACTGAGTAACTTGAATATCTGAATTTACATTTTTATACATTATACAGTTATCTATTAGGTGATACAGACATTATTGTGCTTTATTACATAAACACTGTTAGACAAGAATGAAGGGGAGTGAGAAGGGATCATATGCAATAAAATGCTGTGGGTTGGATTTGCTGCGGCAAGGTGCCTTACTTAGTAAGTGAAGTATGTGCATTCATATATATACTCAACCTTGATAATATATGCAGAAAATCTATGAGGAACAATAACTACACCAATCTTCCATAATGTTTCCAGTTCTTCTTGGTATGGAAACACATGAAACATCAGCAGAAATATCAGCTGTTGGAAATTGTCACCAGAAAAATAGCGCTGGCATTAAAAAGCCTCCATCAACTGGGCATCACTGTCTGTGTGCCCATATGCATGCACCAAGAGACGTGAGTGATTTATCTGGGACAGGGACATCACAGGGAACAACAGTGGTAGAAATTCAATTTTCTGGTGGCGATAGAAGAGGGAGCGAGAGCGTGACTGAATAGGTGTGACTGCAGAGGGTTTTCCTTTAATACAGCCAAGATCATACAATACGAAGAAGAACGGGCCGCCAGAAAAAGCCTTCCTGCTGACATTGTTTTATGTCTTCAAAATGTGTGAAAATGTGCGTGCACGTAAAGCTGCAGCAGCTGAATTCAGCAGATATAATAAAGGAGAACTGTAGTGTCACTCAAAACCTTAGGGAGACAAAAGGGAGAGGAAAAGAGAGCACAAAGGAGAAAGAGGAAATAAAACAATGAGGCAACAACAGAACTGGTGAGTGGACACAAGTCAGCTGTAGAGGGTGGCCGCTATGTTTACTTAGAAGGTATATTTTTATTTACGGCCAACACAGTCGTAGTGTGCTGGCCCCTCAACTCACACGGCCTCTGCACTGAGCCGTAAAAGTTAAGAAATCTACTGCTGGATTTCTCTCATGGGAGAAATTTTCCACGCATGCTGCACCTCTGACTACACCCCAAACAGTGATGGCATCAGCTGTCAAAGGCTAAACACCTGTTACAAAACACAGAAGGAGACCATACAGGAGGCGGAGGTGGTGCTTAAATTAGATTACCGCAACAGCACTGCCACACAAAACATCCTGTTCTCAAAATAAAAATTATTCAAAAAAAAAACCTTGGAGAGACAAAGTAGTGTTTCCTCCTCTGAGTATACAACACTAAAAGTTACCAAGGAGAATCTAAGGCTGGTACTACTGTTAAACCCTGAAAAATACTGTCGTTTTTCCTGTCTCCCAGCAGTCACTCTTCAAAGTGTGTACTAAGAATATCTATTAGGGGTGCTTTGGCAAAGTCAGAAAAAAAATGCAGATGCTCAGGCCAAAAGTTTGTGCAGGCATAACAATTTTCACAAACAACATTTCATGCTTTTTACAGGAGCTTGCAGCATCCCTCCGCTCATAGTTTCAAAGCAAAACAGTGCATTACAGCCAATTAAGCATGCATTCACGTCTGGGTTCATATTATTGTCAAAATCATGCTATTTCATTACAACACGCCAGAAAGAGACAACTGCTTTGAAAACGTTTCTCTTCTGTCATTTCGGTGCGAAGCTGTGACGTCGCCGAGTGCTACCTCCTTGAATCAAGGAGCACTGTGGTATCGTTGGACTGGTTTTGGTGCATGTTGGGTGATAAAGCAGGGTGGCATTATCGCACATTATCGACGTGTGTTCAGTCATCGCTCACATCAGCTCCTCTCTTTCCCTTTAAAAGCAGTGCTCTCCCGCCACGATTTACTGACAGTTTGGTAATGGAGGGTGGAGAGCGGCTTCTCTTAAGAGGAGACTTGCCTGGGAAGTGCAGTGTAGCAAGATGAAATATAGAGCAGCAGAGCAAATATGTTGCCAAGGACGGGATGTCTCTTTTATTCACATCTCTAGACTCACTCAAAGAGTAAATGTCACCATGATTTCAATTAACAATGATTTGCAATTCCATTTGGAGACCTAACAGTCCATATAATGCCCACATTTGCAGTTAGAAGTAACACTGTGAATGCAATGAATGTACAAGTAAAAATGTGGACTTAATGTGGTTCTTTTTCAACAGAGTGCTGCAGCTAACTGTGGTGGATGTAGCTCACATAACTGTACTTTGACAATGTAAACCACTCAGATTATTGACATGCCCTCTGCCTTCGACTGAGCAGGAAGCCTTCAAGCTGTAATGCATGATAATGAGAGGTGAGTGATCTAATGATCTTGCTTTGATATATGATCTACTTTTCAGATGAACTGTACAGACAGCGTCATTAAAAGGCGCTATATTTAGACATTTAATTTCAAAAGTTCAGCTGCTGCTAACCAGCCCTGTGAAAACAGCTAGCACCCTACAGCAGTAGTCCTTACTCTGCTTTGAAGCCTCTGTGAGCTTAGCTTGGCACAAAGGTACCAGTTCTTCACCTGAGCACAACAAGAACCATCGTTATCCACCAGCTCAAAGAGGATGGAGTTACAGTCCATGGACCATCAATGGGACAACTGGCAGGTGGAAGCAGGTGGCAGATAGATGGCAATGAATGCTGGTTGTGACACAGTTTGTAGGCAGAAGACAGCATTGTCAGCAGAAAGCAGACCACCATCTGAAAGCTGCATCAAAGCATCAGAAAGCAAAAATCTGAAAGGTAATGGATCACAGATTGTGATTTAGAGGGTGAATTCTTGCATGCAATTCTACCAAAAACGGTTGTCTGATGACTCTTAATTGCAATTGCTGTAAATAATTTCGACAGCATAGATGTCAAAAAGAAGAAAATCTCAGCACACCTGAAAATGCAGGTGCGTAGGAGGGAGGCACAGCCCAAGACGCAAAATCTTTCAAAAAAGCTTATTTATTGGTAACGTTTCGGTCGAAGACCTTCATCAGACAGGTACCAATAAATAAGCTAAAGAGTGATACAGTGTGCGGGAGCTTTTTTGAAAGACAGCATAGATGTGAATTCAGGATCACGTCATTGATCATATTCACAACATCACCATCTTTCCTTACGTCACCACTCGGGTTGGGTAAACAATTACGTATCTGCATAAAAAAATGCATTAGCCGGCATTAGTTGCAACTGCTAATGGTAACGTGAATGTTGATATGACACCCTTGCTAATGTAAGAAGTAAAACTGTGGATAGTCAACAAACACCCAAGATACATTTCACATTATTCAAGCCTGGAAGATGCTAACAAGCTTGTATTTTTAGCCGATATCAGATGTTGTTGGTGGTGAACACCAGAATGTTAAATAGCTCAATGGTTGTTATGTGGCGGCGCTGAGTCTTCCTACCCAGACTGATGACGATTAGCAAAGATGGCGAAGCTGTGAATATGGCTAATTGTAATTCAGTGTCTCTTCAGTGAGTGCTTTCTTCCAGCTGACAGTTTGCAGAACTACTATCAAAGCAGCTCCTGCAGTTATAGGTCTTCTTCAGCACTGACAACCATTGATATTTAATCTATTCCCGGGATCTGTTATTATTAACTGCAATTATTTATCACAACGAGCAGCATTGTTTTCCTTCCCTATCATTACTGAGCACCACAATGGAACTGAACAAAGCGTGGATACTGGGAAGACTGGGGAAGCAGAGAAAAAGGAGGCAGGAAGGAGGGCGAGGTAGAAAGGCGGAATGCGTTGATGAAGAGAGAAATGGGGTTAATGTATTAAAGAATGTGTTTTCAGAGAGGAAAAGGGAAAGCCATGGCTGCAGGGTCTGACACTGTCCCAGTTTTACTACAGTGCCAGTATCTCCTGTGGCTCTCCAGCACATTTCCACCCAGTTGATTAATGCTGCCATCACAACCATCGCCAGCCTCTTTGAAGACTGAAAAAAAAGAGAGGAAACTACGATGATCCACATAAAATTTCTGTTGGGCGCTGCTCTCAGTTTCAGCCTAGTTTTAGTCTTGATTGCGTGAGACAAACAGTTCTGGGATATGATGGCATGATGGTGGAACTAGGCCATGATGGCACACTTTGCAGCTCAGAACGGTCTGCAGTAAATCCGCTTCATGGTGTAGCCTCGAGTTGAAACAAAATGATTTTCTGAAAGCTTGACTTGCTACACTTTTATGTTAATAATTCATTTACAATTGACAGATTCATTGGTTTGTAGTTTTTTTTCCCCCAAAATTGAGTTGGCTCAATCTTTTTATTTATCATTTCCTCTGTGCAAAGATGACCTCCTCTGACCTATGCAGATCTAAAGTTTGGGTTCATGATGGGAAGGATAATTCATACGTGTTGAGACAGAGCTTGTTTTAAGGTCATCCACTCTAAAAGGAATCTGTTTTCAAATAATCTCTGTCCAGTCAACTGTTTCAACTCCATATTAGACATAATCTGAATATGAGACATGAACATACAAAATATCAGTTGGTAAGTTGCAGATAATAAACCAGAACCAGCAAAGGCAGTTGTAGCAACTGCATATTTGAATGAAATTCAGTGATTTAACCAACAGTATAATCTTATGGTAAGACCCAATTAGGAGGCAGGGGTCTACACACCCATTTTCCAGCTAAAACAGTTTTTTTGTTTTGTTAAAAGTTTTAAGTGCCACTTTGATGTAATAGCAAAAGTGATTTTGCCTGTGGTTCTGGTTAGGATCATTTCCTTTCCCAAAGAGATAAAGCTTTTGAATAATTCATCTTATTTGGTGGTTCTAAACTCTGAAACCTGCTTACAGTATAACCCTACAAATCCTGCAGCACAACAAATACAACAATATCTGAAAATGCCAGAAATATTTACTATAACAAAGTCAAACAGATGTTGGAAAAACAATGACAACAAAGATCATCCATGGACTTTCTAAGTCCTTTCAACAATTTCATTGAGGATGCACACACACACGCACACACACTGATCCTCGATGTCTGGCTGTTATCTGTCTCTATATGGGGATTTGATACTAATTGATTCTTCTTATCAGTCAGATACCCTCTGCTTGGATAGAGTATCATACGAGGGGAAGATAACAGGAACTGCCATTAATAAAAATGGAGAATAATCTCTGTAAGGATCACAACTTTGATGTTGTATGCAAGCTGATTTTTTGTGGCCACAATTCAGCCTCATATTACTTCCAACAGCTTCATTCTGTCTCCAGAAGCTGGGTCATCGTGATACCGCATGCCAGTTATTACATAATAAAAAATATGTACAGTAGATGCTGGTTCTCTCTGTGTAAAACAAGTTCTTATGTCAACTTGAAAACTTAAAAAAAATACATGCTGGCCAAGATACAAGACTGGTTTACCCAGTTTCTTAAAAAGATTGTTACTGGGCCATGGGCATGAAGGAGCTATACACAGTCTGTGCCAGCGAACAGCACGATGACCTATGGTGTTTTAATAGAGCTGGCAGGACTAGGCAAAGGGAGCACGAGATGAGTTTGGATTTCGGCCAGCTAACTGAGGGCAGATGAAGTGAATGAATGGAGAACTGAGCGGAGAAGTGGCTGCCATCGTTCACGGGAAGTCCCTCTCTGAGTGGACAAACATCACTCAAAGACACAGACGAATGCATTGAAAGAGATGAAGCAGAGGGAGCAGAGACAACGAGATGACAGTGATGGCACAGCAGAGTCGCTGTGGATTCACATAGCGATAACTTTTCGTATGAAGGCTGCCAACAATTGTGCCACTTAAATGAAATTATACATTAGTGTATATTCACAGAATTGATAACGACAGCTTTTTGGCCAGCGTGTCACTCTCGTTTCCAGGCAAAAGAAAAGAAAGACAAAAAAACAGTGTAAAGATAGATGATGCATGGAGGGATGAAATATGAGTGAGATTGATTCTGGCTGGGATTTACAACAGTGTAATAACTATGACATCTGAATATCTGTCCTGTGGAAATGCACGCACACACACACACACACACAGAGCTCAGACGGCCAAGGACAGTTATTTTCTGTGGCTCAGTCAGTTCTATCTGGGCTCCTCTAAGCTAAACACACAGCATTTGTTTCCAGCAAATTAGCCCCTTAAAACAAATATGATGAGACTAAAGCTCCTGAATGAGCTCACAAACCAGTGTTTGTTTAATCTCCACCGATAGTCTTTTTGCAAACAAGAAATGAGTTACTTCAGTGACACAAATGAGGTAATGCAGTGAGAACACAGTTTCCAGAGACAGTTTCTCTGGCGAAATGACTAAATCCCTCTCTCACAAATTGCCAGACTATAAATTTGCAGTTATATAAAAACGTCTCAAGTCAGGTGTGTAAAATTTCCACCTACTGAAAATGTCACTAATTGAACCTTCTGGGAGTTTGTTATTAGTAATCTGGGTGCACAGTTATAATGCTCAAAATGCCTGCAGAGGTATGATGAGTGTATGATAATATCAATGTGAGATGAATGCACTAAAGCCAGCCCACTCTGATTTAATTCTGTGTGAGTCATTTGATGAGATGCAATAACAACAAGTTTATGTTGATAAAGACTTAATGCTAATGTAACTTCTTCCATTTCTCATCACTGGAAATAGCAGCTGTTGACGGTGCACATAATGATGTAGACTATGAAGTGTTAACGTTGGCCGGATGTGAAAAGCGTCTTCCTTAACGGTAGCCAGGTAAAAACACATTCTCCTAAATCTGGACTGCTTGTCTGAGTTTCTCACTGAGAAGAATTGAAAAGCGCATTACAGTGTATGTATGCGCTCAAGTCTTACGTGTCCTGTGGACTACTTTCATATATCTATCATATCATATTATGAGTTATATTCATATTATATTATAATTAAGTTGTACTGGTTGATTGATTGATTGACTGATCACAGGTTCCCTGAGGAGGTAAAAGCACAGCTGTCACACTGAACATTAATGGCACTGGACATGTTATAATTACACTAGACAGCCTATAAATTACATAAAAGAAGTTACTGACATAGCAAGTGTGAATATCTTATTTCAAACTATAGTGCATGTGACTTTCATGTTTGTTAAATGTCCATTGCACCTGTGATGAGAAAACACAACACTGATTAAGCTGATCAGCTCCGCAAACCCCTCGCACTTTTTCAGTATTTGTTGAACAGCAACATTGACGTGATTTACCTCCTGACAGGACAGGAGGAGGAGCAGTGAGTCTGCTAGCAACAGGTAGAAACAAGTGCCCAAGACACTTCAGAAGTGGAGGAAAAGCTCAGCAGAAGGAAAACGATCAAAGAAACTCTGATATATATGCTGTGCGTCACGTGGAGCCTCTCTGCCTTCGTTGAAAACAAAATGCACATGGCTGGGAGGAAGGAAGGAGGGTTAGTGAAACAGCTAAAAAGCGACTGGACTTGTATAAGAGAGAAATTCACACGATCTACCAAAAGCAACTGAGACTCATTAATGTTAAAAGCTTGGCCTGTCTGCCTTTTGGCTTCGTGGCGTATTATCCCTCTTGCAGTTGAAATTTTCTCACACTCCTGCAATTCTGTGTTGCAGCATTAACACTATATTAAGTGTGATATGTTACTGCAACTGCTGTAAACAAACAAGAGCATCGCCAAGGACACTGGCAGCTCCCTTTTAGTTAACCGTTTGTGCATTTTCCAGATACTCCGATATGATTCCATCAAGTCTTCCCATCTGGTGCACGGGATTTCAGGAAGCGTTCGCTATGTGACAAACACAAACACTTTGCCAAACTGAAACTGCTGCCTCCTTTCATCAACAGACAGATTTATATAACAGTGATGGAAATTTAAGAGCAAGACTGGTCTGCGCATGTTGCCATGGCGACGTGTGTCTGTTGATATGTCTCATCCGCTCTCAATTCTCCCCTTCTCCTCTCTTTCTTAAAGTGACACTTTACAGCAAGAAAGAAGCAGCTCCAAACTTTGGCGGGCTATATGTAATATCCAGTACGACTCTGGAGAATGTAAAGCCTTTTACATTTAAGAGAAGTGGAGTCTGATCGTACCAGTCCTCCCATTGTTCCCAGTATAAACAGAACACGGCGAGAGGGAGGATGGTATTCGACCTCGCTTCTGTCTGCTTACATAATCCTTGTCCTGGAGGGAGAAAACCACACACACACACATACACACATACAGACACACACGGGACACAAAGCCAAAGAAAATCACTACATAACTGCCACTATAGGCTTTCCCTTCCAACTTTCCCTGCACACTCCCTTCCCCTTAAACTCACTACCATGACCAGCTACAAACCCCCTCACACACAAACACACGCTCGCACAAACCTCGTTCAGTCCAGCAGCGCAAAAGGTTTAGAAATTCCCTCGGAAAACATAAAGCAGCCAAACGACACAGACGTGCACATGCTTCATACACATACTGTACATTACACATACAGCAAATTCATTTCAAAGTACACACACAAACCACCATCAAACAGCACACATGTACGCATGAGCCAATGCAAATATGCTCACATAGTATTTATGCATACACAAGCACACATATACACACACACGCACGCACGCACAGAGCCAGGAGTGGATGTTTGGACACAGACGTCAGAGTGGAAAGCTGATCACAGTTGTACAGCAGCCATGAACACTGTGGATCAGAGTGTGTCCCGAAATAACCTGAAATGCTCTTATCTGACCCCCCAAAATTCATATTGCATACAGCAATTGAGAAGAACATCGCCTTAATATCCTTGTAGCCACAATTTGTTTAGTGTAATATTCCCAATGGTTGTTTACAGTGGCCATACGGCGGTTCACTTGTAGCACCGTAATATTCCTGTAATGTTATTACAGGCCCGCAATGAATTCATGGTGACCTTTTTATCCCTAAAACTATTTTGGTCTCATGGTATCAACACTAATCCTAATGTAGCTCTTATATACGCTTGGTATTTTTGTGTTGATGTTCTATTAAGAATATATCAGCACCTCAGTACCTCAGATGCTAAATAGCTTTAGCTCGCTTTATCATGACGTCTTGGTTTTTGACGTCCTCTTCTAAACTTAGTTTAAAGGTGCAGTTCATGTTCAAGACATTCAATCTGCCGAAAAGCCAACTTAACACATTTCAGTCTGGGAGGGACTGAACTGCCTCAGAGTTCAAACAGTCCTATGGGCAAAATAAAAAAAAACAGCAGGGAAAAGAATGAGTTCACAAAGATCTCCAAACACTGCTGGTGATGAATTGAAGTTGAGAGCTGTGAGAATGAACAGCAGGTCGATGAAGAGGACGACCTGTATTCGCTGCCATGTTTCCAAATTCTCTTCAGATGTGTGTGTATGTGTGTGTGTCTATCAGTGTGTGTGTGTGTGTGTGTGTCTGCTAGTGTGTATGTGTGCATGTGTGTCTGTGTGTGTACACTGATCTCTCTTCTCTACTCTAGCCAAGACTCTGTTTCCTGCCAAGTCTAAAGTGGGTGGTGGGTGCATTTCAGCATCTCACCATAACAGAGAAAGCTGAGGAGGGGGAGATGGAGGAGGTGGAGGAGGAGCAGGAGGATGGAGGAGGCTTTTTTTTTGCAGCAAGACAGGAAGGAAGTGAAACATATTTACACATGCACACACTATCTGACACCTGGAGAAACCACAGCATGTTTCCATGAATCTCTTCCCCCCAAGAGAACCGTTCCACTTCTTCAAGCACATCACCAGTGGAACCTCAAACCTTATTGCAACAGACACAGACATTATGTTGCATGCTCCTCGAGGAGTCAGCAGTGTCTCAACACCAAAGTAAAACCACCAGCAGTCACAGACTATGACTCGTAGCGCTTTTCCTACATCGCCGACGACTGCTTTAAGCTCCTTGGGTAATTTTACACACATCGAGTGTCCCAGATGGCAGCGGGAGGTAACTCTTTGGTTTGTTTCGATGTCTCTTTCATTAGCCAGAAAACCATGAAACGTGATGCCAGTACAGAAGCTGCAACTTTCTCACCAGGAAGTAGCACACCCACGCACGTCGGACAGGATTCTGGATGATGTACTAATTATGTAGTTGTTGCTCCAGACAACATGGCATGCATCATAGCTTTGGAGCTTCATCTTGCAGCTCATAGAAAACAGAATTTTTCTCTTAGATCATTCGTCATTACTTATCATGTCTGATGACTGAAGTCCTTAATCGGACTAAAATATATATTTAAAAAACACGGAAGATTTAAAAACTGTATCATAAAAATATGGCTTAGAACTAGATAAAAAGTCAATTTTGAACATTTATTTTTTATTATTTATTATTATTTTCGATGAAAAAAAGCACACAAGTTAAAACAAATGCCAAGGACCAGTCAAAGACTTGGGAACACTTTCCCATTCAAATTAGATGTAAGTGTGCCGACACTGAACTGTATGTAAAACGATTTCTTAGCAAAAAGAAGTGTTGATCTGTGTTCAAGTTTAATGATCTGTTTACCAAAAAATATCTGCACATCTATGTGTCTTCTATTGCAGATGTGATGTGGTAGAAAATCTACATGGCTGCAGCCCATGGTGCTGTGTTTAGATTCCAACCATAAGGCGCCATTTCTGTCTGAAATGTTTTGGCTTGACCAGTGGCTATAGTGACATCTCACCCTCATCTTCATAGTAACAATAGGACCAGGAGGTAGGGGGTTAACCCTTAACCTGATGTGTGTGTGTCTGTGTGTGTGTGTGCGTTGTGTGCACATGTGTGTATTTGTGCAACTGGGGGATGGGATTGATGGGATTCCACCCATACCCCCGTGGGAATAGCAGTCAAGCTCGAAAGCTTGTTTAGGCTTTAACACCCATTACACATTCACCCCCCCAACTAAACATTACACACACACACACACACACACCATCTCCCAGGCTATAAACCACTCTCCCTCCATCCTTCAGTCTGCCATCCAGCCCACCTCTGTCCATTTCCATATCTGTATGAGCATGCTGACAGCAAGTCAGGATGAGACTGATGTGGAATGACATCACCCGGACTCGGGCCGCAGCAAGGACAGAAGTAATTCGTCCAGCACTGTTATGTAAAGAAAGTATATACGAGGGACAATACTCGCCAGTCGGATGATGGCACAGTTTTTGACATGTGTGGATGGGACTCTGCCAAAAGGGAGGATGTCCACTGATTCTGGCAGTGCACCATCACTGTATATCATCAACATGACAGCCAAAGCAGTTTTTTTGATTCTGAATCAAGATCAAGCCATTTCATGTTTCGACCACTCACACTGGACAGATACAGTACATATTATGTAATTGACAGTTCTACCACAAAATAACCTTTCAACACTTGACCCTTGCTGCTGTTACCATCACCCTCACTTTACAGCATTAAATATATTGGTTGCCAGTCTATCTATTGAAATTTTGATTCGATTATTTCTGCTTATTCAGTATTTTTAGCATCACATGTTTCAAAGGAGAGTAAAAAATAAACATAAATTCAGTTTCAGAGGCTTTTCTAGGTTGACAAGAATAAAATTCTGGGGAAACATTAACACGGTACATCTTGGCATGAAAATGGTTTAAACTCCAAGATTTTGAATAGTGGCTGTGGGCAGCTTTGTTGCAAACCATTGAAAATCCAATTGTGACTCGTATCTGGTGGAGAAAAATAAAACTGGTAAACAAACACACAAGCAAAGAAAGAAATGAATGCGTGCTTTCTGCTTGTATGCACACATTTGTGTAAATGTGTGCACAGACATACACATGCACACACACACACACGCATGCACACACACACACACATACACAGCATAAAAGAGCTAAAAAAAATCATAAGACATTCCAGGAGAAAGAGCATAGTCATCTAGTTTTAACTACCACTACAATGGCATCGCACATTTGTGTGTGTGTGTGTGTGAGAAGGAAAGCTTCATTATGTGGAAACACTGACATTAATTAAGTTCTCTTCACATGAACATCAGAGGAAAAAGTCAGAGGAAGGTGATAAAGAACGAATAAAGAGCGACAGGAAAAAGATGTGTTTTCATTTAACAATCTGTGTTGCGAAAAAGTTCCCACATACACACAGTGAGAGAGACAGACAGAGAAAAACTGGTCCAGAGAGACACTCACAGACTAGAGAAGATGAACTACTGTATTTGTGAGTGTGTGTGTGCAGAAGTGTGCAAGGTGTGTGCATGTGTACAGTATGCATGGGGCCTGTGTTCAGTATTTATGAAGTGAGGGTGTAATATGAAGGCAACGTAGGAGATTGTGTTGTTTACTGCCGGAGATTGCAGTTTATAACACTAATGAATGTGAATGACTGTGCACGCACGTCTGGGTCTGTGTGTGTGTGTATGTTTGAGACTGTGTTGGTGAGACAAAACATTGAAAATAATTATAAAGGTGTAGGAGATATAAAGATTAACTGGTAAATGTGGTGACTGCATGTGTGTGCGCTTTTGTATTTCTGTGTTTGTGAGGACTCATTTAAGATTTAGGCATGGAGACCGAGGATCTCTCCTGCTTCAAACGCCTGGAAGGGTAGCATTAGGTTTAGGTTAACATTAGCCCTTGTACACTATAATACAAAAGACACACGTTTAAGGATCATCAAAGGATCATTACAGGGATTGGTAACCGGCTGTTTCCTTTTTGGAGCCCACGTCTAATCCTTACACGCCCTCATAACATATGACAGGGCAAACTAAGTAACGTCTCACTCTTGAGTTGAAAGCAAGCGGTGGCTTTGCTACAGTAAGTTGCCATAGAAACCTCAGGCGTCACCAAAGCAGCCCCAGGTAAGTACAGGTGAGGGAGAAGATGAAAAGGATCATTGTGACGCAGAACGCTTTGATGGAAACTGGACAAGGAGGTGAATTTCCACAGTGTCACCAAAATGTTTCCCACAGCTGAGCTGCCTGCCATTATTCTTGTTTTCATTATACACAAATGAGGGCAAAATTGTAATTTACACAAGGACACATACACATGCTAAGAGTTGATGATACAACTGTGTGTGTTCAAAATAAAGAACCTCATCATATCTGACAAGAACACGGTCCTGGGAAATATATTGGATTATTGATCCCATTAAAAAGATCAAAGAAAAAGATGCTTACTACTTGCAGCACAGTCCAAAACGAATCCCCCAGACAAGTGAATGAATAGATAAATAGATAAGCTTCATGAATACCAAACAGGGCCTGTCACTAAGACGTAAAAGAGAGACAACTCTCAAAAAAACAGTACAATACACACAGCCTCTGAGGCTGATCAGCCACAGCTAGGGCAAATTCAAAGCAATCAGATCATCATCCACCACTGTCATCGCTGGGTATTGATCTAATAACATTTAATACCTCAGCTATTTGCAGTCTTAAACTTCTTAACTTTCTGACGACCGAGAACTTGCTGATCAAATCAGAAGGATTCAAAGGAGAAGGCTCGGTATCAAACAGGTTTTGATTTATGCAGGTTCAGAGGAGATATAGTTATTCTACAGTTTGTTCAACTTTGAGATATACCTACCTCAAAGACCATTCTCAAATAGGCTTTGACACACACACGCACCACACTATAGGAAAGTGAGAAACAGTTTATGTGATCGGTAGACCTAAAAGAAAGCTTCTAGACACCTGTGTTGTGGCTGTGGTATGTGGAACTTTTACAAAGTGTGTGAGACTGATATAATGTAGGCCAACCGTTATATATGCCAAAAATGATGAGTATCAGCCACCAATAAGTTAATCATTCTCATAGATGATTGGTATTGGTGGCAAAAAAAACAACTGTTATCCTTGTGATGAAAAATGGTACTAGAAACACTTGACTAAATCAATATGCAGCAGAATGAACACAATGGCTGACAATGATGGCACTCATTTGAGAGATCAAATGAGCAGTAAGCAGTTGAGAGATGACCTAATGCTCACACACGAAATTCAAGTTAAATCTGATGACAAAAGGGTTAGAGTAATTGTATCCATATCCAGTAAATTGCTGGGCATCAAGGAATATTATTATTATTATAGCCCCTTAAATTTCTTAATAATTAATAGTCACTGGTCTTGGCCTGCTCAGCTGGCCTGATCAAGTTAAGGCTGAGACTAGCATCCCTACTTGTAGTGTGATTCTTCTTATTGATGATGAGTGTTATTGTTTGTCGACCTATTTATGAAATTTGTTGTCTTACTTGTTTGTGTTGTGCAACCCAGTGTCTTTACGGGGACAATGAAACTGCTACTACTACTAACAAACTAAGACCTTGGCAGTAACAGCCCCATAGCTATAGTACAGGGAGTGTCTCAGCTCAGTAATTGTTTCTTTTGTTACTAAAGACCTGGAATAATCTGGAAGATGCTCACATCATCTACCAAGGTGACAGCAGGAATGACTCTCTGCTGTGCTGCACTTTACTGTGTTTTACTTTTAATATCCTGCTGGGCATGACAAACTGCTTCTTTTCTGCAGTGGAAATCTGCTGAAAATTACAGCGGTTCATGAAAAATCATATTTTGTGTTATTTTCCTGTTGAAATGATAAATCAAAAGTCAGAAAAACTGAACTCATCAGAGGATCTGGAATAAAAATGGACAAAAAAAAATCTAACTGTCAGGATAACAGCCTCATCAAAACTGACTGAGATTCATCATGTATTTCAGTCCCAACATTCAGTTTACATAGAGTTGTTTGTTTGGTTGGTTGTTTAAACACCTCTTTTGTTTGTGTCCTCATACAGTCAGAAAAAGTGGTGAAATATTGCTGCAATAGCTGATGTACAACTCTGCAACTCAGGGACTAGTGTTGCCAAAGTTCATCAGCTCTTAACAAGCTCAATATTTCTCTGTTGGGCCAAAAGAACAAAAACCAAGGCAAGCAAGCTTTGCACGTCGTGAATACTTGACCCAGTAACTGATTCAGCACAGAAAATAGTGGCTGAGTAAGGAAATGAAATATGAAATATCCCTATGAAATTCTGAGCAGGTATTCTACTTTGCAACCTCTTTTTGTCTCGTGGCACAAAAAAAAAGAGAAACGATCAGCCTTGATGAACTCCTGCTGGTCAGAGTATGAGGTCAGCAACAGACGCTCAAAGAGCACAAACAGCAGTGGGAAAAGCTACTCTTACTGCTGACTCAGCAGGTCTGCCTCTTCTTCCATTTCCATAGCAACACATTCATTCTCATCTACAACCCTTAACACCTGATGTGAGCTGGCACTGCAGGATTGTGTCACTCAACGGCAGATGGAACTCACCTTCTCAAGACCCCTACTCTTTACGAGCACAGACGTGCACATCCAAATATACACACACACACACGACCCACTGAAACACACACAGGCACTCCACTGTAAGATTAATTCACACTTTCTCACCAGCTCGTACCCCATAGGGAACACGGAGGAGACTTGGGCAAAGTGGCTGCAGGGAGTTGTAGAGGGTAATGGGTTATAGAGGGGTGTGTGTGTGTGTGTGTGTGTGTGTGTGTGTGTGCATGTGTGTGCATGTGTGTGCATGTGTATGTGTACCTGCATTACTCATTTGCGGGGACCTAAATATGTTCACCCCGTCACATTACGGGGACTTGTCTTCCTTGTGGGGGACAAAGCGTAAATGGTAAATCATTCTATTCTAAGGTGAAGACAGACAGGTGAGACAGGTAATAGTTATGGCTCAGGTTAGACTACTGCTGCAGAAAATGAATGTCACTGTAATGTCCGCTCAGGTCATGGCAAGTTGGCAACACAACTCTTAATTGTGTCAATTTATGTGTAATCAAGAGCATGGAGGCTTTTAAACTATTTTCATACATTTTTTGAAATTGCTCTCGTTTTCCGCCCATATGACCAGAGCTGAATGAATCAGTTGGTCAATAGGTCATTCATTCATTTACAGTGAAAATGTGATTTGTTCCACGTTTTCCAGTGGAGAATGTAAAGTAATGTGTCACTCTGGGTTCTCAAAATGTATAAGCATTTGTCTGAATAGTATAAAATATCATAGATCTATTTCTATTGTTGAAACTCTTTTTTCTTTTGTGTATGTGCTTTTAACGTGCCTTGCATAAAATTGCCCTGTAGGGACTTGTAAAGATTATTGAGCGAATTGAAGTGGAGTGTTAAGTGTTAGTGGAAATGTCACTGAGGGTTTGGATTCCTGTTCATCGCCATGAATGACTGACTGCTCACTGC
This sequence comes from Decapterus maruadsi, assembly GCA_030347415.2. Classification (NCBI taxonomy): domain Eukaryota; kingdom Metazoa; phylum Chordata; class Actinopteri; order Carangiformes; family Carangidae; genus Decapterus; species Decapterus maruadsi. Next base: position 11,065,278 of record CM064902.1, on the reverse strand, counting down.
CGCTGCACTCCATCACACCAAAGTGCTCCACTGCCTCAATCAATGGCTTCTTGCCTGATAAGTCTCGTTGTACTCAGTGGGGGGGGGGAGCTGATGTCAACACCTTCCTTAGCCTGATTATTCATCGCATCCATCTTATTGGGGATATCATCTCAACTCAAAAGGAAAAGTCAAACTGCTCGGGGCAAACATGAACGTACCTGCCCACGACCACCCTCGTGCAAATCCCATCGGGCTAATCAGAAAACACACAACACACAAGCTCGCCTTAGACAAATACAGTATATCCATCTTAACAAGTTACGGCATGAGTCTGGAAATCTTGTCCTTCTTTAAAGGAGAACGTGTGAAAAATGGGGTGAAGTCATATCTAGCATTTCATCTGTGAAGGATTTTTTTTCTCCATTTCATATAAATCCAGTGTTTCTTTATGATCTCACTGACACCTTCCCCGATGAAAGTAACTGCTTGAGTTTCCTTGCTTCGTATTATCACATCGTCATATAATTTCATATTCTGAGTATTTGAGGATTTCTTGGCTGCTGGTCAGACAGAATTGACTTTTCTTTTTTTTTCTTTTTTTTTTACATTTTATAGACTATGCTTATGCTTAGAGAACTACCAGGCTATGCATTTCTAATCAAGTTTGTGCTGTGTCCAGGAATTCAACACTTTCATTTATGCATGACTCTGACTCCTAAGCACTTGTCTAGCAGTTGGGTATTAAGAAAACACCTTGCTTGACGTTATGTAGATTAAAGAAATGCTCTGAAAATCCAAAATCATGGTCATCTCTATAAGGAAAATACTTTTCAAGATTTTCTTTGGTGACCTTTTGATTCCAGCAAAATGTTAATTTTATTTTGCATATCAAGTCTCATGACATAACATTTTCTGGCTTATTTCCACATTTTAGACACAATCTTCAGCCCATCTCACCTGCATTGCATGCAAACCACACTGCAAGTAAATAAGGCTCTCAGTTCTTCTCCCATATTAAACTTGAGTTAAGATACCTGCAGCTTGTGGACAAATTGGCTTCACCAGGACTATGGCAACAACAGTAACACAGACAGGTGACCCTCTCACTCTCTCACAGGAAATAAGTTCAGCTTAATTATGCCTCAGCGGCATCACAGGAAAGACAACCTCATTTTGACATCACATGAGGGAATATCACAGGCAGGACTGATGATAATTCAGCAAAACAATCAATAGACAACAATACAGTAGGCTACACAGTCAATAGACTGCTATCTGTCATTTGCAACAATATGATAAAATCGCAGTAACTCAATCCTGTTGTCCAATTTGCTTAAATAAAATAGACATGTATAAGAACTGCTTTCTTATTCTCACTTTTTTTCTGTCACCATGCGCCATGACTCGGACTCTGCTGACAAGTTCTCCCTCATCCTACATGTACAACCCATGCTGCAGTCACTCTCACAGTATGAAAGTCACAGCTATAAATTTGCATCTATATGACCACTGAGCAGCTGCCTATAAACACACTGTTCCCCATTAACAGCAAACACCAGAGATAAACAGTGGGGTATTGAATTGCCCTCAAATCTTCAAGCACCAGAATCTGCTGTCACAGAGGGGGGAATCATTCCTGGAAGTTGTTGCCATGTTGTTTTGTGAATATCGAAGTGAAAAGGACCTCCTGGCTATTGGCAAGATGTTAAAGTTGTGTTTCAGAAAGTGTGAATAAACAATGATTGATAAAAGGTGGAAACATTTGAGACACTGGCACACATATTGGGAAAGTGACCAACCTTAACAGGGGAGCTCCTGGTGGCAACGGGCAGCTCTCTGATCGCACTGCCCGGGGGAGAGGCTGATATCCCGGCTGCGTATCCCTGCAGCGAGCCCCCGGCCAGGGACTGCCTGCCGCTCGCTCCTACTCCTCCTCCGCTCCCTCGCTGGGGCCGCTGCTTGATACCGTCCAGGAGGCGAACCAGCAGGATGTTCGCCGGCAGGTCGTCCACCCCGCAGTCCACCAGGATGCGGCACTCCGGGCAGCGGAGCTCGTTCCTGGAGCTGACAATGTTCTCCAAGCAGCGGCGGCAGAAGGTGTGCTGGCACGGCAGCACCTTGGCCGTGGTGTCCAGGCGCTCCAGGCACACCGAGCACTCCAGCAGATCCAGAAGCGACGAAGACTCGTCCATGTCGGCGGAGAGGGTGAGCATCTGGGCTTCAGTGTCCGTGGGAACGCCGCGGCGACTGGTTCTTCTTTTACCGTGGAAATGAACCGGGAGCGCAGAACATTCTGGGAGGAAAAGGGGGGCCGGCGGGAAGCAGCCCACGGACGCCCCACTATACGGAGCCCCCGTGCACCGAGCAGTTGGCCCCTGTGTTGTGAATGTTCTCCGTTGGGCTGTAGTTCTCCGCGTCTCCCCCAACGTGTTTCTGCGAGTCGCTTTCTCCCTCTCTGAGTCTCCCCCCTCCTCTCTTCTCCAGCAGCTGTGCAGAAAGCGGTGAGGTCACGCTCTCATCATCATCATCCGCGCGCCGATCACAATTGCAGCGCGCGCTCACGCACTAGAGACAGATTGATACAGACTGGAAGAGAGAGAGAGAGAGAGAGAAAGAGAGACCACAAGAGAGGCAGCCCCAGCAGCTCCGGAGCCGCTCAGTGATCACCGCCAGCCGGGTGTCCTCTCTCCTCACTCACACCCACACTGCACAAGCACACACACTAGTTAGCAAACAGAAACACAGAGCTAATGGTTTCTGTTCCATCTCACCTGCTCACAAAGAACTCCATAAACAATACTGTGTTATCACTGTAAGATCCTCTATTGCAAGTTCGTTTGTGCGTCCATGTGCCTAAGACTTCTTCGATTCCCAATTCCAGATGTTTGATTTCGGTTATATAATCATCTGGTGATGTATAGTTATACAAAAAGAATCTCATCAGTCTTCAACTGGCAACAATGTATGTGGTGTTTCACCCCGTGATATCCACCTGACAGGAGCACACATCCTTCTCTTTACCTTAGTGACCACATACATCGGGGAGATGACGCTTTGGGAAATTGTGGTATCTGGCGACACCTGCTGGACAGCAGCTGATGCGTTTCTTCCACTTGCACAACAGAAAACCTTTAGAGCTTTCATTAATTAGAAAAAAGCATAATTAAATACATAATAAATAAAATAATAAATAAATAAGACAAGGCTATATTTAAACAAGTTTAACATATCACATTGCATTCAAGGGAAACATAATTCAAACATGTAAGTATTGGAAAATGGGATAGGAATGTTATTGGATTACTACAAACAAACAAACAAACAAAAACACAGGCTGCAGGAACTGTATAATGTTGTAATTTACACTATTAGTATCTATAGAGTATTATGTTTATATGATATGCCAAACAATTTTGAGTGAAATAGCAAGGTTGTTGGATGATAAAATAAAAGTAAAAAAATATAGCTTTTGCTCTGAAATACTATTTGAGTGTATACAGTTATGTGATGGACACATAGCTGAAGGACAAAGAAATGCATGTGTGCGTGTCTGTCTGTGTGTGCGCCAGTGTGCGTGAGTGTGCGTAAGTGTTGTTTCTCAGGCATGACTGCAAGCTTGCTTTGCTTTTCCACCTGTTCAGACCTGCTCTGCTCTCACATTGAGCCCAGGGGGGATAGGGAGTGATTAAGGCATGTGTGTGTGTGTGTCTAGGTTTGTCCCTGTGTGTGTAAGTGTGTGTTGTGTGTGACACTGGTGCCTTCCTGGGTGGGTGGGTGTGGGTGTGGTGGGCCCACTATTTACCACCCACGGAGAAAAGCAGAGGGTGGACCGCTGAGGCATTAAATGAGACAGAAGGAGGGTGAGTATGTTGAGTATGTGGTGTGCAACCGCAGCACCGATTAGTCAGACACTGAAACTGTTGAACTGCTGTATCTTACTTTTATTCATTTTATATCAATATGCATGTATATGTGCGTCAGACTCAGGCTCGTACTGCACCACAATATTGTTTTCTGATTTGATTATTACCTTTTCCTGCTCTTAGCAGTCTCAGTATAGAGAATAGAAGGTTTTTAGCCCTGCAGTGCTTGTGTAGGTCAAATGCATCTACACAGTTACGTATCTGACATTTATACATTTATAAATCCAAAGGCAACAAGATGCAAAAACACTGCCCTACTAATGGGGTAACTAGAAGACTTTTTGTACATTTTCAGTTCAGCTGTGAGTGGGAGCTCCCTTTGTAATTCATCTACAGAGACCTGCCATTTGATACTGATCCCCGTGGCTGCATAATATCACAATGCTACAGTAAATCAGCTGTTGAAAATAAGTGTGTGTGTGTGTATGTGTGTGTTGTTGTCAAACCCTCATTTTGAATGCCTGCATAGCGCAGCGATCCTCAAGTGCTGGCAACAAGCCCAAAGTCATGGTGTCTCTCTCTCCCTCTTTATCATATGCACTCATGTCATGCCCAGTGCGTTTCATCTGCTTAATGCAATTCTCCACAGCCAGTGATTCAGAATTAGAGGAAAACTATAGGGAGAAACAAACAAAAAATGATTATTGGATGAAAATCCTCCCAATCCATTCATGCAGCATAGCTGGGGCTCCCGGTTGCACTCAGTGTTGTCAATAACAGACAAAAGGGGTGTGCTGTTAAATAGCTGATGTGCCAATTAGTGGTGGGAAGTAGCCTTTTAGGGTTAAACAGCTCTGTGTCTCCTAGATGAACACATACACTATGCATTTAAAGCGGTCTTAGGTCAGTTGGTTTTGCCTCGTATTATTTGTGTTCTCATCTAATTTGCACAAACTTTTTCATGATTTGCAATATTTTTGGCACATTATGGCAGTTTGAGTGGTCCCTCCCTCAGTCACTTTTCATATTTACATCCACAAAAATTTGACCTTGGGTGTTTTTTTCCCCTTTCCTCAGGGTAAAGAGTTATTGAGAGATCAGCAAGGTAAGTTAGTTAAGCCTCTTATGTGCTTCCAGTGGGCTTTTAGCATTTTGTGCTCTGTATTCTATTTCAGTACATTGTTCTGCAATATTTAGTTTTATTGTTGCCATAAACAAAAGAAAACTTCATTGGTTTTATCTCTGCGGTATAATTATTTTGTAATTAAATGGTGTTCTTTGGGAGACCATTGTTAGGATGAACTATGAGTTCTGCTTCAGCATCTGCATTCATATATATATATTTTATGGCTATTTTCTTCTACATGAACCTGGTTTACTTATAGGGTTCTCTATGAATAACAGCACTAATAATTTTCTTTCATACTCTTCTCTCATGGACTTTGCTCTGGAGAGAGATTATAGCCTCTTCGCCTGAGATCATCAAATATAATATGTAGTGTGTGTGTGTGTATGTGGGTCCTCTTTATGGTATAGGTAATACCATACACCTCTCTCTCATCGACCAATGTCCTTCGTTCATGCAAAAGTAGGTTAGCTGACACGGCAGTTACCATGGCAACTGGCTCTTTGCTTCCTTATTCAAAGGTATTTAGAGGATGAGTGTGTGTTCTCACAGACAATGCACATGTGAGGATAATAGGGTACTAACAAGTTTATAGAGTCTGCAGTGGATTCACTTGTGTAGCGTGAGTGCATTCTGCAATACACAAGGAAGGACACTGTGACTTTTTCAATATTTAAAAAAGAGCCATTGATAAGTGTCATTTTAGTTTTATTTTGTTTGTTTATCCTTAAAGATGTTGTTTACCTGATGAATGTGACCGTTAGTGTTTTTAATGTGTTAGTTCAGTGGGAAAGACACTGTGGTTTAGATTTACATTTTTCCACAGAAGATAATATAATTTAGTATTAAATATCAGGAGAAGAATATCAGCTGTCACATTTTTTATTACTTGGGTTTCATCCATGAAATGTGCATAGCTGTTGAGCCATATTTTCAACTTTTCCCCTCTAGAGTTCAGGCCTCCTTGAAGCACATAAAAAGCATGAGGAAGTTTGTTTTTAATGATTTTGTTGGAAATTGAATTTCCCTTGACTTCATTATATCAAGCTGCAAATTAGGCCTCTACTGACTGATGTCTTCTCTCAGCTACAGTACTTTGATATAGCGTCGGGGGGTGGGTGGGGGTGGGAAGGATAGCCAGTCTGTGACAGCTGCTCCACACTGAATCTTTGAAACCCTCTTCCTATATTAATGCATGGTGACCTTAAGATTTTATAGAGACTGAAAATATATTCCGCCAGTGATTACATTTATTCATGGGGCAAGTAATTATGACTGTGAACCTTATTTGTTTAGGGCCCTTTAATAAAAGCATGGCCACAAAATACAGTGCAAGTAAAACAGGGAAGAAGCACATGAAAATAATATATTGGTTTAATTTAAAAAATAATTAACATTGCATCCACTATATGTAGGTGAATGTGGTAAGATGTTTCTGCTGGTCCTATTGACTTTTAAAACATTGCCTATACGAATATTCTTCATGGAAGCATTAATGCCATCTTTTCATTATTCTAATTATATTTCTGTTTTGTTTTTCAGATATTTTTTGTTTGTCTGCTGTATCCTACTCTTTAACACTGTAAAAAACTCATTTTCCCTCATCACACCAGGCCTGATTGTGTTTAATCTATGGGTTAAGGTCATCTATGCTTCGTATATTTCAGTTCATCTTCCTGTATTGTGTTATGTAATATTATCTCTTCCTATACAACCTCGTTATGCCCCATTCCACTTAATGCAGAGCCAGCTTAATGTGTTTTTTTTTTTTTTTTACCATCCAGTAAATACAGGTTCCGCATAATACATGTTTTTGTCCGGTGTGTGACAGAGCACCCATCATTCTCTCAGCAGACCTCATCACTCTTCTTGTTATCCTCTCTTTATCCTCTCTTCTCATCTAATCTCTTCTCCTCTCATCCTCCTTTTCAGTCAGGAAGCCCCTGGATCGACATCAATGAGTCTGTGAGGGGACGAGGGAGACAAGGAGAAAAAGTAGAAAAAAGGGAGGAGGATGGAGAAAGATAGAGAGAAATAAGGAGACGGGTTGACTGAGGGACAGGGAAAGTTAAAGAAAAAAGACAGACCAAAAAAGAGAGTGATACCGATAAGGAGAGGGATGAAAAAGAGGGGCAGAGGGAACGACAGAGACAGAAACAGAGAGGGAGAGTGAGTAATTACAGGACTCCCGGTGTTTTCAAAGCCCCTCTTTCATGTCCCCTCTTCCTGTGGCTGAGAAAAGCAGAAACAGCGGAAAGGAAGAGGAGATGGAGGAGGAGGAGAAGGAGGAAGACTAAAGTCCAGCTTTAGTCCCACTCAGACAACAGGCACCAGTCATCGACATCACACAGACACGAATACAAACACACTCAAAGTAATTCATAGCTTCTGTTTCAAAAGATCAGAGCCTACTGTATCTGCGTGAGAGAAAATGTGTGTGTGTGTGTGTGTGTGTGTGTGTGTGTGCATGGATAGCACAAACAAAATGGAAAGTAACCAAGTACTTTCCGTCAGTCAGCAGAAATCTGATGTAGCCTATAAGGTATTGTACCTCATTATTTCTCTGATCTAACCCTCAACTCTTAGGACAATTTTGCAGATTGAGAAAACTTATTAACGCTTTATAGCCAACCAATTAAATCGCACAACTATAGCTACATCCCTGTTTGACAACAAGATTGGTATATTTCATACAGGTTGGTGGATCAGTAATCAAACTCCTTCAATCAGTGGCAGCATTTGCAGTAGCACAACAGACAGACAGACAGACAGACAGACAGACAGACAGACAGACAGACAGACAGACAGACAGACAGACAGACAGACAGACAGACAGACAGACAGACAGACAGACAGACAGACAGACAGACAGACGATAGATAGATAGATAGATAGATAGATAGATAGATAGATAGATAGATAGATAGATAGATAGATAGATAGATAGATAGATAGATAGATAGATAGATAGATAGATAGATAGATAGATAGATAGATATGTGCCTGTCTGTCTGTCAGCACATGCCTGCATTTATCTGGGCTACTTGAAAATATATTATCTTAATGTGCAGGTATGTGTCAATACAGGTATTGTTTTGTTGTGATGCTCACTGGAGGTGAGACTTTACCTTGATGTGCTGTCACCTTCTCCTCGCGGACACTAGATGGCGGAGTTGAGTCGCACCCTTCAGCATGGCAAGATGTGCCCACCGTTCAGACAGTCTACCTGGGACATACTAAGCTGTCTTCTTCTTAAGGGCGGAGGAAACTTCTCACCCCCCCTCTCTCATCAAGGAGGAGCCTGTGCACACACCGACATGCACCAAAGTGGAGGCTGAGACACAACTTGGAGCAGTGTGGAGTAACAAACTATAGCCAGTCCCCTCGGCGATGCTTCCTGCACACCACGCCAGAGACTGATCACCGATCAATGCAGGACTGACTGACCGTCAGCTCACACCACTGCCACTGCTCGGCCGTCAGCTGATCCCGCACCGCAGCAGCGGAGAAACCAGACCAGTGTGTGTCGCCCTGTTCGAGCTCCTCCAGGTAAGACGTGTGAGCAGCTCCGCTCTCAGGAATGCAAGGACGGATTGGTGCAAGACTTCGGGGAAATTCCTGAGCAACACTTATTATGCCGAACAAACATGTGCTATACTGTAATTTTACAAAAAAAAGTGTGAAATTGTCATTACTTTTTGTGGGCTTAAAACAACTAGTAGAAGCAGCCGCTGACTCAAAAGTTGTGTTAGCCCTATGTCTGCCACAGTTTTTGGTTTCTGTTATGGGCAAAATATGCAAAAGTGACCACAAATGGAGCTCTTCTACATGTATGTAATTATAGAGACACTCATTCATCCCACAGTCTGATCCTGACTGGTCAGACTGTACAGATAGGTCTGTAGGCTAGGCTATATGCAGATGCGTTTGTCGTCAAGTGCATGAGGCTTCTTTGAGATTCTTTGCGTGACTGTCACCTAAGCCACATTAAATATGTGAGCAGAGTTTGCATGTCCTCACATACGTTTCTGAAGCCTGTGACAGATACCCTGCGTGTTGGTGCAAAGTTTGTAGCCGAAGGTAGAAGGCAAATGAGATTGTTTCTAATTTCTCACATCACCAGTTTTGTAGTTTAGGCCTCATTTGCTTTGTGACAGGGCTATGATTTTGAATTACATGCACGCAGAGCTAAACACTGTCTTTATTTATGCTCTATAGGATTTAGGTCAGTGTGAATTTTATTAGAGATGCAGGCAGTCTACAAGGAGTTTGATTTGTTACTATGAAAAGTGACTTCTTATAATGCTTGTCATGTGTCATCTCAGGGTGTCAGGGTGGTTGTCTGTGACATTTTATTTATTGCTAGGTGTTTGAGCAAGTGTGCATTTGTGACCTTGCACACCTTTCTCCTCTGTCTGCATAATTGTTTTCTTGGTGCCGCCTGACTGTCCCAGGCCCCGGGGCCCCCGGGGGAAGTCCTGCCCGCAGACAGGCAGCTCGGCCTGGCTGGGGACATGCCGGGTCCTGCCGAGCCTCTGAAGTCTGCTGGCTGGCTTTGAACTATAGCTGCAGGAGGTGGAAATCAATCCGTCTCTATACCCCCTCCCCTCCCTTCTCTCTCTTTTTCTCTCTCCCTCTTTCTGTCTTCTCTATCTGTGTCTCTACCTTCTCCCCCTGCAGCCCCCAGTGCAGCTCGTCTCCACTGCCATCGAATCTTTTAATGTTCACAGGTAGAAAGGCAAAGGAGACGCAGGGGAAGAAACAGGGGAGGGAGTGTAACTCATCTTCAAAAGACGACGTTAATATGGTTTCTGAGGATTAAAGGGATCAAGGCAGAAAAACTAACAAAGCCAGTGCCTGTAGTCATGATCATCCCATACTACACTGAAGTGGATGGATAATTTGTTTACTTACTTGCCTCTCTGTTGCTTTATGCTGCTTGGTTCACACAATATCTCTATTTATTTTGGAGTGATATCATAGAAAGAGAGTGGATTCATGTGTTTCTTTTTCTTGTGAAAGTTATGGCCGAGATTTATGTTAGATGTCACAGCTGATTCCAATTCACACAGCTGATCGATTTCCCCCCCTGGAGAAATTTATAGAGCTCAGGAGGCTTGTTAGTGCTTCACACATCTAAGATGAAAATGTACTTAACACGTCATTTAAATGTTACTTATGGATGTGAAGTAATTTAAGATGATTAGGTTACTACTTGGTAATTTATGGCACAGCTGTTTGGTGGTGGCTTTTATCCAAACTGCCTTATTAGAACCACGACTACTTGCAAGGGCTAACAGTAATCCTGTACATTATACATTATATATAATTATTAGATTATTTGGGAAAAAAGTTAGCTTGGATCTTTCATTTTGACTTGTCTATTTTTGCACTAGTAATACCAAAGCTCACAAAATTGACTTTTTTTTTTTTTTTTACAAATAATATTAAAGTGCTTTAGCCTATTAAAGTAAGTTCAATAAGTATGTGGCAGTTTTGTGAAATAAAAGCAGTCATCGTATGCTGAAAACAGATATAGGATAAGATAAATAACTGCTTGACATTTAGTATTAATATTGAATTTATACTCAAATATGATGTCAGTAAGTATGTTGGAAAGTAAGGTGTCAGTACCGCACATTCACTAGACTTTATTTGTCCCTCAGATTTGATTCTGGCCATTATTCTAAAAGAGAAATAGTAATTCACACTATGAATTAAAATGACATTCTTTGTCCTGGACCTGAATGATGAACATCTGCATAGAGACACTACTGTATACTCTATAAAGAAACAAAAGAGAGTTCTTACCATCACAGTCAGAGTCACCAGGGCAGGACAAGGTTAACAGTCTGAGACAGGACAATGGATCTTCAGCTCTCCCTCGGGGGCTTCCAGGAGGTCCTAGTCTGAGTGAGAGGTAGCTGCATTTCATTATATTTTAATTTACGTGCAATAATCCCAACAAAGCAACATAAAAGGAATGAGCTTTTCTAATCATAGGTTTCACTCTCACCACTATTATTTCCAAATGCAACGCACAGACAGTTCAACAAACCAATACTAAACAAGCAGTTGAAAACTCTCCTTGCAGGGCCTCAGGGAGCCAGTTTAATCAAATTGGGGTTTGTGGTCCAATTAGTGTCTACTTAAGACTCCTTCATATGGGGAGTCTACTGCAGTTAGCCATCCATTTCTCCTGTCTATGATCTGCAGAGGGAGATCTTGCATTGGGTAGGGACAGAAATAGAGATGAACCAGGTCTAAATAATTATACTTATATCCTACTCACAATCACATAAAAGTTTTTGCCTTAAGATCAAAGTAAGGCATATTGAACACCATGGCAGTTTTAATCCCCAGCTGTGGTGTCTCTGGCTTGGTTACTGAGACAGTTGGCAGGTGGGAAGGCAGTGAGGGATCATGCTGTTGGTTGGGGCACCTGTGCAAGATCTGCAGGGATACCGTGATTTGTATTACCAGCTCAACGTGGCAGGTGAAAATACATGTTACCAGAAGCAGGCATGAACGCCTCTGTTGGTTTGTCAGTTTGAACTCTCTAAGTACGCACTTAAGTTCTTAACTACTGTATTTGCTTTTCAAATGGATTGACAAGGATTTACAGTTTGAAGATGTATCCATCATCACAACAATGTCTGTCCATGATCAGACAATGAAAATTATTCCTCTGGTGGGGAGCACCCAGAGATTTCCCAGATTTGTCTGAAGTAGAAACAAGCACTTTAAGTATCTCTGTATAGCTCGGGGAACTGTAAACAAAGTTAAACACAATGCTAACTGAACTGATTTTACCCAAAAACAGTGTTTTAGGGACATTTATATCATATATTTATATCACAGATGAGGCTTATTCATTTTTAAATAAGTCCTAATTGTTGCTAATAGGCTTGTCCACTGCTCACTGGAGTCTGTTGTCTGTGAATTATCTAACCAGGGAAATGCCAGTAAAAAGAGAGTCTCGTGCTACTGTAAAGGACTTTTAGTGGAGAGATTTACATTGTTGTGCTATCACTTTGTTTCAGGTGCTACTTTGAAGGATGCAGTAAGACATCTAGATGAATTCCAGGTTGCAGATTAGGCTTCCCACCTACAGCCGCTGCAAAATAAACAGAGACAGACGCAGAGACAGGGAGAGCAGTATTCTGCCCCGGCAGAGCTAAAGAGGGGAACAAGGGATCAGGGAGAGGAGATGATGAAAGACAGATCACCGGCAGGCAGGGAATCAAAGAGTCTACTGACTGACTGGAGCTGGGATAGGTGTGTGTATATGTCTGTGTGTCTGTGTGTGTCTGTGTGACTTCTTTTCATGTGCTGTAAGAGTTTGTTTTTCCTGCACACTGAGTGGGAAGCTGACAGTTAGTCTGTAATTAAAGCAATCAAAAGATATAGAGATGAAGAAACATCACATACTAACACACGCACATACACACAGTCCATAAACGCAACATAATATTAATATTAGCGGAGATGTTGAGAACCTGCAGATTGTTTAATTTGCGTCACAGTCTTCCTATTGCACATTATATTTGGGACATGCACTTACAGTAGTATCCTGGTTCGATTTGTCATTGAGAATTCAAGTTGCTGCAAAACATGTTTTGACACTACTGTGAAAATACAATTCACAGTGATAAAGCGTTAAGCTGCAGTTGGATGGGGCCGGAGTAAATGGATATTTAGTGAGGAGACAAGGCCCAGATGTTGTCTGTCTCCGTAGTTGGAAATCACTTTAATCATGGGTTTATTTGTTGGAAATTAGACGTATTTGTTTCTGGCTCATTTGGTTCCTGATAAATGAGCCTTGATGGCTAGTTTATTCAGTCAGTGTGACTTCCTTTAGCACTGATGAAGAGTCATAAACCTGGTAAAGTGAAGAGATTGGGAATGAAGAATGTCAGCAGTATCCCCCAAATCTGATGATTAAGATTAATGTACATTACAATGGCACCGTGTTGTCTCTCTGTAAATCTTTTTTTTTTTTTCCCCAGTCAATGAGCTCTGCTCGTGGTTTGATTCAGATGGTGAAAGCGGTTGGTCTAATTTGACTGACAGCTCTGCCGCCACCACCCTTCTATTTACTCTCCAGCTGCCTCCGAATCATAGAAAGGAGATAAAAAATGCCGGCAGCACATTCCTCCCTCATAATTCACTTCAGAAAAAAAGACGGTAGGCCCACTTATCAACACTTCAAAGTGGATTAATAGTGAATTGGCCAAATTCTTGAATACACACTAGCAATGAAAATCACAGCACAATGGTAGGTTCATTTTGAACAGAGGTGCTTTTTGATGCTTTTAAAGCTGAATGTAAAATAATTTGAGGCACAGTCAGATGATTATGATCACTGCAGAGTTAATAACATAGTACGGCACTGAATGAAATCGTTTGATTCACTGGCTACTCTAAGAAGAATTTCTCTCCTTATAATAATCTCAGGATTTATAATTCATGACTACAACGTTGGCATTTAAGGTCTCCATCATGAACCTGTGCGAGCGGAAAACCTGACATGGAAAACGAGTTGACATTAACAGAAGCACAGTCGTGCAGTGTAAAGATAAAGTGATTCTTATTATGGTGAGTTGTTTATCGAAGCTGGAGATTTAAATGATAGGCTACAGTTGATAGTTGATAGAGGGGAATACAGAGAGTTTGTGCGTAGTTCTCTGCTTTATATATACAAACCCACAAGGATGAAATTGAATTACCCTAGGTCGGATCATTGATATTAATATTTATTAAATCTCAAGAAAGGTGTTAAATTTCAATTGTGGTGCTTTTATAGGCCTATTACAGATTGTTCTGTTTAGTGCAGTGGAAAGTCAAGTATTGACTATTGTATTCACTTGCAGACCCAATGAAGTGAGAGCATGTTATAAATATACACTGTGCTTCAGGTGAAAAGGAAAACAATCTACAGTGGTAATTTAGTTGGAGAGTTTTTCGACAAGCATCTGTATCAAGTGATGCTAATGACGACCATCTATTCTTCTGTCGGGGTTCCAAGATGCTGAAAAACAACATTGATGAGGTGTTGGTGTGTGTGCGCATACACACACACACACACACACACACGGATTGGATAACATGTGTTAGAGATCTTTCTTGGATTTGGCAGGTTGAGCCCTTGTCTCTAAAGAGATAAAATAATTGACCTCTTTAGGGACAGAGCTCTTTAACACAACATAGATGAACTCACTTGTTTATGGCCTGTAAGCAGAGGGCTTACGAGTTTCAGTGTGTGCAAGAGTGTGTTTATGGTGGGTTATGACTAGAAGCATGAGGCATGAGGAAGATCCTTTTATCAGGACTGTCAAATTATAGGTTTGATCAATTAAAATGAATGATTTTGAAACAGACTTTTTACTCACAGTAGTATTTTCAAATATATTGTTGTTTCGGTTATTAGTGATCCTGTCATCACTTTTCATTGTTGCTGTTGAATTGTAACAGCTCAGATACTAGCAGCTCCAGGCAAATATTATCAGTATCATTTTTTAATGAGTGAAAGTAGATGTCTGTGTATCGTTGAAAAAGTCTAAGGTGACGAGAGGAGGTTACTTGAAAGAGAAAATAAGTAAGAAAAGTCAGGGAAAGATTTCAATGGAAAACAGATTTTTCTTTTCAAAATACCAGAACCAGGAAGACAGAACCCCCTGGCTGCTGATTTAATTGTCATCAGAAATTAAGTGCAGTGGAGGAGCCCGCAAACCATCCTGTAACCTCATTCATCATTTTCTCCACTGCTTTGTTTCTTGGCGGGCTTCCCTGGCCACTGATTGGTTTATTATTTAATCGGGCAGGAAGTCATTATCAGCTGGCATAATGAATAATCTTTAAGGGCTTAAACACCGATGGTGAAAAGTAATTTCCCACACCCTCCATTTGTACCAGTGTTGAATGGCAGGAAGGTCGAATAACATAGAAAAAGAGACACATTTCCTATAGGGAAATTAATGAATGGAAGTAAATCAGTGACACAGGAATCAAGACAGAGACATCAGAAAAAGTCCTGTACAGCTAAACAACAACAACAACATTAATGCCAATGTTGGCAATGATTCAGTCCCTTGGTGAACTAAACTCATTTAGTAAAGATTTAGCTTAAACTATAAACTATGAGTACATGTGTTGACTTGATCATGATCTCTTCAGCTCATTCAGTTGTATATTGCTGTACAGTGACAGCTGCTGTTTGGTTGTGGCCTTCACATGGAGGAGCAGGGGATGTTGGGGATACTGTGAATCTCCCAGAAGTGAAATTGCGACAGAGTTCACAATGACGAAGTCTTTAGTACATGTAGAGGGGCATTGCACTCCGAGCACACAAATCAAAGCATATTTGTTGGAATGATTCTCACTCCAGATGCGTAATTTCCAAGTAATGACTAATGATGAGCATTTTCCCTGTAATAAACTATTAATAACCTAATACACACATGTGGACAAAATTCTTGGTACTCTTACGTTAAAGAAAGAAAAACCGGCAATGGTCACTGAAATAACTTGAACCTGACAGTATCTGCAAGTAAAAATAAATAATAAATGACTGAAAATTAAAGCAGATATCAGCGGCACGGCCGTTTCGGCTAATGCTGCGTTCAAGGCAGGCTTTTGAAACCGGAAGTTACAGCTTCAAGTCACAACTACAACTTTGTAGCGTTCCAGGTAACCCGTAGCTCGTGTTTTTACCGTCCTGTTGTCTGTGAAAGTTCCCTATAACGGCCACTCGTAACTTCCGATCCGTGAACTCGTACCAGATTGAACTGGTATGACTTCACAGGAAGGAAAAACACAAAGTACGAGTTTCCTTGAACGCACCATGAGTTAGCAGCCCCCACCCTCGTCAGGCATCTATTGGTCCTCGTGCTACGTCACCACATTCACGCGCAGCCCTTGGCTGCACACACAGCCCTTCATGCCGTTCTCTCTCCTCATTGGATAACACTTGTATCCCACAAGGAAAATTTTCTCCTCGGGGTTACAGCAGAGCAGAGTGACGGAGAGACTCGTGTTACGGCTGAAACACTCCATGTAAGTGATTGCTGACGGAAAATAGGACTATTTAGGACTTATATTAACAAAAACATTCCACTGATATCTGCTTTAATTAATTTAAATCAGACATTGCTTTTGAATTGTGGTTCAACAGAATTATTTTAAAAAACAAACTGCTGAAACTGGCCTGGACAAAAATGATGGTATCCATTACTTAAAGGTAGGGTTTGAGATCTTATTCTGGAGCATTTTTTCAAAATTGTTTGAAATCCTCTTCACACTCCGATTGCAAGCAATTGATCAAATGTCCCATCATTCTGACACTTCTTGCCTCCTATGGTCGGAATGACTGTCTTTTTTTCTTTTTTCAAACCGACAATTCCTTTAATAGCTTTTTTGGTCCCCAAAACAGATTTTTCACTGGTTGGGTTTAGGCAATGAGGAAAGGAGTTGGTTAAGTTTAGTAGAAAGACCTAGAGGCTGGACAGGCAGACTGCGCTCTGCTGCATAATTCTGCACAACCATGTGAGTATTCCTCTATCAGCATGTCTTGAAGAAGGGAGTCACCTGTTGAGTAACGCATATTTCCTTATATGGAAGGTGGGATGTTCGCATGTTGGAATGGTGGGATGTTCGCCTGTCGTAACAGCATATGTCGGAGTGGTGGGATGTCGGAATGACAGCATGTAACCCTTTCACGTGAATGAGCCAGGAGAAAAAGCTGGCACAGTGTTAGCATTGCTGCGCAGTGACATGCGATAGTATCGTGGAAAGTTGCATCGCTCACATTGGGATGGGGTTGCGCCGCGAGTGTGATACCCTCGCAGCTTCACCTTGATGTAACCCCAACACTGAACAAGCGTTGCGTGTTCCTGTGTTCTGAGGTGTGGTTTTGGAGAGGAGTCTGAGGAAAAAGGCTGGGACTTTTGACTTGTGTATTTTCAAAATATGGCCTGCTAAAACTGTTTTTCCAGGATCTCCAACCCTACATTTAATCTTAATTTAATATTTTATTGCACAACCTTTTGAGACAATCGCTGCAGTCAGGTGATTTCTGTAACTCTAAATGAGTTCTGCACCTGTCTGCACAGGTATTCTGACCAACGCCTCATGAACAGACTGCTCCAGCTGTCTCAGGTTAGAAGGGTGCCTTCTCCAGAACTACTAACAGAGGGGTACCAACAATTTTGTCCACGTGTGTATGTTGTCGGCCTAACAAGTATCAGCCGGGTAGCTGACTTGTTGCTGTCTTAGTTTTCACAGTATTTAATGCTAATAAGCTCACAGTGTGCTTGTATACAGTAATGTCTAAAACATTACCACAAAAAATACAAACACAGAGATGAATAACAAGAGACTGATTGACAGTTATGGGAAGAAGCCTTCTCTGACTGCCAAAAAAAATGAAGGAGAGTGTAAAGAATTAAGTGCAGACAGGCAGTCGCTGTCTACTTAATGTATGCATGTTTGTTTTAGCTGCTGTATGGGAATTTCCATATGGCAACCCCTCCAACAATCCTATAAAGACTTGTGCTAAATCTATCACATTTGGCTGTCATATTTAGCTGCAGTCCATATTACCACAGACTTCATTCTCCTTTGAAGTCCTGCTCTGGATTTTTAATGATATTAAAGCATTATACTTGTCACTGTATGCCAAGGAGCTTTGAGGAAAGATGTCCTCTTTTCTTGTTGATCTGCCTTGTGTGAATTTTTGAGGTCAGTGGGCTTGTTATTGTGCATTTTTTAAAAGCAGCAGAGTAAATTGTCTTCTTATTGCAATGTGGAATTTCATATTGGATTTCCGTTGCTGACAGAAACAGCAATCAAATGCAACCAAATGAGAAACAGAGATGAAGACAGAGCTAATGAAGGAAGGGAGGGAGGCAGGGAGGGAGGGAGGGAGGGAGGGAAGGAGGCTACAAAAATGTTGAAATGTTGGTTTTCCTCATTAAAACCACGGCTTTAAATTTACACATACGCACTGGAAGTTGCCCAATGTACTCGTGTATCCTGGTGAATTGACTCGACGTGGTAATGACACAGCTAAAGACAGAAGGGTTATTTATCAGAGATTATGTGCTCGTTAGAAGATTAATACCCTCGAGGGGCAAAAGAGTTGGGCTGACTTTCATCTCTGACCTGCCTCAACAGAGAGAGTGAGGGTTAGAGCGACAGAGCGAGAGAGAAGGCTGTAAGAGTGTCAGAAGAGTCTTCAAACACACAAGTGTGTGTCTGTGTGTGTGTGTGCATCACTTTAACCCCATAATGAGTAGCCTTGAGGGGGTCCACAACCATTTGGCAGTTCTTCATTTCCTGATTTGAAAAAGAAAGCGCTATTTGTGCTTTTATCTTTTCGGCAGCAACACACTGCCCCCCCCCCCCCCCCCCCCCTCCTCCCATAGCCTCAGCAACACACATGCACATGCACGCACACACAGACATCCTGTACATGTATGCACACATCAATTCACACACTGGTTCTGGTATTAGCATAAGGACTTGCACAATTGAGTCTATTTTGGCCTCACAGGCCAACTATGTCTTAATAGGGCACTATATACTGTATATATGTTATATATATGTTAGTGTGTACATGTACGTGCGTGTGCGTGTGTGTGTGTGAAGGCTGTAATTAAGCAAAATCTAACCCTCAGGGATGGGGAATTAGCCCTGACTGAAGATCAGAGGGTTTTCACTCAAGTCTGCGACATGGAAGAGTGAAATCAGAGGTTTGGAGCCAGACAGACAGATTCTGACCTCAGATAGCAGATAATGGCGGCTTCTTCCTCTCCCTCTCTCAAACACACACATACTGTACACACAAACACACTTTGATGCTGCCGGGAGCTTCAGGTGGATTTAAACTTTATCTCTTTAAATGTAAACTGTGAAGGTCACATCAGTCAGAACAGTTGTATGCTTTTAAGTGTCACTGAGTTCAGTTATGGTTAGGGAACAGGGCTGGGTTTGGGCAGATAGAGGCACTTGGTAAAGGTCAAAGAGCGGGTGACTTTATGGTTCAGGAAATCCTTCTGTGTTGTTACAGAGAGGTGAAAACCAACCACAGCGGCACTCTTTGCTGCACAGCACTCATGTACAAGATATAAAAAAACAGATAATTCAATAGATCAGTCATGTTGTCGTTTTCCTGGAAAGGACCGCTTCACTTTTATAACCGTGCTTCCAATGAAAGCACCTTGACTGACGTGTTTTTTATTGATTACATTTTAGATTGATTACAGCTCAACTACAACTCATCTATACCTAAAAGGTGT
The DNA here is from genome assembly GCA_030347415.2 of Decapterus maruadsi. NCBI lineage: Eukaryota > Metazoa > Chordata > Actinopteri > Carangiformes > Carangidae > Decapterus > Decapterus maruadsi. The sequence continues at coordinate 11,046,010 of CM064902.1, read as the reverse complement.
ATGATCAGGTCACATTTACTCTGTTTAATGATTCATATTCTTAATAATGATCTTTCTTTCTTTCTTTCTTTCTTTCTTTCTTTCTTTCTTTCTTTCTTTCTTTCTTTCTTTCTTTCTTTCTTTCTTTCTTTCTTTCTTTCTTTCTTTCTTTCTTTCTTTCTTTCTTTCTTTCTTTCTTTCTTTCTTTCTTTCTTTCTTTCTTTCTTTCTTTCTTTCTGCATCTCATGCGTATAGTACACAGTAATTAACACTCAAAGAGACTCCATGAGAAATGTACTTAATGACAGTAATTACAGATGTGTTTGTGTATATCCACAGTATGTGACAGTGTTTGGGTTTGTCTTTCTTACTGATCCAAAGTACATAAATATTACTTAAAATACAATCCTTGCAGTTTCCTGTTTTATCCAAATAGTCAGAAAATAAATTTATCCACTTGCCGAGTTGATCAAAGGAATGAGCTTTTGATTCCTGAGGCCCTTTGACACTGATATGCTGGTGTTAGTCCTAAATATTAAATGTGACCTTGTAATTAATTTTTCAATTAAGCAAAGTAGAAATGAAAAAATGAATTTAACACCCAAAAGCTCCTCTCTGTTAATGGAGGAAGCCTGGATGTTTCATGAAGCTGATAGGAGAAGCATTCATTTAGTAGAAATTGGTGGTATGCATGGGAAAATGTGTTTAAATGTGTGTTATTTGTCACCGTTGAATTGAACAGGGTTATTTAATGATACATGCAAACTGCCTATGCTGTCAGTTTTTTAGGTATTCAAGGGAAACAGGCAGAACGCTGGGTGTTTCAGAATCAGTTAACAGCCCACGCAGTACAGTGTAAGCGGACTATCTGCACATCTTCTTACAATTCTGAATAAGCTGCAGTAAATGTCCTCCGAGGGAAGTGACAGAGATGTATATGGTCACATGATGTTTTTTTAAAATCAGTTTTGTTTGCAAGTTGTTCCGAAACTTTGAGTGAGTAATTCTGGGCTCATTGTTTAGATCCAAACAACAGTTTAAGAGGTGATTCTTTACTGAGGGCCCTCGCCAACACATCCCCTTTTCATTACAATGACGACATTATTTACACACACTCGCACAGACGCACAAACGCTGCATACTCGGTGCAGACCACTGCAGGACAAACACACAATCAAGGACGACACATATGGAGAGACAACAAGCAATTAAATATTACTACAGCGTTAACTCAGGCTGCACTGCGAGAAAAATGCACACATATGATGAAGTGTTGGAGTTTTTCCAAAGACGGGACGTTATTTCTTATTTTTAGACAGCTGTTTTAACTTGTTTTGTTTCTTAACTATGTATTTATATATTATATACATTTAGCCTTGCGATAAAATTTTATCTTAATATGTAGATTTCAACAAGTCTCAAATCTGAAAATATATTTTTAGAGCCTCATGCAATACAAAGTTACAGTGACATAGAGGTAATACTAGTTAATAGCACCCACAGGTGTGAAATAAGATCTGTGAGCAGCTTTCAGTGGCTGTTTGAGCAGGTTTGGGGTTTTGAAAAAACCGTAGCCTCACAAGAGAGATAGACATAACATAGAAATAGGCCGATAATTAAATGTTGTTGATGATTAAATGGTATTAAGTGCTATCACCATTCTTTATTGAAGCAGAGGTTAGCCAGCGGTGATGTGTACTTGAGCTCAAGCGCCAGAGGAATGCCATGGGCTGTTCTGCTGCCATTACATGTTTATTGGAGATGACGTGATGGTAATAGGACAGTGAACTCATCGGGACCACACACACCTACACATACACACACAAACTGACAGCACTACTGTTGGCAGGAATGTTTAGATACGTGACCTTGCTGTTTTCGTAAGTGAGGTTTGCTGCAGGAGCTCGAGTGCATGAAAGGATTTTGAACAGAACAATAGACGCTGTATATTTGCAACAAATAAATGATCATATTTTTCTGTGCCCCACAGGAAGAAAACACAAAAATGTCAGAGAGGAGAGGTCAGAAGAAGTCCATTTTTCTCTCCTCATTATTGGTAAGTTTTGCATTTTTTATTCTCTTAATTGAACTTCCCTTAATTAATTCCTTCAAAACACTGCAATGATGTTTTTTTTTTTCATAACTCATTCCTATCCTTCTTAATACACCCCTCCCTCTCCTATTTCTCATCCTCTTATGTCACATCCTCCTCACTCTCTCTTCTTCCAGTCCCCTTTTAAAACACCATCGATCAGCAGTATCTATTCAAAGTCATAATTCTGCTATTGCCATACAGAGACCCTCATTGTCCCAGCAGTATATGGATGGCACCCATAATCTTCTCCACACAGCATCATCCAGACTTGAGTTGTTGTGCGCCAGCAGCTTGCACAGCTCTGCAGCCCTTGTACCAATTAGTCAACCTTAGAGATTTTTTTTTTCCTTTTTACAGAGCAGATATCTTTATAATCTGACCGGGAATCCAGAGATTTGCTGCATGTTTTGATGTTGAAACCCACTGGCCGTGTTCCCAACAGACGCCTCCACCTGACCCTCCCTCCTCTGTTTTCTTCTCATCAGTCACTAAATGTGAATGCAAGCTGGCACTGGAACACTTAGTTAAAAAGGAAAGAAATGCTTGGATCAAGTCAGTGGTGTCATGTCGCTACACTGCCATCCAAAGGCATTACACGTTTTAAAACCCTTTTTGTCTATTGACTGCCCATTCTAGGAAAAAAGCGAACAACGTACAGGATATTATGACTCTTGTCGTACAGTTCATCAGACAGACACTATTAATATAGAGGAGAATGTAGCACTAGATGTGCCAAATGCTGTACTTTTGCTTGTACTTTACAATTCAGCAGTGTTCCTGCCAATCCAATGTATTTGGTGCACATGTGCACAGATGTGCGCTGTGTTTTATTGGGCCTAAATATTCTCCCAAAGCATTGTGGGATGGCTGCGCTGTACTGTATTGATTTGACAGGAAGTTTGTTTTTCATACAATGGAAAAATATGGAGAGGCTCATTATCACAGCCTCCTCAAAGACAAATAAAGCATGGCGTACTGCAAAGTTGAACTAACTGTTGGTGAAAGCGCATGTAAACAATGCCTGCTTGTAATTGCCTACAGTGACACACCATCAAAGATGAACAAGGTTTCGTGCAAATTTAAAAATAATAATACAATGACCATGTTGTTAGTTACCCCGACGTATTAAAGGAACACTCCACCAATTTTACACACTTGCATTAACAGTAGGTACACATCGGGTGTGTAGGCCAAAGGTCAGTTCATTTCTAATCTGGTTTAAATTACGCACAGATTATTTGGCAGCCGCTCCATTATGCATACTCATGCACACACACACCGCCTGTGTACTGTACGTTTGTATATCAAGTCAAACCGCATCTTGTGTTTGCTGTCATGAGATGGTTATAAGGAAGAAGAGAGAGAGAGGGAGATGTTATTAGAACAATAGAGCGGAGATGGAGAGAATTAGTCATGCACTCATTTACTTTCCCTACATCATTTTCTGGACGGCAGATGATTTTAAAAAGTCAGTTAGTTTGTTTGGAAAAGCACAAAGTATGCTGGTAAGGCCATAAATACCAGCTGCTACTTATTACAGTGAGCCACTATGACACAATGCCACACACACACACACGCAAGCACACACTCAACACAAAAACAAACACTAATGCAACACACAGAAACACACAAGCAAATGCTGCTATTGTGCAAACTCCCCCTTTCTCTCTCTCTCACACAGAATCACAGAGGAAGACGTTGGCGTTTTGTGCCAATTAAAATAATGATGCTGTTTCTAACATAGTTGGTGTCACATCCATTATGGAATGTAGCCATTTACCTCTGTTGTTGTTGCAGATGTCGCCTGTGGATTTTAATGAATTTGAAATGTCAGAAACAGCCAAATCTACGAGTTGTTGCATGCTTTCAAATTTTTATAAGAACAAATACCTCAAACGTGGTAATGACAGTGAGTTAATCTGCAGTTACTAGTGAAGTGTTTGGGTGTGATACAATTTATTTTGATATTTACTGCAGAACTAATCAGTACTGTGGCTATTTTATCACACACATCTGAACACAATAAACCAAATGAATCGCTGAGAATTCAATAGGAATATTGTTCTTTTTCAAGGACAAGAACAATGATCAACAGTAAACTAAAAATGCAGCTGTTATCGAGCAGTCAATCATTCACATTAAGTGTGAGATGGTACTAATGTGTGTGTAATATCTTGATTTGTCTCCCTCTCTCCAGGTGTGTTGCATGTTTGCCAGTGCAGAGTATTCCAGCTGTGGAGAGTATGAGTTCTTCAACCAGACCAGTAACAGCTGCCAGGCCTGTCCCCAGTGCCAACCAGGGCAAGAGCCATATATGGTGAGAGCATGCACGCACACACGTACACATCAGTTTAAACAAAAAGGATCATTCAAACTAACCGTCAGACACAATAAAATAGGATTCCTTTGGCCTTTTAAAAGCTAAAACACTACAATAACATTTGCAGTGATTAAAAAAAAGAACTGAAAAAATATAATCAAATCCAATTTAGAAAAAAATAAAATAAAGCGAAGCAAACAAATAATTTGACTAACAACCATGTAATAAAAAGTCCAGCAGAAGGAAAGAGACCTCATCTGTGTCCACAGTAGCACAAGTGTTTTCGGTCACATGAAGGGAGAAGCTAAGACACCGTGGAGAATGACTGCACTTAACATCTGTAAACCAAGGCTGTTTGGGTGTAGTCCATCTTTTCTAAAACACAAGCAATATTCCCAAAAGAGATTAACATTGTGTGTGTGTAGCACACGAGAGGTCTTTCTCCAGGTTGAGGACTGTTTATTTGGCTCCATAGTGGGAAAACCAGGGGCCAAACACGGCTACAGTAGGATTCAAAGGAAGAGGCTCAGGATAAGCAGTGAGACGGCACCATCCCAGTGTCTCTAATGACCACAGATCACCAACTCAGCCCAGGTCGACTGGTGGTTTGGTGTTGAACTGGAGGGGAGCCGAGGGTCCCATATGTCTGTCTCCCTAAATGCAGCACGAGGCTTCAAAATCCATTCAGAACAGGTCTGTCCAGATGGATGTTCTCCTAATCCTTGTGTTACAAATAAATGGGCCAGACATGGCAGACACATTTACACTGGATAGAAATAAAGTAACATTTGTTCAACACATTGATCAAAGGTCCAAATGTGTAAAGCAGGAAGTCCCACACAAAAAAGAAGTGAGTCTGGGTTTTATGGCCAGACCACGCAACATCTCAAACTTCACCAGGTTCTCCTTCCACACGCACAGTAGATGGTACTCATCATGTCATTCATTATTTACTGTCTGATCAGTCTATTGCTGAGGGTGGTGAGGGTTATGGAGGTCTACTTTGTTAGTATAATTAAGCTTTTTCATGACATTTTGAGTACATTTTAAAAATAGTCACACTGGGATAAAGCTGCCAATTGAGCATCAAATTACAACCAACCAAAATCTGTGTCATTTTTTTCTAAAGACCATGCACAATACACAAACACACTGAAGTGTACACATGGCTGCACAGTGACAAGTCGCCTAAATTCAAATTTCTTCATGGTTTATTGCTCCCATTGACTTCCATGTGAAGGCATGCATTACAGTGATTGACTTGCAGTAGTCACAGAGTGATTTAGCCTCCGTCAGTCAGTCTGCTGACAGCCAAAGTAAACAGAGAGAAGATAGATGCTTCAGTGGGCACCCCAGGGTGCCAAGCCCTTTTAAGAGAGACAGCTGCAGTGAGAGCTGTAATTTATTCAGTTTCAGCATTTTTTTATTTAACTAGTATTCTTTTGATTAGAGTATTTTCTTTGATTGAGAGTTACTTTTGGCGTGGGCGACTAAAACTGTCAATAACCAAAAACACTAGCAGCAAGTGTTGGCTTACTATGGCACCCTATTATTCATTATTAGAAGCTGTAAGAGGGGCATCTAAAGCAACTGCAGTCCACAGATTAATGATAATGGTTAAAAAACAAAACAAAAAGAATAATTAGTCCCTTATCTCTAGTTTTCAAGCTCATTGTATTCGCTTCCCAGCCCACATCCTTCTGGTTCACTCTCACTGCTCTCATGGGCAGGCAGCTGTTTTCATTGCCCAGCATACCCAAACTGCTCAGCAGGAAACACTCAGAGACCAGCTGGTGAACACCGTGGAGCATTTACTGTAGCTGCTAAACAGACAGATATTCTCCTCAGGTGGTGGAGACCAAACTTGGAGCACGAAGGAGAGTGAATATTGAACCTACATCAAAAACACATTTCAAAGTAAATTCTAATGTTCACACCCCTGATGGAGACAGCGTTGAAACGCGTTGGGTTTACTCCATTTTTTCACTTTCTTTTTTCCTTTGGCCTTTGAAGCATTCTTCTAACGTTGCTATGTGTACAACAGAGTCTTTGCAACACTCAAAAGCCTTCCCTTCTTTTAGTCCTTGCCCCCTACCGTCCTTAGCTCCATAAGCTAGAACTCATAAAAATCTCGTAAATCACTGTGTTTGTTTGTTTTTTCCTTCCTTTCATTCTTTCCTCCTCCGCCTTTTTCTCACTAAGCCTCCATGTGCTTTAAGTAAACAACCCAGCATTGTGTTGCGTTTGAACTTGTCAAGTGGAGAGACCCACTCGTCTCTCTCTGTGACAGAGACGGCAACAGGAGGCTCAGCACTGAAAGCACGGAGCTCTGTTATAAAGAGTAATTTAGCCATTTGTGAGCAACGGAAAGATGAGAGAAAAAAGAAGTTCAATCAGGGAGATTAGAGCCCTCTTTGCACTTTCTCCTGCCTGTCTGATCCCCTGGGTGCCACAGTCTGTAATTCATGTCTTCTTCTTTTCCCCCTGAGCTTCCCCTCCATGTGTATGTGTGTATTTATTGACACCCTTTTAATCATGTTATAACCACAGGGTTTCTACTGCAGCAGAGACTTCACTCGTTGTGCCCGTTGCCCACACACACTTACTGTAACACAGCACAGTGCATCACACACTGATGAGCGCTTCTAATGTTCATCTTGTCTCCAGATTGTCTCCGATGGAGCTGGATCACATTTCAATGCTAGTCTGCATATAAACACTGAAGTCAGACTACATCCTACCTTACACTGAGTGATGTAAGCGATGCTAATGTGAAGTGACGTTTAAGATTTGGGTGCTGATATTTCATGTCATCCTTTATGAAGTGTGAAAGCTGCTCAACATAAAGAAACGTTCCTTGGGGCGGTCTGGTGGTTATACACCAGCACCGCAACTTCCTTGGTTCAGGACCTTTGTTGTGTGTCATCACGCCCCCCCAACTCTAGTCCTGCATTCAGCTCTTGGGGTTATCCACCTCCATGCCTTCTGGATGTGTGAGATTCTAGTTTCAAAGAGGAGATGCATGCGCTTTGAAAAGGGAGAAACTTTCAATTGGTCTTTGATTTACCGAACAGAAGCAGAACTATGGCGAGCCTGCCTACAAAAGATCCAAAGAAAGCTGTAACCCACAGCGACAGGATCCTGTCCATAGCTCACTACAGTTTTATATCAAACAATCATAGTGAGACTCACGGACGTCAAACAGAAGGGAAGCAATATTAGATTTCTTTAAGAGGTGGTCTACTGTAGCCCAAAGCAAGGAGACATGGGCTTGTTTCAATAGAGAGATGAAAGTAAAAGGAAAATGAAAGTTGAAAGAGAGGGAGCAAAAAAGAGAGAGTGTGTGTGTGTGTGTCCTGTTGTTCAGCCTCCCCGCTGTGAGGAATTACCATGCAGAGATGGAAGCAGATCGATGCTAGAAGACAGAATGACCAGGTGGTCATTTCTAAACACTACCAGGCGTGGAAAGCTGCACACACACTCAGGCAGACCTCTGCGACCAATCAGATGTCTCACTTGTCATTTCAAAACGGCAAAGCCAGATTTTTTAAAAGGTTATGGATAGAAACACATTTGTTTTTCTTTTTTTTAACAATGTCTCCACAGCACTCACACATCGTTCTGAAGAGCCACTGTAATTTAAAATGACATTATACTAAATGTCTTAGTGGCTCAAAATGCTTATGTGTGTTCAAGAAATATACTGTATATATTTATATGTATGTTTGTGTGTGTTTTGCAGATCTGTGGTTACGGTGTGAAGGATGAGGACTTTGCCTGTGTGCCGTGCCCACAGGGGAAATATTCCAAAGGGAGATATGAGATATGCAGACGCCATAAAGATTGTGATGCTCTCTACAAAGCCACAGTGCGTGTAGCAGGAACTCCAGAGAGCGACGCCGAGTGTGGGCCATGTTTACCTGGGTAAACAACACACACACGCACACACGCTTACTGTAGATGTAATACAATGTTGCGTATTTATACTGTAAAATATGATAATCCAGATCTTTGTGATGGTATCTCTTCACTCGCTATAGAGTAGCGTGAGTTGACATGTGAACAGACCACCCTGCCTTCAGTTCAGTACGCTTTGTGAACAAACTCACACTAAATCTTCAACTGCTCCATTTGCACATGACAGCTGTGGATGCAACCTCTGTCATTTAAAAGGTATTAAATCAATAAGGAAGATTTAAATGTTTACAGACCGCCCTCTCCTCCCTCCTGCTGTTGCTCACTCCCTCCTCCACCAGTTTTCATTTGTGAAGTCGGACTTGCTGTGTCAACATTTTTCTGACCGTGTTCTGCAGTTTGTTTTGGATCTACTTGCATTGAGAGTTATTTTACACGCTCATGTTACACAACACAACCATTACATAAGGCTTCACAGTGCAAGAATGACACTTTACATAAATGGTTAACATGCTATAATATTATTTTATATGACCCTGGAAAAACAGGGGTGCAACCTGAAACCAATCTGAGTTGTGGGGGGAGATTATCAGATGATGTGATTAAGATAATAAGATAACTATAATCACCAGCTTTATTATTTTAATCATACCATCTGATTCTTGCGATTAAATGTGGGGAATGAATATATTAATTCAGTAGGTCCCGAAGGAATTGGCACTGGGAGATTGATGATTGGGGGCTGTTATAACCCTCCCACAGCCTAATGTTTAAATCTCCTCCTGTCATCAGTCTGGATGGTGTCCTGCTGCCTCCGAGTTTTCTTGGCTCTCGCTCTCGCTTCACAGGAAGTTTTTGCTTTTGATTAACGTGATTGTTAGAGGAACGAGCGCGCTCAGGAACACCGAGTTTAGTCATGTCCCAGTCTGCATCTGTACTGTATACAGTATGCCGCGCTGTATGTGGGGGTGTTTTACGCTGCAGTTAGCAGAGTCTATACAAGTTTGATGCTGAAGAGAACAGGCCTGAACAGTTGTTATGAAGTGCAGCTGAAGCCTGGAGCTCAGCAGAGGAAAAGGAAAAGACCAGAGAGAATGAGAATGAGTCAGTTGCACTGCAAGAATTCATGTTTATACACAAGCAAAGTGTTTATATGGAACTAAAAGATTTTCAAATATACATACTGTAACTCCTTATTGCTAATTAACATAATACATTAACTGTCTCTTAAATTTTCGCTGGTAAAAGTTTAAGATGAAGAAACAGCAAAATAATGTCAGTATCATTGGCATTATCATTTACTGTATCAATACCATTTTTATGTTTGTCTATATATGTGGGCTATGTCTAATACACTGGTGTCATATGGAAAATTATTTTTAATATCGAGTAAATTTAAACTGAATGTGTTATTTAACTTTTATGTTAAATAATCAAAGAGAACAATTATTTGTGTATCATACATGAATGCATGTTCAACAGTAGTTGACTGAAGACTGAACCAGTTACTCAGACTATTTAAAGACATGAAGGGAACAGTTACCTACTTGCTGTGCACATTACATGCACACACTCATAGATATCCTGCTTGTGTTCTCAAGCCTAAATGATTAAATACCTGAAGCGCTCATCCACAGACTCTGGCCTCAGTGTCTCCCTGTCTTCGGTCCTTTAACAGACATGTTATGACTCAGGGCCATTTCTGTACCAAGCCATGTTTAGTCCCCTCAGGGCGCCAATTATGTGCATTTCTTCACTGAGTCAAACTTTTCACCTCAGCTGCTTCTCCGTACTTATACTGTGGAGGTAAAGTATGTCTAGAAGGTAGGGAGGCCTCCTTTTATACACTGCCATGCCCAGCCAACGCTGGTGCTTACTTTCAAAGGCAGATTCTGTCTGTATGCCAGTGCACCTACAGTAAGCAGGTCATGTGTAGCCCATATATTTTTATACAGTATATCCATCTATTCATATATTTTTCTGTCTCTCAGGTATTATATGCTGGAGAACAGACCCAGAAACCTCTACGGGATGGTCTGCCACTCCTGCCAGAACGCACCACGCAACACCAAAGAATGTAAGAGCAACTTCTTCATGCTTTAATTTCAGCTTCCTTCTAATCCCTCTTCCCGTCATCCTCTCTTTATTCTCTTTCAAAGTGTGAATCGAAAGTTTTTTCTCTTTTTATATTTATCTTCACAGCCTTCTCTGTCCAAACACAGACCTGGTTTTGATGGAAAGCATTTATGTTTTCTGTCTAAATGAAAGGAAATAAAGGGCAGCAGGCTGTGAAAAAAGCAGATCTCTTCTATATTAAAAACCTGGACTAAACTTTAGGAAACACTCAGAAGTCAGATGTCATGCTGAGTTCTCTCAGACCCTCTTGTCCTCCCTTTGTAAATGAGCCATGTTGATACAGACCCTGCCCTACCTTGATCTCTACTTCACCGCCTCTCTGTACAACACCTGATTGTGTGTGCACAGTTTGTCAGTACGTGCATTATGAGGCCAACTGTTGCCGTAACCTCATCAGTGGATGATAATGTCTACCAGAAGTTATCTCCATTTTTCTGTTTTTCATCAGCCTCGTCCGCTCATAAACATTTCCACACACTTGCAACACAAAGCACAAATGTTGTCAAATGACAAATCCTGGTGTGTTGGAATGTCGTTCATTGAACTTCTGAGCGGTGCGGCATTTGCTCTTTATAAACGCCTTTTTAAAACCCCAAGCAGATGCATGGCAGTCAAGCAAATGACACGTTTATAATATTTCGCAAGATTTTATGTTTTCAGTTGACAGTGGTGATGGTGCGCAGTTTGTGAGCGGAACCAAAAATGTTATCAAAACTTCTCTTTGTTATTTGTTACACTACATTATTGAAATCAAGGCACAGCATCAGTTCATAAGATGTTTTTAAAAATTTCAAAATAATTTCCTGTCACTGCTAACTGATCTCAAACAGCCACTCCATGTTATTGCATATTAAAATTGTTAACTTTTAATTAACATTCATCAGTTATAGAATGAGTTGTAGTTTTAACCCTGAACAGCGATGTTGTGTGCATCCCCTTTATCATCCTTTTGTTTTCTTTCTTTACATTTTGGCTAACTCTACTTCTTTGTTTTGGTTTAATTCATTCAAGCAGAGTAATATAGGCTTCACACACAATTTGGTGCCACTCAGTGAAGAACACTGTCTCACTGTGCCCTACGTAGTCTTGTCAGGATAAATGAAAGGATGTTAACAGTATCTGAATTGTGTTTTTGACCCTCACTGATACAGATATGAGATTGATATTTATGGGCGCATAATTGCTCTACCACCACTTTGAGGAGCTGGGATTGTTATTTTGTCATATTTAATGAGTGTGTTGTTGAAAGCTGAAACCCCCAAAAAGCAGCCCAGGCCTGCAGAGCAGAGGGTGTGAAGTAGGAGCAGCAGCCTGTGTGTGTATGAATAAACACTTGCTTTTCAACTGTACCCTAATTGTCTCTCCCAGGCATGGAAAAAAAGGGATTGAGTGATGCTGTAAATCAGTGTGTAGTATAAGTAATAATAGGGACACAGAAAACCCAACAAAAAGCCTCTTGTGTGGCAAATAGCTTCGTGGTGTGTTCAGATAGCTTATTTGGGAATTGCTATTTTTGTGCTAATTTCAGCAGACCTTGTCAGATGAATTTGTTTAGGAACATATTTGGAGTATTTCCTACAGAGAGTTAAATGAGAAAATTGATACCACTCCTGCATCTGGCCTAGAAAGCAGCTGGTTATCTTAGCTTTGAATTAAAAACATGAAACGGATAACATGGTGCTGTCTCACGGAAAATTATTGTTTTTACACGTTTGCATCCTTGGCTAAACAAGCAAGCTCAAATATGCACACTAGTTAGCCGTTTGCTGCTGTGTTGCTGCTAAGACAGCTGCTAACTGTAGCATCATATTTTGCAAACTCAGTAGTGATATTCTTCTCTAACTCCTCCTTTGAGGAACTAATAATAAGCAATGTGTCGTCAATGTGTCAGTCAGTAATAGAGATGGTTCTGCAGTTTTTTTGAAATAAGCCTCTAAAACATTGATGTTCTCTTATCGATTAAATCAGGCTTCTGGTACCTTTAACTGTGGACATCCACCTTATCCCACTTCAGTAAAACTGGAGCTGAGAGCTGAGAGTTCTAGGACTTGCTCAGGGTGTAGGCAGGCTGACACTCGCCGTGTAATCTGTAAATTACCCTGGCTCCTGCCTAGCTCTGTTTGTGTGATAATTAAAACTTCAGTGGGTATGAGAAAGAAAGATGATTAGCATGTTAGTGCTTGCACTGATGCTACTCTTTGGCAGCCAGGGATGATGAGCTTGAAGACATCATTGAAATTCCACCATCAACTTTTTGATTTTTATTGACTTGCTACCATTTGACCCTTTTTTTCCATCTGTTGTTCCAGTTAAATCCTTAAACAGATTCTGTTTGCGTCATCAACTCAGACAGACTGTACTTACTGTAAGAAAACAGACAGGGCCTACTGTACTGTACTGTATCTATCAACTGGACATGGTTTATATCACAGTTTTACACGTTAGTATTTTTCAGAGGTTAGCCTTTGATTCTTCCTTGCTTACAGAGGTATTGTGATTTTCCACCTCAAACAAAAATGCTTTGATTTTTGTGATAGTATGCTGCTCCTCTCAGTGTGTTTGGACCGCAGTATCCATTGCCCTGAAGAATGATCATTTTGCAGTGTTTGATCAGGCTTTGAGGCGTGATTAAGAGATGAAACCGCAAGATGCTAAACAGAATTCCAGTTCAGGCTCATATCCTTATCCAGAGTGTGTAAACACATCCCCTGAGTTAATGTTTGCAGCCACAGGGTACTGATATCTGTCTGTGTGTGGACACGAGTCTCAGAGACCACAGGAAACAGCACAAGTATACATATCAACTTTGGGGAAGAAAGACTGATTGAAATAGCTGATTTATGAGCTGCCAGGAGTTTACAGCTCCATTAGAAGTGAAGGAAATGCTTTTGCGAAATGTTAATCCTTGCAATAATATAATGTGATGCAACTCTACTGGAAAGAAAGTAGTTATAATAAAACACAAAGCCAAAGCTGACATGCCAGTGAATGATGGGATGTGAGCCTCCACCAGTGACAAACTGAAATCTTACAGTCTTTGTGTTGTGTTGTGTTCTCATGAAACAGTCTATTATTTTTCCTTGGAAGAAAAGGGGGATGCACTGTTCATCCAGCTACAAAGGGAAATATAAATGAGAGGCTTCATGCCTCTGTCCGAGTGTTGCAGCCAGTTAACTTGGCTTAGCACAAATTGGGGGAAGAAGTTAAAGAGGAACTATGCAGGATTAATTGTGATGGTTTAAATAAATGGCTTAAATTGTCATGAAGGACAACGGAGGCTCTCTGCCTTCCACATGCATGTCACTAATTGTGTCTCTGGGCTGAAAACCAACATTGCAGGATCAGTGTTGCTGCCCCTGTGTCCCAGCTCTCATCTGCACACATCAACACAAATGCGCACTGTAAGCCATAATTTCTTGTTTGTGACAAATTGAACTACACAAATACACAGGTCGTAACATCGTATATAATATATAACGTTATCTACGGATCCATTGATTGATTTCTCGCTGGCTTTGTTGTAAACAAATGCACATGACCAGGAGGAGGGTTAGCAAAACAACGGAAAAGCGACTTGCATAGTCAGTGGCTCTGTCGAAAGGTAATGAAGTCTACCTAAGCACATATAAAGATCAGTAAAGCTTCACAGCTACCCCGCTGTCTCCAGTCTTTGAGCCAAGCAAGGGTCCAACCAGCTGCTGGCAGTAGCTTCATTTCATTTACTGGGCGTGAAGACATCACAAAGGCAAACACACAAAATGTGTTGGAACATAAGACATAATACCGATGAACTGTGATGAATTAGAAACTTGAAGTTGCCTACAGGTAACATAGCGTCCCTTTGATACTAGCTTTGGGTTTTGTGTGCGGTACATGTTTGAACAAATAGCAGGAAACATCCAGTTAAAAAACTAGAGCTGAAGTGTGTATGTGTGTGTGTGTTTCACAGGTATGCAAATTAGCGGAGCAAGAGAAAAACCTCCAATCGATCCTGGCAGCACTACTGTATTCCCTCATCCAGATAAAGGTATCTACAAATACACAGACAAGCTGCATCAGTTTCCACTTATCTTCCATCTTCATGCGCCTCACATACGTTCGCTCTCTAAATCATTGCCTCCATGTTTTAGGTTCTAATGGACAGGGTCACTTGGCGACGGCTCTCATCATCGCCATGTCAACCATCTTCATTATGGCCATTGCCATTGTCCTCATCATCATGTTTTACATCCTGAAGGCCAAACCTAGTGGCCAAGGTGAGACACACACACCAGCACCTACACCTGCATCCACACTCATTTTAAGGGTTGCCATTGGTGTTGACTGTGTATGTGTGTCTGCCTGCAGCATGTTGCGCTGGACAAGTTGTGAAGGCAGTGGAGGCTCAGGCCAACAAACAGGAAGACAAGAAAGATGTCCCTGGTGAGACATGATGCACACATAAAAACACACAATGATTAATGAGCTTGCAACACTTTTAAACTTCTAAATGACATTCTGTTTTGTGTCTCTGACAAAGTGAGCCAGTTCCACTTTCCAGCAGTGAAAACAATGAATGTGTTTACATGCACATTAATATCTTAGTTATGAGCCTTATTCTGGTTTTCATTATTTTTTTGGATGTGGTGTTTACATGAAACATAACTCATCTTGTTATTCACATCCTTGTATACACGATCCTAACACTGTCCACATTTTTGGCCATATGCATGCGCTCATGGAAAGTTTATGATTAAGCAACACTACATCTAGCAGCACATTGAGTCTTCTCAAAAGCGAGTTAACAATATTTAAATGCAAAAACATTGTTACTGTTCACAATACAATTTAATAAATTGGATCCTCCAAGAAGATGCCTGAGAAGACAACAAAATTATTAGAAACCTTTTTTCTTTCATTAACCACGTGTCAACTGTGTACATTTACGTATATTTTGCTATTTTGCTAACAAGGTTTTGAGAATACTATTGAAAAAAAGAAGAAAAATCCAAGGCATGTCTAAAAAAAAAAAAAAACCTTTATGGAGAGGGCTATTTCATTGTGAAAGTTTAAAAACAGTCTAGAGCTGGGATAAAACCCATGCTAGCTTTTTTTTATATATATATATTTTTTGTCAGAGCATTGCCTCTGATTTTTTTTCTTTTGAAATGTATTTCCCCTCAACAAAGAGCATCCACATCACAAAGTGTTAAAACTCCCAAGCGCCGTGGACCCTGTTTCTTAATGAAAATACAATGATTTAGAGACATGGGTACCGACCATCTAAAATTATCAGTGTTTTCATATGTGTGAAAACAAACAAGTCACAGTGTTTCTACAAACTCCATTTGCACATTGCAAAAGAGAAAAAGAGAAACCTAGAATGTATTGAGTCAATCACAGTTTATACTTTAACTCCATGAAAACATACTCTAAATAGCAGAGAGGCACATAAAGATACATGATTATAGTAACAAGACAGACTATAATTAGTTTTTTACTCACCCTGAGCTTTAACAACTGTAAAATTACACTAAAGTAACACTGTGTATAATTTTACCTAATCCTAAGACTGAAATCCTTTCTAACTGTGATTTAGGTATGACTGGTCTAACACTGTGTGATATCTGTGGTCAGGTCTGGATGCATTAAAAGTTTACCCAGCATCTTGCTGTGCTGCTCAGGGCTCAGCTGTTACAGATGGGTTTTTTTTAACTGTAGCTGCAACTATGAAAAAGAAGTGTCTCCATCTCTGGAACAGCATGAATGATGGGATGCTCAAACTCCTGTTTCATGTTAAGATCTGCCCCACAACAACACGTGCATTGCACATCACATCTGTGTTGAATAATTGATTCAAACAAATTAAATCAAGTCACCTACTGTAATAAGACCGAGTCACAGTTAAACGCTGGCACAGTGCTGGCTCCATGTGTCAGCCCAGTGCATTTATGATGATTTTTAGCATGACTTATGCAAATGCAAGAGTGTCCTTGCACTTTATGTGTGTGCATGTGTGAGTGTGTGTGTGTTTGTGTGTAGGCTGACAGACCTGGAGCATGATGAGTACACCATGGTGGAATGTGAAGCTTCTAAAGCCGAAGCCATACGTTGCTTTAGGCGCCATTTCTCCTGACAATGATGCTCTGTTCAATTTCACTGCCAGACTGACTGACTGACTAACCACTTGCATGTGGTGTGAATGGGAACACACACATACACACACACACTCGCACGTACTGTGGCCACAAACACATTATGTGAGATGGTAAGGTCGCTGACTTCATAATATAATAGCTAAAAAAAAAAACCCAAACATAATAGGATGGTTAGAGTATGATTAGGAAATAAATATCTGCATTGTGAACGCAGCATTGTCACAAGAGTGTGTGTGTTTATGTGTGTGTTTGTATGTGTGTGAATGCTTTTTGGATGGCTGGTGTGTGTGTGTATGTGGGAGAGAAGCCCATCGCTTGGAGCTCTACCGGAGCTAACTGTCACTCATGTAGACATTGACTTAATAACTCAACGGGATGAAAGACACAAGCGCTTAAATTCACACACTCTCTGTGTTTCTCCCTCTCACACACTCAACATTTGTTCCACTTAGGTATTCACTCATTATGTTGTCTATCCCTATCAGTACCCATGATGTAAGTGTAATTTAACATAATAGTCACCTTAATCATTTTATACATTGCTCCAACTGCAGCTCCTCTGTTCTAGGTAGAAATCCTCTTAGCCTCAGGTTTCTCTTCACTTTTGTGCCAAAATCTCATTACAAAAATGCCGATTTAATCTGGTTTTCATTAGCAACACAGGATCAGCAAAATATGATTTGAGATTGTATCTTTATTTGCATGTTTAATTAGCACTGGAACTGCTAAACTTTTTCTCTTTGATATATATTTGAAACCTGTAAAACCTTCTTGTTTTTCTCTCCCAGACAACGTGGTGATCTTCTCCGAAAAAGACGAGTTTGACAAACTAAAAGCTCCTCCTCAGAAGACGGTCAAAAGGTGAGACACACCTGTTGATGCACACTGTTACTTTTAGGTTCAACAACCTAAGCCTGGATGCACAATTAAAGGATCCCCAGTGATTACTGGTTATATCAACACAGCTTAATGCTCGGTGTGGAAAGACGATCAAACACAAAAAGCATCATGCAGCACATTAGGAGCTGTGTTTGCAGCTTTTAACATACAAGAAAGTAGTGATATGCTTGTCTTTGAAATATATTAGCTTTCTATGCGTACTGTATGGACAACCACCTATGTATATTTATGCACCGTTTTATGCTTATGCTTGTAAAACACCAGTGTTTCCTGATCTGTGAGTGTGTATAAACGGGTCTGTGTGGCGACACAGAGACGCTGCGCAAAAGAAAGAAGCTTTTATCATTTTGTCAGCATCTGCCCATAATTAAGCCACCACAGAACAAGTCACTGCAGTAGTAGTAGTATCATTGCTGCTGGCCCTTTTTTTTCTCTTCGCTGTATCCAGGGATGTGTGCATGTGTGTGTGTGTGTGTAAAAGCGAGTTCAGCTGAGTTTTTTGTTTGTTTTTAATGAAGCACACAGCCATTATGTGGCTTTGGAGCGGGCAGGGGAGGTAGAGGAGGGGGTGTGAGGTGAGGTATACCATAGATGAGCCCTGAAGCCTAGCGAACATGGAGGGAGACGGTTACAGAGGGGGAAGCTGTCGGAGGGGGATAGGGGTATTTATTCCAGGCTTCACCTAAAACCACCACCAGGTGAAAGCACGTCCTGGCAGACAACAAAAGCCGTCTTTTCCTGCATACGTCTCATCCCCCATGTGCAGACAATACTGCTTTATAGGCGGTAAGTGGCTAATGTGCAGGAGAAGTGTGGAAATACATGGCCACAGTGAGCCTTTGTGCTCAGAATGTTATAGTGGAGTATTTTGGTAGGTTGGTCAAATATATGGAAGGGGTATAAATTAGAGAATACATGAGGCACACACGCACAGACACACACGCACGCACACGCACATCTCAGCATCAATAGCAATAAGCAGTGTGGTACAGCAGCATGCCAAAGGATGTGCTAACTCACTTCTCTAGCTGCCAGTATGGGTGTTAGATGTCCAGGAAACAATGCCATTTTGTGTGTGTGTGTGTGTGTAGGTGTATGTGTGTGTGTTGAGAAGAAGAGCGCGGGACTGCGAAACAATGGCATTCTCTGTCAACAAGGTGCTTTTGCGAGAAAATCCAGAGCAAGAACAGAGAGGCAGAGAATGGGTAATAAAATGATATTACACGGTATCATGTTGTAAAACGCAGGGCTATTTCAGTCAATCACAGGAACAGCTTAGAAACATCAGCAGCTATGGCAACAACAAGAGCATTCTTCTGCGACTCATTTTCGCTGCTTAACAGTTCTTGTTCAGTTTGCAAGTCATTCTGTGTGCATTAATTAGCCGCTACTCCCACCTTTTGTTATGTTATACAACAGCAAAACTAGATACGCTGCAGATAAAAGGGACGAGATCCGGTGCTCATACATGAATATGTGTGAACATTAAGCAGCAGAGGGAGGGTTCATTAATGGTAATACAAATAATTAATAGTGATAAACTGTGTAGTGGCAAATATACACTAAAATCTTTTGTGTGTTCTTCCAAACAAGCATTCCTTGGAGATTGTAATCTCTGTACAATGGAAATAAGATGGATCACATTTGTGATGACTTGTGTTACTTCAATTTTTGTATGAATTAAACAACAGATTTTTTTTTCAGTCAGGTATGTCTCCCAGAGTCTCAATGTTTGTTTGTTTTTAACAGAGGAATAACTATTGCTATTACTATTATTTAAGTAAGCACTAAATGCATGTGACAAAGTATGTTTTACTAGAGAATCTTCTTTAAAATGGGCTTCAGTATGGATGTGGGGTCTGAATTATAGCAAATATTATGATGATAAAAAAACAAACAGTATGAAGGACATAACTCTCATAATGCACCTTTAATTGTTGTAGCATAGCCCCCCAGAATCTAGCTTCTGTGTTGCAGCTCCAGCTTTCTGAGGACGGAAGACTTTGCACATTAATGAACTGTGTGAATGGCATCTGCAATTTATGTAATACCAGAGAATCTGTGCACATGTGTTCCAACATCTGTCCTTGTGTGTGCAGTGAAAACGACGCGTCATCAGAGAACGAGCAGCTGTTGAGCCGCAGCATCGACAGCGACGAGGAGGCGGCATCTGAGAAACAGGGATCAGCTGACACCAATAACCCCAACCCCAACCTGTGCCTCGTCAACCTGGGCAACAAGCCTGACCTCTGCCTGCTCTCTCTGGGGCTGCTGGAGAGCGACCGCGCCTGCAACGGGACCCCCACCATCACAGCTGGCCAGGCCAACAACATCCCAAGTCCCAACCACATCGGCAGCGTCAACCACATCACCGGCACTAACCACATCAGCAGCGTGAACGCCATCAATAACAACAATAAAACCCCGGGGGTAGGGAAGAAGGAGCTTTTTGAGACGTTACTGCTGTGAAAAATCCGATTATGAACAGATCCTACTACTTTACTGTCATCTGGAAATCACAAAGCTGATGTATTTTTTTCCCCCCTTACCACACAGATGCTACAGAGTCGAAGGAAAAAGATCCTAGATCTATACGCCAGGGCCTGCAATGTGACGGAAGGTGAGTCTGTTAGGAAACTTCTCATCATACTGAGCCACATAATCAGGAGCTCATATCTGCCAGTACTGTGGGGGGGGGGGGGGCTTTTGCTTTTTCTGGTGGACGGGAACTCTTTTTATAAACTGTGTTGAAGTGAGAAATTGACCTGTCAGTTTCCAGAAAATTGAATCAGGATGTGAAAATATATCTGAAAGACATTGCATCACTACACTGGATTATTTTTGTCCGAGTAAACAAGGCTCAGACTAAGTCAAAGGCTAGAAAATGACTTCCTTCATTATGATATTTCATTCTGGGGCAAAATGGTAGACCAGCCAACTCGCCAACACTGCCATCCCCAGAGCTACATCATGTATCACTACAAATAAAATTTTATTCAGATATCAAATGACTGTGTTGGTGTAATATTCAATCAACTCTGACTCTCCTATTCCTCTCCAGGCCTGAGCCCCACTGAGCTCCCATTCGACTGTCTGGAGAAGGCCAGCCGCATGCTGAGCTCCTCCTACAGCAGCGAGGCGGCTGTGGTGAAGACGTGGAGGCACCTGGCCGAGAGTTTCGGCCTGAAGCGCGACGAGATCGGGGGCATGAGCGACGGTCTGCAGCTCTTTGAGAGGGTGAGCACGGCAGGCTACAGCATCCCCGACCTCCTGACCCGCCTGGTGCAGATCGAGAGACTTGATGCCGTGGAGTCACTCTGCTCAGACGTGCTAGTCAGCAGCGAGGTGGTGGCGGCGGCCGGACGACAGGGCATAAGCAGTTTTCACAGCCAGCTTGTCTGTTCTTCGGCGTACCAATCTCCCTCCCAGCGCTGTGCCAGTGTCTAGGTGTGTGATGCAGAAGAGACTTACAGATGCCTTACAGTATATGCTGCGTGTACGTAAGGACAGACTCTGCTCTGACAAAGAGGGCATCACGTACACAATGACACATCACATGAAGAACGTCAGAGGACTTTCACAAGCACAATCCTTTTCTCCCATCATGGGTTAACACTTTGTATGGCCTTAGTTTTGATATTTTCTCCTCTGCAAGAACATTATTAGAATTTTCTATTTTATTAGATTTTTGCATTTTCTCAAATTTTAAGGAAATTTAGCAAAAAAATAAAAATGACAAAAAAACTGGTTTTGCTGTGCTGGGCGCAGCACAAGAACTTTCTAAAGCTGATACAAAATTCAGTGAGCAGTTTTAAAAAGTGCCTTTTCCGGTGCAAAAGTGCATTGTAAGAGAAAGGAATGGTGATGCCTTCGTAGCTGTCCTCTCACTGAACCTCCTGCTCCATCCCAGTGCTGACATGGCTGGATGTTTGTGTCTGTATAAAGGAGGCGACCTGCTTTGACCACAGCATCAGTTAACATTCATGGCTGTGCCTTTGGCTGTGCTGTCATCATATAGGAGAGACAGCAGATAACGAGCCCCCTACTTAGAATGCGATCATTATGCCCAGCTGGAAATGCTAAAACATCAATTCAGCTCAGCTTTCATCTGGTAAACATTGCTTGTGAACTTTGGGTATTTAGGGCCACCCCATCTCTCTTGTTGGATCGTGATGTCACCAGCAGAAATACAACAGTGAGGCGGAGGTTATGGTAATTTCATTTTTTCGTGAATTATCTGGAGACAATATGTTGGTAGGTTAAACTAAATCCATAAAATGCTCTTTCAGCTCTGAATCCCGCACAGTTCATGAACACAGCATCACTGTGCTGCCTCGACAGAGTATGTAAATCTACTTTCCACAACTTTAACACACAGACCAGCATGCACTCTTGCTACAACTACTTCCTCGGCAGTGGCCCAGTCTGTGACCCCTCCCTAATAATATCCCCCCTCCGCATATACCGCTTTTACCCTAGTGCTGCCGCCAGTCCTAATTATTTGGCGTGTGGCTCTGTGGGCCCCTAATAGGCTGAAGTGTTGTGGTTTACAGAGCGGGTGCAAAGTGCCTGTGATTTCCAGCACCCAATTAAGCATTTAGGGCCACTTAACCACTGAAAGCCCAGTGGAAAAGCTGTAAAAACCCTGCATTAAAAAGAGAGATGCCACAGCAGAGGCATGACTAACTGCCCCTGGGTTTTTTTTTTCACAGTGCAAACGGTGCAAGAATGCATCTGGTCGTGATGGAGGCAGCGCTACGGTTGTCCTATAACGACTGATCTTTCTCAGCTTTTGTGGTCAGCTCAGCCATGCTCAGACAGGGTTTACGCTCCCTTCTACCCGATGGGACCAATACAGCAAATTAGAACAATGTGCAGTTGTGTGGGTTGTCCACCTCTGAAAAGGAGCCGAGGCCAGTTTAGTGCTGTATATGCAGAGGCTGAGTAAGACTAAGCAGCAGGTTAAACAATGTGAGGAGCTCTTGATGATGATGATGCTCATTTTAGCTCCATTAATAGTGATGGTGTTTAAAGATGAGATGCTGCAGGTCAACGTCCTGTTTTCTATAGTGATTAAGCTTCAAATCACAGCAGTAAGCTGTAAAATTCAACTTGCTTTGATCTAAGGTCCCAAGGACAGGGCTGATCTTTATCTAATGTTTGATGTTGTCAGCATAATGCCCCATGACTGATCTGCACACAATCAAACATATCACCTACTGCCAAGTTCTCTCTCTACTGCTTTTTGTTCATACTTTGCAAACCCTGGGGCTGGACCCCAGCACTTTAAATTAACAAATGTGCATGTTTATCGAGCATGTATTCATATTTTTATTTCCTTTACAATCTCGTGTCAAGGCAAGTAGGAAGCGCGGATTAAAGATAAGTGCCTTCCTAGAGCTGGGTTGTTTTCATCAGGTCCGATTCAATTCAAAACAGGTTTAACTAATTATTTTTTATGTTTTATGCTGTTGAACTTTTGTAAATAATCTAATTGGACTGGATTGAATTGAAATGAAAATGGATCCATGCCCAGTTTTCAGGCAAAAAACCTTGTCTGACATACAGTATATTATGCTGATAGGATAATACAGAAGCCAAACATGGATTACTTACCTCAGTAGCACATACAATATAGTAGAACATGTAGAAATACACACAAATGCATCACAGAACCAAAGTATAACTGTATATATAACTTATTATTGTACATAATGTATACATTAATAAAGATGTAATGCAAAAATATCCTGGCATTTGACTTTTGTTCGAGACGTGTGACTGTGGACTGGGCCTTCAGCACCCCAGAGTATGGACCAATCAGACTCAGGAACAGAAGACCTTTGATATCATGTGTATTGTTTAAGTATACCTAAATAGACTCACTTCAATTCATGTGCTTTGTACTTTTTTTTGCTGTTATGCAATAAGCTATAAGGAATCTGCATCCATGGCCACAGCTGTTTTTAGACTCAATGGTGCATTGAGCTAAATGCTATGGTCATAACGCTAACATGCTCTAAATGGCCATGCAGGTATTACACAAAGTGCAGCTTGATGCAAAATACGTGTTATTAGTTCTGCAGGTATTGTTCACATTATAAGCCAAACTATTGGACAAACTGACATCTTGACTTGATGATGATTGGAGAGGAGAGACACTCCAAAAAAACCAAAGGAACCACAAATGTCTACTCAATTTAGTGTTAATCCATCAAATAGTTATGAAGATAATTAAATTTGGATCAAAGTGGTGGACCACCTGACAGATCAGTCCTCATGAATAAGTAAACAAAAAATAGAGAATGGAGAATATGGTGTAATGGGACAATTAACAAAGGACAACAGTAAACAATATCTTTTTTTTCATCATCAGTGTCAGAGGTGAACACTGATACTCAGAAAACGATCCCTTGATGCGGTGCAGTCTA
Source organism: Decapterus maruadsi (assembly GCA_030347415.2). Classification (NCBI taxonomy): domain Eukaryota; kingdom Metazoa; phylum Chordata; class Actinopteri; order Carangiformes; family Carangidae; genus Decapterus; species Decapterus maruadsi. The sequence goes on along the minus strand of CM064902.1, from coordinate 11,022,097 downwards.
GACTGTTATTTATCAGCTACAGTATCACAGCAGACATCGACAGGGTCGGTTGAGGGCCTCAAGACACCAAGTGGAAAATCGCTAATCACACAGCTCATTCAAACCTCCAACAGTTAATTATAGGTCATTAAAAGTGACATATTAACTAGATGGTTCATCAAATGAGAGATGATTTCATTGGAAAAAGACTCTAGGATAAGATTAGTAGACCATATCTTGATTCAGGCATCACTGTTCTCGCCCTCAAATACTTTCATCTCGTTCTCTGGATTGCTACTGCAAGACAAGAGGCCAAACCACTTCTCCCTTCCAAATTAAACATAATAACCTGTTGCTCGCTATTGTATAGCCTTATCTGTATCAAGGTTCCAACATAAATAGCATGTCTATTCCTATATTTTCCAGATGCTTAATTACTTCTGTATCGTATTTCTAATTCCATAGGATTAGTATGATGATACAACCTGCATAAACACAATACAGTTCTCTCAACGTAGAGGAATTTTGTTGTGGACATTACTTAAGTGAATCTTTTTATAGTGAAGACTGTTTCTCCAGCAACATGACATTAGTTACTACCTCTCCAAATAACTCTATCATCAGGCTTTCACTGTGTGCGGGTGTGGGTTGGGTGCCAAGATTCCCAAGGCCTTAGCTAAATGCTGAGGTGTGTATGTGCTGGCTGAGGATCTTAAGTCTGCTTCATAGAGGCTCTGTCTGGCACTAAACATGCCGGTGATGATGCTGTGGGGCAACAGGACAGCACTGAGGTTGGTCTCTTATCACATTTCAAACCATCAAAACTGTGCATAAATAATCCATTAAACTCTAATCAATTGGTAGTCTAAGAACACACAAACACACACACATGCAGAGGTACATGTGTCTCTCCAGGGTCTGTTTTCTGTGTCTTGGCTTGGCTCGACTTGACTTTGAATGAAGAGGGTGAAGCCATACTGTGCCTCTTCAGGGCAGGGAGTGCCAACCAAGAAACTAATTAAACCTCTGCCAGGCAGCTACACCTTTACCCTCAACAGAGCAAAGTCAAGCGCACACTCATCAATGTCAGTCATCGCAAAAACATCAAAGAGCAGCAGTACAAGTGGTGTCCAGACCTCAGTCAGGTGTATTTCCAGATCAGAACTTGTGTCTGGAGCACCGGATGAACTGCGTTTGCACTCTTTGTGATTTGCAACAGTTGTAACTGCAGTGAAATTGCGCAAGTTCGCAACTATACTTCTACTGAAATCTACTGTGACATTTTCATGGCTTGTCACTGGAACAGCTTCCTTTCATGTTTCTGCATTTTTGGGGGGAAATAATCCTCGGTATAAAAGCACGAAAGGAGACATTTAGCAGAACACATGCAGAGATGGATGAGCGACACACGTAGAAGGAAAACTTCTGGTCTAAAAGAGGACTTAAACCTCACTTCAAAAAGCACAATCAACATCATATACAAACTGTTCTGTCTATTTAAACCAAAGAAAACAGTAAAATACCACGAATAGAAATGAAATAAAAGATGTGAAAACAAACTGAAATTCAGAAACCAGTGTGATCCGAGCCGTCTGCAACGAATAACCCCTGACAGCTGCTTTCACTCACAGCTTCTTCAAACACTACCTCATTTACAGCCAGGTATATGACCGCAGCCTCCATGTGCTTATTGCATTACTCAATCAGCATATTTATGCATATTGTGGCTGGTGGAAACAATATACATTTGGTGGTCTGCCATGTCAAATCGTTGATTGACTTGACTTTATGGTTGTGCTGAAGTGGAACCGCTAATGTTTCCCCCTGCCAGCCTCCTCCCACCTACCAAATTACATTTTAATGAGGTTTACCAGCCAGACCAAAGCGAGGCGACTCTTTAGAGTAATTTTCGGAATTTTTGGTCCACTGAAAAAACCCAAACATAAATCAAGATCAGCGTATAAAGTCGTGTGGGTGATGCTGTGCAGGGCCGATTGGTGAGGTTAAACGTGTTAGGGAACACGGACCAGACACCGCTCTGCTGACTGCATCACAGACCAGACTTAACTGGAGTCATGAAAGTAAATAAATCAACTGTCCACAGTTCCTGAAGTGGGCATATAGGCAATTAGCCTTCATTAAAGTGATACTCTAACCAAATATATTGTCATGTCAAACACTTGTTCCCTTTAGGCTTGAAAAGCAGCTGAAAGAGATTTTGTGGATTTGTTCATCTTGAATTAAGTCAGCTACAATAAATATTACCTGTGACAATTTAAAAAGGAATATCCATTCAAAACTGCACTTCCCATCTTCATTGTGTCCATAAGCTCAGTGAATCCAGTCACTGCTTCTTAGACATGATTGTGCTTCTGAAGCCTTGAAACTTAATAGGATTTGTGTTTGTGCTTTATTCAAGTGAAAGTACACTATCCAACTACAAACTCAGCATTCTATACACAGTCTATATTCAATTTCATGGTTTAAAATGTGTTGTTTTCTGCAATATCTGCTCAGTAAAGGAAAGATTGTCATTAGAAAACATGTCGGTTAGTCAACCAACAGATTTTCCAGGTCTAAATTAGGGAACGATCATGATGGTGGTTAAAAAGGCAAACAATAAAAATATTTTAGTCTAACTAGCTTGTTTCCATCCACTGAAGAATACTATGGTTAAAAGCCCCATCCAAAAAAATCAAAAAGAACTTTGGGTTTACAATATCTAATCACAAATATGTTTGCAATGGCATTAACAGTGATGTTGTGCTGGACAAGAGGTTTTTCTAATTGTCAATGTTGCACTGACGCGTTTTCAAACTCACTGCAGGCTTTGCCATAATGAGGGAAACTGCAAACCATTTACAACCATCCTTTAAGCCGGCAGAGGGTGAAAAGGCGGTGTGTCACTTTAAGGTCATCTTTAATCAGTGCCAGGCAAGAAGCAGTAAACAGAGGAGCAGTTTGATTTAAAAGGGTAATTGTGTACAAAAAACGTAGATTAGGACAATTTTATTTGCGAGGGCTGCTGAACAGGGATTTGCCCCTGGGATTCATTTAAACTGTACCGCTGGGTGAAAACACAACCTACTGCATGTCCTGAACAGTTAAGCTGACATTATTGCATTCATTTGTAAAGCCAGTTAACTGTCTAACACTGATGGGCTGTCATCTGTATGGTTCTCAATATCTCCAAATTACAGCAACAGATGATTTGATGGAGGCAGACAGTGACTTCTCAATGAGTTCCTGTTTTTTTTTTTTTTACATTTGTATTCTGTCTATAGTGCTGACATGCTCTGACAAAGGAGAGATAGATGAAGAACAAATGGTTGAATTACCTTGAGAGAGAGACTGTATTAACTGCACCACATCTGACCTTGTGAAAAGGATTTTGGATTTTTGAGGATCGATGTGTGAACTTCTGTCCTGCCCCTGGCCTGCAGTTTGTGCACGGAGTCAGTGTTTTTCAATAAGCTCAAATTAAAGAAAGGTGTCCGCCGCCGTCTGAAGACCCTCCTCGAAGGTCAGGGTTCAGGAGCTGCGCATGTAACCTGGGTGGCTTGTTGAAAAATGGTCGTCACAGGATGATGTGTTTACGTGGCAGTGTGTTCCGCTGTTGATCATAAACCCTGCTGTTTCCATCTGATATCATCCAGATGCGACAAAATTCACAACAGCCACAACAAGAAAGAAATGTAAATACTCTCCTCTTCCATCGTACTGCCAGAAAAAAAAAAATCTCAAACAGAATCTTCATTGCTTGTGGCTGTTCTCAGCTGGTTAAGCAGTAAAAAGGTAACCAAATTACAAAAAAAAAAAAAGAAAAAGAATGAAAGAATGGTAGGCTAGGACTTAATCAGATGGATGAGCTCGGCCAAGTGGAAGGGGATTTCCTCCATCTTTGCTCTCATAATTTAGTTTCATCCCCTGTGGAGAATAAAATGATCCTACTTATTTTCAACAGTGCAATCATTTTTAAAAGGGGCACTAAAAAAGTAGTTTTCCAGTCATTTTCTGTATATGGAGAACATTTAACATTGTTTTTGCATGTGTTCTGGTGCCTGCTATGTAATAACACACGTGGTTAGAAACCAAAGTAATTTGGGATAATACCATTCCTTATCATTAAATGGTCTAAACTATAGGCTACACCTCGCCCCTGAGCCTTTATCACAGCAGAACACAGACTGCATTATCCACAAGCTTCCAAACACATCCAAGAGAAAATAAAACACTGGTTTAGAAATGCTATAAACTAAATACAGAAACGACAGCTGGACACATGTTAGGACTGCACAATGCCGACTCCCATATCTGGTACTTTCTGTGGTAGTTTGCCTGAGCGATGCTCATTTTTACACTTTAACAACAATAACAATGAATGACTCATTCTCCACCAGCAGACCTATTGTATCATACCGATTGTAGCACCTGGTGCAGATGAAAAGCATTTCCAAGAGTCTACTTCAACTCAGACATTTAAAACAGGTTGCATTTATTTTGGCAGAGAAATTCTTTTCAAACATCTTTGTATGTGAATGTTTTTTTTTTTCTTCCAGCAGGTGGTTTAAGGCCTCCAGGTTAAACTGACTCACTGCTGTTTTCTGACACAGTTAGATTTTATTTTGTTTTTTCCCCCAGTTTAAAGCAACCACTTCTTCTCATCGTCAAATGGGTTTAGAAATTGCAAATAAATTTACATCAATAGGTTTGTATTAAAGGTCTGAAAGGTGACAGAAAGTGACATATCATTCTGATATCTACCGGTAAATTCCCACTTTTAGTCTTTCTTGCCCCTGAAATCAGGCTTCTAATCACTTAGAGTAATTACTCTGACTTGACAGAATTACTGTTATGCATTTTGAAGGGATTCATCAAATATCAATATCATCAAATGTGATCCAATGACACAATTATCCAGGACCCTATAGAGCTCAGACCTGAACTGAAGTTTTGGAAACCAACTAACAAGCGGTTAATTTGGGAACTCGGATGCTGTAGGGCTCTTTAAAAACCTGGGTGCAGCTCTTTCAAATCCAGACCAGTCAGGCACTTCCGAGTGGTTTTCAGCAAGTACGTTTTAAATATCAGTTGTAATTGTTCCAGTCCCTCCAATCTTCCCCATCAACCAACACAACCAGTGTGTCCCATACTGAGGCCATTACTCCCATCAACCCACCCATGCTCTGGAGCAAACAAATAAGACACATTTATACAAAACATATGGATTTCATATGCAATCCAATCTCAATGTTCTTTAGTTCTTTTTTTGTTTATTGCCATTAAAAAGCTTCACAGTCACAGCCTCTCTTCCTCTGTGCACATGAGACACCCATTAAGGCCACTGGCAAGCATGCCACACATTTTAAAAAAGGTTTTTCATCACAGAAAAAGACAAAACATCAGATTAACATAGTCGAACACAGAGACAGAGGGGTCAGAATGTGCAAAACATAGACAACGCTAACAAAGTACTTGTGACAGACAAAAGAACTTCAAAAACACATCACTATATAAATAAAGAATGTGGGTCTGCATTATGTTATTTGAGGTAGAGCACTGTACTATACTCTTCGAAATGTGGTAATTACAGTTTGAGCACACATGAAAGACCGAGCAACGTGCTCAAGTAGTGAAATACAAGGCAAGACGTTTTTCTATTAACTGGAAAGTCTGAGCTTTTTAAAAAAGCGACCTTGAATCCATTGTGAGGGTGAGAAACACATGTGAGAATGTGTGTTTCATTTAAGGTTGAGGAGAACAGACCTGAGGTTAAGACAGAGGAAAGTGTGCGTTTGGTTGGTTTTGTGATAAAGCTCTTGTATCTGATGGTGGAGAGAGGACAGCTCAAACAGACGACGGTTCTTCCTGGACAAAAGGAAATGAAAACAACATAACCTTGGGTCTGAAAACATCAAGGGAAACATATTCCCTGGCCTAGACCTTGTCACATTTGTCGGTTACTAGACTCTTGTTTGATACTGCCTTTCTTTGGATTTCTTTTCGAATAGCTTTGTAATTATGGGATGAGCAGCAACAACAGAAAAACGTTGGTCCCCTGAGGTTTGATATAGCGCCATCATCAGGTCAAAATTATTATCACTATGTTGGTTTGCAAAACTAATGGCACTGCTGACTGGTGTTGTTTCTTTGCTGAGTAATTCACCTTCTCAGTCCTTGAGCTGTTCACAGTTCAAAAAGAAACAAAACAAAATACTTAAGGTTTTATCTAAGGTTATGTGGCACAAGAAATGCAGTTGGGCACCACAGTCATCTTCTAAAGCGTATCCTTTTTCTTTAATTTCTTATATATATTTTTGGGGCTTTTTTTTGCCTTTTATCAATAGCACAGTGGAGAGAGACAGGAAATGGGGAGGCAGAAAAGGGGAATGACATGCAGGAAAGGGCTGCCCGATGCGAGACCTGATGAGGACCTCAGAGCATCAACATTCAATTCAATTCCTTTTATTTGATGAAGAGGGACAATGTACAATGATAAACATTTTAAAATAAAATGTAAATGTACTCAATTCTAGCTGACAAGCTACTTTCCATTGACATGGGGCGGCAGCTCTACCAAGTGAGCTAAACACCGCCCCCATATCAGCAGCCTTTGCTGAGATTATATGCACTCAGCTACATTATTCGTCAGATAAGCATCAATCTGCACGGGCACAAAGGAAAAGATATGACTGCACAAGCATATGTCTAGACATGCAGGCGTTTACCACCCATGATCTGATGCATTTATTTTCCTATGGAAACCACAGAACCTACCTGATGCTGGAGAGCTTCTGCAGAAGCATAGAGAACTTCTCCAGCAATGGGAGCTCCAGACGAGGGTGTTTAAGGAGTTGGGACGCTGTTCGGAAAAACTCCTCACAGCTACAGGCCTCCAGGAAAGGATTTAGGTAGCCTACAAGTACACAAACACAAGCAGAGTGAAGAAAGCAGGATATTATCAGAACTATTTCCTTGATTAACAACACATTTTGGTCCAATGTTAAAACTTCTGAAGAGATGGAAATCATCAGCTTCATTTTGCCATACTTTTTAGATTTGCGTAGAAATGAAAACTACATGGACGCACAAACAAACCATGAAAACACTTTAACGATCAAACTGAGTGAGACAGGGACACAGATGCTGGTCAGAGGGACTCTGTGATTATTGTATTTGGAAGAGCTTCCATATTGTCAGTGTTAACTCTGACCTTGCCTTCAAACCAAACCTATCACACACACAGAGATGAAACGGAGAAAGGCCAACAGCTTCAATCCACACAGATGGGGGCAGCACATTTTTTAAATTAATAAAAGAAAATGTCAACCTTATGAAGTCCTAAAATTAGTCGGTTCCTAGTAAACAAACATTTGTTTTTGCTAAAGTCACATTCCTGCTCCTTCGAAAAGTAACTCTCCGGTCTTAAACCACGCATCTGGGTGAGGGAATACAATCTGAGCCACAGAGGGACTTTTTTGGCTGGTAGAGCCGTACAGCTGGCATCAAATCACAGGAGAGGACTGGATGGGGAAGAAGAGGATCAGGTTCAGATAAGAAAGGATATGACAGGTAGAATCTGATAAAAAGAGAAGGATGAAGCAGCAGAGGGTAGTTTGGTCAGCCTTTGTTCTACGAATAACATCACACCATCTCAAGGTTATAGAACTACTAAAGATGATTCATGTTACTGATATGATCTCAAACAATTTTCATCAGCTTAACAGATTTTCTGAAACATCGATGGTTTTAAGACCAACATATTTTTTCCCAATCTTCCGAAATAGTGAACATGTAGAAAATGTCTGCTGGACAACGCAGCTGTGATCTAAACTATGTCATTGCAGTTAGTTGATAAGGAGGTGCAGCACTGCTGCTAGACATTATTTAGCTACAATTTGACTAATTGATTAATAATATGGAATATGAAAAAGAAAACTTAAACTCAAAAAACATAAATGTACAGTTAAATTAAATTTGGGAAAAGAAGGAAACCTCCAGAATCTGGAACTAGACAATTTATTGAAGGTCAAGTTGTTGATTCATTTTCTTTATTAATTTATGATATTGGTGCCTCTGAAAAAGATGACGTAACAAATGTCCAGTCTTCTGAAAGGGCCTTTTTAGTGCTGATTGATAAGAAACAAGAAGGTTCTTGGTTTTTTGATTCCTGTCTGGGTGCAGTTTGCATGTTCTCCCTTCGCCTGTGTAGGTATTCTGCAGGTACTCCAGCTTCTTCCCACAGTCCAAACACATGCACACTGGGGTGACTGGTTCATCTCTATATGTTGCCCTGTGATGGACTGGCTGTCCTGGGTGTACCCCACCCTCGCCTTTGTTTATTGCAGCATCATTAATTTTTTCAGGCATTTTAGCCTTTATTAGACAGGACAAGGGAGAGGTGACAGGAGACAAGAAGAGAAACAGACAGCAAAAGATCCAGTCATCCCAGACCGGCAATATCCTGCATGAGGGTCAGAGCTCCTATGGGACGTGCCCTCTAGCCACCCACCCACCAGAGCACCCCAGCATCATTATAAATGATAACAATATGATTTCTGCACATTTATCAGCCCAATGTGGTGAGTTTGAAAAAACATGCACATGCACAGACTACAGGCCCCTGGACTACGTGGTGCAGTTTGGTAGTTAATGGCCCCAACTGTTTACCAGACATTGACATAAAATACCAACTTTGTTTGTATATGTGTGTGCTGAGGTGTCCCGCTGCATTTTTTGCCATCCATTTATCACAAGCTGTGTTGTGTAACTTAACTTTCTCACTGAACTTCACACTACACAAATGTTCAAATTGTCACAGAATTACCACAAATGTCCTGTCTCAGACAAACCCTAACCCACACATACACACAGACAGTCTCTGTGTATGTGCAGATACCTGTATATTTTTTTGTGTACAACTAGACCTTTTTGTTTTGATTTGTTTTATTTGCAATCTTCAGGTGTAAGCCTCTCCCCAACCCCCCCTCTTCCTCACCCTGCTCCGGTCTCCCCTCATTACTGCTTGTAAAACACAATAATTAGCAAGTCTTGCTAGACTTACAGTCCCTCAGAAACGCAAAACTATGCACACATGTACAGCTCGGCCCCAGCCGCCTCTGGCATATGGCTCTGCTGTGCATTAGCATACAGCAGTCTTAAATGATATGGCTCATAACCTTTCCAAACTCGCCCTTCCATGAAAACACACTGCAGCTGTTCTCTTGTCCATGTCCACCTCCGTCAAGTCTTTTGTCTTTCTATAAAAGCGCTGGGAAGTGGTGCAAGTCCAGCGTTTTATGCCTTCAACTTCCAGATCCGTTGCCTGACCAGTGCTCATGATTGATGTGCGCTTAGACAAACTGTTTTTTTTTTTTTAACATGTGGTTTTGATATGCATGATATGGAGTGATACTGCAAGAGGGGCTGGTATAAATCAAAGTAAATAGTGATAGTAAAGACAGTCTATAAATCTGGGCTAGTGGAGTGATCACAGAATCTTTCAAAGCTCAGCTCATCATCAAGCACAGATGATTTTCCGAGCACGGCTAAATGTACAAAGCTCAAACTGAATCTTGAGGTCACAGGAGACATTCTACTGAAGTGCTAATTGACAAAGGAAGCAGCAGTCCATAATGTGACTGCCTTGACCAAATTTTACAGATCGATTGTGCTTGTGACTTATCATTTAGCAATGGAAAAAAAATATAACGTCCGTTGCAGACTCATCGTAATATAAAGGTGGTGGGTTCTACACAATACTCATCTGACACATGCCTACTTACAGGACTGTTCAGTTAGCTGCATGAGGAGGTGTATAGGTGTGTGGAGACCTCCGCGACTAGTCTTTAACACCCTCAGTAGTGCACACACTCCTCCATAGTGGATGAACAGGCCTCGACTCTCCTCAGACATCAGCTCAGAGTGGAGGCTGTCCAGAGCCTGGGCCAGCACATCAGCTGTGGGCAAAGAGAGGGACATATTTACCTTCAGAGAGTGGGCTGCACAATCATAAATTTCAATGTGGCGAGGTGCAAAATCCAAATCAACAGCATTGTGGCACATCATAAGCATTACAGTGGTACAGAGATACCAGCTAACAAATCTACTCTCCAGACATCATAAGATAGAGAGAAAGATATATATAAATAAATCTCCGTCTTATCAATGTGACAAATAATCCTAGAGACAAGTGCTTCATTCTGTGTTGTGTACTTGCTACCGTTTTCAGCAACTGGAAAATACTCTTCTACCTACCTTTTCCAATCCTATCCCCTCCATCTAAGCTGTGTTTCCCATCTTTCTACCACTAGACTTTGGTTACAATGCCTGCCATCTTTTTATGTCCAAAACCCATCATGCCTGTCAAATTCAAACGTATGATCTGTGATCACCTACAATAATTATGAGAATTTCCAAAGCTCTAATACTTGTGGAATGCCTAAAAATGATTTATACAATGTGAAACAGGATAAAAGCTTTATTTTTTTTTCTTTTGGACTGAGTTTGGTTTGCGCCACCCCAGAATGGTACCTATTATAAAAAATTGCAGCAAATATGAGGAGGAAGGAACATCTCGCCATTATGCTCAATCTGGTTTTACATCAATCCAGGCAAGGGCAGGAAGCAAAGCTGGCAAGCAGATTGACAGAAAACAGTCTGTAGAGAAAAACAGTAAGGGAGCCCTGAAGCGTTACGAGCAGATGGAAGGGCAGGTCAGTAGAGAGTTTCATCAAATACATGAGGATATGAAAGATCAGTGCCTCAAGATTTATAATGTGGGAGGCCAGAGAGCAAAAAAAATGAATCTATCTAATAGCTTCATGACCTTTATAAATATTTGTAAGTCATGCTAATGGATCTGTGAGGCTGATGCTCCTTGTAGAGAAAACAAAACAGAAAGACAGAACAACAGAGATCCAATAGTTGTTTTTGATCATATTAGTAGTGCTATGGTGGAGGAGTAGTCCTCGTGGCTGTGAAGCAGCTTGCTCATAATAACATAAGTAACATGCTGATGTCTAATAAATGATTCAACAACTTGTTCACCAGGTGTATTCAACGAAATTAAACATTCGCTCAATGGGTGATTATAAACTGAGCTCACCCTTTAACCACAAGTTTTTTTCCCTCTCACACATCAGTTCTGACTGAGATTGATCAAACTGTCCATACTTTTTCCTCAACCTGAAAATAGTCATAAGCTCCAGAGACATCTCAATCACTGTTACCAATGTTGTTACTTGATGACCATTTAAACATTTGTCTCCCTAATTAAATATGAGGTCTTTCCCATGTGATGTAAGCCCATAGAGTTAAGAAACCCCTTCTAATTTGCAACCAGTTTGCATTTTCCAGATATAATATAACCATGTGTGTTCAGTAATAATACCTTGTGTGACAGTGCGGAGGATGATGAGGTTGGAGAGAATGCGTGTGTGAGGACATGGACTACGGTAAAGCTTCCTGAAGGTTCCTGCTGCCTCACTGCAGGACCTAGGCAGGTCTGGATCTTCAGGCTTCAGAACTTCCTCTGCTATCCGTCGAAGAGTGGCAGAGAGCGGTACATGCTGTGCAAAAACACACACCGGTCATTGTACAAAATGTGCAACTGCACGTGCTCAGTTGTTATATAACTGTCAAAAACAGGAATGAAACGTCTACAATGTTCCTCATCAGAAATCTGTGAAAATTAGAGACCGTCATGTGATGGGATCAAACCAGATGTGACAGATCAAACCACATCACGGCCTTGATTTTCATCTCAACTCCATTGGTGACTGTTGCCTTGCACGGCTGCGACGCCAGCAAAATCTGTCAGACATAAACACCTTCCAAAATACTCAAAATTGCCTCTGTGGTAGTTCCAGCTACGCTAGATGAGTCCAAGACCACATTTTGAGCACGTACCCACATGCAAGGTAAAAGGTACAGCAACAACACTGTTGTGGCTGGTAAAAACACAAGGTCAGTCAGTCTGATGGAGTCAATAAACCAATACAGTACACTATAGCTATTATCCAAGACGTGTGTATTTCCAAAATAACGATGGTGGTTTTCAAATCCACGACACCCCTCCTCACAGATGATTCACCTCAGTCGGGACGCCCAAGACTTTTAGTAACATCTTCCTTCCTCTATTTATGTATTGTGGCCTGATAGTGGTTGGATTTTTGTTTAAAAAAGTGAACACATATTGCAACAATAAGGAAGCATGTGATTCCATTTCAACATCAAGCATGTCACTGTGCAAGAATGACATGGCCTGACAAACAAACATGAAGGGGCCAAGCTCCCTGCAGCAGGGCTGGAGAAGCGGACTGGAGCACGGAGGCTGGAGGCTACGGAGAGGAACTACGTGGCTGGGATTAAAAATTCCGAGAATGAGCTGAAGGTGAGGATTATGAGCTGGAGGCTAGTATTAAGACTCAGAAATTTACTAAGCCGACAAAGAGAGACCTTTGATAACCACAAGCCAACATGGAAGTCGTGTTAGTTTCTGCTACATGATGTTGTGTGACCCAGCAGTTTTGTATAGAATAACATTTACCTTGTTTGTTCTGCAAACACCATTAACACAGAAAGGTGCAGGGTAACAGACTTAACCACTTTCATTAAAGAATTTTTACATCTGTGTTGTTACTGCTGCTGCAAAGCACTAATATCAACCAATGTTTTGACCAGCATTGAACTGGATCTCTTTTCAACCGATGCTCTCTCTTGCAAGCAGGGCAGAAAAAACAGCTTTTGGACAATAGAAGTTCACATTTTTTAAAATGTAAGTAAAATGACTTTTGTCCTATAATATTTCACAATAGAATAACATAAGACACTTTTCTGTCTCAGTGTAGTGATCTCAGACACAACTGCAGCTTGTGTGACACCATCTGACAGGTCAAATTTTCTGACAGACAGTAACTACAACATAAATGGCCCGTCAATCTGACAAAAACATACTGAAAATCACACATACTCTGCTGTGAATTATTATAATACCAACAATTAGCCTGGGCCCTAAAAATGTATTCCACAACAATTTACTGAAGGAGTCATAAGGTATATTTACCTGTCCGCTATTGTCCATGTATCTCAAAGCCCAATGGATGAAGCGAAGAAGGCTGAGTTGGAGGTCTGATTCTGACGAGGGTGTGTGATAAAGCTGATCTGCTAACAACGGTAGCACCTAAGAAATCAAAGATGACTTATAACACCGACTGAAATAAAACGGTTGGTCATGACAGTAAACCACTGACGTGAACATGTCACCTTGAGGCATCTCTCGCTGAGCGCTACCTCCTGAGGCAGACGGTGGCCCGCGCCTTTGTCTTCATCTCCTGCTACCGATGAGAATGACTGTCCATCAAGTACCCAGTCCAATAGAAGAGCCAGGAGCCTCAGTTGGGCAGGACTGGAGCTGCCCTAAACAAAAGAAGGTAAAGTGAAGGGTTAAATTATAAATGTTAAGAAATGTGAGTGAAGTTTGCTGTTCAATCATGGGACATACATTGTGTTTGGAAAAGTGATTTCAGCAGGGAGACTGCAGGTGTTAATTAAACTCTGAAAATCATGGTAATGGAAACTTGGGCTCAGTCAATGCTCTCTCAATAGTGAAAGGAAAAAAAATCCCTTAAATGGAAACTGCAACTGTATCCAGATAAGTAAGTATGCTCATCTTCATCAACAACAGTGATGATATAACATAACAACATAACAATCTATGAGTTATCAGGCCAGCTGGCAGCGAGGCAGTGGTTTGTGAGGAGTGGGAGTTGTTCCGTTTCCAGCCAGGATATATGTGCAAATGAGCGTCTTCATGCTTGTCTAACCATGCTTAATGATGTGAACAGTGTTTTTTCAATAAAGACTCAACAATAAAATGAAGAAATGCAGCCACAATTAGAGCAAATGGTGCTGTTTAGTAATACATTTCAGCGTGAAAAAACACAGGCACATGCAAAAACACACAGTTCCTCAAGTACCTTGTTGTTGGGTTTGCCAGAAGCAGCTGTTCTCTCCTTTTTCAACGGTTTAATACACTCAGTGCTCGTAACACTTCCTTTCTGGCAGCCTCTCGACGCTACGCTGTGTTCATATTTCCTCTAAAAAATTAATGAACAGGTCAATAAATTTTTGTATGAGGGAACATTTGTTTTAACCTTTAAATAAAAATATTGAGCAAATAAATCTAGTCTGTCACTATGATTATCATTTCTTATTATTAATGTCATAACAATTTTTGAATGGATTAATAAGTTGTTACCTGCAGGTTCTCAAGTCGAGCGTGCATCCTCTTTGACTGGCTCTCCAACTTCTTGTTTTGTTCACTGATCTCATTCAGCTGTTGATCAAAGAGTGAATGTCAAACTGTTACGCAAGACCATCGGAAATAAAAATGTACTAATCCATTTTCTTATGTATATTGCCTCTGGGTTTTGCTTTGAAGCAAGGAGGCCTTCATTCAACACAGCAAAGTCTCATAAACCCAGAAAATAAGTGTAGACTTTGTGATCCTACAGTAATATTATACTATTATTAAATGTGAACCACTTTGTAAAATGGGCTTTAAAAAGTCATCTGTAAATAAAAATTACAAGTATCATTATTATTCAACATCCAAAAGTAGGAGGGTGATACTGTAGTGCCCTCCTGTGGTGCCCTAAGTTACTACTGTAGTTGCTTGGTCTGGGTCTTAGGACCAATTCCAGTTCCTATCCACTGTCCCATTACCATTACATGATCCCAGTCACTCTAAGTTTAGAAAAATTACACTCAAACAATAGCTCATTTTCATCACAACAGATGGGTTGTATAGCAGCTTATTGGATATTATTTCAGAACTAGTTATAAGGTCATATATTAAACCTACCATTACGATTCCAACAAGAGGACTGAATATTTTACCAATTAACCATTTACTAAGAATAACTAGATGCAAATATACGATAATTGTTTGTATGTGGACACTTCTTACCTGTTTCTTCATGTTGTCATTCAGCTCCTTTATTGATTCAAAGCTAGATTTGAGCCTCTTGTTTTCTTTGCACCGCTCTCGCAGAAGCTCCTGCATCCGGACCAGTTCCAACTGGTGTTTCTGGTAACATATCAGGCTGGATTTATTACATTTCAAATCTAGATTTACAGCTGCACGGTTGTGTGTCTTCGCCACACTAGCTAAGTTGCAAGAAATACGGTCAAGATATATCCATCTTGAGTTGAAAATGGCCAGACGTGTTTTGCAGAACATTATGATGAAGTAGCAGACCTTTGGTCATTTGGATATAAACTGTCATTACTTCATTTTAACTTTGTAGCCATTTTGGTTCAATTGTGTGGGGTCGGGTGGTGACCTTTGACCTTTGACCACCAAGTTCATCATCATCAGTGTAAGTGAAAGTTTGTGCCAGACGTCCCTGTGGGTTTTCTGGTTCTACTGCATCACATTCACAAGCACATGAAATCAGTGTGTCATTTAAGTTTGACCTTTGTTCACTAAAACTCAATCAGTACATCCTTGAGTCCAAGTGAATAATGACAAATGGATGGGCAGATGGACAACCCAAAAACAAAATGAGCTGAATGCTGGCTACGTAGAAGGTCTTCCCATAAACACGTCCGACAGACGAGGTTCATTTGAAGCAGTCTTTCCCAAAGCATGGCTATTATGCAATTTCACACATGAAATCCTAATGTAAAATGCAGATTTAGATTTGGTAAAGTTGTATACACGTTAGGATATGACTTGTAAGATCGCTGGTGGTTTAGAGGTTGTTTAAGACTAAGAGCCACACAATTACTGCCTAAGATAAGTGGTAGAGTAAAATAAGAGGAATCAAGGTGTGCTGAAGAAATAAAAAACAGCCATTTTGTTAAATGTAATTGGATGTAGTACAATATGTGTATGTGTGTGTGTCTGACCTCCTCTACAGCCAGTATACGAGACCGAACCATCTCCTCCAGTCCACTCAGCTTTGCAAAAGCCTCCTCCTGTTGTTTCAGTCGCCGTTCCCGCTCATGTAGCTCCCTCTCCCACTGTTGTTGGCTTTGTCGCTCTGCCTATACAGACAGACACACACTTTCATGTTACCATACTTAGTATACAACATTAACTAATCTGAGACTTAAAGTCAAAACTATCTTGCACTTGAATCGTAATTATTGTTATCTGCTTACAGTATCTGAGTTAACATTAATAATGTTTAGAAACTGTCAGCCACACACTTAACTTTTTTTCTTCTTTTTTTTTTACACACAGCAAGTCACTCTGTCCTCTAGTTTTCCCGCATGAATTAACTGATAAACGGTCATGCCAATGGCCCCTCTCACTCACCTTTAGCTGTTCATAGATTATCATCATCTCCTCGTAAACCATCATTTGCACTAAGGATGAAGAGCGGCGCAAGTCAGGGGCCTGGTGAGCTCTCTGCAACTCGCCATCACTTTCATGGGACCCAGGGCTGCCATCCAGACAGGAAGGTAGGGTCACATCTGGACAAAAGAAGGAAAAACAGAGCCCATGGTTTGATAATTATCTACTACATTTATAATGAAGATCAGAAACAAATGTGACACATTTCTGCAATAAAGGGATTCGTAAGTGAATATTTCAAGAACATGTCTGGTGGGAGTGATTGAACTCATTTTAATTGATTTATTAGAGGGTACTTTTTCCGTAGATGCTACTAGTTATTAGTCATCTTCTACCAGAGAAAGCACCAGGACCAGTGACTAGTCAGGATCCTACACACATGCTCACCTGTTTCTGTAAACGCCACCTGAGAGTCTTGAAGTGGGACAGCTGTTAAGCCCCCGCTCAGGTCCTCATAACTGCCATGCAGGCTATGACCAGTGCCAAACCTTAGAAAAGACACAATAATGTAAAAATAAATAAATAAAAAATGTAAATGTAATAGTGCTGCCATCAGACTTACTGTTGAGGATGTTTGCCCACTGCTTTAAACAACTCATTTAAAGCCTTGCTATAGCACTTCAACTCTTTGCTTGGATGTCTGCATCTGTGATCCAAGATGAGCTCTCCTGCTGCTTCTGGAAGAGGAGCCATGAAGCAATGTTAGGCATATCAAATCAAACTCAACAGCTGCTAGAGGTTTTGTTATAAGGTGAGCAAGCTAGAATTCCAGTCCACCTACCACCACTGTATCCTGGGGTAATGTCCACTGAAAAGGGCACCTGAATAAAAAGAAAAAACAGATAGGCCTATTAATGAAATGTGCGTATTTACGACAACAAGAGTAACGTTAACAAGTAAACACAAAATAACTTCGAGACAAACAGTGTAAACTGACATTTTATAAACTACACTGAATAGTTTCGGTACACCGAAGTTAAGTTAACAAGTTTCTCACGTACGTAATAGACAACAAAGCAGCAGTAAATTAACGTTCATTTCACTATTTCGACAAGAAGTAAGCTAGGTTAGGTTAGCATGACTTACGTGATAGCATTCACATGTTTGGGCCAAAGACAGGTAAGGCAGCAGTGTAACCATGAAGTTATTATTAATAAGCTGAGCTTGTCTCGTTTCTACTTGAAGCTGTGGTTAAACTCAAACCTGGTTCCTTTTCTCCAGATATTTCTGCTTTAGCCTCTCCACTATGTCGGCCACGTCGGACCGTTGCTCCATGATCCACGGTGTCTGTGGTCAAAATAAACAGATAACTAAGGCTCAGTCTTCTGCACCATCTGAGTAGTAACGGCAAATAAACTGGATTTCCGCTTGAAATTCCGGGTTAAAAGCTCATTCGTTGTTTGTTTCATACTATTTTGTAATGCCAATGGTCTGATACGAGTCTGTCTTGACAACCCACCGAGTTCGTTGGCTGTAGCAACAACAACAAAACATGTATCCAGTCTGTGCAACAAACACAAACCAAATTTGGCGGAAGAGTGATCACGTGACCTTATCATGTGACACGGATGGTTACAGCGTTTCTGTCACCGGCAGCAGCGCCCTCTAGCGTGGGAAGACCGTGCGTTGTTCCAATAGGTTGTTCCCGGTTGTTCCCAATACATCCATGGTTGTTCCCTTTATAGTGGTTGTTCCTGGTAGCCTACTCGACGACTGTAGTAGCCACTTGGAGGTTTTTGTTCATTGTTGTTGGCTGGCCACTCTCTGAAAAAACAACTACCGGTAAGTTACAAAACAAGGTGAAACGGAAACCAAACTAAAATCTTCACATTAGGCTACAGTAAAACTAAACAATAAAACTAAAATGTTGCACGTCGATAAAATACTTTAAAAGTATTTTCATTTAACTTTATTTCATTAGGGTTTTTTTGTTTGTCATTATTTTTAATATTTGTGTAACCATTAGCAAAATACACAATGAGGCTATTGGTCTTTCTCTTCTAACATAGGCTTTTAGTAGACCTAATAGCACCTTTTATGTTGGCTCAGTGGTGTAACCTTTTCCTGATAATGTTTTGTTTAAAAAAGAAAAGAAAATTGAACTGATTAAATTAAAGACGCTATGTTGCATTTTAAGAATAAAGAGACATTTGGCTCATTTCGGCTAAAACCTCCATTAAGCTGAGTTTTATAAATGAGCAAATTTAATCTAGCCTAGTTTCAGTTTTTATGTCCTCAGGCAAACTCCATCCTTCTCAGGCTGATAGGTGTCTTTCTCACTCAGCCAAAGTGTAGTTACACCACTGAGCCAGTGAGTGTCAGTGCCTCATCAGAGACAACTGGAGCTCTGAGGGTCACCCACTTCATCTGCTTTGCTTGCTGGAGTCATCCCATCACTATCTTATTCTTAAGATTGGTCAAATTGATTTACAATTCTACTGTAACCCTGTAATTATCTAAATATCTTGCCACCTACATACATAGTAGCTAATGAATTTGAAATATCTTGAATATCTTCTACACGACCATAGCTTTTAGCCATTAGGCTTGGCACTCAGTGCAAAGTTTCCTCTTGACTTTAATGGCCTACAACTAGGGTTTAAGATTAATGTCCTCTTTATCTGTTTGGCTAATTAGCTGCCTCTAACATTACACATCCTCAGGATTCAATCATTTTGTCCCTGCAGGGTCTCACTGACAGCAAGAGAAATTAACTGGCAAACATATTAACACTGATCTTCATTACAGAGCTATACTGTATTTGCTTTGTACACTTTGTATGGAAATCACTGTTTTGTTATGCTAATTGATCGTATAACTATTCTATCCATTTATGCCAAAATGAGACTATATTGGACCATCCTGGACTATCAGCAGTAGTGTGTGTGCGTGCGTGCGTGCGTGCGTGCGTTGTTGAAGTGGAATTATGATCAAGTCATGGGTCAGCGTAAGGGTTTCTAGTAAAGGTTAATGTTATAGATCATGTCGTCAATGGAAAAACCTAACTGGTAGTGATATCCACCCCTGTGTTTTGAATTAGATAGCCTACTATATGATCCTTATCCTAATTGGCAAAAACAACAATCAGGGTCAAGAGTCTGTGGCAAGTCTCTGCTCTGCTCTGCTCTGCTCTGCTCTTTGTAATTTGACAAAAGCAATCCACAGATAATAATGCGATGAGATAATAGGGTTTGATTGTCACTGAACAGTGGGACATTTATATCAAGTGCAGTTTGCCTGTTTATTGCAGCAGATTTTACGGACCCCTGAGGCCCCTGTTTTTTAGCGTGCAGCCCAAATTACTTTTATTGTGTGTGTGTGTGTGTTTGTCTCTTTACTGTAGTTGTGTGTGTATCTACAAACTGTTACAGATAGCTACAGTACAGACAGTCTAAAGGGATGTGTCCTGCAGTTATCAGTTGCCCCCTCTATTTTCTGACAAACACAACAAGCACACAAGCCTGCCCATGGGACACAACTAGACAAAAGCAATCAACCCCAATCACAGAATTAACAACATATTGTGATGTTGTATTGCAAAAGCAATCATCTTCTGTCTCTTGATACAAAGTCATGCAAATACACATGCAAGCATCCTCAGACTCAATTAAAGGGGCAATGGCAGATCTCTGCTGTGAAAATGACTGCTTTTCAATTGGCATGGCTCTCTGAGTCCACAGAGCGGTATTATGTATGCTAATGCAAGCTGTAAAGACGGATCTGGGGTTCAGGGGGGGCCCTGTGCAATTAAACAACCTCAGAACCCGACACAGCGTCCCTGGGCATGCATAGCACTTTTACAGCTTTTCCATATTAGAAAATATATATTTGAAACATCATAGGAATAAGCCTGTAAAACTGTGACGTATAATAGATACCTTCGGGTTAGATCAGTGAACGTAAGGAAGGAATAATGGCCTTTGATGAAAATTGTTCTGAATTAGGAATAAGGCTCTTCCAGCTCTATGAGTTACAGTACTGTAGCTTCCAGAGGTCTGGAAAGAGCAAAAACCCAGTAGATTTAGTTGCTCTGGTTTCTCGAAATAATTCAAGGACCTTCCTGACAACAGCAAAGTACAAATTAGCTCCAGTAGAAACAATGACTTGTTTGAACCAACTGCTGTTTGAGCCACAGCACTGTATGTTATATGTACAGTACTGGCTGGAGGGGTTGGATTAAATTGTTTTTATAGTAACATCTTCGCCATAGTTGAGGTTTTTCCAGTGATGGCCAGTGTATTGGTTAATTAGGTCAAATTTTAAGAATAGCAAAATGTACTTAAATTGTTCCATCTCCCCGTCTACCTATGCATCCATCCATTCATCTATGTAGAGATGCAGGGGGGCTACAATCAATCCCAGCTGACATAGGTTGAGAGTGGGTTACACCCTTGGCAGGTCGTCAGACTATCAGAGGACTGACATACAGTATAGAGATAAATGATGCACACAAAGAGTTCCTGGTACTGGTTCTAATCCAGAGCTATAGATTTCTAATAGTCAGAACTACTCATGCAATCAGCATTACCACCAAAGCCCTCCAGGATTTATCCTTATAATAACTCCTACTGTTTAAGAGGCTGTAATAGCTTTGTCAGGTTATATTTATTAGATTAATTTCTACAGATTTAATTGATGCATGAATATTTTAATGTTTACCCCTTACATACTGTACAAGGCCTTTGGGGCCTTGAGAAACTGGAGGAGGAGTAAAGTAAATCCACTTCATGGGAAGCCCCATAGAACCCACTTTTTTGTAATGGGAACATAGGAAAATGTTTTAATTATTCAATGGATTCATAGTTTCATTAGACTTTCAGATTAGTCCAATTATTCTGGTGCTGAAATATAAATGGGATTTACTGATTATAGTAAAGTAGGTGACAATAACAGCAGACGAAGTGTGAGAGAGCGTTCAGAAAGTGTTGGAGAGTGATTGCCTTGTGTTATTATCCTCCCTCTCCCTAATCCTTTTGATCCCTTTACCTTTCTCTTGTTCCTTTATCCTGTTAGTCTCAACAGTAACGTGCTCTGCCTTTAATATACAGAGAACACATCTGTAATCAGGAGGTGAAGTCAAATAATCAACAACAGGACCACTTGTGGACTTATAATGACCTAACAAATGTCTTGAACTCTTGTGGAACAGGTTGGACAAGTACCGTGGCTTGAATTGTTTGGAGTTATGATCTGATGATTTATTGATTCTTATCAATACCGGCTCCAGATTCTGTCCACCAAATTACTTGTCTTATCATGGTACTTTTATTGAACCCCTCTTCTCGGCGATGTATGGGCAGTCTCTTGTGGAAACACCGGACATAACTGGAAGTTGATTGACCCATTTGAAATTTTGAAATGGTCACTTCAGTTGCGTCAAAGCCCCCCCTTTTTGTTAATGCCAGTGACCCTCTTTTTCTAGCAGAATGAATTGACCCACTGTTAAACAGATAGCTGCCTGAGTCAGCCTCTATAGGAGCTGAATACATTAACACAGACCCTGATAGTGATGTTTGACCTTAACTCCCACTCACAATACACACAACATTCCTATGAGAGTGTGCGCGTGTGTGCACTTGGGTTTTAGGAGGCCAGTACAAACATCTGTATTTATATTATGATATCATCTATATTATATTATATACTTGTGTGGATATTAGTATTTTTGAATTGGATGATTTTCATGTTGAAAAATTAATTCAAAGATATTCAGTACGTTTGTTTGTTTTTTTTCCTATAATTTTACCAGTGGGCCACTGAATTGCATGAAAGCCCCTTATCAGAAGCACACAACAGTGTATACCATTAAGCATAATACAGTGCATTCTTAGATTATTATGTTTCTACATACATACATACATACTACATTGTCATCATGTGTTTGTACTTGCATCCTATATGTACAGTTTGTATGTTGAGGTCATCAGGGTCAAAGGTTTGAAAAGATTGTGACAGAGAGGTCATTAAGTTTGTTGCTGCATGCAAGAATAAATCTGGGTTGGAAGGTGAAAGAGCAGCATTTGCCCCTCCCTCATTACCACTGTTGACATTCCCTTGTGCGAGCCCTTTAAACTCTGACTTCCAAAACAATAACACAGACAGGATTATCTAATATGTGAGAGAGCATGATGACGGAGAGGTAGAGGGACAGAAACAGAGAGGGGAGAGGAGGGTAATGTGGAGACTGTATCTATGAGAGGACCTTCATCAGCGACCCTGGCGGTGCTGCAATTCCTGCAGAGTTGAGTCATGTGGGATGTTTCTGGGTAGTCTCGGGGCCCAGAAGCCCTTTTTTGGGAATGTCATGTTTTAACAACTCCAATGCCTTTTAATTCCCGCTTCTGAAGGTCTGTCTGGAAGTACTGGAATGTGTGTGAGGCAGCAGGCCAGACTCTAGTGTTTGGAAATAAACTGTCTGTCCAATCTGATTGGGCCCATTCTCAGGGACGTGGGAGCAAATACACGTCTGCCAATACACAACACACTCACACATGCATGCACTAAACATGGATGGGTTGGCTGCCAAACCTCACAGAAATACCTCTCTGCTCTTACGCCTTTAAAAATGCATATGCTGGCCACTTGCACACACAAATACAGATGAAACATTTGGAATCACATGGAAAACGTAACATGCTGTATACGCAAACCCACATATGACCACAGGCACTGACACAACACATGGATACAAGAAAATTGAGTGCATGTCGCACACTGAGTGGAGACCTAGCGTGTGTGTGGGGGTGCTGAGAGAGACAGAGAGGCTAATTCTTTTTTGTTAATACAATTCCCACTGCAGCACTGATGAGTCTGATGGAATGGCTGTGATTCAACTGCAGGAGTCTCCTGGGAGACTGATAGAGTTAATGGACCATGTGTGTTCATATTATCGTCTGTTTGTGCCAGTGTGTGTGTGTGTGTGCGTGTGTTCCAGTTTAAAGAGCAAAACCTGCGGAGGAGTGTGATGAAAGAAGCTACAACAAAATAAAAGAAACCTAACTGTTCCCAAGTGTTAGAAAAGCGATAGAATAAGTCAAACCACCCACACACGAGCTGAAAAACTGGAACAATTTAGCGGGCTGGATCGAGGAGTTTTGCTTTATGTTTGATAATGAAACATGTGGGAAAATGTACTTGAGGAAAATTATGTTTAAAGAGAGAGATATTGCATTATCTGATATTGTCTATGAGCTTGAATATCATGGGTGAGATATGATGATGAAAGAAACACGTTAGACAAACAGACAGATGTAGATGTAGATATCTGTAGATCTGGATAACCAGTGCAGCTTTCTCCACACAATTTCATCATTAGGCAGGAGGTGGGGGAAATTCCTGATATATTCTTTGCCAAGAACAGAACATCAGTAAATATCTTTGATTACATTCCCAGGAGTTTTTACAGATCCACACCTTCCTCTCGAGACATTACTTTAGTACTCCAAATTTTCTAGGTGGTCTCCTGATTCTTGCTCAAATGAAGAACCTTCTGCCAGAAACCGCAGCTTTTTCATCATCATGCACATTTGTCAGCTCAGTTTGGTTTTGAGGTCTAAATTTTGTAGCATCTGTGCAGTTTATCCATTGCTTTTGGTCGGTCACAGTGGTACTTGTCATTAATGTTAAGTCGCCTACATGTCAATAAATGCTTCAGTGATATCGATGATAACAACAAGACTCCCTTGCAATGTTGGAGTGTGCAGGATAAGAGTTGGCACTGTATGAGTGATGTACTTTTAACAGTGCAGTTTGAGTTAAGTATAACATCCCTTGTTGAAATCAGACTGACTTCCAGAGAATCCTACTCTACCATCATAATCATCATTTCTACAGTTGTATTGTAGATTGACAACACCTCCAACCAGGAACTCCTATCCTTATGTTCCCAAACATATGACTCCCAGCAGTCTGTCAACAGATGTTTAGGTATCCTACTGTAACCCCAACCCCATCTGTAGGTCCATAAGAAATAGTCTCAGATGTGATGAAATAACTACAAAGGCCTTGGAAACTCCATTTGTTTTACCCTGGTGACTTTATGGACAGACAGTCTATAGCACAAAGATCAATGTAATTACTGGACCACTTTAAGTGGGAATTCCTATTTGTTGAGCCTGAATATAATGAAAACAATAGTCATTTTTGTGGTTTAAAAATACTGACTTTACCTTGAAAGAACAATATTGAGCAAATGAATGGATATTGGTTGAATTATACTTTAATTTGCTGACGTGTTGTTGCTGCCAAGTCTCTGTAAGGCCCATCAAAGCTCATATAAACACATCAAACACATAACACCATGGCACTGAAAACACAGAGAAACAGCTGTGTGTAAATGTGTGTCTCTGTGTGTGTCTATGAGTTAGTGTGTTTTGAATTCCTAATTTGCGCACATGTGGGCACCATGACTTCTTTAAGTTGAGTAACAGGCCTCTTGGCAACTACCGTGTTAGCGTGAGAGCTGGGAGGACCTGTATGATTACTAAAAACCAGAGAGAAGAATGAGCTCCTCAACAACATAGTAGTTCAGAGTGTGGCTGCGAGATAAACAGAATGATGAGAGAGCAGGATTAGAGGATGGAAAATGGGGAAAGAAAGTATGAACTCCTGCCTGAGTGGAGTTCAGGCTTGCACAATCAGTGCATCTCCAGTCACTGCACAAACCACGGACCTGCTTTCATGTATTTTACTCGATTATTCGTCTGACCACAAAAACAGCAGCAGGCACAGCTGCGCTCCAGCCCAAGTGGTCGATGTGTTCCTGAAGTTAATCAAGTCTACCAATAGCAGGCATGCTGAACTGAAGGTTACTTGTACAGCCTAGCTCTGAGTGAAGAGAGATGAGAGATGATCTCTCATTGTTAAGCTTCCTCCAAAAAATGCACCAATATTAAATTATCATTCCAAATAATCCACCATTTCCTGGTATCATTGAAAGTCACCATATTTGTCTGGCAAGGAGAATGCATGTCACGTGCCCTTGTGGAGTCAGTCTGAATGTATGAAATACAGAGAGATGATGAATTAAAGGAAAAATTGGGAAAATTAGTTGATAAACAGGATGACAATGCTCCCATCTACAAAACATGAGAGGTCGCAGAGAGGTTGCTGAATGTTTTGATGAGGATGGCCATTACGTATACCACATGCTATGAACTTCCCACTCACCAGATCCCAAACTAATTGAACACCCATGGGAGACTTTGGGCCGACAGCACTCTCCACAGGCGTCATCAAAACACCAAAGAAGGGAATATCTTTTGGAAAGTTGTGTCCATCCTCCAGTAGAGTCAAGGAACTAGAAGATTGAAGCTGGACTGGCAGCACGGTGACCCAAGATTTTACTGAGACACTTACTGTTCGATTCTCCTTTAGTTTGTTCCTGATCTGTCTGCAGAACTGAGAACTATATTCACCATTCACAGCTTAGCCTTGATCTCACGGCATCTCAAATGTCTATACATTTAAAAAGAGAAAACAGTATAAAAATGTAAAAATTCAAGACGCTGCAGTTGGCCATGGCTCCTTTTGTGTCTAGATAGATTTACATTTCAGATATGTTTTATTCCAACGCCTATTATAGACTGTTATACTTACAAATGTACTATGTTTGCTCTTTAGCTGTATTTGGTATAGGGCACATAAGAGTATAGGAAAGATTTAAATTGATAATACAACATTCACAAAAACAAACAAAACAAAACAAAAAAAAACAATGATGAAACTGATAATTGCTTCATTCAGACTGACGCTTTATTAGTTATATTTTCCTCTTGACAACTCAACTGTCAAATATGTGAAATGTGTCTTTCTAGATGTATTGATAATGATTATAAAAGTCTGTCTCTTTGGCTTTATGTGCATCAGGATTTGCTCTGATTTAAATTCAAGTGCCAGGATTCTGAAACTTTGGAGCCTATAGCATTAGTGTTGTGATCAATATTGTCATTATTGATTGTTTCATTGCATTTTTGATATAGTTATTTCATCCAAATCCACACTGGCCAGCTACTTGAGTCTTTGAAAATGTGGTCCACTTGTGGAGAAATATGTAATCAAACAGAGGGTTTATTCTCCTTCAGGGCTCATTTGCATTTCCCTTGGTGTTAGTGGCACTGCTTCACAAACTCTTTCCCTCACTTACACATACAGAAACACACACATAGTGAGGGGTGTGCGTGGGCAGATAGAAAGGAGAGGAATCCCTGATAAGCCAGTAGCCTGGCGGAGGGCATAGAGAGAGGAATGGCAGCTATGTCGGGCATTCACAACACTGTGTGGTGTCACCAAACAAAGCCTTCCCTTCTCCCGCCTGTCAAAGACACCATTGTGGCGCGAGGAGAGAGCCTTTATATCACACACACATTCCACGCATGCACCCCCCCTCTCCACCACACCCCACCCCTCGCCGGCACCACACACACACACAAATAAAAAACAACCGTATTACCCTGAACATACACAAATACAGAGGCAAACTCTTCAATTTGCCTTCACATGAACAGCTATAAACCCAGAAACAACATATGGGCGTGAACACATTTAAATGGGCGCAGAAAAGCAAAGAATAAATAAATAAAAAACACAAACACATTAACATTCAAACTGTAAGTAGACTTTTTCCTGTGTGTTCCTATTTAGTCATGAATGCACCCATGCTCTCACTGTAGTCTGTCTGGCCTCTGGCTGGCTGTGTTGACAGGATGGAGACTTCCAGCAGAGAGGCTGGCATCCCCAGCATGGAGCCCCTAGTGAGAGTCACCTGTGAGGGGGTGGGAGCAAGGGGAAGCTCCCCTGCTCACTGGAAGTCTGGGAAGTTAATGACAGCTGACACACTCCCTGGGGGGTTGACAGTGTTAGTGTATGTGGGTTGTTCCTGTAAGAGAGAGAGAAGCTGTCTGTGTGTCTGTGTGAGAGAGAAGGAGAGAGGGAGGGAGTGTGTTATCCTCTTCCTGTTGCTCTGACAAGCTCCTGACTGCTCCTGCCACCTCCACCTCAGCCACAAAAGACTCATGGGAGGTTGGACATGACAGGAGGGTGGGACTCCCATATGTCTCATGCCTGACTCTGCAGAGTTACTCTGCAAACACCTGTCAATCACTGCCAGGGTATCAGGCTGAGAACTACTGTACAGCTAGAGAAATGTTGAGGATTTAGGTTGAGTGGGGACAAAATTGAGTTTCTTCTCCAGACATTTACTGTAGTGAATATTTATGTTTTATGTTTACTGACATTATTTTTGATGTGTAGATTGAGCAGGAACGCGTACCAGTGAAAAACACCCTCTCAATAACTGATGCGGTGAAACCATTAGACCTATCTTGGAATATACAGTATATCATATATGATATATGATATCTATTAATTCCGTAATTCAAGAGATGAGTGTATGTGTGAAAATGGGTGGTTGGGCAGCTACAGTAATGCTGACAGGTTGAAACTTTTTGGGGCCGGCTTGCCTGTCAGCCACGTAGAGAAGTTCCCAGCATGGGGGTCACTCTAACAGAGGAAGTTCTTAACCTAACTTCCCTAGGTTGTGGTGACAGGCCCCATTGGGTCTCTGAGCTTGGACAAGACATCCTGCTGGGTGGGTCTTTGGCTGCAGGGTGCCTGGCTAGTTTGGTGTATAAAGACCCAGACAGTAGGGGCTAAGTACAGGGACAATAGAGGAACAGTAGAGGCCAGTAGGGGAGTGGGGAATTACCTGCCAATTAGGCAAAGTTAATGTGCAGAATGATGGGTGTCAACCTGTCAGAACCCAGGGAGGTGGGGGGATCAGATGGATAAGTACCATGTTATCCCTCAGATTACACTGTCTACCCGACATGATCTCATCATCTCGCACGCATGCATGCACACACACACACCCACCCACACACACACACAAACACGCACGCACGCACACACACACACGCACGCACACACACACATACAAAAATACACATAGAAGAAGGAGAAGATTTTAAAAAGATAAGATAAGATAAGATAAACCTTCATGCTATGGTAATTTATATAATGTAGCCTATATTTTTATGTATGGGCTGATTGGTCGACTGGACAAGTCTCCCTTCCATTCATTTAATGCATGGTGGGAAGTCTGGCCCTTGAGGAAAATGCTTTAAATGCCTGCCATCATTCCATCCTTTGTTTACACACAGAAAGCCTCTTCTTGAATTAACTGTAGTTTTTGATGCTGCACAGCTTGTGTAACTCCACCTCTCCCTCAGGAAGCCATTCTTTAGTTGTTTTTATCCTGAGTGGAAACCTGGGTGATAAAATAAAAAGGGGACAATCAGGGTCATTGGTCCAGTTATTCCCCTCTGTGGCTCTGGTATGTGTGGTATGGTCATTATGGGCAGCAGGCGACAGTAACAGCAGGTAGGGGTCACATAACACGGGCCAGGATGATTGACAAGCAGGTGGCAGCGCAAGGGATTCCCCACTGCTGCTGCTATGTCCACTGTTTCCTGCTCCTTTACAACTGATTTGGGACCAAAACATTCACAGATTTTGAAGGGGAAATCCAACCATTTTACAGAAATAAATACTATTGTGTTTGACTTCTAAGTTATTGAATTAACATAAAAATGAAAATGATTTTCCATTATATGTCCAGGTCATTCTTAGTATTTAAAATGTTTTTGAAATGATATTTAAATTATCATTTAATGGTATTTCTGACAGTTTAATTAGATCAGATTTCATTGTGTAAGTGCAGCTGTCAGTAAGAAAAGCAAAGGAAGAAAAGAAACAAAAGAGAGAGACTGACTGTCAAACAGTAAAACAGTGCAGACAGTGACAGGAATCATTGAAGAATAAGATCCAGAGGAACATGCTAAAGCCTCTTCAACCAGAGGATAGAGTCCTCAATCCATCTCATGGTGCACTCCTGCATCTCTGACACTGACCTCTGACCTTCCCATTGGTTGATGTAACTTCTCAATAAACACACCACTATTTCACATTTGTTAAGTACATTATCAGTGGGCTGACTTCATTTTGAAGCTCAGAAACTAATACTGAAAATAAGACCAGGTCACAATAATAAAAGGAACGTATTACGCCATAGTAGCTACAATCATAGAGGTTGAAACTTAAAATACGATCCAAACTGTCTTGACACAAGCTTTGGTAACACTTTCTATGAAGACTACATCTATAGTGCATTATGAGCGCATTCATAGTGAATTATAATGCTCATTATAATCAATCATAATGCATTATGACTGCATTCATAAACACATATAAAGCTTCATGATGCACTATATCAACAGTTATAAATATAGCTTATAATGACTTATAAATCCAAGTGTCTTATGAGTGCTCTTGACTGGTTATAAACTACAGGCTGACTGATGAGGCTTGTAATACATTACAACTACTCATACCCCTCTATACACACACCTCAACAATCAATTGTTATAAGGACTCATAGGATGCCATAAGTATATATAAATGATCAATGTATGCTTTAAGTAAAGTGAGGTTCATATAGATGCATCTATAATGCAGTATAGCTAATCATGATGTTTCATTGTTGGCGTTAAGTAAAGTGTAACTCATTTTCATGCATTTAAAAGAAGTTATGCTGCATTATAGATGCATCTATATGAACCTCACTTTACTTAAAGCATACATTGATCATCTATATATACTTATCTTACCTATGAGTCCTTATAACAATTGATTGTTGAGGTGTGTGTATAGAGGGGTATGAGTAGTTGTAATGTATTATAAGCCTCAGCAGTCAGCCTGTAGTTTATAACCAGTCAAGAGCACTCATAAGACACTTGGATTTATAAGTCATTATAAGCTATAATCATGAAGCTTTATATGTGTTTATGAATGCAGTCATAATGCATTATGATTGATTATAATGAGCATTATAATTCACTATGAATGCGCTCATAATGCACTATAGATGTAGTCTTCATAGAAAGTGTTACCCAAGCTTTTATTAAGTGTCTTTTTTTCTCTTTCCTTCAACCCAACAAGACGTAACTGTGTTTTATTTTTGTGAAAATGGAGGGTCAATTAAAAAAAATAAAAATGTTGAAATACCAGTTTAGTTAAAAATAGCCATAAATAACAACTGTTTAGTTTGAGATAAATTGCTGTTAATCTTAATCCAGTAATCGACCTATTTTTAACATAATTTACCTCATTGTATCTCCAAACTGCATGCAATGAAATAAAAAATAAAAATAGAATGATTAAAGTATTCTGCAATGAAGAGATGCTAATCCGCCTCTATGAATGCCATACTGTCTCCATGGGAAAGTTCTGAACATCCTATAAGGGCTGAAACGCTGAATATTTGGAGTGGGCTAACTACTACTGTTAGTGTTGGCAATAAAAATAGTCTATCAGCTACATTCCAGAAATAGCAGTACCGGCGAGTAAAAAGTCCTAAGAGTTGAATCCCTGCTCCTCGAGATGCCAGCAGCAGAGCTGTAGTGGAGCGGCCTACAGTGGAGACGGAGCAAGGGAAACAGGTGTTGGTTGCTAAATGTGCTTTCAGTGAGCAGAGGAATGACAGCAATGTACTGGCCTCTGTGGTTACTGGCACGTTACCCAGAGTTGAGCCGACAGAAACAACCTACTGCTACTGCTGCTGCAGCTCCTTCAGGCTTTATGAATGGAGAGCCTTTTCCTCTGATGGAGGATGGATTTCATTTAAGTAAATTAACTTGGCAGCAAACAATAAGAACAAGAAAAAGACATGAAGTTGTTATTTAATATTTAAAACACCCAAATTTGACGGTCTGGGGGGATTTTTTGTGACCCAACAGCTGCTTAAGCATGGATTTAGTAGGAACTCTTCTGTTGATATTTGTTATCTAATTCTTGTTTTGACTTTTTCATTTCGACGATGTTCAGAACTGTGGCAAAGGAAACATCATCATGTGTCCCGGCTGCTCTGTGTGTGGGAAGACAGAGGAATGTGGCTGGCCTGTGTTATGGGTGGATGTCCATGCTGTACATTGTAAACAGCCGTAAATGTTGATCTTTTCCTGTGGTGTAGCTGTGTATTGAATTGTGATTTAACAGCCCATCCTTTGCTGCTGGAGCTCCAACAGACCTCAGGCTTGCCATGCAAGCTCAGGATCTTGGACCTGTGCAAATATTCCCTCCCTCATGCCATATGGGACTACACACATAAACACCAGCCCCACTGAAACTGTTACAAGTGTCTATTTTTTTCGCCTCCAGTTCTAATTAAACATCCTGAAGCGATAAAAGTGAGGCTTTACAATTGTCCAGTATATCCCTTTTCCTGTGAGAAAGTAACTTTGTGAGCTCTACTGCGGATGTCACTGAACTGCGGACCATGTTGGATAGCTACTGCTGGATAGCATGCAAAATACTTTTCAAATTCTGTTACTTTCAAAGGGATCCTAAAATAAACAAAAGTTTGAAAAAAAAGAAAGAGAAAAGAGGAAAAAAAGTTTACTACGATCATCCAACTCTGCAGTTTCTTTCAGCTCATTGTTTTAGTTTTCTGGCCCACAGCTTTATTGTTTTGGTTCAGCGGCAGCAACAGCTGTTTTCAGGAAAAAGAAAAAAAAAGAAAAACCTGATGAACCCTCTGAATTGTACCTGCCCAGAAAACATACAACAGTTGCCATGACCAAAACTACGTGTTTGCTTTGCATGTTCTGGTGATAAGTAAAGTATCATCAGAAAATGTGAGGGTCAAACCCCTAACTTTCATTGATTTTTGGGGAATGGGGTTGGTAAAAAAAAAAAAAAGTGTGATGCTAATCAAGTTACACTGCACTTGTTTTTTTTCTCCCCATTGTACTTCTGGTTGAGCTGAGAAACTGGTTAAAAGGAAGAATTTAGAAAAATCCAATAAATCGGTGATGACATGATCAGCAGATGCAACAGCTGCAAGTGCCCCATACTGTCTGTCATTCACTTTGAAATGAATGACCACTGACCTCATCCCACTATTTGTAACTATTCAGTAGAAAACAAATATGTCTGGAGTTTAATACACAGACATTTTTCTCAAGAGTCAAAAGCAAAGTCATGTCAACTACAGAAACATGCTCTCTGATGACATAATGTACATTTTATGAGGTAATGATACATCATTGGGTTTACAGCTTATTGTGCTGCCCCCAAATGGCCAAAAATCAAATGTTACTGCTTTAAAAGGTGATATATAAGATGAGTTGTAATCCTGCTAAAAAATCATGCCAGACCTTTGGGTCTCATCTGCTCTTAAACGTGTGAACACTGCACATTTACAGCTGTTAAATATTTCTGTCCTGTCCACTTCAGTTTCTTATTGTGTCCTCTCTTGTGCTGTGATGAACCTTTGTTTCTCCATGGCATTCCCCCGATCTAAATTTAATTAGATGAAACTATAACGATCTAATCAAATCTTAGATTAGGAAGCCTGTCTTAATATTAGTCCCGTTTGAACCTCAATTGCAGGATTTGTTCATTACACCCGCAGCATTAGGTTAATCGTCGGTTAGAGCTCAGACGGACAGAAAAAAAAAAATTGCATTAGATTACCAATGCAAATTTTGATCTTAAATTGATTCTTGTCTTGAGAGGCTGAAAGTCAGATGGTCCTTTCCTTCTTGGGTGTTCCTGTTCATTTATCAACAAAGAATCAGGTATCATTTAAAACAGAGAGGGCTTGGCGAATCAAGCGTAATCAGCAGGACAAGTGTTCTGTGACACTCCCAGCATGCTTCATTGGGCAGCCCTGTTGACATGAACCGAGCGGTGAAAGCTGAGCCTTCCACTAATACCCCTAACACCACTAATACTCGCACGAGGAGGGCAAATTAGCTCTAATTACCCCTGTGATTTGTAGCCTTTGGAGCTTGAAGTGAGAAAAGGATGAAGTAAAAATGGAGGAAAAGGGAGTGGAAGTATATGTGATGAAACAGGGGGAGATCATGACTGCCATATGCCTCTCCTCTCCTCTCCTCTCCTCTCCTCTCCTCTCCTCTCCTCTCCTCTCCTCTCCTCTCCTCTCCTCTCCTCTCCTCTCCTCTCCTCTCTTCTCTTCTCCTCCCTGTATTTAGTTTTGTGTGCAGACAGCTGGTGTTGTTTTGTTGATTGTGGGACTAATAACCTGCTCAGTTACTCTGGAATGTGTTATGACTGATCAGCTTTTCACCTTCCTTCTCTCTTTCTTTCCATCTCTTTCTATGGACTCTCACTTCTTCAGTCTATAATCTCTCATTCAGCATCTGTTTTCTGTCTCCCTCTCTCCTGTATGTGCACACTCCACTTCAATTCAATTCAATTCAATTCAATTCAATTCAATTCAATTCAATTCAATTCAATTCAATTGATTACTTTGCTTCTTGTTGTGAATTGTGTTTGAGTGTTGAAATGTTACATTTCATCTATTTTAAATTGTGTTTGATTGTTTCACTGAAGATTATCTAAAGACCAACCATTGTACAGTTGGGGAGAAAACTATACAACGAATGGCGGAGTCAATAAATCTGAGACCATGTTTCCGATTGGTTCAGAAAACACTCTTTCCTCCCACTTTTCTGTCGACTAGCTGGTTGAGAGCAGCCATGAGGTTCGGTCTGGCATATGAGCTGGCCTCAGACTCAACTGGGGCTCACCAGGTCAGACGGAAATGTAAATTCCAAGGGAATAAAAGAGACAATAAAACTATTTTCTGTCATTTCTTGAGGTTAATGTAATTCTCTGGTGCAGAAAGGAAATAAATATTGGTCACAATAGAGGCAATCATGGCCACACGGAGATGAGGATCCAAAGGCCCAGATTGGCCTTGAGATCAAGCACTTGTCATTTGATGTATTTTCTGCATCCATGCGTGTGTGTGTGTGTGTGTGTGTGTGTGTGTGTGTGTGTGTGTGTGTGTGTGTGTGTGTGTGTGTGTGTGTGTGTGTGTGTGTGTGTGTGTGTGTGTGTGTGTGTGTGTGTGTGTGTGTGTGTGTTTACTTGCATCTGGGTTTTGATCAATTTTGAATCATCCAAACATGTTAGGCTGTTCAGCAATGCGTGCTTTGACGATGTAATCAGTTATTGCTTTGAAAATCTTAATCATCAGCACAAAGCATTGTCTTTTTAAACTTTAAGTAATTGCTACACATGCAACATTTCCGAAATCTCTGGCTTGGTCATTTATTATTGACATATTAATTCACATTAATTCAGCTTGCAGGTCTGTGTTTCTGTGTGTTTCATGTTCTTCCTGCAGTGGAAGTGCCTGTGGTGATTCTCCAAGGCTGCCAGCAGGATGCCTGTTAGCATATAGGTTTCATACATGCTGATGCAGAGGCTATATGCTAATGCTAATTAGGAGCTCTGAAGGCTGAAGGAGAGGAGAAGAGAGGAGAAGCTATTGCTGGTCAATACTTTAAATCCATCCTTTCCAAATCTATTCATCTTGGTCTCTCTTTATGCTCTTGAAGCTTATTTTATTTGTCTCAAATAGGATTTTTGCAATACATTTCATACAGAAAATTATCGTAATTATAATCATAGAAATTACTGTTTTGCTGACACATTTTATGAATACATAAAGATTTCTATATAATAATCGCTTTTATTTTCCTTCCGAACCAAACCCAAACAAGTGAACTGTAACAGTAAATGTCTTCCTGTAGTAAGCATAAGTTGCACAGCAGCGACTCGATGACGTCTCACAGAGGGTGCAGCACTTGGAAACTGAGGAGGTTAAACTGATAACACACCTTTTCCACAGAAGATGTTCAAACAGAGCTCTAAGCAGGAAGTGAATGATAGCTGAAATCAATTGAACTGCTAGAGATTCAGGACCTTGGTATACGTGACTGTCACACTGGCAGCGTGAGTGCTAATATCAATAGCCACACCTGTGCTTTCCTTACTATGACAAGTCGAAATATCTGTTGTGAAAAAGGCCTATGGAAAGACACATGTGTGGAAAATGAAAGTTCATTCTGAGTGTTATATCAGCCTTTCCTAGCCAGATTTTTTCATCATGATTCGTTGATACTTTACACAGAACCACAGCTGCTGAAGTCCCAGTGGTTAGTAGAGACGGAGAATGAGATATGTGAGAGAGGAGGCTGGAATGTTAGTAGGCTACTACATGCCACCTGGTCAGACTGCTCACAATACATGCAAACATACGTGCACGCGCACGCACGCACGTACGCGCACACACACACACGCGCACATACACCAACAAGGCTGCACTTGCACAAGCCCAGCCAGCTGCTGATTATGTCAGGATGGGTACATTTAAGGCTGGTCCTGGCAGCAGACCAGGATGAGAAAGATGTATTTAGAGTAGCATTTTCAGGGCTCAGTTTCACTTCCACTGTACATTGTGATCGATCCATGAATTCCTCAGTGGAAACTTATGATACAGACACTTGACTCAATACTGTCTTGTTAATTTATTAGAATATTGTCACAGGACAAAATCAGACTAAATGAAACTTAACCGTTGCAACTACAAAGTGTCTCTTTTAACATGTCAGTAGTGCACCGCTGTCTGACAAAACTTCCTGTCCAGACAGGAAATACATTCTTTGGTATGTGTTCATCAGTCTGGGACTGTGTGTGTGTGTGTGTGGAGGCAGACAACAGACCTGCCATGCAATAACATCTGTGGAATGCAACCCACTTCCCTTGGTACCTGAGTTCACCTCCTGTCATGTCTAATACGGATAATATGTTGTTACCAGCCTATACTTCATACTCTGAAGTTATTGAAAATCGCAACAACCAGTATTATTATTTTGAGCTACACCTTAGTCTTATACAGTACAGTCTTAAGATGACAGAGTTAATGTATCTGGGATATATCTGTTTATCGGCATAATATAGAGTGTGGGATGCTACACATCACTGTGCTAAGTGTGGAAATTAAGCAATTTAAGCAGCCCATAATATACTGGTTAGTGGTAAATTTAGTTGGAAGTGTTTACTGCTTGACTTCCTGCACATTTTATGGAAATATCAGTTTTTGAAGGCTTTGTTGCCAATTCCGCCTCCAAAATGAGAGAACTGACAAAATAATATATGTTGAAATCCATGTGGTTATACAAGCTGCTCCCTCAGTTGTCATACAATTACATAACTAGCTTTCGAATTTGCATAATGTCACCCTTACACCCCCTAAAAAAGACAAAATGCCCATATTCTTATACAGTTTAACAAATTTATATTGTACCAATATTTACATTAAACATTCCTCAATGGCAAAATAGTAAACATAGCATTCAGGCAACACATTAGCAGAAGTCATCCAGCAAACAACAACTTAGCATAGCTTGTCAAAAAAAATACAAACAAACAAAAAATAAAAACATTTACAGTCAACATCAAACATTTACTGTACAAAACAAAATGTGGATCAAAATAAAGCTCTTGAAACAGAACCACTTGGTCTCACATTTGCATAAAAAGGAGTTTGTGCTGACAGAGAAGAAAAGGCCTCCCATCCTTGAAGCTAGTAGTCTGTTTTTATCGTTCTTCAAAGGCCTTGACCTGCAGCCAAAGCATTAGATCACTGTTGTTTAAGTCCAAAGCCTGAGTTCATCTCCTTAATAAGTCATGTGGACAGTGCAGGACTCAAAGTCTAAGCTAACAGTTAGCGTTCTATATCTACATTTACAATACAGTGCTGGTGTTGCAGCCATACATTGATAAAGCCACATAATAGATCCTTTCATTGTGAAGCCATAGTCCATCTTTACATCAGTTAGAACCAAACTGATGTCTTTGCTTTGGTATGATCAAGAGCTGCAGAGACAGAGAGGAAGAAGTATGAAATGAATATCGTGTTTATTAGACCTGTTGCACAAGACATAAATTACAACACACAAATTCTGACTAATATAGCTGCACTGTTTTGTGGTATCTACCTGAGTCGTATGCCTCCAGAGATCCATGAAGGGCTGAAGGGGCCCAGGTGACAGAGGTGGCTGACACAGGGCTGTTGCTGCTGGGATCCATCTCCGCCTTCACCCCCTCGTTCTGTGGGGAGCTTCCTGCATTGGCAGATGGCTGGTTCTGGTTCCTGACACCAGGCAGCAGCAGAGGATTAAACCTGGGATCCAATGCTGGGTTGTGGGCTGGGTATGAATGGAGCATTGAGTGGTGGTGCCGGGAATGGATATGGGCGTGGGTGTGAGGGTGGTAGATGTCGTGGACATTGGGATAGCCACTCGTGCTTTGGGGGTTCAGGCTGTAGGTCCAACTGTCTGGGAGGGTAGCTGGAGGTGGGAGGCTGGCTTGGGAGAGCACATGGCTGGCCCACAGAGCTCCATCTGGGTGGTTAAAGGAAACGGGGCTGGAGGAGAAGTCTGGGTGAACTGAGACCGATGGGAGGTGGGGGCTGCTCTGGGATGGATACGTGCTGCTGCTGTTCCAAACAGAGCCACTCTGACTCTCAGAGAGAGAACCACCATCTGAAACAAATAGATTTAAACACTTTAACACCATGTTTTCAACATTACAAGTGAGGCAGCAGGTATTTTACTGTCATATTATTTCAGATTTGCTGCAATTCTTACCTTTCCATAAGCCAGCAGTGGTTGAAGCGGGCTGCTGAGTCACTCTGATTGGCTTGGTCTCGCTGTTGAAGGTGTTGGCCTGACTCAGAGCTCGGGAGAAATGCTCATCTATCACATCCCCAATGTTGCCTTGGAAGTACGTGAACAAAACACACCGGGAGCTCAAGTACTCTGCTTCTGCTGGTTGAGTACCGTCCTTCAGCTCGGAATCAGACGTCGGTCTGCGGCCTGACTCGCCTCCAGAGCCGTGCTGGAGGCCCTGATCCCTGGAAAGCATCCCTCGTCCTCCACCTTGCTGCTGCTGCTGCTGCTGTTGCTGCTGCTGCTCCATACACTCCTGCATCTTACTGTAAACACTCAGCTTCCTCTGTGGGGAGAGACAGACAGAGATTACCAAACAGATCCAATCTGGAATAAACTACAAGACTTTAAATTCCACATGATTTGTCAGTTAAATCAACAAAGACTCCTGGTCCAAAATCTATTTATTCAACAAAACTTTAGGCTACTTTCAATACTTCATTTCTGAATAATATTCAAACTCTTAATCATTACGTGTGAGTAGCTATATTTCATATGGGAGCAGCTTTGGGAGTTGTGTGAAAACGAGCGTCTTTTTTCCCATACCGCATTCCAACTATTTGTGAAGCTCAATGTGCCTCGTCCACATTCCTGAGTGACTGACCGGCTGTCATTACATCACCGTTTGACCACAGGATTAATAGTTCCGTGTCATTACGCCTGACCTGAGGTGAATGCCCAGCCCCAGACTGGAATTTGATCATTCAAAACTGAAGCTGAACTTAAGAGTTTGTGTGTAAAGAAAAAATGAGGTGATGTTCTGAGCAGAAGTCAAAAAGAATTTAGACGAGAGGTTTTTTCCAGCTTCTTTCTGGTAGACTACTTAAAGATTTCTAGCGGTGCAAAGGCAGCTTATCCAGGCTTGAAATCTCCTCTTGGGCAATAACTTAGTAGATACTGCGATGTTTGCTTTGGTAATAAAGAACTCATACTTTCTATATTACACCACCCCCAATCTCAAACCACCAATAACAGTTTTAAAAGTCTAGTAAAGTTATTTCGTGACATCGCTCCTTATAGTATAGCAGCAGAGTTTCAGTGATGAGCGTCTCACCTGTTGTTGTTGCTGATGATGGTGGTGGTTGTAGTAGGTCGCCTTGTACGCCGCTGCAGGGAGGTAGTGCGCTCCATAG
This sequence comes from Decapterus maruadsi, assembly GCA_030347415.2. Classification (NCBI taxonomy): domain Eukaryota; kingdom Metazoa; phylum Chordata; class Actinopteri; order Carangiformes; family Carangidae; genus Decapterus; species Decapterus maruadsi. The sequence continues at coordinate 10,983,017 of CM064902.1, read as the reverse complement.
CTTTGGTGGTACATCACATCCAGGCAACTCATAGCGACGGAGCGGAGCAGTTAGAAAAAGTGGAGAAAGTCGTAGGGGGAGACGCACACACAACACAGCCGAGGGCGACTCTCCTTGAGACTTCAGACGGGTTGTATCCTCCGAGCAATCGGCGCCTCCATATATGCCCAAACGCATACAATAGCCATGTCGTCCAGTTTGCATACAGACAATGCGCCTCCCGCTGTGCGCTCCACCAGCACCACCCGGGGCCACAAAATGGATCAAATCGCTATGAAACACACACACTGTATCCGAAAAGAAGAAGAAGAAAAAAAGAAATACAGCCTTTTCTCTGACAAGTTTTTAGACCGCTTCTGATTGGGTGAGCATTCCTTTCCCCCTTTCCCTCTTTCTGTTTTGGAGGGGAGTTATATTTAGAGAGGGCTGGGGCCGGTTACGCACGCCCACCGGGGAAGGGCCTGCATGGCCCATCGGAGTTTAGCAAGGCACTAACACAACTTTAAGCATCCAGAGATTCATTTCCCACTGAGGGCACCCATTCATAAAAGTTTCAATGTACTACTGCAGTATATGTCATAATAAGATATCATATATCATAGAGACGTCTGACCTCAGGATTGTGACGGAGCTCAAGGGCCAAAGCCAGGATTTTGGAAATGTTGGGGTGATGAGCCTACCCAGAAACGTTTGACTTCAAACTAGAGTGCCACCCTTTATACAATTATACTGACTATTTTTTTTTCCTACACCATTAAACTATCTGCATTTCCATCTATTTTTATTGTGTCTGTGCTGCAAAGAAATAAGTACTGTTTAAAATCAGGTGTGTAGTAAAACTATAACTTGTTGAACTATTTTGGTTTTCACTTTATAATGCTGTTAGCAACAAATCAAACAAATGCAATATTTAAAATTCTTGCATATTTAAAAGGCTGTTGGTTGTACAAGTTGTTTACCTTTGGTGCCTCGCCTCTATGTCTTGGATTTATGACTTGTTTTGGAGCAACATAAAAAATGACTAGGATATTCAGGATATTTTTGTGTGACTGCTCCCTGTCAGTTTCCCCTCTTTCACTGACACACAGTGATGAACTAAGTTGAACAGTTTGCTGCCACCTGTTGGTGAGCTCACTACAATGAGATTAGTCATCATTGGTCCCTAAATTAGTTTTGATGTAAGCCAAAGGGTGGAGGTACTGAAAGCCTTTTCCATTTGCAGCAGGGTTGGGGAAGGGCTGTGTCCACCAGGCCACCTACCATTACTTCACATAAACCCTATTAAAATCAACTGCAAGGGTAGATTTCAGTGTTGAACAGTGTGGCCCCTTCCTAAACACAGAACATGCAGTGTGTAGGGCCTTACATTTGTGCATAGGGCCACATTTGTGCAAATAAATAGAAAAAAAACAGCCAGTTTGTCCAAGGGTAGCCTTGGATCGCATACTGTGTCCCAGTTCCATATAGACAAAAAATAAATAAATTGTGCAAATACTGCACACTGGAATTCTATGTCCGTGTTCTAGCTTAATTAGAGGACAAACATCATAAAGCAAGATAGAAAGAAACTATACACACTATACACATGTCAAATTAGAACATTGCTACCATGCACGCATCATTACGAAATTATATAGGCTACATTGCAAATATAAACTGGATCTGTTTACATTTTTGCAGATGCTTTCTTTTTCTTTTTTTTTTACAAAGCATCTTAGAAGTGAGGGACAAAAAAAAGTTTCAGTGGAGGAGGACAAAAAGTAAGTCGGAAAGAATAGGATAGGATAGGATGAGTTCTCAGATAAGATCAGTCTACATGTCAGTTTTACTAAACTTAATCAGTCAAGAGTTCTCGACAAGATTTGGTAAGATTCTACGTCACTCCCTGCAGCCCATGTACGCCATCTAGCCACTACTGTTCTGCAGCTTATGAAACAAACTATAATAATAATAATACAATTGTTAAAGTAATGTTCTCCAAGTATGAAAATATGCAATGAAATGCAATAAATTAAACTACATGCAGGTCTAAAACACTTAAAAAGAGACTAATAATAGAATATCATCTTTCATCTGTGTGACACAATGAGATCAAAAAATCTATCACTTCCATCTCAGTAAAGATGCAGAGCGGGGACTGGGAACTGTGGAAGCTGCACTTTTTGACAGACAAAGAGACTGATTGTAAAATCATGCAGAGATGGCAGAGTTTGTCCACGTCTCCATCTAGTGTTCCCGTAGAGGAAGTTTCATAACTTGCTGTGTGTGCCTGCTTGAGAAGTGGGGCAGTGGAGCACTCAGAGTGATGCCTCCAGACAGTGCAGGAAGTATCAAACACACCGATTTATAATGGCATCACATACACATTTTCACACATGCTCATGCCATCATACACACTTGATACCACATAATATAACAGACACAAGCACTCTGACACAGACGCTGGACCTCAGGGGTTTTCCACCAAACATCTGGAGCAGCCTGTGCCTCCACTGCTCTGTTCCTTAATGAGGCACAGAGATGATTATTAGTGGATGTTTTAGAGGGGAGAATGGAGGGAGGGGAAGGGTATAGAACAGAAATTAAAGTGGAGTTATAGAATTGTTTGCTCTTTCATACCCCTCATAGAATGAGGGACACCTCTAGTGCTAATTTATTATGCTCAATGAACTTTTGATCACAGACACAGAAACTTCCCTCTCCATGAGGGATGATGTTTTGAGGATACATCCAACCACAAGAGAAAAAAGAAAGAAAGAGAGAAAGAAAGCAAAATCAGGTCATAAGTATGTGTCCCAGATCTCTGAGGAAGAATTAGAAAAATAAGAGTGAAAGTCCAAACCTTTGAGACTTCTTAATGTACGATGCATTTAGTCAAACTTCCTCTCAGCAAAATGTGCAGTAAATGATTTCTAATTAAAAGATCTATCTTTTTCAGCCTTACACTGCACCCCTGATGATGCAGGTGTGAGATAATGCTGAGTGCTGTTGATGATGATATCTCACACATTAAGCAGAGTGCAGCATCATGAGTTTTGGGGTATGGCTGCTATCATTCTTGTGCCCTGGAGAGAGTCTATAGATTCACACACCTGCCTGCGCTGACTCTGGACAACCTAAGGATGTGATGACAATGGTGATGAGGGTGACCATATGTTCTTGCAGATTAACAGACATATAAGTGAATGTGGTGTGCATGCAGTGTGTCTTTACTTTACAAAATTAACGACAAGGTGCTGCAGCTAAAGCTGCCCTATTACAAAACATCTGTGCACAGTTTTGCTAGATGCTATCTTTAATAAATTTAAACTCTCGTGCCATAGGTCTCCCTACCCGCTCCCAGTCCCACATCAGACTCCACCTCCCTTACACAAATTCAGAACTAGGAAAAACTGCCTTCTCTTTCTATGCCCCACACCGATGGAATAAACTACAAAACTCACTGAAAATCGATAAATTTATCTCACTTGAGGCTTTTTAATAGTTTTCATTTATTCTGCCTTTGGGATTTGTTATATTTCAATTCACTATCACTCTGCATCATTTAAGGTTAAATAAAAGGTTTATTCTGCCTTTGGGATTTGTTATATTTCAATTCACTAGTCAGGTTTATTATTACCTATTAACCTATTAAAGTTTGGACATGTTAATTTTTTCTAGGCTTTATTAAAAGAGATGTACGTAAATGCAGATGCAAAAACATGAAGTGACAGGCAACAAAAAGGTATAAGGTAAAACACAAAAAGGTAGTACAGTAAGTACGGCCTGCATGGACAAGCTCAAAGATCACAAAGTTCAACTGAAAATGACAAAGTTCAACACAAGAGACAGGGACTCACTGGGGAAACTGTAAAACGTAGAGAATTTGCACAGGAGGGACAGGTTGGTGGGGAGGAGATGAATGATGAGATGAACTGGCAACAGGAGGGTGAAACAGGAAAATATAAATACTCAGACAAAGAGACACACAGGTGCAACATATAGGGCAGGGCAGGTGCAAGAGAGAGAAGACCAGGAAGAAAGAGGGCCGGAAGAAGACCATAAAACAGGAAACTAAACCATCCTCTGAATATGTGAACTAAAATTAAAGGAAATATTAAAACACAGACATTACATTTTGTGCAAATGTGGCATTTTCATAATTCATACAAGTTTTAATTAAAATATTTGTATCTCTCTATTATGTGTAAGTGTTTATTCCTGAATAAAAAACAGTTATATTGATGGTATCCCCTCTATGACAAAAGTAACTTATTACTTAATATTAAAACATATTTGCGACCAATAACCTAACTGGTGTACTTAGTTAGCAATGTGTAGGATTAATATTGTATACACAACACTTGCTATAGATTCGGATGTGCTGCTGCTGCTGCTGCACAGTAACACAAGAGAAACCCTCTTTATTGTGTGTGTCAGGGGTGGGGGAGGGGTGCAGACGTTAAAGCCTAATTAAAGAATCATTAGTTCATCTTAATATTAAAACTGTCATATTTGCTACTGACTGTACACACAACACTGCTTCTAATTTAAAACTATACCATGAGTCTTGATTTATAATTCTGTTAAAATGAGACACAGAACAACACCCAGGGATCATTTGCTCTTTTTACTCTAATGAGAAAAAGACACTCATTTGAAAGTTAATGGAAATCAAATTTCCATGTGAAGCCAAAGGGAAAAAATACTGTTATCAAGGCTTTTTTGTCAAATAGAAACAACGCGCTCTTGCCTCTTCATTATCTCACTGCTGCTGCCCTATTGTAATTGCTATGTTTATTATTATTATTATTATTATTTTCCTCCACTAAGAATTTTTGGGGAGAAACCGTAAATTTTCATTATCGCGAAAAATTGGATATTTTAAAGTCGTTGGAAATGGGGTGGGGGAGAAAATTTCAAAACATGCAGACGTTTCAAAGCTAATTTGGTGGGCTTATAGAACATGGCAAGAATCATTCATGGTGAAATCCAAACCGGAAGTCGGCCATTTTGAATTGAAATTTTGACCTTTTTGACCTATCTCCTCCTACAGATTTAGTCCGATGACTTCAAATTGGCTACAGACCATCGAGATGTCATCCTGAACAAATGTTTTAATTCACTGTCATATCCAGCCATTTCACCTTCGAACACCTATAACTCAACAAAAAAACTCTGACTGACTGTATTGTTTTCCCACGTCACAACACTGCTTCTAATTTATGCAAACTGAAGCTATGAACCCATGAGTCTTGATTTATAATTCTGGCTTTTAAAATCAATGAAAATTGACAGGTAGAGGGTGGGATGGTCTTTGATCTGATAGGGCGGCGCCTGTGGGCGGGGCCAAATGCCTCTACAGCGTGAAATTTTCAAAAACCCCTCCCCATAGGATTTTTTTTTGGAAGATGAAAATCTCTAAGTTGAGAACAAAAAATTGGTCTACAAACAGGAAGTCATTTGATTTTACTCGCCATTTTGGCGTGATTTAATGGAAATCAAATTTCCATTTTGTCCAATTGAAGCCAGACCAAATGCTGATCATTAAAAATACTCAAGGGGCGTGGCCAACATGGCGCCGACATTTCTAATCCATCGCCATGCATATTCAAGCAGCTCTTTTTGCTTCAAATACATGAAACAACGTCTCCATGTGCTCATAAGCAATCTTGCCCCCTTGTGGAAACAGGAAATGCAGTGTTTTGCATCAACATTGTGCGATTTGCTTGAAACTTCACGTTTGATCTCTACCCACATCTGGCATCGTAGCGCCACCTGGTGGACGAACAACACATTGCATTTTCCCGCTCACTGATCTCTATTCAGTTTTAATTGTTCTAACTATTATTGCACATTTTCTAAATGGAAATGAGCAGTTTAATTGCCAGGACTAGACAAAGAAACATACTTAATTTACAATATGTCTGACAGTCTGTACCCACACCGTCTGTCTGTTAACAAAGTGACCAGTGGTTCCTGACGCTCCATGCTGACCTTGCTTAAAAAGCAGATAATTACTTCGTCCATCTTCCAGTTTCAACTCATATTCTGCATGTGTAAAGATAATGGAAACGGCCCAGGCTGCCCAGCAGAAGTTAATGAGATGATGGAGGCTCAAAGACAGGGTCATGTTTATTCACATACTGTATATCCCCCCCACCACCCTCAAATCTGCACTCATCGGAAAGAACTTCCCTCTAAAACAAAAAGATGGACATGGATTTACATGTTAAACCTGGAAATCTCCAGCAAATTGGAATATATATTGTTATGCAGGACATTTGTATTTTTATTTTTAAGTGTGAAATTAAGTCTTCAGGCTCCTTTGCAAAACATTCAGCGCTATCCCTTCCAGCATTTAGCCTTTTTTGATGGCTAGTTTAAGCAATGACATGGAGAAGAATGTTAAATTGACTCATTATCTGTAACAGTCTGTAAGTCACAGAATAAAGAGAGACAATGGAAGCTTCTACTGCATTTGGGTGGCTCTGGGAAAATTTATTTTCTGGATGTTGAACATCTTGGTGATACAATCTTTGTTCCATCTTTGCAAGACCATTGATAAACCCTAAAGACAGATCATGGCTTATAAATGATATGGATTTTTATTCTTCATAAGAGGAAATTAAGAACATGCCATTAAAACTCTCATCAGTTAGATTTTATTTGCTATGTTTTGCAATAATAATACGCTGTGTTTATTATGTTTGTTCTCATGTTTCATGATTCACTATGGACAACAAAAAAAGTTAACATAACAGAAATACAATGTAACACACCTCAGTGAAGACAATAAGAAATTTTAAAATAAAGAAACAGAGACATTTTCTTATTTTAACATTCATTATTTAATGCAAAAACAAGATGTTAAATGTTGCTGTGGAAAAGGTGTTATTCTTGCTCTTGTCTCAATTTACAAACTCACCTGTCCTCCCTGTCTACCTCTCATTACAAACAACAACCCACATGGATATCACAGGATTTGCATACTGGATGTGTGTTTTTCGAAACGATCTGATAAATAAGCCTCCAACTTTGTCTGTTTTCTCCTCACACAACTTCCCAAACCTCCTTTGCAGAGCGAAGGACTCGTCCTCCGTTGCCCTTCCAGTTGTAATGACTCTAATTCCCTCATGCTAATGGTGTGTCTGAGCCTCAGCCCCTGCTGGGATCACTAGCCTATTTCTTGTGGTCACAGCCTGGCCCCGGGGCGAGGAGCTCTGCGTATACGGCAGAGACAGAAGAGTAAGAAAGGGCGATAGAGGGTTGTGGTTTGATGCATGTAGGATCTCCGCTCAGACAGATTGTCCTCCTCAGGCGAAAAGAACCTGTGGATAAAAGGGGGCGTCGTTGAACCATATGTGTGTGTGCCGCTGAGTGTGACATCCAAAATTGGCGCCAGAAGCAGATTTAAACAATAACACCTCGCTGTTTGACCTTACTCACAAAACTAACAGCATGTGTGCAAGAATTGTGTGTGTGTGTGTTTGTCTGCACGTTATACTGTAAAACACAGCAATGCTGAATTGGCATACCTATGCATGTGTGTGTGAGTGTGTGTGTGTGCTGGGTGGGAGGCTGAGATGGTTGGGGGTGACAATGATGATGAGCACACACTACAGCTCCCTGATGCTGCTCTGCGCCGGTGAGCGCGACCAGATTTGTCCCATGGGCAGATGTGAGTGGAGTCACTCACTCGATTTATTGGAACATCCAAACTCCCTGGCCTGTGCCTCCCCTGCTGCTGCCCCCCCTGTCTTCTTCCTTTCCACCCTGTTCCTCTGTGTCCATCTCCTCTCTTGGACACCTGCTGTCTTCCATATGTCCTAAAAACCCTCCACGAAGTTTAAGAGAAGCATTAATCTTAACTTTTTTTCATTAATGAAAGGACATTTTGGTCTCTGCTTTCACAATCATCCCAGATCTTTAGAAAACCCTGTTAACTTTATCTTGTCCCTGATTTTATTTGTCCTATTGATTCATTCCTCTTTACTTTGGTGTGATTTTGCCCTCTATTCTCATCTCTCTTTCATCCCCCTGGTACTCTGTGTGCCCTCCCTGCCTGTTTTTATCTACCTTTCTCCATCTGGGTAGCGCTGAAGTATCCATCCATCAGAGAGAAGAAGTGCAGTAGAAGTCCCGTGCCTCCCATCACAGCCCCTTGTGTTTGCATACAAACATATTTCAGCCTGCTTATGTCAGTGGCACAGGCAAGAATGTGGCATGTAGTCATATTTTATACCCTAATATGATTCAGGATTTATGCCTGATAAATATGGGAATGAGATACATAACCTGCAGAAGCCTAAGGGGGATTTGTTGAAATTCTATTGCAAATTACAAAATAGAAAGAAAAAAAGGAATCCACATTTCCGCTGATATGTGGGTCGAATATTTCCCCCCATGGTAAAAACAAAACAAAACAAGACAACATTCAGTCAGGGTTATTTGACTGTTTTGTTGTTATGATGAATACAAAGTCGTTGAATCTGAGACATTCTGCAAGAGTTGCGAGAGCTGATGTGTTAATGTAATTTATGTGTATAAATTGCAGTTTGTTTTGGTTCTTCTTCAAATTCATGAGGTTGTTACAAAAAAAAAAAAACTTTATGAGAGAAAAAACCCCGTCAGAGCTGGGCCAAACTCACGCCACATGGGTTTATCTGTGAAGAGAAAAAAAACAAATACAGTTGTTGGTGTTGTTACAACAACTCCACAGTCGTTAAGTGACAGGATTAGTGTTATCTGTTTGATGATAGCTTAGAGCTGAAAAGCCTGATGCTCTTTATGGCTGCGACTCCCACTGATTGTACAGAGATCTCATTTCACACATGAATGTCTCTGCTGCTGCTGTGTGTGTGTCCATACACTCCGTAGTTAGTGCCTTAACATTACACGTCTACTTCCCCCGGGCTAGACCACACATAAGAGCAGGAGAGATAGAAAGTGGAGAAAGAAGAGGAGAAAGTGGTTCAGAAAGAGAGACATTTTTCACCTTCATTGAACTTTTGCAAACCAGCATCCACTATCCATGAAAAGGTTTTGCCAATATATTTTTTCAGTTTTTTTGTTTTGTTGTTGTTTATTATTATTATTATTTTTTTTTTTTTTTACAAAGTTACACATATCAACATCATCAACATTGATAGGTGATGAACATTAAGATTGAATTCCAATTGGGTGGGTCTCATGTCAAAGCCTTACTGATCACAGATAGAAAAATACCCAAATTTGAAATTTGAGAATTAATTTACATTCTGTGGCGATGTAGCAGCACAACCAGAGATAGATGCTACGGGCCCTCTGGGTGCTTGGGGCTAGATTTATCACCACTGGGGCCCTCTGATGATGAGGCCGTTTAGTGGGGGTCCCTGTAGTCCTCCACTGATTAACGTCAAGCATCTTCCCTAATAACCTTAACAAGAACAACGCCTCAGGACGACATGCCAACACGTACTGGCAAGAGCCGGCACACACACTCCTTGGAGATAGAGAAAAGTGCTAAGGGCTACCCATCCACCTCTCCTCCTCAAAGTCACCCCTCTCTCGTCTCCTCTATCCATAACTTGGAATCTCTCACTATTTCTGGGATTGGAAACCCCCTCTCACCTTACCCCTCTCTGCTACCACCCACCACCTCCCTCAGAAAAGACACACATGCACCAAATTGAGTTGGTTACGGTTCAAGAGTTCCATCCCCCTACATAAAGTTGCTCTCAGCATTTATATGAAATAAAACAGCACGAATATATGAAAAGATTGGGTCTCTCTTCTGCAGATAAAGAGGCAAGGAATGTAATTGACCACAGATTTTATGACATTCATGAAGCCATGGGGTGATGTCGGAATCACCCTCTGTGGATTGTTTCCTCATGATAGTTTAGATATTTGTGTGTAACAGCCAGTAGGCTAGATACTATATAGCTACTGACAACATATTAAGATGGGTAGACTTCTTTCACACACACATATAAGCTATCCTATATGCAAAACCACTTGAAAGAAAAGGGGAAACCAATTAAAACATCAACTGGATTAAATATAGGCCTAATATAGCTGTATGTATAAAATAAAATTCACACAGACTGAAAATGTTATGTGCCCCAACACATAGGCTATCCTATCAACACCTCAGCTTATTAAGCAAAATCCAGTCTATGGCAGAAACAAGACCTGTCTTTGTTCCCAGTGAAGATTTCTGTTCAGTTTTCTGCATTCACGTTGCATTAAAGGACTATAGGAAATTAGGAAGTCTACACTCAATGGACATCAACAATTCAAAATTGCAGACTTAGCCTTTATAATTTCAAATAGATTTAATTACAAAGGTCTATTTAATTTCGTTATGGCTTTTATAGCAATGTCTCTGTGCTTGCCACTGCCATGGCTGATGCCTGCATTATTTTTTACTTTTTTTTTCTGCATAGGACGGATCATCATTATATTTAAAATTTTATAACAATGAACATAATGGGTTATGTTTATCATAACATAAACAGAGACACATTTCGAGCTGTTACTGAACATAGGCTAGCCTACATGAATACGGTAGCTATGAGTTGTTATGACTGTCTTGCTTTTCGTGGTCAGAGACGTTCTAATATTGAGAAGGGCTTTGTCGTGGTTCACGCTTATACAATACTTCATAGATATCCGGGTCCAAAAATACACACCGGGACTGGGATGGCATGATATTCCTCCACACCCACATTACTATGGTCTCCAAATGAACATCGACGCGAACAAGAGTTTTCCGATAAGTAAAAGATATTTTACGAGGTACAAGTGAAGGCAGCGTGAGAGTCCCGCCGTGACGTCATGCGGAGCCGTTGATTCAGTCAGCTGAGGGAGGAACTCCGACAACAGAAAAGTGAACCAGGAAACCGAGGCTGCTAAACTGACCTACCGCCCGGTCTGTCGGCTAAACGGCGGCTTTTACGTGAGAAATAACACCGTATATTAACACAGGATTTGTATTTGGCATTTAAATTGATAAAAAACCAGCGACATGGCTTCCCTTTTCAAGAAGAAGACTGTCGACGGTAAGTTTGTTCTGTGTAAAACAGCTAGCTAACTTGTTTTTAGCCCTGCTGTGTTTTTCCATCTTATATTAGCTTTTCACTTTAAACTCGTTCAACCTGTTCTGGCACTGACACACCAGCCACACTGCTGGCCGAAGTCTGAAACACGACTAAATGTAGCTCAGGACAAACTATTCCTGTTGTATAGCTGAATAACAGCCAGTGTAACTCTGAACAGCAATTTATATCTGAATATCTGGAGCTGTAATAGTTAGCAGTGTGTTTACGCCAGGTTCATAATATAGGAAGAAGGTGTCTTCCTGTTCTCTCTACAGAGCTAAAATGAGGTAATTGTTTCCCACTGACGGAGCAGAAATCAGAAACAGTAGCCTCAGCTATCATTAAATGTATGCCCAAACCTTCATGTCACCCCTACGAGAAGATGCAACATTTGTTTTTAACTGTTAGATTGATTCGTGTTTAATTGAGATTAATCAAGTAGCTGCTATTTGTCATATTTTGTTCAACTAACGTTACACGACAGTTTGTTTGCTGGACACAAAGACAACAGCTGCCTTTTTGTGCTGAGAAAAAAACAGCCACAATTTTATAACAAATGGTGTAGGCCTATTAGTGTTGTGTAACTTACTGTAAAGCGAAGGCTGAGGCTGAGGCTGTCATGTTATGTTAGATACCGGTATGTTAGTTAAGCCAGTACTCTGACACTCACTGGTGTCAAAATTATTGCATGTCCTTCAATCTAAACATTTCAGTGGTTTTCTCCAGGCAAAGTATTTAACCTCACAAGGTCAAAATGAAAAACCCTCAGCCTCTTTAGCCTCTCTTTTACCATATGTAATGAATCAAATCAATTATTATATTTCCATTACTGGCTATACTCACTTATAGAGCTGGGTTTACAGAGGGGCAGGGGGCAGACTAAACCTCATGTCTCCTGGACCCAATCTCAATTTATTTGTGTTGAAAATTTCATAAAAATATATATGAGATTATATTAACTGCAGGTTTAAAAATAGGATCTGTTGGTAAAGGTGAATCTTTTCACAGCACCGCCTACCACTCCACCCATCATTGTCATCCCAGTTTCACCCATGCCGATCATCTGCATACTGTACTCACTGCGCTATGTTCCTCCGCCTTCATGCCAAAGCCACTGTCAAGTCTTCTCAGCTGTCACACTTTGCAGTCCCCCATCCTTTCGCATTCTTGATTTCTCCCATCTCCTGATCCCTGGACGTAGTTTTTTTTTTCATCGTTGCCCTGAGTGAAGAGATTTAGGTGGTTTGTGGTTATTTGGCGGATGAAGAGGGGGGGTCGACTAGATCACACATATTTGTAGGACGATATCCCTCCCACTTTTAGACGTTGGCGGCACGTCACCTTATACGTATACGTATGTGTTTCTCACAAGTGGTCCAACACACTGACGTGTCTTAAACTTTATGTTTGCTCAACTTTTAACACAAAAAAGTATTTTTTTTCTTTTTTTAACAAAATAAAAGATATTTCCTATAATATAACATTTTGTATGCCAAATATGCATTCTTTAGTGCCTAATTCTTTTAATTATCTTCCCAATATAACCTTTAACTCTGTGAGTCTTCTCAAATAACCAGAATCAGACAGTTCTTGTTTTAGACACTATTCATTGCATCAGACCTGGAAGACAGACCTTTCCTCTGCTGCTCTCTCTGAGTTTTTGATGAATGAAAAATGATAAAGATTTTGTTCCGAAAGCCTATTTCATGTTGATCAAAGGATAAATGGTTCAATTGTTGATTGGGGGCTATGTACATTTAACAGAGCTTTTTTAGGATTTACTTGGGAATTTATTTATTTCCAAGGCTATGTCATATAGACTAATTATAATAATTATCATTATTATGGTTATTTTGACAGATATTGTGATATGTAATTCCAGTAGGAACTAATTGCATTTTCAGCAAAATGGTGTGTTCTCTTGGGCACAGTGCTAATGGTGCTAACAATGCACTGGGGCGGCAGTGGCTCAGGTGGTAGAGCGGGTCGTCCAATGATCAGAAGGTTGGCGGTTCGAATCCCGCTCTCTCCAGTTGCTGCCGTAGTGTCGTAGACACCTTACCCACCTTGCTCCTGATGGGTCGTGGTCAGCGCCTTGCATGGCAGCTACCGCCATCAGTGTGTGAATGTGTGTGTGAATGGGTGAATGTGATGTACAGCGCTTTTTCGTTCAGGTATAGTATGTTTACAGACCATTTACAACAATATGGCACATTTTACCTTTATCAAGACTAGTACAGCTTTTGCGATTTGGATATTGCATTTTGTATTATGTTTCGATTAATTGTACAACCCCATTTATTTATGCATTTATTTACTCTGCATTGTCACTTGATTTAATGGTTTAATGGTAAAGCATTCACTTGATTCACATTTGGACCACACTGTGGATGTGCAAGGGTTGATAGACACTATATTTTAAAACATCCAGCAATATAGTACTGTTTTCCCCCTTGATGTCCTGATAGTGTGTATGTATGTGTGCGTGCGTCTTTGTGTGTGGGAGAGACACACAGATTAGTACTTGGGTTGTCTGGCTCTAGAGGCCACAAATGAATATGAGTGACTTCAGGGTCATACATTGGCTCACATGACTCCACTTTGTGTATGGGCAGGTCAGAGCTGACTCATTATTGGTGAGAGCAGTCCAGGCTTTCCAACAGTTGGCAGTGTCAGGGTGCGTTCTCAACATGCTGCTGATTACTCTGTGGTATTTTGTGTGCTTGTGGGCGCAGACTCAAACATGCTCACTGTTGAGGCTCTGAGTAGATGTTTTAGATTTTTCCATGCAGCTGACCTAGACCCTGCCCTCTTCTGCACTGCACAAGAAATGTAGTGACATCTAAACTGAAAAACTTCCCATCTTCAGCTGTTCGTATTTCACCGCATATAGAACATTGAAAATACATGAAAAAAAGATACTGAGGGTGAATTGCCTTTCAACCACATACAGTAGTAGAGTCAAAAAGATGGTACCGGTATTCAACATTTTTCATATTAGTCTATGTGTGTACTCGCGGTTGTGCTGCCAGCTTCTGATACTGGGTATGCAACATAAAAAATCAACACTTGCTCCCGCACTCATTTGAAGCTCAACGTTTCGGTCTCTTGACCTTCATCAAGACCCAGGATTCAGGACTGATTAAGCCTTGATATATATTGGGTATGCAAGTCATGACTCATGAGTGAGACCAGATTTTAAGGCTGGAGCTGTTTTACCACCTTTCCACATCATGGTATTTTTTTCACTACAAGGAAAGGTCAAGGGTACATTTTGACAAAGCTAGTTTTCACCAATCTTTCCTCCGTAATGTTTCTCTCTCTCTCTACAGACATAATCAAAGAACAATCTAAGGAGCTGCGTGGCACTCAGAGACAGATCACCAGGGACAGAGCAGCGCTGGAGAAACAGGAGAAACAAATGGTGGGACCACACACACACACACAACACACACACACCCACACACACACACACACACAAAATGTTTTGGGAGCAAAATATCCTTACTCAAGGCAACTTCATTAGATTTCTGCATATTGCATCAATGCTTTAATAAGACCCCCTGCTCTCCCAGCACAGATGTATTACATTTCTTACATTCTGGGATCGAGCCTGATTGGTTAATAGGTCTAAATGAATAGACAAGATAGGTCTGGTATGGTGGCTTTGCTCTGGGCAAGTGAGACTTCTTACGCACACACTTTTACATTAAAAGGCTATACTCGCAGACGCACACATTTCTCCTCTCTGAAAGATGAAAGAAACCACAAACCAGCTGTGTCCTCTCTACTCTGTTGTATTAAGTAAATATCATACAGGACATAATTACCTCCCTGGGGAACCCCATTTTTGTTCCTCATTAAAGATTTCCACTAATTAGTCTACTTGCTAAAAAATGCTTTGTTACATGTTCTGAATAAAAGATACTTTAGTGAAAATTTGGAAATGACCTATATTTTTTGTTAAGTACAATCATGACTGTCTATTGCCCACCAACAAACATGTCACCAAGCACACACATGCACATTCACACTGCTTAACAATGGCACGGGGCAGAAATGATTCCTCAATGACTCTAGCACTTTTCAAGTCAAGCTGTTCATTTTCCACATGTTTTTATAGGACTTAATACATTAGAACGACAATGGCGAAGAGAAACAGTCCTGTCAAGAATCTCCACGTTCAGGAAATTAGGCTGTTCATAAGTTCTCTTCCAGCTGGGTAATAGAATTAATGTCTCTTATTAAATTTTTAATGTAAGTCCTCAAAAATTTGGGCCCGTTCATAATACATGAAAGTTTCCATTACATACAGTGTATCAATCACAGCTAGACTTGAGTTTGCTCAACAGTTCGTTTTTCTTTGTTCGTTAAATTTTTTTTTTTTCTTGTTTCAGTAGCTGAGGTCAATTGGAATGTCTGGTTTGTTTTCATTTATCTTGGTTTTTAAACTGATATCAATTCAATTTTATACAAGACAGAAAGCATCTTGATAAGTATGACATTGTTTCTTCCTGAAGCAATATGTTGAGCATTCCCAGAAATCTGCAGCATTTTGGCTCTTGTTAATCCATTTAAATCAACAGGCAAAGCCAAACAGCCACCCAGTTGTTTTCTACATTGTTTCATAGAGGAGCACTCTTAAACCATCATCCCTCCACCTCTTCACTTCTTTTCTGACAGAGCAGTAAATAAGGCACTATAAGCTTCACATCAGCAGCAGTCCCACTGCTCTCATGTCTGATTTATACAGGTTAATGCATTCATAGTTTTTCAGTTGACAATGCCGTTGACGTTATTATTGTCACTGTGTGCCTTTTTCCCTTGCACAGCTCTCCTTGGCATTAATATGATTGTTTTCTCTCATCACAAGCAGATGCATTCAGACTGAGACAAATGCACCTGTTCTGTGTGCGTGTGAGAGAGAGAGAGAGGGAGCCAAAGTGTCTATTGCCTTTGCACTATCAAGCATTAATAATTGATTGTTATTTCCTGAAGAGGATGCTTTCAACACTCACACAAGAAATAAACAAGGCGCGCTGGAGCTGTGCTGAGAGGCTTGGCTAGCTTACTGTAACCTGGAGCTCCACTTTTTTCTCTTGGGATGCTCACACACATTTATGCCCAAACACAACATCCTTGTGGGCACCAGTATATTTTCGGAATATTTACCAAAGCTTAAAGCATGTATTTTCCATTGAGTAACATTTGATCCTGACGACTGAGTTTACTGTGTCTATATTTGCAAACACATTGGTCCCTTGGGTTTATTTTGTGTACATAGCTAGTTTGTATATCAGGGCTTCAGACTGCCCCTGAATGGGGGCATTTTGCCCCTAAGATTTGAGACACTGCAAGTAGATATTTCATCTACAGTTTTTTCTTAACACTCAAATAATCTGGAACCTGTCATTACAGCTGGCAGGCCAAGGTATATGAGCATCATGAATGAAAAGAAATGTGAATATTTGCTTTGCGCTCCTAAAATCTTAAGTTAGGGGCCACTATGATCCTAGTAAAAAAAGGTTAGTCTGGAGCCATGTGTTTACATACCAGTACTCATATTCTGATCAGTGTTTAGTTAGTTAAGGACTAAAAACAGCACATAACTGTACTACATGATAAGTGCATATAGGAGGTCAAATGCACACAGCATTGTAGGATACATGCAGCATCAGGCAGCATGGATACACTATCAAACCAAAAAATTGACAAAATACAGAAGCTCCTCTAACAGGTCCTGAATGTGTTAAAAGCTTCATCCTCCAACCACACTGACTCTCCAGGATCTCAGCATGTCTGTTGAAATTGTTGAGCATCATGCAGCATGTCTGAGAAATTGAGTATTTTGTTGTTATGGTGAATGTTTCATGAAATTGTCTAGATATTATTTTGGACAGAAATTTCTCAGTTTTGTAAATGAGTTGCTCTGCCATGGCTATATCGCACAGTGTGTTTGTACAGTGTTATTGTAGGATTTGTTCTTAGTACACTGGGACACTTTGGCTAAATTAAATGCTTGAAAGTGTGCTGTCAGTCAGTTTGCTCCATTTGACATTGATGAGAATTTGCTACATGTTCTGATATGTGAACTTTTTTTTGTTAATTTTTGTGCAGATTTAGTAATTTGATAAATATTAATCTTTTTAAAAACTGAAACTTACCTCATTTGTTTTACATAGGAAGAATTCCATATCTGCTAATTTTCCAGCTGTCAACACTGCTCTCATCCCAATCTTTCCCACTACAGGAGGCAGAGATCAAGAAAATGGCAAAGAGTGGTAACCGGGAGGCATGTAAGATCCTTGCCAAGCAGCTGGTCCAGCTGAGGAAGCAGAAAAACCGAACATACGCTGTCAGCTCTAAGGTCACCTCCATGTCAACACAAACAAAGGTCATGAACTCCCAGATGAAGATGGCTGGGGCCATGTCCACCACAGCAAAGGTAAAATCCAAGACCCATTCAGTTCAACTGTAGTCTGAGATCAGGTTTTAAAAGGGCACGCTTACATGAGTTTGTATAAGAAGAGAGTCCTGTGCAACAAGCATGAAAATTGTGTAGACCTCACAGTTATACTGTATAGAAAGTGGGCAGCTAGTATTCCTTTGTTACACAGGTTACATACATAGATTAAGGGTATAGTTAGGTTATTTGCGGCTGTAGTGTAAGGTACTCATACACAGTCAGTATATTGCTTGGAGTAACTTGCGTACAGCAACCCAAAGCCAAACTACCCAAAATATCCTTTTAATACTTAAATGCTTTTGAAACGTAAATTACAGCTTCAAGTACGACTTTTTTCCAGGCAACCCACGGTGAAAGTCACTATAACAGCCAGTTTGGTGTGTACCAGATCGAACTGGTACCACTTTCATAAGTCGCCACATTCACGGCGTTCCTTGGCTGCACACACAGCCCTGCATGCCGTTCTCTCTCCTCATTTAAAAACAGGATACGATAAATGTTTTCTCCTCGGCTCAGAGCAGAGCAGAGTGACTGACAGACCCGTGTTTTGGTCCAAACACTCTATGTAAGTGATTGCTGTCGGAAGATATAACTATTTAAGACTTATATTAACACAAATATATCACTTACTTCTGCTTTAAATGCACTATTTTCACTTCACAAGTTTGGTGTGTTCCTGTTTTGAACACAAACTAGTTTGAGCGTTTCTTCAGATCAATGTTTTAGCATTGCAATTTAATTATTAATGTAGGATCTGCTCGTATGTGAGTCTTGTAGCATTGTTATTAATGAGGTGTGAAAGTAGTAATTGGCCAGGAGCGATGCACTAGACAGAGTCAGACTAGCAAACACAGGCAGGTCAAATATAATTAGGCTTCAGTTAAATGGAGTGTGATGAGGTGGGCGTGTTTATGTGTTAATTGTTTTGGATCAGATATTTGCAAAACTTGTACAAACACAAATGTTTTTTTTTTCCTAGACAAAAAACGGCTCCCATTCAGTACATCATTTTCCGCCCACAATTTTGGAAACCATAAGTTAACAAAACGTAGAGCAGGATGTCAATTCCAGTAGGAGACAGGGATGTACAGTATCTTCTCTGATGTGCAGGGCTCAGCAGTGAAAGTAGGCCACGATTGTGCTGATCTTTCACAAGAAGGAACGATATGCATAATTTGTGACAAAGTCTGTGCTGTGTTGTTTTACTACCTAGAATATCTAATTGTGCTAATATAGGCAGAGCATTTAGCAACATTTAGCCAAGGTCGTGTTTTTTTTATGTTGTCACCCATCAAAACCAAGACTTGGTAGCTCCTACAAATCCCAGTATGAGTGAGATTTTGCTTATCTGCAATGTCCCCTTTCTCTGTTTCTTTGCTCATGAACAGTTCTTTCAGTGTGTGATTTCTCCTCATAGCAGCTAAAAACCTTCAGGTTAATTAACTGAAAATCAAATCTCTCTCTCAATAGACAATGCAAGCAGTCAACAAAAAGATGGATCCACAAAAGACCCTGAAGACCATGCAGGACTTCCAGAAGGAGAACATGAAGATGGGCATGACTGAGGACATGAGTAAGGAGACACACACACAGACAGACACACACACACACACACACACACACACACACACACACACACACACACACACACACACACTGAAAGGGCTCTGGTATTTACTGGCTTGCCAAACCCAGATTGTTCAAATGTGTGTGAAGGGTGTGATGATGTGTTATAGTCTTTGTTTTGACAATTAAAGGAGAAATATAAAAATATAATTTTGTCATACAGTATACATAAAAACAACTTCAAGTACAACTGCCAACATGCAAGCACCCATACATACTAGTTTGGATGTATAATGGCATGTAAAAAATACTCAAGGCTGCTACTCCCTAAGATCCAGAGAGTGACTTAAAATCAATGTGTTTGACTTGCATTTCATTGATCTGTCTGTCCTTATCTCTTTTCCCCCGACTCGCTATCTGTCCAGTCAACGACACTTTGGATGAGATCTTTGATGAGTCTGGTGATGAGGAAGAATCCCAGGACATTGTCAACCAGGTTCTGGATGAAATCGGCATTGAGATCTCAGGAAAGGTGAGAAATTCAAACTGAGAGAGAGACATGATTCCCCTGGCCTTAATATTTTCCTCCATAACTTTATATTACCAGTACATACCAATAGAAAATGCTTAAGATAAAGCATATGGACAATTCTAATCGCATTAAACACTAACAAAGAAGTTGAAACCTAAAGTTTTACAGCTGTAAAATGGGGGTGCACATCCCCCAGCATCATGAACTCAACAATCAGCACTCCACATCTTATATTTGATTGTTAAAATGTGTTCCAGCTGCCACATGGTGGGGCTAGCCTTCAGCTAGTGTTGCAGTGTGTGTAACTGCCAGGCTGACCATCTGCTGTGTGTCTGGCTCCCCCTGGGGGGCTCCATGAGTTATTACCTCTCGAAACACCTCACACAATCCACAAATTGTGCTATAAACAAGCAAGCAGTTGGAGAGAACAAACAGTCTGTCTTCATAAAAACTGTTTTCATATTTGGAGGGGGTAATTATTTCCTGCAAAATCACAATAAAATCCCAAGTAGATATTGGATCAAGTTCTTTCAGCACACCAATAAAGACTTCCTCAACCAACCCTGAAGCTGAAAAGAAGTTACAGGACTCATAAACTATGGTAGTTTGGAAGAGACTAACATAAGCAACCTAGTTTCTTTGTTTTTTTTATTATCCTTTGGTATATTATGTTTTTAAAAGTTAAAAAGGACAGTGTTTCAGCTAATCCAAAGGTCATTTTACAGTGCTTTGATTTTGAATATGGTGGTGAGTGCCAGGTTGATGCGACAGCTATATTTTTTATGGCAGCACAAATATTACTATTAGATAACAACATTTTAAAGAAGAGATTCAAGAAAGCTGTAAAGTTAAAGCATAAGTCAGCGGAATGTTTTTGTTAATATAAGTCCTAAATAGTCCTATTTACCGTCAGCAATCACTTACATAGAGTGTTTCGGCCGAAACACGGGTCTCTCAGTCACTCTGCTCTGCTGTAAACCGAGGAGAAAACTTTCCTTGTGGGATACAAGCGTTATCCAATGAGGAGAGAGAACGGCAGGAAGGGCTGTGTGTGCAGCCGAGGGATGCGCGTGAATGTGGTGACGTAGGGACGAGGACCAATAGGCGGGGGCTGCTAACTCATGGTGCGTTCAAGGCAACCCGTAACTCGTGTTTCTCTGACCTGTGAAGTCGTACCAGTTCGATCTGGCACGAGTTCACGGGTCTGAAGTTACAAGTGGCCGTTAGAGTGCACTTTCACAGGCAACACTTCGGAAAAACACGAGTTACGGGTTACCTGGAACGCTACAAAGTCGTAAGTCGTGACTTGAAGCCGTAATTTACGGTTTCAAAAGCCTGCCTGGAACGCAGCATTAGCCAAAACGACCGGATCGCTGACTTATGCTTTAAGTCTTTACTTCTTGTAAAGGAAGTTTATACAAAATAACATATGTATAACTGACATCCACTTGCGTGTAAGTGTAGGTCAGCTATAGTAAGGGCCATCACACATTATTTATGCAGCATGAATTGTTATGTTGAGTTAAACTATTAGTTTTCCATTATAATTGATAGTAATTATGATCAATTTGACCAGGTCCTCAAGATTTGGCTTTGGAGTAGCAGTACACAGCTGTGCGCAGCAGGCAATCTTACAAGTACCCAGCTTTGTGTTAAGTTTGAGTTAAGTGTGCCTGCTAATGGGATTTCTTTGCCCATGTGCATTTCCAGATGGTGAGAGCTCCAGCTGCAGGAAAGAGCGTCCCCGGAGCCGCCTCCTCCTCCAAAGCCGGCATCTCTGACGACGAGATCGAGAGACAGCTCCGAGCGTTGGGAGTGGACTAATTGCCATCTTTGTATTAATGTTCACATCAAGAACCAGTGCAACGTTAATACTAATTTACACAGACTCTACCATGGTTCATATGCTACAGGTATAACAAAAAGTGCACACCAACACACACACATCACAATGTACATTAACACTTACATATTCTCACATTCATGGCAGGTACAGATCATGAACGCAGAACATCTGGTCTATTTATACACAAGTAATATTTATTACGACATCAGAGTGAAGGTGGACCTGTAATAGATGCTTGACCTGAGGAACCACCTACACCACCCATCTCTGTCTTTGTAAGGGCTACAGTGACTTATGATTGATGGTACACAGTCATTAAGAAGAGCCTAGTGGTTGTCAGTTAACAGATGGAACTTTTATTAATCCCACTCCCATTTTGTTACCTCCTATCGTTTTTGGCAATTGGTCATTTAAAAACCATTAGATTTAATTTCTCTCTCAGGCAAAAATATCCTAATGAAAAGCAAGTTTTCTGTTATTTTATGGGTGAAACTCTGTTAATTGATTCCTTTGTCACCAACAAAGTACAGCAGATAGGATTCACTCTACCATGCAAGCAGAAAGAAAATGCATCATCACACAGCAGTTAAATGTCTGTACACAAATTAAACGAACAGATCAAATAGATCATTAATTATCATGTTTTTAAAATCTAGCTAGTGAGGACAGACACGTGCATGTGAAATGACTTACTGACATTGATGCCTCCGGGGTGAGGTTAACGCCTTTACTTTACTTGCATGACATGTGGAGCCGATTGATCTGAGTGCAAACTGGCTAGCATCTAATTAGCACCACAGAAGTTTCAGTACTGTGTCGACTGTGGGACAAAACTTAACCAAATACAATTTAAGAGTCATGGAAGACTGGCATATCAGAGAGTTTTGAATTGATTGTTTGATACTACTGAGTAATCAAATGAGTTTTTTTGGCTTCTTGGTTGTTGCTTGCTATCTGATTGTGTATTTTATATAGGACTTGGGATTTACACAGCGATTGTAGGATGGCACTGGTCCTGCGGTCTCTCTTCTCTTTCAGCTGCTATGCAGTTACTGTCATTCGTTGTTTTAAGCTGCCTCACACAACGGACATGCAAACACACACACACACAGACGCACACTACACCACTGCGGCAAAATGATGGAAGTCTCTGCTAAAATGACACTGTGATCCGAGAGATGTTCTCTCTTGTGCAGAGCTGAAGCGGGTTCCTCTATACAGTGATTTGTTAATGTCATCCAGCTTCAGGCTTTCTGAGATTGACAAAGACATCTGCTCATTTTATTCATCGTTTCTTTCTCTGTTCTTGATTTCCACACTGATTCACATTGCCAAGATAAATCTATATTGTTTATCGCATGTATCTGACATGCTCGATTTACAATTCTTTGTTTGTTTTTTGGTTTGTAAGTCAGTCATACCTCTACCTTCTAACACTCTCTTGTGATATTGTGAGCAGAAACAGATGTTGGCATTGCGTGCTGTTCTGTTTGAAAGTTTCTTCTTTTTTAATAATGTACAATATGTATACTCAACTTTTTTTCTTCCTTGTCATTGGAAAGTGGTTAATGGCTTTTATAAGGAATAAAGTTTCTTCAGGTACAATGTGGTGATTGTGCAGTTTTATGATCACTTAAATGGACCACACCGCATGCTTTTTGGAGACTTATTTTTTCAATTTTTGATGTATATTTTTTGATTTTTTTTAAATACTGTGTATTTTATGCAACCAGTCCAGGCATCAGTTGAAATGAGCAATAAAATTGAATTAGAGTTTGGTAATAGATTTCCGTATCACACAGAAATGCTCAATATTGCATGAAATAAATCAAAATCTATACAGTGCAAACATGATCACTGCATTAACCGGAATATAAAATGCATTGCGTGATTTCTAGTAAAAGGGAAAATAACATAAATGCATATGCAAAATCAAAATACACCGGAATTAACACTGACTCAGATGAGGATTTTACATTTACTTCTGCAAAATGTAATAACACATGTACAGTACATAACAACTTACAGTACGAGAAACACCACCATGAGTAAATTTGGAATTTAAGAGTGTAGTTTCTAGAAAGGCTCTGGGCCTCTGTGGCATGTTCCCTAAATCTGATCACACACACACAGATTGAGCCACACATTTGCAAATAATAAAGTAACAATAATACCTCCATGCTTTCCACTGTGCAGCCTCAGAAATGTGGCAATCGACGAACCCTGCCGCATTTATTTCCCCTGATGGCAGTCCAGACAGACAGCTGTACATGAATCACAGTGGGGACTGCCTGCTTTTGAATTAAAGTGTCTTCTGGCTTTATTCATGAATCCCCAGAGACGTGAATCGTACAGCTCATGATGAACACCTGAACTCACTCTCGCGCCACATGTATGTATTCATAGAGTAATAATGACATCACTATAAATGACAGATGGCACATGTAGGTTATCATAAAACAGTATTTATTGTTAGGCAGACATGAGTTGAACTGATTTAACTTTCAGTGTCTGAAACAATTTCATAAAATAAGTGTACATTTTTACACTAACCAGGTATTTCTTTGGCATATTTATATTTTCAATCAAGTTAAATAAAGGCACTTGATATCTGTCCAACACCCTTATAAGACACATTTTCATTGATTCGTTTTTTAAGCCCTTCCAGACACCAGTTAATAGTAGCTGATATAAGATTAATGTCACTGACACACTGACTAAGATCAGTCATCACAACCAGGTCAGATTTGTAACTGTCCCATGTTCTTCTTTGTACGACACTTTGTCAAGGCAGCAGTAACAAAACCATCAACATCAACAAATATGATAAATGATATCTGCCTTACAGGGAACAGGGAAGCAATAGAGCTCAGATCCATTTGACAAAAAAGTTTGACATATCCCTCCAGAGCATCAATCAAATACTTTGTAAGTAGATCAGCATAATATATTAAATCTCAAATAAATAGGTTAATGTGAAACCTTCAATACATATATTAATGTCTTAAAGCAGAAGTAAGTGATATATTTGTGTTAATATAAGTCTTAAATAGTTATATCTTCCGACAGCAATCACCAGTGTTTGGACAAATACGGGTCTTAATGCTCTGCTCTGAGCCAGAGAAAACATTTATCGTATACAATCAAATAGGGCTTGTGTGCAGCCAAGAACGCCGTGAATAGGGACGAGGACATGAAGTGGTACGATTCGGAAATCTCAAATAGTGGGTTACCTGGAACGCTCATAAGTTGTGACTTGAAGCTGTAATTTACGATTTCAAAAGCCTGCCTGGAACGCAGCATTAGCGAAAACGACCGGACCACTTACTTCTTCTTTAAGCATGACAACATTAATTTAAATAACTCATAACTGAACATTTTTCATAAGACAGTGACAGTTTAGAAAAAGAGGTCACAGAGGTATCAGCCATAATGCACAAACACAATCACATTATGTACAACTACAGCACAAAGAGTCTGCTGGTAAATGAACATCTAACATTTTATTTCATTTAAATCAATATAACAAATGATCCCTTGCCAACAATCTCCTCTTCCTCCTCATCTTCAATCTACATTAATTTTACCCTGTGTAGACACACTTTCAGTATTTATAGTAAACAAGACACAGTCAGGATTCTGGTGACTGCACAGTGAAACCAGCAGCTCATATGCAGTAAAATGAAATGTTTTATCTTCACAGTTTAGACTTCAAATAGAAAAGATAATGGCTCAGTTGCTCTTTGACATTTCAATTAACTAAATTATTTAAAGAGGATTTTTGGGGGGACACTTGGAGGTCAAAGAACTGCAAAAGGTCTTATTACATTAAATAGGAAAAACAACACAAAAATAGCAGTAAGAAAACTGCAATAATGGATGTCTGTGCTAATTAAACAAACATTTGCTGAATATGACTCATTGTTTTCATGCAATGTGTTAGAGTGTTATTTTCTTTACTGTTAGCCTGCAGCTACAAGATATAAATTATCATCTGACTTTATATGTGCATGAGGAATGAGGGCTGTTTTCAGTATTAGGCTTTTCTCCCACTTCACACTGGAATGATTAAGACGTTTGAAGTAATACATTTTCACTGAGTCCATGACGGATCCTCTATCAGCGAACAGACTCTCTTTCTGAACTTTAAATTACGTCATCGGCCTTTGTGTTTTACTCATCTGTGCTATACAGTTGGGACTGATCTTGGTCAAACAGGAGCTGAGGTTGAGACTGGTTTTAACCCGTTTTTCTCTTTGCCGTCGGTTGCAGAACCAGACTCTGACCACTTCCTTCTCCAGATGGAGGCCTTTGGCTATACGGGCAATTTCTTGAGAAGCTGGCTTACTTTTCTCCACAAAGCTGCGCTCCAGAGCCTCCTTCGCTCCCAGGCTGCAGTGTTCAAACAAGAGAAGGAAGAGAAAGATAAACTTCAGGAGATTGGATGGTATGTTATGTATGTTTGGTCCTTACAGTACATACCTGATAGTTGTTCTCCTTTTTCTCTTCCGCTCATTCATTCCTATTTTATCATTGTATAAGGCTGCAGAAAAGAAAATATGTTCAGTGTTCTTGTAGACAACAGGAAGACACAAAGCTGCCGTATTGAGTGTTTGTTGCTGGTAGACAAACAGTATCCTGGACCTTCCGATGAAGTCTCAGCTTTAAATAATTTCTAGTCTGCAATGTTTCCTTGACCTTCCTGGTCGAGAACAAGGAAAGAAAGAAAACAAACTTCTGCAAGCGAAAAATAAATATTTTTGACAGTTTGGCCATAAATCTCACCTTTTTCTTTAGTGAAAGTCTGAGTCATTTTACCGTCTAAGGATTATTCAGATGAAACACTCTAAAAGAAGAAAATCATTCTCTGCTGAAACATCTTGCCGTTCAATAAGGAGCCGTGAGTAGATACAGTACAGTATTGGTTTATTTCAAGGATTCATAAGGCAAAAGGTTGTGAACCACTATCTTACACAATGTACAATCCTTTCTCAGATCCTCATTATCACATAGAGAAAGCTTGGATTTAATAAAAGATATTATCACATAAATCAAAAGTACTTTCTTGCCATATTGAGATGTGATAGCTAAAGATTAGAGTGAAATAAAGGCTCTAGAGGGAGGTGTGATGGAGTGGAGTGAAGTGTGTTTTACTCACCACCAGCCAGCTCAGCTTCGTTCAGCCATTTTGCCAGAATGGCTTTGAGTTTGCAGGCGTTCTTGAAGCTCAGCTGCAGATTTTCAAAGCGGCAGATCGTGGTCTGGCTGAACTCTGAGCCATGCACTGCAGCAAGGGCCTCGCCTACATTAGTCTGTGTGTATCCTGGAGGTCACAATGAAACAGAAATACCTCATTGAATACTGTACAAAGTAGCCTAGCTAGTAGCTAGGTGAGTGTAAACAAGACAAAACTTGTAGTTTGATGTCTAACTGACTGTCGCACCAAGTTTGATCCTCCGTATTTTGAAGTCATTGGCAAACATCTCCAGCTCTCGTATCTGTGGGGAGTCCATGGCGGGGGCATCTTCGGGGTCTCGCATGCTCTTCCTTTGAGCGTCGGTTTTCATCTCTGCAACACTGGGGCCCCCAGGGGCCTCATCAGTTGAGAGGAGAGCCGAGGGCAGCGAAGAGAAACCGTGGCTTAATGCGCAAGAACCACTACTTAGACCATGATCGGGGAACTTGTACAAGCAAGGGGTAAGAGACCCTGGAAAAAGAGAAATAAAGGGGGAAGATGGGGAAGAAAGAGAGAGAGAATTTGAGAGGGGAAAATTGGTTGGTAAGAGACACAGGGGAGACCCTCAGACTGTCAGAAGGCTTCTGTTCCCACATGTATCCTGAGAGCCTTTATCTCAGCCGCAAACAAAAAGTTTTGACATGCCCCTGTGAGACATACAGTACTGAACCCCTGAGAAAAGAACTGTTTGTTAATCATTTTGCTATGATAAGCAATACATTCTATTTTCTAAATACATGTCACCATTTCCAACCACAAATAAAGGTTTAGATCCTGTCCTGTAGCTTCAGCCAGACGGGTAAAGGCACAAACGCTGCTGCCTGTTGTATAATAGGAGTCTAAATTTGCAATTGAGTGATGACACCAGCTCCACTGAAAAACAACAAGGTGATTTTGGAAGGTGTGGACAGGTGAGTAGCTGTGGGAACAGTGTGTAAATAGTATTTTGATGTTTGGTAATCTGTAACCTCTCTGTTAATTAACATGATATTCTTCAGTTTACCCATAGTTCCTGCCAGGATCTTCTTGTCTTTATAGTGATGCTAAAGGTGACTACTTCTTACACTTGTTTCTGCATTCAGTAGAAATTAACATCTGCATAACTTACATGGTCATATTAGCTGTGTAGGCTATAACCTTGACATTCCTGCAAATGTTAAGCACGATGCAGTTGAGCTTGTGGCTGTTGCTGTCTCTCACTATTTTCTTGCCTCTTGTTAATACTGATGACAGATCACTGCCAGAATACCAGATGGTTGGATGACTAAATTTGATTTGGAATATGATGCTCCCAATTGCATCAGTGCTCCACACCGCAGTGGAGAAGAAAGAGCAAAACAAAACAATTGCAAGTGACATTTCGGGCCATGAATATGTAATTATTCACAATGCATCATGGTCATCATATAATACCAGACAGTAGGCAGCATAGAGTGTAACAAATGGCCGACAGCAGGTCCCCTCTGATCACTGTCATGTAGATTATGTGCCCTTCATAATGTTGAGCAATCTATAATGAACAATGCAACACTCCCCTCTTGTGTTAGTGGGGTAGCAGTGCAAATTACCTGAATTATCTAAATTCATGAGATATTTTTTGTTTTAGTTCCCACTAGTAAATGTAATAGTGAGATGGTAACACAGGTTTCATATTAGTCCCTCGCTGACTCTGCCCACAGCAAGGATTTATCTAATCATCTACTGGTCTTTGACCTCACTTTAACAACCAGAGCAACATTCAATCCACTGAACCTCAGACGACATTTCTGTTAAACATGCTTCATCTAAGACTTGGACACGCTGGAGCTAAATTATTTTAGACATTCTGAACTCTGTCTGTGAAGGGCAGACATAGATCTAATGCCTTCTCCCCCTGAACAAAGTAGCTTTGAAAGTGGAATAGGGAGAAATGAAGTTGTCAGCGACCTGCTGAGTTGTTCAGCTGAATCTATACACAAGCAGCTCTAGAGCAAAGTGGTAGAGTCTATGGTATGCATCAGTGATTCCCTCTTATGCTGAGGGTGTAGGAAGAGGTTGAACACCCTCTTTTGAAATCTATTTCAGGATGGTGGAAAAAATCCAAGCACAGGTTTAGCCTACAGTACTGTATATCTGCATTCTTTCCGTTACAATACATAGTTTAGGGCCTGTTTCACAGAGCTTAGTTGGTGTGCAGCCAATTAATATTCTAAGAGTGTTAAAAATATCCCTGCACTCATTTTGTTTACTATAGACTGTGGGGCAACAGGGCAAAGACACCTGAGAAGAGAAGTAGCTTCTCTCGGTCGTGGATGATTCAGCTTGAGGCATCCTGTTTTCCTGGAGATGTTCCCTGGATAGTGTACGTCCAGCTATGCTGTGGTGCACTCAGCAATTGTCTCTGTGCTATGGAGATAGGTTGGGCAGCGAGCCACGTTCAAAACACAAGTGGGCTCAGTGGATTTGTGGAAGCGCATCACAAGCCTTTGTGTACATGGACATGGACCCTCTGGCTGCTATACATGTGCACCATCTAAATAGTGTCAGCAGCTTTATGATGAGCAAATGCAGACTGCAAACAAACTGATAAACACGCTGACTTTCGACGATCATTAAAGTTCCATGAACATACTACAGTATGTATATATTCTATATCACTTTGCTGCAAGTTGTTTATTTCACATCCAGCAGCTATAGGGAGCAACTTTTGCATTTATCTGGAGACACGTTTCTGCCTGCTGAATGTGAGGCAGTTTTCACTCAATTTACAAAAACTCTGAACCCTTTGCTGCTGAAGCCTCCACTCTGTGCTGCCTCCTGCAGCTGGAAACAAGTGTGATGCATTAGAAAAGTCTTAAAAAGATCCAAATCGCTAAGAGAAACTGCAAGGGGTGATGATTCTCTGTGTTAACTAGCAACATGAACCCACACTACTCTTAGGGTGATTGTTTAAAAAAAGAGAGAAAAAAGATTAGTTCAGCTCTTAAAAATCAAAAGGGCCAATTTCTTCTTTGGCCTCCGCTCTCATAATTTCTATTTAATGCTATTAACTCTGTTGCAGCCCAAATGTTCATTTCAGACATCCTGCTGAGTGCTGTTGTTGACCACTCTGAACAAGGGATTTGTTGTGATTCATTTTTTCACACAAATTCCACCATGTACACACTTCATCAGCCTCCTACTACATTTCTCAAGGATTTTTTTTTTTTTTCGTTTTGAGGACAGTTGGTTTGTCAGTCTTTTAATTGTTAGCACTTCCCTCATTTCAAGCAAAGCAACATCTCATTGTCTTAGGCCATTGTCTTCCCACGTGCCTTTTCACATTCTTTTCTTAAGGTTGTTGACAAAAGCCACAAAAGCCCTCACTCAAGCAGACTGTCAGACCGTTTGTTAAACCTTCAATCTGCCCCTTGTCAGTGCAGACAGTGAGTCAATTAAAGTGACACACAATCTGTTGATGCCAGTAAATATGGGCACCTGTTTCATTTTAATCTGTACGTATTTCAGCGAATCCTTTGACATGAGAGACCATATAATTTCATTAGACCATTTAGAGGAGTGGAGTAGATGTCACAGCATCCACGCTTGAGTGGTCAGAAGCCTCCTTTTTAACAGTGCAGTCTTTTAGAAGAAGCAATTTCATCTCCTCTGCAATTCTCTTGTTCTGTGTCACCAAGCTTAAAGTTAAGGTCATATTCTTTTTGGTCTGTGTTTGCTCCCACTTGGTTATATCACGTACAAATATAAAGGTTGTATAAAAGTTCAACGTTTTAAATCTTCACCCTCCTTTTTTTTGGAAGAATTATTCAGACTGAATTGTGTACAGTGACATTTTCTTGTCTATGTTTCTTTAGCCCTTTGTGTTATATCCAGACATCAAATCTATCATGGTGTGTTTCATCGTGGTTTGACACCACTGTAAATGTCATCACTGATTCTGAGTTGTTAAACATGAACCAGAAAGCTAATCTAGATTTAACGGTGGGAAGATTAGATATATTACTGTCAAATGAATTTCAAACATGTTCAAAAACAAAATTAGAGATGCTGTGCCATTGATCTGCTTTATCCAGGATAATGATTTGATACAAGTCCCAGCTCCAATCCTCCCAGACTACATTATACTGCTGCTCCTGTACATTATCATCAGTGTGAAATTTGTCTCTTCTCGCCATGAACAAATAACGAATCTCTTAACACCAGTGCCATTCTTTGAGACAGCTTTCACCTAACTCCTTCTGTATTCATGTTTTTGCTCTCTCCACAGGCGGGGGAGGAAGTGGCAAGTCGTCTTTGACAGTTATGTTTAACAAGTGTGCTAAAGAGCTCAAGCGTTAGGCGATGTAATCAAGTCTGAAATTGATTTTAACTGGTAGCAGATTTGAAATTAAATGGAGAATAAACAAATTGTCTGCTCAATTTACCGGGTTTAACTGCGGGCCAGGAGAGAGATGGTGCTGTGTTTTGTGCGTGTACGTGGGTGCACGCATGAGTGTGCGCGTGTGTCTGCTCATTACCTTGCAATGGATTTGCACTGCTCACCATGTTAGGGTGAGGGACGCCACAGGTCTGCAGGATACGAGTCTGAGAAATGCTGGCAGAGAGCATCTCCTGAGCTACAGAGAGAGAGAGAGATCATCAATAACTACCATTAATGTCATTAATGTCAATGATCTTGGTGACCTGTATTATTTCTACAATGCTGTTATACTAGTAATATAATTGTAATGATATTTGCTCAAACACCCCCGACTCAAACAAGAGTCTGACCGTATTGATTTTCGTATCGATGTAAGTGTGAACTGTGTCCACTCCTGTTACTGCATCTCAATGAACTGTTTTACTGTAAGTATTTCAGGTTGTGTCCAGATAAGGTCCATGTGTCACTGCCACAGAGTAACGAAGAAAGTCAGACTGTAAATTCTGCTTCTTAATTTCAAAGCATCCTAGACATCCAACATAATAAGTGCAAGTCTGAGTCCATATTGAGAAAGTTTTTGACCTTATCATAATGATCTATGGTATGTTATCATCAGATCAACACCATTACCAATACCACGAGTCAATAAAAGCCTCTTTGTATGTTACTGCAACTGCTGCTAGGGACCATTTTAATGAGCAATTTTATTAATGATTTAGGACTGTGAACCAACACTTTATAATCAGTAAATGTTTTTACTTTTTATTATACTTTGTTGAGTAATAATCTAGTCTATAAGATGTCAGTCTGGGGTGACACTGTCAGACGTTTTCTCTGGCAAACAGCCCAACACTGTGGGTTTGAAAGTGCTTTATAAACATGCTCCACTTGCCATAGAAGAGGGAATGAGGGAATATTATCATATTCATAGATAGGCTAAGTGATCAACTACCCAATTAAGCAAATCAACAAATTGTTACACGTCTAGATTCATCACAGCTTTGTTATCTCTCCGTTGTCACATACCACCTCTACAACTCACCTGCCATCATTCCATAGGTGGCCTGCTGGTTGCTGTAGTGACAGGGAGTAACCGGGTAATGTAGACTCGGGGGGTTGTTGCCAAGAGCGTTGCCAAGGGAGGATGTAGACAAGTGCATGTGGGAACGCTTGGAGGGCTGACCCAGGGACAGCCCGGAGGATACTGACGAGACAAATGTCGTTACAGTCTGAGCAGATGAAAATAGAGCAACAAACCAAAAGCAGCAGAGACGTGCTAGTTGGGATCTGAGTAGTGGAGACTGTGATCCAGACTATTGTGTTTAGTTAGAGCTGCTGATACCAGCTGTTGCGTCAGACCAAGTGGGTTTGTAACTAGTTGTCCAAGTGTGACATAACTTCCCTAATAGTCCAACAAAGAAAACATGTTTAATGGACTTGATTTTTTCAGACAGAAAGAGAGAGAGAAAGATGATATTCTGGATAATTCTTGAGTTTCCTCCATATCTTACATCTCACTATTGTGACAGTCTCGTGCAGACAGAACATGTTATGTTCATTTTAACATTTGTATCCTAAACTAGACACTGAGGTGAAATGTAGAATCCTATCTTATATGGATCCGTAAAGGAAAAAAAATCAACCCATGCTTTTAGAGCCAGGGAAATTCACCTTGAGGTGTTTTTGAGGTGTTTGGTTCATTTACGACATCGGTTCCCAGTTTAGAGGATGACTTCTTTTTGAAAAGCAAAAAAAAGACTCACTGAGAATGCTCCTCTCTGCTATAAGTGCATTTAAATATTGTAGAACACTGTTCTGGTTGTGTCCTCTGTTAATTACATAATTATTCATGTATTCATCTTTTTATGCAGCACCCTAAGCACTAAGCACTAATGCATTCATGCTGGTGTAGCTGAGATGCACTCATAGCCAGTACAGTGCTGTTGGAAGTCATGTGCAGACAGTTGGTGTTTTACTGTGTCATGTGCAATGAAGACTGCATCACTATGGATAATCTTGCCATCATTCAAAATTTTGGCCATTTGCTTATTACTAATTTTACATATTTTATTCTATTAAGAACACAAATAACTTAAAGTATATGAGGGGGTGAATAATCGATTAAACATGTGGCTGCGATATACATGTAGGTGTAGTGCATGGCTTGGCTAATGTTCTGCATGATCTGAATGAGTCTATTCTGAGCACTAACAATCAGCAAACACCAGAATCTCCAGGAAGTTTTTACCGCAATTTGCTCCATGGAGAAAAAGACCTTGGAGATTTTGTCATACTGATAACATATCCTCAAAGTAATTACCCACTGAGTAGAGACAGCTGGGCCAACCCAGCTGATTAGATGCATTTACATAATTTGGATTGGATTTGAATAAATGTTTTTTTCAATTCAGTACATCATCCCCATTGCCTGACAGCGTGAGTGCGTCTTCTAAATGAGGTGTCAGCAGGTCGATTGTAGGTCTATGGGAGCAACTTGTTGATGGCTCACCTGCAGCACCCAATGATCTGCCTATAAACAGTAATCAATCAATCAGTCACTATTACTACAAGCAAATCTTATCAACGTTCTGTCACAGTCAGAACAGGCACCATGCCAATACTTTAGCTACTACTAGAGGTCTGTTTTCTTGCATTTGGTTTGACAATGTGGCAACAATATGTGGGACAGAGTTCTTATCATTAAGGAGTTACAACTTATATATTCTCCTCTAGGGTAAGACATTATTTAATGTGGTACAGGTTCACATGTGTTTAAGGCCTTCTTACCTGCAGAAACCATGCTGTGTGCATGGGAGATGTTTGGCATGCACTCGCTGGTAGAGGCGTGGTGCATGAGGATTGGCAAAGCTGACTCTCCTGCCAGTGGAGTGAAGGAGTCGGAGCTGAACGCCTGACAAGCCATTCTTCTCTGGCCTCTCGCACTAGACTGATCCCGATGGTACACTGAAGTCTGGCGACTGTCTTTGAATGATTTCCTGTCTTCGCTTGTCGTCTCTTGCCTTATTTGGTTTTGTCTCCCATTGCTGTTTTGCTTGTCCTTCGTCTCTTCAGGTCTGTTGAGATCTGTTGCCTCGCCTTCCTTTCTTGTACTTGTCTCACTTTGTCTTCCGTCTCGTCTTCCTTCTTCGGCCTTGTCTCTGTCTCACCACGTCTTGTCTTTTTCCCCCCTTGTATTGACTTCTTGCTTTGTCCTCTGTTCTTTCTCTGGCTCAGTAAATCATAGCTCTCTCTCCAGTCTCTTGGGATCATGCAAGGTAGAAAACTGTTGTTTTTTTTCCAAAGTGAAATGGAAGTCAGCAGTTCAGCGTGAACTCTTCACAGTTTTTGGCATGAATCTACCTTCAGCTGAGATTCGCCAAGATGAATAGTGATGAGCCTCAGGTTTCTATCACTAGTAAGATGTTTCTCACCTACTGAGAATTCTCTCATTAGCGCTTCTTCCACATCTCCCTGCCTCCTCTGTTGTAGAGATGCAGGTACGCCAGTCTCTCATACCCTTAGCTTTTTGCTGCCCTTGTCTATTGCAGGTATTTATATCCCACCCATGGACAGCTAACCACCCCTCTCTCAACCTATGAGGCCCACTGTTTCACCCCCACCTACCAATCCCATGTCTGTGCTGTTATTACTTGTGTTTGTCCTTACCTGCGTTCTTCTCATCCCGCGTCCAAATCCAGGATTAGGGTACGGAGCGGCCGAGAAACCCGATCCCCTCCTCTCCTCTTGCTACCTCTCCACCCCTCTCCCTGATTACTGGATTGTGTTGGAGTGGCAATGGGAAAGTAAAGTGAACACTTTAATTGTCTCATGCCAATTGTTCTTGAGTGTGCGTACCTCCAACCAATGCTCTGAAAATGCAACTAAAGAGAAACACAATACTCAAACTGCAGATAGTGAAATGCCTTGCTGGAGCTTTTAGGTGTAAATTGGCTTCTTTTTGTGTGGATTGACCCAGCTTGACCTGGATGTGAGGAGTTCCACTTTAACCCCACGTATTCAGCCCACAAGCAGAAAACTCCTGTCACATCATCTCAGAACAAGCAGGGGAAAGAGGTTGCTATTGTTTCAGTGTGGTGTCCATATTGTGTCGAATGCAGAGCGCTCCAGGTAAAGACAACGGGTCTCATCACGGAGGACAGAGGTTAATCTGAAGAGTGTGGCCACCTTGTGCACTCTGTTGTGTCTGTTTGTGTTTGTGTTTATCCTGGGCTCTGCTCACTATTGTTGATGTAGGTGGGCAGCAGGTGGAAAATAGCTGGTGGGTGGCAGGCACGACTCGATTTGCTCAAGTGTAAATTTGGATGAACTTAGTCCTCTTGGCAATAATTTTCTTCGGCATAAATTTTAATCTTAAATGTTTCAGACATGATACTGAGTTAATTCGCTCACTTGGCTGTAGGGTTTTAAAAAAAAGAAAAAAGAAATCAGCATATTAAGTGATTCAAGCTTGTTGAATTTATTTATGGTTTACTGGCAGTTTGATCTACATTAGAATATCTGAAGAATCTTTTTAAAAATCTCTCACACAAGTCTGTTCTTGGTGACGTAGATATATTTGTAGGTTTTTCTCTGTCCCCCTTCCAAAATGCAATTAGTGTGAATCTTAAATTAAATAAAAAAGCCTTGAGTTGAGACACGGTTCTCATCCCCTCCGCCAGTCCGTCACTTTCTTACATTTTTTCATGCGAGAAAGTGAGTTTAGACAATCCGTGGTCAGTTTTTCCTAATAACGTCTGAGTATTGTTGACTTTTGTCGGAAGTGCAGAGCCACACAAGCGGCAGCAGCGGCTCGTCACAGAGGCTCAGCCGGGGAGCTGAGCTCATGGAGCTTCTCTGTCCTCCTCCCTAACCAACCAACTTGCCAAGCTTCTTTCTTTTCCTTTTTTCAATGTTATCCTCCATAATGTCCGAGTCACGGGTAAGAAAAACCTTTTTGAACACATGAACGACAACATAGTATTTATATTTCGTGTAAAATAATACGAATAAGAGCTGCTGCTCTGTGATTGGTCAAAACCTACCGTCACGGGTAGATTCTTTGCAGGCT
This sequence comes from Decapterus maruadsi, assembly GCA_030347415.2. NCBI lineage: Eukaryota > Metazoa > Chordata > Actinopteri > Carangiformes > Carangidae > Decapterus > Decapterus maruadsi. Next base: position 10,946,841 of record CM064902.1, on the reverse strand, counting down.
GAAAACAGAGCCTAGGGGAGACGCAGACGTCTGATCTTTTTTCACATCACTTCTTTTACATTATCCTCAAGGTTATTGTGTAAGTTTTTGCCTAATACTGTCAAAAAAAAGCTGCCTACCTAGCCTTTAAGAACACTCATGAGACAATAAAAGTGACTATGACAAATAGCAAAGCAAATCAAAATGGACTTTGACAAGCCCCATTTTATCCATCTCAAGGCTGGAAATTAACATGATCAAAACAAATCCATAATATTAAGGAGACATCTAATGTTTTTCTGTGACAACAGAAAAAAAAAATCTCACCAACACGAGTATCGTCCTTAAAATATTTTTCTCTTTTCTTCCAGCCAACTACTCCCACACGGGCTAAAGACCATCTTCCCAGCTGGTGAATGCAGGCTTCTTTTTGCACATTTAGACTGAGCCACCTCTGTTTTATATCAATCTGCACGCTACTTTTAAGTTAAAAAATATTTAATAACAGTTTTATATCAAATTGAGACAATACGTGAAAAGGTAAGACCATTGCCCAGAAATGTTCACATACATTGTGTATTTGTGAGTTTGTAGGATATGGGTGAAAATCTTAATCAACAAATTTTGTTACAAAGGCCATTGTCTTCTGATGATCTAAAGTCTGTTTTTGAGATCATGGCTGCTGTTCAGGAACAAAGACATGCTGTAATACTTGCAAATTTTAAAACTACACTGTTGAAAATTATTATAATAACCAAAAATATTCAATATGATGTTGAAATTATTATATAAGGGTCAAGGATCTTCAGACCTGGGGAGGAGTAAAAAGAAAAGATAATCAAAGGGCAAGGGAATGGAAAAGGCAGACCTTTCCCATGGACAGACAAGTAGACACACACACACACACACACACACACACACACACACACACACACACACACACACACACACACACACACACACACACACACACACACACACACACACACACACACACATACATATGCACATAAAGAGCCTAAACTTAATTAGTGAAGAGACTATGAGTCAAAGGGGTTCTCTTAAAGCACCTGTCCTAGATCTACCGCCTCCCTCCACACCCTGCTTATACACACACACACACACACGCATGCACACACAGAGACACACACACACACACACACACACACACACACACGTAAATACAATGTTCCAATGTTCACATTCACTATAAATATAATCTCTCATGCTGGTAATAAAAACAAAGTATAAGAAAAAAGCACAGCAGGACAGAGGTAAGCAGACACAGATACAAACACACCTACACACGCACAACCACGCACACACACACACACACACCATTCACTGGGTGCAGTGGGAGCAGAGTGCGGTGACACATTCTCACAGGTATCACATCCGTACGTACACTGTACCAGGTGGACAGCGTGTGTGTTCGCATACAACCATGTATGTGTGTGTAAGCGAGAAAGCTGGAGAGTGTGTGTCGACAACATCTCAGGGGGCTTACCCTGATGTGTAATAAGCTTGCCAGCATGTTTGTGTGTGCCAGTTTCTCTCTCTCTCCCTCCCTCCCTCTCTGTATATGTATGTGTGTGTGCTTGAGGAAAATGTCATGACTCTTTAAACCACAAGTTGCAGTAAATACAGCACAGTATGGAACTTAATTACCTGCTCATTAGGAGTTCAGCAGCTTTTAATGGAAACAGTGTGTAATTACATTATTCATATTTTAAATGTATTAACATTATTAACATTAAAATATAAACTAATGTGTTAATTTGAATAGTAAATTATTCATATTTTAAATGTATTAACTAACTTTGAATAGTAAACATTAATTTACTGCTTACTAATAGGCTAGGTGTTTCCTAGTCCTGAGTAATACATAATAATGATTGTTAATATATCTGTAAGCAGTTAATTAATGCTTAATAATGTACTAGCTAACGTTAATTACAGTAAGGGACCCTTATTGTAAAGTGTTACCAAATTTTTTTTTTTTTTAATTTTCATTGATCTACAGGGAGGTAAGTTAATTGGTTTTACTTTTACATTACCTATTACATTTTTCAGTGGCCAATGCAGTGGGAGACATACAATGTTTTCTTCCTGTCAAATATCTCTCTCAGCCAAGAAAACCAAAGTAGCTACAGCTTTGTGTTGCAGTCTATTTTCTGGGGTTTTTACTTGAGAAAGGATTTGGTTGTTGAGTGTAGGTGGGTACATTTCCTTTAATATTGCACAGTAAACTTGATTGGACCTATGCCAGTGCCACAACAGTGAATTCTTTAAAAAAAAGAAAAGAAAAAAAGACCTTGAATAACTCAGTCCACACCAGTGTACTTTTTCCAAATGTACATAAACTTCTAAACTGAGTATTCCCCAAAATATGTGTTTTTAGCTAACTGCACTGTGGGAGAGGGGCGGTGAGAGTGAAACTGATAGCTGAGAAAGGTTTTTTGTCTTGTTTTTGAATCTCTGTGTTCATTCATTATACATGGATGAACTCTGAATGATGGTTGTATGTCTGAATACTTCATGGCAGAGGTCAGATCTCCTTATGAATATCAAGCAAATCTTATGCATCTCTACGACAACCATCTGGCCCCCAGCACAAACACCACCCAAACACATGTGACGAGGCTAATTTCATCAACATATTCAACAAACCCCGCTGAGAACAGCAAAGGTTAACTGTCCATAGGAGGAGACAAGACGCTGCTCTCCTCGTCTCCCACAGATCACAATCTCTCTTCGTTAAGTAAATGTCAAATATTTGGTGGTTAAATGAGAGTGTCCCCGTATCCACATGCAGCTTTCACTTTAGTATGAAAAGAACACTTCACATCTGTGTCAAGTATTTTGTGAGCTTTCATTTATTTTTCAACCAAAACAAATACAGAGAAACAGCACTGGAATCATACTCTATGGGTCTGTTAAAAAAAAAAAAAATCAAATTTCCTCCTATAATACAAGAGGAAATAAAATGTGAAGGACTTTCAGTCACACAGTTACCATTAAGTTAACCCAGTTTAGACAAGGTAAATGGCAAGCATTTTAAATTGGCAAGTAACCTTTAATTCACGATAAGTGCTGCAAATCTTATTGCTTCACCTCACAGTCCGCATGAAAGATTCCATACAAGGTTATAAAAGTGAATAGATTCATTGTAAACAGTAAGTCATGGCAGCAGTGCAGTAAAAGAGAAGAGATAAAATGATGGCATAAACCTACTGTGAGATTCCAGCTGGGAAGTTAGCCTCCTGCATTTCCTTTGAACCCTAAAGCCACATTTCAGCCACTGAGCCTGAGCCATCAGCACACGCTGTCCCTAGCTGTGTTCCTTCTTAAATCCATGCAAACATTATTGGGCTTGCTAAATATATTTATTGCACAGCGTGCTGAATGTTTAAAGAGACTTTTATTTTACAATCCATATACAATTGCTGCACCAGACGAGTTTCCCCGTAAGTCTTTACATAGTCAACACTGCTGCTGGCATGCTGCTCTTCATGACTCGGTTCTTGTTATTTTTCCTCCTCTTCTCTTTGCAGTGTGTCCACTGTTTGAAGGGCAAATAAGCTGAATAATGAAATGCTGAAGGATAAGCAAATCTAACAGATGTATGACTTTGTCGAAAAGAGGTGAGAGGAATAACGGGGCAACAGGATGGAGCAGACATTATAGAATCACAGACTGGACACATGTTGCATGTGAAAGTAACATTTGATATTTTCACCGCTTATTAAGTGACATTTAATTACCTTCCAGGCTGCTGTGTCAAGTTCAACATAAGTCTCATGTGTCGTGCATCAGGAGTATTAAAAAAAAGCTGTTCCTGATGCACAACATCCTCGTGTCCTAAGGGTTGTGATGCAAAATGTTCAAAGGTATGAAATAGAAAGGGGACAGCAGAGAGAGTAGAACAAAGGGACTGAGATGGAAAGAGACTGGAAAAGAGGGTGAACAAAGGAATAAGACATTAAAACACACAGAGAACATGATTGAACACACATGTACATAATGCAATCAACTTCATTCAAGTCTTCACTCTGTACTGGCAACAAGAAAAATAAATAAAGGTGGAAAAAAAGATACACGATGGATGTAGGCGGTAGCTAGGCAACTGGCACCAAGACAGGGCAGTTTACTCATGTGCCCTGTAAATCTACAGGCTTTATGAGTTTCCATCTACGCCTTCAGCGGCTGAACGAGGGCTGAAACGAAATGGGTAAATGGTTAAGTTGACTGTGACACCACAGAGCGAGATTATACACGAATCAGTCATGAGATTGAAATGAACCAAATTAGGAATGTTGTTCTCACTTTCACTGCTTTAACTAACTTGAAACGTACTTCAACTGAGAAGATATTGGTCAGTGTGATAAATAATTATGAGGACTTCAAAATACCCTTGAGGCATCCTTAAGATACTTCTGTGTTTATCATCCTTCACAGCTACCTCTGAGGCCAAACTGCCCCGTATGAAAATCTGACCTTGCCCTTCACAATTCTACTCTATAGAGTCGGTTATAAGGCTTCTATTATCACTTTATGCTATTTTGAACATGCAAGGTTATACCTAGGCTCGTCTGAATGATGCATTTGATGACAAAGAAAGACAGCATTGCAGCACCTGCTACCTTGATGAAGTCTTTACCTCACCTGACCAGCAGGGGGCCACAGTGCAGCAAGCACCTCTTTTTCTCAAAGAACAAGAGGAAAAGACAAAGACAAAGGGGGATGGAGAGAGATGATTGCACGATTATCAGTACAACAAACTCTCTGTTATCTTCTCCCCCAACTGAGATCTTCTCCCCAAGCCCTTTAACCCCAGTTTTATGCTCTAGTTTCTCATTCATGAACACAGCTGCAGATTTTACCCTCGCTCCTCCCGCTGACAAGCTCGACTGTGCTCAGCTCATTACGCAGAGAAATTAGTGCTGGTGTTTGAAGGAGAAATCATTACATGTGATCAGGGCATTCGTTAAACTCGAACAAAATGTATTTAAGATGATGACAGGCTCCTGCCAGTCTGACTGATAGGCTGGTTAACTTGATGTTAGGTAATTTATTTATCAGGATCCATTCAGGCTTGTAACTTACCGACAGCTGTCCACATACAATAAAAGGCAGGATATTATGCACAGGCACAAGCATCAGAGTTAAAGCGTAGGGGGGTGCTGCGTTCTTATCCCTCCCTGGCAGACATCAGCTCATACCATAGTGTCTACAGCTGCTGTAAAAACTGTTTACTTCTATTCTGCTGCACTACAAAGCAATGAGTGAATATGTGAAAGACACTGGGGCTGTGGGACTTCAGAGTTTAAGGATTGTTTTGAAAATGTTTGCCTTTAGAATCAGCTCTACAAATCATCTCACTTTCAACCTCCTTTTTCACACTGCCTGCTAAATTGTTTGTGATGTTTGTCTTTATATGGTTGTTTTTTTGAAGCTGCCTTTTTTCTTTTCTTTTCTTTGTTTTTTTTAACCATTTGACAGAATTGTTACAACTCCGCAGGACCCTCAGCTCTACAAAGTATCAAAACTCAGTGTACACCAACCCAGCCACAAAAGAGATGATCTAAGTAACTTGTTAGTGAACATAATGGAGCATTTAGCAGCTGGAGAGTTAAACATCGCCTTTTGGAAATCATTCAAAACACATTAGAGCCAGGAGGGGACTAAATAATGGTCTCAAATTCATTGGGTAGACCCTGCTATTTCTTGAATATCTTAATTGTAACACATTTGCAGCATCAGCTACAGAGTAAGATGTGTTAAATGTGTCCAAAAGCAATCAATAAAGAATTCAATCGCACTACGAACAAGTTGAAAATACACTGTTAAACTTGTTAGATAACAATTGCCCATTTTCAAATGCAGCAAATAGGGAGCATTGGGCTTTTATTGTGCTAAGCTTTAAAGTTTTATGTACAATACTAATTCCTTTTTGGCCCTTTAGACCCACAGAACCCTTTAAAATGTTCTAAATTCCCTAAAATCCTCACTGATACAGTACATTTCAAAAATTGTACCAAGCAATAAACCAACCAATTTCTTAGTTTGTGAACAGTTGACCTCCCTGAGATTCAAGGCTGTTAACTGCCATTGTTAAGGATTTATAGGAAAGTGTCACTCAGCTCAAAGCTTATCCTGACCACACTGCATTAATTCAATAGACCATTCGTGTGCCTGAGTGTCTTTGATGGTGCCATAGGGCAGATTAAACATGAAAGGATAGCACTGATAGGTATGGGGTCTGCCACTGGTACACTAATAAGCACCAGGCAAGGCAGTGTTGTAGGACAGCTCTGGGTTTAATATGCAGGCCGGGTGGTGTCTGTAGCGACAGGAAGAAAGGGAGAATGAGACAGCAGTACTTTTTTTTTGTGCCTATGGCTCTTCCCTCCTCAATTCAAAGAGCTGCAGTGATAAAAGGAATACGACAAGTAAATTAAAACAAGAGACAATTACACAACTGATAATGCAATTATTGGTGGAAGCACAATAAAATCTAAAAACAACAAGTCTCTCTCTCCTGCTCTGTTTATCTCTCTCTTAGTCACTGCCTCTGTGTGTAGGAAAGACCAGAGCTCAGATCAAACGGTCGTGGTGATGAAAAGAGCAGGTCTCCGAGGGCTGATAGAGAAAGGAAGGGATGAGACGGAGATCAGAGAGATGGAACAAATGAAGGCTAATTTGCCCTGATGATCCAGACTGTAACTAAAAAACTTCAAAGAGTTGCAGCTGTAACTCAAGATCATTGGTCAGATTTTGCGATTGCACTTGGATCTTCTCAATCACCTTAAATTCATCTTACTGTTAACCATATTACTTTTCAAGATATTTATATATTACTTACAGGCTTACATATTCCAGTTAAAGTCTTCCCTGCTGTTGCCTTGAAGCCACCTCCGCAAGACTGTGTTTGAAAGGAACCGAGCTGAATGGTATGCACTCTAGCTGCTGACAGCAAACTGTTCCGGGTAATTTTAAGCTTATAATTAATGTAACCTTCGGGTCAAGGGGGTTGGTTTGGGAGAATAGCGGCCACAAGGTGAGGTCATAGCTTTGGCTGAATGCAATAGCCGATGGTTGCTGATACTTTGTGTAAATTAGATGAACTATACTGATGTCCATCTGCAAATGCAATAAAATGACAAACTGATCTTTGATGAGGTTCCTCAGTTCCTGCACTGTGTTTTGTGTTTTGTCCGAAATCTGGGTTGGAACTCTTCCAACAGGTTGTTGTGTGATACATGAGGGGAGGGATAGTATATGATTTGTATCAGAGAGCAGAAGACGGGGAGACATGATTTTATCAGTGATGTGTGCATGGGGTCAAGAAGGTAAGTGGTAGATCTTGAGATTTTAATAAGGTTGATAACATACTGCTCACCAATAGTGGAGGAAACGGTTAGCAGGGAAATTATGAAACTGCTGTTAGAAGGAAATTGTTTTCCATAAAACCACAGCAGAGTTTTGCAGAGGCAGGGACAGGGAATTGTTTTTTACTGGTTGAAATAGCTTGTTCCAGGTGTTACATTACAGTAGCAACTGGGTGATGACAGGTGAGGGGGTCGAAGGGCAGACAAACCAAACAGGAGCAGACTGACGGAAAGTTGTGGACAGATGGGGAATCAAAGAATCAGCACGTCAGGTTCCTGATTGGTTTTGGTGCAGGCCCTACTCTGTCCTCCCGATTTGTTAGGACGGAGTAGGGCCGGCCCTTTAACCAATCAGGAATCCCCAGACCAAAATAGATTTGATTGTTAAAAGATACTGGGGGCTGTAGGCTTGTTTTGTTTTCAAGCCTACCTCAAAGCCAGTGAGTAGGGACAAGATGCTGAAAAAGACAGCCTTGATTATCGGGACAAGATAAGCTTTTGCTTCTCCCGTTTTCCCTTTCGGCCATGTTGCTTGTATTACTTACTTAAACTAAGATGATGTGTGATGATGCCGGAAATAAACAAATAAATCTACAAGTGTAGAATCAGAGCCATATTGTGGGAGGAATACCAGAAGAGCAAACAAGATTCATTGTATGACTGGAGACTGAAGACTGTGAAGAAAAGGATTGTAGAACTGTGAATCCTGCAGCAAATAAACATTCATTAGAGTCCACATGAATGCTCAGGCCACCAAAAAAAAGAAAAGAAAAAGTGACAGTGGCAGATTTCCAAACGATGTAGCCTGATGTGCAGGCACAGTAAATAACTAATATGTGGTCCACCACCCAGTGTGTGGTTTGTCAATGTACACAAACTGTGGGTGCTCAAGTGGGCACAAGTGTACTTGCTATTTAGACAACATAGATGCTGGAAAATGACAGCTACATCAGTCTGAAACATTTGTGTTTTGTTTTGCACATGGTGTAAGGTAGGGTTTATAGACTTCATGGTTTATGCTTTGACAATAGCTCTAATATTTCCAATAGCATTTGCCTGTGCAGTCTCTTCTCCTGTGGTGTACAAAGAACACACAGGACATCAACATCAACCTTATTGTTAAAAGGTTTTGCTGTAAAAGGTCACTTGTCAGGAAAGCAGAACGTCAAATTCTTTAGGTCTGTGGATGAGTGGCAGTCTCTGCAGGTGTTGCACTCTGGTGGCTCACAGTCATTCTTTGTGGAGCTGATTGGCTTTGAATTGCAGCTCCTGTTGTGCTGTCACACCTCTGTTCAGGCTCTTCCGTGATGTCTCATAGCATTTGCCACACTGACTAATAAAATGCCTTACTGGGGTGAAATGTAACTCAATTGCCTTTAGGAAAAAAAAAATAAAAATGGGTAAGAAACAGAAACACACAATTTATCAACAACGCCCAAAGTTACTGAGTTACCATGGCAACAGCTGATAGCACAGCAGCAGATCACTTGTCAGTCAAAACATCTCCGGGAGAGAAGGGTTTTGTGGATGGAAAGAGATGCTGTAAAAGGCTTTGCAGTTGAATAAAAAGAATTACTAATTAAACTGCTGCCAAAGGGAAGCATCTACATAACACATGAAAAAATGTATATGCTTTCCAATTTCTGCTGTAAATACAGAGTTGAAAAAGTATGAAACTGTGGTGTTCATCACACCATCACATGGCAACAAGACCAGTTGTAATGGGCCTAAGAGTAGCACTGCCTCTTCATCTCAAAAAAGGATCTCCAGGAAGCACAAACAGATTCTGCTGGTAATGATGTGCAGGAAGCCTAAACCAAGATGTCTTTCTTTGACTTTAACATGACCTCAGTGTTCCAGAGCACACTGGTGACCTTTAGCCTTTATTATTGACCGTGTTTCACGATGTTGCTCAGTCTAATGTTGAGTTTATGAGAACTGTCTGGAACAGGCATGGGCAACACATTCCACAAAGAGCCGACGTGGCTGCAGGTTTTTGTTTCAACCTATAAGACCACATGCACACTTTGACTAATCAACTGTCTGAAGACTCAGATCAGTTGATCAAATTAGTCATGTCTGTTGTGCTGCTGCTTTGTTGGAACAAAAACCTGCAGCCACACCGGCCCTTTGTGGAACGAGTTGCCCATGCCTGCTGTAGAACATACAGTGTTGACCCAGCTGTCAGTAATGGCTGACACATCAATTCCATTGATTTTGTGTCCATAAATAAGCTTTCTTGGAACTGCGCACTTTTGTTGTGCCAAGGAGCTGTTACTGGTGGACATGGTGATCATATTGGTACATAGTCACCTATTTATCCATTAAATGGAACAACATAAAGAGTCAAGTCTCCGAACAACTCATTTCTAATTCAACATCATCGTTATTATTTCATCTTCTGATACTATTGATACATCAGTATGTATGTTTGCATTTCAGTACAGTGGCTGGCCCCAAAGTCCAAGCTCATTTCTAATCATTCTAACATTAAGGTTAGGTTTAGGGTAAGGAAAAGGGTTCCTATTCAAATTATGGTCGGACAAATGGGTTGAACTAGGCGGAGAGATACACAGACTCCATCGGAAAGTCTCCCTCTTTCACTCTCCTCCTGTCTATGGAGTCTATGTGCTGGGCCTGGGGGTTTGAGTGGTCATGTGCTGCCAGGAGGACTCGGACGTGTTTTGTCTGTGATGCCAGTCGGACTCAGTGCTGTTCTGAGCAGTGTTTGTGGCTATGAGTGGAGAAAACAGACTCGCTAAAGCTGCTACAACTAGAGAAGCTAGCGGTCAGCAGACTTCATCTCTCGAGGGGGATCTAATTCGGTGTCAGTGGATTGGACTATGGGTTAAATTTAAGCCGGAATATCCCTTTTAATACTTCAGTGAATGTGTTTTGTTACTTCTAACCACTGTGATATATTTCTACATGGACTCACTCATTTAAGCAACCACTGTGCTAATGTGGAAGACAACTGCTGTTTTTTGTGGGGTGTCGCCGGGACAAAGGTAAAATGTGTCAGCATGGAACGGAAATGAGAAACGAGCTGCCATTCTCCAGCAGCTTTGATGTTGGGATAAGGTTTGCCTGCTGTTATGCTGTGACAGACTGACACTCATTCACGAGGTTATCGTCTATAAAGTAAAAATGACAATGCATGGGTGTGGACTGTCAGGGATGAAAATGTATCAAAACTTGTCTTTATCTGATGCTGCAGTCAGGTAAAATCACTACGAAGATGTTCTCGTCTTATCTGCAAAGTAATTACACCTTAGATTTCCAATCTGTGGTAATTGCATGAACAAGGTTATATATATTGTGAACAGTGCAGCTTCCTCAGTTTCGTCCATAAGGTAAAGACTGGAACAAGTAAGAAAGCTGACTGTGAAACTTCAGAAAGACAGGTATAGGGCACAAAAGCATAAGAAGTCTATATGAGTCAGAGCACATTTGCAGAGGTGGTTAGGCAAAGAGGAGCCTTTCAGCCAATAATGCACACTGCACAACATTGTCTGTTTACTTTGCAATGAAGGCTTCACGGGTAAATTCTTCTGACTTGGCTCAGCAAGTTACTTTGGAAATGTGTATATCAGACGATGAGACACTTACAACACTGTTTAAAACTGCTGTATTAAACTATTAAACAACATGAAAAGAAGCCTGATGGATGTTGGCCACACATCCTTATGTCATGTCAAACTAGTATCAGTTTGGCATGGACCTCTTTGCCACTACCACAACTACCACAGTACTGATAAAGAAACACAGAGGTGGGTGCACTGAAACAGGGAATACATGAGTTCAAAAGGTGTTGGCAAGATGACATTTAAAGATGGCACTCTGCATTCAAGTTTGTACACCCAGTTGCTGAATGAATAGATGACTCATCCCTGTTCTTGAGAGGCTTGGCAGCAGAGGAATTTACCAAACATGACAGTCATCCCGAATACAACACAGCTAAACCCACACAAGGATTTTTAAAAGAGAAAAAAGCCACACACAAAAAAAGAACTATGACCTGGTCAAGTATGCCCCTTGGACATGAAAACCTTTGCAGTATTTTAAAGTGGACGATAAAACAACAAAACCCCTGCAGCAAGGAGTAGCCGAAAAGAGTGATAAGTGAAGAATAGTAGAATATCTCTCCTCAGATTTGTGTAAGACTGTTATCATCCACTTGCAGGAGCATCAAATCCATCTTGGAATGTAAAGGCTGATGTACGTATAATACATGTATATAAAATATTATCACAAAGCAACCTCACTGATGAAGTCTGTACTGACTTTCGTTGCAACTGATGGAGTAAAAGACACTTTTCTTCATGATTTTGAAGCTAACTGGCCTTACTACAGATAAAACGAGAGTGGTATTGATATAGTCAGTTTTGTTTTGTGGTCTCACACTGTCAATGAATATATTTTGTCAGTCCCTACCGTGTCCTGGCGAGCGTTATGGAGATTTGAGAGGAAATCACACATTGTGCAGTCCTATATTGTCCTATATTGTCTCTTTCTCTGAATTGGAGTTGTGGTTTATTTAAGCAAAACAAGATGTGTTCACATACGTGTTTCATATGAAAACAACGTGTCAAATTCATTTCTTTCCATGTTAAACTTCTGTTGAGCTCCATTTACTTTGATGTTTCTTGGCTTGCAGTCTACTGTACCTTCACTATCATTTGCTGAGCATTTCATGGATTATCACAACCAACTGTGAGTCAATGGCATACGTAGTGCGCAATGATGGTAAAAATGTGCATGTGTGCGTAAAAAAACCCCACCTCTAAAACAAACAAACAAACAAAAAAAAAACACCCAGTTCAAACAGTGGTCAAGATCACCACAGGATTTCTTTAAAATGTCAGATTCCCAAGTGAGAGCAATAAAGCTAAAGAAAAATATGACCTCTTCCCTGGTAGTTTGACCTCTAGTCAGTGTAACACAACTTGAAATGATGACAGAAAGTGTCAGAGAGTGTTGGATAGTGTTGAACTCCAGCTGTGCAGATGTATTATACAGCAGCCTGCCTGTGTTCTCGGCCCAGCTGGATGATGCAGACTCTCAAACGCACAGGCTGTGGAGCTTGTTGCTTCAATAGAACCACAGCGTGAGAATGAGGAAAAGAAACACTCCAGTGACTCAATATTCTTGTCCATCGTTGTGACCCAGACGTTTTAGAGGCATGAGCATCTCCTCCTTGTGGCATTCCTCTTTGCAGCTTCTCCTCCTTGGATTGCATGACTGAAAGCTCCCATCTGCTCGTGAGCATCTGTAAAAGCTGGATCACACATTGTATCACAGGTATAAACAGTATGTCCTTGGTTTTACACCTACTATCAGCTATAAGCCACATTGTTTCTTTAAAATAGAGATTCTACTATGTATTTTCTCAAATACATCCAACATACTCAGTATGTTTGGAAACTTGGGGCTTTGCACTGCTGTGTTTTGGATTGAAAGCAAAGTTAATCATGTATTACCATCTGTCTTGTGACTACTTTATCAGATGGGTGCCATTTCTGTTGCAGTAAAACAGCCAAGAGTAAATTTTAGTATTCCACACAGAACAACTCTTTACACATGCACAGTTCATTTTAACTATATTATGATTAATAACTTTTTATACAGTTGATAGATTAAATATTTAAATTAATTAATATTTAATAAAAATTAATGTATATAACATAGGCATTCTAATGTCGTCTAAAGACTTTCCCTCTCTCACATGCTCACATTTATTTGTAAGTACCCATGGATGTTTTCACGACACATACTGCACTACTACACATAATTCTGTGTTGTTGTTGTTTTTTAATCAAAATTGTAATTCATTAGGCCTATTAAAAAAAATTATGAATAATACAGGACACATAATTCTATGAACACTGGGGCTGATTTTAGTTTTTAAATGTCATCTTGAAAACTCTGAATGTTGGTAATGAGTCAGAAATAGTAAATTGCAGGTTTGGGGACCAGTATTCACTTTGGAGATTCTGACACACAGTTAAACACAAAATACAGTATTTTGTAACTACACCTGTGTAAATTGAGTTATTCACCATGATTTTTGGAATGCTTTAGACCCAACATGCCTCTTATTTAAACCCAGAGCCAGTGACCGCTTCTCTTGGCTGTATCACAAGATGTAATCCCAGCCATGAATCCCCATACTCTCTGAGTAAACTGGCAGAGCATGAGCCTACAAATCCATGGCAACAAGCTTCCAAAGGGTTTATACATCGAATGCAGCCTCAACCCCAACTGCTCATTCTGTGTTTCTTCTGTCCATATGTCTCATCCTCTGCATCTTCAGTCCACTGAGTATTGAATGAAAATATATACTGTAGTCAGGGGGTGTTGATATTGTCTGACAGGAAGTTGATCTTCAGTGCCTAGATGTACTTGTCAAACACACAACAAGACAAAGCAAACAATAACAGCAAAGAAGACATCCACTTAAATCAAGTTGTGCTTTGAAACTGATACTTTGTAGCAGCCTATTACAGCTTTACAGTATATACAGTATAAATATATGTCACCTTGTGGCTCGTTAGCATATCCAGCAGTTACAGAACAACACACTTATCTGGGGTCATGATTTCTGGCCATCTAGTTAATATCGGTCTCTGTTTTTCCTTTATTTTAACTCCGCCATCTTGAAGAATAAAGCTCCTCCGTTAAGTCACTGCTCTGTCAGTCAGTTGGTGTTGAGTAGGTAGCACTGATACAGTGGGCCTGGAAGCAGCTGCCTGCTGTGACTGGAATTGAAACAATGGGCTAGGACTCATTATGAAGGTCTGTGCAGCTGAGGTGAGCAGCCGAAATGCATGATGCTTCTCAGCAGGCTCATAAGTGTCAGAAATGTGACTCAACAAACGTAGACTGTGGGTATGTGCAGCGTCTGGCATGACATTGTCTTACCATCCTTCCTCCCCTGCCTGTTGCCGCAACATCCCCTTCACTGTGGGAAATAAACTCTGAGCCAGCGACACGCATGCTGAAAATGGCAAGTGCTGAGTGTGAGTGAATGTTTTCTCTGCTGTTTTGTATGTGGGGAAATTAGCTGATTTAATTTATTCATCTGTTAATTTAATGTTCACTTGTTTGAGCAAAACAAGTTCCCCTCTGAGTCACTGACACTATTTTGCAGTGTGTGTGTGCTGCATGGCACGCCTGCACAATGAATGGCGGCAGCCTTTAAAAAAAGGAAGATGGCAGAGCAGCCCTCCAGTGGTAATGCAGGACAGTGGGGCAGTTCAGTCGCCTAGCAGTCTACCTTGCACTTCCCAGTCCACCTAGCTCAGGCCACCATCAATCTTCATCCATGTTGGATTGTCTTTACCCTGGGACCTCTACTGCCTGTTCTTCTCCTCTGCCCCCTCTAGGGACTTCAAGCACAGAAACCCCACCAGAGATCCTCTGTGAACAGGAGGTGTTGCTCGGGTTGTTTGTTCACACCAAAAAGCATCACAAGCGTCATAGTCATAGAGGATGAGGAAGCTGTTGGTGTGTGGTTCAGATGGCTCAAAAGACGCTGCACTGGGACTTTCTAATGAGCTCGGCACAGTGTTGGACCTAACAAGTCGCCACAGCCATAGCTCATGTTTGCTGCCACAACACAGTGTGAGTCTGCCCAATTAGATGGAGTGTTTACAGTGTACAAATGAAAAACATTCTCGGTTTTGGTCTCCTCCTGCCTATCTGGTAACACACACTCACTTAAAAGACATAAAATATTATGCAACAAATCTGCTCATATTTCTTATTGATTGATTTATTTTTGCTACATCGTATTGCAGTATATTCCACTTAATGGAAATCTGTATGTGCACTCTTTCCCCTCAGCATCGCCTTGACATCATGAAATACCATCCTACCTCTCTGCCTCTCACTTGACATTTAGACCAAACCTGAACACTGAAATGAATCTGCTTTTGTTATTGAAGGATGGATAAAAGCTGATAAAAAATAGAGAGCCTGACACTAATAACTTCCCCTGTGCACGGACGCACTCACACAAACAAACAACCACAGTAAATCATCCCTCCTTAGAGCACTGGAAGCTCCCTGAACAAGCACACGCCAATACTACCACTACTGGTGCTACATTTAGGGGAAGGAGCTGCCCTGTCAGACGGTGGGTGGGAAGGACCATAACTAGTTTTTGACGAGGTAATGACACAGAGTGGAATTTGCCTGCACAAAAAAAAATCAAAGCAAACGAAATGTTCCATTTCCTAGAGAAAGATTCTCTTTTGGGCTTTGAAGGGTTTTTTTCTGTAATTGCTAGGTTGTTTCATTCCCTTTCTGTGGGTAATAGATGCTGTGGAAATGAATACAGGTCCTTCTGGAGAGAGAGAGTGGAGCAGGAAGTCACTCAGGCAGAGATAATCCTGCACTGGCATGAATGAAGAAACACACACTGACTCTCAGTCTGGGCACACGGCAATAATCTGAGCTCAGTATATCCCCAGATGAGAGGGATGATCATCGTTCTCATCTGTGCCCTTTGGGCTCTTAACCTTTTAACAATAAAAAGCTTTTCAAGGCAATATCCATGGTAGTTACCTTGTAACAGTCAACAGTTTTGACTTTTATGCTCATGGTAGTTCATACATTGTGGGCAAAAGCATTCTTCTGCTCTTCTGTGGAGAACCTGTCTTGTCTATGTCATTGGAGGGAGCGGGGATTACCTGGCAACATGTTTCACTTAAAGGTAACAGTGTCAGCGGCTGAGGAGTCATCTCCCACTGAGGCAGGTTAGACAGCATCTTACAGTACATTGCCACACATGGTGACATTCAATCATCCCTATATACAGAGATAGGTGCTTATACTGTTTCTGGAACACGGAGAGTCATCATGGATGAATAGAGCGTGGAAAGTAAAAATACAAGCATGTGATGATACATACCGATTGAGAGATCTGAGTGTGGAGTGGAGTGCAGGAATATCATAACCAGTGAGCACTTGGCAGAGTTTTACACAGAAGAAAATGGAAATAACATAAAAGATCAACTGACCTTTTTCAGATGCAAAAAACAACAAAGCAAATAGTGGTTTCAACAAACATTTTGAACAGTGAAGGATGTTGTGTGTTTTCTCTTCTTAAAATCTTGTGCACGACTATATATGACTAATTTATCCACTTATTTATCCATTTATTTTACTGGTTAATGCAGATACATTGTGACATTTGCAGTAGGACAAAGTGGGACATTTTATTCACATCTTCAGGTATAGTCTTTTCACAGCCCAGGAGGTTCTGACTCACTTTTCTGGCAAGACACCTCCGTCATGTCCAGCTGCTCACTTCAGTGAATACATTCCCTCAAGAAACTGCAGTAGATAGCCGCGTTAGTCAGCCCAAGCCAGAGCTGAAATGTCTCAACAACAATTGACTGGAGAGCCGTGAAATTCTGATAGTATATGAAGAGTTCATTTGCAAAAGCAGATAAGTGCCATTTTGAAAAAAATGAGCTGAGGCTTTGTAATTATTCTTTGCATAGTGTTGTTTTCAATAAAACTTTATTTTTTTAATGTATATGTATATATATATGTATATGTATGTATATTTCCTTCAGTATGATCAAGATCTTGACTTTCTATTTCTTCCAAATGGCTGTTTATCCCTCACTGTAAAAAATGGCTGTGAAATCTACAGTTAATTACTGCAGTAAACACAGTAACGTTACTGTGTATGATTTTTACAGTAGAATGCTGTAAATTTTACAATAAAGCCTTCTCCATGTGACAAAATCACAGTAGTTTAAGTATTACTGTGAAAATCACAGTAGACAAATGGTTACTGTAAAGAAAAACACATAGTACTGTAAATAGAAAAGTAAACTACTGTATTTTTCATTTAGATAAGAAAAAGTGTCTCAATAAAATGCTTATCTCTTTTTTTATTATCATCATAAGTTTGACCCTTTATATCATAGGTTATTTATCTGTTCTTATCATGGTTCTAATCTCATAATTGTGACTTTTAACTCATAATGATTTAGGAATTTTATGGTATCAACTGTAAGTTTTTTTTTTCCTTCCCCTGCATTTTCAATTCATCCAATGAGATTCAAGAGAGTTCAACGGTCGTGCTTCAAATGGGCCAATCACCCAAAGCGCGAACACAGCACCTGCAGTTCTGATTCAGATTGACAGGAAAGCTCCTCCAGAAGCAGTTCGTTAGCCTACACAAAGCTGTGTTTTATGCTTGTGTTGAGTTTTGTTTCATTTGTGTGCGTTTGCGTCGTCTGTGTTCATTTTTGCCTGAGCGGAATTCAGCGGAAGCGTCTGCAAGACTTACCAAGATGTCTACACAGGTAGCTAACATTAGCTTAATAAGTAGTGATGGCCTAGCTGACCGGACGGTCCTTTTTTAACATTAGCTGAGACAGAGACCTGTTGAAAGCTTGCTCCTGGAGCATGATGTCGTTTTTTTATTCATTTATTTTTTTGTTTGGCTGCGGGAAAGGAGTTTTTTTTTTTTGCCTCTGCCGGAGTTTCCTCCTGGAATCCCACATCAGAACATCCAGAAAATCGGTAAGTACGATAGGCTACCAGCAGCAAAAAAGTTTTACACTTCTTGTCAGGCTGTGATGATGAACCACAGGTATCCAGCTAAGTATTAACTAGTTAGCCTGCCATCAAAATGAATTACTCATCACCACAACATAGGCTAACTGCTGCTGCAGCTGACTGAGAGGACCACTCCACGTCGACCTCGTTGTCGTTAACGAGCGGAGCCGCTGCGGCTCAGCCAGCTGCTGCAGCATGACTGTTAGCTGTTAGCACGTCCCCCCCTGCAGCATCAGAGCTCCGGACTTATGTGAGCCCAGATGCTTTTATCAGACGTGAAACTGGTCCATTGCTTTGTTTTTCAGCATGTAAGGTTCATGTTCACTGTGTGTTTTCACTCTGGTCCAAAACAGTAGGTCATTGTGACGTTATGACGACTGTCCGGAAAAAGACGCATGGCTGTTTAAGCATAGATATGGTTTAATAGGCTACGTCTTCTTCAGATTGTCAAAAATCTCTGAGAAATTATGCTTGCGTTTTTTTTTGTTTTTTGTTTTTAGTGCAGCTGTTGATATTATTATAATTTTTTTTGTGGTTGGTTGAACAGCATATCCTGACTCCACCAAGTAAGAAGCAGATGAGCCAGAAGCCTGGGAGAGTGGTGAAATGGAAGACTTCAACCCCCATGTAACCTCCTTCATCACGGCCTGACTTCGATTGGCAGGTGAGGTTCTATCTTTTGCATTGAAAGTTCAAGATGGTTCATTTAATGATGTTATCTCAAACATTTTATTAAATAATGTGTGTTAAAGGGATAGTTCACTCAAAATTGAAATTTAATGTTTCCATGTCCATATGACGGTTGTAAATGGATACCAACTTACTTCGTGACAAAAAGACACCAAAAACCTTCATGCTGCTCGTATGTAATGTCCCTCCTGTATTGAAGCCCCAAAAGGCGAAATTGTCCCGAAGCTCTTCTTCCTGGTCTGTCCAAATCTCGCAAGATTTTTTAAGGCTTCAAGACGGACTTTACATACGAGCAGCATAGAGGTATTTGGATGTTTTTGGTGTATATTTTTGTTAGAAAGACAGTTCATATCCATTTGCAACCATTATATGGACATGCACTGCTACGCCAAGACCCCCTGTAACCTAGAGAAGAGACGGAGGACTCTGAAACTTCTCCCACTGTTGTGTCTGTGATTGAATGGTGATTGAGACTATAATGGTCCACTGTTGAAGGCTCTTGAGTCGACCTCAGCAGGAAAAATTTAACATGCTGTAATTCATGGTCAATTAAAAACATGTTAAAAACACAGTTAGTTCAACATGTCTTTAAGCATTTTAACACATTGTTAAACTCAACTGCATCCTGATTGTGGGCTATCTTAAAGCAGATATCAGCGATCCGGTCGTTTTGGCTAATGCTGCGTTCCAGGCAGGCTTTTGAAACCGTAAGTTATAGCTTCAAGTGACGACTACGACTTTGTAGCGTTCCAACCCGTAGCTCGTGTTTTTACCGTCCTGTTGTCTGTGAAAGTCACTACAACGGCCTCTCGTAACTTCCGTGAACTCGTACCAGATTGAACTGGTACGACTTCACAGGAAGGAAAAACACAAAGTACGAGTTTCCTTGAACGCACCATGAGTTAGCAGCCCCCGCCCTCGTCAGGCATCTATTGGTCCTCATCCCTACGTCACCACATTCACGCGCATCCCTTGGCTGCACACACAGCCCTTCATGCCGTTCTCTCTCCTCATTGGATAACACTTGTATCCCACAAGGAAAGTTTTCTCCTGGTTTACAGCAGAGCAGAGTGAAGGAGAGACCAAACACTCTATGGAAGTGATGCTGACAGAAAATAGAACTATTTATATTAACAAAACATTCCGCTGATATCTGCTTTAAACTGAATGCAGCACTGTCATCTTTTCATATTTGACACTTTCTATCAGGAATAAGTATCTTGACACAACATCACTATCTTAGACCCTTATCACATACGTGGTGCATTACAGTAATTATAAATCAATTTAATTGTGTTTTCTTCTTTAATTTCAGGGCTCCAACTCAGATCTGGGTCTCCAACTTTAGGGCAGGCAAGAGGCCATAGACCTTTCATAGAGGAATGAGAGGATTTCTCTTCTCAAAGAAGTTTCTTTTGTGTCCAGATGCATTGTTCATGCAAATATTAAGTATTTTACAAGATATTGCTATTGTGTGTGTGTTTTTTTAATGTATAAATGTGAAGCTAGTCTGTTAATAGTTTGAGCTGTTCGGCTGTTTCCACTCCACTGTCCCTGTAACAAGCTACAAGCCATTTATCTAACATCACAATTGGTCTGAAGCTGTTTTAATGAAGGTAAAAATTAAATGTAAGGTAAATATCCTGCATAGTTCTTCTCCTCTATGTCCGCTGATCAGAGCAGCGCCCCCAGGTATCTGAAGTGGTAATTTGGTTTGGTACAGTGGTAACGTACTTGGGCTAAAAAGTTTGGTAACCTGTGCTTTATCATGTTCCCCTCCACCAGATGTCTTTAATAAATAATTGTGCTAACAATTTTCTTGTTTTCTTTAGTTAATTGAAATATTTTAGATTATGGGTCATTCTATTAATGAATGGATATATTAACTGTGTGTTACAGTCCCTAAATACTGTATAGTATTTAATTTGTACAGTGATCAACTGTTACCTTCTGTTACTGTATTGCCATACAGTATACAAACCATGAAAAATAACAGTGCGTAACTGTTTTTATTTTTCAATCACAGTATTTAATTGGTATTTACTTTACAGTTAAAAAAACCAATACTGTAAATACAACTGAAATCACAGTATTTAATTGGTATTTACTTTACAGTTAAAAAAACCAATACTGTAAATACAACTGAAATCACAGTATTTAATTGGTATTTACTTTACAGTTAAAAAAAACCAATACTGTAAATACAACTGAAATCACAGTATTTAATTGGTATTTACTTTACAGTTAAAAAAAACAATACTGTAAATACAACTGAAATCACAGTGTTTAATTGTTTTTTAATTTACAGTAAATAAATTAATACTGTAAATGGAAGTACAGTATCTCTACTGTAAAACATATTTACAGTAATTACTTGGATAATTGTTGCCAGTAAGTTACTGTAAATTTTAAGGTAATTTTGTTACAGTGCTCAAAATTGTCAATACCTAAATCATTTATAAATTATTTTAGAAAAATATCCCATCACCCCCAAAATAACGGTAATCCTGGGTCCCTATAGGGTCTCAAGAACTGTGGTAATTCTGTTGTGTCGGTAGATAACTACTCTAAGTATCACAATGTTGTACTGTTGCATTGTAGCAGTAGTAGTCTGCTTTCATTTATTAATTTCATTTTTTTTCTTCAGAAATTCTTATGGGGGCATTCACTGAAACTGAAATGTAGTGAGCTCATCTTAATAATTCATGAAATGGAACATAATGCAGTAGCCACAGGAAGAATTTATATGGAAGGTTTGCCTGAGCAAAATGCAGCGGAGCTCATCAGAAGAAGAATTTTAACTAGAGCGTGAGTGAAACTGGGTTTCACAAACACATACACCCACATGTATCCCAAAACCCTCAATCACCACTGCTTGTGCTGAAATAATTCGAGTTAGAAAATTACTGCAATTTCCGGAACCACAGTTGCTTTGTAATGACAATGACAAAAGGCTTGACCACACACACACTTCACAGCTGTACAATGTAAATCATTGGACATATACAAGGAGTATGTTACAGACAGTAATGATGTGCCTATGCCTGGTATGTTTTATGTATGAAACACAGGTGGTTGAGGTGAGAAATAGAGATGGGATACCTGGCCATTCTGTCTCGTCACCTTTCACCTCACACACACACACACTCAAGGTTGTCCACCTCATGCCTGCAATACTTGACAAAAACCTAAAGTAGAACTATCGCAGATTCCAATTCTTTGTTCGGGCACTAACTCGGGCCAATGGGGCAGCATATCGGGTATAAACATCCTCGTCCTCTTTACATATAGCGTGCCGTTCAGGAGGTGGGGCTAAGGAATTCTGCATTTTGCTCCACAGGTACTACACCGTTGGCTATATTTTGTGTACAGATAGTTATGGCTCCCATGGACCAATTTATTGTATATTTCAGTTTTTGTATTGCTATTACTGCTGTATTTGCAATAGTGCTACTTTAAACAGTGTCACAACAGCAGAGAGAAATACCAAGCAAATGTGTTGGTGTGTTTCTGTGAATGTTAATGGCTTAAGAAATGTTTTTCCTCTCACAGCGACCAGCTGTTTTGTAAATGTCTACCATTTGCTATCAGAGAAAAACACACACAGACACAACGAGCAACAAATAAAATCAGTGTTTGTCCTCCAACTGAACATAGTTTCATTAATTTCTACTCGTTTATTACTGCAGATGAAAGTGTGTGCTGCTGACTCAGTAAAAAAAGTAAATTCTCAGTTGTGCATTGTTAGATCCCTGGTATTTAGCCCCTTACCAAGGCTTCCTGCTGGACCAGCTCTCTGTTTAAAGGGTCCATTCACAAGTTCTAACAGGGTCAGACCCAAGTAGAAATTCACCTAGCTTCTCACTGCCTACATCCCTACCCTAGAGCAGCCCACCCACTCAGGAACAGTTACCTGACACGCCTGTTAACAGCAGCTTTCCTCTTATGATCTAGGCACTTGTTATTTGCTAGGTTAAATTTAAGAGTTTGGAAAAATAACCATAGGGACCCTTAAGAATGTTGTACACAATGCTTCGCTTTTTACGAACATGGACAGCTTTACAGTGACAATTGAATTACATTTACAGACTCAGAGATGAGGATAACATTTTTTTGTCTTTTAAGTTTAATTTTTATTGCAGGAATTTAGCAATGACAAAGCAACCTAAAGATATATCAATATTGCGTGAGCTTAGAATTATAGGGTTCTATCTCTGTTCCGAGATATTAAGCACCAAAGTTCCAATTCGGCTTGTGTTTTGGTTGAACCTTTTTATTTTATGAATAACTAATCAAAAAAATGTTGAAAAATTAAAAATAACACCAGGCATTAACAGACTACTAATGGAAAACTCAATTTTGAAAAAAATGGAGATAGAACCTTATAATTCTAAGCTCACATGGCCAGTCACAAATTTCCTGAGATCCTTCTGCCAGGGGTGATGGCCCTGGCTAAGGGCTTACTGCCTTTTGGCTCCAGGAAATTATTCCTTACCTGGGCTGAAAATACCCAAAGAGGAACAATGGCTCTGGGCTCAGCAGCTCGTTATCACCAGGCTGATCAAATCCAGGAGGGTGATCACTGCTCTGGGCCCAGAGGGCTCTGTTCCCAGGCTTCCACGAGGCAGGACATGGAAAGAAACGACAATGATCAGACAAATACACAAAGGAAGAGTTGGTGCAATCAAGACAGGTGAAACACATTAGATAATCAAATGGGCGGGAAGGTTCACAGGAAGACAGGAGTACGACACAGACTTCAAAATAAAACAGTCCTAAACTTAACTTTACAGGGGGTCACAGAGGACTTCCCCATTTCTCTCCTGTCATCATGACTGTCCTTGCAGTCTCCTCTCCTTGGTCTGCTTCAGCCTGTCCCCAAGCCAGGCCTCAATTTCATAACACAGCCCTCAAACTCTTGTTACTTCCTCTAATGGTTTACAACCATCATTTCATCAGTTCACAGGTTTCAACACAAATCTCAAAATAGCAAAAATCACATAAGACTTTCTCACCCTAACCTTTATTTTTTATTTACAATCATAAATCAAATATGACTGTCCCTCCTTACAGTATCCTCACCATTGGTTACATGTTGATATCTTTACCTCATTTTTAACTAATATGACTTGGTCATGTTTTCCTTCTGCATACAGAGTGCTGTACTGTAGGTACATTTCCATTGCACAACTCCTATTTCCTGCTTTAACTGCACTTCCTCTTTTATAGGCCAGTGTATCAGACACTAGGCCACATATTTCTCAATTTAGTCTTGTTACTGTTGTTACTATTGTTGGTTTTAACAATCATTACTTATAAGGCAAGCAAACACTTTTTTCATAAAACAAACCTCTGCATTCTTAGAATGATTACATTGATTTTATCTAAGGATCTAAGGAAAGCCTAGTGCAGCTGCTACTCTTGATTTGGCTGATCAGGGAAATTAGAGCAATGGTCTTAGATGTCCACTTGTTAGAAACCGCCACTGAAAGATGTATGGTTCATCATAAGGAAATGTTCCTCTGTGTAGGGAAGGACATCTTAAAATAATCTTCCAGCCTAATTATATTTTTAAAAAGATACATATGATGTAAATCGGATTAAATGGCCCCATTTAATAAAGCTGACCTCCATGTTAACCTGAGCTCTAATGGAGGTTAAGAGGCAAATATCCCACCAGAAAAAGTCTTGGACTCAGCATGACAACTACAAGATCAAGCCATAAAGAATCAGTGACGTGGTTACTATGCTTTACAGTGTTTGTAAAAAGGTTCTGCTTCATGGAAAGAGCCATTTCTGCTGGAAGGAAGACAGCTTCAAATGAAAACAGCAAACAAATTACCTGCCAGCCCCCGGGTCTGCTCCTCACCAAGCATTATCTGTGCTTTCATTATTTGATAGCATATGAGCTAAATGAAGGTGGACACTGAAAATGATTTTGGTGTGATTTTGTTATGACCCGGCCTCTGTTTACTTGTTCAGTGCCGGCAGAGGAAAAGAGAAGGTAAGATAAGCAGAGGTCTCTTTAGGGAATTAAATCCATGCTGGGACAATGTCGTCTGAGCCCATCTGTAAACAGAGCATAAAGACTGTGACAAGACTGCTACATGTTTTATAGAAAATCTGCCTGAAATGTTCCTTGAAGCATTAACTTGTATAATTATAGCAGAGAATCAAAGGGATAATGATGAAATAATTTGCTTTCTTGGGGAAAATTAGCTGGAGTGCAGCACTCCTCCTCCAAAAACTTGTTAGTATTTACACATCCAATAGACATGTACCACCCTGTACACTAAGATGTATGTGTGTCACCACGGGTTACTGAAGAACAGTTTTGAAGCTCAAAGCTGGTTGCTAAGCTGTTTCCACCTTGTCAGTGTCTTTGACGGGTCCTGTCACTATGCCTCCAATTGATAATGTGCCCTGGCTACTTGGCCAAGGGGATGTCCCTTTGACCGCTCGGGCCCTCTTCACCTTCTCACATTCTGGCGTTGCAGGATCCGTGCAGCACTAGGGGTGGGTCCATGGATTCCTAATGTGTGGCAGCCTGCGCAGAAGCATGAGGACGTGGTTGTGAGTCTGGGGTTCGAAGCCCGCCTGGGCCCTCTTCACCTTGCCACACAGGACAGGCCCAGACTCTGGTGGATGTCAGTTTGTGGTCCACCTGTCACTCAAAGAAAGCAGCATCTCCTCAGTTAAGCAGAACTGTAAGCTTTAACTCAGTAAAATAAAAAGCCACTCACTCATTAGCTGTTGTGAAACTGGAAATTATCCATAAAGGCTAAACCTGTTTTTGTACAAGGCTGTTAACATGTTTATTCTGCTTTTCAACATTGGGAATGAATGAATAATGCAGCCACCCTCAAGCAGCTCTTGGAAGAAGTGCAGTTTATTGGTACTTGTGCATTGGGGGCGCATGACGTCTGTCTGACAACCCATTTCTCCCACCATACATTTCTTTGTTTTTGCATCCATTAGTCCGACCTCCCATTTCTCCGACTTAAGTAGCCCTAACCCTTAATCTTACCCTAAACCTAACCTTAATGCTGTAGAATGGGTAGTCGGAGAAATGAGCCAGACTTTGGGGCAGTCGGACTGATGTATGCTCCCAGTGCATTGGTTTCATTTTTCAGCCTTGGAGGTTGCTGCTCGGTAGCAGCATTAAAATTGATTAGTCTTGTTTCTGGAGACCTGACAAATCTAACACCAATGTTCAATGTTGGTTCTGTTTTGGTCTCTACTAACAGCTAAAGAAAATATCTGGCTCTTTTGCACTTAAATGCTTCATCATTTCCACAAGATACAGACTGCATTTGTTTACTTCTTGGTGCTGGGAGGGTTTGTACTAGGTCTAGGTTTTTAGAGCCCATCCCTCTTGTTACTGCTGCCTGTTGCTGTTGAAAACAAGACCTTGAAAGCAGTAAGAGCTAAAAATAAAAAAAACGGGTGCAGAGAACGTAAAATGAACTTGAAAGAAGCTTTTGTAGAGCACAGAAGAGCTTGAAACATGTTTCTGAATGAAGTTGTGCCATAGCTCTGACTTGTACAACTCCACGAATGGGCAGATATGTGGGTAGAAGGAGGAGTGTTTGAGGGGAAAATAAGAAAACCTGGAATGTATGTTTTGAAACCACAGTCTTTGAGCTGTCACATGCAGAGCTGCCGCTTGTTGTCCCAGCAAATGCCAGTCAGAGCATCCATCTGTATACTGCCTTTAGCCAAAAGACAGACTGCAAAACCGCTCAAGTGGACCAGAGACCCATCTCACTTTTTATCTGAAGTCAGCTTTGTCCTTGTTCAGGAAGGGGAACAAATGCAAGTTCTTCAACTTTTAAAAACATTTATGCTGTCAGTGTTCAATGGCGCCCTGTTTAACCCACACATAAGCACCTGACTGAAGATGCATATTTCCTTTTCTTTGCAAAATATGCTGTGTTATTCTTGCACCCCTGATTGAGAGTGTCAATTTAATTTAAAGAATCTGTGCGAAGCTGTGTGAACGAATTTCAGTGGCAGGCACCATGAGCAGGTTGATTCATTTGCCACAGAGAAAGTTTGTGCCCAAAAGAGGTTTGGCAGAGACCTCAAGGACATGAAGCCCATGAGAATAAAAAAAATACTTGAGCCAATGACTAGATTTAGAAAAAGAGATGCCAGGTGGTTCAATTTGTGTTTCGGCAGGTTTGAACGATGACTATTTCTCTTGCACAGAAGAAAAAATAGCCTCCTCTCTCTGGGACTATTGTCTTAAATCAATGCTGTGTGTTCCCATGCCCATTACAATACATCAATGGTGGAAGATGCCCTCATCTCCCCATTCAGTGAGTGTGTGAGTGAATGTAATGGCAGCAGGCATTTTCAGTGCCATTCATCAGCTTGGACTGGTATTATCTGCATCTGTCAGTCTTTTAAGTGATGCCTCAGTCATCACAGAGATGTGTGAGTAACTTCTATCAAAGCCTGACTTATCTCCTGTCAACTGAGCGAGACACGCATTCATGTTTGTGTACAAGTGAGCTTTTGTGCGAATGAGCATATGTGTCGGTCGGCTTGTTAGTGTGAGGCAGCAACCTGTATTGTACTGTTTGTGACCCAGCTCTCGTGTGACACTGTGTGTGTTGTTTGGCTGATCTGTCAGGGTAAACCTTCTGCAATCAGCTGTAATGCGTCATCTGGCATCGACCAAAGTGGTGTCTGACAAGCTATGCCTGTGCTTTTAGACGTGTGACACCTATCCCCTTTTAGTCTGAAGCTGTCAGGATTTTTATATTGACACAAAATATACTTGGATCTGACTATTTATATTCCACGGCATTTAAATACAAATAGCATGGAGAGTTTAGAAAACCCTCAAAATCTTTTTTAGGACCATCAGAGGACATTTAAACACCAGCGGACGCCAGACTAATGAAGCCAGACACTTACATGGGTTCTGCAGCTCCATAAGGCAGAGTGACACAGGTTTCATCAAAACCTCCTACACAGTTAGCAGTGATTTCTGCCAAACTGCAAACTGCTATTAGGAGGATAAATGATTTGTAGTAGTTACTGCAGGCTGCACTTGATGAACTGTATTTACAGTGAAGCAGTTCAGACAGAGGCTGGGCAGACTACTGATGTGTATGCAGCGTGGGTCTTGGCTTTGCCACTGGACATAGTGCTCTGAGCAGCTTTTCCTCCCTTGCAATATCAATGAGTTGTTGGCTTGACTTAGAGCATTTCTGCAATTTATGGCCCCACTAGGTGTTTTATTATAGTGGAATGGATTCTTAACTATTTTGTAAAGGAATGTTTATATCTGGTCGGAGCCAAGCCTTGTGTATGTTATGTAAGTCTGAATTTTATTAGTCCTCGGCAACCCAGCGCCTTGGATATTACATTTATATACAGATAATTTGCAATGACAAATTATGTTTTGTAAGAGATGTATTGTTCACAAACTGCATACTAAAACATCTGATCTTAGTATAATATCCACTAACTGTGACTACGGCATTATTAAACTTTTTACATAGAGATACTCTATTACACAGTCTTTCCAAAACCTTAACAGAAGTGCTTTTGTTGCCCAAACCCAACAACAGAGTGGTACTGTGGTGCCGTAACTCCTGGTAAAACAGTCCTGTGCTTTTCCTTTGTACATCTGACATGTACACTGACCACTTCTTGATTATGCCACTATTGTTACGGCATATTGTTTAAAACAAATATTGCCTCTGAACATAATCCCCCCAGCCATTTCAGTACCCCACAATTCATAATGATATGTTAAGTTAATTTCAGGGTCACTCTAGAGTTAGCAGAGAACCACCACTTTAATCCAGACTAAAAGATCTCACCAACTACTCACTTGATTTCCATGAAAATTTGCACATTCATTGTCCACAAAGGATTCATCCTTAAAACTTTTGTCAGACTCCTGGGCAACCAGCACATCAAAGTCCTGTTAAACTTTAGTAGCCTGTATGTACAGTAATGGGTCAAATGTCTGGTCCTGATTGATTATGGTCTCTTTGGTGATCCCTTCAATAGGTCAAACTTTTACTTTTACATAACCACTTTACATACTGTAATCACTGCTAGCCATAAGTAATAAGAAATAGTTAGCACCTGTTATTAATGCTAAATTTAGATAGGATAAACATTTCATTGAGATTCAGCAGCACTATGCAAAATGCGGAATGTGTGAATGTTGTCACAGTGCAATGCGATCTAAACACAGTCACCCTACATTAAAACGCCTTTAATGGTGGGAGTTTTTAGTTGATCCTGAGAGTTTGCTATAGCGATTCAGCTTCACAGTGATTTCTAAATCTGCAGTTTGTGTCAGTGCTGCTCATGCGACATGTTCCTGAAGATGAAGGCTGCTTGAAGACTCTTCCCCTGAACATGTCACATCTTGTTCAGAGCTACAATCTTTGAAGCGCGTCATATTACATAGTTATAATACAGCTCCATCAGTTTCTTTCCAGCAATCAAAGTAGCTGCTTGTTTGACAAATCAAGATTTATTTGTGTACGAATCCGCCTCCGCTCCACTCTCACCAATTTTATCACAGCCTGAGGCAGAGATAAGAGGAAAGTGGCTTTCATTAAAATTGTAAAAATCACTTTACAGGGCAGTTCTTTGTGTGCTCACATTACTGCGCGCGCGTGTGTGTGTGTTTTTCTCAAGAGAACAGTCTCCAGGCTGCATGTCAAGCACTGCAGGCCTGGATCTGCTTTCACACTCCTGGATGATATTAGCAGCGTGTGGGCCAGTGAATTGTCTCTAACAAGCAGGTGCAGCCAAAGCCTGATATGGCTTATCATTTCATGTGAAGGAGCTTCATGGATGTCCAGAAACTGTTTAAAAGACATCAGTGACAGAGGGATATGTTCCTGTTGTTTATTTATTATGCAGGCCCTACACACACTGTCCTGCTGCTGTCACTAGCACATCAAAATGCCTGCACTATTAACTTTTTGGCTATACAAACTGTGCCCTGTAAAACAAAACAAAAAACTTAAAAAATTAAACTACTGTATGTATTTGTGACTCACTATCTCGAGTGCAAAGAAACTGGGTTGTGATTTCCACAGGGTGGTTAAGATGAAACGTACTTAGGGATGCACTGTTGAATTTGCTGTGTTCTTTTTCTTAAAATGGGGAGGCAGAGAGGGGGAATGACCTGCAGCAATGGGCCACCGGGGTTGGAATTCGATTCAGAGCCGACTGCAGCAAGGACTGTAGCCATATGGGGTGCACTACCCACAGACCTTTGCTGTGGTCTTTTGACAGAAGGAGAAAAAAAATCAAAAATGACACCTTTTAAGTGCTTCAGGTCAAGGACTCCTTGTTATTGTTCGGACCGCTTGAAGGATGGGTATCTAAATCATACTAGTCTAAGTTGCAAATCAGCAAATTGCCAGGCAACAGCATTGAGCAAGTGGTTCAGGTTCTGCTTTGAAGCCTTCAACAAAAGAATGGTAGTGCACAGTATTATGTCTTTTGTTGCTCTGTCTTCAAGGCAGAGCCGGCTCTATGGTAAAGTGTGTTGGACAGCAAACTATACGGTTTGACGTTATTAGCTAATCATAATGCCACGACGACATTAAAGAAACGGTACCATCCTTCTGTCTCTCTTTCATGACTAATAGCTAATAAACACATTGCGCTTGTGTGACCCAAGGTTGTTTCTCACTATATACTCTCACTACTGTTCCCACGCTGTGAAAAGAACATTTGGTTCAAATTATTTGTGTTGCTCTTGATACGCAATTGTGTAGGTGGTCGAATAGCTGGTTTGTTTTGGCAAAAATGGTCTGCAATTCAGTAAAACAGAAGAATCATATCTGACTGCTCTTTTATCAAGTGCTCCTTCATCCTGAAACCTCTAATTTATCCCTCTCATTGAGGAATAGCATTTCAAGAATCAAAGGCCCCAATAGGAGTTGAAGTGTGTGTGTACACAAGAGAAAGAATTGAAATTGTAAGTTTGGATAATGAGTGTCCCTGGAGCAATTTTCATAATGTGTGCATTGATCGGATTTGACACAAGACACACACTCACACCCGTGTGATGATTCAAATGAGTCCTAATCAGCACCAGAGCTGTGTTATGACACACGAGAGGCTGACATCTCTGCAGGGGTGTCATCACAACTTAACCATATTTTACTGATCTAATACAGTGCACACACAATTCAAACTTTGCATCAAATAGAAAGCTTCCGGTCCAGATTGACAGAGATATCAGCACTGTGATCAAAGTGCTGGAAAACAACTGCAGAGGATTCCCATTCGGCTCTCGGCTTCCCTCAAAGGTTGCTTAACACTAGAACCGCCGTGAGGTCATTTTGACCTCTCTCGCTTCTTAAAATGCACGTAACTCTGTTTGCGTAAAAACCCTAGGTCTCCCAGTTGGTGACTTTTCCTAAAAGTGTGTTCTACATCATCTTATGCGTTTTCATGATTCTGATATAAAAGAGAGCGAAGAAAAGAGTGGTTTTACCTAGAACCGCCAAGAGGTCATTTTGACCTCCATTCACTCTAATGCAAAAATGGTAAATGGACTGCATTTATGTAGCCATATATATCATAAACCCAGCCAGATACACAGTTCAAAAGACTTTCTGGTAACACTTGACATTCATATACACACACATACTTTACCAAAAATAACAATAGTTGTTGCTAGGCAACCAATATAGACGACTCTTTATTTTTCTATTGTTCGAATAGTGTGTGTATATAAAAATGTATAAAATTAATTTTCCAATCATTGCAATCTGGGCTAAATTATGTCCATTTAGTCACTCAGTTTACCAGTTAGTTAGTTATAGTTAGTTATTTAGTTAGTTAGTCATTTTGACCTCATCCCACAACACAACACGAGTTCAGATACTAGAAAGTTGTCAAACAGTTAAAACAGGTCAAACAGATAAAAAACCAATATTACTCATAAACATTGAACATAACAATGACAATCCCTTGCTCTCATGAGAAATGGACATGAATTCAAAAATTTGAAACAATTTTGAAAATTTTTACATACACACACTGTTCGAAAATAGGAAAATAAAGAGTCGTCTATATTGGTTGCCTAGCAACCACTATTGTTATTTTTTGTAAAATATGTGTATGTATATGAATGTGAAGCATTACTATAAAGTGTTTTGAACTGTGTGTCTGGCTGGGTTTATAATATATATGGCTACATAAATCCAGTCCATTTACCATTTTTGCATTAGAGTGAATGGAGGTCAAAATGACCTCTTGGCGGTTCTAGGTATACATGGAATGTTGGCTGTTCTAGTGTTAAACTCTACACGAGCAGGAGAGGCGATAACGCGGCTTAGTGGTCGTCACTGGGAGACTCACAACAACGTGTTACAGAGTTCAAACACCCACCCTGCTCCCTCCTGAATTCATCTTTATTCTCCTGTCATCCAAAGACACAGAAGCACTGGAAACAATCAAAGAATTATCAAAGGTGTGAAGCATGAGTATCGGTCACTCTAGCAGTGCTTCCAGAAACCTATAATTTGCATTCCGGGTTAATAACAGAAGCACTTGGTGGGTGTTCAGCCTCCACAATGTGATGATTGCAAAGTTATTTCTGGATGCTCAGATTGAAAGGTGAAGAGATAAGGATGTGTTTTACTCACATGCAGAAAATATAGCTTATGGGTTTTTTTGCTATCTCTCATGGATTTTTCTTTTTATTTGTTTCATCTTGATTGCCTGAATTGTTCTCAGTAAATCTCAGTTCTACTCAGTGGCTGTAAAGCATGTGCACATTTATACACTTCCTCCATGTTTATCCCACCCCTCTTTGTCACATATCTTTGCAACAAGACAAACACATTGTGATGCCATAAAGACAACACTGAATAAAACATAAGATTGTCAGTGAGGAGTCCATACTGATGTAACCCCTTGTTATTGTGTGCTATTTAGAAATGCTGTGTTATCTAAATGAATGGCAGACAGCAGCTCAGCTCTGTGGTCTTGTAGGATACCTGCAGAGCGAATCTGCTGACCTTGTTGCGCAACTCACATGATGACATAGATGAGTGAGTAAAAACTGAATGTGCAGTGGTAGGAGTAGATGAGCAAACCATGCGTTTCCATTTCACTGTTGCAAACTGAACATGACTAGAGGCGTTGTCTCTGAAAACAGATATGTGCAGATATCTACCAGTGAATCCGGCTGAAGGAAAGACTTGAATGCTCAGAAAAAGGAAAAGTCCTGCAGATACATTATCGAAGCGAGTGATGATTATTGAATGAAACGTTTCAACCATTCAGAGATGGTGCTGGTTTTTTGCGTTTTTTTTCATTCAACATCCAATTGTTAACCAGTGTTAAACATTAAACTGGCACAGACAATGACAAGCAGACATGCATGACTTAACCATAATCATAGTTAATTAATTTCACCCTTCAGATCAGAAATACAATAGGAAAAAACTCTTTAATTGCTAACAACAGCTGTTATTTTTCTATGCAGGGATCCTGATTGTGCCTCTTTGCAACAGAGAATGGAAATGAAGCCTCGGAATGCGTAAAAAGCTTTAGTATTTCAACACAATAAAATAAAGTAGACAAAGGTGAAGGCCATGTTGGCAGTGAGGGATGGAGCATAAGTTTTTTGAGGTGACAGGAAAGTCAGTGAGATTTTTTTCTAAGTGGATTAAGCTCTTGCCCACAGGCAGAGAGCTCAAATTGCGGTGCCTGTGCAAAAACGCTCTCTCTCTCAGTTCACGAAGCATGATATTATTGTTCACTTTTGACAGCCGCATGTGCAAGACCCCTGAGGACAGAGTACACACATTCTTGTCACATTTACACTAGATCTTCTTTTTAATTTGATCATTTTTCAGGGTAGTTAACAAATTCCTGGCTACTTTATTGACCAACAGGGAAATTAAATCAGATCTGCATTTTCTGGGGAAATCCATTGCACAGTAAACTTTTATACAGCACAGACTTTCACTGCAATTTTCCGCACAACGTCCAATTTTTTTCTCCGCCTCATTATTTTAATGCAAGTTGTTTTTTTGTTTTGTTTTGTTTTTTGGTCTTGTCTTGTCTTTATGACACACCCACCCCTTTCTCATAATATTTTCACTGCAACTAAACTGCAGTTAAAGCTGAAATCATTTACATTTTTATTGCTATAGCTGTTGTGATGTCTGCCAAAGCCTCAGGAAGGTGCATCACATAGGCCTAATGCTGCTGTCAAATGTATATTAATTATTGTACCTGCTGTTAATATAAATTAAAGATGTATTTCTTTATTCCAACATTCTTTAATGAAACTCAGTGCTGTATGATTGGCAAGGGAGTCATTAAAACCTAAATACAGAGCATCTAATGATGTTGTGAGGGTCAACACATTTGAAAAATTGCATTAATGGAGTAAACCTACACCTACACAACTCTAGCCTGAAATAATAACTTCCATATATGAAGGAATTTCTCCCGATAAGAAGACACAACTGCGAATGAAAAGTTGGAGAGACAACACGTTTTTCAGGGATTATTTCCTGGCAGAGACTGCGAATCAAAAAGCTTTTGAATGCACTTCAAACATATGTCACACTGAAGCTGAGGCTCAGGCTGTATAGATTATAAAAGTATTCTATTAAAGAGTTTAGTCATTTACAACAAAAACATAGTCATTTAAAAGCAGACAGGAGCCATTATTAAAGCCAAAATAAATGTCCTCATGTTATGTTAAAGCATTAGAGCATATTTCATACATTCCACACAGGATTATTTAGAGAATTTTTTGTTTGTTTGTTTTGTTTTATGAGGGGTTGTTGTTTTATTTAACAGTGAAATTAATTTTAGAGGGGTTCCTAGCATTTCATAAAGATGGAGGAAAGTGTGTTAAGTGTAGTGATTTCCCACAGTTACTCAAGCGCAGTTCATGAGAGCTCTTACCGCCCACTGTACTGCCACTAGATAAAGAGCCTGAGAGCAACATAGCAGATGTATTTAAGGAAGTAAGACTCCATCTTTTTGTTGCTGTTTTGTGTTTTTTTTGTTTTTTTTTTAAAGCTGGCGCACTTTATTTTTTCAGTGTAGCTGTGCATGCAGTGTAGCTGCATTTGTTTTGAGTTACAGCCTAATCCTTGAAATAATTCCAGTGGTTGATGAGTTTGTTTTGAGTGTTCACCCAAAGTCCTGCACACAGATTCTCGCTGCGTAGTTTCATATGAAGACTTATCTCTGAGGAAATTGAACATTTGCCCAATAGTCACTCCATATTCTGGCATAATCTTTTACACTGTCAATACTTGATTAAAGGAGGTTTTGTATCTTTTAGCAGCAGACATTTTGTTCCCAGTGACTAATACGAGCTTGATCTTCAGTGTAGTGTAGTTGTAGGCAGGAGCCATCACGTTACCAAATACCCAAGCCAAGTGACTACACTGCAGGAAAGGTGAAGCCTAAAAAACAATGTATTTTATTTTTAAGCCTTGAAATGATTGTGTAATAATTATTATTATAAAACAGTGTTCCATAGGTGGGAAAATCCAACACTTTTCCAACAAGGGCCATATTAATGTTTCAAGGAATGTCAAGGAAAAATAATACGATCCATTTATCAACCCCACAGTGAATCATTTATTGTCTGTTGGCCTCTCTCTTGTCAATCCTCAATGCACATCTGCCCACACATCACATCCGACTCACTGTGTGTTATCTTCACAGCACACCACAGAGCCAATCTACATCCTAAAAGGGAATTCGTACATCAATCAGTGATTTCTTGCACAAAACAAAGTGACCACACATTTATATAACACCATAAACAGAAAAGAGCTGCAGTGCTCATGAGGGTGGAGCATGTAACACAACACCTCCAACTAGACATCAGGAGCCAGCTCATTTTATAACCAGTATTTATAAGCAAGTGCCTGTTATGACCATCATCCAAACCCCCTTTTTTTTTTCTTTTTTTTTTTTTTTTTACCAAAACTGCACCAACTGGCCTGTTCAGCAACACAATAAAATAAATGCTGGTGGTTGGCTTCATTTTAGTTCCAACTCTTAATGAAACATTCATCGCCTCTGCATGAAAGCTGCCGAGATTTCACATGTACCCTGTGAAATAAAGGAATGTGTTATTGTCACACTGTGAACTCACTTGTTGATGTGTTTTGTTTTGTTTTTTCTTTAGATTCATTCAGTGTGTGCAATAGGGAATTTCAAATATTGGTCTAAATCTTCACAATAAAAAAAGAAAATATGTCCAACCCTCCAAGTCCAAAGGTTTTGGACAAGGCTATTTAATTTCCCTGATCTGTTCCCTTATAACAAGGAATTTGTATCAGCCTGCACATTTGACAGCCGCATACAGAGGAGTTAAACTTTAATTTTTAAATAATCACCTGATTTATGACCAAGATGTATAGGGACCTCTGGAAAATAAGGAAAATCACTCTTTTGTTAGTGGATTTTAAAATAAGATAAACCTTTTACCTCAGATATAATTCAATGTTAAATTAAATATGTGATCCAAAATGTGGCTGAATGAATAAAATAAAGTGTGATTAGACTTTGGCACAGTGAACCAAAGGCATCTATGCGACCTGTGATCTGATGAAGTTGTTATCATAATGACATGCTGGATAAAACTATTGTCTCCTTATTATCCGCCGTTGTTATTACTCTGGTCCTCACACCTCCTCCTTACTGACGCACCTCTCTGAGCCCTGTCTATGGCCAAGAAGCGCGCTCCCGACTGCGCGTACTCCCTCCCTCGACACTGTAAACGGGTGTCGGCGCGAACGTCGCTGTGCCGTGAATGGACATTAATGGGGACTGTTATATTCTTCTCTCACTGCATGCTTACTTCCCTCGTAAATGTGCGCAACGGAAGCTGGGTAAGTTCCTTTTCTGCAGGTTTTAGCGCATTTATGGAGCGATTTATTGAGGCTGTTGTGCAGTTTCTGAATTGATGGACTGAAATTGGGAAGTAGTTATATGTGCACATTAGGTTTAATTGATATAGAATAATTATACTGCTGTCATCTTAATTTGTTATTGAAAATAATGTAGCCATCAGCGTTGACTGAGCTTTTATGCAGAGAGCTGTGCCTCAACCTTTTTGCTGAGCATAACTATTTTCATGAATATTATATCATGATTAAGACAGAGCTGAATGATCCCACAGACTTCAGCATAATGCATGCATTTTCATACTGCAACCCTTTTATGAATGTGTGTGGAGTTGGATCAAAGAACAGTTTTATTTTCTTCATTTTTTCCAATTTCAGATCCAAGACAGTGACTACTGTGCATTGCAATTAATGGATGGTTTTAATTATGTAAGAGAGGGAGACAGAGATGGGAAGAAAGAAAACAATGCACCTGCTGCTTGTATAGAGCAGTGGCATGTGGTGACTTTAACAGCAAAGCAAGCAGAGCTGAAAAGCCAAGTGCACCCCCCTCCTCCCCCACTGAGCAGACTTAACATACCTTGCATATAGAAATGTATAGGGCTTGACCCGTTTCATGATTTTGTGTGCTGCCTGTTTTCTATGTGTTGCATCTTTCTTCTCTATTCTCTTTCTCTCTCCTGGATCACGCTGTTCCCATAGCTCGACATTGTCACCTGTCTGGCTGAAGAAGTTTTAGGGGGATTCCTTTCACACTGAATGTATCAAATGTGCAACGGCACAGTAAATGCAGTGGTAAATTTAAATATCTGAAACCACTTCTAATGTGAGTGTGGTAGCACTCCAGTGACAATGCAGAATCCTGTATTCTCCTGCCTTCATATGCTGTCCTGAAACTTCTTAAACTTGGAGCAGATCTTGCACAGAGAAGCCGCCTCTTTGACAGAAAAATGGAAAAGATGCCACACGTATTGATTGAGGTGATTAGTTAGACACCTTGCACCCTTCTGAAGAGATAAATTACTGTAATTTGCTCATTTACAGTACCTGCTGCTCTCTCTTAATAATTTGGAAGAAAATATTGGTGGAGTGATTTTAGTACAGTTACAGTTTCTACACATCTGCTCATGTGCATAATAATATGTTCAATTTCATAACTGACCTCAGAACAGTGGAAGCAGAGTCAAGGGCAGCCTGGCACACTTTGGCTCGTCAGCCATCAGAGATCCCAAGATAATTTGTAGTATGTGCAAACTTAAAAATATTGCTGCTTGATAAGCCACCGCCAACTGAAGCCACTCCCATAAAAATGGAAGAAGTATTAACTGCAATGTCTGGAAATTAAGCTAGCTTTCAGAGACAGTAACTGGCTGTTGCCACAAGAGGGAAGTCAATTACAAGATGAACACAAACAGGCAAAAATCAGATCCTTAATGGCAGTGGTTTGAAAAAGTAGATGGGTTTAGGGGTTCTTCAGGGGTTCTTCAGGGGGTTCCCCGAAGCTTATGGATGAAGCATCATCATCCATAAGCAGCACGACAACTTTTCATCATTTCAACATTTTGTCATTAAGAAATCTTATCATATGGGGGTCTAATGTGTGTCACTTTAGAGGTTTGAGAACCACAGAGGGGGAAAGATATGCTGTCCTGTGATGAAAGGAGAGATATCACTTCCACTTCAGTGTCGTTCTAATTGATGTCTATTTTTAGATCTAACTGGTTAAGCACTGCTGACCTTGTCTGTTCTGATGGCATGCCACTTGTGTAGAGTTGATTTTTACAGACTAGCTGTTGCCTTGATCTTAATCAGACCTATAGGCTCACCACAAGACAGTAATGATGAGGAGATTCCTCCACTCCTGGAGGGTTTATTTGAGAGTAAAGGCTTGAATATGGCCAATGTCTCCATATTCTGTATCTGCTTACAATGAACTTTACATGTGTGGGTGGACTTTACTAAAAGTACACAGCATGCTCCTCAGAGACCTGCTGGAATCCGGTTTCAGCTGCAAAAAGGTCCTTTGAGCAGCAGATCCACTTAGGGAGCTCTCCTGGACCAAGACATGGCAGGTCAAACCCACAACATTATCGAGTATTATGAAGACGAAGCATATGTGCGGTAGAGATAATAGGTGAAAAGGAGAACACTGCTTCTGGAGGGTTTGTGGTATGTGTGTGTGTGTTGCAGCATCTGTGCAGGGTTTTTGTTTAATTGTCAGACTGAGCTGGTGGCACAAAGATACGTGCAAGATGCAGTGTGTGTGTGTTCATCATGCAACAAGGACATTAATATTGGTAACCTAGAATGATTCTGTAAAATACAAATCCTCTTCCTTTTTCTTTTTAAATGCCTTGCTCTCTTTTCTTTTTTTTCAAATGCGTTGCCCTCTTAAGCAGCAACTACCTTGGTGTACATTGTAATCTGTTTCAGGAAGATAAAGTTCACTTGTAGAGGGTGTGACACATTCTACAAAAACCCTCTGTTCAATGTATTTTTTATTCCATTCCTTGCAGACTGCGTTGCACTCTGTTTGACTGAGAACCTTCAGTCAATCTCAATATCTTCATTTCAGATCTTGCCACGAATTTCCATAACAATAACCTAGAATGATTCTGTGAAATCCAAATCATCCTTTCTTTCTTTTTTGAATGCCTTGCTCTCTTAAGCAGCAACTATAGTAGTATATTTAGACAAAAATCTATGATGTGGAAAATACTGATTCAATTAGGCAAGAAAAGCCCTTCAGGTTAAGTTTGCCAACAGTACAAACTGAAAGTTAGGCATGCTACACATCCTGCACAGGTGCTGGATCTTGATATTCTCAGGATACTGGGCTGGCCCATGCATGGCCCTGCTGATTTTCAATTATAAAGCCGACAATTTCCTTGCAGTTGAGGGCAGTATTGAGAACACCTCCATTTAACAACCTGAAATATTAAAGGAGGTCTCCATGCTAGGCTCATTTTTTGGCAAAGGAGACACATTTACGGTACTTAATTACAGTGGAGGAGTTATCTCAGAAAAAAATAATGGACGCCATTGATGAGTGGCAGAGTCAAACCAAGGACACACTGCAGCTGATGATGATATGAGGCCATGGAGCAGCAAGCATTTAGTGTAGCTCATCCTGCACTCAGCCAAGTGGGCTTTTATATAAGGATGCTGCAGTTCCGCAACTTCCTTGCTGATGATGATACAGATGCTTGAAGTGTTTGCGTATTTCGCTTTTCACTTAAAAATTTACATATCATACAGTATGTACAGTGAGAGTGAGTCACATCCATCCATTATTTATATTCAGGGTATATTTAGAGACAGGATATATGTATCAATAACCCTATCACGGTAAATGCACCCAATTTGCCCATTTCCCCTTCGGAGATTAGTAAACCTTGATTTGGTCAAAGATTGCACACTTGATTACATTATTCTCCATTTTATACAGGCGTATAGGCTATATGGGAAATGAGCTAGCTTACAGATCTGTACCACCTTTACAGCTTTACCCCTAACAAGACTAAAATCTACTTTACAGGGAGGCAGATCAGGTATTACAAATGAAAGCAAAAGCAAAGAGGAGCTGCTACAGTCACATCATGAAACACGAGGGGGACCATCTACAGTACTGACATTAAATTGAAAGCATACAAAACAGAGGTCAGGCACTCAAAAAAGCTCTCCACTAATTCTCCCAGAGTGCATTATGGTAGTCAAGGTGAGAAAACATAAAAGCATCCTTACGACTTTTAATGTGCATTTTCCCATCAATATTTCCACATCATTGACCCCCAGAAGTGAAGGGTAGGTGGGCAAAAGTTCTGAAGCATGATGTGAGTAATGTATATAATGGCTTTATAAAGAAATGCTCCATAGGGGTAAGAGGCAGTGAGAGAAGCAGTATGTCTCCACCACATCAGCAGCAGCCTATTGTGACAATCATGTAGTTAATAATTTATAAACTTCATTTGTTGAATTACAACCTCTGGCAGCCAAGTCGCAAAGGAAATACTGTATCAGACAATGTGAAAAAGTGGAAGACGACTAGAAGACTAGGCTGATGTGCTCAGGTAGATTTGTTTTGTGTATTGCCGGATGGATTTAAGTCATAAACTGAGAGTTTGTTGATAGGAAATAACTCTTTTTTTAATGGTAAAAGGTTTCTGATATCTGCTGCACCATATAATTCTGATGCACAGACAACCCACAAAGTTCAATTAGGGTCCACTGTTTGTGTTTTCATAACACTGGTTTAGTGATGAATCTGGAAGCTACTGTATGTGCACTCCTGATAGTATCACATAATACTGCTACCCTAAAATCACAAAGCCTTATCTTACTCAGTGGGATGGGAGTGTTTGGGTTTACTTTTACATTTTAGTTTGTCCTTTGCTGTACAATTTCTATGTAACATAATTTCATCATCATTCTTCTGAAAAGTTCCTCTCCTCCTACCATGTGCATCAGATTGATGAGAAATGTTCTGGCCTCTGTAGTTTCTAAGAGAGGCCTTTTAACTAAATTTGAACTTGAAGACTTTCTTTTTTCCCCCTGGCGACTAATATATCCCAGACACAATGACTGATGTACAGGCTTTCATTGACATGTCACAGAGGCAAGAGCTTCAATCAAAAATCTGTCAATACATCTCACCTACTCATGTTAGACCATAAGAAAGGCCTTTC
The DNA here is from genome assembly GCA_030347415.2 of Decapterus maruadsi. Lineage (NCBI taxonomy): Eukaryota > Metazoa > Chordata > Actinopteri > Carangiformes > Carangidae > Decapterus > Decapterus maruadsi. Next base: position 10,905,618 of record CM064902.1, on the reverse strand, counting down.
TGAACACTCTGTTTCCCAGATCTGCTAGCATTGTCATTAATATGAGCAGAAGTGCATAAATGCTGCTTTCTGCCATGTTAAAAAGCCCATAGTCTTCAGGAATCAATGTTTAATTACTTGTCACCAGTCCATGACAGATGAGAATTCAAATGAGAGGATTTTAAGCCAGTGTTAGCTGCCAATAGTAAGCAAATGCTAAACAGCTTTCATTGTTTTTTCATGGATGTTTGAAGACATTTGAAAGGTCTTCCAACCCAGGGCCGCATTAAGGAAGGGGTTTTGTTTGTTTGCGTCTGTGTGTGAAAAGACAGAGACAGAGACAGTACACACAGCGATAGACAGATGGAGGGAGCACCCATTTGCTCGCTGTTGACTTGCCAGCAGAAATTATTTATCAGATTATTCACCAGCTCAATTCGTAATTGTTGTAACCAGTACCTCTCTGGATTACCTGTTGGGGCTGAAGTAGACTAGAAGAGACAATCCATCAACTGGACACATCTAATAGAGTGGTCCATGTCTGAGTGATGCTCTCTCCCCATGGCCCTTTTATGAAATTGACTCCTAATGGAACAAGAGTAAAAGCCTAAAGCTCCAATAGCGGCGCCTAGAGGCTCCAATGTTCCTTACATTGTTCCTTACAACATACTGCATTTTGCTCATCATTGAACTTCACCTCTGTAAGGACTACGATGCAGAGTTTGTCTGAAATTATGAGCTATGTCCCAGTTGAGTGACTGCACCATAGGCCATAAGTCGTGTCCTTCATAGACCAAAGGATAAGGTAAATCACATTCTTCTCAAAGGAAATGGCTTGTAAAAGTTCCTTTTTCTGTCACATGACCTCTTTGAAATATTAAAGCTTATCTCCCTCAAGCATGAAAAGTTCATTAAATCTTATCAACCAAGTCATCATGTTTTGAAAGTTCAAGTTGCACAAAATGTTTCCCCATTTAGCATCTAATATCTTAATATAGCTTACTAACCTAGAGCTCTTACAACAGGCCAATGGTTTTCTATTAATATTAATTTTGTTTGAAAAATTCCATTAGTGACAAACCAAAAACAATCCTCAAGACGTTTGTGTAGAAGGTCAAACATTTCCATCAACAAGTTCTCAAAATTCAATGGTGCAGTGTTACAGTGGTATTACTAGATAATAGATATTACTAGATAATAGATCACAATCAGAACCAACAAAAAAGCACTGATTCGGGTTTCACACTGACAGGGCTCCATGCTCGTTCCCGTGAACCTAATTCTGAGCCAGCCAGCACATTCAGAACGTGAAAAGTTGGTTCTCAAGGGAACCAAAAATAGTTGGTTCTTTGAATCATGACATCATGGACAAGGCAGCGACTGACAACCTGGAGAAAAATAATTTTTCATGGTCTGCTGGAAACTAAATGTTTGGTGGCAATTTGGGCATCGACAAAATTTCAAGAAAAGATAGAAAACAGAACAAGAAAGAACAAGTTTACCATTTGTGATTAATAAGATAAAGAAATTCTTATTTTTGAACTCTTTTGGCCAAGGCTAGGTTCACTCCAACACCAGACCAAATAATCATAAACTTGATTGATTGAATGATTACATAAACAGCAAAAAATGTGAGTAATGCTGAGTAACGTCCTCACACTTTGGTTCCACTTAAACTGGTGTGAATGGGGGCTGGTTCACCAGAAAGCACCAATTGGCTCTGAGACTCCAGAATGGAACCAGAGCCAGAACCGTGTGTCGGAATGCACCCAAGAGGCTTGTGGATACTCAGCTGCAGGACACAATGGTTTCATCTTCAAGGCTGTGTCTCTCTGCAGAATTTGAAGGAAAGAGCATGATTAACCAACATCCCCATTATTAAAACCAACTTATAAAGATGGCATCAGTTTGTCAGGGTAATGTTGTGTACATAGTACACATACATTGTGTCTATAAGACAACGATTGAATACTTTCTCACCAAGCACAAACCTTATGTCTTCTTGTCTTTGCTTGTTTAACAAAAAACTGTTGCCTCCCCACCCCCAACATAATAGTTTGCTGTTGCAAAAAAAAGATCTGTTTTGTTTTTTGTGCCTTTGATTGCTTTTAAAATAGTGTTGAAATAGTGATTTTTCTGCCATCAACACATGGGAAAACCGACTAAAAGCTTGAGTTGTCAAAGTGTGAACAAGGTCAAGGATCAAAGCTGAAGTAATTTGTTAGGTTATCACTTGCTGAATAGAGGATTGTGTCAGGACTCAGGAGTATGTTTCAGCAAGCCCATCCTTGAATGGTAGATACTGAAAATAAGTCCTGTGCTGCCTTATTAAAAGGCCAACGGGTCTGAATGCAAAGTACATACTAGCTTTTCCCAGAGGCTCTTTGGGTGGATTCAACTTCCAATTAAAAGGTCTAGTAATTCCCTCTGCTTCGAGATCCTTTTCAACTGAGTCCCACCAAGGTGCAGGTTTCTTTGTGTGTCAGTTCAGGAGTTCGTCAATGACTGTTGACTAAAAAAAACATGCTGAATAAATTCCAAATGCTTTAAACGGAGAAGCGCTTGAACTGATATTGCAAAAGTGATGCGCCCGATTTTAGCACCTCAACGGGTGTTTGAAGAAAATATATTTGACGGAAATATTTGTGTATTACTCATCTCATTTTCAGTGACATCCCATCACTGTCATCATAACTGTTGACTCTGTGAGTGTAGGAGGGTTTGTCAGTTTGTAAGTGACAGTGTATTTGTGAATGATGCCATAGCTGTGAATTTTATGATTTTCCTGTGATGTGTGCCACAACTCTTTCCTCCAACTTGTGATTGGTATGCTGAAAAATATATAATCTAAAAGACCAATGATTCACTTGTTACGTGTTCTTTTCTGTCTTTTACGTGTGCGTGTGCATGTTTGTTTTCATGACACAGACAGATAAAAACCTATGGCACTCCCATCCGGTGATACTTTGGTGTCTCTAAAGAGTTGCCTTTTTGTTTTCTCTAATAGTCTTACTTTGTTTTTTGCGCTTTTATGCAGAGTTACTGCTCTCTGAATCTATGCTGGGAAGATTTTATTCCCTCAAGCTAATGTCAATATTGAGCCAACACAGGGCGGTGTATTGGTCTATCTGTTTTATGCCTCCTGATTTGAACTCTGAGACAGTTTGAAGTAAAAAAAAAACAAAAAACAAACACTGTTAGTCAAATACCATCAACAGAAAATACAAGGAACACTGCATTGCAGCTGATTTCCAGGAATTAGGCATCCAATAAAGGCTTGGTTGGTTGAGATAATGGATTATATAAATTATGCATTAGATAGCATTAGTGGATGAGACTTTCCCTATCTAAATAAATCAGTAATAAATATGTTTGCTGTGTGACATAATTCAATAATTAAGAAATTTAACTTTGATCAGGGTTGGTTGGGTCGATCAATGTTGGGTTTATGGGAAGTGTCCATTAACTGGCTTCCTCTTTGTCTTATTTGCAGTTATATTAATCTAATGTCATTGCCACAGTCTTTTCAGAGGAATCCATAATTGGTTTTAAAAGTGTGACTCAGCATGCAGTTGATATCATGATATAGTCTTGATATCCATGTCCTCATAAGAGAGCCCTTTTTGGCTCCTGGTAGAGCCAAAAAAAAATATTAAAAGGTCTCACCTAGAACCCTTTTTGAGGGCTATTATCCAACATAAACGGTTATACATTTACCTTTATTTAATATTTTTCAAATTGTCTGCCACTAATCCCCACAAAATCATGACTCTGTATCAACTAGGGCTTAAGCCTTAAACTCACAGCTTCAGATACCAAAACTGTATAGATCACCTGACTTGTAGCAAACTCTCACATCCCTGTATTTTGTGAATTGTACAGCTCAAATTCAATTCAATTCAATTCAATTTATTTTTAAAATGGGACAATGCAAGTTATTGCGTAAACATGCGGATTGACCCAGGCTAATTTACATCCGCTGTTCGTAGATGTTCCACCAAATTATAATAAATAAAAACAAAAGCATGTTATAAAATAGCAGCAGTACAATATATAAATAATCAAATTCCAACAGTACAAAAGTGCATCCGTGTCAAGGTAAAGTGCTTACAGTCATCAAAAGTCATTACGGTCCTGGGGGTAATAATCTAGTTGAGCTGTGTTATGAGGATATGGTTTGGACTGCTATGAATAACTAAAGTATATATAATAATAATATAAGTAATAATACTGTTAATTATATTTGTTTTTTTAGATATATACACAGTTAGATTTATACCACTGACCTATAACTAGTGCTGGCATTATTCATATTGCTATTTTATCTATGTTAGTTATTTTAATAATGGTAATGATAATAGTAATAATAATGGTAGTAGTAGTAGTAATGGTAACATCACAGTAAAAATTACAAAAATGGCAACATCAACACAGTCATATAACAGTAATACAACAATCAGAAATAGGTATACAAAAAAGGGGTTATTGCTGCAGTGACCAAGGGTTCAGTTCCACCTGCAACCTCTTTGCTGCATCTCATTACCTCCTGAAGAGGGGAGTGTACAGGTTTGTTTTTTTTTGCAGTTAGATTTATACCACTGGTGCTCTCATTCTCCAAATGCAGGACTGCATTCCCTCACAGAAAGTTTGAGAGTGCCACTGGGGGCATGATCTCTGTCAACATGGGAATCGAACCTGTGACCTAATCAGAAAACATAGGGTCATATAGACAGAGCTAAACAGATCATCTACTGTAACTCTCTGTCTGAGCATTGGCATGAAGGAGCTGTCAACCTGGCTGTGTGAGTGAGTGTGGAGAGTCAGAGGAGTCCCTGATCAACACAGTCAGCTGGATAACTCAGTGGGTGATGGCACAGACTTGGTTTGGAGGGTGGGGCTTTAAATCCTCCTCACAGCTAATCTTTGCCTGGGTCAACAAGATTTGCTGATGAAGAGCTTGCTTTCTTATGATTATTGGTTGTGAAACATTTCAGTCATAGGACTGACATTATTGGCATGTATAATCAGAATGGGATAATTATGTTTCTGTTTGGTCAACAGGATCTGCAGAAGAGCTTGTTTGTTTTTATAACAAATAGATATGAAAAGTATTTGTATCTGTAATCACAAGGAATTACATTTTGCATAATTATTAGTAAGTATCAGGAAGTATGTTCATTTCGGCACAGGATCTTATACGCATGACAATCCCTGACGAACTCTTTCTTCCAAAAAGGGTTCTCTGAATCAAAATAGAACCCTTACACCATGTCCTAACTCGCGTGTTTATTGTAATGTCCTAACTGGCGGAGCTCAATGCAGCGCTGTGCAGCAAAGTGGTGCGCCGACTAGCTCAGTATCCGCCTGTACCTGCATTCTGCAGGACACATGTGAAAGAGTGTGTAATGTGTGATGCCATTGTGCCACTCAGTTATGTGCTCAATATAGTACTTTTTATGACTATGAGGCTGCCCAATTGCGAGTCAGCAAGTTGTCTAGTATAACTTGCAGAGCTATCTGACCCCTCCAAAGTTATATACAGTCTGTGAACTTTGCATGAACTTATCTTTTGAGCTATCCTTTCCATTTGGACCCTGCAGAAATCCAGTCTGTAGAAATACTTGCACTTACCAGAGTCGTAGAGAACTTGAGTCTCACAGTCATATTCCAATAATGACATTGTTACTGTCATACAGACACCAAGAAAAACAGTTATTGTTGCATAAGAAATGAAGACTGGAACAGTTTGAGGATGTAAATGGGCGTGCATGCAAATGTTAGCCTATATAAAATTCATTTCAGGCAACACAACATCCGTCAGCACCTAATAACTTGTAGTGGATTTATTTGCAGTGGAAGCTATAAATCGCATTAATTTCACAAGCTGACGCAATGTAATCCCATAGGCAAAATGTACTGTATTGCAAGGCAATAATGTGAATTTACCTGCTGGGAATCAATAATCTTCTTCTCTTCTCTTCTCTTCTCTTCTCTTCTCTTCTCTTCTCTTCTCTTCTCTTCTCTTCTCTTCTCTTCTCTTCTCTTCTTAACCTCTAATCCAAGATTTATGGATTCTGTTAAAATTATCATGGGTTGCAGCCTCTCTGATTTTGGTGTCTGCACCACGCCAACACCAACCAATACACAGCATGCTTTGGTGGCAACCAGCCACTAGAGCAGATAGGAAAAAAGAAAGACATCATGAATACAGACAAAAGATGTAATGACAAAAGACAACAGAATGACTAGCATTATGTTCAAAATATCTATATAAAGACTCAAGTATTGTCTTTATGATGATTCTTGTTACATTCCCATTGAATTGTCTGGGGGCCTTGTTCACATACAGAAAACTACTTGTGGGTTTTACAGTTTTTGTGAATTGTTAAAGCACTAAATTCCATTGTCTGAACAAAATCATCAGTGTCCTACACCCTTTATTTGAATCAACCAATCAATCAATACATCTATTTGGGCAAAACCTTTTCTGTAAAACTCTAAACACCTTTTAACTCACTAAAACACATTAAGCACTGTGACGCACCCACGGTGCACAATAGCAAACATGGCTAGCAGGTGCTAAAGGTAGAGTTTGTAGGTTTGTTTGTTGCAGTTTGTAAACTCAACATTCAATATGGGCCCCTCCTCTCGGCTCAGCAGCTCACGCCCTCTGCAGTCAAACCAGGAGAACACTTACTGTAGCAGCAAAGAAGTAGGCCTACAGTTCGAGTGAGACGCTGGAGCATCAGGACCATACCTGACAGTCACCGGCAACAGGAGGGCTACCGAGTCCACAGTGCTCCACCCAGGCCGCTGGCACTGCGGGGCTCCATCCGGGCCAACCCGACGGTAGGGCTGGGTACTGATACTCGGTACCATAATGGAACTGGTGCTGATGTAAAGCGTAGCAACCAGACCAAAAAGCACAGCAGATTTCGGTGCCACTGAATTTTTAATTAGACCTACCACCCCTTAGCTGTGCCGGCGCTACTGTACGTCAAATCAGTTTTTGTTATGTGCTACATAGAGCTGCCGATACGAGTGGTGCGCCTCCTGTTATCACAGCAGACACAACTTTTTTTCTCATCAACTGATCCATGGACCACTTGCGTTCTGATCCACGGACAGCGACCCAAACGATCCATTTCGCCACTGCCTGTCCATTCCTCTGCTCTACTCATATGCTCTGGTGTCGATCAGCTGAACGAGAGCTGGCGCTGCACAGCTGTAGCATGTGTATGTGTTTTATAGTTACCATCTGCAAGAAAAAAAACTGATTACACAAGCTGTTGGTGTTATACACTGCATTATGACAGTTTGTTGTTTTATTTATTATTTAAATTAAAATTCTGTTCAACTTGAAAGTCACAAAATGCCTTAAAAATGAAAAGGCACAGCTTTTGGACAAAGTCTGTATGTTTTCCATTCTTCAAACACCAGTTTGGGCGCCATTTAAGCACTGGCACTGTTTCAAAAGTATTGGTTTGGCAAAGGTATTAGATAAAACCTAAACAATACCCATCCCAACCCGATGGGCCACTGCAGGGCCAGTGGTACTAGTCAGGCTACCAAACCGACCAGGCCAAGTAGTCAAGCCATTGGACTCTACCTGAGCCACAGAGCACTCATGTTGGAAGCCCTGTTGCTGGCCGGTTGTAGGCCCTACACTCCAGTACTTCGTTCAGACTAGGGCTGTCCAGATGATCATATTTAGATTATCGATTATTCGCTGACATAATATCGATTGATATTGAATCTTGGGTGGGGGGTGCGCACCAATCGCAACGGAACTAATGAACGTATGTGTGACCGATGTTGTTTGGTTCAGACTTACCCTGAGCGAGGATGATCGCACAACGAGGCTATGATGCTAACCGCTTCGCCAAGAGGTTGACAATCTCTTGGCAAATTGGTTAGCACGTCTTTTATGGGTGAGTGAGTTTACTTCCGGTACCACTCTTGCCACAACCTGTCACTTCACCTTACTGGTCCCTCGTGACTGTGGCACACCCACGGACCTCGGTTACATATGGCAAACAAACACAGGATGGTGGTAGTTTTATACACAGCACTGCAGGCCCAACTTCACCTGCACTCTGTCATGGGGAAAGCACACCGACTCACCGCCCAACGTCCCAACTACACTAAAACATCAAATACAGGCACATAGTTTAAACGTAAGAACTCAAAACTGTTCACCTTTTTGCTGATCATAGGGATACCATTAAAAGTGCAAGTCTAAGACTAATCCATATGTATGTTGTCTCCTGCCTCTCTAATAACCATTTTCAGTGCATATTCAGTTGCATACTGCTGCACTCAAATCCATTTTGCTCACCTTGCAGGCTCTAATCATCCATCTGCTTCCAACAGTGAGGAGCTTGCAACTTGACTCAGCAGCATATCATAAAAATATTCCGTAATTTCATTATCTTTTTCAGAAGGTTTTTTTTTTATCACTTTTTCCAATCAACATGTGGTTAATACAGCTACACTACAAAGCACCAATCATTCAAGTTCTCCACACCCCCTCTGTCACACAAATTGATCTACAGAAACTAGGTCAAGGAACTATTTTCTGTGTGAATTTGTGTGCTTTTCTGTACATTTTTCAACACTACATCCATTAATTCTGTGAGTGAGGGTGTGATTCCTGCATCAACCTTGATCTGCACTAACAGCTCCAAGGAGACTCTCTGAAATGATGGATGTGTTTCCAAGTAAACTCTGATGTAGTGTTATGGGCTTTATTTTTGTGACATATTTTTATTGTGAAATTACAATTTGGCTGTTGGGATGCATTTTTTGTATCTTTCTGCCAAAAACATTTGAAAGGCAATTCCATTTCAAGAAACATTGAAATGATCCCAAGTTGTGTGCTTCTTTAATTTGATTTAGTTTTTTCCACATGTACCACCATGAGTCTCATTGCATCCACTCAGTTGATTTACAATTAGGTGCCCTCATTACACTGGAAGAGGATATTGGCTCCCGTAGGTTTGAGGAACCATGCCTTATTGCCCGGGGAGGTGTGTGTGTGTGTTGGGGGTGGGGGGTGTAATTCAATAGTTCATTAATTATTCCTTGTGTAGTAGACAGATAACAGTCTGTTTCTATACAACCCTGTGTGTGAGAGAGAGTACAAGTGTATAAGTTAAAGTTGAGTAAACTGCGATACTTGCCACGTACACCCAGCTTTTGTCAGGTTTGAAGTGAAAACCTTTGAGTCATTGTGATGTTGAAATACTGGAAGGGTTTCTCTGCATTAATTACAGACAAATTAACTGTGTTTTGGGATGCATAACTGATGGAAGGTTCATGTGAAAAAGAAAAAAAAAACATTGTTCATACAGAGATGCAATATTCATAGTCATTTCATGGTGCTTCCTCTTTTATCTCACTGCAATGTCAAAGTGGTTGCTGAGATCATGTGCTGCTGAGAATTATAAGTCAGTGCCGCAGCTCTATGGATCATTTAAGTCCCTTTTTGTTCATCGTTTTGTTTTTGTACAGCTACTATTGGAGAGTGTCAGCCACTCATTTAACCCTAGGGGATCTACCACCAAATACCTATCTCTAAATGCAATTAATTTGCCTTGCTAAGTGCATTTTCAAGCAAATGTAATTGCTTCCTGGATTACATTCTCCAGCAATGTTGACTTGAATCCAGGAGGACATATAACATCCCTTTGCAAGAAACACAGCTCCAAATGATGATAATATGTCTCTGCCTGCTGGATTTTTGGATTATGGGCATATTTTGCTGACACACTTGCCAAAACAGCTGTAATGAGTGGTGATGCTGTGTGTAGCAGCTGCATATCCATCAGCATGTGCTGATGATTCTCAATGAGGAGGGGGTCGTCCAATTTAAAGAGGCAAACTATTTCCCAGTTGAATGTGTTGAATGAGTTAGTTTCGGTTCATTAGGACCTTACCTTTCCACTTAATGGCATAATTAGCAACTCTAATTTCTGCAACAGTTTTGGTGGACATTAATTATATCAAACTATATGCTCACCGTGTTAAATATTTAAATAAATCGTCTCATTAACTCCAAATACCTCAGCAGCTCTTTAACCCTAATTTGAAGAGAACTAACAGCTTCTGCTCTCTCCTGGCAATTACTGTAATCAAACAGGTTTCTGTGAAGGAAATGTCACAGATCATATGTAAGGCCTCTGACGTGTCAAGTCCTCTGACAGCTCGCATTTCTACCTCAAAATGATCTTCAATTTAGAAACTGTTCCGTTATAACAAAACAAATTAGAAGACTATTCCCAGAGAAAGCCATGCCATGCCATCCTCACCTGATGTAACACATTTAATATCTGGATTTATTTCCTTTCTTTGTGACAAGGCACTGTGTACACGGTGTGTTGTATGTGTGAAGATTCACATCGCTCAGTGGTGATGTGTGGGATGTGTGACAGATCATCTGCATTTTTCTAAAGATAAATGAAATAAAATACACCTCCAAGCTGCATGATGCAATTAAAGCAAAACTATGCACGGCACACTCATCTCTTGTGGGTTCACTTCACAAGCTGCCCAATTTCCAGTTGTTGGTTTTTCTGCAAATACATTTCTGCTCCAGCTCTGGGTGCTCACAATAATTAATGATGTCTTTCCATTATGGAATAACTGGCTGTTGTCAAAACACATTTTAAAGGATTATAAATGACTAAAACTAATGTGGGCTAAATCTGAATGGGTGACACATCATATGCTTCTCTCAGTATGAATAAACAGAAAAACAATATGAATGTAAATGTACCATTGTACCAATGTATTGTTATATTATTTAAGACATCTATTGAGCTCTACAAAAAATGCATTCTTGTTTTTGCCCTTGAACACATAGCTACCAGTTGGTTCACCTCTGTCTAGGTGGCTGCAGGTCTGTGTAAGTTGATATGGAGACATATTCTATACTAATATCTATACTAATATACTGTATATTAAGAGACTTGGCAGGCTCACCCTCCTGGTGATTTGAATGAGGACACAGAGGGATGATTTATAGGACTGGATGTTGTGTTGTCAGGAAGCTGAGTGAGGAAAGTAAATTTTCATGCAACTGTGTGTCCCCAGTGCCTTTCGACAATGTCACCATCTCACATCTGCACAAAGGTTTGCGTGGTTGTTTTGCATTGTGTTGATTTAAAGCTCTGATGTGGTATGCCAATCCTGTAGGGGCTTTAATCAAGGTAAAGTGCGCATCAGTATGTTGAACGATAATGTGCTTTGATGCTGTGCTTTAACATTAAAGACTGCAAATCAAAGTGGCTGCCTTCATGCAGCCCAAACAAAACTGTTGATGCCAGTCACTTCTTAACTAAATTCGGCACAGACTGATGATGCCATTTGTTGTGGTAATCGCGTCAAAGTCGTATTGACGATGTGGATCCAATTATTTGTTCTGGTGAGAGAATCTCTAACTCTCTGCTCACCTGATTAAAGCTTGAGAAGATGTTTTGTGTGAAGAACACATCTTGTAAAGTGGGCACTCATGAGCTGTAATGGGATGTTACTTTGCATCGGTATTACTATTAATAAAATTAAAATTGCACCGAGATTAAAATATTGTACTGGGAATGGATCATTTCCGGAACTTAGATTACTTTCTTGAAGCCATTATAGTTTATAATTACATGCAAAATATGACCTCCTCTACTGGCCTCCCAGCCTTCAGACAAGGATTTTCATGCTTCTGTTACAAATGCTTTGACATTGCTTTGTCAGTGTTTCTTGTTGTAAAGAGGTGACTCTGACCAGGGATCATCTACTTACATCTATTGGTGGAATTAATGTATATAAAATCAAATAATTGTGAGTTATCCTCTGTTAATTTGTTCTTTACCTTTTCCCCCAGTGTCCTTCTCTGTCAACAGAGGTGGCAACAAGCCAACAGTACTTCCTGTACATAACCTCCCTTGTGCCTCATGCTTTTCAGAGGCATATATGTAGCTGCAATGGTAACTGGTATTTGTAATGTCTGCCCTTTTTTGTCATATAAGCCTGGTCAAGCTGAGGTTATAGTCTCTATCCACATGTGGTGAAGTTGAAGTCTAGAGTGCATTAAATTCCTTGCAGCTTGCCAGTATCGGCAAGAGCTTCAGCCATTGTTGCTTTCACAAGAAAAGAGGTTATAATACTCCCAGCGTGCGGCGCTGCCTCTTCAGGGCAGCTCGGACAGTAAAATGACTACAGTGAACAAGACGGGTGCTCTCCACCACTACGGATCATGTCGAATAAAGGAATGAAATTAGATGTTGAAGCAACATTACTTCTAGACTGGTATAAAACAGCAGCTTTGATGCTAAAAGTGGCCATGTAGTGAGTCCAAATCACAGTCAGAGTTGAAGTCATGCATGTATGAGTTGGGTTGAAAATTGCATCCCCCGGTGTATATACACCTTGGGAGCTTGTCTTTCCAGTGCACTTTAAAACTGAAAGTAAAAATAATAGTGTTTGGCTTATGCACTGGCACTTCGTGGAGAGAAAGCACAGCATGCACTATTATTCAAAACAGAGTATTTTTTTCTATCTGTGCCTTAAAACAGTTTAAACACAAAGCATTACTGCACAGCATGCTACAAAGTGCCTGGAAGCCATTTCATTCATCACTAGATTTCATGGAATGTAATATTGCTGACACGACATGCAAATAAATAGAAGTGTTGCAAACAGCACTGTGTTGTTTCAGTCAGCGCTGGTGTTAAAACCAACTCTTGTCCATTTTTTCCTTTTGCACAAACCCAATGTTTTTTCAGATGAGTGTGCAGTAAAAGCTACCTATCTACTTTGTCTGTGTCACCAACGGTACAATACCCAGTGTCAAGTCTGTAGGATGAATGAAAAACAACCAAACCAAAGCTGTTCCATCTCTTGCCACATTTGGATTTGTTCCTTGAACAAGTTCTGTGAAAATTGAGTCCTCGGGGGTCGTGTCACCAGCTAAGACTTCTATCTCTATGAAGCAGGTAGCGAGAGTTGACAGTAACATGGTCTGCAGCCGCTCATGCAGCGCAACCCCAGCTGCGACACACATGAAGTGACCCAGTCAAGCCTGAAATGAGGACACAGGTCAATGAGTGAGAACAGTAACTGCTGCAAAGTGGACATGACAGTCGTTTAGCCCAGTGCAGTACAATGGGGGTGATGTCATCTTTTGGTAAAATGCAGCTCAATGTGACAGAGCCACTATAGGGGGAAAAAAAGTAAAATTCATTTTTGATATGAAGCTACATTTCTTGCCAGTGGTCTCTGGTCTTCATGAATCTGTCAAAATGTGATTAAATATTTATACCAGCTGAATAAAAGAAGGACAATTGAAATGTTAAGTACAAGCAGTTCACTCTGTAGCCTACTGAGCCCTTTATTTATTTGTCTCATCCCACTATTTACTACTATTTACCACATATTTGTGTGTGTGTTTTGTGGTTTTCTGTCTGAGAAAGCTACAATTAATATTTACTTTCACTTTTGCAGAATTTTGTTTGTCTGTCCACCAAATTAAATCAACACCGAAGATGAGAACAGATTATTTGTTAAAAGAAAAGCAGACTCACCGCTGAGCTCTATAATGTTGCTACAGTTACTCATTTATTGCACATTTTGCTAGATCTGTCACTCACACAATCATCTTTTCACAACTCGCCTCCTTCACAGCAATACTTGGCAGCCTGATGTTGTGCCTGCGCCAAACTGTCTTTCAAACTTGTGCACTACATGACAGGTACAATTCTACTGTTGTTGTACAGGTAGAGAACTAGAGATTGTGTGTCAGGGGATTGGCACTTTTCCTTTGTTTGGGGACTGCGAACCTTGTGGAAATTAGAACTGAAGCTGGTGTTTGCTTGTGTGTGCACACTGTGGATGTGTGCTGGTTTGTGGGTGCTTTCAGGTTGGCGTGTTTGATCTGTGAGTGACTTGAGGCTGGATTAAACTAATCTCTATATCTTCATCTCTGAAAGTAAATATTTAAATATTGTTACCATGTTTCTGCTTTGTCAGCCTCCTTCTTATCTGCACAACCTGGATCTGTTCCTTTCAGACTGCATCATAAAACACTGGTGCAGTTTATTAGTACACCCACATAACAACTTTGCATTTAAATGTTGGATGATTTTGTAAATGCCATTTGAATGCTGAATAGATATGTAAATATTGTGGATCATGGAGTTCTTTTAATGTTACTGAACACTATCAAGACATGGTTGTCTGTTATCACAACTTAGCCTAGCAGATATTTGCAAAGAAAACAATATAGCAACGCTAGAAAAGCACAAAAAATACGTGAAAATCAGTTTATAATTTTGTGATTATCTGTAAGTGAATGAAGCTGTTCCCCCTGTTCACTGTATTTATGCAAGGGTTTTTATTCTGAATAGAGAGCAGATTCACACCGGCTCACTGGAGCTTATCTTCAGATGGCCTTGAGCACAGCAGTCTGTGTTTTGGAACATTTCAAGACAAAAGCAAATGATTTCTTTGTTACATATAATGGCAGGCTGACACTGTTTAAATACATACTGTCAAATACTGCATCTGCATGTATAGATGCACTGCACTATATCTCAGAATACATTTGTGCAAAACACTGACAAAAATAACTGTTTTCAGATGCACATCTGAGAATACACCAGTGCAACAATAGAGGGTACAACAGAAGTGCAGCAGTGATTATCATCTATCTGAGCAAAGTAATCTGCATGTTAAGTCTTATTTCCTCCAACAACCACCCAAGAGTAAATATTAAGTAGAACTGCATCAGAACATAAAAGAAGCAAATTCCATTGACTCTACAGACACAAATCACAGGTATAAATAAACTACACTTCACTGATTTCACAGTGACAAAGCAATTTGTTCTGGATCCATTGAAACCATTGTGCTTTAATTGTATTTTGTGACCATTGTGGCATAATGAATCGTACCTGACACACTCAGCAAACAGTCAGCTTTAATAAAATGCTTGGTGAAACTTCACTTTAGGTGGTCATTTTCTTAGACTGATTTCAAAACCAACATCGTTTCCAACATAAGGTCTGGCACAGTCAACAAAAGCATACAGCTATCTTATACAAATAATTTGTATTTTTCACAATTATTGTGAACACAGAAAGAAATCCTACTATAAATCATCAAGTTATTACATAAATACTCTTAATGTCAGTTTGTGGTATAAACCATGAAACTGTGATTTATTTGGAACAGTAAGAAGAGATGACTCAGGTGAATCAGTCTGCCAAAGGGATAGCCAGTGCCCACACCTTGACTTGTAGTCAAACAACACTCATCATATAGTATACCTCTGCATTGCTGTGGTGAATTTCACCTGCATATGTATTAAAAGATTTGAGATGTATAACCCTTACTCTCATAATGCCACAACTTCATAGATTTTACTGAGGCCTTTCATAAACAGATATTTAGCTTATAATGGAAGTGTATGGTGGCAGATGGTAGAAACAAAGTCTGGAAGCTTTCATTTAAATTGTATAAGAAGGCAGTGTGCAAAAGGTACATGAAATTGAAATCTCTGATCTCATTCAGTTGCCATGTGACCTAGCCAACCCATTCACCCATCCACCCACGCCTGGACCTACAGCCTGGGAATCGAATGGTCTCAGTAGAGACCTGACAGTCAGAGTTTGTCTGCCTCTGCTCCATCACCACATTAAGTAAAACTACTGTACTTCTTGTGTTTCTATAGCAACAGTTCCCACTCACATCTTCAGGATACTGAGCAATGCGGCGAGTGAAGCAGATCTGCAATGACAGTCATACCTGAGCAGTTTCATTTAGTCGTTGTACATGTTGCTAAATGTGGAGCAAGGTGGGAGGGTCATGTTCATCACTACCCAACTGATCATCTTAAAAGATCCACTGACCCATGCTCACCGCAAGTAGTTTAAGTACACTTAAGTAAATGTAAATAGATTACAACTGTTAACTTAGTTTGTACTGTTGTGTAAGTGTACTTGTCCTTGCCTTTGTTGCTTTAATACGTTTTTTTTTCTGTCATCAATCTTCCATACCTCCCTTTTCCTTTCTCATCTTCTCTGTCTGTCTCTTTTGCAGGTGTTGAGTGACAGAGGTGATGTGATGGCAGGGTTGGCATGCCGGGCAGATAAGGGCAGACTCTCTGCTGCACACTAAAACAACTGGATGCAACACATCAGAGACTAGTCAGGTGAGACGGTGTTGTTAGATTTGTACATTCCACATGCTTTTATGGGCATGAGTGTAAATAAGACTTGTCAAATCTTTGCCAACTATGCAATGTTTTAGGACCTTGAACAAGTCCATTATATTTGAAAGTAGCCTACACTTTGAATGAAAAGCTTACTTTCCTCCACTTTGGCATGTTTTATGTATGTCAGTCAGAGAGGAAAATGTTTAAAAGAAAAGGGTAAAGAATGATAATTGGGCTGCCGTGTGGTGCAGTGGGTTGAGCAGGTGCCCCATATGCAGAGGCTACAGTCCTCGCTACAGTCGGCCCCGGTTTGAATCCTGCATCGGGCAGCCCCTCATTGTATGTCATTCCCCTTCTCACTGCCTCTCCATTTCCTGTCCCTCCTTAACTGAACTACTGTATCACATAAATAATATAAAAGAACGATAATTGGTGTGAAGTGGGAATTTTGCAGAACTTTAAAATGTTGATGGTTTAAATTCCCAGACAGATTATGAATAGATTAAAGAACAACAATAAATCAAAAACAATGCAGCAGCCAAAAGAAAGATGCTGACTCATTATTTCATGCATTTCTAGAAAGGAATTCTATGTCTAATGCACAACTGTTTTTCCATTTAAGCTGAAGAATGGATTTCCCCAATTGCACTGAAGGGGTGTTTTCTACGAGCAGCGGTGATTATGACTCACTGGAGACCACTAAACGCCCTCCCAGTAAGATCCTGCTTACGCTGACTCTGTCTGTGGTGGCTATCCTGACCACATTCTTCAACTGCCTGGTGATAACAGCCATCGCAGTGACCCGCAAGCTGCACCATCCAGCCAACTACCTCATCTGCTCATTAGCAGTGACTGACCTACTGGTGGCAGTGCTGGTCATGCCCTTCAGTATCATCTACATCCAGAAAGAGAGCTGGGTCATGGGCAAGGTGGTGTGCACCATCTGGTTAAGTGTGGACATCACTTGTTGCACATGCTCAATCCTGCATCTTGCTGCAATCGCCATCGACCGTTACAGGGCTATTACTGATGCAGTAGAGTACTCTCGTAAACGCACAGGGGCCAGGGCTGGTGCCATGGTGGCAGTGGTGTGGCTTCTGTCCATTCTCGTCTCACTTCCTCCTCTACTGTTGCGGCACTACAGTGGTGATGCAGACCAGGAAGACCAGTGTATCATCATCCACCATCATTTGGCCTTCACCCTGTATGCCACCTTTGGAGCATTTTACATCCCCCTGCTGCTCATCCTCATCCTCTACTACAAAATCTACCGGGCTGCTCAGACCCTCTACATGCGGAGGGAGGCCAGCCGAGCCAGCCGCCACTCATGCATGACCAATGGGAGCATGATCCCCTCGTCCTACCCTGCTGGAGATGGTGATGCTGACGAGGGGCCTCGAAGTCCAGAGCCCGTAAGCCCACCAGAGAAGTCTTTCTCTGACCCCTCAACTGAGGAACCTCTGCGTGAGCGTGTACGTGTTTCCGTGAAGCCTCTCAAGAGCAAGTCGCGCCGGTATGAGTCACGTAGCGAGTCACGTAGCGAGTCACGCCGGAGTCAATTTTACCAAGGACCGCGGATCTCTGGCTCGCGGGAGCGCAAAGCGGCATCCACTTTAGGGTTAATAATTGGGGCTTTCGTCATCTGTTGGCTGCCATTTTTTGTCAAGGAGGTGATCGTCAACACATGCAATTCTTGCAGCACTTCGGTGGAGATGGCTGACTTTCTGACGTGGTTGGGCTATCTCAACTCGCTGATCAACCCCCTCATCTACACCATCTTCAATGAAGACTTCAAAAAAGCTTTTCAAAATCTTATTAGGTGCAATCAGTACCTCTGATGATTACAGTGGTAGGCTACATGATCATGCCAATACACCATCTCATATATAGGCCTACAAATAACAGGCAGGGGCCAAACTAATATCTGGAGGAGGTTGGAGAACACTGACTGAGAGAGAATCATCTCCAAGAGGGAAAGATTGACACCCATTTCCAGACACTCCATCAGGCACTTCAACAGCCTGAATGGCACCAACTCAGCAAAGAGCTTTGCAGCAAAGTTCCACATTGAAACCCAAGTCCTGCTATTAATAGAGCAGCCTGAGATCTCCTCGATGTTAATTGGAGAGTGTGAAGGGACACTGACATGTTGGTTTTTAGAAAATGGGCCATCACCGACCTTTTTGAGGTCCAAGGCTCTGAGCATTAATGATCAACCCCATTTAAAGATCTCGAAATAGCTGACCATTACGTCTGTTCCATCAAATGACCTCCCTCATATCTAGTCCAAGCTGCTAGCTGAAATACAGAACATGTGTAAAATACCGCAGCATACCAAGTTGTGAATTTCTGTGGCCATTATGTTATTGGGAGTGGTTGGATGACTTTTACCTGACTGTCACAGTAATTGTTAACAGAAGTAGTTGTTGAATGTGGTTTCTATTCAGCCTTGCAAAAGATTCCAAGAAATATAAAACATGAATTTGTAGATTGTTAAAGATCCATGTTAAATAATGGTAACAATGCTCACTTAATTTATTTGACAATCTGAGAATGGGAAGTTATTGCTTGCTTTTCATAAACTTTATGAGTCTGAACATACCATGTATTAAATGTCTTAGATTAACAGCTAAGAATGCCTTAAGTGTAAAGAAAATGTTTTATGATCTGGGACCAAATCATATCATTAAGAATGCATATAGAAATATAAAGATCAAGAAATATATATATCTATGATTTTTAGTACATAAGGGTAACATTTAGAGACATATTATGGTATTGGGTTTAAAATCTTGCCACTTTAATTGATATTTTTGCAGAAATATATTTTATTATAAGTTATTATTTATTTGTTCATCCTGAAATCCTTCCAGTGGCCATCCCATCTCTATGCCACATCATAGCCAGGTTAATGACTGAGACCCACTAGTGGAGAGACCCTCATTACATTACTCCCACTCAAGTACCTGGAATAGAACTACTATTTCTTTACTGCCTCTGAGAGGGCACACGATATGCTGATGAAAATCGCAAAGGATGAGTCAAGAGAGAGGTTGAGCACCAGGGAGGTAATACATGGTGTGTCGTATATTTACATACATCTCTGGCAGTATGACCAGTTTTTGTCTACTGATTCTTTCTTTGTTTCTCTGTCTCAAAGAACAATAAACTGTCCATTACTGAATCATGACCTCTTGTTCTTGTCTGAGTAAATAATAATTTCCTGTGTGATGAGTTGTGTGTGGGGTGACTAGAGTTACAATGAGTCGTACAGAGAGAGTTGTAAAAGAAGATATGATGGTCACAGATAATCTGTGTCTATTTGACTTGATGTGATATATTGGAATTATTAACCCGATACTGCTGTGAATAGACATGACAGTTAGTTACCATATTATGATTTAATGGCACCCCCTTGTGGCCAGCATAAGGACTGCAGAGTTTCTAACAGACTGATTAACTGCACTCAGCTAGTACTATTATTATTACTATTAAGATATTTCTGGATGAAGAAATAAACTATCACTAATTTGACCTCATGGATGCAAGTTCACTCACAGCCTGACCATTAAAGCTTTTTTGTTTTTGTTTTACCACACTTGAAGGATAATGGTGTTGGAATGCTGTTGTCCATTTTCATAATAGGAGAGGTAATGGTCACTATGCTTTTATTCCAACATTATTCCTGTAACAGGAGGAATTTCCAGTTCCAGCTCCACACACCAGTCTTGTGGAGGAGGTGCAGACAACAAAGTGTTTAACCTGAAACAGAAACATGTGGTGTACTGCCAAAGTCCTCATTATGTCACACAGAGTTTGACATATAAGAGTGCCCATTTCTATTTACAGGAAAGGCTTGAAAGGACTCTGTTATGAAAAGGTCCTGATACCTATAAAGAGGCATAACTGCTATTTTAACTGCGTGGACACATCACAGCAGTATCAGGGACCAAGGAGTTACAGCCTTCTCTTGTTCTCCAGCATCTTGCTAGGTTGTTAAATAGCTATTATTCTCAAGGGTAAAGTTTGACTAACTCATATTTTTCTGAGCATATGTCGAGTATCAGAGGATATAATTAAATATGATATTAGATACAGCTCAACTGACAGCAGTTTAGCAGTTATAGCCAAGTAGGTTCAAGGACCCGTGGCTGAAAGCTTTGGAAAATTACAGAGCCTTTTTTTCCCCTTCAGTTTCAAGGTCTTGATATTGTAGTACATGTCTTGGTTGAGTGGCAGACCTGCATGTATCAGAGCTACTGTTCATGTTATTTGTAATGCCTATGCTTATGACAACTCTGTAGAACGCCTATGGGAATTTCATGATTTCATTATTGCAAGGAGATGAGATGATTATATAAAATAAATTGTATTTTCGGACACATGTTTTTTTTATCTCTGATTTCCTGTCAATAACCATTATTTTTTGACATCCTCTTAAGACACAAAGGCTTGGTTTGGAAATCAAGCTTTAAACTCCTCCAATAGTTAAGATTTGGCCAAATTTATGGACTCCCTCTTGAGTTTGTAATTGTTTTGAATAGTTGAATAGTAATTTAATCTGATCACATATGTTTTGTCAGATGAAAAACATCAATCTTTTATTCTGTTACTTCAATTAATTAAATAGGCCTAACCAACCAAATGGCATTATGTCTTCCTACAAGGGTTAAAATGTCATTAAAACTTAATTTTCTTCTGCCAATCAAAATACTGTAGGCAGTATTTAATTACAAACAACCAGTCTGTACGTTTTTAATCTTTATGGGGAATTCAAAAGGTTGAATTGTTTTAACCTTATTGTTTGTTGTTAATTGAAAATAATAATGATAATTAAAAAAAACTTTATTAACACATTTGTGATTGTGTTGTTGCCAGGTTGGGTGTGTTTTTGGTTTTGGTTTTATCGTGTGAAATAGGAGGATGCTGCTCAACAAATCTGGCAACTTGGCTATGCGCTGGATATAGCAGCCAGCATGGCGGACAGCGAAAGTGATTTGGAAACAGACGGGCTTGAATCAGCCCTGGACATGTTATGTAGTAGACACTGCAGCGACGAATCGTCTCTGAAGAGCAAAGACTATTGCTCTGAGTTTTGTCAGGTATGTTGAACTCCATTTTGTTGAGGGGTCCACCGACTCGGTGTCTGTTTATTGCTAACGCTACTAGCTTAGCTGGCTAACATTAGCCTCCAGACTAGCTTTACAAACACAGTTGTTTAGCTAGCCGAGCCTGTGTCTTTCACCAGAAACACAACAGAGATGGTGAACAGAATATGCTTGGATATAAACCAGATCCCCGGCCAGAAATCTACATATAGCATCTCCGCTTTTAGAGATTTCTTACAGCTGTTCATGCTTGGCTTTACAGCAAGTCCGTTAAGCTAAGCTAATTAACGTAACGAGTTATTCTACCGACCTGTGTAACTAATACCGTCATTAGTGACATTCTATTGATAAGTCAGTGTAAAAGTACATATCATATTCTCAAATGATCGGACGGTATGTAAATACGAAGCGATTTACAGCCATCTTTGTGAAACTTTATTTTTAGCGATCAGATACCAAGACGTTACAAACAGTAACGTTTGTCTATGAAGAGTAGGCTACATGGTGCACATACTGTAAGCCCCAAGCCTGAAATCACTGCCTGCGCCACTGTCACATAGTCTGCTGTCAGTCTTACTTTTCTGTAATTAGTGGTGTTAGAGTGCTACCATCGAAATGTCAGTCACAAGAGAGTTATAACATAATGGACAGTACATCACGACGAGATGTTTCCCCACAGTATACAGAGACAGCACAGACTGATTTGTAAGTTGAGTCTCTGTAATATTTGGTAA
The DNA here is from genome assembly GCA_030347415.2 of Decapterus maruadsi. Taxonomy (NCBI): domain Eukaryota; kingdom Metazoa; phylum Chordata; class Actinopteri; order Carangiformes; family Carangidae; genus Decapterus; species Decapterus maruadsi. Next base: position 10,883,593 of record CM064902.1, on the reverse strand, counting down.
GTGATTTGTGCACAGGGAGTATTACAGTAAATGACATTTATAGTACCTTCAGAGCCTATATGTTTTCTTATTTTATGATAACATTACTAAACTGAAACTGTGCCAAACTAGTACACAGACAGATTGTGGTCAGGTGCATGAAGTCCCAGGAGCTCTATAGATATCTAAAATCGTGGGAAGGCACAGATTAGGGCAGATATTAGGCTAAACCACCTCTGAAGCTCTGAGCTTCAGAAGTATCTTGGGATCAATTATTATGAAATGTAAATTGTGTGTGACCTCCAGGAGTGACTGAGCAATAGGCAATGAAGTCTAAATACTCTGTCAAGCAAGCAAGGCGCAGCTCGTTTCCATGCTCATGCAGTGAAGTATGGTGATAGCACAATCGTCCTATCGCGGGGGTGGAGGGGGCTCACGGAGACTGATCAGATTGGAGGAGCTGAGCCAAATACACTAAGGTCCTTAAAAGAAAACCTGCCTCAGTTCATGCATGCAGTGACAGTCCACCTTTCAGCAGCACTGGATTGGCTACATGTCTCTGGTTGATTGTTCTTGAGTGATCCAAACTTAAACCTGAAAGCATATTTGTAGAGAGGCCTGATATGAAGAGGGCACTCACAGACTTGGAGCTTTAGTTTCTTTGAAAGAAGCATCTTTAAGTCGTAAAACAAGGGTAAAAAATACTTTTGTAAAGAACATAGACAATGGATGTTTTCAGTTTTACATGATGGGATGTAGAGCTTCTAACTTGACTGTATAAAAGCTGCGCACTTTTAAATCTGTGAAGTGAACCGTGATTTTAAAAGGGCCAGCAATTGATCACCAAGAGCAATTGTAATAGGTCTATTTGATTGAGAGATTATCATGTTGTATTGAATTAACCTAAATGTTTTGTTGTTCTATGTTCTGCTTCACAGCTGGTTGAGGAGTACACTGGGCAATGGCAAGTTCCTCTCCCACAACTTAAAGTGCTGCGGACAGCACTCTGCAGTTTCACCAAAGCCACTGCTGCCTTCCCTGATGACTGTCAGCACATCCACTATGTTCTCAGTAGTCTGGCCTTGTAAGTAGTTTACTGAGAAACTTAAGTATTTGTTGAACTGTTTAAGCATGGATCACCTGCAATTCTCTGTCTTAGATGTTGTTTGTTCTTTGTGAACCACAGGATGAGTGTAAAATGAAATTTAAAGAAAGGTTTGAAAAATACATGAAGAGAGAATATGAAAACTATAGAAAAACTAAAAAATTGACATCTTAATGACAATAAGTAACTTGTTTTTCCTCTCACTGTCTTGCAGGAGCTTTTTTGAACTGATGCTGTTTTTTAGCAAAGAAGAATTTGTGGAAAACCCTTTAAAAGACATCCTTGATTCCTTTCAGGTGACAAAACTGACCCACTGTCTTCGTCCTCTGTTTTCACATTAACACCACATACTTCCATTAGACCCAGCTGCCCCACATGCCATCAGCAACTATGCTCAGTGTTAAATAGGCCATACCAACACTGAAAACACCACAACATTCAGCCTCTCTGTAATTCTGTAAACAATGAATCTATACCACTTCTTCATTTTTATGTTTTAATTTTGACAGTTTGGTGAAGAAACTCCTGCACACTTTCTTCTCACTTGCATTATTATTTATTAACAATAAATAATATTATTTCTGTCAAGCGGTGTGCAAAAGTTTTTCCACTGCAATTTTGACAGTTACAATGCCATTATGAACCTAAGTATCCTAATACTCAGTGTTGTGAATGAACAGATGTTTTGAAAGGAAAAGTGTGTTCTTTGAATTTGTAGCAAACCACCTTTTATGCTGCTCTTTGCAGGAGTGTCACACTCAGCTCCTGAGACACAGAAATGGTTACCTTCAACACGTGAAGCAGACCATCAAAGCAGGAGGACCATGGGAGAATCCAGTTCTTCAAGGAATCCTGAAGGAGGCAGACTTGCCACCGAAAGACGGTAGAGTCATGAGCACAATTTATTTTTTTTAATAAGTGAGTTATTAGCTGACTCGTTACAAACACAGAGAGCACTGCATTAACAAGTGGGGCCCTTGGCTTGTGTGAGCAAACTCAGCTGATTGGACCCATTGTGCTCAGGGAAGAGATGACAGTGCACAACTCTGTAGTAGCTGATTAATAGAGAGCTTGACAAGTCGTGTTCTAGGCTCACTAATGTCATTCACTAATCCCTGCTAGAAGGATAAGTTCAGCTACTGTTGTGTTATATTGATTGCCTTGAATTTTTGAGCTGAATACAGATCTAGTCCATGAACAACACTCCAGCATTGGACTCCCAAGTGGCAGGCTGATGCAGCATTCACTGGAAGCTGTGGTTGACTGCACCATTACACAGTTTCAGGATTTTTATTTTTTTTTCTGTTGTCCGTTTGTTTTGTTCCACACTGGTTTAATAAACTCCCCAGAGCTCATTGATCCAGTGTCTATCTTGCAGGTCTCAGACTACCATTTTTGCTTCAGATCAGAATTTAGGTGTATTTTTACCCACCTAAACTTTTACAAAACTTCCAAGCTTTTGATTATTTCAGATTGACAAAACTCACTGGCTAGTATAGGATTCCAGTGACACCATCATCACTCTGTGATTCAAATCACCGCATATATTTCTATGAACTTACTGCCATATCATGGACATTCACATATGTGATTCTTTCCCATGTAGTCGAGGACTACTTGAGCTCAGAGTTGCCACTATTCTTGGAGCTGCGTGTTCGTTATCTCCAAGCCTGTGAACGAATGAAGGAGGCCATGGCCCTGGCTAAGAGCTGCCTGGAAAATCACGAGACTGGAAAGCATCTGTACTTCCATCAGGCCTACCTCACCTGCCTCTACAAAGCCTCACTGTATGAAAATCTTCAGAAGGAGGTAAGAAGTGACAGAAAGGACTACCAATGTGATTAAAGAAAGGGGTGTTAAAAAATTTAAAATTGTTCTATTATAATTAGAATGAAGACTTTCATTATTTAAAATAGTTTCTCTTTCCTTGGTATCCCTCATTAATTAAAATGTTTTGGTGTGTTTTTGTTTATGCGTTCTTCTGCATGTGCTCTTCCTCAGATGGCAGAGATAGATGGTCGGGACGCCGTGGAGATAATCTGCAACACAGAGAGCGTTGAAAAAGATGAGCTCTTGTTATCACTGTGTAAAGCTTTCCTTACCCAGCATCTACACAACGGGGACATGTATTACATTTGGTAAGTGTGATTGTCACACTATTTACAGTATATACTTTTCATAAATTGAGATGTTGACAGGGTTCATACATTTCTCAAATTAGTTCACTGCACCTCTGTTTATTGGCTGAAGAATTTAAGATTGATTGTTGAATGAAAATATAACACAGCTAGATGTCACTGACTTGTTAACTGCTGCCTTCCTGCAGGGATCTGGTGTTCATCTGGAGTCGGTTGCATCTTCGGGCCCATCCCTCCAGACAAGGCTTCCTGGATGAGTGCCTGCAGTTGGCCTCTTCTGCTACCAATGTCAGAGCCATCTTCCCTTTCATCAAACTGGTCACAACAGAGGTGAGATGTGATGTCACAGCAATGGGTTTTTCCATGTTGTCCTTCTCAGGGTAAATGATGAGAAATGATTAGGCACATGATGAAGACAAAGGTTTGATCAGAACTTCATTCAAACATTCTCATTTTGTTGTCACTCTCTACAGCAGAAAAGAAAGCCATAAGCTATACAGTATGTAGTGGATCCAGAAAGATAAAATTGTCATTTTTTGCCCTTTAGTCTACACTCTAACACAGGGGTTCTCCACTGGTCTCACTCTGGGACCCACTTTTTCCCATGATCATTAAGTCCAGACCCACTTTCATGGAATTCAAACAAGCCAATTTATTTTTCAAAAATAGCCTTTGAAAACACACATCTTTTGTAACATAAACGCACACACATATTTGCATGTGCAAAGTGCATTTTAGAGAACATTAATAAGAAACTGAGAAAGACCATGACAGCTGCATGTACAAAAGTGAATAAAATAAATATAAATAGTGCACAAAAGGGCGCATGTGTGGCACAGTGGGTTGAAGAGGCACCCCAGACATGTATGCAGAGGCTACAGTCCTCGCTGCAGTTGGCCCGGTTTGAATCCTGCATTGAGCGGCCATTACTGCATGTTATCCCCCCTTTCTCTGTCTGCCCATTCCCTGTCTATCTCAACTGTACTACCAATTAAAGGCAAAAGCCTGTAACATACTTTAAAAAGTGCACAAAATAAAAAAAGACCCACAACATGAGATATTTTCACATGTCCAAACATCAACACAAACTTAAATTGAACAATCAAATTATTTCTCTTATTAGTTGTTGGCTATCTTCATTTTATGCAAATATATTTTAAACAGTGCAAACATGTGCAGTCAAAATAATAAATAAAAAAAAGTTGTTGAATGTGTTTTTCCATTTTACCACATTCAAATCACAAATATTAAAATGTTTCAACAGTTGGGTGGTGAAGGAATCCAGGTCTGCGTGGAGCTTTGTGCCAGGGCCTTGCAACTGTGTGACATGCCGTCTGACTCTGTAACACGGTCATTGGTCTGCAAGACCATCGCCTTCCTGCTGCCTCATGACCTAGAGATCTGCCGAGCATGTGCCCTGCTGGTCTTCTGCCAGGAACGGAGCCTAGAGGCTTACAGAACTGTGTGCCTGCTGTACATGCACCCTGACCAGGAGCAGCATCCCCACAACAGCCCTGTCCGGACCAATGTTCGCTTCCAAGTTCTGCAGGTCGGAGGGGGGGAAGATGGGAACATCTTGTGCACTATTTGATAAATCAGATATACTGTAGCACTGAGTTTGTGCCTAACATTCTCTCGTTATTGCTTTCCAGATACTTAAGGAGCGCTTGTGCTTTGACCCTGAGTTTTGGAATCTCCTGACCATTAGGACCCACTGCTTGGAGTTGATAAGTGACAAGGTGATGAAGGCTGCTGTTCTAAATGAGATGGAAGAAGAAGAAAAAGAATACAGTGAAGGGATTTTTACAAATATTTGTATAAATGATTCCTGCTCTCAAGGTCTCAATTTGTGCCAGTGCTCCGAAGATGCATCAGTGAACCAATGCCCTCCAGAAGAGCTGATAGTAGATAGAGAGGCAGCAAAGAGTGTTTCTGAATCAAAAAATGCCGTCTTGAAGAAGCGAAAATGGAGAAGACGACTACGAAGAAAGAAACACTCTGCATCTGATGATGAGGTAGACCCAAATGATGATCCAGAGTTCAAATACAATTTCAAATCCACCTCTTCAGGTAATAAGCCTGTGTATTCACTAAGACGCAATCACACTAGCATTGAAAACTCTGCTTCTGCAAAGCTCCCACTAAACCGCAAGAGAGAGTACTTGTCTAGATGTGTGAAGAGCCAAATTCTGAAAAGAAAAGGTCGGAAGAAGAGATGGTTGCAGGGTCTTCCCAGGCTGGAGCCGGTACAGACAGTTAAGGAGAAGGTCAAAGTTAAAGGGAAAAAGCGGGGCAGGAAGCCTTTGGTTAGAATGGAACTATCTTACCCCGATAATGAAATACTCCTTACTGAGGATGAATCTGGTTTTGAGGAGAAAAGTGACACAGAAGACAAAGAGCCGGAAATGCCTCATTTGGAGAATGAACTTGAGCATAAAAGTGAACACAAAGATTATCCACTAGACCAGATGAATGAACTCGTGGCAGAAAATGAACTTGGGGAACCTGCTGACTTGGTCAGCCTTAGCAGTCTTTGTGAACAAACCCAAGAGGAATCTCAAATACCGCTTTGTGCCAAGATTAGTGAAGATCCTCACAGTGAGCCTCAAGCTGCTGTTCTTGCTGTGGAAGGTGATCCTGAGCTGGATGGACCTCCCTTAGAGTTACTGGATTGTCCAGTAGAACTGTTACACAGTTACTCACTTAAATCCAAAAAGCCTGATGGTGAGAAACTGCAACCTGAAGAGTCCTCGGCACCAGATGAACTCAATGGTGATGCAGAAGACGAGCCCGAGCCCACAGAGGAACCAAAAGTCTCAAATGCTGAGGTCAGTTATTTGTTTGTAATATACATCCCGGGAATTTGATGGTTGGTTTAATGGTGGATAATATCATATCATTTTGTCTGGAATAGTCTTAAATATGTCCACACACTGTTAGTCGAGTATTTAATAGTGTTTTTAAAAGAATGCTAAAACACGAATGCAACCTGTGTAGTAGTAAGGACCAGAGAAAGACAAAGCAATTCTAGTGTCATTTATTTGTGATGGTTTTGTTTTTAACTCATAGCACTGATTCCCGTGGTTGTTGTCTCATTTCCAGGTGAAAGCCAAGAAGACGTGGAAGGACAGAGTGCTCCGTACTCAACAATATGCCCATTTGTCCTACCACTGCAACTTCTGCCGCAAAGACTATAAAGGCCTAAACGTTATGAGACACGCTCTGTCACACCTTAAGAGTAGCAAACTAAGATGTATACTCTGTGGTAAACGCTTTAAACAGCTTACCTTTGCCAAAAAGCATGTTCTGGACCACATTGATGAAATGTCCAAGCAAAGACCCACTGAAAAGCAGCCGTGCACTGAGGACACTCCAGCTGCCAACGGGATAGTAGATAATGTGGAAAATCAGAATAAGCCTCAGGATGAAAATCCGACTTCCATTTCCGATGAGGAAACCCCTGAACAGAAACCTGGCAGTAAAATGAAGGTTTCCAGCCTCAAGAGGGAAGACCGGATCATCAGAAACCTCCGCACCCTCATTAAAAAGACATCTGTGCTTCACAAAAAGTGCAAGAACCCGGATGCAAATATTTTCAAGCAGGTGGATTTCAAGGATGAGCAGGTGGTCATTCAAGATGGCCTGGTGATTGTCAGACATCCGTGTGTGGTGGAGAAGGACAGGGAAGAAGAGGGGAAGGAGAACCCAGTAGGAGAAAACGGTTATGGCGTGGACATCAAATACCACCTATGCCCTTCAGAGTCCTGTGATAGAGTATTCTTGAGGATCAGCACCACACTAACGAAGCATGCCATCAAATGCCACATTAATGAGGAGAAAGTGCTGGAGAAGACTTTTATCTGGGCCAAGCACAAGTGCTCACTCTGCCTCAGGTAAGATGATGACTTACTAACCAAGACTTTATCTTTACATGACTTATAATTAGTAATCCTATTGATTCTGGTAAAGCTGAGCATTAATACAGATTCCCAGTTCTACATCCATTATAAATCAATTAACAGCTCTGTGTGGGACGATGGACAGCATGGGCGATGATGACACATCAGTAGAGATTCAAGCAGCACCTTTCTCAATTAAAGTCATGTTTTCGTTGCTTTATACTTGCAGCATTGTGCTGCTAAATGTTCTTTACTACTACAACTTGTGCTCACTGTGCCTCCCTTCAACAGGCAGATGCAGTTCCTCCAGCAATACAAAGATCACATGAAGCTCCACAATACCCCTCTTCAATACTTCTGCTACCACCTGGATTGTAACGAACATTTCTTGACGCACCAGGAACTGAAGGATCATGTCAGCACCCACCAACCCTTCAGACCACAGTGCCCCTTCTCAGACTGTGAGAAGCTCTTCTCCAGCCTCCAGGGTCTCTACGACCATGAATGGAGACACTACATCCCAGCACCTCAAAGAGAAGAGCTAGAGGTGGGCCCCAACAGACAGAAAAAGCAAAGCGCTGAAGCTCCGTGGAAGCAGAGAGTGAAGGTGGAGGAGTTATGGCTGCAGAATAAAAAGGGGCAAAGCGAAAGTCTCACCCCTGATCAGGTTGAGGCCTCTTACCTTCAGGATCACAGCGACATCAAGACTGAGGAGCAGGAATGTGAAGGAAATGTTGCAGACAGTGGTGAAAATCATTCAGAGAAAACGGTCAGTGATGAGCCTCCAGACGTCGCCAAACCCAACATCAACGGATTTGAGGGTAAAAATGAGTTGGAAGAGTCAAACTCCTCTTCCCATACTGGTGCCGCCGCAAACACCCCAAGTAAAAAGAGAAAAAAAACACCAGTCGAGTTGGATCCTTTGAATGTCAAAGACGTAGAGGATTTGTCTACTTTGGCTGAGGGAGTCCAGCAGAAACTGGGGGAGCCTCACATCACGGAGCACAAAACCTTCAAACCCGAAGATCCTGCCTACGCGACTTTTGTGAAAGCCCCCTTCATCCGGCCGCCGCCCTCCACCTACCTGGATGAGTCCTTACTCTCAATGCGTAAGAGGAGGGCCACTGACGAGACCGCCGTGAAGAAGAACATATACTGGAACAATAAGAAAAAGAAGGAAACGGCTCCAGAGCAGGAGCAGCGGGTGCAAGACGTGGCCCCTGAGCAGAAGACAAGACATCGCTGTGACAAATGTCTGTCGTCCTTCAGCAGCTTACCAGAATTACAGAAACACCAAGCCCTTAACACCTGCTCTGCACTCTTTGGCTTTGATTCAGACGATGAAAGTAAATACACTTCTTTTACTGATTATGATTCTTAATTCAAAAATATGAATATTTCTGACCCCTCTAAACCATGCTTTAATTGTTTTTGTTCTGTTTTTGTTTTTAGGTTAGTGCATGAAGAGGAGCTGCAGCTGAAATGACCAGTATTCTGTCACCTGGCTCAGGGCAAGCTGCGGAGAGGAATGAAAACTGGAACTTTTCCTCAATGTTTGGATACAGTGCTTATTCAAATCATGGATATCAGTTCATTAACAAATGCAGGAAGTGTGCCAAAATAGTCAACAGGAGGATTTTATCGATTGATAAAACTTCTCAAGCAATAATTTTGACATTTGACATGACAAATTTAAAAAAGAATGAAAAAAAATCATGGCTCTATTATCACAGTTTGTGGTCAGTATTCATGGAACATTTCAAGCTAGAATGTTATAAAGGTATATAGTTTTATGAGGATATCTAAAAGTAACTCAGAATTATGTTTGTGAACTGAGAAATAATTGAACACAAATTATGGGATTGCATTGAAGTTGTTATAACTATTTTCAGTTGCCTCCTCACCATCATGCTTATTCCACAGCAGGGGGAAACAAGTGAAAATTTCCTGAAAAGGTAGGAGGCGTCAGTATGTATTGCTGACTGAAATACCAGTTATTTTTATAAGGTGCTGCTGCATAATCCGATAAACACTTGCCTACAAAATCGGCTGTCAGTCACTCCACACATTAGATGCAAAATGCTTTATTGGGTGTGGTCACTCCTATGCTTTTAGACTCAAACTTCCCAGCAATGAAGAATTTAATGCTTTTGGCAGTGCATCCTATTGACAAGGGTATAAGGGGACGGAAATTACTCTAAATGACATGTCCTTGAAATGCTAATGCAATGATTTGTTCCTCTCTGCTCATCTTTCAGTTAAACTTGGTGACACTACAAGGTACATGTCATTTTGAAGTCTTTAACGTTTAGTTAAATTGAGCCTGAATGATTGCTATGTTTTTCATGACACTTTAATTTTTAACGTACCATGGGTTTTGTTTTTTTAGCTTGATTCTGCTTTTTTTGGAAATACTCAATTCATTTTTTTAAAGATAAAATTATGGCACAAGTCTCTGGTCACTCAAGGTTGTGGTGTTCGAAATTATCATGATTAATTGCTTCACTTTTATGATTTCATAGTATTACCCTTCTGTCCTTAGAATGAGGACGTTACCTGCAGTGCAACATAACCAGTGTTTTCCACTTGATAAACTATTGTGAAAAATTACAATAACTGATGGAAACTTGAGCCCATTGTTTGTTGCCCTCTGTTCAGAATGTAGTCTTCCAAATTAAACATGCGCTACTGAGTTTTGGTCTTTGTCGAGGATGTATAAAACAGGTTCATTAGACAACAGTGAACACGTGACTGTTGTCTTCTCTCCACATCTTTAAACTGTTTCAGTTAGTAAATCCTCCAAATCTTTGTTACATAGAACAAAACTGTAAGAGGAGGTTGTTACAGCTTAATGTGTTTAAGCTGTTTTGGGGGGTTTGTAATTGGGCAGGACTTGGCGCTGTCTTGTCTAAGTAGCTAGTCCTCTGGTCACGGTATGGCAACACAAATCACTCGACTCATTAAAGCCATGACCAAAATGTCTAAACTGATGTAAATCTGCCTTCATACTGTCACACTAATTCTCTGTACAGCATATGAATTATTCACAATTTTATTAGTGCCAGGACTAAACAGTGTTACTCTAGGTAAAGAGAAACATTTAAGATCAGCTGCACCTGTTTGCTTTTATTTCAATTTTACCACGTCACTGAGTTTAACTCGATGAAATTGTATTTTACCATGTAGAATATGATACATTGGTCCTTTTGTTATGTATATACTTCTGAGATGGTTGATCAGTTTGATAACTTTTTAATGTAATGTTTTTATGCAACTGTGCACTTCAACTTGCTTATTTATATGTACAAATGTTAATAGACTGGATTTGTAAAGGTGATGACCCTTCATCTATTTTTCTTAAAGAAAAGTTGATTTAATTTGTTTGAATAAACAAATTATGAATCTAAAAGTCTGTTGTCATGGATGATAGTTTATTATCCTTGTACGGTTTTGCAGCCATATTATATGCAGAGAAAAGATGCAAGAAAGCGGAATGACTCAATATATACTTTATTGTAGAGCATTGCATATTTACTGTACAGAAACATATTGCTTCATTAGCCCCAGGAAAGAGGGAAATAATATACTAGAATTGCTTGTTTAAAAATGTTTTTTGCATCACATTTTCCTGATATACGAGGTCCTTTTAGGAGAAACAAAAAAAGAAATGCAGGGATAATGTAAACACAACCCTTCTGTTCCACTTCAGTCCACTAAGTTTCTTCCCTTTTTGTTTTAATCAAAGTCATGCAAAAATGTTGAGTTATGCTTAATAAAGCCAAATGTGCATTGTCACTGAAGGCATTTATTCCATGAAAAAGTGCACTGTAGTTGGTTGTTAAGAATCTACTGCACATTTGAGTCATTTCTGGCTGGATCTGGGAAACACGTAACACCCTGTCACTGCAAACAAATGTAGACTTGCACAGAATGAGTTGAAACTGTATAACAGCATGAAGGACACAGTGCAGTGATGGTATCCAACAACTCAAATATTGTTTCCACTTTTTATTTCATTTGACCTGAGATAAGAGAGTCCTATGTTATGGAAAGAGAAAGTCCCTTCATTAGAAGTTTTTCCAAGTCTCACTCTTCCTTATTAATGTACCTATACTCACTGAATGTGGGAAAATTACAAAAATGTATCTTAGAAATGTGTACAGCCAGAAAGAAGGCATAAACCAATGAAGCTAAATTTGAGTGTAATTGAAAATATGGAAAGTGGGCTGTACACTTCCATAGGCCTGTTCGGGTGGAAACTAAACACACCAACAAAACTACAAAGTCTACATTAAATTAAGACTAACAGTGCTACATTTAACTGTATTCATGACTATTGATTTGGGCAATGAAAAATATTTTTCAAGGCTTTTTTTCTATTACTGTCCACATGCTGGAATTAACTGCTGAATAAACACAGCACACTATTCTCATATAGATAATCTTTCTTTGTGAAAAAGAAAAAGTACAAATAACTCTCAACAGCATTCAGAGTTTCACATGCAAAGTGTCAGAGTGCATCCCACATGGGTGTCCTTTTGATAAATGTTTGTATAATATTACATAGTTTTAATTGAATTGTGTTTAAAAATCAGAACAGTAGCAATTTTGCAATTTCAGATGGAAGACTTGGATCAAAAGGAGGAGTGGACAAAGATGTAGGTTGACATGAGAAGAGGAGAAACAAAATGATATCAGCAGGAAACCTGATTGAGATATGCAAAAGTCTGAACACTGCATCTGTCTGTTGGTTGATTAAGGACAGCAGCTATTGTTTGAAGCCGGGCTGAATTCTACAAAGGACACAGTCCACATAGTTAGGAATGTCAGATGATAGAGCCTCCCTCAGAGCCACTGCTACCTCCAACTGTGCTGTGGGTTTGTAGGTTTGAAAGGTTTTAATATGGCTTGTCAAGGCAGTGTGTTTGGTTCAGCAAAGCTATCGAGTGCTCTGCTGCAGTATCCCAAATAAACTGTTGAGCTGAAGTTAAAAGATCACGATCATCTGAGTCCTGAGTGAGTTACTGCCATTACATGTTGTTCAAAGACTGGGAAAACATGGATATCATATTGATGTCAGTAGTTTAGCATTTTCTATGATTATTTATATTATAATTTGTGATAGATATGCTGTGTAAGGATTTGGCATTTTACATCGTAAACACGGATAAGCAAAGTCAATAACTTGATGTGCATTTTCTCTCATTAAATATGCTGCAGCAGTACAAAATATCTTTGTGCAACTTGTTTTCTAAAATAGGCTCTCTGTAGTCATTATGTGAAGCTAATAAATCTTTAATGTACAACTTATGTGTGTGTATATATGGCTTATGCTTATGATAAGACCTTATGAGTAGAATAAGCCTATAGGATAAGTTTAATTTAACGGTACAGTGCAATAAACATGTCCCTTTCATCACCTGTTTTGCATAATAAAACATTTGCATGAGGTTGGGGATCAGTGGACTGTATTTGGCGAACATGCCATCACCGCTCTTCTGGTTTGTAAATAGATTCAGCTCAGGAGAAAGTGGAAAGACGCGAAGAGACATAGTGTGTAGCTGGGCCTGTACGCGGTTGTGTCGTCATGCTCAGTGACTGCTGTTGGAGCTCCAGTCGTAAGGGAGGAAGCTGACTTTGGTCTTCCCAGCAGAGAGGACGCCCTGCAGGCTGGTCTTCTTCGGCGAGTCGCTCATGTGCTCCATCACCCAATTCAGCAGCTTCAAGAGAAGAGAGATAAGAGTGAGGTTTAAACATTTTTAGTGTGACTGCTTTTTTAACCCGTCTTCTTAATCCATCATGTTCTCATTTGACCTCATTTGTAACTGTTTTTAGTTGACAAAATATTCCAGTTAAAGCTGAACTGCCTTTGACCGTGGAAAATAAGTATCCATCTTTCCCCACATGTTGGGTTTGGACTCCTGAGAACTTGGAGCTACCTGCTTGTGCATCCTGAGGGCACCAGCTGCCAGTGTGGGGAGGATACTCCCACATCTTTGTTCTCTGTAATACAAGAGACTGTACTGATTGTTCTCATTTCAAGGCTCTCATTTTGAGGGGACCATTGATCTCTGTAAAAGTAATGAGAACATTTGCAAATGTGATAGTTGATTAAAACCCCCAAAAGCAAGCCTTTGTGAACACTAGCAGTTGTGTTGACAGTCGCTCTGCAGGTCCAGCATTATTGGTAGGCAATAGCTGATATTTAAACAAGTAAACATATAGTATACAACCACTACAGGAAAAAAGAGACTTCATTGCACCTACCTTCTCGTCTGTGCCTCCAAAATCAGCTTTGTACCATTTAAATATCTGACTCAGTCGCACTTCTTTTTTTCCAGAATCCACCATACAGCCATCGTCATTCTCCAGGAAGGCCTCAGCTGCTGTGCGGAGCTGGCTGTCAATGTCCTGATAGGGTTGAATAGATCACACTCGATTTCAGACCATTTCAGCTCTTAGAATTAACAGTTAAAAAGAGTACAAACCACTGCTCAGTCTATATCACCATTACCTAAGATTAATCATACAATAAAAATACAAGGGTGGAACAGAAATCAACTCACTTGTGGGGTGTATGTTTTAATGGGTGGGCAGCCTTTTGCACCACAGTTCAATGCGAAGTGAATGAGGGGCTCTGCATCTGGGAGAGCCACCTGGTGGACAAGAAGAGAAGTGACATTAAGTTACTCTGGTGATGGCACTGGGTGAAATGTTGAAGTGTAATTTGACAGAAAGTCTGAATACTCTGAGCCGTGGGTCTGTTTTGGAGAAGGGCCTTCGAAGCTGAGCGACACCTTTTCTGTTCCCTCTTAGAACGCCGTTCTCTATGTCCTGTAATGTGAACACTTCTCCTCCAATCAGGTAGCTCACATAGTTGAAGAACTGAAAAAAACAAAAGGTTTTTGATGAGATTGAATAATTTCCTGTTTAAGTATATGTAAGTTGAATCAATTATTTTGAAGAATATCTTGCAATGGTAACACTCTTGCCCACAAGAGGTAAACATTTTTTGAACATATAGAGTAATACTGTAATTAGTGTAAGTCAACTATAGCAACGACAAGCCTAATTGTTTTTCTTGCTTTTCTTTTACATTTGCACATATAGGGGATATAGAGGGATGAGTGGAGCTGTGTGACCCTACTCTGTATCTTGACCACATGTTGGTGGGGGCCCCTAGACGCAAGTACCCATGGATGACCAAGGCGTTATAGATGTTGATGAAGAAGGCCAGCTTCTCTTCCCGGCTCAGAGAAAGCAGCTCCACCCTCTGCAGCTGGATGGCTAAGTCACAGTAACGCTCAAACGCAGGGTTCGATGACATGCCTTTGTAGTCCACAGACTGTGGGAGTGAGGAGAACATATTATTCACACCCATTTGTTTTCCAAATATACAGGAGTAAAATAACTCTAACCACATAAACGCCTGTGCCACTGTTTTAGATGCACAATGTAAAGCCATGTCAATCACAAGGTCATAAATGCAAACAATGTGACAACAAGGTAAATCTGTGTATGCAGTCATTTTGTTGGTGCAGATGAAACTTCACTGGAACAAATAACCTGTCCTGTGCATCAGTTCATGCTAGAAAACAGACTTGTGATGAAAAATGGTGAGTGAGTAATGAGGACATTACCTTGCCATCAGCAGAGAGATGTTCAGAGAACAATTTTAGAATCATCTCTCGTAAAAGCAAAGAGAGCTCAGCCGCTGAGAGAGGAAAAGAGAGACAAAGATGGTTAATGTTTCATATGCTCGATGGCTTATGATGCTGTAACAAACCAAAACCATGATTTTAATGGAAACTGCAACAAGGTTCAAGCTAACCTTGATATAGCACAATCAATATTATTATTATCAGGAAACTTTACCTTTGAGAAAGAAATGAGCTTAAATTCAAGTGCAATACAGCCAAGCATCACAACAATACAAACAAACTTAGAAAAAGCAGTGATTATAAAGAGATTAGCTTGTTAATTAGCCTCTGGAGAGGAACAAGGTCAGTTAATACAGCAATACAAAGTCAGGCAATGTTCCTCAGCACCCACCACCACCACTGCAGAAGGAAAGACTTTGAGAATAAATTAAAAAGCTAGATATATTATATTTCTAAATTTAAGATAACTCTTACTTATATAATAGGTAAACAAATTCATTTGACAATTATAAAAAAACAAAAACATAGGGGAACAACATTGAGACAGTAGGAAACAAACTTTTGAAAATGCTGCATCAATTCAGTTGTCATAGTGACAGGTATTGCAACTAAGAGACAAAGAGCACACATTGAAGTTGAAAGCAAAGGGTGCCAAAGGGACTTTAAGTTTTTGAGTTGAAAACACCACTAGCACTAAAACTCCAATCACCATCACCACTAACACCAGCCACCACAAATTCCTCTGCCATAATACACAAACCCAAGCAAACCCAAAAGCTAGCAGCCAAGAACAACGACACGTGTTAAAGAGCAGGAAGCTACTGAGTTATGTGCTCAAAGCCTGGTCCAGTCCAGACCTACCCTGCATGGGACTGCAAGTTGCAGTCTGTCCTGCGTTGAGGGCTGAGTGAGGGTCATCCTCCAGCAGCCTGTACAGTGTCTCCATGGCGTCTTTCCCTTCTCCAAAACTGCCATCGTGCTGCCCATTGCCACGCACACTCACCATGTACTTCTTCTGCAACAATACCTGGCCAGTGTTACAGGCCTCGGCCCTGGCTAGCACACACATGGCCACAGTCAGTGCTGTACAGATCACACTCTGCTTTGAATAAATCGGGACATTCTGAGATCTTTCGATAAGTTTCCAGTTAGTGAAGACAAAAAACTACCACAACAGAGAGAGTGCCTGATTTACTGCAGCAGCCTTACTTACCCATGCCCTTCTCTTTCTGCAGCCAGTCAACCAGCTGATTGCCTGAGAAGCTCTTTTGGTATAAAGTCAGCCCCCTCCTTTGACATCCAATCACACTGCCATGTTTGAGGTCCTCTACCAGGTCGGCCCACTCATCTCTCTCACACTGAAACTCTTATGAGGAAAGGAATATGCCAAAGCTG
This sequence comes from Decapterus maruadsi, assembly GCA_030347415.2. Taxonomy (NCBI): domain Eukaryota; kingdom Metazoa; phylum Chordata; class Actinopteri; order Carangiformes; family Carangidae; genus Decapterus; species Decapterus maruadsi. Next base: position 10,867,416 of record CM064902.1, on the reverse strand, counting down.
CATATTTACAGACAGAAATGCACATGTTCATACTAGCCACATGAATGAAAGAATATGCAACTATATCGTCCAGTGTATCGGGTGAGTGAGAAAGGGATCAGGTAGTAGCTGCCTGATTTACCGTACACCTGTCCTTCAGAATACATGAAAATAAGTTGTGCTTTTTGGGAAAAGCATAATTTTTCAGTACATAGTTCCTCCATTTGATAACATGTAGGTCACAGAAGCTGCAATCTTTGTGGATAAAACGTAAAATGTGTCACACCATAGGACAAATCATGTTAGAAATCTTCATGTTCTCCAGACATATATATATATAGGAACATATTTGCTACAACAAAAATCCCAAAATAAACTGCAAAAACCAGATTTCAATCTAAACTAGCAAAATCTGACAAATACAGTACATTACAATACTTTCTTAGTTGTATATGAAGCGGACTTCATTTCGATGTAAAATCAATCAATCTGCATCAACTGAAGCAGCTCACTTCGATTGGACTGCATGGCCTGAAAACTTTAGTTTTCAGGCCATGCAGGCCAAGCAGAGTTTTCTCTGCTTCCAACCCTCGTTACACTAGCTGTGGCAGTAGAAGCTGAAAGTACATGTTGGTGGAACCACTCCACACCAGCAGCACCTTACTATTTAATCTTCATTTCCCAACCTTACTGATGGTGTTGCCAATATTACAGTGAATTTGAATATTTTTCAATAAAAAGTTGTACACAGACTCATGGTTGGGAGCTTAATAATCATATCTAATGAGATACAGTTAGGAGCCTGGAGCCACTGGCCTCTCCAGAGTATCAAGTTCCCCATATCAACTGTCTGTGGCTTTAGCAATAGATGAGATAAACACACACGCACGCACGCACGCACACACACACACCCTGCCATTACCTAATCATGTACACATATGCCAGCACTATTTCATAAGCACTCATAGTTCTTACAGAGATGACTGTGTGAAACCTTTTTTCCTGACTCTGGTTCAGTCTTATTGTTAAATAGCAGTGCATTTTATTATTTAACTATGGGCTACACCAGTTCCAGAATCCATAGCAGACAAAACCACTCTGAAACTTATTTACTGTACATTATTGACATTTTTAAAAGTAGGATCAAGTCTTTCTCTGTACCAAATCCCTCACCAGTAACATAACTAACTGGCTCCTGCAACATGTGGATGCAGCACCTAATCTGCATAATGAATCCCTCACCTCCATCGATCTCCCCAGCCGTGTCCTCTGACTGGTTCTCCTCCGGTAGTGGTGGAGCATCTGCTGGAAGGGGCTGCTCCTTGACCAGATTCACCAGCCTTTGAAGCTCCTCGGGAGCCTGACGAAGTAAAACAGATCAACAAATACACACACAAGTTTGTGAATAATGGTAGATAGACTTTGAAACTGCAGAGTTAAGTTAAGCGGGGGTTTCTCTGCCTCCTTACCAGTTTCTGCAGGTCGTCATTGCCCCCAACATGAATGTTGTTAAAGAAGATCTGAGGGACTGTGCTTCGTCCCGTCAGCTCCTTCACCCTGGCTCTCAGCTCTGGATGCTTACCCACATCCACATCACACACTGGTATCTCCAAACGCCCAAGGGTGGCCTTAGCCTGCACACAGTGTGGGCATCCCTGGATGGAGTACACCGTTACCCGGCCCAGAGCATTGCTCTCAAACTCCCCCATCTGTGGCAGAAATGGTAAGACAAGAGAGCAAAGCGTTAGTTGTCCGGAGAAAATTGGCTTAACTCTATGTGGTTGCTCTCCGTGTGTAGGTGATTAGGGAGATTTGGTGGTTCAAAGAGCTAAGGCTGAAAATCTGAGATTTATCTTAAACATGCCAAAGCATTAATTTCTGGTATCTTCACACAAACTGTATGAAAAATGCTTCACACAATAAAATATGGAGGGAAGAGTCATGTTTTGCCCTCAGCTTTCTGTATATGTACTGTAGCCTAATGGATTTTTCAATATTAGTTTAGTGTGATATTCAGCTGCCCAATTCATGGCCTTATACCAAACTCTTGAAGTCAATTTCTACCATCTGTAAAATTAAAGGTAAGGAGTTTAGAATCTCTTTTTACTGCCTGACTGAGTAAATGGATGGGGTAATTTCCTCTTTGCTAATTTCTCAACGTTTCCTTGTATTGAAAGCCACCTACTGTGTGTTTCATGTTATCATGTGATCTTCCTGATGCATTGACCAATAAAACAATTTGTCATTCACTCTGACACAACTTTAGACAAAAATCCAGCCAATATTTGTTTAGCCTTATCAAATGCTGGATGATTCCTTTCCTTATAATAAGGTCAGTATGCAAAAGTAGGTCATGGGTAAAAGATTGTTTTTCCTTGTTCCTGGCTTTGAATGAAGAACTTTTTTCCCCTTGCTTTCCCTTTCCCTCCCTTTGCTGAAGTTATAGGCTATATGGTTAAATAATAACAATAACACACACAGGTAAACAGGTTTAGCTCCCATTACATATACATTACCACCATTACATTCACCTAGCCACAGATTGGTTAGGATATAGCCTAATGATGTCAAAAAATTATAACTTGTTCAGATTTTCACATGTTAAATCTCGCTACTTGGAAAACTTACGCTAGTGTTAGTAACAGCGATTTATGGAATAGCGTATTGTTTTAAAATTAGTCTTTAGTATAATTTACGGGAAGTTATAAACGCTCAATAACAGAGCGGCTGTATTCAATTCCCCATGATTGACGGAGCCGACAACAAAACCAACAAACTATCAACAATGATTAAATTATCACACGGCTCGTGGACTTCAATACGACCCTATATCGTTTTAACCGTGCGCTACCGACACTAAATGGTAGAGCAGTGTTTGCTAATATAAATAACGCTAACTTACATTTGCACATCACAACAACAATATTAACGCTACAATATCTTTAAGCGGTTGACTCACCTGCTTGAAACGGTAGGACCGTATGAAGTAGCACAGCTAATCCTCTTAGTCCTGTTAATTAAAACATACTAATCGATAAATGAGACTCTGTTGTCTGCTAAAAGGTCACTTGTGTTGGTGGTATATTATTCAGCGGCTCTGACAATACATCACCACTGCGCAGGCTAACCCCTATTAGCTGCTAGATGGTCGCTGCTGCTGTGCTGCTGCTTGAGCTAGCTATCTTGTCTTCTGATGCGTTCAGGTGCTCCTCGTAACCGTAAGATTCTAGCACTACACCAATCGTATATTCGGCTTGTTGGCAGATTACAACCCCTGTAAATTCTAATAAAAGTATCGTAACTGGAGTAACTGCTAGCCCTAGAGCAAAACCTGAGATCAAAACAACAGGGGATGTCGCAAACCTCTTCGTGTTCACGAATTGGATCTGCTGCAGATCCTCTGCCCCAGACCCAATTCCCAGACGGGCCTGGACCTTTGCCACTTGCGTTTGCTAGATTAGCCCATATCGTGTTGGTACGTTGATAAACAAAGGCAAGTGTCTTTCATTGTGGCGATTGCCATGTGTTTATGCAAGGGCGACTATTGTCCAAAAGTCTATGATGATTTAATTTTGTTTATACTGTGAAAAAAAAAAAAAACTTGAATGATATATTTTTCAACATGCATAAATGTTACGAAACCGATATTTCCTACAGTAGTAAAGGCAACAAAGGTCCTCCTTTGCTCATGCACCGCAGTGTTGTAGCAACCGCGGCTTCACGCGGAACCTTTTTTGAGTGTTATTTGTTCCTGTACGAGCAACTTTCTAGCAAGGACACGAATGGATGAGGAAGAGAGCTTGAAATCTTGTGTTGTGGTGCCAAACATGTCAGTGCTGTCAGAAACAGAGCGCGCTGGATTCACCACGATAATGGGCTTCATGTCAAAAGAAGACCTGCTGTCACTGAGTGACACAGTCACCAATAAGATGATAGCTGTGGAAAATATCAAAGGTATGTTTTTATTCTTTACCGGAGCGCAAAAAGCTGGGGTCTGTTCCAAGAAACAGGCTTGGTGAAGTTTATAACTTTTGAGTTTTTAATCCATAAGAGGAGCCCGGGGTCTCTTCAGCTCTGAGTCAGTTGCCGCAGTAACCAGCAGTGTGAAGCTAACCTGTCAGCGAGCAGGTTAGCTTCAACAACCACTGAGTTGATCTACCATCTTCTCCCCTGCTGCTGCGTCATTTTCACATTCATACTGTGTGAAGATCGGGGCGTATTCACTGAATGAATCAATCAGTGGGCTGAGATCTAAGATTTTAATTTGAGTTAAGGATGAAGCTTTCGGGCAACCGTCTGTTACCGCATTAACTTAGATTATAAAAGACAAAGTGTCAGTAAAGAAAGGTTCCTAAATTCTCATTCAATTCCTCTGCACTAAAACAGTTAATGTGCATTTATCACTGTAAATAAGAAGACATCTGTCGTATTAATAATCATTTCTCGTGTTCTAATTGGTCACAGTGATGAACAGCTCTATCATATGTGTCGAATCATAGATGTAGATGTGTATGATGGAGATGATGTGATGTTTCTGAGTGAGGTGCAGTAGCCCACAATGAATTTCCCCACGGGGACGATTAAAGTGAATTGAATTGAATTGAATTGAATTGAATTGAATTGAATTGAATTGAATTGAAGATGACTTTTGTGCAGTTGAAGATACTTTAAAAAACTGGACTACCTTTCAAGGTGATGTTTTGAATATATAGGCAGCAGATCACCTGAATCTGTTTTAAATACTTTTGCACATAGATTTACTGCAAGTTTGTATTCAGAGTCATTGATGTAGTTTAACAAGACTTAAATTCAGACATTGGAAAGTGTACTCTCATCTTTAATCTCTATGCTTTTTCAACTGAAAATCACAAAAAAGAAAAAGAAAAATACTGAATCAGAATCTCAGGGAACAATCATAGATCTATAAACTTCTGTGTGATCAGTTTCAATTTCTTTGACTGCTGCACACAATCGTGCATTAATGTTGTATATTGTTTTTTCTGACTCCCCTGGAAGGACCTGTGCTCAACAGATCTGCTGCTGAAAATGTTCAGTATTGTAGTAAAAGTTCATTAAACCTTCATCACAAGTCTCAAAAACGATTTAGGCATGAAGTGGTACCAAAACCAAGATTTCTAGTGTTGTTTTCACCTCAGCCTACAGGATATTAGTTTCAGATAATGACACCATCGAATAATCTCGTGTCTAATCTTCATCTGTTTATACAGAGGCCATGGAAACAATCCTTTCATTTACTAAAAATGCAGAGGAACTCTTGAGAAGGAAGAAGGTTCAACGTGATCTCATTTTTAAGTATCTGGCCAAAGAGGGGGTGGTGATGCCCCCAAACAGTGAGAAACACCAGCTTGTGAAGAGAACACTGGAGCTTTGGTCATCAAAGAAGGTACAGGAGCAGGAGGTCAAGTAACACGGGCCTATTACGTTGACATGGTTGATAGAGAAAATATAGGCTAGAGGTTAAGGGACTTTTAGCCTTGGATAAAGGGGCAACATATTAAACAGGTTGAAAGAGAGGTAACTTAAAGGCTTGCTTGAAGTGATATGGCAATCATAATTTCTTAAAATCAGCAGCGTAACATTTTAATTAATGTTGGGATAGGTGCATTATTGAAACATGTCTACTAAATGGTACTTGGCAGTCTGTTTGATTAACCTTTCATATCATTAAGGTGGCAGTTGATGGAGGCGTTCAAGATGTGAAGGATGACACTGGACAGAGAGGGTCCGCACCGTCCAATTCCACTGACCTAAATGTGGGCTTTGACCCACAGACCCTAGGCCAGCAGTTCTGCCAGTGGTTCTTCCAGCTCTTGAACAGTCAGAATCCTTCGCTGGGCCAAGAGCCTCAGGACTGGGGACCACAGCACTTCTGGCCAGATGGGAAGCTACGTCTCCTTGCTAAGTAAGAACATTATGCACGTCATTCCCCCTATCTCTGCCTCCCCATTTCCTGTATCTCTCAACTATACTACTATAGGAGTAACGCTCAAAAGGTCTAACAGGCCTAAAAACAGCAGAAATGTTAAAAAGGGAGAAAATGTTAAAAATCTTGAAGCCTGCTCAAACATACTGGGAACTGACAACCGACAAACACTGCAGAAGCCATGCTAAGGTTGATCTACACATGGTTGAAAAATGCCTGAATCGTTGAAGATTAGGAAAAAAAACTTGAGCAAAAGTATAACTTACCAAGGAAGCTGAAATGGTTGAAAAAGACCGAAACTGTTGAAGATTAGTGAAAAAATGACTGAACTGATCATGTCAACCGATCGCAAGTGGAGGACACAATGGCTGCCTATAATGAGGCATGTTTCAGTGTTAAACTCAAAATAATAAAATAATGATAGTCAGCAATATTTCCTACGCCCAAAACAAAACAAAGTTTTTACAACAAAAAACAAAATGTTGCTAAACTACTGACATTTTGCTAACATGTCATGTCTGTCTAAAAGACCTGTGTGTCAGCCCTCCCTCAGAGAAAGATTTAGCTAAAATTTGAAATGGCACTTCAGATTTTCTCAAGAAATCAATTTTGTATAGGAGTTAATGGGCAGCTGAATGTGACTGGCGTCAATCTAAGGCTCTAGTCCCAATTCTGTAAGTTTCTCTGCTTTTTATAGCACATTGTCTAAAAGGAAATAAGTTTGTAATTTGTGGCTAGAAGGACAAGTTAAAGAGAAAGATTCATGACGACTTCTAGACCCTCTCCTGCTCCCACTCTTACCAAATGTGTCAAAAAAATTTGAATGAATTTTTCGTACTAAAATAAAGTAAATTAAGTATCAATAATATCAAAAAGTTGTATGCATCTGATTATTTCCAGAAAAAGCTGAATGGTTTGATAGTTGAATGAGCAGTTAGAGTGAGTATCAAGTAAGAAGAAGAAGAAGAAGAAGGAGAAGACTAATTAACTTTCAAAATGAGGCTGCTGCTGATAGGGCTGGGTGTTATTTGCCTTTCATTGTTTCAGTTTTTGTACCCTGAGTTGGAGTTTAGCTCAGGTTTTGTTCATAACAAATAGATTTGAAGGTCTGCATTGTAGAGAGCGACATGTTTGATCTCTGCTGAATTATAAAATATGCAGAGAGCACTGACTGAAGTTAAAGATTTTCTGCATAGGCTTTTGTTTTAAGCATGTCTTACTTTAATTCATCTCTCAATGGGGAAAGTGTCAGTTCAATAATGAAAAAATATAAAACTGAAGGATTTGTATTTATTGAATTAATTTAAAGCAATTTTGTATTTTCATTTTTATTACATTTAAACTACAAACTTTTCTGCACATAAAATCAGAATCACAGAAATGTACTCTTTGTCTCTTTCTCAGAGCTGGCTGTGAACAGATGGAAGAGTTCCTGGGTGCTGAGCTGGTCAGTCTTCGTCTCCTAGCGTTGACCAAGGAGGAACGCCTCCTTCTCAGCCCCAACCTGCAGCCCCATGGCCTCAGGACCCTTGTCTCCCCTCACGGCTTGGTGCTGGTGGCAGTTGCCGGGACCATCCACAGAGATGCAGCCTGTCTGGGCATCTTTGAGCAAATATTTGGCCTCATCCGTTCCCCATTGGAAAATAACAGTTGGAAAATAAAATTTATTAATCTGAAAATCCGAGGGCAGGATGCTCTGGACGGGACAGATGTGACAGCACCTTCTTTGAGTTATAACTCCAGTGAACTGCAGCTTCTTTGCAGTTGATGACACTCTTTCTTTTACTTTTTTGCGTCATCCATCTAACTTGCCCAAAGACATTTGCTCTGAGAGACTGGGACTAGTGGCTTTACTTGCACAAACCCCCTCCCAACGTATATATCAGCTACAACTGGTTTTGCATGTAGGTGACACTGTTGCATTTAAATCCACTTTGGCGGTTTATTGGATATTTCATATAAATACATAATAAAATGTGGGAAAAAAGCTTCCTCATTATTACACAGATGATTCTCTGCTGCTTCTTGTTGGGGAAACATTCTGCTCATAATATCCTGGACCTTGACGAAATACACATTTGTTTTGGTGGCCTGTGCCTTTTTGTATTCAGTAATGCTCTTGTTGTAAATAAGTATCTTATAAATATAAAGATTTATTAACACTATGCCTGTTTGTTTTTGTTTTATGTTTAAATGGGGGCATGTGTAAAGTGTATATTTTAAGGGCTCAACCTGTGCAATTTGTGTTACATGTGTGTAAAATTTACCTCTTATTGAGTATTCTTTGAGTTATTGTATCTTTTATATGTTTTTTATACATGTCCCAGTCCCAAATTTCTTCCATCTTCAGGACTTACAGAAACATAGGTTAGAATTAGGTATAGTTATCACAGGGAACAGTAGCCTGCCAGTGGTATTCAATATGATTGCGCTTGCACTCAGGGCAACAGCTGTTATTTTGTGCCAGTCTTCAATATCCATGCACTTGATTATTGCCGTTCCATTCAGACAGGCTTCATTACAGGTGTCATTCTGACTGACAGCCTCCCATATCACACTTGGCTTCAGACATCTCGTATACAAATGAACATGTTCGGTAGCGGTTAGGAAAATATATACAGTATATACTGTATGATGCAACCATCAGATTTTTGTTTCTTATACTGGTCATGTATGGATCCCTCTCCACCATGCACTTTCAGAGTGCATCTTGCTGTTGAGAGTGAAGACAACAGCAGGTTTTCTCACCTCAGTGCAGAGTTCAGAGTCCAATGCAGCACAGGAGGTCCAGGCTCATTTACTCTGCTTTCAGAAATCTCAGGGTGATGCGGGTAAGATTCAAGAGTCGGGGGAAGATCTTGCTGCTTCATCATTAACCCAGAACCTGAACATGCTGTAAAACAGCTGAACAATAATCACAGAGAAGCCTCCACTGACTCCATTAGTTTTGAAAGTGCAAGATTTATCCCCAAAGCTGCTCAACCTTCCACTGCTAGCTGGTATTTTTAGCTACATCTTAGCTGCACAATACAGCATTTTAACTGATATGCTATATGGCCCTATTAAAGCGACAAAACTAAATCATTTATCTACAATACATTCCACAGGCTTCAAATGGACTTCTTATTAATGAAATGGCTCTGGTTTTCCATTGATTCTACTCTGTCATCCTAGGCAGGGCACATGGGGTCTGGTGGGGCACAGAATATGCCAGTATGACTCTGTGGCTTTGGTGGGAAATGTTACATGTGGGAAATTATTCTTGGCAGCCGCTTTCAAAGGCTCCTGGAATAGTTAATATCTGTGACTGTATGGGTCGGAGCCGCATGGCCCTTTGTGCTTTACTGGGCCATAGTTGTGGTGAGAGGAAACCACTGCAGCCATTGATCTCAGCCTGTTCACCTCTCAGAAAGAATAATAACAAGCTGCTCGCCTTCTGTCTTTATGGCACTTGGCTTCTCTGTGTTTTAATAAGCGGTTTGGCCACGGGTGCAGCGCTGACGCACGGGTTAAAGAATACCGCTGTAGTGGCGTCTGGTGATGGTTTTGACTCCGAAGAGCCTTTTTTTCTCCTTTCTTCCCCCCCTCTAATAGGGATGTGTGTTTCTCATAAAGAAACATGCTAAAACCTAAATCCATGGCTCTTTGAAAAAGCTTATGGGTGGTGAACCATGGAGACTGCTGCTTTAATTATCAATCCTTTGATTGTGACTGATTGGATGTTAGTTTTGCTCTGTGAAAAAGCCTCATTAGTTATCAAAGATTACTTTATTAAACGCTTCATGCTACGGCCATTTTTCACTCTCTGACAATATGATAGTTTTTTAGATCCATTAATGCCATACTGTATTTTTTTTCTTGTACAAAGAAGAAAGGGACTCTAAAAGTGGGTCTTTGGGACACCTTTGGATTTCTCTGGGATTTGAAGGAGTCCTTGAAGTGGTTCCAGGCATATGCAATGATGAACAATTTCATCTTGATATTTTACAATGACACATATTTATATTATAAAAATGGTATGTTAATGCTTTCTATTTGGTTGGTGAAAAGTCCATGAGACTTTGACCTCATGACAGCATGAGACCAGAAGAGGGCAGACAAGCTACACCAGAGAAGGGAAAGACTTTGATCCCCGGCCAAGAAAAGAAGAAGGGGAAAGAAATGCTTTTAACACTATTACGTGAGGAAACTCATCAATTCCTAAGAGCAATATGAGTGAGCTGATGTTACGGGCAATTTCTATCTGGCCACAGCCATGAGGAAAACTGTAAATTTTTCCAGTTTGAATTGTCCTCCATTAAAGTAATGGGGTTCTAAGAGAGAGACACGTTAAACTGTTGCCTTTCACAGGCACAAGAGCACGTATTTCACAAGTTATTGAGGTGTCAGTAATTTATTGGTACCTGTGATGGTGTCAGAGACCGCTTCAACACAACTCTGTGCAGTCTGCACTCTCCGGACAATAAAGAGCGGGATTTATGAATGGGAAGAGAATCAATCAATAGGCAATGATATTTCTCCCACTGACAAAACATGTTAGGTGGAGAATTCAATCAGAGTTTGACAGAGTTGTCTTGGCATTTTGTTGGACTTGCCCTCCAACCCAGTGGTGTTTCATAAACCAGTACACACTAAAACTTTGCTGAAACAACCACATAACTCGTGGTGGAGGGAATGAGGTCAACAGTGTTTGGCATTGGTGTTAAAGCCACAATCCACAATCCTTTTACTTTATCCCTTGCTGAGAAGGGGTGGGGGTTAATTTTTTGGTCTCTATTGAGTTAATGTTTTTGTCATACTGGGATTTGAATTGAACCCTGCTCTACATAAACAACTTAATTATCTTACATGTTAAGGCGAAATGAACAAAAACTGTGATGTTTTAAGAGTTAACCCCCCCACACTCAAATACCTACGGGGGGAAAGACATTACATCACAGCATCTCAAACAGTCACTCCTTGCCACAAAGCAATTTCCTGGAAAGGCCAACTTAGACTCTAAATGTAAGTTAAGTACTAACATTTACATTTTAAGGACATTACACAAAGGGAACGAGTTCACAAACATTGTGCTGTATACAATCAGGTTTGGACTCATGTTAGTTTGACCTTATATGACCTTTAATGCCCTACCGGGAGTGGGCCTAAGCTCTTATTATCTGTGTGCATCACAGATATAGCCCTACAGTATAGCATCTCTCTGTATTATTTCCCCCCGATGTCTGAGCTGACATCATTGCTCCGTTTCAGTGCAAATTGGTTTGGACCGACGAGGCAGCCGTCACAGTTCATATCAGCCCCTCTCTTGGCCTGGTGGTGTATCCTTACACATGCATCATTATCTCACGTAAACAGTGGAAATGCGAGACCGCCGGGGGAATGAACGCCATTCAAAGTAACAAAGCCAGGGCTGAGTGAAAAGATCCTGGGCGGTGACACTCTCGTTTAGCATCAATTAAAGAACACAACAAGCAGAGCCGTTTCTGAACGCAGCTGGGTCCAATGTGTTTATTTATACTGAAGCAAATATGTATGCTTGAAGGAATGCATGGTTCCATAGATGTTTCAATCAGAAAAACATGGAGGGAACACGAGCTACAAAAACGTCCTTCACATTGAGATGTACTTGAGTTGAGCTTGCACACAATACCCTCCCCCCATCTCTCTCTGTTTATCTCTTTACGTTCCTCTGTCTCTCACATATAGTAGCCCTACTGTGCAGCTTTGCCCCGCGTCCCTTTCGTATGCAGTGCAGGGGCCCCCAGTGAGGGCCTTCCCTTGGCTCTTGAACTAAACAGAGAAGATGGTGTTATCTGAACGCTGCCAGGAGGTTGTCAGCTCGTATTGGGCCCAAGCTGACCGAGTGGCCGGTTGGCGGATGCGTGTCGATGCCAGGCTCACAGTGCCTTCCCTCAGTGGACATCTGCTGTGTGTGGAAAAGCTGTGGAGTTTGCCTGTGGTTGCATCTTAATCCTCCATCTCTTCGGCCCCAGCCATGCCTGGCCGAGCAAACCAGCAGCTCTGCTCGCCTTGCTTGTATTAATTGCCCTTGCTTGGCTCGCTGTTTGCTTCTGATTACACTCATTAATTTCAATTCCCCAGGAAGCCACCACCACCGTAGCTGCCTTTAGACAGCCACACACACACATATGGTACACAAACATGCATTGACAGGCATAAATGCATATTGTTCAGGACACAGTCTTGCATTTTCACGTATGCTGTGAAATATTCAACATTCCTTAAATTGATGACTTTGTCTGGGCATATTGTACTCATTTGGCACATATAATAATACTGCCATTATGGTTCCAAATAAGGGGCAGGTTGCCATAGGATAGCTACAGGAAGAAGTGAGCTGAGAAGGTGTGTTTACTCCAAATCTGGCATCTTGAAAAAAACACCAACTAGTTTGTCATGTATCATATGCACAGATGCCAACACACTATCCCCTGTGTCATCAGTGGCTGGCCATATGTATGTCATTAGCAGCTGTGGCCTGTGTCTGTTCCTACCCTAGTGGTTCTGTTTTTGTAAAACAGGGGACAAGAAGAAAGTTGCTCTGACCTGCTGGTCATAAGTCAGTGTCCTCATCCCAGCAGGTGGACCACATCTGGTAAAATCCCAACATCTGGGCCGGCAGGGTGGCCTCGTAATTATAGCTGTCCTAGAGACTTTGTTCACAATTGGTAGGAAAAATCAATGTCAGGCCATATTATTAACTTTGAGTCATTAAATTTTCAAGCTCATACGCAAACATTTCCACACAGCAAATGCAACATAATTAGATGAGGTACAACAGCTTAGTGAAAGTACTACTGAATACCATCAGAGATTTTAAATTCTGTTCTCAATGAACAAACATGAAAATACTGAGTGTTTTCAGAAGCTCCAGCCCTGAAGCTATAATAACACATTAGAGTCTGTTTTAAAGTGTGTGGCTGCCTAGTGTGTGAGAGTGTGTTTATACCGACATGTGTGCAGAAAGTATTTATCACCCACAGTACTATCATCAGTTTGTAGCTTTTAGTCCTTTAAAGTTGAGAGTGATGTACCAAGTGCTGCTACTCCTCCTCAGCAGCTACTAAGCCGACCTAAGGAGCAGTAAAACCCTGTTGTAATACCGAGCTGTGTGGCCTCTTGCCTCTGTCAACCTATCACCTCAGAACCTGGGATTTTCTGGGAAAGGGAGGCTTCTGGACTGACTCATCAGACAGCTGTACCTTAAAGGCCCTCACGGGGGCGTCACCCTTAGGGTCACTACCCTGGGCTGTGATTTGACGGCCAGGCACAAATAAAAACCCCTGAAGCTTGACAACTTCCTTGCTGAGCCCACGTAACCCAATTAACGAACCAGTCCTCAGTCCGAGAAAATGAAAACACTGCGGACGTGAACTCCCAAGACGGCTGTATTCACTTATTAAATCCACCGCTTGTTTCACCTTCTTCCTGAGATTTTCTAGGCCTGATTTTAATGGTTCACCAAGGAGTGACTCAACAATTCAATGTCATGCCATTGAGTTAGAAATGTTCTGTACTCCTGGCTGCGCTCAGTCCTGCTGACAAGCCAAAGCCCCTCACATCATTACATTAACTTTATGTTATCTTTTTAATGAACATCCAGGTAATGAACACAGACTGCATCAGATGTGTAGGTGCTAGAAGTTTGCATTACCCAGTGGGCACGGCAGAGGCTGTGGGGCTGAAGATGCTGGAGGGCGAAGGCAAACAGAAGGGTACACGCTCAAGAAGGTCATATTGATTGAGAAAGCACCCTGTGGATTGGGTCGTGGGTTACTCAGCCCCCACAGAATGTTTTTTTTCTGGGTTACCAGACTGCCGCCTGAAGGCCCTATGCAACACAGACGAGCAGAGAAAGACAGTGAAATCAATGATTGTCTCACACAGGGGTCTTTTGGGTTCTTCCCAATCATCTAAAGTGGCTCCCTTGGCTCCTACCTCCACTGAAAAAATAGCATTATTTGTTAAAGATACTAGAGTTCAGGGAGGGTTGGAAACCACCTCCTGCACTAAAGCAGCAATCGATGACTGAAGAAAGATCTATTCTCTCAAAAATAAAGGCATCCTGGCATTAGAGAGGTACTCGCAAATACCACAAATTTCAGTCTGTGAAAGATTGATGATGAGGAAAGCAAGTACGGAAGGCTGCATTTGCCTATTGAGACCAAGCCCCTTGTGTCTTCTCATTCCCTTGTGGACTTCTGACAGAGCCAGATAGGCCTCCTCACCACTGACAGCCAAATGTCCTCATCCATCCTCATCCAAAAGGCCCACAGGCGTCATCAACCCCGTCTAGATTTCCCCCGACGAATCCCCATAGCAAAGATGTCTTGCCCCCAACCCCACAAAGCGATGGAGCTGGGAGTATCCCTGTGGAGCCTCTGTCAATATGTCCTCATCGTCATAGCTGCCAGTTGGCAGCATGCTGTAGTAACCCGCTGCAGATGTGTCAGCAAAATAGTTTCCACTTTATTATTTCTTTCCACTGAATATCCATCGCAGGATACACACTTCTCTATACACCCGTTAGGCCATAACTCAAGCAGCCCATGATGTGCCACCCATTCTTGTGATGGAGAGATATTTGTGATGATGTACAGAGATGTGGGGGAGCGTTTGTTTTGTGCAAGAGGGGAGCTTTTAGCCGAGTGGACTTGCATCAGCAGGTGTAAGCACTCCTGGTCCTATACCTGGCTGCCTCACTGCTGACAACACAACTTCAGCTGGTTTTGGAGAACAAACTGAACATAGGATGATACACCTCTGGGAGAATTGTTGCTCATGAATTATTTTTGTCTTTGTGTGTGGAGCTGCTTGGAAAATAAAAAGTCTTTGAAAAAGCATGTATTAAGACAAACAGGAGCCTCCAGCCCACAGGCTACTGATGTCACCATCCAGACCCTCACAACAACCTTTTAAGATCTGCAGTAATAGCCCACAACAGTACCATCATACAGAATTAAACAATATTTATTAATTTAGCTGGGAAAGTGCGCTGTAAATAAGAGGCAGTACTGTATAAAGGCAGGAAATGACAGACCTAATCATACACAGTGGGACCTTTCTGTGCTTCATATCATCTGGATCCCGAAGGCAATCGTCTATACTGCATTTAGCGAGGGTCACAGAGAAAGCGACACAGAGAGAAAGGGACAAATAAAGGCAGACAAGTGACGTCCGAGTTCTTCTCATGGAGTGCGTCGCAGTGCGTCCTTTCCTAGCAACTTACAGGAAATTGCAACTTTGCAGCTATTGCGATGAATTTATCCTGCGTGTCAGGGAGGAGAGCAGAACAAGTCGCTGCGTGTTGTCGTAACCTTCCCAAGGCTGTAATGTAATGCACAGCTAATAGGGGACAAGATGACTCCGAGATTTCATTTCAGGAGCAGCAGCGGTAATGGCAGAGATGATGATCATGACTGCATTACATGCAATTGGATTTAAAACATTTGAGATATTTGTTTACTTCCCATGAGATGCCAATAAATATTTTCTCCTGGCTTTGGGGCAAGAAGCTTTGACTTTCCAACTATGACTTACATAGGATTATGTTTATATTGAGTCTAGCACACAGGATTATAAATCGAGGGAGTCCTGTGCTGCATGTGAGGTGTGTGACCTTTGACCCAGGAATGTTTTTCATAGGCGGGTCATCCATCTTCATTTTCTCCTGGTGGTTACTGTGCGCACAGCATTAATTCAAACAGCTCGAGGTGTTTGGATAGCTCACTACATTGGAGCAGACACACCCAAGCTGTCTGAAATGACGTCCATCAGTCAGATTTGTTTCAATAAGGGATCGGGTTAACTTCATGTTATCACTTACTGTAATTGAACTTTCCAGGGGTCACATTCTTCAGCTGCATAAAGTGTGGAAACAAGCTTTTCAGGAATGAGTCTAGGGATGTGGCGTTACCATAGGTAACACTTCAAGTCCTTGTTTTTACAAAACATCAGATCAGCCAAATTCACTTAAAAAATTTAGCCCACACCAAAATTGTAACTATGCATTTCCCTGCATTTAAAAAAAAAAAAACAACCTTTGTCAGTAACACTTGCATTTATATTCTCAACTTAAGAGAAGTTCAGTAACACAGAGAAAATGTATGCAATTGATGCCAACTCTGAGTAATACAAATTCACATATCATCATATAGTGTATGGTGGCCCTAAGAGCTCAACACTGCGACCTCAGAAGGCACCTGCAAACACATCAACAATGCAAAAACTCACCTGCAAATGCACAAAATCACTGCAAAAACTTATAACACAAAAAAGTGACAAATGGTGCGGTACACTTTTGTTTTGATAAAATTGTTGTCAGAATTCGTAGCGTTTGTCAGGTTTTGTTTTTTTCTGTTTGCTGGAGTGCAAACACTTTAACTGTTTACTTTCTGTCTCAGCATTAATTGTTATGTAACCAAACTGTGTGATACTCAAAAATCCCAATCAAGTATTCGTATATAAAAAGAATTTGTAGCATTTGTGTCTTGCACGTGTTTTCTTAAGTTGCAGTGTTTGAGCTCTCAAGGCCACCGTAACAGTGGGAGGGATGCAAAAGTTTCTTCGAGGCTGGCATCAAACTAACTAAGAGTAGATAAATCAATTATAATTAGATGAGTGATTTTGCAGTCTACATTAGCAAGGCCAGTGACAAATAACAAACACAACAATGCAAATTTTGCTGGCAGCCGTTGAGATAAAACATCTGTGCACTGTGTTGGATGGTCCAAACAAAAAATTTGTCTTTAGTAAATGCTTCTTTGTTGTTCGGGGAGAAGAACCACTGTCCGCAGTGTTTTGTCCCTCAATTTGTCTGATAAAAAAACAGCTGTCCTTCCTGCCTCTATAAATCCTGAGACACTAACAAAGTGAGGGAGCATTCAAATCAGTGTGCTCCAGCAGCAGTCGATGGCCAGCCTCTCAAGGACGCTGATTGACATTTTATACAGAGCCTGCAGTTTAGTGGTATTGATGACATTCAGTTTAATTGTATATTCTTTTAATAAGGGTGCTGGCTGATGCCTAGTGCTTTCAAAGTGCTCTTTAAGAGACAGTGAGATGCAGAGAAAGGGAGGGAGATACAAAGAAGGTCAGGATTAAATGATGTGCTCTCTCTGAAGCAATTATTTTGAGATACTGGCTTTTTTTTCACTTGGCTGAGTAAACACAGTTGAATACTGTCACATTGGGTTTCATACATTTGAATTGTAAGGGGAAAAATGGCTACAAGGTTAAAGTGTTCATTGTTAGCTTTAATTTGAATGTGATACAACCACCTTTGATGACACTGGTGTAATTGACCAAACTGTGAGATCAAAGCACACAGCACACAAACATCAGCAGACACATAACAGTGTCTTCCTTAGTGACCCTCTGCCATGCTTTCACCTCAGCCATCTGCTTCTACCAGGGACCCTTTGCCTTGACGTTGGAATTAAAAAGGTAAAAATCATCTGTGACATTTTAGGTCATGTGATGGATTTGGCGAGGAAGAAATGTTCCAGTCCAGTGACCCTGACTACAAGGCCTTACATTCCAGTATGGATGCTTTCCAGAAAAGCTAGAAGTCACTGTCTCTAATGTAACAAGGTTTAAGGTAAAATATAACTTGAAATCTATAGCAAGAATCACTTGAAGTAGCAGCTTTAAAACTCTGCAGTGTTTTGGTTGGTTGGTAAAGACTCCACCGTCCTTCGCAAAAAGTCTAAAAGTGTCAAAAGGCAACTTTGTCCTCCTTTGACTTTTCAATCAGGCCTGGGGTACAGCATCTATTCCCAGTCATGTTTTATTAATCCATCTGCATCCCCAAAACTAGGCCAGTCTCACAGAGACCAGACTATCCACTTGTCCTTTGTACAGATGGCATTACTGTTTTTTTTTTCTCCATTTTTATACTCGGGTCAAATGCACTCATTACAGCTTTGTAATGAGAGCTGTCTTTCTGGGGGACAAGGAGCTGCAAAAAAAAAAGGTACTACCAGTGCATAATGTGTTGCTGTGACTGTCTCTCTGCTGCACGAGAACACATTGTGTCATTATGACTATGCACTTGCAGTCTATGACGCAGTAATGAGCAAAAACAGTTTTCTCCAAAGATGATCTTGTGTCGTGTGCCCCCCCAAAAAAGTAAAAAGCTGCTTTAATTTGTGAGACACTCTCAGTTGCTCCCTCCACAGCCATCCCCCTTTATGTAGCAAATGCCACTGGGCATGCACTTAGTCTAGACACTCGACCACACAAGGCGACACTGGTTGCCTCTGGTCTTAAGACACTGCCATCTGTGTGTATGTGTGCTGCTGTATTTGTGAATATCAAGCCACTTACACGAAAGGAAAAAGAGATTCATACAGCTCACCATGTGTGCACCACGTGGCTCTGACAGACAGAGAGTGCCCCCCCCCCCCCCCCCCCACCTCATGGGTACAAGAAAATCTGTGGCAGACAGTGTCACCCACCCTGGCTACTGCTTTAATTAAAACCCTAATGATAGGCTTTCAACTGAGAAGCAACTTATCATCGTACATAATCGCTCGACGCTAGTTAGTGCTGGCAGAATTGCAACCATCTGCTCCGCTAAGAACACATTCTGATCATTCTTTATATAGCACTAGTAGTTAACGTACGGTATCTATATTAAGAGAACCCCATTATGTGAAGTCTGTTTAAACATTGTACATTAATGGGTCACATCTGTGTTGCAGGCCCTTGAATCAGCAGAATGGCCAGAAAGTGATACTGGTTATGCTTTTTTTCTTTAAATTTTCTCATTTGCTCCATCCTCGTGCAGCAGTCCATCAGTTCTCAAGTGGAGTCCTAAACTGTTCTTAAGAGCTTACTGTGTGTACTTAGATCCATGCAAAACTAGTTGGAACTCAACAGGCTTGTCTAAATGTACACGTATACAATATTCAGGTTTGTGTATTTCCAAGAAAGAGTCTGGAGAAAACAAAGCCAGGCTTGCGGTTTCCTCCCAACTCTTGTCTTTGATGCTAGCCGGCTACTGGCAGTAGCTTATGCCACAACGAGTGGTATCGATCTTCTCATCTGTCTCTCAGCAAGAAAGCGATGAAATGCATTCCCCCAAAATGCTTAACTTTCCCTTTAACCTCACCAAGACATTTATTGGGCTCTTACTAATTGGGTTTTTCTGGGTATACATTTTGTACGATGGGATGGGTGGAACCAGAGTGGATATGCTGAGTTGAAAAAAGATTCAACTTTTATAACAAAAACCGAAAGGTACGTTGCCAAAGAAGAGTAACTGTCTTGTTTACACAGACAGACCACTAGTTTTTGTGATAAATACCTCCAAGCTGAATATCTAACGGATTTTCAAAGTGATACTGTGAATTACAACCACACATTATGCTGCATAAACACAATGTTATTTGATCTACAGCGTGAGAGAAATGCTGCTGTTTGAAACCCTCCATTTTCTAAGCACAGTTGCATTCACTTCCACAAACACCATTTACAATGCAGCTTTTATTAATGTATTGTTTTCTTACAGTTTGATTTGTTGACATAAACCAAATGACTAATTTACAACAGACTGTTTTCACACTTGCATCACAGCGTTTTACTTTTTGTGCAAGATTTACTTGCATCGGATCAATTTGAGGTCAAATAAGAAGCACTTAGGGATTATTTACTAGCTCTGGGACACAGTCATAGTCTATCTGACAGAAAAGCTGCACCCTAAGAGCTGATGTAATTCTCCTCCATGTTGGGTGCCTCAAATGTTCTGCTGATAGAAAAAGCTTTGGCAGAGCAAAGTGATGAGTGCAGCTCGCCGCCCCTGATGTAAATCCTGCCTCTGTTCACTGAGAGTTCCTGATCAAAGGAAGGAGGGGGATAGGGAGGGTCGTAGTGAGAGACATCAAGTGAAAAGAAAGTTGCAGAGTTGCAAAGCTGAGTCACTGTAGGTGTGTGTGTCTGGTGTGTACTGTGAGGTTTATAGCATTAGCGTGTCTGGGAGAGTTAAATGCAGGGTCTAAGTGCTCAAATTAAGCTGAAAACATTGTAATCTTTTGGCTTTATGAATTCACATTAGAGCAGGTCACTTTCATGTTCTTTTTTGTGTCAGTTAAAACGATTAAAGCCCTTATTGAGCTAAAAAAAAACTTGGAGTTCTTTCATGGTTAAAAAAAACCCCTCTTTTATCTTGCCTCTTTGTTTATCTTACCTTTGTAAATTTACCTGAGCTGCTTCAAGTTCACCCTCTGGCACAGCATCTCTGTGTGTCTCCTGACCCCAAAGAGAACAGAGGATGACACAACAGCACTGTCTGCAGTGTTTGACAACCTCTCCCTGCAGGGCTCTTTAATCATACATGCTTCATTAACTGGCTATGTTATCATTTTGCATCTCTCCTTTGAAGGGGATGAGAAAGGTGGAAGGCTATGTGGCAATAATCAATTTTCCTTTAACACAACAGTAGCATTTTTTCATCAAACTGTGGAGACTAAGATTCAATAACGCAAAGTTTTGGACCTCAAATCAGGTCAGTGGGTCCCTATAACTTTGTAAGGGTCAATGTCAGGGACTTACAACCCTTATCGCAACATAGTGACAGAAATGGTTCACAAATCTTTATTGTGCTGTAAAGAACTCTTAAGGTCTCAAGCAGTAGTCAAGTTGTTCTATATAATCTTTACGGTGTTGTAAGGAAACAATTAAAATGCTAACCACCACTCGCTTTTTATTTTTATTTGCGATGGTTGTATTTTGTGAAGAGGTGGTTGTATTTTGTGAAGAGTAACTCAAGATAAATCAACATTGATTAACTGACCTCATCTTGTTAAAACAGACACATCTGATACACCTGTAACAGCCCCAGCAAAAGTAATGTCAAACTTGTCAGGATTTCCTTAATCACAGCTGGGACCTGCTCGCATCTGTAGTACAAATCAGCAAAGGAAAACTTTTTCAAAGTTGAAGTAGAGAAGCATTTTTAGTGTAGCCTATGTGGAAATGACGGGCACATATGGAATATTGCACTTAGGCTATTTATGTATTTTCAAAGTCTTATTTGTGTCTGTGAAAGAAGTGCAGTCAAAGCAAAAGCTTCTCTGTGTATTAGACTTCAGGTGTCCTGTTCTTATTCATCAAATTCAATGCCAAACCACTGGTAGAATAGGGATTATACAAGTGATAGACTTGGCTTTATTTCATATGAATAATTACATTTTCTAATTAAAATTATGGATCCATATCCAGAAGGAACCAGCAATAATATTTTTCAGCATTCTTTGCACTCACCATGCATAACTGCTTTTAATTAAATCACCAAGTGTAAAGAGAGGTTTGAAATGAACCGTTTTTATATCTTTACCTTTTTCTAAAACACCACAACAGCAAGCCTAAATAAAAAGTTGTGGGCGGAATAATTTCACGGCATTTTTGGCCTACATATGGCCTACATCTTTTCAGTGAGTGAGTGAGTGAGCAAGGGGGAAAAGACCTCAAGAAAAAAAAGAGAAATGGCAGAAAAGAGTGATGATGCTAAGGCGTTGTTATTTCTCTTCGATTTTAAATGATCTGTTTCATTATTTTAAAATGTTCCTTTTTTAAATTGTTTTTGTGTCCTTTGTAATGTTTTACTTGAAGCATCTTGAATGCAAAGTTTGTCCTGGCCGCCAGGTGCGTCTCGAATTCCGAAGTCGGTCTCGACGCAGCATGACTTCCGCCCACCTGTTGTGTGCTTGGCTCATCATCCATGGCTTGGCTCCATTCCTCACCTGAAGGCCGCGGCGCTGCCCGGAGCCCTCATCTGGTCTTTCACTGGCAACAATGGATTAATCTGCTGTTTCTAAGGACCACGTTCACCTGGGATGCCCTGTCCTTCAATTTCAAATTTATCGACGGGACAGGCTACTAGCAGCTAGGTCGGTCGGCTAATGCTAGGTCACACAACCACAGCAACGTCATCCTGGGACTATTCAACATTCGCTCCCTGTGCAGTGGTCCTCTCCTCCAAGACATCACGGCAGACATCCGGTAAGTGAGATTTACTGTGTTTGACAGAAACGTGGAACCAGCCTAATTATTCCACATAGTTGAATGAATCTGCTCGTGCTTGGTTTGTTTACATCTGCCAACCGCATGTCTGGGGTTGGGGGTGCTAATAACAATTCACCCCATGTTAAAGTTGATATAAAATCACAGAAACTTTAGGCTAGCCTAGGCTACTACATCTTTGCTTCAGCTGCCATGAGGAAACAGAATGACTGAAGTTGTTGGTTGCTAACTGTGCTGGTTTCATTGTGAGCATGATTGGTAGGTTGACCCGTATTCAAATTGTGTCTTGACTTTTCCTCTTGAAAAATTGCAGTGTTCAAGCGCATCAAGTCAAGTCAGTATGAAATGTTTAACATGTGGAATGGCTCTCTGGCTATTGTTTTTGTTGCTTTGTTCGATTGTTTAGTGGTCCCATGGTCCTGTTAAAGGCCCAGATTCGGGGGCCACGCTTCGCCCCATGGCTGAATGAGTAGGCTTATAGTAGTAGTGATTATCAACAGCACTGTCCAACAATATCCTACAAAAATAGACTAGACTTCAGGGCTGATTGGAAGCTACAGTGGGTCACTATCAGGTGACAGGACACAAGAGAAAAATGTTGCAATATTTTGTGATCATGGATGAGTATAGAATACAGTAGATTAGATAACATGATTATGCTGGTTTCTCAGCTTTTCCTGACAGTCTCCACTGGAGCCTACAGGTTGTATTCTTGGCACTGCAGTGTCACTTCACCTGTACGCCTCCATGTTGTTTGTGTGCAAGCAACAGTTTAACTGACTAACAAGGTGACAGACAAAATATAGCCTATACATACCAGTCATGGTGTGTGTGTGTTTTGCTGCAGACGTGCATGTTCCACACACAGGCTCAGTAGACTGTAATAATTACAGTCTACTGAGCCTGGCTTCCTTGTCTCTTGTATTTTGATGTCAGATGAAGTTGCTTGTGGTGTTATTCTACTGTACCAGTCTTGTCAGTCCTGGAGGAATTAGATCTCTGGTACCTCCGACATTTGTGGCACCTTTCACTGTGGTGCTGAAGAAATATATAAGTACCATCACATTTTGGGTATTCTGACATCCACTTTGTACTGAAGCGTCAGTTCTAGTGACACTCCTCGCCCTAAACAGAGCCAGAGATGTCTGTCAGACCGTCGTCTCTGAGTGAGAGATATACCTGCAGAGCACAGAGCGGCACACTGAGCCTGGATGGCTTTCATATCATTTTCATAAGGCTCAGTGATCTTTAATAACTTCGTAATGCCGTGGCTGCTCACTGTACTGTACTCCACCAACCGCTCGGCCAATATACCTCCAGTTATTGGCTCATACATCACCTAACTGATTTCATTTAGTCAATATATTTGATTTTGAGGCACTTATTGGTAAAACGTAACATCCAGTTATCCCTTCAATTGACAGACTGCTGAGTATTATCTTATAATATCAGACTGCTAGCTTTGCTCTTCTCAAAATCAGTGGCACTCGAGTCAAGTTTTGATGATACAATCTAGTCATAAATAAACAACATATTTTCTGGGTGAATTATGTTTTTGTTTAATAACAAACCATCAAGTGAATGAATGATCTGAAGTGATTTAAAAGCATGTTTATGCGTCTCTGGCTGGCCGCTTAGATCTCCTCCTCTGACCATTTACCACGCTGCCGCTCAGATTCAAATGTGTGGCGCTTATGAGCCATGACATACATTACAATCATCGGTCTTCACGGCTGGCTCTTAACCAATGTATCATGACAGGCAATTGACTCTGTGTGATCTCTCCTGTTCCTCCTGCTGAACCGTACAGATACGATCAGAGCTGGGGTGCAGATGCGAGGCTGGGGAAATGGCGGCAGTTGACTGGAGTTAAATTGTGCCCTGGAGAGAAGGAAGTGTAGCTTTTCTATCAGATGGAAAGATCAGAGGAGACAGATAATTCAGTTATCACATCTGCGGTGATTAGGGGGACAGGACGCGGTTTGGCGATAAGGATCTTCAGGGCTTCTTGGAGACTCTGTTCTGTTGTTAAGACGCTGAAAAGACTCTGTCTCCGCGCAGTGGCCTCCTTCTGCTGTGTCATTTGTCAAATTTTTATCTCACCTTGATTAATCGTCTTTACTTCTTTGTCATTTTTCCGTCTCCGCCCCGGTTTGTCTGCTCTCACCGTGTTTGTGAAGGGATCGGCGGACTTGTGGGAGACACAAATCAACAGACAGTCGTCCCTCTGCCATTTCATCTAGATGGGACCTGATCTTGACTTGTCCCCCGTCTTATCAGAGGTTGCGTTTCCTTTAGACCACCCACCCCTGTAGTCTCATTCATGTGGCAATAGAGAGCTTCAGATAAACACGATAAAGAGAAGAGAGCATGAATGTCATGCTACACGTCGTAATGCACAGTAGCTACACACCTATCATTTCATTTGTATTAGTTCCTCCTGTAGTATTATGTCAAATTTCACCATTTAATCGTGTTACATTTTGTCTGAACATTTCTTATTGTCATTTTGTCTCATATAGCCACATATTCCCTGATGCAATCTGCCTCGCCTCATATTTCACCACTTCTTCTTTTATCTTTGTTCCCTCATCTCATCTGAGCTCATCTCTTTTCGTCTCATCTCACACATTTAATCTCATTTTATATTCCAGTATCATCTTCAGATGCAACCTCTCCACTAATGTCATTTCTTTCTCTTCTTCTTCATGTTTTTTTTGTTGTTATTGTGCTTTTTCCTCTTCTTTTACTGCTTCTTCATGTCGGGTATAACTTGTTAAGTGGGCTGAGATAAACCCACAGAAACAGACAGACTGAAACTGTTTTGGATGTTTTTACAAACCAATTATTTATTCAGTGTTTATCAAAAAAAAGAAAGAAAAAAAATCCTTCTCATAAGGAGAATTTCTGTCAGACCTTAAAAACTTCCGCCAAATAATCTTTGAAACACTCTCATTAAAATTCTTCAGAACTTGGAGTGGCTCTCTGTATATTTTAATTTTGTTTCATGGTTTTGCTTGATAATATTTCAAATTAAAGTGCAAGCTGTTTTGGTCCACGTTTTCCACACTGCAGTGTTAGTGGAAACTGCAACGCTGGTACCATGAATGTGTAAATATAAATGACGCTCCTTCCCCCTCTCTCTGTCTCTGTCAGACTCTCTCACACACACACACACACACACACACACACACACACACACACACACACACACACACACACACACACACACACACACACACACACACACACACACACACACACACACACACACACACACACACCACTTTTAAAGGAGTAATCATCTCTTTCTACCTACATATCCCTCCATAATATCCTCCATGTAAATCACTCTCTACTGCCATTGCCACCTGGGGACTGACGTGACGAGCTTCCTCACACTCTCTATCACAGTAATTAACAGCCTTCTCCGACTGCCCGCACACACACACATACACACACCATGAAAAGAGCCCAAATAGCGTTTTTTTTTTCTTTTTTACTCATTTCTCTTTCTAGCACTGCTCATACTTGTCAGCCTGGTCATTATCCCATCACGCTAGCCCAGTCAGATCTCATCACTGACTGACAAATCACTACTGAGAGCAGATGACACACTCGTATGTGTTTATATGTTGTGTGTCTGTTAATATGCTCTGTAGATTATTATGTTAACCTGTGTAGCTGTCAGGAAGTCGTACAGCATGAAAGTGAATCGAGACAGATTTTCCCATGTGTACTATTTCATAATATATAACCATTTCTATTTAATCAGCAGATAAACCGCTTTTGGTAGTATCTTCAAAGCTACTGTATTTCATATCAGTTCCATCACATTTTTCATGTCAAATATCTTTCAGCTGTGTTAAAGGGATAGTTCAACATTTTTTGGCAAATTGGCCAAAAAATGGCCCATTGCCATTATCGCTATAGTCATAGCAGTAGGTTTGTTACCTTTATTTGTTGGTGCGAGCTATTTTTAGAACGGTGGAGCAGAGCCGTGAGCCGCTCAGAGCTACGCTACGGAGGCTAATGGGATATCTTGGTTTCCCTCATCAAAGTCATGAAGTACACAATCCAACAACTCCAAAATGGTGTTGTGGACAAGATGTGACCTGCACATTCACCACGCTATGAGATAAGAACTGAACGTTACGAGACAGAGTTGTTTTAGAGGTAAATTCATGCAAAACAGCTGATGCTCGTTGCCTTCAGGCACAGTTTTTTCAATTTGTTACGTATCCAAATCATTGTGCTCAATGACACTGAATCTTTTATTTTTGTTATTTTGTTGCAGTACTGATAAACAAGTAAGCCCCTGTACTCTTCTTGTCCAACCTGCAGCAAACTTTCCAAAACAGATCTCAATTGTTAGAACGTGTGAAGTGTCAAAACTTCCAGTTTGCCACATGCATAGCTAACTGGATGTTTACAGTTATATTTCAGAGAGTTTTTTTTTCTCAAGCTGCACTTCCCCTGAAGTTCTGTGGCAGCCCCCTTAGAGATGCACGTCTCACACAATTTAAAAACTCAATGCATTAGGATCTTTACTAGTGTTGATGAAACACACTGAAGTGAGGAGTGTGAACGGTGTTGCTCATGCTGTTTAGAAGAAGTGGGAGACCCTTATCTGCATGCAGTGTCGTGGCAAAGGAGATCATGGCAGTCTGGGAATAAACGAAAGCTATGTGTTTTTTTTGGCAGCTTATACAGGCATCAGACCCACACCAGTAAACAAGCAGTCAGATTTATGCTATAGCAATGCAGATGAGGTAGAGATACACAGGGCCATGACCAAACATATGGCCTAGGGCTGACTAAGCACTACAGATGGGGGCAGGAGGCACAGATGGCACACCTACTGGCAGATAGGCAAAGGTTGACGGTCAAATACAGTGTGTTTGGGTACTACAGCGACCAGTGGGTGTAATGAAAAGAAGAAAACCAACAGGAACAAACACATTAAAGTGTCCACAAATATAAATAGAAAATGTACAGAACATGGAAGTTGCAGTGATGTATATTTTTGATTTTGGATAAACTTGATTTGCTCTGTGATGCTTTAGAAGGCGAATTGTGAGCAAATCAAGGGGCAAATGCACATTTACTAACCTCTGATTAGGTTTAATCCTCTCACCACTGAACTAATCAGATCATAGGACCATTTGAAAGCATAAACATTTCAGAAAGTTGATGATGCGTGGTTGTTTCCACTCTCCACTAAACCAGGGCAGAAATTCATTCAGTCTGTGTCAATCTGGGCGACTCAGCACTCAGTGGTTTAGGTACTTGCAAGAATTTGTAACGATCAAGTGAGTTTAAAGGGACAACGAGGAGCTCGCCCAGCATTTCCATCATTAATTAAAATAATAACATAATGATAGAGACAAAACAATATATTGATCGAAAATGGAGCCATTAACAAGTGTGGCGTAGCGTAGATGAATCCACATTAATGTGAGACTTTTTTTGCACATGATTAGTGGATGTACTAGTATGTGCTAATGCTGTGTTTATGTCATGGGATTGGATGGTATGTACGGGTAGAGATCTAAGTGTTTAAAGAGGCTGTCATGTAAGGATCAAAAATAATATCTTGCTTCTTCTTGTTCTTCTCATTATAAGAAACGATAATTACCGTACATTGTTTCAAGTGTTTATTTCGATCAGCAATTATATTAAATGAACATGTTTACATTACGTCACGTTGCCTTTATTGTGTCGGCTCCTCTCGGTAGGCCTGAATAGACCGGCTGCTGGCGGTGTTTGTGTAGGGAGCTGTTCCTGTATGTGAGCTCACTATGCAACATGAAATGTTCCCGCACCTGACGTGGTCTCTCTTTCCTTTTTCGGGTCCTTTCTTGGCTTCGCTCCATCTCTCCTCGGATCGCTCCACTGAATTCCGACAATGCTGTGCATCGGTAATAAAGGTCCACATGTGAAGCACGGGCTAAACAACATTTCCCGAACAATTTGGGAAATTTATCTAATTGCGATTTTTTTCTTCTTCCAATATCGCAACAAAAACACGCCCATACTCTTTAATTTTTTTCTTTTCTTTACACCGTGCTTTCGATCTAGATTCCCATGTTACAAGCTAATTATGTGCGCTGTGCCTGCATCGGGAGACTGCTATTACATAATATCTCGATAATTATCCACGGAGATAATGTGATTATTTTTAACACTGATGGTTTTGCTATGGTGTAAAAATTTTACCAAGATTGACCTTAATGCCTTAATGTAATCGTTGCATCTCTGCTTCACACTAAACGCACCGCACTTGGGCCCAAAGTTCAACTGGGCCGACCTAAACGCTGTATGAATATAAGATAAAAGACATTTCACATCCCTGTTGGTAAGGATTATATCAAGAAGGATTGCACTCCTGAGTTTGCAAAAAAACATACAGTATTTTGTAGTCATTTCAGCACCACCACCACAACAACTTCTCCCCTGCTGTCTGATGTTGATCGTTACGCACAGTGAGCTGGCTGTTGTTCAGATGCAAGTCAGAGCTGTAGTCTTGACTAGTATTCTTGACCTCTTCACTTTTCCAATACAATAGCCCAAGTCTTTCATTTGATTGTAAAATCCAACACACTGTTGGTAAAATTTACCTTGCAGTTTGGATTTGTGTGTGCGTCTGCACCACGCCTCAAAATTAGTAACATGCACATAGGACCGTCTCGTACTGATTCGATTGATTGCTACGCTGCTGCATGTATGCCATAGTTGTTGTTAGCAACTAAGATACACTGAAAAAAAACAACAATTTTCCTTTTAGCCATTTGAACTTCTTAACCTGATATATATTTCAATTTAAAGAGCGTTGCTGCAAAAAAAAAAAAAAAGTTTTGTGGGAACTTAAAAATTCAGAAAAATTGGCAGTGAAAATTGTATTCAGTATTAACATGGATGATATGCAAAAGAAAAACTTTAATCCAGGCAGTATATTTCCCCTGAATGTTTTTTTTCCAATGCAAATCAGCTGCATATGAGCCTAAATTTGCAGAGATGAAGGCTGGCCTGCAGCTCACTCAGAGCTGCCAGCCTCTCCTTAACCTTCCCTGTCTCTCTCCCTCCCCAGCCTCTCTCTGTATGTTTGGGTGTTTCGGTGTTCCCATGATCGCGACCAGTTCCCAGCAGCCAAAACATGAATTTATCATTGCGTCTCACCGCTCTCATGGAAACTAATGGACAAAAATGAAGTGTGCCCACTGGAGGGGGGTGAAGTCGGGCCTGTGGCGTAATTAGCTGGAGCCGCTCACCTGCGTGTCGGCTGCGCAGATTTGGGCCACGCTGGCTCGCTAAGTAAGTATTTGCACGCAATCTGGCGTTATTTGATCCACCTCAGTGTCAAGCGCTTCCATAACTTTAAAAAATTGAAGAGGAGGAGGTTCTCCCGTGGCTCTCAGCTGGCAGTTTGATTTAGATTTTATTATCCTTGCTTGGTTCTATAATAAGCAGGAACTGTCCTGTCCGATTAGGCATGCTCAGTGGCGCTCTCGGTCGGCCCCCAACTTGCTCCACCCCCAAGGCCCCCTCCGACTCCGCACTGACTGAGAGGAGCTCCCAACAATCACCAGCCTCTCTTGCCCCCTCTCTCTCTGTCTGCTTGGGTAGGGAGCAGGAGGGGAGTTGCCTCATAGACTTAACCCATTAGTTGCTATAGCGTCTCTCCCTTTCTTACCCCACCACCCCCCGCCCAGTTTCTGACGTTGGCCCTTGGTTGGGCCTCGTCCAGCCTTTCCCTCAGCCTGAAATATGGCTGATGTATTGGTTCTTTTTTTATGCTTAGTCAATCTTTTCATCACAGTTAATTGAATTATCCTATCATAATTATTATTTATTAATTATTAGCATTGAATTTATGTGTGGCTTGAGTGTGTTATATGAGAATTTTATACATTTTATTTTATAAACCCACCTTTTTTTATTGGCACAGTATGTATTTCTGTGGTGGTGGGACTATTTTCAGCTGTGGATTGATACACTTTGAGTGCAGTAGTTACAGTAGTGTTTGCATACACAGTCGTTGGCTTATTGGATTACTTCGTTGGTTTTTGTTTTATCATGGGATTTGTTGCAGAGGAGAGAAATTTGAAATATAATCTGAGACAGCTTTTCATAAGTGTTTATAAAAAATAATTCATCCCGCAGGGCGTCCATTCATCATGATTACATGTCAAACTGCTGGACAGACAAGACAGAAGTTATGTACATTGGTTGTACTTGTAGTTTCCTACTGTCGACCTGTCATGTGACTGGCCCTGCGTCTCTCCCTGTCAGCAGATGTCACACTAAGGTCCTGTGCTGTCATCTGTCATGGCTGAACAATGAGGTGGCACAGACCAGAAACACTGGAGCTCACAGTCTCTCCTCAGTGTCATATTGTTTTTTTTAAACTCCTGGAATATAAAATTACTAAGTGGACATTTATTCCCGATGCATCATGTTATTACTAACATAGCAAATTGAATAAAAATGACCAACTAATGAAAATAAGTCATTTTTATTTAAATGTGGAATGAAAGAAACAGCAAACAGCACCAAACCGGTCTCGCCACAATGATCTACAAACCTTTCGACCCACATTTTGTCTTTGTTTTACATCAGAACTTCATCAGATGGATCGATTAAAAAATAATCACCACCCACGGGTTTTCAAAAGACTTTCAGATTCCTCTGTTTTGGAACTCAAGATGCAAAATATGGCAGCGTTGCAGACCTCCTGCTGTCATACACTAAAATAGTAACAGATGATGTAAAATATGGATCCTAGGTTCATTTCAGATTCAGCCTTATGTCTGTGCTAAGAGGGAGAGAAAAAAAAATCCCATTTCAGTGTTTCATAAGAAAGTAAACTCTTGACTATTTTCGATGTTTTATACACGTGATGAGTGTGGACGAGGAGGCTATAATCGTCCTAGAATATTCAAAGTGACGATGGTACAGTCAGATTGCTGCTGATGGCTCAGTCCAGTCAGCAGCTGAGCTATCGACTGCAAGGCTATGATCAGATCCCTGGGGGGACAGACCATCTCCAAACCAGCACCGTGTGTGCGTTTGTGTACAAAGGTAGAAGGATGATACAGTATATTTACAGTGGGACACACGAAAGATTTTTTTTCTCACTCTCTCTCCCTGTGAACAAAGAGACGCATAATTATAAAGCTACAACTGAAGACAGAATTTCATAGCTGACAATACGCTCAAGTTTCATCTAATTACATTTTTCTAAGTGCAGTATACGTATTTTTGACATTCATCAGCAGCCTAAATAAACATTAGGTAACATTTCTTGACACAAGGCTACTCAGAGTTATAGTAGTCAGTTTTAATTTATTTTTTATTACAAAGATCTCCTTTTATGCACTGGCTGTAAAGATTTCAAGGCCTTCATCACACATCTCGTATGCTCTTTCAATATTTAGTCCTATTATCCAGAAATCTGATTTCTACAAAGTGTTATTTAATTAAAACGCTGGTGGTGCCTGTCAATGTTTTGGCACTTGGAAGCTTATAATAAAGTAGATATAAAGTAGCCTGATGAAATAACTGTAAGGAATCTCCTTTCTGCAGCGTGAGGCTGCGTTGCCTCAGGCGTCAGGGCTGCTGCTGACGTTGAGGATATATAGAAGGATGTATATCTGCATATCTGTAGGCGAGGACTCACCAACTCCTGGACCATTTCTCATAGGACCAACCTTGATGCAACAGTATAGCACAGATCTGTTTTTCCTAAACGCGGGACAAGGAGAACGAGGAAGCAACCTCGTGGACAGTTTGTTCACGTAATTTTCATTCACGGCACCAGAAAATTGACCCAGGACTCGATTCCAGTAAATAGGACAAGCGTTGCATATGCTGTCTGCACATTTTGTCGTTTTCTGGGAGGGTGGGTTATGCAAGCCCCCTTTTCACTGCTAATTCCATCAAAGCTTTGGGAGCAGTTCTAATTGGGTGTCTCTATTTTTGGTTGTCTTCCAGCCCTGTTTTGCTGCCTTTGAGAAAAGGCAGCGCAGCGAATGTAAAGCTTTGTGATAACAGGGCCATTCGCCACAGTACTGAGTTTGACCCTGCAACCAGCCTCCATGACGGATGTGAGATGATTCCTAGCCCTCCAGCTCAGCAAGACACACTCAGCACAACTCAAATACACTCTCTCAATCTCCCCCTCACTTTTTTCCGTGTTCCCTGTTTCATTCTCGCGCTCTCTCTCTCTGTGTCAGTCTCTGTTACTCTACAGATTGACTGCATGCTGTATGCTGTCTATTTAAAGCCGGTGC
This sequence comes from Decapterus maruadsi, assembly GCA_030347415.2. NCBI lineage: Eukaryota > Metazoa > Chordata > Actinopteri > Carangiformes > Carangidae > Decapterus > Decapterus maruadsi. The sequence goes on along the minus strand of CM064902.1, from coordinate 10,835,157 downwards.
CATAACCACCCACTGCTGCTTTAAGAAGTGGTGACTCACCTAAACAGATCAGCCCAGTAGACTGTGTGTATGTGTGTGTGTGTGTGTGTGTGTGTGTGTGTGTGTGAGTGAGGGGATGTTATATCATCTCAGCTTTAGCTCTACTTTTCTCAGGCCGTCTCTGTTTGGTGACAAGTGCAGCTGTTTTGTAACGATAGCACTCGTCTGTGCGTCACACCGGTATCTGCAGGATCCCAGATTAATGCAAATTCACACGCACGCGCACGCACGCACACAATCTGTGCACTTAGTGTTACTGAGTTATGTGCTATTCTGGGTGCATCCAGGGGACTTCCAGCTTATGGGAAAAGCAAATGAGCAAATTTGCATTTTCTCTACTTTGCTCCGTAATGGGATATATGTAAGGGAAAAATGAAGTGTGGATGAAGTTTGTGCGTCTGCAAAGACTAAGTATGGCTGCCAATTAGAAACAAACAGGGGCAGTACGTATGCCGTGTTCTGTATCCGTGGCGAGAGCTCCCAGGCAGCTGGGCTGAGCAGTTTTCACTGCCATGTTTTTGAGTCTCCCCCTCACTTCGCTGCATTATTAAATAATCCCTGAATAATTCACCGCCTCTCGTATCAAACAAATATTTTTACAACTTGCACCTACAAATAGTTTAAGGGACAACCACTGCACTGCACTGTGTTTATTCCTGTGGAAGACTAAATTATGGTGCAGTATTTGCTTCAAAACTCCATTGTGTGTCCAGCTTCAGGCGTCTGTGTGAACGACGGTGTAAACGGGCTCTTTGCTGCCATGACTCACGTCCTGGTGGAGGAGTTTGACTCTCTCTGTAATGTAGCTACACTGAAACATGCAATACAGTACAATAGCAGTGTGTCTCAGCTGGTAGGACTGTTTGCTTCTCTGACCTGACTCCAGATAGATACAGGGAAGCACATGCCTGTGCATTTATACCATATGGTTTAATTTACATAATGTTGTTGTTGACATGTATGTTATGACTATGCATTTCATGCTTTTTTAAACCACCATAAGTTTTTTGTTTGTTTGTTTTTGTTTTTCTAATGTAACGCATGTTAATGGTTTGGTAGGGAAGATTTTTGTGTGATGGGTCATCTCATTACTGTTAGAAATGTGTTGCTACAGTGTGTTACTATGCAAACACTGTGTGGCGGAGATTTACAGATGCTGCCTGAGCGATGATAGGTGACGTCTAAATCCCAGCGATGACGCCGCAACGTCATGGCGGGCGAGGACCGACTTGTGTGCTGACTTGTTAGTCACGCTTCGATGCACGGTTTAAAGAGGACTCCAGGAAGCCGGGCACATGCGCATGCGCCTCACACACGCGCACACACACTCAGACACACACTCAGACACATACGCACACATTTTTTTTTTTTTTTTTTGCACATTTGCACAAAAGGACACACAGCGGCTGAGTGCTTAAAAGGAAAGCAGCTGCATCATTTGCTAGTCTGACATGAAACCTTGGTGGTGTTTCTGTGAGGTGACTTCAGAACACAGTCAGGATTCATAAACACTGTCACCATGAAGGCAGGATTAAAGAAATATCACCACAGAATCATGACATGCTTTGTAAAAATGACATGTTCCTGCCTCTCAATTGAAGACAAATGATGCGTTACTATAGTTTATCATATTATAGCTTGCTGTTTTATTCATGACTCCGCTTTTAAAATGTGTGTCCCATGGTAGACTCAAGCATGATGGTTGACACAATTACTGGTATGCACTTATTGAAATTCTTCCCTTTTACGTTAAAACCCATAACCCATTTCAGTTTTACGTATTTTATCATTTCAAAATGAGGCCTGTGGTCTCACAGGACTCTCTGTGAAGCCTGAATCTGAACGTAAATACTATTTACAAAGTCAAAATATGCGTCAAGCAAGTATAAGAAAGTTTTTCAGTAGCCTACATATAGTATACATTTTTTTCAATTATTTTTTTCTAATGATTTTTTTAAAAACATATAACATATATTGTTGGTAAGTCATTAAGAGGAGTAGTCCAGGACATAGTGACCATGATGATTTTATTATAAAAACTTGTATTAAAAAGAAGAAAAAAAACAAGCATGTCAGTTATAGCTACAATTAGCCTACACAGCAAATATTGTTTTGTTGTAACATCTATAAATCTGAAAATTTTAAAAAGCACAAGGATTACAATATATAATCTACATTTCTGCTAAACAAGCTGGGGGGATATATTGTACACTATTGATAAAGTTATATTTTACCATTATAGGTGTTGTATAAGAAAATAAAAATGTATTTAGCTCTGATCACATATAATATTATGTATTGATGCTGACAATTCATAGGAAAAGAGCTTAACTAGAATAAACATGTGATAGGAGCACAACACTAACTAACTGATGAATTGTTCAAAAGTTCAAGAATTCATAATTTTAGTCTTTGTGATGTGTAAACTTTTTCAATGTAATCATTCCCAGAAAGGGAGAAAAATAAAATAATGTCATTGACAATATTCATATAGGCTAGTATGACTTGGGCAATTTCAGAATAGAAAGAAATCCATTCTTTCTGCTTAATATTTTTAAGACAAATAAACACAGAGTAAAAATTACTGCTGTCATTACAGCTGCTTTTCGATCCAACGTGTAAGCGACCCACGCTGGCCCGATGCCAAATATTTGGCTGCTGAGCTCTACACGGTCCATTTATTAGAAAGGTGCTGGCTCATTATTTAACACAACTCCAGCAAACTCGCAGCAGCTGCAGCCGCTCTCTCCTCACATGCAATAAAGTTTGCTGCCTCATGTGGGGGATCTCTCCCTCTTTTTGAAGCAGACTTTTTTGGTCCATAATTTATACATTTACCTTACTTGCTTCTGCGTGCGTTGGCCTCCTGCATTTTTTAAAGGCCGGGTATTGAGGGATTTTCTGTCATGCTTTCTTGCTTTGTTCTGATCACGCAAGCTGCTGCCATCCCACATACGGGAACACTGGCAAAAACCAAGGCCTGACTCGTGCCACCTCGCTGAAAAAGACACACACTCACACGCACACACATGCATATTCACACTGGCACAGTGTCATGCCACGAAATAACACACACGTAAAGAGAGGATGGCCTGCTCCCTCCAGCTAAGGCTCTGGGACAGACTGTCTCGTACCATCGCGTGAGTGTTTTTCACACAAGCGCGAAACCAAACTGAGCCATCCATGTGTGTCTCAGCGAGCGAAGGGGTGTTGAATCTTCCTCTCACACCCATGCATGCAGAAGCAAGTCTTCCTCCTCTGCTCCCTGAGGAGGACACATGGCAGACCAAAATAGAGAGAGCGGGAGAGCCCAAGATGAACAGATTAAGAAAACACAGAAATAGTTCCTGGATAAAGTTCTACTACTGAATTTTTCTCAATAGTGCCTCACACTAAAGAAAAAAAAACATCAACAAATCGATACATAGGCTACATATATTATCATCTTAACTTCCGCAGTTTTTGTAATCCCACTGTGTAGTACACTCATTACACCCCTTATGACCCCTTTGTACATTGTACACATTGTACAGATTTCTGTGGTGAATATTAATCTATCTCTGTAAAATATTTCATATAGAGTGGAGGAGTTTATGTGTAACTCCAGGTCTTGGGTTAAGTCACAGAAAGTTATGTGATTGTAGTATTTCAGGTGACTGTGTCCGACTGCAACAGGTTCACATTACATTAGAAAAAACCTTTAATAACTGTCCAGTTTGATGAAGAGGGTTCCTCCCTCAGCTAAACAATTGATTTTACAATATCTTTTCTGGATTTTTAAACACACACTGGATATTTTTCCATTTTAGATTGAGACACATAAAAAGTATACATTTTCATCCTGTTAAATTATATTGAATTAAATTTTTATTATAATGTTCTTATATATTCGTATTTCTCTCAGTAATTGGTGCACAAAAGCGACTTCACAATTTGCTAAAACCTTTGAAGCATAAATAATAAACGGTGTCATATGTAATCATTTTTGTATAGGCGACAATTTCCTGCCCTTTGTTTCAGTATTTTTTTTTTACTGTGTAGATACACCACGCAAGAGGAAAATAAAAATAATACATAAATTACTTAATACAGGAAAAAAAGAAATGTCTTTTAAATATTGTGTATTAAAGCAAGACTATATAATGAAATAACAACCCTAATATTCAATGTACGAAAGACAAAGAAACATCTTTAAAATACAAGGATTTACTCAGATGAGTTATTTCATAGTTACATGAACATTGTCCTACACTTTGAAACTCTCACTCATGATTTTATTAGAATTTTCCTCTGTTCCTGTATGTTGCACAACATTAAAATCAAAATAAACAATGTAAATCCCTCTAATATCAGGAAAATACAACTCATTTTCAAAATACAACTTCTGTTTTATATAACATTAATCACATTTTAGTCTCTTCTTCAAAGGGACTACGTTGTTGCCTATTATTGCTTACGGTATTCACACTAAGGAATTGTGATGCTTTCTTTTCTGCTACTTTTTTTTTTTCAAATTATCATTTTTTTTAATCATTTAGACGGCAGGATGTATTTTATTACCTTATAATATAGCTCTATTATATTACTATTGATCTTGTCATAATTATTTATCAATTTGTTTGAAATTAAAGCTATGAATACTTCTCATTTTTCATCTTTACTTTTATCTTAATTCATTTTTTAATCATATTTCTTAACAAATGTGACCCAGCTACAATGACTTACCCTCATGTAGTCTAAAGCAGGCAGTGGTTCAGACAAAAGAAAATAAAATTACTGACATAACTTTGAAACATAATTTTTCACTTTTGAAGTTCACATGAGCAGAAACATGGATTAATTTTTGCTTACTGTCCAAGGAAAGTCCCTGACGCCCCCTCCTCATCTCTTGGTCTTTCTCCCTCTCCCTCCTCCATGTGCTGTCATCTAGATTCCCTCTCTAACATGTAAATTTAGGTCAGGCCACAGTCTCCTCTCCGGGCTTCACAGGAAAATGTGGAAATGGATTGTTTCACACCAGTTAATCTTATTGGGAGAAAGGGAGGGAGAAGTGAAAACAACAGGGACAAATGTGGAGGACAAGGGAAAGAGAGGAGCGGAGGAAAAAGGACCAAAGAGTGGATGCGAACACAAAAAACAAGAGGAAGAGAAGTAAAGAGGAAAGTGAGAGAAGATGGAATGGAGTGTGGGAGAGGAGGAGGGAGGGGGGGGCAGATGGGTTGAAGATAAAGAAAAGTACATATGAGGAGACGGGAAGGGGAGGGGAGGAGATGCAGGCAAGGATGGAGGGATGGTCATGAGACAACAGGAGGAAGGAGGAGGAGCGGGGAGGAAAAGAAAATAAAGGAGGGAGAGGAAGAAGTTGAGAAAAGAGAGGAAGAAAGAGGTATGCTCCTCACGTCTCCTCTCAGAGCTCTGCCAGCGTCACAGCTCTCTGTGCTGGCAGCTCGCATACTAACAGACAGGCCATATGGCTTCATTATGAGAGACACACACAAACATATACACACTCAATGCATGAGGACGCACCAGCCTCAACAAACTCATAATCCACATACGCACACTTGAAGATGCAGACATGCACACAAACACTACACGCACAACCTGAGGTGAAAACACTTGCGGGGAGAAGAGGAGGTGTGTGACGAATTGAATGAAGGGAGTGAGGAGGAGGATGTAATGGCACGGTGAGTTTTTCTACCTCCAGGGGCTCCGAGGGAGAGCAGAGCTGGCCCAATTACTGAGGCTTACATGAATACACACTCAGTCACGCACACCTATTCTCAGCAATCTGGTAGAAGTGGGAAAATAAAAAATAATCTTTATCAGATACAGGAAGAGCAAATATTTGGAATACACAAGTCCGAATCACAATATTGATGTAGATTTATGTAGTAAGTAGTACTCTATTTGGCACGCACAGAGAGAAACAAACGCACATACAAAAGTGGACACCAGGAAGGACAAGCTTTTGAGCTGTGCAGGCGTTTGGGAAGGAGGGACTTTGCAGTCATGGCTGTGTAAACCACTTGACACATATTACAGTCATTAGTGTCATGATGCAGGGGATGGATGATCCTGGTCATGAGTCCCTGGGGATTGGATGTGGTCCTCAGTTGAGCCCCTCCCCTAAGGGTCGTAGCAGGAAGTGGCCTGGAAGCGCTAGTCTGTGTGTCGGAGCAGGGGCAAGTTGTATTTCATGGCAGGGTCGAATGTACGAATGTGTGCGGTGCACTTGCTAACAGGTGCAGAGCTCGAGTGGTGCAATGGACACTAAGGCCTCTGCTGCCTTTATTGGTATACTTTTGTTGTGAGCTCATCAACGCATGTCGCCATGGAGACCACTCAGCACCACCACCGCAGCATCATATGCCAATTAAACAAAAGTACGTTACTGCAACTCAAAACAGATGCCATCCAGTTCAAATGTTACGCTACAGAGCAGTAATCAACTGCCCCAGTGGTTTTCTTCTTCTGTGCGACAATGAAGTTAAATGTTAATGTAAAAACTAACACTTATGTTTAAATTCAAGCTAATTTCATTTTTATTAGCAGACCAAATACTCTCATCAAATTAATTGAGTTCTTTTTTTTAATTTTTTTTTATTTCCTTTGTTGATTCCTTTTTTGTCTGTAATTAACTAATCAATTAACTTGACCAAAATTTAGTACAAAAGAAACAAGGTGAAATTTAAAATAATTAAATTATTTATTTAAAACTATTAGTTTTGAATGAACGCAGCAAATTTTCTGTTCCCCGTTTTTTCATCTACCGAGCCCAGTGGCCCAGTGTGTGACTCTCAACCCATTTGCCTTAAAACCCCAACAGCTACTTGTGACCTATTGTTATTGATGCAAGTCCACAGGTTACGGCCTTTTCAACTAAAAGTGCTTTTCTCACATTTCAATCGAAATACTTTTTTTTTTTATACTACAATGTAAAATATCAATTTAAAGCCAAGAAAATAGTAAAGATAGGAGAAATTCCTAAAATGAAATCATTTTTGCGTCCTTTCAGATCTTTCCAGTGAACTGTGGCTGTTGTGTATGATCTCTTTTTAGATAAAAGTAAGATAAAATGTTAATGGTATGTAAAAATTTCCACAGTTCCCTTAAGGTCCACAAAGATTTTTTTTCTATCATCATTTCTAATGTGTGATATTGTAAATGTGAAGTTTCCCTGGAAGCCCTATATTTCTCTCCCTCTGACTTTAACAACCGTCTGTATGGAAATATTATCAAAACAAATGCATTTTCTCCTCTGTCTGTTTCTCATATTTCAGTCCCTACAGACACAATCTTAATGATCCGTAGTTCATGGTGTTTTTAATAACTATTTGATTGGTACAAGATGATTTACCACTGCTGTCTGTTATTGCTCCGTTGTAATCAGCATATTATTTTGAAATTAGCTGGAGAACAAAGTGTTTTTAATAGATTTAACAGAGTCCTGCAGAGCAGCAAGCAGACATTTTTATCAGATGATGTGGTAAGTATAGATTTTTCTGTGGTTTCCTATTACAGTATACACCAGCGTATTGAATTCAACTAAGCATATAATCCTGGAATCGCTGACTCCTCTTCATTTCAATTCACTTTGTAATTCACCTGACATTATTAGATACCGAGTCATATGTTATTCTAATAGAATGACTCAGTTGAATAGCTTGAAAACACATCAGTGGGACGTTTTGATGATACTGCATTGAATTTACTTAGTGATGCTGTCTGAGTGAGCTGGTCTGTGATGTAATAAGGTCGCATCAAGTTCCGTGACATTTAAATCATATATTGTAGAAGACACACGTCACACACAAACACACACACACACTGCTGCATATCCGAGGTGGAAGTGTTTATCCCAGGCTAGGTTCATATTTTCTTGTTGTGAAGAAAGTGAAATATGAAAATACATTTGCGTGTAGTATACAAATGTATGTGCACACAGTATGAAAATGGTCAAACAAAATAAATCATAAAATTGCTCAATTTTATTTCCTTGATCCGCTCTGCACTTCTACACCAGATCAAGCTTTGAGATTGTTTTCAACCAGAAACAGTCCAAACTGAACATTTTGTTTAATTGCTGTCCATGTTAACAATGGTGAACGCTTTACAGACCTCCCACTTCTATTGTTCAGGTTAATTCATCTGGGCCAAGTTATAGGAACAGATGAATGGACGCTGATGAAAAGAGAATGGAGCCCTGCAGTCTCAATCACCACTGGACGGGTGCTCTCATGGTTCGGGGTGGGGGGGAGGTGCCTGTTGCCAGGATACTGGCCGGATCCAGTCTGGAGGTCCCGCTGTTTTATTGGACAACATGCTTGACCCTCTGGTGACCCCAAATTGGCCCCTGACCCGAGTAGTCACACCTAATCAATGCAGCCATGCACACGCTGACTCAGGGAAAGGATGGTGCTGTCTACCTGCTGGTCGAGACACAGGGCACTGAGCGGCACCACGGATCAATATCATACAAAGTGACATCTGCAAGCATTTAAAATCACATTTAGTATAATTACTCTTTTTGATATGTTGTCATCGAGCTGACATGTGGCATCTGAAAAATGTGTTTTAAGTGGCTCCCCGCTAAGGAACCTACAAAATAAACTGAGGGAAACCGTAAGGTATGTGCTGCAGAATCTCTATTGTATCCATATTTATTGTAAATCTAAATTTTAAATTGAGTGACAGACAAAAACTGTGAAGTGCTTTAAGTCGATCTGTCCCGCTGTGATTGTAGGGCAGTAAAGTTTTCTTTTCTTTTGCTTTACCCCGTAAGTCCTATTATGACAGTGGTTAAAAAGTGACCATTGTCCTGCAGTGATTTCAGCAGTGGACCAATGCTGCGTGTCATACCCCTTCCTCTTGTTTATATTTGCACCATTAAAACTCATTAAAACTGTCTAATGAAGGCTCCAATGCCAATGGATAACCATAAAAAGTAACTTAAGGCAAATGCCAAACAAAACCTCAACAAACAAACAAATAAAAAACATGTATAAAAATTCCATTCCCCGTGGGAGGCAAAATGATAGTTGGTGATGGACGATGTGATTGGTTACTTATAAATGACTTTGTTTTGGCCCCACTCGCTTGATTCCTTTCGGAGTCTAGTCATTTTGGGCCAGGAAAAAACAATAGGTCTGAATATGCAGTTGTTGACGTTTTTAAAAACCAAATATAGTGCGTATGTCTGGCGGGCGTGGTACACACTGAATATGAAACCCTATTTCGTGATCTGGCCTGTCACCAGTCTGTCAGCAAATACAAACCACGCACTAATCCCATGGATTTCTTCATTCTGCGGCCTGACATGAGGAGAAATAGGACGACACGCCCAGTGATCTCTCAGATTGCTTTTGAGTGGCCAGCTGTCTCAGACGGTTCAAACTGGTGGGACAGCCAGGCCGGGCTCTGCACCACACACACTTCTGGAAAAACAGCAGCAAAAATAAACATACAGCACAGCACACCTACGTACTGTAGAGACGTTTGTAAATTCCACCAGCATGGGAATTCTTACCTTATTTTTTAAGGGAGGAATTCCAAGGTACGGGTAAACCGTGATGACAGACAAAAAATGAAATCAGTTTGAGTCCCTGTGAATAGTGTATGAAATATTTAAAAGTTTACTCTTTTATCTTTTGTCATATGCTTACGTTTAGTCAAATCTTTTTATAGGGATTATTACATTTTTAAAAGACTGAGAGTACAGTATTGGATATGTCTCACCATCAGTCAGCTGTTGGTTTCTGCTCAGTCCATTGCAGACTTGGCTGCTCTCTGCCTCCAGTCTGAAATATCAATCTGCAGAATCATTATTTCTGGAAATTATTTGATCGAAATTCCACCTCTCTTTATAATTAATGAGAGAATCGTTGAGTCACTACAGTTCCACATTTCACTGTAATGTTTTCACACGGAAAACACAGCATACATACTATATATAAAGCACATGATGGGGCCGCACAGAGCCATTTATGGGTTCACTCACTAATGGAACATCCTTGAGAGTCATTTTCTGGTGCAGTGGAGAATCTTTTTTTGTTGTGGCTCTACCCCTAATTATGAGAGCCTTCCTGAGCCAGACGGGACGGTTTACTGGACAGAGAAGTTTCCAGTTATTGTGGCTGAAAAAGCTGGAGTGTGGAATAAGAGGAGAGGAGTTGGCAAGGATCCTCTGGCAGAAATCTAATCTGTTTGGATAAACACAACACACACCCAAGTATGGACAACGCCAAGTGCTCCTCCACTTTGACTTCATATGCAATAACAACAGATTTCCGATGGTCTGGTCGACATCCAACTTGTTTGAGCCTCATCCTTAACATTTGTGACTAACGACTACAACTTAAGAGTCACATTCCTTATGACCACAACAAATGAGCTGCGTTAAAGACATTCCAGAAGGAAATGCTGCACAAGTTTTAAGACAAACTCTTTGTTTTTATTGGTTAAACGTGGGATTTTTGCACCTCTCAGTTACAAACTCCTGTGTCAGCTCGTCCTTTACAAATCAATAGACATTTAAAATATATATATATCACTTTGCTGTTTCATCACTATTTCATTAAATTTTGTATTTCTGTCCACAGAATATTCCACACTCGCACAAAAGAATATAATGAAGTGATCGATGAATGAGGTAAAGTTAGCTGAGACGGCTCTGCTTCAGACCCAAGTGAAAATCCCACCCCGAGGAGAGGAGAGAGAGGCTGCTAGTGATTTCTCTTTGACATAAAAACTATGTTTGTGGCCCGCTTATTCTTCCTTTTTCTGTAGGAAGATTTGAAACCTCGCCGTGAATGCCTCCAAGCTGGGCAGAACCCGTATTGTGGGCTGGATTTTGCTTCCAGATATAATTTATCAGCACAAATCAGCCGGCCTATTGGAATGATTAGAAGGTTTGTCTTGGCCACTGAGGCTATATGCAACCCACCCACCTTGCCAGCCAACCAATCTATTCACCTGACCACAGCACCTCTGCTCACATAAATCTGCTCCACTGCTCTGTTTCTGCGTGCTAGCTCTTTTTTTTTTCTTTCTACTACGTGTGTGTTTCTGTGTGGTTCTGCATTCATGTATATTTGCATGCATGCATCTCCGTGTGGAGAGTTAAGTTTATGACCCAGGCCGCAATGTCTGTATTGAAACATTTCTTCTTAGAGACGGATCGGAGGCTTCCTGATCCGGGGCGTGCCGCGCACATCCATCACAGCGGTGGTCTGGTTTCCCAGTGATTTAGGACTTACGAAGCTGCCCTGCTGCCCACTGTCCTCTGACCACAGCTATTCCATCACCCTCCCACCTCCCAGTCTTAATATCACTATACACCGACAGCCAGCAGCTCAGCCCTCTGCTTCATATATCTCTCTCTCTCGCTGGTGTGTGCTTTATCAGTAAGAGTGATTAAGCTAAACGTCTGAACAATAAATGAAGTGGATTTGGGACAAATATTGGCCAGAACCATCTGTCCGACTCCTGTGAATTTGATGCACTCTGTTTGAAAATGTGTATTTATGGTAGTATTTTTTTATGTATAATATATAAACCCTGTTTCCATGGAAGTTTTCTTTTTAATCGTAGTTGATTCTTATGTGAATTTTTAGACTTTTGTTGCATGATCATCGACTTTATTTCTGCACAGTCTCCGAAGATATGCTGAATAATATTTTAGCATATATATTCCTGTCAGAGTTTGTTCATTTCAAGTTGGAGTGTTCACACACCCTTCCCTGAAGTGTTTAAGTTGAGTCTGTTTCAAGTAATATCAGTGTATTGAGAGGACAGTCGGATCGTCCTCGGCTCCGGGCTTGGATTTTTTTTTTTTTTTTTGGAGTGCCGGCTGTCCGTTTACACAAAGCGGATTTTGCATCAGCCAGCTTAGAAGTGAACATTGCTTTGAAGTGTTCTAATCCTTCCTCTACCTTTAGACAACCTCTCCTGAGCCACTGCAGAGTCAGAGTGCCAGCTAACTGCACAGACTGGACAGCCCGCACCACCTAACCTCAGATACATACAGTATCCATACATGTACCTACAGGACAACAACATGTAACACAACATAACCTCGCACAGTTGCAATACACCCTAGTCATGAAGTAAATGCCCCTGCGTGGTTATAAGGAACTGATTCCTCAGGATTATAAAAGAAGAAAAAGTAAATATACTTAAGTTCATCTAAAAAAAATGTAACAGACTTTATAGCTTGTGACAGATTTAAAGTTAAGACAAAGTCTACTTTTCTCATCTGAATTATTTCTAATTTGTAATATTTTTGAGGCCCAAGTTAAGACGATTAATTTCTTAAAAAAAAAAACATATAGTTTAATGTAATTGTAGGTACATGTTTTTACTCTATTGTATTTTTGTATCTAAAGTTTAATATTGTGAGGGGTTCAGATTTCAATGCTCTATTGAAATATGGGAAAAGATGATATCGTCATACTGAGTGGAGTTTTCTATATGAGCCACTCTCACTTCTGTTTATCATGAACTTGCTTCACTCGTGTTAATTTTGCTGCTGTTTTCATTTGAATTGTGTTGCTCGAGTAAGATATTTCTTGGACGGATACGTTCTCACGGAACCACTACCCGAACCAAACAGCTCCTAGACATCGGCGCATGTGAGTGGAAACAAACGCGTACAGTACATTTGGAGCTTTCTCACAAACGCTCTCGTCCACATGTGACTCGGCACCAAAGTAGGCAAGAATTCTTACATCAGATCCAGCCGAAGGCCCCCAATTCAGCGTGAGTGAAACTCCTGCGCTCCATTGAAGAGGCAGAGCTGTCAGACTGGGTGGCATAACCGAGCTGACAGCCTGCTGTGGGCTGCTGCTCTTTATTCACCAGGCAGAGATCAGCAATTTTCAATTTCCTCCTTGCCGCACGCTTAAGCCCACACACTACCAAGACACCCTTCAACAACAAAGGCCAACTTCTTTGACTGCGGAAGATGACTAACAATTGGACCGAGCGATGGATTATCCAATCCGGGCTGTTGTTGTTGGTGGGTGGTCTGTCTCCTTACATACTCCACTCTGCTTGGCCAGGGGTTTTAACCAATCCCCTGCCAGATGGGGTCACTAAAGTCACACCGACAGCACCCCTATTGGCCAGGGTTGTCCATGGAGTAACAGTGCTGAGAGGGGAGGAATGAATGACATCAATAATACACCAAGCCAGCCCTGTGCTCTGTGTGTGTGAGCGTGCGCGCGCGCGTGTGTGTTCTAGTCAATATATTTCAATCCAGCTGTTCACTAATACCGTAGTCTCATGAATAATCCACATTCCTCTTTTGTTGTCCTGGCCTGACCATTCATATGTGTGTGTGTGCATGTATGTGTGTGTGTGTGTGTGTGCTCTTTGCCTACCCAGTGCTAGAAGCAGACGGTGTATGTTGGCTGCTTCACTTTCTCCCTTCTCTGAGCGCCAGTTCTCTGTCTGAAAGGAATCTCAGGCTTTCAAGGCTCTTTTTGTGAACTGCTCATCAAAGCCTCCGCAAATGCTCTACTGACGATTTTGAAGTCTGTATCCTTTTTTTTTTTTTGACTTTGGATGAGATCCTCTGGTCATGGTTCTGTGGCTCTCTCTCTTCATTTTTTAAATTATATGTATGAGCTCCAATGCAAATGAGGCCACTGTTTTTTTTTCTCTCCTGGCCGACAGATTGATTTAAATTGACTGGTAATATTGATTTTTCATACCTGGCTTTCTGGTTCATATTTCATTTTCTTTTCTTTTTTTTTCCACATTTAAAGAATTATTTTGGCTTTGTAATCTGCTAAAAACTTCTGGAATAAGCTAAACTAAATTAAAAAACTGAATTGAAGTTATAGTGTGTCATTGGATTTAAGAACTTTTAAGACGAAGACTTCCCTGGCCTTGACAATATATATATTTTTGCATTTTTTCCTCAGAATTCTTCCCTGTAACAACAATTTGAGCAATTAAAATAACGCGCACCACCCTACTTTCATAGATAAATACCCATGACCACTTTCAAGTTTCCTGTCTTCTCCCCCCTCTGGATGGCAATCGCAGCCAGAAGGATAACCAATATGGTTGGGTTCTTTCCTCTCTTGTCAGGCTCTCTGATGATTTGGCCAGACAGCTAGTGAAAAAAATGGAAAATTATTTTTTTTTCTTTTGGGTGGGTGGGTTGGTTCAAGGAAAACACTGGCAGGACAATAGGGAATGATGGAGCTAGCTTATCCCCATGAACACGCAGACAGTAAGATGACACTTCCCCTCCCGCCGAAATACTGAAGGCCGCTTTGTCATTCCCATAATTGGATGTGATTACATTGTAACTGGGAGGGGAATGATCCCACTCACTGGCAGGGGTGCATCAGGGTGATTGTTCTATTACAAATTACCTCTTATTGAATTAATTTTCATTGAATAAAAATTGGCAGAGAGTACATACATCATCAAGTACCATCACTGTATTGTTTGGACACAACACTGACAGTGGGTGGGATCATTTGCCGCTCGCAAACAAAGAATGCAAAAAAATATGAGGCCAATGCTTACCTTTGAAAAGTTTGGTCCTGATGAAACAGCATCCCTAGACACTCATTAACTGAGAGGCTGAGTGTAGGCAGCAGACCTGCATGTTGGCCAATGCATCCAACTTTTTCATCCTGTGTGGTCCAGAATGACACATGCTAGAGTCTAGACAGTGTGGTTTTTCTTGTAGATGGTGCCACTATGGCACTATGTCCAACATTTACAGACTCCTAAATGACTTAAAAGATTAGATGTCACAGCTACATTTCTGTCACTTGTCTACGATACAGTATGTTTAAGTTTGGCTGAGTGCAGCAGGTATGGCTGGTGAAAAGCTGGCCCAGGAAGTCAGGCTGTGAGTTGTATTTCAGTTTGGGTTTCAAAGTCATCTTTACCAGATGTGAAGGCGGGGCTGGCACTGTTTTCACCTCGGTGTGTGTGAGTGTGTGTGTGTGATCTTGGAAACACCTGCTGTTGTGGGAACGACCACAGAGACGTATCTGTGGAGTGAAAATACAGTCACCAAACTTAACAAGTTCAACTTCAAACATGAGTGCTTTGTTGTCATTCATGTTTACTGAGTATGGGTGGACAAGTGTTTCTAAACCACAGCTAGTTAAAAGTCACAATGCGATGCATTCAACTTCCCAGCAGCGTTCTGTGGGGCCCAGACAGAATACGTTGTTAGTTGGCATTCCTCATGTAGAACAATAATTATCTGCACCAATGCAAGATGGAAAGCAATATGTTTACATTGACAATTGTTAAATTTTACAAATATTGATTAGCTCGGCATACTTGCCAATATGGATGCACATGTCGAAATAACCATTATATATTTTTCTAAATCATTGTAGCATACTATACCTTTACATGTATTTAAAGAAATCTTGTTGAACCAGTTTAACTGAGCCCCATGCAGATTAAAAAAAAATAAATTATTATGCAAAAAAGTACAGTTGCTACAGCACTTGTGTTTGTCAGTAGGTGAGGTGCTGAATCATCAGTTTTCCATAAAAACGTATTGTATTCAATAAATTATTGTTAAAAAGCGTCTGTAGCTCCATCAACCTCCCCTCAGACTGGTAAATGGAATGAGTTTGCAGTGGGATCTCTGCCTAAAGTCCCAGGGAGGGACGGTCTCTGCACGTTGTTATGAGCAGTTTTCTTTATACTTTCGAGTCAAGTTAAAGTTATTGCATACGAGTGCAAAATACGCGGTTGTTTTGTGCTGCTTGATCCTGCCACGGAGCGTAAAAGCTCTTCAATGTCTTAATAGTTGAAGCAGGCAACGTCATTTGCTATCACAGTTAAACTGTCATCATAAACTTCAACTCTTTCCTGGCAAGCAAGAGAAAGCATTTCTGTGTCAGATGTGTCTGCCAGAGGCAATTTTCTCATCTGCTGTAATAGATGAGGAGATGATGATAAGGAGGAAGTGAAAGTATCAGGTAAGCAATTAAACCCAAGCGCCCTCTTGTCATCCTCCTCTCATCTCTTTTAGTTCTTCTTCCTCCTCCTCCTCCTCCTCCTCCTCCTCCTCCTCCTCCTCCTCCTCCTCCCCCTCCTCTGTGCTGCTCAGCATTCATTAGGCCTGGCTTCCCCAAACACTGTTTTATCTACAGGAAACTTTACTGTGTTGAACTCCTGATCACCCTGATAAACCGCCAGGCTAATTAAACAGAGGCCTCATACAATGTGTTTCTGCATGTGTATATGCATATTTATGTGTGTTTGTGTGTGTGTAATCCACGGAGTGTGTCTCTTTATCTCCTCTCCAGTTCCTCCTCCACTCTCCCTCTCTCTGTCTCTGTCTCTCTTTCTCTCTCTCCCCTCGTCTGTCGGGCTCAGGGAAATGATGCTGAATGCTGAATGCTGAAAATATGGCACACGCTGAAAGCAGCATTTAAATCTTGACAGTGGCTGGGATTAGCTAGGTAACGAGGAGGACAGCTTGGGAAAAACAAGCCGGCGAGGTGAACTCGAGGACAGGGAGGCGGAGGAGGAAGATTCTGGATTTCGGGGCGCATGGAAAAATGGGACAAATTTCCGCGCTAAGTTTCATAATTATCCCTGAAACTATCTCTAGTGTTTTTCTTCTTCTTCTTTTTTTCTTAAAGTTTCACTTTGAAGTTTTTTTTCCACACTTTTAATGATTGTCAAGCTTTTTTTCTGTGTCCTCCATTCATACTTTTAAACCTAAGCTTTATTGAAAAAAAATGGCCTGAAGTTTTCTTCAAAGTCATCTTGAACGGACTACTTTTTTGTGCCATTCACTTTTAAAATCATAAGACTTTGAGAAAAAATTCAAAGTCATCTTCTACCAAGAAACACTGATTGAAGGAAACAGATTTCTGGCTGCAGAATGTTGAGAGCTTCAAATCTTCTCCTTTTCTGAACTTTTTCAACATACTTTTACAGACCATTCCACCCATAAGACCCACCAACATATCTTCTCGTTTTGATAATCAACTGATCATGATCAATTTTTACAAAATTCAGATTTAACATGGCAGTCTATGGGACGGAATGTTCAGAGCTAGAGGTGGGAAAGTTGCTAGAGCAAACATGAAAATCCTGACACTTTGCTCTCTAACCTGCCGCCACGGCCACAAATTTCCATGACTAATTTTCTCCAGGTTTGTAGACAAACTGCAGCCAAAAACGCAGAGATGCTAAGAGAATTTAAAAAGCCTCTGAGTAATCCTCTCTCCTCTGAGTCCTCTCATTCAAACCTTGACTGAGTTTTGATGAACATGTGCTCTGAAACTGACTCTCTAGAAACACCAAAAGGCTTGTTCAGCAAGGTCTTTGGATTTGGAAAATGTAAACCTTTTTGCTCTCACCAAGTTTAAATTAACCTTAAATTGGATGTGTTTGAGGGTGACACACCTCTTTCTCAAACAGTGAAGCTGGCAACAAGGCACCAGTGTTAAATTGAGGAACACGGAAAGGCAGGCAGGCAGGCAGACAGACACACACACACACACCAAAAAACAAACACACAAACACTCTGGTTTACAGCTCACCAGCCCCTCAATGATTTGAAGGGATTTTTAAAAACATTCTAATAATTTATTTGAACACAGTTTGCATGAAGACATTTGGGCAAGAATGCATCCCCTTCAACAGTTAACATTTTACTTTGAAGGACTTGGCTTTTTCTCATTAATGGATTTTTCAACCAGTACAGGTTCCTTCAAAAATTGAAATCTTCCAAAAATACAAATTAGGTCCTTCTTACAAGTTCTACTTTTTAATCTTTTCTCCATATTTCAGATTTCAACCGCTTCTACTGATAGGCTACATGTTCTCCTTTTAGCCTTCAGATATGATGTAGTTCTACTTGCCTAAGGATTGTAATAATATTTATATTATTATATTTTTTACTGTGTTGACATATTGTTTCATCTATATTAATAATGGTTCAATAATATTTTCAAGTCATCAAACTTATTTGAGTAGATTAAAGCTTTTCAATTCATTCATACTATTCTTAACTACTTCAGACATTTCACACATCCTCCATCTTTTCTTCATTTCTTCAGATATTCCAGGTTTCAAAAATGTTTTCATTGACAGTTTAAAATATATTCACTGACTTTCAATACTAATTCATCAATTCAGTAATTTCACCCATTTCAAACTCTTCATATTTTTTCATCTCTTCAAGATTGCTTCTTCAGTTTCTTCACTAAAAGCATTGTTTCAACAATCAGCTCATTCAACTCTTGAAGCCGTATTTGCGTTAGCAAATGCATTCTCTAGTTTTTCTTAAAGTTTCACTTTGAAGTTTTTTTTCCACACTTTTAATGATTGTCAAGCTTTTTTTCTGTGTCCTCCCACCCTAAACCTAAGCTCGAATGGCCTGAAGTTTTAAAGTCATCTTACGGACTTTTTGTGTGCCATCATTATCTGTGAGAAAAAGCACCAAAGTCACTTACAAGAAACACTTGAAGGAAACTCTGGCTGAAATAAACACCCCCTACAGTTTTTAATTCATTGCTGCGCTAAAACAAACATGATATGGAGCCCATGCTATTGTTTCGGACTGCAGCCAATAAATGAATAATCTTTTCCATGAGTCCTCCACAAACCTTGACTTGATGAACATGTGCTGAACTGACTCTGTGGGCTTCCTCTTTGGTCCGGAGA
Organism: Decapterus maruadsi; assembly: GCA_030347415.2. Taxonomy (NCBI): domain Eukaryota; kingdom Metazoa; phylum Chordata; class Actinopteri; order Carangiformes; family Carangidae; genus Decapterus; species Decapterus maruadsi. The sequence goes on along the minus strand of CM064902.1, from coordinate 10,816,443 downwards.
GAGGATGAGGTGGAGAGGATTTAAAAAAACAGACTAAGCCGCTCTCCGAGAAAATCATGAAGTTGCACATAAGGGCAAGAATGCACATGCAGTACATACACTTGGCTCCATGATGGACTTGTGGTTCCTTGGCTGGGCAAAAATTGGAAATAGGAGGTTACACCATATGCCCGCCTGCCTGTGTGCGCATTGCATATGCATAGCTTCATGTTTTATTTATAAGCTGTTATGCAATCTCTATGTCAGGGCCTTACAGTGTGGCTGCATTTCTATGCAGACAGCGTAGGCATTTTTCCATTTCATATTCCAGGTTATGCATTGACATCCACTGATATATATTCCATCATGTCAGTCACAGCAGAGACGCAAGCTAAAGTGGTATGAAAGAGGGGCAATCCAGCCTCAACTCAGCCGACACATACTTAACATAAAGAACTGTTTACAATCCTCTCAGGCTGAAATAAATCCATACAGGGTGAATTCATTGCATACAAGTGTATGGAGCTGGTTTTACTCCAGAAGAATATTGAATATCTTTTCATGGTTTTCAGAAAGTACTTTGCGGTTGTAAGAGGTTTAAAATCACAGACTGGAAATCATGGAGTTGTTAACCAAACTTTTTATTCCACATCAGTGGCAGCATGTGTTCCCAGTCATCTCCTAATGTAGCCACATTTGCATTTTTGAAAGATTAGACTTCTGATAGGGCTGGTTTTAATTTTTGCAGAGATTTTTATGCAGCTCTTAACCTACAGTATGTGACCCTATGTCAATCACAGGGTGTGTGTGTGTGTGGAGGGCGGTGGGGTTCTTCCATATTTCCATTGCAAATGTATGACTTAAATCAGGCCACTTAATTGACCAGTCAGTCTGTAACAGAATTGTCTTGCTCTGGTAGCACGTTGTTTTTTTTTTGTGGGGAGGTTTTGAGATCTGATTTGAAACTATGATCAGCTTATTATGGCTTTTTTTTTTTATCGTCTTATTATTTCAAGCTCCTTTCCTACTCACAGCACAACTATAGCTCCAGGTTTTGTGAAGTCTCTCTAGACTTTCTTACTCCTGTCTATTGACAGACAGCCAGGTGCAAGAATCATTCTTTCTCTTACACTTGAGATTTCATTCTGATCCCGTCATCCAAATGACACTTTGACAAATAAAATGTTCTTCACCCTCACTCTTGTATTCTAGGTAAAATGAACATAGGCTGTTTGTGTGTGCTGCAGATTTATTGGTCATAGTGATACTCTGGCCAGGTAGTTGCCCATGCCTGCTGTTCCAGCGAGTTTTTACGTTAAACAAATTTTAATACTATGATTATGGTGTATATTATGTGTACTCTATCATCATTGTTTTATTTTCAACTATGTGCCCCTACTGTATACTTTACTGTCAGCCACTGCCCTCTGGAGTTTTGCTGTATATTTGCCTTCTCATTCATATCACATAACACAAACAATTTGGGCATCAGCTAAACAATAAGTTTAGCTTCAGTGGTCAAGGTCTCCACAGGGTTTGTTTAAATGGGACCATTTCCAAAACTACATATTAGTGGAGGCCTGGATAAAGTGTGAGGTTATCCTGGATGTGCTATGTGCAGTGACGATTGATCTCTCTGCTTTAAGACTCTGTCAGCATGGAAGTTATGATGGTTTAATCTCTCTGTGACTCCCAGGGTTCAGCTGGCTCACTGATGTCACAAAGCCTGGGGTTTGATACCAAGATTTTTGGACTCCAGCTGTCAATAGCTGACATTTTGAAACTTAAATATATATTTCATATGATCATTTTCATGTCCAAAGTTTCCGTTATCTCATACTAATACAGATCAGAAGTTAGCATTATTGTAGTAGCAACATTTTATTTTATATATTTGTTTAATCTGTTATTTTGTTATCAATACTCTTGATAAAAACGCTATCTATCCTAAACAGACAGGTTGTGTAGGAGGCAAATTGTCCGACAAGCTATTTTTTTTTGTTAGAAACTGCCGCACTGTCTTCACTTGCAAAAGGAATGCATTTATTAATGATGTTTTGGTCCCTGACCTTCATCAGTCAAAAAGTTACATTCCTTTTGAAAGTGAGGACAGTGTGTGGGAGTTATTATAAATGACAGAGACAGGATTTTATTGAATGATATACTTTTCTCTCCAGTCTCTAACTTAACAAACAGCACTTACAGGCTGCTTGAGCCACACATAGGGTCATATCAGGTAATCAACACCTGCACAAGTGAACATCAGGTAATTACATCATCAAACTTAAAGTCCTGCACGAACACATCTACAGATTTTTACCAGTTTAACTCCAAAACCCTTAACGGCTCCAACAATCAATAAGACGGCACATTAGAATCATCTCAATGGTTTCTATAGGACTAGAGTAGTATTGATTGAGTCAAATAGGCAATTAAGCAAACCGCCATACATTTATTGTATTAATGGGGGTGATACCGATGTCTCCAGTTTTCAAAGTGAAAGGGCCACTTTTGGCCCCATTTATCAGTCTAACCTTAGTTGTCAGTGATGTGTCTGTGCTTTGCTGCTGTCACTTTACTGTCTTGTCAAAGAGAAGCCCACAGAGAGAGCACAGACAAGCCCTCTGAACTCTACCACTCACTGGTTCAAACCCTGACACATCAAGCACACACACACACATGGACACACGGACTTGACAGACTGACAGTGTTGGCTCCTGGCATACTGACCAGTAGACAAACATGGAAAATGATACCCAAGGTCACTTTGGTTTTATTAGTTTCAGTATACCAAATAACTTTGTAAAGCTAGAATGTAGCCTTTTTTTCTTTCTTTCTTTTTTTCATTTTCTTTTCAGCTTGTAATCTAGTTTCTGACGTTGATTCCTTCTCTCATTGTTGGTCTTTAAAATGGCATATGTTTTACTTGACAACTCTCCATTACGATGGGAAAATAAATAAATAAGTAAAGCATCTTGTCTGGACATGCGAGGAGTAAGACATAGGAGGAGGTGCATGTTCTTTATTCCCAACTGCCAACAACAATGGCGGTTCTGTAGAGGGATGCATAAAACGCGATAATGACAGAGCAGACGTGAGAATAAGGATGATGTCGGCTTGCGAGAGGTATATTAGAGGACAGGACAGATGTAGGGAGGTGTTGCTGTGAGGCAACAACAACATAATCGACTCAGGAACATTGAACACTCCCCTGTTACCGTGTCCTCTTATCCTTGTGGCTCAGCGGCAGCCTTTGTTATTTGTACAATAGTGCCGTTGTGCTGGCATGTCATGCTTTCACGGTCATTGTTTCTCACCTTTAGCTCAGCAGCGAGGGAGGATGTCTCTGTGGAAAAGACTGTGACCTCTCGTCGCATTTGTCTCATTAAATCATTTCCTCTCTCTTTTTCTCTCTCGCTCTGAACTCTTTCCTCTCTACAAATGTCTAATTACTGTTATTACCGATTATTGCCTGTCTTTTCTTCTCAAGTGGACACAAAATATCTTCCAGAGTGCACCATTTACACAGCCACACAATTTTCAAACTGGAATTTACTATATAAATTGATGAGGAGCCACAGGATTGAAGATTGATTTGGGATCTTTACCTGATCTTTACAGTTTCTCCCTTTCTCTCCTGCCGTCCTTCAATATCTCTTTCTTCTTCTTCTTTCCCCCTCACCCACATCACCCATGTGGTACTGGTGATATGTCTGAGTCAGGGGACTAGACACATTCACTCACGAATGCACACACACACATGCACACACACTCATTACAGAGCAGCAGCTGGAGTCTGAGGCAGTATTAATCCTATTTCTGCTTGTTAATGGGATTATGTCTTTTAATTAAAGGCAAGTAGAGAGCAATTATGAGCAGTGAGAGGATGTGGCACAGTTCACTGTCGTGTCATCGTGTCAGTATTCAAGGTGCTCTCATGCAGGTGGACCTGGATACGGCGCTGCTGCGTTTTTTTTTTAGGCATTGCAAATATAGTTCGACTGTATTGATCTACATGGATTTTCTTAGCAGCTATAGAACTGCAAACTGTTTCAGTCAGTCCAAGGCTTGAGATGTAACTGCTGTATTGTTTTGATACACGCAATATTTATAGATGCACAGGCTCCGGTACTGGCAGTCACATACATTTTCTGTACCTCCCAAGAGGAACTCCAGTCACTGAGTGGGTGTGTGGAAAATCCTGATACCTCACAAGAGAGGATCTATCTCAGTTTTTCTCTTTTGCTGGGTGTATATTGGCAAACTCTGGTGGAGAGGTATTGAAATAGAGGCCAAGTGGGGATTGAGGAGCAGCGATGAAGACATGTGAGGGGTTCAAGTGATGGGCTGACATGTGGGCAGCTCTTGAAGAACAGAAATGAATACACAATGACAGGAATTATACAGTGGAGAGGAGGGATAAGACTATATGGAGTAGCTGTCACCAGGACTGTTCTGCCTTCGGTCAGTAGTTTTACAACCAAATGTGCACCATGACCACTTCTCTTGTCTGACACACCAATGTTATGGCCATCATTTGCCAACTGATGCAATGTTACATGATGCAATGCGTGTTACTCTTGAATAATTACATGCCCAATTAGGCTAGGAGCGTATCTACCCTACACTGAAATGTTGTCAGTGAGTGGCTGTGCCTGTAGTGACTGGAGGTGCAACCTTTCATTGAAATTAAAAATATATATATACTGTATATTGGACACTAATGATCTGTTCAAATCCAAAATTTACAGGCAATAAATGTTCAGAAGTGTTTCAACATTCTCCAGTAAAGGGGATTCTTAAAATTCATACCAGCTTCCCTACTGCGCAATCTGTAAGTAAAATGGAGCAGGACGCGAGCAAGCAAGGCCATACTAATTGGACTTACTATTACTGAACTGAGAATAGTGTGAAAGGTATTTTGGCTTTGTTCTCCGAGTTGACAAAATTACATTTAAAGGTAAGGATGTTGACATTTAAAAAATTGCTGTTATCTAAAATGACAGAGAATTTGAAATTCACCTGCCTGCTAGCTTACCCCTGAAGTGCAGCAGTACGGGACAACCACGTCATCACTCTTGACACTCGTTAGGGAGGGAATTAACTACAGGTGTGAAAATGCCCTCAGTTACCCATGAAACCTGATAATTTGGTGTTGTATTGTCAAGAGTGCTACACGGCCTATTATGAAAATAGAAACGATGATAAAAAATTATAAATAAATTCAAAAATAGAAAATACAGAATGCCATTTACAATCAGTTTGTATTGCTTGTATAGTTTGTACAGAATTTTATCAAATTTTCAATAGCCTACAGTTTTATTTAGAGAATTTACATTTTCTCTATTGCAACATAATCATTACTGAGCTTCAGCTATGATTGTATCAGACGAGGTTGAAGTACATCTGCTGCAGTAGGCTACGTCCTCAAGGAAAGAAAGACGAACCTAGGCCAGGACTAGCTGGCTGACATGCTAACTTAAAGCATAAGTAAGCGATCCGGTCGTTTTGGCTAATGCTGCGTTCCAGGCAGGCTTTTGAAATTGTAAATTACGGCTTCAAGTCACAACTTATGACTTTGTAGCGTTCCAGGCAACCTGTAACTCGTGTTTTTCCGACCTGTTGCCTGTGAAAGTGCACTATAACGGCCACTCGTAACTTCCGACCCATGAACTCGTACCAGATCGAACTGGTGCGACTTCACAGGTCGGAAAAACACGAGTTACGGGTTGCCTTGAACGCACCATGAGTTATCAGCTCTCGCCCTCGTCAAGGTTCACACTGACACACTTAACATGAATGGAGGTATAATGGAGTAGCTTAATGTTTGATGCTGAATTAGTAGCATGTCTGCTATACTGTTACTGTACCTTTAAGCTGTTAACATTAATGTTATAGCAAAATAGCTCCTTTAATTTATCAGGATAATGAATTGCATATATTTTAACTGTGTTAGAATGTCCTGTTTAATGTCACATTCTAATGTGTTGGAGTAGCTAAATATATATTTTAAATATATGTTAAAAACACATGCTTCTTTGTCCTCATGTATTACCACATGTAATTAGAAGGGCTGCACATTTCTTATAACACGTACGATGAATAATGACAATAATTATACCCCATATGTAATTTCTTTTTTTTAAAGAAACCTAGACTCCAGCCATGCCATGACAAAATACAGTGAAGAAACCTTACACACACCTATTTAAATGAATATTTCAGTTATGTTGTTACAGCTGCTTAGCTAAATCATAAAGGAAAAAAGTGAAATATTACCAGTGATAACCTGGGATCATTTGGATCATCTACACTTGTGTAAACACAAAACAGCTATCAACCATTAGTGAGGTGAGAACAGGTATCTATAATACATTGCAGCACATCAACGTCCACTTATCTTAAAGGGGAACATGACAGTGGAGTAGCATTGAAAGCTAGGGGAGTTACCCCTCTCTTTTAATCACATCTACCAGCCGAGAACTCACTAATGTGTCACCCTAGGACATGCACCACTGCACACACAGGTGTGTGCTTCATGCATTCACACACACAAAGTTCACTTCCCCCCTCTGTTTGTCAGAGAGCTTGCTGACTGAGAGGTCTTTTGACCATTATTTGCCATATTCCTGTGTAACACTAAAATCTAGTAATTTCACCAAAAAAATAGTCTGTCGACATTTACTTGAGGCCCATAAGCTTCAAAGGAAGCTTTCACCCGCATTTTCATCAGAAACACAACACTAAGGCCAACGAACTAGCTTCTTGGCTAATGTTACTTAACTAATCAAATGATATGTAATTTAGCTGTATCAGCAATTCCCTTAAAGGTGAAATAAAACAAAAACCTTACTATAAAAAAGTTTTTATACTTGATTTATCTGGGTCTTTGTAGCGAGTTGCACTGACATAATCAAAATCATCCCAATGTAAACTCTTAATTATCAAACATGTTTGATATTACTTGGGTTGATGAGCCCCAATGAGCAGTTTCGGAGGTTTAAGACTATATCCATGAACCTCTCATGAACCAGATAATTTGGACTGAACATTGGTCTCAACCAAGGTCCAAAACCAGATTTCCTCCCTGATTGTCTGGAGGAGCGATTCTGGGTTAAATCAGCCAGAGCTTAAATCTCTCTATAGTAGTGGAAACTCGGCACACGCAGACACTATTATACCTTACAAATAAACACATTTTTTTGTTTATCACAGTACGCATGGGCACACACACATACACACACACACACAGATTCTCCTCTCCACCTCTTTTTACCATGCTACTTCAATTACCTGCAGCTGCAGACATGATTCTGTCTTTATCCTTCTCCGTCTCCCTTTTTTCTCCGAGAACAAGGGAGCGTTTTGTTCCAATTAGTCCCAGCAGACAAGCTTCGAGCAGCCACCCAGCCAGCCCTCGGGATGATTAAATCCAACACACCTTGCACTCCTCCTCCGTCAGATTAACATACAACTACGCTGCAGGCAGAAAGAGAGAGACGGATAGAGAAAGGTAGACAAAGGATGCACAAAAAGAGTGGAGCAGGGAGCTGAGAGGGAGAGAATGGAAAAGAAAGTGTGAGGTAAAAATAATGAAATGAAATGAAACAGATGCAGTAAATGAGAAGGAGAGAGGGATGGGGTGATGGAGAGGTAAATGTGTTAAGACAGTGAAACTAAGGCAAAGGGAACACAGAGGAAAACTGATTTGTCAATTCTCCACAAATTGATTTAAAGTTATGCTGTATTTCTTGCATTTCTCTTCCAGTAAGGAAGAATCTGATGCAAAACCAACCCAATAAACAAACTGTCCATTGTTATTTTCATCCTGCAACTTAATAAGGTGTTGATTCATTTGACAAACAATTCATTTAGACTTGGCATAACACTAGCCACTTGTTAATTTATTGCACTTTAACAAGGAGGACTGTTTGTGTTGATCACGCTTCACAGTAAATGTTTCAATATAATACTCTATAAAGCTTTTATTAGCACCACAGGGTGAATGTTGCTGTACAAGATGAAACAAATTACATAAATGGAAGGTCTGCCTCAATTTTACACAACATCAGCACCAGACAAAGGGACAGAAGACAGTATGAAGGACAAATGACAAACCACAATACCCAGGCTTGCTTCTATTTTTCCTGTCTTCAATTCATGTATTTCCTCTCAGTGCAGTCGTGCTGTGAAATTTCACATCCTAAAAGATCAAATGTTGGTAAATGCATTACGACACAAAGTGCAAATGGAGAATTAATAGCACTGATGAAACACTGATGAATGTAATCATTCATGTTCATCACAAAACATGTGGGGGAAAACTTGCAGGCTGATGAGCATACGCTAGCAGCTGATATCTATTTACAGTCACCTTATGGCGTTTTATTGCTCCAGGTGATCTGACTCATAACCGGAACGCTTGAAAGAATCTTGAAAGAATATGCAAACTCCATCCCAAACACTGAAGGATTGCAGCATTGACCTTTGCCTCACCCTCAATTCAAATCGTTCAAATTTGAGAAGTGGAAGCATTCAGTAATCCTTTTTCATGCAGACATTTTGATAATTAATCACATTAAAAATAGCAGCATTCCATGATTGTGTGCCAGTTACAGCGATCTGGTGGTGCGTTCTGGCTCGCTGGAACATGTCAATGTAACACAGTTGTCATTAATGTTCCACCTGTGCTTTTTCCCGCAGCGAGGAGCCAGGATGCTCATGGTGCAATCATTTCATTAAATACAAAGGCGGAGCAACTGCAAGGATTCATCCAAATAAAATCTTTCTTTTCTCTCTGCCTTTTAAAAACCATCCTCTTTTTGTTTTGCCTCTGCATTTGAAGATTAACCTTCTAGTTGAGGCGTCTTCCCCTTCCTCCGGCTTCCTTTATCTTTTCCACCAGTTCCTCCTCATCTGTCTTAATCTCATTATAGACAACCTGGTTGGTCTCCCCTGATAAACAGCACTATTACCCCACAGTGACCCCCAGCACTGTTTACCTTGTTAACAGAGCACCCAACCCCAAACACACTTTCATTTCCTATGCTATTGGCCCCATTTATGCACATTTTGTGTGTGTGCGCGTGTGTGGTCACAAAGAGACGCGGAGAGGCCAGCAATGACGGTGTTTGCTCAGTTGTGCTACATTACTTCCAGAGATGCCTGTGTTTGAAGTAGCCGAGGTGAAAGTGGTGCTGCCGGGGTTTGATCAGGAGGACAGGCAGAATAGGGAAAATGTTATTTCCTGTGTCAGTGCTTCTGGGTTAAATATGATAAATCATTTAGGGGAATGTTACTATATGAGTGAAATAATTCTTTCTAGGCTTGCTGATCTGAATCTAATCAAAGAAACAGTTGAGGTTAACAGTGCTGATAGTTAGTCAGACACGACAGGCAAACTAAACGGCAATGGGTCACAACAAAGCAAGCAGGCAGAAGGCTGGGCTCTACGCTTGTGTTGGGACAGACTGAAGGGGAACAATGGCTTGGGTGGTGGTGGTAGTGGTGGTAAAAAGAGAGGTTAATGATGGGATTAGGAGCAAGCACACAGGTGAACATGAGGGTCAGGTGGTGGTGAGAGATGCAGGAGAAGGAGAGGAAGCAGACAATAGCAGAAGTGTTTGTGTATAAAAGTGCAGCCACACAGGAAGTAGTATTAAAACCTCACCTTGAAATTGTGTAATTAAACTTTGGAAAAGTGCCTTCATGGTGTCCCTATAGCTTGTGTGGCTTACAAGTCAATACAATTTTTCAAGGGTTAGGGTTAGTAAGTGAGAAACACCTGCTAGGACAATGTTTTTAAGCTGCTGGGAGAGCCACCATGTTGTGATGTACTGCAGGTATTATCTCCATGCCCACACAGGCTGGGGTGAGGGGGTTACAGAATAAATAAACATTAAGTCTTTCAGTGGTATAATAAAAAAATGTTGTGTGTGTGTTCACGTGTATGTGTGATGACTCACTTCTCAGCTGTGAGGATTACATGTGCTACCCAGAGCTTTGAGCAGAGCTCTGTAGGGATCTATAGGGATAAGAGCACCACATGCCATTATGGAAGTATGAGCTAATTAACTGACTTCTCCCTTCTCCACCTATCCCCACACTCCATGACCTTTGATCACATCCTGCTGACCCGCTCCGATCCTGCACCGGCGCTAAAAGAATGTGTGTTCATTTCAAACGCACAAATCATTTCTCTAACCCCTGCTTCATGTACCTGGAGGCATAGCCAGAGGCAGAAGCCTCTAGGAACACCAGTAAAATCATGTTGATCATGGCGAATCCCCCCATTGTCTCCCACAGGACATGTTTTTACCCCAACCTTACTTTGGTTTCTGCTTTCACCTTACAACTACAGCTCTGTTGAAATCTTAACTCACATTTCAGCATTTTGAAACAAGGCCTCCACCTTCTCTATTTTTTTATATATATATATTCAAAGCAATTTCACTTTTAACAGGGGCCTCTTGTTAAGTACATTTGAATAAAACATGACACGAGAGCAAGATTGTAACGCTGTGTGAAAATCCCCTCCAGTACATGGATGTGGCGTTCAGCCGAAATGTTTCATCAGCAGTTGATACAAATGATTTGTCACACTGTTGCAACAAGAGTCAGGGGTCATACCGGTGCTGAACAGCTCAACAGCTGCAAGATTTATTTCCAATGATGATAAACTATTACATCTGCATTATTATTGTTATTTTGTGTGTATAAAAGTTACACCGAGTCTTTATTCAATCAGTCACTGAAGTGTTATTAAAAAAATAGTGCTTTTAACTTTTCCAGTTCCATGTTTGCTACGGTCTTACCTCATAAAAACATCTGACCTTCTGATCACCCAAGTGACCATCATGCTGCTATATGAAGGCCTACACATGACAACCTCACCCATATCAGTTGTAAAGGATCAGCGTGTGAAGTCATGGAAAGATTTTATTGAACAGATGTTCCGTCATGACTTTGGACTGTATGGCTGTTCCTTGTCCTCACAAGCATTAAAAAAAAACAAAAAACAGTAATATCCACTCAGAACGGCCAGGTCTGGAGTTAGACCAAATTAATATGTCCATGGTCTCCCAACATTTTTCTTAGTGAGCCTTTTTGGCCAAGCAGTGTTTACTTCCAAACCCTTCCTCATGTGTACATCTGCTTGCACTGAGCAGTACAACCTAAGTGGAGTTTTTTTTTACTCCCTCGTTAATCTTTTTTAACACTCTGAAAAGCTAAAAAGTTAAATATTTTATTTTAAAAAACTAAAAAAAAAACTTGAGGGGTGCAGAGCCCTGGATTGGAACCCACTATGGTGATGAATACACTTATGAGACAATGCTATTGATTATGTTGTATTAGAATTAGTGTTTATACTTGTTTGTATGTGTCTTCAGTGCAAAACCATAGTACCTGTACACTTTCTTTAAACATAGTGCTGTCAGGTGGCAGGAGGAACGAGTGTGTGAATGTATGTAAAGTGAAAGTAATGTAAAGTTTATTGGTAGTGGTGTACCTGAATTGAATCCCAACATTGTGCCTTGAGTTTCTGTCAACTAGTATCAAAGTCTCCATAACTAACACCTATTAGCAGAGTGCTGCTTCTCTGTTTCTCTTTGCTCCATTACTACAAACTCGAGGCCTATGCACATGCAGCTTCCATTCCGATGTCTTCATTTGGGAAAGTCTGTTTTCCACACAGAGCCTTGACTGAGCTGTCATGTCTTCCTTGCATTTATGTCTCATTCTTCTTTGGTCGTGTGTATCCTGCTCGGTTTACCGTTGTCAACTCGAGCTCGTCTTTTTTCTCATGAAGGATAAACAAATGGCTGGCAGAAGTCAAACATAATCATAAACACACACAGCGAAGTTTGAGCCCAGTGATGGTAGATGTTTGTTGGCCTCTGCTGCGGTGTACACAAAATTCCAAAAATGTCTTTGTGTCTTTGGTTTAAAATCTTGTTAAGATGATGGTAGGAGTTTGGAAGGAATGAGCACATCCAAGGTTTTCTCATGCATGTGTTGGGCTTTCGAGTGCAACAGTGGAATACATTCAGGTAAAGGGGCTTCTTATTGGAAATAAATGGTGAAAGGTTTAACACAACATAACACAAACAGCATTTTGCTTTAGAATGTATTTTTTTTAAGCATTTAACTTAACATTAAATAATACCTTCTTGTAACTGCTTGAGGTTTGACACTGTCACTGCTGTCTTTGCCCTGGTTTGAAAGACTCATTTAATTAATTAATTAATGCCAATTAACACAGGACATCCAAGTTGTGAATTCAAAAACTGTTCTTGCACAGTGTAAAATGCAGAAATCCTGTACACTATCTACCAAATGTGGAGAATGTTGTGGACTATGCCTTCAGTGTGTGTACAAATTGGGGTAAATGAGGTCATTAAAAATTAAATAAGCAAACAAATGACATCTCTGCAGTAATATTATTTTCACACTTTGGTGATACTGTATCTCTGAAGGCATAAACAACAGGAACCCTTATAAAGGTTAATGATGGTTAACCACCGTTGTTAATGATGATTTTGTTAATGATCAGACCTAATGAACATTTAGCACCAACAAGCTGAAATGAGCAACTTTTTGGACAAATTGAGAATCTTGTCAAATCTGATAAAACCAACTAAAACTTAAAACTTGAAAGAAAGTAACTCTTAAGTGAGCCTTTTTAGGACCAGCACTGTTTCTGTCATATTTTCTGGCCGTGTAACAGTGTGTGACAGACAGCAGTGACTTTGAGAGCACACATTTATGCATGCAGGCATATCCCAAAGCCTTTACATATTTGCACTTCTTCACAGATACATGCATACACAGTGTGCAAACACATGCTGTGCTGCCCGGGTAGACCACTCTATCAGCATCTATGAGAAGTCTGGGCTGTCATTCTGCTCACAGCCCAATCTGGCAGCACTCTCACCATCAGCCCTGCCATCTGCTGGGCTCTCAGCAGCTTGTTTAGAGGTTAATAGCTTCATGATCCCTCTATCAGTCCTGCCCATCTTCAAATGGCTAATTCTTCCTCTCTGGCAGCGATTAGCGGGGCCTGTGGCACAGTCTCCTCCGTCCCTTTGCGGCATCACAGAGGCCATCAACGGGACACCAATCCGCGGTTGTTACCGGACATGCGATATCAGCACAGAATAGATTTTACAAAGCGTGCAGCCACAACAAAATGACACATCTGGAGCCATTGGAGATTGATCGATATGCCACTCTCAGAGGCATTAGGGTTTGTAACTGGACGATTCTTTTTAACAGCCAAGAGATCACACAAGTGAATGATGATATTTCTTTCAGCTGACAGCCTGGTAGTGAGATGAGATCTTAGACAATGGCATAAATGCATGTGAATTGCATTTACTCGTGTGGATTTATGTTGCAGCATTGTGTGGACAATGATTTCTCCGGTGGCAAATTGAGTTGTGTGTATGTGTGTTTTCGTACTGGACTGTAGAGGAGAGATAAAGTGGTCCCACATGACTTTAAATGTACAGCAATCTGTCTGGTGTGAGTATATATAAATATATTCAATGCATATGTGTTTTCACAGGCGCCATCATCTCATCTGTAAGACCAGCTCTCCGCTCCTGCACTCGAATCCTATGGGGAAAATGATGGAGATGCTTGGTGTTAATGTGGTAGCTGTGGGGTTTAAAGAGTGTAGGCACAGTAAATCTGCAGAGATCAACTTGTGTCAGGGCTGCAGGGACCTCTCGGCTCACTGGAAGAGTCTGCCAGTTTGACTTCAACTGAACCCTATCCATAACTGACTGATTTTCTTAGAAAAACCTCCAACTGCCTCTCAAATTAAGTTTAAGGAATTTTTTTTCAGTGTGACTTCTGCATGACCCCGTGAATTTGCATATTACATAGCTGAGAACTGAATATTAAGCGCTTGAGCGAATTACTGTCTCTCAGTTGATATTCCCCGTGCTGCTCGAGGTAGCGAGCAAACGGGCGGGCGGGCATTTAAAACCCCTTTTGAAGATAATGTGATTTTTTCATTTGGCTGATAAGGACGTGTCATGGAATGTTTCATTATTTTGGACACTAAGCATTTTTTTTTCTTCTCCTTCATAGCTTACTGAGAGGAACAAAAAATTAATCCAGCATCATATTATTGCTGGTTCAGATGAGGAAAGAGGGTGGGGGAGTTATGCGCTGTGATTGCTGTCGGATCGTCTTTGGGGATCTGCTCTGATTCTGACGATGCTGGCAGACGTCAAAGCTCTTAGGCTTGGGGCCGTGAGATGACATGCTTTCACACCAGTGGTACAGTATTCGCTTGTCTTTAAGAAGATGTTCTGTGAATCAACCTCATCCTTGATGATTTCCCGTGATCATGATCTCAGTGTTTGGGGGGGAGATGATTTATAAGAGGCATTGTTCGGATTTTCTGCACGTTTCAGAGCTCAGATGTCGACCACATGTTTTCTTTTTCTTTTTTTTGCAGACTTCAACCTTTACCTTTCAGTTCAGAGTCTCAGGTCCAAAAATGTATTGCGCAATGAAACCTTTTGAACTACACTTTGTGGAATTGGGTATCTGGTTTCAGATGATTGCTCCAGCCCATGCATATGCATTATATAAACATGAAAAGACCCGATAGCTCTTAGGGAAACTACGATCTCTCAACACATTCTAATTAAAGATTCCTCCCTTCACTTTAGCCAAAAACAGCTGCATTCCTCTTACTGACAATCTCATTCTCAATTTACTCTCTAGCCGCTTTTCTGTTGGTGTTTTTCCAGCCCGCCACTTCAACACTGATGTCACTGTGTCTGCTGCAGGGGAGGATATTTCCATTTTGTTTTCATTGGGTCCTTTACATGAGGATTTTCTCCTTGGTGATAATAAGTGAGCATTACAGGTTTTTCAGGGCCAATGATGGTGGCTACTGCTGAGCACAGATCAATGACTGAATGAGGACGCTGTCTACCCACCCCCCACCTTTTTGTCAGTGGACAGAAGCACTGAAATAAATTCATGAGCTTTCTCTTCCAAACAGCTTGGCGCAGACTGTGCCAGCGCCTGGCACCAATAGAGGACTGTGATTGGGTGAAACCAGACAGACGCACCACCACACATCAACACTATAGACAGAAATGAGAAATGTGAGAAAGACAGGGTGCTAACAAATAGAAAGGAGATGTGTGATCGTAAACAGTGGACAGAGAGTGTTAGTATCTGGATCAGTGTTGCCGTGCATGCTAGCTTTAAAGGAGACATATTATGTCCCTTTTTCAAACACAAAATAGTTCCTAGGTGCTTTAAGACATGTCTGTGACCAGCTTCAGTCAAAATACCACAAGGATCAAACATCACAGCACTTTATTAATCTGTTCAAAATAGCCCTGTTCAGAATATCCGGTTTCAGTGCCTGTCCTTTAAAAAGAAAACGAGCCACTAGTTGCCCCGCCCCAATCCTACTGGTACTAGATAGGGGAGGTATTATGCAAATCAGAAAACTAGTTACATCATTGCCAGGATTTTAACCTCAGGAGCCTGAAAATGACAGATTTTTTTTGTGAATTCTCACATTTTCGATGCCAAAAGGCAGGACAAACACCCAAATATACGTTAAAAAGCTTTCAAAAAGTGATGTTTTCATAATATGTCCTCTTTGATGCCTAGAGAGTCCAAACACAGGTTCAAGACCTCTGGCATACAATTTTTTCTTTTCAATGGACTACATTGAAGCTATATTAAAGGTGTCAGAAATGGCCGTTTGGCCTGTTTGTTGGAAAACAAATTTGATTGGTCGTTATCGAGCGGGCGGGATATTCAATGTTTGGGGCAAGACCGAGTTCCATGTGTGTGTGCGTGTCTCAGATGTTTGGATGACGGATGACTGATCCAATATCAGTGGCTGATGAATCGTGTACAGGCTGACGTACCTGTATGATCTGTGCGCCTGCAAAATAGAGTTGTGCACAAAGTTTGGCCTACATCGTCGATGAGTTATCACACTAATGTTAGGATCCACAGTGGGCTCAAATTCAATTTTCTTTTCTGTACACCTGAAACAGAAAAAAGCAGGAGGGAAATAACCCACATTGGCACAGTGAGAACCTGTAGAACCACCACCTTACCACCCTGCTTCTCATAATGACACAAAATATTCTTAACATCTTATCATCTCACTGTCATGTAAAATGCCACAGTTTGTTGACACTGGGTTGTGACCTTCTGTGTCAGTTCAAAAACAATACATGTAATTTTCCCTTGTTTCCAAGGGAGGTGCATTTCAAGCTTGAGGTTGGAACATGATGAAAACTGGGGCCTCTTTGTGCTAATTTCCTTCTTAGGTCAGAGAATGATTCAATGGTCAGAATTTAATAACGGCTGTCTGTCAGACTCCAGAGCATGTTGTCAATGTTAGCCTTTCCATGATCTCTGGTCAATACTCTCTAAACAAAATACACACTCTCAAACTCATCCAGCATGTTCCTTGAGATCACGAGTTATCTTAAAGCCCTCCTAAATATTTAGACAGCACGAGGTTGGGAATTGCTGCATGGCATGTTAATACCTTACAAATGTGGGTTGCAGCTTTGTCATGCAGGACACTTGTTTAAATGTCCTAGTGAGCTGAGATCAGTGTGATTGTTGGAGTCCTGTCCAAACAGTGGGATAAGAGGCAAACAGTGACCTCTCACAGGCTGATCATTCCTACCACATGGAGCATGTTTGTACAGACCTGCCGTGGCTTCAACCCAGGAATGCATGTCCGATTTTCCCTGCATCTCCACATCCTTTTCTGCATCTTTACGGGACCACATGTACGTCCAATGATGTGAAACAGAACCCACAGGAAAAACGGTACTCTGTAGATAACATCTGGTTTGTTAGGAGACCAAATGAAAGCCATTATGACATACTGATGAATAACAGTGTATCACAGCCAGTAAATGATGATGAATGGGCCCATTACCATCAGATCTTGTCCATGCCGGTTTGTTTTTGTCTGGTGGCTGAAGCATGATACCGGGTCAAGATTTGCCCTCAAAGGGTTAAGAAGATATCTCCAGGCTAAAACAAATGACAGGGATATATTCTTGCTGACTTTGCTGACTTGGTCTAAATTTTACTAGCATTAGACCAATTTGACAAGGTAGAGACTGAATTTAACTTTCAAAAGCAAAGATACAGCATATGCTGAGGTCAAATTTAGACTGCAAGTTTAAATTGTGAGAAAACTGTCAACTTCATCTACCGAAGTCAATACTTAGCTGTAATTTTGGAGCACGGGTCATGCATGCATTGTATTTAGCTGTCATTGTACATTGAGGGTAGAGGCGTAAGTCTTCTCGCACCCAACATTTCTGTGTGGACCCAACAATGCCTTGGTATCAACATTAAAGTTACAGCAGTATTAAAACTAACCACTAAAACCAGTCCACACACTTTATAAATATTAACAGGTAATCACTAATAAAATTTGACTCAAACATTTGTTAGATTTTATATTAGACATACAAACTTGAGCCCTGTCTATTTAACACCTGCAAATGCCCATTGCTTCTGGTTTTTATCACTGTGAATGCATACGTCCCATGCACAGCCTAAGTGGCACAGCACCTTAACAAAGCAGAGAAAACTTAGTATATTAGTATAATATTCATGAGGTTGTAGCAAAATGCAATATATGGGCAACAATAATCGATAAACCAGCAATGTATATAGCTATTCATCCTGGCAAACCTCATATAGCCTACCCTACTGTATGTTGGGTGCAAGAGGTCATAGTCACTGAGACTGCAGAAGAGCCATTAAGCCCTTTTCATGGGAAAGCAGCCGAGGTCACAGGCTCTAACTCACCTTGAAATGTCCAAATGGAGACCTCCTGTTGCCAGGGTATCAGCGTCTCACTGCTTTATCCTCCTGGAATTCCTCCGTTTATTATGAATAAGATGCACACCAATGAGTGTTAATGCTGGTGATTATAAAGCTCAAAGGAAGTATTTAGTACTACTTTGCTTCTTTATGAGTGTTAAAGTTAAAGAACTTTTTTTTTCTTTGCACAATTGTGAAACAGTTGTTAATTCACTTTGTTTTTATAGGAGCAGATTCCAGTGAAGCTGACAGTGGTTTCATGTTTTTGTATGCAATGCTCCCATTATATTCTCCTTTGTTGTTTCCTATTATGTTGCTGAAAAGACAAAATTTCCCCTCGGGCATGATGAAGGCTTCATCTTATCTTTCTCAGAAGTCAGTTCAGTAATCTTTCTCAATTGGTTGTGGATCACTGAGGTTAGTCTCAAGGTCTCCGTAGTAGCCAGTGGTATCTGAGTGTCTGTCTGCCCCTGCTCCCCCTGTTTGTGTACATGTGTGTTACATGATATGGATGAACATTCATAACCTGATAGCCAGAGGGCATAATATACGAGAGACATGGCTTCTTGCATGGGTTGCACGCAATATAATAAAATAATTGAGTGCCTGTATACTGTATGGGATATTTTGTATAAATTCAAAGTGATCTGTCTAAAACTTTTATTTTTATTTTTAGACAAGCTTAGGTTTTGTGGTTATAGTGCTTGGGTGTATACATGGATCTAGTGGATTCAGCTCTGAAATTGCATTCATGTAAGTTTTTTGTACTTCAAAGAAAACTTAATAATATCTTATCCTTACTATTCATTCTTCCACAGAGTCTTTTATAAAGAAAATTAAATGAATGTCTTCATTCATGATCATAAACTTTAATACAATGTCATATAGCACACACACACATTTCCTATTCAATGTGTTAGGCCTATATTTTAATAGAAACTGCAACAATAAAAAGTTGGTCCATCACATTTAATTATCAGTTAAAGTTCCACTTCAAAATTTTTGAAACTAAAATACAGATTACAAGATAGAGCTATTTCAACTTTTAACTATTCTAGATGGTTCATCATTACTATTTTAACAGCCTTTTTGTACGACAACATGTCTTCTGCTCTTTTTTCATAATATTTTACCTATTAGTCAGACATGCCTCTGTAAAATTGTAATGTTGCAATCATCTGAAATCATAGCAGAGGAAAATATCACTTCTCTTCTAAAATGTTGTGGAGTAAAAGTGGCCGAGAGGGGAAATGAAACAGGTATCATCACTAATCAAGGACCAGTGTATGAAAAAATAATGAAAAAGGGTTTCATGAGACCTGAATGTGAACCTTTTTCTTACGACAGTCACTGAGGTGAGTGCTGATTCGATCATTTGTGAGTTAAAGGTCACCTATTGTTTTCCTTTTAGCAGTGACTATCACTAGACATGTCCCTCTATAAAGAGACCTCTGCTGTCCTTTGAGATGCGCCTGTCTCGGTGCGATCAATAATCCAATCTTAGTCTTCTTGTGGGGGAAGAGTGGATGGGTGTACACGTGGATGTCTATGTGTGCGTCTGCGTGTGTAACCGTACACCCCCGATAGAAGCCACCAATAGGGGGAAATGCTCCTGTCTGACCTCCAGCATGCATCATTTTCCCCCTCCTCTCCTCTCTCCTGCCTCTGTTGGTCTGTCATACATGTCTCTGATCCTTTTCTTTTCCCCCCACGCCATCCTTTCATCTTTTCACCCGTCCTCATGCATCAGCGTGTCCATCTGTCTATCACTCAGTCACAGTCAGTAATAAATTGGTTCGCTCCCTGTAAAGTCTTTCTCCGGATTCAGCGCTGATTACTGTCAGTGTATCTGTCATCTTCATTTTATGTCACGCTGATCGATGAAGTGTGCGTTTGTGCACGCGTGTGTATGTGTGTGCGCGACATCAGTGGAGCCACCTTGCTGATTTTCGGTCGCTGGATCTAAGAGGGTCAGGTCAGCTTGGCCCCAATCAATGGCTGCAGAGCCTAACTGTCTATTCCTTTATTACCAAAAGACACACACACACAAACATATAGCTCATATCAGTAGCAGATAAATCGAAGTTCAATGATCAGACACTTAACAAGGGAAGAAGTAATGGAAGTGACAGGTCACCTCTGCCAAAGCTGTAAACCTTAGGGACTATATTGTTTGTGTGTGCGTGTAAGGTTGGCTGAACACCACTGGTTTCCACACTGAGATCAAAGGTCTAAAAAGGCTCATGTGCAGACCAGCATTATAATACAGCTACCACTGCTGTTCAATTCCCTCTTTAGGTGGGGAGCCGTAGACTGGATTAAACACAACACCTGCCTCTAGACAGTCTCTGTGTTTTTTTTATTCATCTGCACAGGGACCAGGACGCTTTTCCTCATGCATCTCATTTGAATCAGCAATCGTCAGCTGCTTAACAGCGGGAGGAGAACAAGTATTGACCGGTCACTGTTGCATCTGTAAACTATAGGACCTGCCTGTGTGTGTGTGGCTGAGTCTGCAGCCGGTTTTGAAAATCCTTTTAATTAATAGACTCATTACCTTGCAATCTTGCCGTGCCCTTTCCTCCGTGTTGTCTCGGCCTCCAGAGGGAGGCTTAGTGATTCTTGTCTGTAGCGAGGTATCACATCCCTGGAAACAAGACCCTGGAATGACCCTGTGTTTGCCAGCTGGGCCAGTGACATGCAGTACAAAGCAGGGGTGCTGTGCTAAGGACTGAGAGCAATTGTAAGGATCTTAGAGACCTTCATGAGGAGAAGATAGATTTTTTTTTTTAGGTCAAAAAGAAGGTCTGGTGCAAACAGGCTCAAATTCAGAAAAACAAAAAGACGAAATGAGATGAAAAAGAGGGGGAGAAGGAAGGAAGCTTGACAAAATATTATAATTTGTAGTTATATAATAAATTGGAGTTGTGGGGTCAGGCTCATTTTAAGATGATGGAATAGCCTGACCTGCTGCATATTAAATTTATTTCCCCAGGTATCTGCTCAACCTTCATTACCACAGAGTTGGCAGTCTGAGTCAGATACAAATCTTTACTGACTCAGAGAAACATCCCGACAGACACTAAAAGTCAGTCTGGGATGAGCTCAGAAACCCTGTAAAAGGAACTCACTCTGGCTCCTTTATGTTTTTTGTTCAAATCTAAAATCTCCTAATCGTCAGTAAAGTTTAGAGTTTGGTGAGCGTTGTCTCCCCGGCCGATGTCTCTTTTCAGTGTGATAGTCTGCATTATCTGATGCGCCATTATTCTCCATCTTAAGAACTGTTTTCTGGTAAAGAAAACATGAGCAAAGCTTAACACTGTCCTTTCCCTGTTCACACTCTGAAGGTCTGATAAGTGACCAAGCATAGCCTTGGCAGAGACCAACACCGATGTACAACAGTTATAGATAATAGTAAACTTCTTGCCATGAACAAGTTATTTGTGTAGCTCAATGTGAGCCAGAGGGCTTTGCAAACAGAATGTGACAGATCCTTAAACCCTGTATTTAGAGGAAAAAAAACATGGTAGGCATAATCCTAAAAAGACTGACAAGTGTCCTTCTCCAATGACACAACCTCACCTTCTCTGTCTTTTTCGAGTTGTGTCTGTCCTGACTTCATTAGAACATCTAGAGCCTTCAGCATTTTAGGATGAACCTCGGTTCTGCGGACTTTAATAACCTCACTGACCTGAACCAGAGAGATTTGTCAGACTATTTAAACCAACTCTAATGATATCAAGATTATCACTAATGCCCCTAATGTCTCCCAGGCAGATAAATGGGAACGTTTTTGTTTTTTTTTGTTTTTCAGCAAAGATAACAAAATAAACTAACCTTGGATAACAAAAGACTCTGAGATGCAGAATGCACATTTCTCTGTCAGAGCTGTGGAGATGTTCAGTATCCAGGGAGCTCCTCATCATATTCTTTGTCAGTTATGATACCAAACACTGTCAGGAGATCCTCAGAGTATGTATAGGCATTATAATAAGTAAGTAGACGCACAAACACTGAGAAGATGAGCTGGACAAAGCTCAACACTTTGCAAACAAGTTAAATGACAGCAGCCAAACAGCTCCGCTGGGAAGCGTGTGTTGTTGTGTGTGTGCATATGTAAATTTGTGCAAATTTCTATGATAGTTTCTAAAGCATAAATTATGCACACAGAGACATTTTTCCTGCAGACCTCGACTACTCCTCATCCTAATGACTGTGGCCGCAGAGCGTTTCATTACAGCTCGGTTAGTTGACCATCTCTTGCTGTTTGTTTTGTTCACTCCATCACCCAAGGCCATTTAGCTTTCATCAGTGGACTCTTTCTCATCACCTGGTTTTAATCAAACCACTGTGACCTCAAGCTCCAATCCAGAGGAGGGGAGAGGAGCTGTAGTCATTACCTTTGAGTGATAGATCAATATGAGCCATATTGTTCTTTCAGAAATTAAATGCTTGCCTGTCAGTTTGGTGTCAGTATTGTGTGTCATGAAACATCATCTGATTTTTTTTTGTATTCCCTAGCAGGACAGGTTTTGTAATGATAACCAATAATATTGTAATATAAAATATAGTGGGATGGGGATGTAATGATGTACATGTTTTTTGCTGTTCGCATAGTGCCTTTATGGCCTCCCAGTGGTAAATATATGGCTAAACAATGAAGTTATCAAGGTTTAATCAGCATGCACATTCTCCTCTGGGTGGTGCTGGGAGCAGATCCCCAGTCAGATTCAACATAAAAAATCAACACTCGCACTCATTTGAAGCTCATTTTTTCAAATAATCAGGACCCAGTGTTTTTTTTTGGACAGTTAAAAATTAGAATGCAAAACAAATTTTGAATCGTCATGTTATTGTTGCATTAAATAATATATTAATTATATTAATGTTTCGTATATTTCAACTGAAAGAACATTGTTGTATCTTATCTTCTTCATCTCAGATCTGTACATCATCTGTACTGAATATTTCAAGCACACAACATTTTACCCATAAATTACTGAATGGTATTTTACATCAGTAAATCTCCATCTGCTTACTGTATAAGTACAATTCAAGTAATGTCTGAGGAAAGTGTTTCTTCTACAGCCACTTTTTTTTTTCGGTCCACCAATGAGTGGGACTAATTGTGTAGCTTGTTTAGCCCACCCACAGTTTAGCAATGCTGTGAACTGGGTGGCTACAAATCCCACAAACCCGAGCTCTAATAGGGTGATGGATCGTTCCAACCTGTCAAAGCGACACTTGTAATGGTCCCATCCTTTGTGAGAATGAGGGAAAGTAGGAATAAATGGAGGGTGAGAAATTGAGAAAGAGAAATGTTTTCTTTGGTTCTCTGTGTCTTCATCTCCATACATGCTGTAGGGAGCAAGGCAAGGACATAGCAGACATGATTCACTTTGAAGAGTGAACAATAGCTGCAAATTGCCACCAACAGTTGTCTGCTTCCTGCATAAATCTTGTTTTTCTTTTTTTCCCCCCTCTCTTTCTGTCTTCTTTAGATGCGCCCATTCAGTTCACATTCACAAACACAAGCCAGCATTCAACTCAACGCTCCCTTTATCCTGATGGGTTTATCATTACATTGGATCTTGTCAGTTTATTTTTCACAACATTTCACAACAAGTTGGTAACAAGTCACGGTATTCTGCGCCAAGTGAGTAATTTACCTCTTAAAGCGGGAAGTTATAAGTTGTGCAGTTGTGTGTTATTCACTGAAGGTGCTGCAATAAAACTCACAACTGGGTAGGGCCTTACTGTAAGCTTAGAAATGTGGCATTAATCAAATCCTTTACTACTTACCAAGCTTAACTCAGCCATACGCCGCAAAACAGACACATAAAAAAAACCTGTGCCCATGACAAAAATACCACTTCACTAGCTAAAGCCATGTGCTGTTATGAAGAAAAAAAATATGGCCCCTGAAGCCAGTGTACAGTGCCAAAACATGACCAACTCTGGCTTTGTTGTGGCAGTGGTTTTAACTTTGCTTCCTGTAACATTTCTTATTTGTTTAAATTCCTATGAAAATGCAGTTACCAGTTCTAAGATTGTTTACTCTGCCTGTCTCCCTCCACCTCTGCCCGGGCTCAACCTGTTGGTCTCAGTGTCAGTCAAACACACCATGTACAGTAACAAACCCAGCCAGGCTTTCTAAAAAAAGGAGAGTTTCCTCTAGCTACGTCAGTGCAGCGAATGTGTCTGTGACAATCTGTCATCCAGTTGGTTGGGCAGTTGATCAGTTTGGGGTCAAATTGAGACTATGTGGCCCCCAGAGGATGAATCCTAACTGTCTCCATGTTAAGATCAGGTAAAACTTTTCCCTTCAAAAAATTAAATCTACACCTCTGGAATTGTCACAAATATTTAGTCCATATGTCATGAAGTTTGCTGACTATATAGGTCTCACCACACCCACCTCTATACACAAACAAATGCAATTTACTACATTATGGCAATTCTGGATAAGTCCTGGGTCTTAATAAGTTGTAGTTTTTCTTTGTACCTTTGTTTCTCGTTAAATTTGAGTTTATCACGATTCGTTCCTCCTTCGTTTCCCTTCCCCTTCTCCATTTCTTTTTTCTTTTCTTTTTTTGCCCGTCTTCCTCATCTCTTTTTCTTTCTCTTTTACCATGTTTTCCTCCAGTTTACGTTTGTGTTCCTCCAAAGATATGAACAGTAATTTTATTCACATTGTATACACAAAACAAATGCAATTTACTACATTATGGCAATTCCCTATAATGTTTTGGGGAGATATGAACAGTAATTTGATTATGCTTTGGAGTACACTTTGAGCCTGTTTTATTTTTTTCACCCTATATTTATGTAATTTTGTCCAATTACCATAAAGCACCCCCCATATCATCTATCAGCTGCTTAATATGTGCTCATACATAACAAGGATAACCATTACTGGATTACTTTGATTGTAAAAAATAAATTATTCATTGCCATTTGCCTGGAAAATTAAACAATGCCTCCATGCTTTCTGTGATTTTTATGGATGCTTTTAATGATTGACGCTGGATATGTTAAAAAAAAAAGAAAGAAAGAAAAGTGTCTCTGTCTGTGTCTCCCGGAGATCACATTAAAAATCTTCATCATTTGTTATGCATATTGTTGCAATTAAATTAAGAATTTTTAACATACAAAGCATAAGAATATGCGATGTAGTAAAAAAAAAATACAGGCCTGAGTACTTCATCTGCCTATCAATATATCAATAATACTGTTTTTCCACATGTTTCTTGACATGAAGAAAAAAGCAGATGAAGACCATACTCAAGGATGTCACATAAACTGACATCACGGAAGACAGCAAACACACTATTTACAAGAGTTACCATATGGTCATTTTCAGAGTGGAATATTTGCTTGATCTTTTCACCAGTGAGTAAAGAGACATGCTGCTCTTTTCAGTGCAGGTCCTGGTTGGATGTTGTGACACATCCTGCTCTGTCTGCTTTTTCCTGCTGCTGTGGAAAATCCACTAGCCCCGCCTCCACCCTGCTCCTCGTCAGCCTCACCATTTTCACCTGTTGTTCCCAGCTGCACCACATCACCAATCAAGCCACCATACAGCACAAGCAGGCCTGGTCCATACAGATTGCCAGCACTCAATCTACTTGCTTCCTAATTTTGTCTCGGCTTGCATACGGCCATCTCTCCTTGTCTCTGCCCTGATAGACGTAACAGCCGTCTATCCGTGACCACGAGTATTGTCTGTCTCCTGGCTCTTGTTTGCCTGTGACTGTTTGGCGTGGCCCAGCCAGTGTCGCCCGCCAAGAGGAACACCTCATCCCTGTGAGTTCTCCAGGCCTGACCTTATCTGCTGTTTCTGCGATGACCTGTCTGTCCGCAACCTTCTGTCTGTCTGCTTCTGTTGATTTGATCTGCCCCGCTGCCTGCTCACCTACCTGTACCTTGCCCTTACTTATCTTTTGCGTACTACTCACCTGGTGCACCCTGTCATCACAGATCATTTCTCTGTGCGCTCCGATTGGGTCAACACCACCATCCATTACAGGCTGAGGCTAATGTTTACATAATGGACTGAAGTCATGACAGAGAATACATGGAAGAATTTCAGGGTCTCTGTAGGAATTGGAATAACACTTCCACACAGTGCTTTATATTTTCTGAAGCGAAAATGTGTTTTGGACAAAATCCTTTGTTGGACTGACTCAACTGGCTTATTACAAGATAGCAGAGGTGAATCATTATGTGACATTATAGATGAGTTGCTTATTTGTTGTTTGACAAGTGTTGTTTGCAGCCACTGTTAAAATTGTATCTGTGAAAGGCCAATTGTCACAGCCATTTTAGCTGAGGAACACACTGAAGTTGACAGTTCACCCATGGCTGTAGTATCTTAGTAAAGAACAACTCCAAAACACTGTCGTGGACAAGTTGTGACCTGAACATTCACAATACTATGAAGTAATAATGTAACATTACAAGACCAAGTTATTTTCGAGTAGTTCTGAGTATTTGCTTCACATGTCGTAAAGTTACATAACTATAAATGATTATTTCGTAGCGTGGGGATTGTGCACGAGAGCGTTTGGAGTTGTTTGATTGTGTATTTGACGAGCTTTGAAGGACATGGCACCAGTACCATTCTCCTCCATGTGTTCGTTGAGCAGCTTGCGTCTCTGCCCCACGATCTCAAAACAACATGTACTGATAATTAAGGTAATGAACCTACTCTTAGGACCATAGTGATTATGGCTAAAGGCGAATGTTTAACTATCTCTTTAAAGCTTCTGTAAACTGTCACACACCATGTGCCAAGAGACCACCATGACAGACCAAAACAACCATGTTGTTCACAACACTCATCATGAAAGCCACTGCCACTGCATGAAGGTAACCTGTGCACACCTGAGATCAAAAACCATTAGCACACATTATTGCCATTATTTAACTATTGATTAGTCATTACATTGTTAGAGCAAGTTAGCTAACCTCTGTCATGCGTTATGTGGATAGTCACTAATGAAAATAGACAGGAAACATTATGTAGTACTCAAGTTAGAAGAGAAGAAAAGCCAGTTCTGAGTGTGACTTTGGTCTCTCCTCGGGAGAGCTGCTTGTTTTAAGGATTCATTATACTGTTGCCATTTGTTTTTACGTTGTTTTGTGAAACCCTATTTGATGGATAGATGCACTAAATTGCAGATGTGTCGATATTTAAAGACAGTGGAGTGGTAGAGGTATAGGGGTATAGAAATCTACGAAGAAGCCGAAAGAAAAGGTTGCATGTCAAAGCAGTCTATAAATACACCGCTCTCCTTTCACATATTCCTCAAGTATGGCTTGACGTGAGAGAATATTAATTTTTTGCTGCTGACTGGAGCAGGAAAGGGTGGAAAACAACTTCTTTGTCCTTGTGGAGAGGTGTGTTTCTGCTTGCGTTGGCCAAAAGCCTCAGAGAGAGAGAGCGTGTGCACGTGCCTGAGGTAGCTGACTGAAGGGCAAGACGTCAAGTGAGGAGAGGGAAGACTGAGGTAGTAATTGCTTTGAACCGTTTTTATGAATGTGGCATACCGTATTTATTATATGGAAGCAAATATAGAGGTGAGGTGTGCTGTATGCTGTGTGAGGGAATGACTTGAGTGAAAGTTGAGGCTTTCTGAACAAAGATTTGATTCGGGTTAGGTTTAACTGCTGGAGAAAACCTCTTTAATATACACTTGGAATACCATAATCAATACATTTAAATGATATGAGGTAGGTGGGGAAAACAGGTTTACATTTTAGGCTCTCAAATTAAAAAATAGAATATAAAAACTTTTAGAAATGCAAAGACAATGCAATTAGGCACACCTGCACACCTCATCTGCATTCACCCTCACTGTCTCTCTCAGTATCGGTGATGCTTACCATATGATTACATGCTGTAGAACATGATCCAACAGCGTATGTGTGCAGACTATTGCTATGTGAATCAGACAGAAGAAGAAAGCCTTGGCTTAGTGTTTTTAGCTGTGTGTTTGTGTGGGTCTAGGATACCATGTCCAAGCACAAGGCAAATAGGATTTTCTACCATCTTTCTCTCACTGTGTTTTTTTGTGTGTGTATTTGTGAGTATGTGTGTCTGTGAGAGTGTAGAGCGGGAGTCTACTCTATATTGTAAGGCTTAGTTTCCCACTGTGGTCATCCAGATTGCCAGTCACCACAGCCTTGTGTACGACATGCTAGATAAATCCTGTTTGCACGCATACACACACACACACACACACACACACACACACACACACACACACACACACACACACACACACACAGCAGTGCGATGTAAGCCAAGAGATGTGGGCTAGTGGGTTCAGCTTAACCACAGTGAACTCTGGTTTGTCCAAAACAAACGAAGAAGGCCATACAGGGATGGGGTTTTCAACGGGCTTTATCTGACTTACATATTCCATTGGTGTAACATCATGCATTATCTTTTACCATTCATTTTGTTGTTGTAAAGGTTTCAACGTCTCCTTTTCACTAGAAATAACATGCAAGGAGAAGAGGCATTTACATGAACTGAGCAGAGCCTGCGCAGAATATCACTGCACTTCCCTTTTTTTTTTCAAGCTGAACATCAACAATCAATTTACCCTTCTGGTTGCGAGTTCACATAATGCGTTCACAATCAGTGCCTCTCAGCTCCTGTGGCTTATTTAAAAAGTCGGATTGATTTATTTTGGAGTCGAGAGCTCCTCATATCAAAAAGACAATTAGCAGGCTCTTCTGTTGTTGCAGCAAACAAAGATCCTCATCATTTTAATTTAATGAGCGAGGCCTGCCTCAGAACGAGAATCTCTGCTGGAATTTAATAATGGTTTCCACTTGGGTCTCGCTCTGAAGAAAAGGACTGAGGCTCCAGACTGATGTTGTCACAGTGTAAGGTAGCATTTGAGGATATTATGGGAAAACAGGCCCAGATAGACTCATTAGGAGATGTCCGCACAGGCTGAGTTATGAGATTCATGACAATGCTAATACACAGACAGCGTGGCTAAGATTTCACTTGAATAATGGATGTTTTGTTCTGAAGGGAGCGCATCACTGATGTATTTCTTTTTCAGAGATCTCGATGACGCTGAAGTGTTTTGACTGATTCAGATGCTCCAGTAAAGAGGGAGAAGCTAAGCATCCACCCGAACAACAAAGAATAGGCGCAGGCGTGATGTCCGTAATCCAGAACAGACGGCTCTATTCTATCCCAACACAGTATATTTACACACACACGTGACAATGGAGTATAGGTGTCTTTACATTAAGGAGATGTGTGCTGCATGTGTTTGACATTTCCATTCTGATATGTCCTCAGTTGCACAGAACCAAAATGTGAATGGTGCTCACGCCATTGTTCATTCTGGTCTCATGGAAACCCATTCAAACAAACACATGTTGAGACTTAAAGAGTGGATTACTAACAGACTTCTGTGTGTGCTCCTGGCCTGCCTGCACAAGAAAAGCAGCCAGTTAGCATTTAAACTGAGAGCTATAGTATTGTGGCACTAATGGAGCATTAGATTGGGGTTAAGCGCCTGAATGGGGAGTGGCCCTCTTGCTCTGGCCTGGGGCTACGCATACAGGGCCACCGCTTAGCATTAGCATAATTGCTGGACACCGGAGCACAGCAGAAGGTACTGAGAAATCCCCATTCCAGCTCACCTAATTCACTCTTATTGAGGTGGGAGGACTGGTGCTGAACTCAATGAAAGGCCTTGGGATGGGGAAAGAGGATGGATGGATCTTTTGGTAAAGCAGTTAGAGAGGATGCAGAGCTACATGGTGGTACTGCAGTGAATGAACACTTTCATTATTCCCTGTTGGATAAAAATGAGTGAAAAGGGCAAATAAATAGGGCAACTGTAAAAGGAACAAGCACGTGTCTTCTACTTATGATTATCCTCATAAAGACGCTTTACAACAAGTCTGACCCTCACCACATCACATTGCTTGACAGAGAAAGACAAAGTGAGACTTCTCCATTTTATTAAAGTAACTGAGCACAATAGTTGCAGTGGGCCTTTCTCTGTCCTCCTCTCCTTCCCTTTTCCCTCCTCCTCTGCGCATATGTAACCCGCTCGTTACCACTGGATGTTCTGGACTAGTGACTAGGTTCGTAGAGGAGGGTTTAAAAGAGAAGTGACAGACACAATGAATAAATGGAGCCACGACGTATTCTGGATGAAAGTTGTTTGTATTAAATTGTAGAAAATAAAAAATAAAATAAAATTCAATTCAACAGTTTCACAGTATCCTTAAACCCAAAAACAAAAATAAAGTGTCCAATAGGAACCTCAGTTGTTCCTTTAATTGTCCTTTGGTTGTTCCTTAATGTTCGTGAGTGTTCCTTTAATTGTCTTTGATGGTCCTTTAATGTATGGTTCGTCAGCGCGCTTAAGTCAGTGTGTGTAAGTCAGGGGAAAAGTCAAAAGAGTCAGGGGTGTGTGTGTGGTGGTCCTACCACTCCACACACTCAGAGTGAAGGTGAAGAAGGCGGGATGTCCTCCTCGGGCTCAGGTGCTGGTTCTCGATTCCACTAGCTCGCCATCTCCCTCAACAGGAGAATCCAAATCCACATCAAGGTTCTGAGGGTCTCAAAAAACCTAGCCTGTATAAAAACAGGGCTTTACTTAACACAAAATCATCAAACTTCTCTTATGGCCATATTCAATACACAATATAAATCTCAACACACTACTGAAACACAATAGTGATGAAATGAATTATCTTCTCAACTGTACAGTTCTTTTGTTTTTTTATCTCAAGGTGAGTATTTTCACACATTTTAATCATTTTACATCAACATGAATTATTTTAGCAATTTAACCATGAATTATGATCATTTTAGCTCTTTACCATGAATTATGATAAGTTTAACTCAGTTTCCCACATCAATTATTGTTCATTTTAATCATTTTTAACCATTTCACACATTTTCATTGAATTACGAACTGAAAATTAGCTGAATGCACCTTTAACAACATCATAATATCAATTCAGGACTTCAGAGTTTCTGCCTCTGTGATGAATGAACATGCTTAGCAGTTTTTTTAACCAATACACACCCAAAACAGTGCATCTCGTAATGAATATACACATACAGAAAATAAATAGCACACCTCATGTCTTTTATCAGTTTACCAGAGCAACATATACGGCTTTAAGTCTTAAAACACAGAGTAAACAGTAGCGACAGGTCACATTACGTTCATGAGTAAACAAGCATTCTGCCGTCTCTCAGGCTAAACCACGATGTGGCTACTCTGCTTAGCATGTACTAGCACTACTTAGCTCGAGCAACTCACCAGGTCTCGGACGAAAATAACAAACCACAGGTCCTCGACCACCTCTCTGCTGCAGGTAGGCACACTCTCCCGGGTTTGGCTGTGTTGATAAGCGAGTTAACAACTGCTATTTTCGTAACTTTTTATCGACTTCCTCCTCTGTGTTTTCATCTGCTCGCACCGCTGCTCTGACTCTGTAGCTCTGAATCCGCACCGCACTACTCTCTGCCTATCACTCCGCACTGTTACTCTCGCGAGCAGAGGGTGGGACTACTTTCTCTCACAAATCATGCATTCAACACAACAAATAAACACTGAGTGTGTGCAAAATTAATATTATTAACAAAATAATAAATTAAAGAGGGTTAATTAATAAAAAATAATATTTAAAGGGAAACAACACTAGTAACCGTTTTTTCTACTGGGTTACACCCTCCCCTTTAATTCCCATGCACGTCCCGCTGCATGTTGCTACTGGACAATAGGAGTGGTCATTTCAAAAGCTTGACTCTGGGACCATTTATTGTCATTATTCAGGGAATCAATAAAAGCTTCACTTAACCCTTGGAATAGTGATTTAACAACTGTGACTAATGGATTGCCTAACTGAGGATACTCAAGTCTTTTTGATGGCTGACGAAGCCTCTCAGATCTGCGTATGGACTGTGACAGGTCTGAGTCGTTGCTTTGAGCCACTGTCACTGGTTCCTCATTAGTCACTGATTCCTCATTAATCTGGTCTCTCATCTCTGTTTCAGCCACGTTTTGACTTTCGGCCTGCATGGAGCTCGTCCCAGGTAGGTTTGACCCATCTGCCAAGGTGTTTTCTGGCGTGGATGGGGGCTGGTTAAAGAGGCTGTCTCCTGCCTCATGGTCAGTTTCCTCACTACCAGGCGGCTCGTCTGCTGTGATTCCATGTTCAAGGTTTGACTCATTTGTTTCACTTTCGTTTTCCTTTTCAGGTGGTTCCGAGATGGGCTCTCCATCACTTGGCGTCTCCATGGAAGGACTTCCAGGTAAGTGTGGGGCTCCAATGGACATTTCCGGTAAGTGTATTTCAGTTGCAGGTAAGTCGTTGTCAGATTCTCCTCCAGGTTTCCCAAGTTCCTCCTTTTGTTTTCCTGGGTTCAGTATTGGTGTGTCATATATTTTGATGAAATGTGTCTCTTTTATCTCTTGTGATGGTTCAAACTGATAACAGACTTCATCATCATCATCATCTTGAATCAAGTCGTTAGCCTCAGCTTGAGTGACACTTTGTCGAGTTCGTGGTCTTTGAGGTTTACTGATACGCTCAGGCTCCTCCTCTTCCGCCTGCGGAAGGAAACCACAAGGGAGCAAAAGGTCTCTGTGGAGCGTTCTCAGGGGACCATCTTCTTTCTCTGGTTTCAATGTATACACAGGCAAGTCCCCCATCCTCTTGGTGACTACATACACTGTTGGCTCCCAACGGTCTGCCAGTTTGTGTTTACTCCTGAGACGAAGATTCCGGACTAAGACCCTGTCTCCAACATCCAACGTGGACTCACGGATAACCTTGTCAAACCTTTTCTTGTTTTTCTCAGCCACTTGACGGGAGTTCTTGGTAGCTAGCTCGTAGCTTTCCTTAAGATGACTTTTCAAGGTTTTGACATAGTGTGAATGCGAGAGGGTCTGTTTGTTGGTAACTGGTAGTCCAAAAGCAATATCCACAGGCAGCCGTGGCTGTCTTCCAAACATTAGCTCGTACGGGGAAAAGCCTGTAACATCATTTTTTGTGCAGTTATAAGCGTGTGTGAGGGGCTTCACAAAGTCACGCCAGTGTGTTTTTTCTCCATCTTTCAATGTACCCAACATACTAAGTAGAGTTCGGTTGTAGCGCTCTACTGGGTTCCCTCTAGGGTGATACGGGCTGGTTCTCACCTTTCGTATGCCTAGAAGGGAGCACAGTTCTCGGATGGTATGCGACTCGAAATCTCTCCCTTGGTCGCTGTGGAGCCTCTCGGGAAACCCGTAGTGCACAAGGAAATGTTCCCACAAGCATCGCGCCACAGTGCTAGCCTTTTGATCTCGGGTGGGGATGGCCACAGCGTACTTAGTAAAGTGATCTGTTATCACTAGAATGTCTTTTGTGTTCTTGCTATCAGGCTCTAACGAGAGGAAGTCCATGCATACGAGCTCTAACGGCCTGGTGGTCTGGATGTTTACAAGCGGGGCCGCCTTATCAGGTGGAGCTTTTCTGCGGACACATCTCTCACACATCTTTACCTTTCTTTCGACGTCTGAGGCCATCCTTGGCCAGTAGAAACGCGACCTTACAAGTTCGACTGTTCGCTCCATCCCTAAATGGCCCATATTGTCATGAAGGTTTTGCAACACAGTGGGCCTGAGGGCCTCAGGGAGAACGAACTGCATGATGGTTTCGGTTCCAGAAAAACGCTTCCGATAAAGGAGGTCATCTTTAAGCTCAAGACGCTTCCATTCCTTCAAGATCAAATGGAGGTCAGAGGAGTCGGCCTTGAAACCGGCAGGTAAGTTACTTCCTGATTCTAATAGGCTGATGACTTTGCCAATGTTAGAATCATCTCTCTGTGCCTGCATGAGATCAGAATGACTGTACTTTGGAATTGTTAGAAGTCCATCGTTTAGATCTTCCTCATCAAAGACAGTAGGAATGGCTGCGGAAGACATCGCAAGAGACTGCACAAGGCCAAAAGGTGGTGCATCACCTGACAAAGCTGTATGCCTCTGGCAGGCTGCAGTGACAGTGTCTGCAAAAAGAAGGTGAGAAGGCTCAGCATCTCTTACAGACGACAGAAGATGAGACTTGAACTTCTCGATGCGTTGACATTCCTCCTGAGAAGCAAAGTCTTCCACAAGTGCCCCATGAGGCCGTCTGGATAGGCCATCCGCATCTAGATTCTGTCTGCCAGCTCTGTATTTGATGTCGAAGGTGTAGGTTGACAACGCTGCAAGCCAGCGGTAGCTAGCGGCATCTAGCTTTGCCGTGGTGAGCAGGTACGTTAAGGGATTATTATCTGTAACGACGGTGAATGTATTGCCGTACAGATAATCATGAAATTTGTCGGTGATGGCCCATTTAAGAGCCAAAAACTCCAATTTATGAGCCGGGTATCTGGACTCACTTCTAGATAAACCTCGGCTCGCGTAGGCAACCACACGTGTGGTTCCTCCCTGGTTCTGATACAAGGCGGCTCCTAGCCCCGTGGTGCTCGCATCTGTATGAAGAGAGTAGGGAACCTTCGGATCAGCATAGCCGAGCACGGGTGCAGAGGTGAGTTTCTCAATTATTCCTTCAAAGGCTTGCTGACATGCCTCACTCCAACGTTCCCCGAAAGGCTGCTTCGGGTCTAGGTATTTACCATCATTTGGACCGGCTTTGCAGCCCTTCCGCCGAGGTGGATAGCCAGCAGTGAGAGAGGTAAGTGGTTTCACTATTTTTGAATAGTCCTTCACGAACCTCCGGTAATAACCGGTAAAGCCAAGGAATGACTGGAGTTCTTTCAAGGTTTGTGGTCTTGGCCAGGTTTTTAGTGACTCAACCTTCTCGGGATCGGTTTTCACCCCCTCCCTGGACACAATGTGTCCTAGATAACGAACGGAGGTCTGAAAGAACCTACACTTGCTAGGCGAGAGCTTGAGCCCGTATTCTCTCAGGCGTTCAAGGACATGAATGAGCCGGGTCTCATGCTCTTCAAGTGTACTGGAAAACACGATTAAATCGTCCAAGAAGACGAGGACTTCTTTCAAGTTGATGTCTGTCATACACTTTTCCATGAGCCTTTGAAAAGTGCTCGGAGCGTTTGTAATTCCCTGCGGCATACGATTAAATTCATAGAACCCAAAGGGGCACACAAACGCGGTCTTTGGTTTATCTTCCTCACACATCTCGATTTGGTAATAGCCCGACTTGAGGTCCATCACCGAAAACCATTGTGACCCAGCAAGGGCTGAAAAAGAATCCTCTAAGTTCGGCAATGCATAGGCATCACGGATGGTCTGCAGATTTAGCTTTCGATAATCTACACATAACCTCACTTCACCATTCTTTTTCCGCACTACAACAATAGGCGAGGAAAACGGAGACTCAGACTCTTTAATGACACCAGCATCTAAGAGTGCTCTAAGATGTTTTTTGACTGCCTCGAAATCATGAGGGTGAATGGGTCGTGACCTCTGTTTAAAGGGAGTCTCGTCTTTGAGGTTAATGTGATGCTGAACCTTGGTCGCATGACCAAAATCAAGGTCGCTGTGAGAGAAGACATCGGAGAAAGTGTTTAATGTTTTTGTAATTCTGTGCTTCCATTCTTCAGGAAGTGACGATGTACCAAAGTCGAAGTCCAAGGAAGACTTTGTGTCCGTATCCTGCTGCTGGACAGAACAGTTAACAGTGAGAGGTAGGTCACTTTTCTCCCTGGGCGAGGGATTTGGGAGGATGGAGTCAGGAGCGACTAGCTCAGCGATCACACAATTGGTGGGAAGTGTGATGTCGTGATTTGTCTCGTTCCTCAGGAGCACTGGAACTTTGTAGGGACCATGCTTTGGAAGAGTGATCAAACAGCAATCAACAAAGACACCACCTGGCAAAGATGAGCTAGTCGGCTGCTCAAGTAATGCCCACTGTTCTGGCTCTGCTTGGTTGGAGCACACAAAACCCTCAACCAGTGCCTTCTGGTTTGCAGGTAGGACGTCTTGAGTTTGACCTTTAAGTTTCACCAGACCAATCTTGCCATTTCCTGATTGTTTCTTTCTGAGCTCCAGTGTTTTCAGGACCTGCTGATAGCCATAAGGAATGGACTGACAATGAGGTAAGGACTCACAATGTAGGTCATACAAGGGGTCAAGAGTGTTTGTGCCAATTAACAGGGGGATATCACTGTTTGAACGGAGATCAGGGACAATTAGGGCCAAGGTAAGTATTTCAGGTTCAGTTTCTAGGAAGTTTTTTGGGAACTTTATGTTGGTCTCCACATATCCGAGATATGGGACGGTCTGGCCATTTGCCCCCTCGACCTCTAGAAGGTCCGAAATGGGTTTAATGGGGTGCTCAGACAGATGGTCTTGGTAGAAGGTCATGGATATGGTAGTGACTTGCGAGCCCGTATCCAGTAAGCAGCTGCAGTCCACCCCATTGACAGCTACTCTGGATGTGCACTTTCTCCCCACAAGTCGACTAGGCAGCTTCCTGTTGTTATGTGCATCAGTTTTTAAACACATTGCCTTCTTTGTATTTTTTGAAGTGGGACGTTTCTCATCCCTAGCTTCTGTCTGTCCCACAACAGAAGCTTCAACTAGTTTAAATCAGGTGTGTCAGTGGGGTTATTGTAGCTTTCCCACACGCGCTGCTTTTCTTTGAGCGCTTTTCTCTTGGCAGCTACTAGCACTGGGTTTGGATCTTTGCTGCATGCTGATGCAATGTGAGCATCCTCCCCACACCTGAAACAATACCACGGCTTCGGTCTTGGGACCCTTGCTGTGATTTGTTTGATTTCTTTCATGTCTGGTTCAACTTTTGTCTTTTGTTGCTGTTTTTTGTTCCCTTTTGTTGCAGTTTTTACAGGTTTGTCTGTGCATCTGGCCTGGAGCTGTGCTACTTGGGCGCTAAGATTTGCAAGCTGCGTCCTGAGATCATCATCTGATGTGGGAGCATCAGCAGGATCCATAATGGGGTAAGAACTACTGGTGTCTGGCATGCATGTGGTCTGTAATTGTGTGAGAGCTCTTGTTTTTGTTATCCCCAAATGTTGTTTCATTCTGGTTGCTTTACTTGCCTGCTTATCCTCTTCAGTGCGCAGTAGTAGAAGCAGTTCTGCAAATGAAGGAGGGTCGCTTTTCCGCTGTTCAAGCTGAAGGATGGTTAGCAATGGGCTGTCCCAGCAACCACGACAAAACTGTCGAAGAAGCTGTTTATTCGCATCACCAGGAGCGATCCCACCTCTGCTGATTACGGAGCTCAAAGCAGTGTGTAATCGCTGCAAATAATCTGCTGATTTCTCACCAACATTCTGGTTGGTGTTCAAAAAGCGAGCAAAGAGCTCATCACCGTCCTCTACTGCAGCATAGGCTGAATCAAGCAGCGTGAGGTAAGTCTTAGATGTAGCTGTTGGGCCTAGTGATTTCACTACATTGGCAGCAGGCAGTGAGAGACTCTCCATAATTTTTCTGACAACCTGTGTATCAGAGATGGTGGGGTCATTTATGCAAAACTCTACACTGCTACGCCAAGCATCATAATCGACTTCAAAAGCTGGGTGGGGAACTCTCCCTGAGAAAGGTTTCAGTTTGTAAGACAAGTTCGAATGAGAAGCTACATCACTGCTTTTAACAATGTGCTCCACGATTACACGTTGCACCTCTGGTGTGCTGATCAGATCTGCTGGCAACTGAGGTGACTGAATTTTTCTTTCTTGAAGCAGAACAGTCTCACTGGTGGCTTCAGCAAGCTGAGGTGTGACACTTACCGTGTCTGCATTTTCGAGAGCAGGAGAGACAGGTGGCGTACCTTGAGGTTCATCTGGAGGGGACAATGGCTCTGGTTCTGCAGGAGTTTCAGTGACATTGGCTGCTGCCCCTTTCCCCATTGACTCCCCTATTCTAGCCAACTCTGCCTTCAGAATGTCTTCAAATGATCTACTGCTCCTCTTTGCCAGATCCTGCAACTCAGTCAGGTAAGCTACGGTTGCAGAAGCACTAACCTCAATACTGTAGACACTGGCTAGGCTTTGAATGTGATGAACGACTCCTGGGTCTGTAGTGGGTCTGTGTAAAGGTAAATGTTTCTCTAGCTCTTTGACTGTAGCCTCATGTTGAAACTCAACAATAACCTTTAACTCTTTTTCTGCAGATGGAACTTTAACGACCCTGACTATGGACCCATACTGTTCCAGGAAGCTAAAGGCTTCATCATCAAGTGTGGTTTTAGTTAGCCCGCTAACTAGAACTGCATTCTGAATTTTAATATTTTCTGACTTCACAACCTCCATTTTTTCAGTTAAACACACAAAGAATATTTTTCTGAACCAACAATGAAGACAATTTGTAGGAAAACTCAAGGTAAGTAAATGTAAAATTTACCGTTCGTTGCTCCAGTTACTGAATTGTGGTCTGTTCAAATGTAAAAAATGAAAAGTGTCTGATTCAAATAAAACCCTCCTGGCTAGCTCGCCAAGTTTTACCTGTAACCCGCTCGTTACCACTGGATGTTCTGGACTAGTGACTAGGTTCGTAGAGGAGGGTTTAAAAGAGAAGTGACAGACACAATGAATAAATGGAGCCACGACGTATTCTGGATGAAAGTTGTTTGTATTAAATTGTAGAAAATAAAAAATAAAATAAAATTCAATTCAACAGTTTCACAGTATCCTTAAACCCAAAAACAAAAATAAAGTGTCCAATAGGAACCTCAGTTGTTCCTTTAATTGTCCTTTGGTTGTTCCTTAATGTTCGTGAGTGTTCCTTTAATTGTCTTTGATGGTCCTTTAATGTATGGTTCGTCAGCGCTTAAGTCAGTGTGTGTAAGTCAGGGGAAAAGTCAAAAGAGTCAGGGGTGTGTGTGTGGTGGTCCTACCACTCCACACACTCAGAGTGAAGGTGAAGAAGGCGGGATGTCCTCCTCGGGCTCAGGTGCTGGTTCTCGATTCCACTAGCTCGCCATCTCCCTCAACAGGAGAATCCAAATCCACATCAAGGTTCTGAGGGTCTCAAAAAACCTAGCCTGTATAAAAACAGGGCTTTACTTAACACAAAATCATCAAACTTCTCTTATGGCCATATTCAATACACAATATAAATCTCAACACACTACTGAAACACAATAGTGATGAAATGAATTATCTTCTCAACTGTACAGTTCTTTTGTTTTTTTATCTCAAGGTGAGTATTTTCACACATTTTAATCATTTTACATCAACATGAATTATTTTAGCAATTTAACCATGAATTATGATCATTTTAGCTCTTTACCATGAATTATGATAAGTTTAACTCAGTTTCCCACATCAATTATTGTTCATTTTAATCATTTTTAACCATTTCACACATTTTCATTGAATTACGAACTGAAAATTAGCTGAATGCACCTTTAACAACATCATAATATCAATTCAGGACTTCAGAGTTTCTGCCTCTGTGATGAATGAACATGCTTAGCAGTTTTTTTAACCAATACACACCCAAAACAGTGCATCTCGTAATGAATATACACATACAGAAAATAAATAGCACACCTCATGTCTTTTATCAGTTTACCAGAGCAACATATACGGCTTTAAGTCTTAAAACACAGAGTAAACAGTAGCGACAGGTCACATTACGTTCATGAGTAAACAAGCATTCTGCCGTCTCTCAGGCTAAACCACGATGTGGCTACTCTGCTTAGCATGTACTAGCACTACTTAGCTCGAGCAACTCACCAGGTCT
This sequence comes from Decapterus maruadsi, assembly GCA_030347415.2. Taxonomy (NCBI): domain Eukaryota; kingdom Metazoa; phylum Chordata; class Actinopteri; order Carangiformes; family Carangidae; genus Decapterus; species Decapterus maruadsi. The sequence goes on along the minus strand of CM064902.1, from coordinate 10,776,895 downwards.
CGGACGAAAATAACAAACCACAGGTCCTCGACCACCTCTCTGCTGCAGGTAGGCACACTCTCCCGGGTTTGGCTGTGTTGATAAGCGAGTTAACAACTGCTATTTTCGTAACTTTTTATCGACTTCCTCCTCTGTGTTTTCATCTGCTCGCACCGCTGCTCTGACTCTGTAGCTCTGAATCCGCACCGCACTACTCTCTGCCTATCACTCCGCACTGTTACTCTCGCGAGCAGAGGGTGGGACTACTTTCTCTCACAAATCATGCATTCAACACAACAAATAAACACTGAGTGTGTGCAAAATTAATATTATTAACAAAATAATAAATTAAAGAGGGTTAATTAATAAAAAATAATATTTAAAGGGAAACAACACTAGTAACCGTTTTTTCTACTGGGTTACACATAGGATGGCTCCTCTTTTGAATTTGATCAAGAAAAGGGAGAAAAAGCGACACTGAATATGATTCAAATCGGACTCCAGAGAGTCCCAGAGCAATTTTTGTTGGACAATGGCAAAAACAAAACCAGAGATGTCTGCAGTACTGATGAAATGTAGGCAGATGGAGGAATAAAAGTGGGTTTGAGGAACATGGCTGGAAAGGCACAAAAACACATTTAATCAGGAGAGTTTGGCCAGAACAATAGTTTGAGCAGTTTGTGAAAGCGTGGCACTGTTGAGGGGGTTTGGATGAGTTTTTCCTTTGTCCTGCCTGGTTCATCGTAAGCATGAGCGGACTAGATGTAAAATATCGAGACAAGGTGTTCAGATTTGATACGGAGGATTTTCCTGTGTGCTCCTGTTTTCTAGTTTCTTACTGTAATAAAAAATGATTAACAACTTCTCTGAGTTTGCCCCCAAGGCTCTTATGATCACAAGCTCTTCTCCTGCTTTGATGATGAATAAATGGGAGGTTAGCTGTGAAGTGGGATTGGTTTAACACCATGCCACCGAGCCCCATTTTCGCAGAGCGCCAGCCTCAAAAGGTTCCTCGACTCGGGGCCAGTGCCCTCTACACAGCTCCTGTGAAGGTTCCCTGAACCCAGACAAGCATTGCCCCTCCCACCTAGCGCTATTGCTCCCCTCCCCTCGCCTCGGTTTCCCATTCAGGCTGTTTACCATGCCACCAGGCCTATTCAGAGCTCATTCGGCAGGTCTTCCAGAGCCTTACAGAGCCACTGAACTCTCCCTAACCTACTAATCAGACCTCTCCTCCCTTTCAGCCCCCGAACATAAAGCCCCATCTTGACCACCATTTTGTAGGTCAGCCAGTGTGGGCTTTGTGTAGGCCTTAGCACCACCAGAGAAAGATCCTCCTCCTATTGATGCATCTTGAGCAGCTAGCTGAGCCACCCAGACACCTCCTCCTGCAGATGGAGGCATCCAAAGACATCCAGTTTATTAAGCTGTCACTGTGCATCTAAATCTGTTCCCTATTGCAACGGTGCAGGCCTTTCTAGAGAGAGAGAAAGCCTTTGTGCGCCACCAAGGTATTCAAAGAGCTATAAAAAATCACACACACTAAAACTAATGCACACACACCGGCGAAATGAGATGCAAATCCAACGATTCACTTGGCAGTAAGAGTATGCTTTTCTTTGTGTCTATGTGTGCATCCTTGCGTGCGTGCAGGTGGCACTTGCGGTTGCCGTGCGTATGTGTGGGTGCGCGTGCACGTGTGTCTAATTCCGGTAGCATGGTCTCAATCTTCGCTGCCATAGCAGTGTCTGTACAGTTGAGCAGCCGTAACACAGTTGTTGGTAGGGGGGCATTGTGCAACAGTGGCAGGGAGAGAAATTACTTAAAGAGCCAGGAACAGTGTCTGTGGTTAAACCAGGCTACAGTGAGGGGAGACACACACACAAAGATGCCCACAGTGTAGGATGAGCCATACAGGGTTACAGAAAGGGGGGGAAACAGAGACAGAGAGGTAAAGAAAGGGTAAAGGCTGAACTGGATCTTGGTTAAGACTTCCAGCTTCTTTCTCTCCCTTAGACAATCAACACTCACAGATTGGATTTGCATGGCTAATGGGAGTTTAGTGCTGTTGTTTGTGTGAGGGGGGCTTCAGATGGGGCTGACCCCTGGATTCCACAACCTCAAACTTAGCCCCAGCATTACAAGTGCAGTCATACTGTTTTAATCCCTGATATAGAGCAAATGTATAGACATTAATTGCAGACAAGGGTCTCCTCATGTTCCTCCAGAATGTACATGCATTGTCTCCTTTGAGTCCCTCGTGCTCATGCCCACCATCCGAATTGGCCCATAAATGGGGAAAGGGGGCCCTACCACTGAAAATACCATGAACTGCATATAGAGATTTAATTCCATAGCAAAATAAAGGCTACCTATAATTGGTTTCTAAAACTGTGTTTGATGTAACGAAGCTCCTCAGGGTCATAACTTTAACTTTAATTTACAGGGTGGCAGGGTGGCTCACTGGTTAAGAACTGCAAGGCTGGTTGAATTAATGGAGTCTAATCACATCTTCTCACATTTACCATCTTTGAGAAAACTCCTTCCAGCCGAGAAAAAATAATTTCTCTTTTGAGAAATGTATGAAATCATGAACTTATCATAACAATTAGCTCATGCTGTGGAACTGATAGCGTAGTAGTTCTTTCTCTCTTTCTCTCCTCTTCTCTGCATTTGGCTAAGGAGTGGAAATTAAAGGCTCAAGTGGTAAATGCTGGTCTTAGGAAGGGAAATGACCACTGAGATGTTCAATAACGCCCTCCGACGTTAATGACCATTAAACAGGCTCAAGCGTGGACGCAGTCTGACACACATGCACACACACATGTACGCACCTGAGTTAAAGAAACAGGAAGGGGAAATGAGCGAGTGATCCACCCCACCTTCTACTGTTCATTCCCACCAACATGTAAAACTCGAGGCTCATGTAAAGCTTGAGCAGGTCGGTTTGGACCAAAGTCGATCGTTTTCACCCCTAAACCTTGTGTGTGTGTGTGTGTCTGTGCATATGTGCACAAGGGGAAGCCCCTACTGTACCTTGGCGAGCTGTAAGAAAAACATTTCACTCTGTCTGGTGTTTTTTAATATCATTAATGGACAGGTTTGTGCAAGTGTTGAAATACGACCCAATTAACAAGTGCTGCAGTTTTGTTATTATTTCTCACTGAATTAATCTTATGGAAATAGGAGCTGAGAGTAAGGTAGATATTTCCCATGGCGTGGTTCTGTGAAATGGGTTACACATGTACACAGTCGGCCCACCGCTGCCCTCTCACGTCGGCGATCCGTTTCTCCATTAGCTCGCGCTCCTTTCTCATGTGGCTGCATGCTCGGCGCACAGAGAAGTGGCCGTGCTTGGTCACAGGCTAAACAAACAGTATTGCCTTTCTCCCTTGAATGTCTGTATTTGGTCTGGTAATAATTTCAGGGGAGGAGACTGAGAAAGCCTGTATGAGTGTTACAGATGGTATTATAACATGAAAATAGGCATAATTGCACTGTGCTTATAGTGCTGGTTAAGTAAACCTACAGTAAGGATCGGGTTGCGCCGCGCTGCCCTCCCATGTGCATCACTGAGTTAGTACGTGCTGTTTTAACTGAGACATGAGAGACTAAATACCTCATAATTACCTGGTAAGGAATTTGTTAAACTTCTGTGTGGTTGATGAGGATGACAAATTAGTTTGTCTCAATTTATGTTTCATCAAATAGAAAACCTGCAGAGCTGCTCTTATTCAATCAAACACAATTAGTGAGACATAATAAGGCAAACTAATATCTTATATGAAACAGTTACTTATAATAAAAGCTGTTAATGTGTCCCTTTGAAAACACACATGAGAGAAATAATATGTGGTCATTAAACGCATACTGCAAGCGCATGGCATTCAGAGAAACAATAACTGTAACGGCCAATTGTTTGTCGTTTTGAAAGATCTATTGCTGCCATGAATCACGGCAAGTTGGCTAATGTATTAGAAGTGCAAAAGAAATAGGCAAACAGCTCTGAGCTGCAAATACCAGACACATTAAAGGCTGGAGCACTTCCAGTGAGATCTTTCAATTACACAGAGTGAATAACCACTCTGTTTCGAAGGGAAGATGGATAACTTGGAGAATGGGCTGTCAAAGAAGTAAACTACACTATAGATTTAATTAGAATAACACATCTGGGAGCAGTTGCTTGGACAAGGCTGCATTGTAACGGACAGGTGGACGGCAAATCAATGTTTCGACCAGGAAGAAGAGCTGTTTTTTATAAAAGCTGTGAGACAGAGACGGAGATGGAGGGACAATGAGAAATGTAGATACTTTGAAAGTGGTCAGGGTCAGAGTCGGGGTTCTCGTTCTGCTTGAAGGCCCTGTATCTAAAATCATTGCACTGGTATATCACAAATGCAATTAGTTATTTTTACTTTCAAGCAACATTGACACCAGCATTAAGCTTACTCACCATGGTTACATGTGGCCAAGGTTAAAAAAACACTTGTTTTTTAACACTGAGCTGATGCTGCATTAGAAAATGAATAAGTATTGACTTAGTTTGTCGGCACTTTTTTCCTTTTGCTATCACACCTGACACTCTTGTTTATCTTAGGGGGACAGATTCAGAAAACTGGAAGCTAAGGTAACAATATACCAAATATGGGAGGGGCTGCTCATTCACTCCTTTACTACAGAGCCGGTTTGGATTAAGACCTGAACTTTTGCTTAAGTCAGAATCAGTCAGAAATCAACATAATGTAACAGATGAAATCGTGTTGCAAAAAATACATTTTTCTTCACACTTCAGCATTTCCTTGGTAATTGTGTGTCTGTCTGTGTGTGCATGTGCACGAGAGCAAGCTGATTGCAGCTTTGTCCACATCCATGATTTCTTACAAACCCATCACGCCTTAAGAGTGACAGTATGCCCATCCATTGAAACAATTGTCAGGCACACTGAAGCACATAAACTCAAGGTGTAGGTGTGTTACATGTCAGTTTAATTGAATCAGGACAATCCAGACATACGGAGAAAGCGAGGTGAGTGTTTGTGTAGGTGGATGAGTGTGAAAGAAGCAGCATTGTCCAGGTTCTCATACATTGTGTTTTGATCTCTGCGGGGCTGGCGCTCCTCTTAAACAAGATTGCCAAATGTCAAGTGTATTAAATAACCACATCTCTCAATATCTTGGGAGATCTTTCCAAACGAAGATTGTCTGCCTCAGCCTTTTAGTCGGTGTGATGGTGTCCCTGCCAGGGCCTACAGCATCCTCTCCATGAAAGACCGGTCTGTCAGTGGATTCTGAAGCACTTTCTGCCAGACATGTGGTTCTTATTTTGCAGCCAGAGGAGCAGATTAACATAAAAGAGGGTGTGTAACAGTTCTCGCATTCAAAACCCCGCCTGGGGCAGGAGGAGGAGAGGCCGCTGCTGGATTACCTCATTTAGGATCCTTTAGAACGCTGTTTACCTTGCAAAGTGTGCATCTTAATGAGGTATTGCAGTGGCAGCAAGCGTAACAGGGTCAGTGGTATTAACAAACAGTCTCCACTGGCAGATAACCTAACTCGGCACATGGAGACAGTCTGATAGACGCATAGTGTATTTTACTGGGAATCACAAGGTAGACTGTGACAGTATTTTCCCGAACGACCTTCAGGCTCCTCCTAAAGCTGCAATACAGTTAAAGACAAGTCATCTAAAATATATCACAATATCTTCAAGACTGAGTAGAAAGACAGACTTTCCGAGGCTGTAGCTGACAAAACAGTGTAAAACTGATATTTTCTGCTGTGAGCTTTTAAATATATCACATGATCTTTATCAGCAGGTGGAGTGTGCTTATTTCAGGCTCATTACTTTTATATTTGCCTGACATACTTTGGTGTGTTACCTGTAACCCTTATGATGTGTTGTTTCTGGCTTTGGAGACATTTAAATGTTTGCCAGTTGACCAAGCAGAAGTGTTGTTATCTTCATATCCAGCCAGCTGTCTTGCAATGCTTCATGAAGACACCAAAATATGACAGGTACTGTCCTCCCAACTAAAACAAAAATGTCAGTCACAATTCCCCACAGGCAATCCATCAGGAACAAAGGAGGAAGGTTGGTGATCTTGTCGTTGAGCCAGGGTCAGGTTGGATGGATATGAAAAAAACAAAAAACAAAACATGTAACTGACAGGTGGTTTCCCATTGCCTACCAATAATTAGTACATGTTTTTGTGACTGTAACTGGAACCTAGTGGTTTTCAGCTTTAACCAAAGACAACACAGGCTTTTTTGAACCATTTTGTCTTTATTTGGTTGGGACAGAGGCAGGAAACAGGAAAGTTAGGAGAACAAGAGAGAATGGAACGGTCTGCAGGTCAGATTAGAACCCATGGTCGCTACAACTAGAGCAAAGTCTATGGTACACACTCTACAATGTGAGTCACCAGAGAAGTCCTCCAAACAAAATAGTGCCAAATTATAAATGGCTTTAACATGACTAAGCCTAATCAAGAACTGTATCTATAGCACAATTGGTAACAAAAGTGATCTGTTAACAATGATTGTTACAAAATGTGGCCAAACTAAAGTAATCCTAGATCATCCAAAATATATTGGATTGTACTCATTTTATAATTTAGTCTGGAGGACCATAAATTCTGTACTGATTGGATATGGCCAAACAAAACACAATGGCAGACAGAATGACTGAAGTAAAACTAAACACCAATTAAGTGTAATTATCAGGCTAATTCTAATCCACTGCAGGTCACTGACATCTACAAAATCTGTCAAAAACCAAGCAGTCATAGAAACTGTACTGGGACAAAGCGCATTCACAGGTGAGACCCATTTTCCAGCTATTTCCCTCTGCTTGCCCCGCTGACCTGTGCAAGGAGCTACCGGCTAGCTAGGTTCATGTTCATGTCTGTACATATCTAATGGAGCTTACGTCCATGCAGATGATTTAAAACAAAGCAGACAAATGTAATTTACACAGTGTTTGCTGTGAAAAAACTGATTTCTGACCGCTGCTGGGTTTAGAAACATGGTATTAATAATGGAAAGCTGGAAGGGGTCTTTCTTTCTTACACGCATGTGGGGAATCAGATTTCAGGTTTAGGACTTCCTATACATCATGTTTTGATTCAATAATTAAATAGTCTAGATTCAATTATGCAAAGCCTCCTGTTGATGGTATTAAAAAGCTTCTGTCTGATTTGTAATGAAAGGCAGATACATCCCAATGATTAGGCAAAGGAATATTGGCTCAACTTTGGATATTAAAATCAGATCCTCTTTTTTTTTTTCTTCTACCACCACTTTCATTTAAAGATCTCCCTCCCTTCCTGTTGCATGCCTTTACCTATTGGTGCAGTAGTTTCTCTGTAACACCACTATGCTCATGTAGGCTCAAGTGGGAAAAGGCCAGATATGAAGGGGCCCTTTGTTGGAGAAAAATTAATATACTTTTGTGCAGTTTGATTAAATCATAATGGGGAAGGTAATGAATCTCCACCTTCGCTGTTTCATTACTCTGTGGCTTCATGTTATCAAGCCCTAAATATAGCCTCATTATATATTCCATTTTTACCAGCCAAATTCAAAAAAAAAAAGGAAGGAAGAAATGGTCCTTTCTGAACGTCAGGTGTGCACTTCATTTTGCTGTTCATATGAGGGGCTCTCCCTCCCTCCTCTTCTTCTCTTCTCACTCGATCTGCCTGAGTTATAGCCACCACTCACATCTACCAACTCCTGATAAAGGGGTCCTTTGCAACTGGAATTGGAAATAGATGACAGAGCCAGGTGAAGCACTTGGATGAAAGGTTCAATTATTTTGATGATTGGTCTCGGGAAATGTCTCACAATGACTCATTTAGTCCCAGTGGAGCCTTGCGGAGACTTACTTATTGCGAGCTGAAATGTCGTCCTCGTCTCAGCACAGTATCACTGATATCAGCGGAGCCATACTGACTGGTCTTTCTCCTTGAGTCTGCCTTAATTTGTTGAAATTTCATTTGCTTACTTGAATGTGTAACTGTTAATCCATCTATACATGACCCATCCAATTAAACAAGGAAAATGTGTAATTAGGATGGTGCATAATGAACTTGACCCTCGAGGTGGGACAGATGATGTGCTAATCAGAGTCAATGAGCTAATCTATCTCAACAGAAGAGTCAAAGGTCACAGATGAGGCCGCGATAAGAGACAGACCTAATGAATAACAATAGGTGGATTAACGGGAAGCCAATCCCTGATAGAAAGGAGATTTAGGCAATAATGTCCTAGACATTTGCACAGTGAGAATGGAAGTTATTGTGTTCTGCAAAAAGGACAATGTCACAAAATGTTCTCACAGGTTCATTTCCACTGTTTGGAGCATTTTGATAGAATCTCATGGTTGACGGTTATTTCGTCCCACAGTTTACTTGTATTTTTGAAAGAGAACTATTGAAATAATTGTTAACTTGGTTGTTTACATATTAACATTTACAAATTGACAATGTCATAATGACATTTAAGAAATATGATTCAACACTCAGTTTACTGCTGAATACTCAGTCAACTAGACTGTTAGATATTTACTGTATAAGAGGAAGATTGAATCAACCTCACTGTGTTGTCTATTTAATAGAAGAAAACGTCATAAGAAAATGACAATAAGATACGTGCAAAGAATGGATACGATTTCTGAAAATGACAGAGTAGCAGTCATTGTTCATCTCTTCAGTAGTGATTCAGTGTAATAGGATGCAGCTGCAGGTGCAGAGGAGTTAAGTGTCTCAGCATGAGAAAACTATTTAATTTGGCTCTTGAGGGGAAAGCTGTGCGTGCATCCTCCAAATAGTCCAGACACTACTAGAGATACTTAGAGATGAATGTCTCAGAGATGATAACCAAGGTTCTGTATTCTTTGTCAAAAAGTTCTTATAAAAGGCCACAAATGATTTTCTTTACTATGAGTCTATGTTATTGTCCCATTTACAACTTAACTAAATTGATTTAGATTAAAACAAACATTTTCAATAGATCATATGTGGTTATATGCATTTACGTAAGTTGCCAGGTATGTCATGCGTGCTGTAGGACAACTTTATCATCATAATTACTCACTTATTTACAACTAGGACTATCAAGACAGATACAAACTAAGTTTAGTATGTGTGTGCATGTGTGTGGTTCTGTCCTGACTGGACATCCTCCCTGGGGGTTTCCCCTGCTAACCTCAACAAAGGTCATTGTGGGGGAGGCACACAGCCTGGCTTGACCCCAGGGGTCAGACGAGGCCTGTATGATGGAGATAGCTAGAGTGGGTCAGATAATAGAATGACAATATATGTGTTGTGTGTTATGTGCCTGCGAGCCTGTCTTGCATACATGCATGAGTCTCCCCATTCAACGTGTTTGCACACTGAGCGTGCATGCAAGCATTCTGTGCACAAGTGCGTGTACTGATGACTGTGTCTGTGCTGTCTGTTGGCCTGTGTGTACAGCACGGGAAACGGTCAGTCCACTATTAAAAGCTGAGCAGTTTGCCCGCGGCGAGGTGAATGTGCAGCAGATAACTGTGTTTGCATCTCTGTCCCCACACACACATGCAGGAGGAAATCCTTGTGTCCACAGCCCAAATATTACTTTCTGTTTACCCCCTGGATTATATACTACAGATAATTGGAGATAACAGGGTTGCACAGAGCGCCTGTCAGTGTTGCTTCCACCTGGCTGTAATCCCATTATCTATTCCATTTCAAATATCAATATTTGTTTTTGGGCTTACAGAAAAAAAGACCTCATGAAAGACTTAACAGATTTGAAAATGACCAGCAGAATTGTAAATAGATTATTTGAAGTATTCATTTTCAATTTTAGGTGCAGTATTTGAGCTAAAAAGGAAACAGTTTCATACAATATGTTCTTCAGCTTTCTCTTTGGTTTGACCTGCTACAGACGCCTGATATGATACATAATTTATGTCCTGAAGAGCGAGATAAATGCAGTGTCTATAGAGGCAGACACAGTCGAGACACACAGACACACACATACGAGGTAGAGGAAGTCTCTTGAAATAACTGAGAAATGTCAAATAAAACAAAGACGACAATGAGTGTGAAAAGGAAGACTGAAAGTGAACTGAAACAGCGTAATTATGATAAGTGGAGAGAAGCGAGGAGTAAATGAAAACCAGTTATAGAAAAATGAGCCTCATTTAACTTGATTAAATGTCTGAAAAAGCAATAACAGTAGCTACCTGCCACTGACATCAAGTTTGAGGTACATTGTGTTTTCTCACTGAATTACAGCAAATCTCCCATTTTAGTTTGTCAGGTTAGTGAGCCTCACTCTATTGTCCTCACTCACTGCTGTTTGTTTTGTTAAAAAGTTTCTTGTTGTTTATTAGACCATGTAAAGGCTAGCTCACTTATCGTGAGCTGTGTTTCCCTTTTCCCCATGTGCAGATTGCATAGGTTTTCTATTTGTTTCCTATACAATAATCTCAGAAATAGGGCAACCACTGAGGATCTCATTGGCTCAGAATACCTTAGGCTACTGTATGAAACCTGAACCTGAAAACCGAAAACTCTAGTCGGCCTGAAGTTGATGTTGCGCATGAGTGTAATGATATTGCTGTATTAGACAGGTAAGAGTGGAAATCTTGAAATGCTCCATATCCAGTGGTTAACTGGGCAGTGCAATTTGGGGGGGGGGGGGGGGGTACAAGCAGAAACTGTTTGACTGGAGACCTGTCCTCAGTTTTTTCTTGCCTTTCACATGATGCATGCTGCTGGTAATTACACTAGTCTTCCTGTTTGTCCTCAGGTGTCCACCTCCACAGTTTTCCCATTTCTATTGAATCTTATCTTCCAGTCCATCAATTTTCTACACTTCCCTTTACTCTACATGCTCTACACTGCTCCTGGCTGGAGCCTGTCCCAACAGTTCAGTTTCCAACAGTTCATCAGTTGAACTCTGGACAACCATTACACTCACATTCACAGTTTTGGTTTAGTTTCCAGCACCTAAAATTGTGAAGAGAAAAGTTCCAGGAAGGAAAAACTCACTGGCTTGAAGAGAAACACCCTCAGCCAGCTGGTAAATTCAAACTCATGACACTGAGTCACCTTTTTTCCCTCCAAAAGTATTTAGCCTTACTAAGTAAAAAGTCTGTTCCTCTTCAGATAAAAGTCTTCTATTCTCTTCTCTTCTATTCTCTTCTATTCTATTCTATTATATTCTATATCCATATGAAGAAGCTTAAGCATAATTCTCCATATAGTTTTATGTCCAGAGTCAACAGATTTATTTAATGAGAGCATAAACTGAGAGCACTTTGTAAGTAGCTAATATTTAATATGGATGTCGTGTCTCAGTTTTACTGTTGCATTAGTCACAAGATGTTTTGTCTGCTGAACAATGATCAGCATTTTCCTTGCCTCCCACTTAAAACACAGATACACATACAAACACAAATGTCGGACTCATGTCGGTCTAATTGCAGCACTGGAGCCCTGAATCATCTCTTAGACTGTTTTTCAGAAAACTTAATCGCGTGGACAGGCAGAGTGAACTAATTATCTGCACGCTGTTTTCCCAGCCAAAGCTGGTAATTTAGTAGCAATTGACCTCCTGCAGTTTGCCTGCGAATGAAAACATGTAGGCCAGTCTGCTAACGAGCGACCGGGAGACCCCGGGGTCCGGCCGGGCTCTGCTCTGCACAGTGGACACAGAACCCCTCACTTCAGCTCCAATTTACCTCTTTACCACCTCCAGGGGAGACACCATCGTCCTCTCACTGTGTAGCGACTTAATCTAACCACAGCAGAGGAAAGGCCTGTTGGGGGAACAACTCAATGCTGTGATTGTCTGAAAAACAGGATGTACTCCTTTCCAAGCTGGTTCACTGATGGCACGTGGCCTCAGAGCCTCCAGCTGGACTGTGCCTTTTAAAACTAAAGAGCTAGCTTTACCATCCATTACATTTAATGCAACATTTTTCTGGTTGGGTTTAAAGTTATACTCATTTGGATTTTGTTAAATACTTTTCACTGTTGGAGAATGGTACTCTTGGTGGGTTGAGAAAACCTCTGACACCATTTACATGATCATAGAACAGAACCTCTTCAGTGAAAACCAAACAGGTCAGGGGCTATGTCAGTGAACTGTGGCATCCAATGCTTCAACAAGTTGACCAGAAAACAGCAGGACATGTTTTGATTATCTGATTTGTCACCATTTCCTACGTGTTTTTCATAGGGAAAAGAAATCATAACCAAACAATACAAATGCCAGTCACATGAACAAAAAATAAATAAATAATTGTGCGAGAGGACTGTGCATTATCAGAGGAAGTGTTTTGTCTTGCTGCAGGTGGGTTGGAAGTAAGTGGAAGTGAGATAAGTTCAGATGTAGGACTATGCATAGACCTAAATGACAAGACTAGGCCTACCAGGAGTGCAGCCTTGGATACAAATGTGGGAGGGAGAGGGGGGGTTTGTTAGCTGGATTGACTAACGATGTAGAATGAACGGAGGAAATTGGCATGTGCGCGTGTGTCTCCACGCTGCGCACAGTCAGTGAGCCGATCCGTCACAGAGAGATTCCAGATCTTACCTTGTCTTGTACTGGTACGTCTACTAATGCAGACATTATTGATAACAAGTAGTGATTACTTCTTTGATCAAGTTTGTCATCTTGTTGCCATACTGTCACATTTGATGAAATTTCAATATCCAAAACAAGCTCAACAAATCTCAGATGGGATTTTTTTTTTCCAGTGGCTTTATCCAAAACGAATGTAACATTTAAGCTTCCCACACCCACACTGTTGACCCCTTAAGGATAATCATCATACAAAGTCTAAAATATAGAAAGCCACAGCATCCTTTCACGGCCTGAAATCCAGAATAAAGACGCCATAGGCTACATAAGCTAACAATGCTGCAGTACAGCGGTTTGCCGCTCAGCAGATTTCTTGTGAAACGTGATCATTTGTTGTGATAATCAACCTTTTTTTTTAACATTCAGCTTTCACTGTACAGCTTGTATTACTAATTACACTGTCTTACACAGTGTAGTGTGCAGCCCAATAAACAACACCCTGCTGAACAGGCCGGTACTTTAGTATCTTGGCAGTGGCTCAGCCAGGTGAGTCCGTCTCTGCTCTTCTCAGCCTCCAGATATAAATCCTGTTTTCACATTCTCTTCCGCTTTGTCGTAATTTTACAAGAGCAAACTTTGTAGATATATCCCCTGAAGTGATTCAAGTGTTAGAAAGTGTGTGTGTGCATTTGTGTGAGGGGGAGAAGAGATAAACACACAGGAATTTAAGTTAATTTCCTTTGTGCGGTTGCTTAAGTAAACATTGCTGCTTTATGAAGAGTGAGTAGCTGCACCACCGTGATGTGTTAATGTGTATGTTTGTGTGTGTGTGTGTGTGTGAGGGAGAGAGAGAGAGGGAGCGAGGGGGAGAGAGTACATTCACCGCAGAGTTAATGGTACAGTTACTGTGACTATATTTTATTACCAGCAGTTTGTGATGCCAGTAACAGGCTGAGACAGAGGACATCTGTCGTCAACATGTTTGGAGCTCGCTAACAATGAGAAAGGCTTAATGAATAACCTTCAGTTTAGAGAGAGACGTTCATCCTGCTGCATTTCACTGGTCCTACTTAAATCATGTCTTAACACCTCCAGCTCCACAGGATATACACCCAACCGCAGATTTTCAGAGAAAAATATTCACCCATATGTTGCACCTCTGGTAACACTTAAAGGTCCCATATTAACTGATGCGTATATTTTCCATTCTTTTAATTAATTACAAAAAGATACAGTGCACATTGCATCTTATATGGTTTACTGCCTTAACTGTTAATCAATTAGCATCTTGCAATCGCTTATCATACTTTATACCTGAAATAGCTCATTTCTTTGGCCACTTGGGGGCAACAGAGACAATTTCTATTCAGAATATTATTATTATCCCATTTAAGTTTATATGTTGAACTTTTTTAGCAACTTTTTAGCTTCTATACTCTACAGCAGTGATAGAGCATTAGCATTCATTTGGAGTCATGTCTCCGACCAGTTGATGAATCAAAGTTCAGTTTGGTTTACCACTCAACTCCTGAGGGAAATCTGGTTCTTTAGCCAGTAGCTGCTAAATGCTCCACCGTGTTCACCAGCTGGTCATAAACAGTCTCTGTCTGCTGTTGGGCGCAGGCCAGGTAGTTTAAAATTCGATTTAGGTGCTTTTTACTTGAATTCTGACAGTATTAGTTCAGTGACAATGAACCAAAGCAGCGGCATGGTGGATGGGACGTGCACAGAATGAGCTGAAGCTGAACAAAAAGCTTCATATAGCTTAGGAGAACTTTGGTGACAATTTTCTGTAGGCTCATCCCTATATTTGACTTTTTCGTTTGATACACCGTCCTTCAAAGTATAGTGATCATAACCACTTTAAAAGGGACTCCTGAGATAGACCTTATAGTGAATTATACATACTTTACGGTATAATAGAAAACCTCTTATAAAAGCTTTAACTCCCTTGACAGTGCTTCCTCTCCACTGCTACCCCATAATCCCTTAATTACTTCCTCTGAGGTATTGTGACAATATAATACAGCATTTAATATTAAGGCCATTTATTTTTGGCCAGTAACCATGGTGCAAACACAATGTAAAGATGACATTATCTTTAAATCCATCAGTGGTCAATAATCCACATGTTGCAGTTTGGACATGCCTGCTGTGTTTTGCACTGTAAGGACAGAATGAAGCGCGGTCTGGCTGCTGCCGCACAGCTTCAGCCAAAACACCGGCTGATTGTTTCCAGCCAATGTTTTCAATGTCAAAGTAAAACATTGTTCATCTATTTCCCATGAAAGTCATTGTTCACCGTAGGCTGCTCAAGGTAAACATTTGTACACTGAGCTGAGACTAACAGTGAAACAGATTGTATACAGTGTGTCAGGCTGCTATTGTAATCAGGATGTAGCTGCATCCTTGTCAACCTGCGGACATATTCCTTATGCTTGCCCAGCCTCTGCTGCATCGAGCTGCCGTTTCTGATTAGTTTTGATTGGTTTCATTTGTTCCTCTGTGTTTAGACATCAATCATTGCCTTCCTTGAGTTGATCTCTGCTGTGTCCCAGCTGGTTGTATTTTGTGTGTTTGTGGGTGTGCTTGTATATGCGTGTGGATGCGAGAGAACGACGGTCGGCTTGGTTTGCACGGCTCGCAGGTGGGACGCTGTAAATCTATAGGTGATCAGACAGAAACAAACAGAACATAAATGGCCATGAGGTGTGATGGTGGGAGTCTGGATGTATCTTGTGTAAAACTGTCTCACTTTTGGCCCACTGTTCTGGCACTCTGCCTGTGTGTGTTTATGTAGCTGGTTTAGGCCAGCATATCAGCTTGCCAGTACATCAGGCTAAATTTACTTTTTAATAAAAACACCAGGCCTGCATGCTGCCATGTGCATGTGAGTTTATAGCTATGGAAATTGCAGGGGTTGTGAAAACAGATTCATGAATAAAATTATTAGCACAATTATAAATGTCATTACAAGAGGTAGTAGCAATATATATTAAGATCTTGGGTTTCAAATTAGTTTTTTCATGTATTTCTATTGGAACCTAATAATGACAACAAGGCATGTTTTATGCACAGAACTACAAATGATGGTGTTTTTACTTTGACTGACAGACTTAGTATTTATTTGAGGCCAGCAGAGGATAGCATAGTAACTCAGTATCCTCTGAATCCTTGAGCAGGCATCCCAGCTGTCAAGACTGCTGCGATTGCTGATAGGTATGACACAGGAAAGAACTGTACAGCCCTGCCCAGATTGTCCAAAACAGGATTTATAGCTCTTCTAAGAAGTAAAATAATCCATCTTGAAAACCTCTGCTACCCCTGTTTGGCATGATTGAGAGGCAATGGAGGAGTGTTAGGATGCAGCTTCTGGCACAAAAAAAAGACAACTTTCCATGAAAGCCTGTGGGAGGATGAGGTGGAGGTTTGGCAGACAAAGAAGAAAGGGAGGGATAGTGTGTCAGGGTGAGATGTCTGACATGCGGCTGAGTTCTTCGCCCTGGCAGGGCCTGGAATGGCCTTGGCTCTGAAGTACAGAGAGCAGCAAGGGGGAGGGATGGAAAGGAAGACAGGAGAGATCATGTGTGGAAAAAGGAGGATGGTATCACCCCTCCTCATTTAACCAGACAGGTCAATAGAGAACTTTTTTTTTCTTTCTCAGTTGGTGCAATTACAGTGCTGTTCTCTCTGGAATTGCCCATGTGGTTCTGCCCCTGGCACTCACTCTACTATGGTTGGATAGATGGATGAAGAGGAGCAGAGGAGAGATGTGAGGACAGTGGAAGTGTAAGCCTGGGTGGGTTGGCAAAGTGAGCAGAATCTAAGTGGTGCAGGAGCAGCCTGGCAGACAGCATGGCACCTCTAATCACATTCAATCAATCCTGTGTAGAAGTCTCAGGCCAACCTCAATACCAAACCCTATCAGTCTCTCACCTTTTTCATCCATCTCTCCACTTCGCTCACAGCTTACCTCTCTCCCTGCCAGCTACACTACATACAAAACAGGAGCAGAGATGCTAAACCACCAGTTGCGCCAGCTGTTCTTAAAGGGAACATATTATGGAAACTTTTTGAAGGCTCTTTAACATATATTTGGGTGTTTGTCTTCTGGCCCCCAAAATGTGAGAATTGACACACACAAAAAATCTGTAATGTGCAGGCTCCCTAGGTTGAAATCCATGTGGCTTTACGAGCTGTTCCCTCAGTTGTCTTCCAGTGATGTAACTAGGACTTGAATTTGCATAATACCACCCCTACCTGGGACCGGTAGAAGGGGTGGGACGGGGCAAGCAGTGGTTCATTTGCATTTAAAGGGACAGACTCTGATACCAGCCGTCCTGAAAAGGGCTGTTTTGACTTTCTAAAGAATATTAAAGCTTAATAAAGTAACATTATTTCTCTACTCACCGTTCACATCACTGTTTACTGCAAGACCTCCGCCAGTCGCAATTAAGCCAAAGCTGTCAAGGAAGTGCATGTGTCATTTGATGTCATTTGATGAAATTCAGACCGAATTGCAGTGCATTATGCAGCACACAGCCTGTTCAAGGCAATGGAGAGATACGTGGATGGGCTCATTCTTTTTAGCTTTGAATGCTTCATCACCCATTAAAAAACTTAAATGCATGTATTTTTTCATGAATCCTTCCCCAAGTTACGATAAATTCAAATGTTTTCTAGTAAAAGCAAACATGTTCTTATATCGCCAACAGATTAGTTGAGCATTCACAGCCTTCAACTGCCAGGCGTAGCCTATAGCAGCTGGGTCCTGAACAAGCTAACTGATGAATTGCTAATATTTGACTTGTGTAAAAGTGTAAAAAAAAAAAATCTGCCCCATAACCTAAACCTTTATTATCATTAAACTGGTGGAAAGTCACATTGGTTTAGCGTATTTACAGTACTAGCTTTGAAAAACAATTTGCTCTCCTTGCATTCATGAATGAAGCAATATTATAACTGCATTTTTTAGATAAGTATCTGTATAATGTTTTTAACTTAACATGTCATTTTGTAATGTGTTCAAGGAATGGTCTAATTTGTTTGCCGCTGAAGGCCAAACTCTATGAATGGTGTTTTAAATGAGAAGTCTACGTCATGCTAAGAAAGTGTTTTTCGCTCTGGCAACTTTGTAACACAGCCTGTAACTCTGCTGTGACAGATCAGCTGAGATGAAAGAAACTGTAAGTGTCCTTATTTGTGAATTCCACCCTTGGTTAGACACTCCACTGACCTGAGATAATCGCTTGAGAAGGGGCACAATAGTTATGTGCATTGTTACAGATTGTGAAAAGAATGAGCATGTTTGGCTCAAGGCCAGCCACGGTGGTTGACAGCAAGACTTAAACTAAATTAGTTTTTTTTCCACCCAAGTTATGAATCATACTGTGTTTCTTACAGCATCTCACTCGACTGGACAACGCAAGGTTTCTTCGCTGTGCTGAGTTCTGCTGTCCGTTGTTACTGGAAGGATCTGGAGAACAAATGGTCATGTGGAGGTAAGGGGGTAGCGTGATACTAAGTGTGTGTGTCAGTGAAATTGTGCCACTGGGCCTGTGTCACAACACTTTAGACTGCCTAACAAGCATGCGTGTATATGTTGGCTAGATTGTACACGCAAGCCGAGCACCCCCCAGGACAAATTGGCATATTGTGTGTTTACGTACAGTTTGTATGCATGATAATTGCATGTGTGTGTTTCTCTCTATTCCTGCTTGACATTCTCTGCTTTTGACCTCTTTGTCAACAATGACGCAACGTTCCACTTAACAGTAGCATTCATACTGTATGTTGACTAATGCAAGCTATTTATACTATTTGCAAGCAATGTTCTTAGACATCCCCCATTGTGGGTTTCCTATCCCTGTTCTTCTTTAAAGGGTCGTAAGGGTAGGTTCATTACCTTTAATTATCGGTGTAAGCTGGTTTTAAATTCACGGGGCAGATGTGAGCTTTGTATTGTGGTGGTATTTCCAGGCTTTCCCCCATCAAACTCATCAAATACAACAACTCCAATACACTCTCATGGACAAGTTGAGACCTGCACATTCACCACGCTATGAAAAAATAATGCAACGTTACGAGGTGCTGTTGTTTTCGAGGTAAATGCGTAACTGTAACTACATTCCCGACACAGCTGCGCGACAGAATGACTTCAAAAGCGAAAGTAGTATTTGCTCCATGTGTCGTAATGTTACATAATACATTATTATTTCATAGTGTGGCAAATGTGCAGGTCACAACTTACAGTACGTTTTAGAGTTGTTGGATTGCATATTTAGTTTGATGAGGGAAACGTGGAAATACCTCCTTTGCGTTGGCTGAGCAGCTCGCGTCTCTGCCCCGCCGATCTCAAAACAGCTTGCAACGACAATTAAAGGTAATGAACCTACTCCTAAAACTATAGGGATTATGGCTATCCTGTAGACATATTTGCCAACATGTTTAAATATCCCTTTAAAAAACTTTCAGTTCACTACTGAATTCATATAATCAACAAGTATTGTGGAATTTCCACATTCTTTAAATTTGTAGTAAAATTTTGGCTGTGGACCTGAACCCAGACGTGTTTGATGCTAACTGCTTACCTGAACAGGCAGCTAATCAACCATAGACCCACAGAAACTACAGAAAGCAACGCAAAAATATCCCCTAATTGGGCACAGTTGCTGTAATTTTCGTGTTTGTTTGTGCCTTGCAATTAGGAGCATTTCAGCTGCCAGTTGGACTGTATAGGATGTTTTTGAGGATGAGTGCAAGCTTCATAATTTGAATCACAGTGTATCGCAATCATCCATATATTAGAATGGATCAAACAACCTCTCCTCCCTCGTAGTTCAGATGTTTGAGGGTAACTTGTTTCTGAATTCATCTGAAAGAGCTAAAAAGTCAAAAATACCTCTTCATACGGAGCTATAGCTCTCATAAGTGGGGATGGGGAAATTGTGTGGTGGTTCTTTTCATGGAAATGTTTGCTGCGCCATAGGAGGTTGGTGCCAGAATTATGCTTGTTGATAAATTCCTATGATGAGATTCAGAAACAGCTGGCTGCTCAGAGTAATTTTCTGGGCCGTTGTTTCCTCGATGCTCCCTGCACTCTCAGTATGTGCGCACACAGAGATAGAAGACGGAGGAGAAGAGTCACGAGAGTCAAGGTGAAGTTCATCTCTGAAATCCCCCCCATTACTGGAACACGCGTACACACTGCTCTGTAGATTCCTTCAGCGGTTTAGTCTACAGCTATCTTAGCAATTACAGCAGTTTCCCACGGGCTCCAGCAAAGGGTCTGTTAGCTAATATGCTAATGAAGACAAATGGAGGTGATCTCTCTGTTCTCAGGATACAGAGGAAGAAAGTTAGAGAGACACAGAGAGAGGTGCTGACAGTTAAAAGACAGCCAGAGGATAACATGGTTTACCCAGAGCTTCTTTAGCTTCTTCTTTTTTTTTTGCCATGTCATAACCCCACCTTCGCCATCAAGTCAGACAGATAAAAGCCTGACACAAAAACACTGAGCCTTACACCACTCAGGCCCTGTGCCTGCTTGTCAGTAAAAGCATGTTAAGCCTTCACCAGAATGCAGCGTCTGAAACAGGGCAGGAAGAGCATGAGACACTCTTCACATGAAAGACAGCCCCTGACGACTGATGACTGTTTTACCGTTCAGTATTACAGTGTTTTAGTCGGATGTGGTACAAACTCTGTGCCATTTAGAAAGACTGTGTGTGTCATAAAGAGAAGCATACATAATGACACGGGCCCATTACACATGGTATTTAGAGATTAGACTAACACTGTGGTTTTGCGGTTGGAGTCGTGTTGATGGTAACCATGTGTGGTGGAGGATACACATACTGGGACTGCACTGACAAATAATGGGATAATGGATGCCAACATACCTGGTCCATGATGAAGTGCTGGCTTTTACGGGAACAGGGTTGGTTATGATGAGCAACGATGGAGTCATATCGGGTTTGAGCAGCGCTGTTGCTTTCATTTATTCATAAACTATAACGTAGAACATGCATTATATTGGTTAGGTTGGTAAGGCAAGGTTGGTTTATTTGTATAACCTGTAGTCGCTCTACTCAAGTCATAACACGCCATCTAACAACCAAACTAGTTTGAACTCCCAGAGTGGAAAAGTAAAGTAGATAAGTGATGCTTTCAAGAGCTCCTGTTACTATAACAGACTCGGATGGAGCAGCACTAGCTATAAAGTGTCAATGTGTTGCATGAAGCGTGTGGACAGATACGGCAGACTCACTGTGGGCAATAAAAAGTTGACACCCATGTCTTATTTTCATACGTGGGGTTTTTTTTTGTCTCGGTGTGCACTGTGCACATTTATTTGATGAGCAAGCGATTTGGGCATTGTCTGCAATGTGCAATCACTAATGTGACAACCTCTGATTATGAGTTGATGTGATTATTTTCAACCGAGCAAACATAATCATTCCCAGTCCAAAAAGCTCACATAATTGTTCACTTGCGCACATCAGCAGCAGCAGCTCGACATCACTTTCCTGTGACATTTGGTTTTCTTATACATGAACACACAGTCAACGCGGAACAGTTTCTATAAAGCTTTTTAATGCTCTATAAGCTCCTTGTAAATACTTGTTTATTACTGCACTCGAGGCAGGAACCTGATATTTACTGTAAAAATATGGGTTTAATACTTTTTTTTGGCCGTAGCTGTCTTTGCGGATGATAGTTCACCTAACATAAGTCGTTTCGCAGTTGTTACGAGAAAAAGTTTTTTTTCTCTGCTTGTAATTTGCCTTTTTAAACACATTGCATATTGACGGAGGCATTTCTTCACACCGTGGTTAAAATGCCTTGTGGTTGAGAAGTTAGTCTCGTGATGTTTGACTAATGAATAGCTATATTGTAAGAAAGAAATGTTTTGCTATTTTTCCAGTTGGCTGGTAATCTGCATATTATGCATCGTAGCACACTTAAGAGTGTTGCCACAAACAAAACGACATTCCACTGAGGCTTCCAGTGAGGATTTATCCAGCTCGCTCTGATGTTTCAACAGAAGGTCTTACAAATGCTGTTGGGATTATGTTTGTAGATGTGTGCCACACCCGTAGCCTTGGTTTTCACCAAGCTCGCCAGACTGTTCAGCTCCACAGGCGAGGCCAGAAACAGAAGAGGGAAACACAGAAATCCACATTAGGGTGGTTTACAGTAGGAGACAAAGACATTACTATTAAGATGTTTGCATTACATTCAGTTCTGTTTTAACTTTGGCTTCAAACTGGTCAATCTCAAAGCAACACGTTTTACCTCATCCATCTGCAGCGCACATTAATCCTCATGTCATTCTGTGTCAAAGCCACATGTGTTTTTCCTGCACAAATAAATCAGCCTCATACCCCTGATGACAATGCTGCGCGTAGGCCGAGAAAGTGTAATAAAATGAGTAGGCGCTGAAATAATCATATTAATGTAATATAATTAGCACGTGTGCTCGGCTGTTCAGTGTCACTCGTCGCTTCAGCTGCATTTTTTTTTCTTCCTGCCCAACTGCTTGACTGTCACTCAGATAACCTTAGGTAACAGCCATGATTAATGAAAAAGGAACACCTCATTTAATAGCTTTGGCAGGGAGTAGGCAACAAGTGTGTCTGTGTGTGTGTGTGTCTGTGTGTTTACGGTGTATGTGTGCGTTCATGCCTCCTAATTCCACAGTGTCTTCCATTTTGTCTCGTCTTCCTATCCCGCAGCACCAGAAGTAAACACCAGTCTGTCACAGTATGGTGAGTGGCTTGTGCACTCCTGTCTACCTACGTGTGTGTTTGCATGTATGCATACGTGTCTATTCCATGATGTGCAGAATAAATACCCCCTCGAAAATGTGGACCCCCTCGAAAACGAGATGCTGCATCTCAAGGGGCTATCCCAATAAACTTAAACTTAAATACATACACACATGCTGTACACCAAATATGAAAACATAAATATGTAACATCAAGGAAAAGGTGCGGCACACAGATGTACCCAGTGAGAGTGGGAGACAGGGAAACATGATGCTAATTAGATTCTATTATGAAAGCTGTGAGATACTGTCTCTCTCACACACTTACACACACACACACACACACACAACTTCAGGGCCTGTACTCCATCATCTGTATAATTAAGGTGCTTTTCTCCTGAATATTTTAGTTAAATGTCTCTGCAACAGTGCAGCAACAGACCTGACCGTCTTTGCGATGCAGACTGAACTTCATGTTCTCTCATTTGGTGCTATTACTACTTCATCATTTTTGAGTTTTGACCAAATTATACACACAAAACACACAGATCCACTTAAAATTAGCAAACATTCCCATGTGTTTATACCATTTATTTATTAATTTATTTAATTATTTTTAACAATTGAATGGAATTACAATCCGTCACCTTATGTTCATATGAAAGTTTATGGAAAAAAGAAAAAAAATAGATTTGTTAACGGAAGTCAAGTGCATCTATGCCAAGTTCTTATTTGGCACACATTGTTGTAAAACCCAGGCTAGTGTGTGTATGTGTTTGTGTGTGCATGCGTGTGTGCGTGCGTGAATGTCCAGGAATCTAATCCTAAAGCAGATGGAGGAGGAATAGTATCCAAGACAACATTGGCAGAAGGGATAGCTGAGGCAGTGAGATGGGGCGGTGGGCGGTGGGGGGTTAAGTCACTGTCCTTCAAAGATTGATGAGCACTGATTCCATGACGGAGGTCTTCCTGCACTAAGACACAGCTCCTTCACAGACAACACAGTACATCCATTCACTTCATCTGATCACCTCAGGCCTTTACTCGGATGTGACGCTCATGTTGCAACACTATGAAATGAAAGTATTATTACAGTCAAACAGGAGATCAAGTATTCTGCTCCCAACAGTTATTTTTCACAGTTAAAATAATTAATTGTTTCGCATTCAAAGGCAGAAAATGACGACTGATTTCAACTCAACTGGGGAGGGGGGGTGAAGGTGAAGGAGTGAGAGAGTTTCTTTCTGCTTGTTTGCATTTTTGTGCGTCTCTTTGTGACAAAGCCTCAGTGGCAGCCATCAAGGAGACCAAATGTTGTTTCCTCCCTCTCTAATTACCAGCTCTTATGGTTTAGCCTTGTTTAGTTGTCCTCCAGTAAATAAACCCTCATGTCAGACTGTTTTGTTTCAGGACTTTCCCCAGCTTGCAGCCTCAGGGGCTGAATGTGTTCCCCAGGTAGGACAGTGTTGTACATTTCTCTGAGGGATAATCAGAAACATATTCACACATTATAAAATGTGTGTTACTCTGTTCTTTGTTGCTGACTGTAGATGTAGGAAAGTGGAACCGTTAACTCTCATGGCTTCTTTGTACTCCTGTGTCAAAGTCAGTGTTTCCCAGGAAAAGCCTCTGTGGGATGTGGGGAAGTTACGTGTTTTGCTGGTTAACTAGTTTGAACTGGTGGGTGAGCGTGAGCAACGATGTCCACCCTGGCTGAACAAAGAGAAGAGCACCATCTGTGCTGATTAACAAGGTAGGGATCTTGATCATGTGGAACACAGAACCAATAAGCAATAAATTCCTTATACAAAGATGGAGGAATTTGAGTATTATCACTTTGAGGCAAATACTTTTCATTTTTATGTTGATATTGGAATCTGCACAGTAACGAGCTGTTTTTACTGAAGGATTTAAATTGTACCTACGTACGTATGACTCAGTTTTGCTGTGCTGTTGCTGCTTTTCCAAGGGAATAACACAGCTACAGTTTGTGCTCAAACCGCTGTCACTCACACAGACACGTGTGTGACCAAAGATTTGACCAATGTTCTTGTGGGGGCGGAGGGAAAAAAAATTATAAACCACAAATCACAAAAAACTAGGAATTTAAATTAAGGTCATGTTGTTTTTTCCATGTTCTATTGAGTAAAATCATTTAAATAGAGGGGTGTGGTCCATTCTTTCAATAGTGGGCGATAATCCCATCTTTTGTATGACAAAAAAGGCCATAACGGCAAAAGAAGAAAAATAAATCTACGCCCAGTCTACTTCATACTCCCCCCTACCAGCCAGTCTCTTCCCTCTGCACCAGCAGCATGATGGGACATGATCGTGGCTGAATGTGGAAAGAGAGAGAGAGTTGTTCATAGTGGGAGGGAGGCCCAGCTCCGTCTCACAGGACCCTGTCATGGCAGGTCAGTCCGTCCTATCAGAGCAGCCTCCCACTTGCCTGTCTGAGGGTGAGAGGGAGACTTCGCCACATGGACCATAACCCAATTAATCACTGGTGCAAATACGGGATATATGGAGCCACTTGATTTCTCTGTTTAAGCAGACTAGGCACATTCTTCATAAGATAAGAATAAACACTCCTTGTGTGATGATGATGATGATCTTAGCGTCTGTTTCGAGCTCGGTCCCGTCTGCTGCTCTGATGATGAATCACAAAACTTGGGCCTGAAATCGGTTGCAACTGTGCGGAGAAAAAGGCTCTGACTTTGACTGCGTTCAATCTATTTGACAATATCACTGAATTCCTGAATTGAGATAAGCACGACTGTCCCTCCTGAATGTTGCTGAATTGTGTGCAGCAGTGTGGTGCTTCCAACAGACCCAAATAAACACTGTGTGTTTATTCACTTTTCTTGGAGCAAAAAGAACAAATGGTTCTGTCTGACAAATATTAGTGTGATAAGAATTATGATTATTCCCGCTGAATAAACATTAAAAGATTGTTGGAGTTTAGTTATAATACACAGGGGTGTGCTGAAAATATAAAAAATAGCTCTATAATTGTGCAGAAATGAGAACAGTGAACAGGGCAGTGCAGTTTTCTTCAGCTTTAGAATCCCCTGTAGTGCTGTAAGAAAATAAAAGGACAAGGGAAAAGGCTGAAGAGCAGTGGTGCTGGCAATGGTAAGAAAGCGTCTCTGGTATGATGTTTGGTGTGGGGGGATAGAGTTACATGCCAGCAGCCCGCTGACTTCTCCTCCTTCTGTATGCTGCGAATATGGAGGAATGTGCCGTTTCAGAACCACAGGGAGGAAGAGGGTACTGACAGCATGCAGTAAACACAGTCAGCCTATCTGTTTGTTTGTTTGTTTGTGTGTGTGTGTGTTTGTGTGTTACGGTGTAAGGAGGCCAGGCTCTGGCAGTTTCAAAGCTGCTCCTAAACAACATCTGTTCTGTGAGTTTGGAGCTCCACACAGCCATGTCAGGACACATCATGACTTACAATTGCAGCTCTAAATCAATATTTTCCTCCATCTCATACTGGATTGTTCCACTGGCCCAAGTTCAAGAATGGACAAGCGCTCATTGAGAAGAGGGGAAAAATGTTGGAGTGGATAGACAGGAGGGACCCGTCGCATTTTTCCAATTCACCACAATCAGAAACAGATTTTTAGCAATTAGTCTGAACCAACTTGCAGGTTTATTGACTAAAAAACGGTGACAGTGCCTCTCAGACATCCAAATGAAAACAATTACTACTGATTATATTTGATTGTCAGCATGAAGTTCCTTTACAGACGATATTATAATCACATTCAGCAATACTGTGTTATGCAGGATGCATGTAATCGCTTTTTTTTCTTTGTTAACTGTCATTTTTCCTCACTGTATTGCTGCAAATATTTTAATTTTGGAACGTTTAGTTTCAATTTAACCTCAATTTGCAGCTCATAATTGTTTCAGTTTTTCTTAGAAAAAACAAGTAAAGCGTAATATTATTCAAATTAAAATCAAATGACGCACATAATTCCTGAATGCCTGATTTCATTTCAAAATCTGGCTTATACACAAGTCTATCAATTCCCAATGAATACGCTGCACAGTGTGTTATATTATAAAATAAAACAAAACAAAACAAACATCCAGTTGTTTGCTCCGAAAGTTCCCTACTGAAACTAAATCCTCACAGATTCAAACTGCGAGTCCAGAACAACCAGCCTTTGAATTGATTGTTAGCCATGGGCCAATCTATTTCACAATGTAATAAGTGAATTAGTGGGATGTAGAAGATGATGTACGATGGAGGCTGGCACGTCTGAAATCTGCTGTAAATCCACACGCCACCGCCACTTAATAATGTGGCCGGAGACCTCCTGGCATCATTATTCACTGGATGCACTGACAACCTGAAACTCATAAATCTCTCTGCATTAGGACGCTGCTCTGAGTTTGCTGTTAAGTCATTTGTTCGAAAATATCTGCATTAAATGCACTGTAAAAAATGCCTCAGTTAATTTTAAAAGGACTTCCGAGCACGCTGCCGGCTGCATAGTATACGGAGCATGACGAATAATAAAAGAAAAGACTTTCTTCTGAAAGAGCTGTAGCGTGACAAAGCAAAGAAGCACACGTGCAGCAATTTTTCAAAATGTACCATATAATTTGCATAGTCGCAGAAACATTTCCACAAATTAAGCCATGCTTCCTATTTCTTAATAGTCTGGGAAAAAAAAGTTCATTATGCAACTTAATAAGAGCATAACATGAGCAGTAGTTAAACAAACAATATTCTACTGTGACTTCTGGCAAAACACATTGTTTTTAAAAGATATGGAAATATGCCAAGTATTGAAATACGCAAATAAAATACTATTTACAACGAAGGCTTATTCTAATGCAAGAGAGAGTAGTCTTACTGAGACCTCCTGCTGCAGCTTATCGTAAATTACGTTCAGGAAATTCAAAAGTAATTTGAATTTCTTTACAGCTCCTACAAATGAATGTGTAGCTGTGCTGTTGGCCTCGGTGTCTGCCGTGTTGTTTAACTTTTTCACATACGTCAGATGCCTTCCCAAACTCCAGCCTCCAACCCCCCACCACAACAGCTGGCATCTCAGAGACGGCCCTGACGTTACACTGCCACCCCAGCCTTTCAGCGTGGATCAAGTATTGTGGTGTCCGGGGCCCCTAATGGCCTGCACAGAAAAATGCACACCCAATGCAAACACATCATGTATGTCCATTCACACACAAATTAACTTTGTGTTTTGGTTGGCAGTCATTACAACATGGAAATCAACAATATGTGTATATATATATGTATATTTCTCTTTAAAGTTATTAGTCCTATCTTGTACTTTAATGTTAATTATATGTGAAATAGGTAACAAAAAGGAGAAAAAAACAAAAACAAAAGTTAAATGGAACAGCTAATAAGGGGAAAAAAACTATTGTCCTGAATTATATTTTCCTGCATGTTTTTTTTTTTTTTTTTTTTTAACATTGTAAAATAAAACAACTGGGTTCTATTGAATCAAATAAATAAGCCTCTAAACATGCCCCCTCCTGGATCTTCCAAAATCAACATTACACATGACAGGATCCTGCTGGCTGATCCAGGTTTTAGATTTAAAACAAGTGGGCAATATTAGTTGTTCCAAATAAAACCAAGTTGTTCCTTATGCATGAACTAAAATCGCAGGCTACTTTTGGCTGTCTTATTGAAAACATCAGGTTCTGTTTGACTGTTCTACAGTGTTGGTTGAAAAAATAAATTAAAGAAAGTACATTTGATTTACACTCCCTTGTCGGAGGAAAGGACTTTATACAGGATTCATCTGCTGCAGGCTACTTTGACTGGGCCAAATAAAGCCGGACTCATTCTCTGATATAGCAGCATATTTCCCACTAATAACCACACCACTTTTTTATTTCACTAACTTCCTGGGAGAATAAAGCAGAGAAATACTGTGAGTGGAGAGAGTACTGTAGGTAAATGTGATTGAATTATTACAGTAGGAGGTCACAGGAGCATATGGTGTTACCCTTTGTTCCCAGATAGATTTCTAATAGTTCTCTCAGCCTCTGTTTTCTATTTAAGATTGACCCGGGCCGTAAAATATGCTGAATAGCCAAGTTTGTCATTCACGTCAAGAAGACGCCCGTGGTAGAGGAATTAAACTGACCTGTGGTGAACTTGCGGGCTGTGTTTGTGTGCTGTCTGTCAGACTCTGTAGGACCCAGCGGAAAACTGCTCCAACCGGAGGGAGACGGAGCAAGAGAGAGGGAGAAAGCTGAGTGGAGAGAGGACGCTCTCAGATCAGTCAGTGGCTTCATGGAGTTATGTACCTCTGATCCGCCGCCATGGATTGCAATCCGCGATCACTCCTTTTCATTTTACCTCTTTTATTGCCCTATGTTATTCCTGCGTTTGCCATCATCTATCCCCCAAACGAAGGTAAGGAAACTCTCCGGTTACGGAAATGTGTGTGTTTGCGTGCGTGTGTATGTTAGTGTGTATGCACGCTCTCTTGTGTATGTGTGTTTGTGTGTATGCGTGTGTGAACGGTGCGCTACACACATCGCGCCCGGTGCCGTGCGCTCGCCGCGGACTTGCTACTTGTCCAAATTCTACAGTGATAACAATAACAAGCTGATCCAAAGCGCATGGAGGTGACACTGCGGATCACAGAGCCGGCGTCTGATCACCACACTACACAAATTAGAGACTGAACTTGGAAACAAGGCAGACGAGGCAGCCTAATTTCGGGTAACGGCGGGTTAAGAGTTGTTTAAATTAGAATGAATAAAGCGGCGACGGCATGTCCTGAACGCGCCTGTGTTGGAGTTATTACGCAGCCGACTGATGGAAAGAAACTCCGCTGTCTTGGGTCTCCACGAGGGGTTCGTGTTGATGTGTTTTATCCGAGAACCCTTTTGGGGTAGACGCCCCAGTTAGTGCTCGCAGTCGCACCGACTTAAAGGCAATAAATAGAAGATGAGCACAATAGAAGATGACCTGAATAAAAACCAAAGCAGTTGACTCGTGTGCCACTGAGGGGGATTTCGTAAACTGTCCATCTCACAAGTCGTGTCATGTCTGCGTTTTATAGCCTGAAAGATACACTCAGAATCAGATCCAAGGTTTGGTTTAAACGGATGAATAAAGGGGCGGCGGTGTTGAAGAGATAAATTCACTTATTTCCAGTGCAAGTTTTACTTGTTTATTTTCAAATCCGGCAGAATGAGGCAGAGCGGTCCTCTCTCTCCCAGCACACTCACTTCAGGAACATGTTAAACTCCGCTGGAAGCAACTTCAACACTCTCCTCCTTTACTTAATCATTTGTTTAGCTCCTTCATTATTACTTTATTTTTCTAACATTGCCACTTTTTCGCACTGTAAATCATGGCAGAGGTTAAAGTATTTTTAGTGGCGGGATCAAAGTAAAAAAAAAAATGAAGCTGGCTGCTCTGAGGTGAAGACTACTCACAAAATGCACTTGAGTTAAGATTTGGGTCACACTGTCCAAAGGGACATAGTGTGAGACATCACAATATCCTCTCTAAAAAATATTTAACGAATAAATAAAATAAAAGTCTGTGCACAGTATTATATGATATTTCGCTAAATTAGTCAGATAGGCCCTCACAGATGTGAATGATTTAAACGTAATGCCTATAAAGTGATTAAATGAATCAGAGCGATCTCTTCGTGGCGCCTAATCTACTCTACAGTAATTAAATGTGTGCACTCACACACACAAGTGAGGTTTCTGGTCGTTCTGCGGCCGGAACAGTGAGAAAGAAAGTCACAGGTCAGTCATGGTGATGGACGATGAGTTAGGAAAGTTAGGGTGTGCAGGCCGGGGCAGAGGAGCAGCCCTGGTCTGATAGAAACCACCCTGAGTGTTGCGGCCGTTGAGTTTATTTAGGCTACCTAATCCACACTGATGAGGACTCCTGATAGACAGATAGCCAGGCATCTGAAGGCTGTTTTAGTTTCTTTTATTGTGTCATAGTCAACCTAAATCATATTTCCTCCTAATCCCAGATTACTTTGCCAAGAACATTTCTTTTAAAACTTTTTATTCATATTTTTTCTGACCGGCTGACAGGTTTGCGGCATCCAATACTGTTGAAGTTTTGTCTCGTTGTACAATATAGCCTGTGGCCTATAGCCCTGTTTTTTTTATCTATTAAGTTCCTGCTGTGCCAGAGATCAATGGGTTTAATTTGCGATAGGCTATGAAGCCTATTAATCGGAAGTCGGGAGAAAATGTGCCATTCTGTGGAAATAAAGTCAGCCAAGGTCAACCAGGCCTACTGCAAATCTTTCCTCTACCCCTAGAAACTTTGGGATTATGTAACTGAGAGGATGAGAGTAGTTTATTGAAATAAAAGTCTGATGGACACAGAGCATCAGCGCGCTCAGCTCCGAGGAAGAAACAGGAGCACATAGAAAACACATTATCCTAACAAAATACACCGCTACGAGTGTGTGCGCTGGAGAGTGGATCAGAGACGGAGAGGGGAGTTTGTGTATCTGTGTGTTTGTGTGACGGGGGGGAGAGGAAGAAAGCAAAGAGAGATAAGTCATCCCATCGCTTCACAAATGCGACGTATCAATAAGAAAAAAGATAATCGGATATTTCAGTTCACCTTTCCCAGACATACATCTACCAGAGAGTGTCAGTATCGAGTCGCTGCGTCTCGAACTCATAGTTCCTCTCTCTCACACGCACACACTTCGGCACACACAATAAGGATATCCGGGAGCACACATCACAGTTTGAACTTTAGATCTGATCTGGTTACACACCTCCACCATGAAGCACCACTCTCCAGCCACAATCAGGATCAGGTCCTGATGTTAATGTGCACCCACGGAGAAGCGGCGGAGTGGAACATGAAGATCCAAACTCAGTCATGGATCAAAGTAAATAGAGGGACACTGTAACCTGTACTTGTATCTAGAGACCAGTTGTCTGATGTGGTTCTTGAGTTGAGAAAAAAAAGCGCAATCAGCAGACTTTGATTATGGGGAAAGTACCAGATCTTGGATTGATTAACTATATGGATATGCGCTCACTTTGAAAATTATATTCATGTTTAGAATTAGTCACGGTGGCGAACAAATCAAGGAACCTCACTCATTTTTCTCTTTTTTCTTACCTCACCCGGATCGGTTTGCCTGTGCTGCACTGTAGGTCAGAGTTCACATGAGTTAAAAATAAATTAAATCAGGTTTTTTTTATATTTATATATTATTTTCATATGGCCAGGTTGCTGGGGATCAGGACCAGCCTGCAGGCGCGCAGCAGATCAGGAGTGGCTCTTTGTAAACTTTCAAATCGATGGTCATAAACTGATGTGCTGTAAATTCGGGTGGAGAGTTTCCATGAAAGCTATCAGTGAATTAGGAAATGAATCAAATGCCTCATTAACCACAGACTTGCAGGGTGATAAATGCATCCATCACTTACTAAGTGAAGAGAATGTTTTTTCATGGAAAACAAACCTCAACTTGAGCGGGATGACAGCAAACTTTTGTAAGTATTTTATTATCTTCCTCCGCATTTATAAGGAGACCAGAAGTCTAGTTATAGTCCCTTCAGCCCCCGCCCCCCCAACAGTCGGCTCTGTGCCTCCACCATCTTTTCTTTTTTTTTTTTTTTTAATAACAGCATTTCTGCTGTGTGGCTTTCATTAGGGCGCAATGATCTTGTGTAAAACTTTTGGGAACAGTTGGTGGAAATACAGAGAAAATCCCCGAGAATATCATTTAGTGGCGAGTATTCATTTCAGCTTTGGGCACATATGAGATATCGTTTGTTTTTCTCCACTTGAATCGAAAAAGAACAACAACAACGAAACAACAAAGTTGTTCGCTGCGTTCTGTTGGTGAATGTGCCCCGCTGCCTGGAGTGACGTTGGCCCTCCGCGGGGCGTCCGGAGGCCTCTGGTATTTTTAGCCGGCGGTCGGGAGGCTTGGCCCGGAGAGCCCGGCGCAGCGCTCCCACTGGGACGAAATGGGCGTTCGTGAGCGATGGTACCTTCCAAAGGTGCTTGAAATGTGCTTAGACATGACCCACCTTCAAAAATACAACCCACACAGCTCCGTTATGTACATATACCGTAGGCCTATATTTATTTGTGTGCCTTGACCAAACACTGAGCTGAGGATCGAGAGTGGCATCCTCAGTTGAGCAGCGGGTGGGCCAGGCTCCAGAGTTCTGATTAAGGTGTTTTGTGTGCCACTGTGTATATGTAGAGGTATAAGATCATAGAGTAACCTTTGTTTGCTGGAGTGCTCTATGGTTTTATCCGAGTGTTACAGTGTTGAAGTGTGCTTATACAAAACATAAGTATAAGGTAGGTAGAAAGAAAGAAAGAAAGAAAGAAAGAAAGAAAGAAAGAAAGAAAGAAAGAAAGAAAGAAAGAATGGGGGCAGAGGGGTTGGGCAAGCAGCAGCAACATCAGACAGAGCGACTCTGCACTTGAATAATTCATAATGGGAGGTGAACACTTCACCCTTTAACACAGACACAAGTCGCCTTGCTTTGCCTGCACTGCGGCCTGCCAGCCTTCACATGCTCAGAGCCAGGCTGCAAAGACAAAGCCCTATCCACTGTGTTCACTGGTGGAAGATATCAGAGCATTCCTATCATTCTATTCTATTCTATTCTATTCTATTCTATTCTATTCTATTCTATTCTATTCTATTCTGTATTGTTCTATTCTATTCTGTTCTGTTCCATTCTATTCTACCTCAGCATATCTGACTGACAGCTTCTCCTTCCACTCATCCCTGGCTGAGGATTAAATTTCCATGTGCATCTGCTGGGAACCAGTTTCTTTCATCATATTTTACTGGGGGCGTGTTAGTGAGTGCCAGGCAGTGAGGGAAAATTATGGGGAGTATTGATTTAAACTTTGCCCAGATACTCATAATGGTGAACTTAGCCGTTAAATCACGAGAACAGAGACATCAGAATAGGCACCCTGTGGATCTTTGCTCTAGTGTTTCATGTTAATATTTCAACATACGCTGTGCCAGGCGATACTAGGTCACTCACAAATGATAGAATGAGAATTAATGCCACATGGCAGCGGTCTTAAACTGTGTTTGCAAGGTGCTCATTGCGTTTACTGGCTGGATGGTGCAGTATCGAGTCTTTTCATGATAGAAACTTGCAGGACATCCCGGTTGCCTGTGGCGATGTGTCATCTATTGTTTCGTAGGTGGTGGTTTTCGTGTGTGGGATGGCAGCTTAGTATGTGGTACATATTGATTCACCTGTTTCTACCTCTGATGTTTTGTTCCCTCCCAGACAGACTGGCTTGGTTTGCTATTAATACTCCTAGTTCCCGTTTAGAGGCACTCCCTGATGGGGCAGGGGCTATATGCTTGGCTGACGCTAGCTTGCTAACTGACTGCGTGTGTGTGTGTGTGTGTGAGAGCGAGAGAGGGAGACGAGGAGTGCGAAAGACTGTCAGCAAATGTTTGTGTTTGCTCTTATTTCGTCCCCGCTTCATTGCGCATGTGCAGGGACATGTGAATGTTTTTGTGAGCATCTCAAGTGTGCATGCATACAGTATGTGATGTATGTGGGTGCAAGCATACCGTATACTGTAGCCGTGCGTGTGTGTGTGTGTGTGTGTGTGTGTGTGTGAGAGAGTGTGTTTTTCTTTTGTGTGCATCATTTTTGTGTATATGGATGTGTGTTTACCCGACTTTGTTTCTTGGACAAGGCTACATCCTTAAGCGTGACTCTGGCTTTTTCTTTGTAGAAGCACACTGAGTGTTTATGCATGTACAATATTTGTGTGTATGTGTGTGCTGGCGTGCGTGTGTGCTGATTTCCCCAGCCAACTGCAGCTGGAGGGGGCTTTTTCCTCCTGCGATATGAGAGCCATCTAATTTTCTGCTCTCAAATTCCCCCGCTCGGCTCAATTTGAGTGGTGGGCTCGGCTCGTTGAGAAATGTAAATTGGAAGCAATGGCCCTGGATGCTGAGCTGCTATTATCTGACATGAACAGATAGCTTCATTAGAGTCTAATAGGAATGTGTCTACTGCCACTCAACTGGCTGAGTGCCTTAGCACAGCTACAGCTCAGGTGAGCCTCAATTTAGTGGCTTTTTGAGGCTGGAATTTGATAATAAGCCTGTGTGTATATGTTGTCTATGTCTTTCTTTCTGTCTTTGCTTCCCTTTTAGGCTTTTTTTTTTTCTTGCCACGCTGGCTGATAGTTATCAGACATGCCTGAAGAAATTGGTGATTTCCATCTCAGGCTTTATTCTAGTGTAAAACAATGAGTTCACAGAACAGTGAAATCACTTCTCTGCAAATAGAGTTTGCGCTGCTCGTGAGGAGTAAAATATCGTGACTAAAACAGTTTTCACAGAGCCACATCGGCCCTTCGTCTCCCACAAGTCCACTCTGTGACCGTCATCGGACATGTGTACATACTTGCCCATGACTGGGCTTTGAATGGGAGAATAAAGGGAGGTTTTATTCTTCATATTTCCACAGTGAATAGAGTTACAGCTGCAGGGCCGTACTGCACTGCTCCATTTTGCTGTGAATGTGTGTGTGTGCTTTCTTGCGTACGTACGTGTGTGTGTGTGTGTGTGTGTGTGTGTGTCTGAGTGAGTCTTGAGCTGTGGACTGATTTGCTCTCAGCAGGATGAAGAGAAAGAGGCTGAGTCAGATTCAGGTTCTAACTCAAAGGGAACCAGTGAAACTTTATTGCTCTATATCCAATTTGTCTTCTCTGATTTATCCCCTTATTTGCTCATGCAGAATTATAACCTGTACATTTATTTTATTTTTATTTATTTTATTTATTTATTTGGTGATACCAAAATCAAAATGGGTCACCCTGAAGATAAATTAATTATTCAAAATTCAAGGACCCAGAGAAGCTTTGGAAAATTATGTTTTCAGAAAAAAGTCTTTTTTTTTTGCTTAATAAAAAAACACATTAAAGCTTTATTAAGGGAAAAGGGCAACATAAGAAAATAAGTAAAATAAACAACCCATATTTGTGTTGTATCACAATTAAAAAAAAAAAAAGAACCCACTGGTTTTCTCTGTTCTGCGGTAGTTTTTCTCATTGACACAAGAAAAACACATAAAAAATTAATCTTAAAATTAGTTCGAGTAATACATATTTTCAAGCTATTTCCATCACTTTTATGAAGCTTTTGTCTTCCGACGGTGAAGGCTGTGAATGTTTTCCTACCTTCCAACCCAATCCTAGCCGACTGCTTTTGCACGACTAATCTGGGCAGATACATTCCCTCCTCTCACGATACTTCCAGACCAAAATGCTAACACGTTTTCAGTTTTTGTGTTTTTTTTTAAATGCAGTGGCCTCCCAACAAGCAGTGACTCTACTGTACGTGGCACTCACATTTTGAAATTATAGAAAGTGGTTGGGGACCTTTATGGCTCGTAATGTCTCTCACTTTGACAAACTGAGGCAAACACACAATTCAGACACAAATTTAATTTGATGGTGTTTCATTTTAATTTCATTTTGACTTGGACGTACCACTTTCTTACCAGAGAAGCTGAAAGCGTAGAAACAAAAAGCCTTAACGCTCAAAGTACCGGAACCATTCTCACAAGCCACTGCAGAAGAGGAGGGGAATCTATGGAGCATAAGGCTGCCTCCACATTCCCCAGTCATGGCCCATCTGTCAGTATGTCATGGCCTGTGCTGACAGGTGTACTCGATGACAATAATTCACACTAGAGCCATGTGTATATACTAAGAATAGAAAAAAGATTGTATCCTATTTTTCTGTGCTTGAGGAAGATTCTGTACGTCAATGTTGATTTCGCAGACATGTTCGCATTCACAGGTCAGTCAGAGGAATTTGCACAAAATGTCCCCCATGGCACCGGTAAAGTTCGCCATTCTGAAACCTTTTTGACTAACTGGAAGCGTCAACTCGCGCCATCATGCTAATGGAGCTCCTTGTCTTGTTTGTTCTCTGTCAAACTCCTTTTTTTAAGACATGAATCTCCCTCTCGGCTGCCGGGTTTCTGTTTGAGAAGAGTGAATTCTTGGCAGGACGCACAAATAAAATCGTGTTTCCATTCATTATAAATGGATTTAGATTTTGTTCTCGGAGTATTCTGACCACCTCTGAATCTGGCAGTCGCAACTGAATTTAGATTTGATCCCTTTTTTGTTTCACCTGGGTGCCGTCCAGTCACCATGGGTGGATGTGTGGCTACATGGGATGGCAGGGAGGGGTCAAACGGGTCAAAAGCATGAGCCTTAGAAAATAAACACTTCCTGTTGTGGTTTTGTGAAAGGTTAGCTCTATTTTAGATCTCTACCTCTTCAGGATGTCTGTGTTGTAGCCAGTTTGACCAGCCAACACGGCGGGACAAGACAGCCAGCCTTCTCTTCTGTTAGTTACCATAGGGTATGCAGTATGTGTGTGTGTGTGTGTGTACGCCTGCGTGTGTGGCAGCTGAGTAAATAGAGTCATGATCAGTGCTTGAGGTTGGTGATCCCTCCTGTGGGATTAGATAAGGGCTAATTGGGGCTAACAAGAACTAGACACTCATATGTTCTCTTTGTTTTCTCTCTCTCCCTGTCTTCTCACCACAGTCAACCTGTTAGACTCTAAAGCAAGCCAGGGGGAGTTAGGATGGATTTCCTACCCATCGCATGGGGTGAGTATTTTCTATGTCTTTATTTACCCACGTAGCGTTTTCATTTGCATTACATTTTGGGAGACAGACGTGAACCGACATGAACTGGGTGCGGACTTCATCCCCCGCACCACATGAAATCGGGATTTTCAAACTCCTGCGGTTCCCACTATGTCATGTTGACTCAATGAGCCAAGTGCAGATTAACCCACTTTTCTTTAGACATTTTTTTGCCCATTCTCCCTCTCGCAGGTTAAAGGTTAAGCATTCGGAGCTTGCCATATGGTCAAGACGCTTAAAGGAAATGTACTGCATGCGGGCGTTTCAGTGTTTGACTGTGCGTGTGTTTAAAGAAAGATTAAGGCATTAAAGGATTTTATGTTGTAGACACAAAAGCATCCACATAAGAATGTTGATAGGCTGAGCCCCCTTTTTTAATATCACATCAACAACAGACATATCATTTTACAGCTGTTGCATGTAAACATTGTAATTCAATTTTTTTTATTTTTCACTTCTTTTTTTTTTTGCTCCACCTCGTTCTGTGTCATACACTTTAACATAGTTATTACTCTTTTAACATAAACAACTTCAGCTATTACACTCTCTGTAATTCCAAAGATCTACGTGCAACAATGATTTCTGCTGCACTTCTAACTTTTTCCCAACCATGGGAGTTAGACGGCTTTAATAAAAACAAACCAGCGATGTTGCAGCAGCGTCATGCCATACTTCTCTCTGCAGCCCCATTTATTAGCTTCTCTGTGCTACCAATGTCCCTCTAGTGAGCTCTCACTCACTGTTTATTTGCTTAACTAGTTAGACTACTGTGCCTCGGGGCTCGTCCGCTGACATGCGCGCGCACGCACACACACACACACACATACGTGCACACAGCACACTTCCTCGTTTTTCCTTTATTAAGTGTTAGAATTACTCCTTGGCAGTGGCTTAAGGTAATCCAGTCATTTGTTCCGTGGAGCTGCCAAACCTTGTTTCCCTCGGCCATGTAAAGCACTGGCACCGTCAAAACGCCCAGAGTCTCTCCATGAGGTTGAACCACAACGAAAAAAAATGGCTGAAAGGAAAAACTGGAAGCTTTTTAAAAAATGCATTGAATCCAAAGACAATTGCAGGCTACAGGACAATTGTGTGATCAATTGAAGGGAGAGATTTATGTTGTGCTGATAGAAGTTATTCACGTGTGAACGAGTAGGAAAATGCGCACCGATATCGGGGACTTGATCCAGCACCGGACATCGGAATGTGTGTTGGAGGTTTTGCAGTGTGTGCAGCGAGGTCTGCTTTATTTCAAGTTACTTTCTCTGAACAAGTTCACAGAAGAAAAGCATGCGATTGTACAGTAAATGCTGCAGGAATGGCAGCCAATGTCATTTTCAAATGAGAATGACTCCGGAGAAAAAGGAGAGAGGATAGAGGAAGATCAAAAAGAGGAAGAGGGAGAAAGGCAAAAGGGATAAAGAGAGAGGGGGAGAGGAAGAAAGAGAGAGGAGGGAGGGAAGGACAGGAGACGGAGAGAAAGAGAGGGAGGGAGCTAGAGCAGCAAGAGAGATTGCTGATGATCAAGTCCTCAAGGTGAATCATCTGTAATTACTCACGTCATCCACTGACTGCGCTCCGATAAGCAGTCTGCCCTGGGAGACTGCTGCTCACAAATGATTTCTCATAATGTGGCAGTGGCACTGAGCCTCCTTACACACACACACGCACACACACACACAAGCACAGACACAAACAGTCATTCACATTGATGGAGAGGCCGCTGCTGCTGGCCTACCGAGACACAACGTGCTCCGGTCAGAACAAATTAAGAGCTTAGCTTCCCCAGGATGTTCACTCTGGAGCTATACTGACCGACCAGTTTGTGTGTGTGTATCTGTGTTTATGTTTGTGTGTGTGTGTGCGTTTGAGTGTGTGTGATCCAGATATACTTTTATCTGTCTGGGAGGCAGGCTGATTGCCGAGCAGTGTCCAGGGGGCTTAGCCCTTCACAAGACTAAAGAGTGTTAAAGATTACATTCTTGCGTGCTTTGAAAGCATTCTTCAGTAACAAACCAACACCCCAGACGCTGGCTCTGCATACAAAATAGAATTAATGGGCACATTCAAAGTGAAGTCCATTTTTCATAGGAGCCAACAGGGGATACAACCAGCATTCCTGATTTTGTCAGAGCTGATGTGTTTCGCCTTGATTGTTTTGTTTTGTTTTAATTAAAGTTTTTGCCTACACATGGAAAAAATTAGCAATTTGATCTGAAATGCTGAAATCTAAGATTTCACATGTTGACAGTCAGCCAATGAAAATCACACATTTGCTGAAGTTCGGCAAACACTTTTGCAGTTTCAACAGAACTTTTTTTTAAAAACTAAAATAGGTTTAGTCAATCACATTTTATAAAACAAAGGCAAAGGGAAAATGTATTGACGCATTAATTATAAGAAATCAATGTAACTGCTGAATAAGCAAAAGGAAAATGAAAGATTCAGTTGCATGTGTATTGCAGTGTTCCTTCCTTGTAATTGTTTTTTTTCCTCTTACATGTCAAAGCCTATACCCTCCACAGGAGACTTATATAAGTCTATTATAGGCTAAGTAACAAAGGCATTGACTGAACTTTTGTGTCACAATGAAGAAGCTTGACAACTATAGAAAACGGCCAGTGGTCACAGTGAGTGCACTCTGCATTTACTGTCAGGAATAATGAGAAATATTTTACACACACACACACGCACACACACACACACACTCACATCTCACATTCCAATTCTCAGGTCTGGAGGAGGAGGGTGGGGGCATGTGTAATGGCATGGCTTTTTATATTTTGGATGGGGTCCACCATTTCAGTCAGCCAGCCTTTCTTTCTTTCTTTTTTTTTTTTTTTTTTTGCTCTTAGAGTAGAGACTGCTGTTTCAACTTCTTCAGTCACCCAAGGGCTCTTAAAGCCCCCCGTGCTCTGCTGCCATCCCATCTGTGAAATCAGCCTTACCAGCATACACTGCCCCCACACTCCCCCCACCCCAACCCACAGAAAGTGGGAGAGTAGAGAATAGTCCATCCATAAACGAGGATTAACAGGGCGAGGCAAGGGACCAGAGAAGAGGAAGATGAGGAGGAATATAGTTTGTTAGAGCTGCTTCCTTAAGATCAGCTAATGCTAACCTACAGTATCATCATATCACACTCTGTACATGGAATACATCCCTATTGTATTAATAATGTGAAAAGGTTTATCCTCAATATTATGGAATACACTGAGAAAATATACAGATATCTTATCTTATTGTTATGCATTATTGATGCACTTGTGTGGTTTGTGGAGTCAGTTGAAAATAAACAGATTAAATGAATATTAATAATAGACAAACATTGGTGGCCTTAAAAATCATTTAATAACATTGCAACCAGACAGTCCACATCCTTCTTATCCCTCTTATTTCCATTATCCTTTAGCAATTGCTGTTGATGTGTCCTTGGGCAAAGCATATATGAGGATTAGCACGGCGAGGCTTGGGGCTCATTCAAAAATGGGGGGATTGAGGAAGATGAGGTGGTATGAAGAGTGTATTCAGGTTTCCCTTTGGTAAGACCGGCTGATGAAATGTCCTCTGACTGATATGCTGCAGTTGTCGTGTCTGTGACCCCTTTGACCTCTATGGTTCCTAAAACGTAAGCTGGCTCCACACTTGTTGTAGACACAGTTTTTAGATCAGGAAGTAACAGACTCATGTGAAAGTATAAGCTCAGCTTCCCCTGTGATTTTTTAAAAATTATTATGAAACCCCATTTCGTAATTTAAAACAAAAAATCACATTGCAACAGGCTTATTTCACATATGAATTAAGGTTTGTTTAAAAATAAAAATATGCAAATGTATTTGTATAACCCACAAAATATAAATTGTGATGCTGTAATTTAATTTATTTTTATTTTATTTTTGGAGATTGGATATGAGTAATAATTATTGTTACACGGCAGATTCCTATTAGAAAGGACATATCATTTGGAATAGAGGATAATTTCAATCTTGTTTCCTGCATCACAGCTAGTGTTGGGCTAAATGCATTGTTACCCTACACTGGTCCATTTACTGGTCCATTAACTCCCATTGACCTCCATGCCTTTGAAGTGGGTGAACTGGCATGCTGACTACGTGATTCTGAGACATGCCTGTTGCAGTAGTTTTAATGTCTTGAGAGGATCAAGTTACCACACTCCATTTTACTGTCCCTTTAGCTGCCACACCTACCTACAGCACAGATCAGAGAAAACCAGGGGCAAGATCACACCAAACTGTGCCCCGGCTGTGACCATCGGGGCTCGGGGAAGGTCGGAGGTCGCAAGGCCTGCTGTAGGGTCCTAGTGTTGTTATATATCAATTAGAGGGCAGGGAGAGGTGAGTTACGCCCCCCTGCAGAGAAACAAGGGGGTTGCTGCTTACTTTAGACCTGTATTTATTCTGGTTGACACAAACAGCTTCAAACACTCTCAGTGGGAGCTGCCTCTCACGGTGGCACAGCTTTCAGATCCTGCTCTGGCTGGTGGCTCTGAATTTTTTTTTTAAACAAGCCTTTAAATGTAATCTGGAGTTTAGCAGAATTGAACACCGTTGCTCTTGTCTGGCAATATGATTTTTTTTTAAATAAAATAAGTGCAAGAGCAGTAATCGTGTGTCTATAGTTGGTCAGGGCCTCCCAGAGGCTCTTGAGACTCGTCCAGAGAACCACGGAGCATGTCACACTCTCTGCACTAATCCACTGCCAGATCTGGAGATGGATGCTAAGACATTCTCTCCTTATTTCCTCACTCCCTCTTGCTCCTTGTCAAGTGAAGGACAGATAAAGCGAGCCTTGGCTAACTAACCCGGGGAGTGATTCAAGGTTGGAGGACTTCATTTCTTATGATGTAATCTTTGGGGATGGGGATGAGGAGGTAACTCCATGTAATAGATGCTATCCTCCAGAGTGGGATCTTCACATCGTAGCGGAGGTCTCGTTTACTTTGGCAGAGACTGGTTCAAATCGAGTCATCTTCTCTGGATATAGTATGCCTAACACAAACACACACACACACACACACCTGGGTTTGATTCTGAACCCTGTATGTGTTTAACTTTTGCCCCTCCACCCCCACCCCACCCTTCAGACGGCCCAGTTTGTATCATTGTGCTTGACATGTAAGGACATAAAGGAATATGACGTGAAGGCTGCAGCTCACAAAGACATCTGCATACAAAGACTGAGTAGAGTCACACACACACACACAAATGTAAATGCACAACATCTTCATAAAAATAAGAAAATGAATGGAACAT
This sequence comes from Decapterus maruadsi, assembly GCA_030347415.2. Classification (NCBI taxonomy): domain Eukaryota; kingdom Metazoa; phylum Chordata; class Actinopteri; order Carangiformes; family Carangidae; genus Decapterus; species Decapterus maruadsi. The sequence continues at coordinate 10,734,611 of CM064902.1, read as the reverse complement.
ATACACACGCACTTGTTTACACAGTATATACTGCATGTAGGTATGTACAGCACACGTACTTGCATTACGATGAAATATTGCAGCAATTTGTTCACTAAGTAGAAAAGCTCTCGGAGTGAGACAGAGACACAATCCAGAGCCGATACTCAAGTCTGCTCCACTTAGTACACCAACTCCATCGTTTTCATTAGACCGTAGATCATGGAGGGGTAGATAAGAGCTGCAAAGTTAAACAGCTACTATGTTGAATTACATGACCAGACGACTATCTGCTACAAATGTGTGGAGGAGCAGTAACCCTTAATGTTCTTAAACATTTTTCACAAAGAGCAAAAAGGTGTCCTGGCAAGAAACACGCAAACCAAATTTACTCAAGCTTAACAAAAAGAAAAAAGTTAGGGAACAGATTGTTTCTTAAATATAGAAGGAAATCAGGGAGACTTCATCAGTATCAAGTTCAATTGTCTTTGTCTTCTTTAGTTCAGTTCAAAAATATAACCATAAAAATGTCCATTGTGCTTTATGCTACAACACTGTAATAAAGGATTTGATCAATAAGTCATGGTCACTTCTTCCTGTAATTCACTTCTACTTAACATGACGATTTATGCAATGTCAACTTAATTTCTTGATTTATCAGGTTTCAAACTCAGGTTTATAAGTCAGTTAAATTATATAAAAATTTCATGGTGTCAACATAACTTGAGAGTGTGAGTTGCAAATTTCCGTGACTTCTAAACGTCGCATTACGTGGTAGAGTTGTATTAATGCGCGATGCAAATAGTCCTGGAAAAGCGTCGTCATTTGATACAAGACTGATAAAAATTATATATGATTTTATTCAGCTGAAATAAGTGATGCACCCAGATGCTATTGGCCATTAACAGAAGAACACCAACCGAGCATAACGACGATAGTGAAAAGACAAGCGGCGGATGGATACGTTTTGAACGCGACTTGATGATTGACATGAGCGCGCCGCTTTGACAATTTCGGTTGAGGACAGACACGATACAGACGATGTAAGGTAAGTGATTGAAATTGTTAGTTAACTGTTTATTTTCATTAACTCTCACAGAAGCACTTTCATGGCGTCTTGCTTAAGTTTCGTTTCGTATGGTACCGGTGTTGTTTGTAGCGGAGTTATCAGCTTTGATACAGGGCGTGTGTTTGTGTCGGAGTGTCAGTAATTAGCCGTGACCCTGGTAAGGTGTGTGTGTGTGTGTGTGTGTGGCTTAATTTGTCAGCGGTTAGCTGCTCCCCTGCTATGTTGCTGCTGTATTGTCAAAATTGAGAGGATTTGAGGTATTCGACGTTATTAAATGAACTGCGTGTATCTTTCATGCAACGTTATCCACGCAGATGTTAGTTTGTGTTCAGCTCGGACTAACGTTAAACCTGCTAATTTGAAGGACAGCGGGCGTGTGTGAGCAGCGCCATATTGGCTGCTTTATTAACGTTACTCAGCTTAAATTAATGTTATATGGTGTTTCTCACTGTGACAAAGTGCAATTTTACCGTTAAAAATGTAGAGCTAGACACGCGGCTTGCAGCTGCTAACGTTAGCCAACCACAGCGTGCTGCTAGAAGGAGACAACTATGGTGGGCGCCTCGTTTTGTACATGTTGGTGACTTTCTCTTGTCATGTGCGCAATTAAAGTTATTTCTGTTGTTTTAGATATGCTATATACATCACTTTTAAGTGGTGATAAAGCTAGCTGGCGGCTAATTTAGTTCATTGCACATAATGGCGTTGACTATTTAATGGCGTCCTTTGACGCGTAATCTGCACTCCGGTTCAATTCAGTATGCTTTATTGACATGAATGTCAATGACATATTGCTGTAAAATGATTAGTAAATAAATGGAGAAGTAAACCAGTAACTCAATTAATTAAGAACAGTTCATACAATACAGAAAGCTTTTTTTTTCTTTGTACTTGTGAAAGACTATGGAAGTGTGTGTTGAAATTGTGAATGTGTGAGCATGTTGGTGCTGTTGGATGTGGGTATTAACACCTGGACAGTGGAGGGGCTGGATGGTTCAGTAATATTAATGGCAATTTTTCTCTTTAAGAGTTTCTAATGATTTTCTAAATTTCATAATTAAAAGTCAGCTAGGACTGTGTAAACAAGCATGGTTGCTCAGATCATTAATCAAATTGAAGTTCATTGTTATGGGGTGCCAAATGTAAAACTTTGATTACAGTTTTCAAGCTGATATGTTTTTAATGTTTAGTTAATTTTCTTCACATTTAGCTCATTTCACACACATTTGAGATATAAATTATTTTAAAAATTGGTTATATGTGAATGAAAAAGGAATGCTAAATCTAAATGTTAAATCTACTAAATGATATAGACAGGTTTAACATTTCATTTTTGTTCACATCTAACCAAATTTTTTAAATAATCTATGTATCAAATGTGTGTAAAATGAGCTAAATATGAGAAAATTATCAGCTGTTCAAGAAATAGATGATTTATTTGCCACTAAATATTGAAAATATCAGTTTGAAAACTGTGATCAAGTTTTTACATTTAGTACCCCATATATGATTACTGTTGCCATTGTGTAAAGTTAATCCTCTTTGTCAGGTTTTCAATTCATATGACTGTTTAAAAGTTTGCTATGACATGTCATGTGACTATGTTCTGTGTTTCAGGTGCAGATATTTCATCTGTTGAAGTTTGGTGGATGAAGTGGAGTTGTAAGTTTTGCAGTTTTGCCACTTACAATGAGAAAACAATTGTGAATCATTACAAAGACAGTCATGGACGTGGAAGACGGGGTTTCAGCTGCATTTACCCAAACTGTCTAACAGTCTTTCAAACTCATGTGGATTTTGCACAACATCTAAAGGAGCACAAAAAAGGATCCAATCCAGTCGCGAGGCTAACTGGCCTCACGACATCAGCTCATGTTGGCACATTATTTTGACATGCCAAGCATTTTCAAGCCTGAAATTGAGACTGCAAAGTTGTCTGATGTGTGCCTTGAAGTCTTGGATAGTGGTGTCAGACAAGCTATCTTGAACAGATTCAGTGACGTGGACACAGTTGGACTAACCCCTCACACCTTCCTAAATGGAACTAAGTATTCAAAGGGAATGATTCTTTCTGCTGGGAGTACGAGTGGACTACCAGACTTCGGAAGAATTTTGGAAATATGCATTGTGCTGACTCATGTTTGCTTCATCATTGAACCTTTTATGACATACTATGTGGAGCATCTGCAGAGTTACCATCTTGTGAAGAAAAGCCCTACTAAATGTCTGTTGGTGAAACTAGAGGATCTCAATGTCTATGTGCCACTTGTGTCATACCTCATCCAGGGGGTTACTCCTAGGACGTTCTTGCTGAAATAAACCTGCTGTAAGTAATTGTACACTCAAATTAGGGCTGAGCAACTTTGAAAAGTAATATGTAATTATTATGTAATTATGAAAGTAACTTCCAGAACTGAAATGATCAGATTTATACTTAAACATGTATTTTTTTTGCTCCCTTTCAGGTAAAAGTCTTCTACAATGCTGCTGCGTGTCATCATAACGGAAAAAGAAATCAGACGGCTTTCAATTGAAAACATCCCCGCAAGCGTTGAGGAGCTGAATCAGGTGTTACAAACAAACCTTGGCCTGAGAGGTGGATTCATTTTACAATTTGAGGATCCTGATTTTAATAATCAGTTGTGCAACCTGACTGACATCAATGACCTTCCTGTGGAGCGAGCAACATTGAAAGTGTTGTTCACAGATGATGCAGTTGTCTCAGATTCTACATTGGACACATGCAGCCTCTCGTCTCCCAGTAGTGGTGATTCTTTCGACTGGCCTGACCCCTTCCCAATTCCACAGTTCTCACATGATGTGGAACTTCAGCTGAAAGACGCAAATTGTAGGTATGCTAAGGATGGATCTGTGATGATGATTCCCAAAGGTTTGAAGACTGACATTCTTGACACACTTGCAGACAGTATGTCAAAAATTAGTGCTTATCCTGAGAGGCAGCACTATGAGAGTGTTGCCAAAGCGCTTGTGGAGAAGCATCCCTGCCTGAAGGAGCCAGGGTCTGACAAGGGATGGTACTCATGGTTTCACAGTCTGAAATTTAAGCTTGGAAACTATCGGCAGAAGTTAGGTGCTGCAGGATGCCCTGAAGTGGTGATCAACAAAAGAAAAGGAGCAGAAGTGAAGGGAAAACGTTTAAAAAAGTCAAAGAAGGGTGAGGTGAACTACTGTCCAGATCCACCTGAAGGAGAGAGTCTTGAAAGCGTGGAGGAAAAGCGTAAGATGATGGAGATGGAAATGCTGAAAAAAGACCCTGATCACCAACTCGTAGAAGATCTGATGACTGCTACATTTTCTCAGCGCAGAAAAGAGATAATTGGAGATCAGCCATTCATCACAGAAGTAATTTCCAGATGGCCAGCTCTGTTCCATGAGCGACAGGTAATCAGTCCTACCATTGTACATTATTTTACAAAAAGATGGAAAGCATGTTGTGTGTCAGATACTCCATACATTTTCATTGAAAAACATTAAAATGATTATGGTTTGATTTACAAAGATGTTATCTTAAATCTCTTAGAATATGATGTGTAGGCCAGGACAACTCTGTTGCACAAATATTTATTTCAAAACACAAAATTCTCCTCGAACAAATATTGTGCCCCCTGCAGTTTAAAAATTACAGTTGTCCATATTGTGATTTCAATTAAATTTCAATTAAATGTGCAGCCCTAGTTTTACTAGTATTTTCTATCTGTCTGTGTCTCCTTAGATAAGGGCAGAGTTCAAGCGGATCGTTACCACAGACCTTCTGGAATCTTTTCTTGACGGGCTTGATGGCCTAGTCCCAAGACTGCTGGAGATGTACAAAGCAACTGCCAGATCTGGAAAGAAGCAGGCACTCAAAGACATTTTGGACTGCCTTGAGAAAGATGTAAGTGGAGGAGCTGATGATCATAAAATTAGGAACTATTTGTTATGCCAATTTATATTTCATTTTCTTATTTTCATTTCTTTGTCTTGTAGGACACTAATGAGAGGAGGAGGACTGCGGCTTTGCTTGGTCTACCACACTACATATCCGGGGAAGATCCATCAAACATCATCAGGATGTGCGATGTAAGACCATAAAAACTTCTTCAATTCACAACTGTGGATGTGTATTCTGTACGTGTTGTTAGATATGTTGTAAATATGATACACTAAGGCAGTGGTTCCCAACATTTTTTGGGCCGTGACCCCATTTTGACATCATAAATTTCTGGGGACCCCGGAGACGCTTTTCTAGAATTATTTTTTGATCATGTTTTTTATACTGTGTTGCAAATACAGAGTATCCAGGATTAGTGCACAAAGTGACAATTTTATTTTCCCTGATCATGATATGGGCTTCATTTACAAGGCTGAAAATTAATACTGAACAAACTATCTCTCATAAGGAATTATCAGCATCTTAAACTGGCCACAGTGAAGATTTATTTATTTGAACTAGATTTATATTTGAGAAAGTTAAAGTATAGATAGTTCACACTGAACTGAATTGCTGTGATTTTATTCAGAGCGAACTACGCGTTTCGCCCGTGGCTTCTTCAGGTTCGCTTGGCATAAACACAGAAACACACACCCACAGGTGTGTTAAATACAGAGGGGTCAGATGACCTGCTCTAAATCACAGCAATTCAGTTCAGTGTGCGGTGGTGTATGTTGATGTTTTGACTGAGATGTTCCTGCGGCCAACCAGCACCTGATTCCTGAAACTGGCTGTGCAGAGGGAGTCCCGTTTATAGAATACAGTTGTTCTAGATTGTGTGTGGTGTTTTAATTTTGAAAGTAATAATAGTTCAGAATTAAATATATTTTTATCAGTAATTTTTTATCAATTATTAGACATTTCAGGCAACCCCATGTGGGGTCCCGACCCACTGTACTAAGAAATCTGTTTTTAAAATCAAAATGGTCATTCACTGTTATTTCTTCTTTTTAAAGGCTCACAATGAGCACCTGGATGAAGCCATGAAGGGGATGCAAGTTGGCCTACTGATTGGCTATGAACATGCTCAACAGGATGCCTTTCCAAGTGAGATCTTCAATGTGGCAGCTGTAGTCGAGGAGACCATTGTGCTACACAACCTGAAAGATGTGACATGCGGCTTTGCCATGCTCATGGGAATCATCTACTGTCTGAATCTTGAATACCCACAAGCCATGAAGTATTCCTTTGAGTTTTTGCAGAAAGTGGTGATGAAAATCAAACCAGAACAAGCCTCTGCACGAGTACATGGGTTAAGAAACAAACTCTTGAGATACAGGCTGTAAAACTGTAACACCTGTGTTCCTGATTTTCTGCTTTCTTCTGTGGAAAGAGTTCAGAACTTTGCCCAAATATTTTGTTCATACACAACCTTAAGCATTGTACTATGCTGTACTTGTGTAGATGTCAGTCTTAAAATTTTAAAGGAGTTTGTTGGGAAGTTGTTAAAGGTGCACAGAAAGATATAGTTTGATGACACTGTTTTAATGTTCTTACCACAGACAGTCTCAGGATTTAAGGCACTGATATTCTCCCACTTTATTTTGTTGGATGCATTTATGAGAGCTGATGGTCTTGGCAGTTGTCTGCTTAGGCAGATGATTTTCTGCAACGTTTTATGAAGTTATATGCACATATGCATATCTTTAGCACTGTCTCAGGATTTAAAGCAGCAACTTTTGGTTTAAAGATTATAATAAGAGCTGATGAAGCTGACTTTTCTATGCTCAGGGTATATGTTGCTGAACATGCTGTGTAAAATTTCTTGTTGGATGCTCATGTGTCTGACTTTGACATATTTGTTTACTTATGAAAGTTTTGAAGATGTTTCAATGTATGGTGGTTTTGGATCCAATGGTTTTGGATTTTTTTTTAATCCATTCAATCAACAACCAAAGATGTATTCATAGGAATGAAGGCTGTAAGTTGAGGAAATAAATGTTTAATGTTTGAACAGATGATTTGTAAGTTGATTATGTGAAGTTGAAGGAAACTGGTAAACTTGCTGTTATTAGTTTAGATAAGGGATACCATTTAAAAACACAAGTCGTTTTAATTTGAAAACTTAAGTTCAGTTGCTGCCTTAAAAACATGAGTGAACATAACTTGAAATGTCAATTGGTATTAATATAGTCAAAATTATCTTAACTTACAATTGTAAGCCTAAATAGTGTAGAACTGTATGTTTCTTTTACTAGAAAAAGCAAGTTTTGTTTAATGTAAAATATAACATAGTAAGTTGTTTAAACTCAGAGTATCAAGTTAAAACAACAAATGACAATTGGTTAAACAACTTGTGTAGCTTAACTTTGTGAGCTGAAACAAAGCATATCTTTATATTGCGTTAACTCATGCTTTTAAGGCAGCAACTGAACTTAAGTTTTTAAGTTAAACCACATGATTTTTTCTTACAGTGAAGGCCACAAACATTTATTGTGGGACAAACAATGAATAACTTCACAGAGACGTTCTTATAATATGCTGTGTGTTTCTCATTGTGTACATAAATTATATATAATTTCAATGACACATACTCGCAACAACATATGTGCTCTATTATTCTATAAACACTTTTCAGCTTTGTGTGGTACTGTAAGGTTTTAAGTATCAACACCCTCATCAACATGAGGGGCCTATTTTCATATATTTTTGGACCAAATGTGAACCCTTCTATTTCTGTATAGAGTATTTTTAGCAGGTAACATTTACAATGTGTATTTTTAATCAAACAGCACTGACAGATCACATCTGCACCGCAAAAGCTATAGATCCCCGGTTGTGCTGCTTCTAATCCTGGAAAAAGAAGCCGTTAACCTCTGACAAAGAGAAACGTATAGAAAGCTGAAGCAGTGAGTGAGTTGTCGGCTTTTCATTATATTCAAGTGAGGGTGTTGTCTTATCAAACTTAATGTCAACGGACCCACTAATCTTAGTGGCTCAGTGCCTTTCTGTTGTGTCACAGTCTCTCAGCGTACCTTTTTACATGTCATCACCTCATTTTTACACGTACGTTTAAAGTCAAGCTGCTACACTTGTGAGTGAAGTGAGGTGAAATCTTAAGTTCAAGCTTTACCTCTCTATATTTAGTCCCACTCGATTCTGTCCACTTACCCATGTTATTGTTAGGCCTATAGAGAGCTCAGACTACACTCTGATGAATGAGGTGACGCCAAGGAAAGCAAGACGGGGGAGACTAAACACCAATGGAATCTCTCCCCTTAGGTTTCCTCTCCCTTCTTCTGCTTCGTCTTCTTCCTCCTTTGGCTGTTTTCTCCCTCTCTCCCTCATCCTCTCCCCCTCTCAGGGATGTTTCATTAACTTTACTGTGAGATGAAAAACAAGTGGCCATCCTTCAGCCTGAGAGCTCCTTAAACACTAGACGCTCATAGATGTGCTTTACTCCCCCCCCCACACACACACAGGCTCATACACAATCTCTCTCTCACACAGACACACACACACATGGGCACACAAAAACATGTAATAGAGAACCTACACTTTCTTAGCTCGTCATTAATTTCTGTGTTCGGGCTGAAAGCACCTGCTGTGTCCGCCTGCTATGGGACTTTAAACACTTCACATGAGCCTTATGTGAGTGTATGTGAGTGTGTATGCGTGTGGGTTTATGTTTCCATCAGTTCTTGTGTGAAAGGAGCGTTAATTCAGTCTCCTCTTACCCACAAAGTCTCCCTCTCTCTCTGTCTGTCTCTGTCTGAAGAAAGCACCGCTCGCTCATTCAAACATACGTCCATTCTGAGTTTCACAGAGACCAAAGAAATAGGAAAACGCATCCATTTACAAAATTTACGCCCATTCCCTCTAATGACTGTCATTTTAACCACAATGAGCCCAGTGTTTCAGGTGTTTGCTCATTCATCATTGCTCTGATTCAGTGTTGATCTGCCCGGACAGCGAAGCCAAAGCGTATGATCAATGAGTCTTCCCGCTGTGTTGATTTCAAAAAGGAATGACCCCCGCTTTCTTTTTCTCCTCTCCTCTCTCATTGCTTTCTCCCAGTGGAGGGAAAATGTAAGATAGACACGAACGTTCCTGGTATACACTCACATCTGTCTATACTTCGTAGTTTCTTTTGTTTCATAGTGGATTGAGCACGTTTCCTTTAGTAGCAGTAGTACTGTGATGCAAATAACCAAGACTGCAGCTTGAAAGTCCTCACTTGTAGAGAAAAACATGTTAGTATAAGGGTGGAAGAGAACGCTATGAGATTTTGTTAATATTTAACAGCAATTAAGCCGCTTCCCACAATTTCAGTAAGATTGAGACAGGGAATCACGCTCAGTGGTTTTTTCTCTGAGATATTTTCACAGAGCCTTAATCTAGAAAATTTGGCTAAGGCAGCAAGTTTGCTTTTAATTAATTTGAGTAATTTACACGAGATCTGGTAGCATGATTTTTCACCCTTAAGTGTTTATTAGATGCTTAGTATTCAGCAAGAATGACTCAGAATCTAAATAATTCATCTGTGAATGCTTACAGGGTGGATATAACTTTATTTTTTCTCTCTGTTATCTTCCCCCCTTTTCCTTGTATTCCCTCCTTTCTATTCCCCTATTCCTCTGCTGCTCTTCTCAACTTTCTTTACTCACCTTTCTTGTCACTCAAAATATTCTAATTTTTCATTCTCTTGCTCTTTGCTTCATCCCTCTCTCCTACTTTCTTCACATCTTTTCACTTGTTTCCCTTCCCTACCCTTTCATTCTTTCTTTACCTTCACCCACTTATCATTTCTTAAAATTCCTGTCTTGCTCCTAAAATGCTGCCTGCTTCTTTGACAACCCCTTGCTGTACCTCTTGCCTCTTTTCCTTTCTATTTCCCCTTTAATCTGCCCTCTTTATTTCTCCTGTATTTGGTTCTTTCTCTCCTACCCTCTCTCTCTCTCTTTCTCCTCCACCTCTCCTTATTTTTTCAGTGGGAAGAGATCAGTGGCGTGGATGAGCACTACACTCCCATCAGGACCTTCCAGGTCTGCAATGTGATGGAGTACAGCCAGAACAACTGGCTTCGCACCAACTGGATCCCGCGCCAGTCGGCCCAGAAGATCTACGTGGAGCTGAAGTTCACCCTGAGGGACTGCAACTCCATCCCGCTGGTCCTGGGCACCTGCAAGGAGACCTTCAACCTCCTCTACCTGGAGACGGACGACGACCAGGGCAGCCACTTCAGAGAGCACCAGTTCTCCAAGATCGACACCATCGCTGCCGACGAGAGTTTCACCCAAATGGACCTCGGCGATCGCATCCTCAAGCTCAACACTGAGGTGCGTGAAGTGGGTCCTATGACAAAGAAGGGCTTCTACCTGGCGTTCCAGGACGTGGGCGCCTGCGTAGCTTTAGTTTCAGTGAGGGTTTACTTTAAGAAGTGCCCGTACACTGTGAGGAATCTGGCCTCCTTCCCCGATACGGTGCCCATGGACTCCCAGTCGCTGGTGGAGGTCAAAGGCTCTTGTGTCAATCACTCCAAAGAGGAGGAGCCTCCACGAATGTACTGCAGCACAGAGGGGGAGTGGCTGGTGCCCATTGGAAAGTGTCTATGTAACCCAGGGTACGAAGAGAGAAGCAACACCTGCCAAAGTAAGAAGCATATTCTTTCAATATCATTTTATCCCTCGCCCGTTTCTTGTCATCTCCTCATTCTGTCTGTTGTGTTTCTTTCTTCCCCTGTAAAATCTAATTTCTCCTTTGCATCTATTTCTCAGTAGAAACTAGAGCCTGAATTCCTGCCCTTATTTCTAACACTGTTTGATACAATGCAAAGTTTGGCAAGACTGCAGAAGTGGAGTGTTTGATGTGAAGACTCTGACACTTCATATCTGTCATCCCAGAACCTTTGATGTCAAATGGCCAACCTTGATGTATGCATGTGTGTATGTGGATGTTTGTGTGTGCGTGAGCTTTCTGTATGCGTGCTGCCTTCAAACAAATTCAAAAATCCCAAGAGTGTTGGTGGATAAATCTGCAGTCCCACGTTTCTATTTCCACGCACGTGTGTGCTGCGTTATCCAGGTCTTTGAGCAATAGGTCTCAGTGTTCGGTAGTTCAACAGTAATTTTCTCTGTGACACTTCATTAGATATGGGAAGAGAAGCAAGGATGGGACTGATAATGCAGAAGAAAGGAGTGGGCCCAGAGTGGATGGTGAATAATGGCATAGCTGTGGTGATGGTTGTGGGTGTCGGTGGAGGCATGAGTTGGTAGAAACTTGAGTCTGGAGATACTCGATCTCGCCCCGAACTCTGTTGTCGCCTTGGGGGTGGTTGAAAAAAGTCAGAAAGTACAGTACCCGTCTGTCTGCCTTTAATTTTCAGTCCATCCTGACTGTTGACTTTCTTTCCATGTGCTATATCATCATCACACATGGTTTTCAGGGGATTTGGGGTTTCGCCAGTTGGTTGTCAGAGAGAATCAAAATGTCAAAACCATTGAAGTCAGTGAAGAATTCTCAGCATGAGTCCTGGTGCTGCAGAGTCGTGTACAGACACATTGATCTGTGTCTGCGTTTTAACCTGCAGAAAAGTTGTTTATTGCTTTTATCCTTTGTCTTCGTTTCTCCTCGTATCATTTCACCTAAGCTATTCAAGCTTAAATAATAAGTTAATGATATCCCTATGACAACTGTTATTCCCTTTGGGATTGTGCAAACAGTAGGTTCAGGGGTTAAATGTCATAATGAAATTACATCCCAGTCTGTTTTAAAATCACTCTAGCTGATTATAAACTTCTCTAAAGGCTCTATATTTTCCACCAGAGTATTCATGTAACACATTTAATACCTCATTTTTTCATATAAAGGGATGCATATACTGTATGAGCATAGACAAAACACAGCTGGACCATTTAAGGAAAAACTTAAATTTCCTGTGTGTGGTTTCTGTGTCTGGTGTAACAGCTTTCATCAATTACACTTAACACTATTTCATTTGTGATTCTCTGCAATAGGAATGTTTGGCATCTGCACAGTAGCTTGTTCCACGCAGCAGGTTTTCAAAGTGCCCTGTATTTTTATATAAAGTGAAATTCACATTCATTTCATTTTTGATGAACTTAATGCAAATGCTACATAGAACGGCGGTGCATGCAGTGTAGTTAAACTGTATATTTGCTTACTTCATTCTCCTCTGTTTTGCATTTCTGTACATTTGGTTTGGTCAAATCTAAGCTGCTCCCAGAGGCTTTGGCAAAGGAGACAGAAGCACCAGCTGCATGTGCCATGAAACCCCACTTTCTCTTTGTTGTGGCAGGATGCTGTGGTCCATGTCCTTCTATGTGTGCTGCTCTTTTCTCAGTTTCAGAGAGCTCCTCGCTCTGCGCACGTACCCAGCCACATCATCTGTTTGAAAGCAGCCACCTCTGCACTGCGGCTGTTCCACAATGACTTCAAGTTAAAACTCTGCCGGAGTTTCAGAAGAAAGAATTTAAAAAAGACAACACTCACGGCTAACTATAATAGCTGCTCCCAAATGCTTCCATGTTCATCAGCTCCCTCCTCTACTGATCTGGGCCCAGTGTTAATTAAAGATCAAAGACGGTCTCCCAGGTCAAGCCCCTGCTGTCAGGGCCAAGGGAAGCTCTTTTTCTGGGGGGCTGTGGACTCCAGATGAGCCTGGCTCTCTACCCAGATGCGAGCAGAAAGTTAGACACAGCTGTCGGCGAAAAGCTTGTATGTACAAAATGTAAACAGGTTAAGCGAGATGTAAAATCATAGGGATAAGATTACAACCAGGGATGACAACCACGGATTAGAATGAGATATAAATGATTTTCTAAACAACAGACACTGGGCCTGGAACAACGACCTCTGGATTGAAGATTAAGCTTTATTAGAATAATCTTGAATTTAAAAGATTACCTGAATGCAAATTATATTGATAAATTAAACTGGCAAATACATTATTTTAATACATTTTCTACTCTACATTAATTTAAAAATGTTGCCAGCTTTCATCCTAAAATTTTGCCTTCTCAGTTAGACTGAGGAAAGAGTTGGAGATACAAGAACGGGACATTATGTAGACAAATGGCAGACCCCTGTCCCCTTTCCTACCGCCTTCCTTTCACTTCCTGTCCCTCTGTGAATTGTGTGAATGTTTGGATGTATTTGACAATCTCTTATTAGTTTCAGAGAGGTCTAATGGACTCTAATAAGGTCTTATGTTACCCTGGAGTGAGACAGCTGCACCAACAGGCCCCCTCTGTCCCCGCGTGCAGCCGTCGGGGCCCCAGCGCGCAGCTCGCTCTGCAGGCCCTCTGTGTTAACAGATAGATGACTGCATGGGGTTAGGTCACCGTACAGACAGATAGCGAGAAAAGATGAAAACATATTTACAGTGCAGCAGCCAGCTAAAACAGATAGAAACAGATGTCCAAACTGTGGTTTCTCTCGTCATTACATGTCACACACACACACACTGGGCCCCAAAACCCATTTGGAAAGATTTTTCCTGATGACTTCATACACAAGGAGATTGGTTGTTGTTGATCTGTTAGTTAATGGACTGTCGATTCTTGGAGCATGCTTCAGTGACTCCTTGGTGTCCTGAAAATAAAATAATTGTCCACGTTGTTGTTTCACTTAAATAAACACCTCAAAATTCAGCCAAAATTGAATTGATAAAACACCAAAGTGAATTGAGGAGGCAGAGAGCAATGAGAGAAGTGTTCAGGCTAAGTGTCGACTCGGAGCTCTGACTCTCGGAGTCAGATGTAGATGGAACACCTTTGCTGAATATTTCATACTTTGTTTTTTTTGACAAGATGCCTTGATGCTGCGTTTTCAATTTAGCCGAGTCTCTGTTCTATATACAGTATGTGTGCGTGTGTATGTGTGAGTGAGACAGAGAGAGAGAGAGGGAGTGCATAAGAGCAGTTGTCTTTGTTTATACAGACTCCGAAGTGTGTTTAAGGGCTTTAGTAGAGTACACTCCAGTATTAGACTGTCATTATCTTGCTGGGTTGTGTATTTGTGTATGTGTGTATTTGTGTGTATGGCCAGAAATGTTTGTGAGAGGGAGGACGTTTTTTTTTTTCCAGTGGCGCCTTCAAACGAGTGTATGAATTCTGTCTGGCTACAGCAGTGGGTCACTATGCGTGAGCTGGCCTTATCGGTGTGTGTGTGTGTGCGTGCGTGGTGTCCATGTGTGGCTGATGGTCGCAGTGCGTATGTGTCGTTACACATTTCACAGGATGCAACGAATATTGCTGTGAACATATTTTGATATTCCATCATCCTTATCGGAGCAGGAGGTGTCATCGGATCTTTTGTCAGAGCAGGGGGGCGGGCTGGGGGAGCAAGTGGACTGGGAGGTTTTCACACCGTACGACATGAATTCGCACGTCAGTCATCGTCAGGATTATTGTATGTTTTGTGAGCGGGCTTCGGCCTCTCCACAGAGAATGTGAGGCCAGATCTAATCTCGCTAAGTCAGTCTTTCATCTGTCATTAGAACAGACCAGAGCAGGTGAACTAACTCCTATCTACCATCGGTGTGAAATTCCTGCAACCCTTAATTTGATCCTAAAACAGCAAACGGATGTCTGTCTGTGGAGGTTGCATGCGTGTGTGTATGTGTGTGTGTTCGTGTGTGTTGCAACTGCAAGCAGCTGTTCTGTTGTGCGTTCAAGGAGAGACCCAGGTTTACATTCTTGCAGGACACACTATCGTCAAACTTGCTGCCAGAATAATGTTTATTACAGTCACACATATGCACTAAATCAGTACAAAACATGGACGCACACACTTAAAACTGAATTGCAGGTTTTGCTTATATTCCTTAACTTGCTTTAATTAAGTGGAAGATGAGAGACGAAACACAGTTTTGAAAATGGCATAAAACTTTAAAGCAATACAAAGAAAATGGGATTGTAATGATTTTGTTCGAAAATCATTTATTTTTAATGACAGCGTCGACCTCAGCGTTTCCAAATAACACAGGCTTTTTCTCCTTGTTTACTTCTTCCACCCCTCACCCCCCCTCCCAGCTCACCCCGGTGGCTGATGGTCTTGGCCGCCGGTTCAAAGCCCGCCGTCCATTTCGTGTCGAATGTTTTATATCACTCTCCACTCTCGCTTAAGTGATTTAGCTGCTGCCCTCATGCACAGAGATGCTTTGCTTTCAAGCAGACATGCCGTACTCACATTATACATCTTTCATTGACTTTGTCACGCAAGCCCACATCGACCTGACCAATCAAACACTTAGCCCTCTGAGAAAGACTCAGCGTCATTTGAATTGAGGGAACGCTCTATTCAGCCTAAACAATGAATCTCTATAATGCCATTAGGGTTTGCCTGCTCTGCCAATCCTGCTCAATCTCTATCTCTATCTCATCTTATTGTTTTGGTTCGCTGGTTCCCGGGGTGGATGTGAAATGGTGGAGATTCAACATGGCGGGTGAACAGACTCGTTTAACATTTAGATCTCCGAAAGGAACAGGCATACTTGGTTGGACCACACCAAAGCTAGAATGCCAGTGAATATTGGACTGTTGTTCATTACCGAGGGCTTCAATGTGGCTGCTGGTACTCTAACTACAGTAGAGTTTCGCAACACTTTCGCAAAGATGAACTTGGTTTTCCAGTGGCTCACCTGGTTAAGATCTGCAGCCTTTTGCTGTGTGCCATCCCTCCTCCCTGGCTTCCAACATGGTTACTGTATGTGCCATGTACAGAAAATGACATGTACTGTAGGCTCTTTTCCTGATAAGATAAAGATTTATCAGCATCAGTGTTCAACACTTCAGTTTTGGGCCAGCTAGAAATATTTATTGGTCAAATACTGATAAGATCAGAAGCGTCTCAGTCCCACAGTCATGCTTTCTTTTCTCATCACCCATATTGTTTTATGTGCTGTGTTTTTTTGTATATTTGTCTGCCAGTCTGTTGAGGTTGAGCGCTGTGAATTCATGGGGCTTTTGGCTCCCCTCCCGTCCCTTGGAAGGACTCTGTTTGTTTGTGTTAGCCATTATATAACGACCCGCTCTCCACAAGAACATGTCAGTTCTAGACACACACGCACACTCACAAACACATCAAAATCCATACACGCACAGACACACAAATACAGTACACACACACACAAAACAGGGCCACATTCCCGGTATTTCTAATCCAGCAACAGGCTAATAAACCGCACTGCTTCCGCTGTTGTCTTCTTTTTCTATTCAAATATGTGTTTTTCCTATGTGTGTGTATGTGTGTGCGCTTGTCCGTGTGTGCGTCTCTTTTTTGCAGCCTTTTATTTATCCAGTTCACTGCATCCTCTGTGCCATTGTTCCTTGTTACAGCTGCACGCTGCTACACATCATATACTAGACTTTCACACATTTACAATGGAAGCTGCACAGTTCAGCAGAGTGTAACAATAGCCTGTTACGATCGGGCACCTTCACAGAGCAGGTGTTATTCATACATTTCTGCCACACACGCACATTTTCAAAAAAAAAACAATCCTGAGAATCGCACGAGTTCTTGCTAACCTGTGTGTGTTTGTTTGGGTGAATGAAGTGTTATACTGTACATGGCTCTGCTCTAATGCTGCGGTTCCATTGCGTCAGTCTCCTCCTCTCCTGTCAGTTTAGCTTAGTGTGGAGGCTTTTTCTGCTGCAGCGTTTTGGCCGTGTGCTGCCTGCATCTAGCCCTTTCGGAGCCAAAAAGGAGCCAAGAGGTTGGAAGGGAGGACCAGGCCTGGAATGAGTGCTCCAGTGAGGAAGGTCTTGATTTAACACTGTACAAAATTTGCCAAATCCAAAAGGAAAAAAAAGAGAAATACAAGCCTTTTCTTTTCCTTTCCCTGAATTCACATTACAGCTGGCAACCGGGCTCTCCCTCCAGAGAGAGTTGATGGATTTCTCGTGACACCAGTCCACACCTCAGACATCACCTCATGTGTGTCAAGTTTTGTTAGTTCCTCTGCTGTTTACCTTCTTTTATGGAGGAGAAATCAAAATCCAAACAATAATGTGTGACCTTCTGTGTTTAGAGGTGCATCTTTGATTCAGATAGACGTGTTTGTTTTTTGTTTTTATGTTCATTTTCATTTTCATACTGGTCCGTTGCTGCCCACATCCCGAGCACCTCCAGTACTGTTTAACTTTTTAGGAACTTCCATAACCTTGATGTGAAAAATAAAACAGAGCTAATTAAAGCATGCTGAGAAGCCCACAGCAATCATACTGACTCCCACACCACACCACAACACGGCAGCCAGGAGGGAAATCTGACTGGAGGGAGGGAGAAAGAGAGGGAACAAGAGAGGAAGGGAGGGAGGGAGAAAAGAGATGATGAGCATAGCATTAATTAGAGACACTATTACGCCGTAGTCTAAAGGCAGAAATTACTCACTAAACAAGGGAAGTCATTGATGATCGTGTATGCTTATATAGTGTATAGTGTATAGCATTTATATGCTCGCCCACATGAAGAGTGAAATCTTGCATCCACATACTGCATGTTCGTGTCTTAGTCCCTAATTAATCAGGGTCAACGTCTTTATCTCCGTGTGCGCTCATATAACTCATACTGATGTGGTTTTTCTGTTGGTGTGTGTTGTGCAAGGCCAAGGAGGAGGGACTAGTCAAGGATGGAGGAAAGGTTTGTTCATTTGGGGTATTATTGCCTGTTTGCTTTTCTCTTTATGGGCCATCCAGCACAGGCTGGGGGTGGCGGGTAAGCCCATCACCCCGGGGCCCTGGTGCTGTTGGGACTTCAAAGCTGTTGGTAACCACAGGCTCAGGAATTCAACTTAACACACACAGAAACAAGGCCCAGTTGTGTGTGTATGTGTGTGTGTGTGCAGCAAAACAGAAATGGAAGGATAAATAGATGGGGTGTTTATTTGTTGGAGAGGCCCCCGACCACTTCACAGTGGTCAGTCTTTCTGTTAGATAGTGTGCGTTTGTGTGTGTATGTGTGCGGACTGTACTGTGAGGCTTGGTGTGCACACTGAAAGAAAGAAGAGCTCATGCAATTCATCTGTATAGATGTGTGCGTATACATATGTTTATGTGCTTCTGTTCGCATCCCGACTCAACCTATGGGCGTAGCTGCAAACTGATGGATGATCACTGTGGAGCTACTAACGTTACCGCTACCGGATTTGTTGTGTGTGGATGTGTGCGAGGGTGCGCGTCAGTGGACAGACAAGGACGGAGGGGATGGTGGACACAGTGGGGAAACATCCTGTTTGACAGACACAGTGGATGTTTGGATACACATGTAATGTAACAGGGGAGGGAAATGGAGGAGTTGAACAGGGGAGTCACTCCATCATTCCTGATGGATGAGAGGGAGCGAGCTGGAGGAGGGCGGAGGAAAGCGGGGAGGGGGGTTGAGAGGAGGAAAAGCAAGCTGTCACCAGGACGTGGACCCCCTGATGGAGAGTTTTTAGTCGCAGAATGTTTTGTCATTTCACAGAATGTTTTGTCATTTGTGACGTCGCCGCTATCAACATCCTCAGAGACTGACGTGTACTTTTTTCTTTTTTTTCCCAGCATCTCTCCACAAATAGTTTTCTTGTGCACTGCTTTCAAAATTCCAGAAAGTTGGTATTGGCTGATCTACAGGATAATGAGCTCATTTGCATTTTTTTCTTTCTATACTTCATCATTTCTGCCACCACCGTCCATTACACTTGTGAAGGTTTCACCTCAAAATTGTCTTTTGTTTTTTATGCGCTTTGTCCTGATGTCCACCTATATAGCAGTCAGCAATCAGTCAAATACCCAGACTGTAATACCACTTGTTTACTTCATAACATAATATCATATTTGAAACGGGCCTTCTCAAATAAACCTATGTTGTGTGATGTCTGCTGTCCTTGGTGCTGAAGATGTGGCGGCGCCCTCAGCTGCAGCCTCACTCAGATTTGGGGCCGTGGCTGTCAAGTGTCTCACTTATCTAAACACGTCCTGTAGGCATGCGTCGTGAGCCCGTGAGTAGTTGTCAGACGCATCATCTCATTGTACAGCTGCGATGCGTTCAGTGAAGGGGGCCTCTCAGTGTCATTTCGTTCCGAAACACCCGAGCGTCACCGCATAAATGTCTGTCTTCCAGCAGCTGTCTGATCTCGCTGTGTTGCTACATCACAGATGTCAGCGTAACAACCTTTCCATTTCAGCAAACACTGCACTCTTTAATGACAGCCAAGCAAAGACACCAAAGTCTAACACTTTGGAGAGTCAAGGCACATGCATGAAGATCTAGTGGCAATTCTGCAGTGATGCTACGTCTCAGCCATATAGACATATTACTGCTGATGTAATGACGTGGTATGGTTGCTACACTCAACTTCTGCCTCACAGAAAACTCACAAATACACTTTTTTGGGGGGATGCACATTTTCCATTGACAGCACTAAGACTTCTTTCTTATGGTAAATTTTGTGACACATAAGTATAGCCTACAACAGAATCAGGCCCAGACTGTCATATACACAAACCTAACAAGCTGAGAGACTGACAGGCAGAGGAGGAGGGCAGGGTGCTAAAAATATAATTCCTCAGTAATTTATTTCTGTTTTTAGTTAGTTATTAAAATAATATTGAAAGTTAAGTTGGTTAAGTGGTTATTGCATACAACCAAGTAGCCACCTGCAATTTGCTTGATACTGTACCTCTCCACACTGTCCATTCAAAATGATGGATGTATAATAAATATGTGCAGTGACTGGGGAAACATCATATACTGTATATATATTGGTCACAGTGAGCTTCAGGAGGTTTGAACAATAAATAAACACAAAAAGCCGAAGACTAATCTGCACCCTCACCTGCACTGTGTTGATTTCCTTGTACCCGTGTCTACTTGTGAGTTGCTGACCTTGCTATGGTAACCTTGGTGTTTTTATTGTTCGTGTCTTCCATCTTAATCAGGTCCGCAGGAAGTGAGGCATCACGGCTCCTCTGGGATCTGTGTGCGTCTGTGTGTGTGAGAGGGAGGGGATGAGTGCACATCATAAGTGTGAGAGACATGTCTGTCAATATATACAGGTCATTAGTAAACCAAAAGTGAGCAGAGGTGAAGAGAGGAAGACAAAGTGCGAACCGCAGCAGAAACCACTTCTGACTGACACACACACACACACACATATAGATGCTTATGAAAGTGAATTTAAAAATGGTTTAACTCGCTCTCTGCATTTTTACTCTTCAAACCACTGTTTTAATGATTTTTTCAAAATACTGTGCGTTCAAACATCCCTCTGTTTATATTCATAGATTAAGACATCAATTTTCAGCATCTTCAAAATGCATATACATTTCTCACAGCCTTGGGGATGTGCTGCCTCTCAAGAGTCTTTCTCTGCTTTTGGCTCTGAGCACAGCGGAACAGATCAAAGGAACCTGGTCAGAAGTGAGTTTTAAAAAGTCGTGCATTTCCAGTTTTAGAGTGAAAGGCTTTGAAAGGCTCGAGTTTTCAGGTCCAGTTTCTATTTAACTCTTTTTATTCAAAGTGTGACTGAGCTTGTCCAGGCATCCTGTACGAGACACTCTGGCTGTATAAGGTTGTTGCAATCTATTTGGCTTTTATACAGTGAATGTCGCTGGTTTGTTTAAGGTGAGAGTCAGACTGAAGCCTTGGGCCTTCCTCCTGAACCTATTCAGTTAAGGATGTCACATAGGTAGAAATCTGAAAAGCCGTGGTCAGCTTTTAAGATTCTCTCCAGGAAAGACACTGGACAGTCGCACTCGGGTGAAGCACCTGATATCATAGCTGGAGGTTATACATGCTTGAATTTTGTTCATAAGTGTTGGCTAAAGAGATAACCCGAGGCTATATCGGGCCACTACAGTAAAGAGAGTGGAGCTGCAAAGCCGCAAAAGCTCTTTGAGTTACAAGTCAATTTTTGTTGTGACCCTCAAATACGACCTCAGCCACTAGAATAAGCTTCAGCCAGTGCTCGGAAAAATGACTCTGTGGAGACGAGCAGCTGGAGTAACCTTTCTTTTAATGGATGTCGGCCTCACTCTCAGTGACAGAGGTCAGCGTAGAGAATTTTAGAGTAATGCTGAGAAGAGGTGGTTTAGGAGGTGGAAAACCTGGTAAAGATCTCTCATGGGCCCAGGGGAGAACTGAGTGGGTGGGACACCAGAGAAGATGAGAGCTAAAACTTTGGTTTTCCCATGAATGATGCAGAATCTGCAAAGAAATTTAACATCCCCATTCAAGTTGGATTCTACTATCCCATACATGAACACACACAAAATATAGCAACTTATCTCTCAAGTCATTTTTCACCTTGGACGCCTGTTGAAGAGTCACTGATGTGCCAGACAGTCTTGTCTTTTTCCAAATGATCCATTGACTAGACACCATGCATCCCTGACTCCCCCTACTTCAGCATTTGATAGAGATAAAGGAAAAGGTCCCCGCACTCACTTACCGCAAACCCTATCCATCCCTATCCACGCACGAGCGGCGGGATGAGTGGTGACATTTTACCTTCAGCCATGGCGGTTGACTTAGAAATCTTGTCAGATGGAAAATGACGTGCCCTCTGGTGTGTGTATGCGTGTGAATATGTACATCAATGAGAGAGGAGGAGAGCGGGTGGGGGTTGGGGGGTGATTTGCGTGTGAGATGTGTTGTGTATGCATAAGAGTGTGTGTCAGTTTGGGTGTGCTGATTAAAGACGGTCAGGCCTCAGTGATCAGGCCTTTAGCTGTCCCTGCACACTGAATGCCAAGCACAACAGAGCATGCCCAGAGCAACCAAGCATGGAGACTGCAACGCTAAACCGCACTGGACAACCTTAAAGGCCTGCAGCTGTGTATATACGTTTGCGTGTATGTGTTTTTTTTGCACATCTTCGTGTGAGTCTTTATGTTTTTTATTGACCATGCCAAGCAATCTAGATAAAGACCATTCTAGCTGAATACACTTGTTTTTTTTTTATCTCCTACTGCCAATTTACAGCTTCTAAACTGAACGCCACTGGTCCAGGGAGCCAAACTGATTGTGTTTGTTTTTACTGCTGCAAATTAGTCAGTCTCATTTAAATCATTTGTATCTAGACCAAAAACTATAATGAATCACAGATGGTTAGATGTCTTGATCAGGATATTCATAATAACTTATGGGAATCTGTAGAAATATGAAAAACATTTTGTCCATATCCAGTTTGGCAGGAAAAAAAAGCAGATTCGCTTAATTTGTAAATTTCACTAAGTGACAAAGATGGACCAGTGGTCTGAGTGTTGGAGATCCTCCATTGCTCATTGCCCTTAAATGACCTTTTTTGTCCTTTTTGTTTGTTTGTTTGTTTTTTTCCAGAAAAGCAACTAGTGACAGATCTAGTGACTCGCTTCAATCCCTGTGATCATTTTCTAACAAACAGCTCAAATTTAGAGCACGCTCTGTTTTTACTTAATTTGATGGGTGATTTTGTCAGACAATACAGCGGTCGTAAAATCAGGACTTTAGCGGCAGCTTGGAAGCGACTGCTCATAACATGTGGTCTCAATCTTCTCACTGTCACTGTCACTGTTTCATGCTTGTTTCATCGTCTGACAAGAGAAACAGAACAAAAAAACATGTAAATGAGAACAGCTTTTTCGGAAATTCAGCTTCATGAGCTCATGTGTGAACACAGATAGCAGGAGACAAGCCAACATACTGTGCTCAAATATACACTTGTGGGTTAGGGTTATTGATTGTAATCAATTCTTTATTAATTCCCAATCAGTTCATCGACAATTATATGATACACAAATCTTATTTAGGGTTGCATCGTCTGTATTTCACCCACATTTTTTCTTTCATTATACCTTATTGTGAGTTCTGCACCTCTTCAGTTCACCACAGTGTGAATTACCTCACCTATTGTAAAGGAGAGGTATTTTCTTTTTATTGTACTTTTTTTTTTAATCTGTTGCCACTCGCCTTTAAATTGTGGGTTGTGTTTGGAGACTGTTTAGTCTTACAAGTGAAATTAAATTCAGTATGTGTGAAATAAGGTAATATTGTCCGTAGTGGTAAACTGTGATAATAGTTATTACTTTAAAGCTCATTAAGTCATCACCATTAAAGTGGTGTATTTCTTGTAAACTTCTTCATTTTAGCTCCATAGCACCGATTTCACCGATACAGTATCTGTATGTCAACAAGTTGTTCTGTCAAAATGTTTAATGCTACTTCTCTCTTTCGAACCCGAAGCCTCTCTTCTCCTGTAGATGCTGGAATAAAGTGTCACTTATACCAGGACAAAGGATTCAACCTTTAAAGGTTGAGGGATACTGCAGAGATGAGCACTGACCTTTCTTACAAATTACACACACTCACTCACACATTCCCTCTCTCTCTTCCATACATACACACACATACACACAAATATGCATGGGACGTGGTACGCAGTGTGAAGATGAGCAGAGAAAAATGGCAGACAGCAGTGTCCAACAAGATTACTGTACTCATCATCCACAGATTTCCCACCTCCTCCGATTCATTTCCCTTCATCTCTGCCTGTTCAAATGGATGGCACCAAGCATTTGTCAAGGTGAAGGTAGCACAGCCCACGCCTCGTGATACAACCAACCAATTTTTCCATTTCTTACGCTCTGCTAGTCTTTTGCTATTAAATGTTCAATTTCAGCACCTGGAGGCGATGCCAAAGTGCAAAGCCTCAAGGAGTGTTAGAGAAATTTAACTGATTAATTCAAGACCTCCTCACTGACTCCTGCATGATTCCCTGCTTTCCTGGCTGCCTTTGTATATTGCTGTTGGTGCCAACAGCTATATCGATATGTGGGGGCTGATACTGACCTTCCAATAAAAGCTGAAGATCAGTTTCTGACCTCCACGTCGGATATGTTTTGCTTTTTTTCATCTAGTTAAAACAAAACCCTAACACAGGAAAGCAGTAAGGTTTAATCTGGACAACTTTTGAGGGATTCTTCAACCTCAGAGAGCCATTGAAGAAAATCCACAAATCAACCTAATGAAGGAATGGCTAAATGTTGCAATGAACATTTAGACATTTTGTCACTTGTGGTTGGGTAATATGACAAAGTGGGAATTAACAGCTATTTTTAAGGAATCAAATCACAGTTAATTAGTGTTACAAAAGTAGAAAATGAAGAATCTGTTTGATAAATTGACACATGAGGTGGTGGATCACAAGTTCACAATCACCAGCCCTCATGTTCGCTGATTCTGGTGTGTGGGGGTGAGTGGGTATAGAGATGACAGCTCAATAATAGGGGTAATTGAGGTGGGTGGTATTGATGAGACCCCAACTCTAATAAGCTTTCGCCAATTAATCCATTGATTTATATGTAAATGGCTCCTGAAAGGTTACTGCATGTGACTGACATCTGCATGTACTTGCCATGCTAATGTGGTTCTGAGTGACACGAGCACCCTCGACACGCGTGCAGATATTTAAAGGCCGAGAGACAGAAAGTGTGAGAGAGCGAGACATGAGTACGTGATCGCTGAATAATTGCACCGCATCCCATTATCAAAATAAGGTGTTAATTGCAGTGTCATACATTAAGCAATAATGAAGCTAACATCTTTCATCTGGCCTGTCAATCTCCTCAAACTTCCCTGCAAATCAGTGTGTACGGAAGTAAAAATGTATATTTATATCACCATCTGTTATTTTGTTTGAGCATTTATCTACATTAAATCAACATTAAATCTCTAAGATGTTGATGAAAACTGTGAAATACAGGCCTGCAGTTGGAAATGAAGTAAATATTTGGGACAGAATAGCAACTTTATAATGATTTAAAAACCACAGTAAGCAACCTGATTCCAAATCCTAAGGAATAAGCCTATTTGAAGCACCGTGTACATTAGTTCAGCAATCAATAATGAAATTGTGTCTTTGGGTCCAACGGGGGAGTTGAAGGGTTGTTCGGTGCAGCACTCTTTAAGGGCCTCTTGTTTTACAGTAATGACTCTTTCTCTCCATGTGAATTTGAAGTTCTCCCTCTAATGTGAGGATGCTGCTGTGAATAATGGCTCATTCTGGTTTGTAGAAAATGGGCCCTGTAAAGTCTTTTCACGTAAAACAATGCAGTATTGCAGAGTTGTGCTATCAGCCAGCTAACTGACTGGGACTCGGTGTTAATTACCACTGCGCTCAGCTTAACCGAGATACTCAGTAAATTGTCCCCAGGTGCGGAAAGAATAGGCTCTATCTTCATTTCTCATAGCTGCAGTTGAGCTAATTATGATGGTGAGTGTGTGTGTGTGTGTGTGTGTAACTGAATTGTGCTTGAAAGGTTTTTTGTTTTTTTTCCCCCTTTCTTTGTGTATGTGTGTGAGTTTATTGGCCACTTCAGTGTATGAGCTTCTGGATGTGTTGTGTGTGCGTGATTTGGTGTTTGTACAGAATGTGATACTTAGCCCATTGGTCCAGATTGCATGTAGTGTGGTTGTGTGAAAATGTCTATTTAGAGCGTGTGCAATGTGGTGCTTCAAAGAGCGTTGTGCGCCTCTCTACTTTGTTTTTCTGTGTGTGTGTACAGTACATGTGTCTGTGTACATTTGTGCGTTCGAGGAAGGCGAGGCTGGAGTTGGCACATGGTAAAACATGCAACTTCCAAAGCCAACAGTACTGTTAAGTGAGATGTGCTGCGTTATAATGATGCCATCTATCACTCCCTTCATCTTTCCATTCCTTTATCCCCTTGCTCCTCCATCACCGTCTCTGTGGCCTCATTAATTTAGCCTGGACTATTTATGGGCCTATAAAAACAATAAGGAAAGAGAAGAAGGGTTTTACTGGCACGACAGACGCTTCCAGTGTATGGGAAAGATGGGGAAGCCTGTTGAGTTAGATGGAGCATACCACATCACTTTCACTTAATTGCACTAGATTCTTGACATCTGGTTAACATTGTACAATGTTTTCACAAAATGCACTATTTTTTGAAATATTACAGCTTGTCTGTTTGATATTTTAGAACATAAGTTAAAATTAAGTCTATCTATACAGACAATCTTTTAGGAATTCAATAACACAATACAATCTTATAATTTGAGATTAAAAATTACAGGTATTGATGTCATGTCATTTGAGTGTTGTGGTCAGTTGAACAAGGTAACTCAGTATGTCAGAGTGTGTAACAGACACCTGAAAATACAAAGCAGCCTGACAGCCCAGGTTCAATTCTTTAAAATGTTACACCCAAATTCAGTTTGAACAGTCACTGGTTAAAAGATACATTTGGGATTTTTGATCATGGGCTATAACACTGTTTCCCTGTGTTTTTGGTTTAAATGGTTGGCGGGGACAAAAATCTTTGAAATTGTGCGGTATTGACTGAGGACGGTACCTGGCAACCAGCAGACAGCTGCTGCCGTGTAAACAACGAAGCAGCTGTCCAAACTGAAGTACATCTACTGTTTTGTTTTGTTTTTTTCATGCCACTGACCGACTCAGATGGTTACTCTAAGTGTCAACATCATGGATAGGATTCCTGTAGAGGTAGTCGACCACTCTGTTAATGAGCTGCTTCACAAGCCGTCATATGGCTACCAGACTCCATGGACGAGAACAGTCATTTTACACTGGAGCTGCTGGTCTGGATCAGTTAGTTTGTTTGTGTTATTGTGATCTGAATACTTCTCCCTCCAAGTCACACAATAACACACTACCTGATGGACTTGTAGCTCTCCAGGAAATTGATGTCCTGTTGCCTAGCAGCAACAAGATGCTTTTTCAAAACCATGATCAAAACCAGTGCTTCAGGGGGGAAAAAATGTGACTGGCCTTTTTGTGGAATCTATTGGAGATGAAGTAGGATTTATGTAGTTTATATCAGCATTGTTTTTTCATATCTTCATTGACCTTATTTCAATGTATTAGGAAGGCCACTCAGAACCTTTCTGTATGAGCTGGCAGGTAGGAGTCTTTGGGTAAAGGAGGACACTAAAGGCCATGTGTATGAGGTTATAACAAACTTCTGTTGGTTCCTTTGTGGCATGGGGCCACATGAGGCTACATAAGGCTCAGAGTCCTCTCCAAAGGCCACTCACACATGAGTATTGTTGTCAAAAGGGATAGAAAGCTCTATACTTGTTAGGGGAAATGAAAGTAAAGTAGCTGTTGTTGTACAGGTGTTCAGTTAAAGCATCACACTTTGCTACAAGTGTGTGTTTGTGGATCTGTGTTTCACCTCTTTGTCATCATAAAGAGCCTGGAAGCATCATCATGACTGTGAAACATTTCAGACAATGGAATAAGTCAGGAATCTACAAAGTGTGCACGCACATACTTGGCGGACTCAAAGGGGAGTCTGTGAGGATCATGAACTGTGTGCATCTTTTTGCATAATGCAGCGTTCTGCATTTTCATGCAATGGGAACTCTTTCCCAGGTTTCTTTTTAATGATGGACTGTTCTGGGTGGCTGTTATTGGTGAGAGTGGGGGTTATCACCCTGCTGCAGAGTGAAATACCATGTGTGCGCCCAGCGGGAGAACATTCTTGCTGGCCCCATGATTTCCTTAGGTCATTCATGAAGTCCTCATCCCCACTGTAATGGCATTGTCCTGGGGCTCAGCTGCCCCGCCAGGCCCCCCACGCTTCAGCCTTTGGCCTCCCTGACAGCACTGCCCCTTAGCTGCCTGTCAACCACGCCGCACCATGGGGTGGTTGATTGGAGAGTGGGAGGTTTTAAGAGGATGAGGCCGCAGCTGGGGATCACTCTGCTTTCAGGTTACATGGAAATGATGGTGAATGTGATAAAAAATGCACTCGTATGCTGAAATCACCTTCATCCATGTTTGGTGAAAGCAAAATTTTTCATTCAAGGTTGTTTTTACATTTTGAGTTCCCTTCCATGCAGTGCGCTGTGCATTTCATAAGTGATGTACTTCATCTCCAATAGATGCTCAAGATTGAAATTCTTGAACTTTGTGTCTTCTACGGGAGCTTTGCTTTTGAATACGAGCATCCTGGAGAGCGGAGAGCGTGTTTCAGCATTCACAGCATCCGCCTGAGTTCTGCAGTATACATACTTCCATCTCTGCTTTCTGTGCAGTTCCTACACTAAAGTGGCAGTTGCAGCACAAAACAGTAACTCTTTCTACTGTAGCACGCTGAGCTACAGTAAACGAGGACGTCGTCTGTTGTCACTTTATTTTGTTGTTCGGTCAACATACACGGATGAGAACGTGTGAGCCAAGCAGAAAGCTCGTTCGGAGCGCCTGTGCTGCATTGACCCAGTGGATGTATGGAATGAAAGCAGAGGAGGAGGGACGGCATCTGCCACTACTTATGAATGCAACAAAGAGTGTGCGACGGGCATCTTTTCTCCAAGCTTCTCCCTCTAGCTGAATTCTCTGTGTGAGTAAAATAGGCTGTTCATCATTATTCAAGGACGGGGCTGATTAAAGGTGATTAAGCCCTGCCCATCCATCACTCTCGCCTTTCAACCTGTCACTGGCCCCAGTATTAAGGGGGACACCAGTGTATGCATGTGTGTGCGCGTATGTGTGTGTGTGACTGTGTGAGAGGGAAAAAGGACTGTCCAGCCAGCTTTGTGTTTTTCCAAATAGTCACCATTACACTAATTGCGAATAATTTCTCAAATAGAAAGAAACAATATACTTGGCTTCTTAATAATGCTGTTTAATACTGGAATAATACACAAAGGCATTAAAATTGTGGCTTGAGCTTAAATGGGCCGTGGCGGGGCCATTCATTACAGGATGCTTTAGTAACCCTATGATGAATGTCCACTTTCTCCCTTGACGAATGACAGCAGCGAGAGCCTTTCTTCCTCTTGCCATTTCTCATAACATTACCCAACAGTAAAGCTAACCAAAGATGCTAAGAAGAACAGAGGGAGACCTCCGGAGCAAGAGTTAATTGATTGGTTTTGCTGGTGTCCTGTTCTTTTGGGGGAGTTAGATACCCGGACTTTCATCACAATGTAGACTTGTGGGAAAAGAAGCCTTTGACTGAGACATTTTAAGATGTTTTCTAAAGCTTCTAGTGGCTGAAAGCTTATTATTTCTAGTGAAAATTAAAATAGAAATCCAACACTTCCACTGAATGTGGCTTTCCTCGGGGCCAGTAAAGCTTCTGAAAGAGCATTCGGACCATCATGGGTCACTATAACTCCGTGGAGTTTTAAGATGGGCTGAGGCGGGTTTCATTGCAGGTTTTACAGAGTGTTGAGTTCAGTTTCACTAGCTGTGGTCAGGGAGGGAAATGTGGATGAGACACACTGGTGAGTATCTGATTTCTAATAAAAGACCTATATTCACTTGACAATGTGCGTCAGCTTTGGGTTTTGCAGCCCAAAAGAAGTGTTGTTTGATTGATAGCCTAGTGTGTTTGTGTGATGTTGTGTGGCAGAGCAAGTGAAAGTGCTGTTTACCTCAACGTCTTATGCTGCTTTAATTCTCAGGAAGTGGCTCCACCAGACAATAGTATACACATATCCAAGAATAATAATGCTAGATAAGGTGATGTGGGAGGTGAATAGTTGTCAATAGTGCACCTGAGTGTGTCACTTTGGGCATCGTGTGTGAGAGCGAGAGAGACAGACCATGTGAGGCTGAGAACAGAGGGAACTGTATCAGCAGCTCCAGTCAAACCTGTGAGAAGTGCTTTGGGCAGATGATGGCCAGAATCTGGTTATTTAACGATTGTTTCCCACTGCGATGAGCCGGGGCTGCACAGACTCCCACTAACATCAGCTCAGCAGGACGCCACGCTGGAATTACACTTCTGCTGAACCTGCACTTCTTCAAGTGCCTCAACCCCACCACCGCTACTAAACACCCCCCATGTCACAGAAATGTGAGTTTAGAAAGTTGCGACTGAGTCATTCCTGAACAAAGGTAACACATGACACATTCACATTTGTGGTGTTTTGTATGGGTAGACAGGTATCAGGTGCTAAAAGAAATAATTTCTTTCTTCTCTTCATTATTTTCTCTCTTTATCTCATCTATCTACAACGCTGAGTTGATCCACAGTCCCAGTGATGCTTGTTTCCATTTACAATAGTGGCTGCAGCTTCTTTTTTTTTATCTAAATGAATTGCTCAGTCTCTCATCATAAATAATCTTAATATTCTTTGTTGGAGTCATTTTTTTTTCTTATTCTTAATTGGTCTCCAGTGTGTTGCCTTCTACATGGAGCTCTAATGGATCTCCACAACAGTGTGCGTTGGTGTTCTAAGATTAGTACAGGAAGTTTATTTTGAATGGACCCATGTGGATATTATCACTGCTTGTGACCTCGGTGATGACTCATCATTACTCAGGCACTATACACTCAACATGTTGTTTACAGTCAGTGTCTCTGCCTGTGCATAGCATGTGTGTGTGACATACACGTTCACAACATATGTAACATACAGCAACACACACCTGTACTGTGAAATACAAGTGACCTGTTTAATTTATCATTTTATTCATGATATTAATAGGTGTTTGCACCCATGAGCGTGCGTGTGATTGTATATGCCCGTGTGTAACACATACACTCCAGCAGCTGAGGATGATGGGAGAGGGAGCAAAGGAGCCAGAGGAGGAGGAGAAGGAGGGGAGGGGGGGGAGGAGAAGGAGGAGGGGGGGTTAGGAGAGAGTCTTGATGTGCACTTGGATCGTGCCAGGATGTCTGGCCCTGTCTGTAGCTCACCTGCGCTGGTCTGTCACACACACATATGCACACACACACATTCATACACTCTCACACACACACACACACACACACACACATACTGGAATGGATCCACATTCATGCGCTAACACACAAACACACTTTCAAGGGCAGAGTATGTATACTACGTGCATTCTCTCACATGCACAACAGCTAAATCATAAGATGCTGATTTATAGAGAGCTCTCTCCCTCTCTCTGTCTCTCTCTCTGACCCAGTAACCCCCCCACCCCCTCGCCCCCCACCACCCCCACCCCGGGTCTCTCACTCCCTCTTTCTCTCAGTCTCAGCAGTAACACATGGCGGGACGCCCTGTGGAGAGGTGTGTCAGTTGAGGAGTGATTTAGTGCTGCTCTGCCCCAACCACTGCTGAGACACCTGCCCCAGGAATCCTACTGCACACACACACACACACACACACACACACACACACACACACACACACACACACACACACACACACACACAGAGAGACACACATACATATTTCTAGGGATACGCACAGATGCATGCACATGATGGGCACACATACACAGTAGTTTAGCTCTACCCGAACCTCCTGATGCACAAATAGTTCCTGTCGCCTGAGGAGACCCCAGTTTGCCATTTCCGCAAAGCGTTGCATACCAGCCCCTCAGTCAACTAAGAAATTCTGTTATGAATTCCTGAATTATCTCTAACCACTTAATCTTTTCCAGAGGGATCCAAAAATTGGACACTGTCCCAGTATTCAATGGAGATTTAAAGGAGGGAAACACCCCTAACAGTTCAACACCCACACAAAATGACCACACTCTTCTCAAACCAAAGCTGGCATCATCAGCCTATGACTGTAGACACGATCAGCATCACACTCTGGCCAAAGCTAAGACAAGAACCTCAGGGGAAGGACGGCAACTTAGTGCAAACCAATGTCCTGTCCACACTACATGTTTATTACTGTAACCATGTCAACGGATGTGTGGCACACCTGTGGCCGCAGGGGTTCTGTTTGAGGAGATGCTCCTATGGGTCGTATCAGAGGGTCGGGATAAACCAGCTATGTGGTCGTTCAGGTTGGACGACTTCCACAGGGAGGCCACTGATATTTTTTCCATGTGTGGACAGTACAGAGGAGGCATAAAGTTCAAATATGTAGCCTCTTCCATGGTAACGTACTTCACATTTTTCTTTCCAGCAGATGTGTCTTTCCATGACAACTATATAAAACAGTTATTGGCTGTTACCCCAAAGAACACTCCAAAACATAACAAATCATTATCCACAGCAGCTCAATAAATAGCTTCCAGGCTCATTTTGATTTACTATTTTTGGTTGATGACGATAAAAAGAGAAAACAGCTACTTTCACTTTGAAGGGAGACGCCTCTGATTTTTAGACCCCTCTGTACAAACCTTGCTGAACAATATATAGTTGAGACAGACATGCATGTAGGATGTAGCAATATCCCTGTTTGTAACTGCCTGTATCTGATTTTTGCTTCACATTCTTCTCTTCTCTTTAAAAAAAAATGTATTTACTCTTACAAAAGAGTGTCACAGGTTAATAATTTCACCAGGGAGCATAACAGAGCATCAAATGAGATCGGACTAATTTGAATGCGCCGCACTGCAAATGGAAGGGGTAGCAACACTGGCATGAAGCTGTGAATGTGATTATTATTTTGTTATATGAAACCTTGATCAAATTGCCTCTCATTTTATCCCCTGCGGCATGCAGGAGAATCTTATTAGCCGCCTTGGGCGTAGACCACACAGAGGAATTCTCAGACCTTAGCAAATAGATTGTGACCTTCCCACCTCTGTCAGAGATTCATGGGGTGATTTTCTCTTTCAAGGTGAGAACTAATGACTACAAGTGAAATATTTGGTTATGTGTGATTTAATGAGGTAAGGTGTATTTTGCAAAAAGGCATACTATAATTGTTAAATGAGCTGGCCTTGTAAGGATTATCCACCTTTAACTAAAATATCAGGCTTACGTAGGTTCTGTTGTATATGACATCAATGCACCTCCCTTCTGATTACTGCTACCAGATCAGTTTTCTATTGAATTTTGAAGACATTTTAATTTAAGAAAAAAATCATTTCAAACGGTGAAACTGTTTTAGCTTCATAATATTTTGATCATATTCATATTCAGAACATGTGGAGAACTATCAATGATGCTGTTATTTGTGTCTGAATGAGACCATCTGGCCTATTGACAGCACAATATGCAATATGTGGTAATCCACTAATAATGATGCTGAAGAAACACTAGAAATCAACAGTTGTGAGTTATAAGTTCTGTTTTCTTTCGCATATACCCAGTTTGTCCTATCTCCGTTCTCCTGTCTGGGTTGTGCAGATCCCAGTGAGAGTAACACTGTGGGCAGTATGAAAGCCAGAATGTCATGTTGTCTGAAGTGAGAGGAGCCCGGGGGCTCCTTAGCATATGGCAGCAGCCACGTTCTGAAGCTTGTGTGCAGGTGTCTGTCAGCATATGCATATCTATGTGTGTGTATGTGTCCTTCAGCTGTCCTCAGGTGCTCCAGCAGTGAAAGTGGTCTTCCCTAGTGGGTTTTACTACAAATCTCCACCTAGAGCTCAGCAGGCAGACTAGCTTCTCCCTGACTGTGGCTCAATGTCAGCAACCATATGGACGCCTATTAATTTGAATCACAAGACACAAAGAGCGACCTCAAACTGGAGTTGGAACAAAGAGGTCATATTTATAAGAGATACAGTAAAATAAGTCTGTTCATTCAAAAAGGATGGAAAATAGAGATTTGCTGCATACTAAGTGACATGTAGCTTATGGTGATATGTAATGTATTTTAAACCAAATTGAAGACATATGGAAGAATGAATATATAGACATGGAAAACCTTCCGAGACAACATTGACATAATGCTGTATGTAATAAAAATGAAAAAAGTATGATCAAATTAAATTAATTAATCTGAATCTTTTGTCAGAAATGTCATCTTATGCCCTTTATATTAAGATTTTCTGATATCATAGTAGTATTTATCAGTGTAACTATAAATTCTATTTGCATTAATGAGTAAGATTGGGAAGGGGGTCGGATTAGATTGAAATATGGATTATGCTATATTGTGTCAGTGGGATTATAAAAATGCCTAACATCAGTTTCTTTAAGTGTTGTCGATTGAGCTTGGTGAACGAAGTGGGTCACCATCATTGTGCGTGTGAGTGCGTGTGTCCAGTAGCATTGTAGATGACCTATTTTCTTTTTTAAAGTCGAGTGTGTCCTGTCTGGTTCTGGTCAATGAAACTGCTCTGATGTTGCTTGTCTCCTAGAGACAGGGACTCTGCACATCCACACACAGTCTGGAACTGGAATAACTACCTATAGCTCTTTATATGTTTGCATTTAATTAAGTCAATTATTTGCAAATTAATATTACACTAAATGCTTATCCTTGTCTAGTTAAATTGAAAAAAAAAAAAAGGAATCCAAGAGTATACAACGAACTTTGACTTTAATGTAACAATATGAAGTTATAGGACAAGGACATGTAACAGAAAGTAAATCCAGTTGGCAATAGACTACTTTAAATTATAATGGCTTTCCTCTTAGTAATGAAACCTGGCTAAATCTCCTATTTAGGCTACTGACTGTAATCTGGTCAAAGGGTGGGAATCCCTGTGAGTTCCACATCCCTACATTTTCCCATATCAGCGAGGACATGACAACATGGTTGCCACTGGCTACTATTGTCACACATGGGATTATGACACAATGGCGTGGCCAGCTAAATCACCGAGATGACGACAGCCAGTGTGTCTGTGTAAATGTGTGTGTTGGTGTACATGGCTGGTTATCTGTGTTATTCAAAGCAGCACAATGGTCCTGTAAAGGATGAGTAGAGGCAAATTGGTTTAAAGCCCAGTAAGGATGTTGTGCAGTGTGTGTTTCCGGGGAATGTAACAGTGGTATGTGCATGTGTGTGTGTGTGTGTATCTGTTTGTGCAAGTGAGAGGGCATTGGGAGGTCAGCGTCATCCTCAAACATAACACAATGCCAGGCATACACACATACACATACACTGGGTGCATTGGGTTTGTGAAAATGTAAACAGTAGTGGTGGCACTGTGTGTGATCGGTCAAGGCAAATAGATGTATTGTGGGTGCGTGGGTTTGTGTGCTTGGTTATTGTTTGTGTGTGGGAATGTGCTCATATGACTGAGAACTGTGGGTGCATGTGTGTGTTTTAAACGAGAGACAGACACAAACGCGCACAAAGACAGAGAGAGAAACAGACAACTCATTATATTCCTATAAAATGTTCTCATGCTTTCTCTCTATTTCCGTCCATCTCGCTCTGTTCCTTCTTCCCTTCCTCTCAACGTACCCCGCTCTCCGCCTCCTCTTTCACTCGTCTCTCTCCGTTTCACCCACATAAGTGCATGTGTGTTCCGAGAGTGTTGCGCTGGCGTACTTGGTTGTCCTGGATTTTCTTACTGACCTGGCTAATCTCTGGAGTGTGGAGGGTGTAGGAAACCGTTATCCTTGATGGATACAGCAGGGAGTTGATCCATGCCTCTGCGTGTGTGGGGCTTGTACAGCACTTGCCCTGTTTTGCCCCAGTTTATTGTCCTTCTCATAACAGCAGCTTCTCTCACACACCCTCACAGACACACACAGATGCACTATTGTAACAGAGATGCTATTGCTCTCCCATGCTCCATTTATTTAGAATTAAGAAAGGGCACCGCATGTGGTGTACTTCAATACCGTCATAATTAAGTTTTATAATGTTGTGGCTGATTGGTTTTTAATACAGAGGTGTGAGTACATTTTAAAGTGGCTTTCACTGAGTTATTCATGATAACATTGTGAAAATGTGTCATTTCAAACCTTTCTTTACACTATCGGTGCAAAAAAATATCTCAAGGATGAGTCGTGCCTATGCTGGATCTGCTTACAGCAAAACAAATGCTTTTTAAAGGGATAGTTCACCCAAAATTCAAATTTCACTCATTATCTACTCACCCTCATGTCAACTAAGAGCTGTAAGAAATTTCAGAGTCCTCCGTTCCTTCCCTGAGTTACGGGAGGGTCCGCGCAGCAGTATTGGTCCATATAATGGTTGTGAATGGACACCAACTTTCTTCATCCAAAAAGACACACCAAAAAACATCCAAAGGGTGAACTATCCCTTTAATAAACATACGATAACATCCCCTTGAACTAAGAAAGGGGTTCTATGAACATGAAAGAGAGAGGGAATTAAAATAGGGAAGAGTTAAGTCTCTTGTTGTTTCAATCTCAAGGCTAGACTGATGTATGAAGGCCAATATTTGCTGCTATTAAAATCTAATTTAGTGCAGTCAGCATACTTTGGCTGGGCTGCTGCTGTAATTACATAACATTATCACTAATTGACTGGACATAATTTTGAACAGAAATTAAGGTGAAGTAGTTTTTTTGGCGAGGGGGGGCAGTGGGAAAGATGTATCATTTCACAGTTCACAAACTCAGTATCAGGTTTCTCAGGGTGTAATAACTTGTACTGTAATACACATATGTGCAATATTTGGTTATTAGTACGATAATGTGCCTGTGTGGTTAGGAGTGTTTCTCCTTCCAACAATGTTGTTCCTGTCTGCCTCCCTCCCACCGTCGTACCACAATTGTACACCACCGTCACCTTGTGCCTCTTTCTTTTCTTCCTCTTCCTTCTCCTCTTCCTCCTCTCTTTCACTTGACCCCATCCTCCTCCTCTACCTCCCTTCATCTTCCTCAGCTTCCTTTCGTCCTTCCTCTTATCCCTCTCATCAGGCTGCTTTATTATGCAAATAAGCGTTGGATCAAATCACTTAATTAAGCTTTACTGTGCCAGTTTGTGTGTGCACTCACACTCGCACGGCAACTTTCTTTCACACTGACAGAAACTGCTGTTGGTTGTGCGGTTTAATGATTAGTATTCTGGACTCACATGTGCACACACACACAGACACACTAAGCATCTAAGCAGCAGAAGAGTCTCCTTAAGTGCGTATAGATAAACAGACTTGAATAGCGGGGTCTCTCCAGGCCATTAGCCTGCAGTTAGCATCGCAAACTCCAATCTGGCCTCTACGGCTCAACTTATGAAGCCAAGTGCTTCATTTGTATGGCCGCTGAAATGCAGCTCATGAGGCCATGGTGGTGATTAGAAATGAATATACAGGGCAGAAACTGATCTTGTGGCCCATTTTTAGGTGTTAGTGAAACCCTGATCAGCACGGTTGCTTCCTGTCAAAAAGTTTGTTTTTTTATAACAAACCTAAACCATCTGGAATCATAGGATCAGTAATACCACACTGACACAGTTCAAGCCATGTCATTACACAGATTTGGATATCTTAGATGGTCGTAAAAAATAAATAAATAATGCATTGTATTTTTGCAGAAACTGGCAGGAAATGTGATGGGCAATTCCATTTTCAAACATGACAGTGATGAGCTCATTCAATGAAACAGTGCAAAGATTTCACTGAGATTACTGCCTTTTATCTCCTTTATTGTTTCCCCTTGATCCAGACTATGTCGATTCCTCTTTATTCCATGCTTAAAGATGAATTCATGTCATCGCTGCAAACTCCACAGACATGCAGAACATATCTATCAGAGATCACAAAGAAACCACTAAATGTTGCCAAATTGTCTGGTATATCCCACCTGATCCTTTCTCTATGCAGTGCCAGCACAAGACTGAAACAACCACAATATGTAACCATCAGCAATTACGACCTTAAGAGCTAAGGGCCTGTTCGCAGGCCTTTGTTATATTCTGATTAGCTTTGGCAGCTCTCATCATACAGGCCTAAACTGAATTACTTGAAAGGTTTAGTTTGGACAGTTAATGTGTCATCCAGTTGATGGATAGTGGCTCTGGAGGCTTACTGATGTACCAATGGACTTTTCTGCTCAGACAGGCAGACTAAAGCACATTGGTGCACCATGCTGACACATGAATAAACTCCAATAGGTTGCCAATGTGATTATCATGGCAAAATGACAATAATTGGACATAAGAAAGATGGAATGTGAAGCAATTTGCCTCAAGACGCAACCTATCAATTCTGATGATTACTTTCATTTGTATTTCTGACAAAAATGAGTCTATTTTATCAGGTTAAGACATATTAGCTTCAACAAATTGATTGTAATTCTTCATAATGGATATCTGTGTCACTTTGTGCGTAAGAGTAACACAGTCAGTCATGAATTAGAGCATTCAGTGTCACAGTGTCTCTTTATCTATGGAGAATGTGCCTGTAGCTGTGCTTAATTCTCTCTTTTTGTGGGAGGTAATACAGATGATGATATTTTGTATATCGCAGTAGTGTTTTGTTCCACAATTTAGTATAATTGTCAGTTTGAAATATGTCAGTATGCAACCAGTAAACTCTCCACTGGTAACCAGATATATGGTAGAAAACATCGCTTTAATTTAATTGATGAAAATGTAGCTATACTTAGATTTTTATATCTTTACTTTAGTCAATAATGTGGCTTTAGAAAATGGCATGGACTTGAGGACTTCTCGACAAAGTACACCATGGTTTCATGAAAGACTTTGACCTTTTTAAAATGTTTGTAACTTGTTACTGGTTTGGCCCAAAGGGAGATTTCATGGCAGGGGGCGAGATGTTTACTGTTGCCATGTTTCCAGTAACATTACAAGTGGCTCCGGATAAGACCGCCAGCCAAATGCCTGAGCTGTCAAAGTGAATAACTTTTCCATTTCAAAGAGAGCTATTCCAATTAAAGAAAGAAGGATGGAGCAACAGAAAGAGAAGGGGGAAGCCACAGAAAAGAACTGGAGAAGGGAGGGCAGGATGACATGGAGGTGGAGAAAGAGGGAGATGGAAGGGGAGGAGAGAGGGAGTGAAAGTCACTGCGATCTTTTCGGATTTAGAAAGAAAGGAGGCGGAGGTGGTATGGAAACAGGAAATCAATTGTGAGGTTGTTCTGCTTTGGCTGTGTCCGTAAGACTGAAACTTTGAAGTTGTGTGTGAAAGACAGAGAGAGAGAGTCTAAGTTTAAAATAATCACATATTCACATATAATGAATGTACATTTACATGGCAATCTGGATAGTCATGAATAATAAAACAAAACAAAAATAAAAAGATGAAGAATAAATCAACACATTAACAAAAGTGATTTCCAAATAAATTTAAAGAAAAAAAAAGCACCTTCATAATCCCACACACATCCTCCATCTGTGTTACTACTTGTTAATACTCATGCTCTAACCGAAGTCTTGAAAATTAATGAACAATTACACCTTTGTCCTCTGCTCAAGATGAATTGCCAACTTTGCTTGACCAAAAAGGAAATCCAATAGTTGACATTTACTCTTCTTTTTTTACCATAAGGGAATCCAAAATAGTCAAAGATAGTCTCTGACTGAACAAAACGAGAGAGGGGGACTGAGTGAGAAACAGCATATCCTGAGCCTCAGATTAGGCCAATGCAAAGATGGGGTCAAGGGCAGAGGTACTTTCCCACTTCCCCTATG
Source organism: Decapterus maruadsi (assembly GCA_030347415.2). NCBI lineage: Eukaryota > Metazoa > Chordata > Actinopteri > Carangiformes > Carangidae > Decapterus > Decapterus maruadsi. The sequence continues at coordinate 10,695,408 of CM064902.1, read as the reverse complement.
TGACACCAATCAATTTGCACGTTACGGATGAGGTCAGGGGTCAAGAGGACATGAGTCATGTGAGAGGTGAGGCTGCTGAGTTTAATCTGTGTGGTCACATTTTTTCTGATGACGAAAAGAATATTCTAATGAAGGATTATCTATGCCTCTAATTTGATTATATCCTTGTAATAGATTTATGATTCTGAAGTTGCAGTCATTTCCTCACACAGTGACCACTTAAGGCAGTTTATAGCTTATGAATTGAAAGTATTGAGCTGCCAGTCACAAATGGATTTCCACGTTCCATAAAAAAATAAAGAACTGAAAGTCTGTTTTTAGAATCACCTCTTAAAACATTATATTCTCCTTGTTGTCTTAAAATACTATGAAACCAATTCCTTTTTAAAGATGCATAGGAATGAATTCTGGTCCCACAAGGGTCAGGTCAGGTCCCAAGTCCAGTAATATGTGTTGAAAAGAGGGATTGCATGTGACCACTACCATCCAGCTGTCATGTTAATTATTGATGAGGGTGTCCTATGACCTAGACTATTGATCGAGCAAATTGCAGCCCCACTTATTTTACAGCCAGCGTATCATGTGGCGGCTGCATGTCGTATATGTGCACACATGCATCTCTGTGCATGCGAGTGTAAATGTTAGTGCTCTTTAAAAGTGAGTGATGAGATTATGTTTCAGGCATTTTCGTCGTTCTGTAAAGACAGCAACATTGTGTTAAAGCCCTTTGAGTGTGCAATATTTTGTAAAAAGAAATGTGTGTCACAAAGGACTACTTATATAGACAGTGGTACAGCCATCACATGGTGTTCCTGTCGCTGTTATTGGTTTGAGAATAAATAAATAAAAAAAAGATTCATGGCCAATAAACTTCATATTTTTCTCTTCTACAAACATTGGATTTTCTTTCTATTTCTCAAGGCAGTGATGCTTGTGTGAAAGTGTGTGGCGCTCTACAGTACAGTACAGTATGTGTCTTTTTACACACACACACACGTGCGCGCGTACACACATTTCCTAATTAATCACACATACTCCGTCATCTGAAGAAGTGCCGTGTTTCCTCTCCTGGGGAACATGCACACTCAGACACTACCACACACGTTATCATAAGATCCACTCATGCCCCCGCACACACGCACGCCGCTGGTGAATGTCGGTGTAACACATCCCGCTTCTCCTCCAGATGAGGAGTTAAACTCCTGCAAGCCAAATCTGATTTTACCATCAGCCTCTGTCAGAGCTGCTTTTTGTCCTGGCAGACACGCGGGGAAGAAACGGGACCTTTATTATCCATTTCCAGCTGTTATAAAAATATTTTTAGGGTTGTGGTCATGAAAATACAACATATCACTAACTGTCATATGAAAAGCTCATACCGTAAGTGCAGCTTTGGTTATTAATTTTTACACTGGAAGTTTATGAGATCTACTCTGTGCCTAATAAGTTTCACGGCTGTGTTATGCACTGAAAAGTCCCTGTATATTTTTAACTTCCAAGGGGAAATATGGCTGTTTTTCTTACATTTGGGGAGTGTTGATTTGCTAGAGTCATTCATCCAAGGGCAGTGAGATGTTTAGTTGATGCAGCAGTGGCAGAGGGTCAAGCTTACAGGATTGTTCCCTAATATGTACAAAGTGATTCTGCTAAAAAATATTTTTCACATAGTCGAACCCTGACACGGCTCATTCCTGTGAGTCCTAGAGCTCAAAAACTCTCAAAAACACATCACTTGGCCACGCTGTCGCACAGTGTGTTCCTTCATTACAGTACAATGAACACATGCCGTGTCATTAAATGTTAGCCAATCACACACCCACATGCTTTTGATGTCATAAATAAACACAACTGCTTTAAATGTGTGTTAAGCTGCATTTGAAAATAGTCATTCAGTACAGTAGCTCGATTTTGTTATGCGTGAGTAACACTGACTTAAGGCAAACAAATTGTTCAAATGTTGTGAATTTATGACCCATTTACAGTTTGTCATCAGTCTCAGCCAATGGGCTTGTGGCTACGAGGTCTATGTACAAGCATATTTGTGAGATCCAAACTTGCAATTGCATATACTTGCTAAATTTGAAACCCTAATCCTGCCTAACGGAACAAAAAAAAGGTCTCTGAAATATAAATATGACCAAACATTACTCTTGCCAACAACTGTTCATTTGAATTTAATTATATATCTCCATAATTGATTAGTTTTTAATCTACAGTGAGAATGCTGCCAGAAGCCAGTACATACAGTAGCTAAACAGTTGGACTTGAGCCCAGCAGCTCAATGAACTCAGTGAATACAGTGACAGCAGCTTTGCGTGGCGTTATCCAGGGGCAAACTGTTGTGTGCTCTGTCAAAGGTTATGAGATTAATTCTTTTTAACGTTCATCTGTTAGTCCACACTTCTGTTTTATGTACCCGGTGCATTTTCTGCTGACCTCGCCGCCTCCGTTACCTGATTGGCTAGGGGCGCTGGCTGTCAAGTCTGATTTCCTGGTGCGTCTTCCAATCAGGGTGGTCTGTTTTGTGTGTGTCAGCAAGTGTTGTGCTTGTCATTCCATCAGTAGGATCATATTGGGCTGTTTAAACCCGCATCACATTCTGTTACTCGCACGCACACACTCACACATGCTGTAGCCGGGAGGTAGTGCAGTATTTAGTGTAGCGTGGGGACCTTGGTGTGCCAGTGTCAGTGATGGATATGGCAGTAGTATCAGCAGTGTTGGCTTTTGCAGGCGCGTGTTGTCCACCACTGGGATCTGTCAGACCTGTTCTGCTGAGCCCACACATTCTGCTGGCTTGCTGCTGTTGCTGCTAGCCATTTTTTAAATCTGGTGTGGTGTGAGTGTGTCTGTGTGTGTGCGAGGGCACATGTCTATCTCTGTGTTTGTGTGTGAGAGAGAGAGCCTGTTTGTTTGTTGAATATGTGTGCAGTGTCAGATTAAGTTGTTTTTTTTTTTTTCATTTTAATAAAAAATAAGGTCCAGCCAATCAATGTCATCCATGTCCTATTTACAAAATATAATTTAATTTTGGACGATTGGTTAATTACTGGTATATTGTATAATTAATCAACACTAGCCTGCTCATGTCTGTGGGAAGCATTTAATTTGAAGTGATCTAAATGCAGTATTTTACCCACACACCGTTTCCCCTAGTGGCTTTAAATGCTGCTTCAGGCACAAAAGCAGTCATGGTTTAAAGTCCTGAATTTCTGCCATATTAGTAAATTAGTGGTAGAATGCAGCATTAATCCTGTGGCCTATGTTATTTAAATGTACTGTTAAATAAATCCAGTGATTAATTGATGTTAATAGTGTGTGGCCAGTAAAATGTCCTTATTAGTGATGCTTAAATGCTTTGTATCCCAATGACAATGTCTAAACCTGTGACAAAGCTGAAGAAAAAAGGTCAGAGTAAAAGAGTGCATTGGACCTGAATAGACAAAAAAAAAAAAAAAACATAAATAGAAGTCTTTTATTTCCCAGATCCCCTCTCCTTGATCTTCCTTCCTACACACAGGCACACTTGCATTAAACTTTACACAGGTGGTGTGTCACCCAACTTGCACAGATTGCAACAGATTTGTGGTGAGTAGGAGTTAAAAGAGCTGCTGAGTGCTGATTTAGTACCACAGATATTTAAAGAGAACAGTCCTTTTATCTGAGGGGACAATTTGCATTATTAATGCTGAGCCTTCTGAGAGATGGAGAGAGAGCGAAATAGAGACAAAGGCATTTCAGAGAATTATTGTTTTTTACTGGCAGTCAATGGATTCTTGTTACATGAGTAGTTGATTTACATTAAGTCCTCTTCCCACTGTGTGTATGTGTCTGTGTGTGTGTGTGTGTGCATTAAATACTCCCCATCCTTCATTTCTCACTTGCTCTCATTGTAGGTGCTGTGAAGAAAAATGCAGCTATTAGATAGCCGCCAATGTGCTGGTTCAGCATGACGCTCATGTATCCGTCTGTGTTCCTTTGTCTCCAGTGTGCAGGGCGGGCTTCTACAAGTCCACGCTGGGGAACATGGAGTGTTCAAAGTGTCCACCTCACAGCTTCTCCCACCACGAGGGGTCGTTGCACTGTGGCTGTGAGAAGAACTACTTCCGCGCTGAGGGAGACCCCGCCTCCATGGCGTGTACCCGTAAGTGTCTGTGCATGCGCCCTTTGTGCGATTAGCTTAAGGTTTTTGGGTTATACTGTTCGTTACACGGGGAGTCGGTGGCGCCCTCGTACGATGACCTCAGCTGCATGTTATTTTATTATCAGATATCTGACCAGTCAGAGGAACCCTCCTATGTGGTGAGGGAGGATTTTTCTCATTAGCCCATAAAACAAGCAGTGAAACCTGTCTTAACCTCAACGAGCCGCTTATCCACTTACACTCTATTGCTTTCAGATGCTAGCTTTTTTTTATCCTTTTTTGGAAATATTGTCCTTGTGATAAACTACAACATTAAGGTGTTTTACACATGCACAGATAAAATCAGCGAAGATGACAGTAAAGATACACTATCTACCTGTGATTAAATCCAGACACATTGAAACTGTATGTAAAAAGGTAATTTTTTTTCTAACACTGTTGTGCAGTATCTCATTTACAGCTGGAATTCCACACATAAAGAATGATGACTCTTCTTACAGTGTGCAATTTCCTGATTCTCCTGTGAAATAGCTCACCGATAGACAAAGAGGGTTATGATTCCTGATTTGTTTAAAGGTCGCCGAAGCCTCGGCTGCCCGACTGTTCTTTATCACCTTTTCTGCTCCCTACATGGTTCTCTTTTGTTTCCAACTGATGCAAATGGATTGCAGATGCAGATGCCTCCTGCAAGCCTTCCAAACTGCATTCCCCCATAAAACTATAAATCACTGCATTCCCTGATGTCAGATTATGGATACATCCGTTACTAAAGGGGCTTGGGAGAGAGAAAAAAAAATTCAAAAAAGAAGCTTTCACCGTGTGGAGAACAGTAGAAAATACAAATTGACGCCCACAGCCATAGACAGAATCCTAATTAGAAAGACAGTCACGACAGGACCCTGTTGTGTTTATCTCAACGGCATCTTGTCAACGAGGCAAATTCCACCTCATCGGGACAGATTGAGCGACGCAAGGGCTGCAAATGAATAGATAAGTTGTTGGAAGATAATGATCATGATTATCTCAGAATAGGAGGGCTTACTGTTAGCAATGTGACAGAGGTTGTTTAGAGTTGACTCTGTACGTTTGAAGATGTTGGCAGAAACCTCTGCTTTTAACCGCAAGGTATTTCCGGCTGTATTCATCATGAGACGTTTCTGTAACAGCTGTCTTAACAGCAGATAAAGTATAGTTTGTCTACTCCCAAGAATTCAGTTCCAGCAATTAAAAGTGCATCAATGCTTTCCGTCTACATCCCACAGCACCGCTTCCAAATGAGCTCAAAAAGAGCCTGTCCACCTCGCTCCTCATCACCATTACTGACTGTACCTCGCTGGAAGATCCTGTGCAATCACTTATCCCAAAATGTAAAGCTGTAGCATCTGCGGACATCTGCGGTGATAAGTAGGAGGCTGGGAAGAGCCCACGATTGAGATTACAGATGCATCATAACTCATGTGACATGTTAATCTCAATGTCCACGTATTATTTTGACATTTGGAATTAGAGAATGATCGCCTGTGTGTAGTGTACATATGTTAATGGCTGTGCAGGTGCAGGTGGGAGGTAAATGTACAGTACAGGCGAGTCAGAGGACTGTCAGGGAGAGATTACTACAAAAGAGAATACCATTCATTTCTAAGAATTCACATACACACACGGATACGTGTTTTTAAGAAGTAAACTGCATTCTCTATAGAGGGTGTCTCTGAAATATGAATGATGAGAAACAATAACTTTGATCTGGAATACTGAGTTATTGATAAAAATAAAAGATATGATTTCCAGGAGGTGTAGCCTATTGTCTGTTTAAATCAGATGCTCTCAAACTAATACCATTGTAACAGGATGTCACATTCATCATCAAAAGCCTTGTCAATTGTCAAATTAAGGGAAATGAACAGTATCTAGAGATTATGTTGTAATTCCAGCCTTTTCCTCTCCCACACGTCACAATATGTTTGATCCACGCACAAGCACGTAGGCATATATAACAGACTTTGTCAAATTAGTTTTATTTCTACTATATTGTTTTAGAACAGTGTCAGTGCCAGAGCATAGCTATCAGTTTCCTTAACTGGTCTCTGGAGCCTATCTTTACTCAAGAAAGGACAGTTTGGGACTGAAATAAATTCTTGTCAAGTCAAACAAAGCCTTATATCTCGAGACACAATCCACAAAGTCTGTTTCACTCTCTTTCCCTCCTTCTCCTCCTGCCCGAGTTCTCAACGGAGTTAGTTGGCAGTTTTTGTCCTGGCCTCTGTGTAATTACAGTCATAGCTTTGATATAAAAATCTGGAAATATTCAGAGTAATCTGTTTGTAATAAGATGTTTGTACTTTTATATGTTGGTCTAACTTTCAGCCTTTCTTTTCTTGAAAAAGTCATGAACTCTTCCCTTTCTGATCCAAACACACAGACAGGAAACAGACATATCTTATAACACCGTTCATACACAGACTCACATCGACTGAAACCTGATATTATCACGATGAAACATCAATGGGGGAGTTTGTGTGCAGTCTCGGCATTCATTATGGCATTTTTATATGCACATCTAATGTCTCCTTCAATGGACACCTATTTCCACCTTTTTCCTTCTCTCTCATGACCTTCTTATTTTCTCTCCTCCACCTCCTTTCATTTTCCTCTCCCATGTCCACCAGGTCCTCCATCAGCTCCTCGAAACGTGATCTCCTCCATCAACGAGACCTCGGTTATCCTGGACTGGAGCTGGCCGGAGGACGCTGGCGGGCGCAGGGACATCACCTTCACTGTGCTCTGCAAACGCTGCCGCGGCGTCACCGGCAACGGCAGCGCTCAGCGTTGTGAGCCTTGCAGGAGCAACGTTCGCTTCCTGCCGAGAGCCACGGGCCTCCACAACACCACGGTGACGGTGGGCGACCTGCTGGCCCACACTAACTACACGTTTGAGATTGAGGCTCTGAACGGCGTCTCGGATCTAGCGCCCAAGATGAGGCAGTACGCCGCCGTCACCATCACCACCAACCAAGCTGGTAAGATGTCACAGCGGCATGGCTACCTGGTATGAACTAAGACAATCAGGTCAACATACTGTATGTGTATTTTTCAATCATCTAGACAAACCACACTCCAACCTTGTTGTTACAAGACATGAACCACAATGGCCCCAGTTTAACTGGCTGAGATCCTCTGTCTCTCTCTACTCACTTCTCTTGTCGTTCAAGGCTTTTATATTTCAGCTGTTCATTAACATATTCACATCACACAAGAGGGAAAGTGCCTGGTAGCGATATGAACATTACTGTACTGTCTGTATGATAAGCTTTAGCTGTGAAGAGAATCCCCTCTCAAAACCAATCAGCAAGCCCAGCTCTCTCTGACACTGTAGATATAACTACATACATGACTTTGATGGCCATGACACAGTCTTTGACGTATAGAAGTCAGAGAACAGATGAAGATGATTGCTGGCTGCCACAGATTTTCTCATAGTATATTAAGGTCTAGGAATATGCAATTCTAATTTAAACTTATATAGGAAATTATTGACAGATTATACACATATTTTTATATCTACATATCCTGGTTAAAATTAGAATTTGAGTTGATGAGTTGCATCAGCATCTCGTCTGAACCCTCCTCTAAATTCATAGATTGAAGCCCAAACACAATATGAATGGTATCAAGAAGAAAACTTCTATCTCCAGCTCCATCTAACTTTCCTTTTCATTTCATACACCAGCTTATGGTTTATGTGCTCAAACATATGCACTTCAACCATCAGCCCTCGACATTTACAAGGCAATCCCAGACCACTATTCTCCTGTTTAACGACCAGGATCGAATATCTTCCTCCTTCACCATGAAAAAAAAAACTCATTCTTTTAGCAGACACTCTTACCGTAAGGATGGACTCCTAAAACTCCCATCAATCTTTTATACAAATATCTCTCCACGCATCCCGTCCTTAGAAGAATCAGAAGGCAAGGGGAAGTGGTGTTGTGAAATTCCAAGAGTAAAATAAATCTAGCTGCAGTAGAAAAAGCCAAACCTCAGAAATCCCTGACTCTAGCGAGGAATGCACAAACGTCTGTCTGTAGTTCATCAGTTTATTCCCTCTCCCTTCATGTTCTCTTACACAGTTTGCCTTTGTTCGTATTTTTGTTTTGGCAGCTCAGCATTTTCTTGTGCTTTCTTCTCAATCATTATCTCTCTCTCTTTGGTCCTCCTTTCCATTTCTATCTACACATGGACAGAGGACCCATTATTTCTACCTGTCACTGTCCAAAGCCAACCAACGCCCAGCGATTCTCTCCTTCTTTATGTGTTTCCACATTTCACTGTGGGACGTTTTGATCCAAAATCCTGGAGTGTGATTTAGCGCTCGGAGAATATTTTTTGAGCAGAGTTAACAGATGGGAGTTTTCTCTCATGAGTTGTCGTACAGCAAGGTCAGGCTTACACAATCCATCATATCAATGATGATGGGCAGGCGGCGGGAGTCTGAATTTAAACTGCTCAGAGTGGGGATACATTGAATTGGACTGTAGTTTAGAGGTTACTATGGGAGCACTGGCTCTTTTCAGATGAAATGAGTGAGGCTGGACAATGGATTATCGGAAATCAAAGGCATATCAAGGCAGCTAATCATTAAAAGGGACACATTTAACACATTTGCACAAGTTAACTGAAGTGTCACAGAAGTATTCAACCATCAGAGTGAACTCATACGTTCACTGCGTGTGCTCAACACAAGTATTCTGGCAAGGCGAGGGGAGTGGGGATTAAAGTCTCTTTTTTCTATTGTGGTATTTCCAAAGAAAAAGTACGCTGGCCCTGAGACTTCTATGCACCACAACTTAAGAAAACAGATGAATAGACAAAGACACTGGCAAATTCAGAAAACATCTTCATCAATTTGACAACACGCACTGCAAAAAATAAAAATAAAAATAATCACAAAGTGCACTGAGCTCTCAAGGCCACTGTAAAATAAAATGTATTATATAATGTGTAGACCAGGCAGCTGCAGCAGCACAGGTCAGATACCTGATGATCTACAGCTCCTTTGTTACTGAAGCATCTGTTCATTCAGAGACACATTACAACAAACAAAGAAATTTGACATTATGTTTTGCGTAATGTCATCAGTTGTCATGTTGCACTAATTTTGTGAAAGACTGATGATGTCCTTGAATTGTTGGAAAGATTTTCTTGCTTGTGCTCAGTAGGGATCGCAATAATACGACTTTTACCGCTATAAGAGAAAACCTCAATGGTAAAAACAGACATGCAGTGTAAAGAAGAATAGATTGGATCATACATGCAAACTTTCTAAAGAAGAAAGTTGTGTGTGTGACTTCAATGCAAATGTGAAAGGTTGTGTGTACACACAATGCACACAGACAGATGTCTGCTGTGTTTGCTCTGTGTTGTCACAGCCGGCCTGTATTAAAAGTGACAGGGGCCAGACATGACCTCTTTAAAGTGACAAGATGGGAATGAGTAGTCAATATGGATTTTGTGTACGTGTGTTTGTGTGTGTTCACATACTTTACAAACACACATCTTGGCTGAAGATGAATCCAGACTAAAGTCACTTTTTTTGTTATGAGGAGGGGGATTAAAAGCTCCACATTTTAAGTATAGACAATCCAAATGACAGAGGAGTTTACAAAGCCTTGTAAGCATTGTAATCTGTGTGTGGTTAGTCTCTGTGATCTGAATATATATTATATTAGAGGAGAGCTCATCCACACTAAGACGCCGTGTGTGCTCAGAATATTGAAATTCGTCTTAAATGCTCGAGTTGGAGAGATAGATTTAGGTGTTTTCATATCACAGATCAAGTCCGCACATGCAAGAACATTTACACACATACACAAAACGCACACCTTGACACTATACCCACCTTTGTCACCACACACACTCAGTCCTGTTTTGCTCTCTGTCAAATATCTCAGCCTGCAGCTGCACACCCTCCATCAGCCCTGAGAGTTTACAAGGATTAGGTATGTCAGTGCACTAGCTCCACCCGTCTAGGCACTTTCTCTCTCTCTCACACACACACACATACACACACATACGTACAGATGCCAAAATTGTTAAAAGCTGGATTAAGTGTTTCCCTGGGAAGGAGCAGTGTGTCCTGGCTGTGCTGTCAAGGTGCTGTCAGACAGCGCTTCTCCTCTCTCCTCCTTTGCCCTCCACTTATTGTCATAACTATGCTAACAACAGACGGACTGTGATGCACATGTAGAGGAGTAGTGTAATATCAACAGTCTGAACTGCGGCTGAACTTGGCACAGTGGGTTTGGTATGAGGAAACAGGTTTGTACAGTGAAAACAGGGGCAAATCCCTTGGTTTTTACCTGCTTAACGATGTGATTGTAGAGTTTTGCCGACCATGTATCGATAGAGACGTCCTTTCGGTTTCTGCCACTTCGTCAATATTTCATATTAAAACGTGTTTGCATATCAATAATGCATTCCAACGAAGTCTGGAGGCAGCGATGGTCAATACTTGTGCGGTACAGTACAAGAGAATGTACAAACAACATTGTAAGATGGGGAAAAAAGGAGAGCGAGAGTAGAAATTGAGTTTGGGCTATAATTAATGTGTTTTTTCCAAGAGAGTCTGTGATTCAATTTGCATTTTAAATGCATCATGTATGACTATTACCTTTTCATGGGGTGTAAATTAATTTCAGCAATAAACTACGACTGCTTCCAATAATCCACCAGGATTGGTCTGAATAAATAGATGCGTTCCAACAGCTGTATCATGTCCCTGACATCACAGGTGAATGATGCTGAAGGCCACTTTTTAAGGCCATTATGAGCCTGGTGCGCTGTATCAGTTTTACACCACAGATAGAAAGAGAAAGTGACAGAAAATTAAGTGCCTGGCAATAGACATTCAGCGAGAGAGAGAGAGAGAGAGAGAGAGAGAGAGAGAGAGGGAAAGAGAGGGAGGCAAGAAGAGGGAAAGGGAGGAGGAGAGGAACTTGAAGCTGCCTCCTAGCAGCCCAGACACAGTAAATCATTACCACCATAAACCACAGAGCCAATAAAAAGCATAGCCTCACCCGGCTATAAGAACCAGAGGGAGAGGAGGAGAGGAGGAGCAGGGGGTATAGAAACAGATTCTCCCCATCTGGATTCATTACAGGAGAAAAAATAACTTCCCGCGGAAATACACACGAGTATATGCACAAAAAGACACAAACACACATACACAAACACACACACACAGATGCACTATGCAGCCATATAATCACAATCAAGAAAGGCTCGAACATTTCAAAGACAAACATGTTTTTTCCTGTGGTCTAATAAAATTAAAAGTCGATGCCTCAGATGCCGGGCTGGCCCCGGAGCTGCCTGGCAATTAGAGAGCAGTAAAAAAGGGAAATGAGAAAAAGAGTGAAGAGAGAAGGAGAGGGAGAGAGAGAGAAAGACCGAGGGAGGGGTGCAGGGCTTGATAGAGGGAGGGATGTGCTGAATTACTAGATTGGGACCATGTGAACTCCCCGAGGCTAGGCGATGCATGGATGAAGAATTGGCGAGGAAGATTGGCGAGGGAGAAAGCACCAAACCGAAAGGGATGGGGACAAGCGGGGAGAGAAAAGGAAAGAGGCGGTTTAAAGGGTTTTGAATTGAAAATACAACACTTGCTCAAAATGCAGTGGAACGCTATAGACTTCAGTAAACCAAAGCAACGCACAATGGTGAGAATTTCCTACTCGGGCAAAGCAGGAACTAATGTAATGTTTTTGTGTGAAACCTAATAAGTGATCGAACAGCACTTTCACATTCTCACCAGCTCCAGCCTAATGTGGTAACCAAACATAGCCTTGTTTTTCTATATTTTGATGAAATTGGCCAGGGATTCTTCCCAGAGATCGCCTCTTAAATTTAAACTGGCAGACTTTTCTGTCTGCTCAGCAATGGTGGTTATTGCTGCTCAGAGTAACTAGTCTATTTCCCTGCATTTCTCCTGCAGAAATCATTGTTTTTTTGTTCTTTCTTTCAGAAAATTTCTGCTTAACCGAGCAGAGATCAGTTTAAATGATTGTATGTTGATGTAAGAATTAAATGTGAGCACTTAGGTGAGGTTAGCTTTAATCTGTGGGTCTGTCAGGAGTCAGACGTGAATATTAGTATTAGTCTATAAGAGGAAAACGATGGAGAGTGTGGAGGCACCAGTGTTGCTACAGCTGACAGCTTTTTACTGCCACATTCAATATGAAAAACATTATTAAACCATATAGAACTACTGGATTCACCCGTGAAAGTTTCATTCAAATAGAAAGTTTTTCTTTTTCATTAGTTTTTCTTTCACATTACAGCTGAATATTTTGGCCTAAGCACTTTTTACTGTATTGCTCTGACAGTGGTTAAATGCAAATGTCTCTGACTGTGAATATTGTATGCATATGTATTTTAAGCCTGTGCGTGCTTGGTGTATACAGTCTAGGCCCCACACTGTCTCATTACAACCAGCAACCCTGGGCCACAGCCTTAAATGTGGCCCCACTGGGCTCCGGTAAACTGAATTAGGCTAACAGGAACCATAGACAATTGCCAGGATGCAACACCGGGGACTGAACTTCCACTGAACCTCAGTATGAAGGAGCTCACTCTCTCTCTCTCTCTCTTTTTCGCTGTGTGTGTGTGTGTTTTCTATCCAGCTCCCTCTCCGGTAACAGTGATCAAAAAGGAGAAGACATCTCGAAACAGCGTCTCTCTGTCCTGGCAGGAACCAGAAAGGCCCAACGGCATTATCCTGGACTATGAGATCAAGTACTACGAAAAGGTCGGTGTAGAATATATCACTGTTAAACCTTTGCCACATGTGCCTTTGAGCAAGGCAGCACCATAAGCTCCACTTCTTAGAAGAACATTTCAGAAATACCCTGATTCGCGGTTTGATGGGAATGATAAGGCTGGTGAATCTAAGGTTGCTGCCAGTACATAATCACATGTAATGTGTTAATTAGTGAAAGGTATAGCTGTTGGATTTTGTTATTCACACAGAGTCAGACAAGCTGGGTCGTCCGTGGGAATATAAAGGAAAACCGAATACCACATTCAAAGATAGTTCCACATTCATTACCATGAAAGCTGCTCTCACTGGGCACATAAGCCAAAACTGTCTCCACAGGCTTCCTCACACATTTCTCTGTGTTCGGGCCCAAAGGGTGTGTGTCACAACAGTCCTCCTCCAGCTGAGCAGGGAGTGAGTGTGCACATCCAGCACAAGATTTACATTTCTTCAACTTTTTTGGTTAAAAAAAAGAAAAAAGAAACAGAGAACATTTCACAGTTTGCTTGGTTGTTTTAGTTTCTCACAGATCAGAATGTGTTTGAAGCCCAAAAAAAAAAGTGTTCAGAAATGTCTTATTACCCTTAAAGCAGATATCAGTGGAATGTTTTTGTTAATATAAGTCCTAATAGTCCTATTTCCGTCAACAATCACTTACATGGAGTGTTTGAATCTCTTCACTCTTCTGCTGTAAACCCAGGAGAAAATTTTCCTTGTTTGAGTGTTTCCAATGAATCAAAATGCATGAAGGGTTTTTCACATTTGTGTTAGGGACGAGGACCAATAGATGCATGACGAAGGCGGGGGCTAAAGCTCATGTTGCCTTAAAGCTCTAAATGTGGATTCTTTCTTCATTATGGGATGAGACTGAATCAAAGCAACAGGAAAAAAGTCTTGTTACCTGTAAGTACAAAGTTATTTGTGACTTATGTTTGTTTCAAAAAAGCAGCATTATTGATATCATAGTAGTTTAGATTAGATATGATCAGTCTGAATCCTGATTCCCTTATACACAGAGAAGACCCAGGTTTGACTAAGTTTTTGAATGAAAATGCAGTTTTTCACATTTGTGTTCGCACTTAAAAATGCCTTAAAGCTCTAAATGTGGAGTCTTTCTTCATTTCGTCATGAACGCTCGGTGCAAACATGGCGTGAACACAGTGTTGTCCAGGATCTCTAACTATAACCAGCCAAAAACAGCCTCATGGTTCTTATTGTTTTTATTTTTGTTTTTTTGTTTTATCATCCTGTATCCTCTCCTCCCTTCTCCAATTCCATCCGCCCTCACAACTCCTCCTCTGTCCTCTCATTCTTCACTCTATCTTCTCCTCTTCCTCCTCTTGTTTTTCTTTCCTTGTCATTCCTCTGCTCCCCAATCTGCCCCCTCTCTCTCTTTACTTTTTTACCTCTTATCTCCCCTTTCCATCGCTCCTTCTATCTCTCATTCTGTCCTCCTCTCCGCTCCTCTCCTTAATGGAGACAAGTTTTATGGCAGACAGTAAATGCGTCTGTGGGGTCGCTCATTCCTCTGTGAGGGAAATTAGTGCAGAACGAATTACACTGGCTTTCAGCGCCAATGCTGTGCTATGGCTGACATTTGATGGTGAAATTAACCGTGGATGCAAGTTTAATCACTCTGGCAGATTCAGTGTGTGTCTGTGTGTGTGTGTATGTGTGTCTCCCAGATCACAGTTTGCTTGAATGCCAACAGTGGCCCCTAATCTCTTGATTAGTAGGCCGACAGAAGCTGCTTCCTCTCTAAACTCTTCCCTGCTCAGCCATCCTTACCTAAGATGTTAAAACAAGGCCGGGAAACAGCGAGAGGAAAAGTTAATGACTGATACTGGGTCAGAGCTCAGTGCAGGTCTGATTCCCAACTGTGGTTTTTCCAAACGCACGCACATGCTCACTCAACACAAATGCATATTCATACAAAGGAAGGGGAAAAAGCAGGAGAGGAGTGTAAAGAAGAGTCTGTGTGACAAACTCTCTGGGCATCCGTACTGATCCCGGTTAATCACATCGTCTCTCAGGAATTACCGGAGACACCACTGGGACAGACACACAAACACAATCACATAACGCACGCGCACGCAGCATACACATACAGCCGAGTTCCCAGAAGATTCTCCACAGCAGCCATACACACCCAGGCAATTCAAACCCCAAACAAAAGGCTCTCCCATGCAGAAGAATAAACTGGGACAACCAGGGGAGACCCCCACAACAACCCGGGACAGAGGCCCCTCGGTGTGGCAGGCAGAGGGACGCCGACGACCTCTAGCATGCCAAAGATCAAGGCCACAGGAGGACAAGAGTTGGAGCACAAAGCACCCACACCGAGACCACACCATGACTCAGTTGTGAGGCAGACAGAGGCTCACATGTACACACGCAGACATAATTGCATGCACACATAAACAGGATGGTGAAACAGAACACACAAACAGATGGACAGAGATTAAAAGAGAGAGCTTTTAGCAAGAAGAAGAAGAAGATGTTCAGATCTGCAGCACAAGACGGACTCTGCTTCTCTGTGTTTGTGGTTTTCTCGGTCTGTATTTACACAAGTTTAAAACAGACGTACACAGTGTACATTATCGTGTAATCCAATAGCAATTTACCAATGACTCGAGCTTCCCTTATAGTAGAGAAGTGAGGATTTTGCCAACAACCACACAGCATCTCCTGAAAGCAAAGTGCTTTCATGGAAAAGATGGAAAAGTCAATGGAACTGATTTTTCAGTGGTGGCCAGCAAAGTCATGCAGATACGTCTCTGCTTTGCTTTGAAAGTTGAGATATTTCACCGGCGGAACGTAAATCAACAAGTGGCTTTCTCCACTGTGAGTGCTGATATGAGGCAGAACAAAAATATGATTCATATCACAATAAATTCCATGCTCTTATTGGACTTCTCATGCTTTCCTGCCAGCTGATGAAAACACAGACCTCAAGCTCATCCATGTGTACCTGATAGATCATTTTAACCTTAATGTTCCTGCATCATTAGAAGCCCACTGACAATGTCAGAGCTACAAAAGCAATAAGAATCCATCATCATAGATAACTTTCAATAATCACTAACAGCTATTGTTTCCAAACTATTTAATATTAGCCTACACCCAAAACCAGTGATTTAAACATTGAAAAGGTTTTTAAACTTTCTGCCCAAAGTAGGAAGTTGTTGTAATTTGTCTCTGTGAGCGCAAATGAAATGAGAAATACTTTGCAACTGGAGTGATCACATTAGCATCACCACATTTGTAACAAATTAAAAGGAAAAGCACTTGGAATTTGTGCTCTGACAATCCCAATAATGTTATACTCATCCCTGATGATGTTTTTGCAAGCTCACTGTTGAGTCACTAATGACAAAGTGCAATGAAATAAAACTGCTTACTTTGGATTCAGCCAACCTACTGTATACTGAGCTGATGACAATAATGTCAGTTATTGTAGGAATATTTTAGATAATACTGTATAGTGACTTATGTAGTAGAAAGTGTCTTACATTTAACTCAACACCAAGACAAGATAATGTAATATAAAATACAAATATAAATTAAAATTATATAAAAATCAGGAGCAGGATATGAAATACATTTCATCAGTAGTTACTAATAATACCAGCTCTCTATACTTTATTTTTTCATGTAGTAGCCGTTTTAGGAATGCATATGTGCTGTTTTCATTACACAAATACAACTAAGTATGGTTGACAGCAAATTTAATATTTAGGCTAGCTGTTAAATAAACAATCCTAGAATCACCCATTTGCTCGTGTTTTTACTTTGGAGGTTGGTGGATGTGGTGAACTGAAATTTTGCAGATCTCAAAATAATGCTACTGTAAACTTTAAAGAGGTTTGCAGTATTAGTAGCTGGCATGGGACATGCCAGAAAAACCCTTGTAGCTCATTATTTTTAATCAAATCCACCTAACCGGTGTTTTGCCTCTGGCTTTGCCCACGCAGCTTTTTTTCCACCAGCACCAACCACCACGTCACACCATCATGAAACCAAAGGCCCAAGACTGCCTATAGTGTTAGTGCTGCACATGTCTTACAGTATGTATCCTATATATGGGAATTTCTTTGGGAATGTTTGATGATGTTCTTGGGAATTCCTAACCAGACAGCTTCCCAGAATACGGGAGGTGTTTCATCTTTGGAAACCCCAGGCCAACTGTATGAGCTGTCACTTGCAGGCTAGCGGGTGCTCTGCAGCCGATAAGGCATTTTCAAGTGCACTTTGCGAAAATAGAATTTGTGGGAATACACTTCGCTGATTGTTTTTGCATGTTTTATCATCATCATCTAAAGAGCAGAGATAGAGCTTCAAATCTACTTTAATTCGGGCTGTTTATTTAGTTTTAGGTCAAAGGAATGCTGGAAGTCTGAAACACTATTTACAAGACTCCCGCTGTACATCTCCTGTTTTTGAGTCTGTATGCATCTGCATCTATGTGTGTGTGTGTGTGAGTCAGCGTTATACAAGCTATAATTTGCTACAGCTTTGTTTACACTATCAAAGCAGAACGTAACACAGAGGCCGTTCTGGTGAGACACACACAGACCCACACACACACAAGGGGAATATCCACAATCACACCACTTGTTTGGCTGCAGTACGCACAGCGGAGAGGAGAGGAGAGGAGAGGAGAGGTGTCTGACCTGAGTGTCCTCTCTGCCTCTCCCTCTCTCTCTCACGCACACATACAAAGGTGCCTGAGCGACACACCTGTGTGTGATTATCAGGGATCACGTGCCGTCCTGAGCGCTGACCGATGACAAGCTGCGAGTAGATTTATGGTTTGGATGAAGAGCTGTCTCAGTGCAGGTCTGGTGTATCGGTTACCTCCTCCCACACATACCAGTTTAAAAAGCTTTGTGCACCATAAAACTCTGATCCACTCCATTAATGGGCGTGAAGTTTCTCTTGGACGCTGCTTGTGCATGTGTGTGTGAGTGTGTGTGTGTGTGTGTGTGTGTGTTTCTGTGAGTATTTATGCCACGGAGTCCCTGTTAATAACTGGGTCTCGAATGCGAAGGATCTGACTTCGAACAAGTTTTTCGCCTTGAATGATTTTTACGAGCTTGGCTGTGTTGCAAAACATGTAGCTCATTTTTAGGATTGTTGAAGTCATCACTAATAGGTTGTCATTAAGATTTAGGATGAGCTCTGTCCTATTTTTCTCCCATCGAACTTTTGTTTCATGGCACCGAGCATGGTAATGATATAATTGCAGGCCTGTCTAGGGGCATCAACAGACTCGGCAATTTTCACTCTGCACAATTTAAATGGACGACGAAGCACAGACAGAGAAACATGACATTTGTTGACAACCGTTTTTGTTCAAGCCATAATTTAGCCTCACTAAATGTCTACTTTAGCCCTCCTGCAGATTTCCATGCCAGTCAGTTTGAAACAAACACTTCCACAGTGACACTGTTCCCACTTTGTGTCATTTGAATATTTCTTCATGTATTATGTCATATGTTGAGGTTAGCTCCAGGATTGTTGCACTGGTGTTGCCTTCTGTTTAGTGTCCTACACATCTCCTTGGTACTGACAGGCCGCCTAATGTAATTTAATGTAGCCTCAGTATTCCATTTATCATTGATATTGATTTTATGTCATCGTTGTTAAAAGCGGTTTTAATCACCCATTATTAGTAGTTATAATTTAATAGTCATTTTATGTGATTGTTGTTTAATCTGTTAAATACATCTCCCTCTTGATGCCCGTGTTTCATCTGGAAATATGAAGGATGCACAAAAACTGTTAGAAAACTCTGACAGCTTCACTGGATTGGCTCCTCCTGTTATTCTACCTGTGAAAATGTCACAGCAGAGGGCTACTTTCTGTCTTTTCTCTTCTGTGTCTATCTGCCGCCCTCTCATCTTCTCTCTTTCACTTTTCCTTCCTCTCACATCTGGAAACAATATGCCAAATGCAAACCTGGCGTGTAAATCCTCCTGTTGTTTTATCAGTGAAGATCAATAGAAGAGAAGTCATAAAATATAAAGGGCATAATTCATCAGATTGGGAAGAAAGCTGCCAAACTGTCTGAGAAATATGTGTTTGTGTTTGTGTGAAAATTTGCATATACCTGTATACTTATACTTGTACTGCACCAATTGTATCACGTATGTTGTATTCATTAGCTGGTTGAACTTGGACTAAATTGTTTTTCTTTCTTTTTTTTTCTCAAGCGTTGCCAGCAGCTGTCTCACAAATATTTCATTCCTCTCACAATCTTTCTTTTCCTCTGTCCTTCTTGTCTTACAGGAGGAGCAGGAGACCAGCTACACTATCCTCCGTGCCCGGGGTTGTAATGTGACTCTGAATGGTTTGAAGCCCAACACTGCCTACCTGCTGCAGATCAGAGCTCGCACCGCTGCTGGATACGGAGCCAGCAGCCCCAGCTTCCAGTTTGAGACCAGCCCTGACTGTAAGCACAGTGCAGAGAGGAGGCTAACCAGTTACTGCTTTACTGCTGCAGTAGAACAGAGCTGGACTGAAATGTTGGGATTGATGGTCAGGCATGAGGCGAACACTGGTCCTTTATATAAGATAACTGATAATGAATAGTGAGGATTTATTACTGTTCTTCTGATCGCAAACCACAGATGTTTTTTTGGTTGGGTTTTTTGTGCTGCAGCGTTTTCAAAGAGTCTTTGTGTCCAGCGGTCTAACATTGTGACTTATTGCTGTTGTAAGAACAGTCTTTCATTGTGAGGGAACATTTTTTCCATGAAACTGACCAATAACACAACAAATCCTTCTCAACAGTTCTTATATTCAATCTTACTGTATGGTACATGAACTTTGTTGGAAAGGTCAACAAGAGTTAAAACAACCTTTCATGTACCTGTGCATATAAGCTATAAGTGCTGTAAATATCTGTATATTAATATATACAGTAGTATACATTTTTTTGTTTTTGTCTTAATGTTCAGTTTATTTATTACTTATATGAAGAGTTCATTTGCAAAAGCAGATAAATGCCATTTAAAAAAAAAAAGAGCTGACACTTGTGAATTACTTGCATAGTGTTGTTTTCAATAAAGCTTTTTTTTTTTAGATACGTCTGTTTTGTTACATCTCATCTCTTTGGTCAAAGCCACTCAACTTTGGTTTGACTGATATCACCTGGTGTAATTTTTTTTATTTTTTTCATTGAAAACTTTTGTTATCTACTTTTGAAAATGAACTCTTCTTATGTTGCATTGAATTACTATTTGTTATTGATAATATTTTATAGACAATAAAGGTGGATTGGAACATAATTGATATGGCATTTTATTTTATTTTATTATATTTTGTCGCTTATACTTGTCTCTCTCCGTCTTTCAGCAGCCTTCTCAATCTCCAGTGAGAGCAGCCAGGTCGTTCTCATCGCCATCTCCTCTGCCGTGGCCATCATCCTGCTCACCGTGCTGCTCTACGTCCTGATTGGCAGGTCTGTCGATCACTCCACATGACTTGACTCTAAATCGTAGGGCGACCTCTTCCATCACAGCCCTCCTTTCCCCTGCTACCATGAGTGACACAAAACAACACACTGTAAATGTTGTTGCCCCCCTTTCCTAGTTTTCCTCCGTATGACTGCAGTTCCCATAAAACACATTGTAACAGTTGTATTTAGGTGTGTCAATATGTTCATTGGAGAGAGCGAAGAAATGTGTGCATGTGTGTGTGTGTGTGTGTCCTTTGTGTGTGGCTAAAGTTGGCAGTCACTACTGTTCAGAGAGAGTATAAATCCATGGCTCATTATAAGACTTACTGATCCTCTCTTGGCTTATAAGAGCTGGGATTACACTCACACTCACACATACGCACACATACACAAACACACACACACGTCTCTCTCTAGCCTCCAGGCTGGGCCACATCTTATTGGAAGATGTGGCACTATTTCTGACCTTTCTCTGTTTGGATTGGCAGGTTTTGTTGCCGCAGCAAATCCAAACATCCTGATGAGAAACGACTGCACTTTGGCAACGGCCACTGTAAGTACTGGACTCAGTTTCCCCTTCAAGCGTGGTTCGATCCATCCCCTCTGCTCTTTACTGTACGTTGGGTTCACAGAGGTAGATGTAGTTACATTATTGGTAGTGTCAGAGTTACGTTCGAAGGAAACGTCTTTCTCGGAGCATTTTCACACCGCTAAACCAGTGGTGGTTGTTTTAGAGCAGATACTTCCATGCTTTAAGTGGTTTCCCCTTTACTTCGGTTCGTTTGGTCATATGAGAAGACAGTAATCGGACCGAGACCATATTGAGAAGGAGGTTTCTCGGTCCATTTGCAAACCAATCCCGAAGGCTTTATTCGGAAAGGGAACAAGTTCAGACCGTTCCTGTGGCCAGATCCAGCAAGGACTGAGAATTAAGCTTTAAACTATCCCTAATTATAGTGTTTACTCCTGAGAAAAGGCCTTTCCATTGATACATATTTGACCAGTGATGAAAAAGCCTCACCCACATCATTATTATAGTAAACATTGTGTGTAAAAGACAAGGTAAAAGCTTACTGTATCAACCAACACAACAGGATAAAATGTTTTTAAAAATTCCTCACACTTAACTCTCATTTTCTTTATATCACCCTTCTAAATTCTGTTTAATTTATACATGATACTATACGTTATTTACAGTATTAGTAGTACTCCTGTCTTTAATCTTGACCCAGGCATCGGCCCCAGAGCTGAACTGAACAGCATCTGTCCGCTCCTTCATGAGTAGTTAAGGTGGTTCAGATGCAGTGTGTAAAAAAGACCCCAGTGTGAGCAATAAAATACAACTTTATTACTAAAAAATACAGATTCACACATTCACATTTTTCATGTCTGTCCTAAGACAATACTCATAAGCACATATGCCCCATACATAGTGGTCATGAAACAACAACATCCAGAAAATTCTTTCTTTATGTGCACAGACACATTTCCAAGTTCAACTTGAACAAATCAAGTGGGTTGAGCTACTTTTACTGAGTTTCTTCTATCTGTATGGCAAATCTACTGCATGTTAATAACTGTGTGTTTATATATCTGGCCAGGAGTTTTCCTAAGTGAGATTTATTTGAACATGGAAGCAGTTTTCCTTGGAGACATGCCATATTGTTCAACTTAGCAGCATCTGAGAGCCACTGTTATTCTAACATACAATTTACTGTTTAACTGCCCCCTGTTGAAAGCTCATCCTGACCTGTTCACCAGAACTCATTTACTGACACACAGAGGACTATAGCATCTTTAAAGTTTTATTTGGTATACGAAGCAGACAGCAGTATTTTCTGAACCCCTGATTTATATTGTATAGCCGGATACTACAAAGTACAGTCATTAACACAAGTAGAGGATATATGTGAACACACACACAGAGGGACAGAGTTTTTAAATAGCCATTAATTGAAGTTGTTCTCTGTTGCTGCAGTGCGTCTGCCGGGTATCAGGACCTACGTGGACCCCCACACATACGAGGACCCAAGCCAGGCTGTGCATGAGTTTGCCAAAGAGCTGGATGCCTCCTGTATCGCCATCGATAAAGTGGTTGGAGCAGGTGAGAATGGACAAAGGAAATCATAGTCATCATTCTTTGAGATCATCCCACGCACGCAAAATCCATTTAATTCAATTCATATTGTTGACAAGACATTTTGCAATTGTGTTTCTTCCACTCGCTTTCCAAGTGTGGAACTTAACTCTTATATAAATTCTCTCTGAATTGTGTGAAGTTTCACCAGTTAGCTGTCATCTTATTGAATGAAATAGGGACATGAATTAAAAGACCTTGGCTCAGTACAAGAAGGGCGAGTCACACAGTTTGGTGGAGTCGTCAATGAAAAAAAAAGTCGCCAGTGCAGAAAAAAGGGACTGAGCAGTCGGTCCAGATAAAAAGAAAAAAAAGAGTATGGAAATAGAAAATAGATTTAGGGAAATAAATGATTTCTTCCTCTCCCAGGCCTCCTCTTTCCCACTTTCACCTCAGAGTCCTTCCTTTGCTTTCTTACTCTTTCATGCTCTATTAAAGTGACAAAGACACACCAAGTGCATAAGCGCTCCCAGGAAAAATGACGTGCGTGTACCATTCCTATATATCCTCATTTTCATAGCAGCAGGCTAGTTTAACTGTGCCATATACCACACAGCTGGGAAAGAGAAAGCATTTAATTCCACAGCTGGACGTCCCTTCTTTCCAGTCCCACACTATAATGGAGGGAAAGACGGTGAAATGATAAGTTTGTTTCTCCCTTTCCTTTTTTCTTGCCTTACCATTTTTTGTCTGATGTACTAGACCTAAATTCTAATGATGGCAACAGTAAAACAAACTCTCTTCCTCTCCTCTCCTTTCCTCTTCTTTCCTCTCCTCCCGTCTTCTCTCTCTCTTTCACTGCACTCCTTGATAAGTTGAGGAGGAGTGCAGACGGGAAGGTAAAGCATTGTGATTCATGTGGAGTGCAGGCAGAATAGATGGAGACTAAACCACACAGCGCATAACAGCAGGCTGGTCTCCAGAGTCCCAGCAGATCTCCACACTGTAAAGCTGTCAGGACGGCCCGAGAGTTTAATACCTGACTCCACACTGGACTCCTCTACACTCCCCAATGCATATTTTATAGCATATATCAGAGACAAAGCATATTTATCTCTATGGAGGTGGAGGGGGTAGCAATTGATTTTTTTTAAACAGAAATCAAATATGGGCAAGTCAATATCGTCCACTTCTCATATGAAGTATTGGTGTTCAATTTGTATTTGCTGTAGAATCTGTCAATACTACACAATGCTGGTTTTCTGTGGGAAATCCTTCTCCTGATTTCACACGGCATTAATCTGCCAGACAGGTTACAGGGAAATGCTCATAGATTAATATACGACACTGTTGAAAAGTTGAAAAGTATCTGTATCATCTTTCTAAAACCAACAGCAGCTGAACCCTCTCTCAGACTGAAGAAGGTTACTATACTTTTAAATAATATATGATACTGTAATGCACACAGTGCTGTGATGAGACTATGTATATTTTTTTAGTGTCTCTCTGTGCAAGTAATTCAGCAATGCATTGTGTAGTAAGTCTATTATACTGTATATGTTGCAAAGCTACTGTGTTATCACCTTATGCCTGTCTTAGTAACAAGCAATTGACGTGTTTTCACTGGCATTAAGTGTTGGATGATTGGAGCAACTTGGGGCAACTGTTTTGAATTGTCCAGTGCTGACATTCATTATAGAAATTACACCTTTTTCACTTCAGCAAAGACAAACTAATGATAATTGTATTAGCATTCAACAGCTACAGCTCCCTCGAGGCTATGGCACTAATTGCAAACACTCCAGGGAGAGAGATTTGCCAGGAACAGGAGTGGGTCTTGAACGCTTTAATTCTAATTTAGCACAAGCAAATTTGACTTGAACAATATGATGTAAACATAATGTACTGTCCATCAGCGCTGAATGCAGGGCACCACCCCTCTGTGTGATTTTTATGAACAATATACAACGTGCTTCTTATTTCCCCTGCCTCAATCCCCATCTGTCTTTATTAAACATGTTAACAACACTTTGATCCTCTTGCCAATCGGTGATTGTGTGTTAAAAGACAGATCACATGCTCCACTCTGCTTACATGGGTCAGACGTTAACATCAAAGTGGAGCACTACCTACCCTGCTCGCAACAGGAAAGGAGTGAGCGTCCCTAATCAAGCCTTATTAGACCGTGATCTTCTTTCCCAGAGTGACCACATAAAAAAAAAGAAAGTTGCGTTGGTCTGGCATGTCTGTCCACTGCTGAGGGCCAGAAGAACGGAGCACAGCAGGAAAGGACAGGCATGCTCTTGGTATTTGAATTTGGTTGTAATTATTCTGGCTAAGTTCTTCCAGACCCCGTTGCTTAAAGTCCAAGGTTTGAGCCGTGCTCTCTGATCCAGAGCTGCTATGGGAAATGATTGTACAAGACAGAGAGAGATCTGCACATGTCTTAGCACTGACATCACCACGCATGAGCGCACTCAATATGCATATACATTATGGAATAACACACGCACACGCACACACACACAAACATATATACACAGCTCCACACTCTCCACTCATCTTGTCCAGTCCAAGCCAAATCCCTGTCACCAGCTGTATCATGGCCGGCTGCCTTTGAAGTGGCCAGCCTGCCTACACGGCTTACTGTACCTTGTGAACACATACACACACGCATGAGGGCCGACATAAACACACACATCCCCTCACTGGCAAGGAATGCTAATTGATCTCTCCCAGAGTTGGGGATGTTGAGTCATGCAGAGTTTTAATTTGACATAGAGAGAGTTGAGAGGTCGTTGTGCTCTCTGTTCAGTTGGGAGTTGTTATCTGGACTGTGGAGTTTGGTTGATCAATCTCAAAATTTATTATGACTGCTGACATTGCTATTTTATAAAGTTAGCATTTGAATTATTTCTTGACCACTTTTAATCAGTAAAGGTATTTATTAATTTCGGAAATAAATTACTCCATGATGAAGATCCTTTTTGATCTTCACTTCTGGCTCTAAACGTTCCTTAGGCCTACTTCCTTTTTCCTGGTTTCCCAATTCTCAGCAACAGCTGCGATGAGAGACAAGTTAGCATGACCCTTGAGAAGAACTGGAGAGGTTTCCTCACAGTTTATTGCATTTGCGCTTCCATAATTAATTGATTACAGATGAAAAAGTTCTATGAAGAAATACATTATTAGTCTTAATGTATTAGCTTCACACAACAACCGTCCTTAAAGCACAACGCAGCTTGATTTCTCATAGATTCACGCATGGAGGAACATTTGGACCATTTCTTTCCCCAAGGCTTTTATGGTGATACAGTAGCTATTAGTCATTATTCAGAGAGCTGACATCTATGATTGTGTACAGTATCATCAAAATAAGAAAAAAATAAAAATGCCTTCACTCTGTTTTGTTACATCTTCCATGACTGTAATATTTTTCTTTCTTTAGGTGAGTTTGGCGAGGTGTGCAGCGGTCGCCTGAAGCTGCCCAGCAAGAAGGAGATCTGCGTGGCCATCAAGACTCTCAAAGGAGGATACACGGATAAACAGAGGCGGGACTTCCTCGCTGAGGCGTCAATCATGGGACAATTTGACCACCCTAATATCATCAGGCTGGAGGGGGTGGTGACACGCAGTAAGTGCATACACTCATGTTTGTTAGGCAAATTAGATAGATTTACCACGGCAACTCAGTCAGTTCATCGGATTATTTAAATTATTTATTTTGGATTGAAATACATTTGAGTAAAGTTCTTCAAATGTAATAGAATGAGATGTTATCAGGGACATAAGTGCACTACTGAAATAAAAATGCTGAATGTGCATTGGAACAAAAACTGATATTTTACAGAAGGAAATTCATTGATTTAATTAAGACATATTGTATAGTGTTATTAATATGGCACTCAATCAATTCTTCCCCACAGTTTCTTTTACTTAAAATAGCTGTGTGACATGATCCGTCCACTTCAAAGGGAACAACTCCAGGCGATCAGAACGCAGCCATAATTTGCATTCACGTTGCATCGTAGATCCAACATCTCCAGAGAGACTTTTTTACCGATTCCGGATTTGCTATTGTCTTTGACAAATGGCTCTAAAGTGCCTGACACTTCTGTGAAAGAACGCAGGAGTTTTATTGAGTTGCCGTGGTGTAAATCTCTGCAGATCAATGTGCTCTGATCAAAGCCTGTGTCCAAAGCGGGCATAAATCCATAAATCCATATCTCTGACTCGCTCCCCTCTGGGCCTCTTTATAAGACTATCATTAGCACACAGAAGGCCTCTTTAAAAAGGAATGACTGCAGAAAAACGGGAAATAATGAGTCTGAACTTTGTCGCTGAGAAACGGGCCTGGCCTCTATCTCTCCCTGCGGCACCGGGGCTTGTTAAGTAGTTCTGCCAGTATGGTTATTCTAAAGAGTAGAATAAAATACCTGGAGAAATTTGCCTCATTTTATTGTCCTCGATTTTCAGTTCTACGTATTTTTTCCTCATTTGTTTTTTTTTTTCATCTCCCCCTCTGTAGTGTAATCTCAGAACTTTAATTGCTTCCTGCCTCTTAAATTTGCATTCGCTGACTTATTGGCGTGACTTCTTTTAATCACAATCACCAAGATTTCAAAGTGTGCTGTCCAAATGGCCACAGATGGATGATCCAATCATGTTGTTTTAATCAATTAATTATAGGCTTTTTTCACTGTTTCACTTGTGGAAATAGTGCGTTCTATATCTGCCCTCTTTGGTGCAAAAACAAACAACATAAATACTTGCTAGTGGTCTTCGGTTGAGTCTTCTTTGAATTTGAAATGAGATTTTTTTTTTTTTATGGTGGGCGAGTGGGGGTTAGCAAATAAAAAACTTTTATAGAGAATAAACCAAAACTTGTGAAGGACACCAGAGGTAAAATCCCTCTTTAAAAGATTTTACAAAGTGCGCTCATACACTCAGAAGTCTGAGCCTTGCTCCGAGGTCTTTGTTTTTCAGCCTTGAACACAATCTTGAAAGTGAACGAGAGCTGTTTGTATGTGTGTGTAATCTTTCATCCACAAGACTGTTTGTGTAATACATCTTACACCACTCTTCCTATTAATGTCCAGCCAGTGAGATATGCTGCAGTAACACAGGATTGCTGCTTTTAGACTAATACTGTAGGTGGAGTCTCAGTAAACTCAGTTCTGTGTGTATGGGTATTTGTGCGTGTGTGCATGTGTGTGCATGTACATGACATTTGGAGGGATACCCTGAACACATGTGCGTGAGGTACAGCAGTAAGAGTTCAGGACATAGTTTAGGGAGCACCATTTGTTATTCCCACTTTCTCCCTCTCACACACAAACACACTCACACACTGCTGCAGGGTGATTTATTAAGCTGCTCCTGTTAATTCTTAATAATCCTGAGACTTTCACACCCCATTTACCTTGCTGCTGCTTTTGGCTGATCCACAGGCTGCATATTTGTGAGCATACACACTCACACATACACACAGAGGCATGTAGTGTTTTTTCTCCTGCACTCATACACACAGATCCGCATTTACACAAACTCACGTTCACTGAATAAAGGGGCTGTGGGGCCTTTATCTATGCTGCCAATGTTGGGAATAGAGAGACAGAGGGAAGGGAAGTGGACAGAGGACAGCGGGGAGGACCGTGTGTGAGTTCCCGTCTGTGACTATAAAACCCGCCCGCTGGTAAACGGAGCGATTCATCACAGCCAACTGGATCAGTGACTGTGTTTACAGGCCGGGGGAATTTTTACTGTAATTGTGAGAAAGTGGAGGCGCTCGGTGCCTTTGGAGGAGTGATATCTCCTTGTTGACAGTGGTTAAAAACCAGAAAACATAACAGTATTAAATTTACTTTCGGTGAAAACTGTAAAGTCAAGCCAAAAATAAAATGGTCTAAATTGTGAGGTGTTTGCTTGTTGGAAGTAATAATGTTTTTTAATTCCAACAATACTGACTTCATTTACGAAAAACAAACACGCTCTCTCCTTTTCTGAACCTGTTTGCGGAGACAAATTAACTTTTTTTTTCTTTCTTTTTGGCGCCTGATTGACTTATGAGGACATTTCGAAATTGTAATTCACACCAGATCTGGTTTCATCAGAGATAATGAGTCGGCCAGCTTCGATCGTTGTTAATGGAAAGTTTATGTTTTTTCCAATGAGAGTAATAGACTTGTTTCTTTTAACAACCGATTCCATCACCCTCTCCACTCAGCTGGTGTCATTCCCCTACCCCCCCAAAAAAAGCCTGTCTCGCCAGATGTGGAGAGGGTTCGCGATGCATGTAAGCTGAATACAAGGAAATGGGGTGGGCGGGGCGATGGGGGAAAGACACGCATGGATGACTGAGTAAAGGTAGGTCGAGAATGAAAGTAGAAAATGGGAGGTACAAAGGGGATGGGAGGACACATTAATCTGAATAAAGCAGAGAAGAAGCATAAGGCTGGTGGTAAGTCAAGAGCGAGGCCCATCTGGGACACAAACAAGTCCTGACACAGACGCTGTTCATTTAACAATGGCTGATTTAAAGGTTTCTTAAAGAGCCTTTTTTCCCTTTTCTTCCCCAGTAATAAACCTTGTGTTGGCCGTAGTCTGATCAGGTACAGATGATAGCAGGCAGCGTGGATTTACAGCCAGATCTCCCACAGAAATAAAGATGTCACACGTTGACAGCTGACCTGCTGGGGGCCTTAAACTATGACTAAGATCATTTCATTCTGCTGTGCACATGGGTGTGTGTGTGTGTGTGTGTGACAGACAGGAGAGAGAATAAGTTCAGCCTGGTCCCCATCAGGGCCCATGAACATCTAGATCTGCTTTAAGTCAGTTTCCAGCCCTCCCTGTTTACTCCCTCTGACTTCTAGAGAATAAATCATAGATCAGCGTGATATGTGAGCACGAGAGACTTTTTCTTTGTTCTGTCTTCCTGTTGCGCCGCAAACAGAAGCATTGCACTCATTACCGAGTAAAACATCTAACATGATGCGACCACAAACTGAAATTTTGTGTTCTGTCACAGGTAAACCCGTCATGATTGTCACGGAATACATGGAGAACGGATCCCTGGACAGTTTCCTAAGAGTATGTAACAACAAACACACACACACACACGCACTTTGTACATTGTACTGAATTGATCATACAAGTACACACCCTGGGGCAGCTAGGGGAGCACATACATGGCCAGACAAATCAGAGCAAACACCGCAGTGTGGTAAAAAGAAAAAGAAAAAAGTCTGCACCTGCACAACACTCAGTTCAGAGTTCAGCTCAAACATTACACATCAGGTCATTCTTTCTGGAGAGCAGCTCAGTAAATCTTTGCTCTTACATTTTAAGAATGCCATCTGTCTATGCAGGCTTCATCTATCAAAAGTGCAACCATGATATTTGGCTGAAACGGCTGTTAAATGCTGAAAAGTCCAACTATTTACCATGAAGTGCAGTAGTCTATGGAAACATGGAGTAGCAGAGCTGGAGAAATAGCTGTACAGATAAATCTGAGCTCAATAAATTTAAATGCTTCCTCTGGGTTCTGTCAAGTAGTAGATATGGCCAAAAATAATAATAATAGTAAAAAATACCTAGTGTCCGAGAGAAACTGATTCTGACTGTCTCTGCTGTGCTGTCCATATAGGGCTCATCAAATTATACAGTTTTATGAACTGTATCCTCACTCCCCAGTCTGAAGTGAATTTGTTTCTTGTCATGCCTGTTTGTCTGTTAAAGAGGAAAAGACCTTCCTCACTGAAATTAGCCAAAGTAGCACAACAGCCAAGCCGCAACACTGGCATGGAAGCATATGTACTGATGCCTGTTTTAGCCCTTTTCCACGTGTCTGCACAGCATCCAGACACATACAGCAGGAGTAGCTCTTGTTTCCTGACATTTTCCCAGAGGCCTGCACTTTATCATCGAGAATGTGTCATCTGCGCAAACACACTCGAGCAAATTCATAGCATATGCATTCTAGCTTATGTCCGTGTTCTGAATCTGCAAAGCTTTGAAGTGACTAAGCCAGGTGGTCTGGCCACTAATTGCTCAGAGTGAAATGGGAGGTGAGGGAGGACGCGGTTGGTTTTCACAGGGAAAACGCACTCATCATGCCATCATCTTGTAAATGCGCTGGTATGTGAGCAGCAAGGGAGGTAAACGCAGAGAGCAGCAGACCAACTGTACTGGCAAAAGTATGGAAGATGTAGACAAGCAACAAGTATTCAATCACCCTGAGCTTTTCATCTCTCCTCTCTTTATATGTCTTTCACATCCAGGCAGTAGCAGAGCATCACCAAACATATACTGTAGGCCCATATTCATAAACACTTGCCAGTGTAAACACTGCTGCTTGCCAGTGCAAACAGAAAAAAAAAATCAGTCTGTGTTTGAATGTTGCATCATCTAACCCCTTTGCAAACAGTTTTTAGAGCTATCAAAATAGGCCGGATAAAGGAAATGAGGCTGTCAGTATTTGAATCATAAACAGATTTCTCAACAATTTGATATGCTGTTGTAGAAAGACAAAACATCAGTAGGATATCCACTTGCATTGCACTGCAAGTTTTTACCTGATGTGGCCTTCTGAAAATGTGTCCATAGGTTGTACAAAGTTATTTATTATTTATATCCTTTAAATTGAACAGTTTTGTGTATGTATTGTGTGTTATGTGTTCATTTAAGCATTTTCTATTTTCTATTATTTGTCCACTGAAGAACAGTACTGAAAAAACAACTCTGAGACTCCCTAGTATCATAGTAAGAATATACTGTATGAAGTCACAGAGACTTATGAAGAATCCAAACAAGACGTCACAGAAATCTGTCCAGTTAATGCAAGATAAATAGTTCTCATTGGTAGTGACATTAACCATTATACAATAAATATATACTATAGCTTAATATAAGTAGTGAAAAGTAACTGATGTGAAAAAGAAAAAAACACGTATCGTTCTGATCCTAATTTCCATACATTACTGTATCTTTGGGATTTCACAGTTAGGTCGAAGATGAGGTGCAGAATGTCAAAGGCAGACTTTAAAGGTTAATGAAAATGCTGTGGATACTAATGTAGAGAGGCTTCACTTTATGCAAATAGTGAGAAAGGTCAGATTCCCTCTGTGTTCTATAGAATATACTTTACATTACAAACCATGACATTAACAGTGCAAATCTTCCTTCATTTCATTTCTCCTTCCTCTCTAGAAGCATGACGCCCAGTTTACAGGGATCCAGTTGGTGGGCATGCTGCGTGGCATCGCCTCGGGCATGAAGTACCTGTCAGACATGGGCTACGTTCACAGAGACCTGGCAGCTCGAAACATCCTGGTCAACAGCAACTTGGTGTGTAAAGTGTCAGACTTCGGCCTGTCTCGAGTGCTGGAGGACGACCCGGAGGCTGCCTACACCACCAGGGTTAGCCGTCACACACACGCACTAAGCACGTGAATTACAACATGAACAGGAGAGCATCTGTCACACACACACACACACCCTATACTGAAGATATCTAACTAGACTCACTACATCCCCCCCTTGCTATGGCAAGAGTTGTGATAAGACCAACATCAAACCAAAAGCTTCGCCTCCCTAGAAACGACAAACAGCATAAACAAACTGAGACCAATTCAAGCACTGAGTGCCCTGAAGGGATGCATGACATCAATGAGAAGTTGTACAGTATGTGTTTGTGCGGTCAAGTACTTTGCTGTCCTTTGAGATCCACACAAATACTTAGATTTTATTCCAAATTGCATTTTGAAGCTCTGTGGAGTTTGTTATAGATCACCACACCCTTAAAACGTATTTCATTTCATTTCATAACCTTTATCTGAGATATACTGCGGACTCATTTACAATCTAGCCGAGAAACATTGTAACTATATCACAACCAGCGAGGAAACCTTAAGAACAAAATCGCCTCAGGTTGTCAGCCAGTGATGCTAGATAATGTAAGGTGACAGCTGATGTACAGTTAAAAGAGAAAAAGCGGTTGTTTTTTTTCCTACTACTTGATGCTCATGTCACAAAATAAACATGCCACGCCATATGTATGAACGTTTTACAGCGTTTGTGCGTGTGTGTGGTCATTTTCATCATCGGACATTTGGTCTAGACTATGCGTGCAGCCCCTTTAAACACAGTATAATTTGCTGGCTGAGAATTGCTTGTCAAATAAACAGTTAGTAGGCTTTTTGCCTTTCTCCCAGAAATACATAATCTAAAATAATAAAACAGAATAATAAGCTCTGGCATGTTACAGTAACTGACACATGCCTGCAGAGTCTCAGCTTTTTGTTCTCACTTAACTTTTATTTGGATGCGTGTCCACTGTGTGCTTTCACATCTTACACTTTAACCTCTTAGTGTAGCAGGTAGGCACAATATCAATTTAAGGGGGCAGGCAGTATGTGTGGTTTTGTGGGGTACTGCGTGTGTGTGACTGCACAGCACCGGGCGAGAGCTGAGTGAGTTGGCAAGTGTCCGTGTTAGCTTTGGCTGCCATGAGCCTACTTTCCTCAGCTCTGTTTTCTTCACTTGTCCCGATACTCTGCTGAAATGACAAATGCAGCCGACACTACTGTGAGAGGAAAAGTTGGATTATGCTTTGATTAATAGGGCTTTCTTGAAGGTTGATATCAATGCTTTTTGATGAACCATGAGCTCAACTAATATTTTTGTTACAGCAAGGTTGAATGTTTCCTTACATGACAGAGCCATACATTTCTGTTGGAATGTTAATACCTGACAGTGTGAGAAAATTAATGAAGTGGACACTGAAGTCTTCCATAGCAAGTCAAACTCAGCAAACACTTGCATGAGGATCAGTAGCTCCTTTAAGCAACGTGAAGCGAGTTTCACTGCAGGTTCTCTCCACCACACTGGAAATAATAACAATAATCCTCCAGATAACTCTTTCAGCTCTGGATCTGAGGTTAAGATCACTGCGCTCAGTCCAGACCACAGAGCCCCACGGAGTTAACAGGTTTCAGAACAGCTTGTAACAGTGAACACTGATTCTGTCATTATATTTCATGTCACTGGACTACATGTGATATTGCATACGGTGCATAATGCAGCTTATGTTTGCAGGAACATTTCAGCTGATTCAGCATTCTTCATTGCTGTTAGCCAGTGTGCTTTTGAGGATATTATTTTATGTCTCATATTTGCTTGATTGATTTATAAACTGAATGACTGATCATTGATTCTTTTTACTCTACTTTCGGTCTCTCAGGGAGGTAAGATCCCTATTCGGTGGACAGCGCCAGAGGCGATTGCCTACAGGAAGTTTACATCAGCCAGTGATGCTTGGAGTTATGGCATTGTGCTTTGGGAAGTGATGTCATATGGGGAACGGCCATACTGGGAGATGTCCAATCAGGATGTAAGTACTGCCAAGTTGCCCAATTGATTTCCTTTAGCAGGCGACGTCTGTGTGCCGCACCCACCATTGCAACATTGCTGCCAGCTTGGCACATGTGACAAGCTTCATTCTTTGGATGTAATTGAGGGTACCAGCAACTCCCACTGTTTTTAATGAGATGTTTAGTTTAGAAGTTCTGAGTCACGTGAATCAATGTATGACACATAAGTAGGAAACCTTGTCTCATACATGAAGTGGGACACACCAGGCTCCCTAGACGGAAAATACTTGTAGCACCAATAACTCAGTATTTCAGTGTTTTTGAAAGAATCTAAAACATGTACTGTAACATTATGATTGTGGACAATGACATTTTCAAAATACTTCAAAAAACCTCATAGTAAAACTATAATGGAATGGAGTATATTAAGTGTTTTAATTCTATATAATGATAATGGTATTATGATTCTATTCTATATCTCATCCATTTTCTCCTTAATAAATGAAGGTAATAAAGGCTGTAGATGAGGGTTACCGCCTCCCCCCACCCATGGACTGCCCAGCTACCCTCTACCAGCTGATGCTGGACTGTTGGCAGAAGGAGAGGAACAACCGGCCCAAGTTTGAACAGATAGTCAGCATCCTGGATAAACTCATCCGCAACCCTGGTAGCCTCAAAATCACGGCCAACACTACATCCAGGTAAACCTCACACAGAACTTTGATTTGCTTTGCCCCGCAGTCTTTGTGGAGTTCCACAGCAGAAACGATCCATCCATCCTAACTGTTCTCCTCATCGCCTTTCTCTGCTTGGCTTCCCATATGGCTTACCTGACTTACAGACAGCTGGCTCCAGAAAGTGCTAGAAAGTTTTCACACACTATGTCATTGCAGAGCATTGCTCTGCCATCGTAATGCACCAGGGTAACAATGACTGTTGCAGTTTCATTTCCATAAACGGAGCGCTCATTATTCATGTAATGGACAATAAGAAAAAAAGGATACAGAAAAGTGATTTTAGATTTACATTTGCTTCTCCCCTGGTGCACGGCTGTTTGTTTTTGGAACCAGGCAGCACAGGAGCAAAGCATAAACATTGCCTTCCTGCTTCTTGTGTTTGCATGGTGTTCTGTGGAAATTAGCTCCACTTATCACCACCCTCCCCCCCTTCTATTTACAATTTCAGTTAATATTTATTTTTTCTTTTGCAATATTCTCTCTTACTTTTCCCTCATTTTTACTCCCCCCTTTGGACTTCTGTCCTTTGTTGGTACCACCGTTATCTCCCAGGGCGCCATGGGGAACCAGAACAACCCATGTACAGTTGTCAGTTCTGGGTAGGGAGGAGGGGAAGGGGCTGGGTCTGCAGCAGACGGTCACGGTATTATGGAGACGTCAGAGCTCATAACATTGACTAATGATTTCTTAAGAAAGTGAAAATAGGTCCCTTGGAGTTTGCATGTAATTTTCTTGATTGGCTTTTAACACTGGGCGAGCACAGGCTGGCCGACGGAGGCGGCTGTAGTGATTTATGAGAATGGTGCGTGCATGTGTGTGTGTGTGTGGTGGAGCACAGTTGCACAGCAGGAGCAGCTGCACTCAGCTCCACACACCTCGTTTGTTTCAGAGCTGTCCTGACTGGCTAATGGAGCTCTCCCTCCTCCACAAAGCCCAGACCAAAGCCTGGGATTGGGGTAGAGCATCTGGAGACTTTAGGGGTAGGACCTGGTCAGAGTTTAGTGTCCCTGCATGTGGATGAAGAGGGACTGGAGTCAGTAGGCCAAGGTTGGCCACCCGAGACTAATTATGGGGCCAAAAGGAGTCAAGTCAGGGTTAGAGGCCGCTGTCCGTCCCATTGGCTTTACGGGGTGTCTAAAACATATGAGACCACAGGTCATCCTGTTTTAAGGCTGAAATCCTGTCTGTATATGTGATTAACAAAGCACAGCCTGGCAATATTAAAACAGAACTGGGCCTGGAGCTCATTCTAAATAGATGTCAACCGACGTTAATATACTGTGGTCAATAATGTGCTGCTACAGATGTAGTTAGTTTGGGCTTCTTACGTAATTAACTTTCTCTCCATGCAAGACAAAATGAATGGTGACAAGCCTCTGTGAACATGTAACAACAAATCAATTTTATAATATTACTCTCTACTTAATTTTCAAACAAACTCTGTCCAGAGGATAAGAGGCTTTGGATCATTTTCAGTAGTTAGGTCTGTGCTGGAAATGAGGTTGGAGCTGAAACAAGAGCTAACCAGCTTCCTGGTAACGGGCTTGGGAGAAAGTAACAGGGAGCGTAGCCAGGAGCTTCACAAGGAATTCAGCTGAGATCTATGTATCTTGGCCTGTAGGGTATGGCTGGGACTGGGAATGGAAATGAGGTTTCTGATGGTGAAAGCAAATCAGGTAGGGGTACTGAAGAGCAGTAACATTTATGCAGATGTATGAATATATAAGAAGACACCTAAGGGAAACATAAGTTGCTTTAGAGGAAACTGGTTGGGGGACACAAGGTCGACACAACACATTGCAGATACAGCACATTGAAGGCCAGTATCATTAAATTAAAGTAGCCAATTACGGCATAACATTATGTCTGTTTTATGCAAATAAAGCTCATACTAAAGTCAAAAACTCTTGAACAATGGTAAAATTCTACAATCAGACTTTGGCCAGTGGTAAATACAGCAGACCACCTGAGTAGTATTGATTAAAACTACATCATATTCATCATATCCCGCAGAGGCAGATGAAACCTCATCACCATCTATCAAAATTTCAATTAAAAGGGCTGACACTGGCCCTGCACATCAGTCTAACCCCTCCTAAGGACACCATGGGAATAGTCCCAGTAACACAGTGAGAGGTGAATTCCTCCCACACTGTCCTACCCACATGAATCTGTTCATGCTCGACTCCTCATCCACCTCATGCCTCCCTTGAGAGCTCTAAAACAAGAGACTACACTGCTCTGGTTATTTAGAGGTCAAAAGAATGAGATCTTGAGCAAAAGAGGGGAAGGGAAATGAAAATAAGAAGAGGGGGGTGATATATTTTACCCTCTCTGTGGTGATCCTCTACTTCCTTCTGTTTGAGCGGGTCTGTTCTGCGATGCTATACGCTGTTAAGTCCACAAGGGGTTTTGAAACCCTCCTCTGCCGTGAGACAGATGCTTTCTTTTCTCTTTATTTTCCCCTTTATCACATCCCTCTGTTTCTCTGTTTCCTTTCGCATCATCTTGTCTCCTGAGCTGCTGTGAGAAGTTGCCGAAAATTTAACAACAAAGGAAAGAAAGAAAACAATAAGGGAGGGGAAACAGGGTCATTTGCAGTTTACCTCTCGGAGGACATAGGAGAGGTGGAAAGAAAGCAAAGGATGAAGGAGATGAGATCAGAGGAGAAAAAGAAGAGAGGGGGTACAGAAGAGGAGAGGATCGATAATCTGAACATCCGCATCACAACATCCCAAACATACAATATAAAACTGTCTAACATTTTTGAATTTGTGTTCCAACTTCTTTTTCAGCAAATGTAAATCAGTCACACCCATCATAATCACTCCTTTATGCCCCATTAACAAAATATAATGGTAACTAACATTGCTGCATTTTGTTTCTCATTAGAATAATATTACTGTCCTCTCTGGGAGATTTACAGACTTCCTTCTTTTCCCCTCATGCAAACCACCCCCACCGTCAAGCCCTCAATTCCCCTCCTTTTCCTACAAACCAGTCTCTCCAGGGGGTCCTCGGGGACCCTCAGCATTTTGACAGGCCTCTGATCTGGCAGGAAAAGACTCAATCTTTGTAACAACACCCACTTCACCGCCTCAAATGCATCGCTTTTTCCTTCCCATTTTTTCTTCCTTTTTTCCTGCCTCTGTTGGAGATGTCATCTCACTTTTGTTGGCTCAGTGCTGTTTTTGACATTGCTGCTGGATGGAAGCTTGATGATCTGTTGTAACGTGTTTGGATTTTGATCCTTTGAATCAAAATATATCATATCAACATGAAAAGAGAATCATTTGTACCAGTGCAACAAGGTGCGTCACATCTCTAACCTCAAGGATGATCATCAATTAAAAACTGAGGGAAGACTTTAGCACTTTTACAAAATGCTTTCTTAAAAAGATGAAATAATATTCATATCTATGTAAATCAGTCACACATATATTTGCTAAACCCGTTTTTTTAATGGCTTTATGAATTACATAGTCCTTATTCCAAGAAGGTGTCCTAACCTGAGTAATATCTCCCAGATATTCCACACACATATACACACAGTGGCGCCAAACCTTCCTGCCAATCCAAGTCAGTCAGGCGGAGGTGGACTTCCTCGTATTTTAACCAGTTTATTTACAAAGCTATGAATAGCGTTCCCTCAGGGAGAAATGCACTTTTTCTGTTCTGTCCTGTCCTGCCTTTTTCTCAAAGCTCTATTCCCCTGTGCATGTGCATGTGTGTTTGTGCTTCTTCTGACGCAGGTGCCTTTGTCTAATCTGCGAGACAGGTGCAGCACGTCCTTAGAAAAAAAAAATCAGAGTGGCCTTGCAACCCAGTTTTAAATGCCGCTCACAAACACAGCAGTAACCACACAAAAGTGACTGAGCCTACCTGTTATTTGAGCGTTTTTTAATTGATCATTGTGTTTTAGTTCCTGTTTGACCTAATGTGCTTTGACCTAGTTTTTCATTCCTTGCCTTGATGTGATTAGATTTCACAATAGAATCAAACACATATGAATAAAGTACAGCATCAGTGGTAACATCGGAGATTAGATACTGATAGTTTTCAGCTTCCCACGCACTCTCCAGCTCTTGCTCCTGTTTGTCTGTCTACCTCTCTCATCCTTTCTCTTCCACTATCTTCAGCCAACATCAATCAGAGCGATTCCTTTACCCTCTGCTGTTGACTGAGCACACTAAAGCCCATGCAGTGCATTTGATTTGATTTGATCCAATTGAAACCATCAACTCTAATCAAATCTAATACAGCATTTTGCCGCATGGTACATGTACTGCAGGAAACCATAATGAAATTAGACAGAAACTGAAACTTTATTTAACCAGATAAAAGCCCATTGAGATCAGGATCTCTTTTTGCCAAAAATGGTTGGCACAGCAGCAATACATGTCAACACAGAAGTGCAAAGAATAACAATATAGAAAATTATACAGAGTTTTACAATTTCAAATACAACAATTTTTTTTTGTTAGTAATCTTGTTCTTGAATATGTTGAATATATTGAAATGTTTTGTGTGACTGTTTGATTTCTCCCCCGTACTCAAAGCCCAAAGGCAGTGTGCAGGCGTGTGTGTGTGTGTGTGTGTGTGTGTGTGTGTGTGTGTTGTTTCTCTTCATAGGACACTATGAACTGTATATTAAAATGCACAAACCATGAATTCAAGTAGAAGCAAATATAATTAGTCCTCATTTTTATTGTCACAGCTTCTTTACTCCTCTGCTATGTCTTCTGCCAAGTTGAATTTATTAAGGCTAATACACAGGCTTCTGCTGCTGCTGCTCACATTGCATTACATAAACCCAGTCTTTCTGACCTGGTGTCCACCTGTAGACTCTGACTCACATCGAAGGGTGGGGGTATTTTTGTCCCCATTCTGTTCTATGCTTTCTTTGTGCATGCTTCAGGGGATGAGGCCCAGACAGTAACTATCACCTCTATGACAACAGCAGCTGCAGTGGCAGTACAGTTAAACTGTCAAGTGGAGTGACCTTCCTTTTCTGAAACTATGTTGTTTTACTAGATGACAACATTACAGGTGATTGCTCGAAGAAATCAGTCTTTGAACATTAGTCAATGTTATTCCTTCCTCTGTCTTTTCTTAAGGCCGGCCAACTTGTTGCTGGACAGGAGCAGTTCAGAGGCCCCCTCCATGGGGACGATGGGTGACTGGATGGATGGAATGAGGACCTTACCCTGCAAGGAGGCCTTCTCGGGGGTCAGCTACAGCTCCTGCGACACCCTGGCCAAGACCTCCACAGAGTAAGGCAACAACACACGCAGACACGCACATTCTGTCTATTCATGTCACTACAGGGACCCAGTACCCCGTGGCAAGGAGGAACTCGAAGAGGCCCTCGGTGAAGTACACACACACACACACATACTCTTGTTCTCAGCAAGTAAAGAAAGCTATACAACCATTACTAAAAGTGTCCAGATGAGACTCATGGTAACTCATAATGACAGGGCTTTAGCCACGCTCTCAGTGTTGCAAGCACAGTGACCACAGTGGGAGAAGGTGAGAGCATGAAAGGAAAGAGAGATAAATGGAGAGACAAGACACCAAAAGAGAGAGAGAGAGTCTGGGCTGCCTGTGGGATCCATGAGGGAATGAGGGAGAAACTATTGCGGTGGGAATAAGAAGCGAGATTTGACAAGATAAAAGAGTGGAGTGAGAGAAAGAAGAAAGAGACCATGGAAAGAGAAACAATTATGTAGCTGTCAGCTAGGTATGCAAAAATATGCCACTCTCCAGGAATCACACGGAGAGCTCACTCAGCAACTCACAACTCAATGTTCTGTCCAGGTTGAGTACACTGACCTGGGTCACACCGAGTACTGTATATGATAACATACTATAAGGTCACGCTGACCATATGGTAACATCAGTCATTATTCCATCAATCCCCAGATATATACTCATTTGAGCATATCTTCTAAAATACAGTATGTACACGCATATAAAGCTAATTTTCTATGGTCTATATTTTGTGTAAACAAGAAAGAAGAAGAAGACAGCAGTGCCCCCCTGATTTAGATGAGTGGTTGCTTTATGACAAATTAATTT
The DNA here is from genome assembly GCA_030347415.2 of Decapterus maruadsi. Lineage (NCBI taxonomy): Eukaryota > Metazoa > Chordata > Actinopteri > Carangiformes > Carangidae > Decapterus > Decapterus maruadsi. The sequence continues at coordinate 10,654,723 of CM064902.1, read as the reverse complement.
GAGATATCTGGATTTTCCACTGTTCCCCCTTAAACATCTTAGAACATCTGCTCCTGTCAACCAAAGCATGGTTGATATTTTCATGGTTTGATTTAAGCAGCTCTGGTTTCCTAAACATAACAATGTGATGGTTTTGTGTAACGTCAACACTGATTTTAAGTACAAGTCGAGGCATGTTCACACATCCTGGATGTCAGAATTGTTGACAATGTATTTTGTGCAGCAAATTATTTCTTTTTGTTTGTTTGGTTGGTTTTTTTTGTGGTTGTGTATAGATTTTGGAGGGAAAAATCACATCATAGGGTTTACTGTGAGAAGAGACAGAGGTATGTGACCCTGCTGACAGGATCCTAAGTCTGAAAAAAAAGGTTCTGACATAGTGGATCAGGTTTTGGCCAGAGTCCTGTACTGGCAGGCTTAAAGGAATTTTGAATCCCAAGCACAGTGATAACAGACTTGGAGATTATAATTACGAGCAAACCTTCAGATTTACAGTTCAGAGTGCAGCAACTCGAGAAATATCAAGGATACCGGGGTTAGTTTTAATCTTTTTGTTCTTTTTTCTTTTGTGTGAATTTAAAGTGCAGAAACCTCTCTCTCTTTGTCTCTCTCTCCCCGCCTCTCTTGCTCTGTTGGCCCGCTGCTGTTTTAATTGATGTGGAATGTGACCGGGTAAATAATTGGACATTTCTAATTAATGTGATCAAAGGCAGCCATTCACTATGGTGATAGCAGCAGCTGGGGCAGTTGGGAAAGGGTGGTCAGTACTGCAGCTATAGCTCTGCTGTCTATAACTTACCAAACCACACATCAGCAGCAATGTCGGGCTGAAGGTGTTAGAAAGAAGGTGGAGGATGCTTGTCTGGAGTTCAAACTTTGATTTCTTTCTTAACTTATTTTCTGTGTTTAAGTTTCATTCTACATTTCTGTCTCTCTGGGCTTACAGCACAGTAGATGCATACTGTAGTTTTTCCTCCATGCATTCCTTGTGCAGTTTAATCAACAAATACCTCCAATCAATGGAACTTTCTCCTCTGTCAACGTGTTACAAAAGAAAATAGCTCACACTGCAGAAATGGTACAAATCCACATTGGTATTTGCAAAATGCATTAGAGATGCACTGCAGCAGAGTCACCTCATATTGGAGAAATCATATTGACCTACAATGCTTTTTCTGTGGTTAGGTGCTAAATTGGATCACAGTGGTATTAATCCACTGAAGATAGAGGCTAAGGCATCCAAGGCTAGCTCAGCTACAAGGCTAGCCTTGGCTGACACCATGCATTGCTCAATACAGATTGCTCTATTGATTTGTACAGTCTTAATCTAGTTCTTGATATTCAGCACAAGGCTTGGCAATGCTGTGACCTCTGAGGAGCAGTAATCATACTTGGCTGTAGCATGCTGACTCATCTGCTGGAGTAATTGAAGTCCTTTTTCAAGACGGGACGGGAGAGACAGACCAGGAAATACCCCATCATTAGGACTATTTCCTTCATCTGCGCAGGGTGCATGAAAGGTTCATTTCCATTATTTGATAGAGGAAGTGATGACTAACTTGACTTATCTGCTGAACAAAGAAAAGAAGTCCAAAGTGTTAAAACCAGCAGAATTTCTTGTATACTGTAACCCAAATACACCACTCTTGGCTGGTATCAGTTGTCATCACTCACATAATAATGCTTAAAGATAAGTAAACTGTAACTACCAGAAACACAGAAAATGCATATCACTGACACGATAATAGTAAACTAGTATAACCTATATGCCATAGTTTCAACAGAGGCAAAAGTCAGGCGAAGTTGGTAACATCATCCGGCTTCCAAATGGCCAGCTGTTCATACCAAGTACTTATTTTGATTTATTTAGTTTAAATCTGGTATGCTCCACTTTTATCTTTGTAACCATACAGTAATGACACAATGCCCACAATCCAGCACCAGATAAGAGCCCACTGAGGCAACGAGGAGAACCCCCCTAACTCACATGTTTATGGTCCGGATGGCAACTGATAACAGGCAAGTAATGGGGTGATAAAATTTGATGCGGGCGGTATGTACGTATTCAGGGTCTATACCAGGGCTTATAGCGCTTCTCTGCTAATCATGACAGGGCCAACAACCCTTTGTGGTACAGGCTGTGAAAACACCCAGCAACCCCTTTTCTTTGAGCAGCTCAAAAAGTGACATTACAAATGAGACAGTTACTTGTGCCCATGTGTATTTGTAAGTTGACACAGTGGTTGTGTTTATTTGCTTTCTGTTCATGGCAAACTGATTTACAGCAGGGTTCACTGCTAACCAAACTGCAGAAAAAACCCCCAGTAGAGGTATTGCTGTGGGATGATGGGAATTGTTAAGTCAACGATGTGACACGCTGTAGAGGGAAACTTTCAACTGCTAATCCGTCTCGTGTGATGCTGTGTGTGTATTTCTATATGTTGACGACGTATCCCTGGTTCTGATTTATAATCATGTCTCATGTGTTTCATGTTGTACTCACTAATTGTAGCTTATTGTTTTTTCATCATGACTGTCTCTTCTTGAGATGATTCATGCAGTTTCCCTGACATAAAAACATCCCGTCTGATTAAGATGTGGAAAAAACTAATTTATGCTCATCACTACTCATGCCATGAGGAGAGTTAAGTGGCTTAACATTGTGAAACACAGTTTTTGAAAAGATGTCAACACAACTGCTTTGACTCTAAATAGAACTGCACTGAGGCTCAGCTGACATTAATTATTTGTATGCCAGTGTTTCAGATGTAGCTTTAAATAATCGTATACTGTAGCTGTAATGATGCTGGAACAGTGCATTGCACACTTTTTGGCTGAGTTTGAGTTATCTCCCTGTTGTATAATACTGTATTTATCACATTGTCTGCAACTTAACACTGTTGTCTCATTACATAGGATCATTATATAAAATGTGTTATATCTGCAATCTGTTTTACTTTAAACGTGTTGTGTATCATATATTATTTGTCAGGTTTATGGTAGATTGTGTATTAATGATATTTGTGTTTGTGTATCTTGTGAAGCACTTCGTGAGTCCTCTCTGTGAGAGGTGCTATATAAATAAAACTTTACTTACTTACTTACTTACTTAGATGGCTCTCTATTAGGACCGATAAATATGGGATTTTCTTTTCACATTTCATGGTCATAAAAGTATTGCTTTTGTTTTTCTTGAGCATCTTCCCTTCTAAATTAGGAATTTATACTGGAAGGTAAATTCAAATGATTTAGCCTGAATTATTACAGCTTTAATATGTTTTAGATATCCTCCTAATGATAAAAAAAAGAAAAAAAAAACATTGAAGAATTCCATGTGTTAACGTTGCCGGGCCTGGCTCTGTCTCAGTAGAGTGGTTCTGACGGAGGTCCACGTCACACCCGCCACTTGCCCAGAATGGGAGCCATCCATGGGGATCACCACTCTCTAACGCCCAGCTCCTCTTCGCATCCTCAGGCTCTGGATGGTGGGTGGAGTCTGAGGGTCAAGGCCCCACACCAGGGAGCAGTACCCGACCTCCAGAATCACTGATAGGCTTTCACTTGTCTGATTTGTAAAGGGATAGTTACTTTAAATTTACTGATTGCCATTCTTTCATTCGACTATGAGCTGTGAATGAAAATATATACCAAATAAACAAAAGTAAAAAACTCACAATATTTCATGCTGCCAAAATGCAAAGGAACATTTCAAACAAGCATAGTAAAGAGTTAGTGGTGATATTATTTTGTAAATGTGTTAATCAAGTATCATTGGTAATTACATCGTACATAAAAAAAATATATGGCATTGTTAATCTGAGCTTTGAAAAGACTCAATTTTGGGAAAGTACACATACTGGTACTGGTACTGTTTACTTTTGTGGTAACTATCCCTTTGTATTGTAACAAAAAGTGAAAGTCTGTGATTTTCTGGGTGGTTGAAAACTTTCTAAATGTCTTTCCTTTTCTAGTTTTGGCTGCTTTGGCAAACTAAATCTTTTGCTTGCAGATAATAAAACCCTATCTGTGATGTATTTCAATAACACTTGCAGTATCTCAAAGGCTGAACTGTTGTCTGTTGTACTGTAGAAATACCACCACTCCAATTGCACCTCCACTGCTTCTACTAATGCAATATTTTTACTAGACAAGCAGAAGAGATAAGTCTCTACATGTGCTTTGACTTCTTGTTTACTGTAATGTATATTATGCTGTGTATTGCTCTGTATGTAAAACACATTTAAAGGTTGTTGCTGTATGTTTCAAATGTGCTTCTGTTTGAATTAAGCCGACTAACTACTGTGTGCATTTGATGTGTATGATACAAGTGTGAAACTGACTCTATAGCTCTAAATGATTTAAACTTGTCTCATAAACAAATGTTTTGTTACACTTGAATGCATGTAGTAACTAATAATCTCTGGAGAGCTTTTCAGACTATTAACAAGTTAACAGACACACCTGAATCAAAGTGTTATTATGCTGCACCAGATCCAGTACTGCTCCTCTCCACATACACCTGCCCTGTCAAAGAAATCCAGATCAGCCCAGGAAAACTAGGTCTTCTTCTCTACCACTGTGGCTCATGCATGCAATTGTTTCCTCCACTGACAGGGTCATAATAGCAGCTGTCAGCGTAGCCCCACAGGCCCACCTCCATGTTTGTTAGTGATGGAGAGTGGAGGCGATACAGCACCTCATGCCCACACACACATATCTCCTTCAGAGATGTGGCAGCCCAGTGGTCTTCTGGGAAATGCGGTCCTTTGTGAGTGACAGCTGCATGAGAAGGTGGAAGGAGCAGCGCTGTGGGTGCGTCATTAAAGCCATGTGTGTGTCACATTCTCTATTGCTAACACACGTTTTTTTCTCTCCCCATTTTTCCCCTCTGTCATGTCTTTCACTCTTTTGCTGTGTCCCATTTTCAACCCCGGCCCCCTTTCTTCTCTCTCTCTTTCTCTCTCTCCTTCACAAACCAGGGATCTTAAAAAGGTTGGAGTGACTATCGTAGGACCGCAGAAGAAGATCGTGAGCAGCCTCAAAGCCCTAGATTCCCACACCAAGAATGGCCCAGTACCTGTTTAAAAATTGAACCTGTCTTTCCGTCTGTGTTAACAGACTGTGGTTGTTAATTGCACTCTAACACAGTGGCTGCGTATCCAAGCTAGAAACAGATGGAAATGGAGGGTGGGTGGGGGGGGGGATGTATGATTCAGATGAGGGCTTTCATTGTTTCGTTGAAAGACGATATCAAGTCCTGAGAGAGAAACAGGAAGAGTTCAGTGCAGATCTGCCAGCTGGTTAATTGGCTGACTCTTCAATCCTCCATCCCTCCATGCCCAAGATGAGATGCCTTACAGACTAATAGGAGGGTAGAGAGAGCAGAGGAGAGCCAAGGAGGTCCACGAGACCTGGTCGGTGATTCAAACTGGGACTGGACTGGGATACGGGGCAAGGACTGGACTAACATAAAAGCCGGAGCTCTCCATTATTGGCTAAGCTGGATAGCTCAGCCTTCCCTTTACAGCTAAGAATGGACGGGCATGCTCACAGTCTCCTCCCACCAGCCTGTGGAATGAGGCGGTGAAATGGATGAGATGCCTTGTGTAGACAAGCATGGCAGACAACAGCAGCTCACCTGGATGTGGGCCCTTCCTGGACTAATGAAGTCTGAGGCGTGAGATTTTCTTGTAGCTACCTGCATTTCCTGTCTCTATCCATGAGAGAGCCGAGCTGGTATGAACACACCAAGACAATAACCAAGCCATTTTTCTCTGTAGCTCTAACCTATAGCATTTGCATTCAGTAGACATGTCACATAAAAGCAATAATTATGATAATCAGTTAAATAGTCTAGTACGGAAGCCATGAGTCTGTCACATAATGTAACGAACGCTGTGCTCTGATGGTACAGGGGCCATAACGCACTTCACACACACGGAATTTTCCTTTATGGTGACATCTATGTTTCTATGTGCTTATGAGCAGATATTGTACAGTTTTAGTGCTGTTCCCTCAACCCAATGCCCTTTGTGTGAAATCTCAGGATGTATATGTTTACTCTATTTTCTCTAAGAAGGAGAAACAGATAGAGAGGTGGAGCAGATCCAGGAACGGAGAGAGCAGTTTAAGATAGACGAGTGTGAGAGAGAGCGGGGAGCGCCGAGAGAGAAATTAGAGAGCGGAAAGATAACTAAATTGAAGCAGTGTTATTCAGGCCTCTGTTTCAGATGTTGTGTTGAGGAAGTGTTTTGAACTAGTCCTGAGTTTGTACTTGAGTTTCTTCTTCCAATAGGGCAGGTTAGAATCATAAAACCCACACAACACCAGGTATAATTTACTTTTCCAAGCAGTGGATATACTGTATTCTCTGTTCAGCATTTTTAGATTATCACACTGCTTCTCTATAACCTATAGTCTGTTTTGTTCTGAATCCATAACTTATTAACAAAAGCTACATGCGATCCGCCATTTTCTACTTTTGAATTTGAAAATTTGCTGTAAAAAGAGTTTGATCTAGTTACAAAATTTGCTCTTAATCCATAATCCTGGTGTGTTAAATGCAAAAAGTAGAGTGCCTCCTGTAGCTTGTGTGTTGGGTTGGTTCATGGTGGGATCACCAAGCAAAACACTCCCGAGTTTTATTTGTTTTCAACCTTCAGCCTTGGTCTTGTTTTTCTGTGTTCTCATCAGGGTGCAAATGCCCTGAAAGAGATGCAACACTTGCAAGAGATGATTGCTTTCTGATATATCATTCGTCCAGGATGGGATTTCCTAAAGGCACCTTTAGAACTTAGATGACTTTTGTACAATGAAGTACATACTTAAAGATGCTACTCTCCTGCTTTGATGTCACCCAGTCAATCCGTCAGTGCAACACATACCCAGTATTTCTACACTGGCACTTTGGTACTTTGTGCTGTTGGATGGGTTATATTTAACCATGAGGATACTTATCTTTAAGCTTGTTCTCAGCACTTAGTACAGAATATTTGAGCACTTTGAATGGAAATGTTATTGCCTTGGCTGTAGACCTATGGACAGGGTTGATTTTTGGTGCTTTTGGGAAACCCAGCCCTGTTCAGTGTATCAGTTGGTCCTTTGTTACTTGGTCTACCTGTGGATGCTGCTGTTGCTGCTATGTGTTCTAGTTAGCATGTACATAATGTAAACCATCGTAATGATAGCAACTAGCGCTACAGATCCCACTATATGTACATGGCCATCCCTCTTTGTAAAAATGTTTGTATGTATAAAAGAACAAATAAAAAAAAATTGTGCAACATTTTAATTAAAAAAAGAGACAAAAATCATCTGTATTATATTTTATCTTATTTTGAATTATAATTGTCAGCTTTGTTTGTTTTTTTCTACAATAAAAAGACAATTATGATTACGTTATTATTTATTTGTTAACATTATACAGCGCAATGTTGATGTCTTTTTTGTAGCGTACAGTAAATTATGTGTCAATGCTATCTGTGTTTTGGTTTTTGACTTACTTTATAAACCTGGGACATCTGAGAGAGCAATACTGTTATGCACCCTATATCCAGATCCCTCATTTTCTGTCTCAAGACTGACCTGTGTGTCTGTGTGAGAGTTTACGTGTGCAAATGTAGATGGCCTTGTCTACTAATTGTAAAATGATTTGTAGTGGAAACATTTATATTTTTATAATAAATATTCGCAAAATATTTTCCAAAAAATGGATGATGATAGACCTGCTCCTGTGTTTTCATTTTAACAGATGACGTGACAGACCCAACACTAAATGTTGGCTTTTCTTTTAACTGTTATTGTTTTCCCATGTGTTTATAAGATCAGAAGTGGAAGTGAAACACTCATAACTCAGATGCCATCTTTTTTATTTTAGACTCCATAGATCAGTCTGCTGGCGCATCTTGCCTCCAGGATAAAAGATGAAGACATACTGGAATGTACTGTATAACATACAGGACAGGTGTTTCAAATAACAGAGGAGTCCATAGAAAGGGCATTTATAGCCAGGGAGGGTCTAAATCTATAGACTATACAGTATACTATACTGTCACAGTTTATGAAATCGGTGTGTAAAAAATAAGGGTATAAAATTATCATCTTTAAAGTTGTGGTTGAATTATGTCAAGACTCTTCATTTTCCAACAACTGTGTCTACTTGAAATGTCAACCTGATCTGTGGTTTTGCTCGGTGGCTTTGACAAATTTTACAAAAGAGGCTTATGTGACTTCTACCCTTATGAGAAAAAACATGAATGTAATATGTCAAATCAAGTCAGATTTGTGCCAATCCACTGCAGAAGTTATCACAAAGCACTTTTCATATAGAGGTCTAAGCCTTTCTTTGTAATAGTATTCACAGAGAGACCATACTTCCCATCAAGAGCAATTGGTGACATTGGCAAGAAAAAATCTAAAACTTACTTTTGAAACACAAACGAATAAACCAAACCAACCAACAGAAATGTTGTTTTTTATTGTGTGTTTTTTTAAGAGGCTGAAACCTTGAGAAGCAGAACAGAGCAACTAAACCTGGATTTTTAGTTTCATCCACCATGTACACATAAATGAAAGATGAATGTATAATTAGATCAAATTATTTTGTCTACCATGTCAGGACTCCCACAGATATTTTCCCCTTTCTTGTCTGTTCGTGTATTTCATTTCCCTATGCATAAATATGTTTCAATATCAATGTTCTGTCTTGTCACAAGATGTGTTCTCACTACCTTTGATTCCACGTGTTTGGACCTACTACACTTTGTCCACAAGTCTTCCCACATCTGTTAACCAGCCTTCAACCAAACCACCTCAGTCTCTGTTTCTAATCCTGTCCACCATGCTGCCAGCTCCCTATTTCCTCGGCCACATCTAATAAAGCATCTTGTTTCCGATCACGCATAGTTAGTGGATTTGTTGTATGATTTAAATGTGGAAGATCTGCCTTTTCTCTCTGTTTGCCAACTGGGAGGGGTTGAGATGTGTCAGAGAGGGGAAAGAGTGATGGTCACTCTGCTCTATGTTGAAAGGCAGACACTATCCAGATGCTCCGAGGCAGATGTGCACATAGAAGACACAGAGAAAACATGACATTGCCTTCCCCAAGTCGGGAAACAATGAACACAGTCTATGCTTGACAAAGCCACCAATTCAGCCTTGTTTCTTTTCTTTTTTTTTCTTTTTTTTATCTATGAAACCTCAATCTAAATCCACCAAAAACAGAACGAGGGTGGAAGTGGGGGAGGGAAAAAGAGTGATAGTTGAGATGAAACCTTAGAGAGGAGGATAGAAGGCAGGTGTGCTGGAGGTGCAAAGCCTGTCACTTCTGTCCAACTAGATAAGAACTTTGCCAACAATGGCATACAATAACGCAGGAGAAGATTAACCACCATTCATCATCCTACTTGTCAGCGCGCTGTTGAAATGCGCTCCCCTAGCTGCTGCAGATAAAGGAAGCACAGTTCCACTTGGAGAGTAATGATAATGAGAAAACAAAGTCTTGATGTGTAAAATAGATTTCCTACTTTGAACAGTGGTAATATGCCATCTGTAGAAATACAGCTCTGCAGTAAGACATTACTCCTCTTACCACATTTTTGACAACACTTGTTTCTGGGCGTCACAGAATCATCACTGACGTTGGTCTTCAACTTGAACTTTATTTGCATGAGGCCTAACCATCTCTTTAACTCTCTGCATGTGTACACACAAGGAAGAAATGAAAAAGAACACAGGAAAAGAAGCACATGTCATTTAAAAATATTGACTCATTCTCTAAACAGTGTATGCAGACTTAAACCAATGTTTATTTGTTTCTTCTTTTTTTTTAGTCTGTTTTTTGTCACCAAAATGCCTTGGAAGAAAAGACTAAAAAATAAAATTCACAAGTTGTTAGAGAGTTTATTTGTCTTCGTTTTCTCCATGGCTTTTCCAATTCATTTTATTTATTTATTTAGTTTTAATTATATTTAATTTATTTATTTTTCACTATAGGCCTAAAGTGACCTTGGGTTTCTTGAAAGGCATTAAATTGAAGTCATTACTATTATCCTCGTAATTTTTACTTACCTGTTTTTTTTCTCTTCAACTTTATTGAAAGTTGCAAAAAAAAAAAAAAAACCTACCTGGCCAGCCAGCAGCCATGCTGGTGTGACGTCACTGTTACGTATCGCGGTTAGTTGGTACCATGGGCCTTGTGGACAGTGAAACACCTGCTGGCTACACGTCAGTATCCAAATGGTGCGTGACACACGCGGTTGCCTGTGCTTTTGAGCCGATACAGAGTCTGAACCGTGCAACGACCCATTTACAGGTGGAAGAAATAGGGGAACAGTGACGCAGTGACGCAGTCCACTACTCAACATAATCAGAAGACAGGTGTGCGGCGCGGTTCCTGGAGAGACGGTCGGCAGCTTGAGAATTAGGCCTAGGCCTGCATATTGGTCCCAAAATAGTATTGTTCCAAAAGTAAATTATCTTTCCTTAAGGTTGTTCCCATTGGATATGATCAGAGCCATCGGCATTAATATTTTTTGCGGCCTGTCTGAGGGCTTCATCGCCAGGACATGTGAAGCTACAGCTAAAACTTTTCTGTGGATGGATGCCAGTGGATGCAATAAGAGGACAGCGAGGGAGGGACGTGATGGAAATGGGGATAACATCAGTGGACTTTCTACCTGTCCTGTTGGAGAGCTGCTGGATGACTGCTAGCCTACTGACTGACTGTTTGAGGAGGATACCAGGAGTCAAGGTAAGACATTATTTCCCTGAAATCTTGGAGGTTTGGCCTCTCGCTGAGGACTGTGTTGACTACTTAGATCAGTCAGGGAAACAATTGTTGCTCACTAACTCAGGGCCGGTGTTGTGCCAATTTGATGGAAACCTTTACACTCTGTGGATGCTGTCTGATTGTCCTGATGAGGTTGGACAGGTGTGTGGTCATAGTGAGAAAGAAACTAGTAAACTTTGTATTTGCAGTCAATGCTGATGTTAACATTGGGCGTACTGTAATGTGCGTGTCTTTGACATGTTGGTGAATAGGTTGTTTTAGTAGCAATGCTGTTGTGTTTAACCTTCTGAACTATCCTCTCGGTGGGTTTCAGTGTCCTTTCCCTGCAGTGATGTGTCTTTATCACAGTTTGAAGATGTGGGCCGGTGTCGGTTGGTTCAATCATTCAATATGTCTTTCACTGTCAATCGTCCACTGTAGCTATCTACCCTTCACGTCTCTATCTCCCACTATCTGTCTACTCCTGTCTGTCTCTCATGGCCTCGGTCTGTCTCTGTCTACCAGTGGGAACCAACTCCATGCTGTCATAGGTTGTGATACAAAACATGAAACTGAACTTTTTTCATTTTGTTGTTTCCATTTGTTGTGCCAGTTTGCCTAAATACAGTGAAAATCTATTTAAGTTTGATTGACTGCTTCATATCTGCTGTAGTGTAAATACTTTAAACCCTTCCCTTCATCATGATTGTGGGTCCAACGTTTGTATATCTTGGTTTTGACTTGTTCAGTCATTTATACCAGAGCACTGTGTGAATTTATCCAGTTCTTGAGAAACATTTTTGCACTTTTTTGCTTTTTGTATTTTCAAAAGCATGTTTAGTTAGTAAATATAGATGATGAAATAATTCCCAATGGATTCCGCTTGTATCCCTCTATTGCCTTTGTCTCCTGTTTCCTGTTAAAAACTGCCCTCCAGCTGTGTGCAGCTGCTTTGAAAGACCCTGCTCCATGTTGCTAACTCATAATACTCAGCTCAGCCTCGCTGTCTGTTGTGAGGATGTTACCCTCATGAGCTCACTAACTGGGTTCTTAGGTCACTGATAAAGGACCACGATGTCATGTGTTAATTACCATCGTTGTGCGCCATGTTTATCTGTCTGCAGCAGTGGACTGTGGAAGAATTAATGTGTTGACCTCCAGAGATGTACAGAATGTGCATAAATAACAAGCGCTAACAGTCAGTGGGTGTACATAATGTACACAGGGAGCACAAAGCTGTCACAGCTGCACTGTCCAAAAATGAACAAACTGATCTTTAACACTAGCATTTTTCTAGAGTTTGCACTGTTGTGTAGTGCTGAATATGCCTTCACTCTGAAGGCTGCCAAGACAAAAGATTTCACCTTCTCACTGCTGCCTGACTTCTATACTAAACTGCCAATCATATAGATGGCTACATTACAATCTTAAATAGTGTTTCAAACTCACTTTAGGTGCTATTTGACAAGGTTTAGCAAGTTGTGACTAACTGAGAATGTTTCCCTCTGATTAAACTCTTCATTATCACAAAGCCATACAATCCCATATGTTCAGTGTAATGCTGTTACAACATACGGTCTCTCCCTCGGTACTTCCTATATTATAGAGAATGCCAAAGAGATAGTTTGAAAGCTTTGGGCCTATAGCTTTTTCCTGTGGATATTACCTCTGAATCCTGTTGTCTGTGACCCCTAGTGCTTTTGTAGTTTTATGAGGTTATACAACTTTTTGCTCCTGCTAGTGTTAACACTAGTCTTTTGCATCTTTTGTTAATCCTCTGTACATGGTTTTACTTACAAATCATGTTAGTGTGTCCCACACTCTTGTGGCATGATTGGCGTGTGACACAAAATACTGGAAGTACTTAATACATTTAGAGGTTTAGGCTACATGCAGTACACTCAGAGGAACAGTAATACTTGAACAGCACCATGTCAGAATACTGTCTCCACCACACACAGAAAAGACAGATGGATGCTGGTTGTTGGGTCTGTGCTCTCAGTGGAACCTAAGCACACAGTGTCTCTTCAATCATTTTATTTACCAAAGTAACATGCAATGTTATCATCACGACACACACATGCACACACACACACACACACACACACACACACACACACACACACACACACACACACACACACACACACACACACACACACACACACACACACACACACACACAGGTCCCAGGACTGCGAGTGCTACGACCACTTCTGTCACTTTGACAAATGATTCCATCACAAAGGGAAGTGAAGCTAACACTGCTGCCTCCTCCTCACCGCTGGTGATATGGTGACGAGACAAACAGGATTTATTTTCTTAAATGAAACAGGTTTCTAGGTGTCTCTAGTGAGATGAACACACAAAGAAAACAATGTTGTAAATGTCTGTGCCACAAGTTCATCAGAAGAGCAAAACCTCCACAAGGGTCTTTCTAGGTCAACAACTGGTTACCGTGTTTGTACCTGCACTCTACTGTCTCACATGTGGAGCATCATTATGCTTGGCATTGATGGTTTATCAATTTATTGTCTATCCTAGATTAATTGAATTATAATTATTTAATATTTTGCCCATTGGTGGAATATCAATAATATCAATACTTCTTTTAGCATAGTCAATAAATGCCTATGAGGAAGAGTAGAGTACCAACATTCATGTGCAAATATTTGAATGCCTTTATTTGTTTTGTTTTCTTCAATGTTTTAACCTAGTTTATTCACAGTAGCAGTTTCACATGTGGGGTTGGTTTTCTTAAACTCTGAACCATGCAAGCTCTGGCAAACACAAATATCTTGCACAGGTGCAAAGGATTGTGTAGCCAAACAGAACCTTGTAAAATATCACAAAAAAAGAGAGGAAACTTTTCCTCTAAGATTTAGCTCATATTTCCCTTAAAACAAATGAAAATGGCTTTTACATATAACCATGGCTGCTACTGTAAATATTATCCTGCACAAGCGTTTTTATTGCTCAATAAAGACAGAACGTGAAATAAACACACACACATTTCTGACAATACACACATTTTGATGGTATTTAGTGGTTGTATTTAATCTTAGTAAATTTTATTGCATTTACCTTTAACATTCCCATGAATTCACCTCTAAAAAGTTGTATATCATGTTAAGTCGCCACAAACCCCATAAAGACGGAGTGTGGAGCGCAGCCCAGAACCCATATGAGAATGAGAGTGACTGTAATGATACCTGAGGAGGCAGCACTATTACTGCTCTGTCTCTTAATCTTAATGGCTGAGGCGAAGCTATAGAGCTGCTGGTGCTGCTCGCTGTTGACACCGTCGTCCATACCGGGGAGAATTGATTTTTCATGAAAGCCAAGTGATGTGGAGGGACCGCCGGCCCTCTGATGCAGCACTCTGTCATCTCTCTCTCTCTACATCATCACCCTCACTCTCTCTTCTCTTTTGTCTCTAGTGTTTTTTCCTCTTCATCCTTCCTCTTTCCTCCTTTCTTCTTTTAAGTGCCTTTCTGTCTTTTCTAATCTTCTCGTCTCCCTCCCTCTTCCTCCTTCAAGTCAGTTCTGCTTCATTGGAGACACATATTCATTAACATCATTTTCTATTCATTAGCAGCTTATTAGTAATAATTAAACAGAAGTAAATTTCTTGCTCTACTTCTCTCTCTCTCCTTCCACAGCAGCAGGCTGGAGGATTACATGATGAGATCATGATGCTAAATAAGAGCCTGATTTCCTCTGCTGTCACAGCCTTTGCATCATTCACATGAGTGAATTTCACACAGTTGAGTGTGATAATCTTTGTTTCTCGAACAACATGGCTTTTGTTTACTTCATACCCGGCTCTTGCATATTTTTGCCAAATGATGATGGGATTTAGAGGTGAATGTGGGAAACAGAGCGAGTGGATTTACAGACCTCCAGTTTATGTCTCTTGCATTTCTCCGCAAATACAGTAGGTGTAAAAGCTTGGTCTGTGTGTGTGTGTTTGTGCACTGACACACACACACACACTCATGGGAATAGAAAATGGGTTTGTTGTTGCACGTCAGCATTTGTGATTTGGGGTCAGTTTCTTGACTTGCAACACAATAGTAATAATTATAATGCTAATAATTTCATATGCATGTATAGTGGAGTTAAAAATAGTTATATGAAAGTATTTACCCCTTATGTAAATGTACCCAAAATTACATGTGGTTTATATGTTGAACTTTTGCATCCTATTTCTGTATAGACAATGCGTCTAACAAAGACATATTGCAGTGTCTATTATTATAATGAATTCAACAACAAAAAAAAGCCATTCTACAGTAAATGATAATTGATAAAGACAAAGTAATGTGTTGGTAAATATATTGACTACCACCACTTGCTATGACCACTTGAAACACTATTGTGAAAGCTATGATTGTATGTTGTGTCTCATTGCCATGTGAAAAACACAAAAGACAGAGATCTCTTAGGTTTTAATTTAATCTGACTGATAATGTTTAGATCATTCATACACTCAAAAATACCCCCACCCTCCTTCTTTCTCTCTCTTTCATCCCCTCTTTTTGTCTTTCTCTCCGTTGCCACATCTGTCCATCCATATATTAAAGCCATATATCACCAGGATCAAACCCAGTGTGTCAGCCAGTGACAAGCTGATTTACTGGTGGGTTTCCTCAGTGTCTGTGAGTTTTATGATTGAGGTCGAGGGCCATGGGCACAGGGATACATTTCTGACAAGGTCTCTTTTTTGACTACTGGTATTTCTCACTTTTTTCAAGCCCCCTTGCTCAGCTTGACCTCTGTGAATTGCAAGGCCACATGTTAATGCCACTTTGACTTAAACAGCTGAGTTCTAGAAGATGTCACAGCAGCTGCTGCAGAGGTTAACGAACAGCCGTATTTATTCCCGTGTGGGTTGGCGTTTTTTTGTGAAAAGATCTGCAGCATGTTTTAACTAGAGTGGCCAAATTCAACTAAAATCACTGGAAGTGGGTGATATATAGAGTGACTGAAATCAGAACGTGCTCTTTAAAAAGGAAAAAAGCTGCACAGCAGCCGCAGAAAAGGAAATGCAGCTCCTGTGGGAAATTTTAGAGTTAGGGATATTTCAGATTGAGTACTTAATGTATGGATTTGCTGTCGCATTGGTTTGAATGAGAGGTTGTTACATGACAGAAGTTTACACCAAAGCCTCATAAAGGCACGATTAACACCTGAGATTAACATGTGTGAATGAGTCAACCTTGCCATGAGTCAGCACCTGTTGTTGTTTAAGTTGCCTTGCATCATAATTCAACACCCTGGAAGTCTTTGAAGAACAACCATGATAGACTCTGATTAAAGAGATATGACTCATCACACAGCATCTGTAAATCATAAGAGAACCAGCAGGTATCAACGTTCAAGACGAATTTCTTTCCTATTGCTTCTTACATGGCATTAGAACTTGTAAGAAGAATACACCTCACTACCGTGGGCGGGCCATATCTCCACTATAAAGCATCATAATGCTGCCTTTGTGTTTAGTTCAGTGCTTTTTTGGATGTTTTAAAGTATGTGCTGTGCAGAATATTCTGTTTGTTGTATCCTATCTTTATATCCTGCTCCAATGACCTTGTTTCCTCTATTTCAGTAGCAGGATAATACAGTTCAATTCAGTTCAACTCTAAAAGCTTCATTAGTCAATAGGTTTTCACTCATTGGAACATTTACATTGGCTGTTTGTAGGTTTTACTGCTGCTAAACATGGTTTGTTGCCTCTGGCAGATCGTCAACAAGGTCTTCAGCCATTGTAGCATGGCAGATTGGAGGTTGCATTGAGTCACTAGTGTAAAATGACAAGATGGGCCAAGCAGCGAGCCTCCTTCTATTTGTTTTACATCAAGAAAATATCAATTACAGTCCTGAGGACATCCATGCCAAAGAGGACATCTGGGGTTAAGTGTGTAGACTTATCTAAGTTTTATGCTGATCCTTAGTTTTGTTCTCAAGCTGAAGTGATGACATGAGTCTGAGCACAGCGTGTAGAAATTCTTGTTCTCTGAATGTTGCAGATGGAGCTGCTGTGTGGGCAGCTCTTCCCAGAACAATCATAATCCATACGCACTCCAGAAGGACCCAGTCCAGGAACCATGACATAACTAGTGAACACAACAACAGATCTGTGCCCGCTCTCAGAGCCCTGGACAACTGGGACCAAACACAGCAAATGACACAAGCTCGATGTAGCACTGAAGCCATAAGACGTACATGCCTGAATGCATCCACATAGTGCATAAAGCTAGATTTCTATCTCTCTCCCACTTTCTCTCTGATTTTTTCTCTCCCTCTCTTTCTCCCCCCTCTTTTGTTCCTCTGTCCTCTTGTGTGTTTCCATGTCAGGCAAGGAGACATGACAAGTTCTTTCCGGCCTTTCCCCCCAAGTCTCCCAGTTCAGACTTTACCACAGTCCGTCTGTCAGCCATCCAACCCGTCAGTCAGTCATACCACACTAGTCCTGCAGGAATGTCGAGGAAGAGTCCAGCACCGGGTTAGTCCTTTCATCGTCAGTCATTTCATTTGCAATGTGATCACGCTGAAAAGGAGAATGTGGAAAAATACATACGAATGTAATGGCACGGTTAATGTGTCCTGTTGAAAAGCCATAAATGTTACATGGTTCACATATGTGTAATCTGTTTATAAAGTCAGAATGTATAATTTGATGCTTTGAGCATGTATCATATTTCCTTTAAGATCAAAATTACACAGAATATGTGCTATGTAGCAAGCTGATGACTGACTTGTGTGAGGCTCTGCTGTAATGTTTCCCCCGTCTTCCCTCTCATATACACACATAAGGAAAGTTAAGCTATTTATTTTTATGTTAATTCTGCCTGACATTTACAATTACCGCTGTGTTTGGTTGCAGTGGGGCCTGTTTTAATGGGGCTGTTGACTGTCAAACTCGGTTAAGTCTCTTTAGATCTCAGCGCTCCTTTCATGGGGACCTTATTGTTTGTGTGTGAATGTGCAAGTGTGTGCAGGGGAGGGAGGTACTGCATGTGTGTGGAAATCCTTGCTCCCACATGTGCCGTTCTTTTGTACATTTCAAAATTAACGTGAGTGTGTGCAGAGGTAAGCGTGCCAAAGCTTGGGCTGGCATCAATAGGACTTTTCTGTATAGGACTCTTTTTTATTCGTGTGAACATATGCACCTGCATGCGTCTGCGGAGACTTTTGCAGGCCCAGTGAGGGCCCTCAGGAAACGGATGGAGCTTATTGCTACAACGAGAAATGATAAAACCTTCCTACTTCCGATGATTGTCAGAAGAGGCAAAACGACATTAACAAGCCAGGCAGCATCGGCTGGATTTTCATGCTCTCTGGTTCTGACTTCCTCTCTAGTTACAGCCGTCCAAACAGTTCAGGGAAGTGGCTGCAGTAATTCACTAATGACATGAACAGTTAGCAGGGGACAGATAGACAGACAGACAGACTTATGGGGACTGTCAGACATGTCCGTATTGATTTGGTAAGATGACACGTTGTCCTAATGGAGGCATTATGCTGTTAATACAATATCATGGCAGGCATGGCCACTGGAGAAACAAACCTAACATTCAGACGTTATAAAAGCCTTTTTGCTTTATTGATTAGGTCTGACTACATGTATACTTACATGTACTGTAGGGAGAGTTTTCATGAAAGATGCGTTGCAGTGATTTAAAATATGAGGGTTTAGAAATGACTGATAAAATAATTGATTGATTTAGTTTCTAATAATCCGATCTGGAATCCCACACAGTACATTTATAATGATATACATTCAGTGTTGCTTTGTATAACATCTATACTATCAATGAGGAGAAAAATCTTAATGAGAAACTTTTTCACATTGGTGTTTGTGCTAACTTTTTGTCACACAGCACATATCAGCATCATGCTTTGGAGAGAGCAAACAATAACACACAGCACACCACAATACTGTGACAACAGGTGGTTATATAAAAGTGAAATTGAAGCAGCAAATGACAAGAAACAATATGGGAACAATCACACATTATCCTTATCCCCTTTGAATGAGGCTCACACATTCATTAGTTTTATTTGTATAACTAAAAGACTTGGGGGTTACTTAGTGCACATGTTATCTACACTCTGTCCTGATTTTTTTTGTTGCCAAAAAGTCAATTTCAGTCTAACAGATGTCTGCAGGCTTTGTTGAATCAAATTTTGATGTACTGTATCCCACTTGTTGCTGTGCAAATACACTTTTGGATTAGAATTTAGAAACTACTAACCAAAATATTAGACAGTAACAACAGTATCAACAGTATCAGGGTGTCAAAATAGAGCAGATTTAGTACAAACAAATCACACCGAGTACAAACAGTGTGCTTTGAATTATTTGACTGAGAAAGAGCCAGAGACACAGTCGAAGCGAGGGAGCAAGAGAACAGCTTGAAAATATAAATGCAAGACAAATGTTAAGATGATGACAAAATCTTACATTTCAGCTTGGACCACAACTTGGCAAACTGAAAGGCTGCAAACTGCCCGTTGAGACACAGACTGAAACACACTAACACACGCACACACACACACACACAGGGCACCTTGCCTACTTTCCCTTATAACAGAGGTATGGCTATCAAAGCCCTTGTAATGATGTGATGGTCTGCTAGCGCCTCAGCCTCTTTGGATGGAAAATGTGAGGAGAGATCCTAGTAAAGGTCCAGTTTGATCAAATGCAATCCTCACAAACCGTCCACCACCATCCCTTGTCCTCCGCCTCCCGCTCTCTTCCATCTAGAAAAGCAAGGTGGAGAGATCGGGAGGAATATTTTCATCGTATTAAGCAGCTTCATTAGGATGCTCTGGTCCTCGTCAAGCTCGGAATCTCCAAGAGCAGAATACCTAAAGGGATGATCACTTCATCCCACTTGGAAAGTCCTTCTTCCCCCCTCATCCCTTGTCCAGAGAATATGACTGTTCTCAAACTGACATCATGAGATGGAAGAATATCGTCAGTGTGTGAGGAATGTGAGGGAAGGTGGACAGTGTGAGAAAAGGTCATGGGTATTTGGCTCTCGCTGAGACCAGGCCCCGCTCGCTGTGTGAGCAACCAGTCGTTACAAAGAGGAGAATAATGACCTAATAGTCCTTAGCTTTGATGATGGTGCTGACATTTAGGCCAAAACTGAGCTACATTCATGAATGGGAGTTACAATAGTGACACTACGATGTCATGTGTTTTTAACTGCTCTCTATTTTTAACCTCTCTGTAACTGTGAAAATTACCTTTAAAAAACCCTTAATAGCCTTTAAGAGACCAGGACAGGTTAAAACTGGCCATTCATCTTAAAGATGTTTGTGACGCCTCAAGATTTCCACTTTGTGTTATTTAAATGCCTCCCAAATGGCATTTGCATTGGGAGGAATTATTCATTCTTTAGTGTTGGCATGTAGTGCTTCTATCATTTGGTGTACAGTTTGTTTTAGTATCATCGCATTTCTTTTAGTCCATTAAATTACTTTGAGTCTTCAGTTTTCTTTTTTTTTTTCTTCAGGAAACTGTTGAATTATTTTGAACTGTATTTTTATTATTATTATTATTTAGAGCTACTGACTAAAGAAAAAAGTCCCCATTCCTCTTTCATTCAGCTGCTGGACATTTTGAAGGTAGATGCAAAGTGTCCACTGCACATGTGCGGCAGAGTTTGCTACATTAGAGCTTGTCACTCTTTACACAGTTCAATTGTGATTATCTAAATAGAACTTCTCCAAGGAAATCGGACCTGGCCCTTTATTTACTCTTCACATATTTCAAACCATTTCAGTGGTCTCACCTCTGCAGAGCTTGGAAATCTCATCTGACAGTCTGGATCCCTATCTGGGTGAGATCAGGAACTAGTCATCAGAGCCGAGACCATCTGTTTACACCAAGACAAGCCACAGAGCTCTGACTCAGGGTTACCTAACACCGCCAGACGGGGCAGCTGACTCGCAGTGAAAAAGCAGGCCTTGTGGGGTAGCAGCCCCACTTCTTCACGACCGTTCAGATCTGTGATAGTCTAAACAATAGGAACGGACTGGAGTGCGTAGGAATGTATGAGCTGTAACTGCCAAAAATCAATCTCACTCACTCAGCATTTTCCATTTTATGCTTGTAATAAATTTTATAAAAATGCAGGCCTTCAGCTTTTTAGATAATAATATAATATAATATAATCATAATTATATAGTTTAAAGAAATATGACAGGAGTTCGACAGAAGAAAGATGAGAATAAATCAAGAGCCAATGGATTTAGTATTAGGAAATATGTGTATTTTGTGTGGCTCTCTGTATTGTTGTAGGACAGTGTGCAGAACACCCACCAGGAAAGCTTTTACAACTATGATATTGTAACTGTGTGAAACTCAGCTGGAAATATCGTCACAGTCAAACATTTATGTCTGGTAGAAAGAGTTATTGTTCCCTTTGTTGTTGGGTCTCACCCAAAGGTGCTTCAGGAAATTCTGGAAATCGAGTTAAGTCACAAAGAAAGATGTTCTTGGAGTGTATTGTCTGAAATAACAGCCCTTTTTTATTATTTGTCCTTTTGCTATAGTCTTGGCAGCACCAAATAACAGAGTCTCCCTTTTTGTGGAGCTCTCTCAGATAAGTTTCATCTGCTTTAAAAAGAAATTATAATTAAAGACTGGTCACTAAAACTGGCTGATAAAATAAAAACATTAGTCTTGTGTATAATGTTGGATCATTTATTGTCATAAAATGAAAATATGAATGTCTCTTATCAGTTTCAAATTACAAAGTGACACATAACATGGCTTCAGAAGATAGAATCTTTAAGTTATCTTAGTTTTTTAAGAAGTATATTATGATTTCTCTCATTATATCCACTGATGAGGAAATAAAGTGTTAATCACTTTGCCAAGATTGATGAAACTTGAAAATGTTTGCATTCCTAGACTACAAAAGTTTTTGTGCCAAGTGTCTTGATCCGGGATTTAGAAATAAACAAGAACAACAGCAGCATGTACAGTATCACACATCGCCAGTGCATCTTCCAAGTTCTGTGAAAGCTGATTTCAAACAAACAACAGGCTCAGAAATCAACCACTCTGCCTTCTTAGTAAGTCATCAGCTAAGTTCATCTATCCTTCACCACTGTGGGTGAAAATGTGTGGAAATAACAGATCTCAGTGTTAACTTGCTTTTTACATCGACACCTATGAAAATATCTCGGTTCAGTAAACCTTCCATGTCACTAATTGAATATATATTTTTTTCATGAATATCCGTCACATGATTTACTGCAGATGCTGCCTGTCTGAATATAAAACCTTATAATAAACAAATTTCCAGTGGGTCAGCCAACAACAACAGACATTAGCAAGCAATTGTCTCATTCCCCAGCTACATTATTCCCATACACTGGGTAATTCCCCCTTTGGCGTAATTGCATGTAAAAGCCATTATCATCTGGGTCCATGCTAATCATATTTTGAGGCTGTGCTCTGGGGTAATTGTTGAACTTTCTGTCAATGTGTGGAGATAGAAATGCAATCCTGGCACTGGCATAGCTGCAGCTGCTTCCCTTTTTCTGCTCTGAACCCCAAAATCACTACAGATTGCTTTTCACTCTGCCCTGCACTGGACTGTATGGAGGATGGTTTAGTTCCTCTCGATGATTTGGAGTTTTATTCTTGTTACCGTACCTTGAGAGTTGGCGCTTGACTCCCCGGGATAAAAGACTGACTCCAGTGGGCTCAGCCACAATGGAAAGAGAGAAACGAGTGTGAGTGAGGGGAAATGCCAGCAAACGTGGGCTGGAGAGAAGAGGGGAAGAACAAAGGGACGGAGAGAGCAAGATGGAGAGTTTCAAGTTAACAGTGTAGAGACAGCTGTCAGAGAACAGCTCGCTCTTTGGAAACACTTAGAGACTCATCAGTCAAAAGAGCTGCACCTGCACCACTGTTTGTGTGCAACGCCTGCGGGAGTGAGACTTGTACTGCACATATGCAGGCATGCGTCACTGCCCAAGTGTGCGTGTGTGGTCACATTCGTGTGATGAATGACACTTTTGGAAACACACTTTCAGAGCAGTATTTATGTTTCACGATGCTGAGTTTGCACGTGTTGCCAGCGGATTATCGTACAATAAATTTCCTCACACTCGGCCTAAAGTGGCCGTTTACACACTGTGTACACTGATCCACACACTGATAGAGGCTCATATTGAAGGCCCATACAAACAATGGGATGTTTGGACTAAACCTGCCAATGGCCGACGCTGTGTGCCAATATTATTAATACTAGAAAATTACTCAGGATTTAGTGTTGTTTCCATAACTACACTCTTGAGAGAATGAAAAAAGCAACAGTAATTACAGCAATGGTAAATCATATAATTGAAAACATATTATCTACAAAAGGTACAATAAGTGATCTATTTATTAATTTCCTTGTTCCTTTGTTTGCTTTGGCTGCACCCATGCTACAATGACCGGACAGACGCAGAAATTTAGGCCCGAAATGTTCTCAAACTACCTCTCAGTGGAACTTTCCACAATTTTAATATGTACATACAAAATATGAACAAATATAATCATAACCACTGTGTCTCATGAAACATTCATCACTGCGATAGGCCGTTATGATTCTGGCGTCATATTGCTCGGGAAAATATATGGCTCTTAATTACTATGCCATTGAGCATAGTTGGCCTCCCGATGTATCACACATTATGTGAGCTTGAATTACAATCGGAGGAAGAATTGTGCTCTGTCACTCTTTCTCCACCCCCTGCTGTCACATAGGTATTATTTTAAAGCATGCAATACAGTACAAAAAGCATCGTCTACCATATTACCAGTCATGTCTCACAGTGTGCTGGTCATTCGGGTGTTGCAGTTCAGTGGCTTCCTGGTAGACTAACTGTCACCAAATGTTTGGCTTCACTGTCAGTTAATTTTATGACGACCTCAGAGACAAACGTGATACAGTTCAGCATCATCTGTCCTGAACATTCTCTCAGTCGCTCTGTGTTTTTTTTAGGCCGACTTGTATTACATGTTTGAGATATTGCAAGTATTTGAAAAATAAATGTTGGCTTGTCTTACTGAGGCGTGTTGTAAAATAACGTAACATAATTTCTACCTGCTCTCAACCTTATTATTCTGTCCTCAAGACGTTTCAACTGCAACAAAATCTTTCTCACAGCCCCAAATTTTCAGTCACCTCCTAGATGTACTTAACAAATTTTATGTCAATTTATATAATCATATTAATTGTGATAATTCTTCCAATAATTACAACAACAATAATACAATTTTATGTCAATTTATATAACCATATTAATAGCGATAAATCTTCCAGTAATTATAACAACAATAATATATTTTTTTTAATGATTGATATCCTAGAATTTAATGATTTGTTGCTGCTGATTTAAACAGTTTTCCCATTATTAGTTTGACTCAATTCATCATCTTAATTGTGTCTTTTTGTCCCTTTGGGATTTTGGAATTTAATAACATACTGTTTTAATTATGTTCTGAGGAGATAAATTGGTTCCTTTTGTTTTAACTTTACCTCCCCTCATTTGTTTGCATGCCTTTGTGTATTTGCTTGCAGGAATTATTTATTTTTTATAATCCTACTTTTTATTGTTGTATGCTGTATCTTGTCTGCACTAAAATCTTTTCCAGCCAAAGCTGCAGACATCTTTTTTTTCTTCATGCCATTGGTTTTGAACCCAAAGAACTGCCGGCCAGCTGCAGTGGCACGTCTGGTTCTCTTCAAAGTGACTGTCTCAAGTTTGACACTAGCCTGAGGGAGTAACAGTGTAAGTACTTTCAGTGATGTTGTTATACACAAGCGTTAAATTGAAAGCATAATGTGGTATTTTAATAGAATTCAGATTAGAAACAATAGATAACACAACATTAAACATGACCGCTTTTTAAAGACTGTTTTCATGAGAAGATGAGCCCATTGTCATCCGTATGAGCACTTTATTCCGACCCACAGCAACCTTTTTATTGTTAGGTGACCTCTAGTGGCCATATAGATTATGACGGGAGCTAGGAAGATAGGCGATGTATTTTAATGACAATGTTAGGATGGATGAGTCAGCAAAAAATTGTGTGTTTTTTGGAACCACGATGATGGCGGTCTGTAGCACTGTTATACCTTGGGCCAATGAACTACGGTATATGGCTGTTGGTTTATACCACAGGCAAAGAGGAATCCATGCATCCATTGGCTATACTGCTTATCTGAGCAGGAGTGGGGGTTGGTGTACACATGGACCAGACACCTACAGTAGTCCATCAGAGGACTGACAACCTCACCTGTTCACATTCATCCTTTGGGCCAATTTAGAGTCATCAACTAACACATGATGTAAGGATTCTGGATTCTGGAGGGAAACCACGGATGCACAGGGAGAACGTGTTGAATGAACAAGTCATACTGTATTTTAGATGCATTGGAGTGGTTCAGAGTCTCTGGTCGGAGTGAATAAAACATAAATGGTTATGGTTCAGATAATAAAACCTCACTGTTAAAAGGAACACAGTCTATGGTGTCAAAGCCATGATGACCCAATCAATCATCCTGACTTCTAGTCTTAGGTATTATATGACAATAAAAGACCTTCATGCTTCTTGTGAGCAGCGCTAGCCACACAGAAAGCTCCAGAGTCAACACCATAATTTTCAGTCTGGAATCTCAGAGGATTGTAACAACATCCTGTCCCTCTTTTTACAGTCAGACGAAGGCCGGTTTGGAAGTATATTAAAGGGAGTTTACATCACATGAACTCTGCAATCTGCTCCTGATAAAGCAGATTATCCAGCTTTCAATTAATGCCAGAGTTACACTGCAAATCACTGAGCAGTTCAGGCTAATTCCTCACTCTAAACAGGACCAGGCTTTGTGTGTTAGTGTGTATGTGTGTTTGTTTCTGGGGAGGGTTCGTTGAATGTCTTTCTTTTGCTGCCATGTTGAAATTCTGTCGTCAGGGTAGAATAGTCTAAAAGTCATAATATCCTGAACCCAGACCCAAACATTCAGCACACTCATCAGGATATGCCCAGAGACACATGCACGCACGCACACACCAACTCAAAGGATAGGCCAATCATCACCCGTCTCCAGGAAGCTTCCACAGCAGAGGTTACATCGCAATCATTGTCTGTTGAAAAGGCAAGGGGAAGTGTGGTTAACAGATGAATCCCATGATCTCAGTAGCATTCAGCACCACAAGCATGTGTCACAGCACCAGGCCAACCAGTCATTTCCAAATGCAGCTCTGAAAGACACTGCATTGAAGTGGAAATGATGTGATTAATGGGTTTAAAATGAAAACATCATCGAATACGTCTATTCTATAACATCTGACTGAGTCAAATGAAGGAGATTAATGAAAAGATGGCAGGAAATGACTGATCACAGAGGGGTGATCACGGCTTGACGAAAAACAAGGGTTTTCTTGTTTGTATTTGCTGCATAGCTTTAATTGTGTTTTCAGCTTTCAATTTCAGCCCGTCAAAAGACAACAAAATAGCAGTGTGAAAAAAAATTCAACAAAACTTCTCAACCACCCCTCCCTCAGCACTCAACCTCCATATGTCTGTCCATATGCTCAGCAGGTTGCAGCGGATGCCAAATGTGAGTAAATCTGCGTGTTCAGAACTTCACTAGTAGCCAAGAATATACCGATTGTTAAATATCCACCTTCTCGTGAGCTATTTGCACGTTTTTGTGAAATAAATCTATTTCTTGTGAACTAGCATGTACTTTTTCATAAAACAAATTATGGCAGCAGTCGACTTAATATTTTAAAAATGCACAGATGCTTGTGCATTTTCACTGAAGGGAACATTGTGTGTCCAATGTGCTCAGATTTGTGTTGCTGAACTCTCTGTTTGGGCTCTGAATGAATTGTCCTCTTGGCTCACATGAAAAAATAGCGAGCTGGATTACAGGCCTGTATAGACCCAGTGTTAATGTTTAATGTGTGCCTTAGGGCCAAGTATGCTTATTAAAGATCGGCCAAAGCAACTGTTGCATTTCAGAAGATCTGGTGGATGGAATGAGCTGTTTATACTGTACTTCACAACCGAAGCAGTATAACTATAACAGACGGTGGTGGTTGATGTGGCGGGCATGATGTCTGCTGCTCTAATGTGTGAAAAGTTGGCACGCTGGGGTTTTTTCAGGGGATTTGCAGATCTGTTTAATGTTGCAGTTGAGTATGTGCCGTTGTGCAGTCGCAGTTGTTGTGTATGTGAGAGGCGGGAGTGAGCTCTCTGAATGGCAAACTTTCCTCATATCAGGCAATCAGTCAAGAGGCAGTTCAAAACGTAGTAGGCTATACTGTAGAATGTGAAAGTGAATAAAGGTGGCTTATATTAGGGCTTAGTGTCAATGAACAAATCCAGCTAACACACACACACACACAAGCTGAGAAACGCGGGAGCGAGGGAGCAGTGAGAGAAAATAAATAATATAAATGATCAATGCCCTGATTTTCGCACTCCTCCTCAGCTCCTGCTGTCAAACACCCAGAGAGCAGGAGGAGGCTTTCACATAATCTGTGATCTGATAGTGATCCTGCCCTCGGTATTGAGCTCATACCGCAGTGTGATACCAAATGATCCACTTGCCAGTAAAATTACAACACAGCTTTGCTTCAAGCTCATTTTTATCAAGCGATGGTCAAAGCATGTTGTTATCCTGCAGCTAGAGTTTCAGGGTGTTTCTTTTTGTTTGTATTTTACTTCAGCCTTTCATGTGTATGAATGAAGAAGAGGTAAGCACTAGATTTACCTCCAATTTTAGTAGTGGTGAGGTTTAAGTGTGTGGTGTAGTTCCTTTTATTTATTTTTTCTTTTGGTGATTGTACTGGCTTCAATATAAAAATAAATTGTCTTGAACACAATGTGTACAACTCATAAAGTCTTTGGGAACCAGGCCTACAAAAATAGGTCATGCCTGCTGCACTATAAACTGGCCTTAAAAGGAATGACCAATTTTGGAATTGAACTTTGACGATAGGCTGAAATCTTTGTAGCTTACAGGATGGACAGTGCTTTTTAAAATAAATATAAGCTTTTCTAAGATAAAACATCATCACAAGGAAAAAGACTGGATGCTAGTTTGTAGTGTAAGCTGGCAAATGTTGGTAAATGAGTGAACAATTAGCTTTTACTCCAGGCAGTATTTCATTTAGTATGCAAGTATGTCATTTAATGTAAATAGTGTAGATCACAGCCTCCTGGTGTGAGTGTTTAGCTTTCCCACTCATATGGAAAGAGCAAAGAATCAGTGGAATAAAACTGATGATGTTTGTTTGAATAAAGCCCTAAACATGAGCAGAACTGAAAACATGTCCTGCATTCAGCTGTCTGTTTAGTGTGGGCTGTCATTAGGTGATTTGACATTGTTTCTAAACATGTCAGAAATGGCTCAGTTTTGTTATGGGGTAAATCTGAGCGTTTCTTACCCCGCTTAAATTAATGACTGCCATATGATTAATAGAGGCAATAAATGAAAGACCACCATGATGGAGCGAAGGCAGGGTATAAGAACTGTTCTGGAGCCTGGTATTTTTGTTGACTTTTTTTGCTGAAATTATACAGTGTAGTATTGTGCAAGAAGTGACTGGGAAGATTCATGTTTTATGAATTCCCTGTAAACTGTGTTTTCCAAGGCTTTATGAAATGCTGGGCTATGCTCTTCCTCAATCTTTAATAACCACAGCCTTGAAAATATCATCAGGATATAGAATATTAATTCAAGAGGTTGTCCAGAATATTTATTTGCTGTAAACATAAAGAGTATGTTTTACAGCTGTAGATTTACTCAGTAGTCAAATGCAGCTGTAAATGTGATGGTCTAAGGGCAGAGGATATTGTTACAATGTTAAGCCCTCTGAGACAAAATGTTTGTAAAAATGGGCTATACAAATAACATTGCCTTTCCTTGCCTAAATGCAGTTCAATAGTAGAGAGTTTGAAACTGCAGACTGATGAATTAATTGAAAAAATCTATCACTCAATCAATCAATCAGAACAGATGAGATTAAAGTTATAATGTACAGTGTTCAAACCCTATAATTCAGTGAAATCCAGCTCACTGGAGACATTAAAGTGTCCAAACTGAGTAGTGGGAAGCAGAGAAGGCGGGTGGGAGGCAGTGGCATCCATTCCTCAGGGATGATTATGATAATGAGAATAAAAACATGTTTGACTTTGTGCATATGGTACATATTACAGGTATGCATAACTCCTTTGTCCATCAGCCAGTTAAACATATAATCTGAGTGAGTGAGTGAGTGAGTGAGAAACCAGATTCATGAGGTACTGTGCTTTACATCTAAAAATATAATGGCAGATGGATGATGCTAATTGGCTCTTTGAGAATCTAATAGGAGGAAAGTGATGGAGCGGACACATGGTTCTGTCGGCACACAACGTGTTTAATCTGCTATGCCAACTAAACAAACACACACATGGTTAAACCTGCATTCTGATATGTAGGGATGCAGAATGTCAAGTTAATCCATGAGGAGTGGCTTTTATCTAAATCCACAAACTCCCACTATCTATTCTCTCGTGTATTAGTGTCCACAGAGTTTCTCTGTGTGAAAGAACCTTAACCTGACACACAACTATGTTTTTGTAGTCACCACAATGGCACTTTCCTATATCTTTCTGTGCTTTTCAGTTCTGGCAGCTTATTTCATTCCACTGGTTGTGACTGCAGTAACACATCCAGGTAAATAACCCTATGAGAGGGGTTTATATTACTGTATATGTGTTGATCTAAAGATGAAGAAAGAATAAGATTAACTTTGCAGAAAAAAACCAGCATGAACCTTATCCTCAGGTTAATCTTTGCTTGCCAAACTAGAACAGATATTCAGTACATTAAATTCTTCAAAGTGTTGGGACATCGCTTACAAGATATCCTCAATTTATCATTTCAGCATTTCAACCGTTTTATTTGATCTATCTCAACATCTCAACTGCTGTTGTCAGGAAAATACTGGTGTCAGAAATATACAACCGTGACCAACTGAGAAAGACCTGCACATTTTCCACCTCCAGCCGTGCTGCTTTGTAGTTGACCCCGACCTCTGACCTATCTGTAAAAAATAGGGTTCGAAACAAATAATTTCTCTGCAGGGACCAGTAAAGTATGTTAAAATTATGGTCTCCCTTCGTTCTTTTTTCTAACCGTGGTCTAGAGTAAAATCCAAGTGAAGTTTTTTTTAAAAACATTTGGCTGCTAATGGGATTACCAGTGCAAAGGTTTTATTTTGTAAACTAGTCATGTCTGCCAGAACAATGTGAACTTTTCTAATAAAAGCTACTGCTAGTGCAGATATCGTTAGGTCTGGAGTACGTGATCCACAGTGAGACTTCCAGCTGAACCAGAAGCTGCTCTCCTCCCAACCCCCACCTGTCTAAGATGATGGAGCTGCAAACAGAGACATAACTCCGTTGCAATACACTTCTCAGATTTCTACATGTTTCCCACATGTCCTCTGGCATTGCTCTTCAGATCCTGCACACCCTATCTCTAAATCACCTCTAACCCATGGTACAGACCTAGTTTGTGGGATAGTGAAGCAATGCGAGCCTCTGCTGACCCCTCTGAAGCTCTACTGTCCCCTGTTTCGGTAAATCAGTCTACTGACCCTTTCCCAAGGCTGCTCTGACTCTGAAGGTCGGAGACAGGGAGGATGTGACCTGGAGGGTCATAGGTCATAGGGAAAGTAGTTTAAGGCCCAGAATCCCACTGAGAGAGGGAGAGGAAAAGGCAGCAGGGAAAGAGAGTGATGGGGTCTGATATACATAAGCAACCGAAAGGGAAAAGAAAAAGCAGAGAGGCAAGGGTTGAGTGTTTGATGGATAGAGGAATGAACTTGTGAAAACGACATCCTTCTGTGGCTTGGTATGTAGGGAGGGAAACACAAACACACACAACCCACACATAGCCCCCCAGCCTACACTTAAGAGTTAAGTGAAAGTTAATAGTTTTATTTGAGAATATGACTCAATCCCCTTAAACTACTGAGCACAAAGAGAATAAAATATCTCCACTGGCAGCTTGTTTAAAAGAAGGCATTTCAAATCACTTTCACACCGGCAAGTTATATTTCTCAGATGTCACCTAAACTTTAATATGATACTGCCTGCTGACTACTCTTACATGGACAGATGACCCGGCTGTTGCACACACTTGGTGTTATTCAAGTTAAGCTGTTAAACTGAACAGTTCATACCCTGTGATTGAATCTCCCTGCTGCCATGAATAAACCATAAATCAGAACATTCCCAACTCCAGACACATCTTCTATTGATAATGTAACGTTCAGAAAACCAAGCCTTTTACTGTTTGAATCAGCTTGATACAGGGGAAAAATCCCAAATGTATGTTATATTATTATAACAGACAGACATACTGTTATGTTTAATTGTGAAAATTAAGATGATTTCATTGCCTTATGTGTTTAACTTCAGAATTAACAGGCGTCTGTAGGTTCATCATAAGTTTATAAACACAACACATGGTGGTCAACTATTTATCTGTTCATTTATTGACCAGAAGGGCTTAAAAACATGTTCACTCTGCAACACATATGGTTATTTTCACTTTTTTTCCATTGAATTTTAGATGCATATAAGGTCAAATGTGTCATGAAAGAGATACATTTTGGGAAAAGACTGGAAAAAATTCTGTGTAACATGTAGCTT
The DNA here is from genome assembly GCA_030347415.2 of Decapterus maruadsi. Lineage (NCBI taxonomy): Eukaryota > Metazoa > Chordata > Actinopteri > Carangiformes > Carangidae > Decapterus > Decapterus maruadsi. Next base: position 10,623,218 of record CM064902.1, on the reverse strand, counting down.
TGTTGTAAGGCTTTAGAGATAGTGTTTGTTTTTGTTTACGGACGGTCGATCCACACCTTTGATCCAGAGACAAATCACTGGGATTTGGGACGGATATGCGTTGTGCCTGCATGATCCATGCTAATTAGTTTGGACATGTCCTGACATTCCCTGTAGCGTCACCATGACAAGTAGTGAAATGCCTCAGCAACTATTAGATGGCTTGTCAAAACATATCCTCCCGTCAGCCTCAGACAGTCCTACCATGTTGTTCAGTATGTTACAGTAGCTACAGTAATAACATAGTACAGTAAACACTTGACATGACACCCATTGTGAGCATGTTTGTATTCTGATGTTAGCATTCAGCTCAAATTACAGCTTGCATTGTTGTAGATTTTTTGTTTCGTAATAGACCATTTACAGTAAATGGTTGTTTCTCCTCTAAACCCACCCCAAAATATGAGAATAAAAATGCTGTGGCATACTTTAATTCCCTGGTTCAGCCTGTGCTTCACCTGAGTGGATCTTCTTGTTTTGTTGACAAAGACTGAGGTGTCTACTCAGCCATATTGTCGTCTTTGACTTACTGGTGTTACTTGGTCGTATTATATTGAAACTTCTCTGTAATGCCCTCTTCATATCTGCTGGTGATAAATAGAAAACATTCAAAAAGATATACTTTGCTGCAGCGTTTTTATTACTGCATTATATAAGAGATTCGATGGACACATTAGAGGGTGAGGTGAAGTTAATACACCAATGTAGTAATTAGATGGTCTTGGCTGCATGAAAGCAATTTCTGACTGAAAATAGAACACATATACAGAGAGAGAGAGAGAGAGAGAGAGAGAGCTCATATAGCGAAGCCACTTCTGGCCCTGGAGTGAGGTGAAAATAGCATTTTCTTCTCATCTGAGGCTTCATTCAAGGTTAGCCAAGTGAGAAAGAGCTTACCACGCGATGTGTTATAGCACAGCCTCACAGTTATGTGTCTCTCAGATAGGTGGAATATTGACTCTTCTACCTCTCTTTGTTTTGCTGGAGAGTTTTGATAGCATACAGTGCCTCAAACAACAGGGATCCCTGTTGTTTGAGGCACTGTTTTTTTTTAGTTTGTGTGAGCCGTATAAGTGCAGTGTGATAATTGAATAAATTCCACGGGGATGTGCATGGCCTTTATCTGAAAACTTGTGAGGGGAGTGCATCAGTTTGCTTGTTGCAGAGGTGTGCCTTTCATAACCACAGAATGTGTCAAGGACAAATGGCACAGTTAAACCCAGCTACATAATGTGAGAAAGCTATTTACAAATCACGTCCCCTGAGCTGCAACAGATTAATCAAAGTCATCAAAAACCCAGCGATGTAAACATTTAAATTCTTTTAAGTAACCAGACCCCTGGACCATTGCTGGCATCTTTTTCATCGTTCTGCTGAGGGTTTTTGAAATCAATAAACACTGAGGAGAGATGGGAGAATGGGGGGTGAAAGCCTCATAGACAGGGCATGAACCTCTGCAATTGATTCGGTGATATAAAAGCGTGAGAATGAGATGATTCTGTGTGTGAACCTGGGGAAATGAATGCCCTGCATGTGTTCAGGAACACATTATATCTGAAGAGATTAGTGTTGTGAAATCACACAATTGAGTGTGCAGTTATCAATTATGTATTGAAAAGGTTTTATTTATGTGGTGTGGTAATTGGAGAATAGGATTGGACTACTACCTGAACTTACATAGTCGGATTTGCTTTGATTCATTATATGGTGGAATACTCTCTCTATAGTTTCCAAGGGGCTTTTAACACTTATATGTTAGCCTTGAGGGTGAAATCAAAAACTGCTAATGGTCGTAAGACACAGGTCTCTTCCCCTCCTTTGTTCTTTTCCCCTTCATTTCCTCTTCTTCCTCCCCTTGTCTCAGTCCTGCCGTCAGCAGAGCAATATTTCCAAGCAGACAGCTCAAATGAGTGATCCCATCAATATCTGTGTTCCCTCATCAGCACATTTATAGTGGCTGTCTATGGCACTGTGGATGTGTGTGTGTGTCTGAACAACAGATGGGCCTCTGTGGGGAGCAAGGTGTGTGTGTATGTGTGTGTGTGCCCCTCTCCTGTTGTCCCCCACAGGACCCATAAAGCATGTAGAACAAACAGGCTAATTAGTTCACCTCACACACACGCACACTGAGTGACGTCATGCCAACTTAATCTTTATATGCTGATATAAAGTCAACTTCATGTTTTTCTTCTTTCATTTATATATTTATTTTGCAAACATGATGAAATTATACATTGGTCTATAAAAATATAGCTAATATAACTTCTGAGAATGGCTCAAACACAAGACACTGAAGGCTATAGACTGTAAGTTCTTAAAGCCGTTGTGCCCGTTTCCTCCTTTTGTTGTGACAAACGTTGGGCCGAGACGCGCGGCACGATCCATCAGATCCACGGGCGGCTGATAGGAGCTGTGCTTATTCAAGCACATCCAGGATTATTCAAACATGTCAGGCTGAGACACCAAGGCCAGGCTGCTGACAAATAAGAGGCTGGTCAACGCTTGCTGTTTGTCGACTATATGACACATGAACTCCATATTGTGTCTCTGCATTTGTGTTCCACATCATGTATGGCAGCTGTGCATATTTCATGTTTCATGTTTGTGTTTATGGATTACATTTAATCCCATCTACATCACAAAGAGAAAGGATATTTCTAGATTTTGCATTGGTACAGGGTTGGTTTAATGTAAACTGTCTCTTTGGATACACAGTGCACAAGGTCAGTGAAAGAGATTGTGTGTGTTTACATGTGTGTGTCTGTGTTTAGTTCTCCCGTGGGACACTTTTTGTGAAGCCGCTGTCATGCACCTCCAGTCATTGGATAGAAATTAATCTGTGTAGAGCTGGTGGCTACCTCTGCTTCTGCCTGATTTCTTTGTCTGTTCGTGTGTGTGTGTGTGTGTGTGTGTTTTCCACAGAGTACGGCTGAGATGAATGTGTGTTTGTCAGTGATGAATCTCCTGAATCTGTGAAACACTGGTGTCCTTGAACTTCAAGGTCTGCCATATGCTGCCCAGGACAGAGCCACGGGAAATGTGTGTATAAAGTGTGTGTGTGTGTGTGTGTGTGTGTGTGTGAGATAGAATAATTCCTTCAGGCAGTAGAGTCGGACCAGCATGATGTCTGCTGGATACCCTCTGTTTCACAGAGGTCATTGGGTCACTCGAGGGCATCTCAAATGTTGCCACGACAATCCCAGTTGGTGATTTTCATCCTTCGCCTTATTTGACACATTTTGACTGACAGAAAAACTACGAGCTGACCAAATGGGCAACAGCAACACATTACACTAGTATATAAAAGCATCCCTGTCCATTTCTGTCTCCTTTTTCTTTCCTTTTTATCTTCTGTTCTTTAAAGAGTTGTAGGTGACCTTGTGTTTGATTTCTCTCTTTAAAAACAAGCAATGCATAGTCAATTCAGTGCGGGGGAGATATGAACTAGTACAGTACAAAAGTAAACCTCAGAAAAATTCTATTAGATTGAGATTGCTTCTTATCATTTTTTTTAATAATATTGAATCACATTTTCAATTTTCTTCCTGCCTTGACCAAACCAGAAATGAATGAACCATCAGTCAGCGCTGATAAGAGCAGCTCTTATTTCCCCTCAGCCTGCTCTTTCTGAAGTGTTTACAGTCTCTGCTTTCACACAGCGACTGTGGAAAGTGAAGTGTAAAATAAACAGACCCCTCTTTCTAAAGCTTCCTCCAACTAAGTCCTTTAGTTGCGGGGGGAGGGAAAAAAAGACCCTTTGAGAGGTAACTATATCCAATGTCATCTGTTTCCTCAGGAGATGGATGATAATGTAAGATATCATACAAACACTAGATGAGTTTTAGAGGACTGAGGAAAGATTATTTAGGTAGGAAGTGGCAGCGATACAATATACAGCTATATATTTCAAACAAAATCAAGAAATCCTATGTTTAGACACCTTATAAATCAACCAGGTGGAGTTATTAGTGCAGTGACGAGGATGTGATCCCAGTCTGGCTTCCCAGCCGCTGTATGAACACTGTCACTTATTCCTGTTCAAATAAATGTCATTATACCTCGGTTCCCAGCAGTGGCACTTTAATTTGGCTTTGTCAAACAGCACACTAATAAAACATTTTAACTGAAATTGTATTTACATTTATCCAATAAGATGGGTTGGAATATATTAAAGTGTTTTGTGTCAGTTTAAACACCTTTACAGGGTTTTTTTTCCTACAAAGTAAATTATCAATATCACAGCATTTCCAGTAAAATCATACCTGACGTTGGGTGATAGCAAAGTACCACACAACATACGATTGCAACCTGTTCACAAACAAAACATTACAATTAATCCCAAAAGAGACATGTACCTGAGTGAAATGTTAACCACAACACCGAATATAGCACTGAGATTAAAAGAACAGAGATGATTAGTGATCACCTCATCTGGAAACCATGAAACACTGCACCTAATAGGCACTTCATAAAGTAGATAAGAAGATATCCTGATACCTTAAGTAAAAAAAAACAAACAAAAAAAAAACTATGAAGAATGACAGTGATTACCATAAATTTATCATTCTGAGATCACAGTATTTTTTTGTTTGTTTGCTGCACAAGAACTCACAATTCTTTTTAAATACTTCTCTCCCTTTGTGCCATTTAAAACTGAACATGTTCCCACCAACAGCTTTACCTCTGTTTGACTACTGTTCTATATCATGCGTATTTGTTAGCATGTCATTGAATTAAGCTACTATCCATCAACTCCACTTCATAGAAGCTGAAATTTGACATTTGAACATGAATGACAGTTCTTACCTCCGAGGATGAACTGGCTCCACCAGCATCGACTTCAGTTATAATGTGTAATATTAAATGCAGCTCTACTGTTTTTATTTTGTACTGTCAAGTAAAACTTTAAGATATATCCTGTGGCTGTATCTGATGCATTTTATATAGGTGATGATGATGAATCACTGTGTGTGTGTGAGTGTGTGTGTGTTTATGTGTAACAGCCAGGCGCCTTGCCAAGAGGCAGGGTGTAAAATGGGGAGTATGAAAATAGCAGGTTTATTCTCCTGAGTTCGTTGTTCATATGGAACATAATTAAATTACTTGTTTTCTCCCGTTTCAAGTCGAGAATAACTGCCACGTACACATCCATGTGCACGTGAGTGTGTATTCAGCGTGTGTAACTGCATGTCTAAGGAAATGAATTACTAATAGTGTGTATTCGCTAATGGACTGTGGCCAGTAAACACAGTGTTTAAGATGTCCACAAGCTGCGGCCGAGTGCTAAAATAAAATAATGGAATCCTCTTTTCTCTTTCTTTCTCTCCTTCTTTTGCTCTCCCTGCCGTTCCAGCCTGCCTCTGTTACTTATGAAAAGAAAATAGCACTCAGATTTCATTGTGCTGCCAAGTTCATTTCCTGAGCGAAGCATTGTGCTCGCTGGATAATTGTTGAGTCTTTTCAAAAGTCAGGTCCTTGGAGAAAGCATGGCGGAGCCGTTGCACATGTGTGAGCTGGACTATTGTGTGCGTCTGCACATGCATGTTAGCGGTAAATGAACATGAATCTACCGTGGCAGCATGTGCGATCCAAAACTATCATCAGTTTTTGAGGGTGAGCCGAACACCCAGGTTTTCTCCCTTAGATTACAGCTTGTTTGTATAGCGTTTTTTTTGTTGGAAAGGTTTTATTCGTCTTTCCCCATCATTATTTTCTAAACTTGAAACATCCCATCTGGCTTGGGCATGGCTCAGAATCTCCCAGAAACAAAGCAAGGCAGGAGAGGAGAAAGCTGGGAACATATGGCCTGCTGCCACTATGACTTGACCTGAATAATCAGTAGAAAATGAACGGAGTGAATGGTTGTTTTAAATTTTGGACGCATCACCCTCTGTCCCTTGATCGTTAGGATCAGACTATGATCAAAAATTCAGACTCATTATAAGCATTTCTCATCGGCCCTGAAATAATTATTCAGAAAAGTAGCATTACAGTGATTACAAAGGGCATTTAAATGTAAATGGCAGCTATGAATTTAAAATCTTTGTATGCGCAAAGACACATTCAATAACACGACTGCAGGAAATCTCTATCTCGTTAATGGTGATAGCGGTTCAGAATCGCTGATGGAAGAGATGAACTTGAATGAGGTTTTGCTAATTAAATAGCGGCATTGTAATTCCCTCTCTGTGGCATTCACTCTGCCTCCCTCTCTTTCTCTCTCTCTCTCCCCTCATCTCGCTTTGTCTCACGCACACACAATGGCACAGCGCGGTGTGTGCAGCAGAGCAGGAGGTCTCAGAGGCCTAATCTCGGAGCTAGCAAGGTACAGCCATAAAACTGACAGGCCAACTAATTATCCCAAAAATTACAACATCTTAATGTTCGTGCTCGGAGCAACGTTCACTAGGAACCAAGGTTGTGTGTTGGTGTGTGTGCGCATGCAGGCTAGCCTGTTTGCTTTCTCTCAGTGTGTGTGTGTGTGTGTATGTGTGTGTGTGTTCGAGAGTGTTTATTATGCCGACAGCTGGAGGTGGTCTCCTGCATGCAGAGCAGAGAGGACAGATGTGTGTTGCGGCTCTTTGTTCTGGTTCTGCACTGCTTACACTTCTCAGACTCCAAAGAGCCAAAGGAGTTTAGGACACAACACTACACAATATCCTTTTTTTTTTTTTTTACTGGGATTCTTAAAACATATTTTTTTTCCTGATGTTTTAGATCTTCGTATCCCTCTCAGTTTGTGTCCTACCCCTCGTCTCCTTTTGTGTCTTGGTCTTTGTTGCATGTTGTGAGCCCCATGTAATCCTCCGGCTCTGTTCTCGTCTGATGTCCCGTAATGTTCACAGCCGTACCTAATCTTGCTGCTCTGTGATCAGCTGACTGAACTGAAACCTTCATTAGTTTATTCTGTTGGGAAACATTTCACATGAGACAAAGAGGAAACACAGTGTCCTCATAGACGTAAACTAACACTGACCAACCAACTCACTATGGAGACATGTTAGTGACCACATTAGTGACTCTTCATCTGAAAGAAAGAAATAAGGAAATCATAGCACCCGCTCTCCTGTCGGTGGCAAGCCGGAGGTGAATGTAATCCTTGGGTTTCTATGACAAAAGATAGGCAGTGTGATAAGAACTGTGCAAATACCATCATCGATTCACATCCCTGCTAAGGCTCCAATACCCTGTCAGAAAGCAGGCACAGGATTACAAAGGGAACAAGCAGGGATTTACCCCTATCTCGTTCTGCTCCTGACAAAATACTGCAATGACTTGTCAAGCTACCGTATTACTGAGGTATGGTTATGATAATTACAAAGATGCGTTGACATACACAGAGATTATCTATGGACTGTGAATGCATGCAAATGGCAGCGTTGACATCACACAGTCGAAAAAACTAATGCATTAGTGAGACATGGAAGTAGCCACTATTCTCCCTTTTTTCTTTTCTTTTTTTTAGTTATAAAACAATCATACCAAAACAAAACATCCTGAAGAAAACACAAAGAACACACACACACACAAAAAAGCCACTATTCTCCTGTGAGTTATTTCCTCTGATAGTGACTTTTTTTCTTCCACAGCTTTTGTAAAGGTGTGTAAACTGTAAGATAGAAAGTAATGGATGCATCGGCTTTGTGTCTGAATATGATTTTTGCAATTTCCATGTAAGAAAATGAACAAAATATATTAACAAACACCATCCTGCCACTGGTACAGTATGTGATTGTGTGCTGTCTAAAAGGAGCCTAAAAACTCCCCAAGTATTCCATCCTTTTTCTCACCTCTGCTGTTTTGCACAAATGGAAACTGCAAACTTTTCTCTTAAGATGTGTTTGGGCGAGTCTTCACACTTGATTGCAGAGTCTTGGTTCAATTCTTATGGAATCACTAACGACCGCTGACTTTGAATGCAGTTGCATTACTATTGTGTTCTATGAGACTCCACACCGGAGACCTTAGAAGTTAATATCAGGATATTTCCTACTCCTACGAAACATAACTGCCAATCCTATCTGTGGTTCTCAGCTCTAAACTTTTTGCTTCTTTGTGACAATGGGCGTAAAAAATATAGACAGAGCCAAGGCAACACCCAGTAATTTTCTAAGACGGCTGGACATTCTAGGTTTTATAAAATGTTACTCAAACAGGAACGAATGGGAGGAATATCCGTTTTGTAGCAGCAGTTCTCATTGTTGTGTTTCTGGACAGCAACGGCACAGGAATAAGCTGCAACAGGCTCATTGTAAATATTTAGTAAATGAACTGACTGCTTATTTTGAGCTGGATTTACTGACCACTCGTTAACACACATTCAAACATCCCTGGTGGAACCATGGCCTCAGGGGAAATTTGAGGTGTGGACTGTTGCCCAAGGACACTTCACCGGACGAACTGAAGGAAACAAGAGGTTCAAACCACTTACTTATCTGATTAATGGACAGAACACTTCACCTCATGAGTTACAGTTGCCTTGATCCACAGTTTGTGATATACTGTAAAATACAGGCCTTCAAATGTTCAAAATCATTGATGGTGCTACTGTAGTTCTCCACAGAACCATTTCAGAAGAGGGAGCAACAGCCAGCAAATGTACAAGGTATTCACAGATTTATAAAAAAAAAAAAGGACCATAACTCGAGCTTTTACAGTTTTTGAAAATGCATTGCATTGTTGAAGCAAAAATAAAAGAAATTTTTGCTTCGACCTCAGCAGGTGTGAGTCACACTGTTTTGCTAATGCCTCAAGGTCATTATCTCTGTCCCCGATTAGTTAGGAAAAAGCAAAAGCGAAGCCAGAGAGAGTTCATCAAGGATATGAATACTGCATGAGAGCCACAGAACAAAAGGTTTCAGGGCAAACATCTTTTGAAAGTCCAATTCACTCTCATGGATCCCTTTCTTCTCCAAAGTACTGCGCACAAAGACTTTTTCTCACTGTCAAGAAAGTCTGACTAGTAATTTTAGAAGAAAAGATGAGAGGAGAGGATGGAGATAGAAGGACTGATGAATGGAGATTGGCAAGAGATAGGGAGGGAGACCAAGAGAGGGAAGAAGGATGGACATCTGGGTCACAGTGATTGAACGGCAGATTGATTTGGAACGAGTTTGAGGAGCCAGGGCAGGTCAAAGCCACCATCTATATTACTGCCCCAGACTATTCATCTCATCTACTGATGAACAACTCGTCTGTTAAGAAGAGAACAGGAGAGAAGAGAAGACAAGTAGAGCAGATAGGAGAGGGGGAAAAAGATGTTGAAGATGAAGTATGTACTGTACAAAAACAGATGATCACAGTATTATGTATTTTAGAGTCAAGGTTTTGCTTCAACATTAAAGCATTATGACACTTCACATGTAGTGCATATTCTTAATTTCAAGATATATCGAGAGAATGTCAAACTGTTGGTATAGACATGCTGTCAACCTCTGTGATGAAGCATCATCATCATCATCATCGTAAAACGTCAGAGGCTGAACCCTACAAACTTTGTTATAGACGTGTTTTACCTTTTTGTGTTTATACAATTTAGCATTTTTAGACATTTAGAGGAACCCATCCTGCCAGACTAACTGGGAGCTTCTACATTGTCCTTTTTTCCCCCTTTTGCTTTAAAAAAAAGACTGAAATGATGGTTCTAATTCCAAACAGGGAAATATCAAAGCAAAAGGATGTGGTTTATTGTGAGTAAAACTATCATTTAATAGTCCAAATTAGACTTGCATAGGGTTTTAATGAGCCCCAATCCCAGTCACTCTCTGCCCTACACCGTTAGTTAGTAAATCTCTACTGGTCAAATGTCATTTACCAGCAGCACCAGTTGGACCGGTTCAGTTTCTCATTCACCTTCATCATTAATACATTGATTAGGATTAATAGACATGGAATATGGCTCTACAGCACCCCCTACTGCTTGTCTTTACCATGATTAACATGCACTGTGAATGACTCGGAGTAATAAAGAGCTTTTAGGCATGTCTTTAAGCAGTACTATGTAATAACAGCAGAGGTACAATGACTTTTTTCTTTTTTATCCCAAACAATTGTGACCTGCACTACACCAGTGGCCTGTAGGAAGTATGTGTGTATTTGTGCAATAAGATCAGACATTAAAGTTGCAACACAGAGCAGCACTCCCGTAAGAGAGAGAGAGAGAGAGATCCAGAAACATACTGTAGATGGAACATGAAGATAAATTTGTGCCATGGGAGATAGTAGGAAAGAGATGAAGAGGGATCAAAGTTCGACGTCAGATGTGCACTCACAGAGATACACGGAGATGACAAAAGTGGCTGCACTGAAAAAACACCAATACGTCAGCGCAACAACAGGTGTTGATGTGAAGTGCTGCTCTGCTAGCTTGTGCACATACTGTATAGAACAAAGTGTAGATATAGAGCACAGATGAAAAGGTGAGGTCATCCACTGATAAGAAAGGAGGCAGAGAGTGGAAATCCTCTAGGAAAAAAGAGCTGGCTGTGGCTGATAAAACACTTTCAAAGTGAAAAGAAACTCATTTTTTATTGATCCAGTCTTGCGTCTGACTGTCTGGTCGTGTTTTGCGGTTTTTTTTTTTTTCCCCTCCTGATTTCCCGTTCAGAAGGAGCCATTATCAACGCCAACACAGACTCCTTGTCGACAGCAATCGCAACTTTTCTCACCCTCATTCACTGTCAAAGGTTTGTACCATTCCTCTCTGTGTGAGTCGTGCCCCAGGAGTAAATGAGTGTGGGAGCAGGTGGTCAGACGGCAGGATGAGAATGATGTGTTACAGATGTGTGACCGTATGATTTTCATCATCACCACATCCATGAAATGATACAACGCTGTCTTTTGTTGACACATCCTCCGTCCAGGAGACTGGACAACAGGAAAGGGGGAGAAAAAAAATTGTGTGTGAGAAAGAGAATTACAGTTTTCTTCATAGCGGTATCACACAGTGAGGCAAACACGGGCATTAGCTGCAGGTGGACTCAGTTGTAAAGTGGTTTGTTCTTGTCAATAATCATGGACGTGGCTTGAAATTGCTTGTTGCATTGTGTATGTTTACACTCTGTCTTACAGCTTCCCAAGCTTTGATCAGTTCTGTCAGATTAGAATTGGGAATTGCCTTGTTTGTATAGATATATACAGTATGATAGATGATCACATTTTACATCATTTACGCCTTTTGTTGACAAAATTACAAGTAACTTATTTTGCCAATACAGCCAGAGCAAACTCTTTGTGTTCTTCCCGACAGTGACTATGAGCAATGTGATGGAGGTGGTTTGTAATGATGAAATAAAGCAGGATTCCCCTGCTCTATTTTAACATTTTCTGTTAAAAAATCTTCTGTTTTATTTTTACTGCTTACAACTTTGCCGTCTAGTTCAGTTTCACTGCTCTCAACAACCTCATTCTCAGCGGCAGCAGGTGTCTGTTGTCTGTGCCTTTGCTGCCCAGCACCACTAACAGAAATGAGCAACCAGCTAATGTAATTATCAGACTAACACTCACCAAGCAGCAAGAAACACAACTTGAAATCAATGTTGATGCTCGATGTGTAAATGAGCAAACACAATGGCCACATGGTGAATTCCACACTCAGACTTTGTGTTTGTGTGTGTGTTGGTGCTGACCTGAAACACACATCTCATCAGTCTGTTTCTGTCTTTCTCCTCCGTCCCTGTTTGTTTTTTCCCAGAAGCTGTGTGCATATTTACACACAGACACGTACTGTACACATGCACACCAAGTATTCTTCTGTTGTTTGTTTTGTGGTCCGCCACTACACTCAGCACACTGAAGACTGCCTTCACACAGGTTTCCCGATAAAACAAAAGTATGACTGTGAATCTTTGTCGATGGATTACACCGTTACGGGAAATTACACAAGTGAAGTAAAGGTCGCGAATTAAGGTCGACTGATACATCGGCCGACTGATATATATATGTCTAACTTACAGTAACTGTATTATTGCTTAGTCTGTCTGTCTCACTCTGACTGAGAGAAGGATGGATCAGCCATCACAGGGACTAGAGACAAATCTCGGGACTTTTTCTAATGTTGTTAGAGACTTTTCTGGTGTTTGGAGACTCTGACGTAAAAGCACGTATGGCTGCTGTTTTCAAAGATCAGGTGGTCAGTCTCATAGTAGTGTCATGGAGCAGTCCCTGCTGCAGTCAGAGACCCACACCACTCCACCCCCCGGCTTACAGAGCAGGAAGTGGGAATAAAATCCAGAATTCACAGGCTGGTTGAAGCCATTAATTGGTGATAACACATGGACATACTGCCTGTATGTAAGGCTGATTTCTGGAAATTAAAACCCACTCCTTAGGTAATTAATTCTTGGCCGTAAAGAAAAAACGGAAAGAATGCCTCAAGCAGTCTTTTTTTTTTTTTTTTTACAAATTATTGTGTCATACATTGTGCCATTGTTATCATGCAAATGGAGGGAGAAAAAGCAATATCGGCTCCAAATATTGGCTCCAAAAAATCGACAGCGCATATTGGCCGTCGGCTAAACGGTACCGACATGGGCCATAAAAAATCTGTATCGGTTGACCTCTAGGCCATAGCATATGTGTAAGGTAATAGTAGTAGAGCTATTGAAAATCTGTTAAAATTCAAATGTTGGTTTCAAATATCCGATTGCACATAAAACTAAAGTAGTGAAGGCAGAATTTGTGTGAATGCAGATTGAAATGTTGTGGCGTGTGGAGCAATTTAATCAAAACAAACAGTCTCAGCAGACATGAAGGCAACAAAGTAGTGACTTGGAATCGAGTGAAAACAAATCCAACCCCTGCTGATATATTTTGTCCACTTTGTGCAAAGAGGCTGTAAATGTGTTCTTTTAACTGGGATCTGGAACACTTGTGCTGGCCATGACTTCAATGGAAAGTTGTTGCTAGGAGATGAGTGATGAATAACAGTTAAGTTAATTAAACATGCTGGAAAGAAAAAATAAAATTTCTCCTCAGAATCACTGTAGAATTTTAATATTATTTTGACTCAATTCAATTTCTTTTCCATTGGCGTTGTGCCGCACCACACACCAAATGTATCCTACTAAGGAACATTCATTTATATTCTCAGGTAAAGAGTAGATAAATGGTTTCTCAACAGCTCGTGTCATTTGTTTGAGGTGTGTGAGTGTGAATGGTTGCATGTGTGTGGCTTTCAGAAGAGTGCGACATGTCCTCACAAGGACTGAAGGAAAGTTGGATGGATTTTACTTGAACCATTAATGGCGAGGCATCATTATGTCTTAAGGAGATCATACAGTAGTTCTCCATTATCCTAACAGAGCACTCGGCTCAAAGTGCAGGTCTACTGATGGCTCCTGGGAGCCAGAGCCTACAGCTGTCAGAAGATGAGCTTCTGTGTAACCAGCTACCAGGCAGACACCCTCTATAAATTCAAGATCAGGCTCCAAACCCCCATCTTTGATGGGGCATATAGTTTGAGCCTGCTTGATTGAGCCCATGCTTTAGATATAAACCTGAATGTGGACGGGACACTGAGGGCATGTACAGCATACCCTAAAACTCACCATCATCAACTTTGTGTTATTATGAGACAGTTTGGTCTTATTTGGTCATACAAATCATAGATCCTTGACTGCGGTCCTCCTTGGTTTGTTGCCGTAGTTGGAGTTTAGCATCCAATACCCTAAAATCATTGAAAAACACAGGAAGTCATTTCACTGTTAGAGTACTTTACTCCCAGAATCTACAAAGCCCCATCAAACCTTCGGCTGCAAGACAAAAAGATTTCTAACTAGTTTCCCAAGCTGTGCAGCACATAGAAAATAACAACAACTTACTTCGCACAACAATGGAAGATGATTTAAAGTAACAGAAATAGAGACGTTTATAATTGAAAATGAGGGAAGAAAAGAAAAGAGCGAAATTGAGGAAATTGCTTTGGAGCAGCCGCTGTGAATCTTTCAAAGGTATTTCTGTTTTTCTGAAAAGCTTGGTGACTCAGAGGAGTTGGTAATAATATATCAGTGACACAAACTGGCGCTGGGTTGGAGTTTGCTTTTTCTGTTTTTGCTGGGGTTGTGGGAGGGTGTTTATCATTGTTGGAGAGGATTGGAAGGACAATGCGCTGCACACAGCAGGTGCCACAGCTACAAGCAAACCATACCAGCCACTTCCAGTACACTGTGCCACTGTGCTCCTGCACAGCATTCAGATTTCATGGAAAAACAATACAGTACCAAAACACGGTGAAGGTCGGGTTAGCAAATATTTGTAGAGAAAAACATTGGTATTTGTTTAAATCTAAAAGACATATGTTGCATTTACCTTACTCTCACCTCCCTGCATAGCCTTCAAAGGTGCATTTACAAATGAAACAATAATCATATTAGTATACATGGGGGATTGATTGCTACATGGCTCATACCTAAACATCAGACACCACAGCACACACAAACACAAGCCCATTTGGACCTGTTCCCAGCCACCGAGTGGATTAATGGCTTCTGGCTGACATTCAGTGCTTCAGTACTTTGTGTATCTGCGTGCGTTTTCTTTAGTCCTGCATATATCCATATGGTCGTGCATGTGTGCAAACTGCAAACGACTCTCTCAATGTGATGTATGGATTGGGAATGATAATCCTGCATTATGAATGAGTAGCACAGAGAGCAATTTATTGTGTTTTCTTTGCACACCCCAAGTACATTTTCTCTCCAGCATGATCCAAACCAGACAGATGACGGAGCAAACCCCCTCTCTGTCTCTCTTCCTCTCTTCAGCAAACATCTCTCTCATCTATCCTCTCTCTTCCTCGCCCCACTCCCTTCGCTAAAGACTATTTGTCATATATATTTGGGATAATGGATCATGTTGTGGTGGAATGACAGAGGATTCAGCACTGGGGGTTTGGAACAGCCGGCGTGTCGAAGCTATTGCTGTTGCAGATATTTTTCATAAATGTATCATACATGGATTGAACACCATACCTCCATGAGTGAGGGTGTGTATGTGCAAGTGTGTCCAGTCTACATGTGGGTCAGGGGATCACGCTGGTAACGAGGACCTCGGGGAGTGTGATCGCTGCACATGAGTTTGATTGAGAGGTAGACTGGATCATGGAGCATAAATCATTTATACATCTCTTCTCCTATTGTATGTAACTTTTTTATGAGATTTTCCCATGAACTTTTCTGCAGGAAACAGTTGTGTCATTATTTAATCTTTGTCCAAGTGATCTGCCTTGTATGAATGAAGTGAGTGGAAACACAGGAATATAGAAATAAAATGTCAACATTTGACATGAGTGTCTGCCGAGAAGTTTATTGCACAGATAGATACTTTATTGTAACTTCACATAAAATACAACAAAACTTTCTTGTATAGAAGCACAAGATTAAAATGGTCTAAATATAAAAATCTGAAATAATACATGTGTAAAGGGAAATTTTAAAAAAAAGTACAGAACAAGTTGAAGTGCACTCCTTGACTTTAATCATGTGAAAGACAGGGAATGGAATGGGTGGTGAGTAAAGTCAGAGAATACTGTATGTATGTGGAAGGGGTTAAAGGTCATGGAAAAAATATATTTTTCAGTCTACACAATTGTGAAAAAATTAAATAATATATAAATACTTCACACATGACCCAAGAAAGACTGACAGAAAATTAGGTTGAATTGATTTATTCTAACATGACACATTCAGTCATTCCTATAGATAAAGACCTGTTATGTTATGAGAGTAATTAACAATTTTTTTCCTGAAAAGGCACCATCTATAGTTAGAAGCATAGTTGATGCTTCACAGTTTCCAGGTTCCACAACAAAATCCAGCTCATACATCCACATGTTTCACTGAGATTTACACAGAAAAAATGGCTCCTTTTTAGCAAACAGATGTGAAAGCAGTATGCTACACATGCATCACTCAAACAGGAGGAGCACAGTCATTCAAAGTGAACCAACAACAGAATGAAGCAGGATTTTAATATATATGGGCAACACTGTTTTCCCTCCATCTGGAAAGTCTGCATCCATAAATACGTTTTTAGCCTTCTGATGAAACATACTGTGGACATCACAACAGGAGCCTGTCAGAAGTTACTTTACAACATGTTTTTTTTCTTTTAGTAAGTTGTAAGAAAACCGAAAAATGACATGATTTATTCCACACAACTGTTGAGGTTGAGCATTGTGACTAAATCATTTCATCCTCCCTATTCCAAGTATAAAAAAAAGAGACTTGATTGTACCAGAAGTGGTGCGCTGCCCAAAGCTGATCCCCATATCTAATATAACGCTGATATTTCTCTCAATCCGTGATTCTGTCCGTTAACATTTCCATCCATTTCACCAGCCACCAGCATGTTGCTGAAAGCTGTGGAAGGGGGGGCTGCACCTGCCGTGGCTCTGTGCGCCTTATGAAACACATTTGGCTGTCTTTGACTTGAATTGATTTGCCGTGACATCTGGACGCAATATGAGCTTCCAAACACATGCTGGTCAATACACTCGGATAGTCATGCATGGACAAGCGTGCACAAACGCATACATGCGGATTGTTATCGTTCACACGGCTCGGCCATATCTCTCACACACGCACACATTTGTGTCACCTATCATGTGTGGACCCTCTCTCAAAGACGTGCTCACCGTTATTTGTCATCTCTATGAGGTTATTCATCAATGCATCACTTTGCAACCCAACAAAAACACACAATTTAACAGACCCGTAATGATGATTTACCAAAAGACCAACAGAAAAATAGCCATAGCAGCAGTGAGCTTGATGTGAATTATCTGGAGAAACAATGTCAAAACATTAGGTCATTAAATTTGAAACCTAAAAACTGATACATTAAAATACTGTAATACTTTTTTTTTAAAAAACCTTTACCCTCCCATCAAAGTATAGGGTCCTTACCAAAATGATCTCATGTCAGAAAAATGTCTCCACTCGTAACATCTAAATCTCAGATTGGTTCTCACAGAAGAACAAAACCACACACACACACACACACACACATACGTATAGAAACTTGTGCTATTCAATCCTTGCCGTCCTGTTTTAATTTATGGCAAAGAAGGCTGCTCCAGACATTGGTTCCAATTCCCCGTCCCCGCCTCGCTAGTCGGCTCCCAGTGGTGTCTCATCATCCATCAGCGGGGGCTGGAGCTGAGGACGACACCCAACTGGGGCATAGCATGACACCACGGCTGTGTTTCCTGTCAAACACACCTCTGAGGTCTCTTTCTAACTCCACTAAATTTCTGTGCATCATTGCTTTGCTCTTAGTCTCATTCCCTTGTGCCTCTTTGTCATTTCTTTCCACAGAAATCCCTCCTGTTATCTCTCTCTCTCCCCCTCTCTCCCTGATTCAGTATCCCGGTGACCGCAGCAAAATTCCACACGCTTTAGACGCTTTTCATGTTGCATCTAAATCGACCTGCCTGAACAGACATTTAAAGACATAAAGCAGTGACGACCTATATGGCTATTTTTAGAAAATCCACTTAAAGTTGAACCTTAAACCAGCTGCCATCTACTTGAAGGGGTATAATGATATCAACAAGACGTGCTCCAATCAGAAGACAGCTGACCCCTATGTTACCGACTCCAGCGTCATCTACACAAAACAGGCCTCCTCCGCTTCCCATTTTGTGGGAAACAGATACTTGTAACAAGTATCTGCAAACCTCAGCCAGATTGTCTGTACAGTTACCTGCAACTTAAGATGTTGAAATACACATCAGAGAAGCTGGATTCCCAATGTCCACTTTTCATTATGGTAACCAATTACAGTATACCTTTTGTATATTCTCAGAATGTAGCAAACCACATTTTTAAAGACATCTTAGGATAATTTAAAGTTGTAAAGGCCTCTACTGTAGTTTTTAGAAAAGTTTTGATACCAGATTGCCTTTATATTGATGATATTGACAATCACATACAGTGATTATCAGCCTATAACGGACTTCACAGTAGATCTGTGTTAACGAAGTGCAAGGAAACTCTAATTTTATGAGCCTTTCATATTCAGGCCACAAGTGAAAAGTATTTCTTTCAATAAAACTCAGACATTTCCGCTGCTCTGCTGAGACTCTCCTACATCCTGTCATCCTCTTTGTCTGTGTGTGCGTATGGGCGTGTGCTTGTGTGTCACTATGATGACGATGACGATGATGATGATGTACGATGTGAGTGTTTCAGTTTTCTGTGTGGCAGACAACAGACGCTCTTCACAGCGCTCGCTCCGGGTTTCCTGCATTCTCAGCTGTTCATCGCTCAAAAGCTGAATGTAAACCATCTTTTCTTACCCAGGACACACATGAACACGTGCACACGCGCACACAGAAATCACACACACACACACATATGCAAAGTCCAACATCATTACCTCTGCCTTATCCCTTGTAAATGTAGGCCAAATGTTAAATGCAATCTGCAATAATAGTGGAAAGAGAATCTAGGTGTGTATAAATGTGTGTCACAATGCCCTAAGCGTTTTGTAACATGCAGACAGAGGCACACCATTCATTTATTTTAATTGCTCTCCACCTGCTATGATAATCAGGACATAAATAGAGAAATTTCCATTTTCAATTAAAAACTCTACTGAATAGAAATGGGAATGAGGCCCACCTTGCTATGAAATGAATTTAAAGATATTACTTCCTTCTGTGCATTTGTCTCCGTGCAGAGTAATCTCAAATGTCACAGAACAACAAAGCTGGAATTCCAGGTCTAATTGTAACACTGGGTTTGTGTTTGGGTTATGACTCATGGCGGTGGTTTTGGTTTGAAGACCCGAATCGTGCCAATAACCTACTCAAGTAGACAGAAGAAATCATAGATCAAATCCTAGCCCACTTATTGCCAGTCCTTTGTGGTTTTTTGAGAAATATAGTACCTTTTGTTGCCTGGTTCCTATTATCCTTAGCTGAAGACTGAAAATGTCTCCAGGTCCACAAACACGTAGAAACATTTAATTACACGTCTGTCTTCAATACGCAGGTGCATTTAATTACCAAGCTAGAGAAACAAAGAAAACTGGAAAAGGGCGCCATCGGCTTCAGGGGGAGGTGATTCAGACTCTGCAGTAATTAATGCAAATTCAACCAATTTCTGCATTATTTGGGAAAGCTTGCCATTTTTTCCCCACAATACTTACTTTTTCTTTTTCCTAACGCTGGACCAGAAGTATTATGCTTACGTGGAGCTTTGAGCTTCTAAAAGATAAACTAAAAAAAACAAACTAAAAAAAAAAAAAAAAGCTTAACATTTCCAATTATTAATTTCATAATTTTGCAAGGTTTGGCACAATTTTGAAAAAAAAAGGCCCTGAAATTGAAATAATGATTCTGATGTAACTGTGAAAATCTAATTAAGAAAATAATTGCTAAATAATTAATGAAACAGATTGCCTGTGTGCTTTCCACATTAGACTCTTTGTTTTAGTTCCATGTTTGGCTCCGGCCCAGCTCCGGCATTACCAGATATGCTTCCCTGCTCGGCTTATCAGCCTTTGTTTGATGCATGTGGTTGAGATTTTTTTGGGGTGGTGCACAGCAGCTCCTTAGAGAGCCTCTCTGAGCAACTGTAACCCTTTCTCTGCTTCCCTAAATATAGTCGTTCATATGGATCTTTGCAGTGGGAAGATAGAGCCTCATAGGGAACATGTTACTTGTGCTGGAGACAGCACAACAACAAACATGTCTCCCTTGCCTGATATGTATGGTGGAATATTTGAGATCAGTCATAATCTTTGGCTACTGAAAAAGCTCCCTGGATAGAGATGGAGGTCCACAAATGTGTGTTTTTTGTGTGTGTGTGTGGCCTCTTTCTCCCTATAGAGATCATTAACAGTGGAGAGCCTCTTGGTCAATGCCACACTCCTCACCATGCTGTTTACTACGCCCCTTCTGCCTCTGTGTAGTAGAGAGGAAACTAATTCACAGTGCCTCCAAACGTGTAAGACAATAAATGTACCACCACACTAAGGAAACTGTGAGATCAGTGGAAGGCCTTCAGGGGATGAATTGAAGTGGTTTTACACCTTCTGATGTGGTATTCCTGCTCAGTGTGGTGTGAAAGTTCAGACAGCAGTCTGTTATAGGGTTATAGGCAGGCAATCTACAGGATACACAAAGGCTGTGAATGAAATGTGAAAGCTGATACCAACACTCAAAGCTGTAATGATTCAGTTTTATCCCAAACAGCATGGAAAATCCTTTGAAACAGATCCCGGTTCAGTCGATGCAGGGCAGGCAATCGTACAACAAATCGCCAGTTGGTTGGCTGTCCGGGTGGAAATCTGCACAGTTTTAACTCTTGCCAGACTAACATGACACAGATTTTTCATTTCGATAATATGTAACTAGTCATAACATACTTTTTGTCAACAACACCAATATCTTAGAAAAGCCACACTACATTGTCAGTAACATGATTGATTGGCCCTTCCTGTTTGTTTTTGGTCAGTCCCTAAAGGTAATTTTTTCAGGTGTAATATCAACTTGACAATTTGTATTTTTTTTTTCAAATTGCAAAAATAGAGAAACTAGAGAAAATGAATTTCTAATGAAACTGCAGACTAAAACCTAACCTAATAAACAAAACAAAGGTTTACACAATTATCCCTATAACACCAAAATGAGTTTGTTTTTATAAATGCAGGTAAACTACTGAAGATTAAAAGGGGAAATTTACTCACATACACTATAGAGCACACACACAGATGTGATTCAGAGTGAAGTGCAGGCGTCCATGCAGACTGCTAAAATGGATCCGTCATGTCTCATTCTTGGGTCGCTGCTCCGTGTGAGATGCTTCGATACAGTAGCTGGTATTTTTGAAACTTAGTTCAGGACTTTGCTCACTCTTGCATGCTTGTACAAGAGTGAGCATCAGAGTAAAAAGAAGTGTCAAAAACGAAACACACGTGATGGAAATGTTGGTATGTTGTTGGAAAGAAATAAAAGACTGGTTGTCAGCATGTGGTGCAGGCAGCACAGTCCCACACACACTTTACTAGTGCTGTGAAAACACATGAATGCACCAAATGTGCATCAATCCCCACCTGAATGTATTATAATGGAATAATTATGTTAAACCATTAATACAATTATTCAAGTTTTACTGTATTTAAAAAAGCAAAATTTTTTTGGATTTAAGCTTGACAGTTGCTAATTAAATAATGTAAACATGAGTTTAAAGGCAGTTTAACATACTGTATACATGGTAATATTACAAAATATTATGCACTGCACCACATTGTATGTATATTGACTGATTCCAGTCTAAATGTTTTAGAATACATCTTTTCAGCCTGTAAAACATTTTCCACTGATACATGTACATCACCTCTCTCTGTCCCTTGAATGATCACACAATCACATCAGTTAGAAGCCTTTCTACCTTTTATTTGTCGTTGAATCTGTCACCCCACCAGAGCCAGGCCACGCAATTGCTTCATTTGTGACAGAGAGGAAGTTTTAGGGAATTCGTGAAGTAAAAGCACAATAACCCACAGAAGATAAGGATGGATACAGAGACAAGGAGGGCATGGTAATGACTATATCCATCACTGTGACACACACCGGCACTCTTCATGGATCAGAGGCTTTAAGTGCTGAGCTATGGTGGGTTCAACAATAATACACAATACAATACCAACCAGGGAGCTGATTTATTATGGAGCTGAGCTGCCCCCACTCTGCTTGTAGGAACATAACCTTGAATGTGTTCACAGTAGATGTGTGTGATCTTTGGATAGAAGTGGTAATGAAATGAAATGGCATTTTATCTCAGAGACAAATGTACCAATATGCATTTGTGCCTTTGTCTCAAAGTTAGGGCTCCAGCTATTTTTTTTTAATTTTTTTTACTTCTGTGACTCACTTGTACCCTCGTCTTTGTTTAAAAAACAACAACAACCAACTACAATTAAGGAAGGGAAATTTCCAAAATGCAGCGTCTTTGTTTCCATTTTAAATACCCCATCATAAAAACATCAAGCAAACCATTGCCACCATATCAAAGGTTTTCTGTGCCATAAACAAGTCATATGATGCTCCCTGCTGCTCGGCCACAAAACACCATCATTATCTCTAAGACCTAAATCATTTCCACAGGAGATATTCAATTAGAGTCCGTCTGAAAAATATTTGTACAGTCATTGAAGGGAGCTAAGTTTTCCTTGGCTGCCTGGTCAAATGACTAATTTAAACCTTGCAGTTAAATAAATATAAATGCTAATTTGAAAGTCCACACCGGGAATATTATTGTACAATACTGAGCCTGAACCAAAACAAAGTGGTACAGCCAGAGGCTTTTTACTGAATGATGACTTTGCTGCATTGCTCTGAGTTTTGAAGATTTTGTATGTCCCACTAAGAAGAATGCAACTTCCCTTTTACGTGAATAACAGTTATTCAGTGTTCAGTGCTTTTTTTTTTTTTTTTTTACTGTTTTTTCTTTAACTATGATATGTTAATATTACTGTATTTCAAAGTAACACTATCTACATCCAGGTGTGACAGTATTTTCACAGAGGAAAGTGTGACCAGCTGAACACACTCTGTGGGAACAATGAATGACCCTGTAACAGGGAATTCTTATCTACAGCATGTTTTATGGGAAATTAGACTTTTATTGGCTGTTACCATGGGAAGATAATATTTTTTAAATATGACTGAGTGAACTGGATTTCACTACACATTAATTTTCAATTTCAACCTCAGTTAATTAATTTATAATTCATTCATTATCATATCAGATTCATTCAAAAATGTCCCAAATGGGTTTTAGTTGATTCAGTTGGATGAGCAGAAGAGAGACGCTGATTATTGTTGCAAACCAGAATTTTGTAGTTTCAGGAAGTGCAGGAAGTCCATAACACGAGAGAGACGCTTGCCCATTACCTCGACTGATGTGTTTCCAGTCATATTATTACTTGGTGTCCAACTTCCAACATGACCGAATGAAACAGTTTCCACTTGGCCATTATGTGACTTATGGTTTTATTTTTGATAGCAGTTGTGTGACTCACTCTGAACCAGTGACCAAAACATTTCTACTCAGTATGTTGAACAGAGCATCAAGGCTGAAGGTAGAGGACCAGACTACACGCCAGTTGCAGTTGAATTGCTTTTCACTGTTCACTTTATAATGTTACAAAGAAGGTCCGCACCTGCACTTTGAAATGTGCCTTGAGGTAACTTATGATGTGAACCGGCACCATAGAATTAAGAAATAAGTGACTTGACCTTGTGTTAGGGCTTTTTCAGGACATTTACAGTGAACTGAAACTAAACTGTAACACTAACAAAAACCACTGCATCAGTGCATCCAGAAAGTCTTTTATATTCTATCATTTTCTTAAAGCTGTATTAAAAAATAAGTTGGACTTTTTTCCCACAACGAGTATTTAGATATTTATTTAAGATCTGGAGTCTTTCTTTCTTTCTTTCTTTCTTTCTTTCTTTCTTTCTTTCTTTCTTTCTTTCTTTCTTTCTTTCTTTCTTTCTTTCTTTCTTTCTTTCTTTCTTTCTTTCTTTCTTTCTTTCTTTCTTTCTGCCTAATATTTAAAATTTAGTGAAATACAACACATATAGTAATATTGTATTCATATTTTATACAAATTTAAACTTTTAGAAAAAATATTTTGTGCAGCATTAAGAAAGTGCAATAAGAGAGTAGCTGAACAAACAAAATCATTAAACCCACAAGTGTCCTGAAATGTCCATTGACGATAATTTTGAAGTGCATCCCTGCTCATTCACATCGTTTTACAAAAACCAGCACAAAGTGATGCAACATCTCTACACACACTATACTGTTTAATCCTTTGTGTGTGTGGCCTATGTGTGGTGAAGAATCCAGAAGGAGTTGTTCCATTACTCCATCTCTACGTCATGTCTGCCGACCCTCTGCTAATCTCTTTCTGTCACCTTTGCTGTTGATCTCTTCATTTCACTCTTTTCCTCTGTCTGTCTGTCTCTACCCATCTGTATCTCTTTGTCAAACGGTGCCACAGTCTCCAGCTTTGCCTTACGTGACTGGAGCTCATATCAGGGAGAATAATTTATGGTGACCATGAATAAGAGATGCTGTGGAGTTTCCAATGATTCAGGTCTGATATGGAAACAGTCTGAAATATTTGGACAGTGAGGATTGAGTGATCAGTGTTCGCCGGGCTGTTGTTGGCAAACACATGTCAGTGAAACCAGCTGCCAGGAAGACCCAAGAGGCCACAGGCTAAGAGAGGAAAGGAGAGGCGATGAGGGAAGGAGAGGAAGAGGGACAAGAGAAATCAGAAAAATTGAACAATGGAGGAAAAAATGAGGACAAAACAGAAAAGAAAAACATCAAATATCAATCCTGATCAATTCAAACTCAGGCCATCATGTCACCTGCTAACATTAGGTGAGTGGAGAACAGGTGTGCCTGTGAGCTGGTAATGAAGCAGTTCATGGAAGTGTTAATACTAATGTCAAATGCACACATGTGCACGCTCAGGTGTCTGTCACCGGTCGGCCCCCCATCCCCGTCCTTGGGTGTCGATGAAAGATGAGGAGCAGGTGTTGAAACCTCAGGAGTTCCAGACGGGTGATGAATTAAAGAAAGAAAATAACATAAAGAGTGTTAGTAAGGTGCTGGACCACCACATGCTGCCAGAAGAGCTCCAGCGCTCCTTGTTGTTGATTCTTTAAGTCTCTGAACTCCATCCTTCCAAAAGATATTTTCTCATTTGATGTTTTGATGATGGCGGTGGTGGTGGAGAGCTCTCTGACTACTCATTTCAAAATCTTCAATAGGAATTGAGATCTGGTGACTGTGAAGGTCAGGACGTATGATTCACTATTGTAGTAATTCAGTGACCCCTTGTGTTCTTTAGACGGGGGGCTTTCCATACTTCTTTCGCTCTGCTCATTTATTCAGGTTTATCCTTTAATTTGTCACCCATCAGTGCATTTGGACCTCCTTCTGCTTCACCACACACATGCTTAAATAACTGAGCCAGATGATTTCATGTGCTCTGACTCTGTCATCCTCTTTTTTGCCGCTGCTGTGTCTATTGAATTGCAAAGATGATATGGAGATTTTAAATTTGCATGCAAAATAGAATTAGTTTTGATTATATCCATGTATTGGATATCCATCCATATGATGGCATACTGGGGAAAAAATAATGTCTGATCTACAGCTTCTATGGTTCAAGTAACAAAACAACACGTTACAAATTCTCATGGTCAAACATTTAGATAAAGATTGTGTTCCTAATTAAAGGAAACCACCCACTTGTGAGGGAATATAAAGTTATGAACTGACTTGCTCATTTAAAGCTGAGTCACAGTCGCAACTTAGCAGCATCTAAATTATTATGATAAATGTAGTATCTATGCAGGTTTTTCCCCTCACCGTGGGATTCCTGACAAGATGGATTAGACCAACTACCTGGTTGCTGTGAGGAAACTCCAAAAGTCCTTAAAACCATTATCTGAAGAATGTTGCAGCATTAGAAAACCAGCTGTCCAAAAGTCAAAATGTCCAGTGAGAATTTATGCGTGCTCTTCAAATCAGAAACTGTAGAAGCACAACTGTGGCAGCTGTGTCATTTTGATGTTATGGCTTGATGTCAGCATACATATTTTTGCATAGAGCCCATAGGTATTGGTTTCATATGGCATCAGATGATCCTGCATAGATAGATGTCAGGCCTCAGTGGGAGGGGCTGAGGGAGTGTGGGTGCAAGCTGAGGCATCCAGGGAGAGAGGAAGAGCGAGGGAGAACAATAAGTACAGTGTAGCTGAATCCAGATGCACAATAACTCACAAAGACACATTTTATATTATAATAATGCATTCTTCCAGGCTATAAGTCAGATACAACAGGGCCATGAAAGTATTTAAATCTGATTGGCCGTCAAGTGTCTTCAAATAAATCAAGATTCATGCCAGCGATACCTAAGCTTCACTTCACAACTTTTAACAAAGAAGTAGATTATTTTCTAAAACAGTGGTTTAATTTCCAAGACTTGGATCTGCTCTGTTTGTTATAATCACAGTCTGTCCTTAATTTACTTATTTATTTTCTATATTTCATAAGTCTCCCCTCAGCATGATGGTTTGAATAACATGACAGCTGTGCAGTTTCATGCTGTCCACCATGAACAATGTGTAAGTGTAGAGCGGTGAATACAGCCGGCTACATGATCCCTTTTAAAATGTTCATATAATGCTGGATACAAATCGTCACCCATGACACCAAATTCAGAAATCCTCTCTGACTTTCCCAGTCTTGCAGTCTAATGGGGTGTCATGAAGGGTGCTGTCAGCATTTGGCAGGTCCCCTGTGGATGGACGCTGAAGCCCCTGACCGTTCACATCTCACATGCGGTCGATCCCTCTCTCTTGCTTTGACTCTCACTCACCTTTTATTATTCACACTTTTGCACAGAGAGTGCGCAAAGCCTCCAGGAACCTTGATGTCCTCTCAGGCTCATCACTATTCATTCCGCCGGTCGTCTCACTCGCGCCAGCTGAGAGAGATGTCAAACAGGGCCGTACATGCGTGTGTGCGTGTGTGCGTGCGTGTTCTCGTACTTGACATTTTATTAGGACTTAATGGTTCTCTCAAGGTTGAAAAAGAAATCTCAAAGAGAAATGCACATTGATGCTTCTCGTTATAAAGTTATTAGTTCAGGTTTAGGATTAGTGTTAAAATGAATCGGTCAAAGTCAAAGTGAAGTTACTTCAGAGTCAGGGTTACAGCTGGGTTAACTCACGGCCTGTCGCTGCACAATTAATCACACTAGAAATGTAGGCTGTGTTAGCACATTATCCACAAACACTTACGTACATATTACACAGGAACTAGATTTTTTTTTTTTTTACACAACATGATGCATTGGGTCTTTGTTTTTAGTCATTGCTTGTTACCAGACATCTGCGATCGCTGCCTTGTCGGCTTATTTTTGTAATACTTTGGGGTGTAATATTCTTCTTGCTGTATTTTGAACAAATCTAGTCTGCTCATCATTGCGCAATCTGGCAAAAAAGGTTTTTGTTCTCACTTTAATAGCGCATTTATGAAAGAAATCATGGTTGATGGCATTAAAGAAGATTTTCAAGGTTTACGTGAAAGAATGATTAAAATCACTGGGATACTCACGGCTCTTTATCCTCTTTACACCTTCGCCAGATTAAAAGTCTAAAACCCTCAAACACTCTTCACCAGTGCCTGCCGCTTATTGCATTTCCCAGAACTGCTCTGTTCACCGAACACGGCGAGCTCGGTAATATCTCTTCTGTCATCTGGTGGAATCCCTCCCTTTTCCAGTGCCATGCCTCCAGACTGAAAAGCTATTTAAATGCAGTTCACTTCACATTTATTTGAAATCTCATTAACTGGATATAAAGACCCAGAGAAATGTGTTGTAAATAGAATATCTTGGCCACGTGGATGAGGGGAAATTTATTCATGATTAGTCTTTTTTTTCCCCCTCCACTTCCAATCCCAGCGCCGAGTTTAGTGAATATCTGTAAAGTGTCAGCAGTCATTTTCAGGGTGAAGCCCAGTATCTCCTCTCAATACACTCCATTTAAACAGACACAAGAGGCTGTTCAGAGAAAAATGGATTGCATTATGAAAAAGGAAAGTAAATGGCATTGCTTCTCAAATGACATCCATTCTGACAAGCCTGCAGGAGAAATAGTAGGTATTCTTATACATCAGGCCAATAAAAAATAATATCATATGAAACCTAATATGAGATCAATTAATTTGGCATACTTCCAAACTTCTGACTCTGCTGGCAACTTCAGCTCAGCATCAGTCTGTCGTCGGCTTCACTATATATTTTTTTATTTATTTTACTCCAAGTTAAAGGCCAGTCTGAAATACTTATAAAGTACATGAAGACTGCATAAATTGCAGCCAAATATATATAGGCTATTTTTTTTCTTTAAAAAAGGTGAATATTCCTTTGACAGTAATGTTAATGACTTATTACAATTACATGTGACAATTTAAAAGGGAAAGTTCTGTGGTTTGAGTTGAAGTGCACATTGGAGCCAGAGCATTCAAAAAATAAAATAGGAAGAATAACTGTAAAAACTATAATAATCAACTTGTGCTATGGAAGAAAGGTTGTTTCTGTGTCTGGGAAAATAATCACAAGGCGCCTACGGTCTTATAGTCTCACTCTGTCTCTCATCTCATTGTTTCACCATACAGTGTGTGAGCTGTATACTGTATGCTGTGATCCCTGGAGCCCCGCTGGCCTAACGAGGAGTGTCGGTAAATAAATAATTGGCCGAATTTGGGACGATTATGCTCTTGAACTGACATGTTGCACACAGAGGCTGTCCTCGCTGCTGTAAATCATCCCCGGCACAGCGCTGCGTCTTAAAATGTGTGTGTGTTTCTGTTGTCATCACTGAGCCGCGATGCGCACGGTTTGTCTTCACAAATCTAGACATTCAGCACACGCACATTTACTACGACACTTGCCAAGGGCTGTCAGATAGAGGGCAAAGGGATGTGTGGGCCTAATGAGAGTCTGGCCACGAGTCAGGAGCTTTATAAAGTCCCTGAGGTGAGTCCTGGACAAGGGAGAAACCACTGTAATCCATAACCCAGTGACACTTAAGATTGTTGGCAGTTCAACTCTGTAGTGCATATTTCAACAGAGAAAGAAAAAAGCACTGAGCAGATTATAATCATAAAATAATCAATTTTTAAGACAGTGTCTTGTGGTTTGTCTCTAAGCTATTGCCAATTTTCGAAGATTATGAGTGAGTGGATGAGGTTAAGTGTTGTCCCATTATCTGGCCAATGGAAAAGTTATTCCCTCAGGTGTGGAATAAAAAGCCAGATTGATGAAGTGGAGAATTTGAATGACATCAGTGACAGAGAGGAAGTGTGAGATAGATGGATTAAAAGGCAGAGGGAGGATAAGCACCAAGAAAAATAATTCATGTCTCTGTATAGATGCAAGACCGACACGCAGAGGCATATGCACGCACACATATATATTCCACTGGTTGTTCCCTCACAATTTTACCATCTAATGCTCCAATTGTATTGATTCAACAAATAGGAAGAATATTGTGTAGCCATACATGAAGAGGAGTGGAGGATTGATGTGACATCTATGACAGATGCAGAATTTACTGAAAACACAGATGTTTTCTTTACCCAGTTCAACAGAGGAACATGCCGGTGAATTTAGATCCGCTGACGTTTTGTGACATTTATTGTTGTTCACGTCAAATGAATTCCCACATTAGGCCCTGATATTGAAGGAAGCCATCAGTCGACCTATTTGTGTGGGAAAATGCGTTTTGACTTTTCAGCTGCGGATGTAACTAACGTGAACTGCTTCATTACCATGGTTTTCATTGGCCTCGAGTAAAAGGCAGACTTCTTAGTTATCCCAAAAATGTGCTCTAAATATATTTAAAACATCTAAATCTATCCTCTGGGAGACTAAATGAAAGGTTGTCAGCCTGGTGTTGCGAAGAAAATCTATAATCACTTGTTATAGACTCCAGTTTGTTCTGTAGACTAGAGTCTATATATACAGTACAGACATGCATGAACACAATTTATCTTAATGTCAGCAATCCTCCTCAGTCTGACTCATGGACCAGACACAACTTTCCACTTTTGATTATGATAGCAGAAATTGTGCTGAATGCACTTACCGCTTCTATGCCGGACCACATAACTGTTTCCCCACACGGTTATCCAATAGAGTAAATAACATTATGAAGCTTAGGGAGCCATCTAATCAATTTCTGTAGAGTTTGATGACAAGGTAGAGTAGAGCTTGGAGTCAGGATCATGTTACTTGTTACACAGACTGGACTGGACCAAGACAACATCAGCTCAGTTGGTCTAAAAAGCTTGTGTGGTATTTCATAAGGTCAAAAGAATGTCCTGCGAAGGGAAAACAACAACATACAGTATATTATATGCTCATGTATACTTTTTTGTCTATTCTAGTTTGCAGTATATCATTTAAATGTTATAATAAAATATATTATCATACCATGTCAAATGAGGAGACAACTCAAGTACAAAAGGCTCAAAGCAGAGGGAGTCAAAACTGAAGCAAGAGCTTTAAAACAGATTGTGACCATTGTGTGTTTACCGGAGAAATACGTGTCTGTGTGTGTGTTTGCCTTTTCATTACAAAGAGGGAGCCTCGCCATTCTCTGAGAGCGGTAAAACAAGGCAACGTCCTCGGAGACATGTTTTATTCACCCACGTCTCAGTTCATTTTCACCTCTCCTCTGTCCTGAGGTGTGTTGTCAGCTGTGCCCCGGACGGCCCTCCCACTGTTCACCTTTTATTGTTGCGCGGATTAATCAATACTCGACACTGCGCAGCACAAAGGGATGCTGTTGAGGTTGAAGTAATAGTACATTGATTGAACACCTGAATACAAGCACTGTTTGGCCAGTGTAAGACCATTAACAGCTAAAAATATTCACAACTGGAGTGCAAAAGCCTGAGGTGAACTGTTTCATTAGTTTTGAAGAGGAGTAATGGGCAGTCAAGCACACCAAGAGGAGTTGAACGTGAGGTGTTGTAATTCTTGGAGATCGGCTCCCTCTGCTGGACAATTCTCACTTCCCTCAGGCAAAAGGAGACAAAACAGATTACTAGTTTTGTCATTAAAATCGCACCCTTGTACTCACATACAATAAATATACAGTAAGAGTGGAATAGAAAGATCTGTATGCCATCACCAAAAAAATAAAAATGAATATGATTTTGATTATCTGAGAAACTGAGAAATGACCTCCACTTTATTCAAATCTACTGCACAAGTTTTTCCTGAACAGCATCGCAGAAATCTCCCCTCTTGTGTGATATTATCTGTAAAAAGCACAACACAATATAAGCTGAGTATTCCCTCCATTATTGGATGTGACAGACAGGATGATTGCAGGTTCTATTCACAGCTGCAGTTGTGGCAGCGTGCATCATTTCTGCCGAGAGCGCTCCCACATCTTCTCATGTCGTGTTTTACATCTGTCAGTATCACAACATCATCTGGAGGTTGAAATGAAGCAACTGTGAGAGATGCAGCTTGTTTGAAAATGAGTCAAGGGGAGATATTTGGACTGAGTCCATTATCTGTAAATGAAAAGATGAACATACATCTTAAAATAAACACTGCTCAGTTTTCAGACTACATATTACTACAGTGTTACTGCCACCGTAAAAACAACAGCGCCAGTGTCACAATACTGTGAATGTACTGTACAGCGACAGGATTCAGTGATCAATGGCCATAACGACGATAATGTGTGACATTGATCTGAGACACAAACACGCCCTGAACTTAAAACACTTCCCTTTGTTTTACAGCAGTTTCACATGTGCTGCGCATTAAAGCCTGTGTTCATTCATCCAGCCACCTGTCAAAAAAGATGAAACCATCTTTTAAGTCAGTGTAGCAGCAACACACATGTGTCTATTTCCATTCACTGTCTGCTCGGGATCCCCCCAGATGGTTCACACACAGATATCATGCACTGACTTTCCCAGAGCTCTTATTACTGAAGTTCATATATTACTCTGACAGAATATTTAAGCTTGAACATTTGTCCTTTGATAGGTCATAAATAACAGTCAACTTTTGACATTGGGTGTCTTATAAATCAGAAGCTACCATAGTATAGCCTTTCATCTGAAGCACAGAGATATTACAGATTTTTTAACACAGAGTCAGAGTTGCAAAATTTATAAATTTTGCAAAAGTAACACAGAGCCAAAGGTCAAGGTCTTACTGCCTTTACAACAGTTAATAACCTAGTTATTATCTTCTTTATGGTAAGTTTGGGTTCCTTCTTCTATTCCTGCAGAATACTAAAGGAGTAAAAAGACTCAATGTACTGTATAGACATTGTGAATACCCCCCCTCCCCTCAGTCAATATGGTTTCAACCAATGCTGCTTTTCACCACTTGGTTGAAAATGAAGGCCTGGAGTGTGATCTCGATCTCAATTTCTCTTATTTTTAAGGTTATTACAGTGGCTTTGCCATCTGGACACAGATTGAGAGGAGAACATGGAGAGAGAGGGAGAGAAAATCAAAGGTCGTTGGCTTAAGTCAAACCAGAGATGTTATGAACAAGTAGGCCACCAGGACGCCCTATAAATCCAATTTTTCTTTTATCTGACCTCCCTCCACATCGATTCAATGACTAAAAAAAACTGTGACAATGTCAGTCCTAGAGGTTGGTTTTATTTTTACAAGCACCTTAAACCTTCAGGGCTTTTAGACTCTTGAAGACTACAAGCAGGGGAAGTCAGGGAGAATATGCCTACCAGCAGTCTTTAAGGTCCCTCTTTCATTTCACATGTTTATCTGCAAAACAACCACAATGTGAAAATGACAAGTACTTTAACAGAAAATATGTGCTGCAATAGTTTCTTGGAGATCTTATAGAGATTTTCTTTTACTTTTGAAAGCAGGTTCAGGTTGTTTTCTGCTTGTTCAAGTCTGTAGGACAAGTCGGGATACGAAGCTGCTGATTCAATCGCACCTGCATACAGACAGTTTGACAAAAGGCAAGAAGAAGACTATTGAATTCAGTGCATCACCCCTGCCGTAGAATCATTGCTTGTGTTCCAGTTGCTGCTACTGCCGGACTCACTGTACTGCTTCTTTGTGATTTATCACTTTCTGAGAGTGCTGCTATCTTTCCGTTACGATTTTGATGGGAGTGATAAAACCAGGCAGTAAAGTAATGTCAGTTCTCTATAACCACAGCTGGTGTTATTCACAGGAGGGCTTTACTTTGATGTTACTCAAACATTTGGGGAAAGTCTTTGGGGTCCACGATGTGAGTGACGGGCCAGATAGTAGAAGTAGGGAGAGCACATAGCCACATAGAGACGTCACTACGACTCTGTCAGCCATGATCACTGTCATAAACTCTCATGTGCCTCAGATGTTCACGTTATCGTTAAATCAGACATGATTGATGGCTTTCGTTGGGAAAGTGGGCAGAAGCACTTACAGTGAATGTGTGATTCCAGGACCCAGTGTGTAAGTCAGCACATGTGCAATAAAAGCTGCAGTTCCTTACCTAGTAAAAAGCCACAAATCATGACTGAAACACACTTATCTCTTCTTATTACTTGTCTCAAATCAGCTGTTTTTTTACAGACAGACCTGATTCTGTTTAGCTCTTATAAAAAATAGGTATAAAAGGAAGTTCATTACACAGACACAGCGAAGGATGTTGAGTGGTCTGTATTTTAGAAAATATTGGATTTTGCCTGCTCAAGAAACAAGATCTAAACTTTCTCAGAAATCTATAAATGCTGCTTCGTAGCCAAAAATATCTCCCAATGTCTGTGATTGTCTTTGGGTCGATGCGGATGCTCTGTTGTTTTCAGGTCATCACATCTGGGAACAGGTGTAGGTTCAGACTTGGTGGTGCAAGCACTCAATGCACAATGATGGTTTGAGAGCAAAAGGTTAAATGTGATCCAGCTAGAAACGGGAACAAACGCTCTGATTGGCTCGAGGCGAGGTGGTTTCAGATGAAATATCGGATAACAGTTTCAGAGCTGGGGGTAAACAAGAAGAATCCACAGTGGAGACTATAAACATCAGAAAACTGTTGTTGTACAGGGCAGCTCCCAGAGTGGGCAACTGTTTGAATGTGATGCAGGGTGTTGCTGGGAGGAGGGGGAGGAAAAAAGAGGCCAGTCCACTTACCCTGCCTAGAGAGATAGAGAGATCTGAACTGACCGTGTGCTCTCTCATGATCTGGTGCTCTCATGAACTTCCAACAGAAACTCCAGAAGTTTCCTCTCAGGGCTGCAGACATCATTGATCCCTGCTACTCTGCTGTTATGCTGAGGATTTCCCATTTGACAGATGTCCCACTTAAGTCCATCTCCATGTGGTAGTTGCTATGAATATGCTCCATGCTCCCTCATTGTGACACTTCAGTGTGTGGTAGATTTTCTCAAGTCCCCCCTGTGTAACGCCGTAAGACGACTATGTTCATATAGATCTAAAAGAAAGGAAAGAATAAAACAATATCCAAATAGATTTTGAGAGGAGTAGAGAGAAGTCCTTTCTTTTGTTGACTGACATCATTCCTCGCAATGTGACGGAGCAGACATCATCATCATCTGTGCCCTAGATCAACTCCTTTTTTTCCTTTCATTCTGTGTTGACATTGACTGAAGTGTGTGCACTGTACAGAAAGTACTGTTTCCCCATCATGGAAATAGTCCTGCATGAGCTGTTTATAGGGGCACAGCAGTAATGATAACACCATTACAAGTGTCTATTTTTTCATTCTAAGGCTTAAGGGCAAATTTGTGGTGAGATTTAATGTTTTCAGCTGTGGCACTTGCATAATTACATAGTGAGCTGGTTTAACGGTTTAGATATTAAGTGATAACCTATTTTTAACTGGCAATTATCTCGGTGAACACTGGATGGCATTGTTGCTGTTCAAGAACCCTTCAATTTGCAGCAGTTTTCATTCCCCTCTCACTACCTCCAAGTGAGTACGGAGAGTCTGCTGAGATACATTATTATTTGGTTCACATTTTGGAATTTACATTTTTGATGTTTTTGTGTCTTTCTTGCAAAAAGTGTTTCTAATTTGAATGAGACTGATGCAAAATACAAACTTAACTTAGAAAGGAGAAGTCACCAAACACCTCGCACAGACATCACCTGGCTCCTCTGCAAGATCTGAGGGATCAGTGTAAATAATAGTTGGCCTAAATAAAGCACCTCATTGACAGATGGTGTGTGTGACATGTTAGGAGTTTACAGCCCCTCATGAGATGCCTTTACTGACTTTTTTTGCCACTGTTGGTTTGTCTGTTGTCCAGTTTCCTCTTCATCCCAAGCCAAAGTTGACATGTGTGCATGCTTTTAATGATTTGCTAAACCTCAGAGTGCTTTAAAGGGAACTACTTCACTGAGGTGGGTCCTCTCACCATCTGCTAGAAGTGAATGGTTCTGTTTACACACTGTTCCCTGCAGGAACATACAGTAGCTGTTTGGCGTTTGTCCTGGAAAACCAGACTAACCAGATTTTCCAGTCTGCCTTTGGCACACCCGGATCACCTGTATTTTGTCCCGAACAGCAGACACCACGGTTCACTGAGGAGCATCACTGTCACTGCCAATAATGGGCCAGTTTAAAGCTATTCTGTGAACAAGTGAGACCAACAGAGTGAAGTGGCTGCATCTGCTGAAGTAAAGGACTAAATGATTATATCATTATTCCATCAAGGAAAATTTGTGGATATTTTCAACTCTAACATTGAGTAAAAAAGGTGAAACAGGAGATGATTACCTGTCAAAAGGTGCGGCTCTGTTTATCAGTTACGCAGCATATTCCCAGTATTTCAGTCTGAACTGCTCCTGCTCCCTCAGGCAAGAGCTGCTTCCCTTTTGTGCAACATAATGAAATCAATAACAATGATACATATGTATGCCAGAATTTTTTTTATCTGAACAGTGTAACAGATCCAACAGAATTATGAATTGCCATAGCACTACAAAACGTGAGAAATTGGATATTTCCTGAAATGCACGACTTCAAATCTTTCACCTTATTTATTTTTTTAAACAAATGACTTCAGCGGTGCTCTGCAGCTTTGTCATCATGACAGAAATATTTTGATCAAGGCTTGTTATTTGGAGTTTTACTTGAATGCCTGCCTCGGTGAAACTGAATAAATTAATAACATTTTTTTTTTCACTGAAAATGATCAGACTTTGAAATGCAAATGAGACTAATGACTAATTGTAATACAAGTTCTTTTTTTCATCAGTATGTGGACGAAAAAATTAAAATGAATATGTAGTGACTCAAAACCCTATTAGAAAAATAATCTTTCTACACTGCATTACACTTTAGTTTGTGCTGATAAAAGGAGAGAAAAAATATAGATCTGTCTTAAAGTGCATATACTGTATAAAATACATGGTCATTAACCAGAGCTCCTGTGGCACAACAACAAAAAAAGATGTGAGGCTCTTTTGAAGAAAAAAAAAAAAGGTGAAATATCAGTTTTGCTGATCGTGCAGAGACAGAGCCAGTCAGAGGCAATCTCCCCTTGTTTGTGACCTCTGTCAGATGACAGTGAAGGTCTCCAATAAGCAGCAGTGTTGGTGAGTAGCACTCACTGAACTGTCTCCTCCAATAGTGGTCGCTTCACATCCTCTTGAAAGAAACAAGTGCCTCAAATACCAATTCTGGCCCTTCCCCCCTAATTGTTTTCTATGCTCCGCTGAATCTGTCTCCACTGCTGCGCTGTTCAAA
Organism: Decapterus maruadsi; assembly: GCA_030347415.2. Lineage (NCBI taxonomy): Eukaryota > Metazoa > Chordata > Actinopteri > Carangiformes > Carangidae > Decapterus > Decapterus maruadsi. The sequence continues at coordinate 10,586,867 of CM064902.1, read as the reverse complement.
AACTGCAGCACCATAACCTTCACTTTAATGGTGCTTGGTTGCGGTGTTGCTAATTCCAAACAGGTAAGTGAGACTTTCAAAATAAAACACCATTTGGAAAGGCCATTGAGGGAGGGAGGGAAAAAAAGACAGAAAGACAGAAAGGAAAGAAAGAAAGACAGAAAGGAAAGAAAAGAAAGACACTTGTGTGCTATAAGCAGCATCTCCAGGGAGGGCAGCAGCAGCAGCACAGCTGTCGTAGAGGGTTCTTCTTCTTATACCTGGCAGCCAACTTGAACTTCTCATTAGTTACAGCCACATAGTCCTGTGTCCTCTCTACATTGGTCTGGATGTGTTCGATGTGGGCGCCCTGCTCCTCCACCAGCATGAAAATGTCCATGAACAGGTCCCTCAGCTCCTTCATATTGTTCTCCAGGCTCAACAACTCCTGTAAGTGGAGAAGGATTATGGGATTAATGCTCCAGATATGAGGAATATTAGTCGGAGGCTGGAGGTGGTTGCAGAGAGAACTTGAGGATACAGCGACTTAGACATATGCAACACACCGGCCACGGATAATACTTGAATGTCCTCATCTGACTTTCACATTCTTGGTGATTTTATTTGGAGATCTTTTTTTTATTCTACAAAGGTCAACAGAGAGTGCAGTTCATTTCTCCTCTCAAGGTGTTAATGACATTTATATGGTGTCTCATGTCTCTAACAGGTGCTTAGAATCCAATATCAGGGTTTCGTGGACTGTAATTTACAAGATGTTTTTTTGTGCCAGGTCAGGATTAGCAGTGTGTGTCTATGTATCAGATATAACTAATGTATGTGACACATGTCATCTGCAATAGAAGGCAGATGAAAGAGTTTCATGCCTATGACTTATGACAATTCATGCAATCAGACATTCAGTGCAAACAGTCCCCGATGACCCATAGTTGGGTTGTTGTTCAATACTTTTAACTGCACAATTTTGGAGCTGTAACTAGGATAACACAGGTCCTCCAACCTTACTGGCCGTTTCATACAGTATACTTAATTAACCATGGTCACATATGAGCTTAATCAGGAATGTATTAGTGTAACCATGATCACATGTGTGGCGTACTGTAGTTGCCCGTATACGTAATTACATTAATGTGAGGATTGTTCATTAGCAATGACTTTGGGCTGTTTTATAACAAAACATTTGTGTATTTAATAAGATTTAAAACTGGATCTATGTTGCTTAAATTGTGTATTAGAGGCTCCAAGAGTTTGATTTATGAATGTTTACTTGACTTTCACACATCTCCATAATATTCAGTGCAAAGCTGAATATATTGGAGTTTTCAGACTTATCAGAGATTCACACCTAAAGCTCTTTGTGAGTCAATATGTCACGTCTTTGACTTTAATGAGAAAATCAAGACAATCCCTCAAAATATGGAGGGAGGCTACAACGTATGGAAAAGAAATGTTCTCCCCAAGTTAATTGCCGGGCAAAGTGCAGATTTCTAACTAAGTTTACCACAGAACAAAATAATAGCAGTCGTGTGCAAACATTGTCATAGCTCTGGGTTTGGCACTACCCTCACCTTGTGTCGCTGCTCGATCTCCGATAACTGTGATCGTGTGATTCTGGCATCATTCAGCAGGTTCTCGTTGAAGACCTCCCATTTTCCTGTGGCGACCATCTCATTTACCTCCTCCTCCGCCACATCCCTTCCCGATACCTCCAGCTGCCGGATAATAAAGTGCTTACAGCGCTCCTGCTTTGTCAGCAGACCTTCATTATACTGCCGCATTACCTGAACATAATTATAGGCAAAAAGAGAGAGAATGAAAAGGAAGAGGAGTGTGGGAGAGGGTGAGAAATGAGAAGACATTTGAGTCCCATCTTTCTTAGCATAAGCATAATTTATGCATAATTTCCATGAGGCTCTTGACACCAGTGATGGTGCAGAAACTGTGCTGATGGGTGGGTGCACAGCACACGTGCTGCACATTTAGGCTAGAAAGACACTCATGAAGTAAAATGATCCTGCTATATAGTGCTTGTACTCACTATAGTTCTTTTGCAATACCATCATTTCACTTCATTTCAACATATGTAGAATGAATAATTTCCATATTCCTATGTTGAAACTCTTCAGATAGATTTTGTAGGCAGAAAAATTGAGTTTTGTCTCAAAACTAATCTATAAACTCTCAAATAAAGAAAAAGTTTTTCTTAAGTGTGGTTAAAATATGCAGAGCAAAGCTGTAGATGATATTGCCAACCTTTTGGAATTTGCGATGGAGTGCTGCATGCTGGGAGCGTTGTATTCTCGTTGTAACAGCATTCGGTCCCTGCTGGTCCTCAGTTCTTTGGACCTGTTTTGAAAGTGCATCTAAACGCCGGTGGAGGCTTTCGGCCTGGAGCTTGATGTCGCGTGTTATGCTGCTCTCTTTCTTCATCACACTAAAACGACGCATGGTGGCCACCAGGGTCTTTTGCTGCTGGCTGAATTTCATGACCTGTTGGTGGATGAAATTAGACGAAACCTTTGTTTGTTCTTGTGACCAACACAGAAAGCAAAAACATAACCATAACCAGTCAAACATGAAATTTTATAATGATTCATAATTCAAAATAGAGGAATTAGAAAATCAAAAAAGAAAGAAAGAAGTGATTTATGTCTACCTCTGTCTCCATCTCTGAGATGTCAGCTCGGATTTGCTGAGCCTCAGACAGAAAATTGTCAATGATTGGCTCTTCCTCGAACACCACAGCCTGTGGCGTTATGACCCCAACCACCATAGAGTCATCATTATCGTCCTCCACTGAGAAAGGATTGGTGTTCTCACTCGCTGCCTCAGAAAACTCTTGAGCCCTCTGCTGCAGCTCTTCCAAGCGGTCTTTCATTGTGGTAAAGCTGTCACCAAAGCTCACTCCTCAGGACACAGAGTTGTTGTAGTGCATTCAGATCTTGCCCATGCTGACAAGTGGACACTGAAAAATAGATACTATTAAACTTTAATGATTCCTGTCGGCAAGTAGAGTTGTTGTAGAAGATAATAACAACACAGGGAACAGACTGCTGAAGTTAATGCCAAGTAAAATAGGAGCATGTAAACTCACACTAACTAAATGTGTCAGAGATTGTCTAATTTAAACAGATACAGTGTTGTCCATCCATCAGCTCTATGGCTCATCCATGCAGGGTTGTTCACACCTACAGGCAATTTAGAGTTACCAATTACCCTAATGAGCATGTGTTTGGACTGTGGGATGAAGCCGGAGAACCCAGACAGCACCCATGCATTCACAGGGGGAACATGTAGCCACACTGCACCACCTTCATATGTGATACATAATGCATGATAGACATTATACTACAGGTAGCTCTGACCAAGTAATCTGACTGGACGAGTCACACTGACACCATGACAGCACTGGGACTTTTAACATCACTGTGCTGTCCAGGTTAGCTGCTAATTAGCATTACATTAACGTTTGTTATCTGTCTTATCGGACTATAACAAACTCTACAAAATTAAGATTTCCAGAAATAACATTTCAATTTAAAAGGAAAGAAAGAAGCCTGATACATCAGAGCACACCTGATTTGGTCAGCTTTGTCAAGGTGTATTCACAACATCGACTCATGCACTCAGTACTACACAAAAAACATCCGCCTAAAAAAGTTGCTGGCAGCTGCTGGAAGCTTTTGGGGTTGCAGTGATTGGATTTCTTTTCTCTCCCTAGCTTAAGATGAAGAGACAGTGAAATATATTTTCATTCATCATTCACTCTTCTCTTCGTTTCTTTTTTTTTTGTGATGCATTTGGAATGACACATTATAAATTCATCCTCTTGCACTGTGTGCTGGAAATGAAAGGTTACTTAGCTCCATTGCCACATGTTTGATGAGCCTGACTTGTGCCTGCACTGCACTGCAACTTTTCCTTTTGTGAAATTGTCCAGAACATAAGCTGCTATAAACTTATGGTATCACCTTCCACTACTTAGCTAGGTGTTTGGCTGACTGCCATAAAATATCCTCAACATAATGAAAATATTAATTAAAATTGACTTTACTTACCACAGGTTGATAGTTTGGCGGTTATTGATAAATTGTATTGTATTTATTGTAAAAAGTAAATTACATTAAAAAAAAACCACAATGTTGGGGAGAAATTACTGAAATATTAACTTTTAACACAATGTTTCAGTTTTCCATACAATAATTTGAACTTGAGACTATTTCTATGACAAAAACCCTACAGAGATTGATTTGTTTTCTTACTTTACTTTTCTTTCTAAGAGCTGAATGGGAGGTTGATTTTTTTTCTCTGCTTTGAATAACCGAGAAGAGTTGTCATAGTTACATGATGCTCCTCTAGCTGGTTAGCTTTAACCACTGCCAAGGTTCAGGCATCATCTGGGTGTAGCTGTTCTTTGAGAGGCCTTTTGTTGTGATTGTTGGCATGTGTCATGATTGATGTGAGAACACAATTAGCAAAGTTAAGTCAATATTTACTTCTGATGACCAATATCTTTAGATGTTAGTCCATACAGTGTTGTACTACAGATGAAAGCGATGTGTGGGTGTGGCAGGTCTGCAGCGTTGATGCAGCCAAGTTGAATCACAGACAGCAAATGAACATTCAATTAATTTTGCTCGGGTAATTAATACAGTCACTTTTGCAGTTATTGCCACTGCCAGTGAAAACATAATCACTGCTAATGCTAGTCTAAGGAATACATTGTATCTACAGTGCAGTGCAGACTAAGTTTTACTGCAATTTCCATCCAGACAAATGTTTTTGTTCCATATCTGAAAACACATACGTTCCTGAGCGATCATGTACACTGGGCATGCGCAATCTCATATAAACAGGAAGCAGATTGTCTATTCTCCAGCGATTTGCAAAATATACGAACGAGGTTAAAATGCAGAGTTCAACTCCTCAACAGCTGCTAGCAAAGACAACAGGGTGAGTAATGCTTTTAATTTGTTATCCACGCTGCTTTCACTGCTTGTAGATGAGACCAGACCCATTGATGGCGCAAACATGGCTGTTCTATTGAATTTCCATGTGAAAATGAGTGGATTGGACAGAAGGCTAAAAACACTAACGTTCATGTGTTTTTAAGCATACCATAGTGTGGACGTATCATTCAAGGATGTGTTTTGGTGAAGTAGAGGAAAGTTGCTGCCACATCCATAGAAGCTTTGAAATAAATCACCACACGCTGAGTTATATATTAGTAGCAAAGCAGCATTATACAAATATCCTCGGTATCCACGTTTTGCCCAGTCAGATACTGTCTGTTGATAACAAACAATTGATAGATATCTGAAAAATCCCTTACAAGCCACAGCTGCTGCAGTTCAGGCACCTGCAGTCAACTGTGTACTCTGGTGTGTCCGGCACTGAACCAAAGGCTGATCAGTGTTTGTTTATCACCATAAACTCATCTGTCCTGATATGAATATAACTGATGAGCCATATCTGCACTCTGCTGAGCCCCAAGATATATTTTTAACTCTTATGAAAAACAACACGAGATGAACGAGCAGAAAGTTTATCTGCGACATCAGTCAAATTGACTCAAGTTCATTTTCCCATGAGAACTGAGTGGGTTGTTTGTGTTCAGCGGCACACTCAGCAAAAACAAAAGATGAAGAAAAGATGTTGGGTTGTCTGGCATCTTAAGCAGTGACAAAGTGACCTTGATGAACACATTAAGAACAGGCACGCACGGACACGCAACATATCGGATCTCAGAACATCCAACTGTTGTTTAGTAAGTGTGAAAATTAAAAATTATCTCCACAGCAACTGCTACAGATAGAACACATTTTACTTTTAAACTCCAGCATGCTGGTATCTGCTAAAGCTGAAGTAAACAAGTGACGCGCTTCTGATTAAAGAGCATGATATACAGGATCTGATTTCCTAAATGCCTCTGACAAGTGAAGTGCACTCTACCACAAAATCCTATGCATTCAAATAGGCATACCAAAAATTTAGAAACAGTCCTAGCAACACAGGGATTTGGGTTTTAGAGGCCCTAAACATAATCTTTTGGAAGCACATGACTGTGTGGGGGGGAACAGAGTGTTTGGCTGATGAGAAATGGAGCATTTCAAATCACAGACTATCCCATTTCTGGATAGGTTTCAAACAGGAAAGACCCTATTTTCAGCGTGGGTGTGTGTGTGTGTTGTGACTATTACAAATGTCTCAGAGTTCAAAGAATGTAAAAGTATCTATTGTTTTCTAGACTGATCTCACCCTCTCTGCTTCTCTCTCTCTCTCTCTCTCTACCTGCCCAGCCCAGAGAGCCGATTAAAAAAATTGCTCAAAGGATTTGGGAGCACATTCTCCTGTGTTTAGCCTAAAAACCTGGAAGAAAGTGGGGCATGGTTCAAGGAGTCTAGCCTCTCTCTGTGTGATTGAACATTTTGTTCTCTAAAACAGGCAAATATTTTCCTCCAGCCATCCATCTGCTCCTTTGTCTGTGCCTCTAAAGGAAATATTGTGTTGACATTCTCTCATCTCCATGCAGGTGGAAAAATAAGAGTGCCTGAATGTTGTACTTTATCACAGGTCAAACATTTGCACTGTGTCTGCATGGTGTTTTAACATTACTAAAACTAATGGCTCCTGCTTAAAAAATATTCAAAAAGTTTTATATGGCTAAGTAAGTGATGTTACTTCTTCACCTTTTCTCTACTTTAAAGTCAAGCTGCATTTTCTATCAATAAATAAATAGTGCACATCATTGGAAAAAGACAAACACAACACACAGGCTAACATTGTTGTATGAGTACAAGATTTATTGCCACATACTTAGAAGAATAGAAATGAGGATTTTTACCTTAATGTTGTTAGTATTCCAACATGAGCTGTCTGAGGAGTATTCCCATTCAAAGTTCACCAGGAATGTATCCAAGATCATCTGAAACATTTTGATATCGTCACGTCATCTTCATATCTCCTCACATCCACCTTGATGATCATCAGCTGTGAGAAACAGGTCTGAAAACTCTGCAACAGTTGTTCCAACTGTTTACTGACTCACAAGGAGGGGAAGTTCTGAGGAAGTCCGGGCAAGTCAGCTCCAAGCACCTCCCCTCCCTTTGAGCAGGACCGGCAGGAGGCCAATGGGAAAGGAGGAGACCAAAGGACCGTTTGGTTATCAAAAGAAATTAGAGGTGACGTGATTAAGTAAATGAAAAGGGATACACAGTAAGGAGAGCACAGGGAACACATGAAGCCTTCCCTTAGGCAAATTCCAGGAAAGTGGAGCACAGCAAATAGAATTGTATTGTGTACATTGCCGAGGCCAAACAATGACAATTGCTATCAGGGTGTCAACCAGGGTGTCAGGTTTCTCATCCGCAAAGTTGATTTCTATGTGAAGTGTCTGGGCTCCTGGGGTAAGCCCTCTTGGTCTGGGGGTATTGTACTCCTTAGGCCCCAGTAACTCTGCTGAGTACTTTTGACAGATTTCTACTGACAAGCTCCCTAAAACCCAGAGGCCTTTTCAACACGGGAAGGGACGCAGTCGCTCTCTGCTATGCAGCATAACACGCTGTGCAAAGCCGTTTGAAGTGCACCGTCAGAGAAAGAGCGGGGAGACAAGTTTGGAGGATGAGAGGAGTTTGGCAGGGACAAGAGTTCAGACTTCATCATTTGATATTTCGGAGGCTGGCTGCAGAATTTCTTATAACTTTTGCAGTCAGCTATGTTGTTAGTGTGGTAGCTTGTGATTCATGTGAGGTGCATTTAAGGTTAAGAGTCAGATTCAGATTCAAGATTTGAGTTAATTCTCTCCACAGTGTATTTATGTTCAAGCTGCAGTTTAAACTAGCCCAGGGGCCCCTTTTCAATCCAAACAGGACAATTTAATCCTTTAACTAAAGTTTGAAAAAACACCAAAACTGGAATAATGAGGTTTCTCCTCGATGACATCATGACAAATCATTTCCAGTGTGTGCTAGTGTGTTGCTTCAGTAAATATTTAAAAAAGAAAAAGAAGAAAGAATTAAAAGCACATGATGACTATGCAAAACACTGTTGGTAACGTTTTATCTCTGTTGTACCAGATGCTACTCTACGCCTGAAATAATGCAGCAGTGGTGTGTTAACTGTGAGTCATCTATCCCTGGAGGAAAGATATTATGTCAACAAAGCAAAACCGGTTTTCGGAGTGTCAGAATTCACCTTCATCAGCATCACTGGACCAAGCTAACTGTACTCTGTGTTTCCTGTAGCTGATCAATCACCTAAACCTTTTGACAGACACTATAGGTTGAATGGAATAATTTCTCTATCCCTCTCCATCTCTCTCTCTCTCACTCACACAAACACACACACACATCAAACACACACTGCAGTTCCCCAATGACAAACTTCTCAAACCTTGGGGCAAAATTGATCATCTCATCTCATCTCATCTCAATATTTGTAATTGCTTCTACCCCATCCTGAATTTAAATAGGCTTTGATAGAACAACACTGAAAAAGATATATCAAGTAATTGGCTGGAGCTTTTGTTGGCCAAGGTCGACAGCCTCTCAAGATTGCCTACTCACTGGCTGCAAACTAGTTGCCTCTAACAACCAATCAGGTGCTCTAAACATGTTAGCAATGTTTGCACCAATTCAGTGAAAAAGGTGAGATTTTGTAAGTGGCTTGATAGAAAATGCTGCCTGAATGATTGAAACTTGGAGAACAGAAGAGCAAACTTTTGCTTTTGCTGCTATAAACATTTCAGGCTCAAATAGTTATATATAAGTGAAATGTGTCATTTGTAATGGCAAACTGAAAGTACTGTAATTATCGGTCCCCCAGCTTTGTGTTTAAGTATCTCTCTGTAAATTGTTTTGTTTTTACGTCCAGTAACCAGATTAGTTTGGCTCAGTTTAAAAGTACACAGCAGATTGTCTGGTGGAAAAACCAACCCCCAGGGCACTACTTCAGCTTCAATTATACTAGATAGATTGGTAGGTAGGTAGGTAGGTAGGTAGGTAGGTAGGTAGGTAGGTAGGTAGGTAGGTAGGTAGGTAGGTAGGTAGGTAGGCAGATAAGACTAAAGAGTGTTTGTGTAATGTGTGACCTCTGTCAAAAATGCCAAGACACGTTTTGGTGCCAGCATAGTACAGTATGGCGCAGGAGGATCAGTGTCACGGCTGCCACACTCCGTGACACTGACGCCTTGCTTGCGAATTGTGATGCCCTCACACCAAGAAGCTCCCCACTCCATAAAAACGCATTGCAAGTGATTTTAGCACAGTGGATGTGCTTTTGATATGTAAGCAGATGTTTCACGATGATAATAGTCATGATGATTCCTTCTATTTGTGTCAATGATGGGCAAAGCACGTTATGCTTCATATTTAGGCTATTCTTGTTCTTATTTTTATTTTTCTTTCTTTGTTTTTTACACATAACTTATGTTTTAAACATATATTGGGCACTGTGTTAATATCTTGCTTAGTGTGATATTGATTTGCCTTATGCAGCTGAATATGTGAGCGCTGGTCGCTAAGAAGACTCTTAGCGAGTGGGCCAGATCGATCTTACATTTCCTTCTTTTTGTGAAAGATCTTCTTAAGCCAAGAACAACTCTGGAAAACACGTCCTTCTTTCACAGCGTTCCTAGCGTTCCTAAAAAGCTCTTAGTGCTAAGAGCGTCTTATCAAATCTGGGAAACATGGCCAAAGTTAGTAGCCTGCAGTGGGGAGCAGTTTAAGAGCCAATGTTTCCTAAAGGAAGCATTGAGCACCAAGCTTGAAGGAAAGTAAATCACTTTCCGGGTGGGTGGTTCTAGGCAACAGCTACTGTCTGTAGACATGTACAACAGCAGCGGAAGGAGAAGCTATGCTTTTTTGCTAATGCAATTGATACACTAACATCTTAATCTGGCAATAGAATAGATGCACCTTAATGGAAGTTACATCAAAGTACTGTAATCCAATTGTGAATTCCAAACATTACACGTACAAGTACTGTATCCACCTCCTCATATTTATCTTTCTCAGAACAAAATAATTGCTGCATTCGAAAAAAAAACTGCTAAAGAAATGATGAAACCTGAACTTAAAAACAGATGTATTCATAATTTATAGTGCAGAGGTGTAATGGATTGCCATACACAGGAGAAACAAACGTGTGGCCAGCTGTATAGAAATGACAAGTTAGGAGGCAGTATGAAAGAGAGCAGACACTACAAAGAACAGAAAGTCATTCAACTGAAACAAACAGATGTTTAAGAAGTGATGTGAAGAGCGTTAATACGCATCACCTCCTCTGTATTTAAACTTCACACACTCGATTAAAAAAAAGAGTGTGTCTGGTTGTCCTGGTCATTGTATCAAGTATGTGTTTGCCTTGCAGTGGCTGTTGGAGAGCTCTCCAGGTGTTGCTGTAATTGAAGTGATGTCAGAAGGAGTGCTTTGCTATTCTTCACTTGTAGGGTTCAGAGAGAGAGAGAGAGAGTTAAACAGAGGGAGGTAAGACAACAAGTCCCAAACAGCCTCTCAGCCACAACCTTGAGAGTGATATTTAAACATTGCCAGAGAAGATATGCAGTGTTTTCTCTCTGAGGGGAGACAGAAAAAGGAGGGGTGCAATGAAAATGAGAAGGAATTGGAGGCCTATTACTGATACTGATACTACTGGACTGAACAAACTTCGAAGTGTTTATCTTTTTCATGTTGAAAAATCAAAAATACGTAGACGTCCAAAAGTACAAGTGTTGCTTCTCATCAGGGTGAAAAGCCCCTGAAAGCAGGAGATAATGAAAGTCAGAATAATGAAGTTAAGGGTTCATGGAAGGGACACCCCTAAAGCTGCCGAGAAAAATGCTTCAAAAACATCTCAGTGGTTATAAAACATGGCTGCACGCATCATCTTTGTGAGAAATTAGAGTCAAAGTCAAATTTGAACCACCTGCAGACAAAGAGGAGCCTCCAACAATCTATACAGAAATGAAAAAAAAAGGGGATAATATCCGAGTCCTATGAAACATAAAATGGTACTGTATCAGCCTGATAAGGGTCATACAGGGAAGGAGAAAGGAGATAAATGAGTGAGGACAGAGGGACGGTCAGAGGGGCAAGGATAATGAGGTCAAAACCATCGTCATTAAGCCAATCAGAAAGATTGATACTGGGGTCGGTGGCCTTGCTTACTAAAATGAGGCAATCAGAGATCTGGATATTAAATGTCTCCTTCGGGCACTGTATGAGATTGTGCTTAGGGTCGTTTAGCTTTTGTTGACCTGTGCTCTCTAAATTAGTAGTGCTCTTATTTTGAAACCGGAAGTAATGGTTATCATTGACAGGATGTCTTTAATAAACACACAGGTGTCCTCAATCTGTTGATTGACAAACGCAACCTACAGTGTGGTCGTTCTTCTCCGTCCCTCCCGGTCTGAAGTATTTATTATTTTATTTCGCACTCTTAAAACAACTCTGCTAACAGGTTATGGGCCCAGGTCATGAGGCGACCGTTTGCAGAGTGGATGAGGACATTAGCGTGGCAATGTGTGTGAGTGCTGGCGTGTGAGCCGAACATGACCACGCGAGGTGAGTCGAGCCGCCGCTGGTCCCGGCTGGTTTTCGACGGCGATGAGAGAAATTATGAACTTTGGGAGGCGAAGTTTTTGGGGCATCTCTTGCTGGAAGGATTGAAAGACACCATCCTCCACGAGCCCGAGTCACCTGCTGACGATGAGGAGGAAGAAGATGATGAGACCAAGAACGCCAAGGCTTATGCGGAGCTGATCCAGTTCCTAGATGATAAAAGCTTGTCGCTCGTTATGCGAGAAGCGGCTGATGATGGTCGCCGGGCGTTGCAGATTTTGCGGGACTATTATGCAGGCAAGGGTAAGCCTCGTATCATTTGCCTGTACACTGAGCTGACATCATTACAGAAGTCCAGCGGAGAAAGTGTGACAGAATATGTCATTCGTGCAGAAACAGCAATCACAGCTTTGAGAAATGCTGGAGAGACACTGCTTGAGTGATGGCCTGTTAGTGGCGATGGTTTTAAAAGGACTACCAGAAACATTCAAACCATTCGCAATTCACATCTCACAGAGTGAGGATCAAGTGACTTTTGCAGACTTTAAAACCAAGCTCAGAAGCTTTGAGGACACCGAGAGGATGCGCGGGGCAGCGGCCTCGGAGGACAACGTCATGCGGGCACAAGTGCGGCCAACAGTGAGGCGCACTTCAACAGGTGCCGGTGACCGACGGGGGAATGAGACTAGCGAGGATGTGGTGTGCTACAGATGCGGTGTGAGAGGGCACGTAGCCCGAATGTGCCACCACAAGCAGTGGTGCAATCACTGCAAGAATTCTTCACATCGTTTTACAAACTGCAGAAGGAGACCGCAACGGCGGGACAACGTGAGGAGAGCGTCGGAGGCGCACTGCAGCAACGAGTTCACGTTCGGGGTGAGTGACTGTGACTCAGAGGTCCAGCACAGACCCCGTGTCAAGCAGGCGGGCCTGATGGTCGACACTGGCGCTACTTCTCACATCATCACGGACATTTCGAGGTTCAAGAGGTTCGACGACGGATTCCGGCCAGAGACTCACTTCATGGAGCTGGCTGATGGGACGAAATGCCGCGGGGTTGCTGAGCGCAGGGGAGATGCAGAGGTGGTGCTGATTGACAGCAGGGGGCGACGCCACAAAACTACCTTGACACAGGCGTTGTATATACCCACCTATCCACAGGACAATGCAGGCTGACCACTGGAGGAGCCACAGTTATCTTCAGGAGAGGTAAAAACCTTCTCAAGTTACAAACTTCAACATATATATGTACAACAGACTTTATTATTTGAACACTGTAGATGATTGTGTAGATGACCAGTGCAATGTGTGTTATGATATAAAAACATGGCATGAAATCCTTGGCCACTGTAATTATGATGACATTCTAAAGTTACAGAGTGTGGTTGAAGGAATGAAAATCAAAGGGAAAACTGACAAATCTGTTTTGCACTGTGATGTATGCACTGAGGGTAAATTTGTTCAAACCAGGAACAGGGAGCCAGATGCTAGAGCCAGATCAGTCCTAGAATTGGTTCATACTGATCTATTAGATCCAGAGTCCATTGATGGTCATAAGTATGCTGTATCTTTCACTGATGATTATACCAGTGCTGTTTTTGTGTATTTTCTAAAACACAAGAGTGATGTTGTACAAGCCACTGAGAAATTTCTTGCAGATACGCCCACTATGGCAGAGTTAAATGGTCTGACAATGCCTTAGAGTTCATGGGTAAAAACTATCAGGCATTGCTCAGTAAAAATGGAATAAAACATGAAAGGTCTGCTCCATACTCACCACATCAGAATGGTACAGCAGAGCGGAACTGGCGAACCTTATTTGACATGGCCAGGTGCCTGATTATAGAGAGCCACTTACCAAAAGAGCTATGGACCTATGCAGTGCAGACTGCATTTATGGTGAGGAACAGGTGCTTTAACAACCGCACAAAGCAGACACCTTATTTCATGCTAACAGGAAAGCAACCAAACCTGGCAAAGATGCATAAGTTTGGGTCAGCGTGTTACGCCTACAGACAAGATAAACGAAAACTAGACCCAAGATGTGACAAGGGGATTTTTGTTGGGTATGACAAAAATAGCCCAGCCTATTTAGTATACTATCCCAGCAGTGGTAAAGTTCAAAAACATAGGCTAGTTAAATGTGTGACCCCAACTGTTGCAGAGCACCAGACACAGACAGAGATACCTGCTGATGATGATTTTGAGGTACTGAGGCGGGTTGATAGGGCCATCTCTCCTCTCACCAACAGGACAGATAAAGGAGGAGAATCCGGTCCCTACAATTGGGCCTCAGGAGAGTCAGGAGAGCCAGGCACGACCAATCAAACAGGAGAGCAGCCGTTACCCCTCCAGAGTGAGGAGGAAACCAGACTACTATGGTGATCATGTAACTGAGGCAAGTGATGACCAGGTACAGATGACCATAGATTACTGTTACAGGTTGGTGTCTAATGTACCCCTCTCATTCAGTGAAGTGGCCTCACCTAATTCAAAAGAATGGTCTAGTGCAATGGATGAGGAGATGGAATCACTTAATGATAACAACACATTTACCTTAACCCCACTCCCAGAGGGTAAGAAAGCAGTTAGATGGGTTTATGCTCTCAAAACCAATGCAGATGGGTCCAACAAATTCCGTTATGTAGCCAAAGGATACAGTCAGAAGCAGGGTGTAGATTATGATGAAAGCCTACTGCTAACATGACAAGTGTAAGAGTGTTAATGCAGAAAGCGGCACAAGAGAACCTGATTTTACATCAGATGGATGTTAAAACCGCTTATCTACATGCTCCAATAGATTTTGAGATATACATGACACAACCAGAAGGTTATGAAGTAACATCTGACAAAGGTGAAATGTTGATGTGTAAACTGGAAAGGTCACTGTATGGTTTAAAACAATCGGGTAGAAACTGGAACAGAATGTTGCATGATTACTTGAGTGACAATCTTTTTACTCAGAATCCTGCTGATCACTGTGTTTACACCAAAGAAACAGAAGATCAAAAAGTGATCATTGTGATATGGGTTGATGACCTAGTTATTGCAGCCAGTGATGATAATGTCATGATGAATGTAAAAGAAATGCTCACTGCTAAGTTTAAAATGAAAGACTTGGGTAAACTGAACAACTTTCTGGGTATTGATTTTCAGCAAACTGATCACTGTGTAAAAATGTCACAGATGAGATATGTGGAGAAAATACTTGACAGATTTGATATGCAAGACTGTAAGCCACGAGCAACACCTTGTGAGCCAAAGCTTAACTTTACTGACAATGCAGAGGTAATGAGTGATGTCAGAAAGTACAGAGAGGCTGTGGGTAGCTTGATCTACTTGTCAACATGTACCAGACCAGATCTGAGCTATGTAGTAAGTAAACTTTCACAATATCTGTCAAAGCCAACTGTACAGCAATGGGTTACTGTTAAACATGTACTCAGATACTTAAAGGGCACAAAAGAAAAATTGTTGTGTTACAAAAAGAGTGACAATGTACTTGGGTTGGAAGCATTCAGTGATGCAAACTGGGCTGAACATGATACTGACAGACGTAGTACAACGGGTTATTGTATCAGCTTAAGCCAATTTGGTCCTTTGATCTCATGGAAAACCAAAAGACAAGCTACAGTAGCTCTTTCAACTTGTGAAGCTGAATACATGGCGTTAGGCGACTATACAAGAATGTATGTATTTGTTGCAATTGCTTCAAGGTATTGACAGCTATGATTACAAGCAGCCAAAGGTCTATGAAGACAACCAAGGTGCCATAGCCTTAGCTAAAAATCCTGTGCAAAGGCAAAGATGTAAACATGTCGACATAAAGTATCATTTTGTAAGGTCAACTGTAAGTAATGGAAAAGTCATGCTTGACTATTGTCCAACAGAACAAATGGTGGCAGACATTTTGACAAAACCACCAACAAAATCTAAGTTAAAGAGGTTTGTGACATTTATGTTTGGAGAGTAATATGAAATGTTTATGTTTATGATTATGTACTGTGTGCGAGAAGCAACATGAGAAAAGGAAGAGAAAAAAAAATCTGTTTAGCAACATGCAGAGAAATGTTTATGTTTCATGAAGACCTGTAATGGATTGTATTTCTGTTTATTTTTTGAATGTACCAAACTACTTATTTAAGAGCAAGTGGGGGTGTTGACCTGTGCTCTCTAAATTAGTAGTGCTCTTATTTTGAAACCGGAAGTAATGGTTATCATTGACAGGATGTCTTTAATAAACACACAGGTGTCCTCAATCTGTTGATTGACAAACGCAACCTACAGTGTGGTCGTTCTTCTCCGTCCCTCCCGGTCTGAAGTATTTATTATTTTATTTCGCACTCTTAAAACAACTCTGCTAACAGCTTTTAATTCACAGTTGAGCTGCAAATACTTCAATATCCCTGTTGAACCCCACCCATGGTTACACAAGCACTACAAGTCTCGGGCTGTTGACCTTTTGACCTACAGCATATCTACAGTACTTTATTTGACACATTTTGAAACCCATCTGAAACCAATCCAAAGAAGCTGGGGACGGACACATCCTGCCAAACACTGGCTTCAGGGGTGTTAATTCAAACAAGTCATTTCAACAGTGCTATTGTCAACAAACTCCTGCTCCCAGCAGCTAATGGTAGTGAACATGAGTGTGAGTTGGATGGATGCCAGAACAATTATGTGTGTAAAGATAAACATGGCGTTCTTCAAGTGAAAGGGTTTTTCTGGCAGCTCTTGACTGCAGGGAGAGGTGAATGATGGGGATACTGGATGGGATACATAACCAAATACTGTCATGTAGTTATCTGCAAATGTGCATTAGAGTCACAAAACACCCTGAATGGAAAAAAAAAGCTCTAATCCTATATTTTAGTGTAATCATAACTTATTACTTTCATTATGGACTTGAGCTGCTATCCCTGCATCCTAATTAATGATATTTCTTATATTTACTTTTCCTACACTTCTTGCTACTTTAAACTGCATTAAATGGCTGAAATGAAGAGTGTCAAGTCCTTAGACGCTCCCAGGAGCTTTGACAGAGCTCTACTGCTCCACACATTCAACAGGACTCTCCTCTTCTGCATAAGCAAGCACTTCAAACAAGGGTCATTTCCCCCCCTAGTGTCATGAAGCTGTTACATCATCCTCTGGCCTGGTGTAGCAGAAAGGGAGGGTGCACCGCCACAGTAAGATAAGCAGGGATATCTTGTGTACTGAAGATTGGACAGCAACATATAACCCAGTTTTCTTGATACATGTCCATTGCATTTTGTGATCTACTATAGGTTGAGTTTATCTGTAGAGTTCAGCATGCATAAAAAGTATTAAGAAACTAGAGTGCAACAGATTTTAACATAAACAGTTGTATGTTATGTCATATAATGTTGGGATTGCCTGTAAAGGACTGTCAACCTTTATAACCTAGAGCCTGAGGCAATCTGAAGGAGACTGGTGCGACAGTAAACTATGTGGTGATGGAT
Source organism: Decapterus maruadsi (assembly GCA_030347415.2). Taxonomy (NCBI): domain Eukaryota; kingdom Metazoa; phylum Chordata; class Actinopteri; order Carangiformes; family Carangidae; genus Decapterus; species Decapterus maruadsi. The sequence goes on along the minus strand of CM064902.1, from coordinate 10,569,826 downwards.
CTACGATGGACTGGTGAGCTTTTTGTTCACCTGAAAAGAGGAGTAAATACATTTAGTCAGGACAAACAGACAGTAGAGGCCAGCTCAGTGTGTGTGTGTGTGTGTTCCCCTAAAACACTCTGTCTCTCCATATTTAAACCGGCAGGGATTTAACAGAATAAATTAAGCAAACATCAGCTACAGAAACAGGCACATTTCTGTAAATAAACATTTATCCACTGAGCTATAGTCGCTCTAAGCCTTGATAAATCCCAGTTAAGTAAATGTAAGGTGAAGGACAGTCTATAATCTGGTCATTTCCTACCTACAGTATAGTACATGTAACTGAATGTACATGCACACACATGTTAGAGTAGCAGTGGGATTGTAGAGCTCACTGTCAGCAATAAGATCCTGGGTTTGATTCCTGTACCCTTTTGGCACGAGGTTTGCACGTTTTTCCTGTACGCGTGGGTTCTCTCTTGGTTCTCCAGCTCACTCCCACAGTCTAAAAACATTCACAGTGGCTTGACTGGCGGTTCTGATAGCTGTTAAGTGTGTATTTGTGTTTTTATTTTTATATGTCGGCCCTGAGATGGACTGGTGACCTGTCAAGGGTGTCCCCCAGCCTCGCCCTTTGTCAAAAAACCCTGATAGAAGGATGTTGGTGTAAGGCGCAGGAGTTAACCCTGTATGTTGTGATATTGTTATGGAAGCTGATTTGTTTATTATCTTAGTTAAAAGTTCTTATTTTTCTGTTTCAGTGGTGATATATGTTTCTTGAAATCATGATTCCCATTGCTACTTTGTAAAGTGCCACTTCAATGCACGTCAGAGTTACAACATATTAAAGTATATTTTCCGCTAACATCAATGACAGAGACCGTGGAGATGTGTCATTTGTGGTAGAAGATGACATGTAGACAGGCAGAAGGAGATGAAATTGAGCTGTTGGCCAAAATTGAATTGATTCATGCAAATCAAGTCACCATGCAGTGGAAGTTTTGAATTCGCCTCGTTTCTAAATGACAGAAGAGATGAGAAGAAACTGGAGTTGAAGGGGTTAAAAATGCAGCAGAAGTATTCAGTGCATCTCACAGGTTGAAAAAGTGTCCGTGCATAAACGTGCAAGTGAACAACCGCCGCAGACAGCTAGCGTAGTATCGATCGACACACAGCATCATATCCATCATGTTAGAGGGGGACAATATTGACATGAGTGTCTGTAACATCTATGGGAAAAAAAACAAGTCCCACCATTTCGTCAGTTATCGGAAATGCCAGATCTGAGATTGGCTGTTGTTAGCTGCCATTTCCCATCTCCACACGACAGTAATTGTCATTGTGGAGGTAGATGTTCTTCAGATCCAAACCATGACAATGCGGCGTTGGCTTTGACAGGTAGATGACAGGGAGGGGGAGGGGAGGGGGTTGTTGCAGCACAGGCCAGTTCAGCTTGAGACCACACACACACACACATACGTGCATGTACAGGCACATGCACATATCCTCCGACTCGTCTCCCGCCAGCAGGCCACCCTCTAATCGAGATGGAAGAGCGCTGTGGCAGATCGAAATGCCTGCAGATGACAAGGTGGGAATGGATTGGCTCCCGTGCCCTTGTCATGTTGCTCCATCTGCACCAAACGGAGAGGAAGACAGATGGATTCCATGGCAGAGGGCCGGGTGGTGCAGGCAGACAGGTAGGACAGGACAGACAGCGGCGGCTTGGAAAGGAGATTAGATGAGAAAAAGTGAGAAAGCTGTCATTTTTTAAATATATAAGTGAACATAATCAATATGTTGGATGGAGTATACACAGTAGCAGATTTGCTGTGATTGGAAACTTTTACTCTGCTGTTGAAAAAAGGTTGAGTGGCTTTCCATTGTGTGTCTTTGGTCATTGTTTAAGGGCTTCCTCTAGAGAAATGGCTTGTTAGCGATACCAGACCCAGCATCGCTGCAAGTGAAAACAAGCTTTGTTAACAGTGTAAATATCACGACGAAGGCCACTCCTTTCTAAAGCTGAAGGTGCTGGAAGCCGTAGCGGCTGTGGAGGGTATCTTGTATCCACCTCATGAGCAACAATGTGCTGGGGAAGCCTTTAATAGGTCAGCGATCTCCTGTTACTGCCTGGAGATCTGAACCTTGTCCTTAACAATCCTTTTCCTGCTGCATGGGCTCGAGGAACAGCTGAGACATAAATACAGTAGGTAATATAGGCCATTCTTATGCTGCTCTAATAGCACAGATCATTCATAGTCTGGACAACAACACACCAGTTCACACCAATCAATCAGTCCTGATTATTTCTAAGCGACAGTGTCTCCATCACGTACTGAGGCAGAAAAGTTATCTGAGGATTCTTATTAAATTAATTCCAATTAAACTGCCTGACCCAAGTTTTGGGGCGTTTGGGAGTTGTTGTTGCTCAGTCATGCTGGTCTCGTCACCATTGGCAGCAAATTTAACATACTGTAGAGGGCTAATGTTTTAATTAGTCCAAGGATTGTGTGGGAAATGCTCATAGCTTCATGGGATAATATACTGGCGGCTGTTGGACCTGTGTGTTTTACCCAAGGTGATGTGGTGGCAAACACTGAAAGGCAGGTTAATGTTGTTTCCCCTCCGTGGGGGATTAATCACCTGGTCTCATAACTACCTGCCAACGTAATCATCCCAGAGAGATAGGGAAACTCTGCCACCAGCAAACCTGGGAGACAGCAGGGGAAACAGAGGGCGAGACGGGAGGAAAAAGAAATTAGCCAAAAGCACTTTGTAATACCACCACTAAATATTTTTGTCACTGTCTGCAACTCATTCTGTCTGCCAGTTTGTGGGGCTGTCTCTGTTTCTTTCTTCCTTGTCCCCCGTTGCTGAAAATGTGGTTATGGGAATTTTGTAAAACCAAAAAAACCCCCCAAACATTTAGTCCACTTAAAGCAAATAGATCAAATACTGTTGCCATTAATTCAGCTCATTAATAAGACACAATATATGGCATTGTTTTTGTACTTAAAGATAATACTCAAAATATAAGATCTCAGCTTCCAGTGTGTTCTGACCTTGTAGTATGATCTTGATGAGTACATCCCAAAAAATCAGGGAAAATATCATTTTTGTTGCCTGAATTATCTTGAAGACAGGTTTATGGGATTTCTCATTAATGTACATAGCGGGCGGATGAAAATGCAAAACGGTGGCAGGCTTCCTAAAGCGACGTGTCAGACTGAGATTGAAGCAGCATTTGTTCCTGTTAGCTGGGCGTCTCACATCGACATCTGCTGATGAGAGTTTGTCTTAGATGATGTCCTTCATTTCACCTCCCAAGGTCTCTCCCGGTACTCCCACCCCCTTTACACTCCTTTCCCTGCATTGAGATCATAAATTGCTGAATATAAAGCCTTGTTTCCAGTCCGTTAGACGCAGCAGTCGCTGCCAAGGGCCTTCACATCCCCTTTTGCACCTCTGACGGCACTTAGATGGAAAAATCTGCCTCTCTCTATCCACACACACACACACACACAGTCTGATATGTGCATGCATCATTCAATTGGCAACTCCTATCCTCGCTTAAACCACGTCTCCCCACAAGGCCACAATGTAGTACTTCCATTTATTGTAAAGGGACACTTTGTTAGAAAATCCCACATGAACAAAACACAATATTTACCTTTTCTGACAGTTTCTCTTGAAACGACCAATTGTCCGAGAAGGTTTTTCTCTAACATACATTTAGAATCTATTCAAAGGTTAATTAATAACATGTAAAACTATGAAAGAAATGCCACTACAAAGATGTTTCTGAGGCAATGAAAACTGCTCCCTGTTTTTTTCTGGGCTGCCATTAACATGAAATGATTTTCACATGGTAGACCCATGAAAAGAGATGTTAATCATCTCCAGTTGTTTTATCATTTTATGGCTTTAGCTCTTCACTGATCATTCTACATTGTGCTTTTGGGGCTATCTTAGCTGGGTGCCCATTTCAGGGAAAAAAGCCACAGCATTAAATTGTCTCTAGTTTGTCTGAGTGTCGACTGTTTCTTAGAAATGACTTTATGTAAAGCAGCATTCCTTAATG